>CP141140.1:57059151-59565580 GCA_035235625.1 Saururus chinensis
TATTATGCATTCAATTTTAATGGATAAACTGGAAATATGTATATCACCTGAATCAAAGGTTACAAATTGATGATAATGCTGTCCGTGAGCTTAACTTTCTGGTGAAACTCAAAGTTGTTAAGCTATTAGTTGGGGTTGCCTGCCAATTGGGTTTAAAAGTGGATTGACCAACAATTATGGTCTTTCCCTTACGCATCAAGTAGTTTCCTTTTCAGATTGTATGATAATATTGTTGGTAATGTACCTTTACTGGCTGCTGTTTTCATGTCTGTCATACACATGAGGGGGCTTTTCTTTCCTGGTTCTGTAATTTCAGTTGTTCTAAGTCCACCATAATTTTCATCTTCGTAGTTTTTTTCCTGGGGTTTTTAGCATCCCAAGAGTTTTATTTTGGTTTATCTGGTTCCTCTTTTTCTATTTACTGAAAAATGCTATTAGGGGTGATTCAGGAGTTTTATTGCATAGTTTTGGTAGATTCGTTTCTTGAGCTTTTATTTTCATTAATATTTATGCCTCTAATGCTTCTGAACAATATTGGATTAACTAGACTCTGCATTGCTTTGATTAGAATCAAGGTGATCACATGTTTTTTGAATAACTATGCATCTAATGCCTCTGACCAATATTACAGTTCTTGCTTTCTGAGTCTCTGTAACTGGTACTGGAATCAGTGACTCAGTTTTTCTTTCTTTTGTCTTTTTCATGCAAGCTATTTATCTTCACTATCAAACGTAGATCTGCTTTTTTATGTAGATACTGAGTGCTATCTTGGTTTGCAAATTTTAACTCTTGTAATATCACAAAGAAATATAAAGAACTTTGTTCAATACGCCCTTCCCTCCATCCAATAGTTTTTAAAACCTGGGGTGGAAGAGTTTACAGTTTACAGTTTAGAGAATCATCAAATTCTTTTATAAGACCACTTAAATGCCGTTTACAGTTTAGACTACTACCACAATTATCCCCCCGTCAAAGTTGGGGGTCAGACTTAAGAGATGATCTCCATGTTTAGAGAATCATCAAATTCTTGTGTTTTGTGATTTCCGCAGAGCGTTTAGTCCTAGTACCCGTATGTTAGCCCTTCAAAGTTGGGGGTCAAACTTTAGAGATGATCTGTTTGAGAACGAACCTTCATTGGTTGATCCAGTCAGCTGCACGTTAAAAAGACCCTAAATCCAATTGTGAAAATTTGTTTCCAAGGCAGCAGGTACGCAAGCACACAGTGGTGTTCGATATCCAACTACTAAAAACCATCGTAGAATTGTTAGATCAACTTTGGGCACAATGATGGTGGAATTGTTCACCGTGAACCAATGGTAGCAATACTTAAAAAGTATGTTGAGAACGGTCCTGGTTTGGATGGGACACAAAAAATTGAGTAGTCTCTTTGCACAGAACCACCAGCCAACTCTAGGTTCTTGTTTAACACGTACAATTCAACATGTAAAGCATTATAAAAAATCTGGAAGGAAGGGCCAAAGTCATTAAAATCCAAAGGGAAAAGAAAATCTTTAGTCGTTTAGGTGGAGACTGGGGTCCTCTAGAAGGGGGTCTCATAATAGTCAAAGTACGATAGGGAGACGATGCAGTTTCGTACTGTATTTATATTTCTTAGAAAATATTTCATACACAATACATAATGTATGTTGAAATATATTTTCTTTTAAAAGGGGTATATGTGTAATTTATAACTCATAAATCATATTTTCATACGAATTTACCAAACATAATTCATATACAAATTTTTTATAAATTAGATTCACGAAATATGCATTACCAAACATAAAAGTGATTCATCAATGAATTTGACTAATCAAATTCATGTGAATCTTGATTTACTACACTGACTAATCTATATCCAAACAGCCCCTAAGAGTAAATTTTTTCTTGCATTGTTAATATCGTACTAACTGTTTCAAGCGTGGAGCTTCTACTTCTTTTGAAAGAAAAATAAAAGGAAATTGTTCATGTAACCTTAGATTGGTATCCTATACTCTGCCTTAATGTATATTTCCGTTATTAATGTGAGAATTGCTTAAGTTGGTACTCCTCGTCTTCTATATCATCATCTAACAATTGTTATAGGGAGCTTCTACCATAAATTAGATGAGATGATATAAGGTTTAAATGAGTTTTATAATGTAATAGAAAAGGGTTGCATAATGGAGTCTCGATTGTGTAGTTTGCTGTCGCAGGAACCCCTTCACTGGTTCAAGGAATCGGATGTAGTTGTTGCTGGCTAGCAAGGCATGGCATTTGGAGAAAGCTTATGGATTTAATTTCTTCCCCGGGACAGATAAGTAGTGGCTGAATTTGGCTCCATTTGGCTCAATTGCAGTGGCAGAGTACTAAAAAAGCTTCTGAGAAGATTTTCATTCTCTTGGCTGTCGGTCCAACCATTCAATAATATGGGACGGAGGCAGTACTTGTTAATTCGATATTGTGTTTTCCCTGGCATAGGCCATAAGGATTTATAGTTTAAATATTGTGCTGCATGAAGGGAGCCATATTTATGACAAAATGCAGCTTGTTAGAGGAGAATCTCTATCTTGTGCACTCAATAGACTTTTGCTACCATATTTATGAACGTTTTAGAGCATCACAATTTTTTGTTTTGCCTTGTTCTTGTTTAATGGCAATTCACGCCTTGAATATGACATAGAGGGTTAATGTCTATTCAGCATTGAAGTCATAGTGAAATAAATCTTGCACGGACTTAATTATCTTGCACCTGCACATCATTTATTTGTTGGCTGCCTATCCTGACATCCGGGCATTTTACTAGCGCCACCAAATTGTTGTTTTTTTTTGGTAGGTTCTAAAAAAGTCGAACTCTACTTATTTGTGGGGCCTTTCCAGTCCATGGTCAGGAAGTGGCTGCCAATACGCGAACTCATCCCGCCCCTCTTAGTTACATATATGATTGAATTGTCTCTCTTCTAATTTTCCCATTAATCCCTTAACTTATCTCATCGTCAATAAACTTTGTCTAGTCTTGACATAGTCCAACAAGCAAGGCCGGACTTTGAACAAAAACATTTGAAACGCGTCCGGTTAGTATTCTATTCTCGATGTCGGGCAATGACAAATCAACTTGGGTATTCATTCATCTCTATCCTAGCCAAACGATAATGTGAGATGAAGTCGCCGTAACGGCCATCATTAGAGAGGAGTCATTTGATGGAGGGAAGAGTATCCATTAAATATATCAAGGGACGGTGAGAAGGGCTTGAACTGGCTGCCACAACAAGAAGGTGGAGAATGTGTTCTTTCCACCATCTGCCACGATTATGGTCCCTAGCCTTTCCCTCTGCAACACCAATTTATTTGCTTAGAGCTCATAGTCTTAACACATCGTTTGCTACGTCATGGATGCCCTAGTTTTCTAAGGGAGAAAAAGAATGATTGATACAGGGTGATCGTTCAAGTGCCCCCCACATAAGTAGAACATATTTTTCTTCAAAATTAGGTGCCCCAAGTAACA
The DNA here is from genome assembly GCA_035235625.1 of Saururus chinensis. Lineage (NCBI taxonomy): Eukaryota > Viridiplantae > Streptophyta > Magnoliopsida > Piperales > Saururaceae > Saururus > Saururus chinensis. The sequence goes on from CP141140.1 coordinate 57,062,636, forward strand.
TTGAATAAGACAAACGGGGGCTCCTATAAATTGGGGGCCCCTACAAATCGGATGGGTGAATAATTAGTACTATGGCATCTGGGTCTTGTGAATGTGAAATTGCTGCTTGTGGAGGCAAAGCCGACTAAAAAATGGATATGAATTCTTGAAACACATATCATGCACAGAACCATGCTTGTTTGGAAAAGTGTTTACCACAAATCAATGTTAGCTATATTGGAATCAACTCTCCTTTCTTTTTCTTTTTCTTTTTTCCATTAGCACTTGTGCTTGCAAAACTAAATTTCTAGCCTTTTTCCATTGTTGTTGGGCCTATACATAAGTTTGAAATATATATTTTCATTATTTCTTCTTTTCAACTTTGCTATATTTATCGCCTAGGTCTCACATTTTTACTTGGTCACCGGAGTTTTTGATGCAGTAATACCGACAGTTATGGCCAACTTGATGAAATGGACCTGCAGAGTGTATGGGATTGCATGTAAGTCTTTCCTTTTCTAAGTTATATTTTTAATTGATTTATTAATACACAAAACTAGTGCTAAAAAAATAATACACAAAACTACTAGTCCTTTTTTGTGGGGCCTAGTACTTATTTGTAAGAAGAGCCAACTGAGGATCAACTTGTATATAGCTTTCATAGGAGACTAGTGAGGGTAGACCAATTTTAATGTGGCATGACTAAGGGGTATGAAAACTGCTAAAAAAATTCAAAATCTATAGAATACTTCTAACACACAGACTTATTCACTTCAAAAAGTAAATTTAACTTCCAACGTTTTTACAGGACTTATGCTTTCTACACTAACAACGATAACTATTTCACAGTCATTTTTTTTGTCAAACTTTAAATAATCATTATTATACTTGTTCTGAGTGTATTCTTTCATGATTTGCCTATCTTGAGTGAATTGATCTTGCTTTACATAAACAGGGATGGAATTCAATTCTTTCCGCTAAACAAAAATCCATTGATAACTGGCTCCAGTGTAGAGAAGTAATATGTGACAACACAAAAGATGTTGCTAAGGAAATTGTTTGTGGAAAATGGCGCAGATAGTGGAATAAATCTTTCATGGACTTAATTATCTTGTTCTACTTACTGCAATTTTCTTTACAACTCTTGCAAAAGCCTTTTTTAGTATATCCAATGTAGAGTATACATATTTTCCTATGGTTATAAATTTTAATTTTCTATTTTTATGGTCATAGAGGAAGTCATAAGTATACTTAAATATATGCGAACATGTGAAATATTGGACACCTTAAGTAGATTTAGTACACTACAAAAAAAAAATTATTAGGGACACTTAAAATGCATCGCTAAATACATCGCAAAAAGTGTAGTCGCAACTACTTATTTTCCCTCCTCTCTCTCCCCCTCTCCTCTCTCCCTCTCCTCTTTCTCTCTCTCTCTCCTCTCTCCCCTCTCACTCTCTCCCTCCCTCTCTCCTCTCTCTCTCTCCCTCCCTCCCTCCCTCCCTCTCCCCTCTTTCTCTCCTCTCTCCCCCCTCTCCTCTCTCTCTCCTCTAATTTTTAATTTTTTATGACTTATATGTCGTTAATACCTATATCTCTCCCCCTCTCCCTCTCCCTCTCTCTCCCTATATCTCTCTCTCTCCTCCCTCTCACCTCCCTCTCTCCCTCTCTCCTCTCTCCCTCTCTCCTCTCCACTCTCTCCTCTCTCTCCCTCTCTCCTCTCTCCTCTCTCTCTCTCCTGCACTCTCTCTTTTATTATAAATTATATTTTAAAATTAATAATAAAATTTAAGAAATAAAATATATTATCTATAAATAGTGAAAGTTTAATCTATTACTAACAGTAGTTTTTATTAAAAAAATTATATTTATTTATTGTATATACAAATAGTAAACATTGAATAAAATGTATTATATTTAGGAAGTTTATTATAATTTTTTTAATATTTATTTATTAAATAAAATTAATTAATAAAGCTATTAACAATGCTTGTCAACAAGTGTTGCTATTAGAAATGGTATTTGCGACGCTTGTTCACGAGCGTCGCTAATAATTTAAATTTTTATTTTTTTATTTTTAATTCATAATTATTGGTGACATTTTTGTAAGCATCGCTAAATGTAGCATTATTAGCGATGCTTTTGAATAAGCATCGCTAATAGTTATGTTTTTTCTTTTTTTATTTAAAATATATATCTTTTAGCGACGGTTCAAAAAAACATCGCAAAAAGACGAACTATTAGCGACGCTTATAATAAAGCGTTGCTAATATGATTAGTATTAGCGACGCTTTAAAGTAAGCGTCACTAATATATGATTATTAGCGATGCATACGAAACTGCATCGCTAATAGTTCTTTTTTTTTTTACGCTTAGCTAAGCGCCGCTAATAAATGGATCGCTAATACTACTTTTTGTTGTAGTGCATGGTTTGGACTGTGGCGCGAGTACATCACATGGAAAAATATGTGGCTCTTCATTGTAGATGGGAGGGAGATTAAAAGCAATCCCCTCTTGCACAATAAAAGCGGAACTGCAAATTTCCTAACTGTCGGATGTACTAAAAGAATAACTTGAAGCATCATCAAAGTGATGCTCTACCATGGCCTCAGCCTTGGTATGATATCAGCAAGCAACAACATCGGCCACATAATCCATCTGGCTTGTCAATTGATAAACATGCTGCGACAACCTTGCTACTTCATCACGATCATATATCACATTAATTTCGGCAACACGTACTTCACGGGGTCGGGGTGGAATGTTGGACTTGCATAGGACCGCCAACTTATGAAGGGCTGGATTGATGGGATGAACGTTGTTCGACTAATCCAGCTACAAACGCACACAGCCTTCTTCTCTCGAGAATTTCAATACTAAATTCACATAAAATAGAGGGAAAACAAATGAGAAAGGAATAACATTTTCTTCTTCTTCTTCTTCTTCAAAATATCATAACATTACAGAACTTATGGCCTTCATGGAAGAGTAAAGTATTTATACAACTCCTAGTGGCATAACTATAAATAGATAGTCTAATTTCTAACTACCTTATGACTAACCAATCAAAATTAAGGAAAACTAATGAGAAAAACCCTCAATAAAAAAATGGAATAAGACTCTTAGGAAAGCAAACTACTAAAAAGAAATCATTTTGGAATCAAATTCTAATCTAAAAGGAAATTGAAAACTATATCGCTATAGCAACAATCGATCGCCAAATAGTTCACTTGATCGCCAACTCTCGGCTTCGTTTTACACTAAGCCGTTTCAAGTACCGATCGGTCGCTTCGGTAGCCCGTTTGATCACTCTAACGATCCATCACTTATATGCCCGATCAATCACTCTTAATTCAGTTTGATTCTTACAAAGGAATTCCATCAGAGGCGATCGATTTCCCTTGGATCCCGATTAATCGCTCAAGGGAACTTGGCAAATTTTCCTATTTTGATCTCATTACTTAAAATATTTCAAACCAAGCCGATTTACATCATCAATTCCAAGCAAATTCGCATGTTTTTTCAAGTTACGAATCCCCTTATCTCTGAGCCTCTCATAGCCTTCATCACTCTGTCTCCCTTCTCGTCTCTCTCTTCTCTCTCTCATGTGCGTCAATGTGAGCCCCTTCTCTGAGGAGGAGAGAGGACAAAGTAAGGAAATTTAATTTAATTTTTTTATATTTACTTATCATATATTACAAATTAAATTAATATATTTATGATGCTTAGTTCTAAAAATTTATTTTAAAAAAACCTTAGTTTATTTTCAACGCTTTTTGAAAGCATTGCAATAATCCTACTATTTGCGACGCTTTCAAAAATGCTTTCAAATAATCTTAAAATAATTTTTTTTAAAAAGCTTAGTTTATTTCCAATGCTTTCAAAAAAGCGTTACAAACAATCCAAAATTTTTGTAGTAAAAAAAAACTTAGTTTAATGTGATGCTTTTTTGCAAGCATCGCAAATAGTGGGACTATATGTGATGCTTTCAAATAAAGCGTTGCAAACAATCCTAATTTTTTTTAAAAAAACTTATTTTATTTACGATGCTTTTGAGCATCATTTTTTTAAAAGTGTCACAAATAGTACTAAAAAATATTTTATTTGCGATGCTTTTTCCAAGCATCACAAATACATAATTTTTACAACACTTTTTATTATGACATTAATAAAAGCATCGCTAATAATCCTTTTTGTTGTACTGGTATTTAGAAAAGAATTACAAACAACAACTAATCTAAAATATGTGTGCATGATTTCATAGATAAACTCAGTACGATTCTTGTACTGCCTTTTTTGCCTCTATTTATTTATATTCCTTCTTATGCAGATTTGTCTCACTTTTCTCCCTTATGGAAAGAAGATGTGTGCAAAATATTATGCGAGATTTAGTTTGGTAGCAAGAATTATGAGAGGACTCTACTCCATGTATCTATCTCTGATGATTTTTTTAAAAAAAATCTAAACAAGATAAAATTTATTGGTATGACTCAATTTTTTTCTAGAAGATTATGATTTGAGTCAATTTACTAGTTTGAAATTAAGGAAACTAAATTTTGTATGGAGTTGAAATAAAAAATCAAAAGTATATAAGATTTTTTAAAAATAAAAAAATTAAAATATTTTGTTAAAAAAATAATTGTTTTAAATCTAATCAATAAGGACGACTTCAACCATCTATAGCTATTGAATTTATTTTTTTTTAAACCTAATCAAACAGTGACGGTTGATGCCAAAGATTTCCACAACAGTTGATTTGGTCATCGCTGAATGTATGTTTCTGGGATGGTTTTGGTCATCGCTAAAGACAAATTTTAGCGATGTCTAGAGAAGTTGTTGCTGAATATGTGCTTTTTGTGACGGCCACAAGTGGCGGTAAAGGTGATGTGGCTGTCGCTGATACAAAGTAGATGGTGGGTTTTTTTTGTGACAACCACAACCATGAAAGAAAATGATTTCGGTCGTCGCTAATACTATCAGCAACACCACTTTCTGCAACAGTCGTCAGTGCATTGTTGTTACCATTAGCTACGACCAAAACCCTTAACAACAACTGCTAGTGACCGTCACTATTGAGCTTTTTTTTATAGTGCCCTTTTTTCTTCTTGTTCCTTCTTGATCACACAAAGAGAGAAGAGAGAGAGAGGCGGGGGTGTGTTGGGAGAGAAGGGGAGTGTAAGGATTCTCATTCTTCAACCAGTCTACTTTTCATTTTACTTATTGGTTATCGTGTGGCTAATGCGTTTTCTGATTAATTTGGTGGTTTCGAAAATAAATAGTGTTTCTTATGGTTTTAATCAAAATCAACTTTACAAGTATTGGTTTTAAGTGTTTTTGGGTCAAACCTGAATTGTTGGGATTTTTTTTAATTTTCACTAATTTTCCTAAAATTATAGTTTGGCGGGACCCCCTGTGGGCCCCACCAGCAAAATTGAGGTTTTTAAACCAAATCAACCCATACATCAACACAAGATTATATAAAAAAATTTAGAAATTTTCCAGATTTAATTAGTGCTCAAATGCTCAAAATATCCATTTTTAGCCCAAATTTCTATTCATACCCCACTAGTTAATTAAGTACACCCCAAGCCTTATTATAAATAGAAAGGGCTGAGTCATTTTCATTTTGGGAATAGGCTGGGAAAAGGTGATTAAGGCCTAGTTCCCCAATTAGGCCCTAATTAAAAGGAGAATAAGGTATGTTCTTCTTTAATCTAGCCTAAACCCTAGGTTTTCTTCTAATCCATTCTTAATCTATCATTTCCCCTTTGATTTGATTCAATTTCAAGCATCAAAGTCACTGATTTACTCCCTTACTTCAAACCCTACTTCTCAAAATTCATTTTTTTATGCTTAACAAACCCTAGATATAATATTTCTTTAAGGTTTTCAATGTTAAACCGATTTTTAATGGAGTTTAACTTAGACACTATGTTTTTGGAAGGTTTCTAAGAAGAGTGAAGGTCAAATCCAAACCTAAACAAGTGACAAGGTAATGGGTTTTTGAAATCTCAGTTTTCTTATGGTAAAATCTCAATTTTTATGGTTTATTTAGAATGGGTTTACTTTATTTGGTGCTCTAATGGTGGGATTAGTATATACTAATTTTTTTGTTTCGATTTCTTAGGGTTTTGTCTTAAGATGGTGTGGATTAGCATTCTGGAAAGTTTGATGGAGTTTTAATGGTGTTTGGGTCGATGGACGAAGGTTTTAAGTTGCTTTAATGGAGTCTCAGTTTTGAAAATCGAAATGAAGAAGAAGGTCAAAACTACTTTGTTGGTGTTAGAACAACCTACCAGGGCGTTTGAATGGCAACACTACAGTTTTGGCATATTTTCTGTTAAGCCAATCGAACGGCCTTGCAGGGCGTTCGAACGGCTACACTACAATTTTGCTATTTTTGAAATTTATGCTCATTTCAATGTTTTTACTCCATTTGATGTTTCTAATGGTCATGGGAAGTGCATTATATTGAAATTGGGCTACTGGAGGTGTAGAATTGATGATGAAAGTTTATGGATTATGTTTAAGTGTTATCATGTGGTATTATATTATACGTTGACAATTATACATGTTGATATTGAAGTACGCTGGAACTTGGAATGTTGGAATTCTTGTGATTAGAATATGTTTCCAGCAGGGATGTTATGTAGCAAATGGTGAGATGTGTTCTCTTATAATGTGGATGGTTAATGGGTAATTGATATGATCATGTTGTGGCTTATTGTGTGAAAAATAATGCTTGTGGGAATGAGCGTTCGATTTTACATTGATGGATTTACGTTTTATGGTGGATTTCACTTTGATTTCAGTTAGAATTCATTATTTTGAATGTTTTAAGCAAGCATAGGTTGCCTTATAAGTTTATATCAAAGCATTAATTGTATGCTTAGGATATGCATGAACACACACATATGGGGAATCTACTATGACATTGTAGTTAATTATGAGGTGATTATGATGCATGAGGGGACTGATTAGGACTATGTTCCATGTGTTGGAACCCACGTAGATCTTGCTCACAGATGTATCATGATATCATGCATCATGGATCGGACTTTATGAATGAGGTTTTACCGTTAGTTAATTGGAATTGATCGGTTGTATATAATGAATGAGATTGTGTGCCGGATTAATCGGTCAGTGAATTAATCAAAACTTGGTTGGTCCGAAAGGACATATTTTCGATTTGAGTTCCTATGTGAAACATGCGCACTCCCCAGGTTGAGTCTAGTTAAATAGAATTATGTGGGGACGAGTTGTGTACTTGTCTTGCGGATTGAGATTATTATGATTAACTTCTGGACCCTGAGAATCGAGAGTGGTACGCTTTGTGCACCGGCTACCACGTATTCTAGGGTTCCCTATGTGGGAATTCGGGCTCTCTTCCATCACAAGAGATGTCCATGGATAAACACCCCTGTTCTAGGTTCTCTATGCGAGAATCGGACATCCTTGGCCAGGATCGTCTAGGACAAGTAGTTTTAGGGGCTCACTACCCCGACCCTCTTACATTTCTTGTGTGAAAATTGGACCATGACACGCCTTCATGGCCTTGTCTGTGTCCCGCCTATGTGGTACTATTTGGATTTACTCCTTGATGGAGGCATTCACTATTTATGTTGATGTATGTATAAGATGTATGCTATGCATGATTGAGTAATATGGGATTTGACACGTTTGTCGTGCAGAATGAATGAGATGTGTTATGAATGCCTTATTAGAAAATTATGATTAAGACACTATACACAGGGTTATGTGATTTGAAAGTGTGGTTTAGACACTAATATGCAGGTTTAGGTGATGTGTATGTGTGATCAAAAAATGATATATCTTGTCAATCATTGATCTGAATTGTTATGTTACTATACCGTCATGTTTCTGATGATTATAGTTATATTAAAACCATTATTGATTTTTTTTTATTCTCACCCCTCTTTCTTGTGCTTTTGTTTTGGGGCTGCGTGTTGTGATACGCAAATGGACAGGACCCTTTGTTTGAGGTAAGGTCGGGGAGGACTTGGGAGTAGACATTCTAGATGTTGCTTGTTTCTTTGATTTTTGTTATGATGTTAGGACCCATGTGGAGTAGTTCTCGTTCTGGATTTGTGTTACATTATACCTCTAGATTGTTTAAGACTTAGTTTTGGAGCCTAGTGCGGGCTATGGATTAATTAGTATGTGTGTTGGAGATTTGTGGTTTAATTTAGAGTTAAAGTAACTCTTTTGGTTCTACTTATTTACTCTTACTCAAAGTATTGCGTTTACTCCATAAATTTTAGACCACCCGTGATTAGGGCATAAGTCCTCCGCTAATCGTTTTCAATCTCCTTGTTGCCCCCGTGCACTTGACCGTCCCCTGGACTAGGTTCGGCTCAGGTTGGGCAGTGCCGGGGGGTGACAGGGAGAGGGGAGCATTAGATTAGGGCTCTCCCCTAATCTTATTCCTTATATACTCCTCTATCTAGATAGGCTTAAGTCATTGGGCCTACATTTATACTCTACGCAGATTATCTAGAGGATCTAATACAACAAATGTGGGCTCGGTTACACTAAACTCACAGAGGCTTGAGCCCCTGCACACGACCATGCTTGCGATAGGGTCAACCCCTCACTAACCACAGGTCCGACCATAGACATATATTCTTGGATCAGGCCCCACAAGGTGAAAATGCACGCCCTAGTCACATGCCTAGTGTGTGTGTGTGTGTGTCAGATGTGGGTCCTATGAGAACATGTGTAGATGGTTCTTGTGGGGTCAACGCGACCCCCCCACTATCCTAGGACCCCGTGACCTGTATCGGCTCACCCAAACCGTGAAAAAGGGTGCATTATGTAGGCCTGAGCCCATACCATGGTCCAACATCCCCCACTTTGGGTGAAGGGCTCATACGGTCCAGCAACGAATTGCGCTAGTCCTGTCGAAGACTGATACTATGAGTGTGTCGTATATATAGATCCATTGTTAAGGCCTTGGTGAATAGGTCTACCATCATCTCAATAGTATGAATATGACTCACAATCATTCTTCCTTAATGCACTTCAATGTGCATACTTCTGACAGTCATCTCTACATTTTTAAGTGCCTACATTGTAGCCATATTATCACAATAAATCTGGACAAGAGCATCAATCCAGTTTTATAGTCCCAACCTAGCTAGAAATTCCTTTATCCAAACTACTTGTGAAGTTGTTATACTCCATGCATAAAACTTAACTTCCATCGTAGACTTAGAAACACTTTTTTGTTTCTTATTTTCTCACAATATAGACTTGCCTCCAAACATGAACACAAATTCGGGAGTGGATTTCTTGTCATCTAGATCCCTTACATAGTCTGAATCACTATATCAAGAAAATGACATACTTTCTGCCTGATATGTGAGTTTTAATTTCTTAGACCCTGACAAGTATGGGAATACTCTTTTCACTGTAATTGACATGTTTGCTTGGTAGCGGCTTAGCAGGCCTCCTACAAAACTGAAATCAGGTCTTGTACAAGTCATGACATATATCAAACTGCCAATAACTTGTTCATATGACATTGATTCTATCTGGAGTCTATCTTTCTCAGTCTTAGGCACCATAATTTTAGACATTGTACCCTTGTGGTTTTCTAACCAATGACATTAAAACATATAAGAATATTTCTATATATAATTCATGAGATATATTTAGTTTTCTAGTCTTTTTATCCTGATCAATTTTTATCCTAATGATGTAGGAAGCCTCACCCATGTCTTTCATCTTAAACTGGTTTTTGAATAATTCTTTTAAACTGATAATCATACTTAAGTCATTCCCCCTAAAGAGTATGTCATCTACATAAAGTGACAATATATACTTCTTTCCATCCCGAAAGGTATACACACAGTGATCATGTTCATTAACTACAAAATCACCTTATGAAAAGTGAAGTATCATTGCCTTCAAGATTATTTGAGGTCATACAATGATTTTATTATCTTGCACACCTTATGTTCCTCTCCAAGAACTACAAAACCCTCAGGTTGTTCTATATAAATCTTCTCATTTAAATATCCATTTAGGAAGGCAGTCTTTACATCCATTTAGTGCAACTCTCAATCAAAGTGAGCAACAATTGCTAAGAGACATCTGAGAGTCAAATTTTGATACATGTGAGTATATCTCTTTGAAGTCTATCTCATACACTTTGGTTAACTCTTTGGCCACTAAACTCACTTTCTAAGTATCTATTGACCCATCTGTCATAACCTTCTTTTTAAATATCTATTTACACCTAATGGGCTTTCGCCCTTCAAGTGGATCCACATTCTCCCATACTATTTTTTTGGATTGAATCCATTTCCTCTTGAATAGCATTTTGTCATTCTTGAGCATTTGGAATACTAAAAGCTTGCAAAAGGGTATTAGGGGCATCTAGAATGAGTTCATCTAATGTGATGTTGTCTTCCCCTAGCATTGTATAGAAGTCTTTCAATCGGCTTGAAGGTCTTATCCCTCAATGTCATGGGTTCCTCGTTGTTTTTATTTTGGATGGTACTAAGACTAATATTTTTACAATTTTGTATAAATCAACTTTTTTATTAGGTATTTTGGGATTTAATTCTTAAAAAAAGCGTTTGTAGACTCTATAACCTCTATATTCCCATCCATATGGAGAACCACAAATTTGTACCCCTTATAGTGATTAAAGTAACCAATAAAGTTGCACTTTATGAAATTTTGATCTAGCTTAGACCTATGTTGGTCAGGTATTTTCTCATGTGCTATAGACCCTCACACTCTAAGATGTCCCAAGCTTGGGCATTGACTCATTCATAGCTCATAAGGTGTCTGTTTGACTACCTTTATGTGCACGATTGAGGATGCACACAACAATATCTAGAGCCTCACCCCAATAATTGGTTAGTGATTTAACATAGACCTAACCATGTCCATAAGTATTCTATTACTCCTTTCTGCTACTCCATTTTGTTATGGAGTGTAGGGAAGTGTGAATTGGTGCATTATACCCTCATCGGTATAATAATATTTAAATTGGTCAAAGGTGTACTCGCCACCATTATCATTCAAGACTTTGACCTTCCTCCCTACCTGGGTCTCAACCTCAGTTTTAAATTCTTTGAATTTATATAGGGAATCAAATTTTCTAGTTATAATATGTATGTACTTGTATCTTGAATAATCATCACTAAAAGTAATAAAATAGGCAATGCCTCTGTGGTTTTGAACATTCAACAGCTTATAAATGTATGAGTGAACTATCCCTAACCGTTTATTTTCCTTTTGTCCCTTTGGAAAGGATTGCTTACTCATATTTCCCGATATGCAATCATCATACACACATAGGTATTTGGATGTTTTGGGTAATAACCCCGCATTCGACATTTTGTGTAGCTTATCTACATTGACATGACACAAATGCATATGCTAAAGTAATGCATCATCCACAAACAAGGCAATATAATCAAAAGATGGTAAACCAAGAAAATCATCATTACAAGTTAAGGTAGGGAGGTTTGACCTCTAAACCAATGCTATGCTATGGGATTTTAGTTATTTTGAAATATCTTGCTACTGTAAGCTTTATAACTCTATTTTCTAAAAAGAAATTTTGTCTATGAAATGGTTTATTTATGTCATGATATGTTTTTGGTGCTAACACTCTCTGGATGATTCCTTGGTAAATAAACAAGGAATTATGATGATATTTTAGATACCTGCCATATTAGGCTATGGAGCGCATAGGATGTAGAGTGTCATGTGAAGACTCATATCCTTTTCGCTTATGTGGCCCCATGAGTGCGAGAGTAAGTTGTTAGGTATCACAACTCTAAGATTTATTTTCTAATGAAGAATTCTATGAAAAGATTTAGTTTGCTTGAGATTGATTTATTTTTTGTGAGATGATTTATTTTTTGAATGGCTCTATGCTAAGATTATGAGTATTTTATAAAGACTCTTGAATAGCATGCTTATAAAATTTAGCACAACCTACTGAGTAAAAATATACTCACCCACCCTTATATTTTGTAGGATTTACAGCCAAGATGGAGGTGAAGGAAGAAAACATTTCTGAGTGATTTATTTATATTCTATTGCAATAAAGCTCTGTAATTATTTATGTTGACTGATGTTTACAAGCAAGAGTTGCATAGAATTAAAACTTTGTATAATTATCAGCTCTATGAACAGTAATCCTAGGCACCTACTATTTTAAATTATGATGTGTTAATTTTATGTGTATAGATTTTATGGGTCGTCACAGTTCGAGTAATTATTTTGAACTTTTATGGTTTTGTTGTATGAGGGATGTCACAATCCACTCCTCCTAGGCCCTTTCACTTCCCCTTACTTTATGCATGCCACTTTCTTACCTCCCCCCCGCCTCTCACCTATTTAGTCTTCCCCTTCATTTCTATTGTTCAACACCCATTCATTAATGTTCATATTATGGGTTCACGAGGACAACACTTGATCTCAGCAGGGGAGAACGTCATCTCAGCTTTTGCGATGTAGCCATCAAGTTTGGTTCATCCGGACCTGCAACAACCCATCTTTGTTGGGAAACAAAGGGAGGTTGGTTACACTAATCCCCATCAATCATTTTGTCACGGTCATCACATGTCTACACTCAAACCTTGGGTGCAACACTCTTGACTTTATGAAGTATTTTATGTGTTAAAAATATTGAAATTAATTGAACTTAAAAACTTCTCAGGTCATGTCATTGATGTTCAAACCGATTTATTGGTGGGCGCATGAATAGTTATAAAATTTACCGTTGACAGACATCTACACATCGGTGGGCGCTTCAGTGATATCATAGATATACTATTGGTAAATAACAACACGTTGGTGATGACATCAGAAGTTTATCGGATTCATTGCCAAAACCATCGAGGTGTAGGTAGTTAAAATAGTTTTACTGATGGAATTAAAAATTGTTCAAAATAAACTTTTACACACATGTTTACGCACTAGGTTTGATTACTTTTCTCCCTTATTAATACCCTTTGATGCCCTACGACCTAAATCTATGTAGAAATTGACTCTAATCATGGGAAGAGACCTAGGGCACGCCAAAGATAATTGAATAAGGGAGAAATGAACGAAATATTGGGGATCTATCACATTGCTCATAGAAAAAAAAAAGGTTGAAGTGCTAACTTTGAACTCATTATATCTTTAAACATGGAAAAGAAATGATCTAATGGATTATGGGCTACTCAAATCATCATGAACTTATAGTTCTATGTCGGATTGCTAACCTCAAAACCACATGCTTACTAGGCTGCTTGTTCTTAATGAGAAAACATGGTTTGGTGATTTGATGTGAAACATGTTTAAGATGTTATGGTTTATTCCAAAGATTTTATCATGATTTAGAGTAGCAGTTATAGTTTAAATTAATTAATTTTTTTATGGTTTGGATGTTATGATTTTACAAAGGGGAATAATTTGACCACTAGTATGATCATTGTTTTTCTTCTATTCCAATAGTCATCATGAACATCGACACACTGGTGATGTTATCAATAATTGAGGAAGACGAATAATACAACATTGACACACAGGGGTGTGTCAGTGTTAGACAGGGAATTGGCAGTGAGACCGATGTGTCGGTGATGACGACAACCAATCAAATTCTCATAGTTTACTCACTATTGACAGGGATTTGACAAGTCAATGATAGTGTCGATAGCCATCAACACCTACACCAACAAGTCGATCGGTCTACTCATGGTTCATCAGTTTATGATTGTCAAGTGAATTTTTTACCATTGCTTACATTACTCATGAGATATACAATAGTACGATTTACTTGCGTGATGGATATAGATAAATATTGAAATACATGATAGAAATACACATATGATTGTTGGGTAAGTAAACACCCTATGTTTGATCCTTGTAATGTGTAAATGCCCCTTGGTCATTGTGTTTGACATTCAAGGACAAATGGGCCTAGTGTCTAGTTTGACTCTAAAGCAAATCCTTTTAGACACATGGAGGAGATTCAAGATGGAAGAAAGACTCATGGGTCTCCTACTCCCCAAAGCTTGAGAGTATTGTTGGTAGAGCCTCTCTCTTGGCCCGGGAGTTAGTTTAAATAGGTTGTAACATCAACAAGTCCATGAGACCAACACAACACAACGAATGAGGTCTGATGATCATGGACGTCAAGAATCTTGACCATTTGCGTCCATGAGTCCTTGTGGACCTTAGCTTCATAGAGTTGATGGAGCAAGCAATAGTCTTCAACAAGAGCTTGAAGTTGATAAGTGCAGTGGTATGCATTTCAGGGAATCATGGAGATCTTCTTGATGTTGCCAAGGAGTTTTAGTGTTCTTGTGTTTAGTCTTTAGTGTATAATGGTGGATTTTAAAATATAATTATGAATTATTAAACTCATTATTATAAGTTATGGTTTTTATTTAGCCATCCCACTTGGTATATTCATATACTCGTGTCACTGTCATACATGTGTCCAAGAGAAGTAAGCTACTAGGAGGAATTGGTGTGTCTGGTAAGGATGACTTTTCCTAACCACATAGTATGTAGGATTTCTGTTATTTCCAAGTTGACACTTAGATTATTATAGATGAATTTAGGCACATGAGTACCAATTTCTTTTCGGTGGTGTGTATAATGTACACCCTAAACATTAGGCAAGATGACATTGGCAAGATGGGCTCCTACAACCCACTCACTATCGACAAGGGTAATTTGACGTGTTGATGGTCATTGAAACCTCGGCTAACACATCAATGGGCTACCAATGATGTATCAGTTTTTCTTTTCAAAATATTTTTATCATTGCATATGTTAATTCTTAAGATTTACAATAGTATGATTTACCTTCTTGTTGAGTGATTCAATACATGATAGAATTACTTGTATGATATTGGTTTAAACCTAATATTTGATCATTGTATTGGATAAATGTCCCTAACCCCTGCAATTAACATTTAAGGGCATATGGCCGAATGTCGGATTGACTCTGAAAGAGAGCCTTTTTAGCCACGTATAGGAGACTCAAGATTGAGGGCTAACTCATGGAACTAGCTCCCCAAAAGTTAGGAATTCTGCTTGAGAATTGCTCATATGGCCTGGGAGTTAGGTTTGAACAAGTTATAGCATAAAAAGATTAATAACCTAGTGTGCCGCAACAAAAGAGATCTCAATGAACATGGTAATCGAGACTCTTGAACACTTTGGTCCATGAGCCCTTCTTGGCCTTCACTTCATAGCGTTGATGGAGTTGGGTGAGAATCTTCAGCAAAAGTCTAAAGCTGAGTAGTACGAATTCCATTCTAAGGAGGCATGGTTGGACTAGTAGAGGTAGCCTCCAAGTTGTAGTGACCTTGTGTATATAGTATACATTTCAGATAGGCATGGTTGAACTCTTAGGTGTTGCTACAGAGTCATAGTGACTTCATTCTTTGTTTTATTATGTGATGATAGAATGGTTATTTGATGTTTGATCTATTTATCTTATAAGTATTTGTATGTAGTTCTTATTTAGTCATCCCACTAAGTGTATACGTATACTCAGCATCCTTGTGGTGTAGGTATTCACGAAAACTAAGATGCTAGAAAGATTTGGGGTGTGTGGTGAGGACGAATATTATGGACTAATTAGTAATGTAGGATTTTTTTTATTTAGCTAACTTTCAAACTCTTATGGATGACTGTAGACACATGACCGTCAATTTATTATCGTTGGTGTGTATAAGATGTTCCTAGACATGTACTGGGGTGAGGCCTATTTCCTTTATGCAATGATTTGATGATGGTTTATTATGCACTCTGATTGATAATTCATAGTTTTAAATGCAAGGAATTCACCCCCAATATATTCTATTTGTAACATTTTGATTTATTGATATTATTACTCGCTTTTTCGCCGTGCGTTAAAAAAAATGAATTTGAAAATCTTTAGGTGTGACATGACTACTATAAACAAAACTAATTAAGAAAAATTGAGTAAGATCTCAAAACTACATAAGGTCAATCTTCTACATCAGCAAGTCAATCATATGAAAGGCATAATGTCATGCATCACATAAGACTACACACAATCAAAATGTCCCTTCTGCAATGATAAAATTGATAATAGAAGTAAAAACAACACACAAATATCAAAAAGAAGGAAAACTGAATAATGGAGGTGTGATTTCCCTCTTGCCAGGATATTTCTCCTTATATTTCACATTCCGTTGTACTAGTATTGCTTTTTTTTATTAGAATATAAAATTAATATAAAAGATTTCTCCTTCTTAACAGTTCAAGCTTTTGGGAAACTTGGTTCTCTTACGTTGTATTGGAGCCCGATTATAGAAAGTTCTAATTTCAAATCTCGTTGGAGACATTTGTAGTTCAATTATGTTCTACATGCTGCACTTGATGAATCCTTGCATTTGATAAGGTGTTAGAATTTATAATTAATATAAGAAAATTTTCTTTCCTAATAGATCAAGGTTTTGGAAATTTTGGTTATCTTATAATCTTCAGAGTTGCGAACTCCTAACATTATGAAAGATAAATCCATGAAGAAGACAACACTGATGTCAGTTGTGAACATGTATACTTTCGCTTTTCTGCTTTAGGAAAATAACATTTCCCTTCCACTGTCATGTTGTGCTAACTGATAAGCGATGTGATAGTAGGAGCTGTTCCACACTCCAATAAAGAAAGACACTAAAGAAAGACTAAATGAGAGAATGACATCTCTCGAAGTCATCGGTCTTCCCCATGCTTTATCCAGACAATCATAGTCCATAGATGATATATATATGGCCGTTGAGGAAGAATCTTATCCTCACTTCTCCCCTCCGCATATATATATCCACCAAAAGCCAAAGGAGAAACTACTTTAGCTTGTCCAATGTTGTGAGCCACTTTATAACGTCACCAATAGCCAAAGGAGAGAGATTGTTTGCGGGTCTGTAAAAGAGTACATGTGTTTCATGGGACATGCATGGCTGCAGTTACATTACAATGATCTCTTCCAATCTTTTATTTCAAATATATTTTTTGGAAAACACCTGCTCCAATACCTACAGTTCTGACGTTTGTTCTCTCTTGACTGAGTTTGTTTGCGTTATCTTATGCTATTTGTGCAAATATTTCGAGAGCCAATTAACTTTCCTCCTAATTCAAGCCTTAATTTACACATTTGCTTCACGGGACTTTGCTACGTACTCTGTCTTAACACATGTCAGGCTTATATATCAAGCTAGGACCGTATGTACTATGGTTATAGTATCTCGTCACAGAACTTGATTGACAAGATATGTCCTTTACATAAATATCATAGAAATGACATTGCCCACATATGAAACCCCACATATACGGCAAGAAATATCTAAATTATCTAAATTAGCTCTAAAACTGTCTCTGGAGGAGGGAGGAAGAGGATGCGGGAGACAGAGGAGGACGAAAAAGACAAAGAGGAAGAGGAATCAGAGAATGAAGATGAGATGGTGGATGAGGAAGCAGAGCATTGAAGCCCAGAGATGGAGATGGAGATAAAGCCCATGGCTAAGGGAAAAGTAGTGTGATCCACTCAGTTGGTGGAGTGAAAAGAAAGAAGATGGAGGAGTAATTAAGATTTTTTCTGTTACATGCGTGGAAGTTCACATTTGTATAGAGTCATTCCTAGCTAAGAATACTCAAAAGTTAGTGACATTTATAGGAACAAGCAGTTTTACTCTTATTTTTATCATCTCTTCTATTTTTTTATAAAATTCTTAAAGAATATAATATTTAAAGATATTAATATTACATTTACAATACTCATATAACATTTGGTGGCATATTTTTGTTGGACAATGGAAAAGTAGGCTATGTAATGCCTACTTTCACTATCCAACAAAAACGCACCACCTCACAAATGTACAAATTTAATGTGACAATATCATTACCACACCTTAGAAAAACTTGTGGTGAATTGCTGCCATGGCCAAGGTTGTTGAAGCAAAGTTTAAAAGTTAAACTCGGCTTGGACTCAGATTGATTCATATTTGAACTCGAATTCAAAGTTGGTCAAGATAAACTCAAGCTAAGCTAAGCTCAAAATTAGAACTCGGCTCACGTTGGACTCCGCTCACGTTTGACTCAACTCAATTCCGCTTAAAGCTCAAGAAAAAGCTTGTGTGTATGTGTATATATATACACATTACATGTCACCGAAGCTTCTATCAAATATAGTATTTTTTCTGGTACAACTATCTCCTACTTATAATTAGAGGAAATGGATAATATGTCTTATAAAAACTAAAATAATTTTTTAGTTCATTTTGTTGTCTAATTTTAACACATCGGACTACTCATGTTTATGTATTAACAATTTTTTACATGGATCAACAATTATAAAACTAAGAAATGTTCATAAGTTAAAATAATTCAACTCCACTTAAAACCTACTCGAACTCAAAATTAAAATTTTAAGCTCAAACCGAAATATCCAAAAAGTTCTAAGTAATTCGGCTCGTTAATAGGTGTTGATATCCCTGTATCAAAATGTGTCCAACGAAACCTACATTGAGTCTTTTCGTAAAAGATAAGTGAGTCTCACGTGAAGAGTCAGTTATTTCTATCCAATCAAAATGTGTCCAACGAAACCTACATTGAGTCTTTTTCGTAAAAAAAGTGAGTCTCAAGTCCAATCAATTTGTGTCCACAAATGTAGGAACCTGCATGGATTCCCATGAAATAACCGTCTTTGGACGTTGCTGCATGGAGTTAACACCCGAAATTGGACAGAACAAAACGACAGGACACCGTGCCTCTACCTGGAGCTCGGAAGCACTGATGCACACTTAAAAAAGTATGACAAGTTCCCATCTTTGATTCGACCTCTCCAAAGGCCTTTCTTCCTCCCAATAGGCCTGCCCCGAGACACCTTTCATCGAGCAAGATTCCACAATTGACAAACAAATTTCGTATTTTTTTTCTCAAAATTTTGTTAATTTTTTCCTATTATGCTTGAATCAAAATTTCATAAAATCTACATTTTAATATTTATTTCCAAATTCTTACATTTGTGTCTCTTTCTTCTCCCATTACCTACTAACGTATGTTCACTCTTCACTGAGTTTGTTTGCGGTGCCGCTGTGTATGAATTCTTCTAGAGCTAATTTACTTCCTCCTAATTCAAGCCTTAATTTACACAAAGAAAAGGTTTTATTCACCGGGTTCTATGACTACTTCATGACCATGGTACAAAGAGGTATTAACATAGTATATAGAGGCTTAATACAGTACATAGTTATATTGTTACGATTTTAGGCCTATAAGTGAGCTATGGGCTTAATAACCTTTTTTTTGTAAATTTTAACTATTTTAAGCTTGATTTATTTGGTGAAGCTTTAAGATTTTTTATAGAGCCCAGAGAGACGAATATATCGAGTCAAAGAGTGCATTAATCAACACCAAGATCATAGGCTACATCTTCGAGAACCATATCATGGGTGGGACTTATTTTAAATTTATGATATATAATATCATTGTAATCTTATTTCAAAAGGCTCGTAGATACGAGTGCATCGGTATTAAGAACAAACGATTCTGAGTTTAGGGTAGGGAGTTATCTTATTTTGAAATTCGAAAATCAAATATAAACAAAAAAAAATTACATTAGTAGCTAACACCAGCCACTGACACTAGCTAGCTTGGTTGGCGCTAATGGTAGTTAGCATGGCTATCATTGATGCTATGAAAGGCGAAGGGGCATGGCTGGCCTTGCCGCCAGCCATTTTTGGCATGGCTAGCATGAGTCAGCCATGCTTGCGTGCATATGCCAGGCCCTGCCACCCTATAAAAAGGCAGGTTCTCCTCTCATTTGACACCCATTTTCACGCCCGCTTCTCCTTCTTTCTCTTTGCATTTTTACTCGTCTTCTCACCTTTTGTCCTCTATTTTAAAATTATTTCTAACTTGTTTCAGCTCATTTAAATGATGAACCTAACTAAAACGAGGTTGCTAAATGGTCAACTTTATGAAATAATATTTTTAGAGTGGGGAAGCATCCCAGGGCAAGGAGAGGCTCTGTTCATGGCATATAGGCCACAAAGAAAAAAACATCACGAAGTAATCTCATCTTCCTATGATTTATCATTCATCCACCTTCGTTTTGTACCTCCATTTGATGGTGTCCCACTAAAATGGGCTTCTTATTAAAGACTTGAGAGTGCCACCTCTCATTCTATTATAGTATGAATTTTAAAAATAATTAATTAATTATGTTAAATAGAGCTTAATCTTATTCAATTCAACCCAATATGATTTAATTTAAAATCTAACCCAATGCAATCCAAGGTAAGTTTAGTTAGATAGAATATGTGAACCTTATACAAAAGTTCACTTAGGCCTAGATGTTATCTCCCATCAAAGCCTAATTAAAATTTTTTATTAAATAAATTTATTGTTTTTTAATAAATATAAGTTTAGGATTACCAATAACGGACCAAACCGGACTATGACAATGCTAATGCTAATGAATACCCACTAATTAAATAGAAGGTGACATCTAATTTGTTGCTTCTGGTGACAACAAAAAAAAGAACCTGTGCATCAAACGGGAGTCCACATTACTAGTATGAAAGACCAAATCGATGTTACTTTCTCCCTCCCCAAAGGCCTTCCCTCTCCCAGTTGGTGGGAGGAATAGAATATATTCGTTGTCCTGGGCACCTCGCAAAAGTTAAAGCAAGATGCCCGCCTCCCTCCAAGGACCAAGATACATACTAAGTATAAGCTGACAGCCCAGAAGCTCCACCTCATGGATAGATCAGCGGCCCCGCTTTTCAGACAATCATGTATATAAGTTAAGGTAGAATATTATCGTCATTTCTTTTCTTAATTATTTCCCCACCAGAAGCAAAGGAGAAGTACTAACTAACTTAGGCTAATTAATGTTCTCAGTGCCTTTATAACGTCGCCAAATGACAAGGGAGAAAGTAGTGCTTGCAGGCGTGTAAAAGAATGCATGTGCTTCACATGAAATGTCTACTCTATCAATAGAGTTTTGACGTCTCAAAACTTTATCGTCCTCCTGTCGAGAGGATATATCGACCGGGACATCATCAATCAAAAAGAGCCGTCGATTATATAAAGCGATAGTAGCACATGAGCTAATGTGAGCTGGCAAGCACATTTCCGAAGTCAAGGTCTCCTCCACCTCTTTGAGACGACCTCTTTTCAGATATTGTCGTCAATTCTTTTTTCAATTATTTCCCCACCAGAAGCAAAGGAGAAGCACTACCTAACTTGGCCAATGTTCTAAGTTCCTTCATAAAGGCGCCAAATGACAAAGGACAAAGTAGTGCTTTATAAAAGAAAACATGTGTTTCACAAGAAATGTGCCTTCCACATCAAGGAGAGTCGTGGATTATGTAAATTAATGGAGAACCAAAAATACTTCCACATGGCACGTAATCTTTTGCTTTGTGTACAAAATTTGTGGGATCAACATAAATATGAATTCTATTATTATTTTTTTATAAGTGAATAATATTAAGCGCAAAACCCAACCAGGGGAGACAATACAAGAAGGTATTGTCTAAACATTAAAAACGGAAACTCCTTAAGCATGGAACACAGATTCAAGGCAGAGGAAACATATGACCGAACTTATAAATCCTATTATTGCAATTATTCTATTTGTAAATGCCTAATCCCAATAAGATTATGGATATTGCTATTCTTCCACGTATAATATTGGATGGATAAGTACTAATTCAGGCGTTCATTCATCACAGACCATTGTCATTTTTGGGCAGCAGTTATATAGTACCGACGAATCAGTACCCATGAAGTCCTCCATGGATATTCAGGATGGTACTTAGGTGGATGGGTTGGGGTTTTTTAGGTATCCGACCAGACCCAATCTTAATGGACTGGGTTTAATTTTATTTATATGGTAAATAGATTGTGTTTTAGTTTTAACCCTTTACCGAAAGACCAGGTCAGTTTGGGTTCAAGTCTTACCTGGCCCAATCCGAACTCAACACAAGTAGGGTATAAATATTTATTTATAAATAAATAGATCATAATTTGTATTTCTCTCATTGGAAATTATGAGAATTTTTTGTTCTCTGAAAGAAGTACATACAAAATCAGGTGTTACACAAATAAAATATAGGATGCATAAGTAAATTCTATTAAGAAAAAGCTAAGCACAGGTCAACCTAAGGAAAAAGTTTATCAAGTTCATTTTTAAAATATGTTCTTTTCCAATACTTGTTGATGGTGGGATTTAAAGGAAATAAAGAGAATATCATAAAAAATAGGAGGCCATAAATTTTAAGTTCATGTGGATATATAGGCCTCCTTTATTATGACACTTCAATCTCACTATCAAATCAATGATTGAGATTATATTTTCTAACTTAATCCTTTTAAGGTGTAAAATTAATTAGGATTTAAAGTTTTTTTTTTAAATAATGATATACTAAATTTAGGGTCAAATTTAATATATGGGGTCCATCTATTTAACTATGTCAAATTTAAGACATTACTTTAGGGTTAAAACTTTGATAAGCCCTTAATGAATAGGTCCTATTTATTATAATGAGCCCAATTAAATGTATCATTCTCATCTCCGGTGATTTGTTATTCTTCTCTCTTAGTCCTATACACCTATTTAATGATGTCCCACAAAATGGGCCTCCTACTAAATCAATTTGAGAAAGAGTTTCCAATGTTAACTTGAAAGTACCACCTCTCATTCTATTAGAGTATGAAATTTATTTTAAATAAATAAAAAAATTATGTTGAAAAGGACTTAAGCCATTCAATTCAATCCACCAACGCAATCCAAGGTAAGTATATTTAGGGGCTATTTGTGTATAAAATATTGGTAAGATTTCATCAATTCTGCCTTTATTTTGGCTCGAATTGTTAAAATCATATTTGTGTGTTGAAGGTAAGAGAAATTAAAAATTATGTTTAAAAGTTTATTCTAAGTCATTTTGAATCGGAATCGGCCGGAATCACTAAATCACCTGATGAAGTAATTTTGTCAATTTTTGCTCCCATCCCTTGTTTGGAAGTTATATATTATATTATTTTTCAACGGTTATCTCTAATATCGATTTAAGCCTTGAGAAACGTACTACATAGGTACCACTCACTTTAAAAGTTTAAAATTAACTACTCTTATAGGATCTTGTTTGATAGAACTTGAATTTATGAGCGTAATATATAATACTAAGAACATACATATCCAAGTTTAGGAAGAAGAGTTTTACTAATTTAATATTTTAAAATTGAGCTTGACAAGATATTTAAATTTATTTTAAATATTTTTATTGCCAACCCTAATTCACGTTTTGGGGTAACTTTTTTAAATTAATTCTAAAAATTTCTCCTTTTGATCTAAAAAAATCTAGCACCCAAAGACCATGTGTTTATACAAAGTTCACTTAGGCGTAGGTCTTCTGTCTCATCAAAAACCAATATTAAAGTGTGAAAAAACCAAATCGACATTACTTTCTCCCTCAGGCCTTCCCTCTCCCAATTGGTGGGGGAGTAGAATATCTTTCCTTGTCCTCGGAAACTCGTATAAATTGAAGCAAGATGCCCGCCTCCCTCCATGAACCAAGATACTTACT
Source organism: Saururus chinensis (assembly GCA_035235625.1). Classification (NCBI taxonomy): domain Eukaryota; kingdom Viridiplantae; phylum Streptophyta; class Magnoliopsida; order Piperales; family Saururaceae; genus Saururus; species Saururus chinensis. Next base: position 57,086,221 of record CP141140.1, read on the forward strand.
ACATGAGCTGATAGCCCAGAACATCCTACTCCTGTGCTTATTCACCTGCATGCCTACTTCCTCCCGTAGCTAAACATGGATAGATCAGCATCCCTTTACCTCCTGCTTCTTCTATCTCTGTCCACCACCTGCCTCTCTAAGCCCCGCCAGGTATCCTGCAACACCATGTGCGGCAAGCTCAAAGTCGACTACCCGTTCGGCATCGGAAAACCAGAGTGCTACCTGCCAGGCTTCCAAATCCTCTGCACCAACAACAACCCGGTCCTGGCCGCCCTTAACCTCACGGTCGACCAGATCTACTTCAACGGCACAATTGTCCTCCGGAAGCAGGGGCTCATGGCGTTCGAGTGTCAGAACCATACCGACGAGAACCCTACCTACAAGAACCATACCTACGGGAACCCAAACGTGTGCCTCAACCTGTTGCCGCCTTTCACCATCTCCGCCCGCTTCAACCGCTTCATGGCCATCGGCTGCGACACCCACGCCGTCGTGGGCAACAACGAGTCCTTCAAGAGCTCCTGCGAGACGCAATGGACGCGCAGCCGGAGTGGAGGCGGTGGGCTCGGCCAATGCCAGACGGCGCTGCCGGAGGGAGGCACGAGTTTCTGCTACAACGTCACCACCGTGAACAACTACAACAAGTGCGGGTCTAAGACGCGGTGCAGCTTCGCGACGCTGGTGTCAACGCAGATGGCGTTCAAGAACGAGTCGGAGCTGCTGAACCTCACCCAGCATCCGGCGATGGACGACAGCCATTTCGTGGCCGACTGGGCGGTCGATAGCTGCGGATCATGTGGGCGGAATGATTGGTGTAATAATTCCACGAGGAGGGAGTTCGGCTTTCTTTGTAAGTGCAATGAGGGTTCGAGCGGGAATCCTTACCTCAACGAGAGTGAGGCCGGCAGCTGCAGCACTCACGGTAATTTATCTTTACTGCTCATTGAGTCCCGCAATCCAACCATGTTGAATTCACTAGAGTAATTTCCTTTGTATTTGGCTAAAAGAGTATTACTATGTCTACTTTTTTGTCTAGTACCATTCGTGGTGAGATTCTTCTCCTTTTGCTAAACTCCTATTTTTCAATAAAAAATAAAACTCTTACTATTACTTTTCTATATAAAATATCTTTTTATGCAAGAAAAACAACTCCTTAAAGCTCAACACACCCTGAATCATCATTAGCCAAACCCACATATAAGAAAATATGAATCTCATTTGTTAGAAATTATACTTAGAAAGTGGCAACTTTTCCACCTGCCCTCTTTATGCATGGCAATTTTGCGATTTTGTAAAAATTAGAAACCATGTTATTTTATACTATTTATTTTATTGTTTTTCTGCTACCTACCTCACTTCCACTAGTCTTGCAACTTAATGCTCGAAAACTCAAGACACGGACTCAGCTCCAAAAATCATTTGTGTCAAAGTTAGAGTTTTTACTGAGTTAAAATAGAGTAATAAATTGAAAATTAAATATTATATGCAACTTTTTTAAATTTAAATTAAGCAAAAAATATCTAAAATACCCTACTTTTAATTTCTTATTTTAATTATACCCAAGATATTTTTAGGGTTCTTCCCAATAAGGACAAATAGCAAGACTAATTTACCAATAGGTCTAGTAAAATTATATTGTACATAATACTATAATTTTATTATTTCCTACTTATGATAAATAACCTTGTGAAGCCAATCGTGACCAATAAGTCAACCTAAGGACTTCTCATAACCCCCAAACCAGTCATAAAGTATTTCATTCTCTTTAAAAATATAGAGAAATAGAGTTTGTACACCAATATCTATCATAAAAGGCTTAAGTTATAATAAACGAGAAGCTATACGACTCAATCTCTCGCAAGGCCTAGTGATTGTCCATATATTTACTATTGTTGCAAACGAACAATAATAAAATTATACTATTATATATAATATAATTTTGTTATAGACCTATTGGTAAATATGAATGACCACTAGGTCTTAGCGGAAATTATCTTATATTTTTATTACATTCAACATTATATCAATTATTACTATTGAATTATCGAAACCCAACATTACCCTTTTATACTATGTAAATGCAACCCTTATATTATGGGTCCATCATGTCTCACTATGTTGTGGGCGCACCAACAATGTGAACCCCATGTGTTGTGGATCTATCATGTTGTAGGCTCTGCATGTTGTAAGTCTACTATCATGTAGGCCCACCATGTTGTGGGCCTGGGAAATTGTGGACCTACCATGTGGGAACTTGTCATGGTCTCATAATGTTATAGCATTTTATAAGGTTTACAATATTTTAAGGTTATTTTTGTTTTCACTAAAAATTGAAGGGTATTGTTAAGTTTAAATGTTTCAAGGAATATAATAGATAGGAACTTTAGAAATAGGAGTGTGTTGGATACAACAAAAATATTTTGAGTATAGTAAAAATAAAAATTAAAAGTTGGGTATTTTAGATATATTTCCTTAAAATAAAGAGAATAAATTTATTTATTTATTAGGATAAAAATATAAAAATTGTGCAAATATTAGATTATTTTTTAACAAGTTAAAATATTTAATTTACATAAAGTTAGCTCTTTAAACATAAGAATGAAAAAGAAAAAAATAGAATAACAGTATTTTTTTAATTATCCCAATTCATTATCTAATATTAATTTTATTTACTGCAAACATAATAATGAAAAAGAAAAAGTAGAATAACAGAATTTTTTAATTATTTATATTCTTTTAATTACACAAATGCAGTATTTTCTATGTTTGTATGTAGTTGACATTTATGTGAATTTCGTGTAATTAATTGTGAAATACTGCCTTAAGTTCGTTACTGTTTTTTGTGAAGAGAAATTTATAATCCTGAACGTCTTTAAATTCCAACAGTCCAACTAGTTGATGGCCTTAGATTTGAAAGCAACATAAAACATGACATCTTCTTAAGTGTTTAGTGCGAATGGTCATTAATATATGCAGTTAATACAGTTAGCTCTGTAAACATAGGAATGAAAAAGAAAAAAATAGAATAATAATGTTTTCTATGTTTATATGTTGTTGACATTTATGTGAATTTCGTGTAATTGTGAAATAGTGCCTTAAGTTTATTACTCTTTTTTGCCAAGAGAAAATAGTGCCTTCATTTTAGCTAAGAACGAGTCTATCTGCACCCCAAAAATCTCCTCAGTATACCCTATTTTAACAAGTCTAATCATTTGATTTTAATGAAACCCAAAACTATAATAATTTTTTATGAGTGCCAATGTCTTGCCCCAATCTGAGTATTTACTATCAGGTTCAAAATTGATATAGGATGATGAACGTCGCATTTCTTCAACATCATTTACAAATTTCTCTCAACTGATATTGCCACTAAATATATTGCCATATCACCACTGCCGGCTTGAGGCTTAGGCAATTTAGGCGGTCACCTAAGGCCCACTAAAAAAAAGGCCTCATAGTCTTGGACTCCTGCCTCTTGATGCTTCAATGACCACATCATACCTCTTAGTGGTAGTTGCAAGCTCTCTAGTTTTTAGCATTGCATTACAGTCATTTGTAGTCAGTTGCCTCATGCATTTGACATTTTATATGACAGCTTGAAAGGCCCCAAAATGGGTGTAGCCACATACTCTTTTTTTCCTAGCCTTAAGTTATTAAGTTCTATAACTTCAAAAAAATTTGCTTCCAACTCTTCAGTTTATTTCTTCCAACCATATAAATTAGTATAAAACTATAAAAGTTACACAATTGGTACAAATATTTTATAGAAAACAATTGGAATAAAAAATTTGTAATAAAAATTATAAAACAAATGAAGATTATCCAAATATTTTTTTCTTTATTTTCTTGTTTAATGTTTCCTAGAGGAAAATGGGAAGTACACTTTACACCATATGTGTGGCCAAGTATATGGAAAAAAATTAGACCATCCTAAGACTAGCCTTAGGCCTCTAATTTTACAGAGCCGGCCATGCATCTCACATTTCTTTGCAAAATTTCTAGTACTTCCTTTTGCTAAGTTTTTCTTTGATTTTCATTTGTATCTTATTTAACTAGCTTTCATTTTCCTGAATGTGCTTCATCGGTCCAATAATGGGGACAGAGGCTTCATTTCCGTCCACTACAGTTGCAATTGGTAAGTACCCACTTTCTTACTTTCATGTAATTGTGTTTTTTCTATGAAGGCAAGCACATTTTTCATTTGTAAATTAAGAGATGCTACATAAGGCACTCGCCAATACAAAGATAGTACAGTATACTTAGTGGAAGAATTGATAGATTGATTATATTCTTTTCATCTTATATTAAGTGTCCTATTTAGTTTTTTTAAATAAATTAAAATTAATTTATTTTAAAAAGTTAAATGTATCACTTGATATAAAATATAGAGACTATATACGATGCTTTGTGTAGGTTTCAACCAGTAGCTCCCATTTGTATTTTGCACACAAATCAAGGTAAAATGACTTGCTATATGTATTTTCTCTGTCCCTCATTAATATCTTCATTTTATTTTTCAAAATAAACTTAAATTAATTCCTTTTTAAAAACAAAATGGAGCTATTAATGTGGGAGTTGGGACGGAGGGAGTAACTTATATTCGGTTGATTTGTGGGGCTACATAGGGTCCCATGTCTAAATCACGGTGGGAATAAATCTGAAACGTAGCCCATAGGCTATCTCTTATGGAACAACCTGTAGGACAAACATTTTTCTTTGAAGTATGATGTACGAAGTTCCTAAATTTTGTAGTAGCCTTAAATTTAGTTCAGAGACATCTTGTCAATGAATTTGTTTGTGTCAAACTGTTCACAGTGGCCGGATTCGCTCTGGTAGCCACTTTTGCAGCGGGCTCATACACATACAACATTTACTACCCCAGCTCAGAAGGATGCACACCTCCTCCTGCTGCTAAAGGGCCCAGAACTCCCACCTTGGAAGATCTCCACAGGATCATGAAAATCTGTAACTGGTCCCAGAAGTTCTACTACATGTTAAATGGATTAAGGCAAAAAGGACCACTTGTAGAATACAAGCCCCTCATAGTAGAAAACGAGAGTCAGATTCAACCATTCATAAGTGAATTCAATGCTTTCCGTCTTTGGATCCGACACCCAAATGTTGTCAGACCATTCCAATGCAACCTCGCTGAGAAGATCGCCGTGGGTTTACCTGATCAAAAAAAAAAATTGATTGCCGTGCAAGATCCTATGTTGGTCTATTTCAAGTTTTATGACAAAACACTACACTACCATTTGTATAGTAGTGATGTTAGCAACAGTGGTTGTAATGATGGTGGCAGCAAAAATGGTGACGGTGATGGTGGAGATGACATAGAGAAGGCAACAGTGGAGGTAGCACACATGCCATGGAAGGACTGCTTATGGGCCGCTATGAGTGGATGTGGTGATGGTGACGGCGAAGATGGTGACGGTGATGGTGAAGGTGACAAGGAGAAGGTAATAGTGGAGGTAGCACGCATGCCATGGAAGGACCGCTTATGCGTCGCTGTTGGTACGGCGCGGGCCCTGGCTTGCGCTCACTCGCAGGGCTTCATGCACAGGGATGTGAGGTCTAGTAACATTCTTTTGGATGAGAGGCACAATGCCAAAGTGATCCAATTTGGGGTGGCAATGCTGTTAACACCCGAGACATACATGAATAAACGCAAAGGATACTTGGACCCGGAGTTCATGGAGACAAAGGCACTGACCTACAAGAGTGATGTCTACGCATTTGGCGTGCTTCTTGTTGAGCTATTAACAGGCAAGGACCCCAGCTTGGAGGAAGATGGGGAGAAGGAAGGACATGGGCTAGTGACTAGGTTTATGTTGTCAACAGATGATGAAATTGATGTGAGTATTCGGAATGAGATTTCTAGGGATGAGTTGAATAAGGAATCAAAAATGGATCAGTTGACTAAAGTGGTGCGTGTGGCTGAGGCATGTTTGCAGAAGAGGGGAGAGGATCGGCCTACTATGAGTGAAGTGACGGTGCACCTGTATTTTGCTCTAAAAGGGTGCCCAGCTGATATGGATCCAGCTGATATGGATTCGAATGACAATATGTTTGAGAACTTGAAGAAGGAAGCTTTCGACGTTTCAATGGAATTGGCTGTAGAAAGTGAAAAAACAGCACAAGAAGAAGGAGGCAAGTCACTGTGGGATTGTGTTACTGGGTTTATGCCGGAATGAGCAATTAGTTCATGATCAGTTTAATATGATAACTACAGGTGTGTACATTATTAGAGGCGTGTCCTCGGTCGTAGCTTGTAATTGAATGGCAGTGTATGAGTTGGTCTGCTGGCTTATGAACAGTTTACCTATATAATGTTTGTACCTAAAAAACTTGTACTCCCTCGTCTTATATATGTACTCTATCTGTCTTACATTAATAGCTAAATTTTTTTTAAAAAAAAATTTTATTGAATGTGAAACTAGAAGGAAAAATAAGTTTATGATACCTTTTTTAAGTACCCAATTTTTAAAATTGAACAGAATAAAGTTATTAATATAAAATAAATTATTTTACCAAATAGAGTTATTAATTTAAAACAGAAAAAATATAAATAGATAATATACTAGAATCAGCTCTCTATGTAACGATCGTGGGCTTTATAATTGACTAGACTTGGTGGAGGATGAAACAGCTATTAAGGGCCCAGTTCTTACTGGGAGTCTACGATCAAATTCTCTTCTAGCAGTATCAATAGTGTAAACAACGCAATTAATCTGTTAGAGAGTACATAGAGTTTTATCGTCTGTCTACCCGAAATGATTTGGAAGAGTCTGAATTGCATCCTGTGTCTCGATTTATTAGGGGTTAGAGAGTCAATGTACAGGATCGGGTGACCATCAATCCAGTTCACACACTGGTTGATGCCATCAATTGGCAACACGAGCTGAACTTCAATTCACTCTGAGTGATCGGGTAACAAGCCTTTCACTCCAGCTAACTCTTTCAATGCCGAATGTAGTTATGGAAAGACAAAATCTATAGAACCAGAAGTGCCACTAGTTAAAATTAACAAAGTAAATTGGAACCGAGGTCAAGCCTGACACTACACCAAAAAATACTTATATATGGCGAAGCTTTTATTAGCGACACACTAAAAACATCGCTAAAAAGGTATTTGCTCATCATTACAGTCAGTAGTTCCATGATTTTTGGTTGTTCATTGAGCCTCTACTATCCACACTGAATCATAATGATGATGTTGTGTGATGGATCCCATCTTCTCATGGACGGTTTTCTCCAAGTTCAGATTATAAATTATTCTGCAACTCTGATAATAGATTTGATTGGCATACTTTGGTTTGGTTTAAGCATAATATGCCTGGCTATTCCTTTATATCTTGGTTGATGTTCACTAATGACAACATTCAAACGCGTGGCATTTAGATAGCTAACTAGTGTATTCTTTGCAAATCCAATGAGGAATCCATCACTCACATTTTTTTTGGCTCAGTAAGAGGGCAATAGCCCCAAATTTTATTGCCAAAGAGAGAGTTACACAAAGAAAGTTCCAAATAATGTATACTATTTGCAACATTTGCATAGTATTATATTAAATAGAATTAACATAAAATGTGTAATTTTATAATGGTTTATTTGTGATGTTTATAAACAAACATCGTACATAGTGACTATTTAAGACGTTTGTAAGTAAACATCGCAAATAATATTATTTTAAAATAAATAAATAAAATATAAAATTTTATATTAGTTTTTTTGTATTGTTTTAAATATTAATTTATATTTAATATATATTATTTAAATTATATAATATATTATTTATCATATAAAGATATTATTTAAATTTATTTCTTCAGTCATGTTTGTGTGAGAGAGCTCACATGTATGTGTCAGTGAGCCCTAGATTTGTGGGCTGTCATATTTCGATCCGACAATGCACATAACTCAAAAGATGTGTAGGTTGATGCCCCCTTTCGCCATTAGATCTAAAAAAAATTAAAAATAATTTATTTAGTCTCATTTGTGTGAGATAGGTGTCATCCTACTTTTTGGTAATTTACTACTACGTGTTGCTCTACTATTGTTTGCGAAATGACAAACTTTTCTATAGGCCCAAGCCATAATTAACATTAAAGTGTGCTAACGTGTACGTCTGGATTCTAAATGTTAAAGGCTCCTATGGGTAGATTATACTTAGCTCATGCTAATGCAAAACATGAAAAACACTTCGGATGACAATTTTTGCAAGTTTGTAACTCTATTGATACAATGTTATTTTATGTTGTCTTTTACTATCTCTATTAGTAATTTCCTTTGTATTTGGCTAAAAGAGTATTACTATGTCTACTTTTTTGTCTAGTACCATTCGTGGTGAGATTCTTCTCCTTATGCTAGAACTCCTATTTCTCAATAAAAAATAAAACTCTTACTATTACTTTTTTACATAAAGTATCTTTTTATGCAAGAAAAACAACTCCTTAGAGCTCAACACACCCTGAATTATCATTAGCCAAACCCACATATAAGAAAATATGAATCTCATTTGTTAGAAATTATACTTAGAAAGTGGCAACTTTTCCACCTGCCCTCTTTATGCATGGCAATTTTGCGATTTTGTAAAAATTAGAAACCATGTTATTTTATACTATTTATTTTATTGTTTTTCTGCTACCTACCTCACTTCCACTAGTCTTGCAACTTAATGCTCGAAAACTCAAGACACGGACTCAGCTCCAAAATCATTTGTGTCAAAGTTATAGTTTTTACTAAGTTAAAATAGAGTAATAAATTGAAAATTAAATATTATATTCAACTTTTTTAAATTTAAATTAAGTAAAAAAAATCTAAAATACCCTACTTTCAATTTCTTATTTTAATTATACCCAAGATATTTTTAAGGTTCTTCCCAATAAGGACAAATAGCATGACTAATTTACCAATAGGTCTAGTAAAATTATATTGTATATAATACTATAATTTTATTATTGCCTACTTGTGATGGATAACCTTGTGAAGCTAATCGTGACCAATAAGTCAGCCCAAGGACTTCTCATAACCCCAGACCGGTCATAAAATATTTCATTCTCTTTAAAAATATAGAGAAATAGAGTTTGTGCACCAATATCTATCATAAAAGGCCTAAGTTATAATAAATAAAAAGCTATACGACTCAATCTCTCACTAAGACCTAGTGATTATGCATATTTTACTATTGTTGCAAACGAATAATAGTAAAATTATACTATTATATATAATATAATTTTGTTATGGACTTAGTGGTAAATATGGATGACTACTAGGTCTTAGCAAGAATTATCTCATATTTTTATTATATCCAACATGCCTCTATTTCAAAATGTTATATCAATTATAACTATTGAATTATCTAAACTCAACATTACCCTTTTATACTGTGTAAATGCAACCCTTATATTATGGGCCCATCATGTCTCACTATATTGTGGGCGCACCAACAATGTGGACCCCATGTGTTGTGGGTCTATCATGTTGTAGGCCCCGCATGTTGTAAGTCTACTATCACGTAGGCCCACCATGTTGTGGGCCTGGGAAATTGTGGACCTACCATGTGGGAACTTGTCATGGTCCCATAATGTTATAGCATTTTATAAGGTTTACAATATTTTAAGGTTATTTTTGTTTTCACTAAAAATTGAAGGGTATTGTTAGGTTTAAATGTTTCAAGGGATATAATAGATAGGAACTTTAAAAATAGGAGTGTGTTGGATACAACAAAAATATTTTGGGTATATTAAAAACAAAAATTTAAAAGTTGGGTATTTTAGATATTTTCCCTTGAAATAAAGGGAATAAATTTATTTATTAGGATAAAAATATAAAAAATTGTGCAAATATTAGATTATTTTTTAACGAGTTAAAATATTTAATTTAATTAAAGTAAAGACATTCAAGGTAGAATAAGATTAAAATAGTAGTTCATTTTAAAAAATCACATAAGACACTCAATATGGGATGAAAGAAGTATTATTTTATAAATATATTTAATGAATTTCAAAACATATGTAGTATAGAAGAAGTAGCGATATTGGCTAATAGAGTATGTGGAGGAGAGCTACTTGGGGATTAAAAGGAGTCAATCAGGAGATTATGCTACTTTTGAGTCATCATAGAGTTCAACTCGAAAAGCTAAATAGTCATCTCTAAGAATTTTTGTAGTCAAAATGGAGTTTTAGAACTATGTTATGCCTTTTTACAACGAATATAGTATTACTGCATTGGCTATTTTTTCTATTGCTACCACCCATGAAAAAACAATCGTGTTGAAATAATATTTATACAAAAAATAGAAAATAAGAATATATAGGGAGGCTCCATAACAAATGAACACACATAATATGGAAAAAAAGAGTTATTTATTTTATGTGAAATGCTACTTGCGTAGTGCCCAAAAAAGCTTCACCCAATGCTAGACATGTTGAAGGTGTAGGGCCTACTTCTATGCATCGCCCCACACATGGGGCCGCAATGAGGAACAGTCAGTCCTATGGATGAGCTAGCATTACTCTTGTTTTATTTTTCATTACAAGGTTTTCACTTTGTACATACAAAAGAAATTAATTGTCATGTCACTTTTACCTTACTTTTGATAGTATTCCCTTTGTCCTATATTGTCTCATTTCAATAAAAAAATGTCCCACACTGAGTTTCCTATTTTCCATACTTTTTCAAAGTAGAAAGCCTATAATACACTTCTTATCATAGTAGGAGGAGCATGAAAATCTAAGTTAATTATAGTTAAAGAGTTATGAGAAACTAAGTTAAAGTTTTGTGTTTTCGTGGTCTAAGGTGATTCTCACCTTCCTTCAATTTTATACTTTTTACAAATGAGACTTTTAATATGGGATGAAAAGAGTATTAAATATACCTTTTCCTGCCACATTTTGCTTCTTTTTTTTTCAGTTGGGGAGAAAGTGTCCAACTCATTTTTTTACTATCAACTCTTATATATTATATTTCACTTTGCACTGGCAGCAAATATATATATACCCATGAATTTAACCTAGTATTATTATTTTATTGGTAAAAGAGGGGAATTAACCCAATTCATTATCTAGTATTAATTTTATTTACTGCAAACATAATAATGAAAAAGAAAAAAATAGAATAACAGTATTGTTTAATTATTTATATTCTTTTAATTACACAAATGCAGTATTTTCTATGTTTTTATGTAGTTGACATTTATGTGAATTTCGTATAATTAATTGTGAAATACTGCCTTAAGTTCGTTACTGTTTTTTGTGAAGAGAAATTTATAATCCTGAACGTCTTTAAACTCCAACAGTCCAACTAGTTGGTGGCCTTAGATTTGAAAGCAGCATAAAACATGACATCTTCTTAAGTGTTTAGTGCGAATGGTCATTAATATCTGCAATTAATACACTTAGCTCTTTAAACATAAGAATGAAAAAGAAAAAAATAGAATAATAATGTTTTCTATGTTTATATGTTGTTGACATTTATGTGAATTTCGTGTAATTGTGAAATAGTGCCTCAAGTTTATTACTCTTTTTTGCCATGAGAAAATAGTGTCTTAATTTTAGCTAAGAACGAGTCTATCTACACCCCAAAAATCTCCTCAGTATACCCTATTTTAAGGAGTCTAATCATTTGATTTCAATGAAACCCAAAACTATAATAATTTTTTATGAGTGCCAATGTCTTGCCCCAATCTAAGTATTTACTATCAGGTTCAAAATTGATATAGGATGATGAACATTGCATTTCTTCAACATCAATTACAAATTTCTATCGACTGATATTGCCACTAAATATATTGCTATCTCACCACTGCCAGCTTGAGCCTTAGGCAACTTAGGCGATCGCCTAAGGCCCCACTAAAAAAAAATGGCCTCATAGTCTTGGACTCGTGCCTCTTGATGCTTCAATGGCCACATCATACCTCTTAGTGGTAGTTGCAAGCTCTCTAGTTTTTAGCGTTGCATTACAGTCATTTGTAGTAAGTTGCCTCGTACATTTGACACTTTATTTGTGAGCTTGAAAAGCCCCAAAATGGGTGTGGCCACATACTCTTTTTTCCCTAACCTTAAGTTATTAAGTTCTATAACTTCAGAAAAATTTGCTTTCAACTCTTCATTTTATTTCTTCCAACTATATAAATTAGTATAAAATTATAAAAGTTACACAATTGGCAAAAATATTTTATAGAAAACAATTGAAATAAAAAATTTGTAAAAAAAATTATAAAACAAATGAAGATTATCCAAATATTTTTTCTTTATTTTCTTCTTTTATGTTTCCTAGAGGAAAATAGGAAGTACACTTTACACCACACCCTATGTGTGGCCAAGTATATGGAAAAAAATTAGACCATCCTAAGTCTACCCTTAGGCCTCTAATTTTATAAAGCCGGTCCTGCATCTCACATTTCTTTGCAAAATTTCTAATACTTCTTTTTGCTAAGTTTTTCTTTGATTTTCATTTGTATCTTATTTAACTAGCTTTTATTTTCCTGAATGTGATTCATGGGTCCAATAATGGGGACAGAGACTCCAGTTCAGTCTACTACAATTGCACTTGGTAAGTACCCACTTTCTTACTTTCATGTAATTGTGTTTTTTCTATGAAGGCAAGCACATTTTTCATTTGTAAATTAAGAGATGCTACATAAGGCACTCGCCAATACAAAGATAGTACAGTAACTTAGTGGAAGAATTGATAGATTGATCATATTCTTTTCATCTTATATTAAGTGTCCTATTTAATTTTTTAAAATAAAATAAATTAATTCATTATAAAAAGTTAAATGTAACACTTAATATAAAATATAGAGACTATATACGATGCTTTGTATAGGTTTCAACCAGTAGCTCCATTTGTATTTTGCACACAAATCAAGGTAAAATGACTTGTTATATGTATTTTCTCTGTCCCTCATTAATAGCTTCATTTTATTTTTCAAAATGAACTTAAATTAATTCCTTTTTAAAAACAAAATGGAGCTATTAATGTGGGAGTTGGGACGGAGGGAGTAACTTATATTCGGTTGATTTGTGGGGCTACATAGGGTCCCATGTCTAAATCACGGTGGGAATAAATCTGAAACGTAGCCCATTGGCTATCTCGTATGGAACAACTTGTAGGACAAACATTTTTCTTTGAAGTATGATGTACGAAGTTCCTAAATTTTGTAGTAGCCTTAAATTTGGTTCAGAGGCATCTTCTCAATGAATTTGTTTGTGTCAACCTGTTGACAGTGGCCGGATTCGCTCTGGTAGCCACTTTTGCAGCGGGCTCATACACATACAACATTTACTACCCCAGCTCAGAAGGATTCACACCCCGTCCTGCTGCTAAAGGGCCCGGAACTCCCATCTTGGAAGATCTCCAAAGGATCGTGAAAATCTGTGACTGGTCCAAGACGTTCTACAACATGATATATGGATTAAGGGAAAAAGGTCAACTTGTGGAATACAAGCACTTCATAGTAGACAACGAGAGTCAGATTCAACCATCCATAAGTGAATTCAATGCTTTCCATCTTTGGATCCGACACCCAAATGTTGTCAGACCATTCCAATGCAACCTCGCTGAGAAGATCGCCGTGGATTTACCTGATAAAAAAAAAAAAAATGATTGCCGTGGAAGATCCTATGTTGGTCTATTTCAATGTTTTATGAGAAAATACTGCACGATTATATGCATAGTAGTGATACTAGTGACGGTGGCTGTGGTGATGGTGACGGCAAAGATGGTGATGATAATGGTAGAGATGATATAGAGAAGGCAACAGTAGAGGTAGCACACATACCATGGAAGGACTGTTTAAGCGCCGCCATGAGTGAATGTGGTGATGGTGGTGGCAAAAATAGTGATGGTGATGGTGGAGGTGACAAGGAGAAGGTAGCCGTGGAGGTAGCACATATGCCATGGAAGGACTGCTTACGTGCCGCTATTTGTACGGCACAAGCACTGGCTTGCGCTCACTTACAGGGCTTCATGAACAGGGATGTGAGGTCTAGTAACATCCTTTTGGATGAGAAGTACAATGCCAAAGTGATCAAATTTGGGGTGGCAATGCTGTTAACACCTGAGACATACATGAAGGAGAGCAAAGGGTACTTGGACCCGGAGTTCACGGCGACAAAGACACTGACCTACAAGAGTGATGTCTATGCATTTGGCGTGCTTCTTGTTGAGCTATTGACAGGCAAAGACCCCAGCTCTGTGGAAGATGGGGAGAAGGAAGGACATGGGCTAGTGACTAGGTTTATGTTGCGAACAGATGTTGAAATTGATGCGAGTATTCTGAATGAGATAGAAAAGGAATAAAAAATGGATCAGTTGACTAAAGTGGTGCGTGTGGCTAAGGCATGTTTGCAGAAGAGGGGAGAGGATCGGCCTACTATGAGTGAAGTGGTGGCGCACCTGTATTTTGCTCTAAAAGGGGCAGCTGATATGGATTCGAATGACAATATGTATGAGGACTTGAAGGAGTTGAAGGAGGAAGCTTTCGACGTTTCAATGGAATTGGCTGTAGAAAGTGAAGGAGGCAAGTCACTGTGGGATTGTGTTAATGGGTTCTGGTCGGAATGAGCAATTAGTTCAAGATCAGTTTAATATGATAACTACAGGTGTGTAACATTATTAGAGGCGTGTCTGGTCGTCGCTTGTAATTGAATGGCAGTGTATGAGTTGGTCTGCTGGCCTACGAACAATTTGCCTTGTACCTAAAAAAACATGTACTCCCTCTATCTTATATATGTACTTCCTCTATCTTATATTAATAATTAAATTTAAAAAATTAATAATTTTTATTAAATGGTAAAAACTAGAAGGAAAAATAAGTTTATATACTCTTTTTAAGTACCTAATTATCAAAATTGAACAAAATAAAATTATTAATATAAAATAAATTATTTTATTAAATAAAGTTATTAATTTAAATTTTAATATATATATATATATATATATATATATATATATATATATATATATATATATATATATATATATATATATATATATATATATATATATGTATAATATAATATACTAGAATCAGCTCTCTGTGTAAAGATCGTGGGCTTTATAATTGACTAGGCTTTTATGGTCACATATATGACAAACAAAACGCTGAAAGTGAAGACTTTAGCAGCTGACTTTAGGGCATTTTAAGCATGGGATCGAGCCGAACCTCCATGCTGGTGAAATGTTGTAGCTCCATTCCCATTTTATGTTCCGGTCAAAATGGCCCAAATTGGTTTACAAACTTTCACGTTGGATTGAAACCTTTTTTAGTTTTCCAGCCTTAGGGTCTGATTGTTTTAGCTGAATTTTAATCTAAAAAATTATTTTAATTAATTAAAAAATTAATTATCTGATTTAACTAAATCTAAATTTAAAGCTGAATCAGCTGATTTTGAATCTGAATTAGCAAAATCTAGCAAAACAATAAATTTTTGTATCTTTATGCCAGTAAAACTATGAATTGAACCAAAGAAATAACATTACAAAGATTAAATATTCTCAGTGACACTACTTTACAACAATTACAAACAAATTAACATAATTTCAGACAAATGAAAAAAGACAACCAAAAATTTGTACAAAAGCAGGAACTTCACCCATAAAAAATAACCTCAAGATATTCCTTCTCTCTTTCTTTTCCTTCTCCACATGAATTGAAAGGCATTTCAGGCCTGTTGCAAATGCAATTGCCTCAAACAAGAGATCAGCTCCAAGTCTTGAGCCCACAAAAACCACTACGGGTGGCTTGAAATGTTGCTTACTTTTTAAATTTTCAAAACGCTTCTGCTTCTTTTGTTTTGATTCTACCCATATCACCACTTGCTTTACTGATTCATTTGGTTTGCTTGGCTTTCCAACTGAAATATAAATTAAATTCATTCGTCAGAAAGTTTGCCATCTTTTCCACTTCCTGCATAATTGTAGCTGAAAGCATCAATACTTGAGGCTGAAAGAGAGCGTGGAAGATCTGCATCACTTGATCTCTGAAACCTTTCTGGAGCCTGCAATCCACCTCATCCAAGACTAGATCGAAGAGAAACCTCAGCTAGACAAATATCATGCTTGGATAAAAGATCAATTAACCGTCCCAGAGTTCCAACAAGTAACTCTACCCCTTGCTGAACCCGGAGTTCCAACAATTAACTCTGCACCTTGCTGAACCCAGTACACTTGCCCAGCCATTGCATCTCCACCCACAACCAAAGCAGTTTTGAATGGAAGCCCCTTCCCCAGCAGCTTTGCTTGCTCCTCCACCTGCATACAGAGCTCTCTGGTTGGAGATAGAACCATTGCCAATGGCCACTTCCGATCAGAAACTTTCTTTAGTCAAATGTCTGCACATTTGGATATTTAGGGTATCAAATAGGAAGCTATTTCACTAGATCCTGTATCCGCTGCCACCAGCAAGTTTACCAATCAATGCAGCAGAGATAGCTTGCATCTGCACAGGGGTAGGGATTTCGTATTTCGCACTTTCTGGATTGTCTTGGAGCCTCTGAACCAAGCCCCAAGATGAAAATGATAGAATGGGCTCCGGAACAAACTCTCACTTGACATAGATATTCAATTTCTTTCTTAGGGATTCCGCTTGGTCACTAGCTCCATCTCTAACATAAAATCATACATCACTACCAGGCAATCTTGAGGGGGTAGAATTTGTGCACTTTTGGGTGTTGGCAGGTTTACTGAGAAGAGCCTACTTACACTCTAAACTGCAAACATCATCATCAGTTTCATCATAGATGTATTGGCCATAACGGCTGCATATAGCACAACAAGGTTCCCCAGGAAGAGCTTCTCGTTGTTCCCAACACCTCTTCTTGACAGGACTTGAAGAATCCACAACTGTGGCATAACAGTACATCAATTGGTGACAATATCTAACCTAATATCAATTAGTGTTTATGTCCTCGAAAAAATAAAGACAGATTCAGAATGTAATGCAAGTAACTATTTAATCTTTTATAAGAGATTCTATGCTCTAACCTGTAGATTCATGTTGGTACCCCGTAGTTTCTTCCTCCATGACTTGAATAAGAGGACATTAAAGAGCCTGAACAGTAAAAGATAATATGTAGGCTATAAATTGATGGAATGCAAAGGTATATACATCAAATAACTCAACCAATTAAAAAACCATTACAAATATACAAAGAGAATTTAAGATGAGTAAAATTAGTTTTTTCACTTCTTTGTCACCAGATTCTTATTCAGTCTTGACCTGTCTCAGTGTAATGGAAAGGAACGTACACCTATGAACAAATTGTCAGAGGCATTTTTATTACGAGAAAACCTTAAGACTAAATAAAAATCAACCTAGAACTACTAAATTGGTTTTCTGAAGAGCAGGAGGTCTTTCACCAAAAAAACAAAAAGGAATGCGAAATTTTATCACCTTCACACAAGCATAAAAGAAGCATTGTTCGATTTTAGTTAAAAAAATGACGCCGTGAAAGAGGCCAGTTAGCAGAACATTAAATTTGACAAAGTCAGAGCATTCACAATGAGGGATTCCTTAAGATATCAATTCAAAAAGGTCACAATTCCTTAAGTGAGACAATTGCCATTAAGAAGAGACCAATAATGGGTAGCAGAACCAGCAGGTGAGCGAAATCAACCTTCTTGAAAACAGTTTGCAAACACAACCAAACCCCTCCATGCCAACAGATTTACACGAAAAGTACTACAAGTCTAGAACAACCTAATTCAAAAAACACAAATTATTCATAAATTTCACATAAACAACTGAGAACAATGAAGCCACAATTAATGAAAAATATACAAATAAATGCAAATTGACCTTAAAAAAATAATCATAATGACTAGAAGAGAAAGACCAACCTCCTAAATAAGACAGAGGCCTCCCAGGACCATTTGGAAGAAGACCCAGACTAGCAAGGCAAGAGGCCTCCCAGGACCATTTGGAAGAAGACCCAGACTAGCAAGGCATTGCCTGGATTCCAAGCATGGAAGACCGTATCAATACGGATGAGAGTATCGATGACTATAGATATGGGTACGCGCCGATGATACGCTTGGTATGCGTCAAAATGGGCGTAAACCCTTTTATAAATATAAAAAAATATTATAACTAATAATATATCACTATAATACTTCTTTAAGAGTATAATAAGACCATAAAATGTCATATAAACTAATACAAGTAATCTAAAATCAGTTTATTTGGAACCATACACGATTATGTTCTCCGTCTCATACAAATTATTGTTCATTCTTTCCCATATTAAGTGCTCTAAAATTAGTTTATTTTAAAAATAAATATGAGTCTAAGTTATATGTTTAAATAAATGTATATTTGTGGAGCACTATATATAAATAAAATAATTATGTAAATTACATGGACCTACCCGTATTCATCTC
Source organism: Saururus chinensis (assembly GCA_035235625.1). Taxonomy (NCBI): domain Eukaryota; kingdom Viridiplantae; phylum Streptophyta; class Magnoliopsida; order Piperales; family Saururaceae; genus Saururus; species Saururus chinensis. Next base: position 57,104,608 of record CP141140.1, read on the forward strand.
ATATAACTTTAAAAATATTATTTTTTAATATAACAAAAATATAAACTTTTAAAGAAGTTGAGTTTGAATTGTATTTTTGTTTTTAAGAAAAAAATTTATAAATTTTTTTTTAAATAAAAAAATATTTTTTAAATAAAATTTTTTTAATACCGTATCGATACGTATCGTGATCCGGTGTGGGGGGCGTACCACCCCAGTACCCATATCGGTTTCAACCGATATGGGTACATATCGGTCGATACGGTGCCGTATCGACCGATACGGCCTTCCATGATTCCAAGAAAGATATATAGACAGAAATTCCTTTCCTATATTTGGTTGAAATGGAAAGTCAGGAGAGGGGGGGGGTGAAGATGAGAGCTAATGAGACAAAGAGAAGGTGGGCAGCGAGATAAACAGCGGACAATGGTCTACCGGTTTGGTGGGTCACAGTAGACGATGAGAGAGGGGGAATTGGGTACAGGGAAGTCAAGAGGGTGGGGGTGGAGGAAGGTGGACATTGTAGTCTGGACGAAGGGAAGCGCACGGCAACAATTAAATGACCAGATGCTGAAGTGAAGGGCAGGAGCGGTGAATCGCTGCCCAGAACTTGATGAACCATGTGGAGCTGCTACCATCCCCCACCGCGTGGTGTATTGACAGGCCGAGGCAGAAACCGAAGCCGGGGAAGATGGTTACTTGTACTGCAAACAGTGGAGACCGGCCCCTTTCGTCGGCTGCGGGGAGGGGCAGCATAAACGGGTGCATCACTTTCACATCTTTAGCATGATCGGTGACAAGGGACACGAAGTCGGTGTCAGACTCGGCAATGAGGAGCACACTCCAGGCAGGGAGCGAGGTTCCCCGCGAGAGAGAAGGTCTGGAGGGCCTTGGGGGAAATGAAATCAGCCGGTTAAACCCATCCCGACCGTCTGGCCAAAATATATATGATGTGAGTTTATTTTTTAGCTTAATTAATTAAGAATTAAGTTTAAAATAAACAGCCTTATAAATAGACTTAATTTTTTAGATACTTAATTAAATAAAATAATTTACTTAAGCTAAACAAATAAACCCTTACCATTATCATGTGACATCCAAAGAGGGCAACAAACTATGGCCAATGGTAGTGATCCTTTCGTCGGCCAGAGCCTACTGTTCTATGATCAATCAACTCTAAATAACAATTCTAGGAGCTAATAAAAGTAGTCAGTTTTTATATGCAAGATTTTTATACAATATCACGTGACATCGAAAGAGGTTAATGACGCAGGAAGTAAGTGATGAGCATGAACTTTAGTGCATGTCATCTTTTGTAATCTCTGTCCAGCAGAAATATTCTTTCTAAGCATATACTCAAAACAGGTTTAGAATTGCATACGGAAAAGATAAAATGGTACATGTCAAAGTTATAGGATTTTATAACTTTGTATAAAATAATTAAGTTTTCTAAAAGCTCGAGCTATTAGGAAGAGAAAATATTTTATATTAATTTTATATTTTAATAATTTTTTTCGTACAAGCGTCTATAAAGCATGACACGTAGAACATAATTAAGATATATAAATGTCATCATTGAGACTTGAACCTGGGGCCTCCTATAACTTAGAGCTTTGATAATATATAAAAAAGAAATTTTTTATATTCTAACACTTTGTAGGATAATATAAATAAGGAAAACTTGCAATGAGGAGGCATTCGAAGATATATTTTATGTGAGCCTTGTTATGTGTTGAGTGGATTCTCAACGAGCTCCTATGTGGATTTAGGGGATTGAACAGGTGGATTCTAGGTTAGTTATTGTATCTTTTCTTCAGTTGTAAAATCTCATTTCCTTCCAATTCCTAATTCTTTTCTTCAAGTTGCTATTCGAATCCATTAGCAGCAATGATGATTCTCAGCTTCAGCAGCAGTTGAATTAATTTCAACAATAGATACAGACTCAATTTCAGCAATTTTATCAGTAAATCCAGCAACAATTTCAACAGTTGATGGTTTCTACATAGAGATCATAAAATCCGGTTCTGGGGCTTCCAGGAAATGATCATCAATGCCAAAATGGCCGGATTGAAGCTGCGACAGTAGGTCACAAAGACTCCAGTGAAGATGAGATTGATGAGATCATCTTGCAAGATCGAGGAGGTGAGGACGTTGAAAACTGAGATATTTGGATGATGCTTGATTTGCCCTCTTTTAATGGCCAATTAAATATAGAAGATTTTTTAGATTACATTCTGAGAAATGGCGCGATTTTTTTATAAGAATAAGGAGATTCCAAAAGAAAAGAAACTAAAATTGTGGCGTATAAGCTTAAAAGTGGAGCTTTTTTTGGGGTGGGATCAGGTCCAAATGGGTCGAACTCGGCAGGGAAAGACACCCATTTGCACTTGACGGAGGATGAAACAGCTATTAAAGGCCCAGTTCTTACTTCGATCAAATTCTCTTCTAGCAGTATCATTAGTGTAAACAACGCAATTAATCTGTTAGAGAGTACATCTTAGAGTTTTATCGTCTGTCTACCCGAAATGATTTGGAAGAGTCTGAATTGCATCCGGTGTCTCGATTTATTAGGGGTTAGAGAGTCAACATACAGGATCGGGTGACCATCAATCCAGTTCACACACTGGTTGATGCCATCAATTGGCAACACGAGCTGAACTTCAATTCACCTTGAGTGATCGGGTAACAAGCCTTTCACTCCAGCTAACTCTTTCAATGCCGAATGCAGTTATGGAAAGACAAAATCTATAGAACCAGAAGTGCCACTAGTTAAAATTAACAAAGTAAATTGGAACCGAGGTCAAGCCTGAGACTACACCAAAAAATACTTATATATGGCGAAGCTTTTATTAGCGACACACTAAAAACATCGCTAAAAGGTATTTGCTCATCATTACAGTCAGTAGTTCCATGATTTTTGGTTGTTCATTGAGCCTCTACTATCCACATGAATCATAATGATGATGTTGTGTGATGGATCCCATCTTCTCATGGACGGTTTTCTCTAAGTTCAGCGTATAAATTAATCTGCAACTCTGATAATAGATTTGATTGGCATACTTTGGTTTGGTTTAAGCATAATATGCCTGGCTATTCCTTTATATCTTGGTTGATGTTCACTAATGACAACATTCAAACAAACGCGTGGCATTTAGATAGCTAACTAGTGTATTATTTGCAAGTCCAATGAGGAATCCATCACTCACATTTTTTTTTGGCTCAGGGCAATAGCCCCAAATTTTATTGCAAAAGAGAGAGTTATACAAAGAAAGTTCCAAATAATGTATATTATTTGCAACATTTGCATAGTATTATATTAAATAAAATTAACATAAAATGTGTAATTTTATAATGGTTTATTTGTGATGTTTATAAACAAACGTCGTACATAGTGACTATTTAAGACATTTGTAAGTAAATATCGCAAATAGTATTATTTTAAAATAAATAAATAAAATATAAAATTTTATATTAGTTTTTTTGCATTGTTTTAAATATTAATTTATATTTAATATATATTATTTAAATTATATAATATATTATTTATCATATAAAGAAATTATTTAAATTTATTTCTTCAGTCGTGTTTGTGTGAGAGAGCTCACACGTGTCAGTGAGCCCTAGATTTGTGGGCTATCATATTTCGATCCGACAATGCACATAACTCAAGAGACATGTAGGTTGATGCCCTCTTTTGCCATTAGATCTAAAATAAATTAAAATAATTTATTTAGTCTCGTTTGTGTGAGAATGGGCGGGCTCACACCCCAATTTTGTGGGCCGTAGTATATAAATAAAATAAATTAATTTCTTCAGGCTCATTTGCTTATGCCCCCAGCTCTATGGGTTGTCGAATTTTGATACAACAAAGTAAATAACTACTGAGGGAGTAGGTAGGTTGCATGTCCCCTTATGCTGTTAGAATTAGAAAAAAATAAAATAACTTATTTAGTCCAATTTGTATGAGATTGGGTTCATGCCATGGCTCTATGGGCTATTGGATTTTAAAAAAGTTAAATCAATTTCTTCAATCCCGTTGTGTGGGAATAGGCTTTTATGTGTCAGCGTAAGCCCAAGCTATGTGGGATGTCAGAATTTAATCTGACGACACATAACTCAAGGGTTAGGCATATTGCATGCTCCCTTGCACCGTCGGATCTCAATCCAATGGATATCAAAGCCTGAGTTGACACAACGTAACTAAAAAAAATAATTTATATTTTTTACATAATTATATATTATGTATTTATATATTAAATAATATATTATTTATTTTAAATAATATATATTAAATAAAATATAATAAATAGAAATGATAATAATTATTTGCGACATTTATTTTAAAACTTAGCAAATCACATATATTATTTGTGACATTTTATAATAAACACAATTATGTATCCCCCAATCTTCCACCAACAATCTGTCCCTCAATCTCCCCCTTTTTTGTCCTCTCTCTCACTCTTTACTCAATCTCTGTTCTAGGGGTGTCCGACATAGTTACCTGCTCCATCATTGGCATTCTCCTAGCAAACCCATTAGCCTTATATGCCAAACGACTCAAATAACTAGTTGGGTCTAGTGATCCAAATCCGACTTGATCCAACATGATAAAAGTTATAAGTATAAATTTTTTATAATTTTATTTATATTTTGAAAATAACTCTTAATATTTTATTAATAGGTACATAATTTTTTATTGTAACGCCTGAGATTTTTCAAATATTTTCCTTAAAATTCACGGAAAATTTTTGTAATATAACGTCTGTAAATCGGAGGAAAAATGACGAAATCAAAACCTTATAAAACAGTTTATAATTCAAAACACTAAACATCCATTTTCCATCTAAATATTTTCATTATATGGTCAAATCATCATACGGCCAAAGCAAATATTACCAGGCGCTACTCGAAAACACACGTACGAATAAATTGCTATGATCATAGACTTTAAATACAAATCCCTCCCAAGCATCCCTGAGTGCAAGTCTCATAACAGTCCACCGACTAATCCAAATGAAAGTCCAAAATAATAACATCTTAACGTCTCATCTCACCCAATACATCGAATCATGGCACAAAATACTCGCAGTGAGAGAAGCATATACCTGAGTCCAAGGGAATCAATCTACCTCGGAAGCGAGCATCCATCTCCAGGAGCTCTATACACAACCTGCAAAACCCCCCGTACAACGGGGCTAAAATGCAGGGTAATGAGTATTTTCATACTCAGTAGGAAAATACCCAGTAAGAGAAATCCCAAACGGTGAACTCAATAAGTTCATAAATACACACGTTCATGCAACTCAAACATGAAGCAGAAGCATATCAATATCATGCTCATACGCATACAAACATACCAAATGCACTATCGTGCCAAAGACATACCAAATGCACCATTGTGCCAAAATCATACCAAGGCATCATTGTGCCAAAATCATACAGTCAAATCAAACTTATACAAGCACCCTTATCCAGGGTCATACAAACTTACTCGTACCACTGTATGCATACTCATACAACATACGCATACTTGTACGACCTTACTTGTACAATTATATGCTCACTCATACAGCTTACACGAAATCACACTTACTGTCTTACTCAGAAACATATTCTCACAATCGTACCCATACTCTTATAGTCTTGCTCATACACATACAGTCGTACTCACACTTATACAGTCATACTCATACACATAATCGTACACATATCAACGACCACTGAAGCTCATTACAACTAATAAGCTCCAGCGTCGAAATGGAAAAGAATGTCACTGGGGCAACACCTTAACCTCCGGGGAGTGACTAGACGTCATGGACTTTTCCGAAGGTAAGGCACACCAATGCTCATGGGGCACTGGATCAAACAGGTAAGAGTAGATCTATGATACTACTTACCTGAGCACGCAAACATAAACACCCACACATAAGGGGTCATACAGTTGCCCACCATAATGGGTCTTATAGTGCCAGAGAATTGCCCACCATAATGGGTCTTATAATGCCATTGCCACTCTTGGGCAGAAAACATACAGTGCCACTTGGGCAGAAATGTACAGTGCCACTCTTGGGCAGAAACATACAACGCTCTCAACAGAGCATCAAACGTCTGGGCTTATATAGCACACAGACCAAATCGAAAACATATGTCGCTCTCAGCAGAACAACAGACGTCTGGGCTTCATACAACACATAAACAAAGTCAGAAACGTACATCGCTCTCAACAAAGCATCAAACGTCTGGGCTTATACAGCACGCAGACCAAATCAGAAACAACGTCGCTCTCAGCAGAGCATCAGATGTCTGGTGCTCTATACAGCACACAGACAACATCCCACAAGATAAACACCATGGCAAGACATGAGAAAAGCTCGACTGACTCATTAGCGGCCAGCTCAAACACGGAACTTAATCCGTCGAACCCGCAGGTCTCAAACTCACAACGCTATCATTAGTTGTGCTTATAATTCAAGTTGGAATTAAGTATATTATGCGGTACAATTATGCCACACAAACTCACAGTCCTCGACTGGTCAAACTAAAGCTGAGCCCGATCCGAAACCCAACAGATTCACTAACCCGTCCACATCATGGACAAAACTCATCATACATCAAACCCTTACAATCTTACATACTTCGCCATCCATCTTATGGTCAAATCATCTTACACTGACATCCTCAAATGAAGCTCCTCAGAGCCAACCCAGTTGTCACCCTCTTACTTATATCTCACTTATTATACTTACTTTTCACTTCATAATATATACGTTATGCTTGTACAATTATGCACACTCTTATTGTCTGACAAATGCCCAACATACAATCCAACCCAAACCGATCCATTCTAATCCTTGCCCGTCATACTCTTATCCTCTGTCTTCTGTCATAAACCTCTGTCACCTCTTACTGTCCATCGCCCATACCTCTGCCCACATACACTTACACGTAACCATATCATAAGCAATAGTCATCATACATACATATGTCTCACACATACATATAACATACACATACGGTCATATATACGTAGCTTAGAAACATGCTCACTAGCCATCACTAGTGCATACATACATACATACGTCAAACATACACGCTAGCCATCACTAGCACATGCATAATTCATACATACTCCAAACATGCACGCTAGCCATCACTAGCACATGCATAATCCAACATACTCTAAACATGCACACTAGCCATCACTAGCACCTGCATACATACATCCAACGTACTTACATCCAACATGAATGTCATATGCATTTCAACATACCATAACATCATGCTTACATGTACATCATGCAATATCGGATCATTACTTAACATCCAAAGCATAGAATCATACAATCCTAGCATGCTACTACTCATTCAAAGCATGCTATCATGAATTTACGAGTTCAAAGCTCCCTACCTCGTAATCATGACGTTCGATGGCGAGCACACGACGGCGGCGGCGTCGACGGTGGAGTTGGCGGTCAAAACCGTTACATGGATGAGAGAGCTGATGTCCCAAGGGTTTTAGGAAGCGCCGGAACTAGTCACGGTCAAACAGGGTGTCAGAAATCAATGCGGTAAAATCCGCGATCCACGGCGGCACACTAGGGCGGCCGGGAGAATATCGTGCCAACAAGAATGGCGGTGCAATCAAATGTCGATGGTGTACACTGAAGATCGGCCGGTGGCTAAGACGTGCTCAGCCGGCCACAAGACATCGAAATCGGCCATGGATAGCACCCAACGGCGACGATTTCAGTCAACAAAGGCCCACATAAGGGCAAAGAGCATGGGGCAACACTCGAGGACAAAGGAGAGATGGAGGATGGCTCTGTGTCAACTCTACTCAGTGGCAAGGCCAACCGATGGTCAGGCGGCGCGAAGGCGGCGCCTAAACCCAAAAGCACACGCGTGGCCACATGTGCACGCTACCCAAAGGGGCGGGGGAGAGGGCTGAAAGGAGGTGACCTAAGGCCCACAAAAGCCAACAGGGCCAAGGCCCTAGCTGTGGCCAAACTAAATGGCGACATCGCCGATCGCCACCCACAACCAATACCGATGGTGCTAGCAGTTGTGCGTCTCGCACGGTATAGGGCAATGACAAGCGGCCCAATCCAGGCGGAGTGTATAATTGGGCCAAGTGGGGCTGACCCTCACTGTCGCTGAGCCGGGGCAGAGCCCACGATGGCTAAATGGTCCACGGCTCGCCGATGCCAATGACCCAAGACGCACCCAAAGCGTCTAATCGGGCGGAGCAAGGCAATAGGGGAGAGGCGGGGTTGGAAACGGTAAACCCCTACTGACACCGGGTCGAGGTAGGCTGGACGGAGTCCTACCGGTGACCGGATGACAACCGGAAACCCACCGGCATCCAAAACATCCCACGAACAGTGAGATGCAAATAGTAACAAAAACCCGACCAAAAGATCGATAGCTCACCATAGAGTGAACAAAGCATGGCGGCGGCTCTAGCCAGTGCCTATGGGTTCTTGGCGGCCAACTAAACATAAGTCTAGTTGAGGGTGGCCGCAAACGATGTCAAAATCGTACACCCACAGTTCAAAAACAGGATTGAAGGAGAGAAAAACCCGAAAAAAGGTTCGGTACCTCGTGGAGGAGCTAAGAGGCCGTGGCGGCGGTCATAGCCGGTACCTACGGACTCGTGGCGGTGAGGTAAAGTGGATCCTGACAAGAATTGACGGAATCCGACAATGGAGGAGGGAGAACGGAGCGACCGGAATCAAGCTCGGGTCTCTCTCTTTTCTCTCTGGACATGAAAAACTTATTGACTTCGAAAGTTTATAAATGTCGGTTCTGTAATCCGACGGATCATATATATATATAATCTTTTTAACTTTTACATTCACGCCCCTAACACGCGTTCACCCATCTGTTATGCGTTGTACCTCTAAAAATCGTGTCGTAAGCGCGCAGCGAGGCCCATGGCCTGCTACTAAGCCCCACACCCGACTCTACGGGTATAAATATGGGGTAAAATACACAAATACACATATGTTGAAACGTCAAATTTTCCTGCCGAAAATAACCAGAAAATAGCAGAAAAATCCCAAAAAAATCGTAGAAAAATCAGGGACCTTACATTTATACAATTTTTTTTCTAAACGACCCAAATTGGGTTGGGATTGGGATTGTCTTATTTATTTCATGTTAATTCGAGTTCAGGTTTGAAAACACCCTACTTGAAACCAAACGTGACCCGACCTGACCCAATGATATTATATCAAGCTAAAAACATGCGGGAATATGTTATTATGGATCCTGTGGGCCATGCCTCACATAAATTTTATATTTTCCTACCACCTCCATTGGTGATGCTAGAGTATTAACGATACTTGGACAAAAGCATGGCAAATACATACGATAGCTACGACACTTGTAAAACAAAGTCACAAATACTATAGTAAATAGTTAAAGGCCAAGGTGGGTATTTGTGACGTTGATCCCAAATACTAAATGTAGTTGCGGTGTTTCAAATAAAATGTCGCAAATACTAAATATAAGTTGCAACAATAGAATTTAAGATGTTTCTTGTAAAACATCACAAATATATACTTACATTACTTGTGACAGTTATTTATAAAACGTCGCAATTATATGGCTCTTGGTTGGACCATGGTTTGGGCTCGGGCCAGGTTTGGTCCAACGTGTCAAGGTCCGGGTGAACCGGTACGGGCCACGGGTCCAAGGGTGGTGGGGGTGGTCAGGCCGACCCCACATATACCTTCATTACACATAATTCGAGTAGGACCTGCATACGTCACACACATGCACTAGGTATTTGCTAGGTTATGCATTTACACGTTGTGGGGCCCAGACATGTGAATTAGGTGTCGAGGGTGGGACCCGTAGTTAGAGAGGGGTCGACCCTATCGCGGGCTTGGCTGTGTGCAGGGGGTCCAAGCCTCCGTGGGCTTGGAGAGATAGAGCCTGCTCCCGTTGTGTAAGACCCTCTAGTAAAACTGAGAAGAAAAAGAGCAATGAAGCCCATTAGGTAATAGCCCAATTTAAGCCCACTTAGAACAAGATTGGAGAAGGGTAGTTAAGGGAGAGATTAAGAAGGAGATGCCCTAATCTCACAAGCAAGGGCCGCCCCACCTATTGTCTCCTCCTCCTTCCCAATTGGGATGTCCCCCTCTCTCTCCCTTGTTCTCTTGGTGTGGCCTGCTCAAGCAAGGGGCTTTGCTTGTTGTTGGCCGCCCTCCTTCTCCCCTCTCCTAAGGACTCTTGGTGGGCTGATCAAAGGAGATTCATCTCCTCCTAGGCTGAATCTTGGAGGCTGGTTCAAGGGTGATTCATTGCTGAGTTTCTTCATCAATTCCAAACAAGGTTTTGAGGGATCCGCGAATAGATGTATTTATCCTTAACTTTGCTTATTTGATCTTGTCTTTGACGTGCAAGATCTAATTGTGGAGGAATGCTAGGGCTGAAAAATGGCCAGGTGAGTATGTTTTAATTCCTATTTTAATTCTCTTTGATCTATTCTTGATTGGATGCATGTTTTATTGTTTAATATTTTGAGTATTGTGCATATTTTGTGTAGATCTATTTTAAAGATTGAACTTTGATCTGTGCGCCCTCCCCCTCCCATCAAGCTACCACTGGTCCGGCCACTCTACACTCTTTGCAACGTGGCAAATAATTTTCACCCACCCAGGTGGCTCAGGAACTTGCTCGCTCTGATTGTTGGTTTTGGCAGGGAGGTAAATGTTGAAACAGAGGAAGAGGAGGAAGCTTCTGTAAGAGAAAGAGCACTAATGTTGGTTGATGGGAAAGATGGCCAATAGTACCCTCACCCATGATCAACTTAGAGAAGGGAGAGAGACAGGCTCAGGAGCTTTTTCTGACTGGTGGTTTTGGCAGGCCCATGAACATTGAAGATTGAGTTAGGACTTATGAGCGGTTTACATTCAAATTTTGGACCGGTTTGAGGTAGTGTATCTAGATAATATTGTTGTTTAATTTACAGCACGTCTTCTCGAAGACTCTGGACATCTAAGGATTATGCTGAATGACTCGGAGCATAACCTTCACTTGAAGTTCAAAAAGAGTAGCTTTGCACATAAACCTTATGAGAGTCAAGTAAAGAGATGGCCATAGAAGTCAATATAATTGAGTTCCAGAACTCAAATTGCAAAGAAAAGCAAGGTGCAGCTTAATATCTAACGATTGAAATTAGGGTCTTCCCTTATTTAAAACATGAAAAAGAAAAAATATTACTGTAATTATTTTTTTTGTTTCTTAAAATTAAAGTACTTGAGATCATCTGATCATGTTGCTTTCAGCCATGCTATGCCAGAGTGTGAATGTCCAACCCATTCTGATGGATTCGTCTAACTTGACAGGGCTGTCTGATGGACGCGTCTAGCTTGATTGCACTCCATATTAGTGCATGTGACCATGCTACATAAGGTTTTCTAACATGGTACATAAGGGCTTATATAATTAACTATGTGCACAAAGTTATGAACCATGTTTGTTTAACATAGTATATAATTTTATGTACCATGTTAAGAACACTATGTAGCATGGTCATGGGTATTAGTCATTAAGCTAGCTGGTCAGGAAAATATTTTTGCATTTTAATAGCCTGCCAGGTATGTAGTTGCAGTTAGGCCTATCAAATTAAAGCCATGCCAGATTTGAGGCTGAGTTATGTAATTGCAGTTAGGCCAGTCAAAGGCACGCCAGATTTAAGGCTGAGTATGCATTGGAAAACTGGCTTGTTAGATCTATAGCAATTGTCACTACAAAATATAATTTGTCTGTCTTTATGATCAATGCCTATGACTATGCTACATGGGGCTCCAAATAAGGTACATAGATGCCAAGTACCATATTACAAGCCCCATATAGCATGAAACTATAAGAAAAAAGTCACTAATAGTCATAAAAGTATCGCTAATAACAATTAGTAAAACTTGAAAAGTGTTGCCAAATGCATCGCTAAAAGTCCTGTTGTAACTGCTTATTTTTACTCATTTGAAAAAGCGTTGCTAATAATACTGTTATTAGCAACTTTTTTTTGTCACTAATATGATATATTTTTTTACGCTTTGTGTTTATACAGCTAATAGTAAATTATTATCAAAGCTTGTTAATAGGCATTGCTAATATTATTAGCAATGCTTTATAAAGAGTCATTAATTTAAAAAATTATTTTAGAAATAAAAACTCTTATTATGGACATTTTTTAAACATCGCTAAAAGTATTTTTAGTGATGCTTTATAAAAAAAATCAGTAATAAGTTGTGAATCGTTAACCATAAATAAATGTCGTTAATAGTATATTATTAGAAACACTTGTTAACAAGAGTTGCGAATGATATATTATTAGGGATGCTTTTATAAACCGTTGTTAATACAAAAATTTATTTTTAAAAAACATAAAAAACTCTCATTACCGACGCTTTAAATAAGAAAAAATATCTTATTAGCAATGTTTTTTAAAGTGTCGCTAATAAGAAGAAAATATATGGAAGAGGGGGAGGGGCACTGGACTTCGATGCCCTCCTGCAGTTAGCAGCAGGGGAGGGGCACCGGTTCCCAACAAGAGGAACCAGCAGGCTAGAGCCCCCTGGTTGGCAGCAGGAGAGAGGGAGGGGGTGCTAGACTCCAATTAGAGAAGTCAGGGCGTTGGAGTATCCCCCCTCTGACCGGTAGCAAGGGCGAGCTCAAGAGGGGAGCAAAATAGGGGAGAGGGGAAGTAGGGGAAAGGGGGACCATGGAGAGGAGGAGGAGGGGGGGGGGTGCCGAACTCCGGCAAGAGAAGCTGGCACCCTAGGTCACTCGTCTCCCCCCCCGGACAAGGGAGAGGGGGAGCAGTGGAGAGATAGACGGCACGGGGGAAGGACGACAACGGAAGGGGCAGCGCAAGGGTCAAAATGGTGGACTGGGCCGTGCAGGGGGAGTGACAGCGTGTTGACAGTAGAGGGGAGGGGGGGTGGCGGTCTAGGGAAATTATAGGTGAGCAGGCAAAATTTTGCCTGTTCCCGCGAAACTAGCACAGGGGAAATTTCGTTAGTTAGCACGGGACTATTTGCAGCAAATAGTCCCTTATTCCAACGTTTACATGAAAACGCCACAAATAATAGTATCATTTGTGAGTTTACATGTAAACATTGCAAGTAACACTGTTATTCTCTCCTCTCTCTCCCCTCTCTCTCCCCCCTCTCTTCTCTCCTCTTGAACTACAACAAAACAAGGCATTACATGTTAGGCCTCAAATTTCGGGCCTCGCAAACCCAAGGCATTACATATATACTCGGTCCTTACATGTTAGGCTTGTATACTAAGCCACCATGGTTGTAGTCTTTGATCCCATAACTTGATAGGCTAGATACATCCTTTACATAAATATCATTGAAATGACCTTGTACACATTTGAAATCCCACATATGTGGCAAGAAATATCTAAATTACCTTTCACCTCTTCTCATCATTTTCAATCCACCAATTACTCATTTAACAAAACAACATTCCCCTGTGCCACTAACTTCTCTTCCTCTGGTGGAGGGAGGAAGAGGAAGCAAAGGAGGTCATAGAGGAGGAGGGGAGGAAGAGGAAACATAAAATGATGATGAGAAGGTGGAAGAGGAAGCAAAGTGTCAGAGCTGGAGATGCAAACCGTGGCAGAGGGGAAAGTGGAAGCAAAGGAGGAGATAGAGGAGGGGAGGAAGAGGAAGCAAAGGAGGAGATAGAGGAGGGGAGGAAGAGGAAACATAAAATGATGATGAGATGGTGGAAGAGGAAGCAAAGTGTCAGAGCTAGAGATGCAAACCGTGGCAGAGGGGAAAGCGGTTTGGTTCACTAGGTTGGTGGAGTGAAAAGGAAGAAGATGAAGGAGGAGTAATTCATATATTTTCTACGACGTGTGGAGGTTCACATGTGTATAGAGTCATTCTTAGCTAAGAATACTCAAAAGTTGGTGATATTATTAGGAATGAGTAGTTTCTCTTATTTTGATCATCTCTTCTGGTTATATAATTCTTAAAACATATAATATTACCAAATATTAATATGACACTTACAATAGAATATTATATTTAGGTGGCATATTTTTGTTGGACAATGGAAAAGTAGGCTTACCTTAGCCAAACTTGTGGTAAATTGTTACCATGGCCAGGGGTGTTATGCTGGAAAGCTCAACTCAGATCGATGCACATGCGAACTCGAAATTGAAGTTAGCCAAGCTAAGCTCAAATACACACACACACAAATATATATATATATATATATATATATATATATATATATATATATATATATATATATATATATATATATATATATATATATATATATATATATATATATATATACACACACACACACACACATATGCGCGTATGCTCGTAGAATGTCTCTTAAGTTTTAACTTATTCTATTAAATATATTATTTTTTCTTTTTTTAGTACAACTTCCTTGGACATTTTGTGAGAGGCACTACAACAAAATGTAGTATTAATAACACATTTATTAGCAACACAATGCTAAGCATTGCTAAAAACACCTATTTGCGATAAATAAACATGCGTCTAAAAAAAGAACAATTAGCGACGCCTTTTTGTATGTGTCGCTAATAGTCATATATTAGCGATGCTTACTTTAAAGCGTTGCTAATACTAATCATATTAACGATGCTTTATTATAAGCGTCACTAATAGTTTCTCTATTTGCGACGCTTTACATAACTGTCGCTAAAAAATATATATATTAAATAAAAAAAACTATTAGCAACACTTTTTTTAAGCGTCGCTAATAGCTTTTGCAAGACGCTTATTCAAAATCATCGCTACTAGTGCTACTATTAGCGACACTTACAAAAAACGTCACTAATAGTAATGAATTAAAAATAAAAATTTTGAATTATTAGCGATGCTTGTAAATAAGCGTTGCAAATACAATTTCTAATAGCGACGCTTGTTGACAAGCATTGCTAATAGATTTATTAATTAACTTTATTTAATAAATAAAAATTAGAAAAATTATAATAAGCTTTCTAAATATAATATATTTTATTCAATATTTACTATTTATATATATAATAAATAAATATTAAATTTTCAATAAAAACTAGTGTTAATAATAGATTAAACTTTAACTATTTATATATAATATATTTTATTTCTTAAATTTTATTATTAATTTTAAAATGTAATTTATAATAAATGGGAGAGTGAAGAGAGTGCATGGAGAGAGATAGTGAGAATGAGGAGAGAGAGGGATCGAAGAGAGAGAGAGGAGAGAGAGGGGAGGTGAGAGAGAGAGGGAGAAGATAAAGAGAGGAGAGAGGGAGATAGAGGAGAGAGGGATAGAGAGAGAGGGAGAGAGGGAGGAGAGAGAGGGAGGAGAGAGAGAGGAGAGAGAGGAAGAGAGAGAGGAGAGAGAGGGACAGAGGGAGAGAGAGAGAAAAGAGAGGGAGACAGAGAGGGGGAGAGAGAGAAAAGAGAGGGAGAGAGAGGAGAGAGGGAGAGAGGAGAGAGAACGTAGAGAAAGAGGGGTGAGGAGAGAGAACATAGAGAGAGGAAAAAAGTTTATTTTATTTGTTTTATATTTTTCATTTAAAAATTATATAAAGAATAAAAAAATGTATTACCGACATATGTAAATATATGTCGCTAATATTTTATAGGCATATACGTTGCTTATACTTTCAGTATTTGCTACGTATATCCCTATGCGTCGCTAATACATTTTTATTTATTTATTTATTAACTTTTTAAATAAAAAAATAAAGTAGAAAGGATAGGGGAGGGAGGGAGGGAGGGAGGAAGGAGAGAGGAGAGGAGAGAGAGAAGAGGGTGGAGAGAGGGAGGAGAGAGGGAGAAGAGAGAGAGGAGAGAGGGAGGAGAGAGGGAGAAGAGAGAGAGGAGAGAGAGAAGAGGGTGGAGAGAGGGAGGAGAGAGGAGGGAGGAGAGAGAGAGAATAGAGAGAGGAAATTTTTTTATATTATTTATTTTATATTTTTTATTTAAAAAATAATTAAAAATTTTAAAAAAATATATTAGTGACGTATCTAATACCTTCGAGTATTAGCGACATAGTAATATACGTCGCTACTACCCTTAGTATTAACGACATATAGCCCTATGTGTCACTAATATATTTTTATTTATTTATTTTTAATTAATTTTTAAATAAAAATTTTAAAATAGAGAGGATATAGAGAGAGGGAGAGAGGGAGAGAGGGAGGGAGGAGAGATGGAGAAGAGAGAGGAAGAAGGGAGAGAGAGAGAGAGGAGATAGTGAGGAGAGAGAGGGAGGAGGGAGAAGAGAGAGAGGGAGGAGGGAGAAGAGAGAGAGGGGAGGGAGAGGAGAGGGGAGAGAGGGAGGAGAGGGAGAGGGGGAGTGAGAGGATAGAGAGGAAAGGGAGAGAGAGAAAGGGAGAGAAAGAGGAGGAGAGAGAGAAAGGGAAGAGAGAGATAGGAGAGGGAGTGGACAGAGAGGAAGGTATAGAAAGTAAGAGTATTTGCGACGCTTGTGTGTAAGCATCACAAATGATACGATGTTAGCAATGTTTATGTGTAATTGTCGTAAATAAACTTTATTTACGACGTTTAAGAAAACGTCGCTAAGATATAATATGTGTGATTGTATGATTATTAGCCGGCAAAAAAATAAATGTTCACGACGCTTAGACAAAGTGCCACAAATACATTTATTTGCGATGCTCTCTAAGCGTCGTAAGAAAAAAAATGCGCTTCCAAAAAATGCCTGCATGGGGCAAAATTTCGATCGCTCGGGCGAAATTGCCCAAGCGGGCAATATATATTCACCCGCGCGGGATTTTCATCATTCTTTTGCTCCTTGCCTCCACCTGCCGCCGTGTGCTAACCTCCGCCGTCGTCGTCCTCCCCGCTGCACCCCAACCGCCGTCTTTGCTCGCATCCCAGCCGCTCGGTTGCAACCCATCCTCCCGTGCACCCCGCTACAACCTAGCCACCCGTTCGTCCCGCTGCACCCCAGCCTCCCATTTGCCCTCTATTGCCGCCTGTCCGCCCCGCCATCCCAGCCGCTCGTATGCTCCGCTACACCCCAGCCCACCTCCGCCCCTTTTGCACCCTAGCCGTGTGTCCGCCCTTGCGTCCTAGCCGCCCTTCCACCCCGCTACACCACAACCGCCCTCCACCATCCCGCAACTGCCCCCGGCTACCCCACTCTGCTCCCCCTTCCCCTCCCCGGTTCCCCCCTTCTCACCCCCCAGCTCCCCCTGCCCCCTTCCTTCCCCTCTGATTTTTGGTGGAGGTGAAGGAGGGGGGTGGAGTCGGGGAGAGAGGGGGGTGGGGGTGGGATTCCGGCACATCACCGTCCTTCGGTCCCCCCCCCTTCCCTATTCCCCCCATCCCCATCTCTCCTCTGGTTGATAGATCAGAGGAAAGGGCTCTGAGGACAGGGGGCTGGAATCCGGCTCCCCCGTTGGATTCTGGCTCCTCCCTCCTACCCCTCTACACCCGGTTCCCCCCAGGTCGACAAACCGGAGGAAGGGTCCCCGCCGGATTCTGATACCCCGTCAAAGGTCTTATGCCACTGGCAGTTTTTTTTTATTAATTTATTAAGTCATTAGCAATGTTTCTAAAAGCATATCTAATGAACTTTTTATTTATTTTTATTTTTATTTCATATTAGCGACGCTTTCAAAAGTGTCGCTAATAGAAAAATAAATTTTTTTATTCCAATTTTTTAGCAAATTATTTTTTTTATATTTTTTTTATTATTAGCGACGTATATTAGTATATATAAGCATCACTAATGGTAACATATTAGCAGCGTATAAGTATACATCGCTAATAGTAATATATTTAGTGACATTTATTTATATGTCATTAATGATATAATATTAACGACGCTTACCATAAGAGTTGCCAAAAAGTATTTAGTGATACTTTTTATGCATTGCTAATACTTATTAACGACGCTTATAGTATTATTAGTGACACTTACGTGCATCGCTAATACTGAAATTTGTTGTAGTGAGGAAATAGATAATATGTATCATATGAGAACTAGAACCATTTGTTATAGTTCATTTTGTTTTCTAATTTTAATACATTGGATTGCTTATGTTTATATTAATATTCTTTTTCTAAATATGTATGGGTCACCAATTAAATAACTATGAAATAATAAAAAATTAAAGTAATTTAGGTCACAAGAACTCAAAATTAAAATACCAAACTCACACAAACGGCAGAAAGCTTGACATAGCTTAGTTCGTTAACACCCATGATAGCCGTATATCAAAATGTCCAACGAAACCTACAATGAGCCATTTGAAAAGAAAGAAAAAAAGAGAAGTGAAAGATTTAGTGTCTTCTATCCAATGAAAATCAAGTGTATCTTGGAAGAAAAAACAAAAGTGAGTCTCGCGTGAGGATTCAGTGTTTTATATCCAATCAAAATGTGTCCAACAAATGTAGGACCCTTCACGGATTCTCATGAAATAAGAGATCTTATCTTGCGTCCCTTTGGACGTTGCTGAAAGTGTAAAGACCCAGAAAGAAAACGACAGGAATCCGTGCCTCTAGCTGGAGCTCGGAAGCACTCATGCTGCCATGCACACTAGATAAGAATGACAAGTTCCCATCTTTGTGTCGCCCTCTCCAAATGCCTTTCTCCCTCCCAATGGGCCTGCCCCTACGCACCTTTCATCGAGCAAGATGCCTCACTTTCAACCAAATTTTGTAAACTTTTTACGAAATGTTGTTAATTTTTTCCAAATAGGCTTGAATCAAAATTTATTTTAAAATTTTCCTTTGAAATTTTTGTAATTTTACATTTGTCTCTTTCCTCTTTATATACTTCTTCTCTTCCCATTTCTTCTTTTTATAACCTTCAAAACTTTTCCGAAATTTTCTTGAAACGAAACCAAATCCGAAATAATACTTCATTAATGACAACCCAGAACCTACGTATCACCTATAAGAGCAGCATTCCCTCCCCTCACGTAGTGTGTCCCCCTGCGTGCGCACCTATCCTGTACCTGACCATGGATAGATCAACAGTTCCGTACCTCCTTCTCCACTGCTTTCTTCTTTTAGCTCTCTCTCCCACCTGCCTCGCCCAGCCCCGAAACGGAACCTGTCAGTCCAAGTGCGGCAACCTCACAGTCGACTACCCGTTCGGCATCGGCAAACCAGAGTGCTACCTGCAAGGCTTCCAAATCCTCTGCACCAACAACAGCCCAGTTCTGGCCGCCCTCAACCTCTCCGTCAGCGAGATCAGAAGCAACGGCACGATCGTCCTCCTGAAGAAGGGGCTCATGGCCTTTCAGGTCCTGGGAAAAACCCAGAAGAACCCAGAGGTGTGCCTCAACCTGTCTCTACCCTTCACCATCTCCGGCGCCCGCTACAACCGCTTCGTGGCGATCGGCTGCGACACCGATGTCTACTTAAACAACAGCATGTTACACAATAGCAGCAGCTGCCAGACGCAGTCGATAAGCGGGCAGGGCGTCGGGCTCGGGAACTGCGAGATTGCACTGCCGGAGGGGGGAGCAGGATATTGCTACCGCGTCGCCGCCATCAACAACTACGCGGGCTGCGAGCAATCGACGCAGTTTAGCTCAGCAACACTCATGTGGAGACAGGGGATGGTAGCACAGATGAGGCCGGATGGGGAGACGGCCAGCATCCCCTTCGTGGCCGACTGGGCCGTCGAGAGCTGCCTATGTGGGCCTAAAGCTAGTTGTCATAAGGCCATGAGGGGGTCCGGGTCAATTTGTGAGTGTAGAAAGGGATACACAGGGAATCCCTACCTCCATGAGACCGGCAGCTGCAGTTCTGCCGTCCCTACTACCACTAGTGGCAAACATGGACTTCTTCTACTACTACTGGCTACTCTACTCTTCTGCTACTAGTGGTTTATGTACTTACAATATTGCTCTACTACTTCGATGAAGAATTTGCTTTGCCCATCATCACCTTGTTTCTCGATAAATTTTAAAATGTTCTCTTATTCCTCTTTGGCCCACATGTAAGCATTAAACACATTCATATAAGCATACCGGCATGAAGGTTGTAATTAATTAGATAAATTAATTAACCAAACAACTTCACTATCAAGTCATTGACCATGACTCTCAAGATACTCACACTTGGGAGAGGAAAATACTAACCTCATAGTGTGATTGCCTGTATATTTTGACATGCTAATTGTTAGTAAATAGGACTTTAACCTAAAAAAAATGCACAAACTTCCTGTTTAGTAAACATAATTAAAATAGGTTTTTAACCTCAAACATAGCTTTTGGGGATTGAAATTCACCACTTTGGGTCATGGAAAGGCTTGACTTGATGTAGTATAATTTAAAGTTTTTTCCATATTACCTGGCTCGACATACAAATATTTCATATTCCTTGGATTTTAACACTTAATCCCATATGACCTGATTTAGGACAAATATACCCTTAGGTCAAACCTAAACTAACACCCAAGCTCTTATCTCATTATTGATGAAAATTACCGACAATGACACAAATTTGTACTAGCAAAATCAAAACACTCAACATACAGAAAATAAATCACCCACTTAAAGATGATCGATATAAAGTAAAAAATTTCCCATTCCCAATCCTGTGTACTAGAGAACAAACCAAAATAGGGCTACCTCCCGGTTTCAATCCAAAAACCAGTTGAAAAGGGGGAATCAAAGGAAGCAACTTTAGTGCTTACTAAATTGCATCAAATAGAATATTCTGGCAATCTGAAAAACTGGGTTGCGTTTAGAACGAATTGAAGGACTTCATAGACTTGCACCAAATGGGGATTGAATGCTGCAAAAAGAAAGAATTATTGGGAGTACAACGAATCCAAATTAAATTGGGTAGAGTACATCAATTTTGCATGACTCACAAGACTTTCGAGAATGCGAGAACGAGAGGATGACTCCTATTAAACGGACCAAAAATCTCATGCTCCGCATGGCACGTGTCCAACACTCAAATCCATATCGCATATATGATAACTTTATGTTAATAAAACATATTTTTGATAATACAATATGTATTCTTTGAGCCAACAACCCATAATATAATATTGTCTATATCGCATATACGATAACACGATATTTGTCATAGGGTATTATCGATAACACGATATGCCACCATAGCGTATTATCGATAACACGATCTGCCACCATAACGTATTATTGATAACACGATATTCCAACAATGCATGCTATTGATAATACAATATGTTACGATATCCTCTATATCGCATATATGATAATACGATATTTGCCAAAGCGTGTTATCGATAACATGATATTTGCTATGGTGTATTATTAATAACATGAGATTCACAATAGCGTGTTATCGATAACACGATCTGTTACCATAACGCATTATTGATAACACGATATTCCAACAATGCATGCTATTGATAATACAATATGTTACGATATCCTCTATATCGCATATATGATAATACGATATTTGCCAAAGCGTGTTATCGATAACACGATATTTGCTATGGTGTATTATTAATAACATGAGATTCACAATAGTGTGTTATCGATAACACGATATGTTGGCATAGCGTGTTATCGATAACACAATATGCCAACAAGATTTGTTATTTATTTTTCTCTAGATCGCATATACTATAATATGATATTCGTCATAGCGTATTATCAATAACATGATATTCACCATAATGTGTTATCGATAACACGATATGCCAACAAGATTTGTTATTTATTTTTTACTATATTACATATACAATAATATGATATTCGCCATAGCATATTATCAATAACACGATATGCAACCATAGCGTGTTATTGATAACACGATATTTGCCAGTATTTGTTATTTATACAATTTTTTATTAAGTGAGGGATAAAAACCTCTGAGATCGTGTATATGTTTACATAAGATGTTCTACATAGTAAAACTTGCATATAAAAAATCATACTAGAATCCCTCTTTGCGCAATAGGGTAGGAGGCTATTATAGATATTTTACAATGTCCTTCCTTGGCATTTACATCATTCTCCATTCTTATATAGCCATGTTCTCCCTAGATAGTCTCTTAAGATTCATTTTTTGAGTTGCAGTATCATTTTGATCTCCTTTTGTAATGATAAATTATTTATGTGGTTAGAAATTTTTAGACGAAAATTAGAGAAGAACGATTGCCGATGAAGTTAGGGAGGCCGATAATCGCTGAATAGAAATCAGAATTTGTTGTTAATGAAAACCGCCGGGCGAAAATCACATATCAACTCTGAGCTCCGATCTCCTCTTTGTTTATACTTTGTCACAACTAGTTTACAGGATTTTTAACCCAAACCTTGTTGAAAGGGTATTTTGGTCTATTTTTTTCCAAATATCTTGTAAACCCAAGTTTTATAGAATATTTTTTACAAAACTAGGGAATATAGAATATTTATATCTTAAGCCAAGTAATATAGAAAAAACTCTATAATTTATGAATACGTTTATTCGGTTGTGTATATGGACTTCCATGCCTCTCACTCTTTTCCATATCCTATGACACTTTATTATTCCTATTATGCATTACATGGCTTCCAATATGATGTGATTTCCCTTCATGGATCGGCCAAGCAATTTCTCCTTGAAGTTGATATTCTGTTCAATTATTGCTCTCCTTCACTTTTACGGGTTCCCAGCAAAAGATTAAAGGATAATCACATTTCTCAAGTCACGGTCTCCTCCACCCCTTTCCACAGAGTCATGTATATTTAGTTTAGGTATGTAGAATATTATCCTCTTTTCTCTCTCAAATTATTTCCCACTAGAGGCCAAAGAAGAAAGTACTAATAATTAACCTGGCCAATGTTCTAAGTCACTTTATACGTCGCCAAAAGACAAAGGAGCCAGTAGTGAGCTTGCAGGGCTGTAAAAGAAAGTATGTGTTTCACGTGAAATGCAACACAGGACTTGTTAGTCAGGGCTCTATATCTGAAAATGGCACATGATCATCTTGTGCTTTGTGAACAAATTTTGTCGGAAGTCAACCACTTCCCTCTTTTGATTCAAGCTTCAACATAAATAAATATGAATTCTAGTATTGCAATTATTCCTCTCGGAAATGCCTAATCCGGATATGATTATGAATTTCATTATGGATATTGCTATATTTTTTCCACATATAATATTCGATATTGCTTTATTTCTTTCACATGTGCCCATCGTTGTTAAAGCTTTTTGCGACGCGCATTAGTTAGCTGTCACAATTACAGCATAATTGCGATGCGCTTTATAATTGTTAAGAGCGAATGTCGCAATTGCAGCTTAATTGCTGATAATCAAATACCCCTTGCGCCTTCCAACATCAGCGACAAACGTAAGTGGTGGTCGCTGATGATGGATCCCTTACTTTCCAACGTAAGCGACAAACTTAAGTGGTCGTCGTCAATAACAGACTTGGATGACCACCACTGATGATGGAACTCCCTTGACTCATCCTCCAACATCAATGACCTTTAGTATGTACTTTAAAATAAATGTAGAGTGCCATGAAGGAGCACAGAGATGAAATGCAAGAAATATAGAAGGGGTTTTAGGCACTAATTATAAAAAAATTATTAATCTGGTATTAATTTTAAATTTGATATTTAGAAAACATGCCCCCCTTATTTCGCATCCGCTCCGCTCTTCTCTCTTCTTCCTCTGCTTCTATCACTTACCATATTCTTGAGTTTACTTTGTTCTACTCCTATTCATTTTTATTTTGCCGCTTCCATGAAGTTCGTCAATCTTTCAACTTATTCAAGCCAGAAAGTTTAAAACTTCCTTCATTTTATGTTAGCCTTGTTAGTCATCCCCTGTGCTCCTGGAGTGCCCACAAGCCTCAAAGCCCTTCCCTACCCATTTTGACATTTGCGCGCTGACTCAATCCCCTTCTTCTCCTTCGAGGTCCCCTAGATGCCAGACTCGCCTCCGACGAGTTTTGTTGGGAGTCCTCTTCGGATCCATGACCGGTCTCTTGTTGTTTTCACTGTCCTCCTCATCCTCTTCCTAATCAGCTACCTCAACCGGACCCCTTTATGCGAGGAGAAACACCATTTTCTTCTATGAAATCACAGAGATTTGTTTGATTCAAAATTGAAGTTCCTTAAATTCGATCCTCCCTTTTGCACCCCAAAAAGCTCCTAATATATATTTTATCTATAAGTCTTTGCAGATTTTTATCAGTAGAAACTGTAAATATTTATTCACTTTGTTATATACAAAAAGAGTAATTTACTCTTTTTATATATAACAAAGATAGTACATATTTACTATTGTTATTAGGAGGGATAACGAGTTGTGAACAACGATATCAATGGCAGCAAAGCTCTAAATCTTGTTGAAGTTGGGGTTGACGGGGAGGGGCTAGAAGTTGGCTATGGCAAGGGTAGTGAGACCATTGTCAACTAAGTCCTAGGTAGCGATGGTGACTATAGGGCCGTCGTCGGGGAAAAGGTGCTTGCTGAGAGGTGGAGGTGAGTGGCTTGTGGTAGAGGGAGGAGGGTGCGGTGGAGGAGGCACTGGAGGAGAAAGAGGCGGAGGTGATGCTGGTAACGGAGATGATAGAGGAATGCTCAGCAGAAGATTGGTGGAAGCACAATCTGAAGACCGGTGGAAGTACAATCTAGATCTGGATGAAGGAAGAAAAAAATGAGATGAAAAAAAGAGATCGGGAGATCCGGTAGAAGAAAAAGTTTCAGAAAGATCGAGACCTAGAGGAAGAAAAAGTTTGGGAAAGATCGAAAAAGGCAGGGAAAAAATGAGAGGGTAAATTTATCCAAAAGATTAATAATTTGGATTTTACATGTAATTTAAAAATTGTCTTATTTTCGTCAGAAAAAGTTTACTTGTCAAGATCAGATGTCAGTTTTTTCAATATAGAAAGACACTCTTAAGGCCATGTATTTGCTAAAGTCATCAACAGGCCTAAGAGTTGTGGGTGAGTTTGCATATTAGGACTAGGACCAACACATATACAGGTTTGACCCAAGTAAACACAGTCAGATGTACAAGCATGCCCAAGCACAACACAAAAGTTCTCACTTGGAAACATAGATTTGGCACCTGAAGGAGGAGATGAGACTTTAACATGAGTTAATAGAGCACCTACTTTTGGCCAACCAGTCTGTGACATCTCCGCCACATCTGCTTCTAGGATAGTGATTTGAGCATTGTGGTTGTCATATATTTTGACATGTGGGATTAGCAGTCGAATAACATGAGATCTGGAGTTTTGTTTTGTGGATATAGTGTAACATCCCGGATTTTTGAAATAATTTTTAAGATAATATTTTTTAAAATTTATTTTTGGGAAAAGTATTAGGCTAGGATTATTTTTTTTTCAAAAGTATCTCAAATGTTTTTATCATATTAGCCATGTACAAATGAAACAACAATTTAAAATAATGAACTTAGTAAAACAATAAATCTCTCAAGCTTCTGCCTTTCCAAGCTATCTCTGCATCACACAAATGTGTAAGTAGAATTATGCTCAGTAAGATGTAAAAACCACTTATATCCATTCAATATTAAAAACTGAAAAGAAACAATAGAACTAATACTGTTGAATGATAGAGGTCGTTACACAACATGACTACACAAAAACATAACATCCATAGGATGTCACATAACTAAATATCATGTTCAACAAAAGGAAACAGACTCTCACTTTAGGAGCAGAACCAACTCTGACACAAGAAGTAATTAAACTTTGCAGCTATGACACTAATTCTGTGGCTAGGAGTAGACAAATTCTAACATCAAGAGGAAACTGATTCCAACACTAGGAATAAAATGACTCCAACTTGGGAAAGAATCGACTCCATTCTAGGAAATGAATTCCATAGTATGAAGTAAAAAGACTCTTGCTCAAGGAGTATGCTGCAACTAAGCAACAAATTCCAATGCCTCTAGAGATCTATTAGGATTAGCCATGGGCTTATAGACGTGGGTACCATCGTACTCATAGACAACGATGGTCAGAGGTAGATGGGCCTTCATGTTACCCATAAACCTGGGCGCTTGCGCACATATTGCCTCAAAAGGCTGGGGACAAAAAGCCCTGAAAATGTGGAGACCATAAAGGCTTGAGACCACATGGGTTGGTGCCACCATGACTATTAACAGTGAGCATACTCGATGTAAGATCTCTAAATTTTTCCTTTTTAATTGTGTGAATTGTGTTTGTTTATCAATTTGATTTGATTTTTGGGGTAATTAGTTAGTTTTATTATAAATTTCTTAAGGTTTAATTTTATTTTAAGAGTATTAGTGTCAAACTTGATTCACAAAAAATTTACCTATTTAAAAGTTTTTTAAAATTTTTTCCTTGGTCAAACGAGTGGGCCCCACCATGGGACCCACGTCTGTGTGAGATGGCGTACTACCTATTTTGGCCTCTAACTTTCTATTAATTTATCTAAGTATGTTTGGGTATAATTAATTGGGTTAAAAATGCACTTAAATGATCACTTAGGACATTTTACCTATTTTTAAGCCAAATAATTCAATTCCCAGCCCATAAATCTTACTATAAAAAGAAAAACCTAATCATTTTCCAAATGGGGAAGGGCTGACAATAGGTGGGAGGCTGGCTCTACCTCCATTTTCTAAAAGAGAAACTCTTCTTAAGGTAAGATTTTCCCCTTAATTACCCTCAATCTTTTAATTTTTTTGTCTTAATCATCTCTATCTTCACTTCTCATATTTTAATTTTTAATTTTCTTTCATCAAAATCATACTTTTAATTCTGATTTAGAATCCTAATTAGGTTATTTTCATTTTTAACATAAGAAAACTTTGAATCTATTATTTCCTAGGTTGATTTGAGTATATTAGTTAGTTTCAATTAGGTTTAACTAAAAGCCCTAATTTTAAAATATTGAATTAAATGGTACCAGTCTATTCTGGGGGTTATTACTCATTTTTGTACTTGATGTTTTATTTTATAAATATTTATTCAATTAATAGAAAGAAATAAAATTAGTAGGAATTCTTTTATCCCACTCGGAAGGTTATAATTCTTATAATTATCCATGATTGTTTATTTCTCTAGTATGACCACTTGATGAAATGTGGAGAGAAGTTGGGTAAATGGCTGATACTACTAGAAGGATTCCACTTTGGCTTATAGGTATTGTAACTTATATTCCCGTGATTGGTTTAGTGGGTATTTTCTTTTACGGTTCATATTATGGATTGGGTTCATCCCTTAGTTATAGTATAGTAATAGTAATCGGATGAACCAGATTGTAAACATGAAAATGTAAGAACTCAAGAGGGCCTTACTCCCCCAATCAAATTAATGGATGTAAACAAATAGCGCATCCCTCTACGGAAATGGGTTGGAATGCATGTATACCTAATCTATGCAAGTTAGGTGCTGTCACGCCCCGGCGATGCCCGACCCTAGCCGAACCCCGTCCAACGGCCGGTCAAACATGCGGGGGCGACGAGGAAAAATTGAGAAACGGTTTAGCAGAAGACTTAACCTTAAATACAGGCGATCTAACAGAATTACGGAGTACGCACATTCATTTGAGCAAGGGTAAATAAGTAGAAAAAAAAAAAGAGAGTCGCTTAATTCAAAATAAACGACTAGTCTCAAACCCACATGCTTAGTCAACCATAGCCCACAATGGCTCTAAAACAGGTCTTAAGCAAACACAACTGTATAAAGTAACATAAATCCAACAGAGAACCCTACACAAAGGTTATAAACATAAAGCATAAACCAAGGAAAATAAATCACATAAGTGTCTCCACGATCACATCTAAGTCGTCTCAAATTTTTCCTCAAAGAGGAGATCCTGTCCGTCTGTGTGTCGCACCATGCAACCCCAAAGCAAAAACACAAGAAAGATGGGTGAGTTTAACAAACTCAGCAATGGTTTTTTATGTAACTATCATCATCGGAAATACGATAGCATAACGATATAATCATTCAAATCAAAGATTTACAAGATGTAATATTTTCTGATCACACATACACATCACCTAAACCTGCATCATAGTGTAGAATCCACATAGTGTCATTCACATCATATCAACCTGCATGAAATGTATCTCTAACATACATATCCAATCATGCATCACATCATATAAAGCATACCTCCATCAAGGAGTAATCACAAATAGCGTTACAAAGACGGGAACACAGACAAGGCAATGTAGGCGTGTCATGATCCAAATTCTACACAAGAATTTAAGAAGATCACATCATATAAAGAATGCCTCCATCAAGGAGTAATCACAAATAGCGTCACGAAGACGGGAACATAGACAAGGCCACGTAAGCGTGTCGTGGTCCAAATTCTACACAAGAATTTAAGAAGATCCCATCATATAAAGAATGCCTCCATCAAGGAGTAATTACAAATAGTGTCATGAAGACGGGAACACAGACAAGGCCACGTAGGTGTGTCATGGTCCAAATTCTACACAAGAATTTAAGAAGATCCCATCATATAAAGAATGTCTCTGTAATAACCTTGACTTTTCAGTGATTATTTATTTGGTTCTTGGGAAATTAATTAGTTGTCTTAAGCTTCCTTATTATTTTTTTCCCGATTATTATGTGTTAGTGTTGTGTGTAGCCTCGGTCGTAGGTGGAAAAAGTTTGTACATTTTCAAGAGCTTAAACGCGTAAGTTAAGGTTGCGGAGCTTAATTTAAAAACTCGCTCCTTAAATTAAGGCTCTTAAATTAAATGTAAAGTGGTTGGGTCAAGGCGTGTTCTTAGGGGGAGTTCCGCATGTGTCGGGAGTTTCCACGCTTGAAGAAGAAGTGGAGACGTGCAAGTTAGAGGTGCACGATTGAAAAAATAAAAATAAAAATAAAACAAAGCGCAAAACGCAGATTGCGTTTTGTGTTCTGCACAATACTTCCGCCGGTAGGAAGGAGTGAGCTTCCTCTCCCCCAGAGCCCTGCCACCGCCTCGCCTTCGCCGGACTTCGACCGTCCAGTCACGGTGGCTCGGGTCGTGCCGCCTTTGACCACCTTCGTTTCTCCCCTTTACAGCGACTCACCGGTGGAAATTGGGAAAGCTCTGTTTTTGGAGCGAAGCACCGCCGGAGCTATGGTGAGCCACCGGAATCTGCCGGAGCAACAGCCTAACCACCATGATCCAGGAGGTACTAACCCCTTTCTCCAATTTTGCTTCGATCAGCCTTCCCCCAGAAATTTCATCGCAGACTGATTTGGGGGAAATCCCTTCACTCTGGGCTGAATCGCTACTGTGGCCGACGGAGTTGTCGCCGTGAGCTGATTTCGGCCGGCAACTACTCCGCTGACCCTTTGGGCGACTGTAGACCCGCCATGCACCCGGAGTTTCCACTCCGATCCTTCACCCCTCACTGTTTTACCTTGTTTTGGCTGAACCGACACTATAGTCGGCGGGATTGGCCGCCGTGAGCTGCTTTCCGGCCAGCGACCACCCTGCCAATCCTTGGGGTTACGGGTGGGATGTCATGCAATCGGTTTTTTCAATCCGATCAATGGCTCCTCGCAGACTTACTCTGTTTGGGCCAAAGCACTTCTAGGACGGGCGAAAGTTGCATTTTGATCCGTTTTTCCGCCAGTTCCAACGCCATGTTTCCCACCTCAAATTCTGATTTATCTCCTTGCATATTTTGTTTTCCGTTTAAATTTTATTTAGCAATCTCTGCATATTCATCCATTAGAATAATTCACTGGGAGTCGCCTAGCAACCATTCCACCTTGCCAACGGCTAGAGACCACCTCCATAACAATGCTTTACCCACGTTATTGGACTGACCTAAGCTCTACTGGGGCGTGCAGCCATCTAAATCGCCAGTGCGGGGGTTGTGAGAGACGTTCTTAACCGCGGGCGCTAATTGGAGACCCGCTCTGCAGCTTCCTCCCAAGGCTGTCTCTTGTAGTGTAAGGGTGCGTGGGCTACTGGGTACACACCAACACGGCCTACGTGGTACACTCTGACATCAATTTTGGCCCGGTCGACGAGGTAGGAGACTTTGAACCTTAAAAATTCACTCTAGCGTGCTTTTCTGATAGGACGCATGCTAGGATTAAGATGTCTAATTGCATGATGCTTAGATGGATTTTAATGCGGAGGATGTTAAGTGCAGAGATTAATTTTAATGGCCATATGTGCGTAATTTAAAATTATCTATGTATTAATTAGTAGATTAGTCGTAGGTTCACTTGATGACTTTACTCGAATTGGATAGTTAGATGAGCAGAGGACCTGTTAATTAATTATATTTCTTGTTAATTGCTTGAGTGGTCATTATGCTTATGTAAGAATTATGTTTTCATGCTATAAAGGCTATAAAGCATGTGGTAAGATGCATGTGTAGTGTATAGTTCAGAACTATGAGTAGTTACACATGTGCAGATGATGTACGTATGCTTAATAAGTGACGATCAGTTTCGATTGATTCAAATTTCTAATAAGTGAGGTAAAGACTTTAAGGTTTAGTAAATATGTAGATTAGGGTCGAAGCTTAGACTTAAGCCATAAGTAAAGGTACCATTATATTGGTATCTGCATGGCGTATAAACTATAACTACAACATAATTAAAGTATGTAGTTGATAATAAGAGTGAGTCCTTAGCTAGATTGACGGATTAAATTCCGTTTGGTTGATGACTGACGGACGGTCAGTTTGACCTATAAAATTAACGTAGTTCATACCTTGGAGGTAAGGTTGGTGTAAGTTAGGATTTTAATGCTCTGTTGAGAGCACCGTGAGTTGTCCGCCCAAGTGTGGCATCGTAAGTTTTCTGCCCAAGAGTGGCATCATAAGTTTTCTGCCCAAGAGTGGCTTTGTAAGTTTTCTTGCCTTAATTGGCATTTTTAGGCCCTTGCTGGCCCTGTATGGCCCCAGAGAGTGGGCATTTGCGCGCTCAGGTAAGTAGTATCATGGATCTACTCTTACCTGTTTGATCCCGTGCCCCATGAGCACCGGTGTACTTTGCCTTCGGAATTTTTTTAACGCGTAGGTTTCTCCCCGAAGGTCAAGGTGACGCCCTAGTGGCATTCTTTCCTTTCGACAGTAGAGCTAATTGAGATTTAATTAGTTCTATTCGTCGAGTGTAAGTGCAATATAATAAACGTAAGATTGTAAGTGTAAGTAGTATGTATGTGGATATGAGAGTTTACCAGGTTGTGTCTGGTTATGCGTAAGGTGAAAAGAAAATTTGTAAGATTGGAAAACTCAGAGGAATTGTAGTACTCTGATGGAGTTTGTATTTGTCTTCTCCTGGTTCTTGGTTTGCTACTGTCTTGCAGAGCAGCTTTGGTGTGAACTTTTATGGTTCACTGATTTTTTTTCTCCTATTGGGTATGAAAATACTCATGTTCTCCTTGTCTCTAATCCTCAGGCACTCCAGGGACTTCTGTGGGACCTAGTTTGAGAGCCGCGTAGCATTTGAGGATACACTTTTTGGAGTGCAGGTCGACTTTTGACTCTATTGTTCCTTGATTAATTTATGCCACTATCTGTTGTAAATAAATTTTGAAGTACATGTATTAAGTGAGGTGAGTGCTTTTACATGTATAATTTTGGACTTGTACACGGACTGTATTATTACTTTCGACTGTTATGGAACTTGTACCCAGCTATTCCTGGGAAAAATACATTGAAAGCCCATGGCCATGGCAAATTTTGTCTTTCGATCGTTATTCACGCCGGGGAATGAAGGATCTACGAGCTTTGAATGTTTTATTGTGGTTTTATCATTGTTTTGAATTGAAAAGAATGTGTTGAGATGGATTTAGTATAAATGAATGAGAAATTATAAAATGTTTTTCATAGGTTTCGTATTTTCGTCAATTTTCACCAATTTACAACCGTTATATTGCAAAATTTTTATTTGAATTTTAAAAAAAATTATTTTGAAAACCCCGAGCGTGACAGTCTCCATCAAGGAGTAATCACAAATAGCGTCACAAAGACAGGAACACAGACAAGGCCACGTAGGCATGTCGTGGTCCAAATTCTACACAAGAATTTAAGAAGATCCCATCATATAAAGAATGCCTCCATCAAGGAGTGATCACAAATAGTATCACGAAGACGGGAACACAGACAAGGCCACGTAGGCATGTCGTGGTCTAAATTCTACACAAGAATTTAAGAAGATCCCATTATATAAAGAATGCCTCCATCAAGGAGTAATCACAAATAGCATCACGAAGACGGGAACACAGACAAGGCCACGTAGGCGTGTCGTGGTCCAAATTCTACACAAGAATTTAAGAAGTTCGGGGTTGTCAATCTCTAATTGTTGCTCACCTCAGACGATCCTGGCCAAAGATGTCACATTCTCACAAAGAGAACCTAGAGCAGGGGTGTTCGCCCAGGGACATCTCCTGTGAAGGGGAGAGCCCGAGTTCCCACGTAGGGAACCCACGAACACATGGTAGCTGGTGCAAAGAGCATACCATACTGGATTCTTAGGGTCCAGGTTCGACTGTCTCAATAAATAAATCTCAATCGCATTAACAATTCAGAACAACCAAACTTGACTCGACTCAACCCGAGGAGTGCACTTGTTCCACGAAGGAGCTCAAATAAAAAACATGTCCTTTCAGACCAATCAAGTTTTGATTAAGCCACAACCGATTAAACCGGCACACAATTTCACCACATTGCATCCAATCGATCAAATTCGATTAATCTTGATAAAGCCTCAATTGGAAATACATTTGCATCCACTTAACTAGACTCAACCCACCTCGAAGTGTGCACGTAAAAATACTTCTATGTCGACTCTAGTCCTCACGTCCCATACCATAAGTATTCATGATGCCATAGAAGCAAATTTAACTAAGCACTAGCGCAACGAACCTTAGAGCTATCCATTGACATAATGTGTCCCATACCACAAGTGTCTAATGGTTTCTCTTCGGCTGTTCCACACAACCGATCAATTTCGATTAACCAATGGTAAAACCTCAATTGGAAATACATTTTTATGATGCATGCAACATGGTACATACGTGGGCAAATCATACATGAATTCTAATTCATTATAGGTGCTCTCATCAGCCCTTCATGCATCATTCATAATCATAATATCAATCCTCATCATCATCATTAAACCCCACATGTGTGTGTGTGTACTTAGTAGAAGCACTTCACTCAATGTATATCAACATGCTTGAAATTAACTCACTACCACACTACACATGTGAATTAACATCTAATCATTAATTCCAGCAAAAATAATAGGAGAAGAATCATTGAAATCATAACTCAAATCAAAGCTCAACTACAAGCTAACCACATATAAGATCATTCACTTCATACTTGAGTCAAGACATAACACTAGTATTCACA
Organism: Saururus chinensis; assembly: GCA_035235625.1. Taxonomy (NCBI): domain Eukaryota; kingdom Viridiplantae; phylum Streptophyta; class Magnoliopsida; order Piperales; family Saururaceae; genus Saururus; species Saururus chinensis. The sequence goes on from CP141140.1 coordinate 57,137,899, forward strand.
CATCAATTAACCACATCTTAACATGACATATCAGCCCATTAGTATACTGTAGCCCTACTGAAAATACACCTAACCATAGAGAATCAACCATTTATAACTTCAAGATGGTAATTCCAACATCATATAACCAACCACATGCTATTCCACATAACTCTAAATATATATACCACAACTTCTAACATCAATAGAATGCTCTTCAAGTAGCTTATTATAGATCAAATAACTCTACATAAACATAAAAATGATATTTTGAAGTAGATATGTCAAAATAAGCATCATACATAAAATTGTCAATTTCTGCAGTGTAGCCGTTCGAACGCCCTACAGGGCCGTTCAATCGGCTAAATAGGAAAAATGCCAAACCTGTAGTATTGTCGTTCGAACTCCTTGCATGACTGTTCGAACGCCAATAAGGCAGATTCGAACTTCTTCTTCCTTTCGCATTTTCAAACCAAAACTTCATTGATAAAACTCAAAATCACCATCTAACAACATAAATGCCATTAAAAGTCCACCATAACTTCCAGAATACTAATCCACATCATAACAAGATAAAACCCTATAAAATTGGGATTAAAGATTACCATTTATTAATCATGCCATTAAAACATTAAATCAAGTAAATCCATTCAAAATAACCACAAAATCAAGAGTTTTACCATAGGAAGACTGAAATTTAGAAAGTCTATTACCTTATCCCTTGATTAGGCTTGGATTTGATGGTCACCCTTCTTAAAAACCTTTCAAAGACAGAGTTTAAATTAAACTCCATTAAAACCGATTTAACATAGAAAACCCTAATTAAAAACTTAGATCTAGGGCTTGTTGAACATGAAAATCGGATTTTAAGAGCTAGGGTTTGTAGTAAAGATGCAAATCAGTAGTTTTGATGTTTAAAAATGAATCAAAACAAAGGGAAAATGGTAGATCTAAAAGGGATTAGGAGAAAAGTTAAGATTTGCTGCTTAATTAGAAAAGACTTACCTTAAACACCTTCTAATCCGGGCCTAATTGGGGATTAGGCCTGACCTCTCCTTCTCAGCCTATTTCCAAAATAGGAATGGCTCAGGTCTGCCCTTTTATAGTAAGTCTTGGGGTGTGTATGGGTAAATTGTGGGGTATGAATAGAAAAATAGGCTAAAGATGGGTAATTTGGCTATTTGAGCACTAATAAAGCCTGGAAAAATTATGAAAATTTTTATAAGGGCTTGTGTTGATGTTTGGGTTAATTTGACATAAAAACCCAAATTTCGACGGTGGGGCCCATAGGGGTCCCGCCAAACCCTAATTTTTGAAAAAATAGTAAAAATTTAAAAAAATCCAAAAAATTCACATTTGATTCAAAATCACTTAAAACCACTAATTGAGAAGTTGATTTTGATTAAAACCATCATAAACACTATTTATCTTTGAAACTACCGAATAAATCAAAAAATGTGTTAACTTCACGATAACCGATAATTAAAGTGGAACGAAAAACTGGTTTAAGATCATAGATCTTACAGGTGCACTATTCATCAATATGGGATGGCCCTGCATAACTTCTTGAAGTATTTCCCATACAATGGGTTCTTTTTCTCGAATTTCACTTTTCGTAATCCCTATGTTATAAGCAACATGTTGTCTGATTAGACCGTGAATTAAAAATGTCTAGAAAAGCTCTATTGCTAGTTCTTAGGGCAATCCACATCGATGTAATGAAAGCGAAGGGCCCACGACAATGACGGAAAGCCAAGATTCTTGAGGTTGAAGCTTGTTCAAGCGATCCACAAGCTTGCTAGAGGTAAGGGGTTTTTATTTTGAGAGGTTTTATTCATTTATATGTCATGATTATCAGTTTATTTGAACATTTGATTCATCTTGACGTGTAATGGTGATTTATAGTTATTTTGGTATAATTAAGCATGAAAATAATTGGATCTATCATGTTCTAGGCTTAGACTTTGATTATATAATATTCTATGATGATTTTAGAATTTTTATGAAAATTTAAAATATTTTCGGTTTGAATTTCGAGAGGTTGAAGAAGATCAAGAAAAGTGAACTGTTTCTACTGATCAAACCGACTAATAGATTGTTCGAACTGCCTAGTGTTCGAATGGGTAGTAAGGTCATTCGAAAAAGCAGGCATTCGAACGAGCAATAGAACCGTTCAGACGACCAAATGATGTCAGATTTGTGAAAATGGCTCTTTTGTGGATTTTCGGTCATTTCTTATTCTCATCATATGAATCTAATTTTCTATGACTATGATAAGTTATGAATACTTATAATTGTCACCTTAATTGCATATGAACCTTCTTTGGATTATAATTTAGTTTAAGCATAAAGATGACTATATTTGTCTAGGTTTAGCATGATATTCTACTTGTTTTACATCTATATTTTGATTGTTTTTATTCTTTACTCCACAATTCTAGTAGGTTATAACCATGATGTATTATAAATACTTACACATGTCACATTAATCATAGATGAACCATGTTCAACACGTTTTAACTCACATAAGAACGTGGCCATATATGTATATTTTTACTTATGCTTATATGATTTTATTTGTCACAAATGGACGATGATTCATGCAAATTATGACTGATTAGAGTATGTTTACCTATGTTTGTATTTATTAAACATTTCTCACGTATGTATCATGTCTCATACATCATGAGAATGACTTGTAAACAAAGATTACTCGTGTTTAACCTGATTAATCGATTGGATATTGTAGTTTTTCGAATTAGCCGCATCAAAGAATTATCAAATTGGTCTTACGTTCGAAAGGATAGGATTTTACATCTAATGAATGGGGTTTTACGTCCATTTGAAGACGGGTTTCCTCATTGAGTAACAAGAGATGAATGCTATAATGAATTAAATTGATGTGTTATCTGGATAGGAGATTCTAGGCTGGTATGTCCTTGTATACTGACTCACCAGAGGGTACTTCCCCGTTAGGGATTTACCTATAATGCTTAGGACTTCCTTATTAGGATTTTCAAGGTGAGATGGTCTGCTTGTGCTTCAGCTGGGTTGAGGAGGTTGTTTTCTTAATTGTAAGATATTCACCGAATGATTTATACATGTGTATGGATTATAATGCTCATTGACACAACTTGTATATAAATAATGATGCTTATGTTACACAAGGTTTATATAGAATATTTACACTTAAATATGTAAGATGGAATGTGTTTTTATACACTTGATTATGTATGGTGAATGTGAATATTGATATTTGCTTCATGTAAGATGTGAATAAACAATGAGACTTAAATGATTGCACATAATGTGTATTATGAATTATGAATAAACCTATGATGTACAAGTGGTATGAATATGCATGTGATTTATCTCATAATGCACAGGTATAGAGAATGGATATGTGATGCATATTTAAATTAAGAATGCATTTGGTGTTACATAAGCTAAGCTCACTCCTATTTTATTAGTAGTTTTGTTTTAGGGTTGTATGATGTGTCATGCAGGTGCTCCAAATGATCTTTATGTTGAGCTTAATGATAGACATGCGTCATGAGAGGGGACTAGATATTTAGGTAGTGTTCGACTTGTCATGTGATATGATAATCTTATACTTAACTTTATTATATACTTTAGATAGTCTATGATGGTTTAGATATATTGTAGTCTTATGGCTTGAAACTGTATTTATTTTAGATGTTGTGGGTATTGTGTTAGACTAAGATTGTTAATTAATCTTTTTTTATTTTCTTTTGCACAAATGGCACATGCTATATAGTTTGATGAAAAAAGTCCAGAATGAGTTAGTCTTCCGTATCGTCGCGTCGTGTCTCACCTTTTTAGACTGAGTTCAGGTCAAAGTAGGTTTGGCGGGGCATGATAAGTAAATTTTTAGTATCAGAGTATGATTTTGTCCAAAAATAAATGAAGTTAAGAAATAACTCTTAATGACAATAAGGAGTGAAGTAATAAAAGATTTAAACAATATTAACGACGTTAAATTTTATTGCATAACCCCTAGGCTATTTCGTATGGAACAACATGTAGGACAAGCTTTTTTCTTTGAAATATGATGTACAAAGTTCTTAAATTTTGTATTAGCCTTAAATTTGGCTCTGAAACATCTTTTTAATGAATGTCTATGTCAAACTGTTCACGGTGGCCGGATTCGCTCTGGTAGCCACTTTTAGAGTGGGCTCGTTGATACAACATATACTACCCCAGCTCAGAAGGATGCACAGTCCTGCAAATTAATACTGCTAAAGGGCCGAGGACTCCCACTTGAATATCTCCAAACGATCGTCAAAGTCGGTAAGATTGCGTCTAGGCTGGGTTTTATGATGAAAGCCCCCTGACCAGCCAGCGTAGTACACAAAGGGACACAAATTCATATTAGTGTGATTAGTTTTCATAATTGGAGCCTCCTGACCAGCCCACATGAGACTTCGGACTACATAAGATGGCACAAATTCCTGTGAATAATGGAAAAAGGGTCACAGAAACCCAATAGTTCATAGAAAAGCGTTTACGGAAGTGGTCACGAAAACCCAGAAGATCATGAAAAAGCAGCCATGGTGGTAGTCATGAAAAAGGGCCACTCGTGGAATACATGACCCTCGTAGTAGAAAATACGAATTAGATTCAACCATTGATGAGTGAATTTAGTGCTTTCCATATGTGGATTCGCCACCCCAATGTTGTTAGACCATTCCAATGCAACCTCACTGAGAAGATTGCGGTGGAGGATGCTATTTTGGTCTATTTCAAATTTTAGCTATGAGCACACATTCTACCACCATCATTTGCATGGTGTTGATGCGGTGACTGTGGTGATAGGGGCGGTAAAGGTGTTAATGATCATGGTAGAGGTGACGAAGGTGAAGGCAGTGGCGGAGTTATAGGGGAGCTAGAGGGGGCCATGCCTCTCCCCCCTCTCAACCCATGAAAATTTCTATTATGGTGATAAAGCACTAATTATTTCTCTTATTGGTGCAACAAAGTGGCCCCCTAGTGATTTTTTCCTATCCTTCCCTAACAAAGAAAAGGGAGCAGGACTGCTTACGCGCCGCTATGGTATGTACGGCACGGGTGCTGGCTTGTGCTCTCCTGCACAGGGATGTGCGGTCTAGTAACATCCTTTTGGACGAGAAGCACAATGCCAAAGTGATCAAATTTGGGGTGGCAATGCTGTTAATACCCGACACATACATGAAGGAGAGCAAAGGGTACTTTGCATCCGGAGTTTATGAAGACAAAGACACTGACCTACAAGATTGGTGTCTATGCATTTGGCGTGCTTCTTGTTGAGCTATTAACAGGCAAGGACCCCAGCTTGGAGGGATGGGCAGAAGGAAGGACACGGGCTAGTGACTAGGTTTATGTTGTCAACAGATGCTAAAACTGATATGAGTATTCTGAATGAGATTTCAAGTAATAAAAAAATGAAGCAGTTGATTACAGTGGTGCGTGTGGCTGAGTCATGTTTGCAGGAGGGAGAGGCCTCCTATGAGTGAAGTGGTGGTGCTCCTGGATTCTGCTCTGAAAGAGTACCCAGATATGGACGTGAATGATAATATGTATATATGAGGACTTGAAGAAGGAAGCTTTTGACATTTCAATGGACTTGGCTGTAGAAAGTGAAAAAACAGCACGAGGCAAGACAGCATTTGAGTTTCTTACTAGGTCGTGATGAGCAATCAGTTCAGATGATCATTTTAATATGATTACTGGCGTGTTTTCAGGCGTGTCCTCGGCTGTAGCTTGTTATTGAATGCAGTGCATGGGTTGGTTTGCTTGCTCACGAACAATTTACTTGTACTATAATTCTTGTAACAAAAAAGACATATATATAGAGAGAAAGACAAGACAAATTAGGCGTATCTTAGCCATCCGAATCGAATCTAAATGCTGATGTGATAACCTGACTACAAGAGCACACAACTTTTATCTCTTGCTAATTTTAATGATAATTTTTTGAAAAATGAAGAAAAAATAAAAGAGAGATAATAAATCTCTTCTTATTCAAAATATTAGAAAACACAGAATTTATGGCCTTCATAGAAGAGCCAAGTTTTTATACTCCTAGTAGCATAATTGTCAATAAAAGAATCCAATCTTTAACTACCTTATGACTAAGCAATCAAAATAAAAAAAACTAATGAAAAAATCCTTAAATAATCAAAGTAATATGGAATAGAGACTTTTAGGAAAATAAAATACTAAAAAAAAATCATTTTGGAATCAAATCCTAATCCAAATAGAAATTCAAAACTGCAATGTTGTTACAGCGATTGATCACCAGACAAGGCCGATCGATCTCCAACACTCTTGCTTCATTTTACACAAAGACATTTTGAGTGCCGATTGATTGCTTTAAGAGATTGATTGATCTATCACACATAAGCGCCAATTAATCTCTAGGGAGAAAAATATGATTTTTCTTCATGTGATCCTAAAGCTCCATATATGCCAATATTAGCTAATCTGCATCATCATTGATGTAATGAATGTTGCTCGACAAATTTGGCAACATGCTCACGTAAGCTTCTTCTCTCACAAATTTCAATGACAAATTCACAAAAAGTAGAGAAAAAATAAAGGAGAAAGAATTAATCTTCTTGTCTTCTTCAAACTATTAGAAAACACAAAACTTATGACCTTTATGGAAGACCCAAGTATTTATACAACTCCTAGTGAGTAGTGACATGATTATAAATAAAAGAATCTAATTTTTAACTACCTCATGACTAACTAATCAAAATTAAGGAAAACTAATAAGAAAATCCCTAGATAATCAAAGTAATTCAGAATAGAGGCTCATAGGAAAAAAATACTAAAAAGAAATCAATTTGGAATCAAATCCTAATCCAAATAGAAATTGAAAACTGTATCATTGTCGCAGCAATTGATCACCACACAAGGCCGATCAATTGCTAACTCTTGGCTTCATTTTACAAAAAGCCATTTTGAGTGCTAATCGATTACTTTAAGAGATTGATCGATCTGTCACCCATAAGCACCAATTAATTGCCAAGAAAAATTTTTAATTTTTCTTCATGCGATCCCAATGCTCCATATATGTTAATGTTAACTTATATGCATCATCATTGTTGTGATGAACATCATTCGACAAATTTGGCTACAAGCTCACACAACCTTCCTCTCTCATAAATTTCACTGATAAATTCATAGAAAATAAAGAAAAAATAAAGGAAAAAGAAATAATATCTTATTCTTCTTCAAAATATTAAGAAACATAGAACTTATGACCTTCAGGGAAGAACCAAGTATTTATACAACTCCTAGCAGCATAATTGTAAACAAAAGAATTTACTCTCTAATTATTTCATGACTAACCAATCAAAATTAAGGAAAACTAAAAAAATATCCCTAAATAACACTACAACAAAATTGGGTATTAGCAACGTTTATATAAGCGTCGCAACAAAGTGATAATAATGCCATATAAAAAAACATCACTAATAACTTAACAATTAGTGACGCATAATATTAAGCGTCACTAATGGTAGTCTATTAGCGACGCTTACGACTAAATGTCGCTCATACCTATCCTTTTAGTGACACTTAAATTTATGCGTCACTAATTGTTAGGTTATTAGCGACGCTTATATAAGCGTCCCTAAAAGTATATCTATTAATTTTTTTAAACAAAAATTAAAACCATTAACGACGTATTTTTTCAAATGTTGCTAATAGTTTAAACAATATCGACGTTTATGAACAAACGTCGCTAATCATTATCTATTTTAAATAAAAAAAATTAAAAATTAAGACCTAATAGTGATGCCGTGTTATGCGTCGCTACTACTGGATAGTATTAGCGACATATTTATCTATGCGTCGCTATTACCCTTGGTAGTAGCAATGCATACAAATACGTCACTACTACCTATGTTTTAAATAAAAAATTAAATGAAAAAGAGAGGGGGAGAGAGAGAGGAGAGAGAAGGGAGAGATGGAGGCGAGGGAGGAGACATGAGAGAGGAGAGAGAGGGAGGAGAGAGAGAGGAGAGAGGGAGGAAAGAGGGAGGAGAGAGAGAGGAGAGAGGGAGGAAAGAGGGAGGAGAGAGAGGAGAGAAGGAGGAGAGAGAGAAGGGAGAGAGGGAGGAGAGAGAGGGGAGAGAGAGGAGGGAGGAGAGGGAAAAAATATTTTAAAAAATAATTTTTTTTAAAAAAATAATTAGTAGCGACGCATAAGCATTTACGTCGCTACTACATTAGAGTAGTAGCCACGCATAGGCGTTTACGTTGATAAGCGTCACTATTACCCTTAGTAGTAGCGACGCATACAAATGCGTCGCTACTACCTATGTTTTAAATAAAAAATTAAATGAAAAAGAGAGGGCGGAGAGAGAGTGGAGAGAAAAGGGAGAGAGGGAGGGGAGGGAGGAGAGAGAGAGAGAGAGAGAGAAAGAGGGGAGAGAGAGAGGAGGGAGGAGAGAGGAGAGAGAGGAGGGAGGAGAGAGAGAAGGGAGAGAGGGAGGAGAGAGAGAGAAGGGAGAGAAGGAGGAGAGAGAGGGGGGAGAAAGGGGAGAGAGAGAGGAGAGAGGGAGGAGAGAGAGAAGGGAGAGAGGGAGGAGAGAGAGAGGGAGGAGAGAGAGTGGGAGGAGAGAGAGACAGGAGAGAGGAGAGATAGAGAAAGAGGGGAGAGAGAGGAGGGAGGAGAGAGAAGGGAGAGAGGGAGGAAAGAGAGAAGGGCGAGAGGGAGGAGAGAGAGAGGAGGGAGGAGAGGGAAAAAATATTTTAAAAAGTAAAAAAATTTAAAAAAATAATTAGTAGTGACGCATAGGCCTATGCGTCGCTACTACATTAGAGTAGTAGTGACGCATAGGCGTTTACGTTGCTACTAGGTACCTGTAATAGCGACGCTTATTGATAAGCGTCACTATTACCCTTGGTAGTAGCAATACATACAAATGTGTCGCTACTACCTATGTTTTAAATAAAAAATTAAATAAAAGAGAGGGGGGAGAGAGAGAGGAGAGAGAAGGGAGAGAGTGAGGGGAGAGAGGAGACAGGAGAGAGGAGGGAGTGAGAGAAAGAGAGGAGAGAGAGAGGAGTGTGGAGAGAGAGAAAGGAGAGTGGGAGGAGAGAGAGAGGGAGGAGAGAGGGGAAGAAAGGGGAGAGAGAAGGGAGAGAGGGAGGAGAGAGAGAGGAGGGAGGAGAGAGAGAAGGGAGAGAAGGAGGAGAGAGAGGGGGAGAAAGGGGAGAGAGAGGAGAGAGGGAGGAGAGAGAGGAGGGAGAGAGGGAGGAGAAAGGGGAGAGAGAGAGGGGGAGAGAGGGAGGAGAGAGAGAGAGGGAGGAGAGAGAGAAGGGTGAGAGGGAGGATGGAGAGAGAGGAGAGAGAGGGGGAGAAAGGGAGGAGAGAGATAAGGGAGAGAGGGAGGAGAGAGAGAAGGGAGAGAGGGAGGAGTGAGAGAGAGAAGGGAGAGAGGGAGGAAAGAGGGACGAGAGAGAGGAGAGGGAGGGGAGAGAGGGGGGAGGGAGAGAGAAAGAGGGAAGAGAGAGAGAGGAGAGGATAGGGAAGAGAGAGAGAGGAGAGGATAGGAAAGAGAGAGAGAAAGAGGAGAGGAGATGAGATGAGAGGAGAGGGAAGAGAGAGAGGGAGGGAGGGAGAGAGAGAGGAGGGAGGGAGGAGAGAGAGGATAAAAAATATAAAAAAAGTTATTTATAGCGACGCTTATTGAATAAGCGTCGTTAGAGAGAAGTTAATAGCAACGCTCGTAAAGAGTGTCGCTAAACCTATTTTTTTTTAAAAAAGAAATTCTCACCACGGGCAAAATTTCTCCGCGCGGGCGAAATTTCACCAGCGCTTTATATCTCCCCCCTCTGTATTTTCCCCCACCGCCGGGCTTCTTAACGCCGAGCCGCCCCTCCTCTCGTCTCTCCTCCGTTGACCACCCACCGTCCGCCGCTCTGCTCTCCTCCGCCCCGCCATCGGACTTCTGACAGCCGAGCCGCCCCTCCTCTCCTCCCTCCTCCATTGACCACCCACCGTCTGCCGTTCTGCTCTCCTCCGCCCTACTCTCCTCCGCCGCCCTTACCCTCCCCTATCCGCCGCTCTGCACCGCCGCCATCCCCTCCCTTGTCCGCTGCTCTGCTCCGCCGCCCTTCCCCTCCCCTGTCCGCTGCTCTGCACCGCTGCCCTTCCCCTCCCCTTTTCGAGACGGATCCGGCAGCCCCCTCCCTCCCTGTCCCCCTCCGGCTCCCTTCTCTCTCCCCAGCTCCCCTCTCCCTCTCCCTCCCGCTCCCCCTCCCCCGGCTCACCCCTCTATCCCAGTCCCCCCTTCGGCTCCCTTCTCTCTTCCTGTCTCCCCTCTCCCTCCCGCTCCCCCTTCCCTCCCGGTCCCCCGGCTCACCCCTCCCTCCCGGTCCCCCCTCTCCTCGGTTCCCCGCTCGCCCTCGGCTCCACCTCCCTCTCCCCAGCTCCCCCTCCCTCTCCCCGCCGGCCCCCTCTCCCCCAGCGTCCCCCCTCTCCCCCTCCCCCACGTGCACCCCCTCCCCCAGCCTGCCCCCGCTCCGCGGCCGCCTCCCCATCCCCCAGCTGGCCCCCCGTCCCACGCCCACCTCCCCATCCCCCAGCCCCCTCCCCAGCCACACCCCTCCCTCCGTAGAGGCCCACCGGGGATTTTTTTAAATTAATTAAAGTATTAGCAACGCTTACAAAGCATCGCTACTACTAAATAGCGACGCTTTGTAAGCGTCGTTAATAATAATTATTATAATTTCAATTTTTTTTATTTTTTAAATTTTTTTTTAATTTTATTAGCAACGTATAGAGAGTGTCGCTAATAAGTAATTATTAGTGACGCTTTCTCTAGACGTCGCTAATAAAATTGTTTTTTATTTTTTATATTAGCGACGTATACATAAACGTCACTAATAGATGCTAATAATTACTTATTAGCGATGTTTATGCATATGCGTCGCTAATAACTTATTTTTTATTTTTTTAAAAAAATTAATTTTCTTTTAGAGACGTAAGTAAAACGTCGTTAGTAGATTATCATTAGCGACGCTAGATAATGTACGTCGCTAATAAGTTATTATTAGTGATGTATAATACGCTTCGTTAATATTGTTATTAGCGACGTTTGTTTATATATGTCGCTAATAGGTAATAGTGACGATACTTTTTGCGACACTTTTAGTGATGTTTATTATACGTTGCTAATAGTTAGTAGCGACGCATAATTGTGTCGCTAATAGTCCTTTTTGTTGTAGTGTAATTAATATAATATGAAGTAAAGACTCATAGGAAAACAAAAGACTGAAAAGAAAATAATTTAAAATCAAATTCTAATCCAAATAAAAATTCGGAACAGTATCACTGTAGTAGCAATTGATTCTCAAACAAGGCCAATCGATTGAAATCAATTGCAAACTCTCAACTTCATTTTACACTAAGCCATTTAGAGTGCCAATGAATCGCTTTAAGTGATTGATCGATCAATAGCCCGATCGATCATTAAAGGGAAAGATTTAATTTTTCTTCATGTGATCCCAATGCTCCAAATATGCGAATATTAACTGATCTGTATTAATACCCCTCCCCTTCCATTCCCCAATCGATGCTTAAATTTAGTTTAATTTTCTGTCCTCCTTGGCGACCAGACTAGCCAAAGCCCCAAGTTTTTGTCTTCTGCCAACAAAGATTAGTAGACTGGCAAAGCCCCTCCCTCTTCCGCTAGTGCCTACCAGCCCCTCTCTCTTCTGCCATCTTCTCAGTTCCCCTTTTTCCCTTCTCTCTCTCTCTCTCGCTCAATTTCCTCTCTACCCTCTCGCATGGTTGTTTCCCCTCTGCCTTCCACCCCGTCGCCCCTTCCTCTTTTGATCTCAAGAGCAGAAAACATCTAATGCCCCTCCATTTTGCGTAATTGTCAACAGCCAACATCCCCCCTCCTCTTTTGTGGGGTTCCTTTGAACTTTTTTGGCCACCCGTAAATTCCTCCTCCCTGCAATCGACGAGTAAGTTGTCTAAATTGCTTCATTTGTTTTCTGTTCTTCATCTACATTCTGAAGTTCTTCAAGCTACGGTTGCTTGATTTTATTTCCCTATCGTCAAAAAGAAAAAAATTTGGTGGTTTTGGTAACTCACTACAAAAAAACTGACTATTGGTGACGTTTTTAAGCATTGTTAATAGTACTGTAAGCATCAGTAATAGGTATTAATGACACATACAAAGCGTTTCAAAATGCATCGATAAAATTGTCATTGCTCCTGCATATTAGCGACACTTACTTAAAGTGTCGTTCAAAGTCAACATTAGTGACGTATATTTATATGTCGCTAATGAATTTTTTATGCGACACATAATTATGTGTCGCTAATATTAAATGATTAGTGACGCATAGATCTATCCGTCGCTAATACGTTATTATTAGTGACACGTAATTATGCTTAGCTAGTAATTTCATAATATATAAAAATAAATAAATAAAGATTATTAGTGATGGCCGCTTGGGGGGTGGGAGAGGACCGGGGAATGGGGGAGGTTGGGACAGAGGGCGGCTGCAGGGGGTGGGAGAAGGGGACCGGGGAGGGGGCAGCGGCAGCCACCTGGGGTGGGAGAGGGGGAGGGGGAGTGCCGGCCACCCTCTCTGTGAACGGGAGAGGAAGGAGGGGGTGGAGGTGGGGGACCAGCGAATGGTGGACAGTAGACAGCGGAGGGCAGCAGAGAGGAGGAGAGAGGCCTGGGGGGGGGGGGGGGTATATAATGAACCGCACAGGTGAAAACCTCTCACGCAGGTTAAAAAAAGTATTAGCGACCCATAATCTATGTGTCGCTAATACACTAACTAGTGCTGACACAAATGATATGCATCACTACTACTATTAATTATTAGGGACTTATAAAACCATACATCGCTAATAACTAGGTAACCTACTAGCAACGCATATAGTATGCGGCGCTAATAATATTTTTTTATCCTTCTCTCTCTCTCCCACTCTCTTTTCTCTCTCTCCTCTCCTCTCTCTCTACCGTCCCTCCGTTTCTCTCCTCTCTCTCTAGATCTCTACCCTCCCTCTCTCTCCCTCTCCCCTCTCTCTCTTCCCTCTCCTCTCTCTCTCTTCCTCCCTTCCTCTCTCTCTTCCCTCTTCCCTCTTCTCTCTCCCTCCCCTCTCTCTACCCTCCCTCCCTCTCTCCTCTCTCTTCTCTCTCATCTCTCTCTTCCCTCTTCTCTCCCTCCCCTCTCTCTCTCCCTCTCCCTCTCTCTCTTATCTCTTCTCTCTCTCTTCCCTCTTCTCTCTCTCCCTCCCCTCTCTCTACCCTCCCTCTCTCTCTCCCTCTCCCTCTCCCTCTTCCCTCTTCTCTCTCTTCCCTCTCCCCTCTCTCTTCTCCTCTCTCTCCTCTCTCTCTCCCCTCTCTCTCCTCCCTTTCTCCCCCTCTCTCCTCACTCTCTCTCTATCTGTTTGATTTTATTTTTTTTAAAACAAATGCTATTAGCATTGCATAATTTATGCGTCACTATTAAGATAGTGTATTAGTAACATATAGATCTATATGTCACTAATAAACTATAATATTAGTGATGTATGCATGTATGCGTCATTAATACCTAGAGTTATTAGTGACACGTACGTATATGCGTCACTAATACTTTTAAAAAAATAAAAATAATAATCTCCTCCCTCTCTCTCTCCCCTCTCCTCTCTCTCCTCCCTTTCCTCTCCCTCCCCTCCCCTCTCTCCCTCCTCTCTTTCTCCCCTCTCTCTCCCCCTCTCTCTCTCACCCCCCCTCTCTCAATCTGTTTTAATTTTAATATTTTTTTAAAATAAAAAAATGTTATTAGTGACGCATAATTTCTATGTTGTTATTAGGATAGTGTATTAGCAATGTATAGATCTATACGTCATTAATATACTATAATATTAGTGACATAAACATGTATGAGTCGCTAATACTTAGAGTTATTAGTGACGCATACATATATGCATCGCTAATACTTTTTGAAAAAAATTAAAAATAATCTCCCCCTCTCTCTTCTTTCTCTCTCTTCCCTCTCCTCTCCTCTCTCTCTCTCTCTCTCTCTCTCCCTCTCCTCCCTCTCCTCTCTCTCTCTGTCTCTCCTTTCCTCTCCTCTCTCCTCTCTCTCTTCCCTCTCCTCTCCCTCTTCCCACTCGTCTCCTCTCCTTTCTCTCTTCCCTCTCCTCTCCTCCCCTCTCCTCTCTCTCTTCCCTCTCCTCTCCCTCTTCCCACTCCTCTCTCTCTCTCCTCTCCCTCTTCCCACTCCTCTCTCTCTCTCCTCTCCCTCTTCCCTCTCCTCTCTCTCCCCTTCTCTCCTCACTCTCTCTATCTGTTTTAATTTTATTTTTTTAAATAAAAAATATGATTTTAGCGATGTATAATTTATGCATTGCGATTAATATAGTGTATTAGCGACATATAGATATATACGTCTCTAATATACTATAATATTAGTGACGTATACATGTATGTGTCGCTAATACTTTCTGTAAAAAAAATTTAAAAATAATCTCCCCTCTCTCTCTCCCTTCCTCTCTCTTCGTTCTCCTGTTTCTATCTCTCTCCCCTCCTCCCTCTCTCCCTCTCCTCTCTGTCTCTCCTCTCTCTCCCCTCCTCTCTGTCTCTCCTCTCTCTCCCCTCCTCCCTCTCTCCCCTCTCTCCTCATTGTCTCTCCTCTCTTTCTTCCTCCCCTCCTCTCCCCCTCCTCTCTCCCCTCCTCTTTGTCCCCCTCTCTCCCTCTTCCTCTCTCTCTCCCTTCCTCCCTCTCTCTCCCTCTCACTCCCTCTCCTCTCTCTCTTTCTCCCCTCCTATCTCCCTCTCTTCTTCTCTCTTCTCTCTCCTCCCTCTCTCCCTCTTTCCATCTCTCTCTCCCCCTCTCTCCTCTCACTCTCTCTCTCTCTTTTATTATAAATTATATCTTAAAATCAATAAGAAAAGTTTAAAAATAAAATATATTATATTTCAATAGTGAAAGTTTAATCTATTATTGACACTACCTTTTATTAAAATTTAATATTTATTTATTATTTATACAAATAGTTAATATTGAAAAAAATATATTGTATTTAAAAATTTTATTTTAAATGTTTTAAATATTTACTAAATAATTATTTATTAATTTAATTTAATTAATAAAGATATTAGCAACACTTGTCGACAAGTGTCGCTATTATCAATATTATTAGTGACACTTGCTTTCAAGCATCACTATTATCAATATTATTAGCGATGTGTGCTTACAAGCGTCACTATTATTTCTAAATTTTTCAATTCTTATTTTAAATTTAGAACTATTAGCGTCGCTATTGTTAAAACTATTCATGACGCTTACGAACAAGCATCGTTAATAGTTTTGAATTTTTTAAAAAATTAATATATATATATATATATATATATATATATATATATATATATATATATATATATATATATATATATATATATCTTTTAGTGACGCTTGTTCAAAGCATCGCTAATAAAGTAACTATTAGTGACTCATAGTATAAAGCGTCGCTAATATAATTTGTATATAGTTAATTTTTTTGAGATGTTTTTTTATGTATCACTATTATTAGTTTTTAGTAACGCTTAGTATTGTGTCTCTAATAATACATTTTGTTGTAGTGATTGAGCCAACTAAGAGAGTTAAAAATGTACATATCCTTCTACATATTTTGCTATTTTTATTTGTTATCTAGTTGAATTGCTGACTTAGTAGTTGAATAGCCCATGTTCTTTTTTTTTCAACCTTCCTATCAATTTGTGTATGTTTCTATTAGGCAGCTAATTGATACGCGTGCAATATATATAATTTATATGTCTGTTTACCTTATTCACTAATATATTATTAGGTAAATTAGGATTTATTTATGTTAAAATATATATTAATATTTTATTTTTATTATTAATTAATTCGATCACTTTTAGTAGTTTAGGTGTGTATTTGAATTAAGTTCATATTTTATTTATATACTACATATCTAAAATATAATTTCTTTATTGTTTTGTAGGTAAGTACGCTTCTCGAGAACTTGGATGACGTACATAATAAACAACACTCTTGACACGTTTACAAGTAATTTGGACTACTTTTTGGAGCACGATCACATTGAAAATTAATATGGACATGAATAAAAGAGCTTAATAAACATAGTAAAAAACTAGATATAAATATGGATTGTCCAATGAACAAACTTCATCTTTCTAAATAGAATATGTACTCAAAATTGGACAGATTTGTCTAGTTTTCATAAATAGTGTAGCTAATCAATCGGGCACTTAGGGCGATTGATTGGCTTAAAAATAGTTTCCTATTTTATACCAGTTTTGAGTTTTTTTAAATTAGAACTTCTCCAATGACTCTTATGTTTATATAAAGTCATATGAGCCTCAAAATTAAAGACTTCCAGTAGAATTTTTGAAGAAAATAAGCGAAAATAAGATAGAGGAGCAATCAAAGCTTTCAATAGAGATTTGAAAACCTTCTTCTACTACATGTAAGGCTAGATTATCTTTTACTTAAGAGTTGATAAAACTGTAGATAAATTTTAATTCATCTTTCTTTGCAATTTATATCTCATTTATGAATAATGACAATTGTATGACAAATATTTCATTCTTAATGAAATAGTTTTCATGTTTATTCAATTATATGTTGATTTATTGTCTTGTAGATGAAAGATTTATATGATTTTAAGATTTATATCGATTCTAATTTTTGTGATTTAGATGAGATGGTTATGCAATAAATTTTGGTGTTCATGTGATTAATGAGTTGGATAAGTTATACCTGGATTAGACAAGTCATGCTTATAGTTTAGTTTAGTATAGATGATTCAAACTATAATCAAAGATAGTTTATGCTATGAATTTAATTAATGATTCTTTCTAAAATAATTTTAGCTTGTAGCTTAGAATACTTGATTATATTCACATGATATTTAGATTAAAGGTTAAGAAATTATTATGAATCTATAATAGATTCGATTTCCTATGTATTTGTCATCATATTTTTCTATTTTGTTTAATTTAGTTGATTACTTTGTTTAGTTTTAGCTTAATTTTATTTTAGTTTCCAGTCAACAATTTTTTTCTTCTTAAATTTAGTAATCAATTCAATCATCCTTAAGGTTTGATAACCCTTAATACTCACTCTAGTACAATTACCTTATATATTTATAAAGGGTTTAATTATAAATGATCACTAATTACCACAAGTAACTCTCCTACCACGGGAAAAAACTTGTATGTCCCACAAATTGAAGATGGACTAGTGCCAGCTATTGATATATTTTTTATCTATTAGATAAGGTGTATAGGTTTTATAATAGATATGCCAAGAGCACAGGGTTTAGTATCCATGAGAGTAGCTCACACTTAGACAAGATTACTTGTGAAGTAGTTGGAAGAAAGTAGTGTTGTTATAAACAAGGACATAGTGTTTTAAAGAATTTAATGGGTAAGTTTGGAGAATATTCTTGTCTGAAGGGAAAGAAGGAAAATAAACAACATCAAATTGTGAGTGAGCAATGTGTTGCCCACTTGATGATTAGTAAAGGAGGAGCTAGAAAAAATAAAATCTCCAGGTTTGTGGAGGAGCATAGTCATTTATACACATCGCTTAGGAAAGTTCATCATTTGAGAACACATCAAGAAGTTTATGTAGCACAATAGGTTTTATTCCAAACTTTTAGTAAGGCTAATATAAAAACTTCATTGTTGGAGAGTATGCTTAAGATTCAAGCAAGTGGTCTGTCTAATATTGGGGTTATAGAGAAATATATTAAAAATTATGTCACAAATAAAAAAAGAAAACAAAGATATTGTTGCTAATGACTTTTTGTCACATTTTGAGGAATTAAAAAAATGAATAATTCTTTTTATTATGCATATGGAGTTGATGAAGACTATAAATTAATTTATTATTTTTGGGTTATTAGTCTTTCTAAGCGTGACCATCATATATGTGGGGATGTTATTATGTTTGATACAACAATGGAGGGAGTATAATGCACTTAGAATCAGCAATATGTGTAAAGATCATGGGCTTTAACGATAATTGAGGTGAAAAGCCTTTTACGTAAGCTGACGTACATTCCCAGGCTAATGTTCTTGTCAAAATGGCCCAAATTGGTTCACAACCTTCAATGTTGGATTTAAAGCCTCCCTAATTTTCCTGCCTTAGTCATTTGTCTTTAGTGAAGGCTCATAGACCTAGCCAAACTAGTTGGGTAGCTTCTTCGCCATGGGTTGGGGAGAGGATTTTGAGTACTCAACCCCCCACGGTGATCCTTTTGTCAGCCAACGCCTAATGTTTTATAGTCAACCAAGTGTCCAACTCTAATTGACAAGTCCACAGGGCCCATGACGAACTACTAATTTACAAAAATTGTTGTTTATATTGGTTTGTTTTAAAAAAATCAGTCTTTTTTCGTTTTATTGGGGCACTCAAACTTTCAGAAGGGGTTTTGGAGGGCCCCTAACCGAGAATTATTATTTTTTGCAATCCCATGGGGAACCTAGGGAATAAAAAAACAGAGAGGAGGAAGACATTTTTTTGTTAAGCACTGATTGAAGAAAGGCCTCCCTAATATAGAAAGTCTAGAGAATAAAAATTTATACATTTCCTTACCTAGTTACAATCAAACTTTCACTCCTCATTTCTCTTTGGAGACCATGAACACTATGAAGCATTTTGGTAGCAATAATCAACACAAGAATGAAATACCATGTTGGCATTGTTTGGTAATACTCATCAACACATACGACATTACCTTTCCTCTTTAAGGAAATTTAAACTAGTGTAAATGCATTACTGTTGTAGCATAAGATTTGACACAAGGCTCACTGCCTTTTTATGTCCATTCTTGATGTCATAGTTTGTCCATAATTTACCTCATCAAACTTCTTTCCAATGGTAGGGTATAGACGTAATGCTAGGTTCATAGTCTACTCAATGCTAAGTCCGTAAGTTACTCAATGCTACCTCCTGGAACAAACACATGAACAGGAGTTAAGAGCTTCCTTCATATTGAGGGGAACTTGTCCCATATGGTTGAGGTGTAATTTTCCATGGCAGCAATGGTATTATGCTACAAAGTCACTAGGTCAGAGAGGGGGATGGCTGAAAAGAGTACCCCAGTATTCCATGTGCAAGGTTCATGGGATTAGTTTTTAAGAAGGGTGCGGAGGGCAACTCTTTAGTCATTTTATCTCTCTTTTCTTTTTCCATATGGGGTCTTGCAAATGGTGATTAAGGGAAGAACTTTTTCTCTATTGCCTGGCTGAAGAATAAAAATTTTCATATTCCCTACATTTTAAAAACAAATACCATATAACCTATTTATGGACAAAATTACCTTAAGTTTCTCACTATCACATATGTTATAATAAATGAACACCGGAATAGTATTGGGTTGTTCTAGTGTGTTGGGATTCATCGGCAGCCAATGGAAGTCGCTGGTGAGAGATGACCGGCAATGACTCCCCGACAAGATTTGTTGTTCATAAAAAACCATGTCTTGACACCCCAAAAGTTGTTTGAGGTCTCCAAAGGATACATTTCGTGGATTAGATCACCCTTTTACACTAGTTATGGATAGGATCGGTATTTGCATACATTACAACGGAGAAGTAGGCAACACTATCATGTATATAGGTGGAAAGGCACGGTTGATAAACATTGATTCGTTGGTGAGGTTCAATGAGCTGCTGGTTCAAGTCAAAGCACGACTTGCGGTCAATATTAATGTCACTTTGAAGTATTTAATTTTATCTTCATAATCATCCATAATATATGAATTAGAAGACGAAGAGGATCTGCATCAGTGTTCTCCATTCATAAGAAAGCAAATAAGGAGGTGTTATCATTGTATGTTGAGATGAAAGAGCGTGACAATGGTGATAAATCACCATCTGTAGAGAGGCACCAAACAGTCAATAGAGCTAAATCACCAGTCGTAATGGCTTAGCCCAACTCTAATATCTGATTTCAAACCGGAGTCAATGAAACACAATTCACATTTGAAACTATCAGTAATAACGAGTCTTTAGAAATACGAGATTGATCTTAATCATGTACTCAAGCATAAGTTATAGACTATATCATGTTACATTCAAATCATATCATGTGAAGAAAGAAACACGATTTATAATATATCGTATTAGTAATTATACTACATACACATCCGATATACAACGTAGATGTAATAACACGATAGGCATTCAAATTGTCGTTTTGGTAACACAATTTGAATTGAAAGCATGTAATCAAATACACGATGTTGAGTGATGTCGTATTTTTTTTAAACGATAATGTGCAATGCAGATTGGGAGAACCAGGAAACTTGTCCTCAACAAATCCATGTCAATCTTCTTTCACCAATCCAATGAATATAGAACCTTGAAATGAAAATTAGTGTATTATTCAAACAACGATATGAGCGATTGTCGTGTTATCGACAAAGCAATATATAAATGTTCAATTTCGTATTTTCTGTTATTATGTGTTTAAGAACATGCAATTTTTTGAAACATATGATAACTAAAATGATAGTACCTCATTCGTTATGCACTGCTACTTTAATAGAGATAGGTAGTCGATGAAGAGGAGAGTCACCACAGGCTACTGCTTGTATCAATGCACCTGAAAATCCATGATGGTGTCCTTATCTTCAGTCTTCTGAATCTCAATGTGGAACACCAACTTCATGTCAAGATAGTCGCGTAGTACCATACAGACCTCCTCCTTATTCGTCCACTACGCAGTGTGCTCTTCCATGTGAATCACCTTGCTGATACTCTGTAGCACTTCCTCATCAACTAAAGGTGTATCTGATGAAGTGCTACTATTGGCAACAACCTTTGAGCCCACTGCTTCTGAGGTGGGAGATTTTGGCTATGTTGGAGGGATAATGTATGCGCTAGGGATAGATGCTAGAGGAACTTCTGCACTTGGCTCTACCTTATGTTCTACACTTTCCATCTATCCAAACTTGGTTAACTTCTCCTCCATGTAGCTACTAAAATACTTCGTCTTCTTCGAGCCCTGAGCGGTCACCTTCTTCATTGGCTCCTCACCTTTAGCAAGTGGTTCTACGACAGTGAACCTTGACTTCAGAGGCACTAGAGGTATGAAGGGTGCGACAGGGGCATCTTTCCTCTTTAATTTCAGTTTAATTCTTTGTTGAGGAACCTCTTCTTTATTTGTGCATTCCTTTCCTTTATTTGATTCCTGGGATTGTTCCAATCCTTCCACGGGTTGTTCTTGTCCCTCCTGGGGTTGTTCCTCGACTTCCCAGGCTTATTCCTGGACCTCCCAGGTTTCTTTCTGGACCTCCTGGGCTCTTTTTTTCTTCTTCTAGGTTGGTTCCTTGAAGGTCCAAGATTATACAATTTCTTCATTTATTTTCGTCAAAAATCTTGTTAACATGGTCCTTTCCAACTATGGACCCTTCTTCTTTATTGGGGAAGCAACTTTTGGTTGCATTTTCTTTGCATATAAGAAATAAGCAATCACATTAGTACATACACGATATGCAAGTCCATTGTGTTTTGTATTACATGATGTATCACCATATCATATTGATAGAAAGACGATAAAGAGCCTTATCATATTAACGATCACACAACCACAACCAGATCGTTTTCTTAAGAAACATCCATTTCAATGATCGTGTGATCATTCACACGAACACAACAAAATCATCTTTCTTAAATAATGACTTCTGATTACATGATTATCCCCATACAAACACGATAGATTAAAATGTCATACTTACTCAAAATGAATTCTTCGTCAACCGACTGAGGGACATGGGCTGGTTGCTCTTCATGATGAGATGGTTGACTAGCTTCTTTGGATTTTGAAGCTCTTGACTTGACCCGAACCGATGGCAATCCTTCGGTTCTTGGTGAAGGGTTTGATGCACGAGGGACTTCCGGTTGAGGGGGTTCATGCCATCATTCTATCTATGGTTCCTGTGGGGGTTTCATTTGTTCTATGAGGCTTGTTGCCACCTTCAAATTGTTTTTAACCTACTAGAGCGCAGCTTCAACTCTGTCAATGTTCCATCTCCGCTCCCCATACAGAACAACCTTCTCCAAAACAACATCACAAATCCCGGTCATGACATCAACTTGCATGATAAATTATTCAATGACGTCCTGTCTGGACTGTATTTGCCTTTATGTTTGGTTGTGGTGGGCATAGGCGGGTTTCATTGTCCTATGTATCGTTGTATGCGTACCCACCTTCTTCGCCTTCGGAGTCGCCCTTTGGCCATCCATCAAGTGGGCCTCTTCGACAATTGGTGAGATTCGCATAATAACTTGGGAGTCTGGCTTCATACGCATGAACACCTCCTCACACCACTTCCTCATCCGGTGATGAGCAAGAAGCTTCTTCCTCGCCTTTTTGTCGGCCGGGTCAAGTTTAGCGGCCTTCTCCATGTCGCTCAAAAGTTGGGTAAATCCAGGCCACCTCATGCACCTTGGGCTACATGGAGGACCACTAGGAGCCCATATGGACATATGCACATAAACCCATACCTGGTGGAAAATACAAAACAAACTGGTCAGTAGTGTAAGTATGACAATTTAGTCATGTACGTATAACACGCTTCGTGACTACATCATGATATCCATTACATGATAGTCAATTATTGTGTAATGTAATATACACGATATTGTACCCAGTCGTCTTACCGACCATACGATATTTCTATGTGTGTGTATACCTCGTACTTTTGTAAACACAATTGACTTGATATCATGTGAGCGATATACATGTGTATGTAGAAATATCCTATCATTCAAACAATGATAATATACTTCATCATGTTATCTATAATACGAGAGTTACTTGGAGCACAAATGATGCCCCAACAAGAATTTCGTTCGTGGCGGAGTGCTCATCCATTCTACTCATGATGGTCTGGTGTGCTGATGATATGTCTCTCATCAACATATCATGCACGGCCCCAACCCAATTGTAGCTCCCCATGATCGACAGATCATCTATGTAATCACACAGAGTTGGGGATACAACTATGTTGCTTTGTGTGAATAACATGAGGACCCACTTGTGCATGATAGCCAACTATGTTAAGTCCTTGTCTGACACAATCTGTGTGTCGGCAGCCACTTCTTTTGACATGTCTTCAAGTTCATTCTTCTCCGACCACTTCCCTTGGAAGAACTTCTTGTAGAATTGCCCCTTGCCTTCGGCAGCCTTCCCCACGCCACTTTCCAATTTACACGGGTTCCCTTTTCCACTCAAACCCTTGATCATTGCCACTTCATCCATCGTAAGGAGTAGTATTTTGCCCCTAATGTTGAAGACCTCTTGTGAGTTGTCCCAACACTCACTAATGAGAACATCCAAGAGCAGCTTGGAAATAATGATGGGCTCGTAATCATATACTGGGTAAAACCCAATCTCCACCAAGATAGCATTGCATCCCGGACGTGAATCTACAAAGTCTTTTGATAGACGGAGTCTAGTAGGGAAATTGTTCGTTCCCAGACCTGGTCTCCTCCCATAGATTCTCTTCTTCCTATCTTCTGATGCCTTCACTGACTCCACCATTTGCTATACTACTCTAATTTTACGTCTGCAAAATTGGATAAATATATCTAGACCAACAATGGGTCATGACCATAATCAATAGGCACGTTGATTCACATTATGTAACTAACTTCCTTATATGCGCTTAGTAGATATATCATATTATCGGATACATGATAAGATGACCTCTCATACACGATATCACCACTGTTGAATATCATGTTGTCAACGTCTTATCGAAAACACGATATATGACTTATCGTATTTTTAAAAACACGAGAAGCTACTTCGACTACCTACTTTGTATGTTCCAATACACGAAATACCAAAAATCATGCATCAGAATATACCATGTAGATTTTGGAAAGACCTTAGCACAAAACTGATACAAGCCTGATTAACCCCTCGATCAGCCACTTATTTGCTCCAAAGTTCACTCCTTTACAGGGATCACGTAAGATAGAACCTTGCTACATGGCCAAAACTTGCTTTGGGGCGGAAAGTTTCAAAATCAACTTGCAAAAACAAGATGCAATGGAACAACGCCGGAGTTTTTTTCCGTAATCTCTTTCTAGGAAAAACACCCTAATCTTAGAAAAACCGACTGGTTTTTCGCAATCGTTGATCGGATGGGTCAAAAAATCACCACTCACACTATGTGAACACTGCTCACTACTCCAAATGACAAAATTGATGGTGAGATGGGTCAAAAATCAGATTGAAGTCTTCTCAAGGAATCGCCGGTTTGTGAAGTCATTTTCCTGTGAATGCGACTTCATGAGGGTTTTATATGATATAAAACCCTAACCCCTATTAGGGGTATTTTTGTCCAAAAATTAGATAATATTGTGTTATTCCAAGTTTGATGGCATTTATGTTTAAAATCTAGGGAATATGAAATTTTTTATTCTTCGGCTAGGTAATATGAATAAAAACTCTTTAAGGGAAATGGGGCCCCCTACAACTTAGGGGCCTATGTAAATTAACGAGTTGAAAAGATAGACAATTTTTTTAAATTCAAGATTGACTATACAATATTGACATCCGAAGGGAAGCATTTCTATGCTCCCCACTTACTTATATATGAGCCCTATGTAAGGAATGTCATAGAGCTATTCATCCATCACTAATGCTAATATATGCTAGTGTATGCACTATTGATCTTAAATATCAACGGCTCTTAGGCATTCCTTATATATGCTCATCTCATGGTAAGTGGGGAGCATAAAAAACCTTTCCCATCTAAAGAGGTTTACTAGGGCTGAAGAATTTCTATGCCACCAGTGAGGCAAGATCAAGCTTCACTTTTGACATCTTTGGTCTCTCCTCTCCTCTAATATTCAGGCATAATCTTGCGATATTAGCAACTGTTTGCACTTCTTGAACCTTTCCCTCTTTAACTATCCTTTTATCTATGACCTCTCCAACGCTTCCAAAATCAGCATGTTGACAAAAATGCATCACTAAGCAGCTGTAGTCTCTTGTTCCATCATGTAAGAATGGCTTCTGCCCTGTTAAAAGTTCTAGCAAAACCACCCCAAAGCTATACACATCACTCTTCTCTGTCAACTTCCCAGTGTTGAAGTACTCTGGATCCAAGTATCCTATAGTCCCCTGAACTGCAGTGTCAACCTGCCCTTTGTCAATGGGGATAAGCCTTGATATTCCAAAATCTGCAAGTTTGGCAGTATAATTTTCGTTTAATAGTATGTTCGATGACTTAACATCCCTATGAAATACTGGTACTGAAGCATAAGAGTGCAAATAGCACAACGCCTCTGCGATTTCCATGGCGATCCGCACTCTATCTTTCCATGGCAACGATGTCGAGTTTTCTCCTTCCCCATGAAGATTATCATGTAAACTACCATTTGGAATGTACTCATATACCAAAAGGGGGACTTGAGTCTCCAAGCAACATCCCAGGAGCTTGACGATGTTTCGATGATTGGTCTGGGTCAAAATGACTAGCTCATTTATGAAAATATCAAGCTGGTCCTGTGCCACAATTTGAGACTTCTTTATTGCAACCTTTGTGCCATCACTAAGAATTCCTTCGTAGACGGTACCATGTCCCCCATGGCCTAAAATCCTACTGCTTTTGTAGTTATCAGTTGCCTTCTGCAGCTCTTCTGCAGAGAAAATCTTAGTGTGTTTGACGCTGAAACCTTTTGCAGGGGATAAATGTTGCTGGAACAAGAGTCCCCCATTCCTTTGGAAGTAGTACGCTCTCAGTTGGATGAGTTTTCTCTTCTTATAAGCCCAGTAGCACCATGATACACATGCCATCATGAATGTAGCCAACATGGTACTTGCTGCAAGAAATCAACATGAGAAGTAGTAGCATAATCGCAATCGAAGAAATTAATCAGTCAGTCTGATAAAAAAACACCTGATTATATGATAAGTGTTTCACGTTTACCTAAGACTGCTTGCGTCATAGTTACGTGTTTCTCGCAACCACTTTCTCCCATCTTAAATCCATTTAAGCAGACACAGCTATAGCCACCAATTTTGTTCTGACAGTGAGCTCTAGGTGAACACAAACTCCCATTCGAAGCTTCACATTCATCTATGTCTGTATGTCAAAGAAAGCGGAAAGAAAGTTAGCTTAAGAGCTGTTGAGAAAGTTGCATGTACAGGTATGAACTGAATTCACCATGGCATCCTTCAAATTTATAAGCGTTTCCCTCAAAGCCACTCAAGCAACGGCAGAGGTAACCAATGCCTCGAGGCGAGTCAATGCATTCAGTGTTCTTGCCACAGATGCACGAATGAGACTGATTGGCATCTTTGCAACTTAAATCGCCGATGGCCCAATCGAGCTTCGCCACTATATCAGCATTTCTGTGAAAATCAAAGATGTCATTTTCCTTGAATTTGTAGCTTTCATCTTCAGCTAGAAATCCATAACTACAAGGGCCATGGCTTGTAACGTTCAGGTTCTTAACTCCTATGTGGAACGACTTGCGGAGCAATGGAAGGGATTTTTGGCAGAAACCATAGCCAATAGAAGAATCATTGGTTGAAATGGCTTTATCAAGGCATTCAGACTGACACATTTTCAGTGCAGAATTCTCATCACTGATTGTTCCCTCTGCATCACATCCAATTACCACGAATTTGTTGGAAGCCACAGATATTGTGTAAGGACATTCACTGGGAAATTCCACCGAGGTTGTATTTACAGGTTTAGTTGCTTCAGGGCAATCCATGGCCATGAATGAAGTTGAGTCTACTCGAATTTGTCCCTCCATTATATCCAGGAGTTGAAGATCCAGATCGGGTAAGTAGGGAGTGCTGTTGTTGCAAGTGACTTGGAATCCGGGGAGGAAGCAGCCATCACCAATTCCAAAAGGATAATGGATGCTGATGTTTCCACACATCTGTTCACAATGAGACATGGAACTTCCTGCAGAAAATCAAATGGGTGCTCTGTTATGGTTGATATCACATAGGAATCTTCAGAATTATTCTTATGGATAATGTCCATATAGTAGGCCCAGTTTGTTTATGAAACTTTTAGAACTTTCTCTTTGATCTACTGCCCATTTATCTACATGATTGTAATAAAGCGGTAATTGAAATTAAGAACAAAACGATACTCTATTTTTTTTATCTTACCATGGCAACCATGAGAGCCACTGAGATAAGGATTTCCATCATTCCACGGAGAACACTTGCAGAGATGGCCAGAACCTCGACTCGACATGACACATGAGCTGTTCTCTCCACACAAATTGGAAGTTGATCCATAACCCATTTCACAGTCCCCTTCTAATGCCCACTCAAGCTTCATACTGATATTTGTTACTCTGCTAGGATCATGATTGTCTACATCGCTGAAATTGTAGCGGCCGTCTTCGACAACTAGCGCATATCTACAAGCATCGATGACCGGGTAATAAATCTCATCCACAACCACATTCAGAGCTTTGGCTGCTGTCATAATTTGTACTTGACAACAACCGTTACCTGTGCAAGTGCCGTCTGAGACACTCCCAGCTGCAGGCCGACAATGGGAGCTGCAATAGCTTGGCGGGCCATTTTCATAAGCGATCCTTCCCTCAACATTACAACCAAGAACAACCAGTTTGTTTGAACCAGCAAGAAATGTGTAAGGGCCATCTTTGGGGAGGATGACTGATGCATCTGCCCTGCCACTGAATCTGACTTTCTGCGATGAAGGGCAATTTGTTGCTATAAATTGCGTCGAGTTTACGCGAACTTCGCCGGGTAGTATCTCGAGTACTTGGATCTCTGTTCCAGCAAGGTAGGGAGTGTCTTGCATGCAGATGATCTCAAATCCCGGTGCAAAGCACCCATCTCCAATTCCAAATGGATAAGTGATCTCCATGCCACCACATCTTCCCTTGCATCCTGGAAGTGAGAGGGCATATTCAGTGGCCATAGAGAAGGCATGGCCTAAACACGTTATGACAACCATTAGACATTGTAAGGGGACCATGCTTGAACTGCTTGTCATGAAGGAGTGATCTGAGATATGCCCTGATTGTCTTCACTTCCTGAGGCAGAAGGACGGTGTCCTTGA
The DNA here is from genome assembly GCA_035235625.1 of Saururus chinensis. Lineage (NCBI taxonomy): Eukaryota > Viridiplantae > Streptophyta > Magnoliopsida > Piperales > Saururaceae > Saururus > Saururus chinensis. The sequence goes on from CP141140.1 coordinate 57,165,986, forward strand.
GCCATCCTTACTTCGATTAGTACAAGGACAAATTATTCTATCGAAATCCAAAGCTCCCCACCAGCAAATTTCACTTTGTTTCCCACGCCAAACACTAGGGAACGGAACAACAACATTGATAGCCTCACTGCTATTGGACATGGGATCTTTGGAACAACAAGATATCAATGGACTAAGATAAGACCGACAAATTTCACACAAAGAGCGACACAAAAACAGGTTCATTCTTAGATAAACTAACTAAAAATATATAGTACTTAATTGGGAAAAGGATTTAAAACATTTGATGATTATGAATTCTAAATTATCGTTGTCTTCATTTGTTGATTGTGATTTATGAAATGTAAATTATGGTTCTTCATTTCGTGCCACATCATGAATTCCAAAAACCGGAATGTGCTTAAAATGCCGTTCTGGGACGTCAAGCGGTTTAGGGGATTCAAATGAACTCGACCGTCAGATCGAACATCAAACAGAACAGTTAAGCGCCCCTTCAAGCACCACCCTATTAGAGAGAGGGAAGGTAACTACCAGGGTCACCTTCTCATGCTCGCCATGGGATCATGTCTCTGCGTCTGCCTCGTCCTGTTTGTTTCACCGTTGTTCTTCTCCCTTCCTATTTTTTCAGACACCATTGATGGTTGCCCTGAGAATTGTGGCAGCCTCCAAATTCCTTATCCCTTCGGGATGGGCAATGGTTGCTTCCAACCTGGGTATGAAGTATCCTGCACTGATCGAACTCGAAATCCTCTTCCCTTCATCACTGGGACCGGGTTCCAAATCTTGAGTGTCACTAATGGGGCACTACAAATTAATTGCACCAATTACATAGCAACCGATTGTGCAGGCCAGAGTCGAACAGTAACTGATATCGCATTGCCGGAGAATGGCCCCTTCACTATATCTGAAGCATCCAACCGTTTCGTTGCGATTGGCTGCGATACAGTGGCTGTGATCACGGACGAGAACTCAAGAGCCAGCGGGTGTGTCTCACTCTGCACCACCCGGAACAGTGTGGTCAATGGATCCTGCTCAGGCGCGGGCTGCTGCGAATCGGCTATTCCGAAGGGGTCAAGATACCTGGGCCTAGGGACCAGCAGCATGTTCGGTTACAAAAATGTTTCGAGATTTAGTAACTGCAGTTATGCATTTGTGGTGGATAGAGGGAGTTTTGAGTTCATGGAGCATAATCTGCAAGACTTCACTCGGACAGCAGACATTGCCATGATATTGGATTGGGCTATTGAAGGCGACAACTGCTCGAACGCAATTCCTAAATTTTGCGGAGAGAATAGCTTTTGCGTAGATTCAAAACGCGGTTTTGGCTATCTATGCAATTGTTCAGATGGGTATGCGGGAAATCCTTATCTAAACGGCTCCAAAGGTTGCCAAGGTACTTGAGGAGGTTTTCTCCAAGTATCTCGATTAGATGCATACAAAAGATATGCGTCAAATAGTGAAAAATGAGGGCATTTTTTAAACTTTGGGATAATCAGTAAGTAAAACTTACATGAATGATTCACTATTTGAATTTGTTTTGTTTCCAGATATTGATGAATGCTTGAACACAGATAGCAACCCATGTGTTCCTAATGCGTACTGCCGTAACAAAATTCCTGGATTTAAGTGCAGTTGCCCATTTGGTAGTGCTGGAGATGGTACCAGACATGGATCAGGATGCAGAAAGTACTTCCAAATTCTTGAGGCAGTTCTAGGTGTGAATACAACAAGCTGTAAAATTTAAGTCTCTTTTTTTCTAATCTATTGCATTGATTATATATACACTTGAACTTTTTTTGGGGGGGTGATTTGAATCACTTGAACTACTTTATTCACTAATGCATAAAGCACTGAACCAGGAACGGGTATGGGCTTCATCATAATGCTCTTATGTAGTATGTGGTTCTACTGTGCCCTCAAGAAAAGAACACTAATGAAGCTCAAGGAGCAGTATTTCCGCCAAAATGGAGGCCTACTTTTGAAGCAACAGGTATCAACTCGAGAAGACTCTCCCCGTATATTCTCCTCGGAAGAATTGAAACTAGCTACCAGAAATTACGATGAGACTAGAATACTTGGAGCTGGTGGGTATGGGACAGTATACAAGGGAGTTCTTGAGGATGGAACAGTAGTTGCCATCAAGAAGTCCAAAATGAAAGATAAAAGTCAGATTGATCAGTTCATAAATGAGGTTGTAATTTTGACTCAGATCAATCACCGGAATGTTGTCAAATTATTGGGATGTTGCTTGGAGACTGAAGTGCCAATGCTGGTCTATGAGTTCATTCCTAATGGGACCCTGTACAAGCACATCCATGAAAACCAGTCTTCAATTAAGATAACATGGCCACATCGTCTGAGGATCGCCGTCGAGACCGCAGAAGCTCTCTCCTATTTGCACTCGGCCGCTTCGATGCCCATCTTCCATCGCGATGTCAAATCCTCGAACATACTACTAGATGATCGTTACATAGCGAAAGTCGCTGATTTTGGCACATCAAGGCTTGTCCCACTGGATCAAACACAAATTCCAACATTAGTGCAGGGGACATTAGGATACTTAGATCCTGAATACTTTCAGACTAGCCAATTGACAGAGAAAAGCGATGTGTATAGCTTTGGAGTTGTTCTTGTGGAGCTTCTGACTGGAGAAAGACCGGTTTCTTTGGAAAGGTCTCAAGAAAACAGCAATTTGGCCATGTACTTTATATCATCACTGAAGAATAAGGCACTTCATGAATTTTTGGATGATAACGTGCTGAAAGAAGGTGATGTTGAACAGTTGGGGGCAGTGGCAGAACTGGCAAGAAAGTGTCTACTGCTGAAAGGGGACAAAAGGCCAACGATGAAAGAGGTGGCTCAGGAACTTGCTCTGATTGTTGGTTTTGGCAGGCAGGTAAATGTTGAAACAGAGGAAGAGGAGGAAACTTCTGAAAGAGAAAGAGCACGGATGTTGGTTGATGGGAAAGATTGCCAAAATGACTCTCACCTATGATCTACTTAGAGAAGGGAGAGAGACTAAGCTCAGGGGCCTTTTCTGATTGGTGGTTTTGGCAGGCCCATGAACATTGAAGATTGAGTTAGGACGGAGCGGTTTATATTCAAATTTTTTTGAGGTTTGTAGTGGTGTCTCTATGATATTGTTGTTCACTGCATGTCTTTGGATGAACATATTAAATATCCAAGGATTGTTTTAGAACGACTTGGAGCATAATCTTTACTTAGGAGCTGAAAAGTGTAATTTTGCCAGACAGAAACCTGATGAGGGTCAAAGTAAAGAAACGGCCATAGAAGTCGAAGTAATTGAGTTTCAGAAGTCTAATTGAAAGGCAAGGAGCAACTTAATATATATCTAAAGATTGAAATTAGGACCTTCGTTATTTAAAATATGAAAAAGTAAAATTATTACGATAATAATTTTGTTTTTGTTTTTTAACATTAAAACTACTTGAGATCATCTGATGACGTTGCTTTCAGCCATGCTACATCGAGTCTAACCTATGCAAAACGCTAAACCCTAATTTGTGCATCCAATCTATTTTGATGGGCTCGTCTAGCTCGACTGGGTTGCATGACCAATTTTAATGGACGCGTCTAGCTTGACTGGGTTGCATGACTAATTCTAATGAACGCGTGTAGCTTAATTGGGCTCCTTGACGTAAGTGCATGTGACCATGCTACATAGGGTTTCCTAGCATTGTACATATGGGCTTATAATGTAAATATGTACATAACAAGCATGTACCATGTTAGCTTAACATAGGATATGGTTTTTGGGTCCCATGTTAAGAACCTTATACAGCATGGTTATAGGTGTTGGACATTGAGCCGGTTAGGAAAATATTTTTACATTCTAATCACTTGTTGAGTATCTAGTTGCAATCAAGTCTATCAAAGTCCGGTTGTATGCATGAGAAAACACTACAATAAAATATACTATTAACGATGTAAAAATAAGTGTCACTAAAATTAACTAATAGCGACATATGAAAAAACATCGAAAAAAATTTACTATTAACGATGTTTTATAGTAAGCATCTCTAATAGTCATATTAGCGACACATAATATAAAGCGTCGCTAATAGTTAACACTACAACAAATAGCAATATTAGCGATACTTTTAAGCGTTGCTAATAGTATTATAAATGTTGCTAATAACAAGAGGGCGATTGGGCGCACTTGTGGAACAGGGCGAAAGGGGCGGCGGTCGGAACACGTCAGGCACACGACGGAGGATGCAAGGAGGGGCAGCGCGGGGCAGTGGTCGGAATACTGCAGGGGGCGGCACCCGGCACAGGGAGGTGAAAATGAGGAGTGCCAAAAATGCCCGCACGGGCGTTTTCGCTCGCAAGGGCAAATATATATCGCCCATGTAGGCGAAATATCACACGCAAGGGCGAAAATTCCACCCCACACGGGAAATTTTAGCATTGCGCACGCGCCTTTTTCTTTTTAACAACGCTTAGAAAGCGTTGCAAATGAAAGTCTTTTGCGATGCTTAATCTAAGCATCTCAAAAATAAAACTTTTGGCAACTATTTTAACAAAACATCACAAATATTATATTTGCAACATTTATTACACGTCATTAATTATTATCATTTGCGACGCTTATAAATAAGCTTTGCAAAACCTGTATTATTTGTGACTATTTGTGACGCTTATCCACAATCATCACAAATACTATTATTTTCCCACTCTCTCTCCCCTCTCTCTCCTCTCTCTCTCCCTCTCTCTCCTTTTCTCTCTCCCTGCCTCTCTCCTCTCTCCCTCTCTCTCCTTTTCTCTCTCCCTCCCTCTCTCCTCTCTCTCTCCCCCTCTCTCCTCTCTCTCTATATCCTCTCTATTTTTTTTCTCTACATATTTTAAAATTAATATAATAAATTATAAGGCAATAGTGACGCATAGGAATATGCATTAACGACGTATATTCCAACACGTCGCTAATAACAAGAGTATTAGTGATGCATATCAGTATGCGTCACTAATATATTTTTATTTATTTTATTTTATTAATTTTTAAATAAAAAAATAAAATTTAAATTTTCCCTCTCTACTCTCTCTCCTCATCCCTCTCTCTACTCTCTCTCTCCTCTCTCCACCCTCTCCCACTCTCCTCTCTCTCCACCCTCTCCCTCTCTCTCCTCTCCTCTCTCCACCCTCTCCCTCTCCCTCCCCTCCCTCTCTACCCTCTCCCCTCACTCTCTCCCTCTCCTCTCTCTCTCTCTTCTCCCTCTCCCTCTCTCTCCTCCCTCTCTCTCTCCTCTCTCCTCCCTTTCTCTCTCCTCTATCCACCCTCTCTCTCCTCTATCCTCCCTCTCATTCTCTCTCCTTTTCTTTCTCCCTCCCCCTCTGACCTCTCTCTGTCCCCCTCTCTCTATATCCTCTCTATTTTTTCTCCCTCTACATATTTTACAATTAATATAATAAATTATAAGGTAATAGCGGCACATAGGAATATGCGTCGCTATTACCAAGGATATTAGTGATGTATATTCCTATGCATCGTTAATACATTTTTATTTATTTATTTTTTAAATAAAAAATATAAAAAAATTAAAATTAAAATTTTCCCTTTCCACTCTCTCCCTCTCCTCCATCTCTCTCTCCTCACCCTCTCTTTCCTCTCTCTCGCTTCCCTCTCTCTCCTCACCCTCTCTTCTCCATCTCACTCTTCTCTTTCTCTCTCTCACCTCACTCTCTCACCTCCCCCTCTCTCTCCTCACTCTCTCTCTCCATGCACTCTCTCTTCTCACTCTTCACTCTCTCTGTTATTATAAATTATATTTTAAAATTAATGAAAAATAAAATATATTATATATAATAGTGAAAGTTTAATATATTATTAACACTACTTTTTATTAAAAATTTAATATTTATTTATTATATATACAACTAGTAAATATTGAAAACTTTTGAAAAGCAGCCCCATAAATCATCCAAAAATGTCATACATTGAAACTACTGCCAGAAATTCATAAAAAACTTTTGAAAAACAAAAATTTCACAAATACTGAGATTTACATATAAACAATCCTAACCTCCTGGAACACATATTCATAAATATCAAGACTTCAATCGTCACATAAATCTATAAGAAGGGAATGGTGACAATGAAACCCAATTCCTTGCAGCAGAAGAGAGCACCAGGAAGGCGGTCAGATTTCGATGGAGGTAAAAATTGGACGTGGGTTGCTGATGCAACGGAGGCAGAGTGAACCAAGGGAGAGCTGCGGGGTCAATCGAGGATGGGGCCCAGTTGCTTGCAGCAGAGGATAAGAGTAGGGGCAGGAAGGCGGATGAGGGCAAAGGGGACTACACTCTGGCTGAAGGACAGTTCAAGGGGGGGGAGGAAAACAGTTGTTCAAATGCGTGTGCACTTTTTGCAAAAGCAATGGCTGCCCATCCCATTAAACATAGGCCCAAATCAGCAGGTCATGCCGCATTTTATAACCCACATCCCGTAATATGCTCACTCGGACTATCCTTACCTGCCTTATATAATATTATAATTTTTTTTTAAATTTTAATATAAATATATATATATATATATATATATATATATATATATTTAAATTAAAAAAATGTTTAGAAAAGGTTTATACGAACCTAAACTCATGCTCTTTTGTGTGAGCTTGGATGTTCAAGTCGTCGTATCAATATTTATAGTGCAAGGTAAAAATTAATTTGCCCATGAGTTATGCATGTTGTTAGATCGAAATTAAAAAATGCACAATGTTTAGGCTGACACAATCTCTTATGAGCACAAGCTCATATAAACAGGACTCTAAATATTTTATATTAATATAAATTATTTTATATAGCATACATATATAATAACATAAGAAAAAGTATATATAGAGAGAGAGAGAGATAGATATTGCTTGAGTCAGGACGTTAAAGTCGTCATATCAAAATTCAATGGTGCATGGTAGAAACTAATCTACCCCTTAGTTATATATCCATGTCATCAGATCAAATTTTAAAAATGTGCAGTGTCTAAGCTTAGGGATGGCCACTCGGGTAAGGTAAATGGTAAAGTCGACCCAACCCTAACGGGTCGGGTTTGGTTTTTAAAAATTAACCCGAATAGCGGGTTCGGGTTTTAGGTGATCCAACCCGACCCTACCCAAATATAAATATAAATATAAAATTTAATTATTTTAATATTATTTTAATATTATTTAAAAAAATAAAAAAAATTATTTAAAAATTATTTTTTTATTCTATTCAGGTGTTATGATCTATAGTTGTGCTTTACAGTTGTTGGAGTTACTTTATTAGTTATGCTAATAAGTGCACGTAGGCACCCATGTTAGTGTGCACATTATTGCTTTAGTTCAGTTATTAGTCAGTTTAGTTAATAGCTAGTTTAGCCTATGTAATTAGATGGATGTTTCTATGTAGCCTGTTGGGCAATAGCCTTAAGTAGGCTGACTCATTGTAATTAGGGTAAGCAAGAATTAATTAATCTTTCCCTTCTCCTGTTCGTCTCTCTCTCCCTTAGACCTCTCTTCTCTGAATTTCTGTCTTTTCCTCCTCTGGATAGATCACACTTGCAACCTGCAAGTGCGCATCTCCTTCTTCCCTACCTCTCACCCAAGACTACAGTTACAATTCAGGGACATAACATCGGGTCAAACGGGTCGGGTTCGGGTTGGGTTGGGTCAAGTTCGGGTCACAGTTTTCTTATGTAGTATCTGGTTCGAGTTTGGCAAAACCCAACCCAGTGGCATCACTATCTAATCTCACCAACAAAACTCTATCATCACCCTTAGCACTTTATGTGGTAAATATGATTTATTCCCCCTAGACAATATCTGACATATATTATTTTGATGTATGCTATGTAACATGTACAAAAGGTTGTGTGACATGAACGAGATATATCTTGGGCATTTTTAAGCAACATTTTATTGTTTGAAACAAATTGCTACAACAATTTGAAAAAAGATTCAAAAATTTGAAATATTACAATGGTTATTGTCTGTGTTCAAGATTTAGCAGTCTACAAACGATTGGCTAAATTTGCTCAAATTTGCCTATAAGTGTTTGCTCAATTTGTCACATTTCCATGTCCTAGCTCCCTTTCTACATATTTTTTTATGTATTGATTTTAGACCTTTGTTGAGGGACTATGTAGAGTCTTTTTGTTAGATCTTCAACTCCTTTATAGGCAAAGCGGTTTGACAAACACACTTTAGGGGGGGCAAGTGTCACTACAATAAAAAAGACTATTAGCAACACTTATAAGCGTCACTACTTACGTCGCTAAAACACGAATCGCTATTGCTCATTAAAGCGTCACTAATAGTGCACATTAGCGATGTTTATTCATACGTCACTAATAATTTTAGTATTAGTGACGTACAGTAAAGCGTCGCTAATATAAAAAATTATTTTAAAAAATAAAAAACAACTTATTAGCAATGTTTGTTTATGCGTCACTAATAAAAAATAATTTAAAAATATAATAAAAATAATTTTTAAAGTGTCGTTAATTAAAATCATATTTTTTTAAAAAAATTGTGTATTAGCAATGCTTTCTTAAGCATCACTAATACTTAATAAAATTAAAAAAAATTTAAAAAAAACCCGTTAGCGACGCTTTTATAAGCGTCGCTAAAAACTTTAGAAAAAATAAAAAAAACAGCACCGGAATCCGGCGAAAGTGCTAGATTTGGCGTTGGTGGGAGGTTGGTGCACAGAGGGGAGTGTAGTGACCGCGAGCAGGGGAGAGGGAGGAGGTGGGGTGGGTGGCCGGATTCTGGTGGGGAGCCGGAATCTAGTCGCCCCTTCTCCCTCCCGCCCACTCCTCTGTTGGGGGGAGTGTGAGCTGGAGAGAGGGGGTGGCAGACCAGGGGAAAGTGGGAGGGAGGCTGGGGAGAGAGGGCCGGATTCTGGATCACCACAGGAATCCGGCTCCCCACAATCCCAGCCTCTGTCCCGCTGCCCCCTCTCCTCCCCTCCTCTAAACAGAGAAGGGGAAGCAGGGGGCCAGGGGGGCAAACCCGGAGAGAGAAGAGGGGGGGAGGAGGCAGGTCGGCAGCAGATCCAGGGGAGAGGGGGCAGCGGGTGGAAGGTCAGGCTTGTGGGTGCCAGGGAGAGAAGGCCGGAGGCAAACGAGGGGTGGCCAGGGCTAGACACGGGAGGCGGAAGGCGGCTACAGGGTGGGGCACAAAAGGGGAGGAGCAGCTAGGGGGGAGGCCAGAACTATGAGCACTGGGGAGAGAGGGCCCGGGTCGGATGCGGGGTGGCTGGGATCAGAGCGGGGTTGCCGGGGAATGAGTGGATCAGGGTGGCCGCAGCCGGATGCGGGCCGCGGATGGTGGCTAAGGGGTGGGGCACAGGATGGGAGGAGCCGCAGGGGTGAAGTGGGGCGGATGGAGGCACACGGGCGGCTGCCAAACGGTTGACGAAGGAGGAGGAAGGGCAGCGGCTGATGACGGTGGAGGACAGGCAGCGCACGATGGAAGATGGCAGATTGCGGCGGGGGGAGGAGAGAAGGGGGAAGGGTGTTGAAGAAAAACACCCGTGCCGGCGAAATCGCCCGCGCGGGTGATATAAATTCGCCAGCGTGCGGCGACAATTTTGTCCTACGCGCTACATTTTCACATAGAGCACGCAAATGTTTCACGCGCGCACAATGTTTTCCATCGAGAGCGTCGCAAATAAAAGTCATTTGTGATGCTTCCTCTAACCGTCGCAAACATTAAATTTTAGCGACGTTTACAATATGTCGTAATAAGTTTTTGATGCTTATAAATAAGTGTCGCAAAAACCGTATTACCTCCCTCTTTCTCTCTCTCTCCCTCTCACCTCCCTCTCTCTCTCCACCCTCTCCTCTCTCCTCCCTCTCTCTCCTCCCTATCTCTCTCTCCCTCTTCTCTCTCTCTCCTCCCACCCTCTCTCTCCCACTATCTCCTCTCTCTCCTCTCTCCTCTTCCCTCTCTCTCCACCCTCTCCTCTCTCCTCCCTCTCTCCTCTCCTCCTCTCTCCACCCTCTCCTCTCTCCTCTCCTCCCTCTCTCTCCACCTTCTCCTCTTTCTCTCTCCTCCTTTTCTCTCTCCCTCTTCTAGCTCTCTCCCTCTCTCTCCTCCCACTCACTCTTCTCTCCTCTCTCTCTCCTCCCTCTCACTCTTCTCTCCTCTCTCTCTCCTCCCTCTCACTCTTCTCTCCTCTCTCTCTCCTCCCTCTCTCTCTCTCCCTCTCTCTATTTTATATATTTTTTTAAAAAAATTAATTAAAAAATAAATATGTATTAGCGACATATAGACATATATGTCACTACTACCTTTGAATATTAGCGATGTATAGGCCTATACATTGCTAATATATGTTTCTATTTTTATTTAATAATTAATTTTTAAATAATAAATATAAAACAAATAAAATATGTTGTATGTTGTAGAGCTCTTAATGAGCTCTGTTGAATGAGACCTGGTACCAATTGATCATGACACACCTCACAACACAAACTCCATTAATACGATTGACCACTCCAACTAGTAGCTAACATTAAATTAATCTGTAAGATTTGGACTCTCATTTCTCTACTCTTGATTGCATTTGGGTTGGTAGTATAGTGCTTATAACCAATGTAGGTGTAATTTATAATTATCATGATCTTAAAAACATTTATTGTAATTGTAGCATGAAATAAATACTGTTATTTTATACATATATATACTTTCTCTAATTATTTTCTTAACTAATTCATATGTATTTACGCACATAATATAAATACATTCTTGCTAGCTTTTAAAGGACCAAGTGAGTTTCAGCCGTTCCACTGGATAAAGCATTCGTGATTATCTAAAGTACACTCTCTCTCTCTTTCTCTCTAGTCATTCCCTATCTGCTTTTCCTTGAATTTAGTAGACGACTTGGTCGTCCGGTAGCTTGGGCCTAATGGTAACTATATCTCAGTATCAATTACTTAAGATTTATTACAATCATAAGCGAGGTTTCTTCTAGAGATAAATGTGCACCGAATTTGGTTGGACAATTTGGTTTTTCTTGGCCCGGCAGAAATAAACACAAGTGATATCATCAAATTGCCCCGTTTATACTAGCTCGATCGGGCTCGTGGGTAAGTACTGCATGATTACACGATCTAATGAATATACTCCAATAAGAAAAAACAAATGTTCTACATTAATGGCTCCATTTCTTTCCATTTAAGCCGAAATGAATCTCTCTTGCTTCTCAGGCGCCCAAAAAGGAATAATCTAATATCACAAGAAAAAAGCATCAAAACTGAGATGACCAGAAGAGCAATGAGGCGACTCTCCCGGCCACGTCCTCTCCGGCAAAAGAGTACCCCCCGCTAAACACCACCGAGTTGTCCAACCCCAGCATCATCTTCACGTACGCGTCACGCAACCGGATGAGCAGCCGCTTTGGCGTGCTCAGTCGGAAAAACCTCAGCCTAGCACTATCCTGATCCTCCAGAAGCACCGCCCGACCCTCCTCCCGGTGGTAGAAGAGGCATCGCAGTGAAGAAACGGTAAATTTGGGCTCTGCCGGTGGGTATTTCTGGAATAGCAGGATCTCGTCGGGGAGGAGCATGGCGTCCTGTATCTTGGCGTGCAGACGGGGGCGGTTTATTCTATTTCCGGGGAACAAATATCCGCCAGCAGCATCGCTCTCATGTACGGCGGAGTTAGTCCCGTCAACTCCACCGGAAGGAAGCAGAACTGGCCGGAAGGAACCTGTAGGAAGCATGCGATATTCATCCTTCATATCATGCGAAGCAGAAATATAAGATATTTAGCACAGAAACTGGATATCATCACAGCTACAGAAGGAAATATGTCATATCGATAACATTCTATTGAAAGATTGCCCACAAGCTAAATCTACTCAATACTGGACACGCCAAGTTTTCTGCACTCCTGCAACTCCATCAATCACCATATTGCTCATTGTGGGAATATCTTCTGCTTACCAGAAAAGAGTGGAAGGGCTGAAAAGCCGAAGGCGAAGGCGACAAGGAACATGACGACGAGAGCAAACCAGAGTGACTTCTTCATCTTCTTCATCGATCTCAGCATCAACTTCTCTGCATGGTGTAAGTTGAGCATAAATAAAGCAAAGTCTGGGCTAGTTTCCTTGGAAGAATAGTTTCCTGAGCGAGTAGGTTCGACCTCTGGCAGTTGCAGGCGGGTTAACAGAGGTTTCCTAAGATGGGTTCTTCTACTTCATCTTCCTACGTGCTGTACAAATCCTTGGATCGCTTTAGATTCCGGTTTTTGACCAACAATTTGTAGAGTTTCATGCGTTCGTACGCACGCTGGTATTAGGACTCTTCCTCATTAATACAACCGGTTTCCTTTGTTTTGACTTCGTGCTTCATTACTATCGTTAGATGTTTAAGAGAAGCTTTTTGATAAAAATAACAAAAAAATAGAAATAGAGCTATTAAAATAGGACGGAGGGAGTATTAATTTATGTCCTTGTGCGTTGCTAAATTTTAATCCGATGGCTTATGATTCCTTGACTCACAAAGTCACGTGTGAGCCCCCGGACTTCATTCGGTGTTTGCCAAATAAAGATGGTTATCAGCGTTGTAGCTTCGGTGCTGGGCAGTGAGCTGGAGTCTCCTGACCGTTAGATCATGTCCAGGGGTTTTGATCTGACAGCCGTGAGGCTCTGGCTCACTACCCAGCGCTGAAATTAGAACGCTGGGTAGATTTCTCCTTGCAAAATTCTTGTGACAAAAGCCAGTCTTCTGATGGACACGTTATCTAGATGTCCACAATGGGCCTACAATGACAACTTTTTTATTTATTTTATTTTTTAGCCTAAGTCAGGCTTGGATATCTCTTAGTTGCCAGAGAGGGCATCAATTCTCATTGACATTTTGTCTTTGCAAAGGTGCGTGAGTCTTATCAAAAAACAAAATGAAAAATATCAGATTTTCTCTTTTATATAGAAAAAAAAAATGTTACATATCAAAGGAAGGCATATGATTAATGTATCCTTCCACAATGGACGCTTCACATTGAGCTCTATTTCGAACATATAATTTTAAAGTATATAAATACCTACATTATATTTATCGACTCAATTAGTGTGTATAACATATGATATGTAAGAATTGTTCACGCCGAAGAGATTGGTGGCCGGATATAAGGCTCTACCTCTCTAGTTAGGTTCTAAGGACACAAATACTTACTAAAAAGGGATTAAACTAATAAATGACAATAAACTATGATATACATAACATAAGTACATAATGTAATTGGTATTAAAGCTAGTTTCGGTTAAAATAATGATGATGTTCTTACACCGCAATCGGTCAAACAAAAGAATAGAGCAAAAGTAAACCCCCATATGATAATAAGACCCACTTTTATTTATTAACAGAGCATCAAATGTCTGGGCTTATACAACACACAGATCAAATTGGAAACATACGTCGCTCTCAATAGAGCATTAAACGTCTAGGATTATACATCACACACACCAAATCGGAAACATACGTCGCTCTCAATAGAGCATTAGACTTCCGATGCTCTATACAACACACAGACAACATCCTGTAGGATAAACACCATGACAAGACATGAAAAATGCTCAGCCGACTCATTATCAGCTAGCTCAATACGGAACTTAATCCGTCGAACCTCAGGTCTCAAACTCATAACGTTATCATTAGTTGTGCTTATAATTTAAGTTTGAATTAAGTAAATTATGCGGTACAATTATGCCACACAAGTACTCAAGTATACCGTACTCTACTGATCAAACCGAAGTTGAGCCCGATCCGAAACCCAAGTTCGTTAGGGCAGCAGACTTCACTTAACCCATCCATCTTACAACATAACACACTGTACACAAATTCTTACATCTTACATGATCCGCCATTCACTTTATGGCCAAAACATATGACTCAGAAGTCCTTAAACTGAGCTCCTTAGAGCCCAGCCCAGTTATCAAGCTCTTACTTAAATCTCACTTATTATGCATAATTTTTACTTCATAATCTGTATGTTATGCTTATACAATTATGCACACTCTTACTGTCTGACAATCCCCAAACATACAATTCATATCCTCTATCATCTGTCATACGCTTACACATCCATATCCAAATCCATACCAAACACTAATACTGCCCACATGCACATACGCATATCCATAGCATAGGCAAATAGCCATCATACATACGCATGTCTATCACACATACGGATAACATACACATACTGTCATACATACGTAGCTTACAAACATGCTCACTAGCCATCACTAGCGCATACATACACATTTATACATACTTCAAACATACACGCTAGCCATCACTAGCATATACATACACATCCATACATACTTCAAACATGCACGCTTGCCATCACTAGCACATGCATAATCCATACATACTTCAAACATGCACGCTAGTACATCACTAGCACATGCATACACATACGAAGCTTACCGACAAAGATGGGTCGGACAGTGGTGGCCTAAGGCCCACAAAAGGGCAACTAAACTATGGCTAGGAGGTGGTGGCCGATTGAAGAAGTGACATCGCCAATCGCCACCCACAACCAATACACGTGGTGTGGGCAACTGTGCATCTTGCACGGTATAGGGTAAACGACAAGTGGCCCATTCTGAGCGGTAGTATAATCGGGCCAAGTGGGGCTGATCCTCACTGTCGTCGACCGGGGCAGAGCCCATAATGGCCAGATGATCCACAACTCGTCGATGGCAACGACCAGAGACACATCTAAAGCGTCTAATCTGGCAGAGCAAGTCAATAGGGCGAAGCAGGGTCAAAAACGGAAACCCCCTACCGACACTGGGTCGAGGTAGGCTGGACGGAGTCCATTCAGTGGCCAGACAATGACCGAAAACACCGGCGTCTCAAAAAAATGCCACGGACAGTGAGATGGAAAATGTGACTAAAACCCGACCAAAGTACCGATAGCTCATAGCGGAGCGAAGAAAGCATGACGACGGCTTTAGCGAGTGCCTATGGGTTCCTAGCGGCCAACCAAACATAAGTCTAGTTGAGGGCGGCCGCAAACGATATCAAAATCGCACCCCCATGGCTCAAAAATGGGATTTGAAGGAAAGAAAAACCAAAAAAAAAAGTTTAGTACCTCATGGAGGAGTAAAGAGGCTATGACAGTGGTCATAGCCGATACCTACAAACTCGTGGCGGTGAGGCAAAGACGATCCTGACAAGAACCGACAGAATCTGACGACGGAGGGAGAACAGAGTAACTGGAAATAGGCTCGGGTTTTCACTCTATCTCTCTGGATGTGAAAAAACTTTTGGAAGTCGAAAACTTCCTGGAATCTACTGTTCGGATTTCTTATATATAATCTTTTTAATTTTTACATTTACATCTCCAACATGTGTTCACCTCTCGATTACGCATTGTAGCTCCAAAATTCACGTTGTAAGTGCGCAGCGAGGCCCGCGGCCCACGACCAAGCCCTACACCCGACTCTACGGGTATAAATATAGGGTATGTATACAAATATGAATATGCCGAAGCGTCACATTTTTCTTTTGAAAATGATCAAAAAAATAGCAAAAAAATTATAAAAAATCGTAAAAAAATCAGGGATCTTACAATAAATATTAGTTTGAGCTCTATCAAACAATATTCTATATTAGTAGGTAATTTTAAAATTTTAAAGTAGGACTTACGAATACAACATGCTTCCCAAGACTCAAATCAATACTAGGGGTAAAAGTTAAAAAATAACAAAAAATTTAATTTTAAAACAGGAAGGCTAGGAGCTAGAATCACCTCACGAGAAAACTCGGTAATTCCAGTCGATTCTCGATAGAAATGGCTTAGAATTAGCTTCTAGAAATAATTTTTAATTTTTTCTAACCTTTTGTATCTAAACATGATTCTTATAATTCATGCCAAAATTATGGCAAATTTGATGAAATATTCTTACAAAAATTTCACATACAAACAGTGCCATAAATATATGGTTTATGTGTCTAAACTAAAAAAAATGAAAATAAGTTAATTTTAATTTATAATTTATTCTAGACACTTATCTGGTGGTGACCTGGACACCGACCCGGATTGGTATTCAAGCCGGTTCAACTGGGGGTCAACCCATGTGGATATACATATCTTTTTTCCCTCTTCTCCCCCAAACCCTCCCTAAGCCTCTCCACCGGTTAAACTATGAGCAAGATAAGAGGAAGTTGTTTTTATCTAAAGAATTTTCTTGCGCAAGATAAGAAGGAAGTTGTTTTTATCTAGGGGTGTTAACGAGCCGAGCTGAGCCGAGTATTAGGCTGTTTCGGCTCGAGCTTGAACTGCTGAAGCTTGGCTCAAGCTCGGCTCGAAGCTCGAATAAACTCGAACTTTTCAGCTCGAGCTTAGCTCGATTTAGAAATCCAAAGCTTGGCTCGAGCTCGAACTCAAACTTGAATAAGTGAATCATAAGCCTTGGCTCGAACTAAGCTAGAACTAAAAAAATAAAAATAATATATATATATATATATATATATATATATATATATATATATATATATATATATATATATATATATATATATATATATATATATATATATATATATATATATATATATATATATATATATAAAGCTTATGAAGTATCACATATACTAATATATTTTTAGTATTAAATATTAATTAATATACTTCTACAAGTATTACGACTACACTGTGAATATTTGATTATAGTCACTATGAAAGAAGAAAACTATGACAAATAAGTTTTAGTTACATATGCTAAAAAAATGCAACATTATTATTTTTCTCTCTTTATGTACATATAATCATTAAAAAAAATGTAAAAAATAAAAAATTATTCAGGCAAGATCGAGATCCAAATGCGCAAGAAGACATAAACTAATCTACCTCCCAAGTTATGTGTGTTCTTATATCATAATATTATGATGTATAACATCTATATTCACATAGTCTTGAGTGAGCCTTGACTCATATAAATGGGTCTCATATATCAATACGATACATAATATTAGTATATAAATATGTGATTATATGTCGTTTTATATATTTTATTCGTCTTAGATTAATAACTCAATTAATTTTTTTAAAATGAACTAATCAAATAGAGCTATTAATCTAAGAATGGAGGGAGTATGTTATAAATATGTATTTAAATTAACAATTATGTTTATATAAAATATGCATATATATATACATTATTTATATATAATTTTAAAATTATATTCGAGTTCGAGCTCGAGTTCGAGGTAGAGTTGAGTAGCATCGAGTTCGAGTTTCACTCGAGCCGAGCCGAGTCGAGCATGGGTCGGCTCAAACTCGGCTTGAACTTATTCAAGCTTGAATAGAGTTCGAGTCGAACCTGATTCGAGTCGAGTTTAACTCGAGCCGAGCCTAACCGAGCCGAGTTTGCTCACGAGCTAGCTCAGCTCATTTACAGCCCTATTTTTATCTAAAGAATTCTCTCTTTCTCTAGGCCTGGACATTGCCTATCACCTTCCTCTTCTCTATTTGAAACTTGCCTTTCATTCTCCAAATCCTTTAAAGTAGTTCTCTAAAAGCAATTGGACGTTGAATTAGAAATGTGGCATTCATATTGCTAATTGGTGCATCCCTTGCAAGTCCAATATTCACATGTTTTTCAAGTGCAACTATTTCAAATGGATAATATTATCCGTATTTAAGATTTTGAGATGTGATGATCCTTCCAATCTTTCTAACCAACTTATTAGTAACATCTTAGCCATTTTCAAGAAGAATCCTAATTAGGGTAATTATCTCCTAAAGATATTTCTTAATTCTACCATTATCTTATTTGGTGTGAGCAAAATTCAAGAATATTTTATTCTTAAAGGTTCCCCCCATTTGTACTGTTTCCGTTGGTGGGTTTTTGAGCTTAATATTATTCATTTATTAAAAAAAAATAGGGACACCATTTGATCCTGCTACGTTGCTTTTCCCCAAACAAAAAAACAATTAGAGGGCAACATACTTAGACGTTTTATCTTTATCAATCTTATGCGAGGTTTCTTCTAAAGATAAATGTTCACTGAATTGGACGGACAACTCAGTTTTTCTTGGCCCTACAGAGATCAACGCAAGTGATATAATCAAAACTCCCTTTAATAACTTTCCCACAAAAATCGTGAAACACATTGGTAAACTTGATTTTGTTAAGTAATTTAACAATGGGAACATTAATTAATTTAACTTGCCAAAATAAGTTGTGAGCTTATAATAGGAGAAACTTTAATTTTGCAATCTAATTTTACATCCAGAGAATCTAATGGCAGTAAAATCACACGGCTTGAGTTTTAACGTGATTTTCATCCTAATAAACTTGTACGTAACATCCACTTTTCAAGTCAAAGTCTGCATCTTTCATTATGGTGACAACATATATACACGACTTTTCCCAGAGCAGTTTCGATAATTAGACAGCAACGAGGGCCGGCCTCAATACGCTGATCAAAGTTTGAACACAAAAAGTTCTACAGAGCGAGTTAGCGATTCAAATCAGAAACCGAGTCATAAAAATATTGTTACAAATCTTATTATTGGTTACTAAGCTTTAATTATGAAAATTAGTTATACTAGACAAGTCCATCTCACAACTAGTTATCACTGCCAACTATGGTAGACACACAAATGGTGTTACAAGATCGAACACATAAATGTTCATATAGATTATTTGTTGACTCAATTGGAGCGTATGATATATGAATGTGCAAACATTGTGCATGTCCGATGGAAATTGAGGGCGAGATATATACAAGACTCTAAGAGGCTGGTTGGAGTGATTTTACTACTCGTTGTAGTTTTAAGGACAGGAATACTTGTTAAAAAAAGAGCAAACTAACAAATGTCAATAAACCAATATGATATGCAATGCATAAGTGCCTGGGTTTAAAGTTGATTCCGGTTAAAATGAGCTAAGCCTACTCAAACTTGCAGTTAAATTCCCAGAAATTAATCTCGTGATTATTCAATAATGATACACTAAAAACAACATAAGACTATTCTTCGTGCCGCTGTGCAACAATGTGTACGAGATTTTGCTATATTCGAAGTTGAACAGATAGGGCCTAGCTAGATCAGTCAAGTACATGCATCTGTCCGGAAAGGCACGACCAGCCACTAAACCATTTCCATATTCCAAACGATTTAGGGAAACTTCACACATTTCACACCTGAGGGATATCCAAAATTTTCCTAGCGCAGCCGTAATGCCGTTCTCTATGTTCACGTACGCCTGTTGAATCTCGAGCTGATGGATATATCATGCAGTACGGCGCATATTATTTAAATACTACTCTCTTTGAAATAAATGTTATTTTGAAAAAAGTTAAATATTTAAGTTACTTAACATTATTCAAAAGTTTTGAGAGTTCTTCTTTCTTTATTCACATAAAAAAATTGATAGAGGGCTTTTTTAGAAAATAATATTATATATACAAATTGTGTAAGAGAGGAGAATATGGCTAGCAGCTAATAAATTATAATATATTTTAAGATATTAGTTTTTTAAAAGAACACTTATTTTAAAAAGAAGAGAGTATTAAAAATGAGTTTCTAATTGATATTATAAGTAATTTTAAAAAAATATTTAAGTATCTTATTTTTTATTTTATTGTAATAAAAAAGCTTTTTAAGTTACCAGAGAATCAAAGTTATAATTTTTTTTATCTTTTTTGCCCTGAAAATTTTTGAGTTAAAATGTATAAATTTTTATATATAAAATACTTAATATAAGAAAAAAATATGTAGTAACTGAGTTCATTATTGATATTATTAATATAGCAAAACCCCATGATTGGAATGATGGTTTTTTGGCAAATATATATGATGAAAATATATTATGCCACTAAACTTATCCCCACCTTTCTTTTTTATTAGTTTTTTATTTACTTTATAATAAAATAATATACAGACATTTTAAAAAATCCTACTTTTTTTTCTAACAGCATTTGGAAATATTTTGCTGTCCAACTTTTACTTATCAACTCCGTGACAAACCTACATAAGACTCGTGACTAACTTACATAAGACTCTATTTAGGCATTTATAGGAGTTGCATGTGACCTAAACCGCTGACGAATTGGCTTGCCTGCCATTGATCTCCTGTGCACCAATTAACGCATCAATGTCACAAAAATTTATTTTTTCAGAAGGTTATTTTGTGCGCTAATACGAGGGCAGCATACAGCGCTAGACCATTTGTCTGAGCAGCTGGAAACTCTAGCTCTAACTGCCATAAAAATAGAGTTGTTTGTCATTTAACAAAATGCATGTAAATATGTTATTCATTAAAAAAATGTGCATTAAATGATTATGATTGATCATTTCATTTCCATCATGCATGCCCTGGAAACAAAAAATTCAAGAAAAATGAAGCAAAACACTCACTCAAAGTTAAATGGCCGATTAAGCAACTCTTACATATCTCGTTACCATCTGCACGCAAAATGGCATATTTACATGCACCATTTCGTGGTTACTGATTCATCATTTGAATCTTCTTTTTAACTTACAAAAATTTCAAAAACAAAAGGAGGACGCCGTCATAACTTCTTTTTTTTTTATTTGTTATTACCAAGAAGAATTCAGGCCACAGCAGTCACTTCGTTGATGGTACTGAGCCTCATCCGGAATGACCGAACGGCCAGCCTCGCTCGCCTCGACGCATTCCTTGGCAGCTTTCTCACCGACCCGGATCTTGAGAACCTCGCCGTAGCCGCTTCCGCCACGTTCTCCACCCTCTTGTCGAACCCACCTACGGAATACCCGTCTTCACCCATGAGGCCCACGTCCAGAAGGGGGGAGATTCTCATCTTCTTCTTCCTCTCCTTCTTCCGGGAGCTCTCCGCTACCTCCGCCTCCGCAAGCGCCCCGCTTGCCCTCACTGCCAGCGCCGCCATATCCGCAGCCGAAAGAGGGTACCGAAGCATGCTGTCGGGGAGCATAAAGTAGATCTGGCCCAGATGAAGGAGCTCATTCGGGGGTATCGGCGGGATTAGCTCGTCAAAGAAGAGCCCGTCGGAAGAGCAGAGAATGGAAGAGGAGGGGACGAGCTCGAGGTGGAGGAGGGCGTGGGCGGCGGTGACCGGGGAGGAGTACTCCCGGAGGTGGCCGGACAGGGTGACGACCTTCGCCGTGGGGACGGTGGCTGCGGCGCTTTGTTGTACGGAAAAGCAAGAACCCATGTAAGAAAGGAGGGAGGGGACGACTCTTCTGGAAACAGCGGTCGGCTACGGGGGAAGCGTCGTCCATAAATAGGGCAGAAATGGGCGGGCCCGGCAGGAGTGTGGGGTCCGCGGAAGTGGAGCAGACACGCAAGTGCGGCCGTCATCATCGAATATCGTTGAGCCACTTTTTTCGGGGGAAAGAAATGGACTTGTGATCAGCATTTGGGAGTTCAGTTCTGATCCCTGAGTTTATTATATTTACATAAATGAGTTTTGTTTGTGGTAATTACAAATAAATGCTTCATCATTTTTAAATGATTCTATTAGTATAATTAATTATATAAAAGCCCTTAAATTTTATTTTTAAAATATAATTAATTAAAAAAAATCCCTTAAATTTTATAATTGAACACAGAGAAAAATAGGAGCTGTGATCAATAAAGATTTCAGTGAGTGGGAGTCGTCATCAGCGATGACGCGGCATGATTGGCACGTGCTCCTGTTTTTCTGGGAAAGTGAAGCATAGAGGCGCAAGATAAAGCCCCCTCCTGTCCTGGCCCGGTACGGTCCGGACGGTCTTGCACTAGCTTCCGAGTGTGAGTCAGACCGGCCGGCCCGGTCCAGGCATTCACCAAGCGGCCATATCCGTCCAAACTCCAGCGTTGCGCCGCCCACTGAAACAAAACGAAGGGCGAGTCGGAAGACGCGTACGGCCGGTCTGCCAATTGTGTCCTATGTGCCATGGCTGGCGCAGAACGCGTGGGAACATGGGCGCCCCCGCCCAAGCATCTCCACCGCGCACGCCCACGGAGTTCGCTAACATGGACTTTTGGAACATGGCTGAAGACTGAAAAGTGGACTGAAACGTACGATTCAAATGGGTCCATGCATCCTTTTTGCTCTTACTATTGGTTAACCAAAAACAGAAAGAGAATGGAGCCGGCCTCTTGGATTGTGCCTGTTACTAATTAAAGAGTAATGATGGGACTTAATTTCATGGTCACATTTTGCCTCCTCCCTGTTCGATCGGTTGATGGCTATCACAAGCTCTTGCTGGATTCGTGTCTGCAGCCAGCTTATCCAAAACGTTACATGCAACTTATTATATATATTTTGCATGGCCGGCCATGAAAGCGAGTGGAAACAGCTTGGCCGATGTCAAATGCAACAGGTACTGAGGTACTGGCCAAGGCGTCTCCAAGACTCCATTGACAACCAAACAGGGGACAATGCTCCTCCGGCCATGCCACTGACAAACAGGACCTCCTTAGTTTGAAGACTTATTTTTCTCTTAAACAATGAGCTTTTTGCCCGGGATCAATGCCGATTATGGTTGATACCAAATCGCCTTGGACGGTGACTGGTCTTTATGACACTATAATAACAATCACGTTTTCCCATTACTTAATTGTTTATTTGAGTAACAACTAGCTTTAGTCTTAGGGACTTAATGGAATTGAACAAGTCAAAGTCGCCACGCTACTGATCACAGCACTAATTACTATTGTTTTAATGTGAATATTGAGTCACGCATATGTTACAATACTTCATTTTAGAGCTAGACATGTTTATGTGATGAATTGAAAATACCTGATTATTAATTACGTGCTGTTGACTACATATCTTGCTCGTGTTTTGAAAGGGACGTATCAACACCAGCAAAGATGGAACCTAGGGACGACTAACTGTTTTCTGGATACAGTTAGCTTGTTCCACTACTATTTTAACTTCAGCTTGTCAAAGCTCAATCTGGCTCGACCTCAAAGTTTACTTTTACTTGTATGTGACAGCTCTTTGTATAATTGATAATAGTTAAGTTGCCTGTTATCAATTTTATTGACAGCTCGTTGTATAATTGATTGGTCATCTGGGGTGCAAGCTGAGTTGTGTTGAAAGAAGATTGGCTAAGGTAGTTGGCTGCCACAAGGCCCAGTTTGACGTTTTGAAACAAAATTTGTATCCTCATCCAAGTCACCGGGCCCTGGTTTAATGTCCTAACAAGTAATAACAGCTTGAAATTAATTAACTAACACTGTAGAATGGGTCTATATCTACCCTAATAATTTCCTCAATAGTCTGTTTTACTCTGTAAATTCATAAAGGAGTTTATGAAGTTATTAGGGTTCTAAGAGGATTATTGGGGTGCACATAAATCCATTCAGCAGGGTGTTAGTCTGATGACCAGGACCAAGCGTAAGGCGGTTCTGAGTTTGAAACGCTATGTTGATAACTCTTATCGAATATCCCGTCTTACATGGACATATGTTGTATAGGCCGTGCATGTACTAGAGGGGATTGACAACAGAATAAGTGCCATAAGAAGCTGGTTGCCCGGTCCCTTTTAGTCAAGGACTCCGGCACCTTTGTATATGCAAACTAGCTTGGAGTCTAGGATTGGGGTCGTTTGCATGGGAAGTATATTTGCAGAAGAAGAAAAAAATGGTCAATGGATCATTTCTGCGTGTTGGCTATTCCAATTATAATCCTTGAATATCTTCTCTAGAACATTTTTATAAGCGCCGGAAGATTGGCATAAACATCGTTGTCTGCTGGTTTCCAAACTTTTTTAATTGGGGCTTCCGGGATTGCTCCACCATTATTGGGCCAGGTAATACGTTGCCTGGTATTCTTTTTGACGTTCTAGCTTCGAACAGTAACTGGTGGCCATGAACTCTCCAACAAAACATAAGGTATATACACTGTGCCATGTTAATTTATTAACCAAAACTGAAGCCGTCATGAATAGCAATAATTGTTCCGCAGTCTGGTGACATTATGGCTTACGTAAAACTGGTAGAAATTTGGTGCTTACTAGTTTTCAAGCCTATTAACATAGACCATGAACTATTTGCTGGATCTGTTGAAATCTAGTTTACGTCAGTGTAATCTCTTTCGAATCGTCTAGTTTGATTCTCTGAGCTCAAGAAGGGAGGTTGTATCCGGCCAAACAGTATGCAGAAATAAGGGGGAGAATCGTCAAAAATACTGGTCGACTCGTCACTATGCAGAAGAAAGAAAATGTTCATGTAGAATCTGGGGTGCAAAGTAGGTTTTTGCAGTGGGCAAGATGAAATCATAGCAGAAGCCGCAAGGCTCTCCAGCCACCGGAGAAGACTGGCCTTTATCAATAGTTCGGCCGGTGTATATGTGGTAACCTGGGCCTTATCATTAAGATCATGTTGAATAAAAACAGTTCTGCGTTAGATACGGATAATTGATATAGTGTGAGCAAAAAGCACTGATCAACATGTTTTTTTTGCGGCCCAGAATATTGACCCATGTGAAAAATAATACTTTAGTATGCGTTTATAAGCACCTAAAAAATTTCCTCAATACACAAAAAAACCTGAATTATTCGGTATTCCTTACTTGCCTTCATAACCTTAAGAACGGTTACTATTTCTTTCACTTATTACCCCAATTAAAATAACCCAACATCTCCTCCAACTTAGGCAGCTTTGGAAATGACCCTACCACTACTTTTTTTTATTCCTCTTTCTCGACAACCAGCAATGTGGAGGAAGCGTCGCACTGCCATTTAGCCATGGAAGGGTGGTGCATGCTGATCACAGTCAAAGCTGTGGCCTTTTTGTTGGCGGTGAAACAATAATTATGGGATTCTTTAGTGAAGGGCAGTCTTGTCCTTTACCCTGTATGACCTAAGTTATAAATAGGTTTTATCATAGAGGCTTATAATAGATGAGAGATTGATGCGTGAGTAGATTCTAACGCGAAGAGAATTCCAGAGAAGTTGCAGCCGCCACGACCCGGAACCGAGAGGTCTACGCATAGAGAAGGAAAACAGAGATTCTGTGAGGAAGGAGTTTTCTTCTTGTGTAATGCGTGAGGAGCGTTGCTGAGAGATCTTATAATTCTCTTGTACTCTTATTCTCTATTTAGTGGAATTGTGTGATCCTGTGGACGTAGGCAGCAAGGCCGAACCACGTTAAATTCCCTTGTGTACTTTGCTTTCGTATTGGCGTTCCTAGATCCATATTTCCGCGATGCAGTGGGGGAACGGTAAAACTATACTGCTCGCCCGTAACTCTAGAACAAGAATATATACTGTTCGGCCGAGAACCGCAGTACAAGAACTTATACTCTGTTTGGCGAGGCCTATAGTTTAATTTCCCACAATTGGTATCAGAGCTTTAGGAGGAGATGGCCGACGATAGCAAGTTCAAAATAGAGAAATTCAATGGCCAAAATTACAGATTTTGGCGCATGCAGATTAAAGATTACTTGTACCAAAAGGACCTCTACCAGCCATTGTTTACAACCAAGCCCGTTGGTGAAGACAAGGTAGAAGAGATTGCAAGGTGGGAGTTGCTTGATCGCAAGGCTCTAGGAGCGGTCAGATTATCTATTTCTTTATCGATGGCTTCAAACATCACGAAGGCCAAGACCACGAAGGAATGCTTTGATCTGCTTGAGCGGTTATATGCGAGCCCTTCTTCTACAAACAAGGTACATCTTGTGACCAGTTTCTTTGATTTGAAAATGTCTGATGATGAGATTGTAGCCAATCACTTGAATTCGTTCCATGCTTTGGTTAATCAACTTGAGGCAGTAGATGTTAATTTTACTGAAGATATACAGTCTATTGCTTTGCTTAAGTCTTTGCCATCTGATTGGGAATCATTTAAAGTTGCTGTGCATAGTTCCCATAATACAGAAAAATTTAAGTTGAATGATGTGTGTGGAATGATATTGGCTGAAGAAACACGCCGTAAGGGTGGTTCTTCTTCATCCGGTTCAGCCCTGACTATGGAAGATAGGGGGCGGAGACCTCAAAGAGGCAAATCAGGATGGAGAGGGAAGTCTAGAAGGGGGCGATCCAAGTCTAAACACCGTAAGGGTGATGGGGCTTGTTGGCAGTGTGGGCAGAAAGGTCACTTGAAGAAGGATTGCCCAAACCCCCCTCATGATGGAGCACAAAATCATGTTAAAAACAATGTTAATGTTGCTGAAGCTGATTGCATGTTATTGTCTATGGAAAGTAAATGTAATGCTTGGATTATTGATAGTGGTGCTTCATTTCATGCTACTTCTAGAAAAGACCTGATGCAGAATTTTGTAGCTAGTGATTTGGGCAATGTCTACTTGGGCAATGATCAAGCTTGTGAAATCATAGGCAAGGGTGACATTCGTTTGTTGATTGATGATAATATTGTGCTTGTGTTGAAAGATGTTCGTCTTGTGCCTCGTTTGACAAAGAACATTATTTCTGTTGGTCAATTGGCTGCTTGTGGCATTACTACTCATTTCATGAATGATAGTTGGAAGATGAGTAAAAGTATCATGGTTGTGGCTAAGGGGAAGAAAATTGGAACATTGTATATGACATCCAGTTGTTCTAAGCAATCTATTGGAGTGGCCTCTAATGCAGTTGATGTCAGTTTATGGCATTGTCGCCTTGGACATATGTCAGAGAAGGGAATGAAGGTGTTACAGGCTAAGGGGAAGTTACCTAGTTTGAGGTGTGCAGATTTGGAATTTTGTGAGCATTGTGTCATAGGCAAGCAACACAAAGTTTCATTTTCCAGAGCTACCCCGGAGCGCAGGTCTGAGCGTCTTGAGCTTGTACACACAGATGTTTGGGGACTAGCACAGGTTACATCCCTTGGAGGTGCGTCTTACTTCATTACTTTTATTGATGATGCTTCTCACAAGTTATGGGTTTACTTTGCCAAGAATAAATCAGATGTATTTTCTATCTTTGTGCAATGGAAAACACTTGTTGAGAATGAGACAGGATTAAGATTGAAGTGTTTGAAGTCAGACAATGGAGGTGAGTATTGCAGTAGGGAATTCCAATCCTACTGTGATAAGCATGGCATTCGTAGGTTGCTTGCTACTCCTAGACAGCCCTGCATGTAATGGTGTTGCAGAGCGGATGAACAGGACCATCATGGAGAAGGCACGCAGTATGAGGCTACACTGTGGCCTTCCACTCTCATTCTGGAGTTATGCTGTTGATACTGCAGCATATTTGATCAATAGGTCTCCATGCTACCCACTAGATGGAGGCATTCTTGAAGAGGCATGGTCAAACACGGAGGTAAAGATTGATCACTTAAGAGTCTTTGGTTGTGCTGCTTATGTGCATGTTGATGCAGAGCATAGGGGTAAGTTGGATTCCAAATCCAACAAGTGCTACTTTGTTGGCTATGGTGGAGATGCTTATGGTTACAGACTGTGGGATCCAGTCCATAAGAAGGTTGTCCGGAGCATTAATGTAGTGTTTCATGAGACAGAGCTGTATAAGCACCATCAAGATCTACAAAAGGGGAAGTTGAAATAGGTTGAAACTGAGTTTGTAGAATTTGAGGCTGAAACACACAGTGGGGCCGGTCTATCTAGTCATGAACAGGTAGTTGAGACTTCTTCAGAGACAGTTCCAGATGCAGTTCCATTGCAAACACCACTTGGTTGGACCAGTTCTAGGTAGATTAAGAAGAAGAGGATACTTGATCCCTCTGACCCTAAGAGCACATCTGGTATGCATTCCATATTTGATCCTAGTCTGAATTATTTGCTTTTGACTGATAGTGGTGAACCAGAAAGCTTTGAGGAAGCTTACAGGATAGACACTTCAGTTCAGTGGGAGCGTGCTATGGAGGATGAGATAGATTCATTGTCATCTAATCAGACTTGGGAATTAGTTCCTCTACCTTCAGGTAAAAAGACATTACATAACAAGTGGGTTTACAGGTTGAAACATGAAGCTGATGGAAGCAAGAGGTACAAAGCTAGACTAGTTGTCAAAGGCTTTGAGCAGAAGTATGGAGTAGATTATACAGAGATATTTGCTCCTGTTGTCAGAATTGCTACCATTAGAATGGTGTTGTCCATTGTTGCAGTTGAGGATCTTCATTTAGAGCAGTTAGATGTTAAAACAGCCTTCCTACATGGTGACTTGGAAGAGGAGATCTATATGCATCAACCCCAAGGTTATGTGGTAAGAGGAAAGGAGAATTTGGTGTGTAGGTTGTCTAAGAGCTTGTATGGTCTCAAGCAAGCTCCAAGACAGTGGTATAGAAAATTTGATGGATTTATGCTATCCATTGGATTTTATTATTGCTATTCTGATCATTGTTGCTATTACAAAAGGTTGAGAACCTCCTACTTGCTTTTGTTGTTATATGTGGATGACATGTTGATTGCAGGATTAGATTATGGTGAGATTGAGATGCTTAAGAGGCAGTTGTCTTCTAAATTCTCAATGAAGGATCTTGGACCAGTCAAACAAATCCTTGGCATGCGAATTACAAGAGATAGAGAGCAGAAAGTGCTGAAATTATCCCAAGAGGAATATGTTGAGAAGGTCTTGATGAAGTTCAACATGTTGGATGCCAAACCAGTTGGCACTCCCTTGGCAGCTCACTTCAGGCTTTCAAATGAGCAGTCTCCTACTAGACAGGAAGATATAACTCACATGAACAAGGTTCTTTATGCATCTGCTGTAGGTTTATTGATATATGCAGCCACTTGCACCAGACCAGACATAGCTCATGCTGTGAGTCAAGTTGCAAGGTTTATGGCGAATCCAGGAGAAGAGCACTGGAATGCAGTGAAATGGATTTTTAGATATCTGAAGGGTTCCTCAGGTATGACTTTACACTTTGGTGAAAATTCCAGGATTAACTTAGTTGGCTTTGTTGATTCAGATTATGGAGGTAATCTTGATAACAGAAGAAGCACTACAGGTTTTGTCTTCACACTAGGCAGTGGTGCAGTTGCTTGGCAGTCACAATTACAGAAATCTGTGACAAATTCATCTGCTGAGGCAGAGTATATTGCAGCCACTGAAGCTTGCAAGATGATAATGTGGATAAAAGCATTCTTGAAGGAGTTGGACAAACCTCAAGAGAGGTGTGTACTCTATTGTGATAACAAGAGTGCAATTGATATGGCAAAGAATAGTGTGTTTCATTCTAGAACGAAACATATTGAAATCAAGTATCATTTTGTGAGAGAACTTGTTGAAGAAAAGAAAGTCTTCTTAGAGAAGATTCATACTAAGGAGAATCCAGCGGATATGTTTACTAAAGTTGTGACAATGGAGAAATTGAGCGTTTGCTCAACCACCATTGGTCTTCTACACTAGAAGAATGGTAGTGATCACACAGTTACATTAGATATGAGTGGAGCAATTGTCATGCTTGAGTGGGAAAATTGTTGCTGAAGATTTCGAGTAATTTGGTTTCAAGTGGGAGATTGTTGGCGGTGAAACAATAATTACGGGATTCTTTAATGAAGGGCAATCTTGTCCTTTACCCTGCATGACCTAAGTTATAAATAGGTTTTATCATAGAGGCTTATGATAGATGAGAGATTGATGCGTGATCGGATTCTGACGCAAAGAGAATTCCAGAGAAGTTGCAGCCGCCACGACCCGGAACCGAGAGGTCTACGCATAGAGAAGGAAAACAGAGATTCTGTGAGGAAGAAGGAGTTTTCTTCTTGTGTAATGTGTGAGGAGCGTTGCTGAGAGATCTTGTAATTCTCTTGTACTCTTATTCTCTATTTAGTGGAATTGTGTGATCCCGTGGACGTAGGCAGCAAGGCCGAACCACGTTAAATTCCCTTATGTACTTTGCTTTCGTATTGGCGTTCCTAGATCCATATTTCCGCAAAGACAGCGGGAACAAGAAACTATACTCTGTTCGCCCAGAACTCTAAAATAGTAAATATATACTCTGTTCGGCCAGAACCAGAGTACAGTAAACTTATACTCTGTTTGGCGAGGCCTGTAGTTTAATTCCCCACACTTTTTTGGCCTTGTAGGCTGAGGCTGCCACCCTTTTGTGGCCAAGAGGTGGCAAAAGGAGAAGGAAAAAAAATAGAGGGCGCACAAGGAAAAAAATTATATATTATGGGGTATATATTGAGAGATTTTAAATTTTTTTATCTTGTGTAAATAAGGAACATGGTATTAAAGGGATTTTTGGGTGCAGATAAACATGTTCTAATACTAATACTCTCTCCGTCCTATTAATTGGTACATATTTAAAAAAAATTTATTAAATAGTAAAACCTACTTTTATAAGAAAGGAGAATAAATTTATGATACTCTCTTTTTTAATACTTAATCACTTAAATTCAACCAAATAAAGCTATTAATATAGAATAAATTTTTTTATCAAATGGAGCTATTAATTTAATACAGAGGGAGTAATACTTTAAATCATAATAACCTGCCTATATACTTATTTGAAGTACATTTATTACCAAACTCCTATGGATGCATGCACTGCACTAGTCATTTGGATTACATTTATTGGATTAAAAAAAGGGGGTACGTAATTATGATTATGCAAAGATTTGATCTATATGTTTAGAACTGTTGTGGTTTCATCTCGGTAATTTGTATTGTATATATGCATATTGTATGATCATGATAAGAATACATGTATGCTCTTCCTGCAACTCACTAACTCCTACAGTGGTCTCATCAAGGAAAACACTAAGTTTACGTGGACGGGTGTATTCTACCATGTTTAATTATAACGATTGCAGGAACTTAGATGTAGGGAGTTCAGGATCGAGTGGAGTTCAAACATTTGGTTAACTTGGGACCCACCATGGATCTCACATAGTAGCAGATATGGATTATGCCACATCCCAGAATCTATATTAAGCAGCTATGGAGCCATACTCTCCAAACATATAACTTACTACGAGATAGTAGAGATGTTAGAACATGGTTCAATCGCCACTATGTGACACCTCATCTAAAGTGAGAATTCATCAAATTTAACAAAAATATGTTCTCCCTCCATCCTATATGAATAGTTATATTTATTTTTTTAAATAAACTAATTTTAGTTTACTTTAAAAAATCAAATATAGTTATTAATATAAGAGAGAAGGAGTATAACATATACATACTTTCATCTAATCTTCTATATGGTCTGCCAC
Organism: Saururus chinensis; assembly: GCA_035235625.1. Lineage (NCBI taxonomy): Eukaryota > Viridiplantae > Streptophyta > Magnoliopsida > Piperales > Saururaceae > Saururus > Saururus chinensis. Next base: position 57,197,076 of record CP141140.1, read on the forward strand.
AATTCTATATGTGGGTGTGATTGCTCGGGTTCGTTTTGGAATTTTTTAATTCAACTTAAAAATGGACTTTGTGTTGGTCCTAAGAGTGTAACTCAACATAAGCACTTTACATTCCACCAAAGTTGTGAAAATATGCATGTAACATCATACTCCCACTTTCCATACATAATCCACAGCAGTCACATAGAACAGGTTTGTCTCTGGCACAAATTTAAAGAATGCCACTCATCTATTATGGATTTGAAAAAAACATGCGTACTGAGTACATAAATGAAGAGAAATGGATGAAAGACAATACAAGAAAAAAATTAAAGATTAAAAACAGAAAAAAAGGAATCCACGTATATAGATGAATAGTGAAAATTTTCCTTGCAAGAGAAAAAATAATTTCATACACCCTCTCACAGACTAAACCATTTATAAAATTGTAATAGACTCCATACAAGTTTTTCACTTGAAATAAAATGCTCCAATATAAGGTCACTTGTTAATGATATAACAATCACTGGCCATCATTATTCCGTCTACATTGCTGGTAAGGTTGATTAGTCTGATAAAGCAACCACGAAAAAAACCTAAAAAAAACATCCATCAGAAGAGAGTATGGACTAAAATGGCAGCTAAAAACAAAACTGGAGCTAGAGCTATTTTTGTGGCTGGGAATGCTGAAGTGCCTCAACAGTCCCTCCGGTCCCCTCACACAAAAGAACTCCCCTGATAAAATATCCTTCACTTCCTTGATTTTTCAGTATTAAAACTTGTTAGAGCTCGCTTCTGTTGAACATAGGGATTTGCACCTTCGGTTCTAGTTGCCACTTGAAAATTGAATATCAAGGCAGGACAAAATGAAACTCAGAAAGGGACTCATAGATAAGCAGATTGTTGTATGCGAGTTATGAAAATAATATTACACTCTCTGTCGACCTATAGTTTATTTTGAAAAATTAAATTGAACTATTAATTTAAGATGGAGGGAGTATTGTATAAAAGAGAAAGTTCAATGATTCGTAAACTTACCTGTAATTTCATTTACTCTTTTTCCTCTTCTCCATTTCATGTAGCTGTTGAGTTCACACTTTTTGTTCATATAAAACGAAAAAAACTAAGGCCAGTGTTAGCTGGTTGGAAATGCATGAAGTGCAGACATAAACATACCCTCATAGTATATTCTTTCCGCTATTGATTTCTTGCAATCATCGAGTTCTAATTTCAGATTTGGCATTATTTTTTTTATCAGGTAAAATGGGGTAAATGGCTCCCTTCTATTAAGACCAAGCGGGATACAATGCACGAATAAAAAAAAAAAATTACAAATGCCATTTTTCAACAATAAAAAGAAATTCAAGAATAATCTTTGAAAGATGAGAATTGGCAATGACAAACTTTTGACTTGAGTTTCACCTTGCTTGCAAAGGGATCTTTTGTGGAGACTTTCATTTCTAAAAATATGATTGTTTCTTTCTCTCCAAATGAAGTAGACAATGCAATTCATAAACAACTTCAACAACAACCCAATGTTAGGAATAGAGCTATTGAGAAAGTGAATCTGTTGAAGAGTTAGATAAGCTTAATTGCAAGAGATATCCACTCTAAAAATTTAAAAATAGTACTCATGATCCATTTAGAAGAACCACATGAGAAAATAATGTGGTTAGTTGTTTCCAAATTAGCCTTGCATAAAACACACCTATTAATGATTCGAATACCTCTGACTTTAAGTTTATCCAAAGTAAGAAGATGCTATCTAACATTATCTAACAAATGAAGAAATGACGAAGAATATGATATTGAACTAAACAAGACTGGGATAGTTAAGTTTAGGTTCATGCTTGGAAAATACCATATAAGCTGATCTGGCAGTAAAAATACACCAGGATGTTGGCTTCCAAAAGACATATTTGACATTATTTTCTAGTACCTTACTTGTTATCTACTATAATAGGTAAAGTACTAGTATACCTCCACATATTTTCCAAAAAGATAACATTTGAAACATAAAAAGAGGCAATCTGTGTAGCCAACCATCTCAAACATAACTCCTATCGGCTCGATAGCTCCATAGAATTGAGATCCTTTGTATGTGATGAAGTCTAATAGGAAAAAGTGTCAGTTATTCCCTTTCAAACACGTGAAACCATAGCCATGCATAAAATTATTGCTTAAATGAACCTAATTAGGAGCTAAAAATATAAGTTTATATTCCAATGAATAGAATTTGCTTGAGGCTTAAACAAAAGAGCAGTAAGCAACTAAGGGAGAGGCGGAAGAACTCACCCTCTTGGTTCCAGGCATTTGTAAAAGAGAGAGGAAAAGAGTTAGAACTAAAAATTAGATTTTTTGGTAGACTACAAATGCATTGTCAGCGGGCATCGACACGTTGGCGCCTTTGCATATGAAAGGGTTGGGTTACAATAGATGACCCTTTGACACAAATGTGGAACACACCTGAGTTACAAGGATCATTGTTGGTAATCATCAGCATGATGATAATGCGCTGATGATACCCAAAAATTGATCTAAGTTCAAGTTTTCACAAGAGAGACACTGAGTTACAAGGGTCATTGTTGGTAACCATCAACATAATGATAATGCGCTGATGATACCCAAAAATTGATCTAAGTTCGAGTTTTCACAAGAGAGACACTGGTCTGTCACCAATGCTCCTTTGGGAGTTACAATTGGGGGATTTTGTGAGAGTATGCATAGGGGTTCAACCCTTTGGCTACCCCATTCGATTTGCGCTGACCAATCAGTGTAAGTGGTGGGTGAACTATAAAATCAAAATAATTTTAAATTAAAAAGAAACAAGTTTTTGTATGTCATACCTTTGCAATCGTGAAGTGGTGGCGAAGTTTTACCTGAAGTTTGAAGGCTGAAGAAAGTTTTGCAACTGCCTGTTAGTTTAAAAATTAGAATGCCACCAGAGAAGAGGATGAACGGTGATCAGTGGAAGAGGGATTTCTCTGGGAATCCTTGGAGTGTGATCAAAGGGTGGTAATTAGAGTCGGAAGTAGTGGATGGAGGTCGTGCATTAGGTTTGGAGGGTGATTTTCAAAAATCGCTAGCGGAGAGCAAATGATGTGAGCAATAACCGAAAGATAGAAAATGATGATGAAGGGGTTAGTGCACATTTTATGAAAGAGTTGGGTAGCATCGATGTATTGATGAAATTGAAGAAATTTTGAAATTTAATTCTTATAAAAATTTGAATTACTCGAATTTTTGGGACAAAATTATTTTTAAGGGGGGGAATTTGACACCCCGTGTTTTCAAGGAGATTGTCATTTCTTTTTATTTAACTAAAAACTTAGTTTTATAAATCATCGGCAAGCCACTGCTACATTAGTAGCATCAGTGGGCAACTGATGTATTACACAATGTTACCATCGGTATGCATCAGTGCGTCAATGTTCTGCCGATGATAACTACATGCATTGGAATCTCCATACTCAACCATGCTAGTGTTTGAATTATGCATTATCATACTAGAAATAGAAAAATCAACCAAACTACAACAAGAAAAGGGAGAAATTTTCAAACAAAGGCAAGTCTAGCACTAACAAAAAATTTTCTCCAATTTTAACAAATTTAGCATGCACATATGATAACAAGCATAACAATAAGATCTAATTTCTTTAGCTACCAATTGAGGTTTAATATCCATCTACAAATTAGTGGTTCACCACAGTACTTCTAGTCTGATTATCTTAGAAAGATAAAGACTACAAGTTGAGGCCTCAACTACACATAATCTATAGTAGAAAATAAAATTAAAAGCACTACTGATCAATCCCCACATAAAACACACAAATTTTATGTGGAAATATAAAGTAGGAAAAACCACAATAGCCAATCACCGGCTAAAATCAATGCACTAGAAACAATATCTTATAAGATCAAACAACTAACCTCTACCCAACACAGCAAACCCCTTTCTTTGTTCAGTCGTTGTCCTTCAAGTCTCTCTCTTGATCCTTGAAGCTTTCTCCATTCGAGTTTGTCTCCGTCTTCTCCAAAACACTTCAATCAAAACTCCTTAATTGTTGATGTTAAATTTCTTCAACTCTCCTGTTGAAGAACTCCTTTAACACCTTATTATGTTTGTGACATGTGTAATAATTCAAACCTCAATTCATAAGGTGATTATGAATCAAAGCTATCTCACTTCTCTTAATTTTCACTCAAATCCTAAGTGTTGTAGGGATAACGTTTCTAAGGAAGTACTTTTTTTTCTCTCAAAAATTTCTTCCCCTTATGCTATTTCATCCAAATCTAGCCCTTAATAGTCTTCCAAGACGGCTAGGGTTTGGGTGACCTAGTTAGAAAAAGTCTATTTTAGTTTGCTTAAACTAGGCAAATATTTAACATATAGATCAATCGTTCCCTAAACTATTTGATTCTAGAACCTTAAACAATCAATCTTTCATAGAAAATAATCTATCGGTCAAGTTACTGTAATATTCAAAACTCGGCCCAATCAATGCTTTGAATATGCAATCAATTGCTTAGGTTACTACGATGGATGAAATTCAAATCGATCAATCCATTAGGCAAACATTCAATCGATTATGCCCTCAGTTAAAAATCTTAAGAACATTCATTAAACAATCGACCCTAGGTTCAAGGTAGGGGGGTTTAAACTCTAAATATATGCTTAGTGCTAATTTTTTTGAATGATTTGGCACGACTATGTTTATGAGACTTATTTTGGGAAAGTATATTATGTGGTGAACTAATTTGGCATGTGTTATGTTGTGTATTGGTTATGGACATGTTATGGGTAGTTCATGGGCTTGAGATCCAAGAATTATCATAGTGTTTTGATGCCAGCCAAGAAAAATAATCGGCAAGAGGTGTGCACAAGTTGGAGTATCATGGGAAAACTCCTTCCCTACATGGCCCCCGTTGCCCTATGAGTGAGAGGGTAGGCCGTTAGGTATCATTGCTTGTGGATTTGATGTGATTCAAAACTATTTGGTTTTCTAAATAATTTACCGTCGATAAAAGATTCTGTGAAAATACTAGGGGTTTTTCAAAGTTTTTCTGCTTAGCATTTCCTTTAGATTTTAAATCAACCTACTAAGTATAAATATACTCACCTACCTTTAGATTCTACATGTGATGCAATGAGGGAGGAAGTGAAAGAAGAAAAGTTTCCCTATTGAATTATTTGTTCATTGCATTTGAAAAATATGTAATTATTTATATGACTGTTGTTTAAGGGCACGATGTGCCTAGAGATTTATTAACTTTGTAAAATTATCGGCTCTATGCACTGTGGTACTTGGCCAATATAAATTTTATTAAGTGGCAATGATATATGTTTTTAGCTATGCAATGAATCTGTAGCATTCTATTATTATTATGTTGATAATATGTGTGACTGTTTTCACACCAACAGCTATCACATTTGGACATGTGAGTGATTGTTGCGTGTGTCGAATGATTATTATTATTATTTAAGTAAATGGCGGCTGTCACATTTGGTATCGGAGCCCAAGGTCCCACTGTCTGTAGAGTGGTAATTTTAAATCGGTCATGTAAATGATTACTATTCTATTCTCTGTTATTTGACTAATGCTATGTTAATTTTTGAAATCATTAGAAAATGGCTGGAAAGCCAAGAATGAAACATATATCAGACTCTTTGTACTATTTGATTGCAAAGAAATTGCCCTTACCGTCAATAGCAAGAGTAGTGGTGAGACATCAGGAGGAGTTATCACAATAGAGACCCCAGACTCTTCAAGTGATTCCAAAATAATAACTACATTTGTTTCATCCCCATGTAGATAAATGTTGTTGACTCCCCGATTATGATCGAGGATTCTAAGAAGGACCCATATGAGAAAGGACCATTTGAGAAGAACCCATTTGAGAAAGACCCATATGTAGAGAAACCATATGAGGAAGAACATATGAGGAGGGGGAGGAAGAGGACTTTGAGGAGGAAGTAGTGATGAGAGATTTTGATCTAAAAAAATTTCCCCCTAATGAAAAAGAAGAGGAAGAGGATGATTATGAAGCTCAAAGACAATGCAAGGGCAAGAGATTGTCATGGTACACATAGCATCTTCTAGAAATATGTGTCTTTTGTGGACAGCAAGGGCACTTCTTCTTCCAGTGCCCAACAAGGAAAATTTCCCTTGAAAGGTTTCCTTCAGCCCTGGAAAGTGTGTGTGTTGCGGGTTTAAAAAGTATGGTTATGTTTTTATGTAATATTAAGCAATTTAATTCTTTTGTAAATATTTGAACAAGGTGTGTCAGGCACACTTCTTTTGCAAGTATGTATAAATATGTGTATGTTGAAAGTGTTCATAAATAAACTTTGCTTTATTTTAAACAACTTCTTTGGATTCAAGGTTATTACAATCAGTTAGCACCCCAAGATGACTTCTAAAATCAGTAGAGAGTACAACTATCTATGACTCCACCCAAGCTGAAAATGTAGCTTGTGGTGCAATAGTATCATAAAGTTATATGGAAAATTTCTTCAAACTAATGATGCAGAGAATAACTCAGCATCTACAAACTCATGGATTTCAGCCTAGCCCCAACTGGTTAAGCAACATCATGGATTCGACAGAGAGTAATAGGAGTGAGAAAGATAACTTACTTGAGCAGTTCAAAAAAATTGCTCTAGCGTTCACTAGAGAGGACAATTTGGAGGCAGTCAAAAAAGTGGATATTCGAAGTAGAAATGATATTTAAGGATATGAAGGTCCCTGAAGATAGGAAAGTAGATGTGGCCACTTTTACTATGATGGGGGAGGCTGCTTCCTGGTGGCCATCTGCAGAAAGAAACTTCTTTATAGATAAGGAGAATGTTAAGTGGGAAGAGTACAGAGAAGTGTTATATGATAATTATTTTTCTCCCTATATCCAAGAGAAGAAAGAACAAGAATTTTTGGACCTATAGCAAGGAGACATGATAGTGGTTTAATATGAAAATAAGTTTGTATAATTACAACACTTCACTCATAACTTCTGCCCTATAGAATTAAGGAAAGCCATGAAGTTTGCCAAAGGTTTGAACAATGGACTCTACAGTAGAATATTGGGATTTCAACCTACTACTTTTGCCAAGGTAGTGGAACTAGCCTCTTTATTAGAATGAAAATATCAAGAGTTCTTGGCAGAGCATAGGGACCAAGGTCAGACTAGTTGTTCTAAAGTTGATGATAGAAGAGGAAATTTATGTTTCCTAATCAAAACATTAACCACAAATTTCTGAAGCCTTCTGGAACATAGACACAAGTTCAAAGAAAGAAGAGATTAGAAAGGTGTTCCAAATGCAACCAGTTCCACCCACCCAGAGTTTGTTTCTATGATGAGGGACAATGTTTTGCTTGTGGTGGACTGGGACACACGATAAATAATTGCCCTAAGATGAAGTGCCAAGAGGCTGAGGGATGATGCTTTTCTTGCAACGAATTAGGACACAAAATTAATGAATTTCCCAAGAAGAGTATTCCAAAGGAGATCAAGACAAAGCAATAGCCTAAACCTCAAGGGTGGGTCTATGCTATTACTGTTGAAGAAACTCAAACTTCAGCATGAGTTATTCAAGGTACATTTCTAATCTTGGACAAGATTGCTAAAGTTTTAATATATCCAAGATCAATACATTCTTTTATATCCTGTGATTTTGCTTTAAGTACTGAACGTTTGATTATGGAATTAGGATATATTTTAGAAGTGTCAACTCCCACAAGAAAGACTTTTCTAGCTCTAAGAATTTCTGCAAGATGTGTCAGGAGACTTTTCTAGCTCTAAGAATTTATGCAAGATGTGTCAGTGTTTTTTGAAAACAAAAAATGGGAGGCTAATATTATACTTCTAAGTATGACAGACTTTGATGTCATATTAGGAATGGACTGGTTAACTGCGAACGAAGCCTTGATAGATTGTGAGAGAAAAGGAGTTATGTTCCATAAGTAAGGAGAGAAAAACTTTACTTTTTATTGAAATAAGGAACATACAAGGGCATCTATCATCTCTGCTATTAAGGCACAACAATTGAAATTAGGGTCTTCGTTATTTAAAACATGAAAAAGAAAAATTATTACCATAATCATTTTTTTTTATTTTTTAACATTAAAACTACTTGAGGTCATTTGATCATGTTAAACCCTAAGCCATAATTTGTATGTCCAACCCATTCTGATGGACTCGTCTAGCTTTCCTAGGTTGCTTAACCAAATTAGATGTATGTGTTTGGGCTTCATGGCTAGTGCATGTGACCATACTATATAGGATTTTCTAATGAAGTACATAGAGACTTATATTCATATATTAGGTTAATTGGCTAATTTATTTGTCAAAAACCTTAAGTATGTACTTAGTCATAAAATCTTATTAGATGTAGTTGTAGTCGAGTCAGATTTGGAATTGACAGACTTGAAAAATAGGAGTAAACTTGTTCTTATGGCTTAATATAAAAGACTGAAAAATGTTAATGGTTTATGAAGCTTATTCATATCACATTTGCATACTAAAATCACTCGAAGGAGTTTCAGAAGTGATTTTAAGGGTTTCATTAGGTTTTAGGGTAAAAAGGGTAAAATTATAATTTTATAGTAACATAGATCATTCACTAGACATAAAGGAGAAAGAAAATGGTTGATCAACACTTGAAGCAACCCTATGTAAAGTGGCAGAGAGTTATTAATCAATCACTCGAAGTATCATGTGTTCAAAACATAATGAACGTCGATTGCTGTCTAAAATGATTAATGTCTAACAAAACCTATGCATATTGTTTTCCTTAAAAAATTCACATGGAGTTTTGAAGAGAATATCAATGGTAAATTCATGAAGCTATTCCACAATTAGAGATTGAAGATTCTAAAAGGTCAAAGTTACCATAATAAGAGGAGCTTGTTGAGGCTAAAAGAAGACAAAGATAAATAAGGAGGAAGAAAAGTTTCAAATGCTTGAGGGAGAAGACTTAAAGGCCAGCAATGAAAAAAAAATTGGAGACCTAAACAAAGTTGTTTGTGTTAGAATTAAAACAAAGATTAGTGATTTGCTTGTGTCGATGTAAATTATCTTACTTGTTAGTGGTGCATGATTTTCTTCTTTTGGAACAACCATGGTTTTTACCCGAGTTTGGTTTTTCTATGTTAAAAGTATTGTGTGTGCATATGTGGATTGAATGTTTTAAGTTTGATAGATTGATACATCGTAAGTTCACATTGAGTGTTGTTTTACTTATTTTCGCTCTATAAGAAAATTCTGCGTAAAGAAGTTGTATCTCGTAGTCTTTATCTTTGATAGATAATTGGACTAGGGGTTATGTGGTGATCCACTAGGTTGAGTAGACATATATTAAAATCGCAAACTTTGCGAACAGATGTTGATCAATCATTCTATTATGCGTGATTGATTGCTAATGAACAAAAATACAATCTTTGTTTAAATTGTCTCCAACACTCTACTACACTAGAAGATAAAGTTCCCTTAGCCCCAAAGTGTGTGAGTGTTATGTGTGTGCATGTTTTTATCTATTGAAACACTGATTGAGTCTGTTGCTTCGCTTCAACTTCAATATATGATCTTTAGGAATACTATGTTATAAAATTTACTCAAATATGGCATTGTTTTGATCATGAAAATAAGCAATACAATTCTTATGACACATATGTTCTTACATTTGAGGTCTAATAAAAAGGTTATGAACATGAGGATAAAGAGAGAAATCATTAGAAACCTAAAGAAAGTGTGAAACTTCCCTAAAAAGTTGAAGGGTGAAATAGCTTCCCTGACCATAATATTTTCAGTGAAAAATCAAAAGAGTGTGAGAATTCATGTGTATGCCTTAGTTTCATAAATTATTTGAGAGAAAAAGTGCATACACTTGAAGGACAAAGTGTTTTCTTGAAGAGTTGTTGAGAAGATCAATGGAGGAGATCATTCATGCTAAAGGAGTTGTAGGGAAGATCAAGATATTTCAAAAGCAATCAAGGTAGAGAAGACCAAGTTAATTCAAGTAAACAACCAAGAAGGTAATATAAGACTTTAGACTGATGTTAGAGCAAATAGAGAAAAGAAAAAAGGTTTTTTTCATTTTAAACTGATAACTTAGTATCTTTGTTTACGATAGTGCATATTTTGGTTTGGATAACATATTTCGTGGTTTTTCACATGGAGGTTTTCCTTGTGAAAGTTCTCTTGCGCCTTTATTTCTTTGGTTTGCATGATCTGATGACACATAGGAATTCAACACCTTAGTATAATTTTTTTTTTTTTTTACAAGGAGGAGATATATCTTGTAGTTTAATTGTGAACTAGAGGCTCTATATCTACTACATTTTGGCCATCTTTAAACCAACAATAATGTTCCTTATATCAGCTCCAAGAAGAGAGGCAAGGTGGGACCTAAAAAGGTGGACTTTGATCATAGTCGAATCAGTAAGACACCCTTACAACGAGCATTCAATCATTAGCATATGCATTGGATGTTCAAAACAAACATTACATGCTCGAATCAAAGAATGTCGCATTTGGTTGCATTCAAATACAATGAAACTAATGTAGACTTTGAAGAATCAAAAGGTGAGACTTGAGTTTTGCATCTTTATGTTAAAACCATAGAGTCTTGCCTATGAAATGTCATGTTTTCAATATATGTAGAGTTATGTGCATAATGATGAGAAATGGTCTTTCATGTCAAAGGTATTTGACTTATTGCCTAATGAGAGGATGATCCACAACGTGTTTTTTGTTGCAGTTGCTCATCCACAATTTGACACTTGGAGGAATGCGCTCTTTCATGGAAAAATAAGGATTTTTACTTTTGCTCAAAAATTATTTAGTTGGGGCTATAGAGACACATCCTATGTTTCGGCAACAAAGCAAGTAACAAAAGAAAATTTTATTGAGAAAGTGTTACATACAATTCGATCAAAGTGACCTTGTGGAGAAAACAAATGGATAATTTTCATTTAATAAAATAATGCAAAGCCACAAATCCGCCCTAATGATTCCAAATTTTTTGAGGTAACTTCCAAGATATATTGGGTATTCGGCTAATTTACCAACCTCCTAATAGTCCATATCTCAATATTTTAGACCTTGGATTCTTTTGATTCATTCAAACTTTGCTACACCAACAAGCACCTAAATCTATTGATAGCTTCCCATTGCAATTCAACAAGCATTTCATGACTTTCCTAGCTCAAAACTCAATCGAATTTCCTAATTAACAACAATGCACAGTTGAAATAATGAAGGTTGGTGAATAGTGGCAGAAACAATTATAAACTACCACATTTAGGAAATATAAACTTGGAGTATCAAAGTTTTCTTCCATTAGTTGATAGTGAAATTGTACAAAAAAACTATGGAGGTATGTTTCTTCAATATAATTCATTTTTTAACCTTTCTATGTGCTCATATTTTCTTAATTATGAAAATTTCTAACCTTTAAAATTTACCAATTACATAATGAGCATACAAGGGGATGAGTTCATTCTTATTGGTCATTAATGAAGATGATTCCAAATTCTTGTGTAGGTTAGTTAGTATCCTCTTATGGTGAAGGTGTCATCCAGTTAGTTTTTGTAATTTCTTGTTTTTTGCTACTTTTTGTTTTTCATTTTGCTATTTCTTTCATGACTATCCAATTAGCATGGTTTAATGCAGGGTTTGACCCATATCATTTATGTTAGTACACGTGATTCTCTCTCCTTGAATTTCATGTTGCTTAGTTTTTTGTCAACATTCATAAATTATTGAATCTCTGGTTGTTTTTTTTAAATCCTCATATTTTAGGATTCTACACATCACCAATCTACACATTTCATAATATAGAAATCTCAACTATGTAATTTTACATGGCATATTCTTTTTTTTTATATTTTGCAATATGAAAGTCAAAACATAATTTGCTAGTTCTGCTCCATAATATGGTCCTACCTCAAAGGTTAGTGGGGACCTAATAATAAAGCACGCCCCCAAAACTATCAATAGAAAGAAAAAACTAGTAAGAACTTTGTGAATAGTCATGTTAATACACTTAAGCTCCATGAGAAATAGAAGAAGACTACTATTGGTATTTCTAAGGAACAATAAAAGGTGGAACCCTCATAGTATGCCAATGTACTAGTGCTTAACATTTAAATATTTTACATTTTCTTAGTTGCATACAATGATAGAAAGTATCATCGAGCAATTGCAAGGAATGAACAAATTTCTCAAATGGAGAATTTTCAAATGTTATGCCTTAAAAAGTTAAAAAATTAACTAGGAAACTTTTCAACTCTTATCTTCTTGAGGAGATGAAGTAACTTTAGAAGAAGAGTTGAAATCATCAAAGGTTTATACCAATCTACCCCGTGGATCAATGCAACAATTCTCCAATATATTAAGGACATAATATTTTAGTTTTATCATGTGTCTAGCAAGGGCATCATATTGCATTGGCCAATTCTTACACTGGATCTTGTATATGGGTTACTTCTTGAGCTTTTTTATTAGATATTGTTAAATGAAGGTTATTCTCATTTATATACTCTTCTTTAGAGTGAATGATTATGCAAAAAAAATTAATAAAACCATCTGTAAGAACATAAGTGTCCTACAATGCATTGGCTTATTTCCATCATCAAAACAATGCCATGTATGTGTGTAATGTTGAGTCATTATAAGTTGGAAGATCATATTCTAAAGATGGAGCCAAAGGAAGACTCAAATTTGTATTTTGTCAGGTACAAATATACACACACATCATATTTACACATTTTAGGGCAAAAGAGATCTTAGATGAAAGGATGTATATGAAAGGATGGGTATTGAGAGATGGAGACTTTTTGAAAGAATTCATCAGACTTAGTGTTTCACCATGGGGAGCTCTAGTCTTGTTTGTAAGGAAGAAGGACAGATCATTGAGACTATATATAGATTATAGGATGTTTAACTCTGTAACCACAAGGAATAAGTATTATTTACCCCAAATTGATTATTTGTTTGATTAGCTCTAAGAAGCTGGAATATTCTCAAAAATAGATTTGAGGTCGGGTACCATCAGTTGAGAATACAGGACAAAAATATTTCAAAGAAAGCTTTTTGTACTCACTATGGCCATTATAAATTTTTAGTGATGCCATTTAGATTGATGAATGCTCTTGTGGCGTTCATGGATTTGATGAATCAAGTTTTTTAGACTCATTTACATAAATCCGTGATTGTTTTTGTTGATGATATTTTTGTCTATTCTACTAGTTCAAAAGAGCATCAACAACACTTATAGATTGTTCTACAAACCCTAAAAGACCATCAACTACATGCTAAGCTGAGTAAGTATGACTTATGGCTAGAGCTGGTTGTTTTACTAGTGCCTCATTATTGCAAATGGTGGAGTATTGGTAGACACAATCAAGATTGAAGTTGTGATGAGGTGGGAAAGACCTAAGGCATTTACGGAAATTAGAAGTTTTTTAGGTCTTGTCGAGTATTATCGAAGGTTCATCTAAGGATTTTCAAGTATAGCTTTCCTTTGACAAAGTTAATCAGAAAAGGGGTGAAGTTTACATGGGATGAGAAATGTGAGAATGGATTCAAAAAGTTAAAAAGGAAGCTGACCACTACTCCAGTCTTATCTTTATTGTCTGGCACCGGAGGATATGTAGTATATAGTGATGTTTCTGGAACAGGTCTGGAATGTGTATTGATGCTAATGAGAAAGAATAGCTTATATTTCAAGGCAACTAAAGAAGCGCAAAGGTAATCACCGCACTCATGATCTAGAATTAGCAGTAGTAGTTTTTGCCTTAAAATTTTAGAGACACTACTTGTATGGAGAGAAGTTTAAAGTCTTTACACAACACCAAAGCCTGAAGTACATATTCTCTCAAAGTGAGCTTATCATGAGGCAACGATGATGGATAGAGTACATTAAGAAAAATAAAATTTCTATCCAATACCACCTAGCAAAAGGAAATATGGTGACTGATGCTTTGAGTCACAAAGCTGAGGGAAGGGTTGCTCAAATGCTAGCACAAAAATGGAAATTGATGGAAGAAATGATAAACTTTCAACCCGGGTTGCAGTCAGGAAACAAGTATTCTTTTGTGGCCAACTTGAAGGTGAAATCAGAGTTACTTGAGTACATTCTGGTGGCTCAGAATGAAGACAATGAAGTACCGGCTTCATTAGAACGGTCTGAGTTCAACAAAGGCTCTAATGGGGGAGTAAGATTTCAAGAAAGATTAGTGGTTCCGACAATGCTCGAACTAAGGCAAGATCTGTTATATGGAGCACATAAATCTCAATACACCATCCATCCAGGAGGAATGGAGATGTATCAAGACCTGAAAATGAACTTTTGGTGGAATGGGATGAAAAGAGACATGGGAGAGTATGTCTCTAAGTGTTTAACTTTCCAGAGGAGGCTAAAGCTGAACATCAAAAACCATCTGATACGTTACAATTGATTGGAAGTTCTTGAGTAGAAGTGGGATCACATTTCAATGGATTTTGTTTCAAGGCTACCCAGAACATCTCAAGGCCATGAGGTTATCTGGGTAATAGAAGATTGACTTACCAAAAGTGCACATTCCTTACCCCTAAGGAAGACACAATCTTTAAATGTCTTGGCAAGGATGTATGTAAAAGAAATTGTGAGTCAATACGGAGTGCCATTGTTGATAATTCAGATCAGGATAGTTGATTCATCTCTCAATTTTGGAAAGGACTTCAGGAAGAATTAAATCTAAGATTCAATATAGCCTTCTACCTACAAACGGATGGTCAGTTGGAGAGGACCATTTAGACGTTGGAAGATATGTTGCGGGTTTGTGCCTATAATAATAGTTATCACACCATCATAGGTATGGCACCCTATGAAGCTCTCTATGGCCGACCATGTCAATCTTTGATTAGTTGGAATGAAGTGAGAGAGCGTAAGTTGGTGAAGTCGGAATTCGTACAACAATATGCTGACAAGGTGAAACTCATCAGAAATCGTTTGTTGATAGCCCAGAGTCATTAGAAGAACTATGCTGACTCAAGAAGGAAAGATCTTAACTTCTGTGTGAGTGACTAAGTACTCTTAAAAGTTTCACCAACCAGATGAGTTATGAAGTTTGGAATCAATGGCAAACTAAGTCCTCGTTTTATATGACCATTTGAGATTTTGGATAAGGTAGGTCCAGTGGCATATAGACTAGCCTTGCCTCCTTAGCTTGACAACATCCATAATGTGTTTCATGTATCCATATTCTGAAAGAAAGTGTGAGACGTCTGAATTGAGTAGTTCAAAAGGCAATCTCTACTAAATCGAATGTGCCGAACACTGGTGGGCTTTTTTTCGACATCGAGGCCTCTACAATCACAAATTTATAACCAAGGTTTAAGGTAGGGGGTTTAAACTCTAAACATGTACTTAGTGCTAATTTTTATGAATGATATGGCACGACTATGTTTATGAGACTTATTTTGGGAAAGTATATTATGTGGCGAACTCATTTGGCTTATATGTGTCATATTGTGTTTTGGTTACGGATATGTTATGGGTAGTTTATGGGCTTGAGAACTAGGAATTATCATAATGTTTTGATGCCTGCCGAGAAAAATAATCGGCAAGTGGCACGCATAGGGTATCATCGGAAAACTCCTTCCCTAAGTGGCCTCCATTACCCCATGAGTGCGGGGGTAGGCTATTATGTATCACGTCTTGTGGATTTGATGTAACTAGGAACTGTTTGTTTTTTTGTATAATGTACTGTTTATAAAAGATTTTGTGAAAATACTAGACCGGTTTTTCAAAGACTTTTTGCTTAGCATTTCCTTTAGATTTTAAATTAACCTACTAAGTATAAATATACTCACCCACCCTCAGATTCTGCAAGTGATGCAGAGAGGGTAGAAGTGAAAGAAGAAAAGTTTCCCAATTTAATTATCTACTTGTTTCATTTAAAAAATATGCAATTATTTATATGACTATTGTTTAAGGGGCATGATGTGCCTACAGATTTATTAACTTCGTAAAATTATCGGCTCTACGCACTGTGGTCCTTGGCCTATGTAAATTTTATTAAGTAGCTATGATATATGTTTTTGGCTATGTAATAACTCTAGTATTCTATTATTATTATGTTGACAACATGTGTGATTGTTTTCACACTAACGACCGTCATGTTCGGACATGTGCGATTTTTGCTTGTGTCGAATGATTATTATTATTATTTATATAAATGGCGGTCATATCATTAATGGCACACATGTTTGATACCTTGAACGTCCTCCACATGACTAGATGGACTCACACCTGGAATCTACAAGGATCTACCCTCTTCTTATGTTGGGGTGTTAACGAACTGAGCTAAGCTGATTATTGGGTTTGCTCAACTTGAACTTGAACTACTAAAGCTCGGCTTGAATTTCAAACAAGCTCAAAATTTTTAGCTCAAGCTCGACTCGAATTGTAAATCCAAAGTTTGGCTCAAGCTCGAGGTGCAATAAGTGAATCATGAGCCTATGCTCGAATTGGACTCAAACTAAATATATATATATATATATATATATATATATATATATATATATATCCAAAATATGTTAAATTTTTTATATGAGTTTATGCTAATGCATGTCAGTGTGAGCCGAGGCATCATGGGCCACTAGATCGAGATTTGAGGGCTTAAGAGGACATAAACCAATTTGCCTCTTCAGTTATGTGTGTTGTTGAATCAAAATTAGAGGGCACATGATGTTGAGGCTCACATAGTTGTGAGTGAGCCTCAGCTCATATAAACGGGTCACATATATCATATATGATACATGATATTGGTACATATATGTGATTATATGTCTTTTTATATACTCCCTCCGTCCTAGATTAATAACTCCATTTGATTTTTCAAAATGAACTAATCAAATGGAGTTATTAATCTAGATGGATGGAGTATGTCATAAATATATATTTAAAATAATAATTATGTTTATATTAATTATACATATACTTGTATTATTAATTTTATATGTATATTATTTATATATAATTTAAGAATTATATTCGGGTTCGAATTCGAGCTTGAGCTCGAGGCAATAGAGTCAATTTTGAGTTATATTCGAGCCAAAACAAGTCGAGCAAGGGTATGCTCAAACTAGAATTGAGCCTATTCAAGTTTGAATCGAGCCTAGATCAAGCCGAGTCAATCTAGGCTTGCTCGACAAGCAAGCTTGGCTCGTTAACAACCCTATTTGTATGTCTGAACGTAGGGTTTGCTTATCTCTTCACATTTCTTTTATCATGTGTTACAATTTTTACTTATGTTATTTATTCAAGTATAGTTTATTAGAGAACTCCTCACTGACCAACAAATTAATAGGCCCAGAAATGATCATTTTATAAAATGTAGATTGAACCATCATCAAAACTCCACCCATGCGCCAGTGTCAATACCAATTGCCATTGACACCTCAAGCAACACTTTGATCTATGCCAATAGTGAGAAGGCTTGTTCATCCATGGGCACTAATATTGTCATTGATTCGTCGAAATCCTCTTGATTCCCAGCATAACACTGCCCCTAAGGGATTCTAAAATTGTTCATTTTCTCCTTACCCTAGATATTTTGTCAACACGACAAAAAAGACATTAATGATTAAAAGAGAAGAAATACGATTTCTATACTAATGCTAAGTCAAATTCTCCCACAAGCTAGGTCATTCACCAAAACTCATACTCAAGTGAAAGAATAATTATACTCTTTATTACACATGGATTCACATACAAAACTGTCGATTCTTGTTTGTACAAATAAATACTAACCCTTTATAGTTGAATCATACAGATGTAATTCCTCATTTCTATGTCTACAATCAAACCATACTCCATATTCATCATTTAATCCACAACTCCTTATCAAGTATCACATGTTTTCTTAATTAATGTCATATTCAGTTTGAAGTTTATCAATCTGGCTTTTTTCCTCTGATCTGTTTCCTTCCTTTCTTTCTCTTTTGATTCTGTCACAATCTTAATCTCCTTTATTATTGTCAAGTTTTAGAAAGAAGGGAGTTTTAGGGCATCAAAAGGTATTTATATAAGAAAGCAAAAACTGATTCGTAACTCTCAATTTCATATATTTTTTATTTTTATCGGTATAATTGGCTTATATACTAATGTGTCGATGATTCGGCCAAGGAAATTCTCAAAAATTTAATGGCATTTCATAGAAGTGTCATTATTTGCCAACAATATATTCATTTTTTTGCTAACACATTTACTAGCACATAGGTGATGATGCCGATGTTTCTCCCAACATGAATAAAAATATCTTAAAATCTGGATGTCATATTAGCGCAGTCGGTGAAACTGGAATAAGCAATGACTCATTGTATGCTGCGGGCTTGTGCAAATCAAGGCCTGCCGATGTCCAAGTAGTAGATGATGGGCAAGCTGTCAATGGAAGGGTCTACAGAAATTGTTGATAGTCAGCACAGTTGGTGAAGCTAGCACAACCGTCAACCTGGCTATTGCCTAAGAGCTGCGATCTGGCTAGCGCAGAGTTTAGAGATAACATCTATTTGGCAGTCGGCATGGCAAACAAAACCTCGACAAATAGTCCTAAAGGGAGCCCAGGCAAGATGAGAGGCCATTTTGCTCAGTGTTGTAGCTGCAATGGTTTAGACGTGAAGGAGCATAGAAGAGGAAGAAGACTAATATCTATGAATGTAAAGTAATAAAGATAACACTACAACAAAATGTAGTATTAGCGACGTAAAATCAAGTGTCGCTAAAAATAACTATTTGCGACGTGTAAAGAAGTGTCATAGTAAAGTCAACTATTAGCAATGCATAAATATATATGTCGCTAATAGTCAAATATTAGCGACGCTTTATTATGAGTAGTGTCGATAATAGTTGACCTATTTGCGACGCTTTATACAAATGTCGCTAAAATATATATATTTTAAATAAAAAAATTATAACTATTAGTGACACTTTTCTTAAGCAACTACTATTAGCGACGCTTAATAATAAGTGTCGCTAATATTTATGAATTGTAATAAAAATAAAAAATAAAATAAAAACTTTTAGCAACATATAGAATTATATGTCGCTAATAGTATAGGTATTAATGACATATATTTCTAGATATCGCTAATAGGATTTATTTTATTTTATATTTTAAAATTAATTTTTAAAAATAAAAAATCATAAAAAAAGAAATTAGAGGAGAGAGAGGAGAGGGAGAGAGAGGAGAGGGAGGGAGACAGAGGAGAGAGAGAGGAGAGGGAGGGAGAGAGAGGAGAGAGAGAGGAGAGATGGAGAGAGAGAGGAGAGGGAGATTAATATATGTTTTTATGTTTTTACATATTATTTGATTTTAAAAATAAAATAAAATACTATTAGTAATGTATATAAATAATAAAAAATTAAAATTAGAGGAGAGATAGTGTGTAGAGAGAGAGGAGGGAGAGAGAGAGGAGAAAGAGAGATGAGAAGAGAGAGAGGAGAGAGAGTAATTTTTTTATTTTTTAAATTATTTTATTAATTTTTAGATTTTTAAAATAAAAATTAAAATAAATACTAATAGTGACGTATATACATATATGTCGCTATTATATATCTATTAGTGATGTATAAAATTATACATCCCTAATATGTGACATATTAGCGACATATAATAATATACGTCGCTAATATGATTTGTTTTAATTCTTTTTTACTTTTTAAAATTAATTTTAAAAAATTAAAAATTAAAATTAGAGGAGATATATTGTGTAGGGAGAGAGGGGAGGGAGGAGATGGAGGAGAGGGAGGAGAGGGAGGAGAGGGAGAAGAGAGAGGAGATGGTGGAGAGGGAGGAGAGAGAGGAGATGGAGGATAGGGAGGAGAGAGAGAGGAGATGGTGGAGAGGGAGGAGAGAGAAAAGAGATGGTGGAGAGGGAGGAGAGAGAGGAGGTGGAGGAGAGGGACGAGAGGAGAGGAGAGGAGAGGGAGAGAGAGAGGAGAGGGAGGAGAGAGAAAAAGGGAGGGAGCGGAGAGGGATAAGAGGGAGAGAGGAGAGAGGAAGAGGAGAGAGATAGAGAGAGGGGAGAGAGGAGAGAGAGGGAAAGAGAGGAGAGGAAGAGGTGAGAGAGGAGAGGGAGAGGAGAGAGAGGAGAGAGAGAGTAATTTCATTTTAATTATTTTATTTTTAAAATAAAAATTAAAAACTAAAATAAATACTAATAGCAACGTATAATTTTATACGTCAGTATAGAATTATATGTCGCTAATATGTGACATATTAGCGACGAGAGATGTATAATTGTATACGTCGCTAATATGATTTCTTTTAATTCTTTTTTATTTTTTAAAATTAATTTTAAAGAGAGGAGAGGGAGAGAGAGGAGAGGGAGAGGAGAGGATGAAGAGGGAGAGTAATTTTATTTTATTTTTTATATTTTTAAAATAAAAAATAAAATAAATACTAATAGCAATGTATAACTTTATACGTCGCTTTTATTATATGTATTAGCAATGTATAAAATTATACGTCGCTAATACGTGATGTATTAGTGACCTATAATTATATACGTCGCTAATATGATTTCTTTTAATTTTTTTTAAAAATTAATTTTAAAGAATAAAAAATCTAAAAAAATTGAAATTAGAGGAGAGATAATGTGTAGGGAGAGAGGAGAGAGAGGGAGAGAGAGGAGAGGAGAGGTAGAGAGAGAGAAGAGAGAGGAGAGGAGATGGAGGAGAGAGGAGAGGAGTGGGAAGAGAGAGAGAGGAGGGAAGAGAGAGAGGAGAGGGAGAGGAAAGAGAGGAGAGAGAGGGGAGATTAATTAATTTTTAATTCTAATTTTTTTTTATAAATTTTTATATTTTAAAAATTAAAAATAAAATAAATATTATTAGCGACGTATAGAAATATATGTCGCTAATAGTAAAGGTATTAACAACGTATACATTGCTAATACTTACACTATTAGCGACGTATATATCTATATGTCGCTAACAGTATTTTTTTATTTTGAAAATTAGTTTTTAAAAATAATAAGAAATTGAAATTAGAGGAGAGAGGGAGGGAGGGAGGGAAGGAAGGACAAGAGAGAGAGGGAGGGAGGGAAGGTGGAGAGAGAGAGGGATGCAGAGAAGTAGGAGAGAGAGGGAGGGAGGGAGGAGGGAAGAGAGAGAGTGAGGGAGGGAGGAGTGAGAGAGAGGGAGGGCAGGAGGAGTGAGAGAGAGGAGAGAGAAAAGAGAGAGGGGAGAGAAGAGAGGAGAGAGAGGAAAGAGGGGGTGGGAGGAGTGAGAGGGAGAAAAAAAATTTAATTATAAATTATTTTAAAAAAATATAAAAAATTTCAAAAAAAAGAGGTAGTATATGCATTGTTACTACGTAAGAGTAGTAGCGACTTATGGACTTATGCGTCGCTATCGCTACTACCTAGCAGTAGTAGCAATGCTTGGTACTATGCATCGCTACTACCTATTTTTTTAATAAAAAATTCAATGAAAGAGAAAGAAGGGGAGGGAGGAGAGAGAGAGAGGAGAGAGAGGAGAAAGAGGAGAGAGAGAGGAGAGAAAGAGAGGAGAAAGAGGAGAGAGAGGAGAGAAAGAGAGGAGAGAGAGAGGAGAGGGAAGAGAGAGTGAGAGGGGAGGGAAGAGAGAGAAAGGAGAGGGAAGAGAGGGAGAGGGGAGGGAAGAGAGAGAGAGGGGAGGGGATATGTTTTTCTTTAAAAATAAGAGTATTAGTGGCATATGCATGTATACGTTGCTAATATAATATTATATTTGCGACGTACAAATTATACGTCGCTGATATATGTAGTAATAGCAATGCTCAATGTGAGTGTCGCTAATTATATTTTTTTTTAAAAAAAATGTCGCGGGAGAAATTCTGCCCACTGCTTATAACTAACCCCCCTCCCCCATCTTTCGCCCCACTGCCGCCGCCTCCTCCGCTTCTCACCCCCACTGCCCTCCGCCCACAGCCAGCCGTCCTTCAGCCCCCCACCCCCTCCGTTGCTCCCTCCTCCCTTCCAGTCCTCCTTCCTCTTTTGCTCCGCCCCGTCGCCCGCCGCCCCTCCGCCCACGACCGGCCGTCCTCCACCTCTTGCTCCCGCCACCCTCCACCCACAGCTTGCCGTCTTCCAGCCCCCACCCCTCCGGTGCCCCTTCCTCCCTTCCGGTCCTCCTTCCTCTTTCGCTCCTCCCCGTCGCCCACCGCCGCACCTCCCCACCGCCCATCGTCACGCTGCCCCTCCGCCCATGGCCTGCCATCCTCCGCCGCCCTCCCACCCCCTCTGGTCCCCCCTCCCCTTCTCCGCCCTACCCCGTTCCCCCTCTCCCTCTGCTTTGGTCCCCCCTCTCCCCCTAAACCCTAAATGTGTCACTAATAGTCCTTTTTGTTGTAGTGTAACGAAAATACGTGTGAATTTCTTATTGCTTCACTACTTTCTTTATTAAAGAAACTTTATCTAGATTTAAGTTTAACAATACCAAAATAATGAACATTTAACAAAACAGGATGCCGAATCAACAACACCCACATGAGTTGGGACATAAGTAGCCAGACAATTGGGAGCTCTTGTACATTCTCTATGCACATGTTTGAACGTTATAGACTTAAAATGTATTAGTATTGTCTCTATACACATGTTGTAAGGTAATAGAATTAAAATGTAACATACTTCGGCTAAACTGTTTGACAATTATAGTTAGATACCTTGGGTAGTTAATATATTTTACTTTCAAAATCTTATGAATAAGTTTGGAATCCTCTTCGATTATGATGGAGGAAAGTTCAACCAAGCCACAAGTATATGGCCTTCGAGGAAATCCTAGGCCTCTGCCAACACCAATGTGCGCGCGGAAGCCAAAATCAAAGGATGGAGCTGCAACCACCAATTCCTCGTGGTCATAGATGATCTAAACAGCTGAGGCTTTTCAAGCATTTCTTATACTTAGATGCATCAAAGTTGATTTGTGCCTGTCCAAAAGGTGGCGCTACCCACTTGATAACCTGTCAAAGAGCTCTTGATTTTGATAGGCTTCTATTTGGGTTTTGAGGCTAGCGGGTTTAAGTGGACTGTTTACTTGAAGCCCACTATGGCTTATAAGTTAAGATTTATTATGCATTTTAAATTTAATATTGATGGAGTTTTTATTCTAATTTTATTTTAAATGGATTTTTTTATCCCAAAGCACCTTTTCAACTTAGAGAAATTTTTTTTTTAATATCTACAAGAACGTGGCTATTCAGACCCCATTTTTTTTCCCAGTGTCCCCCAAAACAAAGTAAAAATAGTAATTTTTTTTACTTCATTCCCTCCTATTTTCCCCTTCATTTTACTCATACATCCCCCACTCTACTAAACCCCCTCTTTTTTCTTCCGGCGACGGCGACATGGACTCTGGTAACCACTCCGGTACCCCGAATCCGGCTTGCACACCAGCAGACTGGCCACACGACCAACATAGGCTGCGGCCAAATTTGGCCGCATCGTGCACGGCTAGCGCAGGCCACGCAGCGCGGCCAGATCTAGCTGTGCTGCGCAGCCTACGCTGGCCGTGGGCGGATCTGGCCACACTGCTTGGCCTGCGCTGGCTGTGGCCAGTCCGTCGGATCTGGCCACATGCCGGATTGGCAGCCCACGGCAAGTCCGTCGGATTTGGCCGCATGCCGGATTGGCAGCCCACAGCCAGTCTTGTGTGGATCTAACCCCGGTGGCGCCGGCGGCGGCAACCAAAGCTTCACTGGAGAAGAAGAGGAAGGGGGAAGGGGGAGAAGTGGGGTAATTTTTTTTAAGTATGGGGGATAAGTGAGAGATTGCAATAAAGGATGTTGGGGTAAAGAAAAAATGGGGGACATAAGGAAAAAAATAGGGTTTGATTAGCCACGTTCTATTTACAAATTAGTTTTCCTTAGTATCACATGGGAAAGAAAGCTTGCTAAGCAAGAGGACGTAAGGAAATGATCTTCCATAGACTTTGTCTTTATATATGAAGACACTCGCCTTAGGTGGAGTGGCTAATTGTGGGTATAATGAAGGTGTACACATGCACATGTACATATACATGGATGAGCGGCATAGTCGTTTGGGCACATTGTGGCAGTGCACTATATATATATATATATATATATATATATTCTCATTAATCTTAAGTGATTTAATTTCAAAATAGATTGGTCTTTTACAATAATTTTATGTCGTGATTCGCTACTATGATTTATTCAATAATATCATTCAAATCTCAAATATTTATTAAATTAATTTAACTACTTATAATCATTCATTATAGTTATTACAAGTTGTTACTTAGAAGATGATTTATTTTTTCTAGCATTTCATATCTAACTGTATTTTTTGATAAAAGATATTCATTTACAATTTATATTTAATATTCACTTAAACTCACTTTGTTCCATTTGGTTGCTTTGTCTAATTTCTATGGTCTCATTACGTTAGGATTCATATTTAATCATATGTGCTAGAATCTTAACTAGTTATACATACACTTTGTACAAAATATTTTTGAACTCTGATCAAATTAGTTTAGATTCTGTTTAAATAACTCAAGCACATAATTGTTTTTGATAATTAACCTCATGGAGTGTTTGTTTGTGCAAGAAAATGATTAGCGGGTTTGGATAAGGATTTTTGAGCCAACTCTATTCTGCTCGAGGCTAGACGTTAGATCAAATTAAAGCTCGAACTTGGGCTAATAGAACCAAACTCTTATTTGACCCATATCGAACTGCTTGGTTTGAGTGTTGGCTGGCTTAAATTTGAATGAATAATGTAGGTGGTTTATTTTGAGGTTTGATATATATTAGTTAGAATCATGATTATGTTACAAGTCAAGTTTGTATATGAGATTGCATTATTTGGAATAGTGATTTACTTATTAAAATAGGTTGGAATCAACAAGCTTTGAGTGACCAAACATGTTTAATTGAAATTGTGAATAAAATATGAGGGAACTCTTTTAAATTTTTGTAGGTAGCGATGTCGTCATCCAGTCAACACGGGTTGAACCAACCCAACTACTAATCCGGGTTAGGTTTCGGTGTTTTAAAATATTACTTCAAAGAGATACTACTGAATGATGTACATCACTACATGTAGTGTCATTCTTTCTTGCAAGACATCTTTGAAGGTAGTTTGGTATGAGAAGGTAATTGTCATTCTTCTCATATTTAGGAATATTTTGAAACAAGCAGTGGATATATGTTTTGGAGCTGAACTCATATGATAGGAAAGAATTAGTAGAAAATAAGTAGTTTTATTATGTATATATATCTCATATATGTGTCTATTTATGTTTCATGTTTAATAATTATAATTTATTTGCAACAACTATAAACAATACTAGTAATGATGTCAATTTTTTACCTTAGTAATATTCATTTAGTGAATAATATTTTTTTAGCACAATTAAAAAATATAATAAATAATAATTATCCAATTAACCGGCTGATTATTAATAGAAGGAACAGTTATTGAAGTACTTATACCGTTTATTTAATAAAATAATTATTAATAAAAATTTGGGAAATAGTTATTGTAATGAAATAGGTTATACCATAACTACCGTATCGTTTCATTGATAGCGTTAATTATGACATGCAGAGAAGGCTTTACTATTACTCCTTGGAGGGTCCGGTTTGCTTGACCTGGTTTGGGTCAAGCAAATTTGTCCTAGTATGGGTTGGATTGGTTTAGGTGCAAAGCCGGGTAGGGCCGTAGTCATTTGAGTGGGAGTCTTCTCGTCCATCCATTTGTGTATTAGATGACTAGTAAGGAAAGAGTGGATAAGTGTGTCTTGTAGGGATGTGGTACCCAACGGGTCAATAACTGGCCTATAAGATTTCAAAGTCAGCAGTTTTATTGTGCCTCGTACTAGATCGTTTCCGCTACTGATTCCTTGCTTTCATAGGTAAAGTACTAATATTCCTCTACATAATTTCTAATAGCTTCTGCAGCTCCATTGATTCTTCTTCATTGCTTTGTGAATGGCCAGAAGCCTTACAATTTGTAGTGTGCGTAACAACAACTCCTTTAATTAGAAAACCCGATTAAGGCATTTACTGTTACAAAAAAAATTCTTGTTTTTTTTAGTACATACAAAAGGAATCATACTAAACCAAATATCGACCTTGATTCTAATGCCCTCTAAATTCAAAATAGGACCCAAACTAGTAAACTTGTAAATTTAGCATTATCCAAATGAGACGTGGACGAAGGGGCATAGTTGCAGCCCCACTAGCGGATCCGGTTGAACTGGTTCACAACACAATCAAACCTTGCCATGTTTTGCTGAGAAGGGCCAAATTTATTGTATAGACTTTTTTTGACAATTAGGCCACCCTCTGTAATTGGCCTGAACATTTTTTTCGAGGCAGTATTATGCAAGAAATTTCTTTCCTAATTCCACCATAGGAAGTCCCAAGCTAGCTTATCAATTTTCTTGCACGTTATATCGAATTTCAAAGTCCCTTCCATCCAGAGAAAACAGACTCCGTCTTGTTGGTCAAGCTAAGAAATTAGAGCTTCATCTACTTGTGAAGAAATTGAATACATCTAGTCATAGAAAAATATGCACTAACTCGAAATAATTCACATGGCATTACAAATAAAACTTAATACAAAAATGTTGTGGTTCCTGATCGTCATTTGTAGCTTGGTCTCGCTGACATGGACCCGAAGTGGGCGAAATTTGATAGGCTCCTCTCACTTGAAGAGAAAAAAAAGAGAATGAAGTAAAGATAATTGTGGAGGTGGGCAAAGGACTCTGGAACACCCATAGCATCACTCAAAAGAATGCCATTGTACACTGTACCTTTTCTTTTATAAAAGAAAAATATTTTCATGATCAGATTGTATGACCAATGGCCATGTGGAGGGGGAAACATAGGAACCTTTGGATCATGTTCCTAAGTTTCTCTCTCACATTTTGTAAGTGATATGGCAGCGTTTCATCAAAACTCGTTAGGCTAGACAAGTCCTTTTTGAAATAACAGGCATGATTAACCACTTGGAAAGGTCCCTCACGTTCTGACTGCAGACCATTAGTATCAATTCATGAGAAAATTAGCTCATCTTCTTGGACATAATATCTATAAAAGTAAAAGCCACTAGGCAAATGTGTTGTCTATAATATAACAAACCAATCCAAAGATGATAACGCATCTACTTTATACAACAAATTTTTTATTTTCTTTTTCCATAGGACCCCATATAGATACAAGTTGTAGTTGCCATATGCAAGTCACTGTTAAGGATTTACACAGATTAATTAAACATAGGATCAGATGCCTGAGCAGCATGCAACATGAAGCCTAAGTACAATGCTATAGTAATTGGCACATTTCAATAGCAAGAGACCACAAGTGACCACTTGGTCTTCTGGTTTGTTCTGTTATTTAGATATAAATCCCCCCACAACAGCAGCTATAATGGCAGTAGGGTCACCCAGGATAGCTGACACGATTATTCGAACTGCGCCACCAGCGATCTGGCAGCACCTCCTCACTTTCCCTCCGGCCATACGCTTGTGATGATTCACTAATGTCCCCTTTAGACTTGGAAGCCTTGTTTGGATCTCTCTCAGCTTGTTCTTATCGATATTCAGATACATAGCTTGCCAGCTCTCCACCAACAACTCCTTCACACAGGCCACATGCAGATTGTAGTTCTTACACTCCGACCTGTAAGACCAACCTATCCCTTTGTGCCCACAGAAGTGACATGAGCTTGAGAGCTTGGTACAAAGGTAAAGGCTCCTCTCCCCATCATCTAAGGTGAATGGGAGGTTTGCACAACATGGGTGGAGGTCAAAGCCGCACCTGTTGCAGTGGTACACAAACCCTAATACATCCTTGCCACAGGCATCACAGATCCTCATGGCTGATCCGGGGCACTTGTAGTAGAAGAGAAATTCACATTTTTTGTAGAAAGGGTGGCTGATGCTAGGGCTGGCCATGGCACAATTCTTGTGGAGATCGAAGTCGCATAGCTCACACCTGTATTTTAGGCCGATGCCGGCCTCCTTGCAGCCATCACAACTGAAAGGAGTTTCAGTGTATTCCATCTTGAGCCTGTGCTTGGGGTGGAAGGGGTGATACATCTCTCTGTCTGGCTTCATTGTGGTCTCTGCGAGGTCACCATTCTATGTTTCGCGCTGTTTTATAGAGCCAGAGATTGGCGTTAGAAGGAAGAGTGTTGAATGATTAATTAGGGATATGTTTGAATAGCAGCGTTTCTTCTAAGCATCTCTTTTGCTTAATAGTCACAGGGAGAGAATAACTTAACTGCATGTCCACTAAATAAAGGAGTCTTGAGTGACGGATAATGGAATCTGTTCCTCACTAAATTATGGTGCTATTTGGCCTGATTGCATGTTGGATGAGCCAACATATTGTTGATAGCTATATATGTCTCATCATGGCCAATTATGTAATTATCATGGTTTTCAAATAGAGAACAGGGATTTTTGAAATTAATAAAACCTCTATAAGTTTAATCCTTAACATTATGCACCAATAAATGGGAAAGAAGTCTACATAAAGATAAATGATATTTGAGGTTACTATGGTGTATAGATCAAGCTAGAATAAAGAAAATTGTCACGTAGACTTATGTAGATGCCTTTGTCATGGCAAGTAATTTCACTGGACTAAACAAACATCAAAATTGCTTGGTAACATGGCAAGTTTATGCTGAACAAGGGACACTTAGCTGATTGGAAAAGTCACTCACGTACAGTAAAGAAGACGACATGGCAGGAGATTTGGATGGAGAATTTGGTTTCTCTTCGTTTCTTTATTCTTTGTTCTCCTTTTACAGGTAGGGAAATAAGAGCCACAATATCTAGGGTTCCGAGCCAAGTCAACAATAATAAGACGGAATTTAGACTTATGAGATAATATGCCAATTCGTATCTTCTCCTCTGCGAAAGGAAGAAAACCAAGCAGAAAATAATGTACCCTGCACCGCTGGAAGCTTCTTTCTTTTGACGGTAAAGAATTGCTGATAAAGCATCATTACTTACCCTTGCTTTTAGGAAAAAAATTGCGAGTTTAGTTTATCGATACTCACCCTAATTGAACGTTCCAAAATGCCTTCAATTAATCTTACATTACCATAAAAATGCGATCCCGTCATAATATTGCAGATTTTCTCTTGAAATGTCATCAAAAGTGTGTTCTTCATCATAGCCCCATTTTGTTGAAGTTTTATAGGTCGGAAACTTTCAGCATGTTCTTGGAAGGGTCTATACATCAAAAAGATCATATTATTGATTTAATAACGTATTAAATATTGTCCAAAGTGGTTTATGATGGCAAAATAGTAATCTTGCTCGAATTAAGGGAACTCCTTTGGGTCTTCGACAAGACATTGAGACCTAAAGACACGGCAACCTCGAGCTTTTCTTTTCCTTTGTTCTTATGTCAGAAGCAGGAACTAAAGTGAGCCATGCATTCCTTGTACTGTCACAATTTCATCTCTAATTAATAAAGTAAAACTTAACTTACTACATCCTCAAGATAGCACAAGCTACCAAAGTGTAACACAAAAGGAGAAAGAATCAAATTCCAGCTGTATGAAAAGAGAATACGGCGAAGTTAGTTGTACTTGCCGGGTCAAAGGGAGAAAAGACAAGTTGATTCCGTTACTGTTAAAAAAGAACAAGACTCTTCTTTAACAAACTAAATAAAGGGAAAAGAAACAGATGCCCCATATGGGAAGCATGTTGAAGGATCCACCAATTGTCCTGGTTATCAAAGTGGCATTTACTGGTTTCTAGATGTGACATCAAATATGTAAAATAAGCAATCGTCATTATTCAAATAATCAAAATCGATGAAATACTGAACAAGCAACCCCTATGGTCCTAGTTAGTTTGGGGAGAAATTGTAGATGAAACTTGGAGAAGAGATGAAATAGTGAAAGAGACGACAATTCACTAAAGTCAATTCTTCTTTACTTATCGATTATAGATATAAGACTCAATTAGTACTTCATAACTAAGTAGCTATTTAATGGGCCTAGCTTAACAGGAATGATATAGTCGGTTCATAAACTGTCACCATCTCTTCCCCGTAACCAAGTCCTGAAGGTGGCCCTCACATCTTACAAGGTAGAGGTTAACAGTCTCAGTAATCCATTAGAATGCTTCAATTTAGGCCCATCTTTAATGCTTATACTCGTCGTACATAGGGATGCTCGGGGTTTTGAAAAAACGCAACCCGACTCAGACTCACCCTATTGGTTTAGTGATGTAAACCACTTGACTTTGAAGTACACGGAGAAATGGGGCTGGAAGAATATAGTATTCAACCATTTGTTGAACAATCGATCAAGCCTAGGAGCAATTGATCGCATGTTGGCAGTCTGCATTGCAGAGAGTCTAGTACCTGGAATGATCAATGTGGCATTAAACAATAACTTTATAAATAGATCAGATGCTTCGATCGATTGATTACTTGTCATCCCATTAAGTTCCAGTAACTTTATCGATTGATGGGTCGAATGAATGATCGATGCTTGAAATCATTTGAATAGTAACACAAACGGTTGTTGTCCTTTATGAGTGATTGATCACACAGTTATAGGATAAGCTAGGATTCTGATTTAGATTTGAGTTCTTATTCCATATTGCTTTCGTTTGAGTCTTTTCCTTTAGTAGGAGACTTAATTCCAAATTCATTTATTTATTTGGATTTTTTTGTCTATTTTCTCTAATTTTGATTGATTAGTCTTTATTTAGTTATGGATTGGGCTCTTTTATTTATAGTTTATGTCAGTAGGACTTGTATAAAAGCTTAGCTCTTTCATAGAAGCTATTAGTAGACATATTCTTTTGAAATATTGCTGAAGAAGAAGATAACGTCTTTCTCTATCATTTTACTCACTATTTTTGTGAATTTACTTATTTAAATAGCAAGAATGAAGGTTGTGCATGCCTATAGTAGAATTCATCGAGCGAGGTGACTCACATTAATACCTACCCTGCATCAGTTGGTGGCCCTAAGTAGGTCCAATAAGCCACCCTGACACCACGAAGGATATGTTGCAGGAATTGATGAGATCTAGCTAGGATCACGATGAAGTAGTAAGGTTGTCGCAAAGGATTAAGTAGCTAACACTCACTACAACAAAACTGGGTAATAGCGACGCTTATATAAGCATCGCAATACTATGCGTTGCTAATATATGCTAATAACGACATATAACAAACCATCGCAAAAAAGATAATATTAGCAACGCATAATATTAAGCGTCGCTAATAATAGTCTATTAGCGACGCTTGAATTTATCCGTCGCTAATACTCACGTTATTAGCGACGCTTTTATAAGCGTCGCTAACGGATATATATTTAATTTTTTTTAAAATAAATTTTAACACTATTAACGACGTATACTTACAAACGTCGCTAATAGTTTCAACAGTAGCGACATTTAAATATGAGCGTCGCTAATAATTCTCAATTTTTTTTAAAAAAATAAAAAATAGGAACTAATAGCGACGTATAGGCTATGCGTCTCTACTACTTCATAGTAGTAGCGACGCGTAGTCATATGCGTCGCTACTACCTATTTTTATTAAAATTTTATTTTAATTTTTTTAAAATTTTATTATTTTTTATTTTTAAAAATAAAAAAAATATTTAAAATAAAATACTAATAGTGACATATATAGCTATACGTCGCTATTAGTATTTTTATTTAATTATTTTTTATTTTCAAAATTAATTTTAAAAAATAAAAAATATTAAAAATTTAAAATTAGAGGAAAGATAATGTGTAGGTAGAGAGGAGAGGGAAGAGAGAGGGGAGAGAGAGGAGAGGGAAGAGAGAGAGAGAGGGAGAGGGTGGAGAGAGAGGAGAGAGAAAGGGTGGAGAGAGAGAGGATAGGGAAGAGAGAGAGAAGAAAGGGAAGAGAGAGGGAGAGGGGAGGGAAGAGAGAGAGAGGAGAGGAGAGGAGAGGAAAGAGAGAGGGAGAGAGAGGAGTGGATAGGAAAGAGAGAGAGAGAGGAGAGGATAGGGAAGAGAGAGAGAGAGGGGGAGGGAAGAGAGAGAGGGATTTTATTTTGTTGTTTTTTAAAAAAATTACTTTTTTTATTTTTTATATAAAAAAATTAATTTAAAATAAAATACTAATAGTGACGTATAGGATTATATACGTCGCTATTAGTACACGTATTAGGAGAGAGAGAGGGGGGAGGGAAGAGAGAAAGAGGGGAGGGAAGAGAGAGAGAGAGAGGAGAGGAGAAGATAGGAAAGAGAGAGGGAGAGTGAGGAGAGGATAGGAAAGAGAGAGAGAGAGAGAGGAGAGGAGAGGATAGGGAAGAGAGAGGGAGAGTGGGGAGAGGAGAGGATAGGGAAGAGGGAGAGAGGGGGGAGGGAAGAGAGGGATTGATTTTATTTTGTTATTTTTTTAATTTTTTATATAAAAAAATTAATTTAAAATAAAATACTAATAGCGACGAATATTTGTATACATCGCTATTAGTATACGTATTAGCGACGTATGTAGTTATACGTCGCTAATACATATACTAATAACGACGCATACAAATATACGTTGCTATTAGTATTCACTTTTTTATGTTTTTATTTTTAAAATTAATTTTTAAAATTTTAAAAAATTATAAAAAAATGAAATTAGAGGAGGGAGAGGAGAGAGAGAGGAGGGAAAGAGAGGAGAGGGAGAGAGAGGAGAGGGGGGAGAGAGAGAGAAGGGAGGAGAGAGAGAGGGCAGGGAGAGAGAGAGGGAGTGAGGGCGGAGAGAGAGAGGAGAGGGGGGAGAGAGGGTGAAAGAGGAGAGAGACAGGGCAGGGAGGAGAGAGAGAGGAGAGGGAGAGAGGAGAGGGAGGAGAGAGAGAGAGAGAGAGAGAGAGGAGAGGGAGGGTGAGAGGAATTTTATTTTAATTTTTAAAATTTTTTTATTAATTTTTTTTATTTTTTAAAATAAAAAAAATTAAAATAAAATACTAATCGCGATGTATAGATATATACGTCGCTAATACCTGTACTAATAGCGACTTATATGAATATACGTCGATATAAGTATTTACTTTTTTTATTTTTTTTATTTTCAAAATTAATTTTTAAAAATAAAAAATTATAAAAAATTGAAATTAGAGGAGAGAGGAGAGCGGGGAGAGAGAGGGAGGGAGGAGAGAGAGAGAGGGGAGAGGGGGAGAGGAAGGGAGGAGAGAGAGAGGAGATAGAGAGAGGGGAGGGAGGAGAGAGAGATGAGAGGGAAGAGAGAGAGAGAGAGAGGAGAGAGAGAGAGAGGAGAGAGGGGAGAGGGGATAGGGGAGGGAAGAGAGGGAGGGTGAGAGGATTTTATTTTGATTTTTTAAATTTTTTTATTAATTTTTTAAATTTTTTAAAATAAAAAAATAATTAAAATAAAATACTAATAGTGACGTATAGAAATATACGTCGCTATTAGTACTTGTATTAGCGACCTATAATATTATACGTCGCTAATACATCTAATAATAGCGACGTATATTGCTATATGTCGCTATTAGTATTTACTTTATTTTACTTTTTTATTTTCAAAATTAATTTTTAAAAATACAAAATTATAAAAAAATGAAATTAGAGGAGAGGGGAGAGGGGGAGAGAGAGGAGAGGGGAGGGAAGAGAGAGAGGGGGGGAGATAGGGGAGAGAGGGGGAGAGAGAGAGGGGGGAGGGAAGAGAGAGAGAGGAGAGAGGGGAGAGAGAGCGAGGAGAGAGAGAGGAGATAGAGAGAGAGAGGAGAGAGGGGAGAGAAAGCGAGGAGAGAGAGGAGATAGAGAGAGGAGACAGGGGAGAGAGGGAGAAGAGAGAGCGAGAGATAGAGGAGAGGGAGAGGAGAAAAAGATGTAATAGTGGTGGGTAAGCATACGTCGTTATAAATTTGATATTTTTTTTGTGTATATGGTTTAAGCGAGAGATAGGGAAGAGAGAGAGAAGGGAGAGGGGGTGGGAAGAGAGAGAGAGAAGGGGGAGGGGGGAGGGAAGAGAGAGAGGGATAGGGAGAGGGAGAGGAGAAAAAGATGTAATAGCGGTGGGTAGGCATACGTCGTTATAAATTTGATATTTTTTCGGTGTATATGGTTTAAGTGAGAGATAGGGAAGAGAGAGAGAAGGGAGAGGGGGAGGGAAGAGAGAGAGAGGGATAGGGGAGGGAAGAGAGGGAGGGTGAGAGGATTTTATTTTGATTTTAAAAATTTTTTAAAATAAAAAATAATTAAAATAAAATACTAATAGCGACATATAGAAATATACGTCGCTATTAGTACCTGTATTAGCGATGTATAATATTATATGTCGCTAATACATCTAATAATAGCGACGTATATTGCTATACGTCGCTATTAGTATTTACTTTATTTTACTTTTTTATTTTCAAAATTAATTTTTAAAAATACAAAATTATATAAAAAATAAAATTAGAGGAGAGGGGAGAGGGGGAGAGAGAGGAGAGAGAGAGGAGAGGGAGAGAGAGGGGAGGGGAGAGAGAGGGGAGGGAAGAGAGAGAGGGGAGAGAGGGGGAGAGCGGGGAGAGAGGGGGAGATAGGGGAGAGAGGGGAGAGCGAGAGGAGAGGGGAGAGAGAGAGGGGAGAGAGAGCGAGGAGAGAGAGCGAGGAGAGAGAGCGAGGAGAGAGAGAGAGAAGAGGGAGAGGGGAGGGAGAGGAGAAAAAGATGTATTAGCGGTGGGTAAGCATACGTTGTTATAAATTTGATATTTTTTCGGTGTATATGGTTTAAGCGGTTGTAGTTTTGATTTTATTGCGACGTATATTAAGATACGTCGCTACAAAGTTAATTAGTAGCGACGTATATTGAGATACGTCGCTACAAAGTTAATTTGTAGCGACGTATATTAAGATACGTCGCTACAAAGTTAATGAGTAGCGACGTATGTGATCTACGTCGCTAAATGACCTCAAATAGCGACGCTCGCAGTGAGCGTCACGAATAATATATATTTTTTTAAAAAAATTAGTTTTGGCGAAATTTGGCCTGCGCGGGGAAATTTCGTGCGCGGGCCAAATTTCACCGCGGCTTATATATGTGCCTCCCCCCCGTTTCCCTCCGTTCATCCGCTCCGCAGTCTGGCGCCTCGCCGCCTCCGCCGCCCCTCCGTTGTCCCCGCCCCGCCTACACCTCCGCCACCCGTCACCGGCACTCCACCGCCGATGCCCCGCCCTTCTCCCTGCCCCATCCCCTCCGGAGCCTCCTCCCCCATCCTCCCTCCGGTTTCTGCTTCTCCCCTCCAAGGCGACCTGAGGCCAGCGACGCAGCGCCGTCCTCCGGCCCCCCACCCCCGCCTGGCCCCCCTCCCCGTTCTCCCCCCTTCCTCCCCGTTCTCTGCCCCCCTCATCCTCCCCCTCCCCTTGCTCCACCTTCCCTCCTTGCCGCCTCCTTCTCTGATTTTTAGAGGAGGGAGGAAGGAGGAGGCGGAGCCGGGGAGAGGGGGGCCGGAGGACGGCTGTGCCACCCTCCCTGCTCTAGTGCCCCCCTCTCCTTCTCACTGATCCAGTCCCCCCCTCCTCTGTTTTTCAGAGGAGGGGGCAGAGCCGGGGAGAGGGGAGCCGAAGGATGGCGGCGCCGCCCTCCCGCTCCCCCCTCCAGTTCCCCCCTTTCCTTCCACACCCCCCCTCGATCCAATACCCCCTCCTGATTTTCAGAGGGGACGGAGCCAAGGAGAGGGGGGACCGGGGTTGGGGGCCAGCGGTGCCGCCCTCCCCGTCCCCCCTCTCCCACCGCTCCTTACCCCCACCCCCGCCACCCCCAACAACTCTCGGACCCCTCTCCTTGGCTCAACTCCCCTTGCTCCCGGACCCCTCCCCCCTGCTCCCTTCCCCTTGCTTCCCCACCCCTGTTCGCCCCCCCTCCCACTACCCTGGTGGGCCCGGTGGCCCACTGGGGATTTTTTTTAAAATAAATTTACTCTTTAGTGACGCATATAAATGCGTCGCTAAATATTGTTTAATATTTTAAAATGTATTAGCGACGCTTTTAAAGCGTCGCTATTGAATTTCAATTTTTTATTATTATAATATTAACGGCGTTTTGAATTTTTTTTAAAATATTTTATTTTATTAGCGACGTATAAAAAAGCGTCGATAATAGTCCTTATTAGCGACGCTTATTTTTATACGTCGCTAATAAGTTATTTTTAATTTTTTTAAAATAGTTTTTCTTTTAGCGATGTATAAAAAATGTCGTTAATAAGATATCATTAGCGATGCTGAGAGTAAGCGTCGCAAATAAGTAATTTTTAGCAACATATTAAGTTATTAATAGTGACGTGTATTATGCGTCGCTAAAATGCATATTAGCGACGTTTGTTGTTATACGTCGCAAATAATCAATTGCGACGGCACTTTTTTCGACAGTTATAGCGACATATTTTATATGTTGCTAATTGTTAGTAGCGACGTTTAGGGGACTATTAGCGACGCATAAATGCGTCGCTAATGGTCTTTTTTGTTGTAGTGACTTTAAATGGCTGCATTTCAACATGGCATAATTTATCCTCTTACATCATACAAATAGATCATGATTTAACATCCAAAGCATTGAATCATAAAATCCTAGCATGTTGTACCCCTACCTCATAATCATGACATTTAATGGCGAGAACACGATGTTGGCGGCATCGACGGCGGAGTGGGCGGCCAAAAGCATTGCCAAGTTGAGAGAGCTACTGTCCCAAGGGTTTAGAAAGCACCAGAAGACTCACGACCAAATGGGGTGACATAAATCAACGTGGCAAAATCTGCAATCCACGACTGCATTCTAGGTGTGGCCAGGAGAAAGGTCATGCCAACATAAGTGGCGGTGCGACCAGAAGTCGAGGGTGTACTTATTGAAGGTTTGCCGGTGGCTGAGAAGTACTTGGCCGAAATAATGAAGTTAAAGATGATGAGCGAGTGGTTGATGTCGAAGACGAAAATCCATTCGCCAACGTTGCCTTACATGGTGATGAGGAGGTGGACTAGACATGGACGATTCCCACCATGAGCACAAATGAGACTGGTGGCCGGCTTACTTACCCATGAGACGGGATGATATGACGAATAGGCGCTGGGAGGTAGGTTTCAAGATTGACATCTTTGAATTTCATAAGAGGATGCAACTCGAAAAGTTCCTAGATTAGGTTGCCAGTGTAGAGGACATTCTTGATTTCAAGGAGGTCCTTGAGGATTAGTATGTTCCCATCTTGGTGGAGTCTATCTTTTGAGATAGAGAAGCCACATGGTAGTAGAAACTTAAATCCACCTATGCGTGCCAAGCCAACCAAAGATTGTTGAATGGAAAAAGTTGAAGAAACATATGAGGTAAACTTTTTCACTATACAACTTTTCCTAAGTGATGTATCAGTGATTGCAAGACCTATGAAAAGTAACAAAGTTGGTGAATGAGTATACCAAATAATTCTTCCAATTGATACACTGAAACAACTTGACCGAATCAGAAGAACAACTTATATCTCTTTATATTGGAAGCATGTGTCAAAATCTTAAAAAGACCCTGAATCTATTTCATACTTGTATCTCATTATATGGTATAGTGCTTTATTTGAAAAAGCAACAAGGGCCCATTGGCCATCAATTTGGGATGACTAGAGGCAACTCTCTAGCCACACCAGCCGCCACCAACTCTAGTAATGTACATGCCACTTCTAAGGTAGCACCACAAAGAACTTAGAACATAGCCAAAGCCTTTACAAGTGTTTGACCAAAGTACTTTAAATGTGGAGGAATGTGTCATAGAGTGGGGGATTGCCCTCAAAACAACCAGACGGGTACAAGATTATTTACTAAATATGATGAGAATGTTAATTATAATAATATTGATTATGATTATACTAACCTCATTTATACTGTGGATGAACAAGATAAAGAGATGGCAAAAGGTGATCATGGGGAAGCCTTAGTGACATGTAGCATTTGCTTTGCTCTTAAGGAGGTTGAAGGTGATCTCTGGCTGAGAAAAAACATATTTCATATTAAATGTACTATTGGAAGCAAAATTTATCAACTTGTGATTGATTCAAGATGTTGTAATAATATGGTGGCTAAAGAGGTTGTTCAAAAGCTTCAACTAAGTATTACACCCCATCCCATCTATCAAAGTTTTATTGGCAGAAGAAAGGAAGTGAGGTACAAGTTTGTAAATTTTGTTTAGTTCCATTTTCTATTAGTTCTATATACAATGACAAAATATAGTTTAATGTTATTGTTATGGATGCTAGTCATTTATTACTTAAATGCCCTTAGCAATATGATAGGTTTGTTATATATGATGGCCATAAGAAAAGTTATAGTTTTGTATAGAATAACACTAAGATTGTTCTTGTGTCTCATAAAGATCATGTAGTTAAGTCCCAAAGCAATGAAGAAGTCACTCTTTTATCTAAGAAAAAATTTATTGATGAAATGAAGATGGAGGATTTTGCATATGTTTTAATGTTTAAGAAGGTTAATGAAGATGTGAAAATTTCTATAAAGGTTCAACCATTCGTGGAGGAGTTTTGAGATTTTTTTTGGAGTCCTTACCAGATGGATTGGTACCTCTTAGAGATATCTAACATTTGATTGGCCTAGTGTCAGGATCTATACTCTATAATCATCCACATTATAAATTGAGTCCCGAGGAGCATGTGGACCTTCAATAACAAGTTAATGAGTTGAGTCTGTGTATTGTACCAGCTTTGCTTACACCTAAGAATGATGATAGTTGGTGTATGTACATTGATAGTCATGCTATTAATAAGATTACTATTAAATATCACTTTCATATTCCACATCTTGATGATTTGCTTAATTAATTAAGTGATGCTACCATATTCAGTAAACTGGATTTAAATAGGAAAGCCATATTTACCGGTAATCTTAAGAAAAGCATGGTATTTAATAATAAGCTTGATTTGGATAGGAAAATGGTAATTAATAATAATCTTATATATAGTCATGCTATTAATGAGATTGTTGTTAAATATCACTTTTCTATTCCACAACTTGATGATTTGCTTGATCAATTGTGTAATACTGCTATATTTAGCAAGTTGGATTAAAATAGCAGGTATCATCTAATTAGAATTAGAGTGGGTGATAAATGGAAGACAACCTAAGACCAAGCAGTAGTATGAGTAGTTTGGTCATGCTATGTAACGCCCCAAAATTTCATTATTTTGAAAATTTGAACATTTGGGCCCATTAACAAATTTTAAGGCCAAATAATGGTTTTTCTTAAAATTGGATTGTTTTTTAGTACTATTCATTCTAAGGAGCCTTAAGGTATTTAATAGGGCTCAAAGAGATAAATGTATTGAGCCCAAAATCAAACGAACACTGAAATAGTAAGATATGGCCTCAAGAAGCGTGTTATGGCAAAGCCCACTTTAAATTAGCGAAATGTGTGGTCTTGTTTTAAATGGCTCATCAATATGAGTCCAACAGTACTAAGAACACACAATTTCGAGTTTACGCTTATTTAAAGTTTTAAATTTTATTTTTATTAAAAAATAGAATTTAAAAAATATAAAAAAATAACCTTGGCATCAGTAGATTTGCTACAAACCAACCATGGCCTACAACAACAGCTCATGACCTACGGTAACTACAGGCCACGGGTGACCATGGTCTACTGCGCGTGAGTCATTGCTGATACACTATAGTATTAGCGACGTATGTAGCAGCTATACATCTCTAATGGCTTTTTTATATTTTTTAAAAATTAAAATTAAAATAGATAGAGAGAGTGAGGAGAGAGTGGAGAGTGAAGAGAGAGAGGAGAGAAGGGAAGAGAGAGAGAGGAGAGGAGGGAAGAGAGAGGGGAGAGAGAGGGGAGGGAAGAGAGAGCGTGAGAGAGGGAATGGAGGGAGCGTGAGGGAGGGGGAGGGAAGAGAGAGAGAGAGGAGAGGAGGGATATTAATTTTATTTTTTAAAAAAATAGTATTAGTGACGTATATATTTATACATTGCTCATACAATAGTATATTAGCGACGCATAGTTGTATATGTCACTAATACACTATAGTATTAGTGACGTATGCCGCTATACGTCGCTAATAGGTTTTTTAAATTTAAAAAAAAAAGTAAAATAAAAATAGATAGAGTAAGGAGAGAGAGGATAGGGGAGAGAGCGAGGGAAGAGAGAGCGTGAGAGAGGGAAGAGAGAGAGGGGAGGAAAGAGAGATCGTGAGAGAGGGAAGAGAGAGAGGGGAGGAAAGAGAGAGCGTGAGAGAGGGAAGAGAGAGAGAGGGAGGGAAGAGAGAGAAAGGAGAGGGAAGAGAGAGAGAGAGGAGAGGGGGATATTAATTTTATTTTTAAAAAAGGTATTAGCGACGTTTACATAAAATGTCGCTAATAGTACGGTGTATTAGCGACGTATACATGTATACATTGCTAATACAATAGTATATTAGTGACGTAGAGCTTTATACGTCACTAATACACTATAGTATTAGCGACGTATGTAACTATACGTCGCTAAGGGCTTTTTAAAATTTAAAAAAAATTAAAATAGATAGGGGGAGTGAGGAAAGAGAGGATAGGGAAGAGAGAGAGAGGAGGGGAAGGTGAGAGAGAGAGGAGAGGGGAGAGAGAGAGGAGAGGGAAAAGAGAGAGAGGGGAGAGAGGAGAGAGAGAGAGGAGAGGGAAGAGAGAGATTATCGGGAAGAGAGTGAGAGAGGGGATAGGGGAGAGAGAGAGAGAGGAGTGGGAAGAGAGAGAGAGGAGTGGGAAGAAAGAGAGAGAGGGGAGGAAAGAGAGAGAGAGAGAGGAGAGGGGCGATATTAATTTTATTTAAAAAATAGTATTAGCGATGTTTACATGTATATGTCGCTAATACTACGGTGTATTAGTTACGTATACATGTATATATCGCTAATATAATAGTGTATTAGCGACGTATAGCTTTATACATTGTATGTAACTATACGTTGCTAATGTCATTTTAAATTTTAAAAAAAATTAAAATTAAAATAGATAGAGAGAGTGAGAAGAGAGAGGATAGGGAAGAGAGAGAGGGGGAAGAGACAGAGAGAGAGGAGAGGGAAGAGAGAGAGAAGAGGGGGGATATTAATTTTTTTCTTTTAAATTATTAGCGATATATACATGTATACATCGCTAATACTATAGTTATACATTGCTAATACAATAGTGTATTAGCAAAGTATAGATTATATGTCACTGCTATATGTACTAATAATGACGCTCAATGAGAGTGTTGCTAATAATATATTTAAAAAAAAATATTGAGTGGGCGAAATTCCTCTCGCACGGGGAAATTTCATGCGTGGGCCAAATTTCCCCGCGTTGGCAAAATTTTGCCTGCTTATAAAATACCCACACTAGTACCCCCCGTCGACTCCCGGTTCCCCTCTGCTGCCCAGCCTCCAAACCGCTATCCTCTAGCCCCCACCTCCTCCAGTGCCTCCGCCCCCCTCATGCCTCCGGGTCCCTCTCCTCCCCTCCAATCACCCATATCCATGCGGACTTGAGGCCGGTGGGGAGGCGCCGTCCTCCTGCCCCCCACCCTCTCTAGTAACCCCCCCCCCTCTTCTCCTTGTTGTTCTGGTCCCCCCTCTCCCCCTACTCCTTACCCCCTCCTCTGATTTTCAGAGTTAGGCAAAGCCAACAGAGGCGTTGATATCAATTTTTCTTTAATAAGATTAAAATAATGTTCAACTTCATCATTCTAAGCAAAGGATCTTAAGTTCATTCAATCAATAAGAAGAATCATAATGTTACTAACATGTTGAATAGACCTC
The DNA here is from genome assembly GCA_035235625.1 of Saururus chinensis. Taxonomy (NCBI): domain Eukaryota; kingdom Viridiplantae; phylum Streptophyta; class Magnoliopsida; order Piperales; family Saururaceae; genus Saururus; species Saururus chinensis. Next base: position 57,238,811 of record CP141140.1, read on the forward strand.
CTATAAAAAGAAGTCAACCCATGAAAACTCAATACCTCATGTATGTTAGTAGGTTTTGTCAACTTTACCCTCATCCACAACTAGTCTATCTTTAGACACAACATACCCAAAAAAAGTACAAAATCATGCATGATAGAACATTCTTGATAGATACAAAAAGTTTCTCCTTGTGAAGAATAAATAACACATCCTGAAGATGTTGCAAATGATAATCAAAATCAAAAGTATATATGAATATATCACCAAAGTATACTACAACAAAACTGGAATGAATTGTCTAAGGGCTTGGTTTATCACTCTTATGAATGTTCTTAGTGTATAGAAGATTAGCTATTTATTAATTTACATAATTACAAAAATTTTAGAAAACAAGGCGACACACAAACGCGTGTGAAATCAGCGACGTTTATTGATGCGTCACTAATTATTTTACTTTTGTGTAATAAAGCATCGCTAATAGTAAATTTTTAGTGACATAATATTCTACGTGTCACTAATTATTAAGTGTTGTTAATATAAAAAAATAAAAAAATAGCATATTAACAATGCATAATTATAAGCATCGACACTTATGGAAAGTGCTACTAATGAAAAAATATATTTATAAAAAAGAATTTTGTGTATTAGTGATGCTTTAGGAAGCATCACTAATACGTCAAAAATAATAAAAAATAAAATTAAATAGGCTTTAGCAACGCTTTTAGAAGCATCCTTAAAAAACTTTAAAACATTTTAAAAAAATCCTTGTTGGTGGCGGGCCCGGGGGTGGGGTGGAGCAGGGAGAGGGGGCCCGATTCCGGCTCCCTGCCAGAATATCCAGCCCCCTCTCCCCGAACCCCCCTCCTATATATTAGTGACGCTTGGTGGTGTGCATCGCTAATAGTGTGATTAGTGGTAACGCTTAAGAAAAAGCATTGCCACTTATTGTTCTGTTAGTGACACCCATTTCCAAGTGTTAATAGTATTTTTTTACTTTTTCCCCTTTCTCTCTCCTCCTCTCTATCTATACTCTCTCTCAACCCTCTCTCTCTGCCTCTCTCTCTCCTCCTTTCTCTCTACCCTCTCTCTCCTCGTCTCTCTCAACCCTCTCTCTCCTCGTCTCTCTCAACCCTCTCTCTCTCCTCATCTCTCTCTACCCTCTCTCTCTTTACCCACTCTCTCATCTTCTCTCCTCCTCCTCCACTCTCTCTATCCCCCTATCTCTTTTATTTTAATTTTTCTTTTAAAATAAAAAACTAGTAGCGACGCATTATAGTATGCCTCACTACTACCCATTATAGTAGTGATGCATACTATTATGTGCGACCGGTATGTGTCAGTACTATAATTTTTTATTTTGAAAATAATTTATAATTAAAATTTTAATTCTCTCTCTCCTCTCCTCTCTACCCTCTCTTCCCTTTCACTCACTATCTCTCTTCCCTTTAAACTCTCTCTCCCTCCCCTCTCCCTCTCTCTTCCCCGTCTACCTCTTTCTCTCACTCCCCCTATCTCTTTTATTTTAATTTTTTTAAAATTTAAAAACTAGTAGCAACGCATAATAGTATACGTCGCTACAACACTAGGTAGTAGTGACGCATAAGTATATGCATCGCTAATATATTATTTTTTTTATTTTTTTAAAATAATTTATAATTAAAATTTTATTTCTTTCTCCTCTCCTCTCTCTCTCTCTTCTCTCTCTCCTCACTATCTCTCTCTCTTCTCCCTTACTCCTCTCCTTCTCTCTCTCCTCACTCTCTCTTCTCTCTCTCATCACTCTCTCTCCTCTCCTCTCTCTCTTCACTCACAATCCGTTCATTCTCTCACTCCTCACTCTCTCTCTCTTCTCTCTTTCCTCACTCTCTCTCCCTCCCCCTTTCCCTCTCACCCTCCCTCCCTCTCTCTCTCTTCTCTCTTTGTCTCTACACTCTTTCTTCTCTCTCTCCTCACTCTCTCTCCTCACTCTCTCTCCTCTCTTCTCTCTATCTCTCCCTCCTCTCTCTCTCCTCTATTTCTCCTATCTTCTCTCTCCTCACTCTCTCTCTTTTATTATAAATTATATTTTAAAATGAATAATAAAATTTAAATAAAATATATGAATGACGCAACTTCACGAGTGCTAACATTTTTTATTTTTAAAATAGAATAATATAATAAAAATCTAAAAAAATATAAATTAATTTCTTCCCCCTCTCTTTCTCCTCTTTCTCCTCTCTCTCCCTCTCTTCTCTCATCTCTCTCTCTCCTCTCTCTTCTCTCTCTCTTCACCCTCTCTTTCTATCTCTCACACACGCGCATAAATGTGAGCCCCAACTCGGAGGAGTGGGGATAAAGTAGAAGACTTTTATTTCTTATTTTACTATTTATTTATTATATATAAAAATAGTAAATATTAAATAAATTATATTATATTTAAGAATTTAATTTTTAATTTTTTAAATATTTATTTATTATATTTTTTTATTAAATAAAACTAATTAATAAAGCTATTAGCGATGCAAAGAAAAGAGTCGCTAATAATTGTATTAGTCGCAATGCTATAACAAAATGTTGTTAATAAGCTTAGGATTTTTTAAAAATAATTTATTTTATTAGAGATGCTTAATAAAAAGCGTAGCTAATATGACAACTATTAGCGACACTTATAATAAATATTGCTGATTGTTGTGTTATTAGCAACATTTTATAAAAGCGTCACTAAAAGTTATATATTTTGAATAAAAAAGGGAAAAAATTATAACTATTAGTGACACTTTTTTTAAGCGTTACTACTATTAACGACGCCTGTAAAGAAGTGTCATTATTGTTAAAAGTATTAAGGATGCTTGAAAAAAGCGCGCTAATAGTTATAATTCTTTTCTTTTTTATTTAAAATATATAACTTTTAGTAACGCTTTTATAAAGCGTCATTAATAACACAACTATTAGCAACGCTTTTTAATAAGTGTCGCTAATAGATGTACTATTAGTGATGATTAATAAAAAGCGTCACTAATAATTAATTTTTTGCGATATTTTTAAAATATCGCGAGTAGTAATTTTTAGCTACACTTTTAGTTGCATCGTTAGTAGTACATTTTGTTGTAGTGATTTAAATAGGCCATATCTCATAGTTCTTTATTAATTTTTAGGATGACGAGAATTGTGATACTTTTTATGAAGGAAAGATCTTAAACTCACACAAGATCCAATTGGTATTTTTTCATGCAACAAAATATAGTTCAGAGTACAACCTAAGAATGGCTACTAATGGGCTAAAGTCGTACTTTCTCCTCCTTGAATCTCCCAGCAGTGCCAACATCAACTATTAGTCCTCACTAGGTAAACATGCACTACTAGAATGCTTGAGTATATTTACATATATCCATAAGGATCAAGGTCACAAATAAAGACATTAGTGAATCATGCTGAAGATTATGATTAACCTAGTTATAGTTTATTAGTTAGTTAATAAATCAAGCTTTCTTTTATCTTTCTTTCTTGTTTAACATCTCAAGAATTTGCTAATTATGCAGAGTACACACTATTACACCATATACTCAAACTCGGGTGCAATTTATCTATTTAAATACTCAGCCCTAGAAGTATTTTAAGAATATTTATCTCCACTCTCTATTCGAGTCTCACAATTTTTTAGACTATTTGGTCAAGCCCTAACACTACTAATACCCTACTGATGCTCGTGTGTATTGGTAACCTTGCTCCCTAGGTCTTCCATGATATATGAGGGCAGAAATTGCAGCACACTATGACCCACTTTTTAGGTCAAGAGCCTCTCACAAAAGACTATCTTAAAATATAACTTAACCCATAATAATAGTCACTCAATATGGAACAATCTTTTGAAGAACAACATTATTACCCTCGTTAGAGGAAAAGTAACTTGGCCCACTAAAGGAAATCACAAGCACATGGTCATATTTAAGGGTGCTAGAGTTCTGAGTCGAACCGAGTTTTGAAGTTTTTGGACTCGAGCTTGATTTTTAAAAGCTCGGCTCGAACTCGATCGAACAACTCGAAGCCTAGCTCGAGCTCGGTTTGGCCAAGGAACTCAAAACCCGATTTAAGCATGAGCTTGAAAATACACTATAGCAGCTCGAACCTATGTTTGAATTGAGCTTGAATCCCATTTACAACCCAAATTATTTTTTCCTATAAAAAATGATATTAATTTAGAAAATCACATCAACATTACAAAAATAAAAAAAAGATTATAATAACTATAATTCCATTCTATTAAAGTTGTAAATATCACTTCAATATATATATACATATCTTATTGATCTATACAAAACAATTTTCTATGGTAGAGAAGACCCATTGTTTTTATCCCAATAAATGACTTCAATCTTTGTCTTCGTTCAGCAGTAAAGAGCTTTAAATTCGACCATATAGGGCTCTCTGAGGACATCATTAGATGGTTAGTGGTTAGAACAAAATAAGGGGAGTTGTATGGAGGTTGCCAAAGCAGTGGAACTGAAATGCATATAGAATAGATGGTAGGACTAGGGTCCCAAACCTCACCTAGCACCGAAAGAGAAGGCCTTGTTCTACAGGGTACAACCTGGGATAGTGGATAAATATAAAAAGATGGAGCCTACCATATTGGTTCGGACAAAGTAGATTGATCAAAGGAATAGAATCCACGTAGTTCTTATGCTACTTTGGATGGTCTTGGTTCGAACGAGATACATGGAAAACCATTAGATCGATAGCCAGGGTAATTTCCTTCCCACTCCGAGGAAGAATGATATGGAACTAGGAATTGGTCGTAGAGAAGTAGATGGCTCAGCTCCACCTGGGAGATGATAAACTATATGCAGAGCTAGAGGTAGAGGGACTTATACTTGGCTCACCGTCAGATGGATAGGAAGTAGGTTGCTCGATAGCTTACCTCATATATAAAATAACATACATGTTCTAGTACATTATTGATCATCAATGTCATTTCATATGAAAGAGAAGATCATTGGAAAATAATATATTATATGTATGTACAAATATATTTCTTGATAGACATTTATGCATATGTATTATTAGGAAAATTTTCATATGTGTCTAGCGCATCGCCAGTCATCAAATCGATACCTAAAAGCTTGCATATAATATACAAGGGATTTGGTGGTTGCTTTATCAAAGACTAACTGCCCTAAAATGGCAAGATGACTATTGCACACTTGCTGGCAAGCACCAAGTGCAGACATGGCATTTAAAATATTTTTATTCGTATATATAGTATTGATATGAATTTAAAATCTTTAAAATTATATGATTTATTATATATAATTTACTCATTATATTGAAGTCAATGTTATAGAGTTGGAGGCTCAGACTCAGCTACGCAAGTATGTGAAGAGTTTTGGCAGAGTCAAGATACTCAACGCATTACAAATCACAAGTAAAACTTTTGGACCCATAGTTGACTCCATTTATTTTATGGTTTATAAATATAGAGGAGGATCCAATGGTTAATTCTATTCAATTATATTTTATAGTAGTCGTGACTCATGACTGATACATTATATATATATACATATATATATATATATATATACACACACACACACACACATACGCATACACATGTGTGTGTGAGAGAAAAAGAATCAATTAGTGATTTACTAGTTACTAAGAGAAGTACAATCATAAACACATAAGCAAAAAAGATGTAAAAACTTTAAATTAATAGGTAGAAATCTAGACTTAGTTCATTAGATATACTTAATAGGCTAAATCTAGATATAGTTCAATAGCTCTTTAATTCTAGACCAATATGATTAGTTAAATTAAAAATATGCAAGTAGAATTACATATTTATATTTATTAGAATTAGAATGATTAAAGTTAGTATCTAAAAATTTAATAATATATATTATATAGATGAATAAGGGTATAATAGGTATAAAATAATTTTTCATACCTACATTCTCAATTTATTAGTAGTAAGATTTATATTTATTTTAAATATAATAACATGATATGGATATTATATACTATAATATCTAATATATTGCATACCATATATTTGTCATGACCTGGATTTTTAAAAGCATTTTTAAATAGCACGAACGGTAAATAGCGAAATTTTTTTTCTTTTATACAAAATAAATCATTCGATTAAATATCTAGGCCATGATAACTGGGGTTCACAAATACGGATATCAAATTATATGATATTTACACGTCTCAAAATTTAAACAACTCATCCATCTAAGTACAAGTCCGTTACCCGTCTGAAAATAAATAACAAGTTGACTCTCAAGCTAGAGGTACATTAAAGTACTGGAGTTGCAAAAATGCAGAAACTTCTTCTTGTGCTCGCCTTTCTTGGTCTTACTTGTCGTCGCTTGGAGAATCTGCACCCAACTAAATGAAGCAACCACACCAACAACAATGGAATCTCTCCCCTTTCATGAAAAGAGCTTCCAAAAGACAAAAGGTTTTATTAATATTTTTCAGATCGGGCTAACATCACCCGATGTTAGTTGCCTACGTACTCATCAGACAACATCTCCAATGTTTCCAACAAGATCAGATCCAGACGTAGTTCTACCTAGAAACTACTATATCTTATAAAGCATAGCATCACATATGAAATGCTTAGGTGTTTTTAACCAACCTACATTTTAGTAAGTCCTTTAATCATTACACATATCTAATTAACAAGCAATATCAAACAATGCTATTAATTATCTCACATCCCTTGTTCGATAATTAAAACTATCAAATCTGTAACTCAGAGATAACTCACCCCTTGAGAAATCTCAAGATAAAAGACTCCAACCTTGTAGTAGACTGCTTAATAGCAACTTGATCCAAATCCCTAGGGTTCTCAATAGCCTGCCACGAATCTGGAGAAGAGGATCCCAACTATGCTCATGGATACAGATTGGCGAGAAGCACAAGCCTTCTATTATGTTCATACAACTCCGCTTTTTGTACGTACTAAATAGTCCTGGGAAGACCTACGGGAGATCCGCGGTAAAGACCCTCTAGTCAATACCCAAACCGTCGTGGCGATGAAGAAGCATATTGCAATCTCCACCATCCCAACTCTGGGAGAAAATGTCTTATGAGACATTACTAATGTATCCATAGAAGCCTCAGGTCCTTATGACCACTGACTCCCCCAAGCATCTGAAACTTAGACTAGATTATTTTCATCCAGTCAAGTATCTACTCAACCATTTGGGTCCTCTTCACCTTGTGAATCGACCCACTAAATAGCTCATCCACTGAGCTATGACTTGAAGAAAATTCCAAAATCACCCTCGGTTCATTAACCAATGTAAGATTCTATGTCAGGGCCCCGTTCACTCCATGAACTGGTCCCAACCCTAAAGAGGGTATTTTAGTAATTATCTTGATTAGGTGTTCTCCCCACAATCTGACGACGAACCATGTCCATTGATTAAACTTCATTAATCTTAAGTTACCGATATAAATCAAAGCATCAATAATAAAAGCATGCATCAGCATAATCAACATAAATAATATGCATTCACACCAATGCATAAATAATGAGTAAAGGGCCGTTGCACTCATTAGCAGGGCTAGGGCTCAGCTAGTTCAAGCCCAAGAGTGTAAACAACTCTAACGCATTCCGCGAGTAACATATAAAATACTCTAGTCGTTCGATGTACTCGGTTGCAGACACTTGTAATATGCTGCCTTAAACCTTGAGATTTAGGGTTTTTCCCCTTATTTCCCATGACACTATGAACTGACAAGGTCTTAGTGTCACTTACTAGTCACACCCCTTCCTTTTGAAGTCGTTCCATGTCACTATAGCGTACCCTAACTCTTAGTGGTTAGGTTATTAGTTTCGACAGAAACAGAACATACTGCCCTTAAGGGCATTAGGGTAATTTTACCACTTAGGGTATACTACCCTCCCTTAGGTCCTTTGGTCATCTCAGTACCCTTTTATTTATTTTAAGTCATAACCCTTTGTGTTAAATTTTAATTGTTTACTCGCAAGCGCACGAATCTATAGTAGTTAAGCAGCTAAATCGCGTGTCGATCCCACAGAGACTTGAAATTGGAAAACTAAATTTAATCTAACTCAAGTAAACACTAATCTAGTTAACAAATATAAAAATAATAATTGGACTAAAGTAACTAACAAAAGCAAATAAGAGTTCAAGGCAATTAAACTATCTAAATCAAAATCCTAAAACTTTAATCTAAGAATAAGAAAGCAAAGCAAAATAAACAAAACACTATTTAAATAAGGTAAACACTAAGAATCAAACAAAATACTAAGGCATAGGAATCCACATTTATTAAATCATAAAAACTCATAAGCATGATCATTGATCATATTTCCACATCATCTCATAATAATCTAAAATTCAATCTTCGTTATTATAGAAAATATCATCATTAAGCTCTCATCTATAATAAATAAATATTTTATTTCTCCTCACTTCAACGGATTAAAATCAAGTCATTAATTGTATCCACAATTTGTAAATTACAACTAATACCTAATTTCAATATTAAACAAGACAAAACCAAGTAAAAAAAATTAATGAAAACCAATTTAAATCATTAGAGAAGCATGACTAAACTCATATCCAAATCAATCTCATTAATTAAGGAGGTAGAAACAAATAACATTAAAACCACCATTAAGAAAAATTAATCAAGTCTCATAATTAGAAATTTGAGTAAAAATCAAAAATTGAGAACTGCTACAGTACCGGTGAACAGTAACTACGGGTTACTGTTCATCATCTTCAACCTCCGGCCGTGAACAAATCTGCTACAGTAATCCGCGAACTGAAAATTTTGTTTCTACTTCTTCGTTCCTCTGGCTTGAGACTTAACTCTATTACTTTTAAAGTGTTCTCTCATCAATTTCGGAGGATGAGATTCAAGGAATTTAGCTCTAGTTCACTCTATTCTCCTCTCTCCTTCTCTGCAATTCTCTGCCTTTAAATAAATTTCTAGACAACAACTATTTTCCTTGTTTAAGTCTCAATTCCGCCCCAAAATAAGAGCTCTTTGCTATGTTTAAACATTCCTGTAATAAGCTTTCTTGTTGCTCAATTCTTTCCCACTTTATTTCTGGTTTCCTTTCTTCGTTCTCTCTTGTTCGTGTTCAACAATGGCAACTACGAAAATCAGCTTTCATTCTTCAATTCTACACTTTGAACACGCTATTCATTAACTTAGTTAAAATGGGTATTGAAATGCCCAATTTATTTGTTCAAATTCGTATTCAATTTCACTCAAAATCAAGTAACTGCAATCTAGACGTTTTTGTTCAATTTCTGTCCAAGAACTCGTCCAGATTTCTTCTCTGCTCATTAAGCACTTTTGTTCATGTCCATATATATTTTCAACCTGTCCACAAGTCCGAAAAATTGTCCAAATCACTTTTAAGCATGTATAGTGTCACGCCCCGGTGATGCCCGACCCGAGCCGAACCCGGTCCAGGGGCCGATCAAGAGCGCGGGGGCGACGAAGTGCAAATTGAGAAATGATCTAGCGGAAGACTTAACCCTAACCACGGGCGATTAACAGCAACACGGAGTGCGCACAATCCTTTGAGCAAGAGTAAATAAAAGGGAAGAAAAAGGTGTTTATCACAAAGTAAACAACAATCTCAAACCCACAAACTTAGTTTAAGTAAAGCCCACACCGGCTCAAAATAAGTCATAAGCATCACAACTGTAGTATAAGACATAAATCCAAAACCAAGAACCCTACACAAAGGTTCGAACATAAAGCATGAAATAAACGATGATAAGTCACGCAACGATCTCCATCATCACACCCAAGCTACCTCTGACCTTTCCTCAAAAAGGCAATCCTGTCCGTCTGCGTGTCGCACCACGCAGCCCCAAATCAAAACACAAAAGAGGGGTGAGTTTTAACACTCAGCAATGGTTTTAATATCACTGTCAACGTAGAAAATACGATAGCTTAGAAATGAGATCGTTCAGATCAAAGATTTACATGGTGCATCACTTTCTGATCACACATTCATGTCACCTAACACTGCATCATAATGCATAATTTAACCTGCATGGATGTATCTCTAGCATACATATTCCCACATGCATTCACATCATAACCAATCCCGCATGGATGTATCTCTAACATACATATTTCCACATGCATTTTATCATCAAGGTCAACATGCATGGATGTATCTCTAACATACATATTCCACATGCATAACATCAAAATCAACATGCATGGATGTATCTCTAACAAACATATTCCACATGTATAACATCAAAATCAACATGCATGGATGTATCTCTAACATACATATTCCACATGCATAACATCAAAATCAACATGCATGGATGTATCTCTAACATACATATTCCCCATGCATAATGTCATCACAATCCACCTCCATCAAGGAGTAATCACACGTTAACGTCACACAGACGGGAGCATAGACAAGGCCACGGAGGCGTGTCATGGTACAAAATTCTACACAAGAATTCAAGAAAGATCGGGGTTGTCAATCCCTAATACTGCTCGCCCTGGACGATCCTGGCCAAGGATGTCCCATTCTCACACAGAGAATCTAGAGCAGGGGTGTTCGCCCAGGGACATCTCCTGCGGAGGGAAGAGCCCGAGTTCTCACACAGAGAACCCTAGAACACGTGGTAGCGGGGTGCACACGGCATACCACACTGGATTCTCAGGGTCCAGATGACACACATAATAATATTCTCACATATCCGCAAGACAAGTACACAACTCGTCCCCACATCATTCCATTAAACAAGACTCAACCCGGGGAGTGCACTCGTTCCACACAGGAACTTCAAATCGTTCCACACAGGAACTTCAAATCGTTCCACACAGGAACTTCAAATCAAAATATGTCCTTCCGGACCAATCAATTTGCGATTTATCCACGACCGATCAATCCGGCACACAATTCCATCACATTGCATCCAATCGGTCAAATTCGATTAATCACGATGAAGCCTCAATTGGAAATCCATTTTCATGATGCGTGCAGCATGGTACATGCGTGGGCAAAGCATACATGAATCCTAATCATGATAAGTGCTCTCACCAGCCCCTAATGCATCATTCATAATCACGATATTAAGCTTCAACAGCATCATTTAACCCCCACATGTGTGTGTGTAACTAGTAGAAGCCTTTCACATAATGCATATTAACATGCTTGAAAATCAACTCACTACCACACCACACATGTGAATTTCTACCTAAATATGAATTCCAGCGGAAATCATAGTAGAAGAATCGTTGAAATCATAGTTAAATTCAAAACTCAACCACAAAGGCTAAACACCTATAACATCACTCATTTCATCATTGAGTCATGGCAATCACCAACATTCACACACCATTAATCACAATTTATCATGACAAATCAGTCCAACAATGATTGTAGTCCTACTGAAAATATATGCTTATCCAAAGGGAACCAACCGTTCATAATTTCAAGATAACGATTCCAACATCATGCCACAAAACATAAGTCATCCCACCATCTCTAAGCATATGTCTCAACTCTATAAACTCAATAGCATGCATTTCCAGTAGCCTAACATAGCTTAAAACACTCCACATTCATATAAAATTGGCAAGCTAAAGTGGAATCATCAAAATAGGCATCATGTACACACATGCAATTTTCTGTGTAGCCGATCGATTGCCCTTCAGGCCGTTCGATCGGTTACACGCAAAAATTTGAAATTTTCAGTTCAGCCGATCGATCGCCCTGCAAGGCCGATCGATCGCCAATGCGGCAGAACATTCATCTTCTTCCTTTTGCAAAATCAAACCGAAACACCATAGATAACACTTCAAATCCACATCTAGCACCCTAATCATCATCAAAAGTCCTTGACTTCCAGAATATCAAACCAAAACATAATAATGCAAAACCCTAAGAAATCGGGATTAAATAATTCTATTTTCTAATCTTACCATTAACACACTAAATCAAGCAAACCATTTCGAAATAAGCCAAAAATGAAGAGTTTTACCATGGATAAACAGAGATTTCGAAGACCCATTACCTCAACACTTGATTAAGCTCGGATTGAAGAGTCACCCTTCTTGAAATCCTTGAAAACACAATGAGTTTGAATCAAACACCAATAGAAATCGATTTACTTAAGAAATCCCTAATTAAACCTTAGATCTAGGGCTTGTTGGTAGTAAAAATCGAATTTTGAATGTTAGGGTTTGTAGTAAAATACAAATTAGTAGCTTTTGATGGTCAAAAACGAATTGAATCAAGGGGAAAATGGTAGATTTGGAAGAAATTAAGAGAAAAGCCATGGATTAGTGCTTAATTAGAGCAAGCTTACCTTAATCGGCTTCTAATTCGGGCCTAAGTGGGGATTAGGCCAGCCTCCTTCCTTAGACTATTCCCAAAAATGAAAATGGCTCAGGTTTGCCCTTTTATAGTAAGGGTTGGGGGTATGCAAAGGTAAGTTTTGGGGTGTAAATATGAAAAGTAGGCTAAAAATGATTATTTTGCAAATTTAAGCACGAATTAAGCCTAATAAAATTCTGAAAATTTTTGTGGGACCTTAAATATATGTCTACGTTCATTTCACACAAAAATAAAATTTTCGACCGTGGGGCCCACAGGGGTCCCGCCAAAACCCTAATTTTTGGGAAAATAGTAAAAATTCCGAAAAATTCCAAAAATTCACAATTGGTTTAAAATCACTTAAAACCACTAATGTTGAAGTTAATTTTGGTTAAAACCATCATAAACTCTATTTATTTCACGAAATCACCGAATAAGATCAGAAAACACGTAAATCTCACGATAATCAATAAATAAAGAAAACCAAAACCGGTTCAAAGATGAGGGTCCTTACATATAGAGTATTGTAAATTTTTCTAAACATCGTCTACATACCTTGGGAAACGTGCATTACCTAAATCACATAAACAGTCATAATTCAAACGAATAAGACATTTGAAGAACATTGATTTTATTCAGATACAATCTTAAACAATTAACATTACCTAAATTAACTAATAATTAAATCATACTACTAATATCTATCTTAACATAAATAAACCCTAATTAACTCTTAATTAACCTAATCATACACTAGAAAATAAGGTAAATAGGCATATAAAATATATAAAAATCATGAATATCAAATACCCCCAAACCTATATTTTGCTAGTCCTCGAGCAAAACTAAAATAAAAATAATAGAAAACTCAAAACTAACTACTCCACTTCCGCAGGAAATCTCGATTGCATTTAGCATATGCAACAAGCCTTTAAACCCCTAGCTTACACTAGTGGACGAGTTATAGTCTCGTGAGGGTTTGCAGTGAATCAACCCACAAAATTCAAAACCAAAAAGTTAAAAGAAAACTAAAATTAACACCACAGAAAATTCACAGATCAACTCCTCCTACACATATGACTTCATTTAATAAAATCAATCATATGTAAATGTAATGATTAATACAACTTTTCTGCTAAAATAATAATTCATTTTGACAACTTCATATTGGTGACAAGTACTCATACATTAATAATAGTTTTGTTTCAAAACAGACATTGCCAAATAATTATATAATCCCAATTTCATGAATCGAACAACTCAATGTATCTCATGTCCACTCAGCAATTTCAATTTAACACTCAAAAATAGACATTAGCATCTATTCATCTTCAAGAAATCATAATAGAGAATCATGCAAAACCTTCCTTGAAAAATAAAACACCCTAGACCTGCTGACAACCCATTCAGGATATAACAAAATAATGTCCTACTAGAATTTTATGCTCATCTCATATGACATGTGTAAGGCTTAACCTTCTTAAGTTTTCTATAAGATCCATGTAACAAGTGTTAGGCCAGTGACTCCCATCCAGTTGGCTCAGGGCACTAGGTGTTAAAGCACCCCTCAGGCTTAATAATTTGAACCAAATAGGCTTTAAGGCTATGCATGTCATAAATTAGTCTAACTCTACCTTTTAACTTGAACACCCTATGCTTAGTGAGGCACGCCGAGTCCCGGTCTACTCAATAGAGAGACTATATTTTATTATTTACAATTTTTTTTCAACTCAATTTTTTTTCTCCTTTTTTTCTTCCTTTTTTTCTTCCGAGCACATTATACAATCAACCTTAATTGTGATGACAGAAAGTCTAGGCTAGTATACAAAATAGGAATAGTCAAGCCCAAAACTCTATTATGATAACATGAATACTACTAGATCATGCCAAAGTTTTACTCTCATAAGAAAATAATTACTTAGATTCAATGATATCTACCGAGATGTAAGACCATAATCAAGGGCTCAAATTCTCACTTAGACAAATGTCTTTCCAATTTTTTAAAATAAGAGCACAATAAACCAATATGATGTAATCAGAACTTAAAATCATTAAATTTGTCAAGTCATATAAACATGTTCTAAATAGACTGAAATCATTAAATAAAGTCACATCTAAAAGAAATATCAATGTAAATAAGCACAAACATAAAAAAAAATTTCATCATTTTTTTTAACTAAAACTAAAACACATACTCTAAACAAAAACTAAAAATATCTTTCTATACCCCCAAACCTAAACTAAACATTGTCCTCAATGTTTAAAAGAAAATAATGACAACTGTTAAAATAAGTAAAGAGGAAAAAGAAAAGATAGTACCTCTCTTGATGTGCACATAGACATAGCTATCAAAAGAAAAATGGTTAATAAAACACAAACATAATCATATAAGGGTAAATAATGAATCAAATAAGCACACCCTAATAATGATTAGAGTAATCAACAAAAATAAATAAATAAAAAATTAATTAAAAAAATAAAAATAAAAACACTAACTACAAATGTAAACAAAATAACTATCAAAACCTAAAATTGGGTTGCCTCCCAAGAGCGCAAAGTTTACTGTCTTCAGCAAGACACACATGAAACTCAGTCCTGATAAACAGGATCTTCCAAAAGTAATTCATCAACTTCTGCACTCCTCAACTCTACAAATGGTTTAAGACAGTGACCATTAACCTTAAACACATCCCCATTCCTAGGATTCTCATCTCAATAGCTCCATGCGAATAAACTGTATGAACTATGAAAGGACCAGCCCATCGAGATCTCAATTTTCCTGGAAATAAATGCAAACGAGAATTAAAAGAAGGACCTTTTGACCAGGTGCAAAAGATTTCCTCAAAATGTTCAGATCATGAACCTTTTTCATTCGGTCCTCATAAGTTTTAGCACAATCATAAGCATCATTTCTAATTTCCTCCAATTCATTAATCTGCAACTTTCTATGAACACTGCCTTGTTAAGATCAAAATTCAATTGTTGTATAGCCCAATATGCTCTATGTTCTAACTCAACAGGAAGATGACAAGCCTTGCCAAAAATAATTCTATAGGGAGACATTCCAATGGGAGTTTTAAATGCAGTACGGTATGCCCACAATGCATCAGTAAGTCGTAGTGACCAATCTTTCTTATTGGGGTTTACCGTTTTCTCTAAAATGTGTTTAATCTCCCTATTAGAAATCCCAACTTGACCACTAGTCTGGGGGTGGTAAGTGTAGCAATTTTATGGGTTATACAATATTTCTTCATTAATTGCTTAAAAACCATATTAAAAAAATGCTTCCCCCCATCACTAATAATGGCACGTGGAGTACCAAAGCGTGTAAAAATATTTTCTCTCAAAAAGTGAACCACAACCTTGTGATCATTGGTTTTGCAAGCAATTGCCTCTACCCACTTAGACACATAATCAACCCCGACAAGTATGTACAAATTACCGAAAGAATTAGGAAAATGACCCATAAAATCAATGCCCCAAACATCAAATATCTCAACTATCAAAATCGGGTTTAGTGGCATCATATTTCTACGTGATATAGTCCCTAACTTTTGACATCTTTCACAGGCTGAGCAATAAGTGTGAGAATCTCTAAAAATGGTGGGCCAATAAAATCCACACTGCAAAATCTTTGCAGCAGTCTTTCTAGAACTAAAATGACCACCACAAGCATGATCATGACAAAAGGAGATGATATTTTGTTGATAATTTTCAGGAACACATCTAATTATCTGATCGAGACAATATTTGAACAAGGGTCATCCCAAAAGAAGTACTTAACCTCGGCTAAAAATTTATATCTATCTTGTTTAGTCCAATGAGAAGGAATCTCCTCAGTAACAAGATAATTTACTATATCAGCATACCAAGGTAACTGGGAAATGTGAAGTAAATGCTCATCAGGAAAACACTCAGTGATAGGTACAGAATCATCAGTAAAATCAACTGTCAATCTAGATAAGTGGTCTGCCACAACATTTTCGGAACCCTTCTTATCCCGAATTTCCAGATCAAATTCTTGTAGCAACAATATCCATCGAATAAGACGAGGTTTTAGCATCCTTTTTAGATAAAAGGTACTTCAATGCAGCATGATCCGAATAGACAAAGACCTTAGATCCTAATAAATAGGACCTAAACTTATCTAGTGCAAAAACAACAGCTAACAACTCTTTTTCAGTGGTGGAGTAGTTGAGTTGAGCATCATTTAGAGTTTTACTAGCATAGTAGATCACATGGTGAAGTTTATCAATGTGCTGCCCTAAAACAGCGCCAATGGCATAATCAGAGGCATCACACATAATTTCAAAGGGCAGACTCCAATTTGGTGGTCTAATAATAGGTGTAGAGGTCAATTCAGTTTTTAGCATTTCAAAAGCATGAAGACACTCATCATCAAAAATAAATGGAGAATCCTTGGCAAGTAAATTGCACAAAGGTCTAGAAATTTTACTAAAGTTTTTGATGAATCTCCTATAAAAGCCTGCATGACCCAAAAATGATCTAATTTCTTTTACAGTTCGTGGAGGTGGAAGATGAGAAATTAAATCAATTTTAGCTTTATCAACCTCAATGCCCTTCTGTGATATGACATGCCCAAAAACAATCCCCTTCTGTACCATAAAATGACATTTCTCCCAGTTAAGTACAAGATTCTTCTCTTTACACCACACTAGCACTAGGGAGAGGTGGTGCAAACACTCATCAAATGTAGAGCTAAATATGGAAAAATCATCCATAAACACATCTAGGAAACGTTCTGCCATGTCTAAGAAAATGCTAATCATGCACCGCTAGAAAGTGGCTGGTGCATTACATAACCCAAAGGGCATGCGACGGTAGGCAAACGTCCCAAAAGGACAAGTGAAGGTAGTCTTCTCTTGATCCTCAGGTGCTATAGGAATCTGGTTATAACCGGAATACCCATCAAGAAAGCAATAATAAGCATGACCGGCTAACCTCTTTAACATCTGATCTATGAAAGGAAGAGGAAAATGATCTTTCCTTGTCATAGCATTCAACTTCCTGTAGTCAATACAGACACGCCAACCCGTTTGAACGTGGGTTGGGACTAACTCATTAGAATCATTCTTGACTACTGTTATACCAGACTTCTTTGGCACAACCTGAACAGGACTCACCCATCTACTATCAGAAATTGGGTCAATGACACCCACATCCAAAAGCTTCAAAACTTCTGCTCTAACTACATCTTACATGACAGGGTTTAAGCGCCTTTGAGATTCACATGAAGGTTTAGCATTTTCATCTAAGTGAATTCTATGCATAACTATAGAAGGACTAATACCTTTAATGTCAGCAATTGTCCACCCTATAGCCTCCTTGTGATGTTTAAGGACATCAATTAATTTTTTCTCTTGATTATCATCTAGATCGGAAGCTATGATGATTGGTAAAGTTTCAGAAGAACCTAAAAACACATACTTGAGGGTGTCAGGTAATGGTTTTAGATCCATCTTGGGTGGTTCCACAGTGGATGGAAGGGGTGGTGATGATGATAGTGAAAGAGGAGCCACTTTAAGTTGCCATTTTTCAGTACTCATAAGAGGAATAGAATCTAGCAATGAATTAACCTCTTCAACTGATTTTTCAATGTCAAACCCGCAACCAAAGTGTGCTAGACAGGTCTCTAAGGGATCCTCAGAATGTGATTGAATGAAGGTATTATGAACAAAACCATCAATCAAGTTAACTTCTTGCACATCTTCCATGTCCGATGGCTATTTGTTTATGTAAAAAATGTTAAGCTCAACCGTCATGTTTCCAAAAGATATTTTCATCACCCCATTTCTACAATTTATTAGAGCATTGGATGTGGCTAAGAAAGGACGACCCAAAATAATAGGAATTTGCCCATGGATATTCTGAACAGGCTGAGTATCAAGGACTACAAAGTCTACTGGAAAGTAAAATGTGTCAACCTTAGTCAAAACATCTTCAACAACACCTCTAGGAATTTTTACAGATCTATCAGCTAATCGAAGTGTCATTGATGTCAATTTCAACTCTCCCAATCCCAATTGCACATACATAGAATATGACAATAAATTCACACTTGCCCCCAAATCTAACAAAGCCCGCTCAATGTGATGATCCCCTATCTTGCATGAAATGGTGGGACAACCAGGGTCCTTATATTTGACAGGGAATTTACATTGAATAATAGAGCTGACTTGCTCTGTTAAGAATGCCTTTTTAGGAACATTTGTTTTCCTCTTGTCTGTGACTAAGTCTTTTAAAAATTTAGCATAGGAGGGCACTTGTTGGATAGCATCAAGGAATGGGATGTTTATCTGTACTTGCTTAAACACCTCTAAAATATCTCCAAACTATGCATTTTTCTTAGGATTGAGTAGTCTTTGAGGAAATGGAGCTCTAGGCACAAAACTCCTAACTAGGGGGTCAACTAAAATAGGTGGGGAGTCATTGGGTTCCTGCTTCTCACTTTTTGACTCTGTATTCTCAGTTCTCTCTTCTTCAGGCATTTTTACATGATTGTCAAACTGTTGCCCAGATCTAAGAGTGGTGATTGACTGAACATGCCCCTGGTCATGTGATGAACTTGAAGCATTACTAACAGCATATTGATCTCTAGGGTTGGGTATAGGCTGACTGGGAAACTTGCCTTTCTCTCTCTCCCCTACATGAGTTGCTACATGGCCAATTTGAGTTTCTAGTTTAGCTATGGCTTGAGTGTTCATTTGACTAGAATTTTTAAGTTCTAATATGGCCAAGTTAGTAGACTGCATGAATGTTTTGAGAGACTCTTCAAGTGATGATTGTTGACGTGGTGGTGCAACAACTTGAGGAGCTAATTGGGGGATAGAGGTGTAAGAGGGGTTGGGCTGCTTAAATTGAGTAGACATTTGCTGCATTGGTGGCCCTACTCCATTCATGGGAGGCTGGTTTTGCCTCCAAGAGAAATTTGGATGATTCCGTCAATTTGGATTGTATGTCTCAGAGAAGAGATTGCCAAACAATTTCCCATAATTATTTAGTGCATTTGCTTGGTCAGCAAAACACTCAGAATAACCTAACATGGAAGGACACATTTAAGCACTATGCATTGGACTTGCACACAGAGAACACACTTCATTTTGAATCTGGTTGGCGGAATTCATATTTCTAGCAAGGGTCATGGCTTCTACTTTTCTAGCCAACTGGTCTAACCTAGCTTTCATGTCAGTATCTTCCCTTACTTCATATAAACCTCCTTTCATAAGGTTTTGGGTTAGTTTTTCTTTATGGCTTGAAAAATCCCATTGCTGGGAACTCTCAGACAAACCCTCTAAGAACTTATATGCTGCATCATCATTGAGACTCAAGAAACACCCACCATTCATGGATTCAATCATATCGCGGTGTGTTTGAGTCAAACCATTGTAAAAGTATTGCACAAGCCGCTATGTTTCAAAACCATGGTGGGGACACTTCAAAAGCAAATCCTTAAACCTCTCCTAACTCTCATAAAATTTTTCGTACTCCTCTTGACAAAAGTCAGCTATCTCTCTCCTTAAGGCATTGGTTTTAGACATTGGAAAAAAATTTGAAAGGAACTTGCTAACAAGTCCCTCCCATGAATTAATAGACCCTGCTAGAAGAGAATTTAACCATGCCTTAGCGTTATCCTTTAACGAGAAAGGAAACAAGCGTAGACACATTGACTCATTAGAAAAATTTTGAAATTTAAATGTAGCACAAATTTCAAGAAAATAGACCATGGAAGGTGGGGAGAAGTTGAATGACTTGAGCTTTTAACTCAAAGTGTGTGGCAATGGTAGCAGGCAATACTATACATGAGGGAGGATTGATAGAAATTGGTGAAAATAACTCCCTAAGGGGTTTGGCCTCTGCATTGTTATCTCCCATTGTGAATGGAATATGTGTTTCAAATTCACTGCTCTCTAAGGGGTTTGAATCTACTTTAACTAATCGGTGTGTTTGATCACGTAGCCACGTGGTCATACACGACTAATCCCCTCTCTAATGCCCCTTGTTTTTACCCCTTGTTTTTTGACACACTAAACTAAAACTAGTAGAAGGGTAAATTGAGTTTTGATTTAGTTTGTTTTCCTTTTCAAGTCCCTGGCAACGGCGCCAAGAACTTGTTGTTAAATTTTAATTGTTTACTTGCAAGTGCATGAATCTATAGTAGTTTAGCAGCTAAATCGAGTGTCGATCCCACAGAGACTTGAAATTGGAAAACTAAATTTAATCTAACTCAAATAAACTCTAATCTAGTTAACAAATATAAAAATAATAATTGGACTAAAGTAACTAACAAAAGCAAATAAGAGTTCAAGGCAATTAAACTATCTAAATCAAAATTCTAAAACTTTAATCTAAGAATAAGAAAGCAAAGCAAAATAAACAAAACACTATTTAAATAAGGTAAACACTAAGAATCAAACAAAATACTAAGGCATAGAAATCCACATTTATTAAATCATAGAAACTCATAAGCATGATCATTGATCATATTTCCACATCATCTCATAATAATCTAAAATTCAATCTTCGTTATTATAGAAAATATCATCATTAAGCTCTCATCTATAATAAATAAATATTTTATTTCTCCTCACTTCAACGGATTAAAATCAAGTCATTAATTGTATCCACAATTTGTAAATCACAACTAATACCTAATTTCAATATTAAACAAGACAGAACCAAGTAAAAAAAACTAATGAAAATCAATTTAAATCATGAGAGAAGCATGACTAAACTCATATCCAAATCAATCTCATTAATTAAAGAGGTAGAAACAAATAACATTAAAACCACCATTAAGAAAAATTAATCAAGTCTCATAATTATAAAATTCTATAACTTAATGAAGTTTCATCCAAGCCTTAGCAATAAAATTTAGCTACTCATTAATCTAAAAAATAAAATCTTCATTAGAACAAATGAAAAGAGACTTACAATTTAGAAGAAAATTGAGCAAAAATAAAAAATTGAGAACTACTACAGTACTGGTGAACAGTAACCACGGGTTACTGTTCATCGTCTTCAACCTCTGGTCATGAACAGATCTGCTACAATAATCCCCGAACTAAAAATTTTGTTTCTACTTCTTCTTCGTTCCTCTGGCTTGAGACTTAACTTTATTACTTTTAAAGTGTTCTCTCATCAATTTCGGAGGATGAGATTCAAGGAATTTGGCTCTAGTTCACTCTATTCTCCTCTCTCCTTCTCTGCAATTCTCTGCCTTTAAATAAATTTCTGGACAACAACTATTTTCCTTGTTTAAGTTTCAATTCCGCCCCAAAATAAGAGCTCTTTGCTATGTTTAAACATTCCTGTAATAAGCTTTCTTGTTGCTCAATTCTTCCCACTTTATTTCTGGTTTCCTTTCTTCGTTCTCTCTTGTTCGTGTTCAACAATGGCAACTACGAAAATCAGCTTTCATTCTTCAATTCTACACTTTGAACACGCTATTCATTAACTTAGTTAAAATAGGTATTGAAATGCCCAATTTATTTGTTCAAATTTGTATTCAATTTCACTCAAAATCAAGTAACTGCAATTTGGACGTTTTTGTTCAATTTCTATCCAAGAACTCATCTAGATTTCTTCTCTGCTCATTAAGCACTTTCGTTCATGTTCATATATATTTTCAACCTGTCCACAAGTCCAAAAAATTGTCCAAATCACTTTTAAGCATGTATAGAGTATTGTAAATTTTTCTAAACATCGTCCACATACCTTAGGAAACGTGCATTACCTAAATCACATAAACAGTCATAATTCAAATGTATAAGACATTTGAAGAACACTGATTTTATTCAGATACAATCTTAAACAATTAACATTACCTAAATTAACTAATAATTAAATCATACTACTAATATCTATCTTAACATAAATAAACCCTAATTAACTCTTAATTAACCTAATTATACACTAGAAAATAAGGTAAATAGACATATAAAATATATAAAAATCATGAATATCACCATTTCAAGAGGCTCCACTCTCAAACTAACCCGCGCTTCCATTCACACAAATGTGGGTAGATCCACTCAAAGGGTATTTTTGTCATTTAGTTTAAAGCCTTATTGACATCCAATAAGTCCAAAATTAAAAGCAAGGGTATTATTTTGCTTCATGGACTCTGTGTAATTTTTTTAGCATGTGACGGGGTCGTAAACCCCTTGAACCGACCCAGGTTTTGACTAATGGTTTACTATAAACCCTGAGGGCAAAAGGGTCAATCAACCACTCACTGGGATTTTTCCTCATTAAGTGGTTTGTCTTATAATTAGGTTACACATTAAACTCTCACTGAGAATTTTATCAATTTTTTTTATCAACTCATAGGTCCCTGAACTAGAGTCCCGAAGTCGGGTAAGTGGTTTACCCACGGTAATTTAACTATTAGGGGGAAAAGGGTCATTTTACATTCTCTGGGATTTTTCCAAGGTCTGAAACTTGGTCCAAATACTCCCAAACCTCTCAAGGTCGATAAGTGTTTCATAGAATTATTTTGACATTTTTAGCCCCTGAACTGAACCCTGTTCAACCCATCATTTATTTCTCCTTTTTTTTAAACCCGGGCCTGGTCTACAGTTCCAGCCCAGAACGGCTGGACCCGCAAACCCGCTTGTGGGTCATCTTCCTCGTGGAGACGCTTGCAAGGCCACGGGTGGCGACTGGATCTAATCCAGTCTCTGCCAGCCGGGCTCTCCTGTCACCGGCGGAATCCTTCCACCGAAGGATCGTCAAATCTGCTTGCAGGATCCAAAGCCGTCATCTGATGTGACGCCGATTTGCAATTTCAAAAAGCTACCAGAGAAAAGATCGCATCTTCCGGCCAACAAGTGCTGACCTCTGGCATTCAACCGCTGGCTACCACCCAAGGGAAAAAAGACAGGTCGGATCAGATTGCCGACAAGGGGCGAATCCGATTGACCTTGCCCTGACATCCATGGTGGCCGGTTGTGGCTTCCGCCCGTGGCCGAAAGGCCTATCCTTATTTTTTATTTTTTTCTGATCTATCCAGACAGGATGCCCACCTATGGTCGATTTCGTCCGGCGGTAATCACAGTTTCTTGCACAAGTAGACCGGCTGTCCAGTGGCTAACCAGCGGCCGTCCAATGCTTCTAAATAATAATGGTTTTACACTACAAAAATTATTCTAATTGCCGAGATCTAATAACATAATTTATATCTAAATTTTTTAATAAAATACTCATTAACTAATACAACGATCTTACCTAGTTGTCAGTTTGCCGTCAATCCACTACTGCTGGAGCCTCGCTAGAAAATTTCCTCCTTCTAATCCCCGTCCAAAAAGCCCTAATTCTTTATTTTTATAGGTATGGGATTAGGGCTCCTAATCCCATGAGAAATTGGGCTAAATCCCTTCAATTCATCAACCAAATTGGGCCCAAAAACACAATTTCAAAATACTAATTGATCGGGCCTGTATAGTGACTTAAACAGACAATTCGTGCGTCTAATTTGGGTAAATGGGCCCCACACGATATGTTCAACTTCAAACGGTCGTATCTCCGTCATCCGAACTCCGATTCACGCGTTCTTGGTGGCATTTTGAAGCTTCCTATCTACTTTCTACCCATATAAATTTCAGTCACCAATTCTAATCATTGATTAAGTTATTCCAACAAGAAGATCGAAGGGTCCAACACCCTAATTTCCCATGGTTAACTTCGGGAATTTAGAAAATTCCCAGACGTTACAGATGTATATATAGTATATATATTAGTATAAAATAACATAGAATATTCTAGGTGCATGAAAGGTTAAAGTTAAAAAATTTGTACAATATGGGTATAATATGTAAGAAGTGATATATAACAAAGTGAGTCGAGTTCAAGCCGAGCTTCGAGTCTATCTCGAGTCGAACCGATCAGGTTTTGAGTTGAGTTAATTCGAGCTGGCCCATGTTCGAGATTGGCTTGTTTACTTTCGAGTTTGAACCGAGCTTGAGTCGAGCTCCGTTCGAGCCGAGCCAAATTTGAGTCAAACCGAGCTGAGACGGTTCATCTCAACGAGCTAGCTCAACTCATTAGTAGCCTTAGTTTTGGGTACCAATCGACTATTTGATGGAGCGATTAATTGATTCAAGTCTTCAGTGCAACAGTTCATAACCGATCGATTTATTTTTCTTGTGTATATTGCAATGATCAATCGATTTACATTGTAAAATTATAATTTTAACTTTTTTACCCTAAATTAGTATGAAACTTTCAAAATCACTTCTTAAATTCTTCTAAGTGACTTTTGTATAAAAATGTATAATTAATGAACTTTTTTCTCATCAACATTTTTAGTCTTCAGCCTTGATCCATAAGAATACGTTTGTTCCTAACTTTTAAGTTCATTAATTCTAAACCTAACTCTACCATAACTAAATCTAATTATATTTTTAAAACTAATAATATACTCGAAGTTTTGACATAATTTTGATTAATGAAATTAGCTAATTATATTTTATATGACATATATATATATAGTTGTTTGGATGGATGATTGTAACTTTGATGTTGATGTTGATATCTATGTTAGTTTGTATTTTACCCAATTATGTGAGTGTATTGGACTTCCCACATCCGTTCTCGTTATAGTGGGCTCCCCATGTACTTAGTTGTTTGTTAATATGTTTTCTTTACAAAAAAAATATAGAACTCCCCTTAGCTCAGAACTTAAATTCTCGTATTTGCGCTATGGAAATGTAGTCCACTAATTATCTAGTGTCTAATATGAAATATTAATTATTTAGATCATCCATTTTTCCCACTAACTAATTATAGTGGGCTCGACGGTGGCGACGGCGGGCTGGACGTCGATGACGGGCCGGATGCCGGCAGAGGCGGGCGGTGGATCGCTCGACGGAGGCAGAGCGGAGCACTTCACTGGGGTGACTGGAGGCGGAGCGGATCAGGAAATATAAGATCGATGATTTCGTCATTCAGAACGAAGAAATCAACTTAAGTTGATTTCGTCACGAAATCAGTATTGTTCCGCGACTAGTGTCCGAAATTAGCCAAGTGTAGCAATTTCGTCGTTCCGAACGACGAAATCAGCTTAAGTTGATTTCGTCATTCTGAACGACAAAACCAGGTCAAGTAATAAAAGGTTTCGTCGTTTAGAACGACGAAATCGTATTAAAACCAATTTCGTCATTCTAAACAACGAAATCAACTTAAAAAAAAAAAAAAAAAAAAACCACGCTGGCGCCAGCTCCTTGGCTGGCGCCTGCGTGACAAAAACGAACACCACTTTGAAAAATATTTCCCAAAGTGATATATTTCAATAAATATTTTTTTAAATTATTATTTTAATAATTTTCCCATAAAATTAACACCATTTTGCCCCCAAAGGGTAGCTTCCAATCTACCGTTGATGCCCTCGTCTACAAGTTGATGTCAAGCTAGCACCAAGTCCTTGTCGACAAGTTTGGGGAGTCCGTCAACCCCAATGACCAGTCCCTTTTTTCACCATCCATCTTATTAAGATTTTTTTTTACCCTCTAGGGACGTAGTCTGAGATGTTTAAATCATCAATTAATATATTTTTCCTTTATTGCGCATTTTTATGTCACATTTTAATTGGGTAACAGCTTGGTCCACAAGGTTTATGAACCTATCGACAAAACTTGCAGAGATGCTCTTTTTGACTAAATCTTCAACTAATTGTTATCTCTGCGCTCTATTCCTCTTTCCGTGAAACAAATAGTTGATTTAACTTCAAATCCCATCAATTAACTTCTTTTTGTTTGCCCACATCCACCAAAGCTTCATCTCTTAATACTGGTTCTTTTTTCACCAAGGCCTCAAATCGGTAACCTTTTCCATCTTGGAGCTTCGGTTCATGGTTCATGTTAGGAAAGGAAGAACTGCTGGTCGGGGTATGAAATGGGGCTTTATACAGAAATGAGGTTTCTTACGGGCCAAGAAAAAAATTGGCATGACTTGTGGACTCCTGCCCTTGGAGCTCCGTCCGAACTTTGACGCATTGGCCAGCAGTCAATGGGTCTATCAACATGTTAACAGACATGCCGACAGCCTTCCTATTTAACCTAAAATTCCAGAACCTTTGCAGAATTGGTTAGGAAATTACCTAATATTTCCTGGGCACTACAAGCCCAGGAAATATTTTAGACTATCATCCGATGGCCAAGTGGTTGAACAGCTTGGTAACCTACGCAAGGCTGCACTTATAAATATAAGTGATGCACTTGAATGCCACAATTGAACCATTACCAAAGCTTATATTAATACAATCACTAAAGAGAAATATTTTGAAGTTCTATTAGAGCACACTGGACAAATAAAATTAAAAACAGTAATATATTTGCCATCATCACTTGGACATGCCTGTTACGAAGGTCATAAAAAATATATCATCCCATAGAAGTTCTTCATCATCCATGAGACTATGGCATTGTATAGTAGGTAATCATTTAACATTCTTCTTCGGAACTTAGTGTCTTGACTTTGTAGTAGCAGCTACAATCGACCTCTTCACACATAATATTATAATCAACTTGCTGTAATCGGATACTCAAGTTTTTGCTTTTTTGTTGTTCGTGGTTCCATTTCCTTTGGTCAAGCTCTCAATGAAAACTTCACCAACCCCTTCTCCTATCCCTTCAATCAGACCTCCAAGAAACCCTAAAAACACATGAGAAGCAAGCTTGGCTGCTGCTCCTATCTTACTTTGCTTTCTAGGTGTCTTAATTCCATGCACATAGAGTCCATTCACCATGTCCTTTGCGCAGAGAGCATGAAGATGATAGTCACAAACAGAGCAATTGTACATAAGACCCACTCGCTTTCTTCCGCACTCTGCACAAACAATGCTTGAATCACCAGCCGAATGCGCAGAACCCATTGAGAGGCTCAACGGATGTTCATGTGTTGGAAATTCCATCTGTTTCTCTAATTGTGCACAAGAAGGATGCATCTCAAAGCTGCAGGTGGAACAGCGGTAGGCGAACCCCTTGGTGGACTTGCCACAAACATCACATTTGGAGAGTAGAAAGCCACCTTAAAGCATGGCATGGCATAATATAAAATATGCGTAATCTCAGACACAAAAAATGCAGTTTTTAACTTGATCTTGCTACACTTCAGTTAAGAAATAAGCATAATTATAGATGTGACAGGATTAATCAAAATATTGAGTTGAACAGAAATTTTACAGCCAAGTGATTTATGATGGTGAATGACTAATTTTTGGAATTGAGTAGATGAAATAGAATCATTTGAAAACAACCTGTGTTCGGTTTTCTTGAAAGAGAGTAGTGCCCAGAGGACAATGAATATCTCGTCATGCAAGAGAGTAAAAGGGTATGAGCTTTGTAAGTGTGTATAGCCAGTGGCATGGAACAAAGAAGTGTATAAAAACTAAGTTAAAAGCACCTGTAGACACAATAAATTGCACAGATTATTCTTTTGTGCTTAATTAGTATGTGGGAGTGTTCTCTAGTTCCTTGTGCAAAAAATAATTAAATAATTGACGATATATATAGTAAATCTTATGATGAAAATGTTCTTCAAGGAAATAACTAGTCAAAGATATGCAACAGAAGCCTGAGACGCACCTGGTTTAGGAAAGAAAACCAGTTGATGTTTGCTGTGTAGGGGGTGGTTTTGCAGAGATGGAGATGCCAAGGCACAAAACTCATGGAGATCAAAGTCACAAATTTGGCATCTGAACCTTCCCCCGGCACCGTATTCCTTGCAGCCCATGCACGTGAAGAGATAGGGGATGTGAACTCGAGATATTGGGTGCTGAGGGTGGCTGAAGTGAACAATCTCATTTTCCTTCTTCGGATTTGGGGACATTAATGCAACTTCCATGGAGAGTGAAGGAGATTTCATTGAGGAAAATGTTTTTGATTTCTTCAGGCCTCGTTTGCTCATAGTTGTGGATGACACCAAGACCACTGATGGACATCTAACAAGCAACATGGAGAAGGATATATATACCACTGAAAAGTTGCAGATGTACATCGTAGAAGATGCCACTATGATTAGCTATAGGATGACGGGTTCAAAGCAGCTGGATGGGCACCACTCAGCGCCAGACGCGTCAGCAAAATGCATATGAAGCCAGACATGTCTGGTGCTGAGTGGGCACTCCCACCGTGCTGGGTGGGAGTGCATACCCAGCTAATCCGAATCCCAAGATGACTATATGATTGCAGGTAAGTATCAACTATTTTCTTCTCGTTGTAAACTTACATTGCAGTCTTTTCCTAGCTGCGAAAAGCTCGTAATTTAAAGGTAATAATTTGTGGAGTTCAGTTTTTGGGTCCACAAATGTTTCATCTAATGGCAGCAGCAATGCCAATTATGCAAGGGTGAAGAAGTATTTCATGCACTAGCTTTAGTCACTTTCTTCGATAAGTTGATCTAATTTAGCAACATACAACATTTCTATGGAGAAAGGTTTATATTGATAATTAAATGCAGCATTAAACATACACAGAAAATATTGAGAAATGCCTTGAATTATCAGCAGCATTAAACATGAATTTAATGCTGAGAGATATCATTTCTCTTAGCATGTGATTGTTAATTGTTAATCAAAACAATGCAGCGAGACTATATTTGTTATATCCTACTGTTAAAAATACTTACTCCATCTCACATTAATAGCTTCATTTGGTTTAAAATAAACTAAATAAATATAATAATGTGGGACGGAGGGAGTATCAATTGTGTCCATCCAGCTTCAGTTGTAGCAATGGATGGATCTTGAGGGAGACGTCCCAGGGTGGAATAAAGAAAGATAATTATAAAAAAATATAATTGCATTTTTCGTAATTAGTATTGGTGAAGAAAGCAATGGTTCCCAATACCGTATCCTAATCTTGGGAGGCGGTTCCTGTGCACCAAAACATCTGTGCTGGAACTGATTGGACACTATGGAGCCTTCTGATTCCTTATGAAAATGGAGGCATTAGACATTGCGGTGGGTCCAAAATAAGGAAATTTTGAGACCAGTGCATTAAAGTAATCCAGGCCTCTTTCTGTTCGACTTTGTGGAAGACTATTGGCTTTCATGTTGAATATTAAGCGGCTTGAATCATCTGGATTCCTTCAAGTCCCATTTTTCTTCCAATGTGACCCACTCATGCACATGATTTATTCTCCATACTTCTCAGTGATCACTTCATTCACAACTTTCTATGTTAGCATCTGGTCAGGAGATATGGCCAGGAGTCATACAGGCAAAAGAATTAACAGAGATTACAAATGTCATTGATGCTTTGAAGAAGGGAAAGCAGACAAATAGGAGATTAACTTTGGTTGAGCAACATCAAAGTCCTAAGTTCATTAGAAATTCCTGAAAGCAATCAGATCTTTTGAGTCAAAATTTTTGAAAAATTATTTTATTTATCTCTCGCCATATTGAAGATAATGCAATGCAAAAGTAAGATTTGACAACAACGCATTCGATTAGGATCAACTCTGGAAAAAGCTTGAATTGCATATAATAGAGAGTTAATATTTCTAAGGTGAATGTAGAATTAAAGCCGAGATAGATGAAATAATCCATTTAGAGTAACTGCATTTGAAGAAGAGATGCTGATTGTTCTCAGAGTCACTTTTGCATAGAATGAATCATTGAGAAGAATGATTCCCCACTTCTAGAGCTTATCCATAGTTAATAAAGAGTTAATTGAACATGAGCCAGACTATGAAAAAATGCTTAGGAATGAGAGATTTATACAAAATGAAGTCTGTCCAGGGAGGGATTATATGAGAAGTAGTTTGCGATAATTTATAAGCGGATACTGGCGAAAATTATCCTTATTGCGCAGGTGACCAACAAATGAAGTCTTCTTCTTCATAAAGGATAGGAAATAAAGGATTAATGAAAGCCAATAAAGTTTCACTTCTACTGACAAGAGCATCAAAAGTCCAATGATATTCTGTGGTCTGCAATCAGAGACAGTAGCCAATAAAGAGCTTTGGAGTTGTAAAAATTAACATGTTACCAAATTTATTAAGCAGGATTCCGTCATGTGTCCAAGGATCTATTCAGAAAAGGGTGGACATGTCATTTTCAATCTTGTATTTTATAGAAGTGCGCATATGATCTCTAATACCAAGAATTGATTTCCAAGAGTAAGAGCTTTTAGAGTTTGGAGAGGTAGCCCACTTAGAAGATCCTTGTAAATAATACGAGTGAATCCAATGAACCCAAAGTGACTCCTTATTAGTAAGAAGCCTCCAAAACACAATCCAGCTTTACAAATCATCAATCTTACGAATACCAAGCCCTCATTCTTTCTTAGCTCTAAATATTTTTTGTCCAATTGACAAGGGAAAAGTGCTTTGTATTATCTGTAGATGACCATAAGATTAGACATTAGCGTCTCCAAATAACTAATAGTTTTGTGTGGGAGTAAGAATGAAAGAGACCAATAAATACGTCAGCCTGCCAACACATATTTAATAAGTTGGACTCGCCCTTCGTGGGAAAGTAGCTTCTTTTTCCAACCTTCTAAGTTGTTATGAAATTTATCATAAAGGCTGGAGGACATGGAATTTTAAAGGTCATGCAAACAAAAGAGTGCCCAAAATAAGTCTATGCCAGCCCTTATACGAAAGAGTTACTAGTCAAATTACAGGTTGGAAATCTAGATTACTATCTTATGCAGGCTGTCTGAAATTATTGAAATCTATGCTTAATGGCTTTCAACTATTCTTATCATCTTGATGTAAGCTTCCTAAGAAAGTTATTTAACTGCTTGAGTGTATGCTCTCTATATTCCTTTGAAAAGGTATTGCCTATTCCTCATCTTCCCATAATATCTCTTAGAATAAGGTTTCTACACCTCTCCATGAGGGAGGTTTGGGTTTGAGGAGACCCAAGGACTAATGCAGGCTTGTCCAAACTGTTTTGGAATGTTATAGCAAATTATAATTCACTCTAGTGCAAGTGGATCCATGAATTTTACTTAAAAGGGAGACCCTATTTGAACTTATATTCCAAAAAATTGTTCATACACTTGGCATTCTATATTATAATCGAGAAAGAAAATGTCTCAATGGTGTAAAATTAAAAATGTAAATGGCAAATCAGTTTATGCTTTTGGGCAAATCAGAAGGCCCTTATTCACATCTTTGGGAGGCGTACTATTCTCCAACTTGGAGGTAGTATCACTAATAAATTATATGTGTTTTTGCAAAGTGTCTATTGGTCTCGTATCCCAGCTGAGACTATGCAGACTTAGGAAGTTTGGGACTTTCTCACAGCTCACAAGCTTATATTGACTATTATGCCTCACTCTTATGGGTGGTGTATGCCCTCAGGTAAATTTTCATTTAAATCTACATGGAATGCTTGTAGGAAACCCCATCCAAAAGTGAATCAGCAATATCATTTGGCATAAGTACATGGTTAATCGTTATTCCTTTGAAAGATGGATGTTTTAGATCAAGAAGCAACAGTAATGGTATGAAACTCCTAGAAGAAGACATCTAATATACAACATAGGGAATTGAGTGACTCAAGAAGCCTTGCAAAATGCCCTGTCAAGCTTAGAAATAATTCTATGAGAATTAGAAGTTTTGTTGCTCCAAGTGAATGTTGAATCACTTTTTATTTCAGAGAGTGTTGCATCATGGACAAGTTTATTGAGGTTGCATAAATAAGAAGAAGAAATAACGCTTTCACCAAGTTTTATATAGGGATGAGAAAATTCAACCCAATCCACATACCCCACCCCCTTAACCCATCATGCTCATTAAAAATAATGTCAGGATTTTAAAATTTTGCCCATTTTAAAAATAAGGATTGGAGTAGATTTACCTGACTAATGAGCACAAACTGACCTAGACCCTATTATTTAACGATAACATGACCGGAGGTGGAAAAGATTAGAAAAAAAATTTCCTTAAAATTTTATTTTCTCTTAGTTTTCTTATTTCATTTGATAGTCAGTTAGTAAATTTGGGGAGACTTGTAAAATTTTGATCAATTATCATATAATTCTGCAATGCTCTCTTCAACTCTCACTTTCTTTAATAACGCATACAATGTTTGAAGTCTATATATAATGTTACAATGCATCTAAATTGTTTATATGTTTGGCCCCTACAAAAATAAAGTACGAAATACCAAGTTAACAAAAAAAAAGTAGGGTTACCCGCTTACCCAACCCGACCTAAGTGGTATTAGGGTTTGTATTTTCAGTTCGTTTAAAAAATAGTGTTGGGTCATGACCTAGTTGATTTAAGTGAGAGTCGAGGCCGACCCTACCCAATCTGACTTGACCTGATCCCCAACCCTAGTTTCTCATCATTGTGAAATATTGAATTGAAGTATCAAGTGAGAATCTAAGAATCCATAATGCTAGATGATTGAGAGCCAATCTAATGCCAGACAGATTGACGTTCGAGTAAAGAATTAGCAACATAAATAAAAGAGCATAGGCAGGACATATTGTCATATATACAAGTGATCTTGCAGTGAATATGCTGACAACCAGTATCAATTATAGTAATAGCAAATAAATTTGGGTTCCACATGACCCATATTTGCCCAAGAGGGTCATAAGAGTAGTTATCAATATAAGACCAAGATTTGAATAAGTATAATGTTCACAACACGGCCTTGTGCTTTATAAATAACTAGCATCACTAACCCTCCCTTATTGCAATCACTGTGTTTTTTAAGTATAAAAAAAGGAAGCGATGAAGTTGAGCTATCGACAACTGTGGGGGTGATGGCCACCCGGTCAATGGCTGGCAATCACCATCAACAAAGTACAAAGGAGAAGTGTCCAGACATACTTGTTATGCCTAAGATTATTCCATAAATTTCCTTAAAATTTTACAGTTTTTTTTTTTTGCAATTTGATGGTTGTATTTTAAGGAAAATTGATGAAATTTAGAACCTATAAAAATTGTCTTTTATAAATTTAAGTCATCATATATAAATCTTTTCAACATAAACTTTTCAAATCACACAATCTAAAATCCAACATTCTCAGGCATGAATATGCAACATACAAAATTAAACACCATGATCATAGGCTTAAAGAAAATCATATCCTAGAGACCACTTATTACAAATCTCATAACAGTCTGAAGTGTGTAGTCACAAATACAAGTCTAGAAATATATACATCTCAAACTCTCACCTCACTAAATACAAAAAAAAATCAAAATAATACTTCAAGTTGTAGCAAAATAATGACTCATATCAAGTCAAAGGTACAACTGAAGCCTTAACATATCAGTCCTTACAACAAAAGCAAGAGTCTAACCTAGGGAACTTCAAACTAGGACTGCAAAAGCCTCAAGAATATCTAGGGCTAAAAAAAGAAAAAAATGAGTATTTTCATACTTAATAGGAAAATTTGAATCAGTGAACTCTGTAAGTCTGTACATAGCTACATTCATGAAGTATTAACTTGAAGCAATAATAATGTAATAAATCAAAGTCTCACATCATAGTCATGTTCATACACGTTCCAACGTACTCATACCAATATGATCATACTTGTATCAACATACCATACAGTCTTACACAAGCTCTTACACTTACAGTTTTACTCTATCTCTTAAACTTATAGTTTTTCTCATACAATTGTGCTCATAGTCCTACAATCTTAGTTATACTTGAATAATCTTACTCATACTCATACATTCTTACTCTTACTCATATACTCATTAACAAGGTAATCGGCTCTATTGTTGACGAAAAAAATATCAATGGGGAGTCACCCTAACCTCCAGGGAGCAACTAGATGTTATAGATTTTTTCGAAAGTAAGACACACCTATGCTCATGAGGCACATGATCAAATAAGTAAGAGTAGATCCATAATAATACTTACTTAATCACACAAATGCCTACTCTTTACGGCCATACAGTGTCATATAGTGCCAACTAAGGGTAGAAATTATACAACACCACTTTTGGGCCAAAATCTTACATCACATACGGGTCCAAGCATACAATGTCATCCATGGGTAAAAAATTATACAATGCTCAACTACCTACAGGATACACATGATGCCTAGACATGAAAAATGCTAAGCCGATTAAACATCAGATGGCTCAAATACCGAACTTAATCTACCAAACCCCTAAGGTCTTATACTCACAAAGTTATGAAATTAGTTTTTCATAACATTCAACTTTGAGTTAAATACTTTATTTTGGTACAATTATGCTCTAAAATTCTCCCGTCTTGCATTCTTCTGCTAACAATTTTAAAGCCAAACCTGTTCTAAAACTTTAGTCCATCAGTGTAATAGGCTTTGCTTAATCCATCCATCTCATAACTATAATCCAATATACATTTCAGCATAGTGATGTAACATACTCTTCATATATACCTACATTCCATGTCATCCACCTATGGGCAATTGATCTCACTCAAAATTCATTGAACTAAGTTCATCTGAACTAACTGCAATCGTCAAACTCTTACTAATAAGTTACTCATTTTCATTACATTTCAATTCATAATATGCACATTATGCTCATACAATTATGCTCTAAAATCTCACTATCGTACATCCTCCAGTTAAACCACAAACCTTGAGTTAGCATATTCACTAAACCCTGAAGTCTTTTGCTCGTTCTTCATTTATACATTAGCCCTAGCATGCATTCTAACATACAATGCATCCTATTATAAAATTATGAGTTCAAAGTCCCGAAATTTGCCATTAGAGTGAGCTCGATGGTGGGGTGCAAGATGGTGGCGTTGTCAATGGCGAAAATGGCAGCCCAATGCAACACCTAATTGAGAGAGAGAGAGAGAGAGAAAGAGAGAGAAAGAGAGAGAGAGAGCTACTGTCACAAGGGTTTAGGGAACACTGGAGTAGTCTTGGCAAGACAAGGGGCTTAACTACACTCTGGGAAAAGAGTTTGAGGTACATTGCGGTGCACAAAGGGCATCCTAGAGTATGGTCATGCCAAAGCAGTAGCGAGACTGAAAATGGGGGTGGGAAAATTGAAGGGTGGCTGATGGCTAAGAAGTGCTTGGTTGATCGCAAAACAATGAAATCACTGGTGCACAACACCCGATGGCAGAAATTTCACATCGTCGACGGACAAAAAGAGGGTGGAGGGCATGGATAGGTACTGAAGGACAAAGGGAAAGTTGGAGGAGGAGCTAATGGTTGAATCTGGCCAGTGGCAATGCTGGTTGACTGTTAGATGAGGCAAAGGCAATGCCTTTATCCTAAAAAACTCACACAACAACACATATGCATGGCCAAAGGGGGCAACAAGAGGGGGTTTATGGAGAACGAACTAAAATGAAGAGAAAGAGGGGAAAGTGGGGCAAAACAAGGCATACCAAAACTAACGGCGTCAACAACAAAATTGAGCATAAGAGAAATAAAAAAAGGGGCGAAGGTCTACTAGGCATGTGTCAAAGCGGAGATGCAGAGAGGGGCTAATAGCAATAGCCCCTGCCATCACTAGGCATAGGCAAAGCCAATAAAGGCCGGATGGCCACTACCGGCTAGTTGCTGCAATGGCTGAAGGAGGATGGAAGAAAAAGGGGTGTCTGGAGCAAGTTGAATGTGAGCGGAATAGCCCCTGGCTGTGGCCCCTTATTGTTGCTAGCCCGACACGAAGCCAACAAAGGCTCGGAAGTGACTATTGTATGTGGCAATAGTAGCAAAAGAGAAATAGGGATAAAAGAGGGAGAGCAACCTTGTTCAGGGCATAAGGGGGGTAGAGCAAGCTGATGACAACGACCATCGCTGGGCTGAGCCAGGTTGACCAATGCGGATTGGCAAGTGCCAACTGCCATAGATAAGAAACGGGGGAGAGAGGGCATCTGGCACTTGGTACTTCATGATGGCCGTGCGCGGATGACTCGCCCGATCCACCTTTTTTATTTTTTTTTCTTTTCCCCTTTTCCTTTTTCTTTTTTATTTCTTTCTTTTTGTTTCACCTATTTCTCATTTTCTCTCCTCTTTTTATTTCTTTTCTTTGCACATTGACAACATCTATGGTGCACCAAGACCCACTACCTGCAACTAGGCCCTACACCCGCCCTTACATACACAAATTTTAAGGTGTAACAGAAAAATTAAATACGCCCAAGCATCAAATTTTCCCACAAAAATAAGCAGAAAAATTACAAAAAATAAAACACAATCAGAATCATTTCAATATTAGTCACCGTGTTGTGAAAGGTGCTATTTTTCAAAGTTGCAGTTGTTGGATAAATTGTAGTTGTTGGGTTGCAAAGGGACACAACACCTACAGGCATAGTTCTAAGTGAGGAACAATTATCTAATGGGATGCACAAGCCACATGGTGCATAGGTCCACTCATTGTTTAACATGTTTTAACACCTTCTATGTGTATGAACGAGAGTAACTTTATACTTTTCATCAATTTCGTTTGTGTCAAAAAGTGAATGGACCTATACACAATCATATGGTAAATGAATTCCCCTTGATACTTTCTCCCAAGCAATGGCACGATACCGCTGGATATCCATTCTAGTAAGGATTCTTCTTTGTGACTAAAACCTTCTCAGCATTTATAAATAGATTGTCCATCTGGAACAACTTCAAAGAAGAGATTGCCCTTGGAACACAACAGAGGTGCCATTGATTGTATCTGAACACTGCAAGGGACTAGGGATCGAAATAGTCGAAGACCTATTCTAGCCTTCTGGAATGCATACTTGGGGTATGATAGATGGTGCAACAATAGTTGACAAAAAATAACATGTTAGGTAAAAGAACATACTATTGACTGTTGTGAACTACGGCAAGGTGGATGTAGCCACCAATGTAAATAGAAGTGGAAAATGTTCCTGAACGAGCTCCATGACAAGAGTCCGTGACAATGGTATATGGGTGTCCTATTATGGTACATAATTACCCAACATGATACATAGCTGTAGGGGAGAATGATACTATATAATTATGCACCATGTTGACCTCTATGTGCCTTGCTCATGGAGACTGGGTCATGGAGCCGGACAGGCTGGACGGGTTCGCATTTCACTTCGACCTAGTAAATGGAAGACACATTTTGGTAATGCTATAGTCTATGCATAGGACTTATTGAGGTATGTTTAGAAAAAAATGAAAGATCAAAATAAGGATTTTCTTATGGATGACATATTTGGTTGTATTCAATAGCAATGAGGGTATGAATAGATATACTGATATGCAAGATCTTTGTCGAGGTTGCCTCTTAGCTTGATAGCCTTCAAAAGTTAATAAACAACTACAGATGCATCGATAACACTAATGTTGCTTTTATGGAAATGACAAGGCCACTGGCAGCCTCCTAGCCCTCATTGTGGGTCCTATGTTGGGCTCCAACGTTCTGAGTTTGAGTCATTAATACAAGTTTGTTGCAAATATCACATGCTTTTGATTTTACTCTATTATTATACTCTTTTTGTCTTATACTTGTAGTTCCATTTGAAAAAATAGTAATTTTTATTAAATAGTAAAACTTACGAATAAAAAAAAAAACTATGTTTATGATATTTTTTAAGTACTTAATTATTTAAATTGAATAAAATAAAACTATTAATATGGAACATATTTTTTTACCAAATGGAGGTATTAATTTAGGATAGAGGGAGTATATGTCTTGTGATGAAAAATAAAGTATTTAAGGAAAACATGTAAGGATAGAAAATTTAACCATTTAACTGAAAAATTGAAACTCTCAATACAAAAATTATACTCCCTCTGTCTTAAATTAATATTCATCTGACAAAAAAATTTGTTATATACTAATAGCTCTATTTTGTTAAATTTAAATAATTAAATATTTAAAAAAGAGTATCATAAACTTATTTTAACTTCTCTTAAATGTGGCTTTCAACATTTAACAAAAAATACTATTTTTTCAAATGTATCTATTGATATGGGATGAAGGGGGTTAAGAAATAGATGGATGATGGATGAAGTTTCAAATCAAATTGGTTACCTAGGGGCAAGGTATGAGAGATTTCATGGCTATCTAATTTTCTCAATATCTTTTAAATAATTATTCTTTTTGTGTTGTAATTCATAGTCTAGATAATCTAGTATTATTTTCTCCATTGGCATATGTAATGTGGTTCTCTTTCTAAGAAATTACTATATAATTTTATTTATGTCTTTGTGCACGACAAACCGCCAATCAAGCCAGGCTAATTGGTGTAGATGACAATTCAAAAAAAAATGAAGAAGAAGGAACTTTGTTAATTATGACTGATGAACAGGGTCTTGTAGCCATTATTAGGTCAACCTTTCACACACAAGATCAACAAATCCATCACTTTTTAGAAGGTTCTGATTCGATTCAAAGTAGTGGAAGAAAACCTTCCACCCTTTTTGTCAAATCATAAAAAGGCCAAGCAGATAAAAACCTAAATATTTAGATCTTAGATATGTATATATGTATCTAGCACAGGAAAAGTGATCTCCATATTTTGATTTATGAACGAATGAGTTGTATGTCATTTACTTTCGCAACAGATTCGCATTTCCAACAATGTCTCAGTAAAGCGGATGCCTGTTTTATTCTTTTTTTTCCACCAAACATGTATAAGTTTTTTTATTTTATTTTGTTTTATTTTATTTTAAAAGTTCGTTGTGATCCTTTTCGCAATTCAGGATGGAACTTTTTTTCCATTTATTTCAACTTATATTATCATTTTTTAGAAAAAAAATTAACTTGTCATTAAAGGGAATATTATTGATCATGATTTCGTTTCAATCAGGAAAGAGTACCCACCAGAGAAGTTTCTTGCTTCCAGTCATTTCGGCCACGGAGCATGTAATAGATTCCCTTACAATGAAGAAAATGAAGATTTTAACTGCAGCTACATTAGTCTGAAAAGATAAGGCAGCCATATTATAACTTTAATTTTGCTTCCTCTTACCCACATTCCTCTCAACGCAAAGCCTTCTACTTGGTGCAATCTACAATTCTGCATCAACTGCCGATTTTATCTTCGTAAATGTCTCAAAAAACTTTCCAATGAGTGGGTAGGGATGTCATTTAGGTCGGATAAATAGTAAACCCGACCCGACCCTAACGGGTTGGGTTTGGCTTTTAAAATTTTACCCGAATAGCGAGTTCAAGTTTTAGGTGATTCAACCTGACCCGACCCGAATATAAATATAAATATAAAATTTAAATTTTTTATATTTTTTAATATTATTTTTTAAAAAAATTAAAAAAATTTATTTTTTTATTCTATTCAGGTCAAACAGGTCGGGTTCAAGTTAGGTCAAATCGGGTTCAGGTCACAATTTTCTTATATAATGTTGGGTTTGAATTTGACAAAACCCAACTCAGTGGCATCACTATGAATGAGCACTCTAAACATGAACTCTTTCTTTGTCTTACAGTAAAAAACCTACTTTAATGAAAATATTTTTCAAACCGGGGCTCCATGAGTATGTAGCCATGATATATATATAAGCCTAACATGCTACATAATTACTAAGTAATTATGCAATATAAATATGTACCATGTTAGACCTTTATGCATCAAGTTAAGACATCTATGTACACACATACTTTGGTCCGGTCTGAAGCCTGTATGGCTAATGCCTCCTCACTTAAAAACCATCCATTTTGTCATATTTTGTCACACCAACTCTACGTTTGTTACAAGGCAAGCGAAAAACAAGAAATACTAGGCCTTGGCTGTGTCCCCCCAGTTAGTATGTGGACGGAACCAGGATTTTATCTAGGGGTGGGAGGAAGAAGTGAAGAATATTTTTTACATATCGATGTTGGCTATTCAATGTTTGTTTAGCTTAATATTAAATAAAATTTAAAATTATAGTTTAAAAAATTATAAGATTATGGTTTTGAAAATTATAAATAAAAAAATGTGGTTTATAAGCTATGATTTGTAGCACAATCCATGGTCAGCCTTTCGCCAATTAAAAGCTTTCACTTGCTAAATTAAATAAAACTCACGACCAAATAGATATTGTAAATTTAAAACATAAAAAAAAAAAACTCATAAACATAAACTAGTGAGAGTGGACCCACGAGCACAAGCTAGACTCTTATCTTCTTTTTCTTTTTCACCTCTCTTTTTTTTTGTCTCATTGAATTTAATTCTGTAATTAAAATATTCCCCCGTCCTATTAAGCTTTATTTAATAAAATAATTATTTTATATTAATAACTTTATTATGTTCAATATAAGTGGTTAGCTACTTTAAATATATCATAAATTTATTTTATTTTTTTATATATAAATTTAACTATTTAATAAAAAGTATTATATTTTAAATATAATTATTAATATAAAATAGAGAGAATATATTACACTCCCTACCCAATAATTAAACCCATTTAATAATTTTTTTAAATATAATTATATAAAATGGAAGGAATATGTAGCACTTAGTCCCTACTCAATAGGTCATCTCTTACTATTATATTTTCATTCACAAAGTAGACATCCGTGTGTTAATAGCTTTAGGGCTAAGAGGCTTAGAATAATAAAACAGGTTAATTATGTTGTCTTTATGGGAGTAGGTTATATAATTTTTTTATTAAAGCAGGAGGGCTAGGCCCCCCAGACTCCGTCGCCTACGTAGGTCCGTACCTGATCATTTGACCCCAATATCACGTCAACAGAGTACACAGCTGCCTGTCATCAGACCATTGCTAAACATCCACCTGCCAGAAGGGCACTGCTTTTACGTTGTTCTGATTCGATTCCAAGCAGCAGAAATGTGGACAGCCTTTCTCGACTTTAATTACGTTTAGATGTTTCGTTAAACGACCTACTATGATTCAGAGTTGGAAAACATGAAAGGTGTCCGCATTTTATTCGTTCAAGCAGCTGTGAGACCTCAAATCATACCAAATTAGATTCTTCCGTTACATTCACAATTCTTAGCTGTCAATGATACAAGCTTTTTATGTATAATTTTACGACTGCAGTCTTGTAATGAATACGACACAATAAGTATTGGATCATGGTATGAGTTCGGTCTGTTTGGTCTACACCTAAAAATTCGATTTGGGTGAACTGGTGTAGTTTACTAGGGTATGTCTAGGAACGTGGGGTGGACGCACAATTTCTTTCCATAGAAGTACATGTATTGTAGGCCCAAGTCATACATGTACACACTCACATGTGTATTATATATATGTGTTAGATATGCATACATATATATACTTCGTATATCTAATTATATAATTGCAAGTCATACATGGGACCTCCGTGGACCTTTTTGGGGTTGCCTCCCCACCCATGGGCATGACCATAGGCCTCCATGGGCTAATAGGCTTGAGCTTATACCTATGAATAAGACGTCAGGAGTTACGCACATGTAGGAGTTACGCACATGTAAGAGTGTATGAATGAGATTGGGTGTCCAAGCCCATGCAGGAAAAGGGAGTAATATATAGTGCTTGAGAGCCCTAACTCCTTACTACTACTCTCCTCTCTCTAAATTCTCTAGAACAACCATCCCTTGTCTCTTTCTCCTTGTTGCTACAACTCCCCTCTTGGGTTAAGCCGCACCCTCCTTAGCTCTCCCAGCTTTTTGCTCTCTTATGCAATCAAGGAGAGGGCTTCCCCCTCCCATCTATCCTTGAGAATACCGTTGTCAACCCCTTAGGTTGTGTGCATCTTGGAGGATTTAGACGAACAATGGTTAGGGCACACTGCAAGGAGGTTTTTGTGGGCTGGTCTCTCCTCATTTCTATGCATAAGGGAAAGTGGTGATCTTATTTATATTTTCTCAAATAAAGGTACTCCCCTACTTTACGCATGTATCATTCATCGAATTAAGTGACATGTTTTCAAGGGTGTTGCCAAAACCATGTCCCAAGGGCGAAGCCTCTAAAGGTCAATGTGTGTTATTCTACATTATTTTAATACTTATATGTTGATTATGATGTAGAATTGAAATATTGCTTATGATTATTTGTCATATGATTGTGTTATGTCATCTACACACATGAAAGACAGAAAAATCTCTCCTTTACACCTCCATTGAATGGGTAACACCACCAAACTTTCACTACTGCCACCCATCAATGCTATCTAAGCCTAGGCTAGTGGAGAAGTGATGTGAACTAGTTGGCATTGACATATATGGAGCATTGAGATCACATGAAGAAAAATCAAAATTTGCTCTCTGGTGATGGATTGACACTTATGGGTAATGATTGGGCAAACAATCAATCAATCAATCTCTTAAAACGACCGATTGGCACGTGAAATCATTTAGTGTAAAATAAAGCCAAGAGTTGGCAATTGATCGCCTAATCTCAGCAATCAATCGTTTCATCTTCGATATGGTTTTTAACTTTGTTTTGGATTAGATTTTGATTTCAAATTAGTTTTTTTTTCAATATTTTATTTTCCTATGAGTCTTTATTTTGTATTTCTTTAATTATTTAGAGATTTTTTAATTGATTTTTCTTAATTTAATTGGTTAGTCATAAGGTAGTTATAAATTAGACTCCTTATTTACAGTTATGTGAGTAGGAGTTGTATACATATTTGGCTCTTCCATAAAGGCTGGAAGTTCTATTTTTTTTCCTGAGATATTAA
This sequence comes from Saururus chinensis, assembly GCA_035235625.1. Taxonomy (NCBI): domain Eukaryota; kingdom Viridiplantae; phylum Streptophyta; class Magnoliopsida; order Piperales; family Saururaceae; genus Saururus; species Saururus chinensis. Next base: position 57,281,673 of record CP141140.1, read on the forward strand.
AGAAGAAGAAGAAGATATCAATCTTTCTCCTCTATTTTCTCTCCATTTTGTGTGAATTTATCATTGAAATTCATGAAAGAAAGGTTGTGTGCTCCTATAGCCAAATTCGTCAAACGACGTTCATCCCATCAATCATGCCCTACATTAGTTGGTGGCCCTACACAGGTCCATGCCACCCCGACATCATGGAGGACATGTTGCATGAATTGTTGAGATCAATGATCATGATGAAGTAGCAAGGTTGTCACGGCAAGTTGAGTAGCTAACACTTCATATGGTTAATTTGATGCCTAACTTGGCTTAGGCCAATGACTAAGTTGAATATGATGAGTCAGAGGTTGATGCCCCCGACAAGAATCCTTTCACCAAAGCTGCCCTAGGTGGTGATGAGGAGGTAGATCAATTGTCTCGCCACGAGTCCAGTTAACATGGCCCCCCCAAGGTCAGATGATATGGCAAATTGGCATTGGGAGGTTGGTTTGAAAATTCACATCCATGAATTTCATGGTGGGATATAGCCTGAAGAGTTTCAGATTGGGTTTCTAATGTAGAAGATATACTTGACTTCAAGGAGGTTCCGGAAAACAAACATGCTCTCTTAGTGATAACTCTTTTTTGAGATTAAGCAGCCACTTGGTGGCAACAAATCAAATATACTCGTGAGCGCCAAGGCAAGCCGTAATATCATTGAATAGGAGAAGTTGAAGAAGCACATGAGGCAAGACTTTCTACCCTACAACTTTGATAGAGCGGTGAATCAACAAATACAAGACCTATGACAAAGGTCAAAATTGATGGATGAGTACACTAAGGAGTTCTACTAATTGCAACACCATAATGACTTGGTTGAATTAGATGAATAACTTGTGTCTAGTTATATTGGAGGTATTCATCAAACTCTCAAAGAGACCTTGAATTTGTTCCATATTTTTTCTTTTGTCAGAAATGCATTCTAGAGCTATCTACTTGGAGAAGTAGCAAGGCCCTATTGGATGCCATTGTGGCACGACCGGAGGCACTTCTCTAGCCACACCGGCCGCCGCTAATTCTTGTAGTATGCAAGCCCCTTCCAAGGTTGCACCTCAAAGCACTTAAAAACCACAAAAGCCTCAACAAGTGTTAGTCTAAAGCGTTTTAAATTTAATGGAATGAGTCATAGAGTAGCAGATTATCCTCATAATAACTAGAATGGTAGAGGATTATTCACTGAGTATGATGAGAATGCTTAGCATGATAATGTTTCTTTTAATTATCTTAATCCTATAAATGATTAGGAAGAACTATCGAATGAAGAGATAGTGGAAGGTGACCATCGAGAAGTTTTCTTGACACATCACCTTTGCTTTGCCGCTAAGGAAATAAAAGGTGATCATTGATTGAAGAATAATATATTTCATACTACTTGCACTATTAGGAGCAAGGTGTGACATCTTGTAATTTATTTGAGAAGTTGTGACAATGCAGTGGCTAAAAAGGCGGTTCAAAAGCTTCAGTTGAGTATTATATCTCATCCTTATCCACACACACTATCTTGGTTGAAGAAAGGAAGTGAGGTACAAGTCTCTAAACAATGTTTGGTTCATTTTTCTATTAGGTCTACATATAAGGATAAGATATAATGTAATGTTGTTATTATAGATGCTTGTCATTTGTTGCTTGGGTGTCCTTGGCAATATGATTGATGTATTATACATGATGGCCGTAAGAGCACATATAGCTTTGTTTAGAATAGGATGACGTGATTAAACCCCAAAACAACACAGAGGTGTGTCTCTTTTATCTAAGGGAAAGTTTCTTGAGGAATTGAATAGAGATGTTATTGTGTATGCTTTGGTTTCTATGGAAGATAATGAAGGTGGGAATTTGTATCACCCCACTTTTCTAATTAAATTTAGCCTTTGGGGTTAGAGGTAATTAGATAACCTTTCAATTAGTTTTAGAGGGTTTCAAAGGCTAAAACCTCCGTATATGAGTAGAGCTCGAAGTAACGAACGTAACGAATCAAAAAATGGGCAAAACGGAGTTCGGGACCGAAATTTATAACCTTGAGAAGTGTAAAAAATAGGTGGGACCCACTCAAAAAGAGCAGGTTATACTGCTTTAAGTGGCCTTGTATCGAAGGGCTCGTTGATATGAGGCCAACGGTACTAAGAGCGCGTGAATTTGAATCCGGGGTAGAAAGTTACACGCGTTTGAAGATAATTGTTCAAAAAAAAGAGAAAAATAAATAAAATTGGCACACGCAGTACACGCAGTGTGTAACAGCGGGTGCCGCCATTTCTGGCAGCGGTGTTGCAGTTTTTCAGCTCAGCTTGGCCTATTTAAACCCCATTTCTCTTGTTTTTCAGTGAGACCTTCTTCTTCCCTGTTTTTGAGCGTTCTGAGTCCGATTAAGGCCGTTCAAGAGGCGTTTTTAAGTAAATTGAGCGTGCTCTACACAATGGAGTGGTCCTTTCTTCGAGTTAGAGACCGTATAAGGAAAAAACTCCCCAAGAGAAGGAGATGTTCTTCTCATTGTCCTCGAGCACCGACAAACTTCTTTTTCTCCATTTCTAAGCATTCTAACTCCAATTTGGTACGTTCAAGAGGTATTCTTAACTAAATTGAGCATATTCTACACAATGAAGGGGTCTCTTAAAGTTCAATACTATATGAGGAGAAATTCTACAATATAAGGAGAGGCCCTACCCATCATCCTCGGGTATCAGAGAAAGAAAAATTGGCCACGAATAAGACGAGGTTATGTTCGCAGTTGCCGTGTCAACAACAAGAGTATCAATCTAGAGTCAGGGAGGCTCTGTCCTCCACCACCTAGTAAGAGAGGGATCCACAAGCTAAAGGGAGACTATGTCCATGGTTCACAAGCACGAAAGGAGAAAGATGTCTCAAAAAGAGGGTGTCCTATCCGTCAACTTCGAGTACGGAAAGTAAAGAACATCTCTAAGCTAAGGAATGCTATGTCTGCCTACTTCGAAGAAGATTCTACCCGCCATATCCACATCTTCTGTATGAGAATACATTTACATCTTAAGTAGTTAACTTATGATGTTAAATTATTTATATGCTTACACATCTTAATTAGTGATAATAATGTACTAATTAAGATGTACGAATTGTTATGATTTAATATATTCTTATTTGAATTACCATGTTATGCTTTATTTGATATGATCTGAAGTTTCCTGCTATACTTTGATCCTTTGTGTTCTGATCTGCTATGCTTTGATGTGACTTGTTATGTTCCATCTCGCTCTAGAGTAGAGCGAGACGTGTGGTGTATTATGTTTGGTCTCGGCTCAGTGATAGAGTTAAATGTGTGAATGTGTTTGATCCCGCTCTGTGGTAGAGCAAGATGTGCGATTTCGTTGATTTATTAACTTCCACTTGACTCCGATAGATTACAAATTTCAGTATGATATCGATTGAATATAAGTATATACATATTTTAACATATATGATTTTGTGCTGCTTGATGTATGTAATAGCCATTAGGCAGAACTACGTTCGGATCCGATGGTATTGGAATAATATCTAATATGTATGTAGGCAACCAACGACAAGGCAACGTTGGCCTGGTCCAAATTAATTATAATAACAAGTTTTATTCTATTTTATACGCGACGAACTATAAAGCTTTGTTGTGTGTATGTGGTTGTTATAACCTGAGTCTACGTATAAGGAAGCCTTTAAGCTCCGTAGTAGGTAGATGAATGTTGTACCTCTCGCACACAGATGATGATTCCTGGCAAAAGGAAAGAAAAAAAATTTATTAAGGGATTTTCTAGGCCCCAGTTCTGGCCGGGGCATTACAAATGGTATCGGAGCATTGATCTGTCTGCGAGATATAATATTTTAATTAAAAATAAGAATTTTGATTTTAAGTTTGAAATAATTGGAAAATTTTGCCTCAAATGTGTGGTGATTGTTTTGAAATGAATTTTGATTTTGAAATAAATTTTTGCTCTAGATGTGTTAACGTTAATTTGAAGTAAATTATGATTTTCAACTTTTGGTTATGCATGTGTGTTATCGAATTTAACACAAACTCTAATTTTGAATTTTGGTTTTGCACCCATATTTTTTTATTTGATATGGACTTCTATTTTATGAACTTTGATTCTCTTGTGTATTTAAAATTGACATCTTTGTTTGCATGTGGTATCATAGATACGATACAAGGATCAATTTTATGAATTTTGATCTTAAATAAAGGATTATTTGAATATGTTAGTATGAATAACTGTTATCCTATTTGTCTTGTGATTCTGCTATGCTAGTGTGATATTAAAATTGCATCACACTCTAATTTTGATTTGTTTAATTAGGAGTAGTTTTAAATTTTATCCTACAAGTGTGTATCAGATTAAAGGTAAACTTAGACTTTGTCAATTTTAAATTAGAATTGATCTCAAATTTTTACTTTGGATATGTTGCATGGGGCTTTATATTTTTTTTAATTTGAAATTAAATTGTAATTTTGTTTCAATAGAAAAATTAGATTTAATACGAATTCTCATTTTGAATTTGTGACATCGGATTTCATATGAACTCCAATTTCAAGAATTCTATGTTTTAGTAATAAGTTATTTAAAAATTTTATTCTGAATAAGTTACATCAGATTTGATTTAAAATCTTGTTCTACATGTGTTACATTGGATTTAAGACATATTCCAAATTTTTTTAATTTTAAATTGGAATGAATTAAAATTTTGTTTTGCATGTGTGGCTTCGGATTTAATCTAAAACTCATATTTTATGAATTTTGAATTTGATTCAATAAAAAAATTTATTTTGAATTCGTTACATGATTTTCTTTAAAAAAAATTATTTTTTGCAACTACGATTTTAAATTTGTTTTCAAGACGATAGAATTAGCACGAGGTAACCACCAACCGCTCAAAGTGTGGGACATGAGGCGCTTGTTCTCTACGGTTAATTCTACTTGAGTATTGAAATTAAATTTGATTTTAAATTATTCATATTTTAAAATATTTTTTATTCAGAAATTAATTTGTTTTGAAAGGTTGTAGAATTACCACAGGGTAACCACAAAACGCTCATGGTATGGGACATGAGGCGTGATTGGAAAACTTTACGGTTAATTCTACTAGGGCATTGATATAAAAAAATTATTTTTTATTCACATAAGAATTTGTTTTCAAAAGCGGTAGAACTACCTAAGAGTAACCACTAAACGTTCATGGTATGGAATATGATACGCTAGTGAAAAGCTCTACGGTTAATTCTACCATGGTATTAAAATAAAATTTTGATTTCAAACTATTCATTTTAGAATAATATTTTTGATTCAGAAATTAAATTGTTATTAAAGGTGGTAGAATTACTAAGGAGTAACTACAAAATGTTCATAGTATGGGACATGAGACGCTAGTGGAAAACTTTATAGTTAATTCTAACAATGTATTGAAATAAATTTTGATTTTGAATTTTTTGTTTTAAAAAAATATTTTTAATTTAGAAATAAATTTATTTTTAAAGGCAGTGGAACCACCTCAGAATAACCATCAAACACCCATGGTATAGAAGGTGCAATGTTAGTGGATAACTTTGCGGTAAATCCTACTGATATATTGATACGAAATTCAATTTTGAAATGTTAATATCTTGAAACTTCTTTTGATCTTTAAGCAAATATGTTTCGAAAAACAATGAAAATCCTGAAGAGAAATCACTAAACACCTGTGATATAAAATATCAGACGTTAGTGGATTGCTCTAAGGTTGAATCTGCTAATGGATTTGAAATTTAGTAAATTTATCTCAATTGCTTGTGAAACTGTTAAGAAAAAATCATCAAACACCCGTGGTATGGGACATTAGGTGTTAGTGGATAGCTTCAAAGTTGATTCCACTTGTGTATTAAAATGAATTTCAATTTTAAATCTGGTTTAATCAGAAATGTTTGTTCTGAATTTGATTTGACGATGAAGATTTTGATGATTTGGATCTTCGGACTCTCAAGATAGTTATTTAGTATAAAGCCTAAAAGCTATCGATTCTGGATACCTACCAAAATATATAATCGGTTTTGGTGTGCATTGGTGTGATACCCATGAGTGCGGGGGTAAGCTATTTAGTATCGCAGATTTAAATAAAGATACCCATAGAGATATTTATTTGGTTCTGGCACGCACAGGTGTGGAGCATCATGGGAAAGCTCCTACCCTTCAGTCTCCCGTTTCCCCATGAGTGCAAGAGTAAGCCGTTAAGTATCACGACTCTCTGATTTAAGATTGATTTATCAAATTTTCAGACGAACGATATGTCTGATTTTTAATGACATCAGATTTCTGAACAATGATTTATCCAACTTTGAATTAATTACCGGATTTTGTTTACAAAAGATCTATCAGATTTTGATGAACAGTCAATTTATTGAATTTGGAAAGATTGATATGTCAAACTTTGATTGACATATCAGATTTCTGAACGATGATTTATTCAATTTTGAATTAAGTATCAAATTCCACACGATATGATTTATCATATTTTAAAATCATATTTGGATTTTGTTTAAAATGTTTTATTCGATAATGAGTATCCGATCTTAAATTATCATATTTAGATTACAAATGCTTCATCTGATCGTATTATTCAGATTTCATTTTGTGATATTTGAGTATGTAATCTTGGATCATGTTTATGCTTGTGTTACCCGATTATTAACCTTTGGCTTATGCTTTTGGTTGTGTCATCCGATCTAAATTATCGCATTCAGCTTCTAAATATTTTATCTAAGTGGCTATCGGATTGTGATTCCAAAGAGTTTTTCCAATATTTAAAATTATCAAAATGTTGTTTGTGATTGTTATCCTAGTAACGACTAGATTTTTGTATGTGGAAGAATGGTTTAGGCGAATTGCGAGGACACAATTCCTTTAAGGGGTGAAGAATGTAACACCCCACTTTTTTTATTACGTTTAGCATTCGAGGTTAGAGGTAATTAGATAATCTTTCAATGAGTCTTAGAGGGTTTCAAAGGTTGAAACCTCCGTATATGAGTAGAACACGAAGTAACAAGTGTAACAAATCAAAAAAATGGGCGAAATGGAGGTCAGGACCGGAATTTATGACCTCGAGAAGTGTAGAAAATAGGTGGGACCTACTTGAAAAGAGTAGGTTATACTGCTTTAATTGGGCTTGTATCGAAGGGCTCGTTGATACGAGCTCAACGTTACCCGGAACGCGCGAATCTGAATCTTGGGTAGGAAGTTATGCGTGTTTTAAGATAATTCTTCAAAAAAAAGAAAAATAAATAAAATTGGCATGCACGGGCGTTACACTGTGCGCGTGCAGCACATAACGGCAGTGCAGCGCTATGGGTTATAACGGCTGGTGCCGTAGTTTTTGGCTCAGCTTGGACTATTTAAATCCCATTTCTCCAATTTTTCAGTGAGACCTTCTTCTTCCCTATTTCTGAGCATTCTGAGGCCGATTAAGGCCGTTTAAGTAGGCGTTCTTAAATAAATTGAGTGTGCTTAATGCAATGGAGTGGTCCTTTCTTCAAGTTGGAGACCATATAAGGAGACAATGCCCCAACAAAAGGAGAGGTCCTACTTATTGTCCTTAAGCACCGACAAATTTCTTTTTCTCCGTTTTTAAGCATCCTAACTCTGATTTAGTCTGCTCAAGAGGTGTTCTTGACTAAATCAAGTATGCTCTATGCAATGGAGTGGTCATTTCTTCATGTTGAAGACTATATAAGGAGGAAATGCCCCAATATATCCTTGAGCACTAGAGAAAGAATAATGGGCCACAAAGAAGACGAGGTTTTGTCCGCAGTTGCTGGGTCACAACAAGAGAATCAATCCAGAGTCAGGGAGGCTCTGTCCTCCACCACCCAGTAAGAGAGGCATCCCCGAGCTAAAGGGAGACTCCGTCCATAGTTCACAAGCACTGAAGGAGAAAGATGTCTCCGAAAAGAGGGTATCCTATCTGTCAGCTTCGAGTATGGAAAGTAAGGAACTTCTCTAAGCTAAGGAATGCTACATCTACTTCGAAGGAGATTCTACCAGCCATATCCACATCTAAAAGGTGGATGCTCTAAAGAAACAAACAACTCTAAACATTGTCGCTTCTGATGTCTTCTATAGGTAACTAACTATACATGATCTTCTGTATGAGAATATGTTTACATCTTAAGTAGTTAATTTATGATGTTAGATTATTTATATGCTTACACATCTTAATTAGTGATAATAATGTACTAATTAAGATGAATGAATTGTTATGATTTAATATATTCTTATTTGAATTACCTTGTTATGCTTTATTTTATATGATCTGAAGTGTCCTGCTATACTTTGATCCTTTGTGTTCTGATCTGCTATGCTTTGATGTCACTTATTATGTTCCATCTCGCTCTAGAGTAGGGCGAGATGTGTGGTGTATTATGTTCGGCCTTGGCTCAGTGATAGAGCGAGACGTGTGAATGTGTTTGATCTAGCTCTGTGGTAGAGCGAGATGTGCAATTTCGTTGATTTATTAACTTCCACTTGACTCTGATAGATTACAAATTTCAGTATGATTTTGATTGAATATAAGTATATACATATTTTAACGTATATGATTTTGTGTTGCTTAATGTATGTAATTGCCCTTAGGCAGAACTTCGTTCGGATCTGATCGTATTAAAATAATATCTAATACATACGTAGGCAACCAATGGCAAGGTAACGTTGGCCCGGTCCAAATTAATTATAATAATAAGTTTTATTCTACTTTATACGTGACGAACTACAAAGTTTCGTTGTGTGTATGTGGTCATTACAACCTAAATCTACGTATAAGGAAGCCTTAAAGCTCCATAGTGGGTAGATGAATGTTGTACCTCTCGCACACATATGATGATTCCTGGCTTAAGGAAAGAAAAAAATTTATTAAGGGATTTTTTGGGCCCTGGTTCGGACCAGGGCATTAACTGAACTTCCCCGAGGAGACTAGGCCTCTAGTGGAGAGTATCATGATATTTTTTCAGAGTCCCTACTTGATGGATTGTCACCCTTTAGAGACATCTAACATTAGATTAACCTTATGCCTAGATCTACACTCCCTAATGGTCCCCGTTATAGAATAAGTAGAAAGGAGTATGAGGAGCTTCAGCACAAGTCCTTCAGTTGTTGAGCAAATAACATATTCAAAAGAGAGTTTGAGTCCATGTGTTGTGTTAGCTCTACTTACACCAAAGAAGAACAATAGTTGGTGTATGTATATGAATAATATAGTCGTTAATAAAATTACTATCAAGTATCATTTCCTTATTCCCTATCTTGATGATTTACTTGATCAGTTGAGTGGTGTCTCTATCTTTAGTAAGCTAGATTTGAGGAATAGTTATCATCGAATTAGAATAAGACGACATGATGAATGGAAGACAACTTTTAAGACAAGAGAAGGGTTATATGAATTGTTAGTCATGCCTTTTGGGTTGTCTTATGCCCTCACTACATTTGTGAGGGTGATGTACCAAGCTCTTCGATAGTTTATTGGCAAATTTGTGGTGGTCTATTTCGGTGATATACTTATTTATAGCTCTAATATTGATTCTCACTTAGAACATCTCAGAGATGTTCTAGTTGTCCTTCGTAGGGATAGACTTTTTGAAGCTATCAAGAAGTGTTTTTTCAAGTAAAATTTTGTATTCTTCCTTGGAATTGTTGTCTCAAAGAATGGAATAGGTGTGGATGAAGATGCGGTGAAACATTAGCCAAGACTTACTAATATACATGATAAACAACATTTTCATGGGTTATCTTCTTTCTATCAGAGGTTTATTCCTCATTTCAGTACCAACTCCTATTGTTCATTGTATAAAGTTAAAGTATTTTTTTTGGAGTGATGAAGCTAAGAGTGCATTGGCTCTTATTAAAGACAAACTTATTTCAATGCCTGTAGTAGCCTTACCCAACTTGGTCAAGCTTTTTGAGTTATATTGTGATGCTTCTAAGGTTAGTATTGGGGTTGTTCTAAGTCAAGAGGGGTCATCTAATTGCTTATTTCAGTGAGAAGTTATCAAGAGCAAGAGGAAGATATAGTGTATGATGTAGAGTTTTATGTTGTAGTTCAAGCTCTTCAACATTGGAGCCATTATTTGATTCATGCAGAGTTTATTCTCTATTTTGATCATTTTGATCTTAAGCATATTAATAGACAAGAGAAATTATCTGCTAGACATGCAAAGAGGGGCATCTTATTTCCAAGAGTTTACTTTTGTGCTTAATCATAAGTTTGAAGTTTATAATAGGGTTGTAGATGACTTGAGTCATCGAGCATGCTTACTCACTAGTATGCATACTCAAGTGTTAGGGTTTGATTCATTTCAAGAGTTATTATTTGTTGATCATTTCTTTGCTAGGGTTTTATCTAAACTTGAGGTAGGCCAAAAATCAGATTATTTATTGCATGATGTGTTTCACTTCGAAGGCAATTGGTTATGTGTTCCTACTTGTAGCTTACACTTGAAGATCATTAAAGAGTTGCATAATGAGGGTCATATGTAAGGGTGCTAACGAGCCGAGTCGAACCGAGTTTTCAGGTTTTTTTACTCGAGCTCAATTTCTGAAAGCTTGGCTCAAGCTCGATTGAACAACTTGAAGCTTAGCTCGAGCTCAGTTTGATCAAGGAGCTCAAAACTCGATTTAAGCTCGAGCTTGAAAATATACTATAGTAGTTTGAACCTATGTTCGAATTGAGCTCAAATCCTATTTACAACCCAAGTTATTTTTCCCTTTAAAAAGCCATATTAATTTAAAAAATCACATCAGCATTACAAAAATAAAAAAGATTATAACAACTATAATTCCATTCTATTAAATATCACTTCAAAATCTATAGTTAAAATAAGAGTTAATAAATTACCCACAAAAACCTTTCATTGGTCACCAAAAATTTAGCTACTGATGTTCAAATCTCTTATATAATAATCCACCAAAAATTTAACTAGTCACCAAAGTGACATGACAATGCCAATTCATAGATTTAGTGACTACAAAAAAATTCTTCATTAGAACACTATCTCGACCTCAAGGCGTGCATTGCCTACAAATATAAAAATCTATAGGTAAGACAAGGTCCAACAAAAACAAAAAAAAACACATATTATCTTAATTTTTACACAATCAAGAAGAGGCCTCATATCTATTTTTTACAAAGTGGACCTAAGTAAAATAGAGGCCCAAAAATTTATTTTTTATAATTTATATATATACATATGTATCAATATTTGGTAAATACTTTATATATATATATATATATATATATATATATATGTATATATATATATATGTCTTCATAAATATATATATATATTATATTATTGATCTATACAAAAAAATTATTTATGGTAGAGAAGACCTACTTGTTTTTTATTCTAATAAATAAATTCGATCTTTGTCTTTGTTTAGCTCAAGAGAGCTTTAAATTCGACCATACAAGGTTATTTGAGAACATCATTAGATGGTTAGTGGAACAAGAAGAGTTGTTTGGAGGTTGCCAAAGTAGAGGAATTGAAATGCAGATAGAATAAATGGAAGGGCTAGGGTCCCAAGTCTCGCCTAGCACCGAAAGAGAAGGCCTTGTTCTGCAGGGTACAACTTGGGACAGTGGAGAAATAGAATAAGATGGAGCCTACCTACTTGGTTCGAAGGAAGTAGATAGATCAAAGGAATATAATCCAAGTAGTTCTTATGCCACTTTGAGGAAGATTGATCTGAATCCCTTGGAAATAATCTTAGAGAAGTAGATGGCTTGACTCCACTGGGAGATGGTAAACTATATGCGGAGCTAGAGGCAGAGGGACTTGTACTTGGCTCACCGTCAGATGGATAGGAAGTAGGTTGCTCGATAGCTTACCTCGAATATAAAATAATGTATGTGCACTAGTGCATCGTTGATCATCCATGTCGTTTCATATGAAACAGAAGATCATTGGAAAATAATATATTATGTGTATGTATAAATATATTTTTTATAGATATTTATGTATATGTATTAATAGGAAATTGTTCATATGTGTCTAGCTCATCCCAAGTAGTCAAATCGATATCTGAAAGCTCGTATAAAATATAAGAGGGATTTGGTGGTTGCTTTATCAAAGACTAATCTCCCTAAAATGGCAAGATGACTATTGCACACTTGTTGGCAAGTACCAAGTACAAATATGACGTTTATAATATTTTCATTTGTATATATAGTATTGATATAAATTTAAAATTTTTAAAATTATATGACTTATTTTATATAATTTACTCATTATATTGAAGTCAATGTTATAGAGTTGGAGCCTTCGCAAGTGTGTGAAAGAGTTTTGATGGAGTTAAGATACTCAACACATTACAAATCATAAGTAAAACTTTTGGACTCATAGTTGACTCCATTTATTTTATGGTTTATAAATATAGGGGAAGAGCCAATGGTTGATTCTATTCAATTATATTTTATAGTAGTCATGACTCGTGATTAAAACTTTATACATACATACATATGTATATACACACACATACACATATGTATGTGAGATAGAGAGAGAAAGAATCAATTAGTGATCTAGTAGTTACTAAGAGAAGTACAATCGTACGCACATAAGCAAAAAAGACCAATATGATTAGTTAAATTAAGAATATGCAAGTAAAGTTACATATTTATATTTATTAAGATTAGAATGATTAAAGGTAGTATTTAAAAATTTAATAATATATATTATATAGATGAATAAGGGTATAATAGGAATAAAATAATTTTTTATACCTAAATTCTCAATTTTATAAGTAGTAGGATTTATATTTATTTTAAATATAATAACAGAATATGGATATTATATACAATAATATATAATATATTACATACTATATATTAATGTATATATAGTATATATATTAGTATAAAATAACATAGAATATTATGGGTATATGAAAAGTGAAAGTTAAAAAATTTATATAATCTAGGTATAATATATTAATATGTAGGAAGTGAAATATAGTAAATCGAGTCAAGTTCGAGTTGAGCTTCGAGTCGATCTTGAGTCGAACAGATCAGGTTTCGAGTCAAGTCGATTCGAGCTGGCCCATATTCGAGATCGACTCATTTACTTTCGAGTTCGAACTGAGCTCGAGTCGAGCTCCATTCGAGCCGAGCCGAGCTTGTTCAGCTCGATGAGCTGGCTCGACTCGTTAGCAACCTTAGTCATATGGGAAGAGATAAGACTTTTCAACTTGTTTCTTCTTCTTATTTTTTGGCTATCTAGGTAGAAGAGGTGTATAGATTTGTTGGGAGGTATTACATATACCATATGGCCAAAGGGACATCTACTAATGTTGGATTATATAGGTCTTCGTCTGCCCTATCTTAGCCATGGTTTAACATTAACATGGACTTTGTTCTTCGACTACCTCGCACTCAAAGAGGGATGCATGTCATCTACTTGGTTGTTGACAGATTCTCCAAGATATTACATTTTATTGCTCATAAAAAAACAAATGATGTGTCTCATATTACATTACTATTCTTTCGGGAGCTATATCATTTACATGGTTTACCATTGTTTATTGTTTCTAATAGAGATACTATTTTCTAAGTTATTTTTGTCGTTTTGTATGGAAATTGGAAAATACTTATTTGGATTTTAGTAGTGCTTACCATCCTTAGACAAACAAACAAATAGAAGTAGTTAATCAATCCCTATGAAACTTATTGAGAAGTTTGGCTGGTGCTAATCTCAAATCCTATGATCAACACTTATACAAGGCTAAATTTGCTTACAAAAGAAGTGTGAATTAAAGTACATGTTTTAGTCCATTTACTATTGTTTGTGGTTTTAATCCTCCATCTCCATTGGATCTAGATCCTACTCCAGATGTGAAGAGGTTGAATGGTCGAGCTGGAGACTTTATATCACACTTGCAATATATTCATTTTAATACTCTTAAAAGATTGAAGATATCTAATGATAAGTATGAGGCAATTGAAGATTTAAAATGAAGACATGTGGACTTTCATATTGGTGATTTTGTATAGGTTGTTTTGACCAAAGATAAATTTTTTGTTGGAAAATATAATAAATTATCAGCAAGGAAGATTGGTCCTTCGGAAGTTATTCAAAAGATTAATACTAATGCCTATAGACTAAAGCTTACAAGTCATATTTACACTTCAAATGTTTCTAATGTTAAACATCTCACTCCTTATCTTGGTGATGTTTTAGATGATGATGATGTGAATTTGAGGATGAATTCTTTTGGCCCAGGGGAACATGATGCAATCTAATTGACATTGACATATATAGAGAGCATTGGGATTGCACAAAGAAAAATCAGAATTTGCTATTTAGCGATTGATCAGTACTTATGGTTGATCGATTGGGCGAACGATTGATCAATCTCTTAAAATGATTGATCGAGACATGAAATCGTTTAGTGTAAAACGAATTCGAGAGCTAGCGATCGATCGCCTTATCTCAATGATCAATCATTTCGTTTGCGATACGATTTTTAACTCATTTTTTATTAGAATTTTATTTCATATTAGTTCTTTCCAAGATTTTATTTTCTTAGGAGTCTTTATTCCGTATTTCTTTTATTATTTAGGGATTTTCTAATTAATTTTCTTTAATTTTGATTGGTTAGTCATGAGGTAGATAGAAATTATACTCTTTATTTACACTTATGTCACTAGAAGTTGTATAAATATTTGGCTCTTCCATGAAGGCCAGAAGTTCTATTTTTTCCCCTTAGATATTTTATGTAAATTTATCGTTGAAATTCTCAAAAGGAAGGTTGTGTGCATCTGTAGCTAGATTTATCGAACGACGTTCATCCTATCAATCCTGCCCTACATTAAGAACACACTGAAAAAATTTCTATTTTGCTTCTACCCACACCATAGTAGCCACGGATAAGGTTTGATTTCTCTCCCTCTAAGTTGGTCAAAATATTGTTAATCAGCATATTTCTATAAATTTTGGTGAGCTTACCACATGCCCTAGAAAGCCCAAGGACATTTTGGTCATTGTGCTCTAGGAAACCCTTTGTATAGCTACCAATTTTCAAGCCACAGGTGGGTAGTTTTGGTTTCTGAACTTTTTGGAGGTGCTCATATTTCTGTCCCAAGTGCATATTACTCATTTATTGTGTCATATTTGAGGTGTTTTATGCTTATGATTAGAGTGCACGTAATCTCTATGTGGTTCCCTTTCTAAGAAATATACTATATTATTTTATTTATAACTTTCTGCATGGCAAACTGCCAATTAAGCCGAAGAGTTTTTCATGCTTCTTTCTCACCATAAGCCCAGCATAAGGAAAGTATGTGAGCCTTTAATATTTAAAATTGATGACGTAAATGTTAGTGCTAATGTGTGCATTGTTAATCTCATAGATGAATGACTCCTATGCATTTTTTACATTGGGTTCATTGTAGAATAAAATATTTAAAATGCTTTCCACTAATTGATGTAAATGACAAAATATTCAAAAAAACAATGAAGAAGGAAAAACTTTGTAATTATGACTGATGGACAGGGTAGCGTAGCCATTAATTAGGGCAGCCTTTCTCACACAAAATCGACAAATTCATCACTTTTCTAAGGTTCTGATTCTATTCAAAGGAATGGAAGAAAACTTTCCAACCTTTTTGTCAAATCTTAAAAAGTTCATGCAGATAAAAACCTAAAATTTTAGATCTTAGATATATATGTATCTACTAGCACAGTAAAAGTGATCTCCATATTTTGATTGATGAACGAATGACTTGCATGTCATTTCGGTTCACAACAGATTCGCGTTTCCAACAATGTCTACAAGTCAAGCGGATGGCTTTTTTATTCTTTCATGTTACCAAACATGTACGACTAAGTTCTTTTATTTAAAAAAAAAAAGTTCGGCATGACCCTTTTCACAATTGAGGATGGAACTTTTTTTCCTTCTATTTTAACTTATATTATTATTTTTTAGAAAAAAATTAACTTGTCATTAAAGGGAACATTTTTTATGACTTCCTTGCAATCAGGCAAGGTCCACAATAGAAGTTTCTTGCTCCCAGTCATTTCAATGGCCAAGGAGCATGTAATATACCGCCTTACAATGAAGAAAGTGAAAAGCTTAACTGCAGCTACGTTAGATAAAGCATTGGCCACATTATAACTTTCACTTTGCTTCCTCTTACCCACGCTAACTCCTCTCAGCCCAAAGCCGTCTACTTGGTGCAATATGCAATTCTGCATCAACTGCCGATTTTATCTTTGTAAATGTCTCAAAAAACTTTGTGATGCATGAGCACTCTAGACATGGCCTCTTTCTTTGTCTTACAGTAAAAGATCTACTTTAATGAAATATTTTTCAGACCGGGCTCCAAACGTGTGAAGCCATGGTATACATATAAGCCTAACCTGGTACATAATTACTGAGTAATTATGCAACATAAATATGTACCATGTTATATCTTAATGCATCAAGTTTAGATCTCTATGTACTATGGCCCTATGGCCACATACTTTGCTCACGGTCCGAAGCCTTTATGAACAAGGCTCCTCGCTTGAAAGCGAACTATTTTGTCACACGCGGTACGTTTTTCGCAGGGCACGGAAGCAAGACCTTTGCTAATTATTTGACAAGTATGTCAGACCAACAGAGTCCAGCTGCCTGGCATCAGTCCATTGATAAGCATCCATATACCAGAAGTGCACTGCTTTTACGTGGTTCTGATTCGATTCGAAACAGCAGAAATGTGGACAGCCTTTCTCGTCTTTAATCACGTTTAGATGTTTTGTAGGCAACCTACTACGATACAGGCTTGGAAAAGAAAAAAAGGTGTCCGCATTTTATTCTTTTAAAAACAGCTGTGAGAATATTGTAGATCATACTAAATTAGAATCTTCCGTTACATTCACAATTGTTAGCTGTCAATGATTACTAGTGTTTTGTGCATAATTTCATGACTGCAGTTTTGAGATGAACAGAAAAGCCATTAGTGTTAGGCCCATAATATGGGTTCGGTCATTTTGTTTGGCATGAAAATCCGGTTTGGTAAACTGGTACATCTTTGTTAGGGTAGGGTTGGACTCATGACCTCTTACCATTGATGTACACGTGTTGTGAACCGGAGTTACATATATACACTCAGTTATACTTATATATTAAATATATATTAGGTATATACACTCGTTTATATTTATGTATTAGATATATATTTCGTGTGTATACATGTATACACTTTGTGGGCCTTATATGAGTGTATGTTGTATGTGGGACACGCGTTAGGGTCAGTCTCCCATTGGCATGCCTATAAGGGGTATATTAGGCCTCCATTGGCGGATAGGCTTCAACCCATACCTATGACTACAGCATCACAGGTTAAGGCCATTTAGGAATGTACGAATTTTTTTCACAACATTTGATCTCTTTAAAAATGTGATAGCTTTAGGAGCTGGTAAGGCAAGAAATGTGTTTTATGTTTTTTGCTTAGTTTGATTTTCAAGTTTAATTGTGTTTGGAAAAACATGTGATTACGTTGAATTATGAACCTTATGAAAGGGGTAATAGATAATAGTTAACCAACTAACCAATCAATAGTGGATAGAATGGACAACCTATATGTTTACAAAATGGAACGGTTAAAGATAAATCTATAGAAAATGGTATGGAATGAGAATAAGTCATCAAAAATATTTTCTTGAATAACTCCGTGACTAGCTCACATAGGTTTTCAAAAATAGTACATAAAAGGATAGTTGCACATAGATAGCAAGTTGCACTCTATGTACCATGTTGATATAGAGAGAATATTGATGGGGAGCACTACGCTAGATGAATCTGGCTATAGGCATATACAACCTTCCTTTCTCGCAAGTAAACTCACAAAATAAAGGGGGAAGATAGAGAAAGAAGTTTTCTTTCATATTTCAGAGAAGATTACATATTAATAGCTGCCATTAATGTGCAAACTCTTATATAACTCCTAGCTAATAAACTCTAAATAAAGAAGTCCAATCGAAGACTAAATAAGAACTAACCAATCAAAATCAGATAAAATAGACTACGGAATTAAGTCTCTTATTGAAGAAAAAGACTAAAGAAGGAAATCCGCAATAAAAGATTAAATCCAAAATGAAAACATGGTGCATCCCAGGACTGGACATTGATCGCTTGAAAGTAGGGCTGGGAATTGGGTCGGGTCGGGTCATGACCTGACCCTATTTTTAAATCGGGTCAAAAATCCAAACCCTAACCCTACTTGAGTTGGGTTGGGTCGGGTATGCGGGTAACCCTACTTTTTTTTCACAATTTTTTTGTTAGACTCGTATTATATACCTTCTCTCTTTGTAAAGGGCAAACATAAAAAGAATTAAATACATTACAACATTAATTTAAAATATTTGATTCTTTGGCTAATTTGTGGATATATTTTTTGTAGTAGCCATCAACGAAGACCTTAGAGGTATAATGTTGCATTTCCTCCATTCTAAGAGAATAATAACAAAATAGACCATCAATGTTTATTTACTCATGATCAGCCTACTTGGCTTTCGATATTCGGCATGTCTTAATTTCAAAATTCCAGTAATTACTTCTATATGGTTGCTCATAACCCTACCCTCCTTTGCAATAGGTGACACTTGATTACAATTTTTCTCCTCCGAAAATTGTTCCTCATCGAGCTCTATTATTCGCCTATCTGGATACATGTTCATAACCTGCTCCTTATTATGAATATCAGGCCTTCAACAGAGAGCTAAAATTAGTGTACGATGTGTTCTTTTAAAGGAGAGAGGATGAGTAATGAATACAACAAAATATGACATATTTTTATTCCATTTACCACACTTAAAAGAATAAAAGAAAAGAAATTAAACTATATATAAATTAACCACACTTTGAAGATACCTTCCTCTATTATCCCAAAACAAATGTACTATAAAGCAAAATATATGTGATCACACCTATGCTCTAAATAACTAATTCATGCTCAAATTTATATTTAAGCACCTCTAGTTTAACATAGTATGTACTAAACAAACACTATAATAATAGTATAAACAAGTCCAATAGACCAATATTATAATAATAAGGTTCTTTATTGGGAAAATTATTTAAATAATAATTAAAAAAATATTTACCACTTTGGACTGCTTTGGGAAATATTTCCCAAAGTGGTGTTCCTTTTTGCCACATAGGCGCCAGCCAAGTAGCTGGCGCTTGCGTGGCTTTTTTTTTAAAATTTTTTGGCTGATTTCATCGTTTAGAAGGACGAAATCAGGTTTAAGTTGATTTCGTCCTTCTAAACGACGAAACCGGTTTAATGTCTTAAACTTGACCCGATTTCGTCCTTCTAAACGACAAAATCGCGGCTCTTCTTTGTAAATTAATGTTCTGAGCTGTGCATGGAGCTATTGTTGCTCTACCGGATAGACTTCTTCATGATCTCGCTGGCATTGTTGGGCCGACAAGAGAGAGGATGTTACAATGAAAGAGCATCTTGACGACGCTAATGTTAGCTGCAGGCATGGAATGACGTATCGACCGATACGGGTCCATATTGATCAATACGTACCCGTATCGATCGATACCGATATGGTACAAGGGCACCATTTTCCTATGTGTATCGGCCGTACCGTATCGATACGTATCGATATTATATTAAAAAATTATTTTTTTAATTACAAAAATATTTTTTAATTAAATAAATTAATTTTAGAATACCTGTATCGGTTGATACGGTATTATATGGTCTTATTATGCTCTAAAAGAAGTATTATAATTATATATTATTAATTATAATATTTTTTTATGTTTATAAAAGGGTTTATTCCCGTTTCCGCGCGTACCAAGCGTATCATTGGCGCATACCCGTATCCATGATCATCGATACGCATGAACGTATCGATACGCCCTTCCATGGCTGCAGGGGCGCCGGAGTTGTGGTCGAAATCCTGGCGGAAGATCTCACAGAAGGGTAGTTGTAGATATGGAAGACACGGTCCTAGTTGAAGGAAAGGAGGGTGGGGAGGGAAGAAGAGTGAGACTCAGAGTCGGGGGTAGAATTTTTGGGGGAATCAAAGAAGGGATAAGGAGGGGAGGTGCGGATGGGAGGGGGGACGGAGAAACTCAAAAACAAGGAATAGGAGTCCTCGTTGCCGGAGTCTAGAGTATCAAGCTCCGTCGGGTCGGAGAGGAAGCTCTGGGTCCGGGTTAAGGTTGGTGGGGAGGAGGAGGAGGAGGATGGATATGAAAGATTTAAAAGAATTACTATATGTGTTTTTTTAAGCTTCAAATCTGTGTTTTTTTTTATCATAGTAGCTTAAATCCGTGTAAGGATGGTGATTTCGTCGTTTTGAACGACGAAATCACCCGATCGTTATTCTCCACTATGGCAGCAACATTCACTTTAATTTTGTCATTAATGCACCACACGCACATTCCATTAATGCTACACATTCACTTTAATTTTGTCATTAATGCAACACACCCACATTCCATTAATGCTACACATTTACTTTAATTTTGTCATTAATAAAACACACCCACATTAATGATGTCATAAATCCATATTTATGAATTTGGTGACTTTTTTTAACAACTAATGCAATTGAGGAGTTATTATCATTTATTAGATTATTAGCCTTTTGGGCAACGAAAAACTATTAAAAAGTTAAAACCCGCATTAGTTTCAACCTTAAGAGCATCAATTTTTTTTTTGTTTTTTACAAAGAAATTAGTTGATAATAACTGATACATAGTAAGTGATAAGTAACAAAAAATAAAGAAGAGTCGGGTTTACCCCGGGTCTGCTGTAATGGCAACCGGTTTATGGGCGTTGAAACGGCAAAAAAAAGAGCAAAAACATTAATTTGTGATTTCGTCGTTTAGAAGGACGAAATCAGGTTTAAGTTGATTTCGTCCTTCTAAAGGACGAAATCGGGTCAAGTTTAAGACATTAAACCGGTTTCGTTGTTTAGAAGGACGAAATCAACTTAAACCTGATTTTGTCCTTCTAAACGATGAAATCAGCTAAAAAATTAAAAAAAAAAAACCACGCAAGTGCCAGCTGCTTGGCTGGCGCCTGCGTGGCAAAAAGGAACACTACTTTGGGAAATATTTCCCAAAGTGGTCCAAAGTGGTAAATATTTTTTTTTAATTATTATTTAAATAATTTTCCCTTCTTTATTATTTGTAGTTGGGTAAAAATTGGTTTTGTCGGGTTGTGCGGGTTGGGTATGACCAGACCCTAAATTCAAATCGGGTCAAGTGCCTAAACCCTGACCTTGACCCTACCTGTAGTCAGGTCGGGTGCTGGGTTAAGCGGGTCAGGTTCAAGTCGGGTAAACGAGTTGGGTTGAATTTTTCCAGCCCTATCATAGTCTGATTGATCTCTTGAATAATCTGATTGATCATTATGGTTACTGAATTATGTCTGGTTGATTGCTCCTCAAACCCCAATCAATTATTCGAGGTACTAGACTCTGAAATGTGTACTAGAGAATATGAAATCAATCGCTCTTTGGGCCCGATCAATCTTTTGACATACTACTACCAACTCCTTGGTTCTACTTCAAAGTCATCTCATTTACATCATCCTCCCCCAGTTCAAAAGACTTCTACCTTGTATTCTAATAGTCATCATATGAAGAATCATCAAAATAAGTAATGAGGTGCTTGAGATTAAACACAATTGATGTATGAATGTGGCTAGGAAGTTTGAGACAATAAAAATTAGAATTGATCTTTTGAATGATTTCCAAAGTGTCAATCTTCTTTGTAGATAATTTGTTGTATACCCAAGCAAGAAGTTTGTCTTTTGTCAAAATAATCCAAATAAAGTCACCAACATCAAACTCCAAATGTCATCTCTTTACATGACTTACAACTTTATATTTAGTGAGAGTTTAATATTCGTCAAGAAGGTGATAGTGGATCACTAAATTGCCCATAGTCCGATTATCTTAAAAAGAAAAAAATTACAAGTTTTAGCTTCTATGCACTGGAATTTCTACTAAGCAACGAAAACAATGAAACTAAGTCTCTATGCATTCATGATCATTATATTAAACAATCAAATTATAAAACATGCAAAGCACATGATCACACGCACAATTTTTATTTGGAAAATCCTAACAAAGTAAAAAATTGTGGCAACCACTCGACCAAAAATCAATGCACTAGATAGTATGACACTATATAGACATAAGTAAACGACCAACCTTTGTTGTTGACTCTAACCTAAAAAATCCTTTTTTTCTTAGATCTCCAACAAAACTCCTCTAATTGCTGGCCTTCAAGTCTTCTCCACAAGAACCTAAAACTTTTTCAATCTACTTACTTTGTCTCAGTCTCCTTCTAACCTACACAACAAGCTCCTCTTATTATTTGACTTTAGCTTTGATCCTCATCAACTCCTTTGAAGACTGCTGCAACTCCTCTTTATTTTGGTGTGTGTAAAACTCTTCTCTCAGTTGGGTGTCTTTATGAAATCACCTTAGCATAAGCATGAAGCTCAAGGATGATCTTGTCTTGGAAAATAATGGAAAATGATCTCTCATCTCTTCTCTATGAATTTCTAAATTTTTCTCTCTTCAACTTCATGATTACCTAGCCTTTAAATGGACCATTAAGTCGGTTGAAATATTTGACTTCAATTAGGAATAAAATCTCTTCTGACAAGGCTTAAATTATGCAACAAAAACCAACAACGATCAATCCTTTGCCACAATCATCAATCATTCACTGTTTCAATTAGGATATAACACTACTAGCTATCTATCATTTAATTATGCGATGAATCCATAAAATGTTGGCTTAATATTACAAAGACTAATTCATGTGTCGATCGATCAATTGGTCAAGTATAATGTACAACAATTGATTGATTGAACAATAATTTTACTATTTTGCACTAATTTGGTTTGAAACTCTAAAATTCACTTTATTCACTCATTCTGATCTAATCTAAATGATTTGTGTATATGAGTGTGCAAATTAACCGTTTACCTTCAACACTCTGCTTAGTCTTCAACCTTGATCAATAAGAATATATCTGCTCTTATTTCTCAAGTCAATCAATTTCAAATTTGACTCAACCACAACTACATCTAGTCAAATTTCTAAGACTAAAAATATATATAAAGTTTTGACATAGTTTGATCATCAAAATTAACCAATTAAATACATATGCCTCATATGTTCTTTCATTTAGTATTAGACACGTGCAATTTCTTGAGTGTATCATAATGAATATCCTGCAAGTGAGAAATAAAGTCTTCGGCTTGACCACCTAATCTCTTCACATCTAGAATAGGCGCCAAATTCAATTGAGAGTGTAGGTTACATCCAAATACAATAGTAAAGGGGTAAAACTTTGATTATAAGTGAATTCAATTCTAAACAAGTGTTTAGTCCAAGATTTTAAGTTATCACCCACCAAACTCCTAAACAAGTTGCGTAGAGATCTATTGACTACTGTGTTTGTCCATCAGTTTGCAGATGATAAGCACTACTAAAATCAAGATATGTATGTGTCAATTTCCATAAAGAATGCCAAAAGTGACTCAAGAAATGAGTATCCCGATTAGATACAATAGACAAAAGTAGACCAGGTAATCTATATATATCTTGAAAGAAAAATAATGCAACATGAGATGCATCAATAGTCTTTTTGCAAGCTACAAAATGTGTTAGCTTCGAAAATCTATCAACAATCACATAGATAATATTCATTCCTCTCTGTGTACGTGGCAATCTAAGAACAAAATGCATACTAATGTCAAACCATGGTTGTTATTCAAACCATCATTAGTAGATGTCCCTTAAGCAACATGTCATATATGACACTTTCCAACAAATCTATACACTTTACTACACGTAGATTGTAACACCCCGGCCCAAGTTCCTACCCGAGCCAGAGTTCTGGAAACCCAAAATTCGGGTTAAAAAAATTCAAGATCAATAAACCAAGAGTGGCAGAGTCTAAATGTGAGAGCCATAATATTCTTCTATGCACCATGGAACTTAAGTGCTTCACCATGCATATGCCAAAAAAAACCTAATTATATACCTAATTTGGATCATGCCAATATTACCGAGTCGTTGGTTGCCTACGTACATATTGGATAATGTCTACAATGTTATTCCAATACTCTCAAATCCGAATGTAGTTCTCCCTAACAACTAATACATGCATTAGGTAGTACAAAAACACATATACGTCAAAATATGTATATGCGACTATTTAATTGGAGTTAGATGAAAATCTCATAAATCAAAAAAATTAAATGGAAGCTAACTAATTTAGATCGAGCCAACATTGTTGTGTTGTTGGTTGCCTACATACGTATTAGATAACATCTACAATGTTATTCCAATATGATATGATCCGAACGTAGTTATGTCTAATGACTAATACATACATTAGGTAGTGCAAAAACACATATACATCAAAATATATATATCCGACTATTTAATCGGAGTTAGACAAAAATCTCATAAATTAGTGGAATCAAACATCTCACTCTACCTCAAAGTGGAGCAAAATACAATAGAGCATATCATATCAGATCGCAGCATAAGATATCAAACAAACCATTTCAAAGCAGATCTCATCAATGCAAAGAAGATCAAAACAAATCAAATCAAAGCATAGCATAAATATATATTTAGTATCTTAAGTTAACAACTTAAGATGCACACACACTCATATAATTAGATATTAAATTAGAAGGTGAGAAATGTTTACTCCCCTAAAGTTCTTCAGAAGTAGTGGCGTTCGGAGTTCCTCCTTCCATCAAGATGTCCTCCCCATTAGGTACGGAGACGGCGAACGAAGTGTCCTCTTGCTCTAGAACGTTTCTCTCATTCCGCCCAAAGGCAATAGACAAACACTTCCCTTTGTTAGGGCTCTTCTCACTCTTTATGCCTGAAGATGACACTACAACAAAATTAAATATTAGCGACGTATATGCAAGTGTCATTAAAAATAACTACTTGCGACGTATATAAAAGTGTCGCAAAAAAATGAACTATTAGCGATGCATTTTTTATGCGTCGCTAATGGTCATATATTAGCGACGTTTTATAATTAATGTCACTAATAGTTCCTCTATTTAAGATGCTTTATACAAATGTCTCTAATATATATATATATATATATAAATTAAAAAAACATAACTATTAGTAACACTTATCACAAGTGCTAATAATTCTGTTATTTGCAACGTTTATGCACAAGTGTCGCCAATAGACAAGCATTGCTAATAGTCCTAATATTATTTATTAATTTAAAATAAAAAAATAAAATTTTATATTATTAGCGACACTTTTAAATAAGTGTCGCAAATAACATTCGTAATAGCGACACTTGATTACAAGCGTCGCGAATAGCTTTATTAATTGATTTTATTTAATAAATAATAAATAAAAATTAAAAAAATTAAAAAACCTTCCTAAATATAATATATATTTTATTCAATATTCACTATTTGTATATATGATAAATAAATATAAAATTTTAATAAAAAGTAGTGTTAATAATAGATTAAACTTTCACTATTTATATATAATATATTTTATTTCTTAATTTTTTTTATTAATTTTAAAATATAATTTATAAAAAAAAGAGAGAAGAGAGGGATCAAAGAGAGGGTGAGGAGAGAGAGAGGGTGAGGGTAGAGAGAGGGTGAGGAGAGAGAGAGGGGGGAGGAGAGAGAGGATAGAGAGAGGGGGAGGAGAGAGAGGATAGAGAGAGAGAGAGAGGGAGAGAGAGAGTGAGGAGAGATGGTAGAGAGAGGAGAGAAAGGAGAGGCAGAGAAAGAGGGAGGGAGGGAGGGTAGAGAGAGAGGATAGGGAAGAGAGAGAGGAGAGGGAAGAGAGAAAAAGAGGAGAGGGAAGAGAGAGGGGAGAAGGGGACATTAATTTTATTTTAAAAAAGAGTATTAGTGACGTTTAGATGTATACATCGCTAATACTATAGTGTATTAGCGACGTATAACTATATACGTCGCTAATACACTATAGTATTAGCGACGTATGCAGCTATAAGTCTCTAATGGCTTTTTAAAATTTTAAAAAATTAAAATTAAAATAGATAAAGAGAGTGAAGAGAGAGAGGAGAGGGAAGAGAGAGAGGGGAGGAGAGAGGAGAGAGGGAGGAGAGAGAGGAGAGGGAGTGAGAATAGAGAGAGGAAAAATATTTATTTTATTTGTTTTATATTTTTTATTTAAAAATTAATTAATAAATAAATAAATATGTATTAGCGACATATATAAATATACGTCGCTAATACTGCAAAGTATTAGCAACATATATTCATATACGTCGCTAATACCTTAGCGTATTAGTAACGTATAGGCGTATACATCGCTAATACCTTTAGTATCAACGACATATATACCTATGCGTCGCTTATACTTTTTTATTTATTTATTTTTAATTAATTTTTAAATATAAAATATAAAATATAGAGGATATAGAGAGAGGAGAGAGTGAAGAGGGTGGAGAGAGGGAGGAGAGGGGAGGGAGGAGAGAGAGAGGGTAGAGAGGGTGAGGAGAGAAAGGGAAGAGAGAGAGGAGGGAGAAAGGAGAGGAAGGAGAGAGAGGGGAGGGAGTTGGGAGAGACAGAGTGAGGGTAGAGAGGGTGAGGAGAGAGAGGGAAGAGAGGTAGAGAGAGGGAGATAGATGAGAGAGGGTAGAGAGGGTGAGGAGAGAGAGGGAAGAGAGAGAGAAGAGAGAGGGAGGGTGGAGAGAGGGAGGAGAGAGGGAAAGAGAGAGAGGATAAGAGAGGGAGGAGAGAGAGAGAGGAGAGGGAGAGAGGGTAAAGATAGATGTGTGAGGAGAGAGAGGAATTTTTTTATTTTATTTATTTTATATTTTTATTTAAAAATTAATAAAAAATAAATAAATAAACATGTATTAGCGACATATAGGACTATATGTTGCTAATACCACAAAGTATTAGCAACGTATAGTCATATATGTGGCTAATACCTTAGAGTATTAGCGACGTATAGAAACAAAAAATATAAAATATAGTCGATATAGAGAGAGGAGAGAGAGAGGGGAGGGAGGAGGGAGAGAGAAGGTGAGGAGAGAGAGAGAAGAGAGAGAGGAGAGAGAGATAAGAGGGTGGAGAGAGGGAGGAGAGAGGGAAAGAGAGAAAGAGATAAGAGGGAGGAGAGACGAGAGAGAGAGGGAGAGAGGAGAAGGAGAGTGGGTAGAAAGAGGGTGAGGAGAGAGGAAATTTTTTTATTTTATTTGTTTTTATTTTTTTATTTTAAAATAAATAAACATGTATTAGCGGAGTATAGGAATATATGTCACTAATACCGTAGTATTAGGGACGTATAGTCGTATACGTGGCTAATACCTTAGAGTATTAGTGACATATAGGCACATACGTTGCTAATACTATGTATCACTAATACATATTTATTTATTTTTTTAATTAATATTTAAACAAAAAATATAAAGTAGAGAGGATATAGAGAGAGGAGAGTGAGGGGGAGGGAGGAGAGAGAGGGGGAGGGAGGAGAGAGAGGGTAGAGAGGGTGAGGAGAGAGAGGGAGGAGAGAGGAAATTTTTTTATTTTATTTATGTTATATTTTTTATTTAAAAATTAATTAAAAAATAAATAAATATATATGCCACTAATACCATAGATTATTTGCGACATATAGTCATATACGTCAGTAATACCTTAAAGTAATTGCGATGTATAGGCATATAAGTTGCTAATGCCCTTAGTATTAGCGACGTATAGAGAGAGGAGAGGAGAGGAGAGAGGGAGATTATTATATTTTTTTAAAAAAATATATAAATTTTTATATTTGAAAAATAAAAAATTAAAAAATACTATTAGTGGCATATAGTGATATATGTCGCTAATAGTAAAGGTATTAGCGAAGTTACTATACATCGCTAATACATACACTATTAGTGACATATAGTACTATCTGTCGCTAAAAATGGTATTATTAGCGACGTAGAAGCTATTCGTCTCCAATAAATTTTTTTTAAAAAAAATTTAACTTACGAAGGCAAAATTTCGCGTGCGGGCAAAATTTTGCCTACTGCTTATAAAGGCCCACCGGATCCCTTTCCAGTTGTTTCTTGCGACCCGCCTCCCTGCTGCCTCCGTTGCCCTTCACCCACGCCCCAATGTCCTCCGGCCCCCCACCCCCACTGATGTCCCCTCCACCCTCTCGGTCCCCCTTTTCCCCTCTATGCCGCACCCCCTCCAAGTGGACCCGAGGCCGGCGGGCCGGAGCCGTCCTCCCACCCCTCCCTCTTCTCTGCCCCCCACCCCTCCAATCCTCTGTCCCCCTTCTCCCTCTCCCCCTACTTTGCCCCCCTCCTTTGATTTGGGGGGAGGAAGGATGAGACGGAGCCTGGGAGAGCGGGCCTGGAGGACGGTAGTGCCCCGCTCCCCCTCCTCCTCTGCTCTCCCCCCTCTAATTTTCGCAGGAGGAGGGGTGGAGCCGGGGAGAGGAGGGACTGTAAGGGGGTGGGGGCCGGAGGAAGGCGGTGGCTGCCGTCCTCCCACTCACCCCTGCTCTGTCCCCCCCCCCTCCTCTAATTTTCAGAGGAGATCAGAGGAGGGGGGAGGGAGGGAGGGAGGAGGGGGCGGAGCCAGGTAGATGGGGGACCAGAGTGGGATAGGGGCAGGAGGGCGGCACCGCTGCCATCTTCCCGCTCCCCTCCCTTTGTCCGAACCCCCTTTTCCCCTTGTTCGGGCCCCCTTGCTCCCACCTCCCCCGTTCCCCACTCTCTGCTCTCTCCGTGCTCCGGACCCCTGCTCCCCTCCCCTCTTGCTCAGACCTCCCCTTGCTTCGGACCCCCCTCCTCTCCCCCTGCATCCCCCCTCCTTTCCCCCCTCTCTCTCCTCTAATTTTCAGATGAGGGGGAAGGAGGAGGGCAGAGCTGGGGGTCTGGATTTCGGCGCCCTGCCATCCTCTGGCCCCCCCGCCCCCTCTCCCTTCCACGGTGACCCCGGTGGCCCACCAAGGATTTTTTTTATAAAACGTTCGTTATTAGCGACACTAAAAAAACATCGCTATTTAATTTTAATATTATAATATTAGCAGTGCTTCAATTTTTTTAAAATTTTTATTTTATTCATGACATATAAAAAGCATCACTAATAAGTTATTTTTTAAAAAAATACTTTTTCTATTAGGACATATGCATAAGCATCGCTAATAATTCCTTATTAGCAACGCTTATAGATATACGTCACTAATAATTCATTTTTTTAATTTTAAATTTTTTTTTCTATTAGCGATGTATAAAAAAGCTTCGCTAATAGCTTATCATTAGTGACGCTATAAAATATACATCACTAATAAGTTATTATTAGTGACGCATAGCTATATATTACTAATACGCCTTATTAGCGACACTTTTTGTTATATGTTACGAATTGGTAATAGCGATGACTTTTTGCGACGCTTATGGCAACGTTTATTATACGTCATTAATAGTCATTAGTGACGCTTATGGGACTATTAGCAACATATAAATACATTACTAATAGTCCTTTTTGTTGCAGTGTGATAGACATAACTTCCCTTTACCCGAAGATGTATTTCTCTTTGCACACTCAAAAGCAGTGGACATAACCTTACCTAGAGACACTTTTTACTTTCCATGCACATAGGCGACAAACAGAACCTCCCCTTACCCGGAGACACTTCCCTCTCATTGCGTCTTTAGGCAACAGACAGATGTTCTCCTTACCCAGAGACACTTCCCTCTTATCACATCCGTAGACAACGAACAGAACCTCCCCTTACCTAGAGACACTTTTCTCCCCCAGTGCTTGTAGGCAACAAATAAAACCTCCCCCTATCCAGAGATGTTTCTCACACTATGTGGCTAGTCGGTGAAGGACGAAGTCTTCCTTTACTTCGGGCCACTTCTCTCGGTGTGGCCCGACGACAGAGGATAGAACCTCCTCTCACTGTAGGCCACTTCTCTCTCTCTCTCTTTAGGCTTGGGGTTGTCAGACAGAACCTCCCCTTACCTGGAGACGTTTCTCACACTGTGTGCCTTGTCGGTGAAGGATAGAGCCTTTCTTTACTTCATGCCACTTCTCTCAGTGCGGCCCGATGTCGGATGATAGAACCTCCTCTCACTTCAGATTGCTTCACTCTCTTTGGGCCAAAGGACCTTAGATAGAGCCTTGTCTTACCCCAAGTTGTTTCTCCACTCTCGAGTAGCTAGATCGAGGAGCAGATG
This sequence comes from Saururus chinensis, assembly GCA_035235625.1. Taxonomy (NCBI): domain Eukaryota; kingdom Viridiplantae; phylum Streptophyta; class Magnoliopsida; order Piperales; family Saururaceae; genus Saururus; species Saururus chinensis. Next base: position 57,311,904 of record CP141140.1, read on the forward strand.
CTCCCATTGCAAAGAATAACCTTGAATTAGCTAAAAATGCCTCTTGAACAAACAAAATCTAACTCATAATGGACTAGAAAACTCTTCCCAAAATCTTCATGGGTTTCTTATTTATAGGGGAAAGCCCATGAGCATACAAAGCACACATGTGTGTGAGCAAAACACGCACCATGCGCCTATTTCAATAACTTCCTACCTTGAAGTTAGAATCACACATTCTTCATACCGATGGACTAGTATCGACAAGCCCTTTGAAGCTAGACCACACATGGGTAGGTTATCCCACACTTCTCAAGTGAGTCTTGCTCATATAACACGCTTCCTAAGGTCATAACTTTCATTCCCAACCTCTGTTTTGTATGTTCTTTAATTCGTTACACTCGTTCCTTTGAGCTCTACCCATATATAGAGATTTTATCCCTTGAACCCCCTAAAGCGTATTCAAAGTTCTATAATTACGCATAACTCCTTGGGTTAGACGTAATAAAAAAAATGGGGCATTACATAGATGGCCACAAATAAGATGAAGAAACAAGTTAGAATATCTTATCTCTTCCCATGTGACCTTCATCATGTAATCCCTTTATGATCTTTAAACTAATGATACATACAAGAACACATAGTTGAATACCTTTGAAGAAAAATCTATCATGCATCAAATAATCAATTCTCGTATCTTCCTCAATATCAACCAAAATTTCATAAAAGAAGGGGTCATTAAGTAATATTTCCCAAAAAAATATAAAACCTAACACTTGAGCAAGCATAGTAATAAGCAAGCATGCACAATGGCCAACGCATCTACAAGTCTATTTTGAACCCCATATTTATTATTGAGCACAAGAGTAAACTCTTGCAAATAAGATGCCCACTGACACATCCCAAAGATGTTGTATATAAGAAGCAAAATCAAAACTATATATGAATATATCATCAAAGTATAATACACAAAACTGCCAATAATTGGTCTAAGGGCTTGGTTCATCACTCTCATGCATATAATTAAGATATTAGACAACCAAAATGGCATGACCAACTACTCTGGCAGTTCTTCCCTTGTCTTAAAGGCTATCTTCCATTTATCACCTGGTCTAATTTGAATCTGATTATACAAATGCATCAAATCTAACTTGGAAAATATAGCAGAACTACATAATTGATCAAGCAAATCATCAATTCATGGGATAGGAAAGTGATAATAATAATCTTGTTAGTAGCACAAGTATCTATGCACATATGCCTACTACTATCCTTTTTAGTTGTAAGCAAGGCTAGCACAATACACATACTTAAACTCTCTCTAATGTGTCTTTTGTTCAGCAACCCATGAACTTGTCATTGAAGCTCTTCATGTTCTTTAAGACTTTTCCTATAATGTGGATGATTAAGGAATATAGTCCATGCACTAGGTCAATCTAGTGTTAAATATCTTTAAAGAGTGGCAATCAATCGGGTAAGGACTTCGGACAAACATCTTAAAACTCATTCAATGGTTGGACCATTAAAGGAATTTCTCCACCTTCACTAGACACCAAAACATACAAAAAATCCTTCTTCATTTCCTCAATAAATTTTCCTTTAGATAAAAAGTTTACCTCTATGTTGTTTTGGGGCTTAACCATATTATATTTATAAAAAATAAAAACAATCTTAGCATTATTCCAAACAAAACTATAAGTCTTTTTGCAACTATCATGCATGATATATCTATCATATTGCTAAGGGCATTTAAGTAATAAATGACAAACATCCATAACAATAATATTGTACCACATTTTATCCTTATATGTAGAACTAATAGAGAAAAGAACTAAACAACATTTAGAAACTTGTATCAAACTATTCATTTGTGGGAAGGAAGCATGGAGAAAGATAAATTACTTCTAACTATAATTAAGTTACATGATATATCTTCCCCTTGAAAATTAAAATCAAAACTTGGATTTTAATAAGCTACTATGCTAAAGTTTAATGTTTTCTAGCAAAACCATGCAAATTAATCACACCAATCTACACGCAAGAATTTTTACATGGAAACCTATCATAGGAAAAATTACAAGACACTCAGTCAAAATCAACTATGCACTATGTAAACTGAGATATAGAGTTACCAGTTTACAAAGAGAAATGACTAGATCTTCATGACAAGTAACTTTAGCATGATTCTCTTTACCCTTTGATCTTCTCAACAACTTTCTTCATAAAATACTTTGTCCCATCAAGTATTTTGTGCTCTCCATTCAACTCTAATTACTTTTTTTTATTATGGTTGATATGAACATAGACAAGGAAGCTAATTCTCTATTTAACTCATTAAAGAAGTTACACATTTTTTCTCTAGGTTTTCCAAACCTTCATCTCTCTCTCTCCACGTTCTAGACATCTGTTATAGCTTCCCAAGTAGGCTAACAAAGTCTAACTCAACTAGGAATCTAAACTAAACCGGAATAGCCTATTTCAAGTACATGCATGTCAAAGTGATTGATCATTCCATAGGGCAATTTATCATTCTCTATTCTACTTGAATACCGGTTCCCCAAGAATCGATCCTTCTACCTGAACAATATATCAATAAAGGTACTGGAGTATGTATGAAGATGTCTAATCGATCCTTTCTCAAAACAATTGTTCATTCACATTAATGGACTCTGTTTGTTCAAAGTATGATCAATCCATTTAGCCATTGATCAATCGTTTAACCTACTGTAATCACCCAATCTACATATCAATGGATCTATCCTACAGGAGATCATTCGGTTAAAATTTTAGAGAACCTTGGGAATAACATTCAAGGTCAATGGATTGCTAGGGATTGAACGATCACTTATGAACAAAAACACAGTTTTAGTTCAAAATATCTCCAACATTCTACTACACTCTAAAACAAAATTTTCTTAACCCAAAAGTGTAAGAATGTGATGTATGTGCATATTTTTACCTTTAGAAACACTGATTGAGTCTACTTCTCTACTTCATCTTCAACATATGATCTTCAAAAATATTTTAACTCAAAATTTGCACACATACGACATTATTTTGTCACATGAATAATAAATACAATATATATGACAAGTATGTTCTACACTTCTTTTCTTTAACTAAGAAAATTGTATAGATGTGGACAGCATATATAGTGCTTAGCTAAAGCTTTTGAACTACTTTAACTACCATGTTATCATAGCTACCCTAATCAATCATAAGTTGATACACCTTACTTCCATTAGTGCATATAGTATAAAATATTTTATTTTTCAACCAACAATCATCTTCAACCTCATTAGGAGCAAAACAAAAGCATTGTGTCACTAAAGCTTCTCTAAAGTCACTATATACCACCTCTTTATATTATTCTTCCTCATCATAAATAGGGTTAATGCAATCAAAATTAATTTTATATCAAGGACAATGCACCACATTCGAATGTGGGTAAGGGTACGGGCAAGCAAAAATCTTGTTTGGTGTTAGGTTTCCCAAAACTAAGCAAGGCCCATTGCTCTTCACAAAACTACATTTTTTTCTCAAAATCGTCGGGTCGGGGACATCCGGCATTTCGTTCGCTTCAACTGCTGGCTCATCGTCCTTCCCTCCCAGCTCTCTTCTCCCTCGCCTGTAAGGCTACCTATCCCTCCTCGTCACAGCCTTCTCTCCCGTCGGAGCTTCCTCTCCTGTCGAGGCCTCGCCTCGTATCCGGTTGGTACCTCCTCTCCATCACTGCATCTTCTCCTATTGACACCTCTCTAGCACCAACCTCTCCGGTAGTGACTCCTCTCCCATGGGTTGTTTTTTAGACATCAGAACTGAGGCTCTTCCCACCCAATCAGAGGAGCCCTCCTGCATTTCATGGCCGAGCTTTCCTTGCCAATGTGGCTTCACCATGACCACTCCCTTCTATATATTTTTTGTATTTTTAAGTTTTATCTTTTTCACAAGAATCCATAGTTCTTTTTGTTCTACTCCAAGTAGTTGCTTCTGCTTCTTGCTCTTCCTCTTCAAACCCACCAATCCCACTTCCCCAATCCATATCTCGGTACCCTTCTCCCTAAATCAGTTTATCTAATGAAACTTTGATCTCTTCATCAATTTCTCTAAAAAAAGCTTGTAACTTTGATTACTCCATAGCCTCTAAGACAACCACCATCAATGGAAGCTTCTCCGTCTTACTACTCGCTGCCATTTTTTTGACCGGTTTTGAGACATAAATTGTGATAGTCCTGGTTAAAAACATTGGGACTAAAGGTTGGAGGAGATTGGATAGGCGGAGGCCTGGTTTAAACAAGCTGGAAGAGATAAGCTCGAGGTAAAATGTTCTTTCTTCTTGTTTCCCTCAAATTTTGTCTGTCAAGTCTCAATATTTTTATGTTTATTTTCCTTTGAGTTCATGTAAGAGTTCAGTGGATTACTTATTATATTTCACAATTGGGAGGGCGATGAGTAAAGAAAACATGGCTGGAATCAGTAAGCAGAGACGCATCAATAATCTGTTGGGGGAATGACATGGCTTATGATAGAGGTCAATGATAGATTATAATTCATGTGGCTGATTCCACTAGCTGAGATTCTAGGATGACGACAATGATAATGATTATCTATAAGTTGTTTTACTTTCATGTTATGATTTTTATAACAATGATTTAGGATTGTACATGTAGTTATAGTACAGTTAAAACTATTATGACTTATATAGTACATTTTAAGCTTTGATATAGATATAACAAGTGATGCCATTATTTAAGGATACATAGGCATACTTTGTTAGATGAGGAATATTTCCCATTTGTAGAATTCTATAAAACCATATAACTTCACATATTCTTAAAATTTGTACGATTTAAAGTTTCCTGTAAAAAGGTCATGTCACTCAGAAATGAGAAATATGGTCAAATTTTTAGGATATGATGAGATTAGCATTTCTAGCTGAGTCGGTATCTGCTTTGAGAAGTAACTTGTACTAGATAAATTAGATCACATCTGGTATAATTCAGAGATTTACTAAACATTTCTATCTCCTATCTCTTTCATTTGTGTGATTCTTACATTTTAATGGTTGGATGCTGCTTAAACAGGTTTTAGTTGCTTCTGATGGCAGATGGAACAGATTTAAAACATACTCAACAATTGAGAGGACTTTCGAAATATGGGGTTTTGTTTTCACTTTTCTTTTCAGGGCATGGCTTAACAACCAAAATCTGTCTCATCATGGTCAGGGTCTTATTCATTCAGCGTTTATAAATTGAATAATATGGTCCACGAGCGACTCTATGAGATCTTTTTGACCATGTAGGTTATTTTGCAGGAGGAATGACTGAGGAAAAAAATTACCAGGCGAAAAGCTTTTGTCAAGTGGCTAAAAGAAGTATTTTAAGATTAGGTCCCACATTCATTAAAATTGGACAGCAGTTCTCCATTAGGGTGGACATTTTTGCTCAGGAATATGTTGATCAATTGTCTGAATTTCAGGTAAAATTCCATTGGCCTTATTTTTTTTGCGTACGTGTTATTCACTTTTCTTGTATTTTTCTATTGAAAGAAAATGATATTTGTTATGGTATATCTTCAAGAAACATCAAAATTACCTTGCGAATAATATATTAAATATACATGATCAAGTTCCTCCATTCTCATATGAAACTGCCCCGATGATAATTGAAGAAGAGCTTAGAGCTCCCTTGAGTGATATATTTGATCAATTTAATTATAAGCCAATTGTTGTTGCTAGCCTTGGTACTTTGGCTGCCATGACACTTATTTTCAATTTCTAATTCATGCCTAAAGGCTCTTTATTCTTTTATGGTTGTCTTCACTTATAAAAATACACTTTTTGAGTAGTTAACTGTCACATCGGCCAGGTACACTAAGAAAAATAGGAAGGCAGGAGGTAGTGGTCAAAGTTCTAAGGCCTGGTCTGGAAGAACTCTTTGACATTGATATCAAGAACCTCATAGTGTGTACTTTGATCAGCATGAAAATTCTATCCTTCATGCGTTTTGCTTCTTTGCAATTTTAAAATACATCGTGCACAATAGATACTCCTTATAGCAGCTTTGAGGTCCAATAACTTGGTAGATTTCAAACAGCGGCAATGATCATGCATGTGCTAAAATTTGTGAATTTCTTCAGGCGATAGCTGAATATGTTCATAAGATTGACCCTAAATCAGATGGGTGCCAAGCGGGAGTAGGTTGCTATATATGACGAGTGTGCAAGTGTTTTATATCAGGTTATATCCGTAGTCTTGCAAATATCCAACATTATTGTGTTTTGAGTAGTTGTTAGAAGTCAATAGTTATGTGTGAGTGGAAAATTTAAGTGATTTTGCCATGTATATTATTATCTTAATTACAACTAATCATAAAATCATGTTCATTCGATCATGTTAAAATATTAAGTACTCTTACAAACAGATGCATGTCAAAATCGGAAACACACTAACTGCAAAAGTTGAGACAAAAATTTAAATGCACTCTATCTTGGGGACAAAAACGCCTCAAAAAAGAAAACACTGCCAAACGAGCAATAAGTTTCATACAATTAAAATAGGGCTGGAGCAGACCATTCTAGGACTTCCTGGAAGCTTAGAAAGGCAGAAACACTTTGGCAGCTCGGCAACGCGTTTCAAATCCGTGTGCATACAATACAATTCAAACCCCTCATTGGTATTAAAATTCACACTACGGCCGCTTGATCCATTATGCACCTCTGCATGCGGCTAGCATTGGGTAGACCTCCACACAAAAGGATCAACCTTCCTCTTAGTCTGTTGTATTCATATGTTTTGGAGAACCCGAAACACTAACTTGATCCAAAGTAAATTAAGTTAATTGGGGGTCAGCAAAATTGATAGATCCCAGATTCAGCCCTTCTATGGTTGTTGGCCCATTTGGGCCAAACTAATAGAATTAGAACTTGGTCTTGGATCTCTCAATTCACATGTTCGGCCCAGTAGATCTTAACGGGTTGTTAATCCTGCGAATTAGACCCATAAAGTTTCCACAAGTCACTAACAAATAAAAAGATTTACGGCCCAGCTCATCTTCACTCTTTGCAAGGTGAAAATTCCGAAGTGAGACCAGAGATTTTCTCCCGCTTTCAAGGAATGTCTATTCTTGCACACCTTAGCTCATATTTAGTGCAAGTATGCTATGTCAATCCTCCTGTAAAATGGGAGCAATCCCAGAGTAGTAGTGAATGAATTCTCCCTTCCAAGGCTCTTGTTGAGGCGGAGAACCACTCAACGGAAAATATGAAGTTGAGGCAAGGTTAACCATGCAAGAAGAGGACTTGGACGCGGTGTAGTGCCAGACCAGGGACGTCTGATGCTTTAAGTTAGTAGAATAATAAGCAAGGAAAATGAAGCAGAGTTTTTATGATGTAAAACGTGTGTACCTCTTTTTCCCACTTACGTGTATTTATAATAAAATCCCTTCTAGCACATGTTTAACTAATGGTCTTTCTCATATCTTTTTTGCTAGGAGGTAATTATATTTAAGAAAATAATATTCTATTTTATTTTTTCTATACTAAAAATCTACTCCAACCTCCAATTAGATAGAGAAAAATGAATCTCCTTATTAGTAAGTATGATTCATATTTTTTATTTAATTAGAGTTTGGAGTAGGCTTTTAATATAGGCAAAGTGTAATAAGAATATTAACTTATATCAGTTATCCGCTAGAACTGGTTCGATTTATGAGGGGACTTATCTAACCTTACCCGTATTCATAATTAAAGGCTAAATAATCCATAATAATAGGAGACTACCACATTACCCATAAAAGGTGAGAGAGAAATTTAATAATTAGATCCAGCAATTCTCATGTTCCCAGAATTTTCTTTATGGGGTGTGAGGCTGTTTAGTTTTGACATTTGGCTTCCAAGAAGAATAGCATTTGACATCTCACCATGTACCTTCCAAGCAAAATAGCAGAGGAATGAGAAACAAAGCTCAACTGTCCGCGTTGCCTTGCCTTTTCCATTATATGTGAGATTAATTGTCGGCTTGCCGTGCTAGTGGAACACGAATGGTCCTTTTGACTCCTTGTCTAGGCCGTTTAAATTGCTACCTTGTCTTGAATTCTTCCTAAACGACCAGAGGATTGGCCCCCGTTCCTATAGTTCTGCTTGCTAATTTTCATCGGCTTTTTCCTAGTGCCTTCAGCGATCTGCTCATTTGTCCATATTCTATCTCTCTCCCTTTCTTAAATTTTTGCTATATAGCTGAGAGTGAAACCTCAATGGGGACCTCTGCAAGGACTAAAAAGGGAAAGCTTACTTAAAGAAGGCCTATGCAACTACATCTTTTCTTCTGGAATCACTGAATCTGTACACCAAATTTATTGATATTGAAAATGGACCTCACATAGCTCTATTTTTCATTGTCCGACAAAAACCTACAACGTCATGGATGTACGGGTTTTTTGTACCGATTTGTGTAGTATTATTATTTTCCAAGTTTTTGTTGCTAAAGATAATTTTCTAATTTATTTTTCTTTTCCCTATCAAGCTCCTATTTTCCTTGAATACTTCTTTTTTAACTTTTCACTATTAAGTTCCTGTCTGCTCCTTAGGAGGCCTTCTATTACGTAAAAAAAAAATTCTCTGTCCCACATTAATAGTTTTATTTTATTCATTTTGAAAACTTAAATAGAGCTATTAATATGAATTCTAGAGAGTAAAAAAAAAATTCTCATATACCCTGCTTATTACCCAGATAAATCCTCCCCATCCATTTTTTAATCCTTTAATATCAAATTTCTCCCACTAACTAAGAATTCGATATATGAACCATGGGATAAACGTGAGCTGCTAAGATATCCAGTCTCCCGGATGAAATCATATAAAGTGGTCTCATTTCTAAGAGGCGTGTGGGCCCCTTACATCCAACCCCATAACAATTTCAGCTGTTCACCTGGATGTAAAGATTCAAATTAGTGGGCCCCTTACGAAACTCAGTCGCCCTCCGTTCGAAAGTCCCTTTGTTATACTTTTGTGCACACCTTTGGATCTTTGTGAGACCCTGAAATGGGACCAATTCTTGAAGCCTTTTGGTTTCAACTCCAACTTGTTCATTAGCCCCTCGTGGGTCGGCAAATAAGGAGTTCCAGACAGCTTCCTCTGCAATTGTTGGTCAAATATGGTGTTCACGGTTCTTCGCCCCGTGAGGAAATTATTTTTCGTGGCATTTGGACCCATATCACCTACTTAATTAAGGTCTTCGAGCACAATCCTAGGTCAAGTCCCCCATTCTCAATGTTCTCGACGGTGATGATTCACCTTGAATAGGCATTGTATTACGCTAGTGTGTAAGAAACAAAAAACAAAGAAGAAAGAATTGTATGGCTAAGAATTTTAAGAGCCAAATTTTAACTCAGTATAGCACCCTTATCTGAGTGTAACCTAAAAAAATTTTAAAGTATGGGATTGGGTGCTATCAAGTGAATCTTGGATGTGAAAAGTCTTATCCCAAATGCAAGTTAATAGTTTTCCTTCTGATCATTAACATTCCATTTTATGTATGGATGGGCATATGTCTAATAATGTTGGTAAGAGTGATATAAAGTTATACACATGAAATGTTTTATTTTCCTTTTATATATTTTGATTGGGTTGTCTGTTGCTTCTGGCGTGCAGAAATAACATGTCATTTTATTTTTTTAATTCAAATTACAATATTGAAATTTCCCCTACCCCAGTGGGAACCTGTGCACCAACCATGTGGTGCATAGGGTCACTCACCATCTAACAAGCTTTTAACACACTAATTTATATGTCAAAAAATGAATGAAACGATGCAGCAGCCAGCCATGTGATGAATCAATTCCACCAGATAATTTGTCCTGCACTATGTGGCCCCTTTATTGGGATTTACAAAAGGAATCCCAAGCAAAGCTGAAGGGGGCCTAATGTCAAAACTTATCACAATTTTTCAATGCAAAAGCAGCCTTTGAGCTGGAGAGTTTGGATCCTTTTACCACTAGCAATATAAATAACTAACTTGGCCTGCATCATCTGACGATGCACATTTCATGTTTTCCTAAATATCTGACGATATATATAGGTTTATTAAGGGAAGCTTCAAACATGGCCGCTGGCCAGGACAAAAGCCTCGTTTGCCCCACCAATTTACTCGATCCTAAATATTCTTTAATGCTAACGAAGCTTACTTGTTGCCTTTTAATAACATGTGGGAAATGGGAATAAATACTTTGGAAAGTGACCCCTATTCCATTTGACGTACTTATCTAATTGCATCCTTAGACTTCCTATTGGCGTTTCTCTCCACCTTCTATCTTTAACCTATTAGAGTAAGGCTAAAAATTAGGTCAAGTTGGGACAAATTGGGTCTGGTTGGTCTAGATCTATACTTAAATCAGGTTGAGTCATGACCCGACCTCGTTTACGACCTCGTTTATTAATTACGTTAAAAACTTAAACTTTAACCTTATTTTCATCAAATCAGGTCGGGGATGTGGGTAATCTTACTTTTTTTGTCAATGAAATTTTTTTCTTAACATAATAATTTATACGCATTATCTTTACATTGGCTAAATATAAAAAATTTAGATACATTAAAATATTATAAATAAATATCAAATATTTTATATGTTATATGAAAAAGTGAGAGTTGAAGAGAGAACATTGCAACATTATTAGGTACATGTCCAAATCAATAAAAATCCCATAGAAACTAAGAGAAATTCTTTCTAATCTCTCCACCTTTTATTACATCATTAAATAATAAGGTCAAAGTCAATTTATGTGAGTTATGCGGGTAAATCTCGACCTAACCCTACTTTTAAAATGGGTAAAACCCTAATTGTATTTGGGTCAAATGCAAGGTTAGGCAAGTTGGGTAAATGGGTAAGATTAGATTTTCCTAGCCCTATATTAGAGTATAATTGATGTCATCATCACTATTGCTATCGCTAGGCGTAAGCATTTTCCTAATTAAGAACGTTTGTAACTAGTGAATTTATTAATAATACTGATAGTTTTAACACAATTGAAGCAAATGGTCCTAGGTAAGGCTGGGAATCGTGTCAAGTTGGGTCAAATTAGGTCAGGTCGGCTTTGACCCACACTTCAATTAGGTCGGGTTGTGTCCCGGCCCTATTTATTAATCGGGTTGAAACTGCAAACCCTAACCATATTTGGTCAAATCAAATCAAGTATACAGGTAACCCAATTTTTTTTGTCAATTAAATTTTTTTACTTTAACTTAATATTTTATATGTTATCTTTGCATGGGCCAAACATAGATAAAATTTAGATACATTGCTAATATAATAAATAGATGTCAAACATATTCTATTTTATTTGATAAAGTGAGAGTTGGAGAGATAGCATTGTAGCATTATTAGTCACACACCCAAAACTATAAAAATCTCACAAAAATTACTCATTAAATATTAAATTAAATAAAAATATAAAAAAAAAGAATTCTAATAAATTTTCTTTCTAATTTCTCCACCTTAGGTCATGGCATCGTTACATAATAAGGTTGAGGTTGGGTTATGAAAGTAAACCCTAACCTGACAGTACTTCTAAATTGGGTAAAATTTTAAAACCCTAACCATATTTTTAATTGGGTTTGGTGGGGTGCAGGTTAAGCGGACCAGGTTTGCGTCGAGTTGAATTTTCTCGAGTTAAATTTTCCTAGCCCTATGGTGAATTTCATCAACTAGATTCTAGTTTACTATAAATAAGGTATTATTCTTTATAGAAGGTAGAGGATATTACTAACACAACAAAGAAAGCCTAGCATAAGGAAATCATGTTAGCGTATGTTAGAATGTATGCACCACAAATTTCAAATATTAGCTCCTATATGTTCCTTACGTTAGACTTACTAAGGAGAATATATAGAAAATGCTTCCACAACAAAATCAGGTTACAAGAGTTCACAACCTTTTCTTTTTTGGCACTTGGGAGTGTCCAAGAAACCGAACTAGAAGAAACCGAACAAGCCTCTTAGAGTCATTTATCCTGCCATCTATCCTTCTAAGCACATGCAATGCCTGCATGTAGGTCTAATCACATACGTCCATTGATATCTGGGTCGTGTCTAAGGTGTCTGTAGCCCCATCCGGTTGAATTTTTTTGTCCATCAATTTTAAGGCACGACAACGGACAAATACCTCATCTGGCCATTTGTCTGAGGTCTAGTAAATTTTAAATGTAATTCTTATTTGTACATAAAATGACATTTTTTGTTTCTCTATAACTACTCTTTAGCATCATTTTCTTATATTTAAGTTCTTAATAATTTAAATACAATCATGATAATGTTATATTTGAGTTTTTTGTTAAAGTTAATTATTAAATACTCATATGTCCAACATCAATAGCTCAATTTGGATGTTGAAAACGAATGTGTGGGAGTATTGTAAGGAAAGTTCATTAGTAATACTGTTATAATTTTAAAAAATAGCATGTATAAATCTAAAATATTATTATATACTAAGTTATTTAATCCAAAGATACCCACCTCGACTGCCCAACATAGTTATAGTCATTTATGCCTCTCTTATTCTCTCCAATTGCATCAACCTTCATCCACTTACATAAGAGGTTATGTCCATGGACAATGGCTGTGCCCGCTAGATAAAAAGTTTTGTTCGCCAACGGACAAATTGTTAGCGAACTCAAACATGGACAAGCTTTGTCAGCCTATTATTTGGCCAAGGATCAGCCCAACCTATACATCACATATACTAGGGAAGTTGTTTGGTGGGTACTGGGTAGCCAACAAAGTTCATAGCTAAATTAGACATCAAATTCTAGGGGATAAATTTAGGAAAATAGCTCTCTAAAAAATCGAAGAGGGCGGAATAAGATTGAATAGATGCTCATTGAACCAAAAGGGTGGGAAACTTGTTCTTGAGGATAAAAATGCATATAAACTTTGGAAATAGAGATTATACTCATTAGAATCTTTTACAAAATTGTTAGGTAACATTTTCAAAACTATGAAGTTATAGTTTTAAAACTTTATTTTGATAGTAAAAACTTCCCAAGTTGTCTCCACTCCTTTAGCTTTCCGGGTCAAACTTCGTGGTGTCTCAAAAAATAATATGATTTTATGATTGACTCCATTTACTCAGGGAGTGACTTTCCGAGACAAACTTCATTGGCTAATATAGTTTCCACTTGTACAATATATTTGTTTAAAGATTTATTGTATAAAACATTAAATGGTTCGATATACAACGCCATTTTGACTATGTGAAAACTGAAAGTTAACTCAAATAGTTCTAGAGTTCATCGTTCCAAGTCTTGAGTCATTAACTCTGTATGAAATAACTTCATTTAGATATGGAAGTATGACAAATAAAAAAAAGATACGGAAGTATGTAACAATTTACACAATTTTCTTTCTTTCAAACTAATAAAATAATTAAACTAAGTGGATAGGTTGAAGTAAACACAGTTTCCAATTAGTGAATTTACTTAAACATCTTTATTCTTAACAAATATACACAACAATATCCAATCACATTCCATTCGAATAATTATGAAACAAAGTTTATGTAAATATGAGGTCCAAAACTATAATAATTCAAGATCATTACACCCATACAATTTTTTCTTCTACTCTTGCAATGTGATTGTATCTTTTGAGAGTAATGCTATGTACAATCGCGCCAAGGGACACTCACATAATCCTCTCCACGATGCATAAGCTGCATTCACATGACACTAGCATAAATTAGCATTTTCAATCTATTATACATATCCTCTTAATACATTCCATCCAAATGTTTAAAATGAAAAAGAATAATTTAAGCAGCCAAGGATGCATGTTCTTATGTTCTTTCTACATTTTCACTAACTTCTTCCATATCTCATCAACTTTAACATATTTATTGCAAGTTAACATAAAGTAGACTTGGAAGGTCTAGCTCCAGGTAATTTGCTTGCCTCTAAGTTTGATACCATTTAGCGTGTGGGACTAAGAGCATCCCTAATGAAAAATGTTAAATCTATTTGACATCTGTTGTGGACAAAATTGCAGTCCCAAGTGACATGAATTAGGGCACCATTTCCAGGCAGGAAATAGCGCCCCTCACTTGGGACTTCAAATTTGAAGTTCATGTTATATATATATATATATATATATATATATATATATATATATATATATATATATATATATATATATATATATATATATATATATATATATATATATATATATATATATATATATATATATATATATATAGACACACACACACACACATATTAGTCATCATTTCTCAAGGATTGGCTTCCCTTACTTGTATTTGACATCCATGGCTAGAGTTCACTTATTGTCAAATTGCCACATAGGCAATTAAAGATGTCAATTTGAGATTTTTAAAATTTTACCTATTTTAAAAATAGGGTTGAGATTAGAATTACCCACATAACCAATACAACCCTACTTCAACCATATTATTTAATGATGTCATGATCTAAAGTGAAAAATTAGAAAGAAAATTTCCTAGAATTATATTTTCTCGTACATTTTTATTTTATTTGATAGTGAGTTATTAACTTTTATGGGATTCTTATGGTTTTAGATGTGTGTTTTATAATGCAACAATGTTCTTTCTATAACTCCCAGTTTCTCAAATTATATAGAAAGTATTTGATATTTATTTATGATGTTACAATGCATCAACATTCTTTCTATATTTAGCCTATGCAAACATAAAGTGCAAAATACTAAGTTAACAAAAAACTTAATTGAGAAAAAAAAGTAGGGTAAGTGTTTATATGTTCAACCAGTTTAATAAATATGGTCAGATCATGACACAACCACATTTAAGTACAAATCAAAGCTGACCTGACCCGATTCTCAGCCCTAACCACATTACATGAATAATCCATAATGTTTAATAAGGCTCTAGAAAATACAATGAATTAGGCCATATTGATGCCTCCGAGAATTTAAGGGAAAAACCTCTATAAATGGAACTTCCATTTAAGTTCATTGGTTATATGGCAAAGGTTGCCGCCAACAGGTCGTTAAATGATAGGGGAGACACAAAAGCCTTGAGATATAGTGCAAGTTCATCCTATCTCTAAGGTGTATGCATAACCTTGCAACCATCACATAGAAGCTAATGTCAACACTAAAACAAAAAACACTATTAGCGATGCAATACAAAGTGTCACTAAAAACTACTATTTGCGATGGACATAATAAGTGTCACAAAAAAATAACTATTATTGACGCTTTTATAAATGCATCACAAATAATAGTCCTATTAACGACACTAATATAAAAGTGTTGCAAATAATACTCCTATTAGTGACGCTTTTATAAAAATGCATCGCAAATATAATAAGGTTATTTTAAGAAAAATAAGACTATTAGCAACTTTTAAAAAATCGTCACAAATAGTAGTACTATTGACAACATTTTTTAAAAAGTGCCACCAATAGTTGTACTATTTTATTTTATATTTATTATTTAAATATATAATATATAATAAATAAATTTAATAAAAAAATTTAAAAACTTTGTAAATATAATATATTTTATTTATTATTTATTTATTTTAATATATAATATTTAATAAAAAATTAAATAAAATTCCTCTACTTTCTCCCCACATCTTTTCAGAGCTAAGTTCACGTTCATGCGTGTGAGTGAGTGAGAGAAAGGGAGAGAGAGAAAGATGAGAGAGATAAAGGGGAAAGGGAGTGAAGATAGAGATATAGAGAGGAGAGAGAGAGTAGATAGAGAGAGAAGAGGAGAGAGAAGAAAAGAGAGAGAGATGAGAGTGAGGAGAGAGAGAAGAAAGAGAGAGAGAGAGACAAGAGTGAGGAGTGAGAGGAGAGAGGAAAGAGAGGAGAGCGAGATAAGAGAAAGAACATAGCAGAGAGAGGAGTGATAGAAAGGGGAAGAATTTAATTTAGATTTTTGTAAAAAAAATTATTACATATTATATTTTAAAATTAATAATTAAATCAATATAAAATATATTAGTGATGCATGTTCCTATGCGTCACTATTACCTTTTAATTTATTTTTATTAATTTCAAAATATAATATGATAAAAAAATTCTTAAAAAAATTAAATTACCCTACTCTCTCACCTCTGCTCGTAAGAGGAAAAGAAAGAGGAAAGAGAGAAAAAAGAGAAGGAGAGAGAGAAGAGAAGAGAGGAGAGAGGGAAAGAGAGAGAATAGAGAGAGTGGGTAGAGCGAGAGGAGAGAGAGAAGAGAGATATAGATGAGAGAGAGAGAGGAGAGAGAGAAGAAGAAGATGAGAGAGGAGAGTGAGAGGAGTGATAGTGGGGGGAGAATTTAATTTAGATTTTTTTAAAAAATATTATACATTATATTTTAACATTAATAAAAAAATTAAAATAAAATGTATTAAAGACGCATAAGAAATGTCTAGCTAATACCTTGGGTACATGGAAGGGCGTATCGATATGGATGAGAGTATCGATGATTATGAATACGGTTACGCACCGATGATACGCTTGGTACGCGTCGAAACGGGCGTAAACCCTTTTATAAATATAAAAAAATGTTATAACTAATAATATATTATTATAATACTTCTTTTATAGCATAATAAGATCATAAAATATCATATAAACTGATACAAGCAATCTAAAATCAGTTTATTTGGAACCATACACTATTATGTTCTCCGTCTCATACAAATTATTGTTCATTATTTCCCATATTAAGTGCTGTAAAATTAGTTTATTTTAAAAATAAATATGAGTCTAAGTTATATGTTTAAATAAATGTATATTTTGTGGAGCACTATATATAAAAAAAAATTATGTAAATTACATGGACCTACCCGTATTCATCTCATATAACTTTAAAAATATTATTTTTTAATATAACAAAAATATAAACTTTGAAAGAAGTTGGGTTTGAATTGTATTTTTGTTTTTAAGAAAAAAAAATTTTAAAATTTTTTTTTGAAAAAAAAATATTTTTTTAAATATAAAAATATATTTAAAATAAAAAAATATTTTTTTAATACTGTATCAATACGTATTGACCGTATCGATATGGTACAGCCGATACGTATTGCAATCCGGTGTGGGGGGCATCTCAACCGATACGGCCTTCCATGCTTAGGTATTAGTGACGCATAGGCATATGCATAATTATTACGTAGGGTATTATCGACACATTTTCTAATGCGTCACTATTATCTTTTTATTTATTTTAAAAATATAATATAAAACTCATAAAAATTAAAATTTTTCCTACTCTCTCACCTTTGTTTGTTAGAGCTGGGGGCTCACGATGTGCGTGGAGAGAGGAAGAGAGAAGGAAAGAGAGAAGAGAGAGAGGAGACAAGAGAGGGGAGAAGGAGAGAGAGAGGAGAGAAGAGAGGGGAGAGGGAAAGAGAGGGAGGGAGAGAGAGGGAGGAGAGGGAAATAGATATAGATTTAGGAGAGAGGAAAGTGGGTAGAGAAAGGAAAGAGGGAAAGAGAGGAGAGAGGGTAAAGAGGGAGGATTTTAAAAAAAAATAATATTATTTGTGACGCTTATAAGGAAGCGTAGCAAATATAAGACTATTTGTGATGCTTCCTTTTAAGTGTTCCAAAAGTATAGTTATTAGTGACGCTTAGTTAGAAGCGATGCAAATATTTACTATTTGTGACACTTCTAACGAAGCGTCGCAAATAAATTTGGCATGTGCGCTAGATTTTTTCATCCACGTGGTGAAATTTCACTATGCGAGCGAATTCGCCCATCTGGTATATACGCCCCCCCCCCCCCCGGTGCCCGCCCATACTCTCCCCTACCTCCGGCTGCCGTTTGCCCCCTTCTCCACCTGTCACTCATTGTCACTGCCTTCGGCCACCCTCTCCCTGGCTCAGCCCGCAGCCCCGCTCCACCAACCTCTTCTAACCCCTTCCCCCTACCTCGTTCCCCCTTCTTCTCCCCCCCCTGATGGACTCCGGCCCCCTCCTCAAAATCCCATAGGATGTCGGATTCCATTTTAATTTTTTTTTATTAGTGACGCTTTTAAAAGCATCGTTAATAATAATTTCTATATTTATTTTTTATTAGCAATGCTTTTAAAAGCATCGATAATAAATTTTTTTCTTTTTAGTGACGTAAAAATAAGCATTGCTAATAAATTTTTAAAGTTTTTTAAAATATTTTAATATTAGCAAGGCTTTATAAAGCTTTGATAATAATTTACTGTTAGCGATGCATGTAAGTAAGTATTGCTAATAATTTAATATTTTTAACGTGTTATAAAGCACTGTAAAAAAAGTAGATATCAGTTACATGAAAAAAATGTCACTAATAGTGGTTCTATTAGCGACATTTTTTCATATGCGTCGCTACTAAGTAGTACAAATGTACTATTAGCACCGCATGTAGTGATATTTTTTTAAGTTATTAACAACCCTTAAAAACGTCACTAATAGTCTTTTTTCTTTTAGTGTAATCATAAAAGGCGTATTTGGCTAGATGGTAATAACGAGTATGTTGATTTGGTTGTCATAAAAAAAAGAGTTTTTTCCATATTACCTGGCTCGATATACAAATATTCTATATTCCCTATATTTTAACACTTAATCCCATATGACCTGGTTTAGGACAAATATACCCTTAGGTCAAACCTAAACCTACATCAACTTTTCATGACTCGAGAGACTTTCGAGAATGCGAGAACGAGGGGATGACTCCCATTAAATGGACCAAAAATCTTACGCTCTGCATTGCATGTTTTCAACACTTAATCCATATCGCATATACGATAACTCGATATGTCAATAAAACGTATTTTTGATAATATGATAAGTATTCTTTAAGCCAACAACCTATAATATGATATTCTCTATATCGCATATACAATAACACGATATTCGCCATAGCGTATTATCGATAACACGATATGCTACCATAGCATATTATCGATAACATGATATGCCACTGTAACGTATTATTGATAACACAATATGCCAACAATGCATGCTATTAATAATACAATATGTTACGATATCCTCTATATCGCATATACGATAATACAATATTCGCCAAAGCGTGTTATCGATAACACGATATTTGCTATAGCGTATTATTAATAACATGAGATTCACAATAGCGTGTTATCGACAACACGATATGTTGGCATAGCATGTATCAATAACACGATATGCCAACAAGACGTGTTATTTATTTTTCTCTAGATCGCATATACTATAATATGATATTCGTCATAGCGTATTATCAATAACACGATATTTGCCATAACGTGTTATCGATAACAAGATATGCCAAGAAGATGTGTTATTTATTTTTCTCTATATCGCATATATAATAATATGATATTCACCATAGTGTATTATCAATAACACGATATGCAACCATAGCGTGTTATTAATAACATGATATTCACCAGTATTTGTTATTTATACAATTTTTCATTAAGTTAGGGATAAAAACCTCTGAAATCATGTACATGCTTATATAAGATGTTCTACATAGTAAAACTTGCATATAAAAAATCATACTAGAGTCCCTCTTTGCACAATAGGGTAGGAGGTTATCATAGCTATTCTATAATGTCCTTCATTGGCATTTACATCCTTCTTCATTCTTATATAGTCATATTTTCCCTAGATAGTCCCTCAAGATTCATTTTTTGAGTTGCAGTATCATCTTGATCTCATTTTGTAATGATAAATAGTTTATGTGATTAGAATTTTTTAGACGAAAATTAGAGAAGACCGATTGCCAATGAAGTTAGGGAGGCCGACAATTGCCAAATAGAAATTAAAATTTGTTATTAATGAAAATTACCGGGCAAAAATCACAAATCATCTATGAGCTCCGATCTCTTCTTTTTTTATGCTTCGTCACAACTAGTTTACACAATTTTTAACCCAAACCTTGTTGAAAGGGTATTTTGGTGCGTTTTTTTTCAAATATCGTGTAAACCCAGGTTCTATAGAATATTTTTTAAAAAACTAAAAAATATAAAATATTTGTATTTTAGGCCAAGTAATATGAAAAAAACTCTAAAAAAAAATATGTTGATTTGGTCCTATTAATCTTGTTTCTGAGTGAAACATTTGCTTCTTTGCAGCTCCGAATTAATTCCCCTTCAATTGAACCTTTCAAAGTGTTGAGACAAGGATTGTAGTACCCGAAACAAAAGCAAAGGTTACAAGAGGCTGTTGCACTGCCCCTTCAAGTCAGGTTCTAAAGACTTAGCCACTCGTTGAATAACAAAAATGGTTACAGAGAATTCTTATGTACGTATTCCACAAAATTTTTAAGGCTGAAAAATCATGATCCAGATAAGTATCCCTCTGCTGCGCTTAATACAATCTACCTTGGCCTTACCTTCCATGGTCAAGCTTGTGGCTTTGCTAGTAAGGAACAGCTAGGAAGTCGTAAGCCATTGACGCCATATGTGCGTCAGATTACTAATCAAGAACAAGTGGTTCTAGAAAAATAAAACAAACAGAAGAAGCAAGTTATTTTAGATAAAAGTCTTCTTTCATGGACCAAATCCCTTGTGGAAACTACAAAGAAATTTCAAATGTTTAATAGCCATCTTAGGTAATGATTGCCCAATGGCAGCTTAACAAATGGGATTACTTTTTTATAATGAAATAAACTAATAGATAATCATTTAAAAAAATACTGATGTCATCAATTTTCTAAATTAAATGTAAGAAAAAAAATGACCGGATTTGTTGACCTTCACATAAATCCATGCCGTGTCCTAATCAACTTATCAAAACTAATTAATTTGCCACGTAATTTCTACAATCTCGCTGTATTTTATAAACCATGTTGGGTAATGAAGGCAAGAGGCAGTTGACCAGGTGCACACACTTTTATTAATCAAATAAATTAAAATTGGTTATTTCACAAAGCATCTACCAGCATTACTTAATCAGGATTTGGTAATGTCCTAGTATTAATGTTAACAGTTGTCTTACCTTTTTAACGGTTTGGAAAGTGGGCCGTAGTCGTACGATGTTGGGCGAGTGTAGGACCCAGAGGGATTGACCGTAATTACCGGGAGTTAAATTCCTACTAAAATCTGGGCCCACTTTGATAAATAAGGCCACCTAATGAAGCTAGTGAATTTTGAGACATGTTTAGCCTGACGTAGCTCTTTGACCAAAGTCCTATAACCAACATAGAGAGTTGCCAAAACATCGAATGTAAGAGCGCTTTGATTTTTATGCGTAGTTGCCCTCTAATGTATCGTGTTCAAAACTTTATGTGGGCTGTCACATAGATAGCTAAGGAAACTTGGACATGAAAACATTTTGGATGACATTTGCGGGTCAGTGGCATAGATGAAAGTGTCCAACATGCTAAAAGAGGCCGAAGTTCGCCGTCGAATTAGTCGATATGGTACCCAATGGGGATAGCAAGAAAGAAATACTAAAATTCGCTAGTGTGTGTAGCAAAGTTGCATGTATCTACGTTATGACAATATTCCTATTTAATTGCTGCAAAGTTTATATTAATACAAAATTACCTTAAACAGAGACTTAAAAGCAAGCAAAAAGTTTGTATGCACCCGGTGTATTAGGAGCCATCAAATCATCACGGGCGGCTCTATGGGCGGGTGGGTGATAAAAACCCATGTGCCCCTTAGTAACATTGTGTTCATTTGCATATACATATTAAGAGCACACTTAAGTGTTGTTGGAAAGTGGTTACCTGCTTTCATGCGAATGAGAACACATATGTAAATTGGCTGAAGGTTATAAATAATCTCACATCGTCTAAAAAATAATGATAGTATTTATATATAAGGTATCAATTTAACGTTTTAAGTTAGGCCTCTTGGGCTACCCTACTTTTGTAGGGGAGATATATGTTGGACCTATGCACTTAGGTGAGCTAACCTACATTTGCATCGCTATCATCGTCCATCCAACCGACTCAGTTCGGTTCACACACATGGCCAGCCGGGTTAAGCTAGTTAAACAAGATAACTATTTTTAGGATAAATTCATTTGATTTTCTCTTCACTCAAAATGGGTCCAATTTTCTTTTTACCCAAATGTGTCGTTAATAGGCAGGCTCATCCCTTTGAAAGGTATGGGTTGTATTCAACGAGATTACTTATAAAACACTATTTTTTTTCTAAATCATCCTTTACTGGATTTTTCATCGTCGTCTTCTGGGAGAGCAATTGCATAACATTGGTTCACTACATACGCTGTGTGAAGGTGCTTCTACATCGTGTGGTGGATTGTCTTATCTTAGGAGACAAATGCCAAAGTTATTCCTAAGCACCAACAAGGAGAGAAAATTATGTCTTAAGGACATAGCATACATGCTTGATTTGATCAACTTTTTGTAAGTTTCATTCATTGCAACAAATACTAAGGTATGAAAAAATTAACAATCTTAAGATAGATTTTTTTTTTGTACTTTACTGTTGTGATTACTATTTTGAAACTTTGTTTTTAATATTTCGAAACTGAGATTATCTTCTGTTCATTGGAATAGAAATGACTGAAGAGGGTACCAATATGAATTCGGTCATAATTCCCACTACTATGACTACTCCTATTCCTATTTAAGTGAAAGGGAAGAAGCCAGAAAAATTTAGTGGTGCATAGTTTAAGATATGGCAATAGAAAATACTATTTTATCTGACCACGTTGAATTTAGCTTGATTCCTACAAGAAGATGTTCATATTCTCACTGAAGAGAAAAATGATGACAAATAGGCTATTGCGGCAGTTGATACATAGAAACATGCAGACTTTTTGTGCCCAAATTATATTTTCAATGGGCTAGGCAACATGTATAATGTTTAAAGTTCGATAAAGAGTGCTAAAGCATTGTAGGAATCCTTGGATAAGAAGTACAAAACAGAAGATGTCGGCACGAAGAAATCTATTGTAGGCAAATTCTTAGACTTCAAGATGATGGATTCTAAAACTGTGATTAATCAAGTCCAATAACTCCAAGTGATCCTACATGATATACATGCAAAAGGTATGACTTTGAGTGAATCCCTTTAGGTGGCTGCTATAATTGAAAAATTACCACCATTCTGGAAGGATTTTAAGAATTACTTGAAACATAAGATAAAGAGATGAACATGGAGGACTTAATTGTAAAGTTGAGGATAGAAGAGGACAATCGTGCTTCTGAAAAGAAAATTGGGGGTCATGACATAGAAGCCAAAGTCAATGTTGTAGAACAAGAGCAGAAAAACAACAACTTCAATAACAAGAAAAGGAAAAATCCTAGAGGATAGTCAAACAACTACTCTAACAAAGCAAAGTTCAGGGGCAAGTATTATGTGTGTAACAAGCAAGGCACAAGGCTAAGGATTGTCGCAAGAGGAAGAAACAAGAGGATTCTAAGAATAAGAATACACAAGCCAACGTTACTGAAGTGGAGAATCTCTCCAACAATGTGAATAACATCATCCTTTCCGTTGTGATTTTTGAAGTAAAAATGGTTACTAATGCAAGAGGATGGTGGGTGGACACTGGGCCCACTCGTCATGTGTGTTCAAATAGAAAAAATGTTCTCCACAACTTTTCATGGGCAACTCTTCTACCGTCAAGGTTGAAGGTACCAGAAAGGTGGTACTCAAGATGACTTTGGTAAGGAACTCACTCTCAACAATGTGTCGTATGTGCCAGAAATCTAAAAAAAATTAGTGTCATGATAATTGATGAGTAAGAATGGATTTAAATTAATGTTTAAATTGGATAAGTTTGTATTGACTAAGAATAGGATGTATTTGGAAAAAGGGTATCTTAATGAGGTTATTTTCAAGTTCAATGTATTGACTATTGTTTATATTGCTAATATTAAGAGTGGGAGTGCTTCTTCTTCTTATATGATTGAGTCATGTGATGTTTGGAATGTTAGATTAGGACATGTTAATCATGACACTATGCAAAGATTGTTTAAAATAGAATATTTGCCTAAATTTAATATTGTCTCTCATCATAAATGTGAGACTTGTGTGGAATCAAAATTGATAAGAAAATCATTCCAAAGCATTGACAAAAGTATTGAACCTCTTGAATTAATTCACAGCGATGTCTATGACTTCAAACTTGTTCAAATAAGAGCAAATAAAAAGTGTTTTATTATATTTATTGACGATTGCACTTGATGTTGTTATGTGCACTTGCTGAAAAGTAAGGATGAAATTACTAACAAGATTATACTACACAAAATAAATGTTGAGAATCAACTTGGCAAGAAAATAAAAGTTCTAAAAAGTGATAGAGGTAGGGAATATGAATCACCTTTTGGTGAATTCTATTCACAACATGGTAATTGTCATATATACCAAACTACAACACACTATTTACCTCAGCAAAATAGAGTTATTGAACGGAAAAATAAAACTTTAAAAGAGATGATGATTGTCATATTATTAAGTTCTAAATTTCCCCAGAATATGTGGGGGGAACCTTTACTTTCAAGAAATTATATTCTCATTAAAATACCTCATAAGATAACCTTAAAGATGCAATATGAATTATGAAAAGGTCGAAAGCCTTCTTACAAATTCTTAAAGGTGTGGGAGTGTTTGGCAAAAATGACAGTCCCTAATCCCAAGAAGATTAAGATTGGATCAAAGACCATTGATTATGTATTCATTGGTTATGCTAATAATAGTAGTGAAAATCATTTTATTGTTCATAAATCAGAGATTCCTAAAGTAAATGTCAATATTGTGATTTAATCCAGGAATGTTTTATTTTTTAAGTATATTTTTCTGTGGAATTCTACAGAAGAGAAAATTTCTCTTAAAAGAATTTTAGATGTTTAACAGGACAATAGTGAAGATCAAGAGGGAGAAAATGATGAACCTAGACACAACAAACATGTTAGAATATCAAAATCATTTCATGTGGATTTTCTAACTTATTTGCTAGAAAATGTGCCTCAAAGCTTTAAGGAAGTCATGTCTTCTCCTAAAGCACAATATTGGAAAGATGTTGTAAATAGTAAATTTATATCCATTATGCAAAATCATACTTGGGAGTTGGTGGGTCTTCCACTAGGAAGTAAACCTCTAGGATACAAGTAGATATTTAAGAGGAAGATGAAGGTTGATAGATCAATTGAAAAATATGAAGTCAGACTTGTTATCAAATGATATAAGCAAAAGGAAAGTCAAGATTACTTTGATATATATTCACCAATCACAAGGATAACTTTCATTAGGATGTTATTCACTATTGCTTCTTTTTATAATCTTGAAATACTTCAAATAGATATAAAAAGCACATTCTTTAATGGTGACTTTAATGAAGAAAAATATATGTGCAACAACCTGAAGGGTTTGTTGTACCGGGTAAAAAAAACAAAGTATGTAGACTTGTTAAATCCCCATATAGGCTTAAACAAGCACCAAAGCAGTGACATAAAAAATTAGACTTGATGTCAAATGGATTCAAAATTAATGAATGTGACAACTGTGTTTATATAAAAGAAAGACCTAATGGCTATGTCATTGTATGTTTATGTGTAGATAATATACTCATTATTAGTAGTAATAATGAAATCATTAAAGCTGATGTTAAATAAACAGTTTGATATGAAAAATATGGGTGTTGCAGATGTTATACTAGGGATGAAATTCACGAAAATAACTTATGGATGTTCATTATCTTAATCTCATTACATTGAGAAAATCCTAGAGAGATCTAATAAGAATGATAATCGTCTAGTGAGAACACTTGTAGATGTAACACTATACTTGAGCAAAAACACTGGTGAGAGTATATCATAATTGCAAAACTCTCATATTATTGGCAGTCTCAATTACATAATTGTAATGCCCGAGATTTTTCATTACATTTTCTTAAAATTCACAGAACATTTTTTTGCAATATAACGGCTGTAAATCGGAGGAAAATGACGAAATACAAAATATGTAAATATAGTTTATAATTTAAAACATCATACATCAATTTTTCATCCAAAATTTTCCTTATTTGGTCAAACATCGTACGACCAAATCAAATATCCTCAGGTGCTACTCGAAAACAAACGCATAACTAAATTACCATGATCATGGATTTTTTAAATACAAATAATTCCTAGGCATCCCTGAGTACAAGTCCTATAAACAGTCCACTGTCTGATCTAAATTAAAAGTCCATAATACATACACTTTAAATCTTATCTCACCCAATGCATCAGATTGTGGCATAAAAAGATACTCGCATTGAGTCAAGGTTATACCTGAATCAAAGGTGAAACAATCCTTCACATAAATGAGCATCCATCTCCAGGAGCTCTCCAACACATACCTGCAAAAGCCTCCTGAACAACGGGGCCAAAAATATAGGGTAATGAGTATTTTCATACTCAGTAGGAAAATACCCAGTAGGGGAATCCTAAATAGCGAACTCAGTAAGTTCATAAATACATGTGTTCATGCAACTCAAACATGAAGCATACAACATAAAATAATCATATACATATGCATATAATAATGCACAACACACCAATGAAAGCAAACTTACACAAACACCCTTAATCAGGGTCTTACAACTTACTTGTACCATTGTACGCATACTCAATACCTTACACATACTTGTACGACCTTACTCGTACAATCTTACACTTACAGTCCTCTCAGAATCATATACTTACAGTCGTGCTCAGAAACTTACACTTATATTCTTACTCAGAATCATTATCTTACAGTCGTGCTCATACTCATACTCATATAACTTACACGTACTTGTATAACCTTACTCGTACAATTATATGCTTACTGTCTTACTCAAACATACCCTTATAATCGTACTCATACTATCGGCCACTGAAGCTCATTACAACTAATAAGCTCCAACATCAGAAAAGAAAATAATGTCACTGGGGCATCACCTTAACCTCCAGGGAGTGACTAGACGCCATGGACTTTTCTGAAGGCAGGGCGCACCTATGCTCATGGGGCACAAGATCAAACAGGTAAGAGTAGATCCATGATACTACTTACCTAAGCGCAAATGTCCACTCTCTGGGGCCATACAATGCCAACATGGGCCATACAGTGCCAACTAAGAGCGAAAAACATATGGTGCCACTCTAGGGCAGTAATCTTACAATGCCACTCTTGGGCGGAATATACAGTGTCATCTATAGGCAGAAATACATACAAAACCCATGAAGGGCGGAAACTTATGGCGCTCTCAACAGAGCATCAAACGTCTGGGCTGAAATACAACACCAAGAGCAAATCGAAAATATACATCACTCTCAACAGAGCATCAAACGTCTGGTGTTCTATACAGCACACAGGCAACATCTCGTGGGATAAACACCATGGCAAGACATGGGAAAATGCTCAGCCGACTCATTATCGGCTAGCACAAACATGGAACTTAATACGTCGAACCCTCAAGTCTCAAACTCACAACGCTATTATTAGCTTTGCTTATAATTCAATTTTGAATTAAGTAAATTATGTAGTACAATTATGCCACACAAACTCACACTGTTCGATTGATCAAACCGAAGCTGAGCCTGATCTGAAACCCCAGTTTGTCAGGGCAACAAACTTCACTTACCTCATCCATATCATGATCATAACTCACCGTACATCAAATCCTTACATAATCATATAGTCTCCACCATCCACCTTACGACCAAAACATCTTACTCGGCATCATCAAACTGAGCTCCTCATAGCAGATCCTTGTTGTCCCCCTTACTTAATACCTCACTGATTATGCTTACTTTTCACTTCATAATTTGTATGTTATGTTTATACAAATATGCACACTCTTACTATCTACTAAACCCTCATAAGGCTCCAGGCCTAAGTCCTCTCACTTACTGAACCCCTGACGTATGCTCCAAACCAATCCACTCAAATCCGCGCTTGTCAAACTTACATCTGCCGTCTTTTGTCACATGCTTACACATTCACATTCAACTCCACATCCAAATCCTTACCAAACACCTTGCCACTTCTTATCGTCCATCATACACATACATAGCATACTAACATATTCACTAGCCATCACTAGCACATACATATTCCACATCCATAGAACATACATGCAACTCATACATATCATGTGCATTTAAACATGGCATACTTCCTTCTCTTACATCATACAAACGGATTACAATTTAATATCCAAAACATGGAATCATACAATCCTAGCATGCTGCTACTCATTTAAAGCATGCTATCATGAAATTATGAGTTCAAAGCTCCCCTACCTCGTAATCATGACGTTTGATGGCAAGTATATGACAGTGGCGGCGTCAATGGCAAAGTTGGTAGCCAAAAGCTTTATCAAGTTGAGAGAGTTGTTGTCCCGAGGGTTTAGGAAACACCGGAAGCACTCACGGCCAAATGGGGTGTCAGAAGTCAACACGGCAAAATCCGCGATCCACGATGGCATACTATGGGTGGCCGGGAGAAAGGTCGTGCCAACGAGTGGCAGGTGAGACCGAAAGTCTAGGCGTACACACTAAAATTCAAGCAACAGTTGAAAAATACTCAACCGGTCAAAAGATGTCAAAATCGGCCGTGGACAATACCTAACTACATCGATTTCATGTTTACAAGGGCCCACATAAGGGCGGAGGGAGTGGGGTGACACTCAAGGATGGAGGAGAGGTGGAGAACTCTGGTGGTCAAATACATATACCATCCGACGGTCAGGCGGAGCCAAAGCGGCACCTAAACCCTAAACTGCACACATGGCTACTTGCACACGCGGCCAAAGGGAGTCACTCGATTAGGAGATGGGTGATCAATGGGTCCGGAGGTGGCTCTAGTCCCACAAGGGCGATAGAGCTAAGGCCACGATGTGGTGGTCAGTCAAAGCGGCAACATCACCAATCATCACCTACAACCAAAACTAATGGTACGGGTGGTTGTGCATCTAGCACGGTTGAGGGCAGAGGGGTAGGAGCATGACGGATTAAAGCTGACACGGTCGTCATCGCTAAGGCCAACAGAGATAGAGTCAAGCTTGATGGGGCTAGCCCTCACTATCGCCAGGCTGGGCGGAGCCCATAGTGGCCGGATGGCCCACGGCTCATCAAGAACGGTGGCCAGACGCATCCAAAGTGTCCGTCTAGCTCGGGTGAAAAGAAAGAGTGAAAGGGAGGCAAATGAGCTAAAATTGGGTTAGGAGGGCTGGCCCTTACCTTCACTAGGCTAGGTCAAAACCCACAGTGACTGAGCAACCCTCGCTAGCCAACAACAATGGCGGTAGGTACTCAAAATTAAATAGGGGGCAAGAGATTGTCAGGTGTGAGGAAGGCAGACAAGAGAGTGTTGGCTAGGGCGAACAAGTAGTTAGACTGGGAAGGTCGTAGTGGATGGACATCACTGGACCGAAACAGGGAAGGGGTCTGGATTATCGGAATCGTAGCCACAGGTGGAACCAAATGGGGGCAGGTGAGGCAAGGGTGGAGCGGCCTTACTGTCATCTCGAGTTTGGGACAAAGCCTATGAATTCCAGCTGACCTGTGCCCAGCCACGACGATGTCAGAAAGAAGAAACAGAGGAAGAGGGCGGCTGATGTACAGAGGACGATGTCTGGATTGAACAAGGGGAGGAGTGGCAAGGCCAAGTGGTGCAGTGATGGACAGCCTTCCCCTATCATCAGGCCAAAACAAAGCCGTCAACGGCTGGCCAGCCTTTGCTGGCCCATGGCGGCTGTAAAAATCATAAAACATAGTGGAAGAGGTAAAACCTACTCAAGGTAGGGTGGCTGGAGCAGGTGGAACCGGGTCAAGTGGAGTGGCCCACTGCCTTCACCGGACCAAGACGGGGCTAGATGGAGGTCCGATCAGTGGTGGCTTGCAAACAGTGTGTCGGCAAAAAACTGGGCAAAGTGGGGGAAGGGCATGGGGCAGAGGAAGAGAGGCCCATGGGGCCGGGAGGGACAACCTCCCACCGTCACCGGCCCAAGGTGGAGCCACGGATGGCCGGCCCTTGGCGGTCCATGGCGGCGGCTCAATTCAAAACACAGTGAGAGAGAGAGGGAACTGACCGGGGGAAAACGGATCTCAGGGGGCTGGCAGAGCGGAATGGGGATGGCCTTGCGGTCGCCTACCCGTGGCTGGCTGGATGGAGGCCGGGTGGAGCCCACCGGCCACCGCTGGTGCCGCCACAACGCTCAACCATGCGAGAGAGAAAAATACAGGGGAGGGGGTCTAAACATTCTGAAACGGGCTCGACTGAGCTCGATCCGTTTTCTTTTTTTTTCTTTTACTTATCCTTTTTTGCACTCTCATTCTCTCTCAATTCTTCGACTGAACCCCACATCCGACTCTACAGGTATAAATACCGAGGCCAAATATGCCGAAGCATCACACTTTCTCACCGAAAATGATCAAAAATAGCAGAAAAGTGTAGGAAATTGTAGACAAAAATCAGGGGCATTACAATAATGAATTGTACAAGATTTGACATAGCATACTCAGTAAGTAAATTGAGTAGATATAATAGCAACCTAAGGGCCGACTACTGGAAGGCTATAGTCATAATTCTTAGATATCTAAGATATACCTTGAACTATGTACTATATTATACAAGGTATCCAACAACATTAGAGAATTACTATGATGCAAACTAGATATCTGATACAAAAGACTCAAAATCCACAAGTGGGTACGTCTTTACTCTTAGAGGTGTAGTAGTGTCTTGAAAATCTTCTAAACAAATATACATAACATAATCCACAATGAAATCTGAATTTATTGCACTTGATAGAGAAGGCAAAGAGGTTGAGTGGTTTTGTCATTTTTTAAAAGTTATTCTAATGTAGGGGAAACTTGTGCTACCTATTTGCATCCATTGTTTGTTGAGTAAAAAAAATTCAAAGTCAAAATTCAAAAGCTAAGATTTCAGAGCTTGACTAGCTTTGAGTAAGACCATTTTTTTTAAGTGGAAAAAGTCTCCAAATTGGACAAAGTCCAAAGAAAAAAATAAAAGAAGGAAGCAAAATCTAATCCTACACGTGTAGGAATAAAATAAGGCTTCTAACAAAAATTATTATGTGAGGACCTCATGATGCCTCCTTACACTCAAAGTTAGCTACAAAATTCAAAATGGCTAAGAGATGCTCTATAAGCCTCACATAGTCACATCAAAATAAAAAAATCTGAATTGCAAAATGTTGTGTGAGACCTCATAAATCTCACAACAAAATAGCCATAAAACCAAAAGGCTTAGTGACACTCGTGGACCCCACGATAAGTTTGGTTAAAAAATGAAAATAAAATGAATAATGATGTGTAAAGAGAGTGATGAAGTGGAAGAGACCAAGTCAAAGGTATAATGCCCAGTCTTCTCTCACACTTCCCACTAACTCACACTTCACACTTCCTCCACTAATCAAGCTGGTTCTTACCAACCCTCCCACTAATCCATTTTCCATCTCCCACTAATTCACTCTCCACTTCCCACGAACCACCCTTCCAACTCACCCCACTACTTTGCTTAACCGTACAACCCTCATCCTATAAATACCCCTTCAATTCCATAAGAAGGGGCTTTTGGCTTTCAAGTTTACGGAACCTCCAAAAAGAAGTCCAGAAGTCCATCACACATAAAAAAAATCTAAATCCTAAAAAGCCTTGATCTTTTGAAAGTTGAAGAAGTTCAAAGAATCAGAAGACAAGCAGAAGCAACCAAGAAGGAAGAAGAATTTGTGCAAGGGGAACTCTCATCTTTAAGAAGAATTTTCCTTGTTTTCTTCTTTTCTTTTCATTTTTTTTAAACTTGAAAGTTGTAGCCACTTATCCTGACAATTCTCTTTTCTTATTTTAATAAATTTTAAGTTGTTTCTTTCATTTTTGCCATCTAATCGAAGGGGTTTGAAAATTAACTAATCACCACTACTCACTCTAAAGTCTAAAGAGTAGTCTTGATTAATCAAGAGAAGGTCTTCTCACATAAAAAAAAAAAAGGTACTTCTCTACCTCTTGCAAAGAAGAATCATCCAATCTATTCTCTTGACTTGTGCATAGGGAACTACCGAAATCCTCCAACATTATGATAGCCAATCAGCTATAGGAAGAGTGCATAATAACTTGTATAATGGTAAGTCTCGACATATATGTTTGTAACGATAGCGAATTTTCGGTATGATTTCTTGCCTCTAATAAAACTATTTTATGAGTGTTTAATTCTTTTAAATTATTTAGAGGCCGATATTTGGAGAGTTTTTATATTGGTATGATAGAGCTCGGTGATACGAGCATAACGAACCTAAGAACACACGAAACAGAGTTCAGGAGCAAAAGTTATGACCTCGAGAAACGTGTCATATGGACGGGACCCACTTTAAAAGTATAAGATAACCTACCCATGTGAGGTCTAGTTTCAAAGGGCTCATTGATACGAGTTTATTGGTACTAAGAACGCGTAAATCCAACTTCGGGATAAAATGATATCACATTTTTAAGTTTGAAAAATAAAAATATATATTTATAACGTAAAGGCCACGTGGCAGCATCAGAAGCTGACACGCGTCAGGCATAAAAAATGCAAGTCAAAAATCTGACGTGCATCAATGATGCTTGACGCGTGTCTGACACGCGTCAGTCCAATTTTCTTATAAATAGCGTTTGTTTTCTGTTTTAAATTATTCTGAAACTTTTTTTCTTTGTTTCTCACTCATTTTAAGTCCTTTTTCTTTGTGTCCATTCCTAGAGTTAGCAACCCTATATAGGGGAAATGTTCCAGGACAAGGGGAGGTTCTACTCGCCGCCTATGGGTGCGGGAAGGGTAAAGTGTCTCCGGGCAAGGGGAGGTTCTGCCCACCGCCTATGGGCACGGAAGGGTAAAGTATCTCTGGGCAAGGGGAGATTCTGTCCGTCACCTATGGACGTGTTGTGAGAAAAGTGTCCTGGGCTAATGAGAGGTTCTATCTGTAGCCTAAGGGCACGGAAAAAGAGTTTTTGGAGTCGTTCAGAGTCTGCTTTCTTCCGTTGAAGAGGCATTCTTATCTAAATCGAGCATGTCGGATGTTGTGGCAGGGTTATTTTCTAGGTTGGAAACCTCCAGAACCCCAGAAGTGAACATCCAACATATGCATAAACCATTGCATAGGCATGCAAATAAATTATCTTACTAGCGTGCAAATAAATTCCCCTACAAATGTGTACAATTCACCATTCGTCGAACAAATAAACATGACATTTAATTAGCATTTACATAAGCTAATATCATACTATTACGTGTGATATTCATAGCATTATGCATCATTAAGCATGAAATTACACATTCTAACATTTCAAAGTCCCCTACCTAGCTTTCCAAGCGCACGACTAATGGCAAGGCACACAATTGTGGCAGAGTCGGTAACAAATTCAGCAGACCCAAGTGTCACTTTCTATAAAATAGAGGTTCTCCTAGGGAGAGGTTGGCTCGCTGGTGGTTTATATGATGAATGATCCGGTCTTGATTCAACACCCGTAAATCTCTATGCCTCTTTTCAACGTGCACAAGGGGCAGTCGAGGGTGGACACTACTCTCAAAAGGGCTGTTATGTAAACCCAAATCACGTGCGATGTCTAGCTCCATAGCCGGTCACTGGAAGGTTTAGAAAAATCTCTGTCTGAAAATTTACTTCAAAGCAGGGAATCTTTCGATGGAGGACCTTTAGAACCATCCCTGACAGAGGTCAAAGGTGGCGTTTCAAAGGCCAAAACCAACGTAGAAAAGCTAGAGGGGTGTGGGTAAAGGTAGGGAGGTGAGGAGGACAAGAAACCAGGTGATGGTGGCCAGCCTCGGCCACCTCAAGGCCTCACGATTGCCATATAAAAAGATTTTGTTGTCCCAGTCAGTTTTTTCGTGCAAAAAAAAATGAGAACTAATGGATGGGGGATGGTCAAAGAGGATAAAGGAGGACAATGGGAGGAAGTTTCTGACCGGAGGCAATGTGGAGAGGTGCTGGCAGCCAGAAACGGTTCACGGTGGTCGCAAAACAGTTCTCTGGCTCTCCAAATAGTCAAATTGGTGGAAAACGGGGAGAATTTCAGTAGCGCAAGGAGCAAGGAGGAGATGCGGCAGCTCTAGTCATCACCACTAGACTCGTGGCAGCCTGGCAAAGTTGAATCCAGTAAGAAGTGGTTGAGTCAGGTGATGGAGGAAGCATAACGAAGGGTCTAAAAACTCCCTTGGTTTTCTCCTATGCATTGGGTATTTCTGGACGTCACTAGAAGCAACATAAGTGGTCGTGGCTTTCAGCCACGCCAACCCTCTTTATATACTTTTTATTTGCCATCACACGCCAACCCTCTTTTTCACTTGTCACATGTAACGTCTTGAAATTTTCTAAACTCTCAAAGATGACCACATGGAAAATTTGTGGTTGAGACCTATATGGATAGAAAGTATATAGAAAGAGCTTCGAAATGCTACCAAGAATGCGTGAATTAGAGTTCGGATGAGGGATACGACCATTCAAAGTAGAACATAATGCGCAGGGCCTGTTTACTTGAATTGGACACGCAAATTATTTGTTTAAGTCACTATATGGGCAAAATTAATTAAAGTGACATAAATTTATTTTTAGATGCCCAACTAGGTTGCCTAAGAGAGGGCTAGTTGGCCCAAACCTCTTGGGGGATTAGGAACCCTAATCCCCTTATTATATAAAAGGCAAGGGCTAATTAGGGCTTTTTGAGGGGGTCTTTTAGCCTTTGAGGAAGAGACGGAGCCGTCGATGGCGGAGTTTTTCCAGTGACTAGAGCAAGAACATGGCCAATGACGAAGTCGGGGAGGAGGGAGCTCGAAGCTCCAGAGGCGATGGATTGAAGAAAACCTGGCGAATAAGCTGTAGAATCACTCAATAAACTTTTAATTTAAATTAGGGATAGGTATAAAACCACTTAATTAACAAAGAAGAGATGGCAGCTGGATCACTGGCTAGACCCATTGTTCCAATCAATAGAGGGGCAAAGCTTGAATCTTTGCCTCTTTTTTTAGTTGGGCAACAGGAGGCGGAGCCTCAACGGCAATTGGGACTGCACGCCCGCTCCATGCTCATCCCCTGATTCTTCGTGAAATCACAAAGGAGAAGAGTTGATGCAAGCCATTCCACCAGCGACGGGCTAGCCTCAAGACCAGGGTGTTTCAAATCACCGCTAGACGGCAGATCGAACAAGACCAGCCCCGTGGCTAGCCGAGGCACCAGCATTGTTCACAAAGGAGAAACAAAGAGCGAGAGAGAGGAGGTTTCAAGAGCGGTGGTGTGGCGGACTCCGCTGGTGCCACCCTTTGTCTAGGTAGGAAGGCTAGGCAGGGTTCTACCAGAGGCATAGCACCCACCATGGCTAGGACCTCTGTTGTCTCCACGAAGGAAACGACAGTTGGACCAGGGATTTAATCACCGGTCCGATTCAGAAAAAATGGAAAATAAAAGATGGAACTTAACCAGGCCTAGTTCAAGATAGTTTAGATATTAACAAAATTTGAAAAAAAAATACCTAACGACTAGAGTAGCATGTCGAATGATTTGACCAAGTTCCAACTTGGGGGAAAATCCCATATGATATAAAATAACCATTCTACCTTTGTAGCCAAGTTATGGTTCACTTACCCGACTTAGGGGCTCCGGTTCAGAAGCCTATGATTGGATTTAAAAATTAAAAAAAAATCTATGTGAGAGTTTAATGTGTACCCTAAATATAAAATAAACCACATAGTGAAGAAAAATCCCATTGAGTGGATAATTTACTATTTTGCCCCTAGGGTTAAGGGTAAACTATTAAGCCAACCAAGGTTAGTTCAAAGGATTCACGACCCCGTCAAATGCCAGAAAAATTACCTCGGGTCCATAACATCAAGTAGTAAACTTGAGCCCAATTTTAGACCTATTAGATGTCTAGAAGGTTTTGAATAAAATAACAGAAATACCCTTATGAGCGGACCACCCACATTGTGTAAGTGGAAGCGCGAGTTGATTTGAGAGTGAAGCCTTAGGAGAGGGCAATGACTTAAAATCAATAAAAGGGTAGTGAGATGACCAAAATGGCCCAAGGGAGGTTACCATACCCCAGTGGTATAATTACCCTAATGCCCTTAAGGGTAGCATATTCTGTTCTCACCGAAACGGATGACTTAGCTAACCAAGAGTAGGGTACCCTATGATGGTGTTAAATGGCTTCGAATGGAATGAGTATGACCAGTAGGTGATATAAAAACAAGGGGAAGAACCCTAATTCTCAGGGTTTAAGGCAGCGTATTACACGTGACTGCAACGCAGCACATCAATCTACTAGGGTAGTTTATGCGTAAGTCGCGTGATGCATTAGAGTTATTTACATTCTCGGGCTTGAATTCTTTGAGACCTAGCCCTGCAAATGAGTGCAATGGGCCTTTGTTTATTATTATGAACTTGTATGACTTGATGGTATTTATGTTACTTACTTTAATACATGCTTTTATTATTGATGCATTAATTTATAATGGTAACATGAGATTAATGAAGATTAATCAAGAGATATTGGTTGTTGTTAGATTGGGGGAGAACATCAAATCAAGATAAACACTAAAATACCTTCAATGGGGTTCATGGAGTGAACGTGACCCTAATATAGAATTTTACCTTGGTTAATGAACCGAGGTAGTTATGGGAGTTTTCCCTAGTCTCATGGAGCCTATTAGGGTTTGGGACGTTTTCTGAGTCATAGCTCAATAAATGAGCTATTTATTGGGCCGATTCACAATGTGAAGAGGACCCAATTAGTTGGGAAAATACTTTACTAGATAAAAAATAATTGAGTCTAAGTTTTAGATGTTTGGGGGAGTTAGTGATCATAAAGACCTTAGACTTCTATGGGTTACAATATTTATGTCTTTGATGACATTGCTCCTAGAGTTGGGAGGGTGGAAATTGTGATACTTGTTCACTTTCTTCACTACTACAACGGTTTGGGTATTGGCTAGCGAGGTATTTACCGCATATTTTCCTCAAGTCTTCATGAAACCATATAGTGCGTACGAAAAACGAAGTTGCATGAGCATCATGGAAGACTTCTGCTTCTCACCAATCTGTGTCCATGAGCACAGTTGGGATCCACTTCACTAGATTCGTGGCAGGCTATTGAGAGCCTTGGGATTTAGGTAAAGCTATTGTTAAGCAATCTACTCCAATGTTGGAGTCGTATATCCGGGGATTTCTTCAAGAGCCGAGTTATCTCTGAGTGAACAAATATTTATATTATGTTAAACCTAAAGTTGGTTAGAGCAATGAAGGGTCGTTAGTGTCATATGTCATTTTAGTTGGCATATGATGTGTATGTCTGTCCAAGAGATTGGACATGGGTATTAATTATTAAACAAGGGTTGTGAGATAATTAATGATATTATTTGATATTGCTTCTTTAATTAACACGAGTAGAATAATTAAAGGACTTGCATAAAATGTAGGTTGATTGAAAATATTTAAGTATTGCATGTTGGATGCTATGCTTCTTGAGATACTGTAGTGTCTAGCAAGAAGTATGTCTGAATCCGATCTTATTAGAGTAACATTGGATATGTTGTTTGATGAGTACAAAGGCAACT
Organism: Saururus chinensis; assembly: GCA_035235625.1. Classification (NCBI taxonomy): domain Eukaryota; kingdom Viridiplantae; phylum Streptophyta; class Magnoliopsida; order Piperales; family Saururaceae; genus Saururus; species Saururus chinensis. The sequence continues at coordinate 57,349,414 of CP141140.1, forward strand.
AACATCGGGTGATGTTGGTCCGATCCGAAAAATATTAATAAAACCTTTTGTTCTTTTGGAAACTCTTTTTTTAAGGGAGGAGAGGTTCCGTTGTTTAGTTTGGTTGGCTGCAGGTTCTTGAGGCGAGGACAAGTGAGACTAGGATTGATGAGCATGAGATGTAGTTCTTTGCTTCTGCAATTTCAGTAAGTATATCTTTGACATTAGAGTCAATTTAGTTATTTATTTTCAGACGGATGACGGACTTGTACTTGGATATGCTGTTCTTTATGGATTTTTAATATGTGTAATTATATCATATGATTTGATATTCGTAATTGTGAACCCCAGTTATCATAACCTGGATATTTAATTGAATGGTTTGTTTTGTACTTAAAAAAATTTCTCATGACTTACTGTTCATGCTATTTAAAAAGGCTTTTAAAAATCTTGGTCGTGACATTGCAACTTTACCACATGCACCAAGCCATTCTTAAATGCGCCCAAATTCTATTAAACACTTTGGGACCCACCTTTTCCACACTAAAGCCTCCTTTCATGGGTCAGAGCTTTATATTATCCACCAAAGCCTCAACTTTACGTGCCAAAGGCCTATTTTAGATGCACAACCCCGTTTTACACATCAAAACCTTCTCTTCATGCCAAAGTTTTAATTTACGCACAAAACCTCTTCGCCTACAATTAGGCCCAATACATGACACCAAGTACCCGTATATACAGAACAAAATATATGATAATTATGAGGAAAAACTTAATTTTCTCTACGGAAACAAAAGTAGAAACCATGTAAAAACCTAGGCCATTACAAAGATGAATGGTCTAACAAAACACAATACAAGATGTTTTGATGATCATAGAAATCGAGATCTCGACCACTGGGTCTATGAGCTACTGTGGGCCTTTGCTTCATAGCATGGATTGAGCTAGGTGTTAGCTTCCACAAAAGTTTGAAACTATGTGGTGTGATAGTTCATACTAAAAAGTGGCATGGTTGTTTCCTAGATGTGACCATCGAGTCTTAGTGAACCTTGTGTTCTTCTTATTGAAAAGTATGATTGTCTTGATTTAATTAATGTTCTAATTTTTTATCTATCATTATGGTTCTTATTTAGCCATCACACTCAGTATATTTATGAATAAAGTAAGTTTTGAACATGGGATTTCAAAACTAAAAAAATCTGACCCATGTGCCTTATAGAAAACCAATAAATCAATAAAAATTGAGAAAAAAATCACAACAATAGAACAAGAAACTAAACTCATACAAGAATTTGTAGAAATTTTCATGAGGTTAATAAATGAGAAAACATCCCAAAATGAGACACAAAATCTGGATCAATGTCTACTTGGAGTAATCAATGTTCTAAAAACCTTCAATGGTTGACCTATGGATAATTCTTAGAAAACTCTGAAATTTTTACCAAATAATGCCAAGGATAGTTTTTGAATTTTAGGGAATTTTGAAGCAAAAAGACTACCAGAAGGCCCCAAAATAGCTTAACCATTCTGGGTGTACAGTGAAAACAAAAATTAGGGCATCATGAAAGATAAATAACGGTACACAAATTTTCCACTAACATAACATCATAGAATATGAATAATGATAATTCTAAATGCTCCAAATGGTTTCTAAACAATAGAAAATCATGAGAAACTTTTTCTAATTCATCATATAGCCAATGCATGTAAGCATATATACTAAAGATCAAACTTTAAAATGAAATAAAACCCTAATTTCATGCAAATCTAATACATCACGCAAACATGCAATGAACAACCATAAATCTTTCAAATTATGCATATCTAATCCTGACATCATACCCTAGGGTAGAAGAAGACTCGTTCCTACCTTGTACAAGAGCAAGTCATCTTCTCCAACTCTAAGATGAAGTCCCAAGCATTCTACGGTGTTGATGGTTCGATTTCTCCATCTTCAAAGTGCTCTAATGGCTGAGTTAGATGATCCAACCCAAGCAAAGAAAGAAGGAGGAGAGAAAGAGAAGGGAGGAACGGCTAGAAAGAGAAAGATAGAGGGAAGAGAGAGGTCAGCCCTAATGAAAAGGATTGAGAGAGGTTGGCAAGTGGAGGTGGGGGAGAAAGAGGGGATTGGGCTCCAATAGGGCGATAATTTCCCACGTTGGTTGGTTTTCTAATTCAAGTCGATCTGGTATCATCTTTAGCCAATCAAGAGTTATCCTTCCTAATTTGAAAGATCTTGAGTCATCCCCTTGACTTGGTGCCAAAGCAACCTAATGGGTGCTACTAACAACCAATTTAAGCATATGCCTTGCCATCCAAGGCCCATTTATCCGCTTACCCAATCAGCTCAAGTCTCCTTTGTTTTAAACCCATTTCCTACATTATTTTTTCCCAATCAACATTAATAGCCTCTACCGCAAGGTTAGGGCTTTATCAGGCATCTATTTGCAGGTGCACACTCACACTCAGGTTATTAGGGTGCACACTCACACTCAGGTTATTAGCCTCTTAAAACTTAGTGATAGTTAAATGATGTTTTGTTTTCTCCTTCCCAAACCTTCGATCATGGTACTAGGGTTTTGCCTAGCCGAGTTGACTAGGTTTATTGTTCAACCTCGTATTCCCAGCTAAAATTTGAGTTGACTAGGTTGATTGTGCAACCTTGTATTCCTAGCTAAAATTAGAAAGCTCTACCCTTACCCCCAATGGTTGAGGAGTGAAAATTAGGCTCTCATCGTGGTTGGGTTAACTCAATAGAGAAATTTCACTTCCAAAATTAAACTACTGAAAGAAAATTCATCCCATTTTTTTGGGTGTTACACATTTTTACAGTGTAGAGAGGTTCAAAAAAGAGTTTGATCCAATAAGGAATCAATTCAAACTAAATTAAGAAATTTCCCTAAATGACAATTAATCTGGCTAAAGAGATTGATCAAGATAACAAGAGATCAATTGGTATGAAAATATCATAATAAAACTCAAAAAGTTATCCAACAGTATATGTATCCGTAATTTTGAGCATTCAAGGTGGAACCTTCACAAGGGCTTGACTTGAGTCTATCTCTCTCATAAATTTTCAAGCTTCGTTGCATACCTTGATCCCTTAAATAACCCTATAAATTTTAAGTTACAAAGTAAATTTACCTAGATATACATAACAAGTGTTTTTGTCATAGAAGTAGCTAATACAATATATGTTATTTCCTTACATTGTGAATCTAGACAAGTATAAACTGATCTTTTTGTTCTTTCAAATAAAAATTACCCTTCATACAGTACAAGGAGCAATGATCAGGCTTTAAAAAAAAGAATTAGCCCTTTGTAGTACTCCCTCATCCCACATTAATTATCTAGATATGAAAAATATCTCATAGTAATTGTCTTATTTCAATTTTCTCCAATCTCAACACCCACGCGATACAAAACATTTGCAAATTTCTTTGTCAATCCATATTTCAACTTCCTAAATGTACAATTATGCCAAACAAAATGTACTTTGTAGAATGTGCAAGAATTTAGTAAGTTATAAGAATCTTTTTTTGAAAATATTTTTAATATTTTATATTAATAGTGAGCCTAGCATACAAATAAAAGTAAAAATTATCCATCCAAAAAATTGATAATATATAAGTTAACACACGTTAGCATCGTTAATAACATCACTATCAATAATTATTTAGATGAATAGCTTCTATGCGCTCTTACGCTAGGCTCTGTTTATAACAGAGCTGGCCTTTTTGAAATTAAAGTAAGAATTAAGTATTAATGAGATTAGATGAGGGATAGGGCGGCCTAATGGGGGCGATCTGCTTTTGTTTCGGTCTGGTGATGTTGGCCTTGTAATTGGTGGCCAATGGGTACCCCTAGCCAATTGGTAACTTTCCTTGTTGTTTCTCTCCTGCCCCAACGGGGCCGCCAAAAAGCATTAATAAAGAACTAAACCCAATCCCAAATGCCCCCTCCCACCGCCACTCGCCTCCGGTTCCACCGAATTCTTGCTCCTCCGGCCCCCCGATGGGCAACCTCATCTCAGCCGTCCTCCTCCTGCTCTTCCTTCTCCCCGCCCCCATCTCCGCTGCCTCTCGGGATGTGGATTCCAACTCGTGGGGCCCTTTCTCCACTAGCAACTACAGCTTCCTCACCGCCTCCGGCGACGCCTCCATCAGCGGCGGCGCCCTCCAGATCACCCCCGACTCCGCCAACAACAACTTCGGCCTTAGAAACCGCTCCGGCCGCATGATCTACGACAAACCCTTCCGCCTCTGGTCCGGCGACCCGGCATCTCCCGCCGCCTCTGCTGAAATCGCATCCTTCAATACCTCCTTCACCGTCAACATCTACCGCCCTGACAACACCACCGCTGGCGAAGGACTGGCCTTCATCATTGCCCCGAATCACACAGTCCCCGCCGCTAGCTTCGGCCGATGGCTCGGCCTCACAAACGACACCCTCGACGGCAACCCGGGCAACCGATTCATCGCTGTTGAGCTCGACACCGTGAAGAACGCCGAGGTGGGCGATCCTGACGGCAACCACATCGGGCTGGACATCAACAGCGTGGTCTCTAACGTCACTGTGCCGCTGGCCCCGCTCGGCATCGAGCTCTCCCCGCTTGTCGCTGCCAACTACACCATCTGGATCGACTACTCCACCGCCACCATGGCATTCCGGGCCTTCATCGCCTCTGAGGGCCGGCCCCGCCCGGCCAGCCCAGTGATCAACAAGACTCTGGACCTGAGGCAGATCGTCAACCAGGACTCCTACTTCGGCTTTGCCGCCTCCACCGGTAGTACCTATGAGCTGAACTGCGTGCTCTTTTGGAACCTGACGGTGGAGATCCTCCCGAATGACAAGGACGACAATACGGTGATGCTGGCGTTAGCAATCGGGGTGCCAGTGGTCGTGGTGGTACTGGCGGTAGCGCTGGCGGCGGGATGGTGGTGGTGGTGGAGAAAGAGGTGGGGGAAGGAGGACGAGAGGATGATAGAAGGGGCGCTGAAGAGCCTGCCGGGTATGCCGAGGGAGTTCAGGCTGAAGGAGCTGAAGAAGGCGACGAATGGTTTCGACGAGAGGCAGAAGCTCGGGGAGGGTGGGTTCGGGGTGGTGTACAAGGGGTTCGTGTCCGGGGCCGCGGCCGGGGAGCCGGCGAGGGAGGTGGCTGTGAAGAAGTTCTCGAGAGAGAATGTCAAGGGGATGGACGACTTCCTCGCCGAGCTCACCATCATTAACCGCCTCCGCCACAAGCACCTCGTCAAGCTCGTCGGTATGTATCACCAACCCCAATTTCTGCTCTTCTTCTTCTTACTCAATCATCTACTTCTGCTTCTTCTTCCTCTTTGATGTTGATTCATTTCAAGTCCATTAATGCTGCTCTTTCGTTAATCGCAAAACTTTAGTTTACAAAGTGGTAAATTTAAGGCAAACATAGGATTGAGGTACGTTATTGCTTTGATTAGCCATCTAACTAGGTCCCAAATTTGGTTTTTGGATTTCATCTTGATGTTTTTTCGGTTACTTTTAAATCTAAAATACTGCATGTTTTTTGCATTTCATTTTGCGTTCCCAAATCTGCAATTCTGTCTGTTCAATGGCAAGACTTTGGATTTGGAAGTTCAATTCAATTGAAAGAGCTGTGATGGTAAACAGGCAAACAAAATCTTCTAGTCTAACACGGCACCCCCTTTTGTCAAGCTCAAGTTTAATCATAAAGCATTCCTATTACTTATTGTTGGGTGCGAAGGACAAAATTAAGTACTAATTTTAAATAAGAAAAAAGTTAACACATAACGATGCTTAGTAGATAGTAAGGGCGGGTAATTCAAACCTGCTTACCCCTAAATAATGTTGATCGTCGAAGTCGAATAATGATACAAATAAGTCCAGGCTCAGGCTCATACTAACGGGACTCAATAACTAACATTGGCGAGTAGTTAAATTAATTTGTAACATATAAATTTTTCAACATCATGTGATAGAAAATTTTAGGAAACAGGAGAGCTTGAGGTGTCGGGAAGAAAATTCAATCCTTTGAATGTTACATTACATTGACATCCTAAATTGGTCAAAGGCCAATTTAGCGCAGACTTTTTGGAAGTGCAATCAATTGTTGGCTCCGGAGGTGTAGCACGGGCTTAGGTCTATTTCGTGTATTTTAAAAAATGTAAAACAAAATTTACGTGAAACTTCGGCGAAATTCTCTTCATAAAAAAAAAAACGCCGAAATTCTGATGTGGACTGGATGAGTATTGAAGCCAGGAAGGCACCATTGTCCACGGTGGGCCCACTCGGCCAATGTACAGCTCATCTGGTCTCTTTTGCTATCTCTTGCCGTCTGCCGTGTCTTAAAAGCTCAGCTCGTCAGATATTTTCCAATAAATTACCTCTTTGCCACTTTTTTTTTTATTTAGCCCAAAAGCCCATTTTTATAGGTAGTGTATTTCCTATTCCCTATTTAAGCCGAGCATATATTGAGTGTTTGAGATCGACGGTGTATTTACGTTAATATGCGCTAACATGTATTTCTTTAATTTTGAAACTAAATAATTTAAATAAATTTTTTTAGCTCAACTCGTTGTTAAAGTGGAATATGAAAAATATTTTCATTGCTATTAGTTTGTTTACCTGCGCTTCTTTTGTGTTATATTAGTAATTTTATTTAATTTTTTAAATTAAATAAATTTTATTTTTTAAATAAATTAAATAAAACTAATTAATATGAGACAGAGAAAATATTTTTATTTTTAATAACTACATAATAAAATAATTAAGATTCGCTGCCTGTCCCTGATTTGATGTCCGTTCTTAAATGTTCATCCAACTAGGGTGCACTGAGTGCATCACGCCACCCAGATGCTCTATATAAACGGGTCTCATTACACAAATATAGAAATGCAATACTTGTGTGATTTGTACACCTAATGGTTTATTTTTTGCTTTCTTATATGTCCACCTTCGGGTCATGGGGTCATTCCGCTGGATAGCTGCTTTAAACTTTTAATTTTATTTGAAGAATAAAAACATCCTAAATGAACTTATTGGCCTTTTTTTATAAATAAAATCCTTACACCTAACAGTTGTTTTGGTTATTGATTTAATCAATAAATAAGCATAAATTTGTAATTAACTTAATCAATTAGATCAATAGCTAAATTATTGAAGATTTTTTTAAGGACTTAAGTTGTATTTTAAAGTGGCTAGTGGATTAATAAATAGTATTCTTTCACTAATGTTTATAAGTCGACAATAGGTCATATTTTACAAAACCTTTTTTAAAAGGTCAATTTAAGTACTCTCTGTGTTCCATAAGAAATGTCTTATTTAGTTTTTAAAAATGAACTAAAAAAGACACTTATTATAGGACAGAGATAAAGGGGAGTATATTTGATCTTCATAGCCTAAGTATATTTGATCTGTTTAAAAACAAGCGAAACCCTAATTCATGTGTTCTATTCAAACACTCACAGGATGGTGCCACGCGAATGGGACACTGCTGTTGGTGTACGACTACATGCCTAACGGCAGCTTGGACGCTCACCTCTTTCGCGACGGTGATGGTAGCGGTAGCGTTGGCGGTAGTGGAAGTGTCGTTGGTGGCAAGCCCCTCCTCCCTTGGGACCGCCGCTATAGCATCTTGGCTGGCGTTGCCTCTGCTCTTAACTACCTACACCACGAGTACGATCAGACCGTCGTCCACCGCGACCTCAAGGCCTCTAACATCCTCCTGGACTCTGACTTCACAGCCCGCCTTGGTGACTTTGGCCTCGCCCGTGCCCTTGATGGCGAGAAGACCTCCTACGCCGACCTTGAGGCGGCCGGTGTCCCCGGCACCCTTGGCTACATCGCCCCTGAGTGCTTCCACACCGGCAAGGCCACTCGTGAGTCTGATGTCTTTGGCTTCGGCGCCGTCATCCTCGAGGTTGTTTGCGGCCGCCGCCCCCGCACCAACGTCAGCGGATTCACCTTCCTCGTCGACTGGGTCTGGACCCTCTACCGGGAAGGCCGTATCCTCGATGCTGTTGACCTCCGCCTTGCCGGGGACGTCCCCACTGAAGATGCCGAGCGGCTGCTTAAGCTTGGCCTTGCCTGCTGCCACCCCATAGCCATGGAGCGGCCCAAAACACAAGCCATCTTGCAGATCATCTCCCGGTCAGTGCCTCCCCCCTCGGTGCCGCCTATCAAGCCAGCCTTCGTCTGGCAGATGGACAGCGGCATGAGCGGCGATGACGACAAGAGCTCGGTGATGACCAATGACACCACTCCCATCACCTCATCCTTCTACGGGTCGCAATTCCTCAGCCGGGAAAGCCAAGACAATTCTATGCTGTGATCTCTGGTTTGTATAGTAATATTATGGCGGGTAAAATGTTCATTTGAACTTAAAGTTAGAATTAAGAATGCCTTTCCTTACTTTTCTTTTGTGGGAGAAAAAAAATTCTATGTTTTTTCTCGGGGTTTTGTTGGGATTTTTATTAATTATTCAATTATTTGAGATGTTGTTCAAGGGAAAATGTGATGAAGTGGCCCTTAGCCATCATATATCGGTGTGATAGAAAGGGAGTTGGGGTGTTAGTCCATAACTGGCTTGTAAGAAGAAAACATCTGTTTGTTTTGTCTTCATTTCTATGAACAACGCAATTTTCTGTATACAATTTGATGTTTAGTGCAAGTAAGTCTGTACATATATTTTACTTCGTTGGGCTGAAGAAAGATGACATTGATCGGATATTTTATCATATCAAGTCGGTGAGTATAGTTTTTTTTTGTTTTGTCTTTTGTTTTTCTAGCGAGTACGTGGATGAGTAGTTCACTAATAGCGTCCAGCAAATATGACAAATGAGTGTACCCAAACTGGAATGGCGAAAAGTAAACGAAGGAACATTGGATATATCTGCTAGTTGATTTCCTTTCCCCTTGCCAAAGTTTGTATGCAACAATGTAATTATGATATACTCTCTCTGTCTTATATTAATAATTATATTTTAAAAAAATTAATTTTTATTAAATGGTAAAATTCATATATAAGAGAAGAAAAAATAAGCTTGTTTTACTCAAAATTGAGCTATTAATACGGAACATAATTTTTTCACAAATAGAACTATTAATTTAAGAGGAGGGTGTATTTAGCCCTAACGCCCTAACTACCCTAACTACGATATATCCATAAGAATTTGGCGGCAGGATAAATAGACCGTGTGTTGCATATGCATTTCAGTTGAGCAAAACTGTTTCACAATCTAGAGCAGTTCCATGGCTGTCTCCTAGTGCAGGCATTTTTTATTTTTCCCAGTCCATGTTGCATGATTCAATACTTTAGGATAATAAATCATTTCTCTTTTTTAATCAAGGTCCTTGTAATCACTTTGGTTCTTGTTTATGATAATTGATTCTCATGTGTTTCAGGTGGGTGCGTTCGCTTTTTGAGTTAAAAGTACTGCTTTTGAATGAAAAGTAGATCGATGTTGAATGAATGCTTTTAAAGAAAGGCGTATAGACTGGGCAATGCAAGAAATTATTGTTGATCTTTCTCAAATCAGAAATATGACCATATAAAACCAAATTCTCTTGCTTTAAGTTTCTTACCGAAATGTGTGCTTTTCTCTTTTTCATGTAGCTAGCACCCAAAAATTTTTGCGACGTTTCTTTGGTAGAAGTTTGCATAAAGAGTCATGTTTTCATTAATTAATTAAGTCTGAAGCTATTAAATAGCAACTATAAATAACACACTCAACATGCAGAAATCATAAATAGACCCTTCAATTATTATGACGTGATCTACCGTTAATAACCATAATTTTGGTTACAAACAGCCCCATAATTAAATGTTCTATTTTCCATTATTTCTTAAATTGATAGAAAGGAAAAAATAAGTAAGAATTCTTTTGCCCCATTCGGAAGGATATAATCCTTATAATTATTGTAAACATCATAGTATAAAATAGGGCTAGTTGATTCATTTCTTCGAACTCTTTTTCAAAATTGGTTGATCGTATATTATACCCCTTATCAAATAAATTCTTAATTCTCTCTTTGGGGCTTCTTCTCATACATAAAGTTCCTGTTTCAATAATTCAAAAGTGGGGTGAAGGCTTAAAATCTTTATACCAATTTTTATGCATTTAAAAGTCTACAGAAGTTCAGGGCCAGGTGGATTGCTCCCGTTTGGATTCCTTCTTCAACTAATGTTTAATTAATCAAATGCTCATCAAATCCAGGTATCTCTTTAGTGGAGTAGCATGACTAGGACCTTTCAAAAAGGACGGGCTTTAGTTTTCAAGGGCCAACTTGCTTTTCTGGTGAGATAAGTACAATCGAGCTTGGCCCAATCAATTAGCGTTGGTGCTCAAATATTAAGCGTCTATTTGTAGGCCTTCAGCTTTCTTGGCTTATATAACTAAGCAAGAATTTACCCATATTAAGTGTATAAATATAAAATAAAATATATTAGAAATAAAATATGCATGGAACAAGGGTTTCTCTTTCGTGCTACAATAGTAGTATATATTTTTTGGATTATAAATTATATATGCACATATAATTATGAGCATTATACTAACCCATATACATAGCTAATTTAAATTTTATAGGCTTAATATTAGTTCATAGGTTGGCTAAGATAATGGTATATAAAGACTTTGTAGAGTGGAAGATGTCATTTATATTCAGTTCAATTTGGCAACAAGTCTTATTTGACTGGGAGTTTTCTAATGGCATCAAAAGTAGGTGAATTCAAATAAATGTAATATATGTAAAAATATAAAATTTTATTTATATAAAGTGTGTTGTTTGCATAGGGTTGTTAACTAGCCGAGTTGGTTTGTTGAGTAGGCCTAGTTCGACTCGGCTTGAACTAGGCTCGACTTGAATCGGGCTTTGCTCGAACTTGATTCAAGCTCTAATAAGCTTGAGCCAAGTTCGAGCATACCCCTACTTAACCTAGTTTGACTTGAATAAAACTCGAACTCAACTCTACTCGACTCAAGTTCGAACTCAAATATAATTTTAAAATTATATATAAATAATAAATATATAAAATAAATAATACATATATCTATATATTTTATATAAATATAATTAATAATTTAAATATATATTTATGATATCCCTCCTCCGTCTTAAATTAATAACTCTATTTGATTAATTTATTTTGAAAAATCAAATAAAGTTATTAATCTAAGATAGATGGAGTATATAAAATTTTATATATATACACACCAATATCATGTATCATATATGATATATTAGACCTGTTTATATGAACCAAGGCTCACTTACGACTGCTAAGCCCCGATATCATGCACCCTCATATTTATATTCAACAATGCACATAACTAAGGAGGTATATTGGTTTATGTCTCCTTGCACCCAAGGATCTCAATCTTATCGCCCATGATGCCTTAGCTCATGTTGACATATGTGTGAACCCAAACTCACATAAATTTTTTTCATGATATATAGTCTCGGTAAATTGTAATTGATATATAATTTTTATGTATTATATATAATTTTTAAAATAAAAATATTAGAGACATAAATACTAATATACTCCATTTGTCCCAAATTAATAGCTTTATTTCATTTTTCAAGATGAACTTAAATTAGTTAAATTAAAAAACCAAATAGATCTATAAATATATGACAGAGAGTCAACATGATATTACACTAATATACCTAAAAAATATTCTAAAAAAAGCATGACACTAGGAGAATCAACCTTAGTTTACAAAAGAATGATTAGAAAATTCTTTCAAAAGTTAAAGCATGACACGGGGATCATCCTCAACTTACAGAATATTTTCTTTTTTACATGTATTAAGAAAATTTTTAAAGACATACTAAGGCTAAATAATAGTTTTTTATGAGTGATTTATAAGCAAGTAAAGAAAAGAAGATATGAAGAAGTAGATGGTAATGTTGCCTAATTGAGTTTTTATTTTATGTACCTTTTTTAGTGATTATAGGCATATAAAGAGAAGAAAATAGTAATGTTGTGTTGTTTGAGCATTTGTAACTAAAACTTATTTGCCATAGTTTTCTTCTTTCCTAGTGACTATAGTCAAATGTTCAAGGTGTAGTCGCAATACTTGTTGAAGTTTATTTATAAATATTTAATATTAAAAGCATATTAGTATGTGTGATATTTCATGTACTTTATATATATATATATATATTTAGTTCGAGCCCAATTCGAGTTTAATTCGAGTCTAGGCTTATTTTATTATTGAAGTTCGAGCTAAGCTTGGATTTTCAAATTGAGCCGAGCTCGAGCTGAAAATTTTGAGATTGTTTAATCTTCAAGCCGAGTTTGAGCCTTTAGCAGTTCAAGTTCAATTCAAGCAAGATCAATACTCAATTCAGTTCGGCTCGTTAACACCCTTATGTATGCATGAGGCTCATAAAAAATTTCAAAAAACCATACTCGTGTAAGACGGAGATCATCAAGAGCATTTCAAAAACACTGACAACACACATTCTTAGTATCAACAATCAATATTACTAAAATACCCACTTATCACATTATAATTCAAACTTGTATTAAATGGCATTATGGCAAAATGCGAAGGCAATATAGGAAGTTGGGTAAGTCTATATGACTTTGGGTTCACATGCGACCACATGACTCAGGTATTATGTGATGTTTAATCTTGATTCGTTGGCATGCATTAAAAGAGGGTGCAGATAGGTGATTCAAACTTGCTTGCCCCCTGAGTTATATGTGTCGATGAATTGAAACTTGATTGTACGTGATACTTGGGTTCACACAGTTGAGCATAAGCCCAAGCTCACGACACTCAAGGTAAATTTTATATTATTTGCATAGCAGTGTATATGTGGGAGAAAATAATAATTACCAATCAAATATGTCCAACAAAATCTTACAATTAGATAAAATATGTAAGCCTAAATGAACTTTGTGTAACACTTTGATACAATCTCTTCAACCAAAACCCCGTTGGAGTCCAAATCCGTGGTCAAGAGATAGGCTTTTTATTGGGCAATGATAATAGGTCTCACCTAGCCCACTTTTTTGCTGCCCACAAAAACATGCCACCTCACGAGTATGTTGGTTTGGTGTATATATTCAAAGTAATATTGTCATTTTTAGTTCAAGAGAAGACTTAGTAGTACCGCAACACCATTGTAATAGTCAAGAACCACGTTATAAAATCATACTTCCTCTGTCACAAATTAGTTGTTATGTTTAAAAAGTAATATTTTTTATTGAACGGTAAAATTTATTTACAAGAGAAGAAAAAATAAGTTTATGATATATTTTTTTAAGTACCTAACCACTTATATTAGACAAAATGGAACTATGGAACAATTTTTTGTCAAATAGAGCTATTAATATAAGACATAGAGAATATAATTCACATTATAAAAGTTACTTTAAGATGGGGTGACCTTGAGACACTTCTTATTTAGTAACAAAGTGCTCACTACTTTGTAACATAGCGCACTCAAAGTAACGAGCTCACGAAGTATCCACGAGATCTGTTTATCCACGAGATCAATAACACACATGCAAGCCCATGTTAGCATTAGTATCACTTACGCTTATATGTATTAGTGTGTACGCCTCTAATTTTAAATATCAATAGATCCTATGTATAACTTACACTTAGCTTACCATAAGAGAGAGCATAAAAAACTCTTCCCTCACAAAGTCCTTAGTACCCATGGTTGTCCCAACTCGCTCTAAAAGCTACAACGACTTTACAACATAGAGCATTCAGAATAGTCTCTGGTATACCCTCTTTCCTGTATTCAAACCCAACAGAACGAGACAGGACATTTTTTTGGCAACAAGATTCTTAATTTTAAATTGAGAATTGTTCTTGTGGGACTTCTAAGAAATTAAATTTGTGGGTTTATCTGTCTTATTCTGTAAACTTCTGAATAATTTACACGGGCTTCGGGCCTTGGAATGTGAGAAAATTCATTATAACCCTTTGGATGGGCCTTAAAGCTCGACAAGGAATGGGATTGACCATGGGCCACTTGCTTTATCATATTCTTTTTCGGTCTTGTTTGTGTATTCTCACTTGGGAAATTAGATCATGTCAAAGTGTGGTCTAACTGGGCCTACAGTAATCTTAAGCTAGACGCGGACCTACGGCCTAAGCAATGCACTTCAGTTTCATATCCCTTTTTACTAACTTTTTCATTCGGCCAAAGTTTTATGACCTGGAGCTCAAGCCTTTAGGGCCATCGGATCTAAATTCGACAGCTTAGGTTACTCAAGGTGTAAATATCCTTTGAGTAACATGGGCTGTTAGAATTAAATTTGACGACCTTAAAGGTCTAGACTCATACATACGTGACACAGTCGCGTATAAGCCCAGACTCTTATAAATAGATTTCTATTTATTTTTTTTTTAACCCTTTCATTAAGTAGAAAGCATGTCTTTTTAAATTTCCTACAGCTTAATTTGTTCTGTTAAGTGCTTATTACATTTCAGTTTACTTATATGGGGCGTTAGTTCTAGGCAGCAATTTGCCAGTTGCTGGCCCATTAAAACCCACTCAGATGGGCCGTGAGGGGGTATGAGTGCCCAATCAGCCACCGCCGCCTGTCGAAACGTGTGAAATCTGGCTCTGGCACATGTTTTGACAATTGGGTTTAAGCTAATACTTGACGTTTTCGATCGTTTTAACTGACGACGGTGGCAATTTTTGTCAGATTGCCAATTATACATGACCTGGGCGACTTGAAAACAGTATTTTTGTCTCAGGCATTTTGGTACTGATATTGGTTAACTCTAATTAATTGCTTTGGATCAACGAGATATTTTGATGTGCTTGTTTAGCAACCAAATGCTGAAATTAAGTCACTTGCGTCTCAATATGCCTTTGAGTCGCCTTCGGAGTTTGAGAGCAATTGATTAGGGTGGAAGATACGTTCATGGTCGTGGCGTTGTGCATCAGACTTCTTTCAGTGCATGAGCATCTTAGCCATTAAGACGGGAAAGGGACGCACATCATGCAACAGGAACCTTATTCGAATTTGTCCTACACTGTTAGCAACTTGACTTTGCACCTTTCTAGATGACCGGCCGTGATAAGGTTTCACTGATCCCGTTTCTCAATCTAATACGAATTTATGTATTGCTCAACTCAGCTTGGCTCTGACCTTGATGGAAAGGTTATTGTGTGACATTTACAAGGTTTTTTATTCGATAAGTAAGCCTTTCAAATGTGATAAGAGTTTTTGTTTGGCAAGGCACTGTATGGATTATGTGCGAAGGGCCTTATAAAGTAAGAGGTAGGAGAAATGAATGTGACGCATTATAAAGAAATAAATGAACACAAATATGAAGATATATTGCATTTACTATCAATGCGTTTACAAAATAATAGGTATAAAATATATTAGCCAACTACACAAACACTACTATCTCCCTATATAATATAAGGGATTTTTCACATATTGCTAGAGTGGCAACCAAAGTAGCTCTACGAGCATAGTTATATAAAAGTAAAGAAAAATACATAAAAACATAAAGAAAAATATTAAAAGGTATTTGCAATTCATTTACAAAGGTATTCGGACTAGGTCCGTAACATTCTCCCCCACTCAATTTTGTTGACGTCCTCATTGACACTGCTCCTTAAGGTAGGCTTTGACATGTTGTGCTTGTTGAATGGTGAGGTTGTCTTTGGGCTCCCAGCTATGTGGAAGGCCCCGCCACTTGATGAGGAATTCATATACTTGTTCTTTGTCGTGGAGAACTTTGAGATTTGTCAAGATTTCTTCTAAGAATCGAACATCGGAGGTGACATTTGGGTTACTATGATCAATTTTGTTTCTAGAGAAGTCTTTAGCATTGGCATGATATGGCTTGAGACAACTAGCATAGAAGGTTGGGTGGACCTGTATCTAGGCTGGTAATTGTACTTGATAAGAGGCTTTCCCGACCCGTTTAGTGATGGGGATGAAATCTTCATACTCGCGAATGAGACTACGATGGAGTTTCCGAAATATTTTCAATTGGGCTGGATTCAGTTTGACAAGAACCAAATCTCCCACCTTGAATGTGTAAGACTTTCGGCCTAAGTTGACCCATTTCTTCGCTCTACGGGTGGCTTTCTCAAGATATGCCTTGCAATGTTTGCTTGGAGGTGCCTGATAAGTATGAAATCTATATCTATTTTATATGCCTTTTTACCTTATTTGCTAGTATATATTAGGTTAATTTAGAGTTAATTATGGTTTATTTAGATTAAGATAGATATTAGTATTTTAGTTTAATTATTAATGATTTTGTAGTTATTAGTAGTTTAGACATGTATTTAAATCAGGTTGGAATTTTAGTTACTTTCTACATGTCTAAAGGATGATATTTTATGTTTTGTAGGTAAAGTACACTTATCGAAGTACTTAGACGATGTTTAAAATAATTCCAAATATTCTTGACATGCTTTAAAGTAATATGGACAACGTTTCGGAGTTATAAACAAGTTGGAAACTAATATGGACACGAAGAAAAGCATAATGAACAGAATATGGACTGTCCAAGAAAACTGTTCAAATTGCGTAAACATCAGAGCCGTTCAACAAAGATAACGCCTTGCTTTCCTTGTTTGACCCAAATTTCAATCCTTTTCATATTGGACTTCTTCCTACGGAACTTATGCCTATAAAAAGACATATTTGGCTTAAAATTGGGGGATTCCAGTAGATTTTATGAAGAGAAAAAGGAAGAAGAAGATGAAAAAGAACTTAAAGCTTTCAATGGAGATTCAAGTACTTTCTTCTACAATTGAAGGCTAGACTTTTCTTTTACTTAGGAGTTGATAAAGCTATAGATAAGTTTCAGTTTCTTTTCTTTTTAATTTAGATCTCAGTTGTGAATGATGACAATTGTATGATAAGTATTTCCTTTTTCATGGAAGAGTTTTAATATTTATTCAAGTCTATGTTGATTTATTGTCTTGTAGATGATAGATTGATATGGTTTTGATATTTTCATCAATTCTAATTTCTGTGATTTAGATGAGATGGTCATACAATAATTTTATGTTCAGATAATTAATGACTTGGATGAATTATATTAAGATTAGACGGGTCATGCCTATAGCTAGTTTAGTGTAGATGATTCGTGCTATTGTCGAAGATAGTTCATGCCATGGAAGTTAATTAATGATTCTTTTTGAAGTAATTCTAGCTTGTAGCTGAGAATATTTGTTCATATTCACACTAGATTTAGATTAAAAGTTAAGGAATTGTTATGGTTCTATAGTGGATTCGATTTCCTAAGTAATTTTTATTATATTAATCTCTTGTTTTTAAACTAGCTATTTTCTTTCCTTTACTTAATTAAAGTTTAAGTTTAATTTATCAATCAGCAAATTCTTCTTTAGATTTAGTGATAATCCATCCGTCCCTAAGGTTCGACAACCCTTAAATACTTATCCTAGTACAATTACCTTGTACACTTGCAAAGGGTTTAATTATAAACGATCAGTGCCAATCCTTTGCTAGGTGGAAGGTAGGCGAGTTGTTTCCCACGTATCTAGTCACTAGAGTAAGCAGTGTTGTCGATTGACGCCCAATGGCCAGCTCAACGGGATTATGGTTGGTGGCAGAACTCCGTTGGAGGTTGTAGGAGAATTGGGCAATATCAAGTAGGTTCGCCCAATTTTTTTGATTTGACACTGATGAAGTGGCGAAGATACTCTTCGAGGATGGCATTAATGTGTTCGTTCTAACCATCTGTCTGGGGATGCATACTAGAGGAGAAATTTAACTTTGAACCCAACAACTTGAATAACTCTGTCCAGAAACTACCGGTAAACCGTGCATCATGATCACTCACAATGGTTTATGGTATGCCTCAAAGTTTAACAATATTTTTGAGGAATAGGTGTGCCACTTCTTCAGCCATACAGTGCTTCAACGCTGGGATGAAAGTAGCATATTTTGAGAAGCGATCGATTACAACCAAGATCGATCCATAGCTGCCAACCCTTGGTAAAGCAGAGATGAAGTTTAGGGACTCTCCCATGGCCCGTCTGGCACTGGTAGTGGTTCTAGAAGACCACACAGTTTGTCATGTTCAACCTTATCTTGTTGGCATGTGAGTCAAGTGGGGACATACTCTTCGGTATCGTCGCCCATGTGAAGGCAAAAGTACCCCCTTTCCAATAGAGCCAAGGTGTGATGAATACCTGGATGTCCGACCCACGGTGTGTCATGGAATTCCATAAGGAGGTCCTTCATAAGGTTGTCAACCTTCGGCACGTAAAGGCGCTTCCCCTTTGTCATCAGTAGTCTATATTCCACCCAAAACTTATGAGTTTTCCCCCTCAGTGACTTGCAGGAGAATAGAGGGTGTCAGGGTATTTTTATCTAGTGCAACCCAAATTCGAGCATGTAGATTGCTTCTATACTGGCTAACACGGCCCAACTTGTTTAATTCTACAGTGGCAAGATCATTAGACTCAGCCTTCCGTCTCAGAGCATCAGCGACAATGTTGTCCCTACTAGGTTTGTACTCCAGGGTGAAGTTGAATTTGGCAAGGAAATCCTGCCAACAAGCTTGTTTTAGGGAGAGCTTCTTCTAGGTTTGGGAGTAGCTAACATCAATATTGTCGGTCTTGACAATGGACCAAGAACCCAACAATAGCGTCGCCAAGTGTGAAGACAATGAATGATAGTTGTCATCTCTTTCTCTTTTACGGCATACCTTCGCTCGGTCTTATTTAGTTTGCGACTCTTGAAAGCTACCGGATGGCCATCTTGAGCCAAAACATCTCCGATGGCTAATCAGAGGCATCTGTTTACATCTCAAAGGGTTTCATGTAATCAATGAGGCAGAGTACAAGATCTTCTATCATAGCCTTCTTCAACTCAATAAAGGCAATTTGGCATTTCTCCAACCAGCACCAGGGACGGTCCTTTTTTAGTAAGTCAGTCAAAGGGGTGGCTTTTTGTGAGTACCCTTGGATGAACCGCCAATAGTAATTAGCCAAACCAAGGAAAGCTCGCAATTCTCGCAGCTTAGTCAGGGTTGGCCACTCATCAATTGCGGGAACCTTCGATGTATCCATGTAGACTCATCTGCCTCCAATGGTGTGTCCCAAGAATAAGATCTCCTCCTTGGCAAAAGAACATTTCTCCAACTTGACTTACAACTGATTGCGTCGGAGGACTTCCAAAACAGCCTTCAGACGATCAACATACTCCTCTAAAATCTTGTTTTACATGACAATGTCATCTAAGTAGACAACCATGAACTTGTTGAGGAACTCACCAAAAATATCGTTCATCCGAGTGCAAAATGTAGCTTGGGCATTCGTTAGTCCAAAAGGCATGACAAGGAATTCAAAGGCTCCATAGCGAGTAACGCAAGTAGTCTTCGCCTCATCCCCTTCAGCAATCCGAACTGATAGTACCCAAATCGTAAATCCAGCTTTGAGAAATATCGAGCGTCTCCTAGTTGATTAAAGAGGTCAGCAATGAGCAGAATGGGATATTTGTTCTTCACTGTCAACTTGTTGACAATACGGTAATCAATACACAAATGCAAGCTTTCATCATGTTTCTTTTGGAAGAGGACTGGAGATCCAAAGGGTGACTTAGCGGAGTGGATGAAACCTGCTTCAAGGAGCTCATCAAGTTGTCTTCGCAATTCCGCAAGCTTGGGTGGTGCCATTCGATACGGGGCACAAGCTGGAGGCTTAGCACGTGGTTCTAACTCTATTTGATGATCAATTGCTCTCCTTAGTGAGAGGTGTTTAGGTAGGGATTTCGGCATCACATCTGCATATTTCAAAAGGACCGCCTTAACTTCTTGGCGAGTAGGTGCATCATCCAGTGATTGAGCCTCCATTCGCATGCTACAATGTAAGTGGTCTCACCCTTCCTCAAGCCCTTGTCAAGTTGTATAGCTAACAAGTATTCAATCATAGGCTTGTCCTTCTAAATGATTGGTACCATGCATGAGCTGGATTTGTTGAACATGCATACCGATCCTAGGTGCGGCATCGGCACAACACTTGCACCATGTAGAAAGTCCATCCCAAGGATAACTTGAAAATCATCCAAGCAAACAGCCATAAAATTAATTGTCCCAAACCAACTTCCGATTGTAATGGGAATGTCCTTGGCTAACCCAGTAATAGGGTGAGCTTTGGAGTTCACGTCCTTCATCCGACTGGAGTCTTTTACCAACTGTAATCCAAGGCACTTGATCTCATTGTTGGAGATGAAAGTGTGGGTAGCTCCAGTGTCAACCATGGCTTGAGTTGAGACTCCATTTACATGAATCCCAATATACATCAAACCTTTAGCCTAAGAGGGTTTTGTTACATCTTGTCCCTTGAGTGAATTGAGTAATCGTAATGCCCCCATTTTTTGTTTTGTATCTTTATCGCTAGATGCCCCTTCATTGGCAGCTTCAAAATGTGATAGTCGGGCATATAGGGCATTAAGCTCTTTTTTCTGCAAGCAATCTTGAACATGATACGAACCACCACAAAGGAAATAGGTAAACTTGCGAGGTTGAAATGTTGTGTTGTCTGTCCTTTGTCCCTCGCTCTTGAAAAAAAGTTTTCACTCACCCATCTTGCCTTTGCCTTTATCTTGGCCCTCGGTGAATGACCCTTGGTCCTTTTGACCATATTGGTTATCCCTCTAGTTAGTGGTATTCTTTTTCTAGTTGTCTTCATTAGTATAGTCGGTAAGGCGCTCTGCTTCTGTAACGGTGGTGGTCAAATCTCTTATGCCCCACCTGTTTAGTTTAGTCTGAACCTATCACGCCTCGGCACTGCCCGACCCAAGCCGAATCCGGTCTAAGGGCCGGTCCAGTGCACAAGGGCGACAATATTGAAAACGGTTAAAGAAATAGTGGAAGACTTATGCCCTTACCACGGGCGGTCTAATTAACGGAGTTGCGTACTACTTTGAGCAAGAGTAAATAGGTAAAACCAAAAGAGTTACTTAAACTCTAAAGTAAACCATAAATCTCAAACACACATACCAATAATTTATAGCCAACATACTTGGCTCAAAATAAGGTCTCAAAAAAAAACTAAAGAAATAATATATCACAAGTCTGAAACAAGAACTACTCCACAAGGGTTCTAACATCATAACGAAATAATCAAATAGAGGTGTGAAATCTATTGGCCTCCACTCCTACTCCCAAGCTCTCCCCGACCTCTCCTCATAAAGAGGATCCTGTCAGATTGCATGTCACGCTATGCAGCCCCAAAACAAAACAAAGAAAATGGGGTGAGTATAAAATTCAATAATGGTTTGAATACAACTATGCTAATCAGAAAACACGACAGCATGACAATGCAGCAATTCTGATCCAAGATTAACATGCTATACCATTTTCTGATCATTTACTAGCTAAAACCTCTATTTAACCATAAGCATAAGAACTAGCTTGCATATGACATACCTATCAAGTCAAGTCATAAATATTCAAGTTATAACCTAACATGCATCCCACATAGGTATTTGTTCATATCTACTCAAATCATGCATGATAATCCCATAAATCACGTAAGAAGTGTTTTTCACACCATTTTCTGATCATTAAACCATATCACATAAACCTGCACAATAGTGTCTCATTTACACTTTCTGGTCATGCATTCATATCACATAAACCTGCATAATAGTGTCTCAAGCACACAACTTCTGATTATATATTCATATAGTGTCTCATTCACACTTTCTTATCATGCATTCATATTACATAAACCTGCATAATAGTGTCTCAAGCACACAACTTCTGATTATATATTCATATCACATATAGTGTCTCATTCACACACTTTTTGATCTTGCATTCATATCACGTAAACCTGCATAATAGTGTTTCAATCATACCATTTTATGCATTCATATCACATAAACCTGCATAATAGTGTCTCAATCACACCATATTTCTGATTATGCATTCATATCACATAAACTTACATAATAGTATCTCAATCACACTATTTCTGATTATGCATTTATATTACATCAACCTCATTCACCCTGCACGACAAACGTGTCTAGTGAAGCCACCGAGTTGGGTGCGGGTAGGGTTTTGTCAAACCCGAACCCGATACCACATAAGAAAACTGTGACCCGAACCCGACCCGTTTAACCTAAATAGAATAAAAAAAATTTCAATTTTTTTTAAAAATAATATTAAAAAAATATAAAAATTTTAAATTTTATACTTATATTTATATTTATATTCGGGTCGGGTCGGGTTGGATCACCTAAAACCTGAACCCGCTATTGGGTTAATTTTTAAAAACCAAACCCAACCTATTAGGGTCAGGTTTACCATTTACCCAACCCGAGTGGCATCCCTAAACGTGTCAAACACATGATACACAATCATGCATAGCATTTATAATAAACATGCATCAATACAAATGGTGAATGCCTCCATCAAGGAGTAAGCACAAGTATTGCCACAAAGGCTGAACGTAGTTTGATTTTCTAATCGGAAACCTAGGGTATTGCCGGCTCTGGACATAGTCCGAATTCTATAAGAAAACTAAGATGTAGGGGTAGTCAGCCCCTCTGCTCACTAAGGACAATCAACATAGGAAGTCTGAATTCTCACATAGAGAACCTAGAGCAGGTCTACTTGCCAAAGACGATTTTGACTAAGAACGTCCAAATTCCAACATAGGGAACCCAGAGCAGGGTGTTCACCAAGGACATCTCTACGGTGGGGAGAGTCCAAATTCCCACATAAGGAACCTAGAACGCGTGGTAGCTGGTGCACGAAGGCATACCACTCTGGGTGCTCAGTATCCAGATGCAACTATCTCAATAAATCTCAACCGCAAAACAAGTTTACAACTTGTCGTCACATAACTCAATTTGACTCCACTCAACCCGGGGAGTATACATATTCCACACAGGGACTTAAATCGAAAACTTGTCCTTTCAGACCAACCAAGTTCCGATTAATTTACAGAGTGATTAATCTCCGGCATGCAATCTCAACTATTGCATACAATCGATTAACTCTGGTTAAACATCGGTAAAACTCATTCAAGAACTCCGATACATGATGCGTGATATCATGATACATCCGTGAGCAAAAGTCTATGTTGGTTCCAACACATGGAGCATTCTCCCTATCAGTCTCCACATGCATCATAATCAAAGTAAAATTAACTACAATTTTATAGTAGAATCCCCATCTATGTGTATTCATGCATAATCTAAACACATGACCAATGTTTGAAATAAACTTATAAGACCATATACGCCTGCTTAAACACATCCAAAACAATGATTCCAAACTGAAATCAAAGTGAAATCCACCATAAAGCATAAATCATCCATGTGAAATCGAACATTCACTCCCACAAACATGATATTTCCACACATTAAGCTACAACATGATCACATCCATTACCCATAAACTATTCTCATTATAAGAGAACACATCTCACCATTTTCTATATAATATCCATACTAGAAACATATTCTAATGATAAGAATTTCAACATTCAAAAGTTCAAGGTACTTTAATATCAACATAATATAATGTCACATGACCACACTTAAACACATTACATAAACTTCCATCATAAATTCTACACCTCCAATAGCCTAATTTCATCATAACACACCTCTCATAACCATTAGAATCATCAAATATAGTAAAACATTGAAATGTGCATAAGTTTCAAAAATAACAAAAGCTGTTGTGTAGCCGTTCGATCTACTAAACTAAAAATCTGCCAAAATTGTAGCGTTGCTAATCGATCGACCTGGTAGGCCGTTCTATCGCCAACAAAGCAGTTTTGACCTTTTTCATTTCGAAAATCAAAACCGAGACACCATGAAAACACCTTAAAATCTTCACCCATAGTCTCATACACTATCAAAACCTCATCAAACCTTTCATAACACTAATTTAAACCTTTCTAAGATAAAACCCTAAGAAATCAAAGTGAAAGATTAACATTTATTAAACCTACCATTAGAGTCCTAATCAAGCAAATCTTATTAAAATAAAATCATGAAAAATGAGATTTTTACCACCCAATTGAAGAATCAATTACCTTTCCTTGTTGATTTGGGTTGGAATGAACCTTCAATCTCCTCCAACACCTTCCAAAAATACGATTTTAAGTTAACATACAACTAATCTCGGTTTAGCTTTAAAAAATCAAAAGTAAACATTAGACCTAGGGTTTTAGAAGCCTAAAAATGAAATTTTGAAGATTAAGGCTTGGAGAAGAGAGGTAAAACAGTTTTTTTATGCTTTCAAAATGGATTGAAATGATGGAGGAAGTCAAGATTAAGAAGAGTTTAAGAAAAACCTATAGATAAGTCATGATTAATTTAAACTCACCTCTAATCATTTCCTTTCCGGGCCAAATTGGGGATTAGGCTCCAAATCTCCTGGCTAAGCCTATTCTCAAATGGGAAATGACATAGCCCTTTCCTTTTATAGGAGGGGTTGGGCTATACCTAAATGAAATGTGGGGTAGAAATAGAGTTTTTAACTAAAATTAGGAAATTTGGTAATTAAACCCAAAATTAGGTCTAGAAAAATTCTAAAAATTTTTATGGTGTCTTCCATTAATGTCTTGGGCATTTTTGTCCAAAAGCCTTAATTTCGTTGGTGGGGCCCACAGGGAGGGTCCCACCAAACATTAATTTTTAAAAATTCAGAAAAATTCCAAAAATTCAGGTTTGACCCAAAATCACTTAAAACTAATAATTGGGAAGTTTATTTTGATTAAAACCTTCAAAAACCTATTTATTTTTTAAAATTACCAAATTTAATCAGAAAACGCTTAAACCACACGATAATTGATAAATAATCATTAAAAGAAACCGGTTCAAGATGAGGGATCTTACATAACCCATGATTTAAGTCCTTCCAAAAAGAAAAACAACATGTTCTTCTTGGACATGTCACAAATATCCAGCATGAGGACGAATAATTGCTTAACATATTCATGAATAGTTCCAGTTTGTTGGAGCCATTTAAGGTTTCTCTCAGTAATGAACTCGACATTTTCGGGAAGAAATTGAGTCTTGAGTTGACTCTTCAGCTCCTCTCATACCTCAATCCGGCTAGGCCTCTCGTCACTTATCATGCTTAGTCCTCCACCATATCTTGGCATCGTCGGATAAATACATCATGGCTATAGCCACTTTTGCCTCTTCAGTCTCTGGGGTAGTAACCTGAAGGTATTGTTCCATATTGAACAAAAAAATTTTGAGTTGCTTTGCATCTCTTGCCCCACTGTATGGAGTGGGCTCTGGCACTTTAGGGCGTCTTTGTCTGCCCAACGTAGCAAGTGGTTCTTGGCGAGCGGCATTTCGCATGAGGAGCGACACTTGGGCTGCCAAGCCACGAGTCTCTTCCTGTAAGGAAGCCACAAACACTTGCACATCATCACGAAGCTCGTTGATTAGCTCACGATTCTCCAAGCTCAAATCATAGTTCCTTTGCTCCCATGTTTCTAGGGAGTGAACCCTATCATCCAACTTGTCGAAATTAGTTGCAAGGGATGGTAGTTGCTCCTCAACAGCATCCACATGCAACAACGTTTTTGACATCTTTGTCGGCATGGGGGTGGGTTGTTCCACCCTACTTGCCTCAACCACTGACTTCGGCATCCCTTTCAAAGTTTGATTGAACCAAAAGGGGGATCGTCTAAACCAAGGCTATGATACCAACTGTCACGGCCCTACTCGATGGAAAGGTTATTGTGCGGCACTTGCAAGGCTTTTCGCCCGGCAAGTAAGCCTTTCAAATGCGATAAGAGTTCTTGCTTGGCAAGGCGCTGTGCAGATCACATGCGAAGGGCCTTGCAAAGCAAGAGGTAGGGGAACAAGAGTGACACATTGCAAAGAAACAAATAAACACAAGCATGAAGATGTATTGCATTCACTATCAACGTATTTTCAAAACAATGGGTGTAAAACTCATTAGACAACCACACAAATACTACCCTCCCCCTATATGGCATAAGAGATTTTTTGAATATTGCTAGAGTGGTAGTCAAAGTGGTTTTACGGGAATGGTTATATAAAAGTAAAGGAAAATACATAAAAATATAAAGAAAGATATTAAAAGGTATTTGCAATATATTTACAAAAGTGTTCAGACCAAGTTTGTGACACCAGACTCCTAGTGCTTAGGGTAGAAGCAGAGCATAGAGCTTGGGGAGAATTCAAGTTTAAGTATGGTGGAAAGCTTTAGATAGCAACTAGAAGTTAGTAGGAGCTGGTGCTGTTGTGGGAGACTTGGCGGGGAAGGTCTTGGCCTCCTTTTGTTTTCTCTTGCAGGATGTGAATGATGCTCATGAGGCCGGAGTTTCTGGCTACATACGGAAGCATTTTTTATGCTCTATGCGTACCATGAGCCAAACATAAGAAATACTTACAAGATGTTCATTTCTAAGATCGACATGCGCTACCATGCACACTGTCGATCTTGAAAATGAATGCCTTACAGGCATTCCTTATGTTCAGCTCACATTTTTCACACAGCATAAAAACACTTCCCAATGGAAGCTATTGATGCTACAGTATTTTGGAGCTTCCATCATCACGTTTGTGAAATAACCCATTTTTAGCTAAGCTATTACGTAAGGGATTATTATAATATTTATTTTATAACACTCTCTGCACATGCAACGAGAAATAAACATAATAAGAGGAGAGAATATGATAATAGTTTAGGAACTTGGGAAAATGTGTAGGATTCGAACTTATCACTACAACAACAAAAAAGTTTATTTATGACATATATATTAATGCTTTAAAAAGTACCGCGCTTAAAGAGGTGTTACAGTGTGAAGTATTTGTTAGGCTCCTTCGTTGGCTTAAGCTATGTGTAGGAGCCTTTCATTCATGAAATTGACCATACATATTATTACGCTGATTTGAATGAACATTAGCTTATATATCATCAATCTTAAATATTAAGGGTTTTTATGCATAGTTCATATTGGCTCATTATTGATATGGCACATAAAAAATACTTCCTACCTCTAAATTAAATTATTTTTCCTTATGCACACAAGTAAACTAAAATAAGAGGGTGTAAAGACAACTCTCACACAAATAGGATTAAAGATATTAATTTTATTTTTTTTAAATATAATGACCCAAAGAGTTGGGGTGTGAGCCGAGTCTAACATAAACGAGACTAAATAAATTATTTTAATTTTTTTGACGATGTATAGGGATAAGCAACCAACTTGCCCCTTGAGTTATTAGTGTTGTCAGATTAAAATCCAATAACCCATGGAGCATGGGCTCTTGCAAACAGGAGTGAAGATATTAATTAATTTATTTATTAAATATGAAGGTCCACTGTGCCAAGGCGTGAGCTCAATTTCACACAAATGCAACTATCAAAATTAATTTAATTTTTTTAAGATTTGACAACGTAAGCGTGCAACCTACCAACCTTTTGAGTTATGTTCATCGTCAGATCAAAATTCGATAGCCACATAGCCTGAGCACACACTGACAATTGTGGGGGCAGTTTAAAAGAAAGAGGACTTAAAAAATTAATTTAATTTTTTTTGTAATTATATATTAATATATTATGTAATCTAAATAATATATAGTAAATATAAATTAATATTTAAAATAATATTATTTGTGATGTTTCTTCATAAATGTCACAATTTGTCTAACTATTTGCGACAAATATACACTGTAATTGCAACATTTGGTGAAGAAACGTTGCAAATATTATAAACTATTTGCAACGTTTCAATACAAACGTAACAAACAATCAATTATAAAATTATATTTCCTAATTATTCTATTTAATACAACAATATTTGTGATGTTTATGTATGAACGTCACAAATAGTATATTTATTTATGATGTTTGCAAGTAATTAGTATCGCAGTTTAGGCTATTAGCGAGGTTTACTTGTAAATGTCACAAATAATCAAAATAAAAATATTATTTAAATTTTTTTGTTTAAAAGAATAGTATTTGCAATTTGTATAAATGCCACAAAAAGGTAATTTTCTAGCAATATTTTTTCAAGTATCGCTACAAGGCCTTTTTAGCGACATCCTTTTTGTTGTGATGATAATATATATCTTTCATATATATAGACAGATGAGAGACATAGAAGAGAGAGAGGAGAGAGAGAGTGAGAGGAGAGAGAGAAATAAGAGAGAGAAAGAGGAGAGAGAGAGAAAGTGAAAAGAAAGTCAAATAAAAGAAAGTTTGCATAAAAAAATAATTGTGTATTATTAGCGATGATTCTAATCAAGCGTCACTAATAGGAATAACATCATTGGTGCTTTGTATGAAGCATCGCAATGCAAATGGTAGACCATTACCAACACTTATGATGAAGTGTCGTTAATGTAACGTAGGAGTAATTTCATCCACGTGCCAAATTTTGTGCTTATGCTAAATTTTGCATGCACTTATGAAACAAGCCCTTTCACTTTCCCTCCCCCATTTGGCCACAACCGTCAGTTCCCGTGCAGCCCGCAACGTCAACCCCCCTCTACTCCCGGTCGTCAGCCCTCGTCTAGCCTCTCTCTGTCATGTTCCCCTTCCCCGCTGCTCCCGCCACACCCTTTCTTGGCTAAACTCCCGATTGCAGGAGGAACGCCAGATCCGACTCCACCTCTAGCACCCCTCCCCCTCTTTGCCAATTGTCTACCCCACCCCCCAATCCACGGATGGTGCCCCTCCCCCTCTCCCGCGCTCCCCTCTCACGGCCATTCCACTGCCCCCACCCATCCTCCTGGTGTGCTAGGAGGAGAAAGTCGCATTGGATCTGGCTTCGCCGCCGGATTTTGGCGGCCCCTTTCTCCCTCCCCCACCCCGAGGGTACTTGCTTCCCCTCTTCCCCCTATTTTCTTTTCCCCATTCCCCTCCCACCCCCCTTCCATTGCCCCACCGGCGTGGGGGAGGAGAAAGTGGCGCCATATTCAGTTTCATTGTCACTGCTGGATTCTGGCGCCGCCCCCTCTTCCTCTCCCCCGGCCAACTACGCCCTTCCCCACTCCACCCCCTTTTGATGGCTGCCATTTAATATGACATAATAATCATAATAATTCCATCTACCACATATACTTATCACACACGTGACCGAACGTGATAGTCGTTGATGCCGAATAGACACAAGGTACTTGCATATATTGTCAACATGATCAATATAGCATATAACAGTCATTGCACATCTAAAACATATATCATAACTACATAATAAAATTTATAGATTCAATGAAACATAATATAATTACATAGGCCAAGGTTGACTATGCGTAGAGCTAATAGTTATACAAAGTTTATATATCTCTAGGCACATCGTGCTTTCAAACATTAGTCACAAAAATAATTACAAAAATGTCTATTACAACAACGAGATAAATTATTCAGAAATTTCTTCCGCTTCTACCTCTGTCCTTACTACAACACATGTAGGATCTAGGGTGAGTGAGTATATTTATACTCAGTAGGTTGAGTTAAAATCTACAATAATATTAAGTAGAAATCCTTGAAAACATATATAATCTTTATGAAATGTCTTTTATCGGCAAACTGATTATTCAGAAAACAATCTGATTCAGAGACAGATACGGAACTTGTTGGTTTGTCCGATGAAGATAAAAAATCAGAAGCCGTGATACCAAACGACATTCGCCCCCGATGCTCATGTGATACCGAAAGATATTTGCCCCTGACACTCAAGTGGTAATCGGAAGGCTTAGGAGGATAGGAGTTTTCCCATTATGCTCCACACTTTTTTACACAAGCTAATTATTTTTCTTAGTGGGTATTCAGGTAATGGTACATTCCTCGTTCTTTAGCCAAGGAACTACCGTTGTAGAACATGCAATCAAAACATAATGCAATGCATGCTAATCATTTCTCCCATGTATCATATTCATTTCCAGTAAGCACAACTAATGTGCATGACATTCATATAAGGTTATCTCGTAATGCAATGCATGCTATTTGTTCTGTGTCGCAGCCAAATCAGCATGGCATGAGCCGGTCATGCCGGCTAACGCCAGCATGCATTAGCCTCCAAATTATTTTATTATTTTTTATTTTTTTCAAATTTAAATTTTTAAAACGCGATATCTTTTTAACCATAAGTTAGAATCACATGTTCTTAATATCGTTAGATTCATATCGAAGAGCCCTACAAAACAATACCACTCATGGTTAGGTTATCTCGTACTTATCAAGTGGGTATCACCCATGAGGTTCACTTCTCGAGGCTATAACTTACGGCACATACATTCGATTCGAGTGGTTCAAGGTCCGTTACGCTCATCTTTTAAGGCTCTATCACATCATTAATAAAACTTATCAAGTAAAAATCTTTAATTAATAAAAATTCAAATATTAGCCTTATAAGAGGCAAAAAATCATACAAGAAAATCAGGCTTGTTACACCCCATCTCCCCTGTTTTCCCCCCTTACACTGCCCAACATGCATAAGGGAGGAGAAAGCTGTTCTAAATTATGCCGCAGCCCCCCTCTTCCTCCCTCCAACTCTCCACATCCCCGCTCCTCCCCTCTCCCCTATTTTTCCCCCATCTTCTCCCCTCCCCTCCCCCTTCTCCTCACCCCCTCTCCCCTACTCCTCCCCCACTCCCTTGCAGCTAGGAAAGAGGCGCATTGGACTCCGGCTCCGCTCTTTCATTATTTTTTTATATCTTTTAAGGTTATTAGCATTTTTCATAATTTTTTAATTAGCGACGCTTTTTAAAGCATCACAAAAAGTGATTTTATTATTATTTATTTAAATTTCTCTATTAACGATGCTTTTGAAAGTGTCACTAATAAGGTTATTATCATTTTTTTCTTTAGTAGTGATGCTTTTAAAAGCATTGAAAATAAGATTTTTATTAATTTTTTAAATTATTTTCTTATTAGCAGTGCACAAAAAACTGTTGCTCATAACATTTTTATTTTTCTTATTAGCATCACACGAAAAGATGTCTCTAATAAGGTTTTTTATTTTTTTTATATTAGCGACATTTTCTAAGTCATCACTAATAATATAAAGTTTGTTTTTTATTTTTTTCTTAAGAGACGCTTATACAAGCATCGCAAAAAAATTTAATATTAGCAATGCAAAAAGAAATTGCTAAAAGTCTACTAATAGCTGTGTTTTTTCATATGTGTCGAAATGAGAAGTTGCCACGAGACTTTTCAACGTATTTAATGATGCTTTTTAAGCATCACTATAATTAGCAACGCTTTTAAAACTATTAATGTCACGACCCTAATTTTTTAAAAGCATTTTTAAATAGCACGAACGGTAGGTAGCAAAATTTTTTTCTTTAAATACAAAACAAACCCTTCGATTAAATATCCAGGTCATGATAACTAGGGTTTACAAATACGTATATCAAATCATATGATATTATTTAACGTCTAAAAATTCATAAAGACCAGCTCATCCATCTAAGTACAAGCCTGTCACCCGTATGAAAATAAATAACAAGTTGACTCTCACGCGTAAGGTACACTTACGTATCGGAGTTTCAGAAACACAGAATCTTCTTCTTGTGCTCATCTTTCTTGATCTCACCTGTTGTCGCTTGGAGAATCTGCAACAAACCAAATGAAACAACCACAATAACAACAATGGAATCTCTCCGCTTTCAGGAGAAGAGCTTCCAAAGGACAAAAGGTTTTGTTAATATTTTTCGGATTGGGCCAACATCACCCGATGTTAGTTGCCTACATACTCATCAGACAACATCTCCAATGTTTCCAACAAGATCAGATCCAAACATAGTTTTGCCTAATACTATACTATACTAAGAAGCATAGCATCACACATGCAATGCTTAAGAATTTTCAAGCAACCTACATTTTATGTAAGTCCTTTAATCGTTCCACTTGTTCTAATTAAATAAGCAATATCAATCAATGTTATTAATTATTTTTTGAACCATTGTTCGATAATTAATATCCCTGTCTAATCCCAATGATAGACAAACTTATCAGATGTCAACCTAAGTGACAAATGACAACAAAACATCCTGTAATCCACCAGGAAGTGCTATCTCCCAACCTAGCCCATAAGGACCTGACCGGAGTGGAAGGGCATGGCCCACAACTGCACCTGAACAGAAGTGGTCAGAGACGCCAACCAAGCAGGATGTCAGCGACCCTAATTGTGTGTACACTAAAAGATCCTTAATAGATCTGCGGTGAGCCCGGCTCACAAAGAACTCCCTCCAATGGGGAGGTGCAACTACATGGTCAAATCAGCGACTTCTCAATAGAGCTAAAACTCTGGAAACCATTCTGAACCCTATCTTGCTCATCTATAAGCAAGGATTCCGAATTGCTATCCCAAACCCTATTAGTCCCTTCTAGACTAAGGTTTACAACTCGAGACATGTCATCGGTTCATCAACCAAGGCAAATCGTCAAGTCAAAGGCTTTGTTCACTGTATGAACTAGTCCTAAACCTCTCTGAGGTATTTTAGTCTTTATCTTGATTAGGTGTTCTTGCCCAATCTAAAGCTATCAAACCCCAAATAATTATTCTTGCAATAATTTTTAACTAGTGATAAATTACTATTACAACATCAATATCAAAAATTGAAACAAAGAACAACATAAACAATTAGGACCACAAAGGTCCAAGCATATCATAATATCAATAATAAAATTCATTAATGATATAAGAATTATTCGAGCTCTCATGCCCTAACCCTCCTTGGGTTATCTTAATAAATGTTTATGAAACTAGTCGTAATGCACCTAAGGGCATTAAAGTAATTATCCAACATTGGATACAGTCCTCTCTGCACTCGGGTAAGTCTTTAGCCTTTAAAAAGGTTTCAGTATTACATTGGCCCTTTAACAACATCCACGCAAAAGCGGGCCAGTTTGTATAGGGGTAGTTTTGTCATTTGGTTTAAGGCCTTAATGACATTCAACGGGTACAAAATTGAACTCAAGCATACTACTTGACTTCATGGACTCTATGTAATTTTCCTGGCATGTGACGGGGTTGTGAACGCCTTGAACCGACCCAGGTTGTCTTAACGGTTTATGATAAATGCTAAGGGCAAAATGGTCAGTTAACTGCTCTTTGGGCTTTTTCCTCACTATGAAATTTGGCTTATAATTAATCTACTTATTAAACTCTTACTGAGAATTTTCTCAATTTTTAACCCAACTCATAGGCCCCTGAACCGGAGCCCCGAAGTTGGGTAAATAAACTGCTACTTAGTTACAAGGGTAAAATAGTCATTTCCTTGAAACTGGGATTTATTTCCTATCTTAAAACTTGGAATAGATACCCATACTGTTCCATATATATTCTGTGATTTTATTGAATTTTTCTCAAGTATTAAACTTATTGAACTGGACCCGGTTCTGTTGGATTATTTTTTTGTTTTTGCAAACAATTCTCAAATGACCATTGAACCAAACCCGGTTCACGGGTCGTCTTCTTCCTTCAGCCTGGAACAAAACACCCGAGAACAGAACAACGAAACAAAAGATTTACGCCAGAAGCATCATTGCTATTTAGTTTAAAGAAAACAGTAATTCAAATAGCATGAGAACAAAGTCCCAGAAGGTTGACACCACTACACATACGAGAGAAGACCACAATATCTGATCCTCCTTCCACTATGTATGCAGGACCAAGGCACCGGGATGATCCTTTTTTTTTTCCAGGAGCCAAGAATAAAGTAAGAGGTTGGTCTACCTATAGTTAATGAAGACGATCATGCAAATTGCCATTCTCATTAGATGTTGGTGCTGATATACAAATGAAGCACAAGAAAAATAATATACGATACATACTGTTCAGAACGGAGTAAAATCAGAACCATCAGAAAATACTGCAGAAGTATGCTTAGAGCTATTATTGTAGATCATTTGCATGAAAAGGTGATAAAGTTCCTGTTTTTATTTGGGCGGCATAAACGTAATAACTTTAATTTGATTCGCTCAGTCAAGCATATAATTTAACGACGGTAGCATCAAATTCAATTAGCGACATAAAACACCCAATTCAGTAGCAGAGAGAGAGACCTGCATGCCACTCCTCTACGAGGATGATGATGATGAGGCATTCCCTGTGCAGATGAATGTATGACCCTCCCACTCCACCTTGCTTTCTCATCCCTGTTTCTTTTTCGTTGGCCATGTTTGTTCCCCAAAATCCCTCTTCTACAATGGTTCCTCTCCCCTCCTCCTCTATCCCTGCCCTAATTAATTTATTTATAAACATAAGAATTAGGGTTCCTAATCTCTCTAAAATTTTAGGTAATCATCCCTAATTAGGCCACCTATTTGGGACCTTAAAATTAATTTTGGAATTATAAACAACCGGGCCCGCAAAATGACTTAAACGGGCCAAACACAGTCTAAATCGGGTAAATAGATCTTGCACGATATGTTTAACTTCAAATGGTTGTATCTCCCTTATCCGGACTCCGATTCGCGCGTTCTTGGTGGCATTTCGAAGCTCTGTCTGTCTACTTTCTAATAAAATTAGTTTCAGACACAAATTCTATCTATGGAGGTAGTTATTTTACTAAGAATGTCAATGGGTCAAATACCATATTTTCCACGTATTTAAATTTTGAAACTCGGAAAAATTATGGATATTACATTCTTCCCTCCTTAAAAGAATTGTGTCCTTGCAATTTGCCACAACCAACCCTTTTCAAGCTCGGCCTCTAACTCAAAAGTCGTTCTACCCTTTCAAACTATATCAACTGTAACTTATAATTTAAGTAGGATAAAAATTTAATAACCCACAAAATTCAGGTTGTTACAATTAATGATGCTTAAAAGCATCTCTAATGATTTTTTTTCTTATAGTGGATGTAGGAGTCATCCAGGATAAGGATCGACACTGCACACACTAATACATATTAATGTTTGTGTGTTAATATTTCACTTACTCTAATGTATACTAAGGCTTATGCTGGTAATTTTTAAAATCGATGGTTTATATTCGTAGGGGATATTTTGATAGACAGCCTCAGAAGGACTATAAAATTTTCCAACAGCGCATGAGGCTCAACAAAGATAAGTCATTACATCCATTGTACTTAGAGTTTTTTCCATATTACCTAGCCTAAGATACAAATATTCGATATTCCCTAGTTTTATAAAAAAACATTCCACAGAACCTCGGTTTACAAGATATTTAAAACAAATTGGACCAAAGCACCCCTGCAACAAGGGTTAGGGTTTAAAATCGTGTAAACTTGTTGTGACGACACATAAACAAAGAGGAGATCGGAGCTTAGTGGCAATTTGTGATTTTCACCTGGCGGTTTTCATCAATGACAAATTCCGATTTCAATTCGGTGATTATCAACCTCCCTCACTTCATCGAGGATCGCTCTTCTCTGATTTTTGCCCAAAAATTTCTAACCACATAAACTATTTATCCCTACAAATGAGATTAAGATGACACTGCAACTCCAAAAATGAATCTTGAAGGACTATCCCGGATAACAAAGCTATATAAGAATGGAGAAGGATGTAGATGCTAAGGAAGGACACTGTAGAATAGCCATGATAGCCTCCTACCCTATTGTGCAAAGAGGGACTCTAGTATGGTTTTTTATAGGTAAGTTTTATTATGTAGAACATCTTATGTAAGCATGTACACGATCTTAGAGGTTTTCATCCATCACTTGATGAACAATTGTATCAATATCAAATATTGGAGAATATCGTGTTATCAATAACACCCTATGCCAAATATTGTGTTATCGATAACACGCTATGACGAATATCATGCTATAGTATATGCGATATAGAGGAAAATAAATAACACGTCTTGTTGGCATATCATGTTATCGATGACACGCTATGCCAAATATCATGTTATTGATAACACACTATGGCGAATACCGTGCTATCGATAATACGCTATAGTGAATATTGTGTTATTGATAACACGCTTTGGCGAATATCGTATTATAGTATATGTGATATAGAGGATATTGTAGCATATTGTATTATCAATAACACACATTGTTGGCATATGATGTTATCGATAATACGTTATGGCAAATATCATGTTATTGATTACACGCGATGGAGAATATCGTGTTATTGTATATGCGATATAGAGGATATCATATTATGGGATGTTAGCTCAAAGAATACATATCGTATTATCAATAATATATTTTATTGACATATCGTGCTATCGTGTATGCGATAGATTAAGTGTTAGACATGGGCCATAAGGTGTAAGGTCCCTGAATTTTTCTACGATTTTCTGGGATTTTTTTGCCATTTTTCTGGTCATTTTCGGCAGGAAAATGTGACGTTTCAACGTATGGGTATTTGTGTCTTTTCCCCGTATTTATACCCGTAGAGTCGGGTGTGGGGCTTAGTCGCGGGCCACGGGCCTTGCTGCGCGCTTATGGCGCGAATTTTGGAGGTTCGACGCGTAACCAGTGGGTTAACGCGCGTTGAGCGTACGTTTGGAAAAAGAAAAAAAAATAATAAAACAGGAAAATTCGGATCGGGTCGGGATCACCCGATCCAGAACCTGGCTGGAAGAACAGTGGCCCCCCCCCATTCCGCCTTTTCCTTGTGCCCGGCCGCCGCCGGCCGCCGGCAGGCCGTTGGACCGTCGCATCGGCTCCGCCCTGGCCGTGCGACGGCAGGGGAGCCGCCGTCCCGGCCCCACGGCCGCTCCGCCCCCACTTTTCCGGTGAGCCCCGCACCGGTTGTGCGGTTCCGCCGCCGCCGTGAGCCAGCGAGGGCCGGCCGGCCGCCCATGGTTCCGCCATGGGCCGGCGACGGCGGGAGGATACTCCCCCCGGCCCCGGACGGCCCCAGCTCCGCCGTCTCGCTCCCTCTCTCTACTGCCCTGTTTTTCGCCCCCACTGGTTCACGCTGTTTCGTCGCCGCCACGGGCTGGCACGGCCCGACCGGCCGGCCACAGCTCCGCCCTGGGCCGGCGACGGCGAGGAGCCCCTCCTCCCGGCCCGGTGGGCCTCGGCACCGCCGCCCCACCCTCTTCCTCCCTCTGTGCACTGTTCCGCCGACGGACTGTTTTGGGCAAACAGTGGCCGCCGGCGGTGATCTGCGGCCGATTCGGCCTTCCCCCAGCCCCGCCTTGCTCCGGCGAAGGCAGTGGACTACACCTCCGTGCCCGATTCAGCCACCGCCCCCATGGCCGCTCCGCCCTTACGGGTTTTCTCCGGTCGTCCCCTTATTTTTGGCCTGCGTCCGTTTTGGACGTGGTGACTGACGTTATCAGTCGGACGCCGGATTTATTTTGGTGGACCTTAGTTCGGCTCCGCCCCAGCCCGGTGATGCCAATGGGCCACCCCTCTGGGTCTTGTTCAGCCTTGCGGCCCGTAGCCGAGCTAGTCCGCCTTACCGGCATGTGTGCCGTTGACCCTTCTTGCCCATTTTACGCCGTCGGTACCGGACGGCCTCGGGCAAGAATTTGTATGTCTTACCTTGACAGAAGGTGGACGAGTTCACCTGCTCAGGCCTTGGCCAGTGACGGCCTCATAGCCTTTGCTCGACCGTGAACCCTCCCCTTGCTCTCTGCCATGCGAGATGCACAGCTGCCCGCACCATGGGTTTTGGTTGTGGGTGGCGATCGGCGATGTCGCCACTTAGATTGGCCACTGTTAGGGCCTTAGCCCGGTTGGCTTTTGTGGGCCCTGGGTTGCCTCCTTTCAGCCCTCTCCCCCGCCCTTTGGGCTGCGTGCGCATGTGGCCACGCGTGTACTTTTGGGTTTAGGCGCCGCATTCGTGCCGCCTAACCATCGGTTGGCTTTGCCACCGAGTGGAGTTGACCACTAGAGCTGTCCTCCACCTCTCCTTTGATTCTCGAGCGTTGCCCCACGCTCTCCGCCCGTATGTGGGTCTTTGTTGACCGAAATCGTCGCCGTTGGGTGCTGTCCACGGCCGATTTCGATGTCTTTGTGGCCGGCTGAGCACGTTTTAGCCACTGGCTGATCTTCAGTGTACACCATTGACTTCGGGTTGCACCGCCACATATGTTGGCTTGACATTTCTTCTAGCCGCCCTAGGGTGCCGCCGTGGATCGCGGGTTTTACCGCATTGAGTTCTGACACTCTATTTGGCCGTGATAGTTCCGGCGCATCTTGAAATCCTCGGGACAGTAGCTCTCTCAGCCAGGCAACGGTTTTGACTGCCAACTCCGCCGCCGACGCCGCCACCGTCGTGTGCTCGCCATTGAACGTCATGATTACAAGGTAGGGGAGCTTTGAACTCGTAAATTCATGAAGCATGCTTTGAATGAGTAGTAGCATGCTAGGATTGTATGATTCCATGCTTGGATGTTAAGTAACGATCTGATTGCATGAGGTGCGTGTAAGCATGATTGTATGGTATGATTGATATGCATGAGATGTATGCATGTTTTATGGATGTGGAGTATGTATGCACTGGCGATGGCTAGCAAATATGTCAGTATGCTATTTATGGGTTATGCACGTGCTAGTGATGGCTAGCGTGCATGTTTGAAGTATGTATGAATGTGTGTGTGTGCACGTGCTAGAGATGACTAGCGTGTACGTTTGATGTATGCATGTGCTAGTGATGGCTAGCGTGCATGTTTGACGTGTGTATGCATGTGCTAGTGATGGCTAGCGTGCATGTTTGTATGTTATGTATGTATGGCCGTATGTGTATGTTATACGTATGTGTGAGACATACGTATGTATGATGACTATGTGGGCAGAAGTATGGGCGATGGACAGTAAGAGGTGACAGGAGCTCTGTCTGAATTTGGATGCGGTTGTGTAAGCGTATGACAAAGGATAAGAGTATGACGGGCAAGGATTAGAATGGATCAGTTTTGGGTGAATTGTATGTTGGGCATTTGTCAGACAGTAAGAGTGTTCATAATTGTACAAGCATAACGTACAGATTATGAAGTGAAAAGTAAGTACAATAATAAGTGAGATATAAGTAAGAGGGCGACAACTGGGTTGGCTCTAAGGAGCGTTATTTGAGGATGTCAGTGTAAGAGGTTTTGGCCATAAGATGGATGGCGAAGTACGTAAGACTGTAAGGGTTTGTTGTACGATGAGTTTTGTCCATGATGTGGACGGGTAAGTGAAGTCTGCTGCCCTCACGAACTTGGGTTTCGGATCGGGCTCAGCTTCAGTTTGATCAGTCAAGGACTGTGAATTGTGTGGCATAATTGTACCGCATAATATACTTAATTCAAACTGGAATTATAAGCACAGCTAATGATAGTGTTGTGAGTTTGAGACCTGAGGGTTCGACGGATTAAGTTCCGTGTTTGAGCTGGCCGCTGATGAGTTGGCCGAGCATTTATCATGTCTTGCCATGGTGTTTATCCTGCGGGATGTTGTCTGTGTGCTATGTAGAGCACCAGACGTCTGATGCTCTGCTGAGAGCGACGTCATTTTGATTTGGTCTGCGTGCTGTATAAGCCCAGACGTTTGATGCTCTGTTGAGAGCGATGTACGTTTCTGACTTTGTCTGCATGCTGTATGAAGCCCAGACGTCTGATGCTCTGCTGAGAGCGACGTATGTTTCTGATTTGGTCTGTGTGCTGTGTAAGCCCAGACGTTTGATGCTCTGTTAAGAGCGTTGTATGATTCCGCCCAAGAGTGGCACTGTATGTTTCTGCCCAAGTGGCACTGTATGTTTTCTGCCCAAGAGTGGCAATGGCACTATAAGACCCATTATGGTGGGCAATTCTCTGGCACTATAAGACCCATTATGGTGGGCAATTCTCTAGCACTATAAGACCCATTATGGTGGGCAATTCTCTGGCACTATAAGACCCATTATGGTGGGCGATTCTATGGCACTATAAGACCCATTATGGTGGGCAACTGTATGACCCCTTATGTGTGGGTGTTTATGTTTGCGCGCTCAGATAAGTAGTATCATGGATCTACTCTTACCTGTTTGATCCAAAGGCCCCATGAGCATTGGTGTGCCTTACCTTCGGAAAAGTCCATGGCGTCTAGTCACTCCCCGGAGGTTAAGGTGTTGCCCCAGTGGCATTCTTTTCCATTTCGACGCTGGAGCTTATTGGTTGTAATGAGCTTCAGTGGTCGTTGATATGTGTACGATTATGAGTACGACTGTATGAGTGTGAGTACGACTGTATGTGTATGAGCAAGACTGTAAGTGTATGAGTATGAGCAAGACTGTAAGTGTATGAGTATGAGTAAGACTGTAAGCGTATGAGTATGAGTAAGACTGTAAGCGTATGAGTATGAGTAAGACTGTAAGCATATGAGTATGAGCACGACTGTAAGAGTATGAGTACGATTGTGAGAATATGGTTCTGAGTAAGACAGTAAGTATGATTTTGTGCAGACTGTACGAGTAAGGTCATACGAGTCTGATTGTACGAGTAAGGTCATACATGTATGGGTAAGCTGCATGAGCGAGCATATGATTGCACGAGTAAGGTCGTACAAGTATGCATATGTTGTATGAGTATGCGTACGGTGGTATGAGTAAGTTGTATGACCCTAGATAAGGGTGTTTATGTAAGTTGATTGGATTGTATGATTCTGGCACGATGGTGCCTTCGGTATGATTCTGGCACGATGATGCTTTGATATGTCTGTGGCACGATGGTGCCTTTAGTATGATCGTATGCGTATGTGCATGATATGATTATATTATGCTTCTGCTTCATGTTTGTGTTGCATGACGCATGTGATTATGAACTTGTGAGTTCACCGTTTGGGGTTTCCCCTACTGGGTATTTTCCTACTGAGTATGAAAATACTCACCCTACTATTTTTAGCCCCGTTGCACGGGAGGTTTTGCAGGTTATGCGGAGAGCTCCTGGAGATGGACGCTCGTTTCAGCGGTGGATTGATTCCCGTTGACTCAGGTATCAGCTTGACTCTCTGCGAGTTCATTTGTGCCACGATCTCCTGTATTGAGTGAGATGAGACTTCAAGATGTTTATTCTGGACTTTCGATTGGATTAGTCTGTGGACTGTTATGGGACTTGTACTCAGGGATGTCTGGGAGAGTGATTTGTATTTAAAAGTCTATGATCATAACAAAAATTTATTCGTACGTGTGTTTTCGGGTAGCGCCTGAGGATATTTGATTTGACGGTACGATGTTTAACCGTATGATGTTTTAAATTATAAACAGGTTTTGATTTTATCGTTTGACTCCGATTTATGGAAAAAAAAAATTCTATGAGTTTTAAGAAAAAGGGATGAAAAATCTTGGGCGTTACATAAGGAGCATGAGATCTTTGGTCCGTTTAGTGGGAGCCATCCACTACAACAAAACTGGGTATTAGCGACGCTTAAATATGCGTCGCAATACTATGCGTCGCTACAAATTGCTAATAACGACATATAACAAACTGTCGCAAAAAATACAATTATTAGCGACGCATAATATTAAGTGTCGCTAATAATAGTCTATTAATGACGTTTAACTCCAAACGTCGCTAATACGTAATATTTTAGCGACGCTTTAATTTATGTGTCGCTAATATTTACGTTATTAGCGACGCTTTTCTAAGCGTCGCTCAAAGATATATGTTTAAATATTTTTTAAATAAATTTCAACACTATTAACGACATATGCTTACAAACGTCGCTATAAGTTACAACAATAGTGACATTTAAAAACGAGTGTCGCTAATAATTCTTAATTTTTTTAAAAAAATTAAAAAATAAGAACTAATAGCGACGCATATGCTATACGTCGTACTACCTAATAGTAATAGTGACGCATAAAAAAATGCGTCGCTATTACCCTTCGTAGTAATATGCGTCGCTACTACCTATTTTTTACTAAAATTTTATTTTAATTTTTTAAAATTTTTATTATTATTTTTTAAAATAAAAAATAATTAAAATAAAATACTAATAGCAATGTATATAGTTATACGTCACGATTAGTATTTTTATTTAATTATTTTTTATTTTTAAAATTAATTTTAAAAAATAAAAATTATTAAAAATTTAAAATTAGAGGAGAGATAGTGTGTAGGTAGATAGGAGAGAGAGGAGAGGGAAGAGAGAGAGGGAAGGGAAGAGAGTGAGGGGAGTGAAGAGAGAGGGCGGAGCGAGAGAGAGGAGAGAGAAAGGGTGGAGAGAGAGGATAGGGAAGAGAGAGAGAGAAGAGAGGGGAGGAAAGAGAGAGATAGAGGGGAGGGAAGAGTGAGGGAGAGAGGATAGGGAAGAGAGAGAGAGGGGAGGGAAGAGAGAGAGAGGAGGGAGAGGGAAGAGGGAGGAGAGAGAGGGTGAGAGAAAGGGTGGAGAGAGAGGATAGGGAAGAGAGAGAGAGAGGAGAGGATAGGGAAGAGAGAGAGGCGAGGATAGGGAAGAGAGAGAGGAGAGGATAGGAAAGAGAGAAAGAGGAGAGGATAGGGAAGAGAGAGGGAAAGAGAGGAGAGGGGAGAGAGAGGGAAAGAGAGGCGTGGGAGAGAGAGATGAGAGGGGGAGAGAGAGGGAAATAGAGGGAGAGGGGAGAGAGAGAGGGGAGAGGAGAGGATAGGAAAGAGAGAGAAAAGGGGGGAAGAGAGGGAGGGGAGAGAGGAGAGGGGGAGAGAGAGGAGGGGGAAAGAGAGAGGAGAGGGAGGAGAGAGGAGATACGGAGAGACAGTGGGAGAGAGAGGGGGAAGAGAGAAAGGGGGGAGAGAGAGGAGATACGGAGAGACAGCCAGAGAGAGAGGGGAGAGATAGAGAGGGGAGAGATAGAGAGGGGGAGAGATAGAGAGCGGGGGGAAAGAGAGGGGAGGGGAGAGAGAGGAGAGGGGAGGGTGAGAGGAATTTTATTTTGATTTTTTAAAATTTTTTATTTTTAAAAATAAAAAAAGTAAATACTAATAGTGATGTATAGCAATATACGTCGCTATTAGTACAGGTATTAGCGACGTATATTTCTATACGTCACTATTAGTATTTACTTTTTTTTATTTTTTTATTTTCAAAATTAATATTTAAAATTATAAAAAATTATAAAAAAAATTAAATTAGAAGATAGAGGAGAGGGGAGAGAGAGAGGGAGGGAAAGAGAGGAGAGGGAGAGAGAGAGAGAGAGATGGAAAGAGAGGAGAGGGAGAGAGAGAGAGAGATGGAAAGAGAGGAGAGGGAGAGAGAGGGGAGGGAAAGAGAGGGGAGGGGAGAGAGAGAGGAGAGGAGAGGGGAGAGAGAGAGAGGGAAAGAGAGGAGAGGGGAGAGAGAGTAGAGGGAAAGAGAGGAGTGGGAGAGAGAGATGAGAGGGGAGAGAGAGGGAAATAGAGGGAGAGGGGAGAGAGAGAGAGAGGAGAGGATAGGAAAGAGAGAGGGGGGAAAGAGAGGGGAGAGGGAGAGAGAGAGAGAGGAGAGGGAGGAGAGAGGAGATATGGAGAGACAGTGGGAGAGAGAGAGGGGGGAGAGAGAAAGGGGAGAGAGAGAGGAGATACGGAGAGATAGCCGGAGAGAGAGGGGAGAGATAGAGAGGGGGGAGAGAGAGAGGAGGGGGAAAGAGAGGGGAGGGGGAAAGAGAGGGGAGGGAGAGAGAGAGGAGAGGGGAGGGTGAGAGGAATTTTATTTTGATTTTTTATTTATTTTTTTTATTTTTTAAATAAAAAAATAAAAAAAAAATACTAATAGTGACATGTAGCAATATACGTCGCTATTAGTACAGGCATTAGCGACGTATAGAAATATAAGTCGCTAATACATGTACTAATAGCGACGTATATTTCTATACATCGCTATTAGTATTTACTTTTTTTTATTTTTTTATTTTCAAAATAAATATTTAAAATTATAAGAAATTACAAAAAATGAAATTAGAAGAGAGAGGAGAGGGGAGAGAGAGGGAGGGAAAGAGAGGAGAGGGGAGAGAGAGAGGGAGGGAAAGAGAGGAGAGGGGAGAGAGAGAGGGAGGGAACGAGAGGAGAGGGGAGAGGGGAGAGAGAGGGAGGGAAAAAGAGGAGAGGGGAGAGAGAGAGGGAGGGAATGAGAGGAGAGGGGAGAGAGAGAGAGAGGGAGGGAAAGAGAGGAGAGGGGAGAGAGAGATGGAAAGGGAGGAGAGGGAGAGAGAGAGAGATGGAAAGGGAGGAGAGGGAGAGAGAGAGAGAGATGGAAAGGGAGGAGAGGGAGAGAGAGAGAGAGAGAGATGGAAAGGGAGGAGAGGGAGAGGGAGAGAGATGGAAAGAGAGGAGAGGGAGAGAGAGGGGAGGGAAAGAGAGGGGAGGGGAGAGAGAGGGAAATAGAGGGAGAGGGGGAGAGAGAGAGAGAGAGAGAGGAGAGGAGAGGATAGGAAAGAGAGAGTGAGAGGAGGGAAAGAGAGGGGAGGGGAGAGAGAGAGAGAGAGGGGAGAGAGAGAGAGAGAGGAGAGGGGAGAGAGAAAGGAGGGGGAAAGAGAGAGGAGAGGGAGGAGAGAGGAGATACGGAGAGACAGGTGGGAGAGAGAGAGGGGGAGAGAGAAATGGGGGAGAGAGAAATGGGGGAGAGAGAGAGGGGGGAGAGAGAGAGGAGATACGGAGAGACAGCCAGGGGGAGAGGGGAGAGAAAGAGAGGGGGGAGAGAGAGAGGAGGGGGAAAGAGAGGGGAGGGGGAAAGAGAGGGGAGGGGAGAGAGAGGAGAGGGGAGGGTGAGAGAAATTTTATTTTGATTGTTTAAAAAATTTTATTAATTTTTTTATTTTTAAAAATAAAAAAATAAAAAAAAAGTAAATTCTAATAGCGACGTATAGCAATATATGTCGCTATTAGTACAGGTATTAGTGACGTATAGAAATATACGTCGCTAATACCTGTACTAATAGTGACATATAGTTTTATTTTTTTATTTTCAAAATTAATTTTTAAAATTATAAAAAATGAAATTAGAATAGAGAGAGAGAGGGTGGGAAAGAGAGGAGAGGGAGAGAGAGAGATGGAAAGGGAGGAGAGGGAGAGAGAGGGAGGGAAAGAGAGGGGAGGGGAGAGAGAGA
Source organism: Saururus chinensis (assembly GCA_035235625.1). Classification (NCBI taxonomy): domain Eukaryota; kingdom Viridiplantae; phylum Streptophyta; class Magnoliopsida; order Piperales; family Saururaceae; genus Saururus; species Saururus chinensis. Next base: position 57,394,287 of record CP141140.1, read on the forward strand.
GAGAGAGGGGAGGGGAGGGAAGAGAGAGGGAAAGAGAGGAGAGGGGAGAGGGGAGAGAGAGTAGAGGGAAAGAGAGGAGTGGGAGAGAGAGATGAGAGGGGGAGAGAGAGGGAAATAGAGGGAGAGGGGAGGGAGAGAGGGAAATAGAGGGAGAGGGGAGAGAGAGAGGAGAGGAGAGGAGAGGATAGGAAAGAGAGAGGGGGGGGAAGAGAGGGAGGGGAGAGAGAGAGGAGAGGGGGAGAGAGAGAGGAGGGGGAAAGAGAGAGGAGAGGGAGGAGAGAGGAGATACGGAGAGACAGTGGGAGAGAGAGAGAAGGGAGGAGGAGAGAGAGAGGGTGGAGAGAGAGAGGGAGGAGAGAGAGTGAGGAGAGAGAGGGGAGGGGAGAGAGTGAGAGAGAGAGGGGAGGGGAGGGGAGGGGAGAGAGTGAGAGAGAGATTGAGAAGGGAGGGGAGAGAGTGAATTTCTTTTTTTTTTAAAATCAGAGTATTAGCGACGTATAAACTATACATTGTTAATATAACGTAAGTATTAGCGACGTATAGGCTTATACGTCGCTAATACTATGTTGTAGTAGCGACGTATAAGAGTGTGCATCGCTAAAAACGATAATATTAGCGATGTACAAGTGTATACGTTGCTAATACAGCCATTTAGTTTGTATTAGTGACGCTCACTACGAGCGTCGCTAATGGAATTTTCTTTTAAAAAAAATCGCGGGTCAAATTTCGCCCATTCCTATAAAACTACACAGCCCCCTCCCCCATTTTCCCACTGTTGCCGCCTGCCGCCTAGCCGCCCCACCTCCTCCTCGGCCACTAGCCCCCGCCACTCTGTCCTCTAGTGCGACCCCCCACCCCCTCTGAACGTCCCCCTTTCTTCTCACTGTCGTCCTCCACCGCCCGCCGCCTTGCCGCCGCCGCTTGAAGCCTCGCCGCCCCACCTCCTCTTCGTCCCGTTGCCCCACCTCCATCTCGGCCACTCGCCCCCGCCCCCCTCTGCCTCCCTCCCTCCCTCCCTCCAGTCCCCCTGCCTCCCTCCCTCCCTCCAGTCCCCCCGCCTCCCGGCCTGCTCCCTCCCTCCGATTACCCCTGCCTTCCGGCCAGCTCCCTCCCACTAGTCCCCCACCACCTCCCTCCCCCTGCTCCAATCCCCCCTACCGCCCCGCCGCACCCCCTTTCGCCCCCTCCCTCTAGTCCCCCCCCCCCGGCCCAGCTCCCCCTCCCTCTCCCCCAGCGTCCCCCTCTCCCCAACTAGCCCCCACTCCCCCACAGACACCCCCTCCCCCAGCCGGCCCCCTCTCCGCAGCCACCTCCCAATCCCCCGGCCGCACCCCCTCCCTCGCCCACCGGGGATTTTTTTAAATTAATTAAAGTATTAGTGACGCTAACAAAGCATCACTAATACTAAATAGCGACGTTTTGTAAGCGTCGTTAATAATAATTATTATAATTTCAATTAAATTTTATTTTTTTTAATCTTATTAGCGACGTATAGAGAGCGTCGCTAATAAGGAATTATTAGCGACACTTTCTCTATACGTCGCTAATTTTTAATTTTTTTAAAAAATTAATTTTCTTTTAGCGACGTAAATAAAACGTCGTTAGTAGATTATCATTAGCGACACTAGATCATATACGTCGCTAATAAGTTATTATTAGCGACGTATCATAAACGTCGCTAATATTGTTATTAGCAACGTTTGTTTATATACGTCGCTAATATTGTTATTAGCAACGTTTGTTTATATACGTCGCTAATAGGTAATACCAACGGCACTTTTTTCGACGCTTTTAGCGACGTTTATTATACGTTGCTAATAGTTAGTAGCGACACTTAGGAGACTATTAGCGACGCATAATTGCGTCACTAATAGTCCTTTTTGTTGTTGTGATCCTCTCGTTCTCGTATTCTCCAAAGTCTAATGAGTCATGCAAAGTGGATGTACTCCACCCAATTTCCTTCGAATTCGTTGCACTCCCAAAAATCCTTTCTTTTTGCCGCATCCAATCCCCATTTGCAGTAAGTTTCCGGAGTCCTTCAATCTGTTCTAAACACAACCCAGTTTTCTAGATTGTCTGAGCAATTTGTTTGTTGCAATTTAGGAAGCACTAAAGTGGCTTCCTTTGATTCTCATTTTGAATAATGTTATTTTCGTTTTTTTAACTAAGAACCAGTTTTCGAATTGAAATCGGGAGGTGGCTCGGTTCTGTTTGATTTTCTGGAACACAGGATTAAGAAGGGGAAACTTTTTACTTTCTATTAATCATCTTTAAGTAGGTGTTTTGTTTTTTATATGTTGTATGTTTTGATTTTGCTTATACAAATCTATGCCATTATTGGTAATTTGTCACCAATAATGAGATAAGAACTTGGGTATGGGTTTATTTATGACCTAATGGTATATTTGTTCTAAACCAAGTCATATGAGATTAAGTGTTAAAATTAAAAAAAATATAAAATATTTATATATCGAGCTAGGTAATATAGAAAAAATTCTTATACTTATCAGTGTATGAGAAGAGTTTTTTTATGCTCACCTCTACCAAAGATCCTAGGTTAAATTATACGTTATAGTCATTAATATTTAAGATTAATAATATAAATATATTAATATAAATAATATTGATGCTACCTTGAATAAAGAACTTCAATTTACGCTGAGATTATTATTAGTGGAGAGTACTAAAGACATTTCCCGGTGTATGACCTATCAGGATGGTGTACGATTGTTGAAGTCGTTCCATTCCTGAATGGCCAATCGGGCCAAAACACAACTACCTTCTGGGATGCCGCCCATGTATTACAGTTCTCGGGTGAGCCCGAAAACTTATGACGATGGCTACTATGGACATCAGAGAGCTCCAACTGACTCCCAACGTTGGCTAGATTTCTTCGAAAAATTTATTACGTTGGATTTAACATTTTGGCAGTTTCAACGATTAAAAAGTGGCGAAAACTTCGAAACTTCAGGAAAACTGAATCTGAACAAGAGGACAATTTAGTTGCGACAGCATGTAATTGGGTGCCTTTCAAAGCACTTCCGTGTCCAAGTAAATTTCTTCCATATTTCTCCGAAACGAGCTAGCTTAGCACTTTCATGAAGCTCAGTAACGTGTGATGTATTCTACCATGCTTGGATTAACTTTTTAAGTAATTTTAACGAAATATAGTTCATGTATTTTTTCTTCTTCATTCAAGAATTTAAACCTTGCAGTTACAAAAATTATCACTTATTTTATATAGCAAATAACTGACTATTCAAATGATAAATTTATCAACAACAGGTTGTAAATGTTATGCTATATACTCGTTCCGATCCTATTATAAGTGAAAAAAAATAGTAATTTCTATTGGATGGTGAAACCTACGTTCAAGAAAAATAAATTTATGATATTTTTTAAGTATTTAATTATTTAAATTTAATAAAATAAAATGATTAATATAGAATAAATTTTTTTGTCAAATAAAGCTATTAATTCAACATAATTGCTTTCTTAATTTTCCTCTCTTTACCTGAATATTTTACAAGTTAATTTTATACTTTATCTAAATGAAATCAAAGACTGGTTTCTCAGAAATATCATGTCATTTTTTTAAAAGGGTAAATTTTTTTTTTTCAGTGCGCATGATCACATCTGACGTTGGGACTCCCATTCTTCTATCTCAAGCGTTATCTTGTCAATCTGCCTCAAACCGACAAAAAAGTAAATTGTTACCAACTCTGGTCGAATTGACCATGATATAAAGAACTAATACTTTGATGGATACATTTTAGGTATGGTATAAGAATAGGATAAAAGGCCTAACATGTAATTAAGATGATCAAAATATGGGGCATAGAGAATTAAAAGCACTCAAGATCCCCCATAGAGGAGGTTGTGACATGAAGTTTGAGACCCCTCTATAAGAGAGGGTGTGAGTATGATTAAAATATAATGTAGAGGAACTTGACGCTCAAGATCTCCCATGGGTAGGCTGAGGTGTGCAGCGAAATTACCATATGTAGGAGAGGGTAAGAGTAATAAAAAAGACTTCATGGGCATTTTAATGGTAAGGATCACACAATCAATAAGACATCATGGATGTTTATGTTACAAGTTGAACCTCATGTGCAATATGGCTGTCAAATACAATATTATGATTTATTGTCTATGTTTCAATGTTCAAGGTTATGTTATGTTATAAGCATCTCATCTTGTTCTAATTAATAAACAAGAGAAAATTCAATAGAAAATATTAAATAGAATATCTAGATAAATTATCTGAATATGGATGGGGAATGTTATTATAGAGCATGTTTTTATATCAAAATTGGAAGAATGAGTTAGAGTATTTTAATATTGGCTTGTGACATATATTATATATACATGATCACTTCTTTTCTTTTAATGAATGATATGATTTGTGTATGCAAATGAGAGATTTAGAAACTCATATAATATGGTTTTGATATTGTTTGTTTTTTATTGGGCTATATAACTCACCCCTTCTATTTTACTATGAAATCCTTGTATGGGAGATTCCTATAGGTGATGATGTGATGTTGTAAGATGAAGATCCTTTAATGGATTATATTGATAATAATTTACAAAGAGGGTATAAATCAAGTGATGTGATGAATATTTTAATTAGACTTTTAGTTTAAATAAATACTTTTATAAAACTTGGGTAGTTGATAACGTTTAGTGATGTTATTTATTGCTAGCTTGTTATTGTTATTAAATTTTAACTTTTATTTTTAATAAATAGAGATAGTTCGATTAGTTAAATCCTTATCAAAATGTGTATAAATGCTTCTATTATACTTCCAAATGCATAATGTTTGGCTTCGGGTTAGATTGGTCCAAATTGCCTCATTGCCCGATCCAGGGTTAGCATTGGGGGCATTACAGTTATAGGGCAGCCCCATTGGCCACTTTGAAAACATGGCCAAAGTAGAAGACTCCAGACTACATCAACAATGAACAATGTTCAAGCACACACCTAGCAAGAGAAAAGCTCTCCAATCTATGATGAAGCTTGTAGGGTTGAATTATAAAATAAATACTATAATAACATGTTACTTAACATTTTAAGCTATTGGGCAATTGTGGTTATTTCACATGGCATTATAGCCCAAAACATACACTACGCTTAAAAAGTGTTGCAAAAGTCCCATTGCAACTATTCACTTGCAACGCAAATAAAAAAGCGTTGGCTAATAGGGGTAATATTATCAACGTTTTTTTGTGTCACAAATAAGTATTTACGATGCTTTTTTTTGCATTGCAAAGAAGCATTTGCAACATTTTTTCTGCATCTCAAAATATTATTTGCAACGCTTTATATTTGTGTCACTAATAATATTTTAAAAAACGTTTATTAAACATCACTAAAAGCATAATTTATAGTGACGCTTCATTTTTAATGTTGCTAAAATAATAACTAATATCCAAGATTTTCGTACACGTAGCTAATATATATTTATTAGAGATGCTTGTCTAAAAGTGTCACTAATAATATACTATTAGCAATGCTTTTTATAGTGTTTCTAATTTATATTTAAAAAAATAAAAATGCTTAAGCTATTTTTTTTTAAATAATACTGCCTCTAGTGAGAAGAGGGGAGAAGGAGGAACTAGGGGGTGAGGGGAGGAGGGGAGGAGAACTAGACTCCGGTGGGAGAAGTTTGAAGCTCACCCTATCACCGGTTAGGCCAAAGATGTTCCTATTCGGATTGGCAATTGGTACGGCACCACAAATCTCATGGGAGTCCGCTTGGATGACTTCTAAGTTATCCTTGGGATGGAATTCTTGCAGAAAGCAAATATTATCCTAATGCTACATCTGGGTTTAGTCTGCATGCTTGAAGTCACAAATCACTGCATGGTGTCGATTGTTCAAAAGAGCAGGACTGACACTACACATCTATCCGCACGCCAATTAGACAACAGGTTGAAGAAAGGTGATCCAACATACCTTATGGATCTTCGTATGGAAAATCAACCATAGGGGGATCAACCCTTGCCGACAAAAGTTTAAGTTGTTTTAACTGACTATGCTAATGTTATATCCGATGCTTTACCAAAGTTTCTCCCTCTGCAAAGACCCATTGACCACCAAAATCGAATTGGTGTCTAATACGAAGCCACTAGCCTGTGCCCCCTACAGGATGGCACCCCCTAAACTTGCCGAATTGCAAAGACAGTTTGATGAATTACTTGATGTAGGCTTCATCCGCTCCTCCAAAGTCCCCTTTGGAGCCCCTGTTCTATTTCAAAAGAAACACAATGGAAGTTTGTGCCTTTGTATTGACTATCGAGCATTAAACAAACTGACAGTGAAGAACAAATATCCCATCCCACTCATAGTAGATCTTTTCGACCAACTTGGCAGTGCTTATTACTTCTCCAAATTAGATCTCTATTCAGGTTACTACCAAGTATGCATTGCGAATAGTGACGAACCAAGACTACATGTGTTACTCACTATGGTGCGTTTGAGTTTTTGGTCATGCCTTTCGGCCTCACCAATGCACCGGCTACCTTCTGCACACTCATGAACAATATTCTCCATGGCTTCCTTGACTGCTTTGTTGTCGTCTACCTCGATGACATTGTAGTCTATAGCAATACACTTGCTGAACATATTACTCACTTGCGAACTGTGTTTGAGGTCCTTCGGCAGAACAAACTATACGTCAAGTTGGAGAAGTGCTCATTTGCACAATAGGAAATTTTCTTTTTGGGACATTATATTGGCGGTGGACAAGTTCAAATGAGTAAAGAAAAGGTCCATGCAATTGATAATTGGCAGGCGCTTTCCAAAGTAAAACAATTGCGAGCTTTCTTGGTTCTCTCCAACTACTATAGGTGTTTTATCCAAGGGTATTCACAAAAGGTTGCCCCTTTAACATACTTGCTAAAAAAAGATCGCCCTTGGTGCTTGTCAAAATATTGTCAGAAAGCATTTGCTGAATTAAAGACAACGATCACACAAAAACCAATGCTTCAACTCTTGGACTAGTCTAACCCATTTGAAGTTCAAACGGATGCCTCTGATTATGTCATCGGGGGTGTTCTCTCACAAGAAGACCACTTTGTTGCCTTTGAAAGTCAAAAACTCAATGAAATGGAGCGATGCTACACAGTACAAGAGAAAGAGATGACAACTGTTATCCATTGTCTGCGCACATAGCATAATTACTTATTGGGTTCTCATTTTGTCGTCAAAACAGACAACATTGCAACTAGTTACTTCCAGTCTCAACCCAAATTATCCCCCAAACAAGCTCGGTGGCAAAACTTTTTGGCCAAATTTGACTATAAAGTGGAGTTAAAACCTGGGTGAAACAATGTCATGGCGATGCACTTAGTCGACAGGCTGAATTGACTAAACTGGCTTCCCTCCACCTTGCTAGCATTAGTTCTTGCTCTAATGATCTATAACATCGCATTCGAGCAGCAATGATGAAAGATCCCTTAGTGTGCACCCTCATCTAGCAAGTGAAAGAAGGCAAGACTCGTAAGTTTTAGCTTGACAATGGGCTACTAATGACCAAGGGACGAAGCCTCCATATTCCAAAAGCGGACCACTTGCGGAAAGAACTCCCATGAGTGTCATGATACTCTATGGGCTGGCCATCTGGGTATCCATCGCACATTGGCCCTTCTGGAGCGGGCTTACTTCTGGCCTCACATGGTGATGACATTGAGGCATATGTTCAAACATGTCTTACTTGCCAACAAGACAAAGTACAACGTGATAAACCACATGGCCTCCTAGAACTACTGCATGTACCGCATGGGCCTTGGGAGAGTATTTCTCTTGACTTCATCTCGGCATTGCCCAAAGTTGGCGGATACGGATCAATCTTGGTGCTCGTTGACCGTTTCTCTATATATGCTACCTTCATGTCAGCTCCCAAGCATTGCATTGATGAAGAATCTACCCACCTCTTTGTGAAGAATATTGTTAAGTATTGAGGTGTGCCCCAAACAATTGTGAGCGATCGAGATGGACGTTTCATGAGCCACTTCTTGACGGAACTATTTAAACTGCTTGGTTCCAAGTTGAGTTTTTTCGTCGAGCATGCATCCTCAAACAAATGGCCAAACATAACGGGTTAATGCTTTCCTTGAAGAATATCTACGCCACTTCATTAGCGCCAACTAGAAGAACTGGGTCAATCTCCTCAACATTGCCTAGTTTTCTTACAATTTGCAGAAGAGCTCTGCCACTAACCAGAGCCCATTTGAGTTAGCCACTGGTCACCAACCTAGCACGCCCCACACATTGGCTCTAGGCTATAATGGCAACAACTCCTTGCCTTCTGCCTTGCACAAGATTGGAATATCACCTCTGAAATTGCTCGTGCCTATTTCGAAAAGGCCGCTACTCGCTCAAAGAAGTGGGTCGACCAAGGTCGCCAACCTTCGACCTTTAGTTTGGAAGATCTTGTACTCGTCAAGCTCAATCCTGCCCAACTCAAGCTCTTCCGCCAACTCCATAAAGGTCTCATTCGCAAGTATGAAGGCCCCGTATCCATCTTCCAACAGGTTAGGAAGGTCTCTTACAAAGTACAATTACCACCCTAGATGCTGATCCATCTCATCTTCTATGCCAACTATCTAAAGTCATACCATGCAGATACTGAGGACCTCTTAAGAAATTATCTTGCTCGCAACAATCCCAAAGTCACTACCGATATCCGAATTCTAAACAAAATCATTGCCGATTGTGAAGTTAAATGCGGCAAAGCGAAAGTCTGTAAATTCTTCAACAAATGATAGGACCCTGAAAAAAAACTTCTCAACTACTATGTCAATCAAGTTAAATACTATATTTGCAGCGCCTTATAAGCATCTCAAATATAAATATTATACTAAAATTATAGTTATCTAATCACACAGGAGGGGGATGGTTTCCAACACCACTTTTGCCGGAACCGTCAACCGCAACATAGCTGATAGCTCAGAGTTGATTTTCCCCCAACGGAATCCTGAAAATGCGTAATGGGTCCCACATCCGTGGCCCATAGTGGGCCCACGCTTTCTACTTATGCTTTAAAGTTGGCATGTACCTTATAAGTTATAAGGACGACCGGCGAGTGCAGCGTGCATGCGATACGAGTACCGCTTTGGAAACGGAAATCGCCAGGGAGAACACGCCCTCGCATCCCCCCGATCTTTCCATGCCTCCACGTACGACAAACGCCTGCTTAAACGTGGTCCCCACCAAAACGTGGGACCACGCTCAGGAGCAAGCCAAGCTTCCCCAGCGCAACTCCCACACGCAACCACCTAAGGGATCCGGTTACAGTCCTGAACACGGGGCCCACCCGAAACCCGTTCCATTCCCGTTACATCGGCCAAGTTCTCGCTGACGTAAGTTTGTGACTGAAGCATGGATCGCGGGATCACCTCAAACAATGATCAAGCACGGCTTTTTGGACCTCTGATGAGTAGTGAACAGCTGACATATCCGGGTCCCACAAGCCGACGGCTTGAGTTGACTGCCGCAGCGCCGCTTAAATTTTTCTCCGGGTCCTACTTTTGTAAGAAGGACCACAAATTGCCAAGTTCCCATTTGCCTGTCCACTTCTCAGTTTCTCCCTTCCCCGCTGCGCCACTTTCTTCTGCTATAATTACGTGGAAAAAGGCACACGAAACCCACGCCGGTTACCTTCTTGTGTCCCGGAAATTAAACGATTGTGATGATACCCGCTAGAAGGCCGTAGGCTACCGTAAATTACACTTACTCTTTTCATGTTTTTTTTTTAAATGCATTTACATTTTTCTTGGATATTAACAAAGGATGCTTGTAAATGATTAAAAAATTATTGTATTTTATGTTTTAACATTAACATAGGTTTGCTGCCTTCACTGCGACCCAAACGAGTCATAGGAAGAGCATCGCTCAATTTTTACTTAACAGTTGACATTTGATATCATACTTAAAATTTGGTATTTTTCAAAATTAAGTTTCAACATGTAATTATTAAATTTATTATTTTATTTATTCTATTCTACATTAATAATTTTATTTCATTTTTAAAAATAAACTAGTTTTAGTATTTATTAAAAAAATAAATAAAGTTATTAATACGGGACAAGAATATTATTTTTTAAAGATCCAACAGTTAATTATGGGAGAGAGTTAATTTTTTTAAAATAAATTTATTTTACTTTTAAAGCATCTCTAATTGATATGTCAAAATTTTTACCCAAAATTTAACATTAGTAAATTGAGAACATAAGAGTGACATTTTAGGGAAGAAGCTCAGGGAGTATATATTACATATTATTACATTAGTATCAATATTACAAAGAAGACCAATTAATATGCCTCAGTGAAAAATTGGTAAGAGGTTTATATAAATTAAGCTAAAAGAATGAGATAGAGACCTAGGAGAACTTGGGTAAAATTAATAAATAATAATATAATTATACTATCTTTTAAGAGAAAGTTGACATAAAATAAGCTAAAATGGATGCATAAGATTTATATTACCTGCCCAAATTTATTCAAAAAATGCATTACTTGATTATGAGATCTAACATTTTACCTAAATAGTGAAATGACTATTTTTTGTCTTGAAATTTGACATATATAAAAAAAATGAGTTGCAACTGAGAGATATTAAATTTATTTTTTAAAATCCAATAGCTAATTAAAGAAAAGGTCATTTTTTCCTTGATCCAACATTTAGTTGGATTTGGCATCCCACCTTTTGGGTAGTCAATTTTAGTTACCAAAAAAGGGAAAGTCACAAAAAAGTCAATTTTTGGTATCAAAGTTGGAGCATGATTTGGTGAGGGAGTAGGCAATTCTAAGGGTTAAAATTGACGACTAGGATCTACTCATTCGAAGATGCTCATAGGTAATTAATTTTGGCTATTGAAAAAGAGGTACCAAATCAAAGTATAACTTTTGACATCTCAGTTCCAAGCATTACTTAGTAAAAATGTCAATTGCAACAGTTAAAATTGATGATTAAGATTTAGTTACTCAATTAAAGATATTCTAAATAGAAGAGGGTTATAACTATTGAAAACAATCAAAATAAAGAAAACAAACTCTTATTGAAGATAAGAAAAGAAGTTAAGTTAGGGTTAAGCAAACAATCGCCCCAAAATTAAACAAAATATATTAACTCTATAAACTCTAAAGGGGCAAATATTTTATTTATGATGTAAAAGGGCATAAGTATTAGTTTGTAGTTTGTACAAAGTCAATGGCGTAAGTGTAATCAAACCATAGATAAAAGAAAAAGTGGAATCAAATCAAAGGGTCCTTGCAATTCTAAGCTACGAGAAATCCACGCGAGTTGCCCAAGGGGCGTGGCACCCTCGTATGACTCATTAGTACGACTTTACGACGATGACACGCCTCTGAATTGATTGATACGAATTAAACCAGACTTAATTAGGATTTAGGAAGGAGCTCACGGTCACGGAGGGCGTGGCGATCACGGAAGCGTCGGGAAACGGAATCTTCGTTGGCTGTCTCCATCCCCGCTACCCTCACCAGGGCCGCCGATCAAATTGCCTGGGCCGGGATCCGCCGTACGTTTCCTTATTTTCGGAAACCGCATTTTCTCGTCCTCTTTTCCTTCTTCACTCCTCCAGAAGCCCTCCTCTGCCGCGTTTCTCTGCACCCCACTTCTTCTTCTTCCTTGCTCTCTTTGCTTCGTTATTTTGCACCGTCTTCTTCCAAGGTGAGGCCATTCTGCCGTTCCGGGGGAACCCACTTCTGCTTTCGGGGAGGATGTTAGGTTTCTGGGCTCGGATGATTTTGGGAATATGATATGGGAGGGAAAGGCAGCTACTTTTTTTTTTTTTCGTTATATATTCTATCACTTGTGTTCTAATGCGGGTTCCTTTTTGCTTTCCAGATATTCGCGTCTGTTTTTGTAGCTGGACAAGCTGGCTATCGAGAATCAGGACAGGGTGGGTGTGGTGAGGACGAAGCAGAAGAAAGTCATGGTATTTGCTCTATGGTTTATCGAAGCAATAGAAAGGTTCAGTTTTTGCTTGTTATCAATGCTAATAAAATTGGTTTTGCTTTGAATTTGTTGCTGTAGGTTGGGCCGATGATGATTCGGTTTCCAAACGAGGAGTTGGGTCCGCCATGGCTAGTTCCCCTGTTGGAAGCAACCTACTTCGTCTCTTGTAAAGCTCATCCCGACATCAATAAGAACGAATGCAATCTTTTCTGTTTAGACTGCACCGGCGACTCGCTATGCTCTTACTGCCTCAACTGCCACAAAGACCATCGCATTGTCCAGGTTCTTTTTCTAACGTTTTTCAATCCGTTCCTTCACAAACTCTCTTCTCCATGTTACATACCTGGTTTTCTTCACCTCTAATTAAGTGGTCTTTTCTTTAGATAAGAAAATCTTCCTACCACAACGTGATTAGGGTCTCAGAGGTCCAGAAGCTATTGGACATCTCGGCCATTCAGACCTACGTCATCAACAGCGCCAAGATCGTCTTTCTCAATGCCCGGCCCCAGTCAAGGCCGGGGAAAGGCGTGGCTTATACTTGCGAAATATGCTGCCGCAGTCTTCCGGACCCCTTCAGATTCTGCTCCCTTGGTTGCAAGGTCAGTCACTTTCCCTTCCGCCATCATTAGAATGTTTTGAAGTTTTTATAGAAATAGAGTTTCAGTGATTTCATTTTCTTGTTTTAGTCCACTAGGGATTCCTTCATAGATTTTCCATCGATTTTCAGTGCTTCTTTTGATCACCTATATGCGCAGTCGTCTCATTGGATTGAAACTCTCAAGATTGAAGTGCCCTTGTTTCAGTCCAGTCTGTGGCATTTCGTTGAATTTTCTCCTCCGCTTAAATTCCACGCTATTTATCTAACGTTACAAGTTTTCCCGGTTTCCACCTTTCTTCCTCTCCAAGTTTTGTTTAAGTACCGGAATGCCATTTTTCTCACGTACTGTAAACAAAATTGCAGCTGGGAGGAATGAAGCGCGACCCGGAGTTGACCTTCTGGCTGCGACCGAGCCTCGGCCGTGACCCGGCTGGATTCGGGTCGGAATCGGATGACTCGGCCGGCGCGACGCCGAAGAAGATGCACTGGACGTTCTCGCCCGCAAGCCACCCGAAGGAGTCCGGCGAGAGGTCCATGAGCTCCAGAGACGAGGCCGGGAACTCCTCCACCAGCGTTGCCACTCCGGCGACTCCGCCGATCGTCGCCTCCCGGAGGACGAGGCGGCGGAAGGGTATCCCTCACCGCGCCCCTTTTTAAGAACAATTCCAAATAAGGTTAAAAAGAACGAAGAAAAAAAGAAAAAGAAAAGAGAGATATATAATGTGAAAAGTGGAATGTATGCTGAAAATGGAAGGAAACAGGAAGTGGCAAATAGTTTTTTGTTTTTTTGCTGTAAATATGAGGGAAAAGGAGGTGATTTAGTGTCAGTCATCAACTGCTTGAAGCTAGGAAATATCTGGTGGGTATTTTATATTTTTATTATAATGTGGAGATATATTCTTTTATGTTAGATGTAGGATTATACAGTAAGGTGCTTGGTGGGGCATATTTTTGCTGTTGTACATAAACTTTGGAAGGTAGGTTTTTGTGAAATGTATTGCCCAAAAAAAAAGGGCTTTGTGAAATGATATTATATTTATAGATAGATATGATTCTTTTTTGTGTAATTTGAAATTCACTTATAAGATTGGAAGGGTGGCGACGGCCATTCTACAGGCCATCTACGAGGATGTATATGTGCAGCGCTCGCCGCTGAACAACTTGGGGCTACACGATTTTGATTGTAATACATTGATAAACTCATGGGGCAGGCAGGTTGTTGATAACCACAAACACTTTTAGAAAGGAAAAGATTATATATTTAACAATGTGGATACTGTGTCAACATTGTATTGCTGCCCCTAGCATGCGCACACTGTTAATGAAGACACACAGTTAATGAAAATTTTATTTTGATTGATTTTAGCGTTTTATATTAAGTTAATGGGTGATCAGTTGGACCAAATGGGGTGCTAAATCCAATTAATGTTAACATAACAGCTTAAAATCTCTATAAATAAGGCATTGAATGGGAATCAGCAGTTGCCCACTAAAATAGGCTAATTTAATCGGATGGATCCATTTTCAAAACCATCATAGATTTAGAGTTATTTCTTCAATCTTAGCTATTATGGCATTCCTTTACCGTTTGGTTAATACTAATTGTATTCTTAATTGGATTCCTCGTGAAGTAATGCCCATCCAATGTTGATTAGATCATGGCATGAAGCTGCCGTAGGAATTGATTAATGGTTTAATTTGTTGTTGTATGTACATAAAAATTATTTAATATGTGTTGCCATTTAGACTAATTTAATGAATTTTTTACCAATAAACCGGTTTATGTCTTTTTGGCTACCTTTTTTCTTGTTAAATAAGCAATATATATACTGAGGATCATAAACCCAGGATTCAGGTCCATAGCTCTGTTGGGCTGTTCATCAGATAACGGTTTTGGGGAGATGGGACCCGGGGCCGTCGCTGTGTCGCGTTTAGCCTGATCCCGAGTTGAGCGATTTATTAGTCTGGTCGTTGTGATTTCCGATATGAGCATATGATTGGTACACGCGGGGCCGGGGAAAGGACCGGCTACCTTGGTGGTGACGGGACGGGTTATCTTAGCGACTACGGGTTATGTTTAGATGAGTGAAAATAGTAAGCCCATATGACTATTTATAGAATTTAATTAATTTTTTTATAAATTTTGTAAGTATTTTTATTGTAGAAATATTATAGTTTATCAAGAAAGAAAAAATAAATTATTGTGATACTCCCTTTATCCTATATTAATAGTTATATTTAAAAATAATAATATTTTTTATTAAATGGTAAAACCTACATATAAGAAAAGAAAAAATAAGTTTATAAGACTCTTTTTTAAGTACTTAATTACCTAAATTGAATAAAACAAAACTATTAATATGGAACAAACTTTTTTGTTAAATGATGCTATTAATTTAAGATGGAGGGAGTATAATTTAGGAGAATTAAAATCTTTTTGTCTTTTGATTATACCAATGGTTCTATAAAATATTAAAATTTGAATCTACCGTAATTGTAAGACTCTGTCAAATATCATATAGTGGCAAAACTATATTTCTCTTCTACCGTCACATTACTACTATTACTACTACCACTATCTCTATTATAATTATCATTACCTGTAGTGTCACCATTGTTACTTTTGACAATGATGATGATGAAAGTGGTAGCTTCAGTGAAGGTAGTCGTGATTGTGGTTGTAATAGTAATGGAGGTGTTGATAGCAATGACAGTAGAGGTAGCGATGGTAGTGATAGTGGTGACTGCAGTGGGTAATAGAAGTGGAGGTGGCGGTGGTAACGAAGGCGATAGTATAAATGGTACTAGTTGTGATATTGGTGATGGGGGTGACAGTAGTAGCAAAGTAAAAAATACTAGACCTTAGCATGCCAATTTTCCTTGAAAATTCACAAGTTGAGGAGAAAAAAATTTTGGGGACAATCTTCCACCCCCTTTCTTTCCCCTTGATTTCCACTTTATTTCTTCTTGCCCCTTTGCTACAATCAATGGAAACAAAAGGATTTTTAAAGTATTTCTTTCCTTTCCCTTACTATCCACCAATCCAAACAAATTCTAAAGAACATGCACCAAACATAAAACGGGTGGTGGGTTCTTTATATAAGAATCCTGCTACCCTCAAATTAAGGCTCATACATGATTTAGGGTAAAAAATGATAATCACTCAACGAATTTGTCAAATAAAATCTTAAACCCTAAACTAGGTAAATAGGCTCATTGCCAAGCCTTTGGTTCATAATGTGTTAAGATTGGTGTTCTAAGAAAGTGTTACATATGCTCTCCCTTAGCAACGCTAGTTGCAATTGCCACACATAACAATCTTACGATAAACATTGCAATGAGGAGTGATTATATCATTTCTTTTTTTCTATCCAATAAAAATAAGAAAATGTGATATTTTTTTCATTTTTTTGGATGTTTCTTTTGCCTGCTCATTTACTTTTTTGGTTACCAAACAAAATAGAAGTTGAACATCTTAAATTTCTTTAATGCTTCATTTGTCTCCATGATGTGAATTTATTCTCCTAGTTTCTTTCATTACTACCATGATTTTGCTATTACGTTTCTATTTTTTTTAATATGTAAAAGATTATATAATTAATTATATGAGACCATGAAAATTGAAAACTATATTATATATATATATATATATATATATATATATATATATATATATATATATATATATATATATATATATATATATATATATATATATATATATATATATATATATATATATATATATATATATATATATATATATATATATATATTCAAATTTAAGTATTTTTAACGTCCTTTAAATACCCTTAAAGAGCTCTATCAAATGAGACATGCTGCCCACTGGTCTTGAATATGTGGATAACTGCTCCACAACACAAAGTCCTTCGATACTATTCACTTTGCCAACTTATGATATATTATTTAGCCTATGAGATTTAAATTTACAATTGCCTATAATGAGTGTATATGAATTAGTATAAAACTTTTGTATAACTAATGATCATTGTAACAATAAAAATGATGTATTGTAACTATAGCATGCAAGGGACACCTTACTTCAATACATATTTTATTTTATTTTATCTAATTCATATTTACATGCATAATATGTGTACATTCTTATTAGTACTGTATATAAAAGAAGACTTGACAAACTGTAAACATGGGTTGACTCCGTATAAACCCTTATGTGGGCATACTTCTTTTTATCCCTTTCTCCCAATGTTTCGGAGCATGTCAAACATGGTCAATAATATTTTTTAAGAGGATTGAATTGTAACCTCTTAATAAATGGGGCCCAAAGCATTTCCAAATTCATCCATTTTTTTTTAACCTAACCAAATCAAACCTAAACTCCCATAGTTTTGGAGCATGTCAAACATAACCAATTGTATTTTTTAGAAAGTTGAATCATAACTTCTTATTAAACGAGGCCCAAACTATTTCCAAATTCATCGAATTTTGTCCAAACTAAGCAAATCAACCTCAAAGTGAACTAAACTCGACTTAGAACTTTGACAATGCTTACATGTCAATATTTATACCAAAAAAATCCAATGTTAATGTTGCCAAACTGTAGCCCCTATTCTCCCCTCTACACCTTATTGTGTGAAGTTTTTAGTTGTCAGCATAAGCCAAAAGGCACATTGCAATCAGTAGGTCCCTTGTACCAAAATAAGCCCAAATTTCGTTAGACAAAAACCTTTTAATTTTTCCTGAACTAATAACCCTCATCCTTTTGCTGCCAATCCTCCGCCACCTGACTGACCCGGCCAATGAGTCATTAAGATCACTAACCAAAAACTCACCGAGTCGAAAGAGATGTCCTAATCGCCACTTTCCTATCACTAAAGAAACTTAATGGAGTTGATAACACTTGGGAAAGGGACATCCCTCTCTGTCATCTTCCTCCTCCTGCTAATCCCTACCACTCTTTTTAAAGAGAAGAAAGCAAAGATAAATGGAGATTGTTAGAGCCGTGAGGAATCTGAAAGCTCCTCCCCCCTAATGACCCCATCTCTTCTCTCTTCCATTCTTTCCTATCTTAGCTTTTATTTTGCTCATTATCTTGTCATCCAATACAAAAAAAAAAACACCCATAATTTGAGTCTTGTGACGGCTTGGCTTTGGAAAGTCCACCACATGACATGAGACAACTCCTAAGTTGCGTACTCTCTCCCCAAAGTAAACATGGACGGCGGAAGGCGTTCCAGCCTTGGCCGTCCTCTGAACCGGGCTGCCCTGGTCGCCATCAACTAATCATGGTGCAACGCGTGTTAGTTGATCGACCGCTGATTCGGTTTCTCACATCGATATCAACGAGTTGCTGACGCTTGAGTCGTGAGCACTAAGTATCCTCTTAACTTTGGATAATGCATGGCCTTATGTTTTTTTTTTCTTTTTTTTTTTAAAAAGAAAAACGCTATTGGTCTGTCTTCAATGTTCTTTCTTATCATTTTATATAAAATTATTCCATGGTCCCTTTCATGGCCAAATTGGAAAGCATAAATGATATGAATATTTAATTCATGCATTATATCTGCTCTTATTCTATTCATTTTGGCCAAATTGGGAAGCATAAATGATGTGAATATTTAATTCATGCATTATATCTGCTCTTATTCTATTCATTTTGGCCATTTAGATCAATATGTCCGTGTAGCCAGGTGAATGATTAAAATACGGGTAACTTTTCTCATGGGCTTTTCCCCAATACATTTATTTTACAAGAACAAATGAACATTAGGCCTACATAGATTATTTTCTACCCAATAAGCTCTTTTTTTTTATCATAGAACTATTTCCCTTTTTACTTTGGATTTTCATTCTCATTGTCATCCCCCTTCCCACTTTTATTTTAGTTTATTTTCTCTATTTACAATAATCGGCAAGGTTGCCTACGTTGCCAGGTCGTGTGTTGCAGTGTGGTCTAGCTAGGGTCACCTCTAATAACCAAGCATTTTTTTCAAAACTAAACATAAGTGGGGGGATGGTGTAACTTGAGGGTATCATCTCTAGTGGCCCGTCCTTGGCTAGACCGTGATTATTTTTTTGAATTTTTTTTTTAAAAAAAAACCTTAGTTGGGATGAACCCTAGACTAGTTTTGCTATTTTCTAAATATTAGTGGAAAACTAGTAAATAAAGTATATATTTTGAAAGGAATTTTTTTTTATAAGCTTAAGCTCATGTACAACAACGTGAGTCAATACATCATCAGCTATCAGATCAAGATCTAACAATAGAGGGGGCAAAAAACTAATATGCTCCTTGAGTAATATTCATAATCAGATCAAAATTCGACCGCTGATGATGCTTATTGGCATGAGCCAAGGTTCATCCAAACGAGACTCATTTTAGAAGTCTTACTTTTGGGAAAAGGGTAATTGACACCTTGTAATATATATGTTGTCTTAGCTTGTATTGGAATAGGCCTGGTAAATTGGGCATATATGATAGATTCTGCTTTCTTAATGCTTATATTTGTTAAAGCCTCATTCATTTGCTCCTTATCCATTATATCTAATGACTCCATGGTTATCATGATCTTGAAAGGAGTGACTTCTTTGAGAAAGGTATCATACCATACGGACAACTTCAGTATCCATATCACTTCTAAAAGTGAAGGCTTCATTTAAGCCTTGAGATAAAGTTGGCTCCACATCTTGCTATATGTATATCTACATAAAATAAGGCCACTAGTTGGCAAGTATATTCTTACGATTGTCACATTGTAATTTGTTGGCGGGCTTTGTGTGCTTAAAGTGCAAGATACTCTTATAGTGTTATCTTAAGTTTATTGAACCGGCTTACATTTTTTTGAGCAATATCAAACATGCTTGTTCTGATAAAAAAAAAGTATCTAATATGTTTGCTTACATGTGATTATTGTTGAACTAGAGTATGGGCTTGAGCCTATTTTGGTCCACGTTGTTCGCAGTTCGGGTGAGCTAATATGGGCTACGGGGTCTAAGGTTAGTGGGGGTAGTCGCCCCGACCCCACATGAGCCATCGTGATAAAAATTCTATTGGGACCCGCATTCGTCACACACGCACACTAATCATGTGACTAGGATGTGCATTAACATGTTGTGGAGCCTAACTCATGAATTAAGTATTGATGACCTGTGGTTATCAAGTAGTCTACCCTATCACGGGCTTGGCCGTGTGCAGGGGGTGCCAGCCCCCGCGGGCTCTTAGGAGCAGAGCTTGATTCCGTTGTGTCAAACCCTCTAATAAGAACCTAAAAATTGCAACAAGGGGTCCGACTAATAAAGCCCGTTTAAAAAGCTCAATTAAGAGAGGAGAACGAGGGGTATAAAAGGGATAGAAGAGGGAGAGGTGTGCCCTAAGTGTGCCCCCTCTCCCTATAGGGTTTGACCTCCCCTCTCTTGGTGTTGGAGAGATCTTGCTAACCACCCCTCTCATTCTCCTCTTCCTTCTCTTGGATGCGGTGCTTGAAGGAGATCTCTTTCCTTGCTAGTTGGGGCTTCAAAGACTGGACTTGGATCGCCCCCCGTTGCTATGATTTTCATCCAAGAAGGATGTTCAAGAAGGATCTACACATAAGAGGTAAAACCCCTTCCTTTGATTAATCAATTGAGTTGCAATTGTGATTGGACAATCATGTGAAGACTAGAGCACGTCCAAGGGGCTGATCAGCCCAAGGTTAGTTCGTAATTGCTCCTTAATTTTATTTTGATTATATGCATGCCCTAGATTTCATGTTTATTGCTTATGTGATTGCATGATTATGCCTCTTATGTAGTTAATCGTTGAAAAGAAAGGATTTATATGCTCTACCCCTCTTCCTTAGCCCAAGGACAATCACGCTTCCACTGGTAAGGCACTCTACAATTATATATGTGTTAGCAAAAAAAATAATTGTACTCCCTCCTTCCCAAGTTAATAGCTATATTTAACAAAAGAAAAGACTATAGAAATTGAGCCATCAAAAAACTCGTAATTTATCAAATCTCCCCAAGTATGGGGCAGGTGAAATCTCCTGTGAATTAGTAAGAAGTGGATCGTCAAAATAACAAATTTTGTAAAAAAAATTATTCTATGTTAATTACTCTATTTTATTCAATTTAAGTGATTAGGTACCTAAAAAAAATATCATAAGCTTATTTTTCTCTTCTTTTAACAAGGGTTTTACTATTTAATAAAAATTATTATTTTTTAAATATAATTATTAATATAAGAAAAGAAAAGTAATATAAATCTTTTAAGTCGATCCAACATGTGTTGCCCTAGTTGGATAGGTGTTGGAGAATCCAACGTGTGTAAAGGATGTACGAATTGATCTTACCTCTTACCTCTCAGAGAAAATAGATCTTGTAAGTTACGTACTTCACGTCATTGAAACAAAAATACTCTTGCTTTTGCTTTCAGTGTGACCTGAAATAAGTTATAATTTGAATTTTTTTTGCTATGTAAACATAACAGCCAAAGCTTCCAATTGATATGACATTTTACTTTGATGATATCGTTGCAGCTTTAAATGTTAACATTTTCTTTTTGGCCACCAATCCTGTAATTGCAAGGTCCCCAAGTGCGGATAAACAGCTTGTTCGTGCACCAAAAGAGCTGCTGCTCGTACAGTACTTCTCTTGTGTCCTACACCACCAAAAAGTGTTGATGCTCGTACACTTCTCTTCTAACCATGTCCCACGCCACAAATGACCCTGCTCCCTCTCCTTCAGCCCCCCAGCCCCTACATCTTCTCTTTCAAACCACTTCCGCCCTGCTAGGCCCCAAACCTCCTTTAGTTCTCGTAACCACTTCTCTTCGTACCTCTTAGCACTCACCTGATACCCCATTGCCGCCATGGAAGAGCTCACTTTTCCCACATAGGAGCCTTAATACCTGGCTCTAGGAACCTCGACTCCACCCACTTCTCACCTGGATTAAGGCCTGAACTTTAGACTTGGGCCATGTCCTCGAGTTAATAAAATCTACATTGCCCACATTGTTGAGATACTATTTGTGTTACTATCACTATTGAAAGATTCCATTAATGCTTTATTGTTAGCTTATTTTCCACCTAACTTTCTCTTCCAAGGGTGCAAATGGATGGACACGAGGATGTCGATAAGGCATGTCTAGAGCTATCTATTTCTTATACGGATCATATATTTGTTCGTTCGTATATGTTGGGGACGGAAACTAATAGACACAACCAAAATAAAAATAAAAGTTTAACATAAATTACTTTGTACTCAAATTAAGGGTAATTAATAAAAAAATTAATTAAAAAATAAGTTACAATAATAATAGGACAGTCTAATCTAATAAATAAATAAATGATGCTATAGAAGGCATGTGAGAATATAACATATACATTTTATAATTTTTTACTAATATTAATTATGTAATACAAGCTACTAATTTAGCATAAATTAAAAATAATAATAGTAAAATATATAGTTAGTAGACGCGGATGAATGCAGAACAAACAACCCTTGTCTATGTCTGTCTCTATTAGGGACAGACAAAAAATAATATTATCCATTTTAGTATAGACGGACATAGACATAGGTAGATACTAAACAAACGGACACCGTTTACACCCTTACTTCTAAGCCCTTTTCAACTTCCATTTGGAACTAAGTCTTGCTGGGTATGCAGATACTCTCCCCCGTGAACTTCTTAAGGAAAGAGATAATGATAGCTTCTCTATTGGAAACAAGCTCCCGAGCTTTTGGCCTCCTCCCAAAAAGAGAATGAGGAAAAAGATAATTGCACCTTCTCCCTTCGACCATGTAGCAGCGTATATATCCGGACTTGTTGCCATGGTTTGCGCAGAGCAGTGACCAAGGTCTAAGCACAGTTGAGGCAGAGTTAGCCCCAGACCTTGCTCTGTGGTCAATATGATTGGAAGGCTCATACTTGGGACACATTGGCTAAGCTAGGATTAGGATGAAGCTATGGATCTATTATTGTAGTTGATGTTATTGCCCCCTTGCAAAATACTTGTTCCATCTTAAAGTAATAGTTACATTTGGCAAAAAAATTTGTTCCATATTAATAGCTCTATTTTGTTAATTTTAAGTTGTTGGGTACTTAAAAAAGTATCATAAGCTTATTTTTCCTTCTCTTTAAATATGAGTTTCACCATTTACTAAACATTAATATTTTTTCAAATGTAGTTATTAATATAGGACATAGGGAGTATTCTTTTAGAGTATCGGTACCCCTAAAATAAAAAAAAATTGGGACTAACTTTTTTCAAACTTGCCTAAAAAAAGTGAAAATTTTGGGGATCCTATGATTTCAATGGGTGTCAAGATTGTGGGGCCTTTCTTTTACCTACAAAGCTTTAAAATGATAACATATTGAGACAATCTTATTGTTGAGTAAGTACAACAATGGGAAAAAAATGTTTTACCTTTGTTAACCAGGAGTATAAAAACATTTTAGATTTGGTTGATTATTGTCAAACCTTTCTTCATCATATTGAAGGCAACATTGTCTTATACCATTTCAATGTCTAATAGTAATGTTAAGATGTTTGAAGATATAATTAAGATACCTTCATAATTGGTTCCATTTTGTTGTAAACCAAAAGAACAAAGGATGTAGAGGTGGCCCCTGTTGGCTTGCCAATATTTTTTTTAAAATACCTCCATAAGGTCTAATGGGCCTATATGGCCTTATGCAATCGATTGGCCATACTACGGCCCCAATTGGGGCATAGGCCTAAATAACAATGGGCGGCCCAAGGGCCTAAAACTTGGGGCCGACATGGCCCCGGCATGTTGTTTTATAGGGCCTTGCCTGGGCCCGATCGTGAATAGGCTAGGCTTGAGCCTAGCCCAGCCCCTTGCCACCTCTTAAAAGATGTTGGTTTTGTTTGACTGCCAAAAACCTCAAAGTACCTTGAGGACCTACTATCTTAAGTTCAATGAAAACATTATTAATATAGTTTAGGGCTAGAAAATTTTAACTTGACTCACATATTTGACCCTGATTAAAAATAAGGTAAGGGTCAAGGTTTTAAATTTTTACCCATTTTAAAAATATGGTGGGTCAAGATTTACATTCATAACCTACACAACCCAATCTTGACCTATTATTTAATGATGTCATGACCCAAAGTAGAGAACATTATGATTTTTTTTAGAATTATATTCTATTTTAAAATTTTGTTTTATTTGATAGTCAATTAGCAACTTTTTTGGGATTATTATGGTTTCCAACGTGTATCTCACAGAAGCTTTTTTAATGCTTCACTTTGACAATAAGTCAAGCATAAAGAATACATGGCAGTCCTTCATTTATGAGATAGACGACACACACACTAGCTCACAATGCACATTAGCATATGCGTCATCAATCTCAAATATTAAGGGTTCCTAAATATTCCTTACGCTGGGCTCATTGTTAGAGTGGTGCATGTAAAACTTGTCCATATCTAACAAACTGCACACTTTCTCGAAGAACATAGAAAGTATTTAACAATTATTTATAATATAGCAATGCATTTAAATTATTTTAGGTTTATGCAAAGATAAGGTCTAAAATGCTAAGTTAACAAAAAAAATTAATTAAGATAAAAAAATGGATTAACTTTTGCATTTTTAACCCATTTAATAAATAGAGTTGGGTTATGACCCAAATCAATTTAAGTAGAGGATTGATCTCACCCAATCTAATCTTGTTCCCAACCCTAATATATTCTTTGTTTCATATTAAGAGTCCTATTTAATTTTTTAAAATAAGTTAAAAAAAATAAATACTCCCTCTATCATATATTAATAGTTATATTTTAAAAAATAATAATTTTTATTAAATAGTGAAGCCCGCATTTGAAAGAAAGAAAAATAATGTAACACTCTCTTTTAATTACTCAACTACTTAACTTGAGTAAAATAAAGTTATTAATATAAAATAAAATATTTTGTCAAATAAACTTTGAGGGATTAAAACATTTATTATGGAACAAAGAGTGCTTAGTATTCAATTTTTTATCAATCACCATTCACATAATACCCAATTGTTCATCTTTTAGGCTGTTACCATTTATGGTTTCCACTTGGCCACACTCTTTGTAAAAGTTGGACTAAATTCAGTATGGCAATAAATGGTTAGTTTAACTGTCATTTCAAACGATAAGTATGTTCTCTCTCTTTTGAACAACATCGTATGTTATCGGTTCTAGGCTACTTACGCTGAGTTATCAAGCCTAACTCACTGACTGTTACGGGTTGAAGACTATGAACATGCAAAGATTCCATCAACCTCACGTGAAAACTCGAATAGAATCACATGTTTCTTTCCTGATCAAGTGGTGTGAAAGATCACGTTCTTCTCCTCGTCCTTCACGTTCCAAACTATGTGCTCTCAGGTACGCGTGAAGAATGTGAAAAAATACGAAATGAAGGGGTTGAATCAATGCTAGGGTCTGCGCGCTATTCTGCTTTTGGCGTGTGCCTGGAACAACTGTAGTGTGCCTATTTGGCAATAATCCCCTTTATGGACGCCATTTTTTTTCCTTTTTCAGGCAGTTACCTAGAATATTTGTTGAAAGAGCATGCTCCCTCCGCTGGTAGTTAATGTTTAAATTAGAAAACAAAAATATACCAAAATTTAATTTTGGTTTTCTAATTGAATTTTGCTTTATTGTAGTGTTTCCTTCCTCTTATATTAGTAGCTCTATTTAGCAAAAAAAATATTTTATATTAATAATTTTATTTTGTTAAATTTAAGTAGTTGGCACTTAAAAAAGGGTATCACAAGCTTATGTTCACTTCTTTTAGATGTGTATTTTACCATTTAAAATAAATTATTATTTTTTTAAATATAACTATTAATATAAGATGAAGGGAGTATAATTTTGCACAATAAAATTTTAATATCAATTTATTACTCCTTAAAAAAAACACTAAGCTTATGGGTTGTTTTTTTATTTTCTAATTGGCATCACGAGCCCAATGAAATTACGACTTTCTTCAAGTTGGAATGGCCTTTGTAATGTTTTGAAGATCCAAAATCAAATTTTATTTGGATCTAACTCACAGCTCAAAATTAATTGATGGTGATGAAGCGGAATCTGGTGCCCAAAAAGAAGGGGAAGAAATTAGCAAACATAGTATTAGAGGTGAAAATCTGTTTAAGGAATACTAAGAAATAGAAAGAGTTTACAAATAATTTCAAAAAGTGTACTAATTTTTTAAAATAAATTAAAATTAGTTTATTTTAAAAATCCAAATAGAGGACAAATGGAGTACTAGTTTCGTAAATTTTCAAGGCCAAGATAGATAGATCATAGATGCAAGAGTGCAAGCTAAAATGCAAAGAAAAACTTTAAGTTTCCAAAAAAGAAGAAGCATTCAAGGGACATGGACAACTGGGGGCCTATCACCTATGGCACTGACCCTTCATGGGAAGCATCTTTCATTTGTTCGCCACAAAAAAATGGACAACGTGTTTTCTCCATTTGTAATATGCAGACAGACACGAGTGGACAACCACACAAATAAGATGCGATTGCACTTCGCAATTTGAGAACTGAACGCTTTCTGCACCTTTATTCAATTATTCGTTCTTATTAGAATCATGTTGTCAACTGGTTCTTCTCTCAGCATAGATAGGTATATGCCATAAAAAAAATACATAGATAGGGATGATTTTATAATAAAAAAAGCATAGATGTATACTTTTTTTTTTCTGGCATCTACATAGTAGGTTGTATTTGCTTTTAGTTGTTGTTCCCTTTCCTTCGGTTTTTAATGAACTTTTTTAATTACCTAGATAGGTAATGGAGTGGCTCTTGAATCACGTTACAGTAAATTAAAATCGGTAATTTTGGTGGTCCTTACACAAGGATTCGGACATGCTTGTCAATTGTTGTGTAGTTCATCCCAAAATTAACGTGTGCCATAAAATACATTCATTTGAAAGAAAGTCTCTTTCTTCATTGTGATCATGGCTGATTTTCATGCCCGTAAGAACCATGTTGCCTTAAAAGTTTAAGATGGCAAAGAACGGCCCAACTAAGGTTATTAGCCCAACAACGCCTGTACTGCAAACAAATTTATCCAACAGTCTCATGTTAAATGAAACAAACTCCCTTTCTACATTTTGCTCAAGGCTCCAATGCACCTGGTTTTGGACGTTCTCATGTCCTCTACTTATTCCGCTCTAGAATTGGTGTATGATTCGTTAGTAAAAGATTTCTTTCCACCTTGCTTTTGAACGGAACTCATTTGAATTTTGATGGGTTTAGAACTCCATTCTTGAGCATGCCATCATGGTTCATCTCAAGTAAGTGTCATATTTGATCTTTCAAAATAAATTAATTTTAATTCATTTTGAAAAAGAACACTTATTTTAGAGAGTAATTGACACATAACTAGTGAAGAAATTTCTTCAATTATCTTTAAATTCTAATCGATAATTCATGCAGAATGAGAACGAGAGAATATTACATATATAGCCATGCCAGAATTTTTTTTTATCTCAGGTTATTTTCAGCAAGTTGCCATAAAGCATTGGCAAATACTTAACTAAAGATTGACCAAACACTTGACATGTATATCATTTATCGAACTACAAAGCACCAGAATCAACAATGTAATTACAAAACCTTTTCAACGGATCCCCATTTCTTCTTCTTCTTTTTTTCTTCTAAAAAAAACAACAAAGACACCAGAGAGCTGTGTTTGTGTGAGTGTGTTGAAAGATCCTTTCCTCTAGTTCAAGCGTTCAAGAGCAGTTAGATAGGTAATACTGATCAGCCTATGTTTTTTCATTTTCATGCTCATTTTTTTTTTCTGTTTTCTTACTTCGATGGTGGAAGCTTGAGCAGCCAATTCAATCTCTTGAGTATGGTTTCACTTAAACCGACTATTTCCAGCATCAAGCAAGATGTCAGATAAGTGATAATACCTATATGTGTAAATATTATCGGAGTTGCTTCATTGAAATGTAAGTTAATTTTAGACATTATACTGCTAGTCGATGGGCTATATACCCATGTGTCTGAAAAACAATTCGGGAATTTGAAATCCGTTTGTCAACTGACGTCCAGTGGCCAGTGGTAAATAACTTGTTTGTTTAAGCTTTACTTAATTATTTACATATTATACTTAATATTATGTCTTGATAGTGATGGGGGTATACTTTGAGTGTTTATGGAATTTTTCTGTGGTAAATATATGATTTGCAATCCTTGACTACGTTGATTATCATAGCTTGTTTTTTCAACTTGGCTGGCCGACCTTATTCCTAGAAAAATATTTAAAGAAAATGATATTACTACACTCTATTTTTCTACCCTATAAGCCTTACACCACCTTTGATTAGATAGGAAAAGTGGGTCCTGCATGAGAATCACTTTTTTCTTTCCAATCATAAGTAGTGTAAGACTTGTGGTGTAAAGAAATAGGGTGTAGGAGTTAATATCACTATGCAAAATTTAAGGGTAAATGCTAGTATATTACAAATATGTGTAGACAATTAAAATAATTATAGTACCTGACAAATAACAAGAAAAAGAAACAAATTTAATTTACTGTCTCAAGAATATGACAACTTTGAAATAGAAATTGCAACCATGTATTCACTAGCTTCACCTACAATCAATGCCTGAAGAGCCACAATGCATCCAAGTGCCCACACTACACATGCACGTGTATGCACCATCGATACGCTCATATTTAGTGAGTACAAGTGAGAGTGTCTTCACATCTAAATGATAGACTATATGGAAGAGCATTTGCTTATATACTCTTCCCAATGTCATTTATCTTTGTATGTGAGATAAAGGAAAAAATCCCTAGTACAAATCCCAAATAAAATATTCCTTGAAGTTGATAGGTTACTTTTGGCTAAAAGTCTCCCTTCAAGATCAACAAGTGAAATTTAATATACTATGAGTAGTAGGAATAAAGCACGGGTTGTCACAAACTGCCTTGTGAAATTTGATTGAGACTTAGAAAGAGAATGGATGAAAGAGGACACAAATCGCAATATAGTTAATAAGTGATCAATAAGCGTTGAACAACTATCAATCTGTCATGAATGAAGTTCAAGATTTTTTCTAAAATATTAAATAATCGATCATCCAATGGAAAAGATTGACCATAATGAGTTTCATTAGGTCCATTACAGTGAATGATCAATCCAACTATCTAAACGATCAATCCTATGAAAGAGTTTTGAGAACAATACTACGAACTATCAATCGCCCAATAGAACAATTGATCACACAATCTTATACTTACTTCAAATAGGTCATTCCGAGAGCAGTTTGTTTCCTATTAAAAGATAAATACATAGACCGACTTAAACTACTAATTAAGGACCTTAAGAGGATGAAATTGAAGAGGAAAGAAGGTTATTTTTAGAGCAAAAATTGAGAGCCTTTATGCTAAATTCCTTCAAACACCTTTGGGAATTTTTTGAGAGGAATCAAAAGAAAGGTGAGAAAGTTTGACTCATAAATCATTTATGAATTGAATAGAAGTTTTGTGAGAGACACAAACATATCACACACATGCTGATTGGTAGAGCATATAAAGATGGACGTTGATTACACTTCAAAGGAATAAGAAATTGTGTTAGTGAAGGAGAAGATTAAGACAAAGTATGCAATTGCCAAGATGAACTTTGGTGGCCAAGAGAGATATAGAAATGGACTTCTAGAGAGTTTGGTAACATTGTCTTGTAAATCTTTAAGCTTCATAGTGCATTGGTTAATTGACCAAACAGTTGGTCTTATGGTTTTCCCGGTTGGGTTTCACACATCAAAAATATCTTCTATGATTGTTTGATGTGATTCTTTGCACTAGTAGCGTATTAATTTCTACATGAATAAGCCACATCTTGTTGTCCTCTATATTCATTATTTGTGCTAGAGGCATTGTGGTGACCCTCAAAGTTTAAAGATTATTAAACTCACACAATCCTAATATTTAGGACAAATATACTATATCTGCTAGACAATAATCACTTTTGAACTCAGTTCCAAACCACCCCATGAGGAAAACCCAACATTCATCTCTAGGGTAATTTTGGTAATTATCTTTATTTACTTTTTTACCTCTCCTAGAATGCCTTCCCCAGATCCCCTTTGCTCACAATAAATCATTAGAATTATTAATATTTATTGTTTAGATTCCACTTGAGGCTAATGTTGACACCCATCTCTCCCTATGTTGATGTTTGTCAATGCACACATTGACATCTATTGAATACGGGTCAACATTTCTTGATGAGACCATGTTAGAGGCTAGTTCATCTCCTATCATTTTTGGTAGCTCTGGGTGGTTGTGGTGGCCAATTCTACCCCCAAATAACTATGATAGTGTCTAGGACCCAGACACCCCTCTAATTCTCCCCTCTCTACCAGTGGTGGAAAGTGATTGACCTTGACAAGTTGCTAGCAATTATTCCAACTTCCTCCTCTCCATCGGCCATTAATTATGATATGACTAATTGATCCTTTGTGACTTCATTGGAACCTCTAGAATCCTCCACTTCTTTTCCTCTCCATATTTACAGAGATTGCAGCCCATATAGCTAGTAAACAATAATGTAGTCCCTTGGTGGTGAACCAATAATGGTGCACACATGGATCGTATAACACAACAATGAATTATCCTTAATTCTACTATGAACTAACATGCTTTTACATAATAGGGAATAACCACTTTATAGATATTTATAGTCCAACAAATACTGCCTCACAAACACTCGATTCTTTGTGTTCGCAATCCCCCACTCAACCTCCTTGCCTAGAAGTGTGTGTCTCCTCTTTCAATGACCAAAAACACTTTCTAGAGCTGTATATGGAGCCAGGAATTTGTTCAAAGGGTTTTTGAACTTAGTGTTTAGATTTTGATGGGTCTATATAGGAAGAGAAGGGAAATTCTAATTAGAGAAGATTGGGGAGTCCAATTTGGGCATCCTTCCTTAGGCATGCGCAAACAAGATCCCTATTGAGTATGGAGTCCATTTAAGTTGGTTAGAGGCTTGCCCAAATAGAAATCGCATGAAATCATAATTTGGAAAATCTGCCCTCATGCAATATGAAGTTTATCAACACCTGTGACAATATGTCAATAGTACGCAAATATCTATTTTAGATACGAAAAACCTAACAAAAATCACATAAATTACCTTGAAATTCCTAAGTGTTATATACCTTATCATGAAAATTACTGAATTCTCATGGGCTTGGTGAAGCTTGATTGCTCTAGTCTTTGAAATGTTAGGATTAAGCAATCCTGATTTGTTTCCTTTTGTTTTCCTAGTTTTTTTGTTTAGCTTCCATGTTGGGCTTGTATACTTTTTCGGTAAGATTGACGCCCCAACTTTTAATATATAAGTAGGGGTCTTTGCCTAACCCCGAACCCGCTAAAGTGTTTTTAATTAAAAAAAAAATCAATAGACAATGCAAGTGTGATACGAGGTTGGCTTATTCTATGAACAAAACTATGACCAAATTATGTGATTTTTTTGGGGCCTTGAAGATTTGATTGAGTAGGTGTGTTGCTGTTTGGTTGAGTCAACCTTCAGAATTGATTGATTGCAAAGAGGAGTGGTTGAAGATCCAAGTGACCTAAGTGATTCAAAGTCAAAATGTATGTTGGTCACAAGGCTACTTCTCCGGTGAACTTGTATCACAAGGCTATTGTGGAATGGCTAAACAAGTACTACGAAATAATAAAGTATTTAAATACACCACATCATCAAATGATAAATAGCTATTATGATCAATGATAAATATCAACATGATTAACCATAAGTGAAATAAGCATAATAATCATAAATGCTTCCACATAATTATAAATAAATACAGTGACCACACGTGTGTCTCTTACACTATAAGTGTAAGTCATAAAGGTTCTCTAGGACACAGTAATTATGTCTAGGAGTTTAACCATGCCTCACTAGACTATAAACTACTCACAATTTGACCTCAATTCTTCTAAAGTCTGCCCACTCAATCCATGCCATAAAGCTAAGGCCCACAAGGGCTCATAGACCCAAGTAGTCAAAATCTCAACTACCATGATTATCGAAACTCCTAAATTGTGTTACACAGGACTAGTCATCTTTTAATGCTCTAATCTATTTGAACCTAACTCTTAGGCCTAGGGAGTCCCTCTCTTTGATAGCTAGAAGACCTTGACCCTTTTTTGTATTAAACTCTTCTGTTATGTGGCTAAATGACTCGCTTGAGGAGCCAACCAGACGTTAGAATCCTTTGTCCTTTTGTGTCTTTAAACATAAGTCTGGGGGTGAGATTTATTACAATGATTTTTACATGCAAATGATACTCATACCCAAACACCAACAATTGTATCATTGCATACACTTTCATTAATATTTATTAGATTTCATGCTATTATATTACATAATAATAGCTTATAATACATAGTAATTTATGCTGAAAAATTATCCAATACTGACTTATTGTTGATTAACTCACCGACGTGATACCCATCGGTGACCATCGACACTTATTGTTGATTAACTCACCGACGTGATACCCATCGGTGACCATCGACATGCCTAACTCTAACTGACAATGAGTTGGTATAAAATACCTTCCTTGTCAGTGCCTCATTGACATATCGACTTCACTTCTGATGACCAACCAGTTGCTTTCTGACACATCAATTCGTGTCAGTGTTAATACTGTCATTATCCCATTTTACTAGCGATGTCTTCAACGTGTTGGTGATCGTGCTAACAATAAGTAAGAAACAACAAAGACTATCCCAAACTTCCCAAAAATTACTTAAAATCATGATATAAGATATATTTTCACTTATACCATTTTCTAGTGATGTTAAACAATGATTTATGTAATCAAATGATCATTTAACATAGAAAATCATAGAGAATCATGTTATACATAGTTTCATGTCAAGAGAATCCATAATCCAACTTATACATGTACTTCAAAATTAAATCACACCAACACTAAGGTCTACATGAATTCAATCCTCTTCGCTCTTTTTCCAAACTTTGACATCCCCTAGTCCCCCGCCTTTATTCCAAAGTTAGCAAATCCGAAGGATTTGAGTCAAGGATTGTCAAAGGTATTTATAAGAGGAAATATTAACCAAAATTTTGTGCATAGCTAACTCAAGGAACTGCTTGAAATAGTTTTCAAGTGAAAATTTGAAGTCATCAGTAAGACTAACCCATCACATGGACGGAATGAACGGTGGTTGCCAATAGTGTTTCTGGTACCTCATCAATGGATTGACTGATGTCATGAACCTTAACAACAATGACCTGGATTTTCATTGGAGTCATCGACATGTCGATGCGTACCGATAGAAACTTTTTTTTCTTATACAAAAAATAAAATAAAGTTTATATTTATCATTGTTGCTACTTTTCCAAGTTTATTACTCAATAATACTATCTTTATTTAAAAAATTTGTTGACTTGCTGAACCTGAAACCCACAAAACTCAAAGATCATGAGAAAACTATGAGTAGAAATAATAAATATAAAACACCAAAATATTACATAAAAATCATGTGTCACATGCACACCACCAGCACCATAGTGTCGGACCTTCTTGTGTAGAACACTGGGGTTGTCTCCAAAAGATTTGTCAAAAACTGATTTATCGAGGCCCAAATCCCCCCACCAAAAGGGAGTGACCGGAATAACAAGAAGCAGCAATGTGTTTCCAAAATAAAAAATGGGGAAGTTTGTGGAGAAGAATACCACCGAAGGGGGAAACATCATGCAATAGGGATGGACGACCCACAAAGCTAATGACCTCGACCCCAATTCGGAGAGAAGGCTAGAAGCATGCCAAAAATTGGAGTTGATCACCAAAACTACAATGAACCTCTACTAAAACTGCCATAGGAGAAGGTATGAGGTATGCCAAAGCTAAAAAATAAAAGGAAAGCCAAGGTGCACATTAGACAATGAAGTCATCAAATAAAACACCTACACGACTCCCCCCACACACCCCAAGCTTGATGCCACCACCAATGAAAAGGTAGGAAGGTGTGACCATTAACAGAGACCAGAATTCTAGTGAGACAAAAGGATGAAACTAGGTTCAATGAAGGAAGAAGGGAGCAAGGGTGGTGATGAGAAGTAAATGATGGAAATAGAAAATTATTAGCGATGCTTATTTACATGTATCACTATTAATTAATTATTAGCGACGCTTTTATAAAGCATTGTCAATATTAAAATATTATAAAAAAATTTAAAAATTATTAACGATGTTTATTTTTGTGTTGTTAAAAAATAAAAATAAAAAAGTTACTAGCGATGCTTTTAAAAGTGTCACTAATAAAAAAAATAAATATAAAAATTTATTAGTAACGCTTTTAAAAGCCTCGCTAATAAATTTTTTTATTAACAACACTTTTAAAAGCATCTCTAATAAAAAATAATTATAAAAAATATTAGCGATGCTTATGAAATTGTCGCTAATAAAATAGAAAAAAAAATCTACATGGTTATTAACGATGCTTTTAAATGCATCGCTCATATAATTTTTTTTTTTTAAATCTCACCATTGGTGGGATTTCAGGGAGGGACGCAGGAAAGGGGATGGGGCCGGAACCCCTCCTCTTCCGACTAGAGGAAGAGGCAGGGGGGGGAGTAAGGCTACTAACGAGTTGAGCTAGCTCATCAAGCTAAACAAGCTCAACTCGAAGGGAGCTTGACTATAGTTTGGTTTGGCTTGAAGGGAGCTTGACCATAGTTTGGTTTGGCTCGAAGGGAGCTCAACTCGAGCTATGTTCGAACTCAAAAGCAGACGAGCCAATCTCGAACAGGGGCAAACTCGAATCGACTTGACTCGAAACCTAATCAGTTTGACAAGAAGCTCAACTCGATTTATTATATATAACCTTTTACATATTATACTCATATTATATAAAATTCTTAACTTTCACCTTTCATGTACCCATAATATTTTATGTTATTTTATAAAATATATATATATATATATACTATATTTACATTAATATATGGTATATAATGCCCATATTATGCTATTATATTTCATACAAATATAAATCCTACTACTAGTAAAATTGAGAATGTAGGTATAATAAATTATTTTATTCCTATTCTACCCTTATTTATCTATATAATATTATTTAATTTTTAAATACTACTTTTAATTATTCTAATCCTAACAAATATAAATATGTAATTCTACATGCGTAATAAATATTCTTAATTCAACCAATCATATTAGTTTAGAAGTTTAGAATTAGAGATCTAGTGAACTATATCTAGATTTTGCCTACAAATATATTCAGTGAACCTAGTCTAGAGTTTACTGTTGAGTTCCAATTATATTTATTTATTTTTTGCACACAATCCACACACCATGAAATATATTATTGCTGAGGTCCAAATAGTTCTCTCATCATGAACTTTTTTGTAGTCACTAGATTAATTAGATATGAAATCTATGAATAGGAGTTGTGATGGCTTTGGTGACTAATTTAATTTTTTGTAGCTTATTATATAGAAAAAATTATAAAAAATATTAAAAAATAACTATCAAAATAATGGAGAGAAAAAAATATTTACAAATATGGTGTTCCTTTTCGCCACGTAAGCGTCAGCTAGGTGTTGGCACCTGTGTGGTTTTTTTTTAAAAAAATTCATAATTTTGTCCTTTAGAAAGACAAAATGAGTATTCTTAAATCAATACAATATACTGACTTTGTCCTTCGAAAGGACGAAATCATATTCTTAAATCAATACAATATGCTCACTTCATCAGTCGAAAGGACGAAATCAATAATAAACTGAATTTGTCTCTCTCCTCTCTTCTCTCTCTATTCACTCTCTCTCATCTCTCTCTCCTCTTTCTTTCTTTTTATTCTCTTTCTCTTCTCTCGCTCCTCTCTTCTACAGGACAAAATCATGAAAAACTAAAAAAATATATTCATTTTGTCATTCACAAATAAATTATATTTTATTTAAACTTTAATATTTTAATATGTAATATATAAGTAAGAAAAAATTAAATTAAATTTTCTTACTTTCTCCCCACTTCTCAGAGCTGGGGCACACGTCACGCACATGAGATAGAGAAAGGGAGAGAGAAAGAGAAAGAAGAGAGGAGAGGAGAGAGAGAAGAGAAAGCGAAGAGAGAGAAAGAGGAGAGACAAGAAGAGAGCTAGCCAAGAGAAGAGAGAGATTGAATAGAGATATAGAGAGGAGAGAGTGAATAGCAAGAGTGTGTGATGAGAGAAAAAGAAGAGAAAGAGAAGAGAGAGGAGAGAGAGTGAATAGAGAGAGAAGAGAGAAGAGAGAGAGCGAATAGAGAGAGAAGACAAAGTGATTAGAGAGAGAAGAGAGAGTGTGTGTGAATGGAGAGAGAGACAGGAGATAGTGTGTAAAGAGAGAGGAGAGAGTGAAGAGAAAGAGGAGAGAGAGAAAGACAAGGAGAGAGAGAAAGATAAGAGAGAGGAAATCAGAGAGGAGAAAGAGAAGAGGGGACAAAATAATTTCATTATTAATTTCATCCTTCCAAATAACAAAATGACTACATTGTACTAATTCCATCCTTTAAAAAGACGAAATCAATGCAATAACGAAATTATACAATTTTTTGCAAACAAACCAAACAGGTGCCAACACCTAGCTAGCGCCTACATGGCGAAAATGAACATCATATTGGTAAATATTTTTCTCTCTCTGTTACTTCAGTAATTATTATTTTTTAAATATTATTTATGTAATTATATCTATCATATGAAATATTTGAATAACATTAATTAAACTTTTGGTGACCAATAAAAAAATTTTGTATGGTAATTTATTGACTCTTATTTTAACCATAGATTTTGAAGTAATATTTACAACTTTAATAAAATAGAATTATTTTTGTTATAAATTTTTTATAGGGAAAATAGTTTGGGTTGTAAATGAGATTTGAGCTCAATTCAAACATAGGTTCGAGTTGCTGTAGTATATTTTCAAGCTCGAGTCGAAGTCAAGCATGTAGATGTTTGATCGAGCTCGAGCCGAGCTTTTTGAAATCGAACTCGGGTCAAACCCTCAAACTTTGGTTCGACTCAGCACGTTAGGACCCTTATCTGAGAGGGAGGAGAGGATCTCTTCTCTCTCTCTTTCCTCCTCTCTCCTCTCTCATACACACACTCTTTCTCTGGTCCTCTCCTCTCTCGTATCTCTCTCTTTTCTAGTATGGGGGGGTTGGATCCAACGCCGACCCCGCTGCTCCTCTTCCCGCACCGAGGTCGTAGGCTATTAAATAGCGTGAGTGAAATTTTTCCTGAGCGGAGAGAGTGGTAGAGAGAGCATTAATTTCTTCCCCCCTCTATCTCTCCTCTCTTCTTTAGTTCTTTCTTTCTCTCTCTCTGCTCTCTCTTTTTTCTTACTCTCTCCCTCTCCTATCTCTACCCTCTCTCTCATCCCCTCTTCTCTCTCTCCTCGTTCTCTCCCCTCTTTCTCTCTCTCTCTCTTCATTCTCTCTCTACCTCTTTCTCTTCTCTCTCCTCTCTCATCTATCTCTTCTTTCTTTCTCTCTCTTTTATTATATATTATATTTTAAAATTAATTAAAAATTAAAATAAAATATATTAGCTACGCATAGAAAAATGTGTCACTAGTACCCTTGGTAGTAGTGACGTATATGCATGCTCGCTACTACCTAGGGTACTAGCGACGCAATTTCTTAAGCGTCACTAATATAATTGATTTTATTTTTTTATTAATTTTAAAATATAATATATAATAAAAAATTCTAAATTAATTTCTCCCCTTCTATCTCTCCTTTCTTCTTTCTTTCTCTCTCTTCTCACTTCTTTCTCTCTCATCTTATCTTCTCTCTCCCTCATCCTCTCTTATCTCCTCTCTCTCTTTCTCCACTCTCTCTACCTCTTTTCACTCTCTCTACCTCTCTCTCTCTTTTCTCTCATCCTCTCATCTTTCTCTCTGTTCAGTACTTTCTCCCCTCTCTCTCTTCAAAAGTCTTTCTCCTCTCTCTCTTCTCTATCATGTCTCTCTCTTCTTTCTCTCTTCTCTGTATTCTCTGTCTCATTTACGCGTGTGAATGTGAGCCTCATCTGAGGAGTGGAGATAAAGCAGAGGAGTTTTATTTTTTTATTATATATAAAAATAATAAATAAAATATATTATATTTATAAAATTTTTAAATTTTTTATTATATATTATATATTTAAATAATAAATAATATATAAAATAATAATACTATTAACGATGCTTTTTTAAAAGCATCAATAATAGTAGTAATTTTTTAATAAGCATCACTAATAATCTTATTTTAAAAAAATACTTTATTTTATTTGAGATGTATTTTTTAAATGTTGCTAATAATATAATTATTAACGACTCTTTGGTAGAAATGCCTCTATTATTAATATTAGTTGTGATGCTTTTATAAAATCATCGTAAATAATTTTAATTTTAAAAAAAATAAAATTATTAACAATTTTTTTTAAAAAGTATCTTAAATAGTATTAATATTAGTGACGTTTTTATAAAATCATTGTAAATAATTTTAATTTTTTTATAAAATCATCATAAATAATTTTAATTTTTTTTAAAATAAAATTATGAATAATTTTTTTAAAAAAGTATCTTAAATAGTATTAATATTAGTGACACTTATCGTTATTATTTCTACTATTAGTAATACTTTTTAAAAGTATCATTAATATTTATAAATTTTATAATACTTTTATATGCGTCATATATAGGAATTTTTAGTGACACTTTTTATTTTATTTTTAATAATTTCTTTTATTGTAGTGAAAGAAGAATGACAAAAGGATAAGGCCATAGAAGACGATGGGGTAGTCGACCAACACAGCCTGAAGGTTGGCGGCTGACTGACGGACCGCTTCACCAGCTCCCAATCGCTTCCTGTAATGCTAACCCAGAATCGCCTCGATGTAGCCCTCAGGCTCTCCTGAGAGTTCCTCTTGTTTAGCTGGAAATCATGACCGGGTGGATAATCAATAAAGATTGTCAGTTTGCACCTCTATCATCCCAAGTGCACTTTGACATTTTTTTGGGGTACAATTGGGAAGTTAATGTTGCAAGACGAAATGATTATTTGACCCATCAGGAATGAAAGGGAAGGCCAAAAAATTTGTCCCATCTAAATAATTCCATTTGGATCGATTTAAGTAAATAATTATTTTAAAAAATATTACTGCTGACTAATTTCCCTTATCGAGTCCCACCATTCAATAAAAGTCCCTATTATTCTAAATAAAATATATAATAAAGCCATATAGAGAGAGTAATGCGTGATGACATTAGGCCATTTGGATCCTGTAGTAGCTATTTTAATAACCTAATCCACTTGCAAGACTTGGAGTGAGCGATCGATCAGGCCCTGAAGTCATGACATGACAGTCATGACTTTGGATGGGTTCGTAAATAAACATCCAACTGCAGAAAGGCGAGCTAGACTATGACTCCCATGGAGAGTTCCTGTCCAACTGGGAAGAGCGAAACTCCTTTTACTTTTACTTCTGTGGGAGTCGTCGTCCAATCTGGGCATTTACTGAATACGACCCATTCACAACTCGAGAAGCAAAACAGTGGGAATAGAAGAAGGCCAGACCCGCAAAGGTGAATGAATGAGGAGAGGTTCCAGGAAACCGGGGTACCTTGCGCTCAAAGCGAAGAGATGCCAGCGACTTCCTGTTTTGTCCTTCCGGCCCGTGTCTGACGCACTCCGCCGCGTCAGCCTGAAGGCGGTCAGAACCCCCCGGGCCCCACCCTTGGTCTGGTCAGCATACACTCACGGCACCTGCAAACTCCGTTATCTTCACACATCTGTTTCCAAACCGGTTCGGTGTCCGGTTTGACTTTTTTCCTTAAGCCGGTCTGACTTTTTAAATACTTCCTAATATTTTAGAATAGGTGTAATTTAATTTTTTAAAATAAATTTAAATTACTTATTTTGAATGGAGTGAGTATTTGTTTGATACAGTTTGCATTAATAGTAGTGTATTATGTGTATATCAGCGAACCTTCATGAACTACGTGACCCACACATCATATTTACCATGTAATAGTTTTTAAGAGGGCTTTAATATTCCTCTTTGATCTATATGATTTAGACATGACCCGCTTCTAACCCAACGGGGTTAGTCAACCTAAGTTAAATTTTAGCATTTAAAACCTCCAACTTCAGAAGGGGCACAATAGAGGTTGAAAGCTTCAGGGTGGAGAAGTGCTTGCTCAAACAATACTGCCAAGTTACATAGGGGTGGAACAACATATATAGCTGGTTGTAAATTTCATAATTAATGGCTATGGTCAATTGAAGTCTTGGCTATGCCTGCTAATTACCTAGCCAACTCTTTATAAATACCACCTTTTTAACAACTACAAATCTTATCTTGACCCTGTAGTAAATTAAAAAAAAAAATGTCCCATCCCAATCCCCATGAGTTTGGTCAGACCAGTTTGGTTTTATGAGCTTAGGCAAGAATCGACCCAGATCGGCCTACCCCGACCAAACCGTAAAATCCGCTGTCTGAGGCTCTGAGCCGGACGGACGTTCCAGTGAGTGGAATTATCATTTGCGCGCTCCGTCTGGGAAAAACCCCCTCGCGACAAAAGTTCGTTAAAGACGGCCAACTTCGCGCGTTTAGCTCCGACAGAGATGGGACCCACATCTCACTCGCCCGCCATTTTCGCTCTATTAATATGCGCCTCTTCCCCATTCGCGTCTTCACCATCTCCCCTCAAATTGCATGGGTCCTTGCTTTTCTTTACAACACCGCGGCGGCGCCACCCTCTCGACGGCGAAGGTCGTCACCGAATCCGGCCAACTCCAGGAGTACTCCATCCCGGTCACTGCCGCAGAAGCCCTCCTCCACCTCGATCCCCTCACCTCCTTCTTATGCTCTTCTGACTGCCTCTTTTTCGACGAGGCCATCCCGGCTCTCCTAGCAGCGGACCTCCTCCAGCTAGGCCAGATCTATTTTGCGCTCCCCCAAAGCATGCTGCAGAGTCCGTTGAAGGCGGAGGACATGGTGGCTCTAGCTGTGAGGGCCAGCGGAGCGCTGGCGCAGGCCGGAATGGCGGAGCGAGGTTGGAAAAGGCAGAGTAAGAGGATTAGGGTCTCCGCGTTTCTGGACGTGGGTGTCATAGGTGGAGAACGGGATCATGTTGATTGGTCTGAGAAGAGGGTGGATAAATTTGGTACTGCGGCTCCGGCAAGATTCTCAAGATCTGGGTCGATGAGGAAGCTGCAGAGGAGCACATCGAGGCGAGCAAAGTTGGCGGTCCCATCTTTCAAGATGAAACTCAGCACCATCAATGAAGGAACTGTTGCATCTTGATTGCTTCTGATTCTTAGTTCTAGAGCAAAGAAGATACTTTTTAAAATTATTTAAAATGTAAATTCACATAATTTATTGGCCCATGGCCATCAATTTTTTTCATGTAAATATGAAATGTCTTATTATTATTTGCATCTTGTAAGTTATGAGATGTATTTCTTTCATGTTATTTGTGATAAGATCAAGTTTCATGCTCCTGTCTTAGTGTTTAGGGATGGGTAAATCTCTATTAATGGACAGTGTAAGTGCTATGTCCGCATGGGAAGAGTTTTCATATTCCTATCGAAAATGAGCCCAACGTAAAGAATGTAGGTGAACCCTTAATATTTAAGATCGATGATGCACACTCTAGCGCGTTAGTATAAAACCAGTGATGTTAAAATTGTATGTCATTGATCTCATGGATAAAGGGTTCCCACGCATTCTTTACGCTGGGCTCATTATCAAAGAGGAGTCTTAAAAATGCTTTTAATAGCATAATGTTTATTTTTTGTATATCACATCACATATGTAGGCGTGGTCGGCAAGTTTGTGACCGGCCAAAGTTCATTTCAGGTGTGAACAATGAAGTTTAGTTATCTATTTATACTACTCTATAAAGCATGAAGCCAAATTGTTTTCCCCTAGAATGACCGGCATGTTTGGTTGATAGATGATGAAATATGTTCGTTGTTGTAGGACAAATATGTAATTTTAACAGGAAAGACTAGGCAAAGAAGAAAACTCAAAATTTAACGCCGCCTAGTAGGAGTTTATGTTGTAACCTCAATCGAAGTAA
This sequence comes from Saururus chinensis, assembly GCA_035235625.1. Lineage (NCBI taxonomy): Eukaryota > Viridiplantae > Streptophyta > Magnoliopsida > Piperales > Saururaceae > Saururus > Saururus chinensis. The sequence goes on from CP141140.1 coordinate 57,435,967, forward strand.
TATGCTCATCATCTCTCATTATTGACTTTAGTGTCTTGGAACACCCGTGGGTTGAATAATCCAAATAAAGTAGCATGAAACTTAACTATGATATTAATGTTGGTATTCTTAGATTGAATAAAACTAAAATTAATAACAATAATGCATCGAGATTTTGATCCCTAATTAGTAGATCTTAGTTTTTATATGATTATTCTTTTCATTATTTGGGTTGGATTTGAATTGATTGGAATCCCCACTTGTTTACTTTAACTAAGATTCAAGAGGAAGCTCAATTAATTCATTCTCAGGGCAACGAATTCAGGAAAATTTCTCTTTTTATTGTACCTTCATCTATGCAAGCACTTTTGTTGAAGATCACAATAATTGATGAAAATGGATTGTTGATACTTCTTCTCATATTGATATGACTTAGTTGCTCATTGGTAATTTTAATTCAGTATTTGAGAAAATAGAGAAGCAAGGTGGATTAGCTATCCATAAAACTTATATTACTAAAATCAAGGGGTATCTTCACATAGTGTCTCTTAACTTAAACTTGATCCAGCTTCAACTTGGAGTAATAAAAGCACAAGGAAAATAGTCTCCAAACTAATTAGAACACAGAAGAAAGCACGTTGAAGACAAGGGACATATTTAGTTAAGTGAAAAATTAGACATATTTTGGGTTAAGAGAAAATTAAAATAATTAGTTTAAAAAATAATTATCTTATTGATCCAACTGACTTGGCTTGGTCATCGGGCAGTGATGGTGTGACATAGCCTACCTAATTTTATGGGTTCAATTTATATCTCCCTCACAAAAGTAGGGTGGCACAGGGGCCCAACTTTAAAAATAAAATTTATGTCTTATATACTAACTACATTATCTTCTTCTAATGATATAGGAGTATTCATTTCCTTCAACTAATTGATAAGTGTGATTCTCATTTATTTAAAAGTATGTTTGGGCTCTGAATACCCAACAAGCCTATTTGTATGGGCTTCTCATAAAATAAATTTAGCCCATATTTACCCACTTTCTAACACAATGAACAAAAAAATATATATCTACATTTGATCTAAATAGACATTGGTAGATAATTGTTCAACTAGTTAGCTAGCAAATGTATGTTTATCATCTCTATTGTCCCAAGTGCACCTGGACATTTGTTTGGGTTCAATTAAGAAGTTCATCTTGTATAAACAAGAGTACATGAAAGAAGGGGATAAAAAATATTTCCTCCCTCTTATATTAATAGATCTGTTAAGAAAAAGATGTCTCACATTAATAATTTTATTGGGACGAATTTAAAGTGGTTAAGTATTTAAAAGAGTATTTCACAAGCTATTTCACTTTTCTTATATGTGAATCCCACCATTCAATAACAGTCATTATTTTTCTAAATAAAGCTATAGAGGGAATAATGTCTGACGACATTAAGCCATTTGGACCACGCATCGATCCTGTAGAGGCTATTCCAATAACATAATCCGCTAGCAAGAGTTGGAGTCTACTCCAAGTCATTCCTTCAAGAAGTGGGACATGCACAGTATAGAGAAAGATGACCACATCGATCAATCCAACTGCAGAAAGGCCATATATATTATCTCTCTTACAAAAATCCAACGGATGATGGGGGCAATCCCATGGAGAGTTCCGGTCCAGTTGAGCAGAGAGAAACTCCTTTAATTTTGTGGGAGTCGTCGTCCAATCTGGGCATTTAATTACTGAATACGACCCATTCACAACTGGGAGGCAAAGATGTCAAACTGGAACAGAAGACGACCTGAAAACGAAGGAGAATGAATGAGCAAGTTCCAGGAAATCGGGTTGGACAGGAAGAAGCTTCCTTGTGGTCGAAGCGAAGATGCCAACGACTTCCGTTTCGTGCGTCTGAAAAGGATGAGACCGTCACGTGTCTGATTGCTCCGCCGCGTCAGCCTGAAGACGGTCAGAATGCCTGACTCCTTTCCTTGGTCAGCTCGCCTTCTCCCACGGTTATCCCTGGAAACTCCGTTATCTGCACTTCCACACGTCTGGCTCCTAACCTGTTCGGAAACCGGTTTGGCCCTTTTATCCACGGACGCGAATCTGCTGGGGAGGGTATTTCCGCTCAGCACCGATTGGCCACCAATGGGTACCTTCCACGTTACAAAGGTCAGCAGATTCATGGAGACGCTCAATTTGGATGGCATTTGGGTTCACGGTGACATGAAACCAGGAATTGGTTCACGTTCACGGACCTGGGATTTGGGTCAAATTTAATTTAATAGACACAGAACCAGAAACCCGGTTTTCTAACCAAGACAAAACCAGGTTACAAAAACCAGCCTCTCGTACAGTGCAGCATTATCGCTGCAACGTTGCAGCATTATTAATGCAACGTTACAGCAATATCGCTACAACGTTGCAGCGTTATCGCTGTAACGTTGCAACGTTATCGAGGAACGCTGCAACGTTGTAACAATAACGCTGCAATGGTGCAGCAATAACACAGCACCATTGGGATATCAGTCCAGCCAACCACAACTATCAGATCACAGTTTAGAAACAAAAAACTGTCGAAAATGTTATTTGTATTGACTCTGTCCAATTTTTAGATTTTTCACTTCTCTGTTTACTGCCTTAGACAATTCAAACTAAACTGTTAAAAAGACAAACTCACTAAGGGACAATCACGAAAACCTTGATCATGGAAAATCACAGGGGCTTGGCAAGTGATACAACTATGTCCATCTTTATAATGTGAGCCTAATAAGTCATGCTGGAAATATACCAGTTATATCCATTTTGTCTTGGGAATAGAGATAATATATATTACATTTCTTCTTTCAGTTATTTGTCAATAAACATGGGAAGATATCTCAAGATTTCCCGTTCCATATACGATCAAATCATCCTCTAGCTGCAAATTCTCATTAAGTAGATGTGTCAATACCGTAACAAACATAAACCCTTCATTATTACCCTTCTATATGTTCTAAGAGATGTGTATGCCCGATCAAGAGTGCAGAAGTCCCTGGTCTTCTCTAGGAGGCTCATATAAAGCAAGGTGTATTTACGGATGCAAGTAATGAATTTTTGTGAACTTTCAGATAAACTGACTTCCATAAACTTCTTTTTTCCACCAAGACCTCGAGTTTTCCGCCTGTTTATTAAAAAAAATTAGTGACACATTTTCCTTTATCACCAAAATAGAAAGACATAAGCTATCAATATGGTTTTACTCTTACCTGCCCTTTCTAACCATCCCATCAATCTCCCACATATTAATTGTAAATGAAGAACGAGAAGACCCGAAGCGTAATGAGAGTTCATCCTTAGCATGTTCAAAGTCCCCAGCTTGACGCCTTCTCAGTAAAGGCCTTGAGCCATCTTATACCTCGCATTATGGAAATGTTTGAGCTCACCTTCCACACAAATTTTAAGAGCTGAAAGGCAATCCTTAAAAAGGATGTTCCAGGCCTCTTCCAGTTGGGGTAGCTCATCATCCTTTGGTTTCTTCTCAGAGCTAGCTTCTATATTGTTTTTAGCAGTCATATGAAAATGAAGCTCCTCATCACTCCAACCAAATATCTTCAATACAAGATCCTTAGTTGGTACTGATCGAAGGAATGTGCAGTTACAACTTGATAAGGCAATGGTTATGTCAAAAATGAATATCAATATTTCAAGTTTAGCAGACACAAACACAACAGCATTCACTGACATTTCTCTCAGACTTGAGGAAATGTTAGTTTCATTCACAGCTCCACCGTTACCAATATTTTTGTTGACGAATTCAGTAACTTAGCTAATGGTTTTTCTTGACATTATTGGAGATCCATCCCAACATTCTATAGGCAATCTCTATCATCCAACATAAAAAAATCTCAAAAAGGTGATGTATAAGACACCCTTTCTCATCAAGTCACATTGTTAGGATGATGAACATCTGTCAATATAAATTATATAAATTGCCAGTTTTAACACCATTCAGGCTAGAATAAGAAACCACTAGGAGTACTAGGCATTCAAACTGAAGACCTTGTGAAGGTTCCTCTTATTCTTTGTTCAGCCAAGGCGCAATTCCAGTTGGTCTAACTAAAATTATGAAAGATGGTGCTAAAAATAAATACTAAAATCTTGACAAAACATCATTTGCATATAGTATAAAAGTAGGTGCAATAGATTACTCAAAATAGGGGAAAAGAAATTAATGAGCTTTTGTTTTTCTCAACTAATGACCACCTGTAGTGAAGATCCAACAAATAAAACATTGACAAAAGGCTATGAGAAAACTAGCCTGAAGGGCATCCATATTCTGCTTTCCACCTTTATAAAGTAACTTCAAACGCGAAGCATGCATCCTATAAACAGTATCTACATCTGAATTAATCAAGTTGAGAGCTTTCTGGTAGTAAGAAAAGGCCTTTGCGGCTGGGTACTTCATCTTTTCACAAAGTTTACCCAAGTAGAAAGCATGCAGCCAGTCAGGCCTACAGTATAAAAAGATGCAAAAAATTAACATTCCACTTTGTTGATCAGGGACATGCAAAGGAATACAGGTCAGGACTGGCAATAGCATACTTGTACTCAAAAGCTTTCTTGAAGTGTTTCATATAATTCTGGCACAGAAACATCTAGATTTCATTCTTTTTTGGTACAACAGTTCTTTGATCATAAAATGGAACAACATTCTGAAGGCTGTCATAATACACTAGCGCCAGTAACTCGTGCATCTGACTCTGAATATGATCACATTAAGAAATCAGATGGGATTCTAAGCAAATGAAACAACAATCAACATAAATAAATTACTAAGGTCGTAAAACTTACCTTCTGATAAGGAGTTGTTGCTACAACCACACTCATTAACGAACATCTCCTAGCCCTTCTTCGACTAACTTCAACTCTCTGAGGTAAAGAATGATGCTTTCTCCATTCCACAACATTTATGTGCTTGCTGCCATCATTCGGCAGCAAATCTACCTCCTGAATAAGAATGCCTCATTATGTTATAGTTGAAAAATTATAAAATCATTTGGCAATAATGTCAGCAAAGACAGCTCGCACTGATGCTTATCTGAACACAAAATTGCTTACCTCATCATAGATAGTTGCAAGCCGCTTCCAGTTGTCAAAGCGTAAGGGGTTGTATATTAATGTAGCAATGTTACGGCGTTAATGCGGCAACGTTGCGGCGTTAAAGCTGCAACATTGCAGCAATAATGCTACAACGTTGCAGCATTGCCCAATAACGTTGCAGCATTGCACCAATAACGCTGCAACGTTGCAGTGATAATGCTGCAATGTTGCAGCGTTATTGCTGCATCGTTGCAGTATTTCTTGGTAACGTTGCAGCAATAACGCTGCAACATTGTAGCGTTATTGGTGTAACGATGCGGCGTTAATGCTGCACCGTTGCAGCAATAATGCTACAACGTTGCAGCGTTGCCCGATAATGTTGCAACGTTTCACCAAAAACAGAGCAACATATACCTACAGAGATCCTCCTCAATCTTATCCATATTAACTATTCTAAAAAAAAGGGGTATGAACATAGCAAGTTACAAGTTTTATCATAAAAAAACACAGCCTACATAAGATTATAAACATAAAATGTTTACCTTTACCACTAACTGCAATTCAAAAGTGGTAAAGTTGATATGTTGCAATATGTAGCACAACCCCTGAATTGTCTTCCTCAACAACAGCATAAAAGAGCCGCATAATCATATCTATGATTGCAGTAGCCCTCATAGTCACTGAATTGTTGTCCTCAACTACAGCAGATTTTTGTAGCCACTAGGAGCATTTTTTTAATCGAAGGGCATCGTCCCTCCTCTCCTCATTTCATCTAGACTCTATCTCCCTTTCTCCCTAATTGTATTGCGCCTAGCTATGAGAGGCGGGAAAAGAAAAGTAAGATGGCGGTCAGTCAGGAGATGACACCAGAATCTGTTGTTTTTCTGAAAGGATTTTTACTCCTTGTCCAGAGGAACCAAGAGCTTCAGGAACAAAGAGGAGGTGGAATAAAGAGAAGACGAACCAAGAGCTTCAGGAACAAAGAGGAGGTGGACAACCAGAGGATGACTCACATTGAGGTGGAGTGCAATGGGTGCCGAAAACAGATGAATGAGTATCTTCCTCGGCTCCGATCTATGCGATAAGTCCAGTTCCGGCGGCTCTTGTTCATGATCGATCAAAAGGGAGGCACTACGGTGGACGATTCTGGTGGCGACGGTCGATGAAGAGGAAGTACAAGAGGCAGGAAAAAAGTCTTAGGTTTTTCTGAATTGTTCTGGTTTGCATCTTCTGTAAGAGAGGCGGGTTTTCTCAATTTGGTTTCGTCGTTGTTAGAAAACCGGGTTCCCGGATCCGCGAATGTGAACCAATTCCCGGTTCCATTTCACCGTGAACCCAAATGCCATCCAGATTGAGCGTCTCCGTGAATCTGCTGGCCTTTATGACGTGGAAGGCACCCATTGGTGGCCAATCGGTGCTGAGCGGAAATACCCTCCCCAGCAGATTCGCGTCCTTTATCCACAAGCCCGTCTGACTTTTAAAATAATCTCTCTATTTCACAATATGTAATTTGGCTTTTTAAATAAATTAAAATAATTTTTTTATGAAAAATTAAATAGGACTTTATATTGGGATGGAATGAGTATTTGCCTAATGTGGTTTGCATTAACGGTAAATTAGGGAGCTTAACTTAATTTTATGATTACCCCATTAAAGGTTTAGAGAGGGTTTTAATATTCCCCTTCAATCTACTTAACTTGTACATGACCCCCTATCTAAACCAGACTTTTTTTATGTTCTACAAGACCCTCTCCTAAAAAATACAATCGTGAGTCATGAATGCTACCTATAATAATCGAACCCGAGTTATTCCACCTAAAACAAATTATACTTTAAATTTTAACACGGGAAACCTTTCTGTCAAATAAATTTTCTTAAATAAGTCTTATAAATGAACATATATATCCTCTAACTTTCGAGAAAAAAATATTTAGTGGAATTGATCTACCACATGGCTATGGATAGGTTTATTTATCTCCTAACTCATAAATTAAAGTTAAAATATAAAATTACTCAATATAAAAAGTGTTAAAAGGTGAGTAGACCAATGCACCATGTGGCTGATGCATTAGCTCCACTAAATAATTTTTCCAATTAGATGAGGCACAATAAGGACTGAGGGCTATGAGGGTAGAGAAGTGCTAGCTTGATAATAAATACCCCTCCAATACAACCCCGCCTAATAACCTAGTGGACTCCTTAAAAATGCCCCATTTTAAACAACTCCAAATAACAAAGCCAATCCCAATCATATTGTAAAAAACTAAAGGAGATTAGGAGAAAGTTCAATCCCAATCCCAATCCCAATGAATTGGGTTATGAGTCCATCCAGATCCGCGTCAAACACCCCAAGAGCAAACCAAATATCTTTCAATCTGAGCCGGGCAAACACTCCAAACCGGAAGTAACGTTTGCTCCGTCTGCAAAATTCCCCTCCCAACAAAAGTTCGTTAAAGACGGCCATATTCGCCAGAATAGCTCCGTAAGCAATGGGGCCCACATTCCCTCCATTTTCGCTCTATATATAGCGCCTTTTCCCTCGCCCTCGTCTCCACAAACACTCTCCAAATCTCCCTCATAATTCCAATTGCATGGGTCCTTGCTTTTCTGTACAACACCGAGGCGGCGCCACCCTCCCGACGGCGAAGGTAGTCACCGCATCCAGCCGCCTGCAAGAGTACTCTATCCCGGTCACCGCCGAAGAAGCCCTCGTCCACCTCGGCACCCTCTCCTCCTTCCTTTGTTCTTCTGACCGCCTCTTCTTCGACGAGCCCATCCCGGCTCTCCTCGCTGAAGACCTCCTCCAGCTAGGCCAGATCTATTTTGCCCTCCCCGAAAGTATGCTGCGGCGTCCATTGACGGCGGATGACATGGTGGCTCTGGTCGTGAGGGCGAGCGGCGCGCTGGCCCAGGCCGGAATAGCAGAGGGCGGCCGGAAAAGGAAGAGTAAGAAGATTAGGGTCTCCCCATTTCTGGACGTGGGTATCATAGGTGGAGGAGAAGTGGATCACGTTGGTTGGTCTGAGAAGAGGGTGGATAAATTTGGTATCGCGTCGCCGTCACCGGCTCCGGCAAGATTCTCAAGATCTGAGTCCATGAGGAAGCTGCAGAAGAGCGCGTCGAGGCGGGCAAAGCTGGCGGTTCGATCTTTCAAGATGAGGCTCAACACCATCAATGAAGGAACTGTTGCAGCTTGATTAATTCTCCTTCTTCTTCTTGCCGGCACAAAGAAGATAACTTTTTGGGAACATTTTATAATGTAAAAATGAGGATTCACATAATTCATTGGCCCATGGCCACCAATTCTTTTGAGACCATGTATAGCCAGAGCTACAGCTCAAGCCAAAGCTGCAGCCAACTTTTTCCTTCTTATCATGTACATATGAAATGTCTTACATTATTATTTGCATCTTGTTAGTTATGAGATGTCTTTCTTTAATGTTATGAAAAGATTTTCTAAGAGCATTTGTAACAGAATGGATAAGATCAAGCTCCATGCTCTTGCATTAGGGTTTAGGGAAGGGTAAGACTCTATTAGCTAGTGGAATAGTTAGGTGCTATAATCGCGTGAAGTGTATTTTTTATGTGTGTCACATCGCGTAGGTTGGTGTGGTCGGCAAGTTTGTGACCGTCCAAAGTTCCTCTCAGTTGTGAACAGTGGAATTTAGTTTTAAAAAAAAGTGAGCTGTTTTGTTTGGCCATGATCACACAGAAAGTTTCCTGGAAATTGTTGGACTTAGATGTATGGTCGGTTCATATTGGTCTACATGTACAAATCCGTGCACGTTCACTAGGATCGAAGAATGTGAGTATGGACCTACGGCTTCTTACATGTCAATGTACATGTATTGTGGGCCCAAGTCACATGCATATACTTATTTATATTTTTATAATAAATATGTTAGGCGTGTGTGTGTGTATATATATATATATACACACACTTAATGGGCCCTAAGTAAGTGCAAGATACATGGGGACCTGCATGAACATATTAGGGGTTGGCCCACCTATGACCATAGCCAATAAGGGTGTGCTAAGACTCTATAAGCTTGAGCCCATACCCATAAATAATACACTACTAGTGAAGCCTAGCTATCTAGGAAAGTTCAAGTGCGCTTAGGTGTAACACCCTAGCCCGCGATTCAACCTGAGCTAGGGGTTCCAAAAAATCCAAGTTAAAAATTATAACCAAAATAGGAGCAACGCCTCTGTGTATGAGTCATAACGTTCCTCTACGCGCTCCAAAGCTTTACTACTTTCTTGTGTGTAGGTCAGAACAAACTTATTTTTTTAATTAATTTAGATCAGGCCAATGTTGCATTATCGTTGGTTGCCTTCATACATATTGAATAACATCTATGATGTCATTCCAATACAATAGGATCCAAATATGAATATACCTAGTGGCTATTACATGCATCAGATAGTATACAAATATGTACATCAGAATACATAAATCTGAATATTTAATCAGAGTCATACAAAAATCTCATAAATTATCGGAATCAAACATAAGTCAAAAAATCTGCGAAACCACACATCTCACTCTATTACAAAGGAGAGCAAAACACTAGCAAAATCATGCATCTCAGTCTATTACCGAGCAGAGCAGAACACATCAGGGTAGATCATATTAGATCTCATCTGACCATATCAAGTCATATCAGTACAGATCGGAGCATATCAAATCACAACACATCATATCAAAGCAGTTCAGATCAAACCAGAACATATTAGAACACATCATATCAGATCATAACATACATATTAATTAGCGCATGCATTCATATAATCAGATTAAATAAGAATGTATAGTTCCAGAAGTAGTAGCATTCGGAGTTGCTCCTTACTCCTAGGTATTCTCCCATTCAGATCGAGAGATGGCGGGTAGAACCACCTCTTTCTCTGAAACATTTCCCTCATTGCGTCCGAAGTAGATGGACAAAACCTCCCCTTTCCCGGAAATGCATCACTCATTGCACTCTTGAAAGCGGCAGACAAAACCTCCCCTTAACCCAGATGCACTTCTCATTTTTTACGCTGGTAGGTAGCATACATAACCTCACTTTACCAGGAGATACTTCTCACTCTATGCACCCATAGGCGACAAACATACCTTCTTCTTGCCCAGAGATGTATTTCTCTTTTTCTGCACCTATAAGCTATGGATAGAACCTCCCTTTACCCATGGATGTTTCTCACACTGTGAGGCTCTTCGGTGGAGCACAAAGCCCCCCGTACTTAGGGCCACATCTCTCGATGCAGCCCAATGATGGAGGACGAAGCCTCCTCTTTCTCATAGCAACTTCTCTTTCTTTGGGGCTTGAGGGTGGTGGATATAGCCTCCTCTTGCCCCTAGATGTTCCCCCTTCTCACTCTATGCACCCATAGGCGACAAACATACCTTCTTCTTGCCCAGAGATGTATTTCTCTTTTTCTGCACCTATAAGCTATGGATAGAACCTCCCTTTACCCATGGATGTTTCTCACACTGTGAGGCTCTTCGGTGGAGCACAAAGCCCCCCGTACTTAGGGCCACATCTCTCGATGCAGCCCAATGATGGAGGACGAAGCCTCCTCTTTCTCATAGCAACTTCTCTTTCTTTGGGGCTTGAGGGTGGTGGATATAGCCTCCTCTTGCCCCTAGATGTTCCCCCTTTTAGAGATGCCAACTCGAGGAATGGAGCATGTCATTGTGTAGATCACCCTTGAATTAGCTAGGAATTCTTTTGAACAAACAAAAACGGATACATAATAGGCCGAAAAACTCTCCTCAAAGTCTGCATTGGTTTCCTATTTACAAAGGAAACCCATGGGCATATGAACTATGATCGTGCACACACGCACCATGTGTAGCGCGCCTATGTAGCGTGCGACATGCTAGCCTCGGCCCATACCGCATAGCTGTGAAGCCTGGCTCCCACACATTGTGTGGGACCCAGGCCAAATTACGCAGGCCCTGTCATGCGGAAGGTGGGCCACCGTGCGTCGCTCAGGATGGCTTGCAATTATGCGAGCCCGCAAGCTCTACACTGGGTGGCGCAGCTGACACCAAGTTCTGGCGCCATCACTGCCACCAGCTATTTTTTCTAGTTATTTTAATATTATTTATATTATTTTATTTAAGTAACACGATAACTTCTTTCCCCAAAGTTAGAATTGAGTATTATTGGTACCAATGGACTTGTATTGAAAGGCCGTTCAAAACTATATCACACATGGGTAGGATTTCTTGTACTTTTTAAGTGTGACCCACCCATGTGGCACACTTCCTAAGGTTTTATGTGTTCTTTGATATGTTTCACTCGTTACTTCGAGCTCTACTCATGTATAGAGATTTCATATTTTGAAACCCCCTAAAATTTATCTAAAAATTATATAATTACCCCTAACCCCTCGGGTCAAGGGTAATCAAAAAATAGGTCGTTACATTAGGAGTCTTAGCCCATGTGGGTAAATGAGTCCAATCTAAATATAATGAGAGTCATAACCCCCACTGTAACATCCAGGAATTTTTAAAATTTTTGAAGTCGACCACGTGGAATTAGGGTGTTGGAATCCTTGACCTTCTTGTGAGAATAACTTGATCATTGGTTAAAATTGGTGGCGAAGACTTATATAGATGAAAAATAGGCAGAAAGATCTTTGAGATGCCACTAAGAACGCGCAAATTAGAGTCCGGATGATGGAGATACAACCGTTCAAAGTTATATATAACATGCAGGGCCCATTTACCCGAATTGGATGAGTGAATCATCCATTTAAATCACAATACATGCCCGATTAATTAATATTATGAAATTATATTTTAGGGCCCAATTAGGTGGCCTAAGTGGGGATGTTTGACCCATACTCCTTAGGGGATTAGGAACCCTACTCCTCATGCTTATAAAAACCTAATTAGGGGTCTTAAGGTGGGGAGAAAGCCTTTAGCTATTATGGAAGAGATAGAGCCGTTGGAGTTTTTCCAGCGACTGGAGCAAGAGCATGGCCGGTAACGGAGTCGGGGAAGAGGGAGCTCGAATCTCCAAAGGCAGTGGATCAACAACAACCTGGTGTGTAAGGTAGAATAGCTCAACATCCTTTTAACTTAAATTATATACATGTATAAACCAATTCAATTAACAAAAGAGCCAGCTAGAAAACCTTTGGTTGTATGCTAGACCAACTCTTTCGGCCAGCAAAGGGGCAAAGCTTGAATCTTTGCCTCCTCTGTTAGTCGGGCAATAGGAGGCAGAAATATGCTTGTAGTTTGGACCGCCGCTGTGCCCCTGTTCATTTCCTAGTGATTTGTGAAATCAAAGAAGAAAGGAGGTGGTGCAGGCCATACTACCGACGGCGGGCTGGCATCAGGGCAAAGGGTTCGGAATAAAGAATCAAATTAACAAAGTAATTCCACAATTTAACCATTCTTCTTTAACTTATATGAATTTATTCACAACCTTGTCTCACACCAGAAAAATTACATCGAGTCAATGAAGTTAAATAGTACCATTGAGTACAATTTTGGACCTATTAGATATCAATAAGGCTTTGAACAAAATGGCATAAATACCATTATGAGCGAACCACCACATTCGTATAAATGAATGTGCGAGTCAAATTGAGAGTGAAGCCTTGGGAGGGGGCAACGACTTAAAATCATTAGAAGGACAATTAGATGACTAGAATAACCAAAGGGAGGGTACCATACTTCAGGTGGTAAAATTACCCTAATGCCCTTAGGGCAATATATTCTGATTTCACCTAAACGGATACCCTAGCCTAGCAAGAGTCTAGGGAACCCTCTGTATAATAATAACTTCAAATGGAAGGGGTGTGGTGTGACCAGTAGGTGACACGAAGACCTTTATAAGTCTTAGTGTCGCAAGATACAAGGGAAAGAATCCTAATTTTTAGGGTTTAAAGCAACATATTACACGTATTTGCAACCCAATATATTGATCAATTAGAGTATTTTATACGTAACTAGTGCAATGCGTTAGAGTTGTTTACACTCTTGTGCTTGAATTTCCTGAGCCCTAGCCCTACAAATGAGTGCAATGGGCATCCGTTTATTATTTATTTATGCACTTGTGTGGCTGCATGTTATTTATGTTAATTATTCTGATACATGCATTTATTATTGATGTGTTAATTTATAATGGCAACTTGGGATAATGAAGTTTAATAAAGAGATATTGGTTGCATTTAAATTAGGAGGAGAACATCTAATCAAGATGAAGACTAAAATACCCTAAATAGGGTTTGAAAACCATTCTATGGAGTGAACGAGGCCATGACATAGAATTTTACCTTGGTTAATGAGCCGAGGGTAGTTATGAGAGTGTGCCTGAGTCTCATGGAGACTATTAGGGTTTGGGATGTTATTTGAGTTATAGTTCAGTGGATGAACTATTTATTGGGCCAATTCACAATGTGAAGAGGACTCAAATGGTTGGGTGAATACTTGACTGGATGAAAATAATATAGTTTAAGTTTTGAATGTTGGGGGGGAGGGGGGGGGGTCAATGGTCATAGAGACCTAAGGCTTCTATAGATACATTAGTAATATCTTAAAAGACATTTTCTCCCTGAGATGGGATGGTGGAGATTGTGATACATTTTTTTCATTGCCACAATGGTTTGGGTATTGACCAGAGAGGTCTCTATTGCGGGTTTTCTGCAGGTCTTCCCAAGATCATATAGTGCGTACAAAAAACATAGTTGTATGAGCATCATGGAAGGCTTGTGCTTCTCGCCAATCTGTGTCCATGAGCATAGTTGAGATTATCTTCTCCATATTTGTGGAAGGTTATTGAGAGCCCTAGGGATTTGGGTCAAGCTGCTATTAAACAGTCTACTCCAATGTTGGAGTCTTATGTTTGGGAATTTCTTCGAGAGTCGAGTTATCTCCGAGTAAATATATATTATATTAAACCTAGAGTTGGGTTTAAACGATGAAAGGTATTAATTATTGAACAACGGTTGTAAAATAATTAATAACATTGTTTGATATTGCTCTATTTTCTTCCTTTTCTTTTCTTTGCTGCAAACTGCACCTTTGTTTTTAAACTTGCTCCTAATGGACATTGGCTGCTCTATTTGTTTCTATTTATCTTCTAGAAAGAGAATTGAAATGAACCCCTGGTGTTTCCCACGTTGAAGTTGCTACCAATTTGGTCTTGTAGCTTAGTCCTTTCTATATGTTGTTGTTGCCTTCTTTCCTTATTCTTCTCAATGGCAAGCTACTGGTCCTTCTTTATTGATCTTCCTCATCTTTATTCTATTTCTCACTTTGGCCTTAACCACTCCTAACAATAGACTACTAAAATCTTCATAAATCAATGCAAAGTTTCCAAATGAAGACTCACACGAAAGAGCTTGGGTCTCACCTTTCTCCTGAAGTGTAAAACTCCATCAAAAGTCCACTTTGTTATCCAGCCAATTGAACCCTTTTTTTTACACAAGTGCACATGATAAATATACATTGCAGTGGTGAACATAACCAATGTAGCAACTCATGAATGCTTCCTAGCTATTCTTCCCCTCTATTCAGCAATCACAACTTCTCTAAAAAAAATTCTCATTTTCCTTTCCTCAATAGCTAAGGATCCCACTTATTCACACTCTCTTTCTTACCAACAGCTTTGTTCAATCATTTAACAAATTCCTTACTAGCATCCACTGAAGCCAGCTAGTTTCATATGCTTCCGAGTTAAAATTCTTCAATTCATGTTTCTATTTAGCTTATTTTGGACATTGAACTCCCAACCATTATTCAAACTCAAATGAACTCTAATAAGCCATTAATATATCAAAGAAAAACTAAAATACTAAAATTAAGGACATATAAATAATAGAATATCATGTATATCAAATACCCTCAAACCTACATTTTGCTAGTCCTCAAACAATACTAAATTTTTTAAAAAAAATTAACAACTCCACTTTCACATGAAATTGTGATTTCATTTAGTATATTTAACAAGCCTTTAAACCTCTAGCTTACACTAGTGGACAAGTTATAGTCTCATGAGGGTTTGTAGTAATATACCAATAAAATTCAAAACTTTAAAAAATAAAATAAAATAAAATTGACACCAAAGAAAATTTTACAAATCAACTCCTCTTAAACATGTGACTCTATTTAATAATATTAGGCATACATGAGTGCAATGCACAATTGACTTTTGAAACAATGATTCATTTTGACAACTTCATATTGGTGGCAATTGCTCATACATAACTTAATAGTTTTTTTTAAAAATAAACATTGCCAAGTGATTACATAATCACAATTTTATTAATCTAACAACTCAATGTGTCTCACGTCAACTAAGAAATTTAAATTTAATACTAAAAAATAGACATTAGCATCCATTCATTCTCAAGAAATCATAGTAGAGAGCCATGAAAAACTTTCCTCAAAAAGAAAACACCCAAGAATACCTAACAAATAGATTTAGGATATGACTATATACTGTGTTACTAAAGATCTCTTTATGTCTTATTCATCGAAGACCACATCTCTTGATAACACAAATTCTTTTGTTTTAGGATTAAAATATTTGTAAGCCTTAGATTCTCCTCTATATCCAATGAAACTTACTTCTCTTTTGTATACGAATGTGAGCATAAGTAATGCATTCACAAAATTTAAAGTAGCTTACTTGTGATTTTATTTTCTATTATGACTCATATGGTGTCATGTTTTGTACCACCTTTGTTGGAGACCCATTAAGGAAGCATGTGGTCATATTAATGACTTTTGCTTAAAATTAATTTGGATGGTTCTTCCCTTTAATATATTTCTTGTCATCTCCACAATAGTTCTATTCTTTTTTTTGCTACCCAATTTTGTTGAGTTGTGTAGCAAGTTGATAGGTCTCTTTTGATGTCATATTTTTTAAAAGATTTTCAAAATTATCTTAATCTAAAATCACCCCCACAATCGGCCATCAAGGCTTTTAATTTCTTTCCACTTTCATTTTCTACAAGTGCATTAAATTGCGCAAATGTAGAAAATGCATCAAATTTAGCATCTGTAAGATATACCCACATCGTTCTTGTAAAATTATCTACAAAGAGTACAAAGTACAATTTCTTGTTGAAGGATCTTGTGTTTTTTGGTCTACATATGTTGGCATGAACAAGTTCAAGTGGTGATTTGATCTCCACGTTGACTCCAAAAAATTGTATTATTTGTTGTTTTCCATATGTACATTCTTCACAAATCTTTTCTTCTTGATTGATTCTTGAAAATCCAAAAACTATGTTCTTTTGCTTAAGCAAAGTTAGACTCCTATAGTTCAAGTGTCTAAATCTCAAGTGCAATAATAAAGAGTCATCCATATGAATAGCCTTTATCCCATAATATGCACAAGTACGTATAACTAATGAAAATACCGTGTTTGGTGTCATTTTGACTTTTTTTTATCACTTGTACCATGTTTTTTTATCAATTTTAATACATTCATCTTTGTCAAAATGCAATTTATAACCTCTTTGCATAAGTTACCTAACACTAAGCAAAATTTGTGTCAATTCAGGAACATAAAGAATATCATGAATGAGTTTATAACCACCAATTTTTGTTTGGACAACTATAATTCATTTGCCCTCAAGCTTTTGCATTTTCCATCTCCAAGTTTTACCTGAGAGTTGACCTTCTGTTGAAGTTTCACAAAGCTTTCCCAGTTCCCGTTATGTGGTTACTACAATCACTATCCAAGTATCAAATATCTTTTTTTTCCCTCTTGTGTGTTCATGCAAGAGTAGAATTGATAACTTTGTTTATCTTCTTCTTTCTCAGTAAAATTTGTTTGGTCCTTGAGTTGAAACTTACAATCTTCTGGGGCATAAGTGCGATTCTTACATGAGAAATGAGGGTTTTCAAAAAATATTTTGTGTGTTTAATTTCTTGAATATTATGTGTTTATTTATTTTGTTTGGACTCCATTGATGTAGACTTCGACATATCGGCAAATACGTTGATGAAGATGATGCTACTGAGCACTAAACTCAGGAAAGTAAATACAGTGATAAGTTCAAAAAAGGGAAAGAGAAATTTCTTCTATGAATATTCAAAATTTTTAAAGCAAAAGGTTAATATTGTCAAGCATCAACACGTCAATGCTCATGTTAGTGGAAATCTGGGCTACTGTCGACAAGCTCTAACACTCCAGTGCTTGTGTAACTAAAGTGCATAATTTCTATTCTCAGTAGACCATCAATGCGTCAGTGAGAATGGTGCAATTTTTCAACTGCTGTGAAACTACCATACAATGCGGTTGTGTGTAGTTTTGAGTGCAGTTATGCCCCCGAATTTGGTTGTTTTTTCTTTCCTATAAATACCTTTAACACCCCATGACCCAAATCTTTTTGAATTTCTTAATTTGAGTTAAAAATAAGATATTAGAGCACATCAAAGTCTAGAGGAAGAGGGGGGAAGGTGTACTTTGGAGACCTTGCATCTTGGTGGGAGAAAACATAAGATTGCTAACCTTGTTACCATTTAATGGCTATGAATAGATGAATTAAAATGCTTATATGTTTGCTTATGAATATAAAAATATGTTATAGTTAATTTCTATTATTTATGTCATGATGATGATGTGAGATTATGTTTTTGAGTTCATGATGATTATATGTTAATAAAAGCATAGTTTTTCATAATGGGTTGGTGGCATGAAGTGAGGATTGAACCATGTTATCTGTTATTTTCTTCCCATTCACTGGCATGAACATTGACATGTTGGTGAGAATGTCGTTAGAAGGAGGAAGATAATAGTACTAACATTGATATGCTGAGACATGTCGATGTTAAACTAGTCACCAGCAGTGAAATCGATTGGTGAGCTAGGCTCTTACAACTAACCTACTATCGATAATTTATGTATCAACAAGACGTCAAAGGTCATTGACACTCTGTCCAACACGTCGGTGTGGTAATCGATGATATATCAATGCAAATCATTTCAACCATAATTTTTTATATATGTTTATGAACTTCATAAATATTATAATAGTATGAATTTCCCTGTATTTGAATGCATGAGCGAATGGTGTTGAGCATGTATTATGTAAGGGAAAGTAAACATTAATGCATGTGTGAATCCTTGAGATAGATATTTACTCTTGACTAGGGCATTTTGATACTTAAGTACAAAGGATCCTAGTGTCTAGTTGGCTCAAAAAGCAAGTAGCCTTAGCCACATAGACAGAAGGGTATGATATGAAAATAGATCATGATTTTTTGGCTTTCCTGAAGTGGGTGTTTATATGTAGAGTCACTCCCCTAGCCTGAAGTTAGGTTCAAATGGATCATAGCATAAAAAGATAATGGGTCTAGTGCATTGCAATACATAAGGTTTTGATGATCATGAAAGTCGAGATCTCAAACACTTTGGTCCATGAGCCCTTGTCAGCTTTAGCTTCATGGGTTGCATAGGGCGGGCATGGCTTTAGGAAAGGACTGAGGTCGAGTTTGGGAGTAGTCCTTGGTCTAGTAAGGGTGATTGGACTACTACACATAGCTAACATGTCGTAAAGACCCCTTTGTGGCATGCACTTCAGTGAGAGAGATAGACTCCTGAGTGTTGTCACTATGTTAAAGTGATTATGTTTTGTGATATTGTCTAATTATGCTTTGCAATTACTTGATGAATGCTTGTGTTGCATGAATTATTATTATACTATTCTTTGAATTGTTGTTATATTGTCATTGCATATAGTTCTTGTTTCGTCATCCCACTGGGTATATTTGTATACTTAACATCTACGTGATACAAGTTCACCTGAAGAGTGAATATGTAGGAGACCTTGTGTATGGGGGAAATGATGACAAGTTGACTATTTAGAAAATGTAAGATTCTTCATGCTTTTACTACTAAACTTTTAGTTGGTATATATGACTATAGGCACGTGAGTGCCAATTTGTTAACATTTGTTGTATATTATGTGCCCTATACATATACTCAAGACCTTGTTGGTTTGTGATGTAATTTAGCCTTGAATACTATGGTACTCTAATTTTATTATTATTATGTTTGAAAAACGTGTTTCATATCCTGAGACATCTTGTCCAAAGTTTTGGTATAAATTTTTTTTTAAATCAACCGTGGATTTTTGCAAAATGAGTTCAAACATCTCAAGGCATTATATTACATCTCTTACATCTAAAAAAGTAATCATCAGCAACATGATTGGTTTTCTTGCAAGTAAAACAACCATTATTTTGCATCTCATTTTTGCCTTTTCCATCTCCTTAATTTCCCCTTTCTCTACCTCAAAAATGAATTGTTTTGAAAAAAAAATCCTCCATTTCTTTTACATCTCCTTTGTACTCCATTCTTGATGTCCATTACATTATGTAGTAATCCTTTACCACTTGAAGACTTGCACAACCTTCTCAGTACTCAAGAACATCACCTCGAGTTGTCATCCCTACTCTCCACCCTTGATTTGTTTGTTGCCGCAGCTAATGTTGCCTCTAGGAAGGGCAATACATTTGGCAATGGTTGAGGTCCCTGGCCTTTCTTTCCCAACAAAAACAACTCCCATAGAAGAAACTTCAACCATGATTGTGGTAATAGTGGTGGTAATTGTCATGGTTCCGACCACAACACTGGCAGCAACTATCATGGTGGTGATCATGATCAAGGGTCTTATTACATACAAAATATGTTTATTACAAATTTGCAATGGATGGAAGGTTACAATATAATCTCAATCTGGTGACATGGGTTAGCCGACTGCTGATGATAAGAATGGAAAGATATTGTTGGAGTAGATGAGCGAAGAAGATGGAGAAATGAAATATATGAAGATTTTAATAGAAAATATGCAAAGAAGATGAGATATTTTTACTATTGACAAAATGGAGTACAAACGGGCTAAAAACACTCTTCATTTTCTTTTTCCTCTTGCTCCAAAACTCTTATATGATGGGAAGAAGAAAGATGTCCTTTTTGAAGATTCTAGATACAAGGTTACATAAAAGTCCACATACTTAATGAAAATTATAAAATACCCTTTCTACCTTTGACTTTTGGCTGACTTTTAACACCCAATTTAATTTGTAATTTTCATGAAGTTTTTGCAGTATATAAATTTCTCAATTGTTATCGCCTTGGTGTACACATCAGCTAATTGATCATTGGTCTTGATAAATTTCATCTCAACTTCACCTTTTTTTACTAGCTTTCTTATGTAGTGATGTCTCAAATCAATGTGTTTTGTCCTTCTAGCAAAAATTGAGTTTTTAGTCATTGCAATGGCAGCTATGTTGTCGTAAAAAAATCTTGTTGGATATGTTTGCTCACACTTAAAATCTTTTAAAATTGTTTTTAACCAAATTGCATAATCACATGATTTACTTGAAAATAAAATATACTCAGCTTTGGAGGAGGAGATAGCAAAAATGTCTTACTTTTTTTATAACCATGTTGAACTGGAAATGCTTCTTCCATCATCAATGCAACCAGCCTAATCACAATTGGAATATCCATTTCCCATTTATATTTTAGCACAAATTTCTTTGTTTTTCATCCCATTTGTACTCCATTTGTCACTACTAAAAAATATCTCATCTTATTTGCATATTTTCTATTAAAATTATCATATATTGCATTTTCCTAACTCATTTACCCATATGCTCCAACAAATTATTTGATAGTTGAGGCAATCAAGAAAACACATTGGGTTCCCTAAAACACCATAGTTTCAAGCTCAAATTCTTCGTAAGAGAAACTTCTATTGCCGACATTCAATGGGGAAATCTAAGTTTTTTAGAGCATACAAATGATGATACTCTTCGTATTTAAATATCAATGGGAATGTATCAAAAAAACCCTATTTTACATACAACAAATATGAGGAAGGCAATTTTTTTTAAATTTATGGCTTACACAAGATCTAAAGAAGCATGGGAAATCTTAAAGAATGAATTTCAAAAAACCAAAAATGTGATCTCTATAAAACTTCAAACTTTGTTGAAATATTTTGATAACTTTGAATGACAATGAAAATATCCAAGATTTCAATTCTAAAAGTTCTACAATTGTTAATTAAATTAGAAGTAATGGAGATAGTATCCCAGATAAGAAGGTTGTGTACAGAATTTTAAAAAGCATGTCACCCAAATATGAATATGTTGTGGCTATTATTGAATAGAACAGATTTATCAAATTAAATTGAGTATACATGAGTTGATGAATTCACTTGAAATTCATGAAGTAAAAATGAAAAAGTTTACTCCTACAATGGAGCAAGCTTTTCAACCCAAATTGACTTTCAAAGAGATAAAGGAAGAAGATGAGATATTTTTACTGTTGACAAAATAAAGTACAAAGGGGTTGAAAAACTTTCTCTATTTTCTTTTTATAGTTGATTAAAAAAACCCTCATATGATGGAAAACACACATACCTAATGAAAATTACAAAATACTCTTTCTACCTCTGACTTTTGACTAACTTTTAACATATATGTTGCTAACTACAGTAATACCAATGAACGGGGAAATCTTTTACTAGAGACAAGCTGGTAAATCTCTTATTTACGATATTGGCTATTACCTCCCTTGAACTTAACTGGTCTTTTAAGAACAATGAGTTTAAACCAAAGCTCATATACCTTGTGAAGATTAAAATTTCCCCACTATTCAAAGGGGGATGCATCACCATTATATTTAATGCATTACAATCATGAGTACATAATCTTATAGCTAGGATCTAAGAGATTTGTTAAAACAAAGGCATGTTTATTACAATGGATGGGAGTTTACAACAAAAGCTCAATTTGGCATAGGGGTGACAACTAGTCTGCCCAACTCGATAGATGAGAGAGGAGAGCTCGGCCTAGCCAAGCTGGGCTGCTCTTACCCTCTTTTTCCAAAAAAAAAATTAAAAATAGTATATATTTCTAAAAAAATATTTATTATAATTTTAAAAACATACAAAATAGAAGCTAGAATTGCATCACTTAAAAGTAGTGCATCCTAACTAGGTTGTTACCCACTTACCTATTTATCATTTACAATTATAATCTAAAACCTCAAATACAAAAATAAATATAAACTATATTATTAACAAATTAATTATCAAATCTAGTAAATTTTCTCTCATTTCCCCTTCAAACTTGGGAGCTTGTGCCCTTTCTTGTTCATCCAACCATTCCTTCAAGCAAATGTATTCCTCCACCACATTAGGCATTAGTCGGTTTTGCCTATCATCCAACACCCTACCTCCTACACTAAAAGCATATTTCAATACTACTATGGAAATTAAGGGGTTATTAAAGGCTAAGGTATTCAACACAAGATAGTTATTTCCATGTGTCTGCGACCAAGTTAAATTATTTAAATTACTAAGATCTTCCTTGATAATAAAAGATGCAAAATTAATTTGTAAATCAATAGCTAAGTAATTAGTATTAGAAGTATATTTTTGTTCATTTTTTTAGGTAACATCCAAGACTTATTTTTTTATGGAATATGATGCATAGTAGATGAAGAAGAAGTCAGTTCATTTTGTCTTGACCAAAAAGTTATTTCATATATATTATATAAAGCATCCAAAGTAACAGCTACAATTTTATATGGATTATAATTATAATCAATATATGGACTTATTTTTTCATGAATATTATCTATTAGAATTTATACACCTTTTAATCTAACCCTATGATCCATTACAACCCCGAAATAATAAATAAAAGAGACAGTAAAGTAATCTTTATTTATTTTTTTATTATTATAAGATGTGTAAAAGTTTTATTATTTCTATAATTTTTAAATGCATCGGTTATATCATATAATTGGTTTAGAATTGAACAAGAAGTAGGATAGTAAACTCTAGATAAATTTTTAGTAAAAATATAAAAAAAGATAGAAAATGCATCAAACAAATAGAAATGGAAAAATGACCTTCAATAAGTCCGACATTAAGTAACTTTTTTTGTAGCCCAACTTATGATTAAACTTTCTATTCCTTCACAAGACAAGATTTCAACATTAAATATGTGATATTCCACCTATGGCGAACATCTAATTGTTACTTTTTATAAAAAAAAAGATAGATAATGCATTAAATAAATGAAAATGATAAAATGACCTTCATAAAGTCCTAGATTAGGTAACTTTTTTTGAAGCCCAACTTATGATTAAACTTTTTAATCCTTCACAAGATTTTAACATTAAAGATATGTTATTCTACCTATGGTGAACATCTAATTGTACTTTTCTATATTTCTTAATATGAAATTTACACAAGTCTCTAAATTCTTATGTTCTAGTTTGTGGAGAAGTGATATATAATAAGTATTTTTAATTAATTGAAGATGAGGTTTAACTACATTTAAACTATCTTGAACAAATAAACTAATTATGTGGCATGCACATCTAATATGAAATGTAAAGGACTCTAGCATACCAATATTATTACAATAAATTGCTAAAGTTCTACTACTAAATTATTATTAGAGGCATTAACTTAAATAATAGACATAATTTTATCTTTAATGTTATGTTCATTTAAAATAGAAATACATGATTTTTCAATAATTGAGGTAGAATGAGAATATTCTATTATGTTAAAATATATTATTATCTTATTTAATCTCTATGATTCATCAATAAAATAAGTTGTAAAATATGCATACTTGATATCTTGGTTACTAATCTAAATATCAAAAATTAAATAAATTTTACCAAGAATTGTATGTAAGGTGTTCATAAGTTGTATCTTGTACTACTTGTGTAGTATTGCACTAGATTTTGTGGAAAGCAAGGTTGAGAGCTTGTCTCCCATATTGAACAATTTGTCATCAGCAAAGGATAAGGGTTATTTGGTTGCACAGTGTACTCCACGAGCTCCCTTTAATTTGTATCTTGATTAAAATTTAAAATACTAAGAGAGGAGAAAGAGGTGATCATAGCACTTAGTTGTGCCTTTTTGGGTTCCTTCAATCCATGCTTGGCAAAGCATGCTCTAGCATGTCAGAAAAGATGTTTAGTATTCCCTCCCCTAGTTTCCACGTTTAGAATTATTTTATAGTAGTTGCATTCGGTTCTTACAATGAACATTATGGTCTTGTTGGTGTCATCTATCCAAACTATCTTCATATGGTTTCACATGATGGAGGGTTGTCACTTTCTCCCCTCCCCCCTGACCGCTACATGCATTAGTGAAATACTTCATTCGTAGTCAACTTCATCCATTTTGAGAATTTCTCATTCAGAAAAATTATTGGGGTGACCGAGGATGAGGAGGCATTGTAGTTGAAGTGGGATGTCATAATCTTTAAAACAAAAAAAATAAACTAATAAGAGTAAAATGAGGTTAATTAAAATAAAAAAATAAATTATTAAATCAAAATTACATATTTTAATGTTTGGGCTACCCACTTGAATACTTGATGGAGGAGGATGAAGTTTAAGAATTGAGAACTTTGTTTTTAAATCTTGATGTTTGAGAGTGTATGTTAGAGTTTAATTTTAAATTTTAATTAAAAATATAACTAAAATTGATTAAAAACTTAAAAATATGGAAGAGAGGAGAAAGAGAATATTAAAGAATAGAGGAAAAGGTGAAGATGAGGTTGAACTCTCCCGTATTTATAGTTTTTAAATGTAAAAATTACATCTCTTACCCTTAAAAATGACTCCAACGGCTTTGTTGGGCTAGGCTAGCATTCGGTACCAGAGGGTTGCATGGCCCGTGGTTTGAAATTAAAGGCCCGACCCAGCCCATGGTCCAGGCCCACCCATCCAGCTGGCCTAGGGGTTGCTCACAAACGGCCCACATAATTGCCACATCTAATCTGGTATGATACATAAGTTGGCCAGCTGCTAACCATAAGGATGGAAGGATATGTTGCCAACTACGGTGATGCCAATGAGATAGCAAATCTTTGATTGGCGATAGCAAATTTCTGATTTACGATATTGTCTATTGACCACTATGCCAACATAAACCCAATTTTATCACTTCACATGCCTGGTTGAGTGGTTGATACTTTGCCATGTAAAAATATTTAGGTTTGAAAGACTGAAAAAATAATAATAAATAAGAGTTAGCGGTCATTTAGGGCTACCTTGCTTCGTAAGAAGATCAAGTTTGAAAGTTTCCAATCTCTAAAAGACTAAAACCCATCCCTCCTCTTGACTTAAGAGAGCACAAGACCTCCCACTTTAAGCAATGTACCTTTTTTTCTTTCTTGGTCCTCGCCAATATTTTTTAATAAGAAAGTTGAACTCTTTCCCCGAGCTATTTGGGATTTTGAAGCAATTCATACTATGTAGGCTAAATAGTCTAAGCAAGTAAGCAACTGCCGCTTGAAACAAATATTTTTCTTCCAACCTTTCAACCTTATAGTGTAGATTGAAATTTCCTCATACTTAGTTTTTTCAATGGGCTCTTAAAGGAAGGAGAAGAAAGAGTCATTTGGGCTCAGGACAGGACATATGTTCTTTTGTTTAGGTACAAGTCTATGATACTGCTTGGTCCCCCACATGCCCAACCGACGCAATTTCGTAGACATCCAGCAAACCCCGCTAAGGTGGATGACGAAGCTTTCCAAATGGACCTTTACCGATGACCACAGTCTGCCTTTCACATTGCTGCCTTTTATGAGTCCATGTTCACTCGTATTCCCACGATCACCCCTTCCCTTCCCTTACTTTCTTCTTTTAGGGGTTTTTTTCTTCTATTTTATGGAGAGGAGAGGAATATGCGTATTGCTGTCTGGTTGATCAATATTACCGCATGCGCACATTAACAGTTTTGTTTTTCAATATATATTTACTGCTAAATTTATCGTTAAGTTTACAATATAAGTTCTGAAATTGCTTGAATGATACAATAGAATTGAGTTAATTATTAGTTATTGAAGCTAAAGTAAGAAAGGCCAGCCCTACTTGGATTGTGGTACGACAACTTACATCATATAAGGGGGCGAGTGATTAAGTATTTTGAGCCGCACAATCAGAATTGCACAGTTTGGCATGTATCCAGTGCATGCACGTCGATATGCACCTGACACATACCAACGATATTCAAATGTATCATATTCGCAAAGAAAAATCTACCAACGTGTACATTTAACAACAACGACGGTCAGACAAATCCTCTTTTATTCAATTACAGTCTCTGTGATACCTCATAAGGAAATTAATTTTTTTTTAAATTTAAACTTTATTTTTAATTACTGGCAAGCCATAAACACCTGGTGGGCTACCAACAATAGGGTACCAACGATATAGTGAAATGTTACTATTGCATACATGCATTAGTTATATAGAAAGTAAGATAATTTTATAGTTAAAAGAATCTATAAGTAGTTATCCTAATATAAATAAAGTGAAATCATAAATTAGTAGAGATAAGGGAATCTCATAGAAGTCCTAGCACTAGAAGATTAATGTCTTAGTACAAATTGGGAGGAAGACTTGCATAAGAGAAATGAAAATTCACGCCAATACAAGTCAGAATGCAATCTCCTTTGGAATTTTAATAAATGTATTATAAATTTCTTATTTTCTTCAAGCTCTTGATGATCATGAGCCTATGTTTATATTTTTTCTTAAGTTATGCTTTGCCATAAGTGTTTTAACTCTGAATTCAGATTATGAGTAGTTTAATGTGTTATTTGTGAATCAAATGGTTTATAACTAGTTTTAAAATGATTTTCAAGAGTCTTGAGGTAAAAAAAAAGTGTTTGAAAGGAGGGGAAGTCTCTAATCATGTTTTCTCAATCATTTGTGAGGTCACCGACATATTGGTGACTACATAAGTGAAATGAAGAGGATGAACAATGCCCTAAGCATGTTGACTGGTCATCAGGAGTGAAGCCAACACATTAGTGAGGTGGGCTTATTTAGCCAACCTACTGTCAATCAGGGTTTTAACATGTCATTAGATCTACTGATGAGCATCAATGATCTAGCCAACCTATCAGTGAGAGGAATTTATCCAACCATCTCACTGTTTGTAAGGGTTTGACGTGTTGGTGAATTTACTAATACTCATCAATAATCTGACCAACTGTCAATGAAGTTACTAATGGTATCTCATACTAAAAAAAATAGTGTGTTTTATATCAATGAATAAACTATATAATAGTTGCATAATTTTTGAAGATTTTGTGATGTGTATAGAATGTTGAGTAAGCATGTACTAAGTAAGGATTAGTAAACCCTAATGCATACGTATGAAACCATGTGATGTGATGATTTGATCACCCCAAACTGATCCATTTGACACAAAATGCCCGAAATTCCTAGTGCATTTTGGGTCCTCAAGTGAGTCATTTAACTACAAAGAACAAAATGATATGACATGAAAAAAATCATAATCTTCCAGCTTGAGTGAAGTTCAAATAGACTATAATATGAAAAGATAATTGGTCTCATGTATTGTAATGCATGAGGTTTTGACAATCAAGTTCTTAGCATTAGGGTCCAAGAGTTCTAGCGAGCCTTTACTTCATATCATAGATTTGCTGACAATGAAGCTTTAGGCAAAAATTAAAATAGAATTCATGATAGTCTAATATCTAGTTAAGTAGGAACTCCTAGATAATATTACTGTGTCTAAAGAACCCTAATGTGAAGTTCTATGTTGTAGTATAATTATTACAAAAAGGTATATGTGTAAACTTTGATCTCTATGTCATTAGTATTAATATTAACTACATATTCTCAATTGGTATGTTTATCGAATTATTTATTTTCTTTTTAATTGTAATTCTACTTATTATAATCATATACTTAACATCTTTTGTGGTACAAGTTCCATAGGGATAAGACCTTAGAACTAACAGGAAGGCCATAGATAGAAATAGGAGTTTACTTTCAATTTATTTATTTATTTTCTCCCCTAGGTTTGATGTTTAGGCATGAAAAGACATCATTTATCTTTTTATTTGTTTGTACTTATATAGCAAACAAGTACTTAGCTATTGATTCTGTGATTATTTTAATACTTAAAATATTTAAATAATAATTTATTACAATATCACACGTGTTTATGAAAGAGATGATTCTCTGCTATTGATTCTTACATCCCTAATTTGATATTTTAATATTTTTTAAATGTAAAATATATTTTTATCTGCTCCATGGTAAAAAGCAGAGTGTTATAATTTTTTAAAAGAAGACAAATATTTTTATAAAATATTATTGTTAAAATTGGGGCCATGATAGTATCTTTATCATGTGCTTCGTTGTGCTTATTGTATATAATTTTACTTATACAAAGGCATATTAATTAAGAGACCAATATGTCTCCGTGGCACCTAGAGGAAGCACTCTTGAGCTACAGCATGTGAAAGTTGTATGAACCCACGGAAAATGAATCAGCCTCATCATGCTCCAATTTACTCAGAAATTTGCAACTGCCTCCATTTTAAGCATTAGCATCTACTCACCCCGTCTCATTTTATTTGTCCTATTTGATTTTTTATTAAGAAATAATTTTCGTTCATTTGAAAAAATCAAGTAGGACTATTAAGTGGAACGGAGGAATATTTTGGTTACTAATTTAAATTTCATTTACTGGAGATAAATGGAAGGAAAATAAGAAAAATACTTTCATGCCATGTTGGCTTGTTTGTTAAGGACGAGAATAAATTTCAAGAAAATGCATAATGGACGGCCATAGATTTATTTCTTCTTAGAGAAAGAAACCTATTAAAACTTTTTTTTATACTTACTGAAGGAGCAATAATCATTGGCATGACAATATTGACCATGTGTCAAGGAATTAATAGCCACTAGTTCTCCTTGAAATGTGCTCAGTTTTCGCCATTTGCAAAGTGAAGAGGGTGTTAATTGACTACAACAGATTTCACATGTCTGTGCCCAACTTTGCGCGAACATATTTTTATTGTTAGAATAGAACTGTTCACATCGACATGAATAAGTGAATCCGTTCATTCTTCAATTATGTCTTAGAATATGATAAAAAAAATTCCCATTTGAAAGTGAGCATGAGAGTAAATTTGATGTACCGCCTGACCTTTGTCGAAATTGAACATAGCCCACCTCGTGCTTATCTTCTACTCCGACTCATAGTTTATTTATTTTAAAAAATTAAATAAGACAATCAATATTGGATGGAAGAAATATATTCCAATTAAGTGAAACATGCTCTTTTAACTTTCTGAGCTATATTATAGTTATTATAAGCTAAGGGCTTTTAGAAGTTACAAATCCAAATTACCATAGTCAATATCACGGTGAAAAAGGCAAGACAGCCTACATGGAAAGAAGACATGGGCATGAACTCAAAACTTATGTTTTGGACCCTCAATAACCAAAGCCATATCGAAAATGTTCCCATGAACGGCTATTAGCTATATGACCAACACCCGTAACCATGTTAGTACATAATGGTGAGCATAACAAATATATACCATGTTAAAAGCAAACACATTCTAACATATTACATAGTGGCCACAACCGTAGTAGAGCATGGTCTAGTATAGTCTAGTCAAGCTAGACGTGTCCTAGATAGGGCTAAAAAAATCTAACAGGGTTAACATGAGGGTTATAAAATTTTACCTCATTTAAAATTAGAGTGGGATCGGAATGTACCTGCATAAACCGTAGAACCCAACTTTGACTCTATTATTTAACAATATCATAACCTAAGGTTGAGAGATTAAAAAGAAATTTTTTTTATAATTTAATTTTTTAAAATAATTTATTTAATAATTAATTAATAATCTTTGTAGGATTTTAATTTATATAAAGTTTATAATGTGTGTCTTATAATGCCTACAATGCTCTCTTTTTAATTTTTACTTTATTAAATAACATAAAAAAATATTTAATATTTATTTATAATATTATAATATATTTAAAAAAATTTATATTTAATTTTAAAAAAAATAATATATAAAATATTAAATTAAAAAAATTTACTCGACCAAAAAAAGTAGAGATACCAATATCCAACTTTACCCAACTATAAGTAAAGTTAATTAAGGGTATATATTTGTAACCTATATAAAGGGTCGAATCATGCCTTAACCTAATTTAACAAGGCTAACCTAACCCGATCTCTTCCGCGAAAAGGCGTTTAGACAGGGTCAAAGAAAAAGAAGACTCTAGGATGATTACTGATGTCCTCCTCGTTGATGACCTCAAGCCAAATAATACTAGAATATTATGACATGAACATTCAACATAAGCCTCCAAAAGAAGAAGAAAAAAAAACCACCATCTGCACGCTCTTGAAAAATTCAGTCGATGACAGAACCAGAGGGAAGAACGGGCCTCCAGAACTTACCTGGAAGGTCAGCAGTCCGCACATAATAAAATGGCACGGATTTGCTGGTGTTTTATATAATATGAGGTATGCGCAAAAGTATTGCATTGTCTCGGAAAAAGTTGTGCATGTCTCGCTCCCATTTCCCTGGGATGATGAGATACTTGCCTATCTTCCTCTTATGCACAAACATGTTCATGGCCACCTTCACAATTGCCTTGCTCACAAACGAAACTGATCGCCAGGCTTTGCTTGAACTCAAGGCCAGAATCGAAGATGATCCCTATGGAGCATTGCGTTCATGGAACCATACTCTTCATTTCTGTGATTGGCATGGAGTCACCTGCAGTTGGCCGAACCAGAGGGTCAGAAAACTCGAGCTACAAAACCAGAAGCTGGGCGGTTACTTGTCTCCTTCAATAGGCAACCTCACCTTCTTGGAGGATCTCAACCTTCCCGGCAATAGCTTCTACGGTGAAATCCCACATGCACTCACTTTTTTGCTTCGTTTGTCAAACTTGAACCTGTCGCAGAATTCAATACAAGGTGAGATACCAGCTAATCTAAGCTACTGTCAAGAGTTGAGATATATTGATTTATCTGAAAACAAGCTTGTAGGAAGGATTCCTACAGAACTCAGTACTTTGACAAAGTTGCGCTCACTGGCACTTAGCCGTAACCAACTCACAGGAGAGTTCCCCCAGTCTTTTGGCAACTTCTCTGCAGATTTCTACCATTTCTCAGCACTTTACAATGACCTTGAGGGAAGCATTCCTGAGAGCCTTAGCCGTATCTCAAGGCTACACACCCTTAAACTTGGTGGAAATAGACTATCCGGTTTGATCCCTCCCTCTATCTTCAATTTGTCTTCACTGGCAAGTATCCATCTCGCTGACAATGATCTGCATGGAACTATTCCCTCTAACATAGGCATTACTCTACCAATTTTACAAAGATTCATTTTGAGCCTCAACCATTTGACTGGTGCAATGCCAGCGTCCTTGCCTAACGCCTCTCAACTAAATTTTATCTGTCTCCGAGGTAACTACTTTACTGGGTCGTTACCCATGAACTTGGGAAAATTGCCAGATCTTTACCATCTTCGTTTGAGTCAGAATCAGCTTGGCCAAGGGAAAACTGACCTTGAATTTCTAACATCCCTGGTGAACTGCACTCGTTTGCAAATTCTAGACTTGGAATCAAATCGTCTCACTGGGGTGTTGCCTATCTCCATAGTTAACCTCTCCAAGCGGCTGGAAACCCTAGCCTTTGGCCAGAACATGATATCTGGTGGCATCCCTCCTGGAATCGGCAGTCTTCACAACTTAAACACATTGAGCCTGGGGGGGAATTTTTTGACAGGAGCTATTCCTGCTAGCATAGGGAAGCTTTCTAACTTAGTAGGTCTAAACTTGTCCCATAACAGATTCTCCGGAGAAATTCCAATATCTTTTGCAAACCTAACCCAACTAGCAAAACTTGATTTATCTGCAAGTAATTTACAAGGAAGCATTCCCACCAGTCTTAGACATTGTCAAAATCTTCAATATATCGACCTCTCCACAAACAGACTTTCAGGCACAATACCCGTAGAACTTTGGAGCATTCCATCACTTTCACAATCACTTAACTTGTCCCATAACCTCTTCTCTGGTTACCTACCATCTGAAGTTGGAAATTTGATTAACATCTGGAAACTAGACATTTCTAGAAATAATTTTCATGGAAAGATCCCCACAACGTTGAGAAAATGCAGCAAGTTGGAATATCTTTACATGCATGGTAACTCCTTTCAAGGGCCAATTCCAGATGCTTTGGAGGATTTAAGAGGTATTCAGATACTAAATCTTGCACATAATAACTTGTCTGGGAAAATCCCAGATTATCTACAGCGGTTGATATTCTTGCAATACTTGGATTTGTCCTTCAACCAATTTGAGGGTAGAGTGCCAGTGGTAGGGATTTTCAGAAATGCAAGTGCAGCTTCAGTTGAAGGCAACATGAAGCTTTGTGGGGGTGTTCAACCGTTAAACCTGCCCGCTTGCCCAGAGCTTCCATCTGAGCAAAATTCAAAATCGGTTTTGGTAGCAATCTGCGTAGCAGTTCCCCTGTTGTGTCTTTTAATCCTTGCTGCTTGTTTTTGGCTGAGAAAATGCTCAAGGAAGTCAGAGCTTGCACCCATCGAAGACGATTCATCCTTTACTGTTTCTTACAGAGAAATACTACAAATGACTGACAGATTTTCTCCAGCAAATTTGATTGGCTGTGGAAGTTTTGGAGTTGTTTATAAAGGTTTAATGGGCAATGAACAAGTGCCTGTTGCAGTGAAAGTACTAAAGCTTCAAGAGAGAGGTGCTTCCAAGAGTTTCCTTGCTGAGTGTGAAGCATTAAGGAACATTCGGCACAGAAACCTTGTTAAGGTAATAACTGCTTGCTCGAGCGTCGACTTCAGTGGTAATGAATTTAAAGCTTTGGTGTTTGAGTTCATGATCAATGGGAATCTCGAGCAATGGCTGCATCCTTGCTACCATGGGCAAACTTGGACGAGGCAATTGAGCTTCCTTCAAAGAATAAACATCGCTATTGACATAGCATCTGCACTAAGTTATCTGCATCACCAGTGCCATACGCCAATTGTTCATCGTGATCTGAAACCAAGCAATGTCCTTCTTGATGGAGATATGAATGCCCATATCACTGATTTTGGATTAGCCAAGCCCCTCTCCATAGGCATTGAGACACAAAGCATCACATCTGGAATAAAGGGTTCATTTGGATACGTTGCTCCAGGTAAAAGGTTTAATTATTTCATCCATTTTCACTATTCAGCTGCACATATGTTTAGTATTGTTTTAACATGCTGCACCTAATTCCTAAAAAGGGGGAAAAAAACATGCGTCTTTGATATTGTTCCTTCTGATTTACCGATTGACACTTTCATTTCTGTTTCCAGTTTGAGAAGGATAAATAACCAGACTTCTAATTAATTTAGCACTGGGTTTGTTTTAAATTTTTGTTTCCAGTTCTAAATCTTTTCCCTCCTTCCTAAATTAATTGCTCTTTCTGGTAAAAAATATTGTTCTATATTAATCGCTTCATTTATTTTAATTTAAGTGGTTGGTACTTAAAAAAGAGTATTATAAGTTTATTTTTTATTCTCTACCTGTGGATTTCACCATTTAATAAAAATTATTATTTTTTTAAATGCAACTATTTATATAGGATAGAGGGAGTTATCAAATGATTTTCAGACTAATATTTCCTCATCTAGCAGGAGAAACATAATCTTGCCCATAATTGTCCAAAAAAACAGAATGTTGCTCATATATTACTTATTAATGAAAAAGATTTCGACTGAAACAAGCTGATCTACAACTTCTTGACACTCATATAGAAACCTTTGAACTGTCCATTCGCAGAATATGGAATGGGAAATATGGCTTCTACAAGTGGAGATGTTTACAGCTATGGGATACTTCTCCTTGAGATGTTCACTGCAAAGGAACCCACAGATGAAATGTTCAGGGATGGTCTAAATCTTCACAAATTTAGCAAGGCCGGACTGCTGGAAGGAGTGACAAAGATCATGGACCCTCACTTGTTGTTAGATGGTGACCAAGTGACCATTGTTGATAAATCTAAGAAATTTCGACTTGTGGAGTGTCTCGATTCTGTTACCAAGGTCGGCGTTGCATGTACAGTCGAATCGCCAGGCGAGAGAATGGACATGAAAGATGCCCTCAGAGAAATGCACGCTATCAGAAACCATTATCTGGGCATTAACATCAAATAAGAGAGCAAGCGGGCTCTTAGACTGCAAGCTAAATGTTCTATCAGGTCCGAGTAAAGAACGTTTTAAGTACACAGAAAGACTGGTGTTTAACCGAAGTCATTTATGTTATATACTGTGCACATTTTTATGTAATATATCAGCGAGGCCTATATTTGCTTTGATTCATCAACTTTTTTCATAATATAAACAATTCTATTAAGCTCAATTAAGGAGGCATACAATTGAAGATTACATGACGAACCACCCCTCTTCTTTATTCTCCTTCGTCTTTTTCGTCATCTGCCATCACCACTTTCTTCTTTTCCTCTACCTCCTCACTCTTCTTCTTTTTCGTCCTCCTTCCCAAAATCCCATTGGCCACAAATCAATCATTTAATTATTTAAAATTAATATTTTTTACAACCTCTTATCTCTAAAAATAAACTTATAAATATATTTAATTACTTAAATTTAATAATAAGTTACATTTTCATATACTTCAACTACTTAACAACTCACTGCAACACATGACCATCTGCCAAAAGAGAAAAAACATTTAATTTTAAGAATGATTGACTGTCAATGTCATTGACCATCAATGCCGCCTATCAATTGCCCTCCTCCAAAGGGAAGGAAAAGAATAAATATAACCACAAGTCATTCCTCATGACATGCCCAAAAATGACATCCAACAAAATTTTTAAGTTTTATGTACATTATGGGGTTGTATGGATGTTAAATTTTTTAAAAATAAAAATAATTTTTTTAAATTTAATTTTAAAAATTTACCATCAAATATAAATTATGATTGATAATAAAAAAAATTAAAATAAATTCAAATATAACATCAAACCCAATTTTAAACTTTAAACTAATATAACTCTCATTCATAAACTTGGATATATATATTTTTAGTGTTATTATACTCCTAAATTTGAGCTCTATTAAATAAAATCCAACAAGGGTAAATAATTTTAACCTTTTAAAATAAACCCCACCTATATTACACATTTCTCGAAGCTTAAATCTATATAAAAAGTAACTGTTAAAAAATAATAAAATTTATAATTTTAAAATAAGCGCTAAAAGCCGAAATCGACGAAATCACCTCATAAAGTAATTCAATAATTCTGGCCAATTTCGGCTCAAAATGGCTTCAAATCAACTTTTAACCAAAACTTTTAATTTTTCCCACCGTTTATACATAAACATAATTTTAATAATTCAAGCTAAAATTAAGGCAAAATTAACTAAATTATTGCTGAATTTAACACCCAAACAATCCCTAAGTAGGATGATACATAAATGAATGGATATCCTCCAACCTAGTTACATCACATAAAAAAAACATGAATCTTATAATTACAATCTAGTGCATCTTCTCCATCTCACTATATCATCTCTTGCATAAAAAATCATGAAGCTTATAGTTACAATCTCGCATGCCTTCTCCATGTCACTATATCGTCTCTTGCTCTCTTCGTCTTTTAAAAACTCAAGAACACAAGAAATCCAATAAAAAATCCACCACCTCCACCTCGACTCCCACCACTCCATGCCCCATCACCAAGTTTAGGGGGCTTCACATTTCCTGACATTACATGTAATCAAAAAATTATAGTCAGAAGTCACACATAACAAATAACACCTTAACGATGGAAAATGATATTTTCACATCAAAAATACACAACAAAAACTCACACATGTGTCTTGATTGGATTAGATACATGGGCCCAAGTGAACTTTGTGTGAAGCCCACTTATCCAATCCAATCAAAATGCTTGTGTGAGTTTTTGTGGGTGTTATTGTTGTGGGAATATCACTATCCTTAACGATTCAGGTACATTACCTATTACGTACTTGTTTGGGGGTAGAAATTTTAATAAACGGAACTGATATCAAGCACGGATTCCTATGAAGATTTACAAAGAACCTGGTACATACACCAAACTTTGGCTGAGGGTGGGAATTATAGTTATAAGCGGTCAGCGTGTAGCTTTTTGACAATAGCTGACTACTAAATGAAACAAGTTGTAAGAAACACCACCCGACTCGCCCGCCTATAATCTTTTCGCAAAAGAAAATCTGCGAATAATCTTTCCTAATAGCCAACTTCATGCTTGTCCATGTCAAGGTCACAATCATAAGACACCGAAGGTAATGCTTAAAAGCCGACAAAACTACATACTAAACGCCAGTGCTTAACAAGCCAAACCAGGGCATCTCAGACCCATCCATATCGCCAGAAAGTTCGCCCCTATAATGAGGAATAAGCCAGACGCTGACTCACAATCTTACTACCAGCAGAAATTACAACTTGCATTTTCATATACAAATTAAAATAGATGAGCTTTTTTGTTTCGGTAGTTGAAGATCTCATTAAAAAGTAAACAGGGAGAAACCCAAGAAGAACCAATACAAATCACCCACCCCCTCCCCCCCAACCAGAAATCAGGCGGAAGCACAGCTGAACCAGAAAACAACAACTACAAAAAAAGGGAAAATTGGCGCAGTTCAGTCATCCCAAAAATCAGACACGAAAGCACATGAGTTCAATATCTTGTCTTTGAGACCAAAGGCATCCAGAGTGAGCCGGACTAGATTGATGATTAGAGCCGCTGTATAGGCCACATTAGTCCTTTTAGTATCAACTATTCTCCTATTCCTTTCAGACCAAGTGAAAGAAATATATGCAGTGAAAGCAGACTTGAGCAGCTTAGCCAAGTGCTTAATAACTTTGAGAAGTGAAGCAGCCATACCAACACTCGTCTGAAATCTAGCACAATTCTCAAGATGCAGCACTTCATCAAAATAGATTTCCAAACCACTTTCGAGTAGTTGCAGCCAAAGAACAAATGATTTCTAGACTTCTAAGCACTATGACAGAGAACACACATGTTTGCTAACTGGAAACCTCTCTTGCACAAGTTGTCCATTCAGTAGCATATTATTGAGAGCCAGCCACACAAAAAATGAGTGTCGATTAATTCTATGTTCAAACCAAACAAGATCAAACCATTTACGTTTATGTGGAGTCTAACAAACTCCCAAGCAGACTTGAGTGAAACTAACAGTAGGAGTGATCCAGCCATATGAGTCCTCTCTAGACAAGGGTTGGAGAATGAAGCATAAGAAAATCCATAGCTTGGTGAGTACGAATAGTGGAGGCCTATTCAAGACTCTAAATGCATCCAGAAAAAGAGTTACCCAACTGATCTTCTAGTGACCTCCCAGTTGTCTAATAGTCCAAGCTCCAAACCAAAGGAGAAGAGGAGTAGATTCTGCCGAAAGGTCCAGCCAAGTATAGATATTTCCACCATTGCCGATTCTCAACTTGCAGCCTCTTGCCATCATTTCTCTCATGAACAAAATGGAATTTCAGGCATAAGAACAAGATGATGGGTTTACCACCCATACACCTACTTTCTTTAAATAAACAAGCACCTACTTCTATTTTGTACAAAGATTAAAACATACATTTGGTATGTTGGTATCAATTAGATGAGACTTCGCTTCCCCCATAATCTACAAGCACTTTTGGAGGCATTGGAGAAAGGAAAAACATCAGAAAGTGGGATTGAGACACGGCAGAGAGGAAAGCATAGAGAAGCTGGTCGCAAATGAAAATGGAGTTGGAGATGGGGAAATGCAGGCTAGCTAGCAGCAGGGATGAGGAAGATGGAGATATCGACCAAGTCCAACTTGATATGGCTCAAATACCATGTTCTGGGCTCTCCTCATACAGAATCTTGCCAGCAAGCTCAAACCAACTTAAAGAACCCAATTTGTGGTCAGCAAGGCACAAAAAACCCAACAGCTTGAGTCTGAGTTTAGTTAGAGCTTGTTCTCGAAGTCAGCTTCATTTAGACCTAACTAGATGTGCAATCTAGAATCAATGCAGGATAATCATATATCATATTTGGATTTGACTGATATCGCAAGTATTAGATAACTATTACTACGTATTTCAAGATTTTACAAAAACAAACTTACATTATTGTACGCAGCTTTCCTTAAAAGGTATTTTAGCAATACAGAATTGAATAGTACATCCCCCTCCCTCCCTACCTGGAGGTACAATGCATTTCATCAATATAATTCATTCTTAAATAAATTCTGAATTACTTACAATTTTATGTCACATTTCAAATATACCACTTTTAGGACATAAAATTATTATATTATCTCCATCTTGTCCTGTTACACTGAATTGGCAGACAGTTTTCAATTTTTTCACTTTGACATACTTGCAAATTGCAATGACAATCCAGTGTCTATTAAATTAGTAGTAAGGCATTTCATCAGATAACCCATTAAGGCCTCTCTATAGTAAGGAGAAAATAAAATAAAAACTCAAAACTGTCATATACAGTTGCAATTTAGAAGATGATGGTTCCTAGAGTAAGAGTACTAATCAACAAAGCTAGCATAAAAATGATCAGTTTGCATTATATACAGAAAGAGGACAAAGGCCCCAAAATCTAGCTACTTATCTGATATCCAGCATACTGGTAATGAGAACAAAGTCATCATCTAAGGTGTCTAATATTCTACCTGTTACATCGCTATAATAAATGAGGCAAACCATCCCGTATAATCAAGAATTAGGGGTCCCCAAAATGCCCAAGCTATATGATTTAAAAACATTAAAATGCTTCAAAAGTGAGACATTTATTCGTTACATAATCATCTTTCGGTCAAATGGACCTCTGTAAAATTTATATTGAAAAGAAAACATAAACGAGCAGGCTTGTGCAAGTCAAACACATAATGCAAAAAACACAAGTTAATTGCCAAAGGCAGGAACATTTTATAGCCTGCCTTTGCCTAGTGGGACATAAGGGCAAATAGTGATTCCTTAATTATTCATTTATGGTATTGTATAGGGAATTAGGTGTAATTTTGTGATTAATAGTGAATATTTGTAATTTCCTTTTAATTGTTATTACTAGGCATTAGGATTAGCTATTAGCTAGTAGGCCCATTATCTCTTCTATTTAATGTAAGGGCTCTGCCCTGATCTCAGTTAGTGAATGCATAACTTTCTCCTAAACTCTTCCTTCTCCTTAACTTGTCTCAACTTCTCCCCTTTCTTCCATTCCTTCTCCTTAACTCGTCTCAACTTCTCCCCTTTCTTCCATTCCTTCTCCCGTTTTCTCTAGCTTCATCTTCCTCCCACTACACACTTCTTAATTATCCTCAAATTTCATCTTTTCCCCAACCTCTGATTCATCTAATTCCTTGTGTGCCTCAATGGTACACAACATAACATAAAATGAAAAAGAAACATGAGCAACAGCTTGCTCAGGTCAAATTGTGTACTATGAACCGCAAGCTCAGACTATGCTGAGTGTTGACTGCCTTATTACTTGCCTTTAAATTTTACCAATTTTCTGTTTGCTAAATATTTAAATAAAGAAAGAAAAAATTGTCCAGCAAATCCTTATGGTGACTGCAACACCAGCAGACCCTTGTATTACTAACAAAATGCAATAGGTATTTGTAGGCACTAAAAAGCAATTCAAAAAAAATTGGTAATGTGACCGACCAAACTTTCA
Organism: Saururus chinensis; assembly: GCA_035235625.1. Lineage (NCBI taxonomy): Eukaryota > Viridiplantae > Streptophyta > Magnoliopsida > Piperales > Saururaceae > Saururus > Saururus chinensis. The sequence continues at coordinate 57,475,598 of CP141140.1, forward strand.
CAAATTGTAAGTGCAATAATAATTATCATTTCGTATATAATAGCCCAACATATAGAGAGAGAGATACAAAAAATAGTTGGATAAATACAACCTAATACTTCTGCTGTACCCACTTTCATATGCCTAGAAAATTAAACTAAAGTAACTAAATCTAACCCTTATATACTCTGGCAAGCTCTAGTCCAGCACCTGAAACCATTAATACACTGAACTAATTAATTCAAGATTCAAAAGAATTTCATTTATTGCAAAAGTCCTTTTTCAGAAAACCTTGAAATTGTTTTATGGGAAACAATATCACCAGTTCTTAAATAATTTTCAAATCCCCTATCAGCATCATAATATTCAGAGTTTCTTCTTTGTTAACAACCACAGTAATGTTATATCCCAAATTGACCCATTAGAGAAGGCCAACGTGCAGACTTGAGACTCCATCTTAATTTCGCATATTCCTTCCAGGTTTATAGCCTATTAATGTTTCCTATATTAAATGGATTTCATTAGCTACATTATTAAAAGTAGGATATCATTTAGCTTCCGTTAGTAGATTGGATTCCTAAAGCCCATATATATAGTACGTACACTCTGCTGGAAGTAATGAGAATTGAATTGTAGAATTAGTTTAGTTACTTTTAGTCTTTATCCTCTTAAACGTTATTTTCCTGTTCCCTATTTTATCAATGGTTTCCCTGTAGGCCACAGGGTCTACAACATAACCCAACAATAAGTATTAGCCAAACAAACATGAAAATTATAGCAAACCACCAAAAAGAAGTTTATAACATTCAGTCTTGCATAAAACAGAAGTTTACCATGTTGAAGGATCAAATTCCAGACCTACACTTATGAACATACAGATGCACTGGTCTTGATTTGAAAACAATTAAATAAAATCAAACCCAAAAAAAGAAGGTACATTCAACCTATCAACCAGAAGTTATTCAAGCTAAAGAATTAAGTTCCAAAAAACACATGAATATGTTAAGAAGATAATTAACTGTTTGGATTTGTTATGACTATAATTGGATCGATCACACGGTTGGTAAAAACTCACCTTGGCATTAATCTTAAGAGTTAATCATTACAACGGGGGAAATTAGTAACATCTTATGATTCCTCCATAATACTCAAGCACTCCAGCTTCTTCAATATTCATTTTAAGGAACGACACAAGTAAGATTTAAGACAGAACACAAGGCACCTAACATAAGAGAAGTAATGTACAAAGTAAAAGAATCAGGAAACTGACAATATCTCAGAAACGCTCTTCATAAAAGATTTGAACTACCAGCTCCATCAATCCAACTATCAATTCTCAGCCATAAAGGGCATACCAAATTCATGGGCTCAAGCAGTCACATATATACGGGGTACCTCTTACACACCCCACCTCCTAGCAAGAGCTTCAACCACACCTTCAAAGCTGGCAAATTTCTCCCCCACCACGTCCACCTTGACCCCCAGCCTCGCCGCGCCTGCTGCTGTCACCGGCCCATGGGCAGCCGCCACCAGCCCCGGCCACCGCGTCCTCAGCTCCCCCCATTCGAACCCTAAACTCCCTAAACCTTTCAGAAAACCCTCCACCTCCGCAGTGCTCGTGAACACGATGGCGTCCACACCTCCTTCCTCCACCGACCGCAGCAGGGTCTCGGCGGAGGCGGGCCCCGCCCACCTTGTCTCGTAGGCCAGAACCCTAACCGGCTCCCAACCGTTGGATGCCAGCTCGGCCAGAAATTCCGGCACAACTGGCGGCTCCTCCAGGTCGAGGATGAGTGGGATTGGGCAGAGGATTCTCCGGCCCGAACCAGGGCCGAGCGACTCGACCATTCCAGCCGGCGTCGCCACGCGGGGGAGCAGGACCTGGATCCGGCTCGGGTCTGCGCAGAGACTGGAGAGGAACTCATCGGTCAGGAGCTCCGCATCCTTGCCCAGAGCGGCAACTGTGAAGGGCTCTCCTTCGCCGGCCGCGGGTAGAGGCGGCGACCCGGGTTCGGCGCCGAGGACGTCGGAGATGGCGGAGATGCCGTTGCGGGAGGTGAAGGCGATGGCAGAGAAGGTGAGGAGAGGAGGAGCGTCGTCGGGGGCAGGACGGAAGTAAGGCTTGAGGGAGGCCGCTGTGCGGAGGGTGGGGCCCACGAGGACGGACGGGCAGGGAAGCGGGGACCAGCCGCGGAGGCGTAGGAGGCGGGCGAGGCGAGGGGCGTAGGAAGGGGGCGTGGTGAAGGCGACGACTCGGCTTGGGTGCGGCTGCGCAGGCGAGGGAGCCACAGTGGCGCCCGCCATATCCACCTCGGCGGCGCGTGTCGGCGTCTTGGCTCACCCTGGACCAGTGTTTTAAAACCCGGCCCGGCTATCGACCCGGATTGGTCGCCGGGCCGGGTTAAACCGGTTCAACCACGGTTAAACCCGGGTTGACCCTTTTTTTAATATGCTATAAATATAATATTATAACTATTTACACTACATCTACGTAACTCAGTGATCAGGCCGCTCAAAATTTTCTTTGGATGGCGTGGGTTTAAATTTATAAGTAGATAAACATCTACATAACAAAAGAAATATGAAACTATACACCTAACTTGCTGTAGTCCAGTAGGAAAGACGCGCTATAGCTTTATCTGAGAAGAGTTTGAATCCTTGTTCGAACATAAAAGTTTTTCTATATGGCATGTTATTAACCCGGAAAAAAATATGACCTGGCCCGGATTTTCAGCCGGGTCCGACCGGCTGGTCCGGTCCGGGTTTTAAAACATGGGTATGGACGAAGTTCAGTGTGGGCCCGATTGTAGGTCCTTTGAGTTTTGACTATGTATCTCGAGAAACTTTTACGTCACAGCCCACACGTTTCGGGACCAAATTTTGGGCAGGGGTATAAACGGAGTCCGTTTGTCCGGTGTATGTTCGTATTTGTATTTGTTCATACTAAAATAAATAATATTTTTTTTATCCATCTAAAATACAGATAGACATAGACAAGAATTGGCCGTATCCGCAACCGTCTGTGTCCGCCAACTATATATTTTATTAGTATTTTTTTTATTTTATACTAAATTATTAACCTATATCACATAGTTAATAGTCATTACAAGATTATAAAAAATACATATTATACTCTCACATGTCTTCTATAACATTATTATATAATTATTTTTTAGATTAAACTATCTTATTATTATTATAACTTATTTTTAATTATTTTTTTACTAATCACCCTTAATTTGAGAACAAAGTAGTATATATTAAACTTTCACCTTCATTCCATCCGTGTCCGTCATAGACAAATACGGATGGACAAGCACATAGTCAGCATAAAAATGGACGGTTACGGACATGCCTTGTCCTCGTCCGCGTCCGTCCATTTACACCCCTAATTTTGGGATGGTTAATAAACTTTTAAGCCCATGTTTGAAAAGTTAGAAATGGGCTTAACTGTTGAAAAGGGCCAAATTTAATAAATGGGCTTTAAGGGTTCATTGAAACTGAAAACCCTAATTGATGTCACATACTCATATTGCGATAAGACTTAAAAATGAAAAAATAAATTCTTATTTTAATTTTTTATATTAAAATTTTACTCTATTAAAAGCGCGCGTAAGAGCTATTTTATCTCTCTAATTAAAGGCTTAATAAATTTTTTGTATAAAGAAAGTAGAATAGGAATATCATCCTCTTAGAATTATCTGGAACATGTACAAACCTCACCATGTTAAATTGTAAGATTGTAATAGTAAATTGTTCAAACATCAATCAGATCATATTTTGAAAAGGATGATGATATTCCTATTCTACTTTATGTCCAATAAAACTTTATATAAAGTTTTAACCTATCCTTTAAAATAGAGCGTGGTCCCCATGAGAGTTCTCAAGTGAGTCTTTAAAAGTCAATTTCACTTAACAATAGGGGATTCACTTTTTAATTTTTATAGTCCAATCAAAATTAGGTGTAATGTTTTGTTAAACAAAAAGTGTATAAAAATTATTATCTTTAAAAATAATAGATTTGTCTGAGACTTGTCAAATGGGTAGGGCTGCATCTATCGTTAGGTATTACACTATCGTCAGGTATTACACTACGCGAGAACCCAAGATTTATCTTCAGGTGGTCAGTTTAAAAATCCAAATAAAATTCTACCCAATCTTGGGTTAAATGGAAAAAAGGTATTTTTTTATCGTGTATCGTGTTAAGTTGTTTTATAGGGGGAAATATTAGGTTAGGTCAAGTTTTTTATATTTAAATTATTGGGTAAGGTTGGGCTGGGTCTATTTTATAGGTTGAACCCAACCCTACCCAAATAGGACCTAACTGGACCTAAAACTCTGGTAATTTTTGGTTTGTTTTATTTGAATTGGGTCAGGTCAAGTTTTTTGGTGTAGCACTTAAAATGGGCACTAGAGCATATACACTTGGCAAAGTTGCTGTGATTTGCCTTGGGCATTGAATTGGTTATGACTCATTATTGTTTAGGATTTTAGGTTGTCAAGGGAAGCATTTTCTAGGTTCCCACCGACAATGCACCAAGCATAAGGAACACATGGGAGGCTTTCATCTATGAGATCTGCAATGCACATATTACTATGCAATAACATTAATATTACTTACGCTAATGTGCACTAGTGTGTGCGTCGTTGATATTATATATCAAGAGCTCTCATATATTCCTTACAATAGGTACATTGTTAGTGGGGAGCATTAAGGGGGTGTTTGTGTATGAAATGTTATTGATTCTGCCCCAATTTTGGCTTGAATTATCATAATTATGTTTGTGTGTGGGCGGAATTAAAAATTTCTCCCGGAAGTTGGTTCCAAGCCGTTTCAAGTTGGAATTAGTGGGAATCATTGAATCATCTCATGAGGTGATTCCGACTTCCGGCTCCTAACTATGTTTCAAAAATTATAAATTCCATTATTTTTCAACGGTTATCTCTCATATCAATTTAACCCTCGAGAAACGTACTATATAAGTAGGGCCCAATTTAAAAGTTTAAAGTTACCAACCCTTGTAGGATCTTGTTTAATAGAGCTCGAATTTAGGGGCATAATAGTACCAAGAATATGCATATCGGGAGATAAAGTTATATTAGTTTAAAATTTTAAAATTGGGTTTGACACGACATTTAAATTTATTCTAAAAAAATTTATTACTAACCGTAATTCACATTCGGCCATGAATTTTATAATTAATTCTTAAAAAATTTCACTTCAATTTCTGAAAATCCAACACCCAAACAGCTCCTAAAAATACTTCATCATCATGGCCTTCAATGGCATCAGCGTCAGAAACAAAACCCAAGATTGAGTCAATGGAGCCGAGGCAACTTAGCCCCAAGGAAGCATTTTAGATGTTCTCCTATATAGTGAGTCCAAAAAATGAGCTCCTAATTACATAGCATGTGATATTGGTGTCCAAACTTTTTACCAGTTGATCTACTATTGGTGATTTCCATATGCCCTAAAAATAACAGTGATGATGGGGTGATTTACTGTCTCAACCAGGACAACTCGACTTAGGCTCTACTTCTGGAGAAGGCACTAGGGATTGTGTGCATGTAGTGTACTATATGAGCTTTGTTACATGAATTTTGTAAGTGAATTTTGTTACATAAATTTTATAAGCGTATGTTTTGATTGGTGGAAAGTGGGGGAAAAGAAAAGAATCTTTTAAAAATCAAGAGAAACTATAGCAGAAACTGGGAGGAAAATTGGCCCCGAAATTTTCTACCCTTCAACTCATGAATGTTAGGAGAAAATCAGTGTACTAAAGACTTATGTTTTTAATACTCCTAGTGTTGACCTTGTTGCTGCCACCACCCAACTATCATTGTTGTCGCCACCCCACCACCACCACTATCATCGCCGCCACCAATGCCATAAGCATTGCCGCCACTACTGCCACCACCGCCACTGCTATCACGGCCTCCACGACTACCATTATCGCCGCCGCCACCTCCACTGTCACTACCACCACCCTGCCGCCACCTCCACTGTCACTATCACCACCCCGCCACCACCTCCACTGCCACCACCACTGTCGTCACCACTGCCACCATGGTCACCACCCCCCAACACCACCACCATTATCGCTACCACCGTGACCACCACTACTACTATAAGATATCTACCTTTAACATAGTTTAAGTTCCTTTTTAATTATGTGTATTTATGTGGTTTTGTTTAAATTGCCTATTTGACTTGATTTTTGGGATTAAGGGTTAGTAATTGTGGCTTAAATAAGGTTTAATTCTACTTTTTATAAGTTTAAGTGGCAAACTTGATTTATCTAATTTTTATAAATTTTATCTTAATTTTTCTTAATTAAGGGTGTGGACCCTGCCGTGGGCCCCATGTCCATATTGGACGGCGTGTTACCCACTTGACCCCTAAACTCATATTATTTTATTCTAGTAAGTTTTGGTGTGATTAAACTTATTTTTAGTCCTAAAATAACCCTAATTACCCACTTAAGTTGTTTTTACCTTATTTTATAGCCCAACAGTTTGTAAACGTAACCCAAAATATTACTATTTAAGAAAAAACCCTAGCCACTTACCCATTTGGGGAAGGGTTGTGCAAGGGAAAAAGAGGTGCTCTACCCCCATTTCCTAAAGATGAAAAATGGATTAAGGTATGTTTTTGTGCCCTAATCACCCATAATCTTTCGATTTTGATCTGAATCCTTCTTATCTTTATTTTCCACGATTTAATTCTTGATTTCTTCCATTAAAAATCTTATTTTTAATTTCAATTTAAAACCCTCAATAAGTGATTTTTATTTTTAACCAAAGGATATTCTAGATCTACCTATTTTCAAGTTGATTTGAGCCTATTAGTTAATATTGATTAAGTTTTAACAAAAACCCTAATTTTTTGGTAGGATTTATTGAGGATTAAAACTTCTTCGTAGATCTAAGGGCTCCATAGAGGTAAGGGAGTTTTCTCGTGTGGTTTTATCCATTGGAATGCATGATTTTATATCTATGTGGGTTCTTACTTCATATTGTGTTTTAATGGTAATTTCTTAAAAATATATTATTTATGACTATTTTCTTGTGACTAAGCATGAAAATAATTAGATCTATCATGTTCTAGGCTTAAATTTAAATATTATGATGTTCTATGGCAATTTTAGAATTTACCTTGAATTTTAGAATATTTTCGGTTTGAATTTTAAAAGGTTGAAAACGAACTAGGAAATGGGCAAAAAGTGAATTGTGAAGGGCGTTCGAATGGACCAAAAGGCCGTTCAAATGGCTAACCATTCGAACGGTCAGGAGTTTGAATGGCCTGACAAAGTGCTCGAACGGCCAAACGACAAATTTTGTGATTCTAATCATTTTTGTGTATTTTGGTCATTTCTTATTCTCTTCTCATAAATCTAATTCTTTATGACTAAAATGAGTTAGTATTACCTAGATTGCTACTATAATTGCATGAGAACAATCTTTAAATTATCATTTAGCTCAAGCATGATTAGGACTATACTTGTTTAGTTTTAGTATGATATTCTATTTGTTTTAAATCTATGTTTAATGACTTCTTCATAATTTACTTGTTGATTTCAGTAGGTGTTAACCATGATTATGTATGTATGCTTGCACATGTCATATTGATTGAGGGTGAATTATGTTTCATATGTTTTAGCTTAAGTATAGACATGTTATACTTATCTAGGACTAGCATAATGTTATATTTGTCTTTAACTTGTATTTCAATGTTTTCTACACATTTACTCCATGATTTCCATTAGATAGGAGTATGATAAATTAGGGATGCTTGCATATATACCATTGATTATGGCTTTGCTTCACATGTTTTAGCTTACGTTTGAACATTATCACTTGTGAACACTCTTGTGTAGACTTATATGATTTTATTTGACATGAGTGGACCATATTTTATGCACATATGGACTGATTTGAGCATATTTACTTATACTTTGATTCATTTATCATTTGCTCACGTATGTATCATGTTGCACGCATCATCAAAATAATTTACAAACAAGATTAATTGTGATTAGTTGTGACTAATCGATTGGATGTCATTGGATATCGGATTAATCGTTTGGAGGCTTCTCAATTCGGTATTGGGTTCGAAAAGACAAGTTTTTGTTTTGCATTCCTTTAAGAACATGGTGCCTCCTTGGGTTGAGATGAAGCAGATTGCTATATGAGTTTATTTGACAAGTTTATCTAGACCTTGAGAATCTATAATGATATGTCTGTATGCACCGGCTTACCACACTGATCTAGTTTTCTTTTCAAGGAATTTGGACTTTCCCTTGCAAGGTTAGTCTTGGGCAAGCATGCTGCTCTAGTTTTCCTTTATAGAATTTGGACTTTCTCCGCTAAGGATTATCCTGGGTGAGAAGGGGGTACCTTCCTAGTTAGGGAGCTACCCAACCACTATAGTTTTCCTTTTATAGGAATTCGGACCTTCCCACCTAGGTATTGTCCTAGGTGAGCGAGTTGATTGTTTTCTCAATTGTGAGACATTCATCATTAATTTGTTGCATGTGTATAGGAGATAATGCTAAGACACAAGTTGTGTAGGAATAATGAAGTTTATTTTACACATGTGATTATGGTATGATTTGCATGGATATGAATGATGGTGTGTAGTTGATGCACTTGATGTCATAGAGTGAATATTTTTATTGAAAAATGAATATGCACAATATGTTTATGTTGAGAAAAGTTTCATATAGGATGTGATTATGAAAATGAGTTCCATATGTTCACATGAGGTGCATATGTATTATGAGCTATTGATGAACCTATGATGCACAGGTGACATGATATATGCTTATGGAATGTGGGTTATAGTATGATATGCATGTGGCATGACTATGAGTTAATGAAATATGTTATATATAATATGATATGCAAGTGGCATGACTATGTGTTGATTAAACATATTATATATAGCATGATATGCAGGTGGCATGACTATGAGTTGATAGTATCTGCTATATATTGCATGATATACAAGTGGAATGTCTATGTGTTGATTAAATATGTTATATATAACATGATATGCAGGTGGCATGACTATAAGTTGATAGAATATGTTATATATTTCATAATATGCAGGTGACATGACTATGTGTTGATGAAATAAGTTATAAATAACATGACATGCAGGTGACATAAGTATATGTTATGGAATATAAATTATGACATGATATACAGGTGGCACAGGTTTATGTGATTATTTCATGCTGAATTGGTATAATGATTGATTATGTGATTAATGATATGTTGGCTATGTCTGTGTTGTCATTATGAATTTACTTTCTATATTAAAACCCTTGTTGAGTTTTGGCTCACCCCTCTTTGTTTTGTGTTTTGTTTTGGGGTTGCATGTCGTGTCATGCAAGTTGTTCAGATGGGCTCTATGTTGAGTAGGTGGATGATGTTGATCACTGAGAGGGGATTCATAGAGATATTGGGTTGTTGTGTTAGCTTTGTTTATGCCATGTTGAGATATATATACACTTGACTCTACTTCACACTTCTATTTAGCCATTGTTAACTTAGACTCTTGTTAGCTATTGTTGGCTTAGACTTACTTTAGCCATATGTGGGCTTGTTTATGACGAGTATGTGGGTATGGGTAGACTGATGCTTTTATAGTAGTCATTTCTTTGCTCATTTTCTTGTGTATAAAGTATATATGTGCAACTCCGTAGTGTGTTCTACTTAAGGATGGGTTAAGTCTTCTGCAATTAGGGTTGCATCTCGGGTAGGGTGGGGTCGGGTATTGCAGTACCCGACCCTACCCAAGATAGAACCCAAGATTACAGTACCCGACCCTACCCGAGATACAACCCGAAATACTAAAACCCTACCCGACCCGAGATAAAACCCAAACCCGAAATCCGAATTAAAACCCGAAATAAATTAAATGCCTGATAATTTCAATCAAAACAAAAATACCTATACATTGATTTTTTAAAGTGAGAATAAACACTAAAATCTGAAATCATGAATTTGAGTATGGAAGCACAGTCAAGATAATCCTTTGCAGAAACCTTGCAAGCAAAGTCGAAACAATGAATTTAAGTAAAGTGAAATTTGGATGGAGTATTCACAGAAGTCAAAGCCTTTTCAGAAACATTCAGGATATAATTAAACAAAAGACAAATTAAATAATGTTTTGACTTATCCTCCAGTCAACCAGAAATCATCATTTTCATGAATATCAAAATTTATAGAAAAGTGCTTAAACAAAAGCACGACCTTTAGATTGTAGGGAAGTTTCCAACTTCTTGGCATACAAGGGCGTATACCCTCTATGCCTCGCATTACGTGGAAGCTTCATCTTTTCCGGCAAAGCGCAGAGAGAAGAACCTCCTGCTCTGGTCGAATACTTGCTTGAACACATCTACCTCAATTCCATGGTTCATGAGGTAGAAGAACCCATGATCCAAACACGCCTAGAGAAAGAAAATCATCATCAGCTTCAAGATGAGGAGGACGAAAGATACCTAGCAGATTATTCTAGAGAATGCAAATCTAAAACAAAACCAAAATTCGAAGCATACCTGCATCGAAGCACTGCAAAGAAAGAACTGTTGCTTCAGCCTTACAATCTTTCCACTCTCTGTGGCATCTCCCAGGTAAAGAACTGCACAAATCTGCAATGTACTAGAAGAAAAATCCAATTGAGCCAGGCAATGTAAAACATGAGAAATAGAAAGAAAACCAATTAGAAATTAGAATGGGGAGGCCGACAAGCAACTGACTAGGGGGATGAAGGGGGTGAGGAAAGGGAGGATTTTTTTGGGTACACCGTAAACAGGGGAGGTCAGCTAGTGAATGGGAGGCTGATAGACTTGGAGGAAGAAGGGGGAAGCTAGCCAACGACAAGGACTCGAGGAGGTTGGCAAGCTATAGACACGAAGGATTAAGGGGGAGGCCGGAATGCTATAGATGAGGAGGACGAAGGGGGGAGGCCAGCAAGCTACAGACGAGGACAACGAAGGGAGGATGCCGGCAAGTGGGGATGAAGGGCAACTAGGGAGAGGGTGGGAATGTTGCCGCTGTGCAGTAGTCGAATGGGAGAAAGCCGAAAGGGTATTAGGGATTTAGGGTTTGGGTAAGGAATTAAAGCACCCGGGTTGGGTTGGGGTCGGGTTAGGTTTCGGGTTTTTTTGTGTTAAACCCAGCCTGACTCGAGTTAGTACCTGACCCGACCCGAACACAGTTAATTTTGGGTCAAGTTCACCCGGTTCGGGTCGGGTTCGGGTTTTTTGTGCAGCCCTATCTGCAATCCAATTCCACCTTGTCGCGCCACATGTTGCTTCCTCCTTGGACAGGGTTTGGCTAGAGGGTGGCATGTGCCAGGGCATGATAGTCACAGTTGTTGCCACTACCACCTCCACCACCATGGCTAACTCCACCACTACCACCACTGGTGTATTCAAGTTTCAAGTTTCTGTAGCATCATTTGTGTAACCAAACAATAGAAAATTTTTAAGAATTTCCTAGTTTCTCTTTCTCCCAGATTCTCTTTCTCTTTCACTTCCTCTTTCTCCCGGTTTCCACCAATCCAAGCACACCCTAAGTGTTGATAAAAAAAATTGTAAGTGGACTATTTTTTTTCCTTAACATTCTATGGCCAATTCTTCTCAATGCAAAAAACTATTACATCCCTATAGAAAAAGGAAAAAGTTACTATGGAACCAGGCTCATGTGTGCTAATGAGTCTAAGCTTCAAGAGTCATTGGATATCGATCAACAGTGTAAGGGGGCAGATAACCTACATGCCCCTAAGTTATGTACATCATCAAATTGAAATCTAACAGCCCACAGAGCCCAGGCTCACAATACGCAGCATACAAACAAGACTCGTAGAAAAAATATTCAACCTTTTGATTATTTACCCATGAGAGAACTCATAGGCAATGTATCAAACGCATCATCTCCATGTTTTAAAAATGTGGGCCTTAAAGTCGATCAAATTTTGTCCAAGCTACTTTGTAAGAGAGGTGATCGCCAATAAATTAAAAATTATCATGCCACACATCAATTCAAAGACACAAAGTGCTTTTGTCCCTAGCAAATTGATTACTAATAATGTCATTGTGGCTTTTGAAACCTTCACTCAATCCAAAAGAAGTCAAAGGGAAGAGTGGAACAAATTGCCATAAAGTTGGACATGTGTAAAGCCTATGTTTGGGTTAAGTGGAGTTACCTTATATCAGTTTTGTGGAAATTGGGTTTCAGTGAACAGTGGGTGACCTTTATTGAAAGTTATGTCTCCTCTATCATCTATTATATTCTCTTGAATTGCCAGCCATTGGGGTATTTGTCCCCCTCTAGGGGCATGCGCCATGGAGATTCCATATCTGGCTACCTCTTTGTCCTTTGTGCAGAAGGTCTCTCCAATCTCATGAGAGAAGTATAGGAGAATAATTTCATCCTTAGTGTGGTGGAAGCTAGGGGTGATTTTGGGTCTCCCACCTATTTTTTGCTGACGACAATGTAATTTTTTTCAAGGCTACCACTAATGAGTGCCAAAAGAGTTTGTGTATCCTCCACACCTATGAACATGCTTTGGGCACAAGATCAACCCAGGAAGAGATCCATCTTCAATCATAACACCAAGGACCAGACACAAGAGACCATCATACTCATTCTTAACATTTCGAAGGAAGATTTTTATGAAAGATATTTGGGTCTTCATTCTGGGCTAGGAAAAATAATTTTACTTCCTTTAAGGTATAAAGGATAAAATTTAAATGAGGGTGGATGGTTGGACCTTTCTCAAGCGGGCAAGGGTGTCCTAATCAAAGTCGTCGCTCAAGTGGTGACCACTTATTTCATAGCATGTTTTCTCTTACCGGACAAGCTAACTAAGGACATCTCTTCCATCATAGAAAACTTCTTGTGGGGAAAAATGAGCACTGAGTGTCGCATCCATTGGTTGACCTAGGATAAACTATGCTCACCAAAGGAGGACAAATGGATGGAATTCAAGAACCTAAGATTATTCAACCTCTACCTCCTTGCAGGACTAGGCTAGAGAATTCTAAAAAATGAGGGATCTTTGCTAGCAAGGGTCAACAAGTTTAAGTATTTTTCGACAAGTATCTTTTTGAAGCCACAACTAGACTATCCTCTTTGTTTGCTTGGAGAAACATTGTGGTTGGTAGGGATATCCTTGCCAAGGGCTTATTGTGAAGGGTAGGAGGTAGGTAGAGAATTTGGGTGTGGAAAGACAAGTGGATCCCTCACCCCTCTACTTTAAAAGTTATTTCCCAGTCAAGAGTTCAAGAGGCAGAAGCTCGTTCTGCTATCTCATTGATGGGGTCACAGGGATGTGGAAGGAGAGCCTCACCAATGAAGTTTTTGTACCCATCGACTACCAAGTCATCCTTGACATTTCCCTCCCCTTCTCTTTCCTCAGGTTGCCCCCTTGCCCCCAGGACTCTTTGATGTGGGCCGCCTCCCCAAATAGGGTGTTTTCTGTGAGGAGCACTTATCACCTGACTTTTGACTAGAGTTCTACTCTAGTGAGAGCTCAAGTAGAAGTGTTGTCAATAAATTTTGGAATAACATTTGGAGCATTGATCCCCCCCTAAAGGTTTGTCTCTTCGTTTGGAGGTCTACAAAACATCCTCCCCAAAGAATGTAATTTGTGTCACAGGGGGCTAGCGAGGATGGGTAGGTGCCTATATTGTGGATGCTCCCCCAAAATCATTGTTCATGCCCTCTAGTCCTTCCCTCGCCTTAGAGAGATTTGGAGCTCACATGAATGGTTCCAAAACATTTGTTTCTCCCAAGATCATCATCCCATGGAAGTGATTCACTTCATTCTTAAGGGTTTTGTAGGGATAGATCTATTTTCTATTTTCACCCAAGCTTGGGCAATCTGGTTGGATCATAATTCCATCAAATTGGGGGGAGAGAAGAAGACCTCTAAGGAGCTGCAAGCTTGGGCGACCACGACCACTCTCATGATGGACCACACTCAAAGGTATGGGGGTGGCTCCCTCTCGTCCCCACTAGGCCTGTGGACACACCCCCCTCCTCCTAATGTGGTAAAAGTTAATTGTAACGAAGCTGTGTATGACAATCTCAACAAATTGAGGATAGGTTTTTGTGCAAGGAACAACTTGGGTGTGAACCTTACATGTGGATGTAGTTAGGGGATGAGTACTCTATTTGATGAGGAGGCCAAACTCTTGGTGTTGGCTAGGGAAATTTTTTGGGCCACTCATATGGGTTTGAAAAGAGTCATTTTTTAGGGGGACTACTCAAATGCTCTATCTGCTTTACAATTCCAAATTTGGGGTTTTGATTTTGAAGGATCATTCCTCTATGATCTCTTTTAATTTTGTCTCTTTTTTTTTTGTGGAAAGGAAGGGAAATTCATTGCTCATTGTTTGGCAAGGTGAGCAAAGTCTTTCCCTTCCCCCCAATTGTGCTCTACATGCAAAGTTTGTTGTGGCAGCATCCTGCCTTGACTACTCTATTATGCCGATGTAGTTGTTGTGCATTATGTTACTTCTTCTTTTCAATAATTATTATTATTATTATAATAAAAGCTAAAACATCAAGTGGGTGTAGTAGCATGCTGCACTACCAGCATTTTATTTTTCTAAAAAAAATATTCTATTGTAAGTTAGAACTTGTCTAAAGTATGGTAAAACTTTGAGGGTGCCATGAGCACTATGGAGTTCTTTAAGCATATTCTTATGCTGGCTAGTGAAGTTATTGACATTATCTATTTTTCCTTTTAGACCTTTTAAACTCCCAGAATTATTTCCTAAAACTATTTATTTTCACTATAATGAGCTTCTTCAAAGGTAATCATCTTCATTCAGATTCATAATCAGTTATATTATTAGTAGTAATCTTGGACTAATGCAAGATTTTTCTTATTGATTGTTTTTTCAGAAAAGGAAAAAGTGTTAATTGTTATTCCTAAGAATGAATACTTGATCAAGTGTACCATATGATCAAGAACAAACTTCACAGCATATGTGGAGGCAAAATTAACTAAAAGAGGGGTGGTAGCATGCACTGCACTTTGAATGAGCAAATTAGGCTGGATAGAATGGATGGGAAATGAGAAATGGTAGTAATATTTTTAAAATTGGCCAAGTTGCAACCAATCGAGAACGATGGCCGGATCTGGTTTTCTCGATTCGACTAGGCAAATTTTGGATCCAATATGGTGTAGACCAGGAAAATTTAGGGGAAAAGGGGAGAGAAGAAGAAGAGAAAGAGCAAAACTACAAATTAACTAGACTAATTATTGAAATTCTATTAATTGATTAGGACATGGTTGTGCGCTACAATGTCTAAAAAGAATTATAAAATTAATCCTACTAGCACAAGGAAATCAATCCTAGTCTAATTTCAATTAAATCAAAATACCAAATCCTAATTAATCTAGGAAAGGAGACTGATTTAGGAAAGCTGGAATCTAATTCTAATTAGGGTGGAACATAACACAGTCACATAAATTCTGAGTCGATAAAAGAAAAATCAAGAAATTGCCCAGCCCTAAGAACCAACCAGGTCTGATTTAACCAAGTCCAACCAGCTAATTTGGGCAAATTTCAAAAACAATGGGTACCATGTTTATAGCAAAGTTAGCTAATTTAAAGCTTGGGTTTTCCAAGAGCACCACTAGGAGACCTCAGCGGGGATTTTGATCTCCTGGCCAGCTGGTGGCTACTTGCCCTAAACGGCTGGGGGGGCGCTAGTTTTTTTCTCAGGCATTTCTATGGAGAGAGGCGGTAGTCAATTCGGTGTAGCTAGAGATTATGGGGCAAATCTTGCCTACGTGGGAGAAGCCTCAAGTGCTTGTGCAATCATGCCTCCATTAGCCTCAGTCCGCCTCCGTCCCTGTTGACCTTCGTGCAACCGTCAGTGACTCCTTTTGCCTCTTTTTCTCCTTCTTCCCCCTTTCCACTCCCACTCATCATATCTTCTCCTGGAGCAAAGGTGTTGTTTTATCCTCTCTTTTGACCTTTGTCCATCCTCCCTCTGCCATGCTTGTTGTTTTTCCATCTTCTTTCCTCTCTCCCCTCAGCCCTTTTCCTCCTCCTCTCCCCTTCATCCACTTCACATCCCCCTCCTTTTCCTTCCATCTTGCTTTTTGGTCGTCGTCTAGTTATGTTTCTATTTTGTTAAAGTCTATGTGTGTTGTTGTAAATATCTCACCTTTTGTGTTTGGGTTTCATCCCTCCTTTGTTGAGGCGGGTCAGTTGCTGACAATGGCATTTTGTGGGCGACCAGGTAGTGGTCCAAGTGTTTGGTGTTCAAGGGTCCTCTCCTATGATGGGCATGCACCTTATTGCCATGCAACAATTTGTGGCATTTGTTGTATCTGGTAGTTATTTTCCTCACCCTTCTTCGGGTGTGGCTGGTCTTTCATCAGTGATGGCAAATTTGTGGGCAGCCTCCCCCTTGGGAGTGCCCCACCTTCTCTTCTAGCAGTCTAGTAGAGGTCCTCATGGCCTCACAATGGTTTGTGGCGTCAGTTGAATTTGGCAGCTGGTTTTCTCCCCCGGCAATGCACATGATCAAGTTTCTATTGGCGTTTGGCCCCTCCCCTGAGATTTTTTTTGGTGCTTTGGTTACTGGTGGGTGGCTTTGGAGCCCATCCCTCTATCGGTGCGATTATACAACTTCTTACTATGTGGAGATTTCTTGCGGCTCTAGAGTTTCAGGTCCCCTTTAGCATATGTGTTTTCTTGTGCTTGTCACCTGCGCGACCTAGTCGTATGTGTGTTGCAATTGGTTTAGATTCTACACATGTGATGATCATTTGGGCTTTCTTTTATTGTGTAATGGTGGTTGTAAGAGGGAAGTGGGGTTTTGAATGTTGTTAGTTTTTGGTTTGTGGCTCATTCATTGCACACTATTTGTTCCTCTGTATTTTTTTTTAAAGTTCTCTATCAAAACAAAAAACAATGGTACTAGTCATTGTTGAATTTTGACGTGATATAAATTTCTGAAGTTGAGCCGTTCAATCGGCCAATCAGCCCGTTCGATCGGTTGTTGCCCCGATCAATCGGGGTAACAGGTTTCTGAAAAAAATAAGTCGTGATCATTAGCGCGATGAGGTTTATGGAAAAGAGCCGTTTCGGCTTCGGGAGTCTTTTTAACTTATCAAAACATCTGGGATAGACACTAGAACGCAAAGAACAAATATTACAGTAACTTTCTTCTCTTCTGCTCTCTCTCAAAAAATCTCTGGGAGTGATTCCTTCTCCTCTTTCTCTGAAATTTGAACCTGTGACTGAGCAATAGAGTCTACCCTAATTGAGATCTAGTCTGTTTGAGTGGAAGCGCACCATCAAACGGGTAGTGTGGTTCATTGTATCTCAGGAATGGAACGCTGTGGAATGCCTGTGCATGGAGGGCAGCGTATCTATTTCAAGGACAGAGTGTAACGCGCCTCAAACCTGGTTCATAATTCTCTTCTCTATGATATTTAATATATGTGTGCATATGTATGTTTATGTGTGTTGATTTGCATGATAATTGTATTCAATCTGCCCTCATTAATGTAGTTGGGTCTCAAATATTGGAATCATGACTCTTAAGATGGTAATCTTCCATCATGAAAAGAAGTTTCAAATCTCAATTGGTTCAACACTCATTTTGGCCCTCAACGGTCCCAAATCAAAGAAACAATCTATGATGTTAATTTAAATGTGAGATAAAAATTTTAAATGAAGTATAAAAGGAGGCCTACATGTGCAAAGATGCAACGACCAATAATATATGACTTAAAATAATTGCCTGAAGAATGAGCAAAACACCCACTAAATCTCCCAAGCAAACATGACTTAATAGTGACCTTTTTGGCTTCACTTAGACGTCATTTGCTAAATCTAACCACTATAGCCATAAGTTACATGATATAAAAACTGCTCCATGACTCACAGTTCCCGTGGCGGTGACATTATGTCACCGGCCAATCAAGCTGAGCCCTTCACCTCTTGTCAAAGTAAAAAAATGAGCAAAGCTCCACGAGCAATTTGCCTTCTGACTTCACCGTTCTCATGTTTTTTATTTGGGAGGGAGAAGTGTCATCACCCTTGCAAGACTATATAGTAAATTCCATGAGAGTCGCATCAGAAGACAGAATTAAAGTACATACAAGGAGGTAAGTTGTGTATTAAAACAGTTTGTCAATTTGGAAAGAGAAAAATATGTACTATGTCAGTCTTCTTATATGGACAACACCTTGAGAAGCTTATGGAGACCAAACTTTCATGTTTATATATTTTCTTTGTCCCATATTAATAGTTACATTTTAAAGAAAAAAATTATTAAATAGTGAAACTTATATATAAAAAAAGAGAAAATAAATTTATGATACTCTTTTTTAAGTACCTAACTATTTAAATTAAATTAAATAAAATTATTTATAAAATTTTTTTTTTTAAATAGAGCTATTAGAATGGAGTACTAGCTAGAGGATAAATTTTTCCCATTGTAAGCTTCCTGTTACTGATTTTATATACATATAGCAAGTTAATGATTTTTTCCTTTTGTAAGTAATTGCCTGTTTTCTTACAAAGTGAATGCCAAAAGCCATCCCATATAACCAACCCCTCGTAAGAAAGTTGCAGGTTAAAGTTAGTACAAAAAGTTTCATGGCATGTTAGGAATGTGAAAAACAAGAAACATCATCTAAAATGCATGCCCATTTGCATGGGCGGAAACCGTAGATCATGTGGTCCCATATGATCTAACGGGCTACACCCATAAGGCTATGGACATAAAATATAAGGATGTTGATAACCTTATAGTCTCTATGTATTATATTAATAGTTTTATTTGACAAAAAAATTTATTTTAAATTATTAAATTAATAGTTTCACCATTAAATAAAAATTACTATTGTTTTAAAATATAACTATTAATATTAGACGAAAAGAATACTATTTTCTAGTCTAACAAAATTTCACTTTAGGTTTTGATTGAACTGAAAATCTCACATAACAATATATAGGAAATTTTATTTTTCTTTGTCGAATCAAGACATAGTGTAAAATTTTATTATATAGAAACTACTGCAAAAAGAATTATTATCCATAATATAATCATGTGTAAACTAGATGAACATATAAAATATCAAGCTCCTGATAATCTGGCCTCTTACGAGCTCCAATCATGAAACTTGACTAGTTGTTCCATGTTGATGCTTCTCACATAATGCGAACATAAGTTGGAATCCCTTATTTTAAAGGGTCAATTCATGAGTCACAATCACCTGCCCACCCACACCACCAACCTAAATAATTGAGACAAATAGGGGAAAGAGAAGTTGGATCTTTCAATAGCGATCCACCCCTAAACTCTGTATAATAATGGATACAGAGATGGCCGGGGGAAGACCCCTTTTCCAGCTACTCCTTTGGACTTGTTTGTTTCCATGCAACTCATTTCCAATTATTTTCCTATTGATTACGTACATGGAAACAGATGTGCTGTGTCGCATTCCTCGTGAGGGAAGTTAGCTTTTCAATCCAATGGCCGATCCACTACCGGCAACAACAATAAAGTACAAATTGAGGGATCTTTTTCAGTCCCCATACACAGGTGCTTTTGTTCCCTCTCCTCTATTCGAAATTTCCAATTTGTATAAGAGTAGCTTCATTTGAGAAATAATATATTTAGCCTTGTGTTCGATAAAGGATAATAATTTTCGTACTCTACTTCGTATGGAACAAAACTTTACACAAAGTTTCAATTGGACTATAAAAAGCAGATTAAATTGTCTATTATCAGGGGAGACTCATTCATCCATGCCCAATCAAAACTTAGGTATAAATTTTTGTTGGATACAAAGTAAAATAGGAATATCAACATCTGAGGACAAACGTTTGGCCTTAAGTTTGATCGCCATCTAAATTCCGTGTTCATGACCTTTGTTTCTACTTTTTATTAGACCAGTTCTTGATTTGTGTGTGCCATCCTTACAGAAGGGCTATGCTAATAGTCTTCGTTCCAATTGTAGTGTCTCAACAAATTCATGCATAGTATACATATTATGTGTAGATTTTGTTGTATATTTCTACGTCAAACACTTATTTTTAAGAATTAATAATAGGAACCCAAGTGTGCATTGAATTTCAGGAGGGAGTTAATAAAATGTTTAAGCATAAACACTACAAAATAAACGACTTTTAGCAGCAGCCAAAAATAATTTTTTTTATTTTATTAATGAGGAATCTACGTTCTTAGGAATATTTAAAAGGGGCAAGCTAACTGGCCTCTTAGACCAGCTTTCTATCTTCTCAGGCATGTGTAAGCAGAAAAAAAAATTATCATAAGTACATTAAAAGAAAACCATTCACAATATTTTATACTTTATTTTACTTCATGATACAGATTTTTGCCTCAAATGCTTTCATCTCCCCCAATAAGCTTTTGAAAGATTCTTTTGTTTTATATAGTTGAAGCTGTAAATGAGATATGATTATCTTTTAAACTACTAAAGCCATTAATAACATAGTAATGCTATTTTTCCTTAAAGATCACACGTTAGAATCGACGATATTATTGATTTGTAAGGTTCACTATATCAAAATACGGTGGTGATGCATGAGTTCTAACTTGTAATTTTTTACATAGAAAAAAAATTCCTATACAATATCCAAACATGCATATGCTGTTATCCTCTTCTGCGGTAGGCCAAATTCCCTTCTTTTTTGGCTAAGATGCCGAATTGCTTACTACAAGTCTGCAGTCTCCAAACATTATGAGTGGTGATGAAGAAGCAATAATGCGCCCAATCATGTGGACTGCATAGATTGCATCTGACTCCTCTCTTTCTGTCCAGACACTTGAACGCTTGGCATGACGAGAGTCAGATGTGCAAACTGAAGTACACATGGTCGATATCACATGCAGGTCGACCCATTCATTGACAATGAAGGCATTTTGGGGCACCAGGCAATTGTGGGTGGTGATTTTTTTTCCTTTTTTATCCCCTAAAGAGATCCTAGGAACCGCAGGTCTTGTTGTTGTTGTGATGGCATAGGCCTCACTCTTGCATGCTTATCCAGTGCAAGACGTCCTTCCTCAATTATTGGGATTAGATGTAATTGCCTGTTAACTTCTTAATACAATTCAAATGACCAAAGCGTGTCAGCTAGCTGCAGAAGGCCATTATTGAAAATGGCGTAAACAAATAGCTGACTTGATACAAATGACAGGGTGAAGAAGTTGAAGACTAATCAATCATGATCTTTCGAAAGGAAATATAAACAATCATGCATGGGCATGACTATTAAATTAAGGAAACTAGTAATTAGACGTTTTTATCCATCGTTCCGCTGATCCGTATTAGATGTTTAGACCAAAAAAAGCCATTCAAAAGGAGAGCACCTAAGGTGGCTTCAAAGTAAATTCCTTCATCTAGAACAATTGCATAAAATGATGTCTCTGGCCCCGGAAGTTTGAGGGAATGTGCGGCCGAGAATGGCAAACTCTTCTCTGGACACATTAACACGAATTTAGAAACGGAGTTCACTCGTTCCAAAAGTTGACGAATTCATTGATCAATTAGGTCTAGGCTGAAAACTTTCTCAAGGCTAGTTCAATGGTCAGCAGAACGCGCAGGAGAAAGACTCAAAAAAAGAAGGGCGGCGCCCATTGTAGTCAATCATAATATTATGTTGTTCCCCACATTAAAATTGGGACCAAACAGAATCACCTTTGACGTAAGAGCTTAAATTAATAAGAGGAGCATAAAGAAAAAAATTTACGAAAAAACCCAATTCTTAAAGTTAACTTTCTTTGTTTTCTTGCGATGAGGGGGGAGAGAGAGAGAATCATTGCAAGATTGGGCATCATCATGTGCAAGATTGGACAATGAGCTTCTCAACGAGTCAACATAGCAGCATAAAATCGGAGGAAGATCTTTCTAAGTACCATAAGCTATATTCTATCAATATTTGCTACAATGAGTTACTAAGTGCTCCTTAAATTTATTTACTAGTTGCTCACCAATATGGAACTTAACTACAAGATTAATGTTATATTTGCTCATGCCCAGGAAAGTGTTTAATGTTACATTTGCTAATGCACAGGAGAGTCTGCCACTACACATAGATTGTTCCCCGAGAATAAGGAGTTTTAACATTTTTATCTTAAAAATTTGAATGCTCCCTTAATCCTAAATTTCAACCAAATAGCTATTCAGGTCGTATTTATATACCACTTTTTAATAATATCAAGTTCACATTGACAAAACCCGACCCCGGTGGCATCCTGGGTGAAACAGAAAAGGAAAAATCAAATCAAAGGCTGGAAGGACATACTCTTGGTGGATTGCTAGTCCTAATGGCCAGCAACAAACAGCAAAAAGATGGGTGCTTAATGAGTGATTAAAGGCACAATTGATCAGGTTGCAAGCAAGGGTGGGAGATAAAGCAGCCGGAGAAGAATGAGAAGGCCAGGAAAGTAACACCAGTGAGGGAAAATGCAACCAAGAGGCCTTTTGTGGCTGGCATAAAAGATTTTCAATGGTAATAAGAATTTTGTTAAGTCGAAATTTAACTTTCCAAAGATAGAAGGTTGGGGGGATTTATTTGCTCCAATTGCAGCTCATCGGCTGAAATGAATTATATGACTATTGTGTATATGCAAAAAAAAAAGGAAAATAAAAATGCTAGTTGTAGACATGTGTTTTTAAAATATGCTTAATTGCTAGCAGAAAATATAATTGAAGTTTGCTTAATACACACAAAAGTTTGATCAATACCTTGGTCCCTTTAAAAAATATGCTATATTCTTTTTTGGTACTTTAATAAAATTATGCAAAATAATTTATTTAGTAAAGTGATGCAAATATATGTCAAGGCACAATAGGCACTTATAGTAGTATACAAGCCATGTCAATATTTAAAAGCAGTATGCTACAAATATGAAAAAATCTATTTATTCATTTAGTGTGACTCAGTCATCAAAATAGTAGTAAAATAAAAAAATGGTGATATTCTCACAGTAAAAAATACTAGCAAAAACTCATATAAGAGCTTTAATTAGACTTAATAAGTGGGCCTTATACAAAGTTCACATCAGCTCATTTATTTAGACTAATTAAAACTCATATGTAAATTTTTTATGTACTTTTGTTATAAAAATACAATTTTCTAATAAAAAATATGTCAACAAGTTCACAAGTCCCAACTTCGATTCTAGGTCCGTTTACAAAGTAATTCTACCATGCCGTTTTCATATCCCGGTTTGTGTACAGGCCAAATGTATATCCATTCTTTCAGTAACGAGTTCTGATATGGGTCTAAATCTAACCAAAATTGATATCCATACGTATCGTATTTTGAGGAGCATATCAAAAAAAATGTGGAGCGCTTCCTACACATTTATTGATAATTATTGATACGGATACATAACGACTAATATACACATGTATTGGTCTATACATCTTTCCTTATAAGTTGTTTTTTGCTATCAAAGGAGGAGAGATATTAACCCATTTAAAATTAATGATGTAAGTAAATTAAGGTAGGCTGCCTAGAAAAGGGTGTGAGAAACCAGCCAGTCATGTAAAAAATATCTAGGAGGGGTAGTTGCGATCTAGAGAGCAGTTGACAGCTAGAAAGCATCAAATGAGAGTATTCCCTCCTTCTCTCCCTCATAAAATATATATCTAAGTTAAAAAGAATCCCTCTAATTAAATAAGTTTACAGAGACCTCCATCTCTTTTAACTATCTTCAAACCCCCTGCCACCTCAACTTAGAATTAATCGTCATGCTCAAGTGACTATATCTGTTGTATCAATGTTTTTAAAATTAGTGGTAAAAAGGATACTTTTCCAACTGAAATGGAGGTGGAATGTTAGCTAGTTCGTTTTTTCCATTAAAACACTTTGTGTACAAGCACACAAGAACACTGTTTAGTATGCTTATGGCTATGCGTGGCCCTGTGCCTAAGGGCGGGTTTGATGCGCATGAGAGTTGAGCTGAAAATACCTTTGTTTAAATCTGATTGTCATGCAAAAATCACATTTGACTGATGCACTCCGGTGTCTTTACATTGTGGTTTGAAACGATGAGTCGTGATAGACCATATCAAATGGTGGGATTCAGTTTTCAAAAGGTTATGGAGTCTGATTGAGCCAATCAAACGGACCCTATCGTAAGCTTTGAGTCTTACTCACAAGCACAAGCTCTCCCTCTATCTCAAAATGAATATCTTATTTAATTTTTAAAATAAATTAAAATTAATATATTTTAAAAAATTAAATAGGATACTTATTTTGGGACGGAAAATATAACACAACTATTAAAGGAGTATTTTATTCATGTAATCTTCTCTTATAATATTTCACATATTTTCTCTCTAGAACATTCCTCACTTTATTCTTTAGGCTGTTCTTGTAATTATTTTTACTATCTCTAGATTTGCTTCTAAATGATTCTTTTATAATCTAAATATTGTAACCTCTTATCAATATTAGATTCAATCAAGTTCTCATTCATGGAATCAAGCCTGGGATAAAGTTAACACTCTACCTTGTCGATCCAGTCGGCTGACTTTAGTGGTGCTCCTCTCCACCACCTGCTTCACCCTCCCCTTTTCTTTTGTCCGCCCTCTATCCCAACCGCCCTTCATACACCCCTCCTTCCTCCTCATCTTCCCCCCATCCTCCTGCACTGTCAATCGCCCCCCTCTCTCCACCGCGACCCCTCCCCTGCTTCTCTTTGGTCCTATCACCCTCCTCTCTACTTTCAGCTGCCTTCGATAGCCCTCGGCCGCCCTCCTCACCTTGTTGCGTCGGCCTCTGCCTGCCTTTCTCTCCCAACCCTTTCTCCCTCCTTCTCTCCCTATTTTACAACATCGCTGTCGTCCCTCCGCCATGTCAGGCCATCGCCCCCTCTTCCCTCCGTCCTTGCACCAACTTCCACCCCTTCTTCCTCTCTCATCTCTTCCCTCCTCACTGCGTTGCCGCCCTACATTGCAGCGCCCGGCCACCGCCCTCCTACGTCTCATTTTCTAACCAGCCCTCCCTTAACCTAACCTCCCGTCCATGCTCAACCCCACCCGCCCTCTAAAAATCCCGCCTTTATTCTTCTCTCTTACTGCCTCTTCCTCCCCTATGTTCCCACAGCGCTGCCCCTCCCCCCCCCCCCCCCCCCCACCATCTTCCTCTTCCCTTATTCCCGGCAAACTCCACCCTTCCTTAAAGTTTCTCATTTTCCTCCTCCCAAAGCCATTGCCACCATACCATCTCTCTCTTTCTCTCAATATGTCACCCCACCAGCTTCCCTCTCTGCCCAGTACACCGCTAGTCCTCCTCCATCCTATCCTTTGCCTCATCTCCTAGTTGCCCCCCTCTAATCAGCTCCCCCTATGGACCCTCCCCCCGACTTTTAGCACCTCTGGCACTCAACCTCCACCTCCTTTTGCCACCGCCTCAAATTTTATTACCATTGTTCCAGCCTCCATCAAATTTCTTGTGTCGAACATAGCCTCCCTCATCACTGTCCATCTTGATGGTTCTAATTTCCTCGTCTGGCGTGAAACCACTCGCTTTGTCCTAGCTGCTACCAACTTCTTCCCTACATCGACAACTCCCTGCCTTGTCCCTCTCCAGCATCTACTTCTGCTCGCCCATCTTATTTTGACTGGATCCATATCGATCATCATCTCCTCGTCTTTTTGTGTGCCACCATTGAACCAACACTCGTCCACCAATTCCTTACATACACCACCTCTGCTACCTTGTGGAGCGCGATTGAAATTTGCTACCTCTCGGCCTTGCTAGCTGCGGTCATTCAATTGATGGATGATCTTCGTCATTGTCGTTTCGGCTTAGGTGGGATGGCTGCTTATCACGACCAACTGCAATTCCTCGTTGATCAACTCATTGTAGTCGGTGTTCTCATAAGTGATTCGGACCTCCTCCACTAGACCCTAGTAGGTCTCCCAATCGAATACTCCACATTTGCCACCAGAATTTAGGTCTGTTATACCTTTGTTCGGGTCGTAGAACTTTGGAACCTTCTACTTACAGAGGAGGCCGCTCTCTCTCTCCCAACAATCGGCCCCCACCAGTCCCCCCTTGGCACACCCCACTGCCCTCCATGCCATCGTCAGCCCCATGGCCCCTCTTGCACCCTCTGCTGCTCCTACATCCCTCCAGCCATCCTCAACATGATCAGTGTTGCCTTGGGGTAACTTCTTCTTGCTTCCCACCCGGCCTCCGCAAGGGCTTCTGCCATTCCCTCCAATGGCCACTCAGGACTGCCTCATGCTACCGCCTATGCCTCACCTGGTCTTCTTCCCACCCCCTGGTCGTCTACCCATTCAATATCAATAGCAGCACAGTGGGGGCAATGTGGACCTCTGACAAAAGCACGGCCAAGGGGGCTCCCGCTGCTACTGTCCCTCATGCCAAATATGTGGGGGGGGGGGGGGGGGGGGGGGGCACACTACTATCCACTGCAAATAGCGTTTCAAGGCTTCCCACCCAAGCCCTGCCATGGGTTCCAGCCTTGCCATGAGTGCCCAAGGAGGTGGGCCCACTCCTCCAATTGGCTCCTTGTTTCCGGTGCTAGCGATCACATTACTCCAGATCCGAACCACATCACCACCCTGGTCCCTCCCACGTCAACATTGGTAACGACCACTCTCTCCCTATCTCCTTTACGGGTAGCACCACGCTCTCTCTTCCCACCTCCACACTTTGTCTTAACATTGTTCTTCATGCACCCACTATTTCTCACAATCTCCTCTCAATACACAAACTTGCCTATGATAATGATTGTTCTGTAACTTTTACTATGTATGATGTGTCTAATGAGGACAATAAGTCCAAGCGCGTCCTATACCACGACCCGAGTCAGAACAGCATCTATCCTCTCTCCTCCACTCCTCTGTACGCTCTCCACATCCCTGCTTCCTCTTCTGACATCTAGCATCATCGACTTGGTCATCCTCCCCCCCCCCCCACTTTTAATTCAATTGTATCGAATTTTCCTTTTCCTGTCACCAAAAATAAAAAACTTAGTTTGTAATAGTTGACATGTTAGTAAATCTCACAAATTGTCATTCCCTCTTTCACAACGATCATCTACTCGTCCACTTGAACTTATTCACTCTAATGTCTGACCTCGCCTATTCCCTCATTCCTTGGTTACCAATACTACGTCATATTCATTGATGGTTACTCTTGCTACACCTAGCTCTACCCTCTCAAACTCAAATCAAACATCTTTGAAACTTTTCTTGCCTTCCAGTCCATGGTCGAAAATGTTCCCCCTCATCGTATCACCTTCTTTCATTTTGACAACGGCTATGAGTACATCAACTCCCGCTTCACTCATCACTTCACCTCCCGCAGCATCATGATCAATTTTCCTGCCCTCACACCCCCGAACAAAATGGTGTTGCCAAACATAAACACCATCATATCATTGAGACCACCATCACCCTTCTTACTGCAACCCACATGCCTCCCTCCTATTGGGTTGATGCTACCTGCACTGCCACATATCTCATCAATCGTCTCCCAACTCCCACCTTAAGAAACACCTCCCCCTATCAACTACTTCATCTCACCCCTCCTGATTACACTCACCTTCATACCTTTGGCTTTCGGTGCTACACGTGGACTCGTCCTAACTCTAACCACAAACTTGAACCTTGTTCTATTCCTTGTGTCTTCATCGGTAATTGCCCAACTACTAAAGGCTACCGGTGCCTTGACCCCACCACTCATCGTGTTTACATCTCTTGCCATGCCCGCTTTGTCAAAAATGAATTTCCCTTTCTCCGTCACTCTCCTACTACCCCCATCTCCGACTCTCATCCTATCTTCTCAACCTCAGGTTTCGAGTCTGTCATATTGACTCCTCACTCTTCCTCCATTAGATGGGCTCTCAGGTTACTATCCTTGTCATTTATGTTGACAACATCCTCATTATTGGCACTCACCCCACTTTCATCGATCATATCATTAACCTCCTTGGTCGAGTCATTGCTGTCAAAGACTTAGGTCTTCTTCACTACTTTCTTGGCATAGAATTCACTAATACTCTGGATGGTCTCTTCCTCTCACAGGCTCAATATACTCGAGACATTCTCATTAGGGCTAACATGGACAGCTGCAAACCCACTTCTACTGGCTACAAACGACCTCCTACCTCTCCTACTGATCCACTCTTCTCTAATCCTTCCCACTATAAGTGTAAGGTCCCTGATTTTTCTACGATTTTTCTTGAGATTTTTTTGCTATTTTTCTGGTCATTTTCGGCAGGAAAATGTGACGTTTTAGCGTATGTGCATTTGTGTCTTTTCCCCGTATTTATACCCGTAGAGTCGGGTGTGGGGCTTAGTTGCGGGCCACGGGCCTCACTGCGCGCTTACGGTGCAAATTTTGGAGGTTCGACGCGTAACCAGTGGGTTAACGCACGTTGGGGATATGTTTGGAAAAATAAAAGAAAATAAAAAAAAAGAGGGATCGGGATCGCGATCCCGATCCCGATCCAATGGTTGGGTGAACAGTGCGCCGCCCCCCCCCTTTTCACCTGTTCACTGTGCCCGGGCGCCGCCGGCCGCCGGTGGGCCAGTGGGCCGCCGCACCGGCTCTGCCCCGGCCGTGCGACGGCAGGGGAGCTGCCATCCCGGCCCCACGGCCGCTCCGCCGTCCGCCCCTATTTTCCCGGTTAGACTCTCCCCTCTCTGTGAATTGCGATTCCGCCGCCGCCGTGGGCCGGCGAGGGCCGGCCGGCCGCCCACGGCTCCGCCCTGGGCCGGCAACGGCGGGAGGACACCCCTCCCAGCCCGGTGAGCCTCCACTCTACCGCCCCGTCCCAATTCCCCCTCTCTGCTCTGTTTTCGCCGGAGCTGTGTTTGGACGATTTCGTGGCCGCCGGCGGCAAGCCACGGCCGGCTGTGCTCCGTCTGGCCCGGCCTTGGTCCGGCGAAGTGATTGAGCCACCCCTCCCTGGCCGATTTTGCCTCCGCCCAGCCCACACAATTCCGGCCTCTCCCTTTTTCACTGTTCCGAGCTCCATTCTGCTGGTTCCCTGTGTCAGTCACCATCGTGGGCTGACAACGGCCATCCAGACCCCGATTCGGCACCGCCTTGATCCAGCGATGGCGAGAAGCCACTCCTCCCGACCGTAGGGGGCCTCTGCACCGCCGCCCAATGGATGTTTCCCCTGCCCTATTTTCCGCCGGCGATCTATTTTGTGAAACGGAGGCCGCTGGCGATGATCTGTGGCCAACATTGTCACGCCCCGACGATGCCCGACCCGAGCCGAACCCGGTCCAAGGGCCGGTCAAGCGCGCGGGGGCGACGAAGTGAAATTGAGAAACGATTCTAGCGGAAGACTTAATCCCTAACCACGGGCGATTAACAGCAACACGGAGTGCGCACAATCCTTTGAGCAAGAGTAAATAAAAGGGAAAAAAAAAGGTGTTGCTTAACACGAAGTAAACAACAATCTCAAACCCACAAACTTAGTTAAGTAAAGCCCACACCGGCTCAAAATAAGTCATAAGCAAACATAACTGTAACATGTGACATAAAACCACAACAAGAACCCTACACAAAGGTTCAAACATAAAGCATGAAAGAAACGATGATAAGTCACGCAACGATCTCCATCATCACACCCAAGCTACCTCTGACCTTTCCTCAAAAAGGCAATCCTGTCCGTCTGCGTGTCGCACCACGCAGCCCCAAATCAAAACACAAAAGAGGGGTGAGTTTTAACACTCAGCAATGGTTTTAATATCACTCGTCAACGTAGAAAATACGATAGCTTAGAAATGAGATCGTTTCGGATCAAAGATTTACACGGTGCATCACTTTCTCGATCACACATTCATATCACTTAACACTGCATAAAAATGCATAATTCAACCTGCATGGATGTATCTCTAGCATACATATTCCCACATGCATTCACATCATAACCAATCCCGCATGGATGTATCTCTAACATACATATTCCACATGCATAACATCAACATCAACATGCATGGATGTATCTCTAACATACATATTCCACATGCATAACATCAAAATCAACATGCATGGATGTATCTCTAACATACATATTCCACATGCATAACATCAATATCAACATGCATGGATGTATCTCTAACATACATATTCCACATGCATAACATCAATATCAACATGCATGGATGTATCTCTAACATACATATTCCCACATGCATAATGTTATCACAATCAACCTCCATCAAGGAGTAATCACACATTGACGTCACACGTACGGGAGCATAGACAAGGCCACAAAGGCGTGTCATGGTACAAAATTCTACACAAGAATTCAAGAAAGATCGGGGTTGTCAATCCCTAATACTGCTCGCCCTGGACGATCCTGGCCAAGGATGTCCCATTCTCACACAGAGAATCTAGAGCAGGGGTGTTCGCCAGTGGACATCTCCCGCGGAGGGAAGAGCCCGAGTTCTCACACGAGAGAACCCTAGAACACGTGGTAGCGGGGTGCACACGGCATACCACACCCGATTCTCGTGGTCCGGATGACACACATAATGATATTCTCACATATCCGCAAGACAAGTACACAACTCGTCCCCACATTATTCCATTAAACAAGACTCAACCCAGGGAGTGCACTCGTTCCACACAGGAACTCCAAATCGTTCCACACAGGAACTTCAAATCAAAATATGTCCTTTCGGACCAATCAACTTGCGATTAATCCACGACCGATAAACCCGGCACGCAATTCCATCACATTGCATCCAATCGGTCAAATTCGATTAATCACGATGAAGCCTCAATTGGAAATCCATTTTCATGATGCGTGCAGCATGGTACATGCGTGGGCAAAGCATACATGAACCCTAATCATGATAAGTGCTCTCACCAGCCCCTAATGCATCATTCATAATCACGATATTAAGCTTCAACATCATCATTTAACCCCCACATGTGTGTGTGTGTAACTAGTAGAAGCCTTTCACATGATGCATATTAACATGCTTGAAAATCAACTCACCACCACACTACACATGTGAATTTCTACCTAAACATGAATTCCAAATGGAAATCATAGTAGAAGAATCGTTGAAATCTTAGCTAGATTCAAAACTCAACCACAAAGGCTAAACACCTATAACATCATTCATTTCATCATTGAGTCATGGCATTCACCAACATTCACACACCATTAATCACAATTTATCATGACAAATCTGTCCAACAATGATTGTAGTGCTCCTGAAATATGCTTAACCAAAGGGAAACAACTATTCATAATTTCAAAATAACGATTCCAACATCATGCCACAAAATATAAGTCATTCCACCATCACTAAGCATATATCTCAACTCCATAAACTCAATAGCATGCATTTCCAGTAGCCTAACATAGCTTAAAACACTCCACATTCATATAAAATTGGCAAGCCAAAGTGGAATCATCAAAATAGGCATTATACACACAACATACAATTTCCTGTGTAGCCGATCGATCGCCATTCAGGCCGTTCGATCGGTTACACGCAAAATTTTCAAATTTTCAGTTCAGCCGATCGATCGCCCTGCAAGGCCGATCGATCGCCAACACGGCAGAACAGTCATCTTCTTCCTTTCGCAAAATCAAACCGAGACACCATAGATAACACTTCAAATCCACATCTAGCACCCTAATTGTCATCAAAAGTCCTCCTTGACTTCCAGAATATCAAACCAAACCATAATAATGCAAAACCCTAAGAAATCGGGATTAAATAATTCCATTTTCTAATCTTACCATTAACACACTAAATCAAGCAAACCATTTCGAAATAAGCCAAAAATGAAGAGTTTTACCATGGATAAACAGAGATTTCGAAGACCCATTACCTCAGCACTTGATTAAGCTCGGATTGAAGAGTCACCCTTCTTGAAATCCTTGAAAACACAATGAGTTTGAATCAAACACCAATAGAAATCGATTTACTTAAGAAATCCTTAATTGAATCTTAGATCTAGGGCTTGTTGGTAGTAAAAATCGAATTTTGAAAGTTAGGGTTTGTAGTAAAACAAAAATCAGTAGCTTTTGATGGTCAAAAACGAATTGAATCAAGGGGAAAATGGTAGATTTAGAAGAAATTAAGAGAAAAGCCATGGATTAGTGCTTAATTAGAGCAAGCTTACCTTAATCGGCTTCTAATTCGGGCCTAAGTGGGGATTAGGCCAGACCTCCTTCCTTAGCCTATTCCCAAAAATGGAAATGACTCAGGTTTGCCCTTTTATAGTAAGGGTTGGGGTAGGCAAAGGTAAGTTTTGGGGTGTAAATATGAAAAGTAGGCTAAAAGTGGGTATTTTGCAAATTTAAGCACAATTTAAGCCTAATAAAATTCTGAAAATTTTTGTGTGACCTTAAGTATATGTCTAGGGTCATTTGACATAAAAATAAAATTTTTGACCGTGGGGCCCACAGGGGTCCCGCCAAAACCCTAATTTTTGGGAAAATAGTGAAAATTCCGAAAAATCTCAAAAATTCACATTTGGTTTAAAATCACTTAAAACCACTAATATTGAAGTTAATTTTGGTTAAAACCATCACAAACTCTATTTATTTACAAAATCATCGAATAAGATCAGAAAACACGTAAATCTCACGATAATCAATAATTAAAGAAAACCAAAACCGGTTTAAAGATGAGGGTCCTTACAAACATGACCCCCATCCAGCCTCGCCTTGGTCCAGTGAAGGGCTGTGGACCACCCTACCCAGCCCGGTTCCATCCCCTCTGCCGTCCTCTGCTCCGCCCAGTCCGATTTGCGCGTACTGTGGGTGGATTTTCCAGTGGGCTGGCGCCGCCATCGTTGGCGGGTGAGGGTGACTTGACCACCGTGGGCTCTGCTCCGGCTCGGCGATAGTGAGGGTCAGCCCCACTTGGCCCAATTATACACTCCGCCCGGAATGGGCCGCTTGTCATTGCCCTATACTGTGCGAGATGCACAGCCGCCTGCACCATGGGTATTGGTTGTGGGTGGCGATCAGCGATGTCGCCGCTTAGATTGGCCACAGCTAAGGGCCTTAGCCCTGTTGGCTTTTGTGGGCCTTGAGTCGCCTCATTTCAGCCATTTCCCTGCCCTTTGGGCCGTGTGCACATGTAGCCACGCATGTACTTCTGGGTTTAGGCGCCGCATTTGTGCCGCCTGACCATCGGTTGACTTTGCCACCGAGTGGAGTTGACCACTAGAGCCGTCCTCCACCTCTCCTTTGGTTCTCGAGCATTGCCCCACGTTCTCCGCCCTTATGTGGGCCTTTGTTGACCGGAATCGTTGCCGTTGGGTGCTGTCCATGGCCGATTTTGACGTCTTGTGGCCGGCTGAGCACGTTTTAGCCACCGGCCGATCTTTAGAGTGTACACCCTTGACATCTGATCGTACCGCCACATATGTTGGCACGATATTTCTCCCGGCCGCCCTAGTGTGCCGTCGTGGTTCGCGGGTTTTACCACATTGAGTTCTGACACTCGGTTTGGCAGTGATAGTTCCGGCGCATCCTAAAATCCTCGGGACAGCAGCTCTCTCAGCCAGGTAACGGTTTTGACCGCCAACTCCGCCGCCGATGCCGCCACCATCGTGTGCTCGCCATCGAACGCCATGACTACGAGGTAGGGGAGCTTTGAACTCGTAAATTCATGAAGCATGCTTTGAATGAGTAGCAGCATGCTAGGATTGTATGATTCCATGCTTGGATGTTAAGTAATGATCCGATTGCATGATTTGCGTGTAAGCATGATTGTATGGTATGATTGATATGCATGAGATGTATGCACGTTTTATGGATGTGGATTATGTATGCGCTAGCAATGGCTAGCAAATATGTCAGTATGCTACGTATGTGTTATGCATGTGCTAGTGATGGCTAGCGTGCATGTTTGGAGTATGTATGAATGTTTGTGCATGTGCTAGTGATGGCTAGCGTGCACGTTTGAAGTATGTATGAATGTGTATGCATGTGCTAGTGATGGCTAGCGTGCATGTTTGAAGTATGTATGAATGTTTGTGCATGTGCTAGTGATGGCTAGCGTGCACGTTTGAAGTATGTATGAATGTGTATGCATGTGCTAGTGATGGCTAGCGTGCATGTTTGAAGTATGTATGAATGTGTGTGCATGTACTAGTGATGACTAGCATGTACGTTTGATGTATGCATGTGTTAGTGATGGCTAGCGTGCATGTTTGTAAGTTATGTATGTATGACCGTATGTGTATGTTGTACATATGTGTAAAACATACGTATGTATGATGGCATTTTGCCTATGCTTTGGATGTGCGTATGTGTTTGTGGGCAGAGGTATGGGCGATGGACAGTAAGAGGTGACAGAAGCTCTATCTGAATTTGGATGCGGTTGTGTAAGCGTATGACAGAGGATAAGAGTATGACGGGCAAGGATTAGAATGGATCAGTTTGAGTTGGATTGTATGTTGGGCATTTGTCAGATAGTAAGAGTGTTCATAATTGTACAAGCATAACGTACAAATTATGAAGTGAAAAATAAGTATAATAAGTGAGATATAAGTAAGAGGGCAACAACTGGGTTGGCTCTGAGGAGCGTTATTTGAGGATGTCAGTGTAAGAGGTTTTGGCCATAAGATGGATGGCGAAGTGTAAGACTGTAAGGGTTTGTTGTACAATGAGTTTTGTCCATGATGTGGACGGGTAAGTGAAGTCTGCTGCCCTGACGAACTTGGGTTTCGGATCGGGCTCAGCTTCAGTTTGACCAGTCGAGGACTGTGAGTTTGTGTGGCATAATTGTACCGCATAACATACTTAACTCAAACTTGAATTATAAGCACAGCTAATGATAGCGTTGTGAGTTTGAGACCTGAGGGTTAGACGGATTAAGTTCCGTGTTTGTGTCTGGGCTAATGAGTCGGCCGAGCATTTATTATGTCTTGCCATGGTGTTTATCCTGCGGGATGTTGTCTATGTGCTATATAGAGCACCGGACGTCTGATGCTCTGCTGAGAGCGACGTATGTTTCTGATTTGGTCTGTGTGCTGTATAAGCCCAGACGTTTGATGTTCTGTTGAGAGCGTTGTATGTTTCCGCCCAAGAGTGGCACTGTATGTTTCTGCCCAAGTGGCACTGTATGTTTTTTGCCCAAGAGTGGCAATGGCACTATAAGACCCATTATGGTGGGCAATTCTCTGGCACTATAAGACCCATTATGGTGGGCAATTCTCTGGCACTATAAGACCCATTATGGTGGGCAACTGTATGACCCCTTATGTGTGGGTGTTTATGTTTGCGCGCTCAGGTAAGTAGTATCATGGATCTACTCTTACCTGTTTGATCCAGTGCCCCATGAGCATTGGTGTGCCTTACCTTCGGAAAAGTCCATGGCGTCTAGTCACTCCCCAGAGGTTAAGGTGTTGCCCAGTGGCATTCTTTTCCATTTCGACACTGGAGCTTATTAGTTGTAATGAGCTTCAGTGGTCGTTGATATGTGTACGAGTACGACTGTACGAGTGTGAGTACGACTGTATGTGTATGAGCAGGACTGTAAGTGTATGAGCATGAGTAAGACTATAAGAGTGTGTATGAGCAGGACTGTAAGCGTATGAGTATGAGCACGACTGTAAGAATATGAGTACGATTGTAGGAATATGTTTCTGAGTAAGACAGTAAGTATGATTTTGTGCAGACTGTACGAGTGAGGTCGTACGAGTCTGATTGTACGAGTAAGGTCGTACATGTATGGGTAAGCTGTATGAGTGAGCATACGATTGTATGAGTAAGGTCGTATAAGTATGCGTATGTTGTATGAGTATGCATACGGTGGTACGAGTAAGTTGTATGACCCTGAATAAGGGTGTTTGTGTAAGTTGATTGGATAGTATGACTTTGGCACGATGGTGCCTTCGGTATGTCTGTGGCACGATGGTGCCTTCGGTATGATTGTATGCATTTGAGCATGTTATGATTATGTTATGTTGATTGCTTCATGTTTGAGTTGCATGACACATGTGATTATGAACTTATGGAGTTCACCGTTTGGGTTTTTCCCTACTGGGTATTTTCCTACTGAGTATGAAAATACTCACCCTACTTCTTTTAGCCCCATTGTTTGGGAGGTTTATGCAGGTTGTGCAGAGAGCTCTTGGAGATGGACGCTCGTTTCAGCGGTGGATTGATTCCCGTTGACTCAGGTATCTGCTTGACTCTCTGCGAGTTTTGTTTGTGCCACGATCTCCTGTATTGAGTGAGATGAGACTTTAAGATGTTTATTCTGGACTTTCATTTGGATTAGTCTGTGGACTGTTATGGGACTTGTACTCAGGGATGCTTGAGAATGATTTGTATTTAAAAGTCTATGATCTTAGCAAATTTATTCGTACGTGTGTTTTCGAGTAGCGCCTGATGATATTTGATTTGGCAGTACGATGTTTAACCGTATGACGTTTTAAATTATAAAATGGTTATACATGTTTTGATTTTATCGTTTTGACTCCGATTTATGAAAAAAAAAATTTCTATGAGTTTTAAGAAAAAGGGATAAAAAATCTCGGGCGTTACAATAAGAGCATTGTTGGAGCCCTTTAGTATCTCACTAATATTTGTCTTGACATTGCCTACTCTGTGAACTACGTGTGACAACACATGCATCAGCCCTCCACAATTCATTATGCAACTGTCAAATGGATCCTCCGTTATCTCCATGGCACTCTCTCTCTCTCATGACATTCTCATCTGACAGGGTTCCTTCACTCTCATAGCCTACTCAGATTCTGACTAGGTTGGTGACCCACTTGACTGTCAGTCCATCACTGGGTACTGTCTCTTCATGGGTCCCAACCCTATCATCTGGAAATCCAAGAAGTAGGAAACAGTTGCCCGCTCTTTTACTAAAGCCGAATATCGGGCCCTATCTTGCACTGCTACTGAGATAGTTTGGGTATCAATGATTCTCAAGTTCCTTGGCATCTCTCCTCCTGGGAGTCCTACTTTGTGGTGCAACAACCAAACATGACAGTCCGCCGTACAAACATAAGTCAGCCTAACACATAAGAATTTTGGAGTTGACGCACAGCTAAAAAATATAACGTAGTCAAAAATTAGAATTCAGTCCGTAGTACACTGTATGTAGAACGTTCATATTACAGAATTACAAAATTCAAGCAAGTCTAAAAATATAATATTACAGAGGTAGAAAAGTAAAAGAGACTAAACAGAGAATTCTTCGGTTGACCCCTCCGGGTTGGTTTTACTACCTGCAGATTCTGTGGGTGGGTGAGTATTTTTATACCCAGTAGGTAGGATTAAAATCTAATTTAATGCTAAGTAACAGATCGTAATAATTTTTGCATAACTGATTTGGAAACCAATTCAAAAAAAAACGTCGGTTCGTCCGATGACGAGAAATCCAGAGCCGTGATACCGACAGCGTTCCTCCGACGCTCATGGGGCAACCGGAAGCTCAGAAGGCAGGAGTTTTCCCATGATACTCCATACCTATATGCACGTGCCTAATACCGATATTTCCTTTGGTAGGTATCCAGAAAATATTGTTCTAGGTATAACCCTAGAACTCCCCAAAAAACACATATATCATGTCATGATGTGCATAAAATATTTCTTTTTGAAAACGTAAGAAAAGACATACGATTGACTAAAAACGATCCATAAAGAAACAAAGTATACACGTAGAGCATAAATTTAGAGTTTAAGACTCCCTACCTTAAAATGGGAGTAGAAATTTCGTGCTTGTAGAAGGCTTGTATTGAAAATTTGGCCCCGTCACAACGTCCGGCACAGTCGATTTAGTTAGTAATGCTTTTTGAATGGGTTGAAACGGACTTAAAACGGCTTAGAACGGAGGGTCAGAATCTTTGACTGGAGGTGAAAGTGAATGGTAAAAATGAAATGGCGGCGTATTTATAGGAAAGGAGGACCGGGCGATGTGCGATGCGTGTCCGCCACGCGTCGCGCGGTGGAACTACGCGCCGTGTGATCCCGCGCTGCAACGCGAAACCCGACACGCGGGTTTCGCGAGTCACGCGGTCCGGCCGCGGACGGCGCGTGGGCCACGCGGTTCCACTCGCCGCGCGGCGAGGACCCGCGCACAAGTCACGGGCCCGCCGCGCGGACGAACCATGCGACACCACGTCACGCGGTAAAATCTCGGCTGACGCAAGCATTGCGTCAGCCGTTAATAAAATATTATTTTCTTTTTTTTCTTTTTCAAAACTTAAAATAACCATAACTTTTTACCTATATTTCAGAATTATACGTTCTTAGTACCAACGGACTCGTATCGACGAGCCCTTCGAAATAAGACCACTCAAGGATAGGTTTTACCGTAGTTTCATCGTTGGCCCGCTTATGATGCACGCTTCCACGATTGCTACATACGGTCACTATCTCCGAATCAAGTGTTTCAAAAATCTTTAAGTTCGTTTTTTAAAGTTCTACAACATTCATTTATGTCCTGAAAGCAAAATAACGTTCTAATAATATATAAAAATTCTAACAGTAAAATTTACCTCGGATCTAGGTTGTCACACAACTTAAAAATAAGATTTAGGATTTTAATATCTTTAACTTTTTAGGGATTAAAATGGGTCATATAAGGGTAAAATAAGGATAAATTATATAAAATATGGGTCAAACTGTCTTATTTTAAAAGTTCTATAATACACTAATTTACTTTATATTATAGTATGATTTTAACTTCTAAAAATACTATATTAACTTAAAACCAATTAAAAGAAATGTGTGGAAAAACTCCCAATTTTTAAACAAATAGGATCATCAACATCATTATCATAGTATTATAATTGGTATTAAAAAAGTTAATATGTATTATAACACATATTTGAAATTGATCACTTACCCCTATGTTAACATGGTAGTGCTACCAAAATTGTGCGACCTTAAGGCAGTCGTTGCACACTATATAAGTCATAATGTATATAAATGAATATTATTATTATTATTATTATAAATTATATGGTCAAAAGAAAAAAAAATATTTACAAAATATAGGTCGAAAGGAAAAGGATATGAGAGTGACTTCACCCTTAAAACCGGAGACTGCATGTAAATAGCCAAAAGTGAAGGAGCTTATAAAAAGGTCCAAATATTGAAAGGCTTCCCATCATTTTCCCAATAAGTTACTAAAATATTGTGCTTAAATTAATCGACTTAAATATTGTGCTTTAATTAATCAACTTTAATAAATACCGTCAACTTAGTTTAAAACTTTAAACGTTGACGATTAATTTAATCGTTTCTTTCACCTATTTAAACACCCCTCTCCCTCTCTGCTTCCTCCTCCGCTTCCTCTCTGCTTTCATCCTCCTTGTACCTCCGTCTCTCTGTTCGAGCATTTCTCTCTCCTACTTCATCTCCATTTCGTATTCCTTTTCTTTGACTTCTTTCCTCTCGAGTTCCAGACTCGTTCC
Organism: Saururus chinensis; assembly: GCA_035235625.1. Classification (NCBI taxonomy): domain Eukaryota; kingdom Viridiplantae; phylum Streptophyta; class Magnoliopsida; order Piperales; family Saururaceae; genus Saururus; species Saururus chinensis. The sequence goes on from CP141140.1 coordinate 57,515,020, forward strand.
TGGTATGTTTGTTTCCTCCCCCATTCAATAGTTCCATAATGCCGCTTGATTACCAATTTTCCTTGTGTTTTTATCAGTTAAAATTGCTTGTTTTCCTTCTTTTTTCTATTTTTTCTTTGTACCCATTTGTCTTTCAGCCATTAATGTCCTCTCTACGATAACTCGGATTGTCTGGTGGTCGGTTTTTGGCTTTCTGAAGAAGCTTTTGACTTTCATTTTTCTTTGGTCTTTATGTTTTTCCTTTGTGAAAGAAGATGGATGCTGGGTTCAGATTGTCTTTTTCTTAGTTGTCTCTGATTGATGAAATTTTGATTCCTACTGAAGAAGAATTACTGTGTTGTGAGCCTGGTTGTTGCTAAGACTATGTCTCTTCAGCTCTTGAACCTTAAATTAATGGCTTGAATCTCAGTTATGGTGGTTTTGAAGTTCTGTTTTCTGTGCACTGGCCTCATAAAAAAGCAAATATCTGCTCATTGAGGAATGTTATGTTCGTAATCACATGAATATGTGTACTTAATACTTAAGCATTTGATCTATTATTAGAGCTCTAAAAGAAGTTGACATCTGATTTGAACAACCATACTTACGAAAATGATTTTAACAAATAAAATTGCAAACTTTATTGGGGCATACTGTTTATTGAATAACAAACGCTCCCATCATATATCTCCTTCTTATCAGAGTAAACCATTTTATCTTTTTATTTTTCGCTTTCCCATCTTCAAGCGTCTGGTTGGTATTTGTCTGGATTTGTAGACGAGCTGTAACAAACCGGTTTTGCTTTACAATTTGGTTCTAATATACTAAAAGGCATAATCTTGTGCCACTGTTTCTTGCCACATATATTTTCCTGGCTCATATTTGGAAGGTACATGTGGCTATGGTACCGTCCTCTAAGAAAGTAGAGTTATGTGCTTATTATGTGGGTTTTCTTGTTTAGATTCGATGCACTTATTATCTTTTAACTGAGCTTTTTAAAGTACCAGCATGTTTTTTTTATCAGTCAAGCTACCAATATTCATTTTTACAAGGTAAAATTTTATTTCCAATGATCTTTTTATCTCAAGGCATGTGAATGGATAGCTGGTAATCATGGTTTGAAAATTTTACCCTTTTTTACTTATAGTAGGCTTCTGTGTTTTCTAAATGCTTTAGTAAAAGGTAGGTTTTCTTTACCATGAAGTCTTTGCTGTATGAAGTGCATTTCATGGAACATACTAACTGGAAGTTATAATTGTAGACCACAACCAAGTTGTTAATTGTTTTCTTCAGTAAATTATATAAATACTGGCAATCATTTGTGAGTGTAGAAATCTTAAATCAAGATCAAATATGTCAGGAAATAAACTCTTGCTCATAATTCCTTTTAATTGTTAGCTGATAATCTCGTTTTCCAGCACTGACATTGGCTGTTATCTAATTTCTTAGGTTCATAAACTAATATGGAGTACACTGACCGATACCAACAGACTGAAAGGCCTAAATACAACTGCCTGCTCTTCGGTAAGTGTCAATCTCATAAAGTTTGCAACGAAACTGAAACCAAATACGATTTGTTCTGTTGTTCTCACTGCTTTTTCTCAAATAATTTCAGATCTCGATGATACTCTCTATCCCTTGAGTTCTGGCCTGGCAACAGAATGCCGTAAAAATATTGAAGGTACAGAAACTCATACGTTATTTTTATTGTGGTTTCTTTTCTCTTTTACCCCTTCTGAACCAATTACATATTTATTTACTAAGAGAGTGATTTTTTTTTTCTAACTGCTTTTCCAGGGTATATGGTTGAAAAGCTTGGAATAGAGAAGGATAAGATTTTTGATATGGGCAATCTTCTCTACAGAAATTATGGGACGACAATGGCGGGTCTCAGGGTATGTTCTGAATATTATTTACTCATGGTTGTCGTTACTCTCTTTTGTAATAGTTATGTTCTTTTTTATCAGCCGTTTGCTCCTTGTTCACTTTTTTGGCCCCATCTTAACGTTCCTTGTTGTGCAGGCAATCGGCTATGACTTCAATTATGATGAATATCACAGGTGAATTTGCCTTCTCTTTTTCTCTCTCATATTTTCTTTGTATTAATAACAAGAGGCGTAACATTCTTGACTTTATGTTCGACAGTTATGTTCATGGAAGGCTGCCCTATGAAAACTTAAAGCCAGATCCTGTCTTGAGGCATCTTCTACTGAATCTTCCATATCGGAAAGTTGTAAGTTGCCTTTGTCCAAATTCTGACTATTAGACATATTTGTTTAAAGCACCTTTGTTTTCTAACTGTTCATTTATATTCAGATATTTACAAATGCCGATAAGGTTCATGCTGCTAAAGTTCTTAGCAGACTTGGTTTGGAGGATTGTTTTGAAGGCATTATATGCTTTGAGACTCTAAACACCCAACAAGGTCCAGATGAATGCGTGGATAGAGAATTCTCTCCAGCTGATAATGCTGGTAAATTTGACATCCTCGAGTATTTTGCTCGTCCAAATGCTACTTCTGCTGGGCTACCAAAGACTCCAATTCGTTGCAAGCCATCTGAGGCTGCCATTGAAGATGCCCTTAAAATTGCTGACATCAATCCTCGTAGGACGGTAAGATGTCAAACTTGTATCCAATTTGTTACGTTAATGGCCTGGAATGTTGGGATAAGATTCAACTCTAGACGTCAAAGTATACTTTTATGAATCTTAGGTAGCTTTTCCTACAATTCTGATTTATTTTCCTTGTCTGGCATTCAGATATTCTTTGACGACAGTGTGCGGAATATCCAGGCTGGTAAACGCACAGGCCTCCACACTGTGCTAGTAAGTCTTGAAGTTCATTTTTTTCGTTGTGAAAGCAAGTTAATTTTTCTAAAGATACCTAAATCATTTCAATTGTTTGTTGTGGTCATTTATAACAAAGAATGGAACTAGAGTTCGGCATTAACAACTGAATATTACCATTTCAATTTGTCTTCAGGTTGGCACTTCTCATAAGGTAAAAGGTGCAGATTTTGCGTTAGAGAGTATACACAATATCAAAGAAGCATTGCCAGAGCTGTGGGAGCAGGAAGAGAAGACATCTGTTAGGTATACTGCAGGCCAGGTTGCTATGGAGACTCCTGTGACAGCGTAGTTTTGTACAAGAATTCTGAAAAGCTGGCTCAGCTTAGCTGTTGCATATGTCGTACCTGAGTTCAGTCGCTTTCAATAAATTTATCATTTTGCAATTCTCTTCGTGTTGCTCGTTGTAAATATGTATCTTTTCCTCCATGGGTTGCGTTTCATAGTGCCTTTCTTCCAAGAATAAAAAAGCAGAGGTGTCAGTGGGGAGGTCATGGGATGCAAGTGAATTGTTTTAATGGGTTTAGCTGGTTGTTGGTCTGTTTCGTAGCAGGATCCCATTTTCACTGGTCACAAAGAGCCGCACTGTTGGGGGCAGAACTTCCGTGACGTTGCACAACTCCTCAATGTCCTCATCAGCCATCTGGTCACGCCTCCCATTAGAGAAATGAAACAAAGAAAGCACAGTACATTGCATCATAGCCAATCAATCTGTCTAATAAAATCTTCTAATAATTAGTTTTGGCTTAATAGAACATGTGGGCCTCATTCGGTCTATATCTTCTCTATAATTAAAACTTAATTAAAATATTTTATCAGAGAGACGCGTCTCATGATTATTACTCCCTCCATCTTAAATTTATAGCTGCATTTGATTAAAAAAAAATTATTCTATTTTAATAACTTTATTTTGTTAAATTTAAGTAGTTGAGTACTTAATTCCTTTTTTTAGATGTGGGTTGCACCATTTAAAAAAAATTATTTTTTTTAAATATAGCCATTTATATAAGGGAGTATTTTTTTTTAAAAATAATTTCATCAACTTATTTTATTGACCCCACATAAATAGAGAGGACCCAAGAGCACAAATGGTAGAAGAAGAGGTAGAAGTAGGAAGAGGGAAGGCAGGGGGTGTCAAAAGTGGGAGTTGTAGACGTAGGGTATCAAGAGAGAATATATAAACCCACTAATGCATACTGATGCCTTCAAGAGCATCAATTCAACCCTACTATTTTGTAATGTATAATCGATTCAACATTAGGTTCTAGGAAACTCATGACTGCCTTTGATAGTGGACATTCTTTATATGGATGTCCAGAAACACTAAGAAATTGCAATGCCATATCTATTGATAATGAATTGTCTATAGCAATTTTTATTCAACAAAATCTTTCACTAGGTTGGCAACACATTTGACGGTGAAGAAAATGATATTTTGCTTCAAATGCCTTTGTAGATAAATGAGATTAATGTGCCTCAAAATTTATGAAGGATCATTGTGAGGATTTGTGAGTCATTTGTGTAGAAAGGTCCTCTTGATGAGCTTTTCCACAAATGAGCTTCATAATTTTTTTAACACAAGTTCATATTTCGAGGTCATTTGTTTAGAATTTATAGGGAAATAATTAATGTGAGTTGCCAAACAAGAACTATTTACTAACATTTATTAGGAAAATAATTTGACATGAAATATGACATCCAAACAAGATTAAAGACATTTAAAAAAATATGATACTTAACACCAGTGTTTTTAAAATTGACCTGACCACTTATATGAATTGGTGGTTAGACTAGGCTAACTAGGTTTAACCAGCCATGCCCCTAACCCAAACCAGTTAGAGGATGCAATAATTTAATCCACCACCATGAGTTAATCAGAGTACACAGTCACCACTTTATTTAAAAACAAAGTAAAGAAAATAAAAGAAATTAAACTATTACTACCAAACATACTACTAGTAAACATCTTTATATAACTCAAAATTAATAGGCATGATGACATCAAATGCCTTCACGTTTAAAAGAAAGATCCATACTTCTCTAAATAGAAATAATATCAAACAAAATAGTGGTGTCTCAAAGTTTTGCTTAAATGTATTAATTATTAGAGAAAATTCTCACCAGAACCCTAAAATACCTATAATATCCCATTACGTCCTCTTTAAAAATTAAATTCTTTATTTTAATTTTTAGTTTTCACTTATTCTCAAAAAGTCTTCGCCCCACTGATTGACCTTTATTATACCTAAATTACCCTTCTTTTCGTCATCTTATGCCCATACTTTTATAACGCCTCTTCCCCCACCGGGCACCTCTTCCACCGGCGTCTTCTCCCTCCTTCTCTTCTCATGCTCTTCAATGGGCAGTGGAGGGCCGCGAGCGCCTGGAGTTTTGGACCTTGGCCTTGTTCAGGCCACTTGGGATCGCGCACTTGGACCCGCCTCCGTCCCTTTTCTACTCTCCTCCACCTCCACAACCCAGGTTCCACCTTAGACGCAGAGCCAGACGCTGGCGCTTTTCGTCTCTCTTGACTTTCTCCCCTTTCAGGTGAAAATACAAGTACTGATTGTCGGAGGACTCCGTTATTTTGATCAAGGACGTGCTTTTTCAATCTAGTTTTGATCGGACGGAAAATAATTTTTAAAAAATGGTTTTCTGTGCCTATGCAATTCGTGTTCGAGGTTTCCAAGGTCTTGTACGTGATTTGCGTGTGTGCCTAATTCTCTGGTAGCTAGGAAACAGCCGGGAAGGTGAGGGGACCCTGCCGTTTGATGCGTTTGAGCGTGTTTCGGCTGAATTTCCAGTGTAAGTCTGTAGCGACAAGCTGAAACAGCCACGGATTGTAATATCTATCTTTTTGTTTTCTTCTTTGAGTTTTTTGATCGATGCTGGGTATTGTGTTTGTGACTTATTGATGGAATTGTTTGTAGTTGCAAACGGTGATATGGATTTAACAAAAAAATGAAATTTTTATAGGTGGAAAAGAAAGGTATGATTAGATTATTACGGATTGGTATTTGGTATGGTGGGAATTAAGAGTGGTCCGTGTGCTGTTGGTGATCATGTCCTCAATATTTTGCTTCTCTAAAAAATAGTTGAGTTCTCAGAATTATCATCCATAAGGGAAGAGAACCATGAAGTTTGTTTCTCCAATACAATCAATTTCATTTGATGGTTCACTTTATTTCAGCTATGACTGATAAACTAAGATAAGAAGTTGGATTTACTCATTCATTCTGTTTTTTTTTATACATGAGCGGGTATATCTTTTCTAAATCCATTGAAAGATGTAGTTTTTGTCCATCGCAAGAAGTTGGTGTCTGTACTAGGCAAATACAACTTTTTGCCCATTTTCTAGCTTACTTCTCACATTTATGAAGCCTTATATAAGAGCCGTGAATTTTATGCTTGTGATACACCTCAGCTAAACTTGCCTGAGATTTTGGTTTATGTTGTTGTTGCCTAACTGATAAATATCATGATATATGTCATTTGTTATGCAACTTGACCCTTCTTTGTATAGATGATTACTCTTAATCTATGTTATTTGTGTGATGGAAATATCAACTCATATAGCCAACTGCAGATAACTAGGGAAAAATAACATAGCGGTGTATCTGGGTATTATTATCCCCATGTTATGAGGGTTGTGCCAGGGAGGGATTTGGGATTAATTATTTCTTTTGTGTTCTTTACATGGATCAATATCATCATGTCGAGTATGACGAGGTTGTAAGTCAAACTCAGAATCCATGTTAAGTAGTGTAATTGTTTATCTAAACTCCTTATATATGTCACATACTTTCTTCTTTTAAGCCTGTTCACTTTTTTAAAGGGCAATATTGATGATACCGCCCTTATGACGGATCATTTGTTTCTACATTTAGTTAATTACTTTATTTTGCTATTTGATTTGCTTATATCATTGCATCAAATAGTCCAGAAGTAATTGAGAGGAACTGATAGATTCCATTTTATATCAGTAGATTGTACTGCGTTTACATAAATGGAGAACTATGTCAGCAAGAAAGTTTCTTGTGAGCTTAGTATTACTAGAAGGGAGAACATACTTACTTCCAAAGATACAAATAATGGGAGCAGAAGCACTCAATATTGTAAACGGCTTGGATGTAGCACCAGGCTTGACACCAAAGAGGGCAATCAGATAGGTAATTCAGAGAAGGGAAAATATTCCAAACCTTCTTTCCGTGCTTCAAGTAGCAAGACAGTAGTTGGAAGCTCCTATAGATCATTTTCTAACGCAAATGACTTAAAAAGCTCTAGCAAATATCCCCAGGAAAAAATTGATTTGTGTCAAAGCAGTAACATGCAGAATCGAACAGATTGTGAAGTTTTAGGGACCTCTGCTTCTTCTTTAGTTGTTTAGGTTCAAAATGTTGAACGTGGACTTCTTGATGGTATTAGTTCAATGGAAGAGGAAGTACTGAACTCTGCCACGACATCAAATACAACGTCCAAAAATCAAATCACTCCATGTTTGGATGTGAAAGATCAGGTTGCTTCTATTGGCCCATCCATCAAACAGAATTTTTCTTCCCAAACTTCTGTTGGCACATAAAAAGGATCAGTCTTATTGGGTCCAGATACTGGTTCTCATAACCGTAGCCTCAAGAATTTCCGTTGTACATCACTATCAGATGTGCTTCCTTCTGGCTATACTAACTCAATTTCTACTCCCGCTCCCAGAGGGACCGATTCTACTAAAAGGAGAGGTCTTCTTGCAGATGGAGAGAGCTCTTCCAGGAGGGGAAAGAGCACGAGCAGGTCATCTACCAAAGGAAGTTCAATCTTACTCTCGTTAATATTCCTACTTTGAAAAAGCCAGATGAAAAAAATTTAGTATTGCCACTATTAACAAGAAGGCAACCTGGGAGGCCCAAGAAGAAGAGGATTCTTTCTCTTGGTGAGAAAATAAAAAGAAAAATAAAATGTGGTTGATGTGGTAAACTTGGTCACCACAACAAAAAGTCATGTAAAGAGGCTTTGTAGTCCCTCATATATAATGTTTTTTTTCCTACTTTTGTTTTAGTAATACAAAATTTTCAATTTTTATATGCAAATTATAATTTCATATTCAAAAGGCATTGCTTAGTTGACATTTTAATTTCCCTTTACATACTAAATCATTAATTTAGTGTTACAGTAAATTTATACTCTGTCAGTATCATAGTATAAATCTACTGTAATTCATTTTATGATTTTATATTGAAAAGTCATGTACCACAGCAAATTTATACTTTGTTCTGATTTCATATTGAAAGGTCATGCCTTACAGTAAATTCATACTGCTGTAATTCATTTTTTGAAGGGAATGTAAGAAATAGATACAAGCGGGAAAACACAAAGGGTGCTCAGAATGATGAACAGTCTACCTCTTATCAGAAACAAAAAAAAAATCAAAAATTCCAATATCATCAAGTGTTGTTTACTTGTTACTTATTGGTATAAATTTCTTGTTTTCTCTGAGCCCAAAGGTTGAAGAAACTTATTAAAACTTACAGTTCTGTAAAGGAACCTGTTTATTATGGAGTCACATAACACCACACAAAGAACTCTTTCCATGAGATCTGTAGATTCTTTGATGGCATTGGATCACTCGTGAGATTAGAATACACTAGCAAGACATGATGTCAGCCTAATGGTTTTCCTTGCCGAACTTCACATAACATTCTAATTCCTCTTTTACACAGAAACTTTGATTCGTATACAACATAAAATCAAATGGGCAACACGACCTACATGTTAGTGGCAATGTTCACACTTGTCATGCTCTCTAGTCCAACACACAGTGCAATGAAGCCAGAGTTTAACACGTAAAATAGGCAAATGAGAAGAGTCAACACTAAAGATGTGACCTGAGGGCAAAGCCTAGATCAACGAAGAGTCCAAAACATTAGCAGTCGGTCAAGTCCAGCAACAAAAAAACTTTCCAATAAAATGGTTCCTGATGGGTTGATAACCCCTATATGTGTTAGCAAATGGTTGTTATAACAATTTCATCATGAAGTCATGTGTTACAAAATACATTTTACAACACAAAATCAGTTTTCACACCAAGTTGGCTTCTGCACTTGAATCATTCCCCTATTTGATTCACACAAGAGGCTTCTGGACAGTCATCTAAGTTACTCCTGCATCCACCATAGAACATAACAGTAAATATATACTCTGTTATTTACATCCACCAAAAAATAAAATAGTAAATATATACTCTGTTGTTTACATCCACCACAAAGCAGAACAGTAAATATATACTCTGTTATTTACATCCAAAGAACAAAATAGTAAATATATACTCTATTGTTTACATCCACCACATAACAGAACAGTAAATATATACTCTGTTATTTACATCCACCAAAGAACAAACAGTAAATATATACTCTGTTGTTTACATCCACCACAAAACAAAATAATAAATATATACTCTGTTATTTACATCCACCAAAGAACAAAACAGTAAATATATACTATGTTGTTTACATCCACCACATAACAGAATAGTAAATATATACTCTGTTATTTACATCCACCAAAGAACAAAACAGTAAATATATACTCTATTGTTTACATCCACCACATAATAGAACAGTAAATATATACTCTGTTCACATCCATCTGATTTTAGCATTGCCTCACAGATAATATATGAAACATTTCCACATCTCGTGTTGCTGTCCAAAAAGGATCCCGAAAATGAAACCAAAGGGTAGGATATGAAAGCAAAAAACTTTACTCGATCTGGGCCGTCAATAAGATCACCGATCACTATTTGACTCGTCGGCATAAGCATCAGCATTCAGCTGGGAGGCAAATAAAAGTAGAACCACCAAATTTACAACTTGTTTCTTGACCTTGAGGACCTTCATCTTGCCCAGTAGTTCAAGTTTAGTCCGTCCACAGGGTGGACTCGAGCCAAGATATTTTTAAAGCATTTTGTCTGCTTCCATGTGAACGGATGTGAGTCCAAACTCCACAACACTATCACAATTCGCAAAGCAGAACAACATCTTTATCATGTGTACCCCAAGGACTCTTGGAAATCCAAAATTGTACATTAAAAGGGAACGCAAAGAACGAGTACCAAATCACCACTCAGCAATTCCTGCAAAAGCATCAAAACCAAATTCCTGAAACAGATGCAAACAACGCAAAACACAGAAAGAAATGTATGTAAAGCCCAATTTCAGGAGGCGAGACGAAAAAGGTGTGGTCTCAACCCAAATGGAAAGAATGGGCTTTGGCGTATAATCGTTGTTGTATGCCGGCAACAGAACCGAGACGGAGATGGTTGAGCCGCCCCAGCTCTCCCAGAGGCAGATTTGAAACCCCAAATCGACTAAAGAAGCGAATCACTTCGTCAAAGACGAGCAAAGAGGGGTTTTAGAAGATAAAGTACCGGGTAAAATAGAAGTGGAGTCTTAGTTGGATGCCGAAGGCGAGGAGGTGGAGGAGAAGGTGGACACCGTTGAAAAGCTCGGTGGAGGTCCTAGGACAGCAACAATCAGTGAGGAAGATGGCAAGCAATGGATTGCAGTAGCATGAAATCGCCGGAACGAAGCTTCAAATCGCCGGAGCTTTTATTTTGATCAAGAGCAAATGGTGCGCAGTCCCTGGGTGGTTGGAGTCTTAAATTTGGAATTTAATGGGAAAAGAGAGAAGGGTATTTTAGGATTTTTAAAAGTTACCTATAACTCAGTTACTTATTAGTCAATTTCTAATGATCGGGACTTAACGATAATTAAGCATCAAACTTAGTCCTAATGGGTCACGCGCCCTAATTATTAATCTATCCCATAGTAGTTGTCTCTATCCCTGCTCAACATTTCTTTAATTTTTGTTTTGTACACAAAATAAATTACCCTGAGTACCTGCATACATAAATCATACAGGGATCCTTGAAGGATTCCCAAAATAAAATAGAATAAGGGGTGAGCATAGCCCAATAAGGTTTTTTTATATCAAATAATCTATATTAACACCATAAAGAATAATCTCATAGATGAAACTTCCAAATACTGCATTAAGTCATAAATAGATCTCAATATTCATAAAAATTGCTACACTATGCTAGCATAAATAGTTCAATTAATGCATCAAAGAAATATCCTAATAAAATAAAGTCATAGTTTGTAAGATCCCTAAATCTTAAGCTGGTTTAATTAATTACGTTTGTTGTTATTATGCGGTTTAGTACCAATTTTACCGATTTGACTTATTTTTTTATTTAAGATAGTTAATGGTGGTTTTAATTAGTACTTTCTTCATTTTGTTGGTTTTTATGTTAAACTAAGTCTATTCAAATTTTTCTGGAATTTTTTGCAATTTTTCTAAAAAAGTTACGGTGCAGGTCCCACTGTGGCCCCCATGTTCGTAAATTGGGAGGATGGGTTTCACAAAACCCTAAAACCATCTTATTTCACTACTAAAATGTTTTAAAATTTTTAAACTTTGTTTTGGACTCAAAATGAACAAATTACTTATTTTTAGTAGTAAATTTTATTTGTACCCCAATTTTTCATTAGGTATACCCATGATTTACTATAAATAGAAAGCCCCAGCTTCATTCCCATTTGGAAAGGGCTAAGACCTAGAGGCTAAGTAGCCCTAATCCTCATTCCACAAGAGGAAAGCTCAATTAAGGTAAGGATTAGCCTTAATTTTTCATTAATTACTTAGAATTTTGCCTAATTTTTCTTAACCCCATCTTTTTCAAGGTTAAATCTTATTTTTTATTATTAAAGTTTTTTATTTTGACCTCTATTTCAAACTTCTAATGAGGGATTTTCATTTTGGAATAAAACAAACCCTAGATCTGTAACACCTGAGATTTTTTTTCACATTTTCTTAAAATTCACAAAAAATTGTTGCAATACAACGGCTGTAAATTAGAGGAAAACAATGAAATCAAAACCTGTAAAAATAGTTTATAATTAAAAATACTAAACATCAATTTTCCATCCAACTTTATCCTTATTCAGTCCAACATCATATGGCCAAAGCAAATATCCTCTAGCGCTACTCAAAAACAAACTTACGACTAAATTACCATGATCATGGATTTTTAAATACAAATAACTCCGAAACATCCCTGAGTACAAGTCCGATAAACAGTCCACTGTCTGATCCAAATTAAAAGTCCAGAATACATACACTTTAAATCTTATCTCACCCAATACATTAGATCATGGCACAAAATATACTATTATTGAGTCAAATATACCTAAATCAAAAGGGGAAACAATCCACCGCAGAATCGGGCATCCATCTCCAGGAGCTCTCCAACACAACCTGTAAAAGCCTCCCGAACAATGGGGCTAAAAAAATAGGGTAATGAGTATTTTCATACTCGGTAGGAAAATACCAAGTAGGGAATCCTAAACAGTAAACTCAATAAGTTCATAAAATACATGTGTTCATGCAACTCAAACATAAAGCAATCAACGCAATATAATCATATATATCTGCATATAACAATGCATAGCACACCAATGAAAGCAAATTTACACAAACACCCTTAATCAGGATCTTACAACTTACTCGTACCATCGTACGCATACTCAATACCTTACACATACTCGTACGACCTTACTCGTACAATCTTACACTTACAGTCCTCTCATAATCATATACTTACAGTCGTGCTTAGAAACTTACACTTATATTCTTACTCAGAATCATCATCTTACAGTCATGCCCATACTCATACTCATACAACTTACAATCGTACTCATACTATCAACCACTGAAGCTCATTACAACTAATAAGCTCTAGCGTCAAAAAAGAAAAGAATGTCATTGGGGCATCACCTTAACCTCCGGGGAGTGACTAGATGTCATAGACTTTTCCAAAGACAAGGCACACCTATGCTCATGGAGCACAAGATCAAACAGGTAAGAGTAGATCCATGATACTACTTACCTAAGCACGCAAACATATACCCACACATAAGGGGTCATACAATTGCCCACACATAAGGGGTCTTATAGTGCCATACAATTGCCCACCATTATGGGTCTTATAGTGCCAGTGCCACTCTCGGGCAGAAATCATATAATGTCTCTTGGGTGGAATCATACAATGCCACTCTTGGCCAGGAATCATACAATACTCTCAACAGAGTATTAAACGTCTAGGCATAATATAACACATAGACCAAATTGAAAACATACATACAGTTGCTCTCAACAGAGCATAAAACGTTTGGTGTCTATATAGCACACAAACAACATCCTACAGGATAAACACCATGGCAAGACATGAGAAATATTTAACCGACTCATTATCAGCTAGCTCAAACACAGATTTTAATCCATCGAACCCTCAGGTCTCAAACTGACAACGCTATTATTAGCTTTCTCATAATTCAAGTTTGAATTAAGTAAATTATGCGGTACAATTATGCCACACAAACACACAGCCCTAGACTGATCAAACCGAAGCTGAGCCCGATCGAAACCCTAGTTCGTCAGGGCAACAGACTTCACTTACCCGTCCATATCATGATCAACTCACCGTACATCAAATCCTTACATAATCATATAGTCTCCGCCATCCACCTTATGGCCAAAACATCTTACACATATGTCATCAAACTGAGCTAATCACAGTAGATCCATGTTATCATCCTCTAACTTAATACCTCATTTATTATGCTTACTTTTCGCTTCATAATCTGTATGTTATGCTTGTACAATTATACAGGCTCTTACTGTCTAATAAACCTTCATAAGGCTCTAAGCCTAAGTCTTCTTATTTACCGAACCCCTAACGTACGCTCCAAACCAGACCAAACCAATCCGCTCAAATCCTTGGCTGTCAAACTTACGTCCACCATCTTTTGTCGCATGCCTACACATCCAAATCTACATCCAACTTCGTACCAACCCTCTGTCATCTCTTATCGCTCATTGCCCAAACTTCTACCGACACATAGCCCACATACGTAACTAACTCACAATTGCTAGCCACCACTAGCATGTCCATGAAACATATATGTATCATACTAACATATTCGCTAGCCATTACTAGCGCATACATATTTTGCATACATAAAACACACATACATACATACATATATATATATATATATCTCAATGTGGCATAATTCATTATCTTACATCATGCAAATAAACCATGATTTGATATCCAAACATGGAATCATATAATCCTAGCATGTTGCTACTCATTCAAAGCATGTTATTATCAAATTACAAGTTCAAAGCTCCCCTACCTCGTAATCATGATGTTTGATGGCGAGCATACGACGGTGGTGGCGTCAGCGGCCAAAAGCTTTGCTAGGTTGAGAGAGTTGTTGTCCCAAGGGTTTAAAACAAGCTAAAAATATTCACAGCCAAACGGGGTGTCAGTAGTTAATGCAGCAAAATCCGCGATCCATGGTAGCACACTACGGGGGGCCGGGAGAAAAGTTGTACCAACGAGTGGCAGGTGTGACTAAAGGTTCAGGTTTCACATTAAAATTTGACTAGTGGTTGAACAATACTCAACCAATCACAAGACGTCAAAATTGGCTGTGGACGGCACCCAACGGCATTGATTTTGCCTTCACAGGGGCCCAATTAAGGGCGAAGGGCATGGGGTGACACTAAAGGACAAAGGAGAGGTGGAGAACTCTAGTGGTCAAATCCAAATGATGGCGGAGCCATCCGACTGTCAGCAGCACCAAAATCTTATACTACACGTGCAGCTACATGCACAAGCGGCCAAATGGGAGGGGGAGAGGCTAGACAGAGGCGGTCCAAGGCTCATAAAGGGTCCGACAGGGCTAAGGCCCTAGTGGTGACCAATCGAAATGGCTACATCGCCGATCACCACCCACAACCAAAACAATAGGAGCAGGCGGTTGTACATCTCTCACAGAGAGGACGGGGAAGGTTATGGGTCGAGCAAAGGCCGCAAGGCCGTCACTGGCCAAAGCCTATGCAGGTGAACTCGTCCACCTTCAATCAAGGTAGACCATATAGATTCTTGCTAGATGTTGCCCAGTACCGACGGCGTAAAATGGGCAAGAGGGGTCAACAGGCAAACATGCTAGTGACACAGAACTAGTTGCGGCTACTAGCCACAAGGAAGAGCACGAGTCAGAGGCAATCACACCAGGTTAGGTGGGGCCAAGCTAGGGTGGCCCTTGCCATCATCCCCAAGCCGGGGCAGAACCGAACAAAGGCTGACCAGCCCAAACCAACCACCAATGACACGATGGCAACCAAAAATAGAGCATGTCGCTCGAATCGACCAAAAAATATCGCATTCCAGACATGGTTCTAAGCAGAGGCCGAACAAGGCCCAGAGGGGTGGCCCACTAGTGTCACCGGGCCGAGGCAGAGCCAAATGAAGATCCACTAAGTCAAGTCCGTCATCCAGACGGTGGCAGTCACAACGTCCAAAACGGATGTAGACCAAAAACACGGGACGACTGAACTGAGCAGAGGAGAGACAGAGGGGACGGAGGCTTAACCGGTCTAGGTGGGGCCGTTCCCAGGCCATCACCTGGCCGGGGGAGCCCATAGTGGCCAGGTCGCCATCACTAGCCAATGATGGCGGCGACAACTCACTGAAAAATTAAAACACAGTAAGGTGCAAATCGGACAGGGAGGAGTAGAGGACAGTGTTGGAATCGGGCTAGGTAGGGTAGTCCATAGCCTTCGCCGGACCAAGGCGAGGCTGGAGGGTGGTCAGGTCAGCCATGTCTCGCCGGCGGCGGCCTCCGTTTCACCAAAATAGCGCACCTATAGAAAAGCAGAGCAGAAGTGGAAAAAAGACTTAGGCGGCAGAGGAGACGCCCTCTAGGGCCGGGAGGGGTGGCCTCCCACCTTCGTCTGCCCAAGGCGGAGCCTTGGCTGGCCCACGGTGGTGGCCATAGATCGCAAAATGGAGGAGACACAAACTGGGAAAAAGGGGTGAACGGGAATGAAAACGGGGAGGTTGAACCAAGTGGCACTGGGCTGAGTGCGGCCAGTCCTCACCGTCGCTATGACGGGGCAGAGCCCACAACGGCAGTCCGGTAACCGCCGGCCAGTGGCGGTGATGCTAAAACAATATACAGAGAGGGACAAACTGGGGAGGAAGGGCGGATTTGGGCTGGGGTGGTGTCAGGGAGGCGGCCTGGCCGTCATCAGGCCAAGGTCGGCAGACTGCCCGCCGATGATGCTCCTCCGGCTTGAACAGATGAGAGAGGGGGGTCATGCACTATTCTCTTCCAAAAAGGTCTGGATCAGGCTCGACCAAGCCCGAGCCCGTTTTCCTTTATTTTATTTTCTTTTTCCCCTTATCCTTTTCTGCACTTCCATTCTCTCTCAATTTTTCACGCCATAAACGTGTGTCCAGGCTCATGGCCTACGACTAACCCATACCTGACTATACGGGTAAGAATATCATGACCAAATACGCCGAAGCGACATATTTTTCTGTCGAAAATGACCCAAAAAATCCCAAGAAAATTACAAAAAATCGTAGAAAAATCAAGGGCATTACAAGATCTGTGAGTTTTTAAGTGATTTAAGCTTTGATAATCAAATTTATCCATGTATTAACAAAACCTTAAATGTGGGTAGGGATTTGAAGAAATTGGAGTTTTGATTACAGACCAAGAACTCACTGAAGGTAAGGATTTTCTTCCAAAATTCGAATTTGAAGTTTGTGATGGTTTATATGGATTTTGCTTGATATGGAGCTTTAATGGTGGGTTATGTAAAGCTTAATCTTTTTAGGGATTTCCTTGTGTTTTAGTTAATAAGTGACTAGATTTACCATTTCCTAAGCTTAGATTTTATTATTATTTCAAGGAGTCAATTTCCCTCTGCTTCCTATGCTTCAACTTGTTGTTTTTCTCCCTCAGTCGCAAGTTGACATTATAAATGTGCTGAAAGTTCTTCAGCATCTACTGTATCATCTCCTCATAAGTCTGCAAAGTGATTTCCCTCCTTTTCAAAGTTGGCCCCACATCTATGTCCACCTCAATCTTTGCCTCAGCCTCATGTCTCCCCATGGGCTATGAACTTTTGGAAGGCTCCCACTACATCCCTAGCGGAGGACTATGATGTCATGAAGGGATCCGATATAGCTGGGGGGAGGGCTACTATTTGTAGGCAGGCTCCCCTATGGATAGGAGTGAAGTGATGACTCCCCATGCAGCTAGGTGGGAGGGCTCATGGTTCCAGCAAAGGCCCTGTGTGGAGGATAGCTCATGTCTCGAGGGGGGCTCGGCTCCAATTGCCTCCACTCGTCTTCTTCAGGGGATCATGAAGGGATACCTCATCACGTCTTCTCTTCACAGGTGAAGGAGGTGTAGGAGGAATGGATGATACCTCATCACCCCTCTCCTCTAAATCTAGTACCTCCTCTATCTGTTGTTATGATGTCAATGCCCTTGCCACAATAAGCAACTGACCCTCTTCATCTGTGACTTCTATAGAGTGGACAACCTGGTCTTGTATCATTTGAATACTTTGCTTTAGGTTCGGGGCATTATACATACTCCACTGTAGGATTTTGGGCGACTCATCAGTGCACCGCTCAATCCCCACAATGGAAGAAGATATATTGAAGTACCAATACTGAAAGGGAGACACAAACGAAAAGTCTGGAGAAGTATAGTAAATATGCAAGTAAATAGTAACAATATGAAGCCATGTCATAAAAGTATAAGACATATACAAGGAAATAGTTACCTGCAAAAGAATTGAACATGTGAATAAGTTGACCCTATCCCTATATAAAGGATCGCCTGCATTCCTCACGGCTTACTCTCCTCCTCTACCAATAGCCAATACTTTAAGTCAACTATCCCCCCTAGCTCTAGGGAGTATGAAGACAATTATGATATATATATATATATATATATATATAGAAAAGCAAGCCTGAGTTTGTCCTACATTAGAGTCTTCTTAGCCTTGATCTTATTCATTGTCTTTGACACTTGACAGTTTTGGGTAGAGCCTTTCTTTGAAGCTAGACTTGAATGCTTGTTTATCTACGTCTGCATCCCGCAACTTATGAACACACAGCCCATGGATGAGGCTAACACCTAGTGGCTTGAAGGTTGAATGTGAGGCTGCTAATATTGAATGCGAGGCAAGATTGCCTCACAAAAAGTAAGTTGGCAATCAGCTAATGACTAACTTGAGTCAATGGTAGAGGAAGAAGCTTCTTAAAACAAGTCATCATAAATAATGCTCTCAGATCCCTTGTTAGGACTCGGTTTAATTCGATATCCCTTGTCAGGACTCGGTTCAATTCGATTATTTTATAGGTTAAGCACCTTAGTATAACTTGCCCATCAGCAAGCAAATAAATTTGACAGTTAGAGTCTAAATTAAAATGTAAGTTGTAAATTAAATTAAATTAGCCTACTTGCGATGGCATCTAGTGGGTTGTGATGGCATCTGAGTGGGTTGCAATATTCCCCTTTGTGGGCAACCCCCTCTGCCTCACCGTAACCCTACCCCCTCCTTGCCCCATTGCAACCACACCCTCTGCCCCATCACAACACCCCACCCCCCTTGAACCATTGCAATCCCTCCACATCTACCCGATCACAACCCCCACCATCACAATCCCCCTCCACCCATCAGAGTACAGAACAAATAAACATGAAATTGAAAATAAACTTACTTGCTTGTTGAATGTCATTTGTACTAGAGAAGAGTCTAGACCACCACGGAAGAGAGGAACGCTGGGACAAGAGCGTAGTGGAGCCGAGAGGAGAGGAGAGCCGACCAGAACAGAGCGGAGCTGAGAGGAGAGGAGAGACGATGCGACAATGATGTGATGGTCCAAAATTGAAATGGAGGCACTAGAGCATAGGCAATGCAACGGTTCAAAATGGAGGTACTGGCGATGGGATGGCCAGCCGAAAGGCTATTTCGGTCCTTCATTTCATACATGCGACATGTGAAGCATTTAAGCGGTCCATTATGAATTCATTCATAAAACCTATTTCTATCTTAAAATTCATCTATTAAACCCATTTACATTTTGAACAACTTTCCAGCATGTTGCCTAAAACAAAATTCTTCTTAAAATAATTTAAAAAATTATTAATTACCTCCAAACATTAACAAAATAGTGACAAAAAATTTAAAACTTGCGGATATTAGATGGTCAGCTTGTCCTCTGCCCTCCTTATAAAAAGCAACTGAGAGGGTTCTCATTAACTGGACTTATGGGCTAGGTCTTCCGAGATGACAAGATATTTTGGAGCTGGCCAAAGGCTATTCGAGGCTACTAACAACTCACGTGCAGGTCTTGAGTCTCATGGCAAATTAAACTACCTCGGAATAAAAGCTTGCAGTGGTCTTCCACAACAAGTCAACAATTCACAATCGATTCCAACAGTGAAGGCTTCAGCCAACTCCAAAGTGGCTTTGTCGTAGTAGCAACCGGAACATAGAAGAGCATCATGACAGCTTCAAAGACCAAGTCACATTTGGCTGTGAAGGTGGGAAGCAGCAGCTACAACCTTCAGTGACGGATGGCGGACAACAACTCTTCGATGGGCGTGGCAAGCGTTTGGTGGATGGCAGACTCAAGCGACAACGGCCAGGCATAAGATCAGGAGAGTCCATAAAGAGGCTAGAGAGGGAGTGACGAACTGTGAAGACTGGATGAAAGGGAGGGAGAGTCAGGATTGTTATTAACTGACGTCGTTTTGCATGTGCATTTACATGTTTTACGACACAAATTTGACTGAAGATAAGGATAGTATTTAACATGTCCTTAAAGACAAATTTTGCCCTTGGATGGACATATACCTCCCATAATATAATGATTTATCACATAGAAGAAGTACCGCAATCTGTGTGCCTGGTGAACCGAAACCATGTTCTGACTGTCAATGACCGTCATACACAATCCTTGAAAAATTGCACTCACTTTCCCAAAATCCTTTAAGCATGATGATGAATAAAGATTTTATAAAAAGAGAAAACGCTGTGTCCATCCTATGGGTTATGTCATTCAGATGGGTTGTGACCATTCAGCTAAGGCTAACCTATTTTACACATGGAGACTATGAGATAATTTCTATAATTCACTTCAAGTTAGCTCAACCCAACTTTTCCCAATAGGGACACAGATCGGGAGTTGGTTTTTTATTATTATTTATGTAAAATGGTCAAACCACACTGGTTCAGGTCATTGGGCTATGGTTCACCAGCCGGGTATGTACAGCGTAGACATGTCAAGGGACCCAAAGAAAACGAATTGCCCGTCCAAAAAACTCCATTGGGTCCAAAGAACGGCCGATCTGGTTTTTAAAACCATGCTCAACAGGAGAGTATGACATGTCACATGTTCTCCCCTCTCTTATCTCTTTTGAAATGTTCATATTGTAGAGTGGCCAGATTAGCGGAAACTTGATGTGAGGGGGAGGACGCACAAATCAAAAATCAAAATTTTAACTTAATCTACACAAAGCATGTATCAATCTAATCTCAATTAGCAAAATAAATATGCATCCATTCAAATTAACCAAAGGATAATAAAATAAAGGAAAGAAGATAAATTGACCTGGGCGATTTTAGCCCTAGCACGCCCTCCAACAATCAGCCTTCACACGCCAATTACAAAAAATAATAAATAGGGATTAGAGTTTACCTTTTTAATGTGCAGATCCATCAACACCTTGTTTGGATTGATAAAACACAGTAATAAATCAGCCCAATTAAGCACCAAAATGACTCAGCAATGGAGAGGAGTGTCTTCCTTCCTTTCAGCCCACCTAGAGCACCTTGGAGAGGGGAGAGGAGGGGCGGCCAGCGCCTTCTCCCAAACGAGGAGCAGGCCGCACCAAGGGAGAGAAGGGGGCGGCTCAAATTGGGAAAGAGAAGAACAAAGAGGGGGGGCGGCCAACCTATGTCAATTAGGGCTCTCTCCTCTCTTAAGCTCTCCCTTAAATACTCTTCCTCAATCCTATTTTGAGTGGGCCTAATTTGGGCTATTGCTTAATGGGCTTCACTGCTCTTTTCTATCCTGCTAGAGGGTCTTATGCAACGGGAGCGGGCTCTGACTCTCAGAGCTCGCGGAGGCCCCTATACACGGCCAAGCCCGCAATAGGGTCGACCCTTGCTAACCACGGGTTTCACCCTTGACACCTAATTCACGCATTTGGGCCCCACAATATATAAATGCACAATTTAGCGAGCGCCTAGTGCACGTGTGTGACATATGTGGGTCTCACTTGAATTATATGTAACAAAGGTACATGTGGGATCGGCGTGACCGCCCCCACCACCCTTAGACCTTGTGGCCCATACCAGTTCACTTGGACCAAGTCACATTGGACCAAATTGGGCACAAGCCCATACCATGGTCCAACACATATGCCTTCGACATCATTTTATTTTATTTTTTAACATCCTCAAGCTTACTTATGGTCACATATTACATTGTCTAAGAAAAAGTCACGTATAAAGTATAGAAATTTAGCTCATATTGCAGCTACAACAGGCAGGCTAGTGGGCTGTAGCCGCCCCTAGCTATTAGATCATGACCTAGGGCTTACTTCCTCTTAGGTGAACAAGCCCTAGCCAAAGTCTTATGGCCAGGGAGCTACAGCTCACTAATATGCATGCAGCTGAAACGCAGGTTAGGCGTCCTCTGAATGATAAGCTCAAAGGAATTGAAATGCTCGTAACAGCCGCAACTGTAAAGATTCTTTTAGCATTGTTACTTGTGGAAGTTCCTTTATCATATGCTTAAAGATTTCTTATTGGCCAAAAAAAAATGCTGATATATTGTCAAGAAATTTAAGTTGTAAGACAAAAACTTTAATAGAAATAACTACTTATATCCCTAGGCCCCAACAATGGGAGTAATCCCAGTGAACCTCTATGAGCTTTCCACATATGTCTAGTAAGGGAAATAATTTCAGCAGCATGTCCCCTACCTTCCTTTTGTCAAAATTGTTATTTGTTACACAGCCGTAAGAAATACATAAGTGAATATTTCAATGTCATATCCTCGAAATATAGGAATAATTTTCAAAGTTGAAAAGATAAGAGAATTTGGGATTTTTGGAGTAGAAGGTGTTGGTCTACATTGGTGCCTACATATTGGTAGTACAAATGTGACACCTTATATTTTTCAAAGAAAAATATAATTTTAATTTTAGAAATCTTTTTTTTGATGAAAAATGAGTCTAACTATCAGCATGCACCAATGTGTCTGCAAGCAATCAATGAAATCATAAGACATGGTTGCATCGGGAAGCATAGATACTTAAGCAGTTCTAACTTTTAAGGGGCGGTTGCGCCTTTTATAAAGGGCAAGAATATAAAAATTTTGGGTAATTTGGAGTCTCGTAGGAGTTCAAGGAAGAGTAGAGTGTTGATTTGGAGTACAGAAGGCTTTGTGCTAGGAAGAAGAAGCAGTGCATGAACAAGGTCATATTGCTAACCTTGTAATCTTATGATGGTCAAAATTCTTCTTTTTAACATGATTGCATGCTTGTGGTGTGTTTTGATGCATGTTGTGGTTATTTTATAAGATTTATACTATGTTTAGAGTAACAATGACACTTTTGATGCATGCAATTTATATCACTCATTCATGTCTTAAATTATAAATATACAATTTAGATGTTGAGTTTATCATGTTTCTAATTTGGTCTCTGTTTGTTTTCTGTTCAATCATCGACATGGTAGCTAACATGTCGGTGATTGGAGGAAGATAAACAATACCAACACTAACATATTGTATCACATCGGTACTATTATACTAGACATCCGTTGTGTGACTAACGCGTCACTGATGACATTGGCAAGATGGGCTCCCACAGCCTATCCACTGTCAATAAGGGTTCAATGCGTTGATGGGGATGCTGATGGTCATCGAGACCTCGGTCAACACGTTGATGAGGTTACCAATAGTGTATTGGCTCATAAATTTCAAGCATGATTTTTGTCGTAATATATCCTATTTATGAGATACTAGTTAAAGTGCACATATAAATGTACATGGTAAACATAGAGTTGTATTTGTCACTTTTTGCTTCACAAATTGTTAGATGAATAATTTAATTATTAAGTATAAGCCAATTAGAAACTTAAGTAGATAGGAGATTTGTCGAAAAAAGATTCAAGAGGAAGTTTAAGATAATCTTGAAAAATCTATTGTTATCTCCATCTAGCTTGCAAGTTTTTTTAATATCCCCTCCCCACTACCCACTACATTATATAATATTACAAGTTCTAAAACTATCTCTCTAGTTATTCATATACAAAGGTTATTATAGGAATGCCACATTATTTTTTTGCCACTTACAAAACTATATTTTTTTCTACTCATACCCATATTTACTCACACCATACATTGTGCTCATTGTAATATTTCACAACAAGTAAGAACAACCAAGTATGTGGCAAAAATATTCTGGTACACCTCTTAAATTTATAATGTGCAATTTATCTATCATATAAGAGGGGGAAATATCTATCATATACATATGATGACCGGTTGTCAACTACTAAAAATTCCCTCTCATATTAAGTTTATAAAAGCTAAAAAAAATTGAGCCATTACTTTAACATAGTATATACATTTTACAAAAAAAGTAAAGAAATGGTAGAGAGAAGAGGCATGTGCTTTGGTATTTATAGAGAAAATTGATTGTGAGACATCTGAGTTGAGGTGGGAGAATGAGAGACTTCTCCAAATAAGGTTATGATGTACTGGGAAACCTGATTGCTAATTTCATTTTGTGTTGTGTTCAAACCAAAAAAGCTATAAAAAAAGTTTGTATCGAGGCAAACTTTTATATTCTCTTAAACTAAACTTAGAACTCAATTATGATAAGAGTTGGATATATTTGTATAAATACTTGATCGGCTTTTTTATAATGGTGGTAGAGGAATAAGTGGACATTCATCACTATGCTCAATCCTAGAGTTGATAGGCTTTTAACCTAGCCCATTGTCTCGTAAAGACCTGCAACAAAAGGAAATTATGGGAAGATTGGGTGCACATGAGCCCAAGCTCACCCAAATGAGGCTCCTTTCAAAAATAAATATTTTTTTAATATATGACTGGGCCAAGGAGGGCAGCCCTTCCTGAGGTACGGTAAAGACTCGTGAGCAGTGCAAGGCCTTCTTTTTGTATATATGGACCGGCTTGTCCTTATCACAAACTCTGGTTAGGCATGATGTGACCTGAGCCCAATGGGCCCTAGCCTGGCCTTGCACAACCCAAGTTTAACGGTCCCAATCCCAACCCAGTAAGACTCGTTGCCACCTATGCCTGTTGCATATTAGGATACTTGTATTTTTCCTGTAAAGTTTCATATGTTTTAAATTAATTATGACTTTAAATTTAATATTTTTGTATATCTATTTAAGGATTATACAAATGAGGTTTGACAAGTTGTAAACTAATTAGGACTATAAAATCTATATTTTTTATGTGGCTACAAGGTAAAATGTATTGAAAAATTTATTGCAATATTTCAAGTCTCTTAAGCTCTAAATTAATTATAAATTTACTTAAAGAGCAATATAGGTATAACTTGGTAAAAATCTCTTCCCACTTCTCACTTTAATAATTTACTAATTGGAGTGCACATGCAGAATGCACGTGATGCACTCCAGCATATTCAAATTGATGAGATATGAGTTCAAACAAAATCTAACTGAGTAAATTTTGCTTGTAAAGTGGTGTGCTCCTTATTTGTGTTAACCTTTTTCAATTTGTATCATCATTGGTTGAAAACATGCTCTAAACTTTTACTATAAGTGGATGCAGCAACTTTTACTTGGCGTACAAATGGATGCATGTTATGACATTTTTCTTATTTCTACGTATAAATGATAAATAGTAAAATTATTGAAATGGAATTGAGGTGATGTCATATATGTTTAAGCTTGATACAAAGGAGACAATAGAATATAATGACAATTTTACACCACAAATATTACAAGATAATGCAAGTATAATTTCATCTCATATTATACTTCTAGTTATTTAATAGCAATGGCCTCCTTGATGGATTATGATGGTGGCGGAGGAATAAGTGAACATGTGTCACTATGCTCAGTCCTTGAGTTGACAGACTTTTAACCCAACTCATTGTCTCGTGAAGGTCTGCATCAAAAGGAAATTATCGAAAGATTGGGCAATATAGGTATAACATGGCAAAAAAATTTGCCCCCCTTCTCACTTTAATATTAGTATTAGATATAATAACATATTTTTTTATTAGTGATAGAAGATTAAATACATTTTAAAGTTACATGTATGATATTGGGGTAAGTCAACTCTATGTGTGAATCCTTATGATGCTGACCATTGTATTTGACACATGAGGTTGTATGGGCCTAGTACCAAGTTAGACTCCAAAAGAGGGCAGGGTTAGCCATGTTTAGGTGACCTAAGATGGATGCACTCATGGGTCTATGCCTATCCAAAAGTGTGTGTTTATATTTATAGAGTCATTCCTTTGGCTAGGAAGTTAGGTTTGAATGAATGATAGCATAAACAGATGAATGATCTAGTGTAGTGCAACAAATGAGGTCTCGACAATCAAATAAGTCAAGAATCTCAACCACTTGGGTCCATGAGCCCTTAAAGATCTTCGTTTCATAGTGTGGATGAAGTTGAACAATAGTTTTAGCAGAAGTCTGAAGTTGAGCAGTGTGGTGGTCCATGGTCCATATTCTAAAAAGACGTAGTTGTACTCCTTAGATGTGGCCACCATGTCATAGTGAACATTTTGTCTTTAATTTTTATTTGTCTATATATGACCGTGAAAAGAATGAAAGGTATAACTTGACTTGAATTATCTTATGTTTTAATCTTTTTGTTATTTTGGTTCTTGTTTAGCCAACACTTGGTTATATTTGCATACTTATGGTGCAAGTGTTACATATGGAGACCATGTTCAACATGGGAAGGACAGGTCGTAGAGTGGACATTCTTGCATATTAGGTTCTCTCTATCTTTGTAGGAAAATTTTATAGGTATGCAAGTGTGTCATTTATTTCAATTGTTACTCAAAGTGGTGCATTGACACACAAATGTCTAACATGTGATCCTGTAATTCTTTTAGTTTGATTTAAATATTTGGTAATATAAAAATTATACTACTCACTTGCATCAAATTGTGAGAACGGGTAATCATACTCCCAAGTGTTTTTAATAATTATTCTGAATTTCTCATGTTTAAATTATTTTGTTGCATTAAGTTAGATATTTAATGCATATTTTTTTAAAAGAAAATTATAAATTTACATTGATAGCAAGGGTATTGTTGTTTGGCAATTACAGTGCTTATCATTCAGCTCAACACATAACTTGAAATGTTAACCTCTTGGGCAGTCGATGTTGAAGTGCAAGCAACTGACATGCAAAGCGATGAAGCTTATCATCAATACCGCATCTCAGTGTTTTTGGGGATTAATAAAGGTGTGGTGGAAACCGTATTCCCATGTACTTAGAGGGAGTTGGAGCTTGGAGGAGTGGATTTGAAGGAAGAGGGCCTATGAGCTGGGAATCAGAAATTAGAGGTTCAGTAATGCAAGAAGAGGTACTCAAGCTCTAAGATTTGGAAGCTTCGTATTGTTAGATGGATAGTATTTCATGTATTTAAATTGAAAACTCATAGTAGAATGGTAAAGATTCAACTATGGGTGGGTTTTAAAAGTGATGTTTATACATTTCAATAAAAAAGTATTTTGAAGACTTTAAGGTTCTTTAGAAAGATTTTGGATGGATTAAGAACCATAGGTGGATCAAAATTGTATAAAACAATAACCTTGAACCACCAACATAGACTTAGACAAGTTGGTGTGGTGTCAATGGCACTCAACATAGGCTTGACTTGTTAACTATGGTGTCTACAGTAAAATATTAAAAAATATATAAAAAAGGGAAATTTATTGAAATAATAAAAAAAAATATAATTACCAAAATATACCACTTTGGGAAATATTTCCCAAAGTGGTGTTCGTTTTTGCCATGCTGGCGCCAACCAAGCAGCTGGCGCCAGCGTGGCTTTTTTTTATATTTTTTAAGTTGATTTCGTCGTTTAGAACGACAAAATTGGCTTGAATACGATTTCGTCGTTCTAAACGATGAAACTACCACACTTGTGTTATTTTGGTCTCAGTCGTGGGAAAGACATTGATTTCGTCGTTCTAAACGACGAAATCATCGTCGTTATATCCGCGACTCCGCTCCGCCTCCCGTCGCGTTCCAGTGTGTTTTTGCTCCGCCGCTGTTGCCGACGTCTGGACGCTGCCAAACTCGCCGCCGCCGTCCAGCCCGCCTCCGCCGACCTCATTCCGCCGCTGCCAACTGCAGTCCGCCACCGCCTTGGTCTAGCCTGCCGCTGCCCACGTCGAACCGCTCCCATTTCATTTTTTTGGTATGTGTTTTTCTATTTTTTTTTATTTACCTGTTTTTTAATTATTGTAATAAATTTTTTATATGTTACATTGAAGAAATATAGTTTTTGTATATTACATTGAAAAAATTTGAAGTTTTGAATGTCCTATCATTTAGCCCTAATTTTAGAAGTATTGTTCTAAGTCATTGTGTGTGTTTTTTTGTTTAAGATTATTAAATTGAGATGGATTTTTAATTAATGAGTTTTTGTTTTTTAAGATAGCAAGTCTCTCAAATTTTGGAAAATAAGGAGGATTTGAGTTTTTGAACATGTTTTTATATGATATGTGACATTGTATGCGTTATTACATTAAATGTCTAATTTTATTAATTAGAAAATTTACTCATTAATATAAAGTATTAATGATATGCTTATATACTTGGTAAAGTTATTAGTTTCTATGCGTATATATTTTTTAAATATATTTGTTAGAGTAGATATTAGTATTAGTTTGCTTAATCTAATATTAATTTTATTTATTATTTATGAATTAATTGAATAGAAATGGCAAAAGAAATTGTTAGTTTTTTCGTTAACTACAACGGACGCATAGAAGGATTATTAATGAAGAAACCATCTACATTTGATGAATTTGAGATGCACGTAGCAAGTAAGGTTGGGTTGGATCGAAGAAGATGGAAAATTACTATCAAATGTAATCTTTCGTCCTATGGATCGAGAATGATACTAATGAACATAAATGATGATTCATCAATGGCTTTTATGTTTCACCACTCGCGTCACATAATTTCTTTCGAGTTATTTCTCGAAAAAGAGGCTCGAGTGACTAGTGGAAGGCTAAGTAGTTCACATAGGAGCTCTTACAAAAGCTCACAAAGGAGCTCGGATAGAAATGTGAACAATGAAAGTCATATGCAAGTGCCGGTGGACGACGAAGAAGAGGGAAATTTATCTATGACAGTAGCTTCAAATGAACGTCATAGGTCGTCTGCCCCTATTTACGATGGAAGTGGAC
The DNA here is from genome assembly GCA_035235625.1 of Saururus chinensis. NCBI lineage: Eukaryota > Viridiplantae > Streptophyta > Magnoliopsida > Piperales > Saururaceae > Saururus > Saururus chinensis. The sequence continues at coordinate 57,543,241 of CP141140.1, forward strand.
CTACTTGGAGGTAAGGGTTGATTTAGTTGTCAATACGTTTTCAATCTTATTATCCTTTAATGAAAATACGTTTAGCTAAATTTTGAGATTTTGTGTGTAATATGGAAGTTCTACGACGCATGCACATGAGCCATTTAGCGTTCCAATGTCTCAAGGCGGTGCATGGTATGAAACTCAAAGTTCGATGGGCCTTCATTACCCCTACACGTATGTTGGTCATACCGATGCTGGACCATCTAATCAGAGGTGAAATATATATTTATAAATAAATTCAACTTTTTTATGCTTACGAAATTTAATACATATGCGATGTTTATATGTAGGGGGGATATGTCTACGGTGAAGATATTGATGAAAATGAGGATAATGAAGGTGAAGATAATATTAACGAAGTAAGTGGAGAAGATTCTGATATGAATGTAGAAGGGGTTAGAGGTGAAGAAAGTGCTCAAGAGATGGTTGATGGCGAGGGGGATGATGCGGTAGACAATGTCATTGCTGGGAATGATATGAATGTAGATGATGAAGAGACGCCGTGCTGTGAAGTGGAGCCACTTTATGCACACATCACAAATGAGGAGATAGATGCTGCAGTGAATTCTACAATGGATTTGGACCAACAAAACGAAAATGAGTTATACGTTGGCCACATCTTTGAGAATAAAGAAGCATTCGTTACAGCCTTGCAGGAGTTTTCCATTCAAAATCATGTCGAATACAAGGTTGTACGAACAAATCCGGCGGAGTATACAGTGAAGTGCATTGATAGCACTTGCCCTTGGAGAGTGCATGGCTCAATCAAAAGGGGTGGTGGGTTCTTTAAATTGAAGACGTACAAAGGTGACCACACATGTCGGAATGCCCAGCTTAGCACAGATCATAGGCAATGCAGTGCCTCCTTTATTTCGAAGGTCATAATGCCCGCTATCCAAGCCGAATTAACTCTCACACCAGGGGATATTATTCAAAGAATGAAGGAGAAGTATCATGTTGACATATAATATAAGAAAGCATGGGCAGCAAGGAATATGGCGATCAAGGCCATTTATGGAGATTGGGTTGAATCGTATAAATTGTTGCCAATGTACCTAAGGGCGGTGCAAGAAGCCAATCCTGACACCTACTACCGCTTAGAGGATGATGCAGTACCTCGTGCAGATGGTGGCACTTGTAGGAGATTTAGACGGTTGTTTTGGGCCTTTGGGCCGTCTATAGCTGGGTTTCGACATTGCATCCCTGTGATTGGCGTTGATGCCACTCACTTGTATGGCAGATATCCTGGTGCTCTTATGGCTGCAACGGCTACAGATGGAAATAATGGGTTATTTCCTCTTGCATTCGGGCTTGTCGGGAAAGAAGACGGAGACAATTGGAAATGGTTTCTAATGGAATTGAGGGATCATGTACTGATGGGCATGACGAACATCGCCATTATTTCAGATCGACATAAGGGGCTTCAAAAGGCAGTGCCTGAGGTTCTTCCAGAGCCGGATTACCACCATCGTTATTGCATCCGTCACATAAAAGCAAATTTTAAGAAGGAGTTCAAAAATGATAGACTAACGGACTTGATTGGGGCAGCAGCTTGTGCACTCACAATAGAAAAGTTTGATGCTAAAATGGACTTGATTGGTCAAGAGAGTCCTAGGGCAAAACATCTCCTCTTAGGAGGAGAATTGCATCCTGCACAGTGGTCCCTTACACACGGTGGTTTTATGACATTTGGCATGACGACTACAAATATGGCTGAAAGTTTAAATAGCGTCTTGAAGGGGGCACGAGGGTTACCCATGCAGGCTTTAGTGTCAGCTATCTTTTATCGGCTCATAAAATTTTTTGTTAAACGATCTTCTGCCGCCTCTGCCATAGTCACCCCATATACTCCTAGAGTGGAAGCCATATTGAGAGAGCAAACAAGAAAAATTGGGGAGTATATAGTTAATAGGATCAACAGGAGTCAGTACAAAGTGACATCAATTCATGCCCGCAAGGTTATGGTAAATGTTGCGATGCATACTTGTACATGCAACATCCCTCACGTTTATGGTTATCCTTGCTCGCACCTTATCGCAGTGTGGGCAAAGCAGCGGGAGCCAATCAATGCATCACTATTTTACACATCTTCTACTTATAGAAATGTGTACTCTGCAGAATTTTATTCTCCTCATGGTCGGGAGTATTGGGAGAGGGATATACCGTTTGTGTTATACCCACCGATAGCAACAAGGCAACCCGGTCGCCCACGGTCTGTTCGCATTAGGAATACCATGGACCGCAGAACAATGGAAAGAGATGGTAGAGGAGGATATAAATGCGGGAGGTGTAAACAAAGTGGGCATAATAGTAAATCATGTAGAAACCCTCCTGTTGATTGGTAAACATATAATCAACCTCTGTATTTATTATATTTTTTTAGTTACGTACGCATGTATTCCTTACGATTAATGATATGATCTTCATCTTTCATAGATCATATGGATCATGCAGAGCCTTGTTACAGGCCAGGCCCGAGTGACGCTTCTTTACTCGTAAAGCAAGAGTCACATAGGTCTGCTGCTATTTGGGGAGGAGAGGTATGATAACTTTTTTTAAAATTTGTTTCATTATTTTTTGGTTAATATAATACGACATGTTATAATTTTAAAATTTATTATAGGACCCCGGGTGCCTTGAGTGCACCGAACATTTTAAATACCTCCGTCATTGGCCTATAGATGAGCGTATATTACCTTATATCGAGCGAGCAGGATTCGGCCATTTCATTCATCTACAGTATGTTCGTCTCGATCGGCCTCTATTGACGGCTCTTGTTGAGAGATGGAGGAGGGAGACACAGACGTTTCATTTGTCATATGGAGAGATGTCCATCACGCTCATGGATGTGGCAGTTCTATTAGGACTCCGTATTGATGGACGTCCAGTGACAGGTACTACAGGAGGAGCTCATATGGATATATTACTTAGACTTCTTGGTAGAGCTCCTCCTCCTACAGTGATGCGTGGTAGCCGAGTGAGCCTATGATGGCTATTACAGGAGTTTCGTGAGCTCCCAGCCGATGCTACAGAGATAGTTATCGAGCAGCATGCACGAGCCTATATATTGCATTTACTTGGAGCCACTATATTTGCGGATACCACGAGCAGCCACGTGCATGTTTCGTATCTCTCTCTCCTTCACGACTTTGACATGGCTGACACTTATTCATGGGGCAGTGCTACTCTCGCATTCTTATACCGAGAGTTAGGAAAGGCATGCCAGGCCATTACCTCAGGGATTGCGGGTTGTCTTACTCTTCTTCAGGTAAATAATTGTGTAACTTTACTTAGAGTTTTAGTCACGTATAATTTTTTATTTCTAATATTTGTTATCACTATTTTATGACATAGTTATGGTCGTGGGAGCACTTACACATCGGCCGACCAACTGCTGAGATGGGTCGCTTGGTCGAGGGTGCTCCATTAGGGGCGAGGTAGGTTGTATTTATGTTTACCACATTACTTTTTGTGCAACGTTTTATGAACATATGCTGAACTCATTTCTTAAATTTAACTCCTTAAGGTGGAATGTTCGGAAGAAGAGAACCGAAAATCCACTAGGAGTCCTCCGTTTATATAGAGGGGAGTTAGACCACCAGCGGCCATACCAGGTAATTTTATTGTCGTGTTGAACTTTTTTATATAATGATTTTAAAAAAATTTGTCATTATTTAAACTAACTTATCTTTATATATTATATAGATTATTTGGCAGCCGTACTCGGAGGACTTATTCGCTGTGATACCTCCACTCTACACTGACGGTCGAGAGGTGTGGCTTTCTCGAACCCCTCTCATATGTTATGGGATTATAGAGATGTATGTGCCAGATCGTGTAATGCTCCAGTTTAACCTGGAGCAAGGGGTCCCACCTTCTACTGTCGAGTTTGTCCATCGCATCACTCGACAGGGCCGCCATATTACCGACTGGGCTATATATCATGCGTCGTATATTGCTCAATGGGAGGATAGGAGATCCACTATTATTAGAGGGGAGCTGGCTACGACATTGCGAGATGTTCATAGTACTTATATGCACTGGTATTTACCGATTACACGGCGATATATTTTACCGCGCGATGATGTAGAGGAGATGACATATCAGCCTAGGGGAGCATATGAGGCAGCTCTAGTAAGTACAACTTTGTTAATTAAGGCATATATTATTTTCTTATTTTATGTTAATTATTTATCTAATATTTAATTTATTTTTTTATAGCTTCGTCAGCTTCGACATACTAAAGCATATTTGAGTGATGCACTTGTCACCTGTATTTCGCGCAAGGACTTAGCAGCAGCATGTGAGTCGGTGATTAGATCGTCTAATGATGTCCTTCGTAGCTTGCCACTACTTCATTCGGTGATCACGGATGTTTATCGAGATTATCCTGTCGACGAGGCCGCTCAGACGCAGCCGATGCACTCTTCATGCCCTGATATTCCATCATCATCAGCAGCATATAGCTCTCCTACAAGTTCATCATTTCCAGATACTACACATGTCACTCAGCTAGATCCGATTTTATATTATAGACGACATCGGTCAGCTCGTATTGTACCATCTATTACTTATGCTTAGCCGGAGCCCGAGCAGGAGCCTGACATGGAGTCGCAGCCGGAGCCCTAGCCCGAGCCTGAGCCCCAGCCCCAGTCGGAGCCCCAGCCCGAGCCCTAGTTGGAGCCAGAGTTAGAGCCACAGCCAGAGGTAGATCATGAGGAGCTCGTACACCCCCGTCGAGGACGAGGGCGAGGGCGAGGACGAGGACGTAGGAGATTATAATATTACTTGTGATGTATTATATTTGTTATTCGTATATGATGTACTGTACTTATATTTGTTATGGTGATATTCGTGATAGTGATATTTGTTATGGGTGGAATGAATGAAGTCGTGCATATTTATGTGTGTTGTGTTCTGTGTTTTGAATGAATGAATAGGGACATGTGATAAAATTAGTTTTAAATAGTAATTTTAAAAAAATTTAAGCTGATTTCGTCGTTTAGAACGACAAAATCAGTGTCCTCCCACGACCGAGCCCGAAATATGTGGTAGTTTCGTCGTTCAGAACGACGAAATCAGCTTAAGTTGATTTTGTCGTTCTGAACGACGAAACCGGGTCAAGTAATATAAGGTTTCGTCGTTTAGAACGACGAAATCGTATTCAAGCCAATTTCGTTGTTCTAAACAACGAAATCAACTTAAAAAATATAAAAAAAAAAACCACGCTGGCGCCAGCGTGGTAAAAACGAACACCACTTTGAAAAATATTTTCCAAAATGATATATTTTAATAATTATTTTATTATTATTATTTTAATAAATTTCCCTATAAAAAAACCTAAGTGGAGATCCTTGGGGGGCTTGAGAGGAAGAAAAGAGCCTCATAAACCAACAACATACCTTGGGTATGTCATTACAAGATAGTGAAGTCCTACATAGTGTCGGGTAGGTCAGGGTGGTGTTAAAAGTATTTGACACATAATTAGACATGTCAAGATAATGTAGACAGGCAATGACATGTTTAAAAAGATGAATGGAACAAGTAACATCACAAGCTCATAATGTATCACTAATAATGGGGTAAAAGTAGGGCTGCATCTTAGTTCGGTTCCTACAAGAACCGAACTAAATTTAAGAACCAAAATTTAAGAACCGAACCAAATTAAAATTTAAAACCAAAATATAAAAACCGAACCGAACTAACATGAAAACTGAAACCAAATAAAAACTAAATATTTTAATAAATCAAAATCAAGTAAATATAATATAAAATTACACATTTTTATATAATTTTTTTTTTTAAAAACCAAACTGAACCAAAATTATTTTAATTAAATTAATTTGGTTTCAATTCGGTTTCGGTTTATTAAAACCAAACTGACCCAAAATTCATTCGATATTTTTTTATACAAACCAAACCGAAACCAAATAAGGAACCGGATTAAACCAAACCACTAAATTTTGGTTCGATTTCACCCGGTTTGGTTCAATTCCAATTTTCTGGCTCAACCCTAAGAAAAAGATTTGAACTTCCAATAAAATAAATAGTAATAATAATTAATAAAAAAATTAAAATAGGTAATATAGACCCAAAAAGTGGTTTGCACCCAAGAAATGGCTTACACGGTGACGATCGGGAATGGTCCTCACAGTGTAGGTCTGACATAGGTTCTCATCGGGGTGGGGCTTCGCATATTTAGCATTAATCTACTTGAAAGAAAATAAACGCATCTTCAAACCCCAATTACCAGAAGAGATTGTGTATATACATTATCAATTGGCAACTTATGCTATAGGGGCCCAAAACAGTTTTAATCTTTTGGTCTTAAAAGTTCACCTTCATTTTTTTTTAATTTTTTGATATATAAATATATCATGATTAATCATGCCAGAAACAACAGAGAATCTCAGCCTTTGAGTGAGTACTTCTTCCCCGTAAAAGCTTGAAATTTCGGTTCTTCTTTCTTTGGAGGCTCTGGATTGGGATCTTTTGCAGGTGCCTTCAAGAAATAGGGAGTGATGGTCAACACATTAAATCAAGTAAATGCATAAATATCTTTAAGAAAATGCAATGTAAAAGAATCCATCTATGCAAGTATAAAATGAAAACAATAGACTCAGTATATAGATACAAAACCTATCTTCTTATAATCTCAAAACAAAGTAAGCACAAGCACCTTTGCCTTTTCCTTTGATGCCTGGCTAGGAGTCGAACCAAAAACAAGTTTTCCAGAAGGTTGACGTGATGAACCACCAGGAGCAGATCTCGTCCCATTAGTTGCTCCTGATTGACACTCTCTCAAGACGGGAGCAGGTGCAGAGGGCTTGCCATCTAGACGCCGCCCAACACCAGTGAATGCGCTGAACTTAGGTTCCTCACTGGCAGCCTCTTCCTGAGCTAAAATGGCAAAAAATCAAATCAAGGAGTCACTAACGAATAATTCATGTTTGGAACGTGAATTAAAAACATGAAACATCATAATTAAATAGGAAGTTATATTATTGTTTCTTGCTTCCATATTCATTTCAATAATTGATAAAATAAAGCCAAATAAAATCCCATACCACCTGAAAGTATTGAATACAAACATGCCAAATATCTTTTGCAACAAAATTCAGAAAATAAAAAATACGGGTCTGCAAGATACAAGAGGAAAACCTTGAACATGAGCTTTACTTAAAGGAACGGATGGAGCTGACTTTTCAGGCTCTTTATAATCCAGAGGTGGAGCAAAGTCTACTTCACAGTCGGTCTCTATAATACTAACAGCAGGAGAAGGTTTCGTTTCAACAATATCAATGTAGAACTTCTTATTATTATAAGCGACCATAATTGTATCACCAGTAGTCAAACACGAGTAGTTCCTCAATGTTGTTTCCAAGCTGCAAAGGATGATAAAAAAAGAATTATGAACTCCATTGTCATAGTGCCTACAAATGCAGCACGCATCCAAGAGGCAAACATGCAGCATATTAGGTACTATTTACATGTGTTCCCAATTGTCTCCTGTGTTTGTGGAATTGAAACAATAAAGCAGCATATTAAGAACTCCCTCTGTCACATATTAATAGCTCCATTTGGTTTTTAATGGAGCTATTAATATGGGATGGAGGGAGTATTATTTGCATATGTTTCCAATTCTGTCCTGTGTTGATGCAATGGATCCCTAACAATGAGCACATGCCACTCGCAAGAAAAACATCTGACATGTTCATGAGCAATAGCATAAATTCTCACAAACAAAAGAAGCCCACGCAGCAGAGATTGAAGAGAGGCAGCAGTGAAGAATAGCCACAATAATTTGCCATTTCTTTTTTCACAAGAAGCCATTGTATAATTTGGCAAGCTAGCTAAACCTGTCAACATGTATACTGGAGGTATATATATGACAGGTAGGTGCGTGAGTGTGCTTAAGAGAAAGAGAGAGAGAGAGAGAGAGAGAGAGATCCAGCCAGTATTTACATTGCTTTGGGATTGGATATATCCAGAAAGTCCTTGGTGTGAGGTTGTAGTTTGACATATCCTCCCTTTGGAAGAGTGGCATTTTTAACTTGCACAATGTCTCCTTCTTGTAAGAGCAAGTTCTCCATCATCTGTAGTTTGTAAAAATCAGAGCACAAGCTCATAGCATCAAATAGAAATTATGATTTCAAAGACAACACACAAAATAAACTGTAGGTGCCTACCCAATATGGCATGTAGATCATGCCTTCATCAGCAATAAACTCCAGCACACCACAATGTGAAGCACGTTCAGTAGCAGGATTACGAAGTTCAAAAAGCATTGGATATTCAATGTGCAATGATGCTGCATAAAAAATTATAAGTTGGCTAATGCATGTTCAAATGAATAATGAAAAGCAGCAACAATATGTTACACAAACAGCACCAGTTACTGAAAGATACATAATAAATAAATGAAAAAAGAACTACATAATAAATAATCAAAAGAAAAGTACATAATAGATAAGTTAATAGAATTCTACATATCCGGGAAAGGAAAAGCATGAGTATAGTTTCTTTACCCAGTCGATCAAGTGCTGAAGGAGGCATTATAACTGGAGAAAAGAAACAACAATACAAATCCGATCAGTTACTTGTACAGCATTCAAATTAATGGACAAGTTTTAGGGACCAAAAAAAGACAATTGATTATAATTTATGCTAAATAGTTATATCTGAGGGTGTTATTGCAGGCCAGTTGATTTTAAAAAATCTATCTCCTAAACAAAAGAGTGAAATTTAAAAAAGCTGCCAAAATTATTTTCTAATTGATCAGAATTGTCTAAATAGATACAAGAGTTACCATAACTACAATCAGCTTCCGCACCCATAACTAATCCTAACTAATTCCCTACTATTACATAGATCTAACTCTTTAAGACAAGGTCCTTCATAAACTATAACTAATAATCCAATTCTATAGTCCCTAACAGGTATGAAAACTAACTTGTATATTTTTTCTCTCTTTCACTACATAGAACCCTAAGCACTGCCTAGGAAAAGATCACCACGCTCAAGAGGTCTAATGGGTTGGGGGATTGGAAGACTCGATGTCATCCCCAACCCACAGTGACCCAACCAATTGGGATAAGCCCATAGGCATATGAGACTAACTTGTATCAATCAAGAACAAAACTATACAAATACCAACATTTTGTATACAAAATAAGATTACTCTTTAAAATATTAAAATTTGATGATTATCGATGCATTAACATGATTAATGAGAGAACAACTTACTCTTATCACCAGTTTCCAATTGTGGCTGCAAGAAGTAAAAAAAGGAAATCACTGTTAGTACTCTAGCAATACAAAAGGAAACATAAGAGTTTTAAACATTCAATGGACCAAAAAATTTTGCATGCAATGTGTCAACAGAGACGTATTTTTCCTTATTGAACATCAAGACTTAGTATTTGCGTTTCAATTTGCACCACAATAAGTTTTCACCAAATCAAGTACGTTTTTCTTTTCAAATGCATTCCAAGTTTTCTGCAGCAGCATCAGTAGTTCAAAGCAAGGCGGCTATATAGTGCTGGCATTCATAATTTGAATCAACATATCAAACCCTCCAATTTGATAAAACATATGTTACCTTAAAGAGGACCATCAACACTTCTAGAAACTATCTCAACATTCTTTTCATTCAATGGAAAGGTGAGAAATAAGTTAATAGCAAGGAACCAGGGAAGTAACACATGAGAAAGGCCATTTAGCAATCATACTATATCTCAAGGAAATTAATGAAAGGAAATAATCAGAAAAGATTGTACAACCTTATCTATAAAAGAAGCTGGGTAGCAGCGGTAAGTTTTCTCGAAAGACCCACCATGATAACCATAGCCATCAAAAAACTGCAACACCATTACCAATTAGTGGGAACAATTGAATAAAGAAGAGAGGAAAAGCCTACAGTATTCATAGGAAACATAAAACCAGTGATTCTTTTATAGTTGTCAGCAAAATATACACCCAACTGGCCAACTCTAATTAAATGGTTGAATTACTGTATAATCATTGTTTCCAACTAGTTGTGGGAGAGATCCCAGGGATGAATCCCATTGGTGCATAGAATGTGAGAGTGTGTGAGTCTCACCTATAAAAAAAAATTTGAATGTGTTGAACTCAAATGAGGCTAAGATTAATCCAAAATTCACACACCAACTAGCACTACCCCTCTCCGCCCGCCTCACTCCAAATTAAATAGAAACAAATAACTGAGACAAATAACACCTTCCCAGATGTGCTTTACCATAAGAGAAGGCAGCCAAGGGACTAGCACCACAAGATTCCAGAGAAGCGCAGTTTTAACTCTTAGCTATTTACTCGAGAGTTGAGCATACATTAATTACAGAAACCTTTGATGCAGAACAAATTAACATAAATACGTAAAACCCAAGTAGATCCCAAAGATCAAGGCACAACAGCCCGGAACTTTGCAAAAAGAAACCTAAAAGCAGTTCACAGGTCCCCTTAGTCTCATAATTCCGGCAGCTTCAAGCAAACTTGCACAAAAGCATAGTGGACTGCAAATTACACCCCCATAGAACCATCTAAACAGTTCATAAATTCCTAGATGACTCACAAACTGAGTAACCAAGTACACCCAGAATTTGCATCAAATCTGACAAATCTTCTATGTCTATAAGACCCATGACATAAATAAATACAACATCTTACCATCTTGATATCCTCCAAGTATACCACCGAAAAAGAATTTCCCGCGGAAATCCAAATCCCTGAAAGAGAGAAAATCCAATCAACAGATGATGAATGTAACCAGCAGCATCTAAGAAACAGAAAAAACTCTCAACTGATTCCCGAGTGCAAAAACCTAGCAGAAAATTTTCATTGGTTTAACGTACTGTACTAAGAATTGTTGAGCATCTTCTATTGCTAATGTAATAAGGAGTTGCTATTTCTAATTCAACAAGGAGTTGCCTTTATAAGGCTCCTATCCAAGTATTTAAGTGAAAAGCTTATGATACGGACAAGACAGATTGGTCTTGTCTTCAATCTTCTATCTCTGCTTCTCTCTCTGTTTCTTCTTCTCACAACCTGTACGACTGGACTGTAGCCCACCATCGAATTGACCATCGCATGAGATTTTCCAATTGCCCAAAAATTGGGAATCTCTACAGACGACGGAAGCTTAGGAGGGGGAAAATTCCTCTAAATCGGATGAATCGGGAGGAGAAATTTTTCCTTTTTTTTTTGTGAATACTGTTTCTCGAGATCGCTCAAGATATCAGAATGTTCACAAGCTAAAAAAAAAAACAGTTCAGCAACAGAAAGATGGAGACCTTGAGAAGGGGGAGGCCAATGGGTCGAGTCCTGGACACAGGGTGTCGCCGGAATCGTACGCGGCCGGAAAGCGGTGGATGATGGCGTTCGCTCTCCGCAGAGACGTATTTCGGGTTGCGGGCTGCCTTGGGTGGAAAGGAAGGACGAGGGAATAACCGGGAAAGTGGCTGGCCCGGATCGCCCGATTTATCCGCCTGGGCCGAGTCGTGTCAAGACCAGTGGTTTTGAAACCGACACGACTACAACCCGGTTCGCGGCCAGGCGGGCCAACCGGGTCTGACAAAAACTCTCCCTCAGCTTCCTAATATTAACAACCTAAGTGCAACTAGTGGTGTCATTGGCCCGCTTTTATTAAACCTGAGTCTAATACTATTTAAAAAAAAGTAACCCGACTTAGAATAAACCCGGCCCGTTTTACCCGTTTAAAACTAAAATTTATTTTTTAAAATTTAAAGTATATATACAAAATTTATTTATAATGTTAGTAAGGTTGAATTTAGTGATGCCGCTGAGTTGGGTTCAGGTCGGGTTTTGTCAAACCCGAACCCGATACCATAAAATAAAACTGTGACCCAAACTTGACCCGTTTGACCTAAATATTTATTTTAATTATATTAAAAAATATATAAAAAATTAAATTTTATATTTATATTTATATTCAAGTGGGTTGGGTTGGGTTGGATTACTTAAAACCCGAACCTGACCCGAATAAGCTATTCGGGTTATTTTTAAAAACTAAACCTGATCCATTAGGGTTGGCTCGAGTCAAGTTTACCGTTTGCCCGACCCGAGTGGCATCCCTAGTTGAATTGGGTTGGATCACTTAAAACTTAAACGTAACCCAAATAATTATTAGAGTTAAATTTTATAAACTATACAAACTAAACCCGAATGGCATCAAGGAGAGCTTTTTCTATACACTCTACTTTCTACTCTACTAGCTACCGTAAAGAATGCCCCAACTACACATATGCTAACTGACACTAACATACACCGTGTCCACATCTATCTCACATTTGAACGACTCTCGTGTATTTTTTACATTGGGCTCATGAAAAGTGGGGAACGCAAGCATTTTATACAAGAGGGTCAAAAAATATATGTATATAAAATAAATTCTCTTTTAAAAAAGTTACTAAAATTTATAATAAAGATGTTATTGAAAAAATAAAAGACATAAAGATTAAGACCATAGCATCTTACAACTAAGCCTATTAATAAGAGTATAAGGCAATTCTAGGTAAAGTTATTTATTACATTTACTCTTTAGTGGGTCCAATGAGACTCAATATATAGGTAAAACTATCCATATCTCCCATAAATCGTGGGGATCAGCTGACCCCCTTAGCTATAATGTGGATCCGGCCCTCCCTGTAATCGATGACTTACCCAAAAGGAAAAGACTCCATAACTGTAAATATGTTTGTAACATACTATAAAAATATTAACATAGTATATAGCTACTCTTGCAATACCCATTACTACGTAATTGCATATATGTATATGTTAAAGATTCTATATATATCATGGTTGCAAATAGAGATGGCAATAGGCTGGCATTGCCCATAACTATGTGAAGGTCCAAGGGGCCGTCCATTCCTTTAAAGAAGAGGCTTGGCCATAACCCACGGGCTTGTTGTGTCATGCCTCATGCCGGCCTGGCATGCGGCCGGTTAGAAATTATATATATATATATATATATATATATATATATATATATATATCAATATAATAGTTTGTTAATTTATAATTTTTTAAATAAAAAGGAGGTGAAAATTATTTTACTATAATATGAGTACATACTAACTAGGTTGAGACTTACTCACATATCTAACATTTATAATTTATCATTAACAACTCTATAATATAAAAAAAATCATTTTAACTATCTAAGAATTTGAAATTTCATTAAAGTCTTATTCTAACTTCTCTTGTAATTTCAAAGTTTGTTCCCTATCTTTTACATCTAGCTTATCCTTCAAACATATGTAGCACTCAACTCTCATTGGACCTAAGCAACTCTTCCAATCATCCAATACTCTATTTTATGCACTAAAAGTAGATTATAAAACTATTATAGACACTAGAGGAGTTAATAAATCACATGCTAAGGCAGCAACCAAATGATAAGTTTTTTTATATGTTAGACACCAAACTAAAATATCAAAGTTACTTATTTCTTCTTTGGTTAGAAATTAATAAAATTACTTTATAAATACATAAATAATTCATGATTATAAGTATTATTGTAATGTTGTTTATTTCTACTAAGTAATAACCAAAAAGGGTCATTTCTATTTAAAGAACTTGCAATAGTAGTCTTTATACTCATACATAGATTCATATGCATTGTATAAAGAATATAAGTATTTTAAGTGTCTTCAATGATATTATTATAGATTTTTTTCATATTAGTATATATACCTTCTACTAATATTTTTCTAGTTAAATTAATCATATGATCCATGATTGCACCTAAACAAAAAATCATAGGAATTTTAGACTAATGTATTATTATATTTTATTTTCATTGACCCCACAATCATATTAAATATATTTTTATTTCTATATTTTACAAACATAAAAGTAATATCATAGAGTTGATTAAGAATTAAAGAAGAAGTTGGATAATATATACCATATAGTTGTTTGGTGGCTTCATAATAACCGTAGCAATTTTAAAATCATCATCACATAGAAAACATTCAGGTATCTAATTGGCACACCATAATAAAATTATTTATTTTAAATCACAATAAGATTGTAACATTAAATAAGTACTATTTTAGATAAAATGTTTATATTTTTACCGTATTATTTACATAACTCTCTAAATTCTTGAGATCTAGATGGGGAAGAATTAATATATAATAACACTTCTCTAATATTCTTTAGAGAAATTTATTTAAATAATATTAAAAAAATAAATAAATACCAAAATTGTGCACTTTGGGGAATTTTTTCCAAAGTGGTGTTGCTTTTGGCCACGTAGACGCCAGCCAAGTGTTGGCGCCTGCATTCTTTTTTTTAATTTTGTTTAGATTACATCATTTAAAAGGACAAAATCACTAATTTTGTTATTTAGATCAATATTATATTATTATATTGATTTCCTTATTCTAATTATTGATTTCGTCATTTCAATACTATCCTTTGATAAATTAGTACAATACTGATTTCGTCATTCGAAAGGATAAAATCTATTTTTTTTTTTAAAAAAGTCACACAGGTGCCAGCGCTTGGCTGGCGCCTACATAGCCAAAACAAACACTACTTTAGAAAATATTTTCTAAAGAGCGTAATTTTGGTAATTGTTTATTTTTTTAATATTATTTAAATAACTTTCCCTATTCTTTACATGATCTTTAATAATGTTTAAACTATATTGAACAAATAAACTAATAAAGTGGCAACAACATCTTATATGGAAAAGTCTTCCATTTAATATAGGGCACAAAAGTATTTAAGATAGTCCACAACGCTATCATTATTTGAAACATTATCTAAGGGAATATAAATAATTTTATCATTAATATGATAGTCATGTAAAGCCTCAATTACATATTTACTAATACAATTATTGTATAAGGAAATTTTAATACATTAAAAGTAGAAAATTTCTTATTTAAAACCCAATCATGATCAATATAATGTGTTGCAATACAAATATATCTCAAAATTTGGTTTCTAATCCATATATATGAAGTAAGATCAATCTTACCTACAATTATAGAAAGAGTTTCTATAAGTTTACCTATGTAGTTGTTGAAGAGTTTAATACAACCCGACTTGTTGTATTACTTGAAATATTTTAGAAAGATGGGTTGACAATGAACTTTATATTATGTGCAAAAGAGAAGGGTTGCTCGAATGTATTACGATTTGTCATTTCATTGAATGTGAAAGTTACTTACAAAATTTGACAAGCTAGCCATACTACTTAATTGTGTTTGTCTCATATCTCTGACTCTATACTTGGGAACTGATTGCACTTGGGGACACACTAATCGATGTGCCTAGTAAGATGACTACTACCTCCACAATTGAGTTGTATTTTACAATATTTGTATTGTATCTTCATTATGGTCACATGAGGATATTTTTGGGTTACACTTCTTACATTCTCAAGTGCACCCACATAGAAGAAATTTTGCTCTTCTTACATTTAGAGAGCATGCTCTAACATCTTGCCTTGTAGGGTTACTTTATTTAGAAGGAATATCCTAATTCTCCAATTTGTGACTTATGCAATGAATTAATTCTTCATGCTCTCTGGTATAGGAGAGAAATGTGGGCATTTGGCAGCTTTTGCCTCATTACAGGTTGTTTGTTGAGGCCCAATTTAGTCCCCCCTTGATCTTGTAGAATTTTTGTTGTAAAAGAAAAGAAGAAAATATTGATGTTTCTAGAGTTTGCATCCTCCAATGGAAAATTTGGCTAAGCACAAACTATGTTTATTTAGGGAATAAAGGAAGCCCTCAGATCTTATATTCATGTTAGTTGAGGAGTATCACATGTTATGTCGTCTACCCATACACTGGTCCACAGTTTGAAACTTTAAGCGTAGCGATGCACTGGGCCCGTGCGGCTGCACAGTCGTAGCACTAGTGCACTACTCGTTGGTGACCAAAAAACTGTAATTACAGGTAGCGTTTGAGGGTAGTTTAGAAATTTTGTCAGGTCGGCGCTTTGCTTTCTGCTTTTCATTCCCTCTTCCCTCCATTTTTCCCTGGCCATGGAGAGTAGTCCCCAGCTCGTTTTAGGGTTTCTCGGGTGAAAAATGGTGAGTGAGCTGCACCTTCCCGCCCTTAATTCTTCATCTCCAACTCTATGAATGCGAAAATTTTGAATGTCAACCTTTCCTAATTCGTCTTTTGTCCTTTTTTTTTTCGATCTTTTAGGACGAAGATCGGCTCAGACAGCTGAAAGATGCACTCGAATCCGACCCAGACGACGCCTCCCACCATTTTGATCTTGTAAATTCTCTTTGAATCTCATCATGCCAGCGGATTCTGCAATTGGGTTTTGTTGTTTCTGGGTTAATTTCAGTTAATCTGTGTTTTAAGGGGGTTTATCTCTGGGAGGAAGGAGGGGAGTCGAGAGAAAAGTCGGTTGAGCAATTCGTCGTTTCGGCTAAGCTGAATCCAAATAATGGCGCCGCATTTCGCTTTCTGGGTCATTACTACGGTCAAGTTTCGGTCGATTTGCAGAGGGCCACCAAGTGTTATCAGAGGGCGGTGACTCAGAATCCGGATGATTCTGAAGCTGGGGTGAGTTTTTATCACCCTTTTGAGGTTTTGTTTCATGATAGTTCATCTATTTGTGAGAATTATCATGAGTTGTCTCAGTGATAATGGCTGCTAAAAGTTGAACTATTTTTTTTATGATGTTGTTCATAATGCAGTCCAAGGTGGTTATATTCTTTGATCGTGAGTTATTACCTCATTGATAATAGAAGAGGCCTCCAAAAATATTCATTACTTCACTTTTTGCTATTTACTTCGTTTACTATTAATCGTGGTATATTTGTATGATCATAATCGTTGTGAATTGAGATCATTTATCAATGTTTTTGTGCTGATTTACTTTACACACACGATCCAAATTGGTTCAGTAAAATAAAATTATACCAAAGTGCTCTTGTCTGGGTTAGATGGCCTTGTCCGCCTAGTTTCAGCTGGTTCAGGCGAGTTGAGGACTTAGAAACTAGTCAAATGGCAATTCATGGGTGTATCAAATCAAGAGTTGTGTGAAATTGATTTGCTTGCAAAGCAGAGATTCTAGAGTGAATCAGAATCACGTTTGGTAATGTGTGTTCTTAATGAAATTTTTGACTTAGAATCATGTTTGGGAAGATACCGCAGGATGTGATTCACGAAGAAATGGCGATTATACTCTTTGGAAACAATTTTTCGTAAGCTAAAAGTCAAGCTTCTTGTTTGAACTTCTGTTC
Organism: Saururus chinensis; assembly: GCA_035235625.1. Lineage (NCBI taxonomy): Eukaryota > Viridiplantae > Streptophyta > Magnoliopsida > Piperales > Saururaceae > Saururus > Saururus chinensis. The sequence goes on from CP141140.1 coordinate 57,560,537, forward strand.
TAATCATTCTCTCTATACTCTGTTGTGACCGGTAGGGCACAACCCAATTCTGGCAAGGGTGCCGGAGGTAGGGAAGAAGTAGAGAGGAAGAGGAAGAAGGATCAAAGGAAGAAAACTGAGTTTATTATTGCTTACCCTGATCGTACAAGTACATGTATTTATAGGCAGATATGCGATCAAACAACTGTATTAGAAAGGTAAGTCTTCTAATTAAATTCTAAATCAAGCAATAGGATAAATTAGTGTAAATCATTCCATATAGAAAGCAATAGGATAAATCAGTGTAAATCATTCCATATAGAGGTTGATATGGCTGATTTTGGCATGGGCTGGATGGTTTCAAAAAATAGATTTTGCACCATAACATTCCACCACACTCTGCTATGGCCTTGTCCTCAAGGGGTATAATTCGGGAATTGTTGCCAAAATTCATCCTCTGATATCTAGGTGGCATCGTCAAGGGGTCGGTCACGCCATGCAACAAAAAAATCAGTAGCAAGACGACTGGGTCGGCGGACGCAACGGCGATCGACAATAGCAGTTGGCACAAAAGGAGGTGGTGGGGGCAGAAGCAACGGTGGAGGTGGCTCAGAAGATACGCGTGTCAGATCGCCAACACACCGGCGTAGACGGGAGACATAGAAAACCAGGTGGATCTGAGAGCTGGGAGGAAGCTCAAGCCGATAAGCCACCTTACCAATGCGTTCCATGATGGAGTACGGGCCATGAAACCGATGGGCCAACTTAACGCTAGCCGGTTGGTAAAGAGTAGATTGCCGATGTGGGTTGAAGCTCACATATATGAGATCACAATCAAAGACAATAGTACGAGGCATGCCGTGGAATTTGGCGACATCACGGAGGAAGATATGGGCGACATCTTTGGCGGAATAAGGGTGTCCCAATGGGCTTAAATGAGCATACTTGGAGAGTTGGTCAACTACCACCAGGACTACTGTCTTGCCTTGGGCCGACGGTAGCCCAACAATGAAGTCCATAGAGATGTCTTCCCATATATGCTCGGGAATCGGTAGGGGTTGAAGGAGTCTGATCGGAGTAATGGTGGTTGCCTTGGCACTCTGGCACGTGTTGGAAGAGGCAACATAATCGTTAACATCCTTCCGTATTCCGTGCCATAGGAAGCTTTGGCTCACCTACTTGAACGTCCGAAATGTACCCTTGTGTCCTGCCATGGGTGTGTCATGAAAATGTGAAAGAATGGTGCAACGAATAGCCGAATCACGAGGCACCCAAAGATGCTCCTTCCAATAAATGAAATTTCCCTGCAACATAAAAAATGGTAAGCATAAGGGATCAGCTAGTAAGCGGGCCAAGAGGTCTTGGGCTTCAGCATCTTAGGCATATGCCAGGCGAAGATCTTCAAAGAAGGGAAATGTTGGAATAGTGTCCCAACGACTGCCCCTCATCAAATTGTTGGGAGATGGCATCGACCACCGTGTTCTCAGACCTTTTTTTGTATACCAGCTTGTAATCATATCAGAGAAGCCGAGTCACCCACCACTGTTGTGCTGGTGTGGAAATTCATTGCTCTATAATATACTTAAGTGGCTGGTGATATGTGCGAATAATGAAGTGGCGGCCTAATAGATATGGGCGCCACTTAGTGCTGAGTGGACAATGACCAACATTTCATGTTCATAAGCTGAGAGTTTGAGAGAATGGCCCGAGAAGGCCTTGCTGAAGAAGGCAATAGGTCAGTTGGCTTGCACCAGAACAGCCCCCAAGTTTGTATCAGATGCATTGGTCTCCACAACAAAGAGTTGGGTGAAATCTAGAAGTGCAAAGACCGGAGCAGCAGACATGGCTGCCTTAAGGGCATCGAAGGCTCCTTGGGCAGCATCACACCACTGGAAGGTCCCCTTTCGAAGGAGAGCAGTGAGGGGCGCAACAATAGTGCCATAGTGAGAGATAAAGCTATGGTTATAACCTGTAAGACCAAGGAAACCACGAAGAGCTTTAAGATTTTTTTAGAACGGGCCACTCCTGCATGGCAGTGACTTTGTTTGAATCGGTAGATACCCCGTGTGCATCAATAATGTGGCCTAAATAATCCACCTGTCATTGGCTAAAGGAGCACTTGGAGCGCTTTAGATAGAAAGAATGTTGAGCCAACTGGGTAAAGACGCATCGAATATGCTCCAAATGAGATGCCCAAGAAGGGCTATAAACCAAGATATCATCGAAGAATACAAGGACAAATCGGTGGAAGGGTCGAAAGACATCATTCATCATTCATCAGGCTATGGAATGTGGAGGGGGCATTACTTAGCCCAAATGGCATAACTAAGAATTCGAAGTGCCCGTCATGTGTGCAAAACACTGTCTTATGGATATCCGCTCGAAGCATGCGAATTTGATGATAACTTGCACGCAAATCCAATTTAGAGAAGTATTGCGTTCCTGTGAGTTCATCTGAGTTCATCTAGAAGCTCTTCAATGACAGGGATAGGAAACTTGTCCTTGGCGGTGACGGTATTGGGAGTGTAGTAGTCAACACAAAATCACCAGGTGCCATCTTTTTTTTGAACCACGAGAACTGGAGATGAATACGAACTGGTGTTGGGCCGCATAATACCCTAGTCGAGCATCTCGGCCACCAAGCGCTCAATTTTTGTCTTTTGGATTACCGGGTACTGATATGGGCGAACATTTGCAGGTGAGGATCCAGGCAGGAGAGGATCCAGGCAGAATAGGGATCCAATGGTCATGTGTGCGGGCCCGAGGGAGGCCGCGAGGTTCATGGAAAAGACCACCAAAGTCTTCCAGAATAGATGGCTGTCCGGGATGATGAGCTAAAGAAAAACTCGCGTCCACATGAAAGAGCGGCCTGATGTCTTGAGCAGAGTGCAAAGTACTAGGGACGGAACCCTCAAGGCGCACTTGCGCACCATCCACATCAAAATCCATAACCATTTGCCGAAAATTCCAAGTTACATCCCCCAGCTCTTGGAGCCATTGGATGCCCAAGATGATGTCTGACCTTTTGTGGGTAGGAGATACAAATCCATACCAAAGAGATGACCTTGGATGAGCAACTCCACCCGAGGACACATGCCTTTGCTGCGCAAATGTTTTCCATCCTCAATAAGGACATCAAAGGGAGTGGATTGGGTGATGTGGCACCCCAACTTGTGGGCCACCTTGTCATTGATAAAGTTGTGGGTACTCCCACTATCAATTAATATTGAAACCTGCTGATGTTTGAGGAGGCCTGCAACACGCATTGTGCGAGGCGTGTAGGCCCCAGAATAAGCATGTAGTGAGATCTCGGGAACCACATCATCTTGGAGCACGCCCTCTCCAATCTGGTCCTCAGCCCCATCATCAGTAGCCTCCTCAAGGATGAAGGCAGTAGGGCGTGTACAACAGCGATGTCCAGGAAATACCTTTCATCGCAATTGAAGCACAATCCCTTGGTGCATTTCTTCTCAATTTGAGCTTGAGAAAGACGGCGGATTGGCAAGGAATTTGGGGGGCGGTTCGAGGAAGGTGGATGCATGGCAGGCCCCCCTTCGGTCAAGGTGTGCGGAGTTGGAGGAGCACCCAATGTGTGTGTGGGGGGGGGGAGGAGGGTGTCAAGTGACATGCCATTGGCGCGTGAGCCGCTCCTCGGCAATGCGGGCATGGCGCACAACTTCATGCATGGACTCGCACATAAAGTGGCGAATCTCATCAGCAATGTCGGGGCGCAATGCATTCATAAAGATGCCAACCAAGGCTGCTTGATCCCAATTCGGGAGACGGTTGGCAAGATGCATGAACCCTTGGTGGTAAACTTGGACGGTGGATGTCTGTTTGAGAGCTCCTAGGAGTTCATTGAAATTGCCATATTCATTGGGACCAAATTGAATGCATAACTCCTGAATACAATCCTGCCAAGAAGCATTAGGACGCTCACACTCAAAGTATTGAAACCATACCAGTGCGTCGCCTGTCAAGCGGAAAGAGGCTGCACGGATTTTCTCTGCATCAATAGGATGAGTGGCGTGATAAGAAAAATATTTGTTCGCTTGGTATATCCAGTCAATCGGGTTGTCATCCCCATTATACTTAAAGGAATTGGAATTGCACCAGACAAGGTTCGGCCGCATTATGGCGCAGAACAAAAGCTCCCGCTGCAGTATTTGCCAAAAACCTGAACTCATTTGATTGAAGATATGGCTCTGCAAACGGGCTTGGGCCTGGGACATAAGGGATAATGTGGGGGTCAGCATCACGTCCAAGAGCAGAATGGGCAGGACAGTGATCCATATAGGCTGCAGGATGGGGTCTGGCATAGTGCATGGGCCCGAAATCTTGACTTGTGCTGATCTGCAGGGGAATGTGGCTGGGCTGGAAGTGGCCGTGGCCTAACCCGCTGATCTGTGTGGAGTCATTGTCTTGGTGTGGAAGGAAGGATGACCCTGGATTGTGGCTTGTAGGTACGCCGGAAAGGGGATTGGTGACAATGGGCAGGCCGTTGATAGGACCCGGGGGCATCAGTGGGGCCGTGGTCAGCAGCAGGGCTGCGATTGTAGTCCAATGAAGCTCCAATCCGATCCAACAGAGGTCCCCGCGGAAACGGAGGTGAGAAGATGGGAGGGGTGGTTTGGCAGATCAGTAGAAAGGATTGTACCTTAGGGAGGCAGACCGGAGGCGTGGGCAAAAGGAGCGGCTGCGAGAGAGGTGCCGACGGTGGTTCCTGGCGAGGCGGCTGGCAGACGGTGGTGGGGCGGCAGGGAGCCAAAAATGGATATAGAACCTGCCATTTCCAGTCCACTAGGGGTGGAGGGGGAGCCATGGCGGCCAGGCGGAAAAGAACCAGAAGGGTTGAGGCCACCCGATGTGAGGGAAGAGCCCTCTAATCGGTGAAGCATCTCCGTCTGTGTTTGCTGGACGGACTGTAAGGTCTGGTTGAGACCGGTCAGAACTTGCAGGAGTACGGATCTGTTGGTGGGGCCGGTGAGGTGGCAGAAGGTGCCGGGCCAATGGGCGGTGGTGTGGGAGGTGCTGGAGTGGGATTTGCGAGGAGACTGCTCTCGTTTGTTATCGCAACATTGCAACATCAGGCGGCAGTTCGAATGCCGTGCGGTGCACTTTCTTCCCCATCAGCACCTGGCTTTGATACCAATGTTGTGACCGGCAGGGCACAACCCAATTCCGGCTAGGGTTCTGGAGGTAGGGAAGAAGTAGAGAGGAAGAGGAAGAAGGATCAAAGGAAGAAAATTGAGTTTATTATTGCTTACCCTGATCATACCATTACATGTATTTATAGGCAGATACATGATCAATCAACTGAATTAGAAAGGTAAGTCCTCTTAATTAAATTCTAAATCAAGCAATAGGATAAATCAGTGTAAATCATTCCATATAGAAAGCAATAGAATAAATTAGTGTAAATCATTCCATATAGAGGTAGAGCTCGATAAGGCTGATTCTGGCATGGGCTGGATGGTTTCCAAAAATAGATTTTGCACCATAACATACTCATACTTTTTTGTATTGAATTAAATTTAGGCATATTTAAGCATTTGTGACATTTGTGTAGGTTATTAATATGATGCTCTACAAGACTATTAACAGGTCAGTAGTTAGAGAAAGCCATTATGGGCTCCCACAGTCAGCTAAGGGGCTGTTTGGGTGTTGGATTTTTTAGAAACAGAAGTGGAATATTTTGGAGTTAATTCCAAAAATTTATAGCCGAATGTGAATTACGGTTGGTAATGAAAATTTTTAGAATAAATTCGGATGTCGCATCAAAACCAATTTTAAAATTTTAAACTAATATAACTCTTTCTCTCTCGAATTTGGATATGCATGTTCTTGGTATTATTACGCTCTTAAATTCGAGCTCTATCAAATAAGATCCCTAATTTTGAACTTTTAAAGTAGGCCCCACCTATATCGTACGTTTTTCGAGCCTCAAATAGATATGAGAGCTAACTGTTAAAAAATAACAGAATATGTAACTTTCAAAACGGGGACTAGGAGCCAGAATTGACGGAATCACCTCATGAGGTGATTCGGTGATTCCGGCTGATTCTAGCTCGAAACAGCTTGGAATCAACCTCTGGGTAAAATTTTTAATTCCGCCCACCTTTTACACACAAACATGATTTCGATAATTTGAGCCGGAATGGAGGTGGATTCAACCGAATCTTACAAAAATTCAGTACACAAACAGCCCCTAACAAGGAAGCATCTACCTTAAGACAACTTTTTAATCTAGGGCGAGAATAAAGCACAGTGCAAATAATAAAAACTATTTCAGTTAATGTCTTTCACTTTTGGAATATCAAGCCTCCATTATATGCTAAAGTATACATTATCAACAGGTAAAGCATGAGCTGGTCTATTGACTGTATTTTCTGGTCAACCTACGTGTTTATTAACATCTACAAACACTAATTCTACTCTCAAACAGTTATATTATATTAAGTGTGTAGTAGCTTCATGCAAAGATGTGAGATGTAAATAACGTGTAGGAGTTAATTATCCAGTATGGTGTGGAAGTTATGTAACTACTTAAAAGAAGGGTACAATGGAATTTGTAAAAGAACAGTATGAACGAGGAACCATGTTGAAGTTCCAAAACTGGCGTGATTTACCACACTTTATTCTCTCAATGTTCATCACTTTAATCTTCTGATTTCTGAAAATCAGCAAGATAGGGAAGGCTGAGAAAATGGTCCGTTTCAAATTGATGCTAAAGACATTGTTGTATTGATACTAGAATAAGTATCACGAGGAAATCACCCACTAGCAACATAATTCTTTAGTCTACTTAATTTTCCCTGGTCAGGCCAATCAGCTGGATCAAGCTGGTTCAAGTTGGGTTGTGCTCTAGCCTGGGATTGGTTAAATCCATCAATTTGGATGGTTGGAAGTTGGACTGGTGTCATTAGGCCACTTTGGCCCTATCGATTGAGAAGATTCGTGCAAAATCTTTTATTTTGGACATCATAGAGTTAACTGATATATTTCTTTTACCAATGTAATGTGATTGGGTAATTGTAAATGATAAAGAAACTGTGTAAGAACAAATGCATGGAGCCTAGTGAAAGAAAAGAACAAGTATCACATTGGTGTTTGCGAGCTAAAAACAAATTGCTTTCCTGATTCGGTCTTCATTTGAGTCTTTTTATGTAGAAGACAAATTCTTAGACAGTTGAACTCAAGGAATATGTTAAATTCACGGAGATGTTGTTTTAATTTTTTGGTGGGTGTTACAGCAAAATGCTTATAAACTAAGGATTACACACATGAAATATGTCAGTGTTCTATTGACTTTGAACATCATCTTTACTCTAAAGCTTGAGAAACTCTTGTGATGATTTTGTGGAAATTTATTTGATCATCTGACTTATTTCATGGCTTCCAAATGCAGTTGCAGTCATTACTTCCATTAAGTACACTGCCTGCTGTTTCCTTTGTATTTATTTACCTTAAAAGCAATTTTTAATAAGTTGTTCTCATTCTTGTTTGTGCCTGGAAACAGCCTGGAAATACAATCTAGTTTATCTGGGTTGGTCCAGGTCAGCTGGGTCAAGCCAGTTTGTTGTGTTGGTCCTTGGCTCGGTTTGGTTGGGTCGGTCATTTGGGTTTTCTTAGGTTATGGAAGTTGGTCCAGTTTCAAAGGCCATGTTGGCCTAGTTTTCACAATTTCAGCCTACTGTTATTTGCAAAAATGAAGTTTTCTTTGAGCTAGTCCGCTTCTGTAATTTTTTTAACTAAAAAATTTAGATGAGTCTGCAGATGCTTCTTCTCTAAATGAAAATTAGAAGGTAAATTAATAGTTTTCCCGTATTGTATTTAAAATGAACATTACCTAAGGGTAGCATTTAAGTATTCAGACTTCTATTGACTCTCTCAACTTCCTCCAAACACAATATTGAGAAACTTAAGTAATGATTTTGAAGAACTTTAAGTTGTATCTTTTTTTCCTTGAGCTTGCTGATCTGCTGATGCAGAGGACCACCTGCTGACTTGGTTGCCCCACTTGATCTTTGAACTTATAACTCCCAGTGGACACCTCTTTTCTTTTTTATTTTTCTTGTTCTTTTAACAGTTCTATATCTTATCAATTCTTGTAAGTTCTTAATACATATTTTGTGGATACTAGCGTGCGAAAAACTTTGCTGATCTCTTATGGTGTTTGATCAGCACTAATTTCAATATGTTCGGTGCTGTCCAGTGATTCAAACATGTTTGCTGCATGGTTCTGGCAACAATGCCTGCCTGATGTATTTCTTGAAGGGTCCTCTATGAAGACTCAAGAGCCGGTTTAATATGTCCTAGAAATTTGTTTTGTATGGTGTTTCTTTTCTTACTTTTTTATTGCTTTACCTGCCATTGCTTCTGTGTTATGTCACCTTTGCAAAAGTACTTACAAGTTAAAAGAAATGAGAAGAGTGCTCATAAGGACATTCTAATGGTGGACTTAGATTTCCTTCCCCACTAAAGAAGAAAAAGAAGAAAAAAGAAACTTTACTCTCAAGAATTGAAAATATTATCTTTTCTTTATTCTTTGCTTTTTTCTTTTTCAGGAAGGGCTATGTGATTTGCTAGATGTCTGTGGAAAAGAGTCTTTGGAAGTTGCAGTTTGTCGGGAAGCTTCACAAAAGTCTCCAAGGGCGTTTTGGGCATTCAGGAGATTAGGCTATATGCTGGTATATTATACTGCAATGTGTCCATTCCACTTAGTGCATTCTATGTTTCAATAAATTGTATTTTTGTTCTTTGTTGGATATGTTTATGTATAGTTGTTTGTCTATTTAATTAGCATGTGTTTTAACATTTATTGTTGTCCATTTGGACGGCGGAAGTTGTTTATAGTCTTTGTTATACTTTTTTACTACATGGTTTATTGTGTCATCTATATATTTACTGCTTTTCAGGTTTACCAAAAGAAATGGTCAGAGGCAATACAGAGTCTTCAACATGCCATTAGAGGTTACCCAAGCTGTGCTGATTTGTGGGAGGTTAGGTTCTGACTTTGTATCATTTGTTGTGAAGTTTGAAAATATACTTATTAGCTATTTGTGTTTTCTGCCATTTCAGGCTCTGGGTGTTGCATATCAGCGATTGGGCATGTTTACAGCTGCTTTAAAGGTTTTCTTTTGCTTCTTTATTTGCTCTCTTTGGGTGCATAGTCATTGGCTTATGCAAATTAGTCAATGTTCCTCTGAGTTTGTTTGCTTAGCTTGAGTTTTGTCAATAGTGTTGCCTAGTTTAGAGAAGGAACTGTAGAGATTAATTGACTAGTTAGCTTTATTGAGTATGCGTTGTAACTTTTTTCTGCTGCTATTCTCTGTCAGTCATATGGAAGATCTATTGAACTTGATGATTCAAGGGTCTTTGCACTGGTTGAAAGTGGAAATATTCATCTGATGCTTGGTTCATATAAAAAAGTATGGTTCTCTTCTTGCTTATTTTTTTTTTATCATTCTGAGGATTTGCTAATGACAGCATTACTCTTTGAATAATAATATATTTTCACAAGAAGATAAGAAAATGAAAACAAACCTCTAAGTAGCATTAAAATCTCTCTCCTAAGTACTTGAGCTGGGTTTAGAATTAAGTTTTCAACAAAAACTAGATAGTACACACATGATCCAAGCAGTAAAGCTGAAAGAATAACAGAACTGCTTTAACCGAGCTTTATCATTTCAAAACCTTCCTCTCCAGCGATTACTTTGCACTTGCAATACATAATATTATGGTTTTTCTGAAACAAAATTTCAATGACAATCCAATCAAATGGCCATTTGAATTTTGTCGAACTAATTGGAGAGAGGACGTCAGTGCAAGGAGAAGGAATGGATGACTATATAGCAAGAATAAACTTTCAATACTTTTGCTCCTCATTCAAACGCAAGTGATGGCATCTGTTAACGTTTCTTACAATGAAAATTCATATTAAAGTGTAGTAAGGCTGTAACTCTGTCAGCTGTAGCACCATAGTTTGGTGCTTTATACCTGGACACAAGTGGAACTATTGACAATACTTTGAGGGTCCATCTCTAATTCATTTATCTCTATATCATTTCATATTGACTTCTTTTAACTTGTATAATCATCACTCCTCTGCCCATCACTTGTCTCATTTCCTTCAGTTTACCTTGCCTTTGCACACACTTAAAAAATAAATCATCCAGCTTTCCTTACTTTTTCAGTGGCTCGATTGTTGCATAATTCTCCCTTATGTAATAGTTAATTTGTTTTCTGACCCCTAAATCATAGTCTTTTTTCTAATATGCTTCCTTTTGCAAAGTGAAATTTCCCAAAAACAGGAATAATGTAACTTGATGACGTGCTTTTATTTTAACTAATATCAATCAAGAAATAAACTGCTTGAAAACAAGCTGTTCTTGAAGAAGCAGAATTAAAACTATAATCTCAATCATGATCGTTGTGGCCACCATGTTCACCACCTGGTCTTAACTTTGGGGCCGTGACATGGTTTCTGTTTGACTGTTTCTGCTATATAGTACAGTGTTTAATTTCACAACCTAGATCATTTAAGTTGTTTAACTCTTGTCAAGTTCTTTGTCTTATTTCTGGGACCTCCACAAGCCACTCGTCATGCTTCTATAGGTGTACAACATTCTATATTGCACAACTGGCGGAATATAATTTCTCCTCATCACCTGCTGACATTTTTAGTAGTTTATTTGTTATTGTGGTTATTCCTAGTTTGGTTCTAAATAACCTTTTTTTGGGTCACTTTTTACATTTTGGTTTCCATTCACATCTATAATGGTTCTTCTATAGTTTCCAACATCAACCCAAACAGTTTATGCTGGTTTGTTGCTGTCGTATAGATTTATATCTTTTGTTGAAACGGAGTGAATCACTTTGCAAAACACCCAAAAAGTTACTCTCTGGGTTTCAGTTTAGTAATTGTCTGGAGAGTACATTCTCATCCAGTTTATCTTTCTCATCACCAAATAGCAAGATGGCTAAATCCTATATATTAAGATAGTTATGTATATATTTATGTCAATCATAATTGAAGCACTGTTTGCCAGCAATTCAGGGGCTGTTTGGATGTTGATTTTTATGGATTCTGGCTCAATTCCGGTCCAAATTATCGGATTCATGTTTGTGTAGAAGGTTAATTTCGCCCGGAAGTTGATTTTAAGTCATTTTGAGCCGGAATGGGGAGGAATCACTGAATCACCTTGTGAGGTGATTCCGTTGATTCTGGCTCCTAGCCCCCGTTTCGGAATTATAGATTCCGTTATTTTTTAATAGTTACCTCTCATGTCGATTTGAGCCCCGAGAAGTGTGCCATATAGGTGGGGCTTACTTTAAAAGTTCAAAATTACCTCCTCATTTGGGTCTTGTTTGATAGGGCTCAAATTTATGAACACAGTAGTACCAATAATGTGCATATCCGAGTTCAGGAGAGAGGGTTATGGGTTTAACGCAACATCTGAATTTATTCTAAAAACTTCCATTACCAAACATAATTCTAATTCAGTGGTGAATTATTGAAAAATTTTACTTCCCTTTCTATTTCCATTTTTACAAAAATTAACACACAAACAACCCCCTTAAGGTCCTCGACATGGATCTTACACCTCAAGTCTAGCTTTTGTTGTCAGTTGTGTTGTAAGAGATAGCATAGCGATATCCTTTCTTATTAACTCCATTCAAGTCCTGATAGGTCTCTTTCTCTCTTTTGACCTCTTCAACTTACATCCTCTCCAACCTTCAATACAACCTACCCTCCCCAAGCTTCTCCCCCAAAAGGAGCTACCCCTATGTTCACATGAATGTACTCATATCTTGAACATATTCATTTCTGCTACATACAAATTATCCATATGACTTTTCTTTGGGGCCAAACCACTCCATATAGTATTTCAATTCTAATTGCAGTCATATAGAATTTGGTCTATATATTATGTTATGAGAGCTGTTAATTATCTTACTCAACTATTGGTTCACTTCGGTTTGCATCTTTTTTTAGAGTATAGTATGCATGTTCTCACTGGTCGTTGGTAGTATCTTCACCTGAGTGCTACTATTTGATTCAGCAACATGGATTGTACATGGCCATTTGATTTTGATTTAGTAAAACATGTTGATATAGAATTGATGTGAGAACTTAATACCCTTCCTGTGCAAGGATTGCCATCTTGGTTGGACGAAAATCCAAGATCTCTTTGAGATAGGGAAAGTTTTTTAAAAGAAGTTGAGAAAAAAACTTTCCGTAAGAAAACTTTCCATTCAATTTGAGCTAATATCCTCCAGGTTCCTTGAGAAATTTTCATGTTTGACCAATATTCTCTTCAATTTCTTCTATAACAACATATTTATAAAATTTTTATGAACTTTGAGCTATTTGTATCATTTTTTTAAACTTACTATCAAGGAGAGGGTTCGATTTTTATCTCACTACCTTTGCAAGATCCCAATCTTGTGAGATCCTGGTGTAATCCCAATCTCATGAGATCTTGGCGAGAGGGCAAAACATGTTCCTAAAGCAGCCTTCTAAAGAAGGGAATAATGAGATTTTAGACTCCTTTCTTCCCTCCCCAAAGCGGTCTACTTCATGACATGATGGTTGCAGGACAAATGTCAATGTAGTCACCTTCCACTACTGTCATCATTAACTTGGTTTGACATTCCCTCCAGGCCTCTACAGCTCTACTCTCATGTAACACACTTGCTGAAGAAGAGAAAAAAAATGAGGAATGCAACTTAATATTGAGTTTTGATCTTTAGGAGAAATAGTTCAGAACTTCAGATGGAATTTTGTATGCTTTTTATGAATTAAGAAGCTGACAAGGGATAAGGAGATTGAGGGCACATGTTTTTTATTGTTAGGAGAAGTAGTTGAGACCTTTGGATAGAATTTTGTATGCATTGCATAATGATGAAACTAAGGAGAGATGGAGGGGTGAGCAGGATGAGTTTGAATCCAAGTCATTAAACGCCAAAACTCCCTCCCGTGGAAGTAAAAAAAAGCTAGGAAAGCAACTTGACCTTGGGGTTTTGATCTTTAGGGAAAATAGGTCATTTTGCAAATCTTTCCATGTAATGAAATAAAATATCTTTAATTATGAATATTGTTTTTTGTGGCGTTTGCTTTTGTTCTAAATGCCAGTTTCTAGGAAGCTTCTCCTTTAGTGAGGCAAGCATGCCCAAATGGCTCCTATGTAGGATGAGCCGAATAAGCCTATTAGGGCGGTCTCAAGCTAACCACTTAAGCTTTTAGTAGAAGTGTTCCAACTGACATGCATGATATTAGATCCTATGGTTGCATGTCCAAATGCTGTTGGAAACAGTGTTCTATGTTGTTTGTATTTGTTATAATTTACAGTTACTTTATTATTTGTTATAATAAGTGCACGTAGTCATCCATGTTAGTGTGCACGTTGTTGCTTAATTCAGTTATTAGTCAGTTTAGTTAATAGTTAGTTTTAGCCTATGTAGTCATATGGTTGTTTCTATGTAGCCTGTTGGCCAATAGCCTTAAGTAGGCTGACTCGTTGTAATTAGGTTTATGCTAAATTAATTACCCTTTTCCCTTCCACAGTTCGACTCTCCTTTTTCTCTGAATTCTCGACCTCCTCTTCCCTGGAGAGATTGTACTTGCAATCTGCAAGTGCGTCTCATTCCCTTTTCCCCTGTCTTTCTTTCTCAATTCACACACCATTCGCAGGACCACAACACGGGGACATAACAGTATTCTTTTGTGTGTGTTTTCCCATGCATTGCTTAGTGGTGCTTGCACGTGTATTGGAGTATTGATGTGGTTAGTAGTTAGTGATAGAATGTGGAGAATTAGGGTTTGAGAAAAGGAGAAAAACACGCTGTATTAGCAGTAATGAAGAAGATAATATAGCTGAAGTTCACATCCAACCTCTAATAGGTTTGGGGCTGCCATCTATAGGAAAAGACAATAATATCCTCTTTTTAGTGAAGGGTGGACAATAAGAAACAAAGATTCCATATGAAAGACTAAGCTGGCCCTTATTAATAAGAACTATAGCAATAAGGAATTAAACAAAAATACAAATACCAGCAATACTACTTTGACAACTCCCTCGAACTCTAGATGTAGTGAACTTCGAGAGTTTGCCCAACGAAATTTGGAACAGGGCCGCAATATATAGGAGTTGTGGGAATTTGAGTGGTCTTTTACTGTCACAATACATAAGAGTAGGAGCAGTAAGAGAAACACCCATATTTGCAAGAAGCTGCCTAAGCCGCACAGCCTCAGCTTGCAGGATGGGCAATTAATACTTTAATAGTTGGTATCTTTCCTAACAGCCTAAGCTTTTAGGAGAAGTGGATATCTAAGTTAAATCAGGAACACTTCTCCCTAATGCTTAAGCTGTTAGGAAAAGGTTAACTGTTTATAGTAACCATTACTAATTAAGGCATATTTAAATAAACCTTAATAAATTTCTTCCAAATAAAAATTTCTTAAGTTTTTTACATTCATTTTAGATATCTGTTTCTGGTTTAGTAGTCCTACATGTGCCAACTTTTTGTAGCTGGTGATTTATGTAGATACTCTTTGCTGCCCATTTTTGTACCTGTAAATCTAATCTGTAAGATGCATGTCTGACTTGGCCCATATCTTAAAGATATATTTTTTTTTCTAGTCACTGGAAGATGATTATGAGGCACTCAATTGGTTCTTTTTCAGGGTGTTGAGCAGTTTCGACATGCATTGGAGATAGCACCTAAAAATGTGGCTGCACGTTATGGCCTTGCTTCTGGGCTTGTTGGCTTCTCAAAGGAGTGTATAACTTCTGGTGCATTTTTGTGGGGAGCTACTTTGTTAGAGGTTGGTGTACTGGCATTTTGTATGCAGAATTCACTATATATAAAGAGTAATTCTACATACGCTCATGCCAGGACAGCTCGCCTCACACTTGTCATGTTGCACTGACCCCAAGTGCTGGCCCCATCTCCACACAGGGGTCCTACTCCTTCATTGTGGCGAGTGGTCCTGGGTGGAGTTGTATGTAGCATTTCACTTACATGTATTCTCTGATATAGCACAGTTACAGTTTGGGAGGAAATTTTCTTATTGAGATTGTAGGAAGGTTCTTATATCACAGAAGAAAGTACCCGTTTGGATGGAAATATATCTTCTACTTGGAAGTTGCATGGTGACATTCAGGTAATAATTCTAGTATTTTTTGGTAAAGTTATAATATTAGCACTTGTGCTTTACACATCAACGGTAGTTTAATTTTTTAGCATCACCAATGCCATTTAAACATTTAGGAAATGCCTTTATTCTTGTGGTCAGTGGTTCAAGTGATAAATGTTACTGTCTATTTCAGCTTTTATATGCAAGATGTCTTCCATGGGTTGATGATAACCAGAATCCTGCGACGGATGAGAAATCTTTTAAAACTTCGGTTGCAGTATGGAAGAAGAAATGTTTTTTGGCAGCAGTCACGGCTTGTCGTTCTTATCAGAAAGCATTACATCTGACTCCTTGGCAAGCTAATCTTTACACTGATATTGCCATCTCTTTAGACCTGTTTTCCTTGTTGGAGGAGAGAGATGCATGTAGTGTAAATGCTTGGTATGGTACAATTTAAATGGTTTGCCTTTTATTTTTTTGGTTTCTGTATGTTCCTCTTTGTTGACTAATTAATCACCAGGCAGTTACCAGAGAAGATGGCTTTGGGTGCACTACAGCTTGAGGGTCACAATATTGAAACATGGGTAGTGTTGGGTTGTTTGTCCAACCAGAAAGCATTAAAGCAACATGCTTATATAAGAGGGTTGCAGCTTGATGCATCTTTCTCGGTGGCATGGGCATACCTTGGAAAGGTATTCTGCTTGTGGCTTCTTCTATTTCCTGGTGTTTCTCTACATTTCTAATGTTTTGTTACCAGCTTTACAGAAAGGAGGGTGAAAAATTACTTGCTAAGAAAGCATTTGATCATGCAAGAAGCATAGATCCTTTTCTTGCATTACCATGGGCAGGCATGTCGATTGACACTTGTTCTGGGTAATAATTTTCTCTTTCTTTTAGGTAGTGTAAAAATGTCTAATCTATTTTATTTAATAAAGTTTTTATGTAAGGCACACTGGTTTTTTAGGCCAGTTGCCTAGGAAGATGAACATGGTTGATTATTTTTCTTGTGTCATCATCTCATGAAGCTGACCCTAATAATTGAGTGCATGATGCATAGTGGTGGTTATGTTGACACTTGCCATGATTCATTGTTAGAGATTACACTAGAGTGATGCATAGTGGTGGTTATGTTTGACACTTATCACGATTCATTGTTAGAGATTACACTATAGTGAGCATTTGGCCTAAAATTTAGCATCTAATTTTCTTTTCATGGATCATGCAACATCAATTTATGTTTTAACAAAATCAAATGGCAATGTAGAACTTGTGTTACTGATCCAGATAGTTGAAATAAGGTGTAGATTATGATGATGATTTTGTCCCTACTTTTCCAACCAGATATAATTTTCCAGTGCTCTTTCAGGGGCTGCACAATGGATGATGCATATGAAAGCTGTCTTCGTGCAGTGCAAACACTTCCTGTAAGGCTTTCCTTCCCTTGATGGTTCTATCTGTTAATTATGGAAAGATGAAGGCACATTAATGAACAAGGTATGGTGTGTGCTTCCAGCTTGCAGATTTTCAAGTTGGTCTTGGAAAGCTTGCTCTTCTGTCTGGTCATCTCACCTCTTCTCAGGTATAATGCTTTTAAATTGTGTATTCTACCAAATGAAAGTCGTGGCTAGTGTGATTACATTTGCTTGACAGCTGGAGCTTTTGTGTGAAGTGTTTAACTAAAATGGTATCTGAATTATGGTTCTGGGTTCAATTCCCATGGGACTTAATGCTTAATTGTGAGTGTATCCCCCTTATGTGTGTTCGTGTGCATTTCTTAGTTGTGCTTGCAAGTGCAGGAGAGTATTTTGGTAAAAGGTACTCTTCCTAACAGCTTTCAGGTTTTGGGAAAAGTAGTGTTTGCAAAAGAGAGAAAAGAAGAGAAGTTCATCTATTGGTTGTAAAGTGGTTTGAATTACAAAGGGTCTGCAAGACTGCATCCAACCTAACAGTAAGAAGACAAAAAAAGACAAAATGGCTGAGGGGATTGAAAAAGGATTCTTAAACACCATGGGCAACTAGAATCGCTTGCATCATTTTATATCAGTATGTGACAGTTGAGTTGCATAGTTGTAGTTAAGGGACCAGCAGGGATCAAGTGGGTTATGCAGGGTTAGCCATTTTCTGAGTTTGTGGAATGTAAGCTTTGGGGCCGGAATTTCATTATTGTGATGGCTGCTACAGATCGCATGGGACCTAAATGTTGATCTTGTGATCTGCCACCAATTCTTCTTGTTCCCATATACCTAACACTATGGGATCCACTTTTAAAGAGAAGGAACTAAGGTAGTTGCGACTTGCCTGGACCCTCCTCTCTTTTCTCTTTCATAGGACGTTGATTGGTTTTTACTTATTTGAGTCCAAATATTTGTCCAGTGTGGGTCACCCTTGTTCCTGTGTTGATCAATGTGTGGGTGTCATATTATAGACCATATACTGGATCATTTTTGTAATAGTCATCGAAAGGCTTCTACTTGGTGCTCAAAGAATGGATAAGCTCTGCAACTTCTGGAATTTGGTGTGCAGGTATTTGGAGCTCTAAGTCAGGCTGTTCAGCGTGCCCCTTTTTACCCTGAATCGCATAATTTAATTGGACTTGTATATGAAGCACAGGCATATTATATGTCCGCAGTTATTGCTTTTAGGCAGGCAAAATGTGCCGTCAACTGTTTTGCAGGATCAGGCCAGACATCTTACCTCGTGGATATTTCAATCAACCTTGCAAGATCACTTTTGCAGGTACAGTTTTTAGTAAAACTGCAAGACTAAATATATTTGCTATTTTTTTATGAAGTTTTATTGTCTCCTTGGTTCTTCTTGAACACAGGCTGGGCATGCAAGTGATGCTGAGCATGAATGTGAAATCTTACATGAGCATGGTATGGACCATGGACTTGTATTTTTCTTCTATAACAGAAAACGAGTTTGATGGAAAGGGCACATAGATAGGCCCAAAACTGAATAATTGATTTACTCTATCGGGTAAAGTTTGAAGTATAAAAAACCGATGAAACTTTTTATGGAGGGAGTATATGGGTGTCGTGTTTGTCCATTTCCAAATGGCTGATAACCATTGTATGCACTTGATCCATTTTAGGTATGCTTGATGAGAAGGGGCAGCAAATATATGCTCTTGCATTGTGGAAAACTGGGAAAACTGATCGTGCACTTTCTGTTGCAAGAAATTTAGCTAAGAATATTTCAGTTATGAACCATGCATCAGGCGTTGCTGCTGTAGGACTGATATGCAAGTTGTTGTACCGCATATTAGGCCAGGAGTCAGTCGCTAGTTCTGTTTGGAAAATTCCTGGAGACTTGTTGCAGAGCTCAAGCATCCATTCCATTGTATCAGTCTTAGTTGCACTAGACCGGACGGGCCAGCTTCAGTCCTTTCTTCCAAGTACCCTTCAATATCTGTCATCTCATCAAGGGCTTATTGAACTACACTCTCTAATAGCAATTGTCAAGCTGGTAAGCTGTGTAGTTCTTAAAACTTAAAAACACTTGCAACTTTATAATCTGCATTTATAACTATAAGTTGCTACTAGGTTGTCATAGGTTTGTAGGGAATTTGATTGTTAATGTGATGTGTTTGCAAATGCTTTGTAGATAATTGATGGATCAAACAAGAGTCTAGGTGTCCAAAGTGCTGTGAGTTACCTAAGAAAAGTTCTCCACATGTTTCCTGATAGTACTCTAATACGGTAGGCTCAGTATGTGCTGCTAACTTTCTTCCTTTGTAAATATGATTTTCTTGTACTGAATGCGAGTGTGCAACTTCTTCAACAGGAACCAGCTTTGTTCTCTTCTCTTGCTAAGGGAGGAATCGAAAGGATCTCATATTGCAATGAAATGCATAGTCATAGAACCTCCAGGCTATCCATACGAAAAAGGCTCAAAATCAGGTTATGAGATTGTTGGCTCTGCAGGTGCTTTTTGTTATGCCAGCTGCATGCCAAAATCAAAGTTTGCATTCCCATCATGTACAGACCAGTTGATGTGTGTAAAAGATGCTGTACTTTGTTTGCAAAGGTATCTATTTTTATGGAAGGATCTTGATATATTTATTTATTTGGAAAGCATAAATTTGTCACCTTGATTTGCTTAAAGACTTGGCAATGCCACATATTTCAAATATTAGTGGGCTGCTATCTGGTGGCTGGCCCATTGTGAAAGCTGTATCAAAGTAATTAGTTTCCATTGTTAAGAATTTGTCTATTCAAATGGGATGGATCAAATGTGTGGAACATTTTGTTTCAAGATATGTTTTTTTATGAACATTTGAAGTTCATATAGACATTTCACCTTAGAATTATAAACTTCTTTTCACCCCTTTAAAATTTGTATGATGGGTTCTGTAAGATCGTATTTCCTGTAAGATTAATGTGACTTGTAGATTTGCAAACAATATATGCTATTTCCCTGGTTTTGACCCTATCGCCATCAGAATGGGCTGCTTGTGGATTCCAATCAATCAAAGCCGCTCATTTGTGTAATAAAGGTTAAAAAATTCCTTTTGAAGTGTAAACAGTATTGTACATGAGCACTTGTAACATTCTATGGAAAGTGAATTATATGTAGTCGAAAGTTTCATTCATATTTACATTTTTTTTATTGCGGTGAAGAATCTTATTATTCTTTGTATTATGTGGTCAGATGGGTGCATCAGGAACCTTGGAATCACAAGGCACATTACTTGCTCATTCTTAATGTTTTACAGAGAGCTAGAGAAGAGAAATTTCCGGCTCATCTATGTGCTGTGCTTAAACGTCTTGTGTTTGCTGCTTTATCAAAGGACCCATATACAAGTGAAAGTGATTCGAATTGTTATTTGAAGTTTCAACTTTTTCTTTGTGCATCTGAAGTTTGTCTGCAGCAAGGGGACTATATGAGTTGTGAAAACTATGCTACAGATGCATTGCAGCTTCCAGTTTCCAGTTGCCACAGTTTCTTTGCACATTTGCAACTAAGTCGTCTTTATGCGGCACAAGAAAAATTATCAAAATTGAAAATTGAGTATATGAGATGCTTGCAACTTGGCACGGACAGTCCAATTGGTTGGATATGTCTGAAATGGATTGAATCCAGATATAAATCAAAAATAGAGTTGACTTCTGTTGATTTGAGTTGCAAGGATTGTTTGAAAGAAAAAGGCTTATTGCAAAATCTATGGTTGGCCATCTTTGATTTAGTGCATGCGCAAAGCTGTCTGTGGAATGAAGACTTTTCTGGTGCTGAACAGGCTCTAGCTCATGGCTGTTCTTTGGGCGTGTCTGACAGTTGTCTCTTTCTCGCTCATGGTATCATTTTTTTGCTCTGGTTGGAAATTCTATTTTATGCTGCTGTTCTTTAACGATATCCTTAATAAATTCTCTTTTTCCTCTGAACTTCTTTTTGCTTTTGTTTATAGTTCTCACATCTGCCTTTCTCTGTAAATAAGTTCGTTATATTTATCATTTTTATCAAATGTTTGTCAATTGCACCACATATTTATCATTTTAATTGAAAAGAAAATTATCTCAATGGTTAAAATTCTCTTATCTATTTGGTAAGAAGAAAAGTTGTCATTTAAAGTTTTGGATTGTGTTATATATGACACAAGGGACTCGGTGACAATTTTTAAGGTTCATTTTACACCACATACGCCGTTGTGTCTCGCAATGCCAGACCCAAGCCCAAGGAGGATTGCGTCAGGTTAACAACAAGCTATAAAAACTCATGTCAATCTCTATGGATCTTATACCACATTCTAGCTAGAGCTAGGGCGTTCCTCGGAAGCGACGTATTGTGCCAAAACCCAATTGCAACACTAAGTGGGCAAGAGTTGGCTAATGCGTCCCCTGGAAGCGATGCGTTGCAGTAATGCCAAGTTGCAATCTTGCGTTGGATTGGACGGACGCCGGTAAAGAAGCTAGTTCAGATGTGTAGGATTAGAGTAACAACTTAGAACATTGAGACCTTGAAAGGTAAGGGTTTGGAGTTAGTGGAGATACTTAGGCATGGGAGTGTTAATATAGTTCAATATCAGGAAACAAAATTTGTAGGAGGGTAGGTGAGGGCTTTAAATTATTTTTTGTAGGTAAAATATCAAATAAGAATGTGGTAGGTATAATGGTAGACAAGGATTTGAGGGAAAACCTAGTATGTGTCAAACGATTCAGTGATACAATTATATTGGTGAAATTGGTATTAAGGGAATATGTAGTTAATGTTATTGGTGCTTATGCACTTCAACTAGGATTAGGAGAGAACCTTATGAAGCAATTTTGGGAGGAAATGGACCTAGTAGTGCAAGGGATACATAACGGGGAAAATTTTATTATAGGGGGAGATTTAAATGGGCATGGAGGCCATAAGAGCATTAGATATGAGGAGGTACATGGAAGATATGGTTTTGGGGGGAGAAATGGGATGGGAGAATCTATTGTTGAGTGTTCAATAACAAATGGCCTAGTCATTGCAAATACTCACATTAAAAAGAGGGAAGTGCATTTAGTAACCTTCAAAGAGTAGAAATAATAAGAGCCAAATACACTTTTTCTTAGTTAGAAGTGAGAACAAAAGAGGGATGGCAATGGGCCGTGCCGGCCCCCAACCCCAGTCTGCTAGTAGAGCCAGCCTGTGCCCGGCCCGGCATGCTAGTA
Source organism: Saururus chinensis (assembly GCA_035235625.1). NCBI lineage: Eukaryota > Viridiplantae > Streptophyta > Magnoliopsida > Piperales > Saururaceae > Saururus > Saururus chinensis. The sequence goes on from CP141140.1 coordinate 57,582,299, forward strand.
GGGCGACCTGTGCCTGGCCTGGCAGGCTAGGTTCCCACGGGCTATGGCCTGGTTTGCATGCCGTCTCCAAGGCCCAACGACTCATTTTTAGTTGTTGGGCTTTATAATCATTTGCAGCCATGCACCTGCATGCCCAATGGCTAAACTAGCTAGGGGTTGGCCGTGTTGGGCCTGCCTCTCAGCCCAACGGGCTGGGCTTGCACGACCTGCTTCTTGAGTAGGTCATGGGCAGGCCCAGGCCAACCCAGCCGGGCCTGCTGCCACCCCTAGATGAAGGAATTGTAAAGATTGTAAAGTTATTCCTGGTAAACTTTTAGCACTACAACATAGATTAGTTGTTTTAGATGCCCGTATGTAGGGATGGAGAAGCAAAGAAATGATAAAATTGAGCGTAGGATAAAAAGAAATAATAAAGCTGAGCTTAGGATAAAATGATAGAATTGGAAGGGTGAAATACTCAATACCTTTGCAAAGAGATTGAGAGTGGAATGAAATTGGAAGTTCAATAAAGAACCAACAACAATGTGGGGTAACATAATTGTATTAAATTGTTGGTAAAAGAAATGCATGGGGAAGTGAGGAGAAATGACTTAAAGAAAGAAACATGGTGGTGCTGCGAGGAAGCGCTTCTCAAATAAAAGTACCTTAAGGGAGTGACAAAAATCTGTTTTTTCTTGGAGCTGATTAATATGGTTCGTTGTTGCACTGCTGATATTGCTGTAACTGATGAGGATGTTAATGCTTGCTTATCTTCACAGGTGCAGTCTGTATGGAACTTGTCAGACAACAGTTAGGTTCCCAATTGTTACCGCATGCAGTAAGCAGTTTGAAGAAAGCTCAAGAGTTCTCCGTTATTCCTTTACCTATTGTCTCTGCTCTACTGGCTCAAGCAGAAGGAAGTCTAGGTTCCAGATCAAAGTGGGAGAGGAATGTTCGTTTAGAATGGTTTTCTTGGCCAGAAGGTATCTAATCTGTTCACTTTTTCGCAATGGAAAATTTTACGTTTTTAATGATCATTCAAGTAATTCCGTTTGAAATGATCATATTTCCTCTTTCCCAGAGACAAGACCCGCTGAGTTATATTTTCAAATGCATCTCCTTGCAAAACAGCACAAGGGTGGATCTGACCCTTATTCTTGTGTAGAGTTACGCCAAAGCCCAAAAAAATGGATTCTTCGTGCAGTTCATATAAATCCATCTTGCACGAGGTATTGGAAAGTTTTGCAGAAGATGAAGGAATAAGATTGGCCCCCGTTATGCCATTTATAGGAACCGACTCTGTCACAGAGTTTGTCATGGCATACCTTCCATTTGAGCTGTTAATGATGTTACTTCACTCATTTATTACTTCTTGTTTCTTTTTTCTTTAAAGTTCTTTCTGAACAAGGGTAACGTAGTTTAGGTTTCTTTCATTCTTTCTTGCCATTTGGTGGATTTGGCTAGTCTTCCTACTGACTCAACACAGTCCAGGTTGAAAGTCTAGAAGACTGGTATCAAGCTTGTATTTCTGCCATAAAATCCCAATTCTCAAGTTTGTAAATATCCGCAGTTGTAGCTAATGCCAGAAAAAAATGATTTACATGAAGTATCAATTGAACTAAAGTTTTGATTATTACGCTTCAAAATTCAGATTAGACGTTTGCGTCTGCAAGTGAAAGGACGTATTGGTACTTGGTTTTTGGTATAATGTTATCAATAGGTTCAAGAGGGCGTCTTGCTTCGTAAGGGAGAATCACTGTGGGATTTATAGATGGATGAAATTAGGCTGCGATGCCAGTTCGTCCGGTGCATAAGATCGGGGGAAGAGGGCATTGCCATGAAGCGAAGTGAAAAATGCTACTCACATCAGTGTTAATTTATTTATTTTGCATCTGACTCAACCTCTTGGCTATGGCCCATACAACTGCTAGCCACACCAACTTATTTCTGAGGCTTGCTTTGGCTTGGTTTGTGACATGTATCGTGGGTGATTGATCTTGTACTATGTTATTGTTTTGGTCAATTATCTGTTCCATCAGATGCCGACTTGATGGGCTTCCTAAACATTCCTCCACGGCAAAGCATCGTGTAGATTTTCCCCTTACTATAATAATTTGCAAGTAGAACGTTGGAAACGGCCCGCTGGTCCTTTCCCATGGAATGTCATGATCAAACCGTCAAGCATACTGACAGAACCTAAAGATGGCATCTCTCAAGATAAGGTGGTGTGGTCAACATGTATATGATTTAATTGTTCTAAAGCCAACCCGGCACAAGGGAGTTATACGGGCTCATTTGCCAGAAAAAAATATTTTATTATGGGGGCTCAAAATAAATGACGGGCTACACTTCCAAATGTATTTTCCTAGGTGGATATTTTTAGGTAGTGGGGTGTTCAAAGGAAACTGTACAATAAGAATTATAACTCTCTAATAATCTTAAATCCATTTTAAACTTAAGTGAGAATTGACACAACAAACAAACTGGAGGTTCTGCAAATATCAATCACAACGGTAACCCACTCAATCTCAACAAAATACTCGCTCCGTCCGATATCAATAGGTTAATTTAAGACAAAAAGTACTCTCCCTATCTCACATTTATATCTCTATTTAAAACTAAATAGAGCTGTTAATGTAGGATGGAGGGAGTAATATTTAAAAAAATTAATTAATTAACCTTTTTACTCCATTCATTAACCATTTTTATTCTATTTGCTAATTACTACAAAAAGAATAGCACGGCATAGGACAATTTTTTTTTTCAAATAAAACCGCAAAAATGGGATAGAGGCCGTAAATAACATATTATTAAAACACACATCAGTGGAATTGTCCAGGAATTATTATTATTCTTAATTAAAATACTATTCTCTCCTGTAATTTCAATTCTGAACTAGCTAACCGACCTTGAAGGCTGTGCTGCTTTTGTGAGTGGACTTTCTTGCATTTGATACGAGCAAAATAAGTGAAGCTAGTTGAATAAGTCGTTGACACTAAAAACATAGTGACATACTCATTTAGCCTAAAAGATAAAAAAAATATTAAGCATGAGAATCAGCAAAAAACACTTAATGCATATTATATTAAAAATACTCCTATTCCATGTATAATTGGTTGCTTTCACCACCAGTATGCTAGAGTTTTTTTATTTACTACATGTGATGATATTACTTATCATCCTTTCTAGCACATTATATACTCTCTCCGTCTAATATTAATAGTTACATTTAGAAAATTAATAATTTTCATTGAATATTTCACTCACATCTAATAGAAAGAAAAATAAGCTTGTGACACTCTTTTTTAAGTACCCATCCACTTAAATAAAATAAAATAAAGCTATTAATATAGAATAAACTTTTTTGTCAAATGAAGTATTAATATAAGATGGAGAGAGTACTATTGTATGTATAATACTAAAGTAAAATTTTCAATATTGGAGAAAATTTATAGATCGTTCCCTTCTACTGTACCAATATTTTTAAAATATATTATAGAGCAAACCTTTCATGTTAACCTTAGCAAATTATTTACCTCTCAACAATTCATAGAGCCACAACCTCGGTGATGTGCCACCTCTCCCCCTTATCAGAGAAATTATTCAGTTGACATATATGGAAGAGGAGGGTTAGCCAGAGCTGCACTGACCTGCAGCTCTAGCTAGTTATTTCCTATCTTGAATATGTTGCAAACATATGGGGTATATAAATACGTCATAGATGGCTGTTTGTTCGGAGTAACACATCATGCGAAGTGGTTTTTATGCTCTATTTTGATAAATAATAAGCCTAGCGTAAACTACACATGGAAACCGTTCATCTACGAGAACGATAACATGCTTAAATATCAACAGTTCCTAGGTATCGCGTATGTTGGGCTCATTATCAGAGGGGTGCATAAAAAACTCTTCTCATGTCATGACATGCTACTTCAAGAACATGAAATAATTTCTTCCATTTGTCCTATCATTACTAGAAATGGGAGGCCGACTTTAAAATTGTTAATTTTTAACTTATAGATTTTTTAAGTAAAAATGCTCCACTCACATCAAGCTTCACACATAATGAAGTTATTTCATGAGTCAAATACCATTGATTGGTAGGGCCTAAAAGGATGAGCCCCACAAATCAACTATTTACGTGGTGAACTAGATTTATCACATATGAATCTTGATGTAAGTGTAACATTACTTTTTTTAGAAAGCTTTAGCAAAAAATCAAGAATAGAAATCTGATTAATTTGGAGTAAGTGCAATAATATTAAATAACAATTATTAATATAAATATTTACTAAAATAGAACAAAGAAAAACTTAATTACCAAATAGATGTTTTGACATGCCACTAGGCACCAACGTGGCAATTGGCACCTATGCAACTTTTTTTTCTTTTCAACAACTTATTTTTCATTTCAATTTTTACTTAATTCTGTTACTTGGAGTGATGAAACAAACATTTCATTGGTTGGAGGGATGAAATAAAGTTAAGGTAATTTTGTCGCTTACAATGAAAAATTTACATCACTAGTCATTTTATCGAAAACTAGCTGCTTGTGAGGCTTCATTTATCTCTCCGTTAGACCATTTACTTTCTTCATCTTTGATACCGTATAATTCAACATTCTTTCAGAAGGACTAGATTCTAGTCAAGGGAGAGGTGGTTCGGGTCGTAGTAGGGGTAGAACACCCCTACTCCAAATAAATTGTCTAATGAGGTCACAAAACCTCTCCCCTACCCATACTCCAACCCAGCCCCTGACCTCAGTCTTGACTAAGAATGTAAGTCTTCATGGACAACTAATGAATCATCTAAATATCACACTGAAAATGACAACGTAAATGGCTTGAGAGAGTTGCAAATAAAGTGTCATGAGCTGCTTGTTCTCGTTAACATAAGTGTTAGATATTCTTCATTGTAAGTGATGAAATCACCTTTTATTTCATATTCTTAATTCACAAGATGCTTCTTTTGTTACTTGAAGTGACAAAATTCAGTAAAAATAGAAAAAGTCACACTAGTTAAAATACCTGTTTAGGCACGTGCCTTGATGGCCACATAGAGGGATGGAGCCGGGGGCTGAGGGGGGACATAGCCCCCCTTGGCCAAAGGGACAATGTGGCCTTGTATATTTTCCATTAGTGGGACCCCATGGTCCCCCCTAAAGTCTTTGCAAGTTAAGTGGCCTCCATATAGCTTTTTTCCAGCTTTGTCCCGAATAGGGGTGTTCACGAGCCAAGTATTGTCGAGCTTTAGAGTGTTTAAGTTTGAGCTTGAAATTTTTTGAGCTCGAATTGAGTTCTAGTCGAGTCGAGTTGCTATGCCTTGTAATTATTGCTTGATTTTATAATTGGTGACTCAGAGATATTTAGAAAAAACTTACTAAAATGAATATAGTTAGTAAGTGGTCCAATGCGTTAGATTAGAAAATCAAATGAACTGGTATTTGTTTATTTTAATTTTCTAATTGAGACTATTAACACATGATAGAAGGGTAAAGTTTTATAAAAAAATAATTCTAGATCTCATGAGACATATTATATAATTCCTGTAAAAAAAGACTCATGCAATTGTATATGAAAAAGTAAAAATAATATATTAAATAAAAAGAGTTAAAACTTGAGAAACATGAAATCTATATATAATGTGTAATATATGCATGTATATATTTGAAAAAATAATGTATCAAACACATAAATGTTTGAGCTTTGGATCTTACTTTTAACACCCCTAGTCCCAGATCACATGATTTGCATGTCCGGTGAAAATTTAACTTGTACCTAAGCGCATGTACTCCTTCCTTCTCAATCTCATATTAAGTATCTTATTTAAGACAAGAGAGTATAGTTTAAGAAAAATATTTAAGAAACACATGGAATGCGTGCTTCGTACATGCTGATGAGTGAGACCATCAGATCATTATGGGGCCCATATGTTCCCGTAAGATGCCGTAAGATGACCCCACCCCTGAGCACGTACTAGTAATCATGGCATTATTTGGACACGGGGTTTATATAGCTGCTCAATGTTCAGATGTCCCTTTTTTCTCATTGTTCTAACATTTTCATTGTGAACTCAGCATTGCTTTTTTTTTTTTTGTTTGTGGCTAAAGTATCCCCAGCAATGCCCCAGTTGCCAGCTATGGACGAGAAATTCATGCTTTTAATTTAAAATTGAAGTAATTTTTTGTTCCCTCGTTCATTGTCTTTTACATGCTGTGGCAGTGTGCCCGGGAAGGCCCGTATTTCTCTCTCTAACTAGTCACATACACGCTACTATATAACCAAGCTCGATCGTAAGTGATAGGTCAGTTCTAAGGTACATAAGCCTGATAATGGAGGAAGAGGGGGCCAGGACGAGGAGCTTCCGCTATGAAGACTACAACAACCGAAGAGTGTTCCTCAGGAGCTATCCACTTCAGTGGGGTGGAGAAGACGATGAGGAGGAGGTGGCTGTCAATGTCTCAAAGGGAGGAAGGAGGAGCGTCAAAGAGAGAATTCTGGCAGTGCTTCACTTGGGTGGAGGAAAGGTTCTGCTGCTACGGAAGCTGAAGAACAAGGTTGCCTTTTATTTGGTTGCCTGCCACCCTTTTGGCTTCAAGCCCACCACCTCCATGATCTCAGTTTAGTTCAGGCATACCAGCCTTGTAATATTTTGTTTTATTTCTGTAACACTACTGCGTTTCCATGTTCAAATATGGCCAAGGTCCTGTAACAAAGATATAATGTGTTCTATGCTTGTCTTGCTACTTTTTACCTTCGTTTTCTTCTTTGAACGCTTATTAGCCTTGTACTGTCCTCTAATACACGTTGATGCTAGAGGAAGAGTTTAAGGCTGTGAACGATTTAGATCAACCATAACACTCTTGAGATGCGCAGTATACTTCCTCATTTGAACATTTTCATCATGTTCACGTGGTCCTGTTGATTCCTACTGATCCCTCCTTCCCCTACAATGTGTTCAGTTCATATCAACTTTCCCTTCCCTAGAATATACACCCATACAAACATATAATTTTCGTTTTGGAGTTTATTTACTTCGGTATTATCTTGCTCAAGGAATCATATTTAGGGTTCAATGTTTGGTTGATGTTTATTTTGTAATCTGAATTTTCTCTTGAATATCATGGTGACAATTTATTTGTTAGTCTATTAATTTGTAAAGCATTTTTTCCAGGATGTCTTGATTTAATCTTTGTCTTCTTTTGGATATTGCTGTTTCCTAGGTTTCGGTATTCTTTTATCTTTTGGAGTCTTCCTACAATGGAAGTTACAGCTTTGGCTGCAGATGCTCTTGCCTCCAATTGTGGGCTTGCTGTCTTTTGTCAGAAATGTGTCAATCTCTATGTTTTGTTTCTTCAGCTGGCTACTTGGTAGATCTGGAGCCTCTATTAATTTTTGATGAAACCTATCCGGCATATGCCTTTTCCAGTCTTCCATAGTCAAGGTGTTTGAAAGTGGTGGATTTTGATTGTTTTAAAGACATGCTTTGGGAAGGCCCAAGTAATGACTTTTAATTTAGTATCTCTAATTAAGAACTGCTTCCCTCTCACATTATATTTTGAACAAAAGACAGCAGTCGTTTAAAGCAATGCACAGGCTTTGTGTGTGCTCAGACGTCCATGGCATCCCACTCAACATCCTCTATTGCCAACAAAACTTTTAAATTCACTTTTGAGTTGGATACAACAAGTGGGCCTCACATAAGGTTCACTTAGGCCGATATTTTCTATCTAATACAAATTCAGATAGGGTTTTATTGGACAGATTTATTAGATGATTATTATTTTCCAAATTTAGATAATTTGCAAAAATTAACAAACCAAAATTTCTTTCATTATGAATACATCATCTATTCACACTTCTTTTCATTCTCCAATCTTATTAATTTCTTTTTATTTTCTTTTATTTTACTACAATAAAAAAGGCTATTAGCAACATTTTTATTAACGACATAATAAAAAATGTTACTAAAAATTATTCTTTATAAGCATCGTAAAAAAATAACTATTAGAGATATTTTTTTTTAAAACGTCACAAATAGTACCCATGTGATGCTTAATAAAAAGTGTCATAAATAAACTAATTTTTATTTTAATAAAAATATTTAGTAGTATTTGTAACAATTTTTCATAAGCGTATCAAATAGTACGACTATTTGACATGCTTTCTAACAAGCGTTGCAAAGAAATAAATTTTTTTATATTTTAGTACTATTTGTGACACTTAAAAAAATTGTAAATAAAATAATATATTTTTTAAAAATTTAGCACGTTTTTGTAAGCGTCACAAATAGTGCTACTATTTACTACGCTTTGAAAAAAACATCACAAATACATTAAATTTTATTATATATTTATTATTTTAATATAATATATAAAAAAATTAAATTAAATTTTTCTACTTTCTCTCATCTCCTCCTAAGAGCTGGGGCTCACGCTAACGTACATTAAAAGAGAATGAGAAAGAGAAGAGAGATAAAGAGAAGAGAGAGAGAAAAAGAAGATAGAGAAAAAAGAGAGAGAAAGAGAAGAGAGAATTAAATTAAAATTTAAAATTTTAAAGTATTTGCGACGCATGAACATATGCATGACAAATACTTACAATTTTTTATTTTGAAGTAATGTATATAATATTTAATAAAGAAATGTGAAAAAAATGATAGAGAGAGAGGGGGAGATAGAGAGAGGCAGGGGCAGAGAGAGTTAAATTAATTTTAAAATAAAAATTGAAGTATTTGCGACACATGAACATATGCATCACAAGTACATTAAGAATTTAAGATGCAAGATGCATGCATCACAAATACTTCAGATTTTTATTTTAAAATAATATATATTATTTAATAAAGAAATATGAAACAAATGAGAGAGAGAGGGGGAGAGAGGGAGAGGGGGAAAAAGAGAGAGAAGAGAGAGAAAGAGGATAGAGAAGAGAGTTAAATTAATTTTTAAAAATAAAAATTTTGAAGTATTTGCAATGCATATGATTATGTATGTTTGATGCATAGGTTCATGGGTAGCAAATCCTTCATATTTTTTATTTTAAAATATTTTGTATAATATTTAATGAAGAAATATGAAAAAGAGAGAGAGGGGGGAGGGAGAGAGAAAAGAGTGATAGAGAGAAGAGAGAGAGAAGAGAAAGTGGGATTTAAATTATTTTTTAAGAGTAAACTTTGGAAGTGTTTGCGACGCATATGACTATGAGTTGCAAATACTTTAGATTTTTTATTTTTAAATATATATATATATATATATAATATTTAATAAATAAATATGAAAAAAAAGAGAGGGGGAGAAAGGGAGAGGGAGGGAGAGAGGAGAGAGAGTATAAAGGAGAGAGAAGAGATAGTTTAAATTAATTTTTAAAAATAAAAATTTTGAAGTTTTTGCGACATGTGCTCCTATGAGTTGCAAATAGACATGAATTAGTGACACATTTCGGCATTCATCACCAATACATGTGTATTTGCGACACATGCTTAGATGCATTGCTAATACACATGTATTAGCAACACATAGGAGCATCCATCACAAACACTTCAATTTTAAAAAAAATTAATTTTACCCTCTCTCTCTATCCTCATTCTATCTCCTCTCTTTCTCACTCACTCTCTCTCTCTCTCTCTCTCTCTCTCTCTCTCTCTCTCTTAGTAACAACGTTTAGAAGTAAATGTCATTAATTAAGTGCTTAAATGCAACATTTACTTGTAAATGTCACAAAAAAAAATAAACGCATGCATTTCTTCTTGCGCTTATAATACCTCCCTTCCCCCCCTCCCCCAAGCAGCTCGTCTGCCACCACCGATCCCCTATCGCCGCCCGTCAGTCTTCTGCCGTCGCTGCTCCTTTTCCCTCCTCTCATCAGTCACCCACCCCATCTGTTTTCTTTTGTTCTGCCCCCTCCTCCCCTACATCTTTCGGAAGGAGGGAGCTTCGAGTGCCAAAATCTAGTCCCCCGTCCCCTATGTCCGCCTTGTCCTCCCTTGAATCTTGCCAGAGGAGGGGGCTTCGGGTGAAGGAATCTTGCTCCTCCTTTATTGCTGGTCACCCTCCTTACCCTACTCCCCCCGACCCCCTCTCTCCTTTTCTCCCTTGTCGGAGGCGGGTTATAAGTATATTTTTTTTATTAGCGATGCATTTAAAGCGTTGCTAATTATTTTATTTTTTTAGTTATTAGCGATATTTTTTTAATTTTTTAAATTCTGTATTAACGACGGTTTATAAAGTGTTGCTAGTAATATATTATTAATGATGCTTATTTATGGATAACGATTTTAATTTTAGTAGCGACGCTTTTTTTAAAGCATTGCTTTAAAACATTTAGCGACAAACATCACTAATAATTTTTTTAAAATATTTTTTCATATTAGAGATGCTTAAACAATGTCACTAATAATATATTATTAGCGATGCTTTGTAACAAAGTGTCACTAATAATATATTATTAGCTACGCTTTGTAACAAGCGTCACTAATAATTTACTATTATTAACACTTTATAAAGTGTCATAAAAAAACTTATATTAGCAATGTATCGCTCATGAGAAGTACCAATAGTACCTTTTTCGATGTATTTAGTGACACTTTTTAAGTGTTGTTAATAGTCTTTTTTCTTGTGGTGTTTGAACAATCAACTAACAAAGATACTTAGTTAACAGTACATACTTTTAATTGAAATTAGGTAGTCACAATGGTTTTAGAGGAAAATGGTTAATTAACATAGTATCAGAGTGTGAGTTTTTTCATGAAGTCCTTGAAGCAAAATCCCTCATCTTTATAATTTGTGAATTCCTTAATGTATGATTTGATTTGAAACCTAAAAAATGGCAAAAGTCATTGTGTAGCACTTATATTCGTGCTCATACGTATAGCTAGCATGAGCTTGCATGATAGAGTAGTAATGATAGTATAGATATACTTAAGTAGTCCCTTTCCATAATAGCTTAAAGCTTACAGGATAAGTGGATAACTAATATGGTATTGGAGCTAATTGTTAGGAATAATTTTTTATATTTGATTCATATATTTTAATTATAATTTGTGAAATTTCTTTTAATTATTGTCTCAAACACATAAATTCATTATATTATTACTAGGTGTGAATTTCAACCTATACATATGTGTAAAGTATCGATTTTTTATTACTTGTGGCCTTTGGACACACGCAACACTTAAGCAATCTTTTTAGAGTTGAAATTTATTTTTATTTTGCATGAATTTAGATTAGGAGTGGTGGTATATGTGGAATTAATATGGATTCAATGCCTTAGTTTAGTCACTCGTATCATTTTTCATAAAACTCTTAAATTAGTTGCTTTAATTTTTTTACCCATTTTCTTTGCAAAAATTCATTTTTATAAATTAGACATAATTTTGGTTAAGAGTAGTAAGTAATTGCCTTAGTTTCTAATTTCCTCCAAAAAAATTAACATTCCTAGCCAGGTTCACTTAAGACTTTACTACTTTACTACTTGCACTTAGGTAAGCATCTTTAAGCTTGTAGCGGTTAATATTTGGGTGAGGGTTTTATTAGTTGGTTAATTTTTAGGCCTCATGGTACCGATTGAAGCTCCTCTCAAGTTCCACTTACCTCCAAAGTCCCTTCATGTGACCCCTCTGTATATATTTTTTGTAATTAGTTTTTGAATTTTTTCAAATGCAACCGAAAGAACAAACTTGTTACTACAGACATATCCCCCAAATGGTGGTGCTAGAATCTCCAGCTAATCAAAATCAATCTGCTCAAAGTCGAAGCGTCATGACAAATACAGAGTGGGTTGCTCCATCATAGGCACCCAAAGTGTAATCAAAGCAGCCCCAATCGTCTCTACAAATTACAAATTGTTACTAAATCAGCTTCTAGTCATACAGATTAGCGTACAATAATGGGATTGGCCAAGGCTATTTCTCTATGTTAGCACCCGTATTGCCACATCGTTTGGATATAGTTTTTCATGCGAATCGCATGCTCAAGGCTCAAGCTAATATTGGAAATACAAGTGAGCTAAGTGAATTAGAAAACAACAAGGGAGGTCAATGACCAAATAAACTTTGTCTATTATGTTCTTGGATTAATTGTCGTTTTGAGTTTGTAATCCATGTAGTCAAATCTTCTCCTTATAGGTTTCTATATTGTCTTTTTTCAGCCTGTGTACTCTTTTCTTTTAAGCTTAGAGTTTTTTCCATATTTTTTGGCCCAAGATACAAATATTCTATATTCTCTGAATTTTAACCCTTAATCCCATATGACTTGGTTTAGGACAAATATACCCTTAGGTCATACATGAACCCAAACTCATATTCTTATCTGATTAATAAATAGTGAAAGGGGGGTGGGGGGCATCGTTCTAGCAGGGAGGTGTTATTACTGATGAATTACCAACGACTTCTCACCGGAGTTCGATCACCGGTGGCAACTCATTGGGGGGTGACCGAAGACGATAAAATTCTCATTTCTTTATTTTTTCCTTTGTGGAAGCTTTCTCGGTAAAAAAAATCGTCATTTCTCCAATGCCGGTGATTTTTCCTTCGTTATAATAGACAAAGTGACTCATACTATGATGTTTCTTAAATTGCATCACCGATAACACAAGATGTTAATAATACATTTTATTGATTATACGATATGCACCATACTGTGTTAATGATAATAGGATGTGTTCTTTGTACTAGCGACCTATAATACGATTTAGTTCATATCACATATAAGATAGCACGACATGTCAACAATACGTGTTATTAATAATACAATATACTACATATCACATATACGATAACATGATATTCACCATATCGTGTTAATGATAACACGATACTTGTTCTTTGAGCCGACAACTCATAATACGATATCCTCCATATAGCATATACAATAGCACGATATTTGCCATATCGTGTTAACGATATGTGTTCTTGAGTCAATGACCCATAATACGATATGCTTCATATCACATATATGATAACATGATATTCACCGCATATTATTAACGATAATACAATATGTGTGTTCTTTGAACCAATGACCCATAATATGATATGCTCCATATCGAATATATGACATGTCAATAATATGTGTTATTGATAATACAATATGCTCCATATCGCATATATGATAACACAATATTCACTATATTATTTAACGATAACACAATATGTGTTCTTTGAGTCAACAACCTATAATACAATATGCTCTATATCGCATATATGATAACAAAATATTCGCCATGTTGTGTTGACAATAACATGATATGTGATCATTGATTCATCCACCCTAATACGATATGCTCCATATCACATATATGATAACACGATATTGGCCATATCATGTTAACAATACACGATATGTGTTCTTCGAGTTAGCGACCCATAATATGATATGCTCCATATCTCGTATATTATAACAAGATATTCGCCATATAGTGTTAACGATAACACAATATGTGTATTTTTGAGCCAATGACCCATAATACGATATGCTGCATGTCACATATACGATAACACGACATGTCAACAATATGTGTTATTGATAATATGATATGCTCTATATTGCATATAAGATAATACAACATGCGTTCTTTGTGTATATTTGAAAAGACGACATTCACGATGTTTGCCAATATATGTTATTGATACAAGTGTTCATCAACTAGGGGATGAAAGCCTCTAAGATCGTGTATATTCTTACATAATATGTTCTACACAATAAAACTTGCATATAGAAAACCATACTAGAGTCTCTCTTTACACAGTAGGGTAGGAGGCCATCACGACTATTCTATAGTGTCCTTCCTTACAACCACATCCCTCTCCATTCTTATATAGCCTTGTTTTCCCTTGATAATCCTTCATGATTCCTTTTTTGAGTTGTAGGTGTCATCCTCCTTTGTAGGGATAAGTGAGGGAGGCCGATAATTACCAGACAAAAATTAGAATTTGATGTTGATGGGAATTGCTAGGCAAAAATTAGCACCATTGAGCTCCGATCTCCTCTTTTCTTATGCATTGTCGTGACTGGTTTACACAATTTTAAACCTTAACGCTTGCTACAAGGGTATTTTGGTTCAATGTTTTCAAAAAATCGTTTAAACCCAGGTTTTATGGAATGTTTTTATAAAACCAAGGAATATGAAATATTCCCTATTTTTATAAAGCCAAATATGGAAAAATCTCTTAAGCTTAATAAATACTTTATTTACTTAAGCTATTAGATTTGTACACTTATTGATCTAGTTACACTTTCTAGCTTTAGCTTTGTAAACTATTAGTATTAATGACCTTGTACATAATCCACTGGTGTGAAGGAGGATATTAATTTTATTTGTAATCAACAACTTAAAATGGCTTCTTGTCTACTTCTGCTTGGCACCTTTGCTCATGCTCTTTTGGTTTGTTGCTTTTGGAGAGTGCACCTCCCAACTTTCTTATATGTAAAGAAATTGGTCGAAAAAAATAAGGCATTATTTAAAAATCACTCCCTAGGAAAATCTATATTTCTAAGATTTTATTAACCATAAAACGAGGCGAGTGGTAGATTCGAAAGCCTTGGATTGTGTGAAAATGAGGTCACCTGCTATTGCTTATTATTTGCAGAGCCACCTAGAGCGCATATTGTGTGACTGAAATTGGGAGTTCTGGTCTTGAATAAATAGAAGGGGAAACGATCATTAAGGATATAATTTTTTAAAAGGGAAATATTTTTATTATGTAATAAAGATAACTATTTTCAAATTGCAAAAATACTTTCATTCTTTTCTTTCAACTCCTATTTCTCCTCGCAATTGGCATGACTATGATCGAAGCATAATTCGTTATCTCAACTAGATCTATGTCTTAGGGCCTTTACTGAGACTCGAGGCGTTATTTAACATTGTCACGGTACTCGGTGAGATTGCAAAGATCATGATCATGACGAGATAGCAAACAAAGGAAGTATTAGTATATTATTATATAATCAATTCTTAGTCTTATGTCATTCTATTTATTAATGCTTAGATCTTGTATCTCAGTAGGTTTTCTACATAAACAATGACTATATTCACTCTCATTCTACATCCTCATTAAACATTATATTTTTTTACTTATTTCTGAAATTTATACCATATTTTAATGAATTTATAACTGTTTATTATTAGATTAGTTTTTGTAAATGATAATATTGATTCAAATTGTCAAATATATGTGTTGACTTTTTACGATCACTTAGATGTCCGAGATCATATACGTGATCACTCTGAGATCTTTCTAGATCTCTCTAAGATTTTGTTTGTTTGGCTCACTGAAATGAAGTTGAGACCCAAGACAATGAACAATGCACTAGAGGTCCATTGGAGCTCCTCAAAGCTTTGCTGGATAGTCGTCAGACCTTCACTAGATAATTGCCAAATCTCTATGCCACCACCACCAGAGCTTTTTTTATAATTAAACATTCATTAAAGGGCAAAGCCCAAAATAAGAGCACATGAGATACCATGAATACAAACAAGCCCTTCCCAAACATAGAGCTACAAGATCCAATACATCATGAAAAGATTCGGATAACAAATCCCAAAGGAAAAACTTCTTTAACAAAATGGCTATCCCCTAAAAAATAACAAATGAGAGACAAAGTGAGGCCTCAAAATTTGTGCTTTATGTGGCCTCCCTTCTTATTTTCTTTCCAATTCTTTTCTTAAACATATATTGAAATAAGTGGCTTAGGGTAGAGTTGAAGCCATCTTCATTTTTGGGCTCATAATAATCCTTAGAGAGTGGGCCTATTTGGGGGCACTCAATGGACCCCCCAAATATGTGGTCATATGCATTGTATTAACTTATTTCAGTATTCAAAACAATGTCAAGATAATCTATAACTTAAGTCATAAGATAGGTTATTTATTGCTAAAGATAACATTGTGAAGATGAAGCAGATCAGAAGACTCGAAAGTACACTGGGATAATGAGATTATCATATTGGAGTGCGAGAAAGAGTGTTGGAGACTTTTGGACAAAAATTACATTTTTGTTTATTAACAATCGATTGCTATAGATCACCCGATTGATTGGCCTTGATGTTATTCACAAGGCGTTCTGAAACACAGAATGATTGATCACACTTTGAAACGATCAATTGTGTACACATAAGATCAGTTAACAATAATTTGAAAGATCAATTGCTGGGTAGTGAGATCAATCAGATGCTGATAAGAATGAGCCAGTAACATGAACGATCGATCAAGAACTTAAATGATCAATCATAGAAAGATCGGATAGACTCCATTAAGGTATTTGATAGATAGTTTGTTTGAAGGATCAATTGATAGCACATTTGTGTTCAAATAGTATAGGGAATGATTGATTACTCTATCACTCAATTTACTGAAATAGGTCATTCCAAGTAAAATTAGTTTCTTATTCAAAGTCTAATACCAAAATTGACTTAATTGTCTATATAAATGGTATTTTGGATGTGGGAAAATAAGAGAAAAATTATTGTTAAGGTAAAGAGAGATTGATGAGTCTAATCTATTGAACTTTGAGTGATCAAAGCTTTCTATTGGTTATATGTTTTGAAGAGATATTGCTTAGCCAAAAATGAATTTTATAATTGTCAAATTTATGAATAGTTGGTGAGGATTTATGAACAAACACACAACATAAAATACTTGTTGAAGGAGGCTTATTCATAAAGGAATTTTGAAGAAGCTTCATCACACCATAATTAAAGAGGACTTTGATTGGTGGAGCACTGGTGTTACGTCCAAACCAAGACTATGAAGGAGTCTAGTTCAGATTTCTTTTTTTACTTGTCAACTATAGTAAACAAGGTCGATCCACAGGGAAAGCCTTGTGTGACACAGAAAACTATTATGAAGAGAATAGAGAAGGAAAGTGAAATAGATAATAAGAGACAATTCAAAGAGAAAATGCTAAGGCATCAAAAATCCACTTGCAATAAATCTTTAATGTATACTTCATTCAAATGATAACTCAATTAAGATCAAATAAAAATTTATCTCAATCGGAAAATTTATCTTTTAAAGAACTTTGAAATAGAACAATAGTAATTGATTGTTTACTACGTGAAAGCATTAAGTATATAATCACAGGGAATTATAAGCATTCAGCGTGCCTTTCGTCAACGTTGAATCAAATAATTATATAGATTATAAACTCCTTAAATATGAAACATCAATTTAAAATGATAAAGAACTTACTTGAATCAAAGTATCTATTAAACATCAAGTACAAGCTTCATTCCTAGCCTTAGCTTGAGAGCTTTAGAAAGCCATTACAATAAAACTAAAAACAAAAATGCAAAATGAGAGAAGGAAATAGGAGAAGAGAGCTCCAAAGAGGAGAGAATGCCCCATCTATCACGTCCACCCCTCTATTTATAGGAAAAGAAAGGGTTGCTTCAAAGGAGAAAATCAAATCATATCTCTAGATTTTATCCTGATTGATTGCCTGATTGGACCCATATATCTTTGGAATTTAGAATTTTTTCCTAAAATAATACTTGTAGCCACGGAAGACTTCTTTCCATTGCCACTAGAATCGTATCAATCCGATTTATACATAAAAAGATATGATCGAAATACTAAAGCTGTGTCAATCTGTCCGAATCAATTTCTTTCATAATTTAGTTCTATTCATACAAATCTCAAATCAAATGGGTCCACAAGGTTGTGTTCGACCATTCTATGCATGTTTAGACCATTAGGAGCTCATTCTTGACTTTTAAATAGCTTTGGGTAGTTGGGCTTAACTTCTTCTTCCAGTTGTATCTTGTTGAAGCCTGTTTAGACATGTAAACTCAATTAAGGTCCAACTAACTTATTCAAAACATAAATAGCCTAAATCAGCAATGAATTAACATAAAATAGGATTGCAAATAGAAATTTGAAAATATTTTATTAAACATTATTTCAGTGCATCAAATACCCCCAAACCTACTTTTTGCTAGTCCTCGAGCAAAACAAAAATTAAAACAATAGAAAACAAAACTAACTACTCCACTTCCGCAGAAAATCTCGATTGCATTTAGCATATGCAACAAGCCTTTCAACCCCTAGCTTACACTAGTGGACGAGTTGTGTCTCGTGAGGGTTTGCAGTGAATATACCCACAAAATTCAAAACTAGAATGTTAAAAGAAAATAAAAATTAAAACCACGTCAAATTTACAAATCAACTCCTCCTAAACATGTAACTTCATTTAGTAAAATCAATCATGCATAATATAACTTGTCTTCTGAAACAATAATTCATTCTAACAACTTCATATTGGTGGCATGTACTCATACATACATAATAGTTTTAGAAAAATAGACATTGCCAAGTAATTATACAATCCCATTCTTATGAATTGAACAACTCAATGTGTCTCATGTCCACTCAGCAATTTCAATTTTAATACTAAATAGGTATTGACATCCATTCATCTTCAAGAGATCATAATAGAGAATCATGCAAAACCTTCCTTGAAAAGTAAAACACCCTAGATCACCTGCCAACTCATTCAAGATGTAATTGCATAGTGTCCTACTAGAATTTTATGCTCATCTCACATGACATATGTAAGGCTTAGCCTTTTTAGCTTTCTATAAGATCCATGTAACAAGTGTTAGGCCAGTGACTCCCAATCCAGTTGGCTCAGGGCACTAGGTGTTAAAGCACCCATCAGGCTTAATAACTTGAACCAAATAGGCTTCAAGGCTATGCATGTCATAAATTAGTCAACTCTACCTTTTGACTCGAACACCTTATGCTTAGTGAGGCACGCCGAGTCCCGGTCTACTCAATAGAGTGACTTTAATTTTTTTTATTTTTTTTATTCTTTTTTTTCACATTTTTTTGCTTTTTTTTTCTTTTTTTGAGCACATTATACAATCAACTTGAATTGTGTTGACAACAAGTCCTCGATTGTTCTACAAACCAAGAATAGTGAAGCTCAAAACTCTATCATGATAACATGAATACTACTAGATCATGCCAAAGTTTTACTCTCATAAGAAAATAATTACTTAGATTGAATGATATCCACCAAGATGTAAGACCATAATCAAGGGCTCAAATTCTCACTTAGGCAAATGTCTTGCTTTATTTTTTTTTCAAAATAGGAGCACAAGAAATCAATATGAAGTAATCAGAACTCAAAATCATTAAATCTGTCAAGTCATATTCTAAGTAGTCTGATGTCATTAAACAAAGTCACATATCTAGAATAAGAATCAATGTAAATAAGCAAAAACATAAAATAAAATAAATCTAATTAATTTTTTTCAATTTTTTATTTTTTTAAGTAAAACAAAAAAAAATATAAAGAAAAATATCTTTCTACACCCCCAAACCTAAACTAAACATTGACCTCAATGTAAATTTTTTTTTTTGTGAAAAATCATGAAAAGAAAATCAACCCTCATAATTTGGATTTTCAAGAGGTGTAGACTCAACTTCAGGGACAAAATGGTCTAAAAATAGTTTCAAACGTTGGCCATTAACTTTGAAAACATCACCATTTTTTGGGTTCTCAATTTCAACAGTTCCATAAGGAAAAACAGTTTTTACAATGAAAGGACCTGTCCAACGTGATCTTAATTCTCTTAGAAAGAGATGAAGTCTAGAGTTGTACAATAAAACCTTTTGAAATGGCTCAAAATTTTTTCGTAAAATATTTTTATCATGAAAAGCCTTCATTCTCTCTTTATAAAGTTTTGAACTCTCATAAGTATCACGTCGAATTTCCTCTAACTCATTGATTTGCAATTGTCTATTTAAGCCAGCCTTATCAAAGTTAAAATTCAAAGCTTTAATTGCCCAATACGCCCTATGTTCCAACTCCACAGGCAAGTGACAAGCTTTTCCAAAAATCAAACGGTAAGGAGACATGCCAATTGGGGTTTTAAAAGCGGTACGGTAAGCCCAAAGAGCATCGGTTAGCCGTAAAGACCAATATTTACCATTTGGATTTACCATTTTTTGTAAAATATATTTAATTTCCCTATTAGAAATCTCAACTTGTCCACTTGTTTGTGGGTGATAGGGGGTAGCTACTTTATGGGTAATCCCATACTTCATCATCAAAGCCTCAAAAGGCTTATTGCAAAAATGTGACCCCCCGTCACTTATAATGGCTCGAGGTGTTCCAAACCTTGAAAATATATTTTCTTTTAAAAAGCGCACAACGACTTTGTGGTCATTGGTTTTGCTTTGAACAACTTCAATCCACTTGGAAACATAATCGACAACAACTAAAATGTAAACATAGCCAAAAGAAGGAGGAAAAGGTCCCATGAAATCAATGCCCCAACAATTAAAAATCTCAATAACCAATATGGGGTTAAGGGGCATCATATTTCGACGAGATATGGCTCCTAACTTTTGACACCTTTCATAAGTTTTGCAAAATTCATGAACATCTTTGAAAAGTGTCGGCCAGTAAAAACTACATTGCAAAATTTTAGCGGTGGTCTTTTTAAAGGAGAAGTGACCACCGCATGCTTTAGAATGACAAAAAGAGATGATACTTACTTGTTCAGAATCAGGCACACATCTCTTGATTATTTGATCCGGACAGTACTTAAAGAGATATGGGTCGTCCCAAAAGAAATGCTTTACCTCAGTGAAGAATGTCTTTTTATCTTGAGGAGACCAATGGTGGGGAACTTTACCAGTCACCAAGTAGTTGGCAATGTCGGCATACCATGGAGGATGTGAGACGACAAAAAGTTGTTCATCGGGGAATGTGTCTTGGATTGGAATGTTTTCTGAAGAATCAAAAAATTCCAATCTGAAAAGATGATCCGCCACCACATTCTCTACTCCCTTCTTGTCTTTGATTGTGAGATCAAACTCTTGGAGTAGGAGTATCCATCGGAGCAATCTGGGCTTTGTATCTTGTTTGCTCAAAAGGTACTTCAAAGTTGCATGGTCAGTAAAAATGATAATTTGAGAGCCAATCAAGTAAGATCTAAATTTGTCAAGTGCAAATACTACAGCAAGAAGTTCTTTTTCAGTGGTGGAGTAGTTCATTTGGGCACTATTTAAAGTTCTACTTGCATAATGAATTACGCAAGGTTTCTTATCTTTCCTTTGTCCTAAAACAGCCCCAACGGCATAATCACTTGCATCACACATTATTTCGAAAGGAAGGGTCCAATCCGGGGGCTGCATGATGGGTGCGGACACTAACATGTTCTTAAGCTTTGTGAAAGCTTCTTCACATGCATTTGACCACTCAAAAGAATGCTCTTTAGATAGAAGATTACACAACGGTCTAGATATCACACTAAAATTCTTAATAAATCTTTTATAAAAACCGGCATGCCCTAGAAAGGATCTAACATCTTTTGTGGACTTTGGACTAGGCAAATTAGCAATCAATTCAATTTTTGCCTTGTCCACTTGAATTCCCTGCACATAAACAATGTGACCAAGTACTATTCCAGTAGTAACCATAAAATGACATTTTTCCCAATTTAAAACTAGAATTTTCTTTTCACATCTCACCAAAACTTTTTCTAAGTTATCAAGACAATCATCAAAAAACTCACCAAAAACAGAAAAATCATCCATAAAAACTTCTAAAAACCGCTCCACCATGTCACTAAAGATGCTCATCATGCACCTTTGGAATGTGGCAGGAGCATTACATAACCCAAACGACATCCTTCGATATGCAAAGGTATCAAATGGACATGTAAAGGTTGTTTTTTCTTGATCTTCAAGTGCAATCTCAATTTGGTTGTATCTTGAATAACCATCTAAAAAATAATAAAATTGATGACCGGCTACCCTCTCTAGGATTTGGTCCATGAATGGCAAGGGGAAGTGGTCTTTCCTAGTGACGGAATTTAATTTCCTATAATCTATGCACATCCGCCAACCAGTGGTGACTCTAGTGGGAATTAACTCATCATTACCATTCTTTACCACTGTCACTCCAGACTTTTTGGGGACAACTTGGGTGGGACTCACCCATGGACTGCCAGAAATGAGGTAAATGATACCCACATCCAATAATTTTAGAACCTCTGCTCTCGCTACCTCTTTCATGTTGGGGTTTAACCTCCGTTGCATTTGTCTCACAGGTTTTGCATTTTCTTCCATGAAGATCCTATGTGTACAAATCAGGGAACTAATCCCCTTGATATTAGCAATGGTCCACCCAATGGCATTCTTGTGATTTCTAAGGACTTCGAGCAACCTGTGCTCTTGTTCCCTATCTAACATTGAAGAGACAACCACAGGAAATATCTCTCCCTCACCAAGATAAGCATATTTAAGTTCAGTAGGGAGGGGTTTCAAGTCTAGCTTGGGTGGTTGGACACTTGAGGGGAGAAGAGCGCTATTAGGAGGTAACTCCTCAAAGCGGGCCTTCCACCTATCAGTATCCAATAATGGAGTTGACTCCAACAAGGAATTTACATCATTAATCATAACATCATCATCAAAGTTAAAATAAGAAAGGCATGCTTCAAGAGGGTCAGAAAATGAAGAAATAGTAGACATGTCATCAACAAGACTTTCTAAAAGATTCACTTCATGCACATCCTCATCATCATCTCCTGGTTGCCTGCAAATATTAAAAATGTTCAGTTCCAAAGTCATATTTCCAAAAGAAAACTTCATAACACCATTTTTACAATTAATAAGAGCATTAGAAGTAGCAAGAAATGGGTGGCCTAATATGACAGGAATTTGAGTACAAGCATTCAAAACTAGTTGTGTGTCCAAAACAATAAAATCAACAGGAAAGTAAAACTTTTCTACTTGTACTAGCACATCCTCAACAATTCCTCTTGGTGTTTTAACTGTGCAAGTTGAAGTGTAATGCTTGTGGGCTTCAATTCACCAAGTCCCAATTGTTCATAAACAGAATAAGGTAAGAGATTAACACTTGCCCCAAGATCAAGTAAAACTTTTTCAACTCTATAATTCCCAATTATACAAGATATGGTTGGACAATCAGGATCTTTATATTTGGGTGGGGTGTTGTGTTGCAAAATTGCACTTACTTGTTCTGTCAAAAATGTCTTCTTTTGTACATTTAGCTTACGCTTAATTGTATAAAGATCTTTAAAAAATTTAGCATAAGATGGAATTTGTTTAATGGCATCTAAGAGAGGAATGTTAATCTTCACTTATTTGAAAATTTTAAGAATGTCACCATTTGGCACCAATTTAGAGGAAGATTGTAACCTTTGAGGAAAAGGAGGAGGAATTGGAGCAACACAATCAAAGTTGTCAAGTTCATCACCATGTTTAGAATTTAAAAACTCCTTAAGTTCAACAACCTTTATTGGAATGTCTTTGTTAATAACTTTTCCATTTCTCAAAGTGGTGATGGACTTAACATGCTCTTCTTGTGAACTTAAAGAATTTAAATTTTCAATTACAAATTGACTTTTAGGATTTGGTTGAGGTTGAGAAGGAAACTTCCCTTTTTCTTGAGTGCTCAAAGCTGTGGTCAATTGAGTGATAGAAGTCTTCAAGTCATTGATGGCTTGCATTGTTTGGTTGTTGATTGTTGCTTGACTTTGCATGAATATTTGCAATGTGTCTTCAAGAGTCTTCTTATGTGGTGGAACATAATTTGAGGAAGAAGGGGGTACCTGCACATTAGACTCATTTCTCCAACTAAAGTTGGGATGATTCCTCCAATTAGGAGTATAAGTTTCAGAATAAGGAGAAGAAAATGGCCTTTTGTAGGTATTCATAGCATTTGCTTGAGTATGCAACACCTCTTGAAAAGCAGGGATTGTTGGATAATCCTGTGTTTGGTGTCCATTACTCTCACATATACTACAAATATCTTGTGCTTTTTAAGAAGCTTTAGACATGTTTTCCCTATTTATTTCCATAGCCTCAACTTTTCTAGTTAAATTTGTAATTTTTGCTTTTACATCATCTTCTTCTTTAAGAAGGTACAAGCCCCCCTTAGTTGCCCCATTAGATTTGGTTTTATTACTACTTTCAAATTCATTAGAATCTTCCCATGATTGAGCATTTTCAGCTAACACATCAAAATAGTCCCATGCTTCCTCAGGTTCTTTACTCAAAAACTCTCCATTACACATCATTTCAACAAATTGCCTCATTTGAGAAGATAAGCCATTATAAAAGAAACTAATTATACGTCATATTTCATATCCATGATGTGGGTACAACAACAAAAGTTTTTTAAATCTCTCCCAACATTGAAAGAAAGTCTCATTTTCTTTTTGTGAAAAAGTCATGATATTCTTTCGAAATGTATTAGTTTTATGGGTAGGGAAAAACTTTTTCAAAAATTCTCTTTGCATTTCTTGCCATGATCCAATAGATCTTGGCTTCAAAGAATTCAACCAATTTTTTGCCTTTTCCTTTAAAGAAAAAGGAAAGAGTTTTAATCTAATAGCATCATTTGAAACATTTTGGTTTGACAAAGTTGCACAAACCTCTTCAAACTCTTTTAAATGCAAATATGGGCTTTCTAAATCTAAGCCATAAAATTTGGGTAGTAATTGAATTACACCCGGCTTGAGTTCAAAACCACCCACATTAGTTGGAAAAATCATGCAAGAAGGAGAACTTGATCTAGTTGGTTGCAAATAATCACGCAAGGTTTTAACTTGAATATTTTGTGCATTATTATCCCAATTATTACTTCTTAGTTCCTCATTAGTTCTTAGATCCTCCATTGTATCAAAATAAAGATAATTTTTAAAAGATTTGGTCACTTTTTTCAATCGTCCAGAATTATCACGCACCCATGTGAACATGCAACAACAATTTTTTTTTTAATAACAAACAAAAGTAAAAGTGCAAAAATTAAATGACAAAATATTAAAAAGTTAGAGGGTTAGAAGTTAATAGACATAAATTAAAATTGCAAAAATAAGGCCAATGGCACTATCAAGGTACACGTTTGATCCCGAAAAATTTTCTGTAGTAAAGTGGGTAGTGCCTCCGGTCTAAAAAAAAAATTACAGAATTTAAGTAATAAAAGTAAATGACATAAAGTAAATGACTGAATTTAAAGAGTTAGTGTGCAAGAATAAAAGTTAGAGAATTAGTAAAGTTAGAGTGAGTTTTTCGTAACGGATTCTTGTCACACGTTGCAATCCCCGGCAACGGCACCAATTTGGTGTTACGTCCAAACCAAGACTATGAAGGAGTCTAGTTCAGATTTCTTTTTTTACTTGTCAACTATAGTAAACAAGGTCGATCCACACGGAAAGCCTTGTGTGACACAAAAAACTATTATGAAGAGAATAGAGAAGGAAAGTGAAATAGATAATAAGAGACAATTCAAAGAGAAAATGCTAAGGCATCAAAAATCCACTTGCAATAAATCTTTAATGTATACTTCATTCAAATGATAATTCAATTAAGATCAAATGAAAATTTATCTCAATCGGAAAATTTATCTTTTAAAGAACTTTGAAATAGAACAATAGTAATTGATTGTTTACTACGCGAAAGCATTAAGTATATAATCACAGGGAATTATAAGCATTCAGCGTGCCTTTCGTCAACGTTGAATCAAATAATTATATAGATTATAAACTCCTTAAATATGAAACATCAATTTAAAATGATAAAGAACTTACTTGAATCAAAGTATTTATTAAACATCAAGTACAAGCTTCATTCCTAGCCTTAGCTTGAGAGCTTTAGAAAGCCATTACAATAAAACTAAAAACAAAAATGCAAAATGAGAGAAGGAAATAGGAGAAGAGAGCTCCAAAGAGGAGAGAATGCCCCATCTATCACGTCCACCCCTCTATTTATAGGAAAAGAAAGGGTTGCTTCAAAGGGGAAAGTCAAATAATATCTCCAGATTTCATCCTGATTGATTACCTGATTGGACCCATATATCTTCGGAATTTGGAATTTTTTCCTGAAATAACACTTGTAGCCACGGAAGTCTTCTTTCCATTTCCACTAGAATCGTATCAATCCGATTTATACATAAAAAGATATGATCGAAATACTAAGGCTGTGTCAATCTGTCCGAATCAACTTCTTTCATAATTTAGTTCTATTCATAAAAATCTCAAATCAAATGGGTCCACAAGGTTATGTTCGACCATTTCATGCATGTTTAGACCATTAGGAGCCCATTCTTGACTTTTAAATAGCTTTGGGTAGTTGGGCTTAACTTCCTCTTCCAGTTGGATCTTGTTGAAGCCTGTTTAGACATGTAAACTCAATTAAGGTTCAACTAACTTATTCAAAACATAAATAGCCCAAATCAGCAATGAATTAACACAAAATAGGATTGTAAATAGAAATTTAAAAATATTTTATTAAACATTATTTCAGTGCATCAAGCACTATTCAAGAAGACATAGATTAAAATCAAAGGAAAAACATCAAGGAGATGTTTTGGTGGCCATAATATAGTTGGAAAAGGGATTTCTAGTGTGTTTAGAGGTTGGTTCTTTGATTATTATAAGTTCTCAACTTCATAGTGCATTCGTCCAGCCGAAGGGACAAACTGACCATAGATTTTTTCTGATTTGGGTTTCCATGTAAACTTGTTGTTGTGTTCATGTGTTTTTGCATGCTTAATTGATTTGAACTTATAGTAGTTTAATTCCAATGTGTTTTCCTATAAAACGAAGTCACATTTTTTGGTCATTTATTTTAGCAAGATATTTGGGCCAAAGGCATTGTGGTGACCCTTTACATAGAGAAGGGTATTAAACTCTCCCATGTATGAGTTGTATGAACTTGATTACCATGACCCATTTCCGCTACTAGACTACCTTTGTTGTCCAAAATGGAGGATTATGAAAGATAGCCTGTTGGGGATGAGATTTCATTGATTAAGGGATCTCCACTAGATTTGATGAAGCTAGCAGTTATAAAATGGTAAGAAGATGAGTGCATAACTTCTCGTCACGACACCCGCTAGCCATTTTAGGCATTGAATCATGTGAAAAGTGAGAGTTAATATCTGTCTAGATGTGATAGTGGATCACTAGATTGCCCTTAGTTCGATAATTTTAAAAGATAAAGACTATGAATACTAGCCTCAAGGTGTAGGAATTTTTAGTAGGCAACAAAAACTCAATATTTATGCATCGATAATCTTAACCATTCAATAAAACCAAGTATGCAGATCATATATGAACACACAAGGATTAAATATAGCAAACCTAGTCTAGGTGAAAAAATAATGTATCCTCACAAAGCCAAATCAATGTACTAGTAAGAAAAAATATACAAAATGAACAACCAACCAACCTCTTAACTCAACACAAACGAAAATGGTTCTTCTTTATTCAGTTATCTTTGTTGTTGGCTTTCAAGTTTCTCCCTTCATTTAATCCTTGAAGCTTTCTTTCTTCGTGTTCTGCCTTAGTTTTCTTCTAGAAACTCAATCAAAACTTATTCTTTGATTGTTGATCTTCCTTTAGGTTTCTTCAATCACTCATTGATGAAGATCTTTGTTGTAGATCCTCTTTGATTTGTGAAAATCTTCTCTTTTGGTTGTGTATCTTGATGAAATCACCATTAACATGAACTTTAAGCTTTGGACGATCTCCTCTATGAAAATAATGGAAAATGAATTATCCTCTATTTTTTATGATTTTTTAGGTTTTTCTCTTTTCAATTTTATGATTCATTGGACTTTAAATAAGACATTTTGTTGATTTAAGAGTTTGACACTAAATAAGAATGCAATCTCTTCCAGAAAGACTTAAATTAGGCAACCATCGATCTATCTTTCACTATTTCTATAGGGTACAACACCGCTAGTGATTGATCCATCAATTAGGTGATTAATCCACAACTCTCGGCTTCTTTTTTACAAAGAACTATTTCAAGTGGCAATAGATTGATTGGTTCAGTGTATTGTTCAATGATCAATCAACTGAACAATATTTTGATAATTTTGCCTTTTTTACCTAATTCAGTTAGAAACTTCCAAAATCACTTTATAAGCTAATCTAAGTGATTTTTCTATGTGAGTGCTTGTAAAATTAATCTCTTTTACCTTAAACACTCTTAGTCCTTAGCCTTGATCAATAAGAATAAGTCTACTTCTATTTTTAAAGTCTGTCAATTCCAAATTTGACTTAACTACAACTACATTTAGTCAAATTCCTAAAACTAAAAAATATGCATAAAGTTTGGACATAGCCAATTACAATACATATGCCTTGTATATTTTGTCAAGATTGAAATTTTTTTACATAGCTTTGATCAATGACATAGTTTTGGCTATTTCATGATAACACACTACAAGATTAAAAATTAAATAAAATTACAACTTTTGACATAGTGCATTGATTTTCTCTTGTACATATGACTTGACAACATTAAGACTTAACACAAGTAATTTGGAATTGATCTTGAAATGCCTTGTAAAAAACTTGTACTTATCTGCACACTTACAAATAAAAAAATCTATGTAGTATTGTTCAAATAAGCATGAAAGTAAATGCTTTGATTTTCATCAATCATGTCTCATCTCTTTTAACACAAATAGACAAAAAATGAATAATTACTTAAAATTACAATTAAACATATCAATCAAGTACACAATCATCAAAAAATGAAATTAGAATAATCATAAGATATCACATGACAATCACCTTTTGACAATGACTCTCCACCTTAACTTATAACACTTCATATCTAATATGATGTGACCTTCAACTTGTAATCCGTCTATATATCACAAATAAGAACATACCTACATAATAATGTTTCAAGAAATAAGTAAACATTAAATTTAAATATTCAAGAATTTAACTAACCACATCAGAATTTCAGATTATAAAGAATCATATTAATATGACTTTTTGACAAAAAATATAAAACAAATCAAGACTATGTCTAAAAATTTAATTAATTATTAATTTATTTTGAAATACTCTGTTCCATTTGATACATGTGTTTTGAAACACTTTGAGCAATCAAAATATTTTTTGAATCATCCATGAAATAAATCATGATAAATTATAATGCTAAAAAACATTGAATTCCTTTGGAAAAACTTTGGTTTGTGATTAAGAACTCAAAATAAAAATAAAGCATTAAAACAAACATTGTTGAGATCTTTTGATGAATTTTTAATTAATTATTTTTAATCTAAGCTCATTTAAAGATTATGTTCATTCATACATTGCCTTAAATTTGCAAATTCCATTGGTATGTGATTGTCAACTTTTTTTTTTACACTTTAATCCTCTTTTATTATGTTTTAGAATAAACCACCAATATTTAACACACGTCTCTTTTAATTTTTTATCTCGTAAGATCACTCTTATTCAAACTAATACAAATTTATTTAGACCCTAAAAATTAAAAAATTAATATGTTTCAAGTCATTTTAGCTAGAATCTATGTACAATTTTCTTCTAAAAAGATAAAAAGTTGAAGCTCAAACTTGACTATGCCTACACCTTTTTATGAGTTATAATATTTTTTCTCAGTTAATTTTTCTAGAGTTTGACTTTTTTTTTCTGAATCCTTTTAACTTGCATCATTTATAATAAAAATTAACTATCTGATTTGTAATAGTAAATGTTTATCATTTTTAATAAATACAAAAATTAACTATTTGGATATACTAAAGCCATAAAGAAGGGCAAGGTTAGGCATGGAGCAATAAATATTGAAACATAAGAGAGAGAAGGTTCATTTCTTAATCTTAGAGACATATTTTCATCTTTATATAAAATAAATAAAATTTACTATTCAAAATATTATACACTTACTATTTGGTTCAATAAAATTTGATTGCTTTGACTTTGAGCCACAATCTATAAATTTTACCGGAGCCAAAAAAAACTCGCCTTTCTAGCTCCAAGATCTAAACGGAAGTAAAGAAGGCTGCTAGACAACGCAACTAAGAGGGTGTGGTCACGACGAGGTTATACCAGGAGAAAGTATCCATTGGAACCGCTCTACCACGTTTCCATTCATATGTTTATTCATCTTTAAACATGTTATCCAAAATTTGTGCCTCATCTTCTCAATTTTAAACATGTATAAATTCATCAAATGTGTCACTTATTCAAAAGGCATATCTACCACGTGTCCCATACAACGGTTCCACTAGATAATTTTTTCTAGGCCAGACCTAACGACTTGACCATGGCTAATGCCATATCCTGCGTAGGCCTTGGTGAGCTAGCCACTATCCAATACTGTGGTGGACAGTGACTGGCCAAGGC
Organism: Saururus chinensis; assembly: GCA_035235625.1. Classification (NCBI taxonomy): domain Eukaryota; kingdom Viridiplantae; phylum Streptophyta; class Magnoliopsida; order Piperales; family Saururaceae; genus Saururus; species Saururus chinensis. The sequence goes on from CP141140.1 coordinate 57,612,429, forward strand.
TTAGACAACGTCATGGTTAGCTAGATCTTGCCATGGCAGCCCCTATGACCCCTTTGGCTACATTGGTGATTGGGCCGTAAAGGCTAACCATTACCTAATGTGGTCAGCATTGTGGGCAAGAGGTAGATGTGGAGGAGGAAAAGGGAACATTGATGGTAACGATGACATTTTATGTGGCGGTGGCAGCACCAAGTGGCCGTGGTGGGCCTATGGTTAGGACACTAACCATGGGTCCACTAGTCCTAACCATGGAAGGTTGCAACGGGTGCATATGTACCATATACTGACATGTCAGGTGAAAAGACAAAAATTCAGGGCTGTTTTCACCCAAATTTGAACATGGCACCTTTCACACATTTGAGTATTCTAATAAACTAGTCCATTCTAAATATTCCAATATTACATATAAATTCTATCTTCAACAAAAATCATAGGTTGATTACAAGTATGTCCTTGTCATTTTTATATAGAATTCACAATGATAATACTACACCTATTATCATTGACTCACATGTTTAGCTTAAGACCTTCTACATATTATTAGTTTGTGGGGCTCACATTTTTAAAAACACATAAGCTTAATATTTCTACACAAAATGATTTGGAATCATAACATATGGCTTCCCTCACATAAGAAACACATGCTAACGTCAATTGCTTCACATATTAAAGTTTACTCTATTGAATAATTTACCAAAATAACCCTAAAATATAATATAATATACATAATGTCACACATTTTTGTGTAATACAAAAATGACCTTGTGCACATGTAAAACTCCACACATGTAGCAAAAATTGTCTAAAATACCTATTTCCTTTATTTTTTCCTTCTAACTTTACAACTCGTTACTTCCTTTTGCTAGCAGCTTTGGTTTCGACTCCACCACCTCCGCCATAGGCTTCGACACTGACTAATCTGTCACCTCCTCCACTATTGTCGCCTTCTCATCCTCCCCTCCTCCACCACCACCACCACCTCCTCCTCTTCCTCTCCCCTCCTCTGCCACCACCTCCTCCTCTTCCTCTCCCTTCCTCTTTCCCTTCCTCATATCCTCCTCTCTCTCCTCCTCCACCTCCTCCTCCTCCCCTTTTCATCCTTGATTTCTTCCTCTTCCTCCTTCCCCGAATTTGATAAGACAATTCACAAATTAGGCGACAAAGCTATTAAAAATTTATTTTTTCTCTACAAGCTCACATATTAAAAAATAAACCCATAAAACCAAAACCAAGAGTAAATTTTATTTTTACTTGATTCTAAGTTTTTTCTAATGCTAGTCCAAACCTCGTATTGATACTTGAGAATTGGCAATCAATAGTTGGCATGCAGATTTATTATAGTAACGGGGATGTAAGACAACATTTTAAGTGATAGTATCTCCCTTAGTATTTATAATGAGTTATCTCAACAAACCCAATAGCTAAACAAAAAAGTAAAGCATATTTTAAACATGTGATTGTTGACTGTCAGTTGTCACACATAATTAAAACGTTGATGACACTAGAGAAGGAGGTTGGTAGCGCTAGAGGAGAAGGTGGTCTCTAGAGTTAGATGATATGATAGTCAACAGTCGGAGCAGTCGACAATTGCATGTTTAATTTTTTTTATTTTTATTTATCTATTTGGTTTGTTGAAGTAGTTCAATGTAAACATTGAGGGAGATACTACAACTTTGAATGTTGTCTTATATCCCATTTACTACAATAAATCTACTTGTCCACTATTGGCTATCAACTTATGATGTTTAGGTTAGCATTAGAAAAAGTTTAGAACCTAGTAAAAATAAAACCCACTCTTAATTTTGAGTAGTTTGACATATTTATATATTCATTTTTTTAAATTTGAGCTTGTTAAGAATTTTTTTTAATAGCTCCATTGACTAGTGTATGACAGGTCTTCTTAGATTTCAAGGAGGAAGAGGAGGTGATCGAGGAGAAAAAAGGAAGGAGGATAGAGAGGAGATGAGGAAGAGGAGAGAGAGGAGGAAATGGAGGAGGAGGAGGAGAGAGAGGAGGGATGGGAGGGGGAGGGGGAGGGGGAGAGGAGGGAGGTGGTAGTGGTGATGGTGGTGGAATGGGAGGGGAGGAGGAGAAGACGACAATGGAGGAGGAGGTGAAGATGAGGGCAAAGTAGAGCCGGTAGAGACAGTGAAATTAGTAGTGGAGGTAGCAAAGTCGATGGCAGAGGTGGTGGAGCCGGTGGTCGTCGAAGTCGGAGCTTTTGGCAAAGGGAAGCAATGAGTTGGTGAAATTAAAAAGAAGAAAATATAAAAAAAGTATTTTTGACAATTTTTGCTACGTGTGGATGTTCACATGTGAAAAAGGCATTTTTTGTATTACTCATAAATATGTGACATTTTGTGTATTATTATGTATTCCAGGGCTATTTTGGCAAATCACTCTACTTTATAAACTATTTTTAGTAATTTTTTATTATTCTATTTATATTTTTATTATTAATTAATACATATAAAATTCTTTACAACTTTTTTCCAGTATTATTATGCTATTTATACTCTAATATTATTTTAATAATTTTAATAAATTTTAATATATTAGAAATTTGGGCATAGTGCATACCTATATTAGTAGTCATCAATACTAATACATCCTTTCGTAGTCCCAACCCACTTGCCACGATGAGTCCATAAACAAATAGTTAATTAATCTTCAAAAAATGTGGTTTGGTAATAAATACATTTAAAAAGAACAAAAGATTCCTAGATTTAGTAGTTCTCTCGTTTAAAACACTTTCATAATGCCATAGCCGTGACCTTTATAAATAGTCCTCTACTCCCGCTATCAATTGCAGAGTATAATAAGCAATCACGGGGATGGAGCTGCTCAATTTTCATAGGGGGCCCTTTCTCAATATAGGGGTAGGCAGGTTTTAAAGTCCCGACTGCTCCCTTTTGCCTTGCACGTATCAAATTAATTTCAATTTGACAACATATGTCAACTTTATTGCACCTAATTTTTCCTTATCAAATATATCCCAAGTCCCATCCGCGTAGAATTAATATTTGCAATATTACAATTACTCCATTTTTAAAGCATTATACACTACAAGTGATTTACAAACATTTAGCATTACATAATAATACAAGTCCACATACTTGCACTTGACTTAATCTATACTAATCTTTCTATACAAGCTCTACCATTACTATTGGACTACTCCTAGAATGTTGGATAATGTGTTTGTTTGTGTAGCTTCATGTCTCTATTTGGGCTCGTTTGGGCTTGGCATACATTGTTGGCTATTCCTTAATTGTTTGAGTTTTTGAGCCAACTTAGTTTCTAACATGACATCTAAGCTCTTGGTTTTAACACCACGCTCATGTGCAGGTATCTATTAAGTGCGGCACGTGGAATACAATTGTAATAAAAATTCCTCTAATAAGACTAGAACTTAGGATCACCCAAACCATAATGCTTTGATGCCATTTAAGATAGTTGTATTTCCCAAAAGCTCAAGTTATTAGGAAATAAAAAACCTATTAATTTGTTTCATATTCCAACAAGGTATATATACTCTACATTTGTGTGCTCTTTAATTATGTCAATGTGCAACTTGAATGATGCTTACACCAGCCACAAGTCCTGCATGTACCCTATATTTATATTTCCTTCAGTTATGTCCATGTGCAAATCTTGAAGGCTGTTTACATGGGCTATAGGTATTAATTCCGATCCTTAATATACCTCACATTTGTTTTGTTAAACATGTATATGTGTGTGTGTGTGTATTTTTTTAGCTAGTTTTGGCTTATGTTTTATTTCTTAAGATTTTAAACTTTTGAGGTAACTTGGTTTAAGACTGAACTCTCGAATTTAGTAAAATGTACTTCACAATAAAGTTAAAAAGTAGGACCCCATTGGCAGTTGCCACATGTTACGTCCATTTGTATTTTTATCAGCCACTCATCTTTTCAACTTGATAAACGTGTTTGCTTTCCCTAGAAATAATTCATCTCAAAATATCTGAGAAATAGTGCATGAATTATGCAGGGACAAATCTATCAATAGCAGATTGTCTGCAGACAAGGAGGACAGCGATTCTAATATCTTATTTACACACATCTCAACCTCATATGAGCATGATCACTTCGCATGCTGATGCCTAAGAGCATGTGGGTTGGCTTAATAGTGCGTGCACACACCTTGTAAGTTCTGTTGTGGTTGTAATTGAAGGCAAAAAGTAAGGCTTAGCTACCTCCTGTGTCAATTGAACAATTCCGACAACACAGATTAAAATACGCATTAACTTATGCTAAGCCCAAGGAAAGCAACTTTTAGGCCCATTTTATATGTGAACAATTTTAGAATATGAAATCTGAAAAGCCAGAGTTCTTCAAACTCTCCATACAGAAGTTGGGTTCCATGGCATCTCCTAACAGGAGTTTAACTTTGGGCGTCTGCATCTTGATCATCTGGTTATCACTTAGTTGCAGAGAGACATCCATGGGAATTGTCCTTGCAGAACAGCAGAGCTCGTTGAGCTGCAAATCAGGTTTCCCAGAAGCTTTCGCTCACTGGTGTGAAGATAATGGATCACTAAACCAGTGTGCCACATTTGTTCTCGTGTATGCAAACTTCTACTACTCTTCCTTGTCCAAATTGAGCTTTTACTTGGCCCTGAATCCTATTGCAATTGCAGAGGCAAGTGGCCTTTCAAAAGATGCTGAGGTTCTTCAGAGGGATCAGCCTTTGCTCATCCCAGTAGACTGCCACTGTGATGGAGGCCATTATAAGGCCAGAGTCACAAAAACAGCTACTGAAGGAGAGACATTTGAAGGGATTGCTGCTTCATTGGAGGGCCTCACAACCTGTGAAGCCATCCGAAGAGAGAATCCTGATCTGCCTATGGATCATCTGGGGAACAAAGTTCAAGTGCTGGTACCCCTTATTTGTGCCTGCCCAAATCCAGTTCAGGTTAGTGAAGGAGCAGAAATCCTGCTTTCTTACCCAGTATATGAAGGTGACACAATTTCTGAACTAGCTTCTGCATTTAACATTAGTTCATATGCCATAGACTATGTCAACAATAAATCAGGAACACCTCCATCTGAACCTCTAGCAGTAAACTCCACACTTTTGATCCCCCTTCCTAAGAAACCAGATCTTGAGTTACTCCAAAGAACCAGCATGCAAGTGGTAGATGTTTCCAATAACAACACAAGAGGAGTCACCTGGCATAATCTAGGAATTTATATTGGACTAAGTGGAGTTATAATTGGTGTGGGAGTTGCTATGGCTGGTGTAGTTTTGGTGATCAAATGGAGGAGAAAAAAGAGAGGTTTCTGTGAGAAAGGAGATGTGGAGCTGCAACATCTGACCCTCAGGAGGCCAAGTAAATTAACAGAAGAGGTAGAGAGAGACTCTACTAATGATGAAAACCTTCATCACACACCATATAAGCTAGGATTGGACACATACAGTGTAGAGGAGCTAAGAAAAGCAACAGAAGACTTCAATTCAAGCAACTTCATTGAGGGGACTGTGTTTCATGGTCGTCTCAATGGGAAAAATCTAGCTATAAAGAAAACAACTATTCAAACGATATCCAAAATTGAATATGAAGCATTCCAAGATCCCAATCACCATCCTAACATATTGAGGATCCTTGGGACATGTATAAGTATCGGGTCTGAATCTTATTTGGTCTTTGAGTATGCAAAAAATGGGTCCCTCAAGGACTGGCTTCATGGAGGTTTGGCTATGAAGAGCCAATTCATAGCTTCCTGTTACTGCTTCTTGTCATGGAATCAGCGGCTTAGAATATGTCTTCAAGTGGCCATGGGACTACAATACATGCACCATATTACGACTCCTTGTTACATCCATAGGAACATCAAGAGCAGGAACATTTTACTTGATGAGGAATTCAATGCAAAAATTGCAAACTTTGGCATGTCGAAGTGCTCTGAGGATGATTCTGGCGAGGATCCCCAACTTCTTTCCCAGTCTTGTAGCGGAGGATACCTTGCACCCGAGTACCTCGAACATGGGACAGTAACTACTAGTATTGATATATTTGCTTATGGGGTAGTCCTGCTGGAGGTCATGTCAGGCCAAACTCCCATGGCAAGGCCAAACACGCAAGGAGAGACTGTTGGATTGTCTGAAAAGATCAAGTTAATATTAGTGTCAGAAGAGGATGAACAGCTGAGGAATTTCATGGACACCGCGCTTGGAGAGGCTTATTCTTTTGAGGCGGCCATGACAATGGCCAAAATTGCTGGAGCCTGTGTGGAGCAAGACCCATCTGCAAGACCAACTGCTGAGGAGCTTGCCCAAAAACTCGCTATATTGGTGGAAAAATTGCCAGAAGCAGATCCTATTCCAGTTGGCGAATGTTCTTCCAAATATCAAGTTGAAGTAGCTCTAATAAGTGAACATAACTAGTTCTATGATGTAAGAAAGGATTTTAAGGCGACTTTGTAACTGGCTTGGAAACTATGTTATCCTTGTAATTCAGAAGTAAACATTACAAAGTAAAAACTAGACAGAATCCCAGGGCCAAGACTCCCCTGTTCCGGCATTCCCAATGTTCTCTCCAGCTTTTTGCAAGCGATACCTACTAGTCTCATACATGTGGAAAAAAAAGAAAACTCTGTCCCTTGTCATTATACATGTTTCACTAGTCTCACTGTTTGTACAATTGATTGTTTGCTATCTTTAATATCACCTTCCGGACATAAGATGGTGTGAAGTCCATACCAAATGAAAGGGTTATAAGCATTTGAAAATGGAAACAAAACTGGATTTTATATATTCATATATGAAATACAGAGTTGCTTAATAAAGAAAATACAGAGTGCATTTTATTAAGACAGGGATTACACCAATACAAAATGTTCTGCTACTGCCCTTCTCAAAGCTTATTTGTGAAACTGATAGCCAATTTACCTGCTATAAACAACTGAATTGGAACTTGGTTCCTCAGAGGACTCCCAATTCATCAAAGATGAATGAATTTTTGAGACAGAGAGAAAGACCTCACTCATGGTTGGACGATGGCCAATATCAGGATTTACACAGGTTAGAGCCAATTGAGACAATGTAAAAGCCATATCTAAGGGGTAATCACTTTGGAGACGAGGATCGACAAATTCTTTCAGTTCCCTTCGGGCATTTTCTCCATCGAGGATCGGCTTTATCAATTCTGACAAAAGCATATGTCCTTTATTATCATCACCAAATGAAGATAAAGCTTTTCTCCCTGACAAGAGTTCTAGCAGAACCACTCCATAAGCATATACATCTAATTTTGGTGTGAGTAATCCATGCTCAAGGTACTCAGGTGCCATGTAGCCTTGTGTGCCGACGACATGTCTTGTCAACTGGAAATCTCCTTCTTCACCATCTACAGCCCTTGCAAGGCCAAAATTTGCCACCTTTGCTCTAAATTTTTTATCCAAAAGGATGTTGCTGCTCCTCAAGTCCTTGTGAATATAAGGCGGGTTAGCATAATTGTGGAGATAGTTAAGACCATCTACCATATCATAAGCTATCTGAACTCTCTGCTTCCAACTGAGACAAGCAGAGCTCTCAGACTTCTTCCCATGCAACCAATCACTAAGGGACCCTTTCTCAGCAAACCCATAGACCAGGTATGAAAACCCCTCATGCTGACAGAAACCAGAGAGTCTAATGACGGATGAATGGTTGATTTTATTTAGTGCATTGACCTCCTTTGTCACATCTCCTCTCATTTTCTTTATAGCAGCATTATCCCCATTGATAATCCCACGGTAGACAGAACCTTCAATTTTATTATCCTCATTGAAATACGCGGTTGCTTTCTGCAATTCATCAAACTTATAGACGGTAAGGGAATCGATAACTTCGTAAATCCCTCCGAAAGGAATGGAATCGGATAGCTTGGAAGGCAAACCAGCGTACTCAGTTGATCCTTCAAATTTCTTGTCTCTTCGAATCGGAATTGGAGGCTTACTACTACGCTTCCTACGAAAGAACCAAATCAGTACCCCGGATGCAGCCAGTAGGAGGAGGCAGGCAGCTCCAATTCCAATTCCAAGAGCAACCCATTTCTTGCTTTTAGTCTCTACTACATCAGTAGGGACAAACCGGGGGTGTGGTGGCGAGGAAACAGGCGGGAGGGATGCAAGCAATTCCCTTGTCGGTTCTCTGGACAGAGGCACCAAAAGGGAATTAAAGGGATAAATTACACTAGATTCTGAAATCTTATTGGCTTCCAAAATGCTCTTCTCTTCGATCTGTAGCCTCTCAGCAACTACAGAGACATCATCGTCCCATAAAGTGATGTAAGTAAGCAAGAACTTCACACCACTTTCACTCTGCTTCTTACTCGGGCAAGCACATCTGAGAGGGGCTAGCAAATTTAGCCCAACGTACAGATTCCGACTATCATACTTGTTCTGATTCATCATAGCTTGGCAAGTAGTCAAGCCCTGTAGAGTATCATTTGCAACAAGGAAATAGGTCTCTGAATCATCTTTGAGGGTGTAAGTAGCGTCGTGCTGGTAGAAATTACCTGAACATGAACAGTTAACGGGAACCATGATCTGGGTACCCAGTGGAATGTTCTGCATATCAGAAAGCTCGTTTATTCTGGCAATCTCTGATGCGTTTGAGTTGAGGAGGTAGGCAATAGTAACTGGAGTAGTATAAGGAGGTTGGGATCTGAAGGTGAGGTACGAGGTACAGCTCCGGGGACCGTTGCAGACATAGCCTAAAGTATAGGAGTCGTTTTGGTAGCAGTCGAACTGCTTGTTGGCGACGAAGGCCTGCTGGGCGTGGAGGAGGTGAAAGAAAGTGACGAGGAAGAAGGTGAAGAGGTGAATGGGAGCGGTGGCAGGCGCCATGGCAGCTCCGAAAGGCTGTCAGTGTTGGCATAGAACGGTTCCACTGGGATAATTTTTCTGTCGACGGGGGTTTAATTAGAGAATTGGGAAAGAAGTTGTCCACTGTGTGTCATTAATTCGGTCTTCTTCAAGTGGCCTGTTGTTTTAAGTGACGTTGAAAAATCAACGTAAAAAAGCTACTTCATCTTCCTATAGCCAACGATGAGTGGGACATTCTGTTACAAAAAACTTTGGCAACTCTTCCTCAGAACTTTATATAATTACGAAAAAATTATGCATCACAACCTAATTCTTCGTGAGTGGACCTCAATGTTTTAGTCTTATGCTCTATTCTTCTTACTTTGGAGGTGTCTGTCTTCGTCGTTGCTTTGGTCTTTAGAATTTTCTTTTCTTTAGGTGACTATTACAATGACTTAACCTTAACAAACAAAATACTTTATAACTTTTGAAAGACGTACAATTGACGACACCATACTTACTATGGTAAATTGAGAGAGATCTTCAAAGAAAAATGCCATATACGTAAAGTTTAACTAATTTTTTGTTTGTTGAAAAAATTTACTGTTTTATGTGTGTTTTAATTTTTGTGTAATAATTTGGTTTAATTATAAACTTTTTAGGTTTATTTTTTTATTTTTTAATTTTATTTTTTGTGGAAAATTTCTAATGTAAGGAAAAATTATTACACTGAAATTTCACTAACATGTAATAAATTTTCAATACTAAAAAATCACACACAGTGCAAAAATTTCACCATATTTTACATAATTATGAAAAAATTATCCATCAGAACCTAACCTTCGTGAGTGAAAAGTTTGAGCTCACTGTTTTAGTCATTTGCTCTATTCTTCTTACTTTGGAGGTTACCATCTTTGTTGTTGCATTGGTCTTTAGAATTTTTTTTCTTTGGGTGACTATTATAAATTTATAATAACTTCACTGTAACAAACAAAATACTTTATAAAAGATGTGCAATTGATCACACTGTACTTATTGGGGCAAATTGAGAGAGATCTTCATAGAGAAATGTCATATATGTAAAGTTTAACTATTTTTTTGTTTGGTATAAAGTTTTACTGTTTTATGTGTATTTTAATTTTTATGTGATGATTTAGTTTAATTATTAAACTTTTTTAGGCTTATTTTTTTAATTTTAGTGGAAAATCTCTAATGCAGGGAAAAATTATTACACTGAAATGCCACTAACGCGTAATAATTTTTCAATACTAAAAAACCACATATAGTATAAAATTTTCACCATATTTTATGTACTTAAGAAAAAATTATACATCACAACCTAACCCTTCGTGAGTGAAAATTTGGAGCTCAATGTTTTAATCATATGCTCTATTCTTCTTACTTTGGAGATAACCGTCTTTGTCGTTGTTTTAGTCTTTAGAATTTTTTTTTCTTTTGGTGACTATTATAATGACTTGACCCTAACAAACAAAATACTTTGTAATTTTGAAAGACGTACAATTGATGACACCGTACTTATTGGGGCAAATTGTCAAAGAGAAATGTCATATATATATAGTTTAACTATTTTTTTGTTTGCTATAAAATTTTAATGTTTTATGTGTGTTTTAATTTTTGTTTGATGATTTAGTTTAGTTATAAACTTTTTTAGGTTTATTTTTTAAATTTTTTATTAAAAAATATTAGTCATAGATTAATCCACCAAATGTCACACTAAATTAAAGAAGTGTGTCCCACCTTAGAACTCATGACTATCTTATACAATGTGCTAACTTCTTGGGTCGTCTACTATGACTTAACATTTTAAATAAGTTTGGGTTATATTAAATTTATTTTTGGCCTATTTCACTAAACGGGTTCACTTATTCTTATGTTGGGCGCATTCTAAAGGCTATTTACTTGTCTTAGTTATAAATAAAAATATTGACTATTTTCTCATTTGAGGTGGGCTGAGAAAGAAGCTTTGGGAGAGCTTTAACCCCTCTCAAGAAGGAATAAATTAATTTAATATAAAATCCCTCTAATCTCTTCCATATTTTTATTTGTTTGATCTTAAATCCTATGTTATTCTCTTCTCAAATGTGTTTATAGGTTTTATTCTTCTTAAGTTTATTCTTTTACCCATGTTTAAAACCCTATATTTATATTTTTTATTTCTACTCTTGTAATTTTCCTCTTGGGCATAAAATTATGTTAAATCTATCATTTATTAGTAGTTTTGAGTCTCTTCTCGATAGAAATGTTAAATTTTTATGTAGGGCTAATGCAACCTAACTTATTGAGTTGAAATTCATTAAATTTGGGAAGAGATTGAATGATCTACAATCTAATTTAAGGTAAGAGTTTTTTGTTTAATATTATTTTACTTGCATTAATATTAGGTAAAATTATATTTTTGAAGTTTATAAATGAGTGAACTTAAATCTTATTTAATTTATAATTTAATACTATTTTAATATTAATATATATAATATTAAATTTATTATGCTTTAGACTTAGAAAATGATTATTAGAAATTTTATGAAGTTTTATTAATTTTTATAAAATTTAGGGATGGATTTAATTCAAGTATGACAAAGGCCTATTTTCTATAATTTTTGGGCCTATTGATCGATTGCCCTATCTGGCTTGGGCTGCTTCTTTTCTTTGAAGTTTCGTTGTGATGTGAAGATTCAACATTCAAATCAAATTCTACTTGGAGTTTTTTTTGTATGAATGAAGTAGAGTTTTGACAAATGAAACTTCACGTTGTTCAAATATTTTTCTTAAATTTTTTTATAACACCAAAAAGTAATTAAGGCTACGGTACCTACTTTTGTGCCAGTGAAATTAATTCCGCAGTGGACACAGAAGCAAATATACATTAGCTGATACTCAGCCCCAGAAAAACTACTATTAGGCGGATTTTACATCTGAATACTTCTAGAATCCGAAGTCTCAAAGGCCGGAGTTCTTCAAATTTGTCATACAGAAGTGGTTACATGGCATCTCCTAACAAGAGCATCATTGGGTAAAATCCGTGAGACTTGTCCTGGCACAACAGCAGAGCTCGTTGAGCTGGGATGTCAAAGTGCTATGAGGATGATACTTGCTTCCGGAGTCTAACATGGATGGGATCCTAGCATTGATATATTTTGCTTATGTGGTAGTCCTGCTGGAGGTCATGTCAGGCCAAACTCCCGTGGCAAGGCCAATCAAGGAGAGGCTTATTCTTTGAGAGGTTCAACAACAGAGGAATTTCACGGACACTGCACTCGGGAGAGGCTTATTCTTTTGAATTGACCATGACATTGGTTAAAATTGCTGGAGCCTGTATGGAGCAAGACCCATCTGCAAGATCAACATCTAAGGAGCTTGTCCAAAAGCTGGGTACAATGGAGGAAGAATTTCCCATACGAGTTGGCGAATTTGCTTCCAAATATCCAGTTGATGTAGCTTCCATAAGTGGACAATAACTAGTTCTACGATGTATATAAAGGATTTTAAGGTGACTTCGTAAATGTCTTAGAAAATATGTTAGCCTTGCAATTCAGAAGTAAACAATATAAAGTAGTAACTACTAACTATAGAGTCATGTGAGGCCTCTCGGTAATCATAACTAAGGCAGACTGCCAGGAATGAGCCATCCCATCCCCAATGTTCTCTCCCCAGCGTGGTGATTCTCCTTTTCTAATGATACATGTTTCGTAAGTCTTGCTGTATATACAATTGCCTGTTGGCAAGCTTTAATATCAACTTCCGGACATAAGATGGCGTGAAATCCGTACCAAATGAAAGGGAGATAAGCATTTGAAATTTTTTTAGGAACAAAAGCTGGAATTTATATGTTCACACATGGAAAATGGAATACACAGTGATGACAAATCCTATAACTTTCAAGACAGGGCTTACACCAATACAGAATACACTACTATTGCCGTACGCGAAGTTTATATATTTAACTGTTAGCCAGTTTACCTGCCCTGAACAACTGAATTGGAACTTGGTTCCTCAGAGGACTCCCAATCCATAGAAGATGAATGCAGTTTTGAGATAGATAGAAAGACCTCACTCATGGTTGTACGATGACCAATATCAGGATTTACACAGGTTAGAGCCAATTGAGCCAAGGTAAAAGCCAAATCTAAGGGGTAATCACTTTGGAGACGAGGATCGACAAATTCTTTCAGTTTCTTTCGAATATTTTCTCCCTCGAGGATCGGCTTTATCAGTTCTGATAGCATATCCCCTTTTTTATCATCACCAATCGAAGATAAAGCTTCTCTCCCTGACAAGAGTTCCAGCAGAACCACTCCATATGCATATACATCTAATTTTGGTGTGACTAATCCATGCTCAAGGTACTCCGGTGCCATGTAGCCTTGTGTGCCAACGACATGTCTTGTCAACTGAAATTCTCCTTCTTCACCATCTACAGTCCTTGCAAGACCAAAATTTGACACCTTTGCTCTAAAATTTCCATCCAAAAGAATGTTACTGCTCGTCAAGTCCTTGTGAATATATGGTGGGTTGACATAATTGTGGAGATAGTTGAGACCATCTGCCACATCATAAGCTATCTGAACTCTTTGCTTCCAACTGAGACAAGCAGAGCTCTCAGACTTCTTTTCATGTAACCAATCACTAAGGGACCCTTTCTCTGCAAACTGGAAGACCAGGTATGTACACCCCTCATGTAGACAAAAGCCAGAGAGTCTAATTACAGATGAATGATTGATTTTCTTTAGTATATTGACCTCATTTGTCACATCTCCACTCATTCTCTTTATAGCAGCATTATCCCCATTGATAACCCCAAGGTAGACAGTACCTTCGATTCTATTATCCTCATTGAAATATGCAGTTGCTTTCTGCAATTCATCAAATTTATAAACAGTAAGGGAGTCGAGAACTTGAGGAATCCCTCCGGCAGAAATAGAATCAGATTGCTTTGCAGGCAACCCAGCATATTCAGTAGATCCTTCAGATTTCTTGCCTCCCCTAATCGGAATTGGAGGTGGAGGCGTACTACGCTTCCTCCAGAGGAACCAAATCAGTACCCCTGATGCAGCCAGTAGGAGAAGGCAGGCAGCTCCAATCCCAATTCCAACAGCAACCCATTTCTTGCTTTTAGTATCTACTTCACCAGTAGGGACATAAGTGGGCTGCGGCGGCTGGGAAGGAGGCGGAAGGACTACAACCATTTCCCTTGTGGGTTCCCTGGACAGAGGCACCAGAAGGGGGTTAAAGGGAAAAATTGTACTAGACTCTGAAAGCTCATTGGCATCCAAAATGCTCTTATCTTCGACTTGAAACCTCTGAGCAATCTTAGAGACATCATCGTTCCATGTGATTAAATAAGTAAGCAAGAAGTTCACACCGCTATCACTCTGGTTCTTACTAGGGCAGGCACATCTGAGTGGGACTACCAAATCTAGCCCAACGCTCAGATTCCGACTATCATAAACATTCTGATTCATCATAGCTTGGCAAGTAGTCAAGCCCTGGAGAGTGTCATTTGAAACACTAAAATAGGTCTCTCTAGCATCTTTGAGGGTGTAAGTAGCATTGTGCTGGTAGAAATTACCTGAGCACGAACAGTTAACAGGAACTATGACCTGGGTATCCAGAGGAATGTTCTCCACATCAGAAATATCGTTTACTCTAGCAATTTCAGATGGCTCCGAGTTGAGGAGATAACCGATAGTCACTGCAGTGTTATAAGTAGGTTGGGATCTGAAGATGAGGTACGAGGTACAACGCCGGGGGCCGTTGCAGACATAGCCAAAGGTGGTGGAGTCGTTCCGATAGCAGGCCAACTGCTTGTTGGCGACGAAGACCTGCTGGGCGTGGATGAGGGGAAAGAGAGAGACAAGGAAGAAGAAGAAGAAGAAGAAGCAGAAGAGAAGGGGACCGTAGGAGCCCGCCATGGCAGCTCCTTAAGGTCTGAGGACGTTGGTGCAATAACAAGATCTCTGTGTGGGTAATTTTAATAAGCCAAGTGAGAAACAGTATAAGTGTTGATTTGGTAGAAGTTGGATGGGGAAGTCTTCTTCTCCATAAATGTTATTGCCAACCATGGAGGTGAAATTCTTCCCCAGACAGCTCACGCGTCGCAGCCCAGGCGTGTGGCTCTGGGCCAAATGCTCCACCACTCATAATTTCTTCAGTGATTTTATTGCCCCCAATAAAGATTGGGAATTCCTCATTTCTTATTTAATATATTTTTTTTAGCGTACTTAGTCTTTATTTAAGGGCTACTTAGTCTTTATTTAAGGGGTAGAATCATTCTAAGTTCTTGATGATGATTTTTATCTACACATTCAAGGCTTTCTAGAAAGGTTCCTCTTTATGGCGAAAATGTATAAGCTGACCAATTCCATCACCATAGCCGCCTGACCATATGGTACCAGGACCATCAAGACTTGTAATCATTTTCCTTTTGTAATCTCCCATGGATGCTTGTCTAGCTTGATTAGCACGTATGACTAAAGTACATACAACTCTTACTTTTCGATTCACTTGGTGCCTATTTATGTTTATTTTTTTCTAAATCATGTTTAGGTGTCATACTTTATATTTGTTAATTTTTTTATAAATAGTTCTAATTTGACAACCTACTGTAATTACTTTTTTACAAATTTAAAACAAATATCTTCAAAATATAAATTTATATTAAAAAAAATTTATTAAGTTCATTTGGAAAAAAATCATCAAAAAGACTTTTTTATGCAAATAACTCACAAATCCTCATAATACATAAAATTATATATCATGTTAAGAGCCTCATATGACATAGTCACAAGGCACTAATCATAGAACCCACTTGGGCTGACAGGCTTATATATATATATATATATATATATATATATAATTAATTAATTAATTAATATAAGTCTCGGCTCACGCGTGTAGGTGTATATTCAGGCTTATTGAGCCGTCGGATTTATATCCGATGACTCATCAAACTCATAAGTTTAAATGCCCTGTAAATTTATTCGACGGTCAAATGTGTCCGAACGGATACTGATGTACGTAAACTTAAACTCATATAAACGAAACTCTCTCTATATATATATTATGTATATAAATTAAGAAATAGGGAGTTCTCGAGTAAAAATACACATGACCTGTGTGTTTAGAGTACGTATTAGAGGTCAGAGCCTTCGTTTTATTGTAGGGTGCAGATGGTTACACGACTCACCCATCAGCACGTGCTGGACACACTTAAGGGCACACGGTTTCTCATTTTTTCTTTCGCCGAACAATGTTGCACAAGCTCGTGTTCCACCCACGGTCACAGGGAAAACAACTTAAATATGATATAATTAAGTGGCGTCAATTTTGTTGTAATCTGTATTAATTCACAGAAACGTAATGCGAAAAGATAGGTTTAACCACTAATAATACCATTATAGCGTTACTATTTTGATTATGATGTTGCATTGCAAATATTAAAAATGCTAAGAAGACTAAAAATGCTCTTCTTCGAGAATTTGGTTGGAAAAGTGATGCGAGAAGCATCAACCTTTTGGTGCTGCAAATCCAATTGATACATGCGGCTTGAACCAAAAGAGTCACCGTGTTCATGGAAAGCAAGTCTTTTGTTTTTTTTTTTTAAATTAAACTTTCACAGAAGCCAAATATTTGAAGCGTTTCAGACCCTTCACGAGTCAAAGTCTCCCACCGATCGTTGTGATAAGACTGCAACTTGGAATTTTCTGTGCTACCCACCATGAGACCCTGACTTCAGTCAACATCAGCTTTTATTCTATACACGGCAGCATTTGTTGCGTATGATATCTGTCTTCGTTTTAATGTATGCGTTTTGTTTACAAACTGAGTTTAGTCAAACTAAATCCTTGTCTCGAACTCATCTTAATTAAAGTAAAATCAGGCTCCATTCGAGCGAGTGTTTCCTGTGTCCGGTTGTTAGATCAGTCATGGATGCCTCTGGATGATCTTGGCTCTCAGCTAGGGCTGAAACAGGGCAGGAGATGGGCCTTGACCCTAGTCAGCTAATATATTTTGTGGTTCCGGCCCGGCCTTATCTTTGGGGAAACTTTCAAAAGTTTAACCTAGTTCAGTCCTAAGCAGGCTCATACTAGACTATAGGTTTTTTCTATATATAATATTTATTAAAAAATATTTTTTAATAAAAATATTATAATATTTAGGTGGGTTCTTACTTAATTGGCCATATGAGACACAAAATAATGTCTTTAGTTTTTAGGTGAGAGATATAATTTAGAAATAATCATGACTTGCAAGCTTAAAATCTTTTACTTCTTTAAAATATGTAACCTATTTTTTCTCTCTTTGTTGGTTAACTTATTTCAAATTATCGAAAAATGTGACAATAATTATTTTAATTCTTGAGAGCAAGCCAAATAGGCTTACGGCCTTTTTGCTCCTAAACCCTAGCCCGACTCTATTTATATCGGGCTAGAAATATGTTAAAGGTTTGACCCTAAGTTCAAGCCAAAAAAATGTTCGGACGTAACCCATATTTTTATGTGCAGGTGGGCCGGCCCTTAAAAGTTTCACCCCTACTCTTAGCAACTTGATTCATTAATGTGTGAAAGCAACTCGTATTAACATAAATAAAAATATAATTACAAGACATCAATCAAACTATCTCAATTGTTGAAGTAGGGTAAGGGGTATCCTTATGGAGATATCATTCACTACTCATGGAGTGCCACAAGGGATTTACTTCTTCTTTTTTTAAGAAAAAAAGCTACTAATATTGAGAATTGATAACACATGCTAGAGCACATTAGCGCAAGTAGAAGTTCCACATGCACTAATGTCTAGCATGTATACTGTTGATTTTGAAGATTAAAGTGGAAAAAGCCCCGAATGATTAAACTCTGATACTCAATAATTTCTTGTCCTAGACTTCACACAATGACCTCAAATTTTGATTTGAGACAATTATGCATGTCATTGGAAGAAACACCCAAAACACTATAGGAGAAGCTTCTCTTAAGCTTATGGCCATAGTTGTCATAGGAATTAGGTAATCCCATATGATTGGGGGTTTTCATGCAATTTTGCCTAGAAACAATAGAGGTAAATCATACTCTAAAATAATTTTTTTACTTGTTATATGACCATTAACATTGTTAGAGTTAAGTCATGACTAGCTACTAACATGAGTTTAAAGTTATATGATTGTATGAAATATTGTTCTTTACTTGATACAACTTGCTTTGATTGTGGAACTCAAAGGTCAGTCTCATTTAATATGGGATATGAATGATACCAATCTTTTAAAACTTTATAAACTTTTATATGACTTAAAATTTGTTTCAAGTTCATAATTAAAAAACTAAACATTAAAACTAAGAAAATGTCTGACAAAAACCATTCAACAGTGTCGAATAAATTTTGCATAGGCAAGGGCAGGAAAAACCATGGGCAGCCAAGATAAAATATGAGCATAACATTGTCTTTTAAGAGATATCCACACATCTATACATAATTTTAAACAAAATAAAATATTGTAAACTAATATTGCCAAAATAAAGTAAAAAAGTATATTATTTAAATAATAACACAAAGAAGTACCTTAAAATTTTCATAGGTATATTAATCTTTTAAAAAAGAGGTAAAAATTTATTGAAGTTGTGGGCAACTCTCTTTCATTGAATAAAATTCATAGAAGCACGGTATTTAAAATTAAGATGAATTGTTAGATTTGTGTTTCCACTAATGAAGAATGGATCTTCAACTCCTAACTAATCATACAATTCAAAATTATATTAAGACAAATCCTTTGGTAAGGTTATTGAGCCTATTTAGTTGGTGTGGTGATGTGTAAAAATCTAGCTTAATCCAGCCTTACAAGTTTGTACTTTGTATAACATATAACTCCCATAATTTTTTTCAATATTTGAAATAAACATTAAGAATTTTCAGAGTTACTTTGTTTGTCAACATGTCACTAATGTGTTGATGATATATCATGTCATCGAACCAAAATTGATCCGTTGACGGCCCTCAACATGTCAATGATGTGAATAAATTATTGATAAAGTATAGGAGATTCACTTGTGGCCCTCAACAACGCTTATTTTTCGATTCACTTGTGGCCTATTTATGTTCATTTTTTTCTAAATCATGTTTAGGTGTCATGCTTTATATTTGTTAATTTTTTTATAAATAATTCTAATTTGACAACTTATTTTAATTATTTTTTTACAAATTTAAAATAAATATCCTTAAAATATAAATTTATATTAAAAAAATTTATTAAGTTCATTTGTGAAAAAATTCATCAAAAAGACTTTTTTATACAAATAACTCACAAATCCTCATAATACATAAAATTATGTATCTCATATAACATGGTCACAAGGCACTACTTATAAAACCCACTTGAGTTATATATATATATATATATATTATGTGTGTAATTCAAGAAATAGGGAGTTCTCAAGTAAAAATATGTATTCGAGTAAACATACACATGACGTGTGTGTTTAGAGTACGTATTAGAGGTCAGAGCCTCCGTTTTATTGTGGGGTGCAGATGGTTACACGACTCACCCATAAGCACGTGCTGGACACACTTGGGGGCACACGGTTTCTCATTTTTTTCTTTCGCCGAACAATGTTGCACATGCTCGTATCCCACCCACGGTCACAGGGAAAACAACTTAAATATGATATAATTAAGTGGCGTCAATTTTGTTGTAATCTGTATTAATTCACAGAAACGTAATGCGAAAAGATAGGTTTAACCACTAATAATAACATTATAGCGTTACTATTTTGATTATGATGATGCATTGCAAATAATAAAAATGCTAAGAAAACTAAAAATGCTCTTCTTCGAGAATTTGGTTGGAAAAGTGATGTGAGAAGCATCAACCTTTGGTGCTGCAAATCCAATTGATACATGCGTCTTGAACCAAAAGAGTCACTGTGTTCATGGAAACCAAGTCTTTTGTTTTTTTTTTTAATTGAGAACTTTCACAGAAGCCAAATATTTGAAGCGTTTCAGACCCTTCACGAGTCAAAGTCTCCCACCGATCGTTGTGATAAGACTGCAACTTGGAATTTTCTGTGCTACCCACCATGAGACCCTGACTTCAGTCAACATCAGCTTTTATTGTATACACGGTAGCATTTGTTGCGTATGATATCTGTCTTCATTTTAATGTATGCGTTTTGTTTACAAACTGAGTTTAGTCAAACTAAATCCTTGTCTCGAACTCGTCTCATTTAAGGTAAAATTAGGCTCCATTCGAGCGAGTGTTTCCTGTGTCTGGTTGTTAGATCAGTCATGGATACCTCAGTATAATCTTGGCTCTCAGCTAGGGCTGGAGATGGGCCATGACCCTAGTCAGCTAATATGTTTTTTGGTTCTGGCCCGGCCTTATCTTTGGGCAAGCTTTCAAAAGTTTAACCTAGTTCGGTCCTAAGCATGCTCAAAATATATATAATATTTATCAAAAAATATTTTTTAATAAAAAATTATAATCATTGAGTGAGTTTTTACTAATTGACCCCTATGAGACACAAGATAATATGCCTTTAGTTTTTAGGTGAGGGCCATAATTTACAACTAATCATG
This sequence comes from Saururus chinensis, assembly GCA_035235625.1. Taxonomy (NCBI): domain Eukaryota; kingdom Viridiplantae; phylum Streptophyta; class Magnoliopsida; order Piperales; family Saururaceae; genus Saururus; species Saururus chinensis. The sequence continues at coordinate 57,632,822 of CP141140.1, forward strand.
ACTTGTAAGCTTAAAGACTTTTACTTCTTTAAAATATACTACCTTTTTTCTATTCTATTTGTTGTTTAACCTATGTCAAACTATCGAAAAATATGACAATAATTATTTTAATTCTTGCAAGGAGGCCGAATAGGCTTACAACCTTTTTGCCCCTAAGCCCTAGCCCGACCCTAAGTTCAAGCCAAAAAAATGTTCAAACCTAACCGATATTTTTATGTGCAGGTGGGCTGGCCCTTAAAAGTTTCACCCCTACTTTTAGGGGCTTGATTCATTAACATGGGAAAGCAACTCGTATTAACATAAACAAAAATATAGTTACATCACACCAATCAAACTATCTAAATTGTTGAATCAGGGTAAGGGTATCCTTACAGAGATATCATTTAGTACTCATGGAGTGCCACATGTTCTTTTTTTTTTTTTTTTTAAAAAGCTACTAATATTGAGAATCAATAGCACATATGCTAGAGCACATTAGCACAAGTGGAAGTTCCACTTGCACTAATGTGTGCTAGTATGTATGTTGTCGATTTTGAAGATCAACAACTCTTGTAAAATAGAAAAAAATCTTGAATGATTAAACTCCGATACTCAATAGTTTCTTGTCCTAGGCTTTACTCAATTTTTTATGCTGCTGAGTCTACAAGTAGGACTTCAAAATGTGATTGAAACAGTTCGGCAGATCATTGGAAAGTAGAAACACTTGAAATACTGTGGGAGAAGCTTCTTTTAAGCTTATGGCCATAGTTGTCATAGGAATTAGGTAATCCCGGGTGACTGAGGGTTTTCAAGTAATTTTGCCTAGAAATAATAGAGGTAAATGATACTATAAAATAATTTTTTTACTTGTTATATGACCATTAACATGGTAAGAGTTAAGTCATGACTAGCTACTAACATGAGTTTAAAGTTGTATGATTGCATGAAATATACTGCTTAACTTGATATAACTTGCTTTGATTGTGGAACTAGAAGGCCAGTCTCATTTAATATGGGATATGAATGATACCAATCTTTTAAAACTTTAAACTTTAGATTTGGCTTAAAATTTGTTTCAAGTCCATAATCGAAAACGAAACATTGAAACGTAGAAAATGTCTAATAAAAACCATTTAACAATGTAGAATAAATTATTGCATAGGCAAGGGCAGAAAACATCATGGGGAGCCAAGATAAAATATGAGCATAATATTGTCTTTTAAGTAATATCGACACATATGTACAAGATTTTAAACAAAATAAGTTATGGTAAACTAATATTGCCAAAAGAAAGTAAAAAGTAGATTATTTAAATAATAACACAAAGAAGTACCTTAAAATTTTCATAGGTATATTAATCTATTAAAAAAGAGGTAAAAATGTATTGAAGTTGTGATCAACTCTCTTTCATTGAATAAAATTTGTAGAAGCATGGTATTTATAATTAAGATGAACTGTTAGATTTGTGTTTCCACTAATGAAGAATGGAGCTTTCATATTATTTTTTACTGTAATTGGTCATGTACTATATACCATCTTCAACTGGTAATTAATCATACAATTCCAAATTATTTTAAGACAAATCCTTTGGTAAGGTTATTGAGCCTATTTAGTTTGTGTGGTGATATATAAAAATCAAGCTTGATCGAGCCTTACAAGTTTGTACTTTGCATAACATACAACTCCATAACTTTTTAAAATATTTCAAATAAAAATTAGAAATTTTCAGTTATTTTATCTGTCAACATGTCACTAATGTGTTGATGACATGTCATGTCATCGAACCCTAACTAATTCGCTAACACGCCATCGACATGTCAGTGACATGTGACTAAATTATTGATGAAGTACAGAAACTCAGACAATTGGAGGTTATAAAGAAACTATATTTCAACTAATTTAAAACCTGATTTGGAGTCCTTCACCCATTGAGAAACCACTTCATCAATTAGTGAAATCTAGGTAAGAAGGGAGGACCTTGGAGGAAGATCCCCATTTGAGACGTGTTGTCGGAGAGGATAGGACCCCGTAGATCATTCTACTGTCTAAAATGAGGAAGATCAAATAAGGATTTCTCACAAAAAAAGGTAGGATACCATAACTTGAACTTAATAATTTAGGTTTATAATGATGCTTGCATGTATTAGACAATTGAATGAACAAAGATTGACCATCTCCAACTTGTTTCTAGTTGCCATAAACCTATGGTCTGGGGCTGCCACTAAATTGTATTGTTATTTACATATGTAAGAGTGGATTTCAATAATGTAGCAGGAGTTTAATATTATTCTAAACTTAGAGGAGCACCATAGTCTCTCTACCTCAAATACCTTGCAAAGGTAAAAAACTACAAGATGTGGCCTCGATTGCATAGAACTAATAAAGCGGAATTAAACTACTACTAGCGAAATTAATCTATCAAAACATGCAAACACAATCACACAATAATTTTATGCAAAAACCCAGATTAAAAAAAAAACTACAGTCAACTATTCCCTTTGGCTGAATCAATACACTATGAAGTAAGAGCTTATAAGACGCAAACTACCAACATCTATCCAAGCTAGAAGTTCCCTTTCTAGCTAAATGTTGGTAACTAAGACACCTCTTTGATATTTTTCCCTTGGATGTTGATTTTTGTCTTCTTCAATAACCCTCAAATCCCTCTTTAATTGTCTTGTTTAAGTCTCTTCAAGATCTCTTAATCAACAAGCCTCCACAGCAAATTGTGTTGTGCTTGTAATGTGCCTCTAATAACTCATTTTTAAATCATAGTGTTTATGAAATAATACACTCACCTTTCATTGATTTTCTCTCAAGTATACAGGTGATTTAGTGAAGAACTTTAGGAAAAAAATATTTTTTTCTCTTTCAAATTTTTCTTCCCCTTTCTCCAATTTGTAATAATAATGCTTTTAAATAGTCTTCCAAGTATGCTAGGGTTTCGGTGTTCTAATAGGAAAGAAACTGATTTTGGATTGGATTAAATGAGGCAATTAAGCATGGAGCAATCAATCATTCCACAGGGCAATCGGTCATTCCCTATTTTGTTCAATATTAGATACTCAATCGATCGATCCTTCCTCAAAACAATCTGTCGATAAAGTTACTGGAATCCATATGTTAAGCACCGATTGATCCTTTAAGCATGTGATTAATCATTTAGGTTAATGTAATCAATGAATTAGATAACCGATCAATCTTTTTTCACGTCAGATGATTGATATGTTTATGATAAAAAATCTCAAAAATCATTCATCAATCGATCGATTCTCAAGGAGGATCAATCGCTTTTAAACATTAACTGCAAATTTTTTTTTAATCTAAAACCCATATTAAAGGTTTTCTAAGACAAATCTAAGTGTTTGTGCATGTGAGTGCCTATATAATTTACCTTTGAGGCTTATCATTATGTTAAGTCTTCCACCATGAAATTTAGAACTCGTCGGCTCCTCTTTTTTAAGTTTATCAATTCCAAATCCAACTTTGATCATATAACTAATCTTTATTAGATTCATAAGATTTAAAACATACACCCTTTCGATGTGATTTTCTTCATCAAAATCAAGCTAATTACAATATATATGCCCATATGTTCTAACATGTAGAATATGTTTTAAGTCATATGTTGACTTGATATGAGACAACTATGTTAATTAAATTGTATTTTCATAATGGATGATGTTTGGGGGGTCTTCTCTTAGAAGTAGGAGACCTCGGAGGTAGTTTATGAAGCAATATGTGTGATCTAAGTCATGTAGTGGTTGGTTGCAAGTGATATTATATGTATAATATTATTACATAATGAGACACACCATCGACATGTCAATGGGCGCATTAATGAAGGGAGTTCCTAACAAGGACTTACTATTGACATCTCACTGATGTGTCGATAGGCATTTCAATGGACACTGACTTGTCGGTGAATGTGTATTATGACATGTTGATGGCAAAAAATATGTTACAAAGTAAAAAATAAGTAATTCCTATGCCCTATATCATTAATATAGAATGACCATACAAGGTACATAGGCTAATGGTGGGAATAAAATATCATAGTTATACACAAAGAGAAGGTAGAGACCAAGAGAGTGTCATGTAGATTGGTAGTCAATTGTGCTACAATAAGCTAGACTTTTAAGAGGGAATCAACTTTTCATTGCATAGTTCTCTTTAAATGTGTGATGAAATGCATGGGACGGAGGTCTACAAAGGACTATATGTTTATCATAATGAGGGGGTACTTAGTCTACAAAAGGTTATTACCTTCACCTCTCTATGTTGTTAGCTGGGAATTCATTTATCTACAAAGGATCATTACATAACGTAAATATTTGGGGATCTAGGCAATCATGGTAGTCTAATAATTGCAGCTACTTGGGTCCACAACCCTTGTGGGACCTTATACCTAATCGTGGGTAGGGTAGGTCTAGGATGTAATTGTTGAGACACCCAAGAAGTAATGTGAGTAAGATGAGTTCTAAAAGGGATATCTGAAACTGGTAAGCATCATTCTCAGAAAGTTAGGGATGAATTAATGTCAATGAAATTAATGTGCATATTCTAATTAGTGTTTTAGCATAATATGTGAAATTGAATATAACTATATTGTTATGTTATCTTATTAAGTATATGTAGATATATTCAATCACCCTAGTGGTGTAGGTGTTTTCCCTTACAGAGTTTAAAAGGTTGCTGCACAGCCATATCCAAGAAGGACAGTTTAGAGCAATAATCTAGCTTATCATATAGTTGACATTTGGATTTGAGGTTGTGAGACGAGTTTGACAACAATTTTTTACTTCAATAATTTAATCTTTGATATTATTATCTCGTACATATTTTGGTACTTATTAAATTGTAAAAATTAGTCTTCATGCTTTGAGGAGGTTTATTGTCACATTAAACTTGTGTTCGGAAAGAAAATCTACCTTTCTATATTTTCCACTACACAATTTATGTTAATTTTTTTTAAATCTTGGGATGTGATATAAAAAGTATATAATTTTTCTTTTGAGGAATTGACCAAACTAGACTCCTCGATTGATCATATATCTATTATGTGACCTACTTTTCAGTATTTACTCAAATATACTTCAATGGACATGAAAGGACTAAGCTACCCTCTTTACTTTTAAACATTCATCAACCTCCAGTGGGAAATACAAGCAGAAGAAAAAATTCCAATCCCTTCTCCTCTTCTGTGTCACTTTTACCTCCGGCAACATCCTCCTCGCCTATGACATTGTCCTCTCGGGTGGCATCATCCTCTCTAGTTGCCTCCTCCTCGGTGGAATCCTCCTCTCCATGACCCTCTTCTCTTTTATTTGATTTTAAGCATTAGACTTAGTTTAAGATTACATAGTTATTTGTACTCCTCCTAATCTTTGTAGTACAGTGAGTTACCTCCTTACCAGTTTGAAGATTAAGTGGTTGCTACAGTTTAACTTCTTGATTGCAGAAAGAGGAAAAGTGGAAACATATGATAGTTAACTAAAAACTAGTTCAAAGCCATTTAAATATCTTATTTTTTTATTTCTTCTCTTCTATTCGATTTTATTTAAATGAGTTTTAGTTTTACTTGATTTGAGGTGCAAAATTGAAAAACTAGTAAATTGAAAAATTATAAAATTGAAACTACAAAACTCTACCTCCTCCTCCTTAGCCCCCCTTACCTCATCAACTGCCTCATCTTCTTTATTATATACCTCCTTCGCCCCCTCCTCCTCTTTCCTCTTACAAAAATAGAAAAAATTAAAAAATAAAAAATTTAAAAAATTGGAAAACTAAAAGGAGTTTTCTAGTTCCAATTTTCCAGTTTTCAAATTATTTACTTTTCTAATTTTTCAATTTTTGTAAGAGGGAAGAGGAGGAGAAGGAGGTAGAGAATAAGGAAGATAGGGCACTTGAGGAGGGAGAGGGCGGCCAAGGATGGCTAGCCTTGCAATCGGCTATCTTGGATGACAACGAAGGCTTCTTGTGCTATTATCTATCATGCGAGGAACCCCGTCTGTGGGGAGATGAGGCTTTTCGACTTAACGGGCGGTCGTCTAGCCTTATGGCCTTGTTGAGAACAAAGACCATTGTATGCATTTGGATGAGATGAAATGTTTGGATGTGTGAGTTGCCTAAGTTGGATCCGTGCATTGTAAGGAGGTGTCCCCCTCTGGCTAGCTCACTTAGGAAATGTCCCGACGTGTTTGCACGTCCGCCTTGGGACAGGTTCATTACTTGGCTTCGCGAACTAGACGCTTAGTTGAATGACACGAAGTCATAATCTTGATGAAGAATGACTTATTCGCTTGACTATTTGGCCTTACAAGTGCTACACGGTAAACTTTTATCGGGTACCTCCGTAACAACATCCATCCATCCCCTATGTTCGCTTGATGCAAACATTGGCAACGCCGCATCTTGGCCACCCTATCCCAAGGCAATATACAAGCCTAAAGAACTTATACACTTTGTGAATGACTCATTCTAACGTGCCATCCTGATGTGACTATTAAAGGTGTAATAGTAATCTTGTTGATTTGAAGAGTATTAAACTCAGAAAAGAAAGTTCACGTATCCCTCAACTTCATGAATGGAGAGATGAAGAAGGGATCATGATGGTGGAGGGAAATTGATGGATCTAGTGCAACCGCCATTGGTGCATCTACAACGATTTGCCTCGGGTGGATCTACCATGTGGCGTTGGGGGGCTCCACAAAAGAGAAATACTTATTAGAGGGTAACAAGAAATGGGTTATCTTTGGAGCTATAAAAAAAAGGAGTGGTGAATTGCTGACTGGATAGGGGAATCGAGTGACCTACCTTGAGCCTTACTCCACCTTAAGTTTTTCTTTTTATCTAATGTGCGACCCAGTAGACCTGGTGAAAGTTGCGGGTCCACTGGAGCGGGTTAAAAAGATCTAGCCGGGTCTTAAGAGCTTTAGAAACCGTTTGATTTGGCCCAAAAATGTGGATCATGACTGGGCCAAAACATTTGGTTAGACTGGCCTGGCCCAAGAGGGTTTTAAAACACAGTGTGAGTCGACTAGTTTTGAAACACTGTGCGTGGGCCCACCCGGGTGGGTTAAAAAGACCCAGTTGGGCCAAATCAGTTGTCTGATGTTTAGTTGAAAGGAGTTGTAACATGATGTTTATGGTTAGTTTAATTACTTAATTAATAAAATTCATATTAGCATGTGTCTTAATGCATTTATTCGTATGTTACCGAGGGCATTGTAACTTTTGTTGGATGATTAGCTACATTGAGTGTGTTAATCTTATATTAATATGATGAACTTGGGATGTGAACAGTTTAAATGCATGATGTGTAAATGCATTCCACGAAATAGCCATGATTAAATGTTAGATAGTAGGTAAACTCTTAATATCATGATTTACATGTGACGTGTATGCCTTTGTTAATGATCTATGGATTCATGTTATGATGAATGCTAGTGAGTCATGAAAGACAATGCATAACACACGAATGACACCATGTTCATAGATTGTATTATGACATCATATGTTTGCTTGTAGAAGTATTATTCATATAATCATGAGGGACATTACTAGGATTATACATTACATAAATGTTTCTATGTTATAGTGATTTTGCATATATGTGTAAGCGATGTAAGTCCACATGGTGCTTGTCGGCTTACTCTATTGAGCTCGAGAAAAGCTAACCCATGGTCATGGGAAGACGGTTGAGGCATGCTACTGTACCCAGACGAGGAGGACGGCCAGAACCTGCGAAGGTGAAGGCTGAACAGAGTATTGGCCTATGGCGTGGGCTTAAGAGGGTGGACTTGGTTGCTGGAACAAAGCCGGATCAGCCATAGCAAGAAGTAGAGACACATGTAGCAGTACCCAACAGCACCTGAGTCGACGAGGGCCAGCTGAGCATGCAGGAAGCTGTAGGCAAAGGGAGAAGGGTCTTAGGACTCCACTTTGCCATCAGTTTGCATAAGAGGGTGCCATTCTTCTGCCTATCTCTAAGAGAAAAGATCGCTGTATGGGCAGCCTTCCTTGGGATTGGGTCGACGTGTAACAAAAGGGGTGTGTGCAATCTGAATGTTGTAAGCTTGTTTCCTAACTTGTAAATCTTTGTCTTGCTGTAACGTGTTTTGTGTTGTTGCTCTTTACTAAGACGCACTTGTAGTTTGGGTTGGAATCGACCGAAGGGAGTAGGCTATAGGCTATTTGCATCGGATGTGAGCAGGCTGGTCACATACGGGTTTCATCCGTTGAAACTCAGCATGCTTCCGCCTCCCGTGACAATTACCATAGTGCCTATAGCCTAAAATTAAAATTAAAAAGCATAAGATGTGGCCTTGTTCCACATAATTAATATACTTTTAATACAAAAAATTCAACCGAACAATCACACAAATCAGGAGCAAGGTTTTAATGTGGAAACCCTAACTAGTGAAAAAGCCATGCAACCTGGCTAAAAAGTCAATGTATTATAAATTAAAAACTTTACAAAGGCTCAATTTTTGTTATTATCTTAACACATTAGAAGACCACCAAAACCTTCTTCAAGCTTGTGAGCTTGAGCTCTTTATCTTCTCCTTCCTCAACACAATATCTTACTTTCAAAGTTTTAATCAAAGTCTATCTTAGTTTCTCCATCTTCTGCATGTGTCTAATGTGATTTTTAAAAAGGCTTATGAATCAAATCAACTCACATTATTTTTGATTTAACTCCAAAACTACTAAAAGTGTAGGAAGTAATTACCAACAAAAACTACTCTATTTTCTCTCAATGAAAAGCATTCTTTCATTTCTAATTTCGTTATGCCTTGGTCCTTTTATAGAGCTTTAAGTCATTTTAGGAATTGATATTTTAATAGGAAACAAACTCTTCCTAGAATAACTTAAATTAAGCATGCTCGCAAACAAGCGTTGATCATTCCATAAAGTGATTTATTGTTCCCTATTTTGGACTCCAAAACTAATCATGGCAAGCCAACATTGATCATTCATTTACTTGGCCAGTTGATCGTTCTAGCAATTCGATCATTCATTCAAAGAATAGATTGATTGTTTCGCTCTCGGTCAAAAAACCCAAAATTCATCTAAGATTGACCAATTGTTATTAAAGGCCAATCAATCAATTATAAACAATTTGTGATTTTTCATACTTTTTCTTTCATTTCTTTTTCAACACTCTCATATAATGAAAAACATTAAAACCTATTGGTGATAGTGTGTGCATGATTCAAACATACTTTTTTTTTATATCTCTAAATTACTTGAATAAGTCTTCAACATTGAGTCTATGAAATATATTTGCTCCAATTCTTCACGTCTTTTATTTCCAAATCTAACTTGATACATCACAAATCTAACCAGACTCTACAAGACTTAATTACACACAACTCGAATAGACATATTTTTTATCATCAAAATATAGCTAGTACAAGATATATGTCACATATGTTCTAACAACCTTTGCTCTTCAATTTGGGTGGTTGAACACCTTCTATTTTGTTTCTATACTTCTAGTGATGTTTTTGATATCTTGATTTTTTTTTAATTTCAGTGTGACATTGTTGTTGGGGTTGTGTAGTGGATCTCTGGCTGAGGTGAGAGTTTCTATATGTTTTTTGAATGATATAGAATTTGAACTTGAACCTATGTGAGCCGAGCTCAAACAAACATCAAATCAAATCAAATCAAATCAAATCGGATCAACTCAAAACTTGATCAAATCAACTCAAAGATTGGCTCCGTTCATATCATATGAATTCCTAACTTTCACTTTTTATTTGTCCATAATATTCAATATTTATAAAAATATATACATTATATATACATTAATGCATCATATATAATATGATATATAATACTTATATTATGCTATTGCATTTCAAGAAAATATAAATCCTACTACTAATTAAAGTAAAAAGGTAGGTACGATAGATTCTACCCTTATTTATTTATATAATATTATATATACATTAATACATGGTATATAATACCCATGTTAGAATATTGCATTTCAAGAAAATATAAATCCTACTACTAATAAAAGTGAGAAGGTAGGTATGATAGATTCATTTTATTCATACTCTACCTTTACTCATCAATATAATATTATTTAATGTTCAAATACTACCCTTAATCACCTTAATCATCATAATCTATATAAATATAAATATGTAATTATACTTGTACAATAAATATTCTTAATTTAACTAATCATATTAATTTAGAATTGAAGATCTAATGAACTATATCTAGATTTTGTCTACCCATATATCCAATCCAATGAATTAAGTCTAGATTTCTACTTCTATAATGTGTTGGCAAATTGATCTTATTTTTACCCTCTATTTTAAAGTGATACTTACAACAATAATAATGTGGAATTATCGTTGTTATAATCTTTTCATTTTTGTGATGTTGATGTGATTTTCCAAATTAATATAATTTTCTTATAGAAAAATTCATAGTAATTAAATGTATAAATTTTTTTGAACTGATTGGCTGATTATTTATACAATCATATTATAATGTCTCCTTTCTTCTTAAGAGGACCTTGCTCAAAGGTTTTTTAAGTTGGACTAACTGATCAACTATTGACACTTAAGAGAAATTCATGTATTTTTCTATAGAAGTACTAATTTAAAATTTAAGTACAAAATAAAATATAATTTGGGTTGTAAATGGGATTCGAGCCCAATTCGAACATAAGTTCAAACTTCTATTTTATGTTTTCAAGCTCAAATTTGGAGTTTCCTGCCCAAACTAAGCTTGAGCTGGGAGTCAAGGTGTTTGATCGAGCTTGAGTCGAGTTCAAGCCAAATTTTTAAAAATCTTGCTCGAGTCAAAAAAATCAAAAACTCAATTCGTCTTAACTCGTTAGCACCCTTATTAGAGAGTACTCAATAATTTCACATCCTAAGGCATCACCCAATTTTTGTTGAGTCTACAAGCAGGACTTCAGAATGTGAATGAGATTGTTTTGTAGGTCATAGAAAGTGGAAGTTCCCGAAACACTGTGGGAAGCTTCTCCTAAGCTTACAGTCATAGCTATCATAGGAATTAGGTAATCTCATGTGATTTGGGGGTTTTCACGCAATTTTGACTAGAAATAATAGTGATAAATGATACTATAAATAATTCTTTTACTTGTTATATGACTATTAACATGGTTAAAGTTATGTCATGACTAGCTACTAATATGGGTTTAATGTTGTATGATTGTATGAAATATACTTCTATACTTAATACGACTTGCTTTGATTGTGAAACTAGAAGGTCATTTACTATGGGATATGAATGATACCAATATCTTAAAACTTTAGACTTTTGATATGACTTCAAATTTGTTTCAGGTCCATAATTAAAAACTAAACATTAAAATGTAGAAAATGTCCCACAAAAACCATTCAATCGACTGGGCCGGGAAAAATCATGGGGAGCCAAGATAAAATATAAGCATAACATTGTCTTTTAAGAAAAATCCACACATCTACACTAGATTTTAAACAAAATTAAATATAGTGAAACCAATATTGCTAAAATAAAGTAAAAAATTCCATTTCTTTAATTAATAACACAAAGAAGTATCTTAAAATTTTTATAGGTATATCGATCTATTAAAAAAGTGGTAAAAAATGTATTGAAGTTGTGGTCAATGCTCTTTCATTGAATAAAATTCATAGAAATGTGGCACTTAAAATTAAGATGAATTATTAGATTTGTGTTTCCACTTGTGAAGAATGGAGCTTTCATATTTTATTTTGTTTAGTGTACAATGGTCATGTACTACATACCTTCTTTAACAACTAATTAATCATACAATTCCAAATTGTTTTAAGACAAATCCTTTGGTAAGGTTATTGAGCATGTCTAGTTTGTATGGTGATATGTAAAAATCTGGCTTAATCAAGCCTAACAAATTTTGTATTTTACATAAGATCTAACTCCCATAAATTGAAAAAAAATTATTTAAATTAAAAATTAACAATTGTTGGAGTTATTATGTATGCCAACACGTCACTAATGTGTTAATGGCATGTCAGTGAACCATAAATTATTCGCTAACATGTCATTGATGTATCAATGATGTCAGTGAAACATAAATTATCTGCTAACACCATTGATTGACATGACAATGATGTGCGAATAAATTATTGATGAAGTATAGAAATGTGGACAATTGGAAGGTTATAAAGAAACTACAGTTTTAATTGATTAAAAATAAGGTATTTCATCCTTTTGGAGGCCTTCACCCATTAGGAAACTACTTCATCAAGAAGTAAAATTTAGGGGAAAATGGGAGGAACTTGGAGGAAGATCCCCATTCGAGACGTGTTGTTGGAAAGGATAGGACCCCATAGATCATTCTGCTGTCAACTATGAGGAAGATGAAATACAGAGTCCTCACAAAAAAAAGTATTAGGATAACCTAACTTGAACTTAATAATATAAATTGATGATGATGTTTGCATGCATTAGTTGATTGAATACATAAATAATAACCATCTCTGACTTGTTTCCGGTTGCCATAAACCCATGGTTTGGGGCTGCTACTACATAGTGTTGTCCTCCACACATGTAAGAGTGGGTTCCAATAATATAGCCTAAATACCTTGAAAAGGTAAAAGACTACAAGATATGGCCTCAATTACACAAAACTAACAAAGCGGAATTAAACTACTACTAGTGAAATTAATCTATCAAAGCATGCAAATACAATTAAACAATAATTTTTACGCAGAAACCTTAATTGGGAAAAAATACAATCAGCAAGCCCCTTTGGCTGAATCAATGTACTATGAAGTAAAAGCTTACAAGACTCTCAAACTACCAACATCTACCCAAACTAGAAGTCTCTTCTTTAACTAAATGTTGGCCACCATGATACCTTATTAATTTTTTTCTCTTCAAGCTTGATCTTTGTCTTCTTAAATAATACTCCTCCAATCAAAGCTCTCTTTGATTATGTTATTGAAGTCTTTTAAAGATACCTTTATAAACAAGCCTCCACAACAACTTGTAACAACTTGTGTTATATTTGTAGTGTGCCTATGATCACTCCTCTTTAAATGATAAAGTGTTGATAAAATAAAGTACTCACCTTTCATTAATTATCTCTCAAGTATAAAAAGTGAATTAGGGAAAAACTTTAAACACAAAGCTCTTTTTTTTCTCTTTAAAAATTTCCTTCCCCTCTCTCCAATTTGTCACAGTAATGCCTTTAAATAGTCTTCCAAATTTACTAGGGCTTCAACATCATAATAAGAAAGAAACTAATTTTAAATTTACTAAAACTAGGCAACTAAGCATAGAGCGATTGATTGTTCTACAAGGCAATCAATCATTCCTTATTATGTTCAAATCCAAACACTCAATAGATCAATCCTTCCTCAAAATAATTTATTGATAAAGTTCTTTGAAATTTATCTATTAAGCACGAATCAACTAATATTTATTAGACTAGTATTTTGTTATGTAATTACAATATATGTGTAATTTTTTGTTGTATAGCTGTACTGCATTTTTCCTAGACTCTTTTGTATAGACATATGAATACAATTGGACTGCTCTGTCCAAAATTAGGGTAAAAGATTTCTGTAAAATTAGTTTCAAAGTTATTGGTAGAAACACATAAAATAGAAAAATGGATTATTGTTCTGCCTGTGGAAGACTAAGAAGTCTTAAAGCACGTGCAGTAAAGTGACTTGGGCTCGTCATTGAGGGACATAATGCCTTAAAATTATGCTCCCTTTGTCTCACATTAATAGCTCTATTTAATTTTACAAAATGAACTAAAATTCATTCATTTTCACAAACTAAATGGAGCTATTGATCTGGGACAGAAAGTATAATTTGTAAAAGCCAAACACGAGTTAATAGCGTCTAACCGCCAATCCAACATGTGTTGTGTTGGTTGAATCTCTCCCTAATCCTTCATAGGAAATGTCATTCTTCTGACTGTTAGACCACATTCTAGCATGCATATCATATCATTGTTCAGTCAACCCTAAAGAATAACATATATGCTGGGATCTCGCATCTTGGAAGTAAAAAATAGAATAATAATAGAGGAAGAAGTTTTTGAATTTTCTTTTCCAATCAGATTCTATTTACGCTAAGAAGCGCAATTGTACTTTTTCCCCACTTGGAATTTAAAAAAAAAACAGATGCCAAAACCAAATTGACAGATCTAAATATCTTCTTTTATTAATCAAGTTTGAATTTTTCAAGAAATGATCCACCACATACCTTTACCATCATGAATACAAGAAGCAGCACCCCAAGCACCAGACCTGCCAAATTACAAGAAATGAAAAACCTCATGTGGAATTTATTCAAAGACATAAAAAAAGTATGCCATGGAATATGAACCTGCAGGTCTACAAGTCGAAGGATTTTATGTCAATGATAGAATAAACTAATGGTACATTTTTAACCAGGAAACTTTTTAGGAGATCGCTGAAATCATCTTTATCTTTTCAGAAATGTTAAAAACACAAATGTTTACTTTCAAGGAATGCTACTTAAGATAAATGTTATTTATAACTAAATAAAACTATACAGAATTGAAAAATGGTGTCAGAAAAGAAGTCCTAGGGGAGACTGATTGTACGGGACAAACCCTAATATAATAAGAGAGAATTTTACTGTTTGGTCGAGTTCAAGATAGCATGCCTCAGGCATGACGACGATACTAGAAGACCATTTTATGCATGGTCTTCACCAAAACATTCAAAGTTTTAGACTGGCAGGGGAGATAAGGCATAAAATAGACGATCATAGTTACAGATGGGTAAACAACTGCTTAGGTCTAAAAAGGGTAGTAAAACAACAAAAAGACATGTCTATACATTCATATATAAGAAGAGAAAAAGAGCTAGATGTATGAACCTATTAGAACTCCAAAAGTTAAAATAGCCAATTTGTGTCTGATGAGCCATGGAAGATCAACTTCAAGAGAACAATGGTCCCTAAAATCTCCTACTTTTAGAAGGCTCCTGTGCATGCTTTCAACACGCAATCCAGATAGCAAAATATTTACACCCATCATGGGATCGCCGTTTACATTCCGCACTTCAACTTTAATAGTAACAGGACTAGCATTCCAATCAATCTGAATTGCTCCAAAATTTGGCAGGCCTGAATCAAGAACCTTATTGCTATCAATAAAATCGAGGTTCCCCTGAGTTGTCCATTGAAATACAAGCTAATAATAATACACCAAAGACAAAAAGCATTTTTCATTCATAAGGCAAGTTATTACAATGAACATGAAATTATGGTCTAAAGTAATAACAAGCAATCACTAGTGTCAGAGGAAATAAAAATTCTTGGAAATTTTTATTTAGTTCAAAATTTCTTTTACAGAAAATGAAGGCTCACTTTTTCAGTTAGTTCAGTAATGAAAGAGGGATAACTCCATACCATAGGTGCATGATTTGCGGCAACATTGCTGGTCAAAGACTCTCATAGGAGAACGTATCAGCCACGCTGCAACTCTCACAAGGAAAGCCAAAGGGCGTGATACTGCCTTCTCAACAGCTTGTGTGAGCCCACTCGAAGTTATATCATAGAGGGGATATCCTATAGCGCAATCAGATCGTGTGATTTCCCCAAAATGAACATCCCCACTAATGAAGAAAATACCACTTCTCTATATGTAAATCAATAAAAAATATGTTATAATCATTCATTTAGCATTTTAAAGATTTGAAAAGTGAAAAGGACACTAGAGAATCACATAGCTCTTAGGTTGCGTTTGTCAAGTCTGAAAACGGCTGATTGTTGAAAAGCCATGTAAAAAGCGGCTTTTCAAGACATAGTAAGACTGATACTGTCTGGGTTGCGTCAGACATTATAAGGGATTTTCATCCTGACTTATTTCAGACCTCATTAAGCCCGTCCAAGAGTTGAACTTACCAAACAGAGCCTTACTAAGAAAATGAATCAGGCTGCATTTTATGAGTCCTTAGGTGTCAAATGCATATGGCAATTATAAGCAAATTAACTTAATCACTTCAAGTAAAAAACCTCGATCTTTTGAAAAGATTGTAACAGGGCTTTTAGAGCAAAAAACTTTACCGCAAATTTAGATCTTTCAAAGAGATCACAGAAAAAACCTACGAACTTTTAACAAAAAGACAGGCAAATAATTTATGCTGCCATGCTTTGCATTATCATATTAGAATGAAGATCCAGTAAGGTACTATAGGTACTAGAGACATATACTTATGAGCAACATACATTACTGTTAGCTATCAATCTATACAGCCGATCTCTCTCCTTTGGGAACTGTCCCCAGGACTCCATATAAAACAATGGGCCAGTTAACGCAGAAATGTTGGATATGACCTGAAAAATAGAAACATATTATTACAATAAAAAATAACAACCTGTTAATGTAAATGAAAGACAATAACTGAAAAGTGCATCATATCTGACTGAACAGCACTGTTAGTGTGGTTAATATGAATAAGTTACCCCTATCCTAATAGCTGAAGCTTTAAGGAGAAAGTGCAACATGGCATCAGAACCCAGGTTGTGGTTCAAATCCCAGGGAACGCATTTTTACCTCTACCGTGTGCCTCCATGTGTGTGTTAACATGCAATACTTGTGTTGCTTACACATGGAAGGGTGTTAGTGCCGTTAATATGAACAAGTTATCCCTTCCCTAACAACATAATATTTTAGGAGAAAGTGGTTAAGTAACAAATACTACCAAAATAAGATTAGGCTTCCACTACAAATAAGCCCAACCACCACTAACTCAAAATGGCAGAACCACAAAAAATTTCTAGATACAGTTTTTAGACTATGATTGGCCGCTTCATGTGCATCTTCTTCAAAGTTGGCACTTAAATACATCATTTGCTAACATATAGAAAATTCAGAATATTCGGAAATCTCGGTATGAATTCTAGAAGATCTGTTAAAGCTACTGTCACTCCAGGAAACTTGAAGCATACAGGTGGAATAGAACAGCTCGTGGACTTGTCCAGACCCAGCACAAACCAAACACCCAGCGACATTCTTGCAGGCCTACAGCTGATTGATGTGCTCAATTATTCCACCCATTCTGAGGAGAATTTGGCCCAAACCGGCGAGCTGCTGGAAGACTCAGCTATGCCTTTGCACTCAAACGGTAAGGAGGTCAATGATTGGATGGGGCCTAGTAGATCTGCCCATATTTCCACAAGGAACAATGATTACAATTTTGTCATGGATTTATTCAAGTCTAGCTCTATGCAATCCTCCAACAATCCGTTGGTAGACAACCATGATGGTACCTACTCAGAAGATGACCATGCTTTAGAAGGCAATGATGATTTTAATGTCACTCTCAACAAGTTCATAGAGAAATCTATGAACAATTAAGGGAAAAAGCATAACAAGAAGAGTGGTCGAAGACGCAACAAGTTTTAGGCCCTGCTTTGGGAAATATGTTTAGTTTCTCTTGTAGTTGATTTTGTTTGTTGTTTTCTATCCTCCACTTTGTGGGGGATTTAGCTCTGGGTTTGGGCTATTTGTAATCGTCTTAGCACTTGTACTCTTCTTCTGATCTAATACACTATTGCTTACTTAGCAAAAAAGAAAAACTGTAGTATTACCACAGTAAACAATCCCTCCCCCACCCCACCCCCCCCAAACACCCCACCCACCACACACACAGTAATGTCTTGGTTTTGAAAAGTGAGAAATCAAATCACAACTTAATAATGCCTTAAGTTTAAATCATAGATCCACAATCCAAATTGTCCAAAAGCAGTATATTACATGCATTGCAACCTACAGCTAAAGAGATTACGAATTCTCTGTTATTATGCAACCTACAACAATAAAGAAAATAAGTAATACAGAAACTACATTAGATTTAGAGCATATTTTTCTCCTCCATGTTTATCCTTTTCAACACTTTATTTAACCCTATACGATAAGTCATAAGTAACACATACAAATGCCTAACAATTTTGTCCTTATATCCATCATCTTTCCTCATCCAAATGAAGAGCAACACCAAGGTTCGCAATCTCGGATCTTAGTCTAATCGCAGTGGGCCAAAGAGACAAGATCTCGGAGAGATCATGCAAATGATCTAGATGATCCTAAAGATGTTTTCTACATATGTTTTGTTAATTTAACTATATTTTAATGTCTAGAAGCCCTAATATTAATCTCAAACAACTCTAACATCATGAGACTATATTTATATTACATAAATTTTGTTAATTTTTACGAATGTACATCTATTTGGTTGAATTCTCCAACCCAGAAACATAGTGGGTCCCATTAGGTCATAGATAGGATTGTTAGAGGAGTGTTTGCTCCAATAGGAAGACTTGCTTCCATCCAACTGTTGATTGCCATAATAAATAGGGGATAACAAAAATAAACCTCATCTGAGAAGTCAGTACCAAGAGGGGGAGAAGCCGACTTCACAAGCGTTGGCAAGATTTAATGGGGGTTGCCCTCCTATCCAAGGAACAGGGGGCAGAGCCCTCGGATCCAAATTAAAAAGAGGAGGGTGACTCCAAGATCCATCCTAGCTTTCTTCCTCTTCTTATCCTTAACTCTTCCCCTTTTTCTTTTACATCCTTCGTTAACTTGGGAGGGAGGGGGAGAAAAAAATATGTTTTTTAAATAAAAAAACGAGGAGAATCTTGTGAGATTTAAACGAGATATTGCCAAGACCATGTAAACATGCCAGAATGGCTTGTTACATGGTCTCTTGTCTCGATGACCCCATCGACACCGAGATCTTGCAAGATTACAAACCTTGGTTTAAATACATTTAGTGGTCAATTATATGTGTGGGATAATTTGTTTGTTTGCATCTGTCTGTCAGTGTTGGGTTGTTCCTTAACAGCTCTGGCTTTTGGGGCAACTTGGTTTTTAACATATCAAGCCCAAAAGACAGATTATCCAACAACATGCATCACATAAGCAAGATTGCTACAACAATGTCAACATTACCTGGATAGAAGATGCAATAATAGTAATCTCTGATGGAGGACCATTGAACTCATTCTCTAACCATGACCACTGGGACTCCCCCAAAATACTGCCATCACTGAACAATGGGTCTCTATGATATCTGGTGTCCAGAAGAATAATCTGATAGAGGTGAAGTCTCAAACGTTCTTAACGCAATATAAAAAACCAGAATCTCATATCATTGATGTCTTAACAATTTAAGTATATTAAACGGAAGATTCGATCTGTGTCTTGCATGCATAAGGTATCTTGCTATTAGCCAAAAAAAACTACCTTTTATCAATCACCTCCTATTTACCCAATTATTTTGTAGTCATGGCCATTGACATAAGTTTACCACCTCCAGATCACATTATTAATGCCTAAACCAATTAGGAAAAAAATCAACGACTATCACACAACACTAATTACTCAAAAACTTGGGCCAAAATCATGGATCCTGGTCTGCAATGCTGATATATTGAAGTTCACTATGTAACTCTGAAGTGAAGTAAGTACAATCTCGAAATGGACTTTTCTTCCATTCCCCATAAAATATCAGCAAGCATCTAGTTGAACCTCATCCTAATAGTCATTTTTTTTTTTAAATCAGCTCCTATTCAAAATGTGCTAGTCCATATACAGAAAACAGCTTTCCTCTATTGTAATTTGTCTTCAGTTCCATGTTAAGTCATTTTGCATAAAGCAACTATAGCAGTGAATCTCAACCCCTTTATTTCATGGCAAGAGTTAAATGAACTTCTTTCAGCAGATAATTTAGACATCAGCTGAAAATTGACAGTTCAATCATGGAGTTTCATTATTCATACAAACCTTTCTCAACTTCCAATTTCAATTAAATGCAGTGGTTTTACATTAGCAAACCATGATTCGGGTCAACAAAATAATTCACCTTCATGAAGCAAGACAACAGAAATTATTTGAAATGAGAATAGAAATTGTCCTTGTGGATATGACTGGTAATTAGTCTCATACAGGAGGTAAGACCTTGGACATTTTCAAGTTTGCATAGTGAATACATTTTAGTTGAATGTTGCTAACTTTTCATAAAACAATCCAAATTCCTATGCAAGGCATCCATGTACCTCAAGAGTATTACTTCATACCTTGATACATTTGCCTTTTGGTCCAAACATATAAGAAGCATAAACACCAGCTTGTTTTCGCCTAGAATAAACCAACACCATTAGATACTCATTGCCTGAAGCTTATAAACTAGTATCAATAGTGTAGATAATATATGAAAAAAAATTGCTTGCGCTATGCACTTATAAATCTAGACAATGAAGTAAGTGGCATGCGGGTACGACCTCTCCCTGTCGAGGGTGAGGTCCCAGTGTCAAATCCCAACTTTGTGGCATTGTGTGTGTGTGTGGCAGGGTGCGTGAGTTGTACCAATAACAAAAATGGACTTTCAAATCTCACAAAAAAGTTGTAGTGAAGAAAAAATTTGTCTAAATTTACACAAAAAGTTCTTCAACTTTTAAGTAAGTACATATGTATCCTATTTGAGTTAAATTTTGCTGGATCTCTATAGAAGGGCAAATTTTTTGTATTGTCCATCATAGCCATCAAGGAGCTCCAACAATAAAGTTACCACTGGATTGAAACAATGCATTTTCTGTTACATGGGAAAACAGAATAAACAGCACCTCTTATTATCAAGCTTTCAATTTTTTCAATTTATACCCATTCAAGTAGGAGGACAAGATGGAGTTGATGTACTAAAATACTGAAAAATGTGGTCCTTATCTCTTTTTTCTTTCATACTATTTTCTCTAGTATAAGCTCAATCACATCAAGTAAAGATCGACATGGAGATCACACAACCTCAGTTACTTTAATAATAACTAGCAAGCATCATAACGTAGATGGAAAAAAATACATGATAGAAGGTATATACCAATCACGATAATCAGCAACTCAACCTAACAAGTTTATGGTAATAGTATTAACCGTGGACTATCTGGGGGTTCATCCAAGAAATCAAGAAGAAGCCTCTGGTTTATAATTTTTCCAACAAATTCTTTTCCTGCGTCATTTAATCCATAATCATGGTCATCCCACGTACCTATGACCTGAAATAAACAGAATATAAATTCATAATAGAAAACTGATTTCAAAAATAAAAAAGAAAACCAATATAGAGAATGTATGCAATTTCTTTGAAGAACAATAAGTATGCGTATACATTTTCAATATAATAGGCACACCACATGCACACTTGAAGCTTTCAACAATGAGACAGAAATAACCTTGGACATAAATGAAATTAGAAATATCAAAAAAGAAACTGATGACGCATTTGACACCCTATACAGAGGTTAGCAATAGCTTTTTAACTTACCTTAGCTCTCTGTCTAAGATGAGAATATCCTGGTATGCTCTTAGCCTTTTCATATTTGAGATGCAGTTCCTGCTCTGAAGACATAACAAATCGAGGAACATTTTTCCATGGACCGATTGTTCTCTCCTTTCCAAATAACTTGAAAGGTCGTCTAAAATCCCCATAAATGTTGTCACCCAACCAAATAAAGAGCTGGGGGTCGAACTTGTTTATTGCATTCCAAATAGGCTGCAAATATGGACAACGTTAAGCACAATAAACATAACATGATATCATGAAGTGAAAACTCAAAGATAACAAATTTACAACATAACATGGAAGCAGATTTTGCAAGGCCTTCCAGATCAAGATCAACAGAAAATGTTTCAAGAAGGTAGTAAGTATATGTACACAAGTTTGGCGAATATAGCAATAAACATTAGCAGTAATCGATGTTAATTTCACTTTCGATAAATACAAACATACTACAAAAATGCAGAGGATGAAGGAAAAGAAACAAGAACAGATTTTTATAATGTCACTTTCATGGATTCCTTGTTTTTCATGGTTGCTTAAGAATTAAAGGATAATGTTTACTTTATTTAAAGTCTGTAGGACAAAAGTCATGAATGTGGCCTTTTCAACTAATCACTATGTTGAGAGGAACATTTGGCAGAAGCAACTGAATCACCACATATTCCAATTTAACATATAATTTTCTCAAGAACCATTGTCATTGCAAATTTTCCATTCGCCATGAACTTTTATAGTTCAACAATTTCACGCCTAAAGTATTTTGAAGAGGCAAAGAGATCATACTCACAATTACAGATCACTAAATTTGGTCAAGGAAAAAGAGACAACAGAAAAGCTAAAACACAAACACGCATTCGTGATCCATTTCTCCCTTTCTTTTTTTACCTCATCAACAATATTTAAGCAAGTGAAGAAAAAACATTTAAGGAGAATGATAGCATGATCTTGTCAACACCAATACACCTCGTTTCAGCTATTTGGACTTGGCCCAAAACAACAGAATTTCCAAGAACACTTATGACGTCCTTAATATTTTAAAAAATTCAAGCAACAAATGTCCGTAAAAAAACACAAAACTTATACAAAAAATAGCTTCAGGAACCAAACAAGCCAAGCTTTCCATCAGATGTGAAGACAGATTAACTAAACAATTAAGGGGATGGGCCAGAAAACAATGATTCGACCTGAGGGGCGCTCTGGTTGGCGCAGGAACCGAAGGCGATTCTGGAAATAACGGCCTCCTGTCCTTCCGCAGGGCGGCAGAAAACTGGAAGTGCCACGCAAAGAAAGAGAAGCCGAAGAAGACCACCTTTTCCAGCAGCCGCTGCCGCCATTAGAGCTCGAACAAGTAGAGCAGCGAGATGTCCGGATGATGGGCAAGCGTGACATGGAAGCAACATGAGCGTGAGAGTTTTAAAAGGGAACATTACACGTAAGGTAAGGCAAGGAAGAGAGAGAGAATTGGGGAGCCTCAACCGCTCTACTATTTTCATTTCACTTTACATTACGAGTCCCACGTGCGAGGCTCGCGAGTTATATTTGAATTTGCCTGCCCGCCCGCCCACCCGCCTCATGATATCATATTTCGACCGACCTAGCTCAACAAGTGAGCCCAGCTCTAAGAAATGCATGTGAGCAAATCAATGACGCCTTGCCTATGTCTCGACACGTTTAACTTTTGTTAAACAAAGTAAGCTACATCCTTGACCATGTCAAAATAGGTTGGAACATTAGCCTTATTAATTCTATATGGCCCGCGGACATTGTGAAACACATAAAAAGCACCTCCATAAACATTATATTTTCACTTATGCGCCCATTTATTTATAAAATTAAATTGACAGTGTACATGTTAGTGTATATACTATTAATCTTAAAAATGAACAGATTCCTAAATATTATTAATAAGTAGGGAAGATAAAATAACTCTTTGGTCATTCTATAACGGAACTATGAATCGTTGCATCCATGTACCACTTGATTCTACATTTTGTTAAAGCTTTGGCATAAGCTGCAAAAATTAAACACGAATGGACAGTATCTCACAATGCTATTAATACCCTCGACAGCCCTGCTAAACAGTTCCATAGAATGCCACCAAATTGCACATTATGCCAGATAGATTGAGACATAAAGCTGTAACCACCTATATATTCGGTCGGCGCAGCTTATTTCATTGCTCTTGGTCCACGCTGGTGGTAATACATATATATATCAGATCCTCTCAACGTAACTGATGCCCCCTTTCTTTTCTACTATTGAATAGATCTTTTCCTGCTGAGGAGTGAGGATTGCTTACGGAACACAGGAACATTCATGAACATTATGTGGATCATGTGGAACATCTGCCGTTGATATCATAGTTAAAGGGCTTCTATGTACAACTTACACTAAGTTTATTGCCAATCAAGAACATAAAAACTCTTCTCATCCGTGATCACTGTAGACACTGTGGCTGTTATAGCGAACCAAATCAGGACTGCGTCTTCCATCATTGTGGAAGCTACTGCATGTTTCTAAGGCCTTCGCCTCGCCCATCCAGTCTATCTGCTACTACAAAAAATTTGATTATTAGCGGCGTTTTATAAACGCCGCTAAAAGTCCATAAAGCGCCGCTATAACCATTAGCGGCGCTTTTCATAGTGCCCCGAGAAAAAGCGACGGAAAAAAGTAACAGCGGCATTTTTTGCGGCGCTTTGTGTAAGTGCCGTAATTTTTAGTTCAGTGAAAAGCGCCGCTAACTAATTTTATAAAATAATTAAAAATAATTAATATAGATTATCAGTGGCGCTTTATAAAAGCGCCGCTAATAGTATTTTAGAAAAAGAAAAAAAATAAAAAAAATACAGCATTAGCGGCACTTTATAGAAGCGCCACTAATGCTTTTTGAAATTTTAAAAAAACTAATAGTGGCGCTTCTAAGAAGCGCCACTAATGCTTTGGTATAAAAAAAATTACAAGAATTAGTATAACTAGAAATTAAAATTAAAGCTCATTTCTCAGTGAAGGCCTAGGGAGTGTGGTTTGCACATGATGACATTTATGGCAGGTAAACTAGGGGTACAAAGTACAATAATAATGAGGCTGGACCAAATTTTCATCAACTAGATTAGATAAGATAAACTTTAATCCAAACTGAAGGGATTTGTACAACATATTGAATAGCCAAAATTACCTAAATCCAATGACAATGTACAGAACTCCTCCCAGAAAAGATTGTATCTGCAACATTTGAATAACCATATGAGGATGCTATTTCAATTCAAATTTCATAATTTAAATTTCTGATAGTACGAAAATCAAAAGGCTTGGTGGATAACCTCATATGGTAGGAGACTCAGTAGCTCCCATATCTCCTGACTTACTGCAGGATTTGCTGGTATTAACTGCAAAGAAGGTAGTAAACATGTTCCCAGAGCTTCCTCAACCCTCATCCGAACTTCTTTAAAATGAAGATGATGGTCTTTTCCACCACAATTATCTATCTCAGGAGCAATAGGATAGTCTGAACCATTACGAA
Organism: Saururus chinensis; assembly: GCA_035235625.1. Lineage (NCBI taxonomy): Eukaryota > Viridiplantae > Streptophyta > Magnoliopsida > Piperales > Saururaceae > Saururus > Saururus chinensis. The sequence goes on from CP141140.1 coordinate 57,657,662, forward strand.
CAAGTTCCTTAGCAGACAGGTAGTACCCTCTCAGCACTCTGCAAACCTTTTGTGATTCAAGAGAGTCAAAAGCCAAGAAAAACTTATTAGGAGAAAAGCAACCAGCTTTATTGACCCTGCAGAAGGTTATTTGAACAAGTATATACTATATTATGTACCATGATCCCACCAACAATACTAAGAAACATCAACAATATAACTGACTAAATGCACCTTATGCAAAAGTATTGTATTACGGTGAAGATATGGTCCAACAGATGAAAGCATCTGGAACAATTCTCGAGGAAGATTGATTAAAACACTCTGCAAAAAGTTATTTGTTTCTATTGTATCACCACCAACTCCTTGTAGATGGAATTGACAAAAATCAGCATAAGCCAAAGAGATTGCTTTTTCAATGACCCTGGATGAATAAAACAGAGAAAATTCAGAAAAGGTTCTTCTAAATTACCATTTAAAAGGTCCTAATCTTGTGCATTATCAAAACAAAACAGAAGGAAATATTTCAAATTTAATTCTTATTGTTCTATTTGGTTCTTATTCACTGTTGATCCTTTCCCTAACATCTTAAGGTTTTACAAGATTTGGTTCCTCACACGGTAGCAGAGCCAGAAGGTTCTGGGTATAATTCACAACCCTGCATCTACATGTTCCCATACCAGCACCTAAAATCACATGAGGTTTCACTTTTTTAACCTGGGAAATATTGGGTGAATTAGGGTTCAACATCTCAAAAACAATTAAAAATGATCTGAGAATTTAAATTGAGTATTCTCAGTCAATTTGTTATGTATTTCAAAGGACTCACTACTTCAACAAGACTAGCCCCTTCTCCAAGTCCTTCAATTTCACCTGGGCTTCTAGCAAAAGGACCAGCTGATGGGTCCAGATCCTTCCTATCCTTGGTGATAAGACCCTAAACCAAAAAAAGTTCATTTTTCAGTATAATAAACAAAACTTTGAGAAAAGAAAAGACAGACAGCCTTACACATCAAGTCATCATGTACACAGATTATTAAGACATACTTTCTAATAGTTTCAAAACAAAGATCCTCCAATGGATTGCAAAAAACATTTCTTACATAAATCTAATAAACAAGAATGAGTTCAATGGAATTTTCCATCGTATTCATATTCATATTCATTATTAGTGTTAGATGTTAAGTTCATATCAAGAAATTTGCAATTGACCCATAACTGATGACATATACTTTCCAGCAACTTATAATGGCTTTGGGGGATTTCTATATTTGGAGAAGAATACATAAATAATACCACATTCTAGATCATTCTTAGCTTTTAAGTTTAATAAATGGAAAATGAAACAAATATACAAAGACTTCGAAGAGGATTTTCCACTGCAAAATTATTGCCTACTTTTAGTAATAAGTGGAATGCACTATGGAGCTCTCAAATGGCCAACCCTGACTACTGTGGAGTGAAAAGTGGAAAGATGACCACTTTGATGAGGGCCCCATCGAGTTTGGACCGGTTTTGATTTTTGGGCCTCATTTGTCTATGCTACAAAATCTACCTTCGTTTCTTTGAAATACTGAATGAATAAGAACGTCCACAACTCAGGGCAGAGTTCAAATTTATGGGCAATTTAACTATCATTTGTCATCCATTTCCTGCAGACCATATGGTCAGTGGGCACACATGGAGGAGCATGCAGAAAAAAACTTTCCAGAATTCAATACCAAAATGTAGTATATAGTAAATATACTAAAGCAAGAGAAGAAGAATATACATCTTTATCAAGCAGCCAAAATGGATTACTCTCTTCTATATTCCCATGGTCACTAATCATTCTAGATACAACCTGTTTAACCAAGTTAAGCGCGCCTATCCCTGCACTGAATTTTAATTTAAAAACATTCAAGAGCACAGAAAGTTAATGCACTGCAACAAGTGAAAGGGTACACAACAGGAAGGTCCATAATATTTGTACTTTCCAGCTCCAACTAATACAATCTTTTGTTTAACAAAATCCATTAATGGATGGCCTTGTGCGCTCACTGCTCCAAGTAGTCCAGCTAGAGCAACACCAGCAGTACCCTGGTAGCAGTACCCTGTTATTGAACAGGTTACATACACATATTCTTGCAAAATAACAAGAATTAAGCATTAGGAGGATAGCAGAGATCTAACCTAGATGTCATCATTAAACATGCAAAATCTTGTACGGTAAGCATGAATAAAAAGCGACTGTTTTTCCATGCAAAATCAAGTAAAGGAAAGCAAACCACCTATAAAGATAGGACAGAAACAAGACTGCCCCACCAGTCTGGATCATTCTGTTATCATTTCTAATATATAACAAATTCAAACAAACAAAAAATATAGCAACAAAAGCACAAATCCAAAAGAAGCTGTAGAGATATAATGTTAAAGTTGCAGATACATGATAAAAAAATAAGGAAAAATAATATAAAATAAAACATAAAATTTACCCCAATTAACTGATATAAAATAGCCAAACAATATGGAATGCCTAACCAAGAAAAACTATTGTTGCTTGTCTCAACACACCCTAACTAACACATTTTAACAACTAAAATGATATATATATATATATATATATATATATATATATATATATATATATATATATATATATATATATATATATATATATATATATATATATATATATATATATATATCAACTTGTCATCAATCACCTAAGTTAGAAATAAAATGTTCAATTACAAAGTAGGATGTTTATACCTGTCCCATGTAAGATTGCATAAACTCCATCATTTGTTCCATTCTTGCTTCTAATTGTTTGAATCTTTCTTTGTTCTCTAACGACTCTTCCTGTAATTGTTGGACTTGATTTTGGTACCGGGTAGCCTCTTCCTCGAGTTCTACAATCTTATCCTTCATTGTATTATACTCAGCATTTGAGGTGCTCCTCCCATTACTAGATGACCCCCACAACCTAGAGGGAGTAGGGGCAGCACTATAGCCACAAATTCGACCAGGTCTCTCTGGTCCCATTACCTTAGAATATGCATCATTTGGTGATGGAAATGGGGTATCCTCAAAATTTGGTTGCGACATGAGGGCAATCATACTTGCCTATAATCCATACGATTTTTCTTTAATAAGATATGACATATATACAGAGAACTCAAATAATTAAACTTTATGTAGGCATAATTGATTTAAGGAAAGTGGCTAACTTACCATAGCATTCTCTGTCTCTTCATTCCCACATGAACCATCTTTATGTTTATGAGTCTTCAAAAATAGCTCTAATCGAGATGGTTCAACACCCGTTTCACTTTTCTTTTGCTAAAAAAAAAGTAAAGAACTCATAATTTCCACAAAACATAAATAAACTAAAATTTACTAAATGTATTGAATATATATACCTCCTCATAGCGAATTTGTCAAAAGCTTTTAGTCCCAGCTGTATGGACTATTTTTTGCTTAAAACGGTGTCTCTTATTATTTGCACACAAATCCTGCATGAAATTATCATCATAAATCTCTGTGTAAATATAAAAAGTTATGTAAAAAATAAAACATTCTAATATATATACCTTATTATTTTGATGTTTCCATAAAGTAATTAGCGATCTTCACTGTGCAATAAAAACACCTTCACCTTCAGGAGGTGGTATGTGATTTTGTTCTTCTTCTGTGCATACATCAAAATATTTTCTTTTTAATTCACATTCGAAATCTCTCTATTTCTTCCCAATTGATTTTAGTGCTACACTTTTTGCTGCCTCATCAATATTAAATATTTCCTGAAGATGGTTCACAAATAAATTTCATTATAGTATAAAAAAAGTAATAAATAACAATATCCCAAAGTTTGGTCAATTACCTTAACATGGTTCCACGCCTCTGTCTTTTTTTCTTGGCACATGTACCGCCAATCTTCCACATGTAACGGGAATATTCTCCCATCTCTGTCTACTTTCCCTAGATAATTGCTAAATGTACAACATTTTCTCCATATATTTGTCCATCAAAGAAGACATCTAACTTTGGTGTGTTAGGTCGTGATACTTTTTTGCACTTTCTTTTACCTTTTCCTTTTTTCCTTGCTACCTCCGCAACATTGTCATGTGTTGGTTCTTGTTGGACATCCATCTTTTAAAAAAATTTAAAAATATATATACAAGAGTAATAACATAAAGTTAATTACAATGGTAAAGAAATTAATTTAAAACATAATACATAACACTAAACACACAACATACATTACTAACACCAAAATCTAAGGAACAAATTGAAAGAGGAAAAAATTTATTATTGTCTCAAAGCAAAACAATATTAACTCAAATAAAAAAAGTTAATTGGTGTTCCCATTATCCAACAAAACAAACAATGCTAATCCCCCTCTTTTGCATTCGAATAAAAAAATTGTCACAAAGCAAACACAATCTTAACTCAAATAAATCTAATTCAATAGTGTTCCCCCTCAGCAATTAAAAAAGTTAATGCATCTGAGCATGCTAGATAGTGAAATTTGGTAGCATTTAGCTACAATGACACTCAAACAAATAGTTTACTTCCCGATCATAACAATATACACCTAAAGAAATTAGACTCAATACAAAACAAAGTCTCTTAATATAGCCTAGTCCTCCATCTAATTAACTAAAATCTATTAATTAAACATCTAAAAAAAAAATCCTTCCTGTTGAAGCAATCAAGTTACTGAATAGCTAATTCATTAAGCAAATAACACTAAAAGTAGAGATGGTTGACCATCCCATTAGAGAGGCTGGATCAGCAGCAAAAAAATCACAAGCCTCATATCGTGTCATAACATTGCACTTCCTAGAGAGGACTAAGTCTATAACAGTCGTTTGGAATAGTACAATTGGTAGACTGTCTAGTTCTGACTCTGAATGTCACACTGAGAAAAGGGGTAAAAAATTCTGAAGATCGCAATTATGTATTGTTGAGGAGAAGTTGCATTAGCATTGGTCATGAAGAGATTCAATTGAGCTTTTTGTGCTCTATTTATAGTTCTACATACACACAATGCAAAACAAATTCTCTCAAATTAAGACCGATATGCACATAACACAAAAAAGTGGGAAGAATATCTGACCTTGAAGAAATCTAGATTCTGAGAAAATTTTGACGCTGAAAGGATCAACGACTTGCCTGTTTTTCTGGCCAATGTTGCATAGAGAATGAATATTTAGATTTTACAACTTAGAAGAATGAAGATTGAAGACAAAAATTCAAAAAAAGTATCAAATTCTAGATAAAAATCAAAATTTTACCAATACAAAAAGCACAGTCGGCTTGCCCTGTTTTCTGCAGTCTGCTTGCCCTGTTTTCTGTAGTTTGCTTACCCTAGTCGATGGAAGAAATCCCTCTCCTTCTATCGTTTGGTTCCTCTTCGTCATGCGGGTCAATGGAAGAAATCCCTCTCCTTCTATCGTTCGGTTCCTCTTCGTCGTGCGGGTCAATGGAAGAAATCCCTCTCCTTCTATCGTGCAATTCCTCTTCGTCCTGCGGCTCTTCTTAGTTGTGCAATTCCTTCTCTAGTTAGGTTAAAGTAGCTAGGTTGTGATTCCATTGGGTGCATGATATATCATATCTTTTCTAAGTTGTCGAAGATGTGAACATAAAACGCGGGAGCGCTGGTCTTTTGGCGGGAGGCATTGCCGGTTTATTTTTGGGATTTTTTAAGAAAACGTTACACGAGCAACTACATGTATTATAGCCCACCCATATATAAATTTACCTTTTAATCACATTCAACGGTTTATGTTGCTAAGCTTAATTTAATACAAGTAAGTCGTGGGTTATCTCACACTGAAGTTATGTGTAAGCCCGGTCTTTATGCAGGGATGTTATTTGGGTTGGGTAAATGGTAAAATTTGACCCATCCCGACCTTAATGGGTCGGGTTTAGTTTTTGAAACTTGACCCGAATAGCTATTCAGGTCGGGTTAGGATTTTAAGTGATCCAACCTTACCCGACCTGAAGATAATTATAAATATAAATTTGAACTTTTTACTATTATTTTTATAAAAATTTAAAAATAAATAAATAATATTTTTTTATTCTATTCAGGTTAAACAAGTTGGGTTTGGGTCAGGTTCGGGTTATAGTTTTCTTAACTAATATTGGGTTCGGGTTTGGCAAAACCCGACTTGGTAGCATCACTATCTTTATGGGTAATCAGATCGATATTTAACTATGGTAAGTTAAAGGTTTTTCATAGACCACTAATCAACTAAATATATTTAGGTGATTTTGGGCCAATGCGCAGTTACTTGAGCCCAAGCTATGTAGCTCGTCGAATTTAGATTAGCGACACACGTTACTTTAAGACTTAAGAAATAATAAATCCATGCAACAGCTCACATAGCCTACGACACACCTAAATTTTTCTTTCAAAATTTTATATTTTTAGTTTAAAATTTTATCTTATAAATATTTCATGGATAATAAAATTTGTATTTATTTTGGTAATTAGTCAATTACTTTTTTAAAAGAATTAAAAAAAATAAAACCTGACCCAAATCTGTAACATGGTTCATCACCTATCAAATTAATCTCACAACGCAAGTGAACTATATGTATGAACTCATGCTTTCTTTCTGAGTCATTTAATCGATTTACGTCTGACAACATAAGGGATCATATATAATTGCATGCATACATAATTAATACACTGTTATATTTTACATTTAACAATTAATTAACTATTTTAAGCAAACCCCCCATTTGTCATCCACGACCAAGAATTTTTTTTTTTAATTTTAAATTAAAAAATATAATTTGATCGTACAAGGAAGTGAAAATGTAGTTCAGTCTTGTTTTATCTAAAAGTAACCCAATACCTATTAAAAAATGCTAATCAAGCTCGACATGAACTGCTTATACCAACCCCTCACCTGATCCAATTATAGTTGACTCATTTATAATAATTTTATTTTTTTAATTATTTATTTAAAAATCACTAATGACATATTAAAGATGTATAAACTTTAAAATAATTAATTTGTATATCTTACCCATCAAATAATATTAAGATTTATTATATATCATAATAAAAAAAAATAAAAAATATTTATAATAACTTTATTTGTGTCGGGTCAGGTTGTGTCACCTAAAACCCAAACTGAATAGCTATTCGGGTTTTATTGTATACCACACTCAAGAGATAACCCTTCGAGGAAGGTTTATGGTTGTTATAGTTATATGTGATTGAGTAAAAAAGTCATTTGTATCTAAATTTGTAATTTTTATAATTACTTTCTATTTTGATAATTACTAGCTCTCAGCATTTTTATAAGTTAATAGATAAAATTATATAATTAATTAAAATTTTTTGTATTTACTTTTCATAATAAAGTTATTTTTAAAGTTTTCTAAATATTTGAATTAGGTCATGTTTAGGTATGCTTGGATTAGGTTGACAAATTATTATTTCTAAAACAGAAACATATTCGAGCTTCAAATAACCTAACCCGAACTCGACTACTTGACTTTCTCAACTAACATTGAGTGTTGATAACAATGCCTCTTATTTAGTGTCATTAGCATTCAAATCTTATTGCGTCATTAATAAACATAAGTAGCACATGTCATAGATGAACCAGACTCATCCCAACCCTAATAATTGGCATGGGTTTAATGCTCTAAATTCAACCTGAATAATTATTCGAATCAGGTTAAGGATTTATTTGTGATCCAACTCAACCCAATTAAACTTATCAAATATAGTTTTATATTTTTATTTTGAAATTAACCCAATAAATTTTTATTATGTAAGTTATTTAAACTTTTTATTTATTTATTTAATTTTATAATAAGGTTATTGTTTAAGTTTTTCAAATTTTTGAATTAGGTCATGTTTAAGTATGCAAGGATTATGTCGATAACCCAACTCAAGCTCGACAACTTGACTCTCTCACTAACATCGAGTGTTAATAGCAATGCATTTGATTTAGTGTCATACACATTTCAATTTTATTGCGCCATTTAGAGAAACAAACATCACGTCATAGATGAACTAGGCCATACCCAATTTTGGGTTAGTTTAGTTTTATAAATTTAACTTGATTCAAATTGTTATGATTTATGTGTGATCCCACTCAATACAATTAAAGCTATGTTTTATATTTTTATTTTGAAATTAACCCATTAAAATTTTATTATGGAAATAAATTTTTTACAAAGATAAAAAATATGTTTTAAAAAATTAAAAATTAGTAATTTAGGTCGATTTCATGTTATGACTATTTAGGTCGGGATCAAGGTTAATTAATTGGCCTATTCATTAGGTAGAGTTAGAGTTACTATTTCTTTAATGGTATTGGGTTTACTAAAATCTGATGACATCCATAACTAGGTAATTTTATTTAAATATATAAAACACCACAACTCATTCTTTTAATTATTTGAACCTAAAACGATCTATATGTATACATATATAAAGGTAAGCATTAAGTGTAATCCTCATATTTGTCTCAATTAATATTGTTAGTATCATAAAATTAATTTGCACACAACACGTGTAAATTTTATATTTTTTGTGACTCAAACTAAGATATTATTAATGCATAAATTTTATACAAAAATCAAAAATACTTATTCATTGTTATACATCCACATGTTTTTTTGTTATTTTCTTAATTTAAGTTTAGATTTATTTTATATATTAAATATATTACTGGCATTTTCCAACAAACACCTCTAAAGTATTTATTATTGTTTAAAAAGCAGTGTTACTTTAATTTTATTCGTGGCGCTTTGTAAAAAAGCGCCGGTGATTGTATAATATTAGTGGCACTTTTTGACCAAGCGCCGCTATTGATATTAATTATTGTTATTTTAAAAATAGGGCTTAAATTAGTTTGTGGCGCTTTACGAGAAAGCGCCGCCGATGAAATAATATCAGCGGCACTTTACATACAAGCGCCGCTGATAATATGTTAGTAGTGGCACTTTTATAAAGCACCGCTGATACTTCATCATTACTGGCGTTCCTTACTAAGTGTCATTTTTTATGTGCCGCTATTGCTCCGATTTCTCATAGTGAGCTCCAAATTTGCAGAGATTTCCATGCTATTATTACCACTTTAACCCAAGCACCCGTTTGAGCCCCATGGAGAATTCTACTTTGAAGAAGTATCCTTTACCCACATATACAGAGATCTGCTTAACAATGTCTCCATTAACTCTTAAATACCCTTGCTGTTGGAGAGCTACCCCTCCAAAATATATTGTATTCATTTGCCTATCTTTAATATTCCGCTCTTTTGGTGTTTCCAATGGGGTTCAAAAAAATTTAAAAAATTAAAAAATTATACTTATAGCATAGTTTACATGGAAAGTGGTGGCGCAGTAGAAGTTGTAGGCGTGCCCGCCATTGGTGATGACACAATTAATAAAGTGAATGTCTTTATTAATTTTTGTACTTCAAAATATACATATAATATAATTAAATAATATAGTAATAGTAATTAATATTACATTCAAACAATAAGGCAGATAAAAACGAACTCACCTTTGGGGTGGCATCCCCTGGGACGCCACTAATGCTTCAATATAAACCCTATGTTATAGAGGGGATTACCATGCTAATATATGTAGAGATTCTTCAATCCACTTGAATAAAAATCTTTATGGAGTAATAGGAGTGCCCTCCTTGATTGCACACTCTCAAACACCCAATCCGATCCTAGGCACTATGCACAAAGAAGGAATACGAGCTATCAATTCCTCGCTTAGGGAGGCAAGCCAACCACCAGAGAGGGGGAACGCGAGGTTGGAGAGATGCTTCTTGCTTATTAGGTTAGTAAAGAGTCGTTATGGTTTCCTAATCACATCCTTTATAACCTTCTTAGGCGGGCCTAGGGCTAAATGGACTTTCTGTTGAAACTCTATATCGGATTTTTAGAGGGTCTACTACAATGGGTATAGGCTCAATTACACTAAGCCCATAGAGGCTTAAGCCCTTATACACTCCCACATACATGACAGGTCAGCCCCTCAACTATCCATGTACGTCCCCGTGTGTGTACACTAATCCATTTTAGGCCCTACAAGGTGCGGATGCTAAAATCTAACACACACCTAGTGAGCGTGCACTACGAAAATCTGTCATTATTGATACGTATTTGCAACATGCACAAAAATTATCCATGATAGTTGTTAATTTTTGCAACAAACTTTTACGTATTGTTGATCTAATAATTAATGAACATCAGTGAAGTACGTCATTGGTGATGCAATCGCCCTAGTTACTGATAACCATTAGTGATGGAAGTAAAAGTTTGTCGCTGGTAATCCAATATATACCAGCCCACTTGCTCATCCCCACTATGAACGAACATGAGATACGGAATAAAGTCGGTCGTCGATGATCCCAAAGAAAAAGTACTACGCTGTATTGCTAGTGGGGTTGGCGCAACCACCCCAATTATCTTTTTTGATCAAGTAAAAGGAGCTCAGAACTTTCTTATTTTGACCATCCCCACTATCCTTTGACCCAGGCCCCGGCTCACCCCAGCCAGTTAAGCCATATCATGATCTCTAAACCCCAGCCAGTTAAGCCATATCATGATCTCTAACAATCTATCTGTTGAAGTGGGTCAATTGCCCCACATAGGCCCCATAGATAGTTGTCCAAATGTACCATACAAAACTTAACATCACCATAATAAGACTTTTATTTGGATAATGATACTCACACAAGGAGTCTACCTGAAGAAAACTTTTAATCAGCTTTTAATTAGAATAAATATGTGTGTCTGATCACACAAAATTCACTTAGGCTCATTTGTTTTAACTAACCAAAAATCAGTTAAAATTTTTTGTTGGGCGTATGTAAATTAATAGCTACATTAGAAACCAAATGTAGCTATTAATATAGGGCAATTGGGGCATTATTTTTCTTTCTTTTTTTTATTAAAGAAAACAATATTTATACACACAAACACTTAACAAAAATTCTCATATTATGAATTTTGGTTAAATTAAACAAGTAAGCCAAAGTAAACTTTTTATGAGGTCCACTTATTAAATTTAACCAAAAGTTATGTAGAAATTTTTGTTGGATATTGACGCCGTACAAATATTACAATTATGGGTAAACGTGGACCTGAACCCTTTTCGCAGCATTTTCATCTTAAAAATATGCTAAGGACACGGCATAGGCTACGTGATTCACGCGAACGCTAAAGTATTCTAGGTTAGTCAATGGCACGTTTTCTCTCATCAACAAAACAAAAAAGGGTTACGTAGCCAAAAAAAAAAAAAGAAGACACCGACTGAGATGTAAGCATCATGCCGTCACGCTCACGGGGAAAATACCAAATCCACGAGCTTCTCACGGGGAGTTTTCAGTTTTTCACCGTTATGTCCGGAACCTTCAAACGTTCTACCGAACGCGCATTTGAACGTCTCCAGTCTTATGCGCACTGTCCGCGCGTGTTTGATCCGTTCGGTTGGTTTTTCTTTTTAATTTTTTTCCTTCCGGCCGGCTGGTTTGGATTTCTCCATATCAACACCAGCCTGTACCAAAAGAACCAGCCCCTTGTAACCAAACCCTACTGGCACAAACCCTAAAGTAAGAATACGGTATGAAATAACTTATATCACATATTGGCATGGGCGGCTTGATACCTTGGGTACTTTTAGGCAATTGTCTAATGACATATTACAATTAAAAGCTTATTATTAAATAAAAAATTATTATTCACCTCTAGGTCTTCTATGTTTTCTATTGTAGTATGTATTTTTCTTTCCGATTAAAGGCCCACCTTGTCATCATTTCTTCAATCAATGTATACATTCTCATATATATATATATATATATATATATATATATATATATATATATATATATATATATATATATATATATATATATATATATATATATATATATATATATATATATATATATATATATATATATATAAATAAAAGCAAGCCCTGCATGTTGGTTACTTTAATTAACATGTAACATGTTATTTAGTATGTGGGACCCACCTGCTGTTGAGCCCAAGTATGCACTATGAGATCATGTTGACATGGCGTCTCCTATTTTACCTTGATCGAATCATGTGCAAAGCCTTATTTGATGGCACTGAGGACGAACCAAAATATTTATGGGTTGGGTTGATGTTGGACCGGGTTAGTGACGGTCCGTACCGCTTAATTGACTACGCGGCTTTGTCCATCTGGCTGCGGCCGCCAAATTCTCGAACTTCTCCATGGAAGCTTCTGGCCAATCTATCAGAAACAACAGAGCTGCTTCCTCCTTTCTTTCTTCCCAAACCGACATCAGAGGACCGAGCAAAATGTATAAATATGTCGATGCTTGTAACGGATATGACAGTAGCTTTTCATTGTCCATTGCATTCACCTGCTTGTTACGTTTTCTGTATATAGAGGACAACTTTCTGAGTATAACTAGCGCTAGTTAGTTCGATCATGGAAACGATGAAAGAAGCAGTTCCATGCAGTTCGCCCCAGCGGTCAGCGGGAAGCACAAGTGACAGGGAGCCCTCCTTGCCCAAATCAGCCATTGGGAAGCTGTGCAGGAAATTGTCTCCCAAGAAGAACAAGAAGCCTGAGAAACTAGCAGACCTGGTTGTATCCGCCAATGCCCTGAAGAAACAAGTTGATTTCGAAAGGGTTTTCGAGTACTTTGACGAAGATGGTGACGGAAAAATTTCGCCGGACGAGCTGAGAAGCTGCATGCGAACGGTGGGAGAGGAGCTGTCACTGGAAGAAGCCGTGGCTGTGGTGCAGTGCCATGACTCGGATGGGGATGGGCTGTTAGGGTTGGAGGATTTTGTGAAATTGGTGGAGGTTGAGGGAGAGGAAGAGAAGAGGAAGGACCTGAGGGAGGCGTTTGGGATGTATGAAATGGAGAAGTCCGGCTGTATCACTCCCAAGAGCTTGAAGCGGATGCTGAGCCGGCTGGGCGAGAAGAAGAGCATGGATGAGTGTACAAACATGATTAGCCGGTTCGATCTTGACGGCGATGGAGTGCTCAGCTTTGAGGAGTTTCTGGTCATGATGGTCTGATGAGCCGTTGGAAATACACTATTGTTTGATTTATCTGTGCCATATAATGTATTGATTTTTTTATTTGTTATATATTCTATTTGTCTCAAATTAATAAATTTATTTGTTTTTTAAAATAAATTAATTTTAATTTATTTTAAAAAATTAAATGAAGCTATTAATCGAAGACAGATGAAGCACATTATTTGTGTATGTATAAATATTTGTACTAGGAACATTTCCTAGGGAGACATGTATATCAAACCTTTTTGTATGTTATTGGAATATGATATAGTCACAAGGGTCGGGAGATTAGGGGTGTTGGTGGCATGTCATGTAGGGTTTAATGGTTTGGGTGTTTGGTCCCCAACCATCTAACTTCGTGAAGATTTGGCTCCTCTTTAAGATTGGTAAAGGTGATGACATCTATATATGTGGTTCCATCTTTGGTTGTATATATATATTCTTCACTCATTAAATTCTTCCGTAACTTTTACAATTATTTCACATCATGGTATCCGAAAATAAATTGTCTAATTAATTTATTGGAATGCAGCTATATATTCCATCTTTTTTAAATTAATAGCCACATTTAATTTTTTTAAATTAACTAAAATAAGACTCCTCTATTCCCCATTTTTCAAAAGAATCTTCTAGTCCCTCCGTCCCATCATAAATGTCTAAATTAGAAAACTAAAATGATCTGATTTTGTTTCATTTTTCTTCCCGACAACAACCTTGTTACCGGCGGTTACCGGCGGCGGTCTGCCTATAAGCTAGTTGTGGCAGATCAGGGCCAAGAAAGTTAGGCTATAGGCCGAGCCTAGGAAGGCCAGCTTGCCGTAAAAGCCACAACTTTTGCCGCAGCTGTTTTACGGCCAGCATGGCCTCATCTCCGGGTACATAGGCCCAACGAGGCAAGATTCACCCTAGTTGGGTTGTTTCACCACCAAGATCTACGTGCTGGTCTCCCTTCATGGGTTTGGGCTGGTTACTTGCCAAGCATTGGTACCATTGGCGCTGGAGAAGAAAGAAGAAAAGGGGTGAGAACTTGAGATAAAAAAATAAATATAAAATGTGATAGGGATGAGAGATTTTAGAAAATATGCCCGGAAAACAGGGTATTAAGGAGTTTCTTGGGGTCCACACAGTTGTGTTCATTTTATTAATTGTGATTTGAACTTTATCTATGATATAACAATCCATGCTCGAGAAGCCTTAATTTTAAAAATTTGCACAAGCCAACCTTAAACCATGGGGTCAATATATATAAATGACTATAATTAAGTACTCAATCAGACGTTTCTCTTTTCATCTCATTGAATTTGGATTTGTACCAATTAACTTGATGTTAAGAATGCCTATCTTAAAGATGCTTACTCATATCCAATGAATTTGTCCATTTAAACCATCCAACCGTGACTTGCTGAGTTTTATTAGACAAATACACTGAACTATCATATTCCTTTCTTTGAAGTGGTCTTCCTATGATACTATTTACGTTTGTCAATTGCCACACTTCAAAGATCCTTCCCACCCTCATTGTGACGTTGTCTTCCTAAAGCGCATTATGCGCTCACGAACTGCAACTCAGTTTTCCAATTGTCCTTAGGGCCCGTTAGGGATTTTGGAAAAAAAAATTTCCAAGAAAAGTAACTTTTCTAGGAATTCAATAGAAATAAATATTTCCATGGTTAGAGGTTCATTTGAAAATTTTTCCTCAAAAATTATATTAATATATATTTTTAAAAATAAACTAACTAAATAACCACATTTATAAAGAATAACATATTTTGGTCCTTCGATACTTATTTTTTATTTGGTTAAGGGATCATTTTTAGTCAAGTCATTTGCATGATTGTGTTGTGAACATTCTAAGGGCCTATTATTAGGGTCCACATGGGGGTCTACATACTAATAATTAGGGTTTTAATTATGTTATAGTTAATAAGGGTATTTAGGTAATTAGGTTAATTAGGATATTAATACTTTCTTTTAATTATGCTAATGGGCCTTAGGTACTTGTTAGTGAGCCTACTTAGCTAGTCTATTTAAATATAAGGTCTATGCCCTAATTGAATTATTGTCTCTCCAATTATCTCTCATTCCTCTCTGCCTCTATCCCCTGTCCGGCAGCCATGCTGCTCCCTCTCCCCTTTCCCAGCCTTCTTGCACTGCTCCCCTCTTGTTACTAGCTAGCTAGACCATTGTGGACAACTGTCCACAACATTGGTATCGAAATTATTGATCCCCGCGAACCACCATTGTTAATTGATTGGATCGCCCTGACTCTGTCGGACCACCTTGCAAGGAATTTTGTGCGCTTTCATCGTCGGCTCTGCCCACCACCACTCTTGCCGGTTCCGCCTAGCCCAACTCCTCACCCACTAGACGAGACTAGTGCTGAAGCAATCGGCAGATAGGATCTGAAGGCTGCTGCGTTTGCATGGGCAGACATCACAGTCAGCCATGAGGAACAGGACAAGGGGCATACAACCTTCGTGATGTTCCAACCTTGCAAATCCCCATCCTGGCCAGCCTGCGCTCCCTCGCCTACTCCTCCGTCGAAGGGGCTGCCACTGAGTGCTGCCGCCGCAAGCACCAGCTCCGCATCGAGCCTCCACTCCATTTTCCCCGTGATGGCGACCCCAATGCCCCGCCGCCGTCCCGGCCCCCTCGCGACCCCCACCTTCTAGACTCCACCTCTGACCTCGTTGGCTCCCGCCTTGTCCTCCACAACTGCATCCAGTTACTCATCCGCACTGGCAACCTCGACGATGCCTCTACTACTGCCTGCAAGGCTGTCTTCTTGAACCCCCGGTCCACCGTCTTCACTTGCGACACAATTCTCTCGGCCATGCTACACACCCGCCTCATCTCCGATTGCAACAAGGAGATCTCCACCTTCCTCCAGAACGTCGGCCGCCTCCTTCTGTGCTTTGCCTTCGGACAGAGCATTTGCCGCCAGAAGCCCCGTCTTCTTCTTTCCCTCCGGTCGATCGACTCCATCTCGGCCTTCAAGCCTTTCTCCTTCAGGCCTTTTCCACTCTCTTGTTCTTTAGACTGGCGCCACGGCTTAGATTGGAGGACGCCACTTAGTCTCCACGCTCAGATCAGGAACACGGCCTCTGTCTTAGAACCGTTCATCCGAAAAATCACCACCCGAAGAAACTCGTCCTCTCACCTAGCGCTAGAGATCCCACAGGTTGGACTCAGCCCCACCGGCATCTGGTCGGGTTGGTTTCCCTCCTGGGCAAATTTTGACTATGGAACTGTCATGGGCGAGCGATGGGTACGTGCCTCCCTTTGTTCCGACAGCCCACTCCGCAGCAATCTGCCCATGGCCTCCAACACTCCTGTCAGCGACCTGAGCCGCCCCTCCAACGACCTGTTTTTGGCGATCGAGAAAGCTATGCTAGGAGTGGCAAGCGTTCTAGAACGTTAAACAGGGGATCCTAGATGAGCTTCTGGTGGTTCCCTCTGTTCGATATATTGATCATGTCTACAACAGAAGCAAGGACTGCGATGTTGGTGCCTTTCTAGCAGCCGCCCCATCGCCAGAACTCCGACCTTCTTCACTGCCGCCTCCATTCTCTCAGCCTTCCACCAGAACGTCAGCTGCCAGGACGATCGCCTTATTCTCCTCTGCCTGATCATCTCCCTGTTTCACTATCAAAAACAGCGGAGGCTATCTTTCAGCACTCAGGGTCTCCGAAATGTCCGCCATGGCTGCCTCTCGATGGCCACCCATCCAGCCATCGTCGCCATTGCAAGCTATGGCTGCCAGAATTTTCCTGTCTTCCGGTGAAATCGTCTGCTACTTGGGTGTCTCTGGTGGACGCCATGGAAGGAGATCAGAGGAGCCGAGTTTGAACAAGATCTTCCGGGAGAGAGCGCTGATCTTGCGGGATTTTTCTTCCCGTGTGGGTTCGATGTCCACTGGCCACAATTGGAGATTCTCCTTCTCCTTCGCTTCTTAAACGCTTAGAATGAAAGAGGACCACATTGCTGCTGTCGTCTGCATTGAGGAGGTCTTCATCGTGCTCAAGTGGGCATGCTCTATGATTGAGCTATGCACCAGCGGAAGCCGGATTGCCGCCCTCCTGATGGCCGATGCTCACTCCCACGAGTTCCGGACTCTTGTAGGGGGACTGGCCGAGGTGTTTGGTCTCTTTCCTTCGCGGTCACTCGGCTTCGTCGAGGATGTGAAGTCAAGCGAGGCGGAGATGACATCGGTACCAGCTGTCCGCAAGCTGATCGATGAGTGGTGCAAGCAGGATGCCCTCTGTGGGCCAACTGATGCCCTCTATGGGCTAACCATGATGCTGTCTGATGCCCTCTGTGGGCAGTCTTGGGGTGTCCTGTAGCCTCTATAATGACCCCCCTTGTTGGAGACCTGTGCAGGCACTTCCCATCGTCGTGCACCCAACAAGCTAAGCCGCTCCTTTGCTCTGCCGCCTCTTTCATCTTTCGTATATGCCACCCGCAGCTATGCCTTACCCTTGGGTTCAATTAACTACACTCCCCTCATGTTCATATTGGCTTTTGCACGTCTGGTTTTGAGTAGTGACCCACTATCTCCATCATTCTGCGCGCTCATCCATATTTCCAGACTGGCTGTTCACAATGGAGCTATGGTGGGCCCAATGTTTGGAGTTTTAGGTCACCTCGAGGACGAGGTGATGCGGAAGCGGGGTGAAATATTGTGAACGTTCTAAGGGCCTATTATTGGGGTCCAGTGGGGGTCCACGTGCTAGTAGTTAGGGTTTTAATTATGTTATAGTTAATAAGGGTATTTAGGTAATTAAGTTAATTAAGATATTAGTACTTTTTTTAATTATGCTTCCATTGATAATTGTGATCACTTAGATAACCCTAAGAATTTTAAATTATAAAATAAATTTACCTAAATACACATAGCTAGTATATTTTCATGATATTAGTTAATATATATAAAATATATTATTATCTTCTAACCATACCTTACACAAGTTGGATAAGATCGCGTCTAGCTGGAGTCCATCCATGACCAAGGCCCGTAACCGCTTTGAACATGGTACATAAAAGCACTCCAATTTTTTTATACAGCTTCTTCTTATATACCCTTTTTAGAGTAAGATGTGAACCAATCACAAAGATAGTGAGGAGAGTGTTAACAGACTCTTCTCATATTTGACTGAGTCTCTCTCACGATCTCCTGTATCTCTCACACTCTCTCACGATCTCCTGTATCTCTCACACTCATCAGCATCAGCAGTTACAACTGTATATGATGTATCTTCTCTTTATATACCATGTAATCACTTCACTGTAATTTTGTCCAAGATAGTTAATACAACAGATTTCTCTTCTCGTCATCATCTCTTCTCCTCTGTTTTCTACATGGTATTGGAGCCTGGTCCATTCCATGGCCTCCTCCTCAGCCACTTCTGCCTCTGACAAACAGTCACCTACTCACTCAAACATTCTACCCACCACACCCTCATATCTCCCTTATCATCAAATCCAATCCCTCATTTCTACAAAATTGGACACCACCAATTATCTCTTCTGGAAAACTCAGTTCCTCACCATTGTCCACAGCCATGATGTAGCCAGCTTCCTAATACTCGATTCCCCCCCACCTCCGGCCACCACCCAATCTGCAGATGGAACCACCCAAAGCAATCCCGCATATTCCCACTGGTTCCGTACTGATAACCTCATAAAGACATGGCTTTTTGCCACAATCTCCAAGGAGGTTGCCGCCTATATCATCCAATGTAACACTGCAGCAGAAATCTGGACCTCCCTCGATCGGATATTCTCCGCTCAGTCTCATGCCCGTCTTCAACTTCTTCGTCACAAATTGCACAATACAAAGAAACAAGATCGCAGCATCACTAACTTCGTTGCTCTCCTCAAAAGTGTTGCCCACTCTCTCGCACTCATCGGACATCCAATGTCGGATTCGGATCTCATCTCTCACACCCTCTCCGGCTTACCTTCCGATTATGAGAATTTTCGCATAGCAATCTCTGTCCGCTCCACCAGCATCTCTTACGATGACTTCTTTGTATTGCTGCTAGCTCATGAGTCACGCCTGGAAGAGCTTAACTCCTCATATGCTGGTCTGCTACCTTCTCCTCCCACGGCACTATTTACCTCCACGACCTGCTTCCCCCACTCTTTTCAGCGTGGTGGACCACGACCCCTGCGAGGCCAACCTCGCGACAGAGGTCGCACCAACATCTGCTTCCCCTTTCATGTCCCCCGACCCTATCAGGTTTCTTCCTATGCTCCACCATGGTTAGCCCCTTCCATCCACAGCATAGGGGTTATATGCCAGATTTGTGAAGGCTTAGGACATGCAGCAGATCATTGCAAATTCCGTCACATGAGCGACTACTCTACTCCTACCGTAGCTCCACCCTTTGCCGGCCACACTCTTACATTGCC
Source organism: Saururus chinensis (assembly GCA_035235625.1). Classification (NCBI taxonomy): domain Eukaryota; kingdom Viridiplantae; phylum Streptophyta; class Magnoliopsida; order Piperales; family Saururaceae; genus Saururus; species Saururus chinensis. The sequence goes on from CP141140.1 coordinate 57,677,114, forward strand.
ACAACAATGGGTCACCAACACAGGAGCCACACAACACATGGTGGCCGACCAGACTTTGCTTCACGACTCCACACCCTACTAGGGTTCTAAGCATGTCGTCAATGGTAATGGCTCCACCTCCAACATTACACAAATTGGTAACTCTTCTATATCTATACCCCACAAATCTTTCAACCTTCAAAATGTTCTTGTGCCCTCATTGTCTACCAATTTGTTGTCTGTCTCTCAGTTTACCAAGGAAAATAACTACTACTTTGAATTTCATAAATGGGGTTTCCTAATCAAAGATGCATCCACTCAACAAGTTCTTCTTCACGGTCCAGTTAAAGATCACCTTTATCACATTCCTCACGGTCCTCAGCCTTCCTCTCCACAAGTTTGGCATACAAGACGTACACCCATGGATCTCTGGCATGTTTGACTTGGTCATGCATCTTTTGAAGTTATCTCTGTCCTTCGTCGTAGGCGTTTAATTTCCAATGTATCTCCGTGTAATTTCAGTTTTTGTACAAGTTGTGCAATAATGAAAAGTTCTCGTCTTCCATTTCCACACAGCAGCTTCTTGTCCACAAAATCACTCGAGTTAATTTATTCCGATGTTTGGGGGCCTTCTCCCATCACATCAGTAAATGGGTACCGATATTATGTTGTCTTCATCGATAGTTTTTCTCGTTACTCCTGCCTTTTTCCTATCACCCATAAATCCGATGTTTTTCAAGTTTTCAAACTTTTTCATCATACCATTGAAAAACAATTAAACCATAAAATCATAAACTTTCAAAGTGATAATGGCGGTGAATTTTGCAACCATCCCTTTTCCAATTATCTTCGTTCTCATGGTATTCATCACCGCCTGAGTTGTCCCTATACCCCCCAACAAAATGGAACTGCAGAACGGAAACATCGTCATATAGTAGAGCTCGGCCTCTCTATGTTGCACTACTCCTCTGTTCCTAATTCTCTCTGGCCAAATGCTTTCCTCACAGCCGTCTACCTCAGAAATAGACTTCCCTCCTCCACTCTCAACTTTGATTCCCCCTTCTATCGCCTATTTTCCCACCATCCCAATTATGAGCATTTGAAAACCTTTGGGTGCTCCTACTTCCCATATCCCCATCCCTTTAATTCTCACAAACTCCAGCCCCGTTCCACACGCTGTGTTTTTATTGGGTATTCACCCCAACACAAGGCATACAAGTGTCTCAACCCTACCTCTGGCCAAGTTTATATTTGTCGCGATGTTCATTTTAATGAGCTTGAATTTCCATACAAGCTGCCCTCCATATTTAGCACCCCACCGGTCCCACCAACACCCATTATTCTACCTGCTCCACTTCAACACTCAGCAATTCCCATTACCAGCCAAGTCTTGCCTCATTCCCCCTCACGTCTTAATTCTTCTCCAATTCCAATGCATGCACCCACCACCACTTCCCCAATAACCAACTCTCCCATTATCATTCCCCACTACAATGACGTTCCCACCACCCCGATCAACAACATCCCAGCCTCCCCCCAAAATCCATCTCTCTCTACCAATCCGCACTGCCCACCCTTCACTAATCCCCAACGCACCCACCCAATGGTCACTCGTCTCCAAGATGGAACGTGGAAACCAAAGCTTTTACTAACAACATCTTCTAGTTCTCATCTGCAGGTTCTTACCACATTCTGTCAGGCTTCAAAAATCCCCGCCTGGTTGCAAGCCATGCAAGCTGAATACACAACCCTTCTCTCAAACAACACTTGGGTTCTTGTCCCACCACTGCCACATCGCACGATCGTCAGAAACAAGTGGGTCTTCAAAATAAAACAAAATTCTGATGGCACCATCGAGCGTTATAAAGCACGCCTAGTTGCCAAGGGTTTTCATCAAGAGTATGGCTTGGATTACAACGAGACGTTCTCTCCTGTCATCAAGCCGACCACATTGCGCATTGTGCTCAGCCTCGCCGTTACCTTCAACTGGCCCATACAACAACTTGATGTTGCCAATGCATTCCTACACAGAAACCTCCAAGAAGATATTTATATGGATCAACCACCTGGATTTCGGCACCCACAATTTCCTACGTATGTATGCAAGTTACAAAAGGCACTCTACGGCCTAAAACAGGCACCACGAGCCTGGTTTGCAAAGTTCAGCAACTTCCTCCTCTCCTTTGGCTTCCAAAGTAGTCGTGCAGATTGCTCCCTTTTCATTCACCGTTCCCCACAAGGTGTTATCCTGTTGCTTCTCTATGTTGACGATATTCTAATTACAGGTAGCAACTCTACTTTCATTCCTGGCCTACTTCACCAACTTCATTCACAATTTTCCATGCGAAATCTTGGTGACCTGAAATATTTTCTCGGCCTCGAGTTCCTGCGTACACCCAGTGGTCTTCACATTAGCCAACCCAAATACGCTGCCTCCATCTTAAAATTAGCCAACCTTGAACACTGTCAACTTGCCCCCACACCTTTCACCACTAAAACTACACCTGATCCCGACCACCCACTCCCCAACCCAACCCTCTACAGCCAGCTTGTTGGCAGCCTCCAATACCTCACATTCACTCGTCCGGATATATCATTCAGTGTAGCCAAAGTTTGCCAAAAGATGCATGCTCCCACAAATAAAGACCTCATTGCAGCAAAACGAATCCTCAGATACGTCAAGGGCACACTCCACCATGGTCTCACCTTCACACCGTCACCTTGCCTCAATCTCCATGGCTTTTCCGACACGGACTGGGCAGGAGATCATCTTGACAGGCGTTCAACAACCGGTAATTGCTTCTTCCTGGGAGACAACATTATATCATGGCAGGCAAAGAAACAACCTACTATATCTAGATCCAGCACTAAAGCTGAATACAGGTCCCTTGCTACTGCCTCAGCTGAAATGATCTGGATTGAATATGTTCTTCAAGAAATTGGAATCCAACTCTCAGGCACACCATCTCTCTTCTGTGACAACCTCAGTGCTACCTATTTAGCCAAAAATCAGGTCTTTCATGCACGATCAAAACACATTGAATTGGACCATCATTTTGTCCGTGAACGCATTCAACTTCAGCGACTACACCTACACTATGTTTCAACGGATCATCAGCCTGCAGATTTACTCACCAAAGGCATGTCCACTTCTCGCCATGCTATGCTAACATCCAAGCTAAAGCTCGCTCCACCATCTTCAACTTGCGGGGGGCTGTTAACAGACTCTTCTCATATTTGACTGAGTCTCTCTCATGATCTCCTGTATCTCTCACACTCATCAGCAGTTACAACTGTATATGATATATCTTCCCTTTATATACCATGTAATCACTGTTGGTTTTGACGTGATATAAAAGTAGGCTGGTGTTGATCCGTTCGAACGCCCTGTCGCCCGTTCGAACGGGGTCGGCCTAACGGATTTCGAAAAAAAATCAGTCGCGATGATTTACGCGACGATTAAAAGGAGAGCCGTTTCGGCTTCGGGATTTAAACACGGACTTATCATTATTCTTCAACGGGACGAACAGAGACTTTTAACAGAGAGAAAACAAGAGACGCTCTTTCTTTTTTTGATTGATCTTTTCTCTGGTTTTTTTCGAAGAGAAAATTCCTGAAAATCACTCCCTCTATTCACTCTGGATTTCTGAGTTCTTCACTGAGCAGTAGAGTCTACCCCGATTGAGATCCTGCCTGTTTGAGTGGAAGTGCACCTTCAAACGGGCTGTGTGGTTCGTTGTATCTCAGGAATGAAACGCTCTGGAACGCCTGTACACAGAGGGCAGCGTATCTATTTCAAGGTCAGCGAGTATCGCACCTCGAACCTGGTTCATAAATTTCTCCTCTTTCTGGTTTTTAATTTATATACATATATATATTTGAGGATATATATTTATGTGTGATGATTTACATGTTATTGTGATTTGTATTCAATCTGCACAATATTTTGTAGTAACCACAACAATCACTTCATTGTAATTTTATCCAAGATAATTAATACAACATATTTCTTTTCTCGTCATCATCTCTTCTCCTCTATTTTCTACAGAGAGTCGGTCTGGGAAAAAAAAAATTTAAGCAAGTTGATAGATATATAAGAAGTAGGTAAGACTAATCAATATGTAATCGGTTTTATGGCACAAACGATACGTGTTCGTTGACATTGAAAACACTTGTTACATTTTTGTCTGCACTTGTTTTTGTCTCGATAGAAATGAGTGCTTCCTACAAAATAATATAATCCCTACCGTGCAAACAAAGGTTTCAGCCAAAAGCCTATAACTTGAAGGAAGAAGGGAAGAGTAATACTGAGAGAGAGAGAGCTGTCTGGTGAGGCACTGGCTTTTCGTTCTGTTCCTTGTTCACCGTGATCAGGCATCAGCTCAACTTCTCCGTCCCTGAGCAAATTAAAAGAACTATCTATAAGGACATCAACTTGAGATGGCCACAGCTGCCTCTCACGCTCAAGTTCCTGTCATCGACTTAGGCGGCTATGACGACCCCTCTGGGAGGGCGGCGATCGTGGAGGAGGTCCGGAACGCGTCGGAGAGGTGGGGGCTGTTCCAAGTGGTGAATCACGGGATTCCTCTGAACACATTACAGGAGATGCTTCAAGGGGCCCATGCTTTCCATCAGGACGCCGACGAGAAGGCGCGGCTGCCACTGCCAGATCCGGCCAAGAAGGTGAGCTACGGCAGCAATCTCAGCCGGGACGCAGCTCGGCCAGGATCGAAAAACAGCCTGATCCTTGAGATGGCCCCGGAGCCGCTAGCACCAGGGGACCTACCACTTTCTTGCAGGTTTGTTCTGTTTTTTCTTTAACAGATCTATTTTTAGCAAATGAATTGGATCCTACCAAGATCTCTTTGGAGCTGCATTGGGCCCCTTAAATTATTAGGTATGCTTATCCATTCGGGAAGATCATCGTCAACACAAATCCATGTTGAACACATGTGGATAGGGTTGGACGCATCTAACCCGACCATGTTCTATGATCATGCACATGGAGCTTCTAATATAGTAATGTTAGGTCTGTCCGCCTCACTTATAAGTATATATTGTACCTATGTACTATGTTAGGAGCCTTGTGTAAGTATAGTCACGGGCGCTAATAGCGGAGCTGGTTGAAAAACATTTTTAGGTGGGCTTTGATATAGGTCCACTAATTGTGGCACATGTTGAACAAAATAGAGTTAAGTACAAGTTTTTAGTATGCTACGCGTACCTTATTCTTTCTCTTTAGGCCCACTTGATGTAGAAGCAGAGTTTTGGGTTCGAACAAGTATGGGCCGTTCACATACGAGCCTGACCATAGAGGCTCTATAAAACTACCCCTCAACTACATCATATTTGTTAAAATGAGTATTCATGGGAATCGTAAAAGGAAAATTTACATAACATATTTAGTGACTATATTTTCTTCAATATATGCACTAAACAATGTCAACAAACTAAATAGATAAACAAGAAAATAAGGTAGGTTCAAACTATGTAGCAGTTGGCCACTGGTGCTGGAGTAGGAGGCCAATGGTAGTTGACAGTTGGCAGTTGATTGCCAACAACTGCATGCTTTAAACATGCTTTATTTTCATATTTATCTATTTAATTTATTGAGATTATTTAGTTTTTATACTAGAGAGGTATAATCACTCAACATGTTGTCTTATTGCCTCTTTTACTACACAAAAGTTGGTTATCGATGATTAGTTGTTAGTTATTATTAGTGCCATTAATGAAAGATTGAGGTTTGTTTGGTACTAAAAAAAGTTCAAAATCAAGTAAAAAAATGACATTATTGGTTTTGAGTAGTTGAATATTTTTTTGGGTCCGTTTTTTCATACTAGAGGTTATAGAGAATAATTTGAATCTTTAAATGGTTCTATTGATTTGTCGTGTCAAATCTTGTGAAGGAGGAGCTGGAGGAGGAAATAAGTGGAGGAGGAGTAGGAGGAGGAGTGATGTAGACCGATGTTTACACAAGCTAAATTGAAGAGAAAAATATAAAAAAAACTAACTAAAACATAATTAAAATAAACTAATTTTTTATTCTAATTTATGAATTGACAAATAAGGGCAAACCTCTACATATTTATAGGCAATTGGAAATCTTAATCATAATATTAATAGAACTTCTAACTAAAATGGGCTTATAACATTAGCCTAAACCCAATACAAATAAATTTCTAATTATATTAAAATAGCATCATTAATAATTGAATCCTAACTATAATAAACTATGAAGGCAGGATCTAACCCCTAGGGTGGGCCATAACATTCCACCTTGCTTCCGCTCCACCTCGTCCTCAAAGTGGTCGTTGATTCTTGTATTACCAGTGAAAATATGTGCTTGGGCCTACCAATGCTCTGCTTGAAATATGTGCAAATAAAAGTGTGGGAAGTTGTTGTAGACAACTGGTGCAAAAGCTAACCTTGGCATGACAGCCGAGCCCAGGCAGTCTCATGTAAAGTTCAACTGGTGCAAGTTTTTTTTCTGCGGACGTCAAGAAACCAAAACATGAAAGGACATTGGCTGAAATAAGGGAAAAAGTCCCGATTGAAATAGGGATACCAAATACAATTTGTTGTGGGACTTGGGCCAGGAAGCAAAAGACTAGTTAAGGATGAGTCCGTTGGAACCTGGAAGCCGAGGCTAAAATAGAGTCCTCTCTAGATCTGAAGAGGAACAATCTTGATGGTGTATGAAAGGGCCAAACCAGAAGAAGGAGGTCGGGGCTGTTGGGGCTAAGCAGTAGACGGTAGAAGAGCCTAGGAGGCACTGTCTATGGTTGTGCGGGATGGAACATGGAGTGCTAATAGAAATAGAGAAGCAGTCCAGGGAAAGGAAAATGCATCCGTGAGAAGATCGAGCTGCGATAGTGTCTTGGGAGGAGACTTGTAGGGTCTATTGGAGGAGGCTGTTGCGAAAATAGACAGTGCAAGACAATGCTCGAGGTAAGCTACTTCAAAGGAGAGCCCTAACTCGTCAACCAATAGATTTCTCAGGATGATGATTGTCTAGAGGGACAAGAGGGCTTCATGGTGCAGAGTAAAGGTGTTGTCATAGTTGTTGACACAACCCGTCTGAGTTGGACAAGTAGAGTGGCTTTGGGCGGCGGTTTACCTCTGTTGCAGAGTAGAAGTACTTCACCTGAGGGTGCTCAGCAACGCCCTCCTATAATTCCCACGCTAAACGCTCCAAGATGACTGCCGTCACAACCTCTTTCTCTTCCTCAAGGAAAGGTCCCTCCTTGCTATGCTTGGCACGTGTAGTAGTGGTGGAGGAGGAGCTCCAGCATGGGCTGTTGGTGCGGGACCAACTGTGGGCCCAATTATGGGTATTGTTGACGAGGCCGTGGTTGGCAAGGTAGGGACAAAAGTCATTGTAGACGGGGTAGTCGAAGTAGTTGCAGAGGGGGTCCAGGTTGAATGGGTGGGCAAGTCCTAGATGTGGATCCGGAGACCATCACATTCTAGATTAGCTGGAGTGGCGGTGGTTGTGTTAGCTTTGGCCAACCGGGGGTGGAGGAGGAGGATGATGAATAGGAAGAATGCGGTTGAATCGAGTTGACAATGAACTTGAGCGAGGCTAAGGCACCCATAACCTTGTTGAAACAATGGTGGAGCTCTAAAGATTGGCAGCCATGATTAGGAGGGTAGGGAGGGTTGTAGGAGGTCCAAAATCGAATGCTTCAATACTAGTGATCATGTAGACTGATGTCTATAAAAGCTAAATTAAAGATAAAAACATAAAAAAATAACCAAAAGATAATTAAAATAAATTAATTTTTTATTCTAATTTTTGAATTGATCAGGTAGGGCATAACCGCTACATATTTATAGGCATTTGAGATCCTAATCCTAATGTTAATAAAACTTTTAAATAAAATGGGTTTCTAACATTAGCCTAAACCCAATACAAATAAAATTTTTAATTATATTAAAATACCATCAATAATAATTAATTCTTAATTATTTTAAACTATAAAGGTGGGACCCCTAGGGCGGGTCATAATAAGAAGGCACCAGAGTTGGAGGCAAAGCTAGAATAAGAGATAGTGGCATAGGGAGGGAGTATTATAAGTGGGTTAGTGAAGTGAAAGGGATGAAGAGAAGGGATGAGTAATTCAAACATTTCTTGCCACATGTGTAAGGCGTTCACTTGTTGGCAGGGCAATTTTTAAGAATAATTAGTAATTGGTGACATTTTATAAAATATGTTGTAGTTGAGGGCTATTTTTTGTAAAATGTTCCTGAATAAAGCCTGAGGATGACTTAATTCGCTTTTTTAAAGAAGGACCCTATTACTTAATTTTGTAAGAGGAGCCTATAAACCATGGAAAACGAGGATGGTAGGTAAAGGTGTTGTGCACTATCAAATTGACAATTTGTGTTGTGCACTATCAAATTGACAATTTGAAGGCCATGACAAAGGGGGTGAGCCATTCCTTAAAACGACCCTGCCGCATGTATTAAGATGTTCCCCATCGACAGCTTCCATCTCAGTGTACAAAATTCACACACTATACGAGCACCAATATTCGAAATTTTATGACACAACTAGGTTTTGAAGGTTTTAAAACTATTTGAGAGGAGTCTGACTCATAGTTTTTATGGAGTAAAAAACTGAGTTGTGTATCAAAATTTGAATATTTTATACAAAAAGTTTAGTTAAATTATAGAATAATAAATTATTATATTAGGTGAAAAAATATAAAAATTGTGCAAAAATTTCATTATTTTTAAATAAGACTATTTCATTTAAGTGAAGTTAAGATAGTCTACTTAGTATAAGACTAAAACTACAATTAACTAGTATTATTTTATAAAGAATGCTGAACCTATACTAGAATCTATTTAACAAAACCCTATATTGGTTCTTGATTGGATAGAGAAAAGCATGTCTCAAATGATAATAGGAAGGCCCACTCTTTTTTATTCAATTAAAACCAAATTTAAAATTTTGTTAAGCATATTCTGTTGTAAGGGAATTATTATTTTATAAATATAATGTATAAATTTTGAAACAAATATATTATAGAAGAGGAAGTCTATAGAGTTTGACTGGGAGAGTAACTCAGTGAGTCAATGGAGTCAATAATAAAATCAAGTTACTTTTGAGTCACCATAGAGTTTGACTTGAAAAACTAAGGATAAAGTTAACTGGGGAAGTTTTTAAGAGTCGAAATGGAGTTTTAGAACTATTAATAGGAGAATAGGTCTAGCTTTATAAACTATATTTGTGTTTTGAAGTATGATTTTGAATTCCATTAGTATATACCCCCTTCATCCTATATTAATATCTCCACTTGCAAAAAAAATTATTCTATATTAATAACTCTATCTTCTTCCATTTAAGTGATTAGATATTTGAAAAAGAGTATCATAAACTTATTTCCCCTTCTCCTAGATGTGAGTTTTACTATTTAATAAAAAATATTATTATTTTAAATAGAACTATTAATATAAGATAGAAGGAGTACATTTTGATATGAACAAACAATATTCTTTTTTTAATTTTTTGGCATTCTATGTGGGGTAGCAGCCTGAGCGAAAATTTAGAGTGATGGGACTACCTCCCCTCCTCCCCCCACCCACCAAAAGAAATAAAAGAAAAGGAAAAAAGGTAGCATATGCAGCCGATTTAAACCTAATGATGCTCCTATCTTTTTTAGCTTCCCTTCACCATATTTGTTCCATTGCCTGAAATCACCTCCAACGGATACCAAATGCTTGCTAAATGCTGCAGCATGTGGAGAATTGATGATAATGAAGGAAAACCGTAAAAAAACACACAGCTACACGCTTGTGGAAAATTATTAGATGACTGAATTCTTACCTGCTTTGGCATTCAATTCGTTGTAGAAGTCTCTGCAATAGAGGGAATTTGGTCACTATGTTGCTAGACGACGAGATTCCCGTACATGTGATAGATTAAGAAGCATTTCTCCCAACTCTTCAATGCATTGCAACAATATTGTGGCTCGAGTTGAAGTTGTTGACAATCTAACACTGGATGATTATGAAAAAAATAATGAGGAAAAACTTGCATATATCCGCGTTACAATTGGGGAACACATCTCTGTGCAAAGTTCTTCACTGTTAATTAGCCATTTTAGCATTGGCCATCTCTTAAATGTATTACATCAAACATCTAAATACAGGGCAATGGTTGGTGTAATTGCAATCGTGTATGGAATTGGGAGATGAAGAAACAGTTAGCACGAACGATTTTACAAGCTGACAGTCAGCCGCCTGCCTCTACCTCTTCCATTTGGTTTGGTAGTGAACTGGTGCATAGGGAGTTTTTGGAGGATTGGGAGGTTTTTATAGTCTTGTTAGTATGCACCCCATGCTTGACGATGCATGTGCACAGGATGCATATGGGCCGCACAATTTTCATCTAGGGGCCATTAATACTTAGGAGGTAGGTGAGTTTGAATCACTGCCAGCCCCCTTAAAATCAGGTGGCACTAGGTACATATTTTTCAATATACAACTAGGCTTATAATAACTTTTCCTTTTTATTAACAGACTAGACATATAAGTACATACTTTTAATAGAATTAAACATCGTAAAACCCGCATTCACCAGTGATCATATTGAGGCAAGATATAAATGAATGTAATGGTCCATAAATCAAGCGAGCAATTTCTTAATGTTCCGATTAGAGAGAAATGACCCCTGCAAGTAAGAAAGTGTATTCCGATTTATTACGATCAGAATTCGGTAATATAATAAAATTTGTCATAGCTTTGTTTTGTTGCTTACTAGCAGAGACACATTGCTCGAGTATGTGAATCACATTGGAAGGCTAGGGCAGCTTCTATTCCAGTGCATGTCAGAGGCTCTAGGATTGGCACCCGATCACCTAGAAAGATTGCAATGTGTAACTGGACTAAGGGTCGCTGCTCACTACTATCCCCTATGTTTAGAGCCAGATGTGTCTCTGGGCACACCCCAGCATAGTGATCCATGTTTCCTCACAGTTCTTCTGCAAGATCAGATTGGTGGCCTCCAGGTTCTTCATCAAGGTATTTGGGTGGATGTTCTTCCCCTGCAGGGGGCTCTTGTTGTCAATGTTGGGGACCTTCTCCAGGTAAGTTTTCATAGTCACCATATACAGAGTACATATTCCTCTAGTACAACCTTATTAATATCTTACGGGATTAGCAAAATTAAGGAAGCATTTTTTATGATTTGCTCTGACAATGAGTAAAGTGTAAGGAATACATATAAAATATTAGATTTTCAAGATTGACGGTGCACAAGCTACAGTATATTAGTGTGAGAACCACTTGCGTTAACATGCACTAATATGTGTACCGTCGATCTTGAATATAAATACTTCTCGTGCATTCTTTACCCTCATCTTATGGTGAAAAATACTTCCCAAGTTTAATATGGTTACCATATCATAATTTTATCTTTCATTTCGTTTAAAGAAAAAACACCTCATAGGGTGACATAAGCGTATCCAATAATTACTCTAAGCAATGACCTTTACCAGTTTACTGAACAATAAGAAAAGGAGGAGATATAAACCTTACTCCAAAAGACAAAGCTAATGAAGAAAGTAACAACCAATTGAAAAATACAGAAACCGAGAAAATGAACGCAATTATTAAACTCTAATAATCCGTACGGCAGACCGGTCAAGAGCTTAGAGACCTCTGAGCAAGTGGTATTAGCAACCCATATTACCTGAAAATCCCTGAAACTGTGCTGGACATTGATAATGGAGACTATTGGGAAAGAATCTGATTCCACAATGAGGGGGGGAAATTTATATGCCATATCTTATCTAATTCCTTCCACTATATCATTGGCCTTTGCCACCATCTACTTGTTGATAAACCATAGTAGTGAGGAAAGCATAATTTTATTTGGCCATGAGAATTTTTAATTTCTTTCCGAATCTCCGTCTACGTTCAATTTACATCCAGAAGAAGGTCTAATTCAACAAGATTTGATGAGGCATGGAGCTTTCAAGTCCTTGATAGGAAGATTAAGTTTCTGATTGATCTGAAATTCAGATGAGGACGAAGGCTTCAGTGCAGGAGCAATGTGAGCCGTTAGACGTACCTGATCACATATTTCCCATATTATGTACTTATCTGACCACTTAATGTTATCAAACTTAGCTGCACAGTCCAGAGAACCCAAGAGATGAGGTGCATACTTTTAAAGTTGATTTCCACATTCCTTCTGTTCTAATTATAAAGAAAATATTCCTTCCGTCCCATGTTAAATGCTCATGAGATATATAAGGAACCTACAATTAAGAACAATTCCACTCCATCCACTCTGTTATGAGAATGATTACATTAGAATTTTATTTTGAAATTATGCTATTTAAATAGGATGTAGGGAGTATAAACTTGTTCAATATATATTGATCCCAAATTAAAATTTGGGGTATCAGGAAATGAAATATTAATATATTATTTTATATTCAACATGGCCCCACATATGCTAGCATCCACCAAACTTTGCACAGGAACACACATAAGTGGCACATCTACGTCCAGTTGGACTACAACCTGGTCTTCTATACCATGTTAGATAACTACTTATTTTCCAAAAGCTCGAGCTATTAAGAAATAAATTAATAACATATTTACTTCATATTCTAACACTAAGTGGAAAATGAATTATCAAAATATTTACTTTGTATTACAACAAAAACTATTTAAATGAATATATAATTTCAATCAAATTCTATTTACAGAGTTGATGTGATTGGACTTTTCTGACGGCCCAGCTTGCTAGCTCCACTAGTTTTATTTGCAATACAAGTCTCAAAAATTGGATTTTTTATATTGATGGTTCAAATAAATAGTAATATTATTTGATTTTTCAAGATCACGATTTCCTTCGATAAGTCTACTCTGACAATATAGGAAATGGGTGGCTGCTGCAGCTTATTACTAATGACAAAATAAAGAGTGCTGTGCACAGAGTCCTGACTAATAGATTGCATCCAAGGATTTCAGTAGCATGCCTTTTCTGTTCATATCGTTCCAAAGCTGTGCATGGCCCCATAAAAGAGCTGCTGCCTGTTAATGGTACATCTGTATACAGAGAACTCACATGTGCTGAATATATTGTCCATTATATGACAAAAGTGAAGGACTACACCTCCGCGTTGGTTGATTTCAGGACTTGATTTGGCGAGTTGAAAGTGAGTTGTATTATTTGATGAGATAATGTAAGCAAGTACTTTCTCCATTCTACATTAGTAGTTCTATTTGACAAAAAAAATTTGTTCCATATTATTAATTTTATTTTATTCAATTTAAGTGGTATACTTAAAAAAGCATATTATAAGCTTATTTTCTTTTTTCTTAAATATTGGTTTCACTTTCACCAAATTAAAATTATTATTTTTCTAAATGTAGCTACTAATATATGATAGAGGAAATATCTCACAGCTTGGTAATTTTAGAACTTTAATTTTGTTTGGTTTGTTAAGATAAGAATAAAGGTTCCATCTTGATATCTCAAGGCTTAAGAGGCTGTAATGATCTCTGACATTCACTTTGGTATTGTCCCATGCATCTTTTGGGCCTGAGAACATGGTGGTGGTGGGGAGGCAGCCCAAGCCACTTTTTCCACTAAGCCTTGCACTCTAGGTTTGGGTGGCAATGGCCCAAACCATTGCCCACTTAGGGCGAGTCTAGCCTATGCCTGCTCATGGCCCACTAGGTTGAGGAGCAGGTTCAACACTATCTGCAGGCCCCTCCATGGGTTCTAGCAGGCTACCCCACTATTTTTATTAAAAAGGACTTGAAAAAAATTATTTTTTTTATAAATTACAAAGTGGAAGCTAGAATTACATCATTATAGAGTGAGTACATTTCAATTAGGTTGACACTCACCCACCTATCTATCATTTGTAATTATAATATAAAATCTTAAATATAAAATTAAATAAAAAATACATTGTGGACTAATTGATAGTCATGCTTTCTAAATCTTCTCCCATTTCCTCTTCTAAACTGAGAGCTTGTACCTTTTGTTCAACATCCAATCAATTTTTCATGCATACGCAAGGCTCCACCTCATTAGTAGTTACTTTACTTTGCCTATCATCTAATACCGTGCATCATGCACTAAAACTAAATTTTAATGCTATTGTGATGCTACTGTAAACATTGGGGGCCGGGTGGGGGGGCGGGGGATTAGTAAATCACAAGTTAAGATAGACAACACAAGATACTTCTTTTCATATGTTCACCATCAACCTAAAATATTTAAAATTCTAATTTCTTCTTCACTAAGAACATAATGAAAATTAGTTTGTAAATATATAGTTAATTCATTAGTGTTAGAAGTATATTTTTATTTATATTTTGAAATAACATCCAGGTATTGACTATTTTGAACCACAAGGCATAATTGAAGAAAAAGAAGAAATTGGTTCATTTAATAAAAAATGTATAAAGTACGCAAAGTAGTTTCTACCTTACAATATAGATCATCATTATTATTAATACAAGTACACATGTCTTCATGTATGCCATCTATTAATATTTGTACACCTTTTAATTTAAATATAGGATCCATTACATCTTCTAAATAGTATATCATAAGAATTTATTGAATTTTGTCTCCATTCCCTTTATAAGAGGTAAAAAAGTTTCATATTTTCTATACTTCAAATTCAGAAGTTATTTCAAACAAGTGTTCCTGAAATAAACAAAAACTAGAATAATAAACTCTAGACAATTATTTAGTTGCATCATAAAAAATAGATAAAATATTTATCAAACAAGTATAAATTATAAAATAACTTTCATTAAGTCCAAGATCAGGTCATTAGCTTAACAAATTATCAAAAATTTCTAATCCCTCATATGATTCAACATTAGATAAGTGTTATTCCACCTATGATGAATATTTAATTGAAATTTCATATATTTCTTTTTATACAATCTACACAGTTATCTAAATTCTTCTATTCTAGATGGTAAAAAAGTAATATGTAATAAAGTATCTTTAATTAATTGAAAATGTGGTTTAATTATATAATCTATTTTGAACAAATAGATTAATTATGTGACATACACACCTAATATGAAACATAAGGGACTACTGTGTTAATATGATCACAATGAGATTTTAAAAGTTCCACAATGAAATTATTATTACAAGTATTATTTAAAATAATAGACATAATTTTATCTTTAATAAAAAATAATTTAAAATAGAAATCCATAGTTTTTCAATAATCAAAGTAGAATGAAAATTTTTATAATATTGAAATGAATTATTTTCTTATGTAATTTCATTCTTTATCTATAAAGTGAGTTGTAACACATGCATATATGACATCTTAGTTATTAGTTCTTATATGGAAGTTAAATAAATCTTACCCAAAATTATAAGTAGATTATTCGTAAGTTGTACTTTGCACTCTTTTCATAGTTTGAAAATGTCTTTCCTTAGAGTGTTAACATGAGATTTTGTTGAATGCCTAGTTGAGAGTTTGCCTTACATAGTTCTTGAAAGGTTCATCATTGGCAAAAGGAATGGGTTGCTCGGAGTGCACAACATACTTCACGAGCTTCCTCTAATTTACATTTTGATTTAAAGTGAAACTACTAAGATAGGTAAACAAGGCACTCATGACACCTATTTGGGCTTGTTTGTGGTCCTGTGGGCCATGTTTAGCAGAGCATGCTCTAGCATGTCGAGTAAGATATTTGATATCCCCACCTCCAATACTTGAGAGTGTTTTAGAGTAGTTACTTTCGTCTTTAATTTTGTGATTTTCACTCCAAGTTTGTAATGAAAATCAACCTTAATTTTTTTCACGTGCTTGCACACCATGGGAGTTTGCCTTTTTCCCCCAAAGGAATTGGTGAATTCCTTCATAATTAGCTTTATTGGTTGATTTAGGTATACCTCCTTCAAAAAATCGAAGAATGCATCATTTTTGTTGATTTGGGAGGAGGAAGAGGCATTATAGTAGACACCATTTTTTTAAAAAAGAACAACAAATTAAGGGGCTGTTTGGCTAACACTTTCAAGTAGAAAGAAAAATGATTTTTATTCTAATTCCTATTAGGAAAGAAAAGAAAATGAGGTTATGTTTGGTTCGAGTTATATTTGATGATTTTAAAGAGAAATATGCTTTTAGCTCACTTTTAATTTTTGTGTGTAGAATGACAAGAATATCCTCCAACATAAAGAAGAAAATAAGTAAATGATAGGTAAAATATCCTTTTACGTCATTTCTAAAAAGAAATAGCTTTCTCAAGAAAAAATCTATTCCATTTGGGTCAATTTGGTTTGAATTGACCCAAAAGGTAATTTAAAGCAAGAAAAACCAAAAAAAAATTGACAATCCAAACAAATTTGAGGCCTTAAAGCCATTTCTCGTACTTTAAATGTGCTTTCCACTATTGGAAAGTGCCTTCCAAATAGGTCCTAGAAGGAGAAAGAGAAGGAAAATTAAAGTTAGATTAAAATTACTTAACATAAAGTTCAAATTATATAATAAAAATTACTTTCTTTATGCTTGAATTGATCTTCACACTTGATGCTTGAATGAAAATTAGAAGGAAATAGGCTTGAGAGTTGAGACTTGAGTCCCTTGAACTTGAGAGGAAGTTGTTGCTCTTGAAACTTGAGACTTGATTGCTTAATTTTGAATTTTAATTAAAATATAAAACTAAAGAGCTTGAGAGTATAGAGGAGAGAATTAGAGAGTTTATGAAATGGTGAAGAGAACCCTAAACCTAATTTGCAACATAACCAAAAGAGAATAAATACACTAAAAATTAAAGTAAAATAAAAACTAAAAACTAACTAGAACTATCTTAGCTAAAAATATAGTAAAAATTCTATATTGCCCTCGCCAATGGTGCCAAAAATTTGATCATTTTAAATTAAACCTTTTGTAAGTACACATGGTAATTGTATTATGATGAGTATTAAATGTTGTCTAATGTCAAAGATGAATTAAATTATTGCCAAACTTAAATAATTTTTTAATTAAAAACTAAAAAGAATTATACAAATGTAAATTAAACAAGAAATGAATATGATGAAACTAAGGAATAAGAATCTACCAATAAATTCTTAGCAAACTTTTTAACCTCTAATATATATATATATATATATATATATATATATATATATATATATATATATATATATATATATATATATATATATATATATATATATATATATATATATATATATATATATATATATATATATATATATATAAAAGAAATGTTCTTAGCTAAAAGCTAGAACTAAGAGAAATCAATAATAAATTTCATAGCATTAACTATCTTCACATAGAATGAATCATCTATATTAATTTATATTATAGTCATGATTCGTCTAATTAATCTTAGTATAAATCATCCAATTCCTTAATTACATAAGCATGAGTCTTATTCATCCAATTCCTTAATTACGTAAGCATGAGTCTTATTGCATAACTATATCATCTAAACCATAGGTATTAGATTTAATGTTAAATATCAATACTACATAGATCCATCATTTATAAGATAAATAAAACTAATTTAACACTGAATAAAGTATTAAAATCTATTTTATTGAAAAAATCTCATGTTATACAATTGTTATATAACTCATATATGGCTTCATTAATTCCTAAGCTTAAAATCTCTAACCTTACATAGTTGATAAAAATACTTGAATCTTCATAAAATCCCACAATTGCCTTTCTTTCCTTTAGTCACCTTATGACCATGCCCATCAACATTTAAGGCCTACCTAAAAGCTAATGATTGCCTAGAATTCTTCCTTCGAACTGCGTTAGCAAGGAACATGATAATAACATTCTCCACTTTCATTATTGGATGATGACCAGTTGAATTACTCACGGCTACAACTAAGATGTCTCAATTGTTTCTCAAACATAACAACAAAGCAGCAGCCCATGTTCTTCTATGTTATTAAGATGTTTGGGCACACTGATGTCTCCATTGAGGATCTATATTTTTTTTTAAGTTTTGTACTTGGTCATGGGTACTTGTGTTATTTTATAGCACATATGAGGAAGTAACCACATGCGCAAGGCTAATTTTTATATTACGATGACATTTTATGTAATACCATATATTTAGGGGCCATTCGGTAAATCATTCTTTTCTTAGCCCAGTCAAATACAGCAGGCTGCATTCAGCTATTCTTAAACATAATAAATTCTTCGTAGTCCTAACGTGGTTTAAGCGATAACCTATTTTTAAAGCTTTCACAAAAGTAAACGCATCAATACCCAACAAAAGAAGAAGACCCAACAAATTTCTTGGGAATCAAGGAACAGCTCCAAGGTTCTAATATTTTTCTCTCTCCTGAAATATAAGAGATCCCAGATCTCTGCTTTAAATGTATCCTTGGCTTGATGTCCCTTTAACGGATTCATTTGTTCAGCAGAAGTAGCAGGTACGAGACTCAGACGCTAATTGTTTTCTTCAAATTAACCACCCTATTACATGTTCTTATACAATTCTAATTAATTTGTTCTTATTGTTACCTTGGCAGTTGTCAGACTTGGATCTGTTCGGAAGGTATGGTGCATCAAGATGATAGCATTGCCATTTGTGACAGTATCAGAGGAGAATTGGGAGACGATGTCTTGATGGAGATCTTTTCTCAATTGCCACTTAAATCTCTCTTCAGATTCAAGTGTGTATGTAAAGCATGGCACAATCTCATCTCTGCACAGTACACAACTGAAAGTACTTTACAAAAATCCTTCTCTGGTTTCTATTATCACATCAATGGAGTTGACCAGAACGATTCCAAGTTCAAAGAATACAGGTACATCTGTGTTACAAGCGACCAACTCTCCATCGACTCTGCCAAGGATGTCACCGGTCTCAATTTCTTACCATGTTACCCCAATTTCCGAATCATTGACTCTTGCAATGGCTTACTTGTTTGCCTTACTGGAAACTACAAGGCAACTCCATACTTCGTATGCAATCCTCTGACGAAAACATGGTCTATATTGCCTAAGCCACCAAAAAGATATCAACAAGCATGTGCCCAGTTGGAATTCGATCCCAGGGTATCTTCTACCTATAGAGTTATTCTAACAAAGGGTATTATAGTCTGGCCCAGCCAGTATGTCGAGTTAGCTATCTTTTCCTCCGACATTAGCAGGTGGGTCGAATGTAAATTGTTATTGCCGTCCCTTGAAGGCGATTACTTTTCCTTTACGAGTTTTGTGTTCACGGATGGAATCCTATATGCTATTCAACGTGGTCATTCGTCTCATTTTTTACTGAAAATTTGCATCAAGGAAGAAAAGCATCAGTCAATTCCATTGCCTGTGGAAAATGCATACTCAGAGACCTTGCTTAAGTTGCAAAGTTGTCTATATTTCATTGCCTACAGTGATTGGGTGATCCAGATTTGGGAGCTCTCAGAGGCCTCTAATATGGAATGGGTCTTGAAGCACAAGGCGAGCGTTGAACTTGCAAAGGATGAATTATCGTTTCATTGCAATTTTTCTTTTCATGTGCATGATTTCCATCCTTTGGCCTATTATCCAAATCAAGGCGTTGTTCTCCTAAGAAGACAGTCGATGATTTTCGGCTACCATCTGGGCAGTCATAAGTTAGAGGAAGTTTGTAGACTTCTTTCTGGATATCCTCGACATCACTACCATGATCCGTATTCTTGGCGTTCCCCTGTCTATCCTTATTCACCTTCGGCGAATCGTTTACTTCACAGTAACTTGTTATAGAGTAGAATCTTGCCTACAAAGTTCCAAACGTAGCTTCGTCAGCATTGTTTCACGGTGCAGTTCAATGTTGTACCATTTGGCTGGATTTTGTCAAAGTGGTCATATAGCTTAATTTCCTCTATTTCTGTTTTTAGCAGCTGGCCAAACAGTTGTACCTTTTCTTTTAGGATTGTGGAAAGTGGGATGTAATGAATGTGTGATGTATACTTTCTTCAAATAATACTCTATCTTATTTGATTTTTTAAAAAAAATTAAAATTAATTTATTCTGAAAGAAGAGGTTATAAATAAATAAGATGTATTGGCATTTGCAACACCCCTTTACCTTAGGCTCTGAAAAAGTACTTGTCCTGTATTAATTATCCTATTTTATGTAATTCTTATCTTAGTAGTTAATAGATGACATAAAAGGGTAGGAAATGGAGTAAAAAGGTTAATAAATTGGATTTTTTAAATATTATATTTTTCAAATGTAGACAACTAATATGAGATGGCGGGGGTGTAAGCTTATTGATCTCATTGTGTACCCACGTCAAGACCTGTAATCATCTTCTTGGTTGTTCCAAATTAGCTCATAATCTCAACAATGAATCAACATTAACCAACTGAAAAAAAATAATCACAGATAGCATTTGGCCCCAAGGAAATGAGGAACTTGTGTTCCAATTGATAAAATTTAAAGGAGAAATCTAGTCAATGTTGGAGCAGCAATGATCATGTATGTGCATTGATCCCCTCATTGTTGCCATTAGGAGAGGCGGCAATAATGAAAAGGGAGATCGATGGGCATTAACATCACCTCTTGTTGCTTGAAGGGTGTTGATTGAGAAGTGTAAGAGGGGGAGGTTGGGGGGTGAGGTGGGTGTTGTGGGACTTCCGCACAAGCCGCCTAGTGTGCATACCAGTGTAGGGTAGGCTTCCTCAATTTCAAAAGTAAGGAGGATGATATCAAATGACAACTAATTTATTTGATTTCTTATTGAAATAAAAGTCCAATGTCAATAAGTAAAATAAACTTATTCATATAACAAAGTGATTTAAAGTGAAATACAATATGCCTATGCTAGCTAGGAGACATAGTGCCATTTGAGAACCTCATGTATTTCACTGTGTAGGATTAATCATCTTTTAATACTATAGTCTATTCGAACACGATTCCTTGGCTAAGGAAGAGGTTCTACATAATTCTCATATTTAGAGAGCATAAAGGCCTTAGTCATATTTCATGCCAAACAATTTTTGTCTATGTAGCTATAGACTCATTTGAGAAGCCAAGGTACTAAAGAATCCCTTGTGAGTTTAATATCCGTCTACTCAACCTAGCGGATCACTACATTGCTAATAGTTTGATTATATAATAAAGATAAATACTACAAGATATAGCCTCTTTGTACAGACTTTTCATATAAAGCGAAAATAAATAAATATTCTCTCAAAGCACATTCACCATGTATCAATCAACCAAATTGAAAGTATTCAATCTACACATGCACATACAATAATTTTGTCATGAAAAACCCAAACTTGGGCAAAAAAACCACGACATTACTAAAGGAACTAAATCAATGCACTACTAGCAAGTAAGACAATTACATTGATGCAAACAAACCACCAACCTTTATTTACACAAAATTATTTTTTTTAGAACTCCACAAATTCTTGTTGTTGCTGACCTACAAGTCTTCTTTCTTAAATACTTAAAACTTATCTTCCTCCTTGCTTTATTTTTATTTTCTTCTAGTCATCAACAAGCTCCTCTTATTACATTGACTTTGGCTTCTTAGAATCTTTAATCTCCCATTGAAAATTTTCATCAATTTCTCTTAGAAATTTTTGTGTAAAATATCTTCTTACTTGTAGAATAACCTTTTGAATTCACTATTGATATTAACTCAAGCTTTATCTAAAATGTTTAAGGAAAACAATATGCGAAGGTAGAAATTTTTTTTCTCCCATTT
This sequence comes from Saururus chinensis, assembly GCA_035235625.1. Taxonomy (NCBI): domain Eukaryota; kingdom Viridiplantae; phylum Streptophyta; class Magnoliopsida; order Piperales; family Saururaceae; genus Saururus; species Saururus chinensis. The sequence continues at coordinate 57,698,792 of CP141140.1, forward strand.
TTTCTAGGTTTTTGTCTATCAAAATTTGTCACTTCTTATCCTTTATATAGCTCTAGCTCTAAATTATTTTAGGTCTTTCTCTTTAAGAATGAAAGAAATTGAATTCGGAATGACTTGTTATGGGCAATTAAAATTATTAGTGATTGATCATTCATTATTTTCTAAACACATGATACTTTGAGTGATCAATTAATAACTCTCGGCTTTATTTTATACAGGGCTAAATCAAGTGCTGATTGATTATTTTCTTCTCCTTTATGTCCAACAATCAATTGTTTGACTATTAAAATTATAGTTTTAATTTTTTTACTCTAAAACCCCTCAAATTATTTCCTTCTCCAAGTGATTTTAGTATGCAAATGTGATTTGAATAAGTTTCTTAAACTTTTAACATTCTTCAATCTTTTGTCTTGAGCTATAAGAATATGACTGTTCTTATTTTTTAAGTTTGGCAATTCTAAAAATCACTAGACCACAACATCTATTTAGATTTTCAGACTAAGTACATACACAAATTTTCTAACATAATTTTGGGAGAGAAATTAGTCAATAAAGCTAACATATGGCTCATATGTTCTTACAATCTCCTCATTTACCTATTTTTTACCAAAATACTACACATTTGAAAATAAAAAAAATTACAACTCTTGACTTAGTGTTGACTTTCAAATTATCCAAAATAACTTAACACTCAAAGTCTTAACATAGACTCATGTGGAATTGATATTTTAAAGACTTGTATAACCCTGTATTTATCTTGCACACTTAAAAGTAAATTGATTTGTACAGTACTATTCAATCAAGTAACTTTGATTTTTATTAATCACTTCTCCCTGTTTTCGACATAAATAAACAAAGAGGGAAAATAATAACTAACAAAAAACTCATCCAAGCACAATCCAGTTATCATTATCACCAAAGACATGAATATATATATATATATATATATATATTATATATATATATATATATATATATATATATATATATATATATATATATATATATATATATATATATATATATATATTGTGTGATGACATGTAGCAAACAATAATCCCATGTCATGGAGTGAGCAAGTAAATAAATATCTAGCTTTGGACCTCTATGTAAACCCATTAAAGACCCTGTAAGCTCACTGTATGGGGGAAAGACATATTTGTCAACCTTGGGTAGGTGAGTTGTCTCCTCTTACATCTAATGATCTCAATAGTAATATCAAGTGAAACTCTCACCCGGACGCCTCTTGCTACTCCATCGAATACATCATCATCCTCTAAGATATGCATTACTAATGTCGAACAAGATGTGTATATATTGACTGACCAGACATAAAAATGATGTTGAAATAATCCATCTAGTAAGGACGTGCTTCTATCCATCCTATAATAGTCGCTAACGGAACGTGCACAGCGCTACGCTCACATATGATAGGTCTAACCCTATCCACTCCGCTACTTAAAGGTTCTAGCTTCTTGGCCCTGACTCAGCAGTCTTCTGTTTCTTTACCCTCCCCATCTAAAATAATTGCAAATAAACAACCTAAGGCTAAGTATAAACTAGGAACAAATAATTTACAGTAATAAATGTCTTAGAATTTAAAAAATCCTTGAAATGGATGTCAAAATTAAAAAAATTAACATTTAAATAAAGCCTAAAAAATTTGTTGTCAAATTGACTCAAAATTTTAACCCAAGGTGGTCAACATGTTGGCCATATCAATATTATTTGTGGCTTCTAGGATCACTTAGTTGGACCCCACCCTAAGGTTATAGCTGTTTATTAAAAATGGACAACTTAAAAACATGAAACCAATACACATGTACCATGTTAGAATTGTCTTGACTTGTTACATGGGTAATGGATAACTTAGATGTAAGGAAAAAGTACTCATGTATCATGATGGGATGGTTCTAACATGCTATATGTGTATTAGTCAACTTAAAAATATAAAACAAATACCAATGTAGCATGTTAGGACTGTCCTAACATTCTATATATATTATAATGGTCAACTTAAAAACATAGAACAAGTACCCATGTACTGTAACGTGTGGGATGGGTTGTAAAACATATATGGGTACTAGAACTCTTGACTTATGGTCAATAATTATATATTCCCAGCTAAGTATGCCACATGTTTTAGGTATATACCAAACACTAGAAATTATGAAAATTTTCCAAGATTTATTAATCTAAATAGAAAACATACGAGGAAAAAAATAATAATTTAACTTATATTTATTTGAGTTAACTATTGTTTTAGCATGTATAGCATATGGTCAGTTGTGTTTTAAAGGCTGAATATAAATTGATATTTTAATATGTATAACATATAACTAACTAGCTACTAAGTATGAAATTACAAAGTCTAATTTCCAGCCCAATGCCATAATTCTAGTTGAGAAGACTTACCCCACACGATAAACTCCAGGGGAACCTGCCCGACCACCAATTCGACTTAGGGTTGCCATTAATTCAAAAAGACTTGTAATTTAGTATGTATATGGTCAACGCATGTATGTTAGATATAAAAAAATGCTTGAACGACATGAAGATTCACACGTTAAAATGTTAATATTATTCTTATACCAATGATAAGTGGGGCTCACAAAAGTGGGCCTTACTCATCAATGGTGGAAAAGTGATGTAGTGTTTTGACGTGAAAATCAGCATTACTATAGATATCTCTAGTAACAACATAAGATGTTGCAATCCCAAATTGAGTATGTTAAACATAGCTAAAAAGTAGCACATAATGTACAAAAGTGACCAAGACTAAGTGGGCCCAAGTGGACTTTTTGAGCAATTGGCGAATAACGTACGAAAATGATCAAAGCTATGAGCCTTTGTTATAAATTAGCGTGTAACCTACAAAAATTATCGAGGCTAAGTGGGCTTTGCTAGAAATTAGCGAGTAACATAGTGCTCGCTCTCCGTTGTGAATTTGCATTGGTTCTCGGCGATCCCAGCCTTAGACCCAATGAGGGCCACATCAATTGGTCGGATGGTGACCTCTTGGCCACCCAGCTCAAACGTTATGCAACAATGGTGGCACATCATCGTTGGTAGCAAAGGGGTCTTGGGGAGTCCAAAAAAGGCCCAAAGGGTGTCCTCTGAGCTATGGACATGACCTCAATGGGTAGTGTACGTAGCAGTCATTATAGCCATCTTGTGGAGTGAGCATTTGCAGTTGAGAGCAAAAGAACAACCTGCATAGGATAAAAACTTAGTTTATCGTGTCAATAATGAGGCATAGAAACAGTTCTAAACATGGTTCCAAAAAATAAACAATCAGAGCAGCGAAATTGCTTCAAAACATATTATAAAAACAACTACTCAAAAGGTGCAATTGAAATGCATCAAAATATATCAAAATGAACTGAAACTAATTGAAATGAATCATAACGTACCAAAACACATCAAAATATATCAAAACATATCAAAATATGGGGTGTACCAGAAAACTGGAACCGATTTGAACTGGGTGAAACCGAACAGAAATTTAGTGGTTCGGTTCGGTTCGGTTTGGTTTTTGATTTGATTTTGATTTAGTTTTAATAAAAAAAATCGAATGAATTTCGGTTCGGTTTAGTTTTAAGAAAGAAAACCGAAACCGAAACTGAACCGAAACCGAATCAATTTAATTAAAATAATTTCAGTTCGGTTTTAAGAAAAAAATCAATTTTTATATAAAAATGTATAATTTTATATTATATCTACTTCATTTTAATTTATTATAGTAATTTAATTAAAATTTTTAGTTTTTATTCGGTTTTGGATCCTATATCGGTTAGGTTTAATTTTTATATTTTGATTTTAAATTTCTGTTCGGTTTAGTTCGGTTCCTGGGATTCGGTTCTTAAATTCGGTTCGGTTTGGTTCCTGCAAGAACTGAACCGAGATGCAACCCTAATCAAAATGCACTAAAACAAGTCAAAGTGCATCGACACCAAAACATATCCCTTTATACATGAAACATAATAGCTATGCACTAAAAACACGACCAACTATGCACAAAAACAAATCTTATCAGGGAAAATTATTTAAATAATATTAAAAAAAAGATTACCAAAATTACATAGAGAGAAAAATATTTTCCGCAGTAGTGTTCATTTTGGCCACTTAGGTGCCATCTAAGCATTGGCGCCTGCGTGACAAATTGTTTTATTTTTTTCAATTTCGTCATTTGGAAAGATGAAATTAGTCTTAAATTGATTTTATTCTTTCAAATGATAAAATCACTTACCTTCACATTTCTCGGCTGAAAAGCGAAAGGGGGCTGGTTGAAGTTGATTTCGTCTATTAAAAGGACAAAATCAAGTAAAAACTGATTTCGTCATTCGAAAGGTTGATAGTAGCTTAAAGTTGATTTCATCCTTATGAAAGACAAAGTTCACTCTCTATTTCTTACACACCCGTGAATGTCCCCCCTCTGATCGTTTCATTCTAGAGAGTCCACTACAACATCTGTTGTCGCCATCCGCTGCAGCATTTGGTGTCGCTATCTGCTGATGTATTTGTATTAGCTGTCTGCCGCCATCAGACTGTCCCTTAGCCCGAAGCTTGTCTGCTCAGAGCCCCTCAGTGCAGATCTACTCTGCCTAGAGCCCTTTGCCCAGAGTTCCTTAGGACATTTGCCCATATTCATCTCCTCTTTGCCATTAGGCCCTAGATCCGTCCACCTAGAGTTCCTCCGCTAGAAGCTATTTTTTGATTTTGTATTCTATAATCAAGACATTATGACTGCATGACTTATTGGTTATGTATTAGGCGATTTAAGGTTTCATTTTTTAATTTCGTTGTCTATAATCAATACAAAAACTTAGCATGATAGTTTGGTTGAATTTTCGTCGCTTGAAGGGTCTATTTTTTTATTTCGTGTTCTATAATCAAGATGTCAAAATTGCATGATAGTTTTTTTTGGCGATTTAAGGTTTTGTTTGTTTATTACATGGACTATAATCAAGACCGCAAGAAAGAGTTAACAGGTTGGTTGAATTTTTGTTGATTTAAGGGTATGTGTTTTGATTTCTTGTTCTATATTCTAGGCAGCAATTTGGCATGTGATTTTATTTTCTTAGTTTTTTTAAGTTTATATGTCAAGGGAGTGAAATTCTGCTATGGAACTATGATATGATTTTTGTTTTTTGAGTGGAATTGATTAAATTCAATTAATATATTAATCTCATATTTCATTAAGTAAAGTAGTTATTTTGAAGTAATTATTTAATATATTATTTTTATCATTTATTGGTTATAAATTAAGCGAATATAGATGACAGAAGAAATGGTTAGTTTTATGATTCACTATCAAGGGGGCACAGATTGATTATTCATCAAGAAACCATCTACTTATGATGAACTTGAAATGCTAGTAACTAACAAGGTTGGTTGGGGTTGAAGGAGATGAAAAATCACTATAAAATGTAATCTTCTGAAATTTTGACCAAGATAAGGACTATTATGTGTAGATGATGACGTATCATTAAAAAAAATATTTTACCATTTGTCTCATGTATTTATGTTCAAGCTATTTTTTGAAAAAGAGGCCTGAGTGTCTAATGAAGGGCGTTGTATAAGTAGGAGCTCACATAGTAGCTCATATAGGAGCTCTGAAAGAAATGTGAGGAGTGAAAGGCACATGAAAATGCTAGTGTATGATAATGAAGAAGAAAATTTATCCATTATAGTAACTTCAAAAGAACGCCATAGGTGGTCTGTACTTATTGACGATGGAAGTGGACCTAATTGGAGGTAAGGTTTCTTAAGATGTGAATCCTATGTAAATTCTATAATTGTTGATGAAAATTAGGATATTAAATTATGAAATTTGTGCGTAATGTGGAAGGTACGCATCACATGTACATGAGACATTTAGCATTAGAATGTCTTAAGGCAGTGCATGGTTTGGAACCCAAAGCTTGATGGGCATTCATTGCCCCTGCACAAGTGTTGTATGTACTAATGTTGGACCATCCAATCTAAGGTAAAATATATATTTATAAATAAATTTAACATTTTTACTTTTTAAACAAGTGTTTAGGTAATATGAAATTCAATATAGGTGTGCTATTTATGTGTAGGGGCGCCTATGTGATGCACTAAAATAATGTTCAATTAGATGCTTTAAAATCTTGAATTTTAATCCTATTTTGTGTTAATTCATTGCATATATGTGTCATTTATATTTTGAATAGGTGAATTAGACCTTCGTTGTGTTTACATGTCTAAACGGGCTTCAACATGATCTAAGTGGAAGAGGAGGTGAAGCCCAACTAGCTAAAACTATTTAAAAGTAAAAAATGGGCTCCTACTGGTCTAAATATCCATGGAATAGTCGAACATAACCTTGTGAACATGTTGGATTTCATATTTGCATCAAGAGAACCAAATTCTGGAAGAAGCTAATTTGGACAAATTGATACATCCTTAGTATTTTAGTCATATCATTTTATATAAAATTTGGATTGATATGATATTAGTGGCATTAGAAAGATGCCTTCCGTGGCTACAATTACTATCTCATGAAGAAATTCATAATTCCGAAGATATATGAGTTAAATCTAACATGCAAATGGATAACTAGTCAACTAACCCGAGGCCAACACATGAATAATATTTTTGCTAGTTATGATTGATATACATAAGGACAAATAATGAGGCTGATTAGATAACTAAAAAAATCCTTCGAGATACTTATTTACTAAATAAATTGTTGATTTATTTGATTGATTTAGAATCTAATCATTGTTAAAGAAGCAATCAATCAAGCAATCAATCAGGATGCAATTAAGAGATATGATTGGACCTTCCCTTTGAAGCAACCTCTTCTATTCCTATAAATAGAGTGGTGGACGTGGGAGAATGATCATCCCCTCATTGTTGGAGCACTCTTCTCCTATTTTTCTTCTCTTCTTTTGTACTTCTGTTTTGAGTTTTATTGTAATGACTTTCTAAGCTCTCTAGCTAAGGCTAGATGTAATTTGTAATAATCTAATGGAGTTCTATTCATGTTTCATCAATAGTTTCAAGTAAGTATTGGTTATTTGAAGTAATATTTATTTAATATTATTTATCTTCTTATTTCTTTGTGATTTTTACACATAAGATGCTTGAAGACTCTCATTTTTGATCTTTTGTAGTTTTGATATATAGAACTCTTGAACAAATAATTCTTTTTATCTTTCGTCTATCCAAACTATTTCTCTTCTGGTTAGATAGAATTTTCATTTAATTCTAACTGAGATAACATGACACATAAAGAACATCACTATATGTTACAATGACCCTCAATGCCTTAGTATTTTCTTTTATTAATTTTTTAACTCTTTATTTCTTCAATTCTCTTCTACTCTTTCTATCTTAATTTTTCTTTCCTCTATTTTTCGTAATAATTTTCTTTGTTGTACAAGTCTTTCCCCGTGGATCGACCTTGTCTACTATAATTGACAAGTAAAACAAATATGAATTTGACTATTTATAGTCTTGGTTCAGACGTAACAATACTATGTCCATGATGATGATGTTGATGTAAATGAGGCCAATGAATGTGAAATTATTGTTGGCAAAACAAATAAAAAAGAGTATGGTATGAATGAAGAAGGAGGTATCAGAGGTGAGGAAAGTACTCAACAAATGGTTGATGACAAGGAGGATAGTACAATATACAATGCAATTGCCGTAAATGACATGAATATGCATGATGAAGAACTGTTATACTATGATAAGGAACCAATCTATATACATATCGTAGCTGACGAGATAGATGCGACAGTTAATTGTGCTATGTATATGGAGCAACAAAACGAAGAAAAGTTATATGTTGGGCGCATCTTTAAGGATAAAAAGACATTTCTCATAGCCTTGAGGGAGTTTTTAATTAAGAATCATGTCCAATACAAGGTTTTATATACAAATATGATAGAGTAAACAGTTATGTGCATTGACAGTACTTACCCTTAGAGAGTTCATAGATCAATGAAGAGGAGTATATGGGTGAAGACATATGGAGGTGACCACACTTGTAGGAATGCTAAGCTTAATATTGATTATAGGCAGTGTAGTGCATCATTTATTTCTAAGGTCATAATGCCCGCCATCCAAGCTGAATTAACTCTCACACTAGGTGATATTATTCAAAGAATGGAGAGGTTCCACGTTGACATTTCTTATAAAAAAACATGGACAACAAAGAATATGGCCATTAAAGCCATATATGAAGATTGATCATAAAAGCCATTTATAAGGTTCCACGTTGACATTTCTTATTGTCAACCCGTATACTCCTAGAGTGGAAGGGATAATAAGAGAACAAACAAGTAAAATTGGGGAGTTTAGGATTAAGTGTACCAAGTACAAAGTGATGTCCATGCATGGAAGGAGAGTTGTGTTGAGTGCGGTTCATCGAACTTGTACATATAATTTCTCTCAAGTCTACCTGTATCCTTGTTCTCACCTTCTTGCTGTGTAGGGAAAGCGGTGAGAGCCTATATAAGCAGGATTATGTTACACATCAACCGCATATAGAAATGTATACTATGCACAATTCTACTCTCCTCGTAGTTGGGAATTTTGGGAAGAGATATGCCTTATGTGTTATTACCTCCAAAAGTAACAAGACAACCCAGCCAATGATCTGTCCACATTAAGAATATAATAGACCGTATGACCATGGAGAGATAGGGTATAAATACGAGAGGTGCAAACAATTTGGGCATAATAGTAAAAAATGTATTAATCCTCTGATAATTGGTAAACATACAATTAGATTATAATTTTTTATTTACTCTTTATTTTATATATGACTATATCTAAAATAGGCCATAGAAAAAGTTAACATGAGCTAAAGTAGGTTAAGCCTTTTTGTAGAAATGACTAAATCTAAAAGCTATTTTAGAAATGACAATTAGATTAACATTGATTTGGCTATAGAAAACCTAAAGTAGGTTAAGCCTTTTTAATAGAAAAAGTTAAATATGAGCTTAGGCTGATACATACCAATATGTGCATGGGCATCATGAGCCATCAGATCAGGATCAAATGGTGCACATTAATAGAGGGGTTGGCAGGTAATTCTAACCGCTTGCCCCATAAGTATGTGCACAATCTTATTGAAATTTGATGGCCCATGACACTTGGACTCACCTTTATGTGCAAGCTCATACTAAGAGAAGCCACCATATTTGGCCCCATCCATTCCACTCTTCGAGTTGGCCAAATATGACTTTTTGGACCAATATGCACGGCATTAAAATGGCGTAATTACTTATAAACCTCCATTCCTGGTAATCACCTGCATGTGCTCCCGCCACAAAACCTTTGAAGGCCTCAAATGCGAGCAAGTCCAAATAATTAGACAAGTTCAAACACATGATGTTAGAACAAAGTGGCTATGTGCTTGATGAGTTATAAATTACACTTAGTTTAGGATTATTCAGATGCATTTTATGCTAAACCATCAAGAAAATTTTCCAAATCGATCAACAATAAAACGTGTTTATCACGGACACAGAAACCCCAACTAGGATGTAACAACCTATGGTAAACCTTGAACAATTTCAATGTTGTGGCAGCTAATACACTTCTCTTTGTTACGGTTGAGAATGACCCATTAGCTCAGACAAATTTGTCATGTGAAATGGCTTGGTCCAAGAGAAACCACCACTAGACAGCCTTCGAGCCACATGTTCCATGGTTGGTCGAAGTCCAGGATTGATACTCAAGCATTTGGTCGCCATAATCACCACCAAAACAATCTCCTTGGCCACTGAGTTCGATGGTGATACAAGGCGCTGGTCCAGCACATCCCGCAACAATATCTTGTCATCATGTTGAGTTGCAGTAGTCAACAATGAGCTGAGTAGATCTTCAGGGTGCCTTCCCATCAAGACTTCAAATGCCAGCACCCCGAAGCTATAGACGTCGCATTTCTCATTCACCTTCATGGTGTAGGCAAGCTCTGCATAATATAATAAATTTGCAAATGTTAGAATGCATTTAAGGTCTTCAGTGAAGTCCTGAAATGAAGTTTACCTGGGGCGATGTAGCCATTAGTGCCGACACGGCTGGTCCAGTTAGACCAGTCGGGCTTGAGCAGCCTGGCCGTGCCAAAATCGGACACACCCACCACGTACTCAGAATCCAGCAGCACATTGTTGTTGGAGAGGTCTCGGTGGACGATGGGAGGAGTGCAGTCATGGTGCAAGTACGCCAAGGCGTGGGCTACACCCTTCACTACATTCAGCCTCCTGCCCCAGTTGAACTCCACTGCATCTTCTTGGTTCTTCAGAATGCTGGCCAAGCTCCCCCTATCCATGTACTTGCATACCAGGAACATGTCTGAGCCATAGGACCAGTACCCATACAGCTTCACCACATTGCGATGGCGAATCTCCGATAGAGCCCTCACTTCATTTTCGAATACTTTCCTTCTAATCAGCTCACCTTCGCCATTTTTGTGTATCTTTTTAACTGCGAACACCTCCCCTGATGGAAGTTCTGCTCTGTACACTTTCCCGGATCCGCCACTTCCTAGGCAGTACTTCTCGTCAAATCCTTCGGTTGCTTTGATTATGGCCTGGTATTCGATCACCATCTCAGGATTCAATGATTGTACACATGGGCCACTGGTGTCTGAAATTTTGTCCTTCTGGCGATGGCACCTTAAGCAAATGCCCCCAAGTATGAGAAGCAATCCACAAAAAATTGCAACAGCAATCCAAATCAGTAGTTCATGAGTAGCGACGCCGTTCTTCCTGGTTAAGGAGGAGCTGCATGGGGGGAGACCTTGTAGTTTGCCGCAGAGATCTTTGTTGCCCACAATGGAGGCGTTGCCTAGGACATTAATGTCAGGAAGAGGGCCCTCCAGAGCATTGTGTGACAAATCGATCGCTGAGAGACTGTCCAGCTCTTCAAATGAAGTCGGGATGGCGCCAGAAAGAAGGTTGTTGGAGAGATTGAGACACTCCGATTTGTTTAGCTTCCCGAGCTGGAAAGGAATCTCCCCTGTGAGATTGTTGCTGCTTAAATCCAAAAGAACCTGGAGGTAAATTAAATTGCCAATTTGATATGGGATTGCCCCACCCAGAGCATTTCTGCTCAAATCAAGAGATATGAGCATGGAGCACCCCCCCAATTGAGCTGGAATCTGCCCACTCAATTCATTTGATGATAGATCAAGGTTTTCCAAAGTTGACAATTTCCCAAGTTCCGGAGGTATCACACCAGTGATTCTATTGCTATTCAGTTTTAAACTGCCCAGCGAAGTTAAGTCCCCCAGCTCCTTTGGTATATGCCCTCTTAGCTTGTTCAAAGAAAGGTCAAGCTCTTCCAACTTCGTCAACATTCCGAACTTTGCCGGAATGTTGCCTGTAATTTGGTTAGAAGATACAAGCAGCCTTGTTAGATTGGGCGACTCTGCCCAGCTAGTTGGGAGCTCACCATACAAGTTGTTGTTACTCAAAGAAATAAACTGGAGATTCGGGTACACACCAAAGATTTCTGAGATGTTTCCAGTGAATTTGTTTCTTCGTAGATTGACCCTTACCAAGGTTGTGCATCTTGCTAAGCTTTCTGGGATAGGACCTGAGAATTGGTTGTAGTATACACCTAGATGGGTCAGATTTCCGCCCGCACAAATTCTGTGGGGTAAAGGGCCTGATAGGTTGTTCCCACCTACCAAGAACTTATGCAAATGAATGAGGCTTGACATTTCCACAGGTATGCTGCCTGATAATTGATTTTTGCAAAGATTAAGATCGGTAAGGCTTTCTAATTTAGAGAAAGTGGCAGGAATTGAACCATTGAGATTATTTTGGGACAGTGATATTACAGTTATTTTTTTTAGAAATCCTAACTGTGGAGGAATTGGTCCAGAAAGTTGATTCACACGCAAGTACAAATTCTGAAGCTCTTTCATGTTTCCTAAACTGGATGGGATGACACCTGAAAGTTGATTCCTACTTACATCTAGGTAAGTTAGCTTTGTGAGGTTTCCTATTTCATTGGGTATTGAAGCATTGAATTGGTTTCCCTGGAGGGACAAGAGCTGCAAATTTTTCAGCCGACCAATTTCCTTTGGAATTTTTCCGCTGAGATAATTAAATGTCAGATTAAGAGAGATAAGCTGGGTCCACTTTGTGAAGAAGGGAGCTGCTAATTCTCCTGTTAATGAATTATTGGAGATGTTGAGCACCCTGATCTGGGTAAGGTTCGCCATAGAAGGTGGCAAACTACCAGAAAGATCATTACAAGAGAGGTTCAGATATCTGAGTTCAGTGAAGGTAGAAAAGCTCAACTGGCTAAGATTACCTTGTAAACTTGAATTGCTTACATCTATACCGATCACTCTTCCTTCTCTATTGCATGAAATTCCAAACCATGTGCATGGGCTGCCTACGACGACAGAGTTGTTGGGAAGTGAAGTCCATGAGCGCAGCAGAGGGGGCTCGGTGAAGAGGCTGTATTTCCACTTAAGGAGGGCTTCCGCTTCTCCAGATTCAGCGTGGGCTGTTTCTGAACTGCAGCAAAGAAGTAAATAGCATGTAATAAACCGAACAGCCAGAATGGCAGGCACATTCATCCACAAAAGATTAGCCATTGGAGTCTGGTGCTTCAATGGAAGTTTGGCATTTGGACTGCGATACGATTAGGCCTCTTATATATGTTTTCCGGACCCACGATGGGCATGTGGAGGGAGAAATTATGGGAACTGTTGGATTTAATAATAAGTTCTTTCTCTCCCACCATTTATGGGTGATGTCAGCCTCTCATTCTTTGTCACAGGTCATAAAATTTTTTGAGGCACCCCAATAATTCCCTCACTACCCAGAAAAATTGAAAAAATTATCATTTTTTTACTTGCTTTTTCTTACCCCATGAAACCCATTTTCTCTCTCACTCGTTACCCCACCTAAAACTAACCCTATATCTTCTTTTCTAACTCCGGTGAAGGCCACAACTCTAGCGAGAGTGGCTCAAACTCTGGTAGAGGTCTTACCTCCTCTTCCTCCTCCACAATTGACATAGCGGAGGACCAGCCATGCCTCCGACTCAAAGAGGGGTGACCCCGCACGAGTATAGTAAGATGGCCCATCTCTAAAGGAGCTGTTGGCTCCAACATGTGCGAACAAATCAAGCAAGCCCACTTCCAATCTTCAACAAGAATATAATTAGTTGCCGATACGAAACAAGGATACATTTACATACTATCGACTTTGTAATAATGGTGTTGAATTTTAGTCTATCGACTTTGTAATAATGGTTCCCCACATGAACATGATATTCAAAGTATGAGACAATTAATCAAGAAAAAATTTATCGAATACATATTGCATAGAGAAATGGAGAGAGATTAGGCAAAAAATTTATAGAAATAGACTTGACAATAAACCGAAATGCAAAAATAGGTAGAGAATTCTAGAATTGTAAAAAGTAGACTCGCACATGCGCGAGAGGGCACTAAAAAGATAATTATGCCCTTAGAGACTTAGTGAAAAATAGAAATTTCATTTCTTTGTTTTTAATGTCATGTTCTTTCTTTTTGATAAGTACCCAATTTTTACTTTGTTATAGTTGATTGGAAAAGTAAGGTTTGTATATGTAACAAGGCTAGTCATGTATCTTATAGCATTTTGGTATGATGAGCAAGGAATTTTGGAGTAATGAAAATTACTTTCAAGTTTTGGTCTTTTATTGTATAAGTTTATATAAGGTGTTAAATTCTTATTGTATTATTTTTTTATGAACTGTGAAGTTTATGTATGTAATATTGCTTGTGTCCGTATTGGATTGAACTTATGATACATTAGATAGACTTTTAAAAAGTATAAATTATTCATGACAATTTATTTTGTATTGTTTATTACTATTTTTTGTTTATTGATGGTTGACCATTTACCCTTTGCCCGCCCATTTACTCAATGGGTAATTGGTAATGTGTAAAGTATGGGTAATGAAAAAAAAAAAGTAATTGGTAAGGTATGAGTAAATTTTTTGAAAGTGGGTATGGATGTGGGTAAAGCCTTACTCGACCCATGCCCTTCTCGTTGACACCCCTATCGATGGTCATGAACATTATCTTTTCATACTCCTTATATATTACTTAAAAAGAAGAATACATGATCGGATATACAAGGCTGGATTAATAAGATGAATTTTGTTTGGTGAATCCGACTATAGGTGGACACAATATTCCTCTCTTGTAAATTTTAATGATAAATTTACATAAAATAGAGAGGGAACAAAGGAAAAAAGAATAACCTCTTTTTTTTCTTAAGAATACCAACATTTGTAGAGACTTTGGTGGTGTTATGAGTGCTTTGAGGTGTAGCCTTGGAAGGGGCTTGAAAAACTACTGGAATTAGTGGTGGCCAGTGTAGCTAGAAAAGTGCCACTGGTCGTCTCAAAACTACAGACAATGGGCCATTGCTACTTCTCCGAACCTTGAATGCACTTCCAACAAAAAAAAAGTATGAAACAAATTAAAGGTATCTTTAAGATTTTGAAGCATACCTCCAATATAATGAGACACAACTTGTTCCTCCAATTCAACCAAATCATTTCAAACTCCTTAGTGTACTCATCCACTGATTTAGGCCCTTGTCGTAAGTCTTGTAATTGCAGATACATGACTCGAGCAAAGTTGTAGGTAGAAAGTCTTGCCTCATATGTTTATTCAACTTCTCCTATTAAACAATCTTTGGCTTGCTTTGGAGCGCACAAGTAAATTTGATTTGTTGCCACCATACGGCTTTTCAATCTTGAAAATAAGTCGCCACCAAGGGAACATACTTGTCTTCAGGAACCTCCTTAAAATCAAGAATGTCTTCTACATTAGTAAACCAATTTAGGAACTCTTCGGGCTACATCCCCCCATGAAATTCAAGGATGTCAATCTTCAAACCAGCCTCCCAATGACAATTTGCTGTATCATCTCATCTTGGGGGCAAATCAACCTCTGGTCTCCTTGGAGCTCGTGGTGGAAATCGCCCATGTTGAATGGCCTCTCTGTGAGGTAGTTGGTCTACCTCCTCATCACTATGCAGGGGTAGCATTGGCGAAAGGATTATCGTCAAGGGCATCACCCTTCGGCTCATCATCTTCAACTTGGTTATTGGTTTGAGCCAAGTTAGGTTTTGGCGAGCAACAACATCCATCAAATCAACCATTTGAAGCGTTAGCTGCTCAACTTGTCACAAGAACCTTACTACTTTATTGCAATCATTGATCTCATCAATTCTTGCAACATGTCCTCCACGGAGTCCAGGCAGCATGTTCAACCTACATAGGGCCACCATGCAGGGGCTAGATTAGTGGGATGACTTTTGTTCGATGAATCCAACTTCTAGCGCACACAACCTTCCTCTCTCGTGAATTTCAATGGCAAATTCTCATAAAATAAAAGGGAAAACAAAGGAGAAAGGAATAACCTCTTTTTTTTTTAGAATATAAAAAAATTACAGAAGTTATGGCCTTCATGGAAGAGTCAAGTATTTATATATTCCTACTAGCATAACTGTAAATAAAGAGTCACATTTTTAACTACCTTATGACTAATCAATCAAAATT
Organism: Saururus chinensis; assembly: GCA_035235625.1. Taxonomy (NCBI): domain Eukaryota; kingdom Viridiplantae; phylum Streptophyta; class Magnoliopsida; order Piperales; family Saururaceae; genus Saururus; species Saururus chinensis. The sequence continues at coordinate 57,714,362 of CP141140.1, forward strand.
AAGAAAATTAATGAAAAAATCCCTAAATAAGCAATAGAGAATTTGGAATAAAGACTCCTACAAAAATAAAATACTGAAAAAAAACCAATTTGAGATCAAATTCTAATCTAAAACGAAGATAAAAACTGTATCATAGATGGATCGATCGATTGCTGAGATAGGGCGATCGATTGCCAACTCTTGGCTTCATTTTAAAGAAAATAATTTCATGTCCCGATTGATCTCTTTAAGAGATTGATCAATTGTTAGCATGATCGATCGCATATATAGACCAATCAATCACTAGAGGAAATTTTGCTTTTTTTTTGTGCTATCCCAATGCTCCATATATGTTAATGCCAATTGGTTTGCATTATGGGAGTTCTCTCCTTTTTCACTAGAAAAAAAAAGAACATGGTTCTTTTGTCCCCCTTTCAATTTTGCTAAAGATATACCTTCGACTGAGCAATTGTTACAAATTTGTTACTTGGCACCATTTCACTTGAAAGTCTTCAACTTGCATGAAATACTATCATGGTTATTTTCTTGCCTTGTGTTGCGGATCGATGTGCTTCCTTTGTCCTGTGTCTGTCCTATATTGGCTTGCAATGTTCATTGGCCACATCTTTGGTCTTGCTAATAGCGGAAACAACCCTTTATTGATATTTTTCTTGTTTTAGTGTGTGCTTGTTGCTTTTTTATAGTCTTTACGTTCCTGGCCTTGTCGGGGGTTTTCTGTGCCAAAAGAACTAACCTAGACCGATAAAGACTCGGTAAGGACCATTAAAAAAATTCACTGCTAGCAAACCCTTTTCATCAGTGCTAATGATGACCATACATAGTGATCATGTCTTCAAAGCAACGACCCCTCCCCGGCTCCCCCATTCAACAAGTCGACCTGTCCTGTCTAGCTATTCCAGTGACTTCACTGAGTCATCCATCTCGCATTTAGGCAAGTGGCCAGTGGCACCCACATCATTGCTGGAGAAGAAGGAAGGAGGGGGGGATATACGGAAACAAGAAAAAAGAATACATATTATCAGGTAAATTTGTGAAATTTAAAGAGTTTTAGATGGGGTAAGTAAGAAACAAGGCACTGAAGGGATTATCGGGGTAAATATGGACGGATTCTATAAACTTATGAGACCTTTTCATTTAGGACTTGTCTGGTCTGACTTGGCTTCTTTACCAAGTGTCCGATGACCAATAATGAGAGAGCCCCTTATGCCAATAAAGAAGAGGTGTAAGGGAAACTTAACCGGATGCAACCAGTTTCTCATGTTCCTCCCTCTATGTGTTCGCTAGTCTAGTCATGAAAACATTTTCCTTACACTTAATTTAGTGGGAACCAATGCAACCGATTTCTAAGTTTCCCATCCGCAAGCTGATCTCTAGTCATTGTCAGTATTCATGAAAACATTTTCCTTACACTTTAATTTAGTGTGAGGCCCCCATCAGCGGACTCCAACCATAAAAGTGGACCAAGTTATGGCACCTCTTTACAATCAGTATCGGCTGATTGGAAACAAGGGGCCTCAGTCTATCTGATCCGAAAATTATTAATGAATGGACGCCTAGAAGCCATAGAAGAAAGATTGCGGACTGGATAATCTGGTGACGTGTGAGACTAATGAAATCAGATAGTTAATATTCATTAATGGGTATGTTTGTTAGTTGGCCAGGTTGACCTTGACCTCCACTAGCTGTTTTTCTCCTCAGTCTACAAGTATCAAGGCAACCAACCATTTTACACCAAAACAACAGTACGCTTTCCCAATAGAACAATTACGTGGGACATTAATGTGTGTAGAATTTTTCAAGGCAGGTTCATCTAAATATAAATGAACTTGACTTGTAAATTGCTATGTTTTGTATTTAGATTGAATATAAATAGGCTATGCATGTAAAGTAGTTAGAATAGTGCTCGGCTTGCTCCCACAATGGACACGCATTCATAGCACGGGCTCCACGTGAGAACCTACCGCATGGACTCCAAATTATACCATATAAAGGGCCAAGAGTGACAATCTTTGCCAAACTTCCCATACTGCCCCTTAAACCTTTTATAATATCCATAAATATAAGTTCAAATTAGCGTGTTTAGGTTTATTTTATCAAAATCCTTTATTTAGCAAAGTTATCTTACATCAATGAGATTCTCTCACATAATTACCACGTGTCAAGTAGGTTTAGGTTGTATCGACACGATATGAGCCCAATTTATATTATATTATTTTTAAGTTTACAAAGTTTGATATAACTTGGGAATGTGTATTCTTTGTACCCTTCCTGCTACAAAATCTAATCTCTCTTATTTCTCCGTCTCTTCTGACAATATAATATTTCAAATTTTTTTAGGTTTTAAAAATTAAATACGTGAAAAATAGGTTTTTTGACCCATTAAACTTCCTACTAGAATAAATTCCTCAATAAATAGAATTAATATTTAATACTAAAGTAGTTAAAAAATAAACAAAAAGAGCTTCGAAACGTCAATAAGAATATGCTAATCGGAGTTCGGATGAGGAAGATATGACTGTTTGAAGTTGAACATATCGTACATGGCTTATTTACCCTAATTAGACATGCAAATTGACTGTTCAAGTCACTATACAGGTTCGATTAATTAAAGTGACAAAAATTAATTTTTAGATGCCCAATTAGGTTACCTAAGTCGGGAAGTTTGACCCAACTTCTAAGGGGATTAGGGTTCCTAATCCCCATGTTTATAAAAAAGCCACCTAGGGCTTATTTTGGGGAAACTGGGATCCTTAAGAGAGAAGAAGGAGATGAGGCACCGGAGGAGATTTTTAGCAAGCCCGCCAGCAATGGAGGTGGAGAGAAGTATGAGCGAAGGCCGGAGGACAAAGAGGTAGGATCACCTTGTTAATCATTAAGTCAAGATAATTGAAGGTTTAATTTGTAGATTAATGTGAAAATAATTATTTTAAATAGTGATTGCAGAAATCATTGTTTCTCTAATTTTATAAATTTCAAAGGGGGAGACTTGGTGCTAACGGTAGCTGCCGGTTTCAGCTTTTTGTCTTCTCTTCCCTGTGTCCGGCTAGGTTTGACAACAAGTCTGTCGGAGTCTGTCAGCTTTCATTACGCTGATCGGGCAGAAACATGAGATTTTTCAATTAGAAACAGCCACCACCGGACGGACAACAATGGGACTTGCGCTCCCAGACTCACCATGCTACGGTGGTCGGTTGAGCTAGCCTGTTGCCAGACTACGAAGGAGTCCAATAGCTGTCTTGGATAGATCACATAGAACAAAAAAAAAGGGCCCTTTGGCTCTCGGTGGCCATCGGACGACCTGAGGTTGACATTGTCAGTTCCGCCATGCACCGGTAGTCTAAAAGCCCTGGGGTCATCCCCCCAGCGCCACAACCTTGGGTGGTACTGCCAGAGGCCAGGAGGACTCTTGCTGGCCGCAGGAGAGATGACCCGCGAAGTGGGTTGTCGGTTTGGATCCAAGTCAGGGCTGGTTAAAAAAAAATGAAGATGAGGTTGAACTGAACCAAGTCCAGTTCAAGATATTTTAAAAGCCAAAAAAAATAGAAAAATGACCTGTGGACCTTGAGAGGTGTTTGGGTATCTTTACCAAGTTTCAAGGCCAGGGAAAAATCCTACAAGCTATGAAATAATTTTTTACCTTTATAACACATACTCCTATGCGTCGCTAATACCTAGTATATTAACGACATTTATATCTATGCATTACTAATAACTTTTAATTTACTTCTTTTGTATTATTTTTAAAATATAATTAAAAAATAAAAAATTATAAAAAAATTAAAATTAGAGGAGAGAGAGTGTGTAGAGAGAGGAGAGAGATGGTAGAGAGAGAGCAGAGAGACGAAAGAGAGAGTGTGTAGAGAGAGAGGCGAGAGATGGTAGAGAGAGTGTGTAGAGAGAGGAGAGAGACTATAGAGAGAGGGGAAAAGAGATAGAGAGAAGAGAGAGAGAGAGAGAAGAGAGAGACTATAGAGAGATCGAGGAATTTAATTTTGATTTTTTAAGATTTTTTATTAAGTATTATATTTTAAAATTAATTTAAAAAATAAGAGAAATCTATTAGCAATGTATAGTAATTTGCATCACTAATACCCTATATAATAGCAACGCATACACTTATGCATTGCTAATACTTAGGGTATTAGCGACACTTTTTACTAACCGTCTGTCACGGGGTAGCGGAGTGGACTACCCGTGACATGTGCTAGGGAGCACACACGTAGGAAAATATTATATACAAGGTGTGCATGCATTATGGGAACTGCCCTTACCCGGGCATCCCCGTGACAAGGCTCTAATATATTTATGTGATTATTTATTTATTATTTTAAAATAAAATTAATAAATTAAAAATTAAAAAAATTAAAATTAAATTCCACTAATCTCTCCCCTCTCATCCTCATAGTTGGGGACACATGAAGAAGAGAGAGAGATCAGAAAGAGAGAGGATAAAGATCTAGGAGAGAGAGGGGGAGGGAAGGTGAGAGAGAGGGATAGAGAAGTGAGAGAGGGAGGAGAGAGAGAGAGAGGGAGAGGAATTGGGAGGGAGGGAGAGAGAGAGAATGAAGTGAGAGAGGGAGAGAGACAGAAGAGAGAGAGAGAGAGAGTATAGAGAGGGAGGAATTCTATTTCAATTTTTTATTTTTTATTAAATATTATATTTTTAAAATAAAAAATAAATAAAAGAAAATGTATTAGCAACGCATAGTAATTTGCGTCGCTAATACCCTATATAATAGTGGCACATATGCTTATGCATCACTATTACTTTGTGTACTACATTAGTGATACTTTCTACCAAGTGTTGCTAATACATTTATTTAATTTTTATTTATTATTTTAAAAATAAAATAAATAATAACAATTAAAAATTAAATTCTACTAATCTCTCATCTCTCATCCTTAGAGCTGGGGCTCACGGTGACTCGCATGGAAGAGAGAGATAAGAAAGAGAGAGAGAGAAAGGAGAGAGTTAGAAGAGAGAGGGGGAGGGAGAGATAGAGAGAGGAGATAGAAAAGTGAGAGAGGGAGAAGAGAGAGATGGAGAGAGAGAGGAGGGAGAGAGAGATAGATAGATAGAGGAGAGAGAAAAGAGAGAGAGGAGAAGAGAGAGGAGAAAGAGAAAGGGAGAGGGAGAGTGAGAGGGAGAGGAGAGAGAATAGATGGAGAGAGGAGAGAGAGTGAATAGATAGAGAGAGAAGAGGGAAAGGGAGAGGGAGAGGGAGAGGGAGAGGGAGAGGGAGAGGGAGAGAAAGAGAGATGAGAAGAGAGAGATAGAGAGTGGAGAGAGAGAAGAGAGAGAGAGTGAATATATAGAGAGAGGAGATAGAGAAGAGAGTGCTAGAGATAGAGGAGGGAGAGAAGACAGGAGAGAGAGGAAGTAGAGAAGAGAGGAGAGAGAGGAGGGAGAAAAGAGAGGGAGAGGGAGAGGGAGAGGGAGAGAGAAGAGATAGAAAGAGGGTAGTGAGAGAGAGAAGGAGAGGGGAGAGAGAGATATAGAGATAGGAGAGAGAATAGATAGAGAGGAGAGAGACAAGAGAGAGAATAGATAGAAAGAGGAGAGAGAGAAAAGAGAGGAGAGAGGGAAGAGAGAATGAATACATAGAGAGAGGAGAGAAAGAAGAGAGAGGGAGAGCGAGGGAGGGTGGGGGAAGAGAGAGATGGAGAGAGAGGAAATGTAAAAAGAGAAATATATATGTATTATTTGCGACGCACCTTGATGTGTGTCACGAGTAATGCATTAGTTGCAACGTATCTTATGTGTGTCGCAAAAACTCTACCACGTTATAGTGACGCTTCATCAGAAGTGTCACGAAAAGAATTCGCTTGTGTGCGGGTGAATTCGATCCTGTAGGTGAAATTTGCCCGCGTGAAATTTTTTTGCGCGCAGGCAAATAACCCCTGTGTTATTTTGACTTCTCCATAAGATTGTCTCGCCTTGATCAACAACAACCTCAAAATGCCTCTGACGCTGACCAGATCCAGGTTGGCGTCCACCCATTCCTCACCATCGCCGATGTCCTCCTCGCCTATGACAACCACATCAACCGGTACGCTGTCCTTGTCCTTGATTCCACCCCCTCTTCCATCGCGGTCTTGCCCTCATCCTGAGCCTCAACAAGAATAGGCCACCAGCTTCGAATCTGCCTACTAGTTTGGTATGTCCGCCTCTACGCCGTTGCCGCCCTAGGATTAGTCCTTCCAAAGGCGAAGCCTGGTCCCTCTCCCTCTTCTCCCTTGTTTCTCTCCCCCCTCATTCCACTGGCCCCATTCACCTCGTCCCCGGAATCGAGCTATGGGGCGCCTGATCTGGCTCCACATCCTGATTCTAGCACCGTCCCCTTTGCCTACCCCCCGCCCCTCTCTTCTTCCTTCCCCACCCCCCCTCTCTTCTCCCATGTTTCCTCCCCCCCTCTGCTCCCCATTTGCCCCATCTTCTAGCTGGCAAAGGAGGGTCTCCGGCTCCTTTGGCTTGAACCCCTTCCCATCCCAAGGCTCCTCCTTCTTTCTTACTCCCCCAGCCTTGGAGTAAGGGCGCTAGAATCCGGTGCCCTTCCTCAGTTTTATTTATTTTTTATTTTTTATTAGAGACACTTTGAAAAGCATCACTAATAAGAGTAATTATTATTTTCTCTTATTAGAGACACTTCTACATGCGTAGCTAATTAGTATTTTTTGAATTTTTTAATATTTAAGATGCTTTTCAAAGCGTCGCTAATGATGGTAATTTTTATTTTTTTCCTTATTAGAAACGCTTTTTAAAGCGACACTTAATTCAGCATCGCTAATAATTAATTATTAGGGATGCTTAGAATTAAGCATCACTAATAATTAGCGTGGATATATAAACAAAAGGAGTTTGTGTCGAAACAAAGATTGGTGCTTTGCTTGTGTCTTGTAAGTATCTTGCTTTCTAGTAGTGCATTGATTTGGTCCTTGTTGGGATTATCGTGGTTTTTTATCCTAGTTACGGTTTTCCATGTTAAATATTTGTGTGTTCATGTGTGGTTTTACGTGCTTTATGGCTTGATGATTAATTAATAGTGAAAGTGCTTACAAATTAGGTTTTCATTATTTTCACTATAAAAGAAAATTTTGTACAAAGTGGCCATATCTTGTAGTCTCTATCTTTGATATACAACTGAACTAGGGGGAATATGGTGACCCGCTAAGTTGATTAGAAGGATATTAAATTCACAAGTGGTAGCTGAGGATTTTTATTGATAAATTAAGTTTGATCCATGATATCAATTTGTTTTTGCATGCTAGTGCATCATTATCTTGCTTAATCTTACTATATTTTGATTTTTAGTGCTAGATAACTTGTGCAAAGGTTTAATTTCTTATTTTTGTCTACTTTACTTATTTTTCTTCTAGAATTACCTGATAAACTTGTTGATTTGTGTGCCCTAGTTTTTTAGTTTGCTTCTCTTATAATTTCCCTTGCTTTAATTGCTTAAAGTGTGTTGCTTTGGGTGATTTTTGTTGGATTCATTTCAATGGCTGGGTCAAATAAATTAATGAATGAACATGTGGATTTGGGTAGTTCGATGAATAGTCTACCCTTATTTGATGGTTAAATTCTCTTATATTTGAAGCATAGGATAAGAGCTTTTATTCAAGGCTTAATGAGAATGTCTAGAAAGCGGTGATTAAAAGTTGGAATCCTCAAATGACCAAAGACAAATATGGGAATTAAATCTTAAAAGATAAAAGTGAATAGGAAAAATTAAACAAAACTTACAAATCAAAATAGTAAAGCCCTTAGTGCATTGTTCATTGCAGTAGAAAAATGATTTGAGGAAAAACGTCATAACTCGAAAAAGGGAATGGGCATAATTTCATGAGCTTTTAATGCTTTATTCTTTTTAGGCAAAACATGTACATAGATAATAGCTAAAGTGAGTTAAAATTGTGAACATTGTCTTTACTAAGTGTAACGCCCGAAATTTTTCATACATTTTCTTTAAATTCACTGAAATTTTTTGTAATATAACGTCTGTAAATCGGAGGAAAAATGACAAAATCAAAACCTGATTAAACAGTTTATAATTTAAAACACTAAACATCAATTTTCTATCTAAATATTTCCATCATAGGGTCAAATATCGTACGGCCAAAGCAAATATCTTTAGGCGCTACTCGAAAACACACGTATGAATAAATTGCTATGATTATAGACTTTAAATACAAATCTCTCCCAGGCATCCCTGAGCGCAAGTCCCATAATAGTCCACAGTCTAATCCAAATGAAAGTCCAAAAGGATAAACTTCTTGTTTTCTTATCTCACCTAATACAACAGATCGTGGCACAAAAATACTCGTAGTGAGTCAAGCATATACTTGAGTTAACGAAAATCAATCCACCGTTGAAATGAGCATCCATCTCTAGGAGCTCTCCACACAAACCTGCAAAAACCTCCCATACAACGGTGCTAAAAAGTAGGGTAATGAGTATTTTCATACTCAGTAGGAAAATACCCAGCAGGGGAATCCAAAACAGTGAACTCACTAAGTTCATAAATACATGCGTTCATGCAACTCAAACATGAAGCAGTCAACATAAAATAATTATAATCACGCACATACGCATACAGTCATACCAAATGCACCATAGTGCCAAAATCATACCAAATGCATGATCGTGCCAAAATCATACATCAAAATTAAACTTACACAAACACCTTATTCAGGGTCTTACAAACTTACTCGTACCACTATACGCTTACTCATACAACATATGCATACTTGTACGACCTTACTCGTACAATCATATGTTTGCTCATACAGCTTACACTTACTTGTATGACCTTACTCGTACAATCATACTCGTACGACCTTACTCGTACAGCTTACACAAAATCACACTTACTGTCTTACTCAGAAACATACTCTCACAATTGTATTCATACACATGCTCTTACAGTCGTGCTCATACACATACTCTTACAGTCGTGCTCATACACATACTCTTACAGCCGTGCTCATACACATACTCTTACAGTTGTGCTCATACACATACTCTTACAGTCGTGCTCATACTATCGACCATTGAAGCTCATTACAACTAATAAGCTCCAATGTTGAATGGAAAAGAATGCCACTGGGGCAACACCTTAACCTCCAGGGAGTGACTAGACGCAATAGACTTTTCCGAAGGTAAGGCACACCAATGCTCATGGCGCATTAGATCAAATAGGTAGGAGTAGATCCATGATACTACTTACCTGAGCGCGCAAACATAAACACCCACACATAAGGGGTCATACAGTTGCCCACCATAATGGGTCTTATAGTGCCATAGAATTACCCACCATAATGGGTCTTATAGTGCCAGTGCCACTCTTGGGCAGAAAACATACAATGCCACTTGGGCAGAAATATGCAATGCCACTTGGGCCGAAACATACAGTGCCACTCTTGGGCAGAATCATACTATGCCACTCTTGGGTAGAAATCATACAACGCTCTCAATAGAGCAGCAACGTCTAGGCTTATACAACACATAGACCAAATCGAAAATGTACGTCGCTCTTAACAGAGCATTAGACGTCCGGTGCTCTATACAGCACACGAACAACATCCCGTAGGATAAACACCATGGCAAGACATGAGAAATGCTTAGCCGACTCATTATCAGCTAAAACAAACACAGAACTTAATCTGTCGAACCGTCAAGTCTCAAACTCACAACGCTATCATTAGCTGTGCTTATAATTCAAGTTTGAATTAAGTAAATTGTGCGGTACAATTATGCCACACAAGCACTCAAACATACCATGCTCCACTGATCAAACTGAAGTTGAGCCCGATCCGAAACCCTAGTTCGTCAGGGCAGTAGACTTCACTTAACTCGTCCATCTTACAACACAACACACTGTACACCAAAATCCTCACGGTCTTACAATCTCCGCCATCTACCTTATGGCCAAAACATCTTACTCGAAAGTCCTTAGTGCCAACCTCAGTTATCAAACTCTTACTTAAATCTCACTTATTATGCTTAATTTTTACTTCATAATCTGTACGTTATGCTTGTACAATTATGCACACTCTTACTGTTTAACAATCCCCCAACATACAATCCAACCCAAACTGATCCATTGTAATCCTCACCCGTCATACTCGTATCCTCTGTCATCTGTCATACACTTACACATCCATATCCAAATCCATACCAAACACGGTCACTTCTTACCATCCATAGCTCATACCTCTGCCCACATGCACATTCGCATATCCATAGCATAGGCAAATAGCCATCAAACATACGTATGTCTATCACACATACGTATAACATACATACTATCATACATACGTAGCTTACAAACATGCTCGCTAGTCATCACTAGTGCATGCATACATATTTATATATACTTCAAACATACACGCTAGCCATCACTAGCACATGCATACATACTTCAAACCTACACGCTAGCCATCACTAGTACATGCATAATCCATACATACTTCAAACATACATGCTAGCCATTACTAGCACAAGCATAATCCATACATACTTCAAACATGCACACTAGCCATCACTAGCACATACATACACCCAACATGCTTACAACCAACACTAGCACATGCATACATACTTCAAACCTACACGCTAGTCATCACTAGTACATGCATAATCCATACATACTTCAAACATACACGCTAGCCATCACTAGTACATGCATAATCCATACATACTTCAAACATACACGCTAGCCATCACTAGCACAAACATAATCCATACATACTTCAAACATGCACACTAGCCATCACTAGCACATACATACACATACATACATACTTCAAACATGCACGCTAGCCATCACTAGCACATACATACACCCAACATGCTTACAGCCAACATGCACGTTATATGCATTTCAACATGGCATAATTCATCCTCTTACATCATGCAAACAGATCATAAGCTAACATCCATCGCATTCAATCATATAGTCCTAGCATGCTACTACTCATTCAAAGCATGCTATCATGAAATTACGAGTTCAAAACTCCCCTACCTAGTAATCATGATGTTTGATGGTGAGCACATAATGGTGGCAGCATCGGCAGCAGAGTTGGCGGTCAAAACCGTTGCCTAGCTGAGAGAGCTGCTGTCTCGAGGATTTTAGGAAGCGCCGGAAACAATCACAGCCAAACGAGGCGTCAGAAGTCAATGCGGAAAAATTTGCAATCCACGGCGGCACACTAGGGCAGCCGGGAGAAATGTCATGCCAACAGAAGTGACGGTGTGACCAGAAGTCGATGGTGTACTCACTGAAGATCGGCTGGTGGCTAAGTCGTACTCAGCCGGACGCAAGACATTGAAATCAGCCGTGGATAGCACCCAATGGCGACGATTTTGCATCATCGAGGGCCCACATACGGGCGGAGAGCGTGGGGCAATGCTTGAGGACAAACGAGAGGTGGAGGAGGGCTAAGTGTCAACTCCACTCGATGGAAAAGCCAACCAATGGTCAGGCGGTGCGAATGCGGCGCCTAAACCCAAAAGCACACGCGTGGCCACATGCACATGCGACCCAAAGGGGTGGGGGAGAGGGCTGAAAGGAGGTGACCCAAGGCCCACAATAGGCCAACAAGGCTAAGGCCCTAGCGGTGGCCAAACAAAGCGGCGACATTGCCGATCACTACCCACAACCAAAGCTAATAGTGTGGGTAGCTGTGCATCTCGCACGACATAGAGCAGGGGGAGGGTTCAGGGTCGAGCAAAGGCCACGAGGCAATTACTGGCCAAGGCTTGTGCTGGTGAACTCATTCACCTTCGGTCACGGTAGGTCATACAAATTCTTGCCCGAGGCTGTATGGTATCGACGACATAAAATGGGCAAGAGGAGTCAACGGGCACACATGCTGGTGAGCAGAATAGCTAGGGTTGTGAGCCAAAGGGAGGATAACGGGTCATAGGTGATCAAGCCGGGCAAGGTGGGACTGTCTCCGGTCATTACTAGGCCGGGGCAGAATCCTCGGTGGCCGTTCGGCCACTGCCAGCTCATGCTGATGGCATCAAAAGCCAAACGCAGAGGGGCTGACCAGGGCAGCTACACCAGCTATGTCAGGCCGAGACTAGTTGTCTGGAGGCCTACTGGAGGTTGCCAGCCATTGGCCACCTAAAACTCGCCCGACCAAACCAATAATAGTGGGAAAATACTATTTTGAAAACGGAGGCGGAACGGTGGAGCTCAGCCGTGGTGGAGGAGGCAGTGCCAGACCAAGAGCGGCTACCTACCTCCGCCTCAAGGTTAGGGTGGAGCCAAACGGAGGTCTAGTCGGCCCTTGTCAGCCCACGATGGTGACTGAAATAGGGAACCGGAGGAATGGAGCCCGGAACAGTGGGGAGAGGAGAGGCAGGAGCTGGGCAGGGTTGGGCGGAGACAAAATTGGGCTGGGAAAGGTCACCCATCACCGTTGCTGGACCAAGGCCGGGCCAGACTGAGGTCCGGTCGGCCGTAGCTCTTCGGCGGCGGCCTCTGTTTCACCAAAACAGAGCACTGATGGAAACAGGCATAAAGGGGGAAAAGACTGGGGCAGTGGAGGAGAGGTCGTTTGGGTCGGGAGGGGTGGCCTCTCACCATCGCCGGCCCAGGGCGCAGCCGTGGGCGGCCGGCCGGCCCTCGCCGGCCTACGACGGCGGTGAAATTGCGATAGACAGAGAGAGGGGGTCTAACCGGGAGAGATGGGGTGGAGGGCAGAGCGGCCGTGGGGGCCGGGACGGTGGTCCCTTGCCGTCGCACGGCCGGGGCAGAGCCGGTGCCGGTGTCCTACGGCCCACTGGCGGCGGTCGGGCAAATGAAGCTAGGGGGTGCACATTTGGCTTTTCTGGAATGGGATCGGGCTCACCCGATCTTTTGTTCTATTTTTTTTCCAATCATATCCCCATCACACGCTTACCTCTTGTTTACATGTTATAAGTCCAAAACTCATGCCAAAAGCGCACAGCGAGGCCCGTGGCCCACGACTACACCCTATGGGTAAAAATATGGGGGAAAATACACATACAAATACACTGAAACGTCATATTTTCCTGCCAAAAATGACTAGAAAAATAGTAAAAAAATCCCAAAAAATCATAGAAAAATCAAGGACCTTACACTAAGGTTTGAACAAATTTGTCTCTGTTTGGTTGAGAGTGATCTTACGAGATTTAAGATTAAAAGAGACAAACGTTGATCACATTGGTGGTTTCTTCAAAAATTAATAAAAGAGGATTAATGTGTCAACAAGAAGAAGATAAAATTCACAATCACATACTAATAGAGTTGACTAATCTAAGACAAGGTATTAATAAACATAATATGCAGATGCACCTAGATTAAAGGAAATTAATTAAAAAATTGTCAAAAGGAGCTCAACTATGCTTATTTTCACTATTTAATTTTTCATTTGAGTTGTGCTTGTCAAAATTTTTTTGTTTTGATGGGAAGTTTCTTGAGATACTTTTAGGAATTTATCAAAATTTTTAGAATTTGCTCATTTTTTCTTATTTTTGGAAAAGAAAAAATTGAATTTATCAAGATTGATTGATTGATTGATTCCCCTTAGCGATCAATCGCTGGTAGGGTTTTCACGACGAATCACTATTTTAAATTTGGGCGAAACTCATTCACTCCAAACTCTTACAAAGAGTGTCAGTGTGAGAAAAGAGGTGATTTGAGTTATTGTTGCATGAAACAACTTTATAAGTGTGACCAGATTTTATAAAAAAAAAATAATTTTTGTCAAGGCCAAGGTGTGTACTGAAACCAAAAATTTGATATTTTATGTTTTTTCAACACATTTCAATAATTTTTTAACCAATAAGATTGTTAGAAACAACTTGATCTATATTTTCCCAAAGTTTCATGCAATTTAATTTGTCACATTGTGATCATTGTGGTTTCACTTTTACATCTTAAATTGGGGATTTTTCAAAATTGGAATAGTTTTATCAAAATTGGCAATAGGTCTGGTTGTGACTTTTGTTGCAATCATTGTTATTTACTTTGTATCAAAATTTGAAGTCTGTCAGACACAAAAAGTTTTTAGGGTTTTATTTAATTTTAAAATTTTAATTTTAAAATTATAATTTTTAACCCGCATTTCAATGAATTTTTAAAATTCTAGGACTTTTTTTATTATCTATTACTTTGTTCCTGGTTTATCCTTAGCCCTAGGTTATTTCTTTTTAATATATTTAGATGGGGAGAGAGAAGAAGCAGAAGGTGATAACTGAGTTTTGGTTAGTGGACAGGGGCTTCGACTAGCAGAGCATATAGGGTTAGGCCTATTCGGTGTGATCATAGTTTAGCTCGCATTCCACTAGAGTCAGCTATGGATTGTATTAAGTCCCATCCGTAGTGGATGGAATACTTTCGGATCATCACAAACTTCGATCAGTTTGTTTTTCCACATCTAATCTGACAGTGGTACTCATCACTTCACTTGGAGGATGATGATTCATTAGTTGAAGTAGAAGGAGAAGACAACTCACCTGATGTGATTGGATGCGAGAGAAGACAACTCACCTATCCACAATTTGCTAGTTATGAGTTCTTGTCGGAGAGTGAGTTGACGAGGACGTTGATAGGTCTACATAGGGGTCCATGGTTGGATATATCATTGCTGTTTCAGTCCATGACACATGATTTCTACTTGCTATATGTCATCGCATAGTATGAAATATAGAATGCTTATAAGGAGAGGGTTGATCGCACGATGGCTAGGATTCTTTAATCTCCTTGCACAACCGAAGCTTTAGCTAGAACTTCCTTCTATTATATTCGGTTGGATGATGACATTTTTACATGGACATACACGTGAGATGCTGGCCAACCCGTACATTTTATATAGGATTTTTACTTTGGTACATGTTAGGATCCCTCAAGGAGAATCGATGATGATTGGGATGGTTCCTATAGATGCAACTATTATTTATCGTATGATGTCACACCATAAAGTCCATTTGGAGACATAGAGAAGCTACATGCACTAGGAGAGGCACCAGAAGAGCTAGATAGACCTGTTACCATTGAAGAGTTCAGAGCTTATCAGAATACAGTGTTACATAGTCTCATAGAGATTAGACATATGCTTAGAGCCCGATTTCCACGTGATGACAGTGAGGGGGAGGGTACATTTTGATGATAGAGATGATTTATTTTTTTTGTTTATATATCACTTTTTCATGTATTCCTTTGTTTGCATTGTTCAATTCAGTTTATGTTTTATTATGACTTTGAGATGTATTTTGAAATTGATTAAGTGATGGATATATGATTATGGACATGGTTTATGTTACAGACTATTTTATCTTATGGTGATATTTGTGACTTGATTGTGCTTAATTGATCATTTTCATTAATTATTAGTTAACTTTTTGTCTATTTATGTCAAAAGGGAGAGAAATTGTAAATAAAAATAAAAGTGCTTATCTTTTTTTGATTGATCAATAATATGCAAATCACTTTGATTTTAAGTGTGCTAAACAAGTACATGTCTAAACAAGGCTTTTCAATATCAATTTCAATGAGTCTATGTTAAGTATTTATATTGTAAAGTCATTTGTATAAATTGAAAGTCCATGCACTACATCAACAGTTGTAATTATGTTTTGATTTTTAATTGTGTAGTGTTATGACAGGAAATAGCCAAAGGGGGAGATTATTAAAACATGTATCATATGCTAGGTCGATTCGCTAATTTCTTTGTCAAATTTATATAAAAAACCATAAATATGTAATTAATCTTTAGATATGATTATATATAGTTGTAGTCGAGTTAGATTTAGAATGGACTTGAAAAATAGGAGTGGACATGTTCTTATATCTCAAGATTGAAGACTAAAGGATGCTAATGGATTATGAAGCTTATTCAGATCACATTCTCATACCAAAATTACTTTGTAAGTTTTAAAAGTGATTTTAAAGGTTTTAAAAAGTTTAAGGGTAAAAAAAATAAAACTATTATTAAATAGTGTCATCGATCAATCTTGGAGTTATGTGTTGATTGAAATAATTGATCGCTCATGAACAGTTGTATGAATTTAAAGAATTGATCAATTGCCCTAAGAAATGGTTGATTGACATTTGAATCAATCCTTTGTTAAACGAAGTTGAGAGTTTATTAATTGATCACTTCATAGACCGATCGACTGTTCAAGGTGTTCTATGTTTAGAAAACATTGAACTATCAATTGATATTTAAAATAATCGATTGATAGCGGTTTTAGCTACCCTAAAAAAGATTTTTCGGATTTGATTTCTTCCCTTGTTAAATCAAAGTGCCAAATCATTTATGAGGCCCATATAAATGATAAGAAGTGGAGAAATTAAAGAGAGGAAAACCTAGAAAAAATTGGAGAAAAAAGAAGAGACCTTTGTATATTATTTTCCTATAGAATTTACAAGGGAGTTTAAAGAGAATATCAATAGAGAATACATGATGCTGAACCACAACCAAAGAAGTGATTTCACATAGAAATTTCATAGATGAGTTGTTAAAATTAATCAATAAGAGATTGAAGAACTTAAAGGCTAATGTTAATAAAATAAGAGGAGCTTGTTAAAGGTTAGAAGAAGATAAAGATAAAATAATGAGAGATAAAAATTTTAAGTACTTAAAGAGAAAACTTAAAGACCAGCAATAATAAGAATTTGTAGAGATCTAAACAAAAAGAGTTTGTGTTATATTCTAAACAAAAGTTGTTGGTTTGTTTATATCATGTAAATATCTTGCTTACTAGTAGTACATTACTTTGGTCTTTCCTAGAATTGCCATAATTTTTTACCCTAGTTTAGTTTTTTACGTTAAATTTTTATGTATTTATATATGGTTTTAAATGCTTTATAGTTTAGTAATTGATTAATTATAAGTGCATTTAGAAATTGGATTTCTTTATTTTTTACCTTCGTAAAGATAAAGAGCAAGAGTCGTGGTCCTAACATTTACTAGAAGTTTTTTCCTTGAGGTTCGTCATGCCGCCTTTTTTGTATAGAGGGAGGTTCAATAAAGAAAATTTGTGGGCAAGGAGGCTGAAGGGGAATGACTAATAGTGGAAAGGGAAATCTAGGAATAGTTGCTTGAGCGGATGTAGGATTCGACTGAGGCCCGAGAGTGTGAGCGGATGCAGGATTCGCCTGAGCGGAATGATGGATTGCTGCGGTGATGACTGGATTGGTGGTTGAGGAGTTGGGAAGGGGAAGGGGAAAATTAAGGGTTTTAAGTTAAATTCTTTTCGGTGCCCGTTTCAGAGAGGTGCAATGATGGGAGAGGAATAGTCCTTACACATGCCACGCATGGATGGCAGAGGGTTGACTGGAAATTGGGAAGGGGTGAAAAATCAAAAGAGGAGGGGGAATGACATGAGAGCTTAACATGACTCCTAATCTAGAGGTCATTAATGAGGGGAGGATAGGCAATTGATGAGGGGAGGGATAATTTAGCTTTTTTCATATTTTTTTTGTAAATGGTGAAGATGAAAGGGGTTGATGGAATTTCTCCGAAATCAAATTGCTCAACTTCAAAGTAAAACAAAAGAAAAGACTCTAAAAACAGACTCATGCATATACTATATTATTTATATATATATTTATTATTAATTATATTTGAGTGATGTGGAGGTTTTACGTGGATTTTTTTATTACATACCTCTTCAGCATTTATACATGTACAAAAAACAACTACATTTTCTCTCTCATTCCCAAATTTAAAGAACTTTCCGACAAATAAAATTTGCCCAATATATTTTTTTTACACATTTGTGTATTTATTTAAAAACATACCTACTCTGCCTTTTCATGTTGATATGCCACATCATAGACATTAATTTAGCTTAGGAAAATCTAAAATAGGTTAAACATTTTTTCAATACAAAAAATTAAGATAAGCCTGGGCTAACACCCTAATATGAGTGCGGGCGTAGCGAGCAATCAGAACGGGGTCATATGGTGCACAGAGGGGCAGGCGGGTGTTTCAAACCCACTTGCCCACATGATTATGTGCATAGTCATATTAAAATTTGATGGCTCATACTAACAGAAGCAACAGAATTTGGGCCTATTCTGATGTGTAGCTTCCACTCTTTCAGTTGGCCAAATCTGACTTTTGGAGCAATATGCACACCATTAAAATGGCGTAATTACTTATACACCTCGATTCCTGGTAATCACCTGTGCCCCCGCCACACGACCCTTGAGGGCCTCACAAATGTATGAGCAAGTCCAAACAATTAGACAAGTAAGTTCATACACATGATATTAGAACAAAGTGGCTATGTGCATGATGAGATATAAATTACACCTAATTTAGGATGATTCAGACGCATTATATGCTAAACCATCGAGAAAATTGTCCAATTCGATCAACAATAAAACGTGCTTAACATGGACACAGAAAATTAACCCAACTAGGATGTAATAACATATGCTAAACCTTAAACAATTACAACGTTGGCGCAGCCAATCCACTTATCTCTTTGTTACGGCTGAGAATGACCCATTAGTTCAGACAAATTTATCATGTGAAATGGCTTGGTGCAAGAGAAACGACCACTAGACAGCCCTCCAGCCACATGTTCCATGGTTGGTCGAAGTTCAAGATTGATACTCAAACACTTGGTCGCCATAATCACCACCAAAACAATCTCCCTGGCCACCAAGTCCGATGGTGATGCAAGGCGTTGGTCCAGCACATCCCGCAACAATATCTCGTTTTCACGTTGAGTTGCATTAGTGAACAAAGAGTTGAGTAGGTCTTCAGGGTGCCTTCCCATCAAGACTTCAAATGCCAGCGCCCCAAAGCTATAGACGTCGCATTTCTCATTCACCCTCATGGTATAGGCAAGCTCTACATAATACCATAAATTTACAAATGTGAGCATGATTTAAGCTTTTTACTCAAGTTCTAAATGGAGTTTACCTGGAGCAATGTAGCCATAAGTGCCGGCCCGGCTGGTCCAGTTGGAGGAGTCGGGCTTGAGCAGCCTAGCCGTGCCAAAATCGGACACGCCCACAACGTACTCGGAATCCAGCAGCACATTGTTGCTGGAGAGGTCTCGATGGACGATGGGAGGAGTGCAGTCATGGTGCATGTACGCCAATGCATGGGCTACACCCTTCACCACATTTAGCCTCCTGGGCCAGTCGAACTCTGCTGCATCTTCATGGCGCTTTAGAACGTTGGCCAAGCTCCCCCTCTCCATGTACTTGTACACCAGGAACACGCCCGAGCCATAGGAGCAGTACCCATACAGCTTCACCACATTGCGATGGCGAATCTCCGACAGAGCCATCACTTCATTTTCAAATGCTTTACTGTCAAGCTGCTCACCCTCCTCATTTCCGTGTATCTTTTTAACCGCTACGACTTTCCCTGATGGAAGTTCTGCTTTGTACACTTTCCCCGATCCGCCACTTCCTAGGCAGTATTTTTCGTCAAATCCTTCGGTTGCATTGATTATGTCTTGATATTTGATCATCAGTTCAGGATTCCATGATTGATCACATGCGCTACTAGAGTCTGAAAATTTCTCCTTCTGGTCGTGGAACCTTAAGCAAATTCCCCCTAGTATGAGAAGCATTACACCAAAAAGTGCAACAGTAATCCAAATCAGTAGTTTATGAACACTGACACCGTTCTTTCTGATGGACGGGGAGCTGCATGGGGGGAGACCTTGTAGTTTGCCGCAGAGATCTTTGTTGCCCACAATGGAGACATTGTCTAGGACATTAATGTCAGGAAGAGGGCCCTCCAAAGCATTATGTGACAAATCGATCACTGACAGACTTTCCAGCTCTTCAAATGAAATCGGGATGACGCCGGAGAGAAGGTTGTGGGAGAGATTGAGACACTCTAATTTATTCAGCTTCCCGAGCTGGAAAGGAATCTCCCCTGTGAGATTGTTGTTGCTTAAATCCAAGAGAATTTGGAGGAAACTTAGATAGCCAATCTGATATGGGATTGCACCGTCCATGGCATTTCTGCTCAAATTCAGAGATATGAGATTGGAGCACCCTTCCAATTGAGCTGGAATCAGCCCACTTAATTCATTTGATGATAGATCAAGATTTTCCAAATTTGACAATTTCCCAAGTTCTGGAGGTATCACACCAGTGACTCTGTTTCCGTTCAGTTTTAAACAGCCCAGCGAAGTTATGTCCCCCAATTCCTTTGGTATGTGCCCCCTCAGCTCGTTCAAAGAAAGGTCAAGCACTTCCAACTTCGTCAACATTCCGATCTTCGCCGGAATGTTTCCTGTGATTCGGTTTGAAGATACAATCAGAGTTGTTAGTTTGGACGACTCGGCCCAGCTAGTTGAGAGCTCGCCATACAAGTTGTTGTTACTCAAATCAATGAACTGAAGATTCGGGTAAACACCAAAGTCTTCGGAGATGTTTCCAGTGAATTTGTTTCCGTGTAGATTGACCCTCACCAAGGTTTTGCAGCTTGCTAAGCTTTCTGGGATAGGACCCGAGAATTGGTTGTCATTTACAGATAGATAGGTAAGATTTCCGCCCTCACAAATGTCGGGTAAAGAACCAGAGAGATTGTTCCCAGCAACTGAGAACTTCTGCAAATGTATGAGCCTTGACATTTCCACAGGTATGCTGCCTGATAATTGATTTCTGGTAAGACGAAGATCAGTAAGGCTTTCTAATTTACCGAAAGTGGCAGGAATTGAACCATTGAGATTGTTTTCGGTCAGTGACATGGAAGTTAAATTTGTTAAATTTCCTAATTGTGGAGGAATTGGTCCAGAAAGTTGATTCACATCTAAGGCCAAGTTCTGAAGCTCTTTCATGTTTCCTAGACTTGATGGGATGACACCTGAAAGCTTATTTTTCCAAAGTGATAGCATGTTCAAGCTAAGTAAGTTACCAAGTTCACTAGGAATAGAACCATTGAGATTATTCTGGTTGAGGGTCATTTCAACTAAATTTCTTAGTTGACCTATTTTTGGAGGAATTGGTCCATAAAGTTGATTTTGGTCTAAATACAAAATCTGAAGCTTTTTTATGTTTCCTATACGGGATGGGATGACACCTGAAAGATTATTTGCCCAAAGAGAGAGCGTTTGCATGTTTTGTAATTTTTCTAGTTCGTGAGGAATGGGACCAGAAAGATCATTACAAGAGAGGTTCAGATATCTGAGTTCAGTGAAGGTAGAAAAGCTCAACTGGCTAAGGTTACCTTGTAAACTTGAATTGCTTACATCTATACCGATCACTCTGCCTTCTGTATTGCATGAAATTCCAAACCATTTGCATGGGCTGCCCACGACGACAGAGCCGTGGGGAAGTGAAGTCCATGAGCGCAGCAGAGGGAGCTCGGTGAGGAGGCTGGACTTCCACTTAAGGAGGGCTTCCGCTTCTCCAGATTCAGCATGCGCTATTGCTGAACTGCAGCAAAGATGTAGATAGCATGTAATGAACGGAATAGCCAGAATGAGAGGCACATTCATCCACAAAAGATAAGCCATTGGAGCCTGGTGCTTCAATGAAAGTTTGGCTCTCCTATAGACTGTAGGCCCTTTACACTTAGGACCCGTCTATCATGACCAGCTTCCTTACCAAGTCTCCGCGAGAATTGAAGGCTGCCTTGTGAACATAGAAGAGGTGCTAGAGAAACTTGGGAACCGGAAACAACTGGTTTGTCAGTTCTCCGTCTCCCTCCTGTAGTTATGGCGGGCAATTACGAAAACATTTTTCTTACACTTAAATTTGGTGAGAAGCATATGCAACCGGTTTTTGAGCTTTCCCGTCGACATGTGAAAATATTTTCCTTAACTCTTAATTAGGACGCCATGTGTAAAAATGCGTAAATATGCGGAGGAAGTATTTGACACCTCTTTGCAACTCGCGTCGGCTGATTGGAAACAAGGAAAGATTGACTTGTTCCGCCAATGACTTCTTAAGTTGTACCGTTGTGGTATGAAGGCAACCAACGACTTTTAACACAAAAAAAAGAGTAGTTTTTCCCAATAGGACAATTACGTGAGATATTGATTGATGGGATGAACATCGCTTCGCAAATTCAGCTATGGGTGTACATAAATATTTCTCTCTCATAAATTTTAATAACAAATTCACATAAAATAAATAGAAAATAAACAAAAAATAATAATCTCGTCTATTTCTTTAATATATCAATAAAATATAGAACTATAGCCTTCGTGAAAGAGCTAAACTTTTATACAACTCTTAATATTATAATTGTAAATAAAAAAATCTAAGATCTAACTAACTAATTAAAAATAAAAAAAATAACTAATAAAATCCCTAAATAATCAAAGGAATACAAAAAAAAAGATTCCTATAAAAATAAAAGACTTAAAAGAAATCTAATTGGAATCAAATCCTTATCCAAAACGAAATTTAAGAACCATATTGCTAGAGGAGCAATCGATCACCAAGAAGATAAAATGATGGTTATGCTCTTGGCTTCATTTTACACTAAGTTGTGTGAGGTACCGATTGATCTCTGAGGGCAATTGACCGTTTATTGCTTGATTGTCCAACAACGGCGATCGATTGCCAAAGAGAAAAATATGATTTTTTTTGTGCGGTCCCAAAGCTCCATATACTTCAATGCTAATTGATCAACATCCTCCTCCCATGGCTCAAAATAAATTTGCCATCGAATTCACATGATCATTATATGAAAAATCACGAAGATAAAGAATGAGATGTTTAACATTAAAAATATTCTAAGTGTGAATGTGGCTAGGAAGCCTAAGACAATAAGCATTAGAATATATTTTCCTAAAAATCTCCAAAGGTCCAACCATCCTTACTGATAATTTATTGTATTTTTCAACTGAAATATGTTTTTCATCAAAATAGCCCATACAAAATCATCAACATTAAAGTCTACATATCTTCTTATTAAATCTCCAATTGCATTATATTTATGATTAGACACATGCAATCTCTTAAGAGTATGAGAATGAATATTTAATAAAAGTGATATAAAAAGTCTTCAGCCCAACTATTTAACCTCTTCACATCTAGAACATATACTAAATCTAATGGTGAGCGAGGATTAATGCCACACACAGTAAAATGACTAAAGCTTGTAATTTTATTCACACTTCTATTGTAAGAAAATTCAGCCTTATATAAGTATTGATCGCAAGATTTATGATTAGAACCAACCAAACTTTTCAACAAGTTTTCTAGAGATCAATTAACTACTTCCATCTGTCCATCTATCTTGGGATGGTAAGCACTATTAAATTCAAGAGAAGTATGTGCCACTTTCCATAGAGAACGTTCAAATTGACTCAAAAAATGAGTATCTTTGTCAAAAACAATGGACAACAATAAATTATGTAAATGAATAGTAATGGAACATGAGATGCATCATTGGTCATTTTTTGCAAGCAATGAAATTGATCATCTTTGAGAATCTATTAACAACAACATAGACAACATTCATTCCTCTCTGAGTACAGGGTAGTCCATGAATAAAGTCTATACTAATGCTGGACCATGGATGAGTTGGTGTAGGAAAAGACATGTATAACTTGACATTAGTAAATGCCCATTTAGTAACATGACATATTGACACCTCTCAACAAATCTATATACTTTCCTGCGTATATATTGCCAAAAATAAGAAGAAAAAATAAGTTGAAAAGTCTTATATCTTCCCATATGACCCTCATCATACAACTTTTTAATGATCTTCAAGTGTAGGCTATAAGTAGGAATACATAATCAATTGCCTTTAAAAAGAAACCTATCATGCAATAAATAATCTACTTTTTGTTCTGCCTCAAGTTCATATAAAACCTTAGCTAAGAAAGCAACAACTGACAATAATTCTTAATATGAGTCAAACCCTAACACCTAAGTACGCATACTAATAAGTAAGCATGCTTGAAGACCAAAGACGTTTGCAACCCTGTTCTGAACTCCATACTTATGATTAAGCACAAAAGTAAACTCTTACAAATAAGATGCTTATTGTGTAGGTCTAGTAGATAATTTCTCTTGGCTATTAATATGCTCATGAGCAAAATGATTAAGATAAATAATAAACTTCTCATAAATCAAATAATGTCTCCAGTGTCATAGAGCTTAAACAACAACATAAAATTTCACTCATATGCACTATATTTTCTTCGCTCTTGATAAATTCTCACTGAAATAAGCAATTGGACAACCCTCTTGACTTAGAACAACCTTAGTACCAACCTTCAAAACATCACAATCTAACTCAAAAGGCTTGACAAAGTTAGGTATGGCTAACATAGGTGTTAAAATAAGTTTTTCTTTAATAAGAATAAATTTATTTTTAGCTTCATCACTCTAAACAAAAGATTATAACTCATATAATAAGTAATAAGAGCCATAATAGTACTGAAATGCGGAATAAACCTCCGATAGAAAGAAGCTAACCCATGGAAACTCAGTACCTCATTTATATTAGTAAGTATTTGCCAAATTTTCACCACATCAACCTTACTTTCATCAACATCTATTCTATCCTTTGAGACAACATACACAAGGAAGAGTGCATAATCACACATGAAACAACACTTCTTGATATTTTTAAAATGTCTATCCCTGCAAAGAACAACTAAACATCTTGTAGATGTTCTCATTTATAGTTATGATATTGATTCTCACTTACAACATTTATGGGATGTTTTAGTTGTTCTTCACAGGGATAGACTTTTTACAACTATAAAAAATAATTCTTTCATGCAAGATTATGTACTCTTCCTTAGATATGTTGTCGCAAAGGATGAGATAGTTGTGGATGAGAGTAAGGTTGCTTTGGTGAAGGAATGACCAAGACCTACTAATATACATGAGGTACAAAGTTTTCATTGGTTAGCTTCTTTTTATTGAAGGTTTATTCCTCATTTGAGTACCATTATGGATCTAATTACTGTTTGTATGAAGTTAGGATCCTTTGTTTAGAATGATGAAGCTTAATGTGCTTTTGTTCTTTGCCAAGTCTTTTGAGTTACATTGTGATGCTTTAAAGGTTGGTATTGGGGTTGTAATGCCCTAGATTTTTCCTACGATTTCTTATAATTTTCTAGTATTTTTTGACAAAAAAATATGAGTTTCAGTGTATTTGGTTTCGATATCTATACCCGTAGTCAGGTGTGAGGTTCATTGTAGGCCACGGGCCTGAAAGCGTGTTTCGGTGCAAAAAATCATTAAAGAATGGAAGTGCAGAAAAGGATAAGGAAAAAGAAAAAAAAGTAGAAAAAACAAATAAAGGAAAACAGGCTTAGGCACGACCGAGCCCAATCCAAACCTTTCTGTAAGAGAACAGTGCACACCCCCCCTCTCTCATTTGTTTCAGCTGGAGTAGCGTCGCCAATAGGCCACCGGCCGACCTCGGCTTGATGACGGCCAGGTCGCTTCCTCGATGCCGCCCCAGCTGGATTCGCCGCCCCCATGAGCTCCTCCCCAGTTTGTCCTCTCTCTGTGCATTTTGAATTGAGCTTCTGCCATGGGCCAGCCGGATGCTGGGAGCTCCGCCCCGGCCCGGTGACGGCAAGACACCTTCTCTCCCAGCCTCCTGGGCCTCCGCTCCGCTGCCCCAGCCCTCTTTTCCTCTCCGGTGCCCTGTTTTTCCGGCCCTTTTGGTCTCTGATTCCACCGCCGCCATTAGCCGGTGAGGGCCAGCTGACCGCCCACAGCTCTGCCTTGGCCCAGCGATGGCAATGGGGCACCTCTCCTGGCCCCTTGGTATCCTTTGCTGCCCCATATTTTTCCCCCCATCTGCCCTATTTTCTGCTGCCTCACTGTTTTGGTGAAACGGTGGCTGACGGCGGTGAGCCACTGCCGACCAGACCTCCATCCAGCCCCGCCTTGGTCTGGTGAAGGCTGTGGTCCACCTCTCCCTGCCCAGTTCTATCTCCGCCCTCCCTCTTTCCTCCGGCCAGACCCATCTTCTCCCCAATTTCTATTTGTAACAGAAATTGGTTGACACCCGGTGAGAGCCAGCCTTGGGCTGACGACGGTAGGACCACCCCCAGCCAGCTCCACCGCCCCCATGGTTGCTCTGCCCTTGCTGGTTTCCCTTGGCCAAACCTTTCCACCTTTGTTTCCCTCTGTGATGGAAATTGAGGACGTGCCAACGTGAGCCAGCCTTCTACTGACTAGACTTGGGCTAGCGATGATAGGGTCATTGCCTCAATCGAGTCCCACCGCTCTATTTTTTTTTGGCTCCCTCCACTCAATTGGAACTAGGTCTGCCCTCGCCCGGTTGTAGTGTTCCATCCGAACAAACTGAGTTGATTGATCTTCCTCCCTTTGTTGTTTGATCGGCATGTTACCACTACCATTGACTATCACCTCTAGCCGGAGGTAGCTCCTCTTAGCCTCTAGGGCCAAGATGGAGTCCTCCAGAGCCGCCAGTAACCCCTGCTCCTTTGTGCCCCAAGGTTTTCCACCCATTTTGGGCCATCGACTGTCGTTGGATGACAAACACCCTCTCAACCACCATACTTCGGTGGGTCTCAGCCTAGAGATGGTTGGCCGCCCTAGTGCAGCACCGCCCCTCTTTTTCCGACATGAGCCACGAGTCCTCTCTATCGGTTGTGTTTTGCTGTACTATTCAGAGAGTCACCGTCTTACCCTCGCCAGATGCCGATTGGCCTCTAGTTGGCCTACCTCAGCACGGCAACGGTAAAGGGCGTCTTTGTTAGCCACTACCCTTGGGCATGACCCTACTGCCCTTCAGAGCCTTAGGCTGACACCGTCTAGCCCTCTCCCCATCCCTTTGGCCCCGTGTGCAAGTAGCCGCGCGTGTAGTTTAGAGTTTAGGTGCCACTTTGGCATTGCCTAACCATCGGATGGCTCCGCCATCATCTGGAGTTGAAATCGGAGTCCTCCACCACCTCTCCTCCGTCCTTGAGTGTCGCCTACACCCTCCGCCCTTATGTGGGCCCTTGTAAATGTGGAATCAATGTCATTGGGTGCTGCCCATGGCCGATTTCGATATTTTGTGACCGATTGAGTATTTTTCAACTGCCGGTCGAATTTTAGTGTATACGCTTAGACCTTTGGTCGCACCTGCCACTCGTTGGCACAAACTTTCTCCCGACCGCCCCTAGTGTGCCGTCGTGGATCGCTGATTTTGCTGCGTTGACTTTAACACCCCATTTGGCTGTGTGTAATTCCGGTGCTTCCTAAACCCTCGGGACAGTAGCTCTCTTGGCTAAGAAAAGCTTTTGGCTACCAACTCCACCACTTATGCCGCCACCATCATATGCTCGCCATCAAACGTCATGATTACGAGGTAGGGGAGCTTTGAACTCGTAATTTCATGATAGCATGCTTTGAATGAATAGCAACATGCTACGATCGTATGATTCCATGTTTTGGATATTAAATCATGATATGTTTGCATGATGTAAGATAATGAATTATGCCACATTGAGATACATATGATATGTATGAGTTGTACATATGTTTTATGGATGTGGAATATGTATGCGCTAGTAATGACTAGTGATTATGTTAGTACGCTATGGTTGCGTATTATGGACATGCTAGTGATGGCTAGCGATTGTGAGTTAGTTACGTATGTAGACTGTGTGGGGGCAGAGGTATGGGCGATGGACATTAAGAAGTAGCAAGGTGTTTGGTGAGGATTTGTATGTGTATGTGTATGTGGATGTGTAAGCGTGTGACAGAAGACGACAGATGTAAGTTTGATAGGCAAAGAGTGGAGTAGATTGGTTTGGTTTGGTTTGGAGCGATGTCAAGAGTTCGATAAGTAAGAGGACTTAGGCTTAGAGCCTTATGGGGGTTTATTAGATAGTAAGAGCATGCATAATTGTACAAGCATAACGTACAGATTATGAAGTGAAAAGTAAGCATAAAAAGTGAGGTATTAAGTAAGAGGGTGATAACGGGGATCTACTTTGAGGAGCTCAGTTTGATGACGTATGTGTAAGATGTTTTGGCCATAGGGTGGATGGCGGAGACTGTATGATTATGTAAGGATTTGATGTACGGTGAGTTGATCATGATATGGACGGGTTAAGTGAAGTCTACTGCCCTGCCGAACTAGTGTACCGCATAATATACTTAATTCAAACTTGAATTATGAGAAAGCCAATAATTACATTGTGAGTTTGAGACCTGAGGGTTCGACGGATTAAGTTCCGTGTTTGAGCTAGCCGATAATGAGTCAGCTAAGCATTTTCTCATGTCTTGCCATGGTGTTTATCCTACGGGATGTTGTCTGTGTGCTATATAGCTCACTAGACGTTTGATGCTCTGTTGAGAGCAATTGTATATATGTTTTCGATTTGGTATATGTGTTGTATTAAGCCCAGACGTTTGATACTTTATTTAGAGTGTTGTATGCTCTTGCCCAAGAGTGGCATTGTATAATTCCTGCCCAAGAATGACATTGTATAATTCTGCCCAAGAGGCACTGTATGATTTTTGCCCAAGAGTGGCACTGACACTATAAGACCGATAATGGTGAGCAATTGTATGGCACTATAAGACCCCTTATGTGTGGGCAATTGTATGACCCCTTATGTGTGGGTGTATGTTTGCACGCTCAAGTAAGTTGTATCATGGATCTACTCTTACCTGTTTGATCCTGTGCCCATGAGCATAGGTGTGTCTTGCCTTCGGAAAAGTTCATGGCGTCTAGTTACTCCCCGGAGGTCAAGGTGATGCCCTAGTGACATTCCTTTCCTTTTCGACATTGGAGCTTATTAGTTGTAATGAGCTTCAGTGGTCGATGGTATGAGTACAATTGTAAGGTATGTTTGAGTAAGACAGTAAGTGTATGATTGTACGAGTAAGGTCGTAAAAGTACATGTAAGTTATATGAGTATGAGTATGAGCACGACTGTAAGATGATGACTCTGAATAAGAACGTAAGTGTTAGTTTCTGAGTAAGACTATAAGTGTATGATTCTGAGCACAACTGTAACTATATGATTTTGAGAGGATTGTAAGTGTAAGATTGTATGAGTAAGGTCGTACAAGTATGTGTAAGGTTTTGAGTGTGCGTAAGATGGTACGAGTAAGTTGTAAGACCTTGATTAAGGGTGTTTGTGTAAGTTTGCTTTCATTGGTGTGTTATGCATTATTATATGCATATGTATATGATTATATTACGTTGACTGCTTCATGTTTGAGTTGCATGAAGGCATGTATTTATGAACTTATTGAGTTCATTGTTTAGGATTCTCCTATTGGGTATTTTCTTATTGAGTATGAAAATACTCATTACCCTACTTTTTTAGCCCCATTGTTTAGGAGGCTTTTGCAGGTTGTGTTGGAGAGCTCCTGGAGATGGATGCTCGATTTTGCGGTGGATAGTTTCCCCTTTCGATTTAGGTATATTTGACTCAATGTGAGTATTATTTTATTCCACGATCTGATGTATTGGGTGAGATAAGATTTAAAGTGTATGTATTCTGGACTTTTAATTTGGATCAGATAGTGGACTATTTATCGGACTTGTACTCAGGGATGCTTGGGAGTTATTTGTATTTAAAAATCCGTGATCATGGTAATTTAGTCGTACGTGTGTTTTCGAGTAGCGCCTGAGGATATTTGCTTTGGCCGTACGATGTTTGACCGTATGATGGAAATATTTAGATGGAAAATTGATGTTTTGTGTTTAAAATTATAAACTATTTTCTCAAGTTTTGATTTCGTCATTTTTCCTTCAATTTACAAATGTTATATTGCAAAAAAATTTCCATGAATTTTAAGAAAAATGTATGAAAAATCTTGGGCGTTACAGGGGTTGTCCTAAGTTAAGAGGGTCATGCAATTGCTTATTTAAATGAGAAATTATCAAGAGCACGAGGAAGGTATAATACCTATGAAGTTGAGCTTTACGTTGTTGTCCAAGCTCTTTGACATTGAATGTATTATTTGATTCATGTAAAGTTTATTTTTTATTCTGATCATTATACTCTTAAGAATATTAATAGCAAAGAGAAATTATTTGCTAAACATGAACATTGGGCATCATATTTATAAAAAATTAGTTTTGTGCTTAATCATAAGTTTGGACTTCAGAACATAGTTGCTTCACTTCTAGAGTTATTGATTGATGATCCTTTCTTTGCTAAAGCTTTGTCTAAACTTAATGCAGGACAGAAGTCAGATTATTTGTTACATGATAATTTTCTTTTCAAAGGCAATCAGTTATGTGTTCCTACTTATATCCTACGCTTGAACATCGTTAAGGAGTTGCATGGTGAGGGTCATATGGGAAAAAATAAAACTTTTCAACTTGTTTATTCTTATTATTTTTGGCCATCTATGCATAGAGAGGTGTATAGATTTGTTGGGAGGTGTTGTATCTGTCATGTTGCTAAAGAGACATCTACTAATGTCAGGTTATACACAACTTTGCCTACCCCAACTCAGCCATAGTCCAATATTATCATGGATTTTGTTCTTGGATTACCTTGTATGTACCCAAGAGAGGAATGAATGTTATCTATGTGGTTGTTGGCAAATTCTTAAAGATGGTACATTTTATTGCTCGCAAGAAGACCAATGATGCATCTCATGTTGTATTACTATTCTTTCGAAAGGTATATATGGTTTACCATTGTCTATTGTTATTGATAGGGATACATGTTTTCTATGTCATTTTTGGTGTTTTCTATAGAAATTGGCTTATACTACTCTTGATTTTAATAGTGCTTATCATCCACAAACAAATGGACAAACATGCATAGTCAAAAGATCTCTAGAAAATTTATTAAGAAGCATTATTGGAATGAATCTTAAATTTTGTGATCAACACTTATATAAGACTAAATTTGCTTACAATAGGTATGTGAATCAAAGCACATGTTTTAGTCTTTTTACTATTGTTCGTAGCTTTAATCCTCGCTCTTAATTAGATATAGCACCTATTCCAGATGTCAAGAGGTTAAATGTCTGGGTGGAAGACTTTATATCACAATTGAAGAATATTCACTCTGATATTCTTAAGAAATTGCAGGTGTCTAATGATAAGTATAAAACACCAAGAGATTTACAAATAAGACATGTGGACTCGGTGATTTTGTATTGGTTGTTTTGACTAAAGATTGATTTCCAATTAGGGAGTACAATAATTGTCAGCAAGGAAGATTAGGCCTTTAAAGATTGTTCAAAATATTAATTCTTATTCTTATCCTCTCAAACTTCCTAGTCACATTTGTACTTCTAATGCTTTCAATGCCAAACGTCTCATTCCTTATATATCTTGGCGATTCTTCAGATGATGATTATGTGAATTCAATGATAAATCTTTTGAGCTAGGGGAGGATGATGTAGATCATTTGACATTGAAGTATATGGGGCATTACGATTGCACATAGAAAATTCATAGCTGGCTTTTTGGTGATCAATCGGCGCATATGGGTGATTGATTGGGCAATTAATTGATTGATCGTGAAGTGCCATTGATCAATCGGTTGTGAAGAACAATTGAATGGCTCTTTGTGTAGCTTACATTAATTATCCATACGATCAAACAGCTCCTCATGCTAAGTTTGATGGATATAATGGCCATCCTTCTAGGCTACTACTTTTAGCTCCCCATATACCCAACACCAACCAATCCCTCTTAAGGGCTTCCCTTATAAAAAAAGGAACACAAACACAAAACAAGTTGCAACTAAGAGGTGCAAAAGCTGACAAAAAGCGAGTCTTCATAGGACAATTGTCACTTCTCATGGACCCGAACCTGGATGATCTATCCATGACTAGGATGAAGTTAAACGAAGCTGAGGCGATCGATCGACCTTGCTGGCGATCAATCGGTATTACGATGAACCCATTTATAAGTTCTTTTTGGATAAGAATTTGATTCAAAATAAATTTCTTTCAAGTCTTTTACTTTTTTAGGACTCTTTCCGTATTACTTTGATTATTTATGGATTTTTTCATTAGTTTTATTTAATTTTGATTAGTTAGTTATAAAGTAGTTATATATTAGTTTCTTTTATTTATAATTATGTCATTAGGAGTTGTATAAAAACTTAACTTTTTGATGGAGGTCATAGTTATGTTCTTTTTCTGACATATATATTGAAGAATAAGAGATTATTTTTTTCTCTTTCATTTTTTCTCTATTTCATGTGAATTTTCCATTGAAATTCACAAGAGAGGAAGATAGTGTATACCTATAGTTGGATTTTTTGAATGACATTCATCCCATCAAATCAGTCTAGTTTGACACTTGTAAAAGGTTGAAGAGATATTGTCAGTTTGCTATATCGACTCAACATGATTATATTATGTTGATTTGTTTCAAATGCTAATGACCTATCACAACCTGCTTCTAGGGAAAAAAACATCTGTATTGTTAAGGAATATTGTAGATGTTAACAAGAGGGACATCTTCCTAGCTCGGTAGGAGTGTGGAGGGGGAAATTGTGAACTGCAGAAAGCAAAGCAAAGTTTGAGAGCCACCTTCAATGACATTGTTGGGTAAATATGAAGCACCTATTTATCTATGTCAGTTTATTAGTTTGCACTATGTGAGAACATATCTTGGTAGTGTTTGGGCTAGAGCAAAAGCAATATGCAAGTCCAAGGTTGCAGTGCTATTGTGCTAATGTGTATCCTGTTGGTAGTCAAAGTCGGCTCTAGTTTTCAATGTCAAGCGTCTCATTCCTTATCTTGGGGATTCTTTGGATGATGATTATGTTCGATGGCGAATTCTTTCAAGCTAGGGGAGGATGATGTAGATCATTTGACATTGAAGTATATGGGGCATTGAGATTGCACAAAGAAACTTCATAGCTTGCTTTCTGGTGATCAATTGGCACGCATGGGTGATTGATCAGGCCATCAATTGATTGGTTGTGAAGGGCCATCAATTGATTGGTTGTGAAGGGCCATCAATCAACCGGTCGTGAAGAGCAATTGAATGGCACTCTGCGCAACTTACATTATCCATATGATTAAACAACCCCTCATGCGAAGTTTGATGGATACAATGGCCATCCTTTTAGGTTACTACTTTTATCTCCCCATATACCCAACCCCAACCAATCTCTCTTAAGGGCTTCCCTTACTTATAAAAAGGAACACACATACAAAACAAGTTGCAACTAAGAGGTGCAAAAGCTGACAGAAAGCAAGTCTTCATAGGACAATTGTCACTTCTCATGGACCCGAACCTGGGTGATCTATCCATGACTATGATGAAGTTAAACGAAGCTGAGGCGATCAATCGGCCTTGCTAGCGATCAATCAGTACTATGACGAACCAATTTATAAGTTCTTTTTGGATAAGAATTTGATTCAAAATAGATTTCTTTCAAGTATTTTACTTTTTTAGGACTCTGTTTTGGTATTACTTTGATTATTTATAGATTTTTTTATTAGTTTTCTTTAATTTTGATTAGTTAGTTATAATTAGTTAGATATTAGTTTCTTTTATTTATAATTATGTCATTAGGAGTTGTATAAAAACTTGACTTTTTCATGGAGGCCATAGTTATGCTTTTTATATATATATATATATATATATATATAATAAGAGATTGTTTTTTTCTCTTTCATTTTTTCTCTATTTTATGTAAATTTTCCATTGAAATTCACAAGAGAGGAAGATAATATATACTTATAGTTGGATTTTTCGAACGAGGTTCATCCCATCAAATCAGTCCAATTTGACACTCGTAAAGAGTTGAAGAGATATTGTCATTTTGTCCTGTCGACTCAACATGATTATATTATGTAGATTTGT
This sequence comes from Saururus chinensis, assembly GCA_035235625.1. NCBI lineage: Eukaryota > Viridiplantae > Streptophyta > Magnoliopsida > Piperales > Saururaceae > Saururus > Saururus chinensis. The sequence continues at coordinate 57,748,070 of CP141140.1, forward strand.
TTCAAATGCTAATGACCTATCACAACCTGCTTTTAGGGAAAAAAACATCTGTATTGTTAAGGAATATTGTAGATGTTAACAAGAGGGAGAACTTCCTAACTCGGTAGGACTGTGGAGGGGGAAATTGTGAACTGCAGAAAGCAAAGCAAAGTTTGAGAGCCACATTCAATGACATTGTTCGGTAATAAAAAGCACCTATTTATCTATGTCAGTTAATTAGTTTGCACTATGTGAGAACATATCTTGGTAGTGTTTGGGCTAGAGCAAAAGCAATATGCAAGTCCAAGGTTGCAGTGCTATTGTGCTGATGTGTATCCGGTTGGTAGTCAAAGTCGGCTCCAGTTGGAGACTAGTCAGATGATCCTCCCTTACAGTGATCATCAAGTGCCAAAACCTTTCCCACGTAAGGTGTTTGATTCCCCAATTTTTCGCCCCACGCGTTCCGTACAGTTGGGAATTTGGGCGCTACCCTGTTCTACACGGCAATATTTTGTCTTTTGGGGTCCTACAATTAACGTGAAAGTTACAATGATAACAACGTCCCCTCCACTATTCACGAACCAGGAAAAAAGAAGATCGAAAATGTTTCCGGACACTCTCCCTGACCAGCTCCGTGACCTGCCTACATTACCCTCTGAAGATGGTACATAAGAGGGCAGCTGTATATAAAATCAGAGTCTACTCTTATATACCATGCTCAAAGTCATATGTGAACTGGTCACGGGGTGTTGGTCACCAAGACCGGTCAGGCTAGGCGCGTCCAAGAAAGAAGATCCATTATAGGACCAATCCTTGAAATGCCACGCAGGGTCGTCTTTCATATCCTAAGACCTTAACAGTATTATTGGCCTTGTGCCTAGACAATGAGTGTCGACACCAGAACGACCCTCTCTATCATGAGTCCTCGGTCTTTGTAACTGTATGAGTTGGCCACTTGATCCCCAACTTGATGCAGTAGATATTTCTTCAATTCTACTAACCAATCGTCAGATGTCAATGAAATAAACACCAAAATCAAGACCCTTAATAAAGAAATGTGGTATATTCTCTAGTTGACTAAGATAATAACCCTCTAATAGGAAGTCAACTTGCTCAAATGACCCAATTATACACTTCCAAAAAATAGACGATCCACACATGCTTCCATTTTGTGAATTTGCTAGGAAACTGGCGGGAAGCATTCGTGATAAGGAAACTTGAACAACAATATGAATGGCCATCAAAAAGCAATTAAAATTTGTCCAAATCATTCCAACAATGGCCATTTCGTAGAACTTACCACGGAAATCTGGAGCTCAGGATCTCCTTTTGGCAGCATTTCCTCCATACATGTCCATTATCTGGTAGAACCTCCGAATTCCCAAAAGGCCGGCACTCTCTAGGTAACTTTCACCTTACTTCTTGCAGCATTCCAGCATCTTCCAATGCATTAGTGTCCAATCTTACAAAAACTTCAAATAATATTATAAATTTAACGTGAATGAGAGTGATCGCAGAGGTCGTAGGGGTGACCATGGTAAACTAAGGCTTCCTTCCTTGTTGCCCTATGGCCGCCACTGGGGTGGTTCTAGACAGCAACCCCATTCTTCTCCTCATTTGCATCTACCTGTCCCTTCTCTATTGTTTGCCTGCCTCAATGCCCCTTTCTCTCCTCCCATATGATGTCCCTCCTATCTTCTTGCTCAGCTGCCATGAGGATGATGCCTCCCTCCTCTCCACCAGTCATGCTGCCCATCCATATCTGCCTCCTCACCCATCATGAGGACGGTCCCTCCCTTATCCTCCCCCACCCAACCTGTCACTCCCCAAGATATTATAAAAAAAATTTTTGAATAAAAAATTCTTCAAGATATGTAGCTTGAGGTGCTGACTATTCAGTTTTTCAATATATATAGGAATATTAGATCAGAGAATAATAATAATTAAAGTCAAACCACATCATAAATTGATCAAGATCTTGCTTGAGTTCATATTTAAATATCTTGATATACATAAATATAAATAGATTGATACTTACATGTCTATAGTTATCTACCTTTTAAGTAATATAATTTTTAAATATAATAAATATATCAAGTGTTCTGGCAACAAAAACTTTACAACATATCTAGTTTCCTAAATGAACTTTAATCTGACAAGGTACTTACATCATATGGATGATGAGTATATAAGCATACCCACTAAGATGGTTAAAAAGGAACCACAACATTATAATAAAGATACAAATAATTCATACTAATATTCCATAATCAACCATAAAACAAAAATGGTTACTAAACAGTGTCAACATTAACAAGATCTCCATGACTCTTTAAAATGTATATCACGCCACAAATATGCTTCATATTCTTGCTGAAAATTTTTGTCTGCTTCATCCATGCTATGAAGTTAAAGCTTACAAAGGCTAATGGACCCAAGTGGTTGAAATTCTTAGCATTCTATATGATCATTGAGACCTCCTTTTGTTACACCATGCTAGACCTCCTTTTGTTACACCATGCTGGAGTCATGCATTATTTGATGCTATTATCCATTCAAACCAATCTCCTTGGCTTTGGGGAGATAATTTGTATACAAAAACTTCCATGCCAAGGGGAGACAAAAACCATGGTTCTATTTAATATCATGACCCTCCTCTGTGCCGCTATAGGACCTACTTTTTGTGTTCAATATGACACTAGGCTCATTCATCCTTAAGTGTCATATACAATGACTTAGGGTCTTTTACTCTCTACAAAGCTCAAATATAATACTTACTTACCCATACATCAATCACATACTCTCATTATGTAGTTCAATATTTATCTATATTCAATATGTAAGTAAATTACACTAATATACATCCCATAAGTAGTAAAATAAATTGGTAAAAATTTTACTTGAAAATCATGAATCGATGTACCATCGGTCAACCCAATGACACATCGGAGTAGGTGTCAATGGCTATCCACAGTATCATCAACCAGTTGTTCCTTTCCTCACAATGCACATACTAATTAGAAGAGTTTAATTTTCCGATGTCCTCATCAACACATTAGTTTCACTGCAGATGCCCAATTTAACAACAATGCACACTTATGTGTCGATGTTGGTATTGTTCATATTTCACTTACTATCAATGTCATCATTAACGTGTTGATGAATACATTAATGATCAACGTAAAAGAAAGAAAGTTCATGTTTTTTATTTCAATTTCCCCCTTTGCAAAAATTGCTAACCACAACGTCTACATCCATAAAAACTTCAATTTTAACTATAAGAGCTTCTCATATAGCTATATAAATCATGATTACCATAAATAATTTATAATCATTATTATCATGCAACCCATTAATAAATTTCTACAAAAGATCATGATTTAACCACCCAAATAACTCATACTATGTGTCAAGCTCTAAGATTTTTAAACTCATTTTTATAAATAAAACAGTGAAAACAAACTTTTCTATTTTTTTGCCAAACATTAGAAAAATTATCTCATATTTTAAATCACACAATCGTCTTGCCTGAGTACATTTCTAAATATCTTGATATGCCCAAATATAATAGTTTGGCACCCATGTGCCTAATGTCATTGATGCACTGAAATAATATTTAATTAAATATTTTTAAATTTTAAATTACAATCATATTTTGTGTTAATTCATTACTTATTTGGGCTATTTATATTTTGAATAAGTAAATTAGACCTCCATTGTGTTTATAGGCTTTAATAAAATCCAAGTGGAAGAGGAAGTAAAGCCCAACAACCTAAAGTTATTAAAGGGTCAAGAATAGGCTCTTAATGATCTAAACATGTATGAAATGGTTGAACACAATTATATGGACTCATTGGATTTTACATTTGCATCAAGAGAACCAAAATCGGGAAGGAGCTTATTTTGACAGATTGATACATCTTTGGTATTTCGGTAATATCTTTCTATACAAAATTCTAATTGATACAATTCCTGTAAGATCCCTAATTTAATTTGGTTATTTTTTTTAATATGTGAATTCATGTGGTTTTGCTTATTTGCAGGTTTGATTTAATTTTGGGTTTATGGGTTAATAATTATGACTAATAAGGTTTAATTTATTTTTATAAGTATTAGTGTCAAACTTGATTTATCTAATTTTTACGAATTTTATGATATTTTATTCTAATTTTTCCTTAATTATAGGAATGGACCCTACTATGGGCCCATATCCATATTGGACGGCATGCAACCCATTTGACTCCTACCCTTATATTATTTTATTTAAGTGGGATTGGGTGGGATTAGATTTATTTTTAGACAAAAAATAACCCTAATTAGCTACTTAGGGCGTTTTGACCTATTTTCAAACCCAACAGTTTGTAAACCTAGCCCAAAACCCTTTCTATAAAAAGAAACCTTAGCTTATTTTCCTAAATAGGGAAAGGCTATGTTGAAGGGAGGAACTGTTCTACCCCCATTTCCTAAATAAGAAACTTAGATTAAAGTGTATTTTCTCGCCCTATCACCAATAATCTTCCAATTTTAGTCTTAATCATTCTTATCTTCATTTCTCCCATCTTTATTATTGATTTCTTATATTAAAAATTTTATTTTTAATTTAAAACCCTAAAAAGGTAATTTTTGTTTTTAATCAAAGTATATCCTAGATCTACCTATTTTCAAGTTGATTTGAGTGTATTACATAATTTTAATTAAGTTTTAACAAAAACCCTAATTTTTGGTAGGATTTCTTGAGGATTTCTTGAGGATTGAAGCTCTTTAGTAGATTGAAAGGCTTCACAAAGGTAAGAGTGTTTTACCTTGTGTGGTTGTATACATTAGAATGAATGATTGTAGATTTATTTGAGCTCTTACTTCATGTTGAGGTTTAATAGTGATTTGTTAAAAATATACAATTTATAGTTATTTTCTCATGATTAAGCTTGAAAATGGTTAAATCTATCATGTTATAGGGTTATATTTTGATTATATGATGCTATATAGTGATTTTTAAATCTATATAGAAATTTTGAACTGTTCCGGTCAAACTGGCTGTCTGGCCCATCGAATGACCGGATAGGGTGTTCGAACGGCAACAAGGTAGTTTTATAATTTTTGCCTATTTTTGTGAATTTTCAGTCATTTTTGTTCTCTTCTCATAAATCCAATTCTTTATGATCCTAATGAGTGATTATTATCTATAAATGCTATTGTGAACGCATGAGAACCAACTTTGAATTATGATTTAGCTCAAGCATGAATATGACTATACTCGTTTAGTTTTAGTATGATATTCTATTTTTTTTATATCCATGTTTAGTGATTTCTTCATAATTACTCTATGATTTCAATAGGTCTTAACCATGATAATAAGAAAAGTACCATGCATATGTAGATTCATGCTTATGACTACATGATTTTATTTGTCACAAATGGACCATGTTACATGCTCATAGGGGCTGATTTGAGTATGTTTAATCATGCTTATATTCGTTAGACTTTGTTCATGTATGTATCATGGAGCATGCATCATAAAAATGTTTTATAAGCAATGACTAATAGTGATTAGCAATGATTGATTGGTTGGATACAATTGGATGTCATTGGTTGTCGGATTAATTATCAAGGGCTTATTGAATCGATTTTATGTCTAAAATGACATGGTTTTCGTTTTGTGTTCCTTTTAGGACATGTTGCCTCCCTGGGTTGAGATGATCTGATTTGCTAAGTGAGTTAAATTGGTAAGTTATCTGGACCTAAGAATCAAGGATGATATGTCCATGTGCACCGGTTTACCAAGCTGTTATACTTTTCCTTTTTATGAATTCAGACTTTTCCCGCAAGGTTAGTTTTGGGTGAGTAAGAACTACTCTAGTTTTCTATCTTGGAATTTGGACCTTCCCTTCTAAGGATTGTCTTGGGTGAGTAGGGGGTACTTCCGAGTTAGGAAACATGCCCAAACTGCTCTAGTTTTTTTCTAGGAATTTGGACCTTCCCCACAAAGCATTGTCGTGTGCGAGTGGGTTTTGTTGTTTTTCTCAATTGTAAGACATTCACCAATGATTGTTGCATGTGTATGGGAGATAATGCTCATTGACACAGGTTGTGTGGGAACAATGATGTTGATGTTATACATGTGATTATGGAATAGATTTGCATAATGGTGTATGATTGATATACTTGATTTTGCAAGGTGAATGCTTACATTGGGATATGGTCATGCATGATATAAATGTTGAGAATTGATTCATACAAGATGTGATTGTTATAATGAGATTCATATGATTATGCATGATGTGTATATGTTTTATGAGTTATGGACGAACCAATCATGCACAGGTGGTAGGATTATGTGTTATGGAATGTGCTATACATCATGATATGCATATGACATGATTATGTGGAATGCAATTTACATGATGTACAGGTGGCATAAGTATATATTTATGGAATGTGGATTATAATTTGATGCACAAGTGACATGGATATATGTGATTTGTCCCATGATGAATGAGTATAGTGAATGAATATGGGATGAATGCTATCTTGATAATGTCTGTGATGTCATTATGAGTTTACTTTTTGTATTAAAGCCCTTACTGAGGGACAGCTCATCCCTCTTTGTTTTGTGGTTGCATGTCATGTTGTGTAGGTGCTTTAGATGGGCTCTACGTTGAGCATGAGCACTACAACAAAAAAGACTATTAGCGACGCATTTATGCGTCATTAATAGTCCCCTAAACGTCGCTAATGACTATTAGCGACATATAATAAATGTCACTATAAGCGTCGAAAAAAGTGTCGTCGACATATAACAAAAAGCGTCGCTAACAGAGCCTTTTAGAGATGCATACATATGCATTGCTATTAGTTTATTATTAGCGACGTATATACATGCGTCGCTAATAGCCTTTTAGTGATACATAAATATGCGTTGCTAATAATAAACTAATAGCGACGTTTAATAAATTATTAGCGAGGGAAAAGTTGCTTTGGGTCGGAGACTAAGCTACGTGGGTCGGGTCGGGGTTTGTGGGATCAGGGCTGGCGAGGGGCAAGTGGGTGGTGGGTGAGGGGAATTCAAGCGTCCTTCAAAATGACGAAATTACAATGAAAAATGACTTTATGAGGTTTGGGTCCCACGCACATGGGCTTGAATGGTTTGGTGGCAACTTTCTGTTCAATGAACGCTCTGAAGTAGAAAGTCCTTTATTCCATAACAAAAGAGAACACGTCATTTCCTTCCAAATTGAAGAATAAATCTTTACAGGTAGTAAGCTTTATTTCCTTCCATTGCATTAAACATCTGGTTAGATAGATATAATATACAAAATTCTGTATTGTTCTCGCTTTGTTTTTTAATTATCCTTCATTTTAGCAAGAAATGGTGGTCTCCATGCCCACCTCCCCCTTGCCCCTCTCCGGCCCCGGTCTCAATCCCACCAACCCCGACCCGGACCCAGGTAGCTTCCTCTCCGACCCAACGCGGCTTTTCCCATCCATACCTCCCCACCTTACCCCCTCTAGGATTCCCTCAAAAATTCTACCCCCCGACTCCAAGTCCCTCTCCACCCTCCACTCTCCTTCAACCAGGACAACGGCTACTTCGTTGTTGGCACGGACCACGGCTTCCACATCTACAGCTACGATCTTTTGTTGGGATTTCAACCACAGCTCTGGTGCCACTGGAGGGGGCATTGGAGTCATCGAGATACTCATTCGCTACAACATCCTCGCTTTCATCGACCCGACGATGCCAGCGAGATCATGCAGACGTCTATCCCCTAGAGCAACGACAGCTCCATGCACAACTTCATGTACTTTTTTTAAAAAAAAGAATTCATGTGGAAGGATGAAATCACTTAATTTCGTTTAAACTAATTTCATCCTTTGAAAGGACAAAATCAATTTAAACTTGATTTCATCCTTTGAAAGGATGAAATCATATAAATTTTTTATAAAAAAGCCACGCAGGTGCCAGCGGCTTTGCTAGTGCCTGCGTGGCAAAAAGCAACATCACTTTGTGAAATATTTCCCAAATTGGTTCAATTTGGTAATTATTAATTTTTAAATTAATATTTAAATAAATTTCTATAAAAAAATTATATTAGCGATGTATATAATTATAAGTACTCCCCCTCTCTTTTCTCTTATCCCTCTCTCTCTCTTTCTCTCTTCCCTATCCTCTCCACACTCTCTCTATCTATTTTAATTTTATTAAAATTTAAAAAAGCCATTAGTGCTGTATATATGCATATGTTGCTAATACTATAGTGTATTAGTGACATATATATATATATATATATATATATATATATATATATATATATATATATATATATATATATATATACACACACACACACGTCGATAATACGACGATGTATTAGCGACATACATATATACATCACTAATACACCATAGTTTTAGCGATGTATATATGTAGAGGTTGCTAATACTTTTTTAAATAAAATTAATATCCCTCTCTCCTCTCTCTCTTCTCCTCCCTCTCTCCTCTCCTCTCTTTCCCCTCTCACCTCTCACCTCTCTCTCCTCTTTTCTCTCTCCTCTCTCTCTCCTTTCTCTCCCTCTCTCCCCTCTCTCTCTCCCTCCTCTCTCCTCACCCTCTCCTCTCCCCTCTCTCTCTCCTCTCTCTTCTCTCTCCCCACTCTCTCTTTTCTCTACCCTCTATATCTCCTCTCTCTATCTCCTCCCTCTCCCTCTCTCCCCCTCTCACTCTCTCTCTCCTCACCCTCTCTCTCCCTTCTCTTTCCTCACTCTCTCTATCCTCACCCTCTCTCTCCTCCATCTCACTCTTCCCCTTCTCTCTCTCTCCCCTCACTCTCTCACCTCCCCCCTCTCTTGACTCTCTTCCTCTCTCTCTTCGATCTCTTTCTTCTCTCTCTTCACTCTCTATTTTATTATAAAGAGAGTGAAATAGAGAAAGAAAAATTAAGAAAGAAAGAGTAGAAGAGTATTTAGGGAATAACAAGTTAATAAATCAAGAAGAGAAAATACTAAGACATTAAGGATCATTGTAACATCTAAGATGTTCTTCATGTATCATATTATCTCAGTTAGAATCGAATGAAGATTCTATCTAACCGGAAGATATGAACATTAAAATTGAAATTAAAGATAGAAAATACTTTGGATAGATGAAGGATAAAAATAATTGTCTCTTAAAGATTTCTATGTATCCAAATCACAAAAGATAAAAAAGGAGAGCCTTCAAGCATCTTATGTATCCAAATCACAAAGAAACAATAGAAGAACAATATTAAATAAATATCACTTCAAATAAACCATACTTACTTGAAACAATTGATGAAACATGAATAGAACTCCATTAAATTGTTACAAATCACCTCTAGCCTTAGCTTGAGAGCTTAGAAAGTCGTTACAATAAAACTAAAAATAAAAATTACAAAATGAGAGAAGAAAATAGGGGAGGAGAGCTCCAAAGAGGAGGGAATGATCCATCTATCATGTCCACCCCTCTATTTATAGGAATAGAAGGGGTTGCTTCAAAGAGGAAAGTGAAATCATATCTCTAGATTGCATCCTGATTGATTGCCTGATTGGTTGCTTCTTGGGTAATGATTAGATTCTAAATAAATCACATAAATCAATGATTTATTTAAAAAATAAGTATCTTTGAATCTTCCTTTAGATATCCAATCAGCCTCATTGTCTTTCCTTATGTGTATCAATAACAACAAATGAAAATATTCTTCATGTGCTGGCCTCGGGTTAGTTTACTAGCTGTCCATTTGCATGCCAAATTTGACCCATAAATCTTTAGAATTTCTTCCTAAAATAATACTTGTAGTCACGGAAGTCTTCTTTCCAATTCCACCAGAATCGTATCAATCCGAATTATACAGAGCAAGATATAGTTAAAATACTATGGCTGTGTCAATATGTCTGAATCTGCTTCTTTCCTAATTTAGTTCTCTTGATGCAAATCTCAAATCTAACAGGTCCACAAGGTTGTGTTCGACTATTCCATGCATGTTTAGACCATTAAGAGCCCATTCTTGAATTTTAAATAGCTTTGGGTAGTTGGGCTTCACTTCCTCTTCCAGTTGGATCCTATTGAAGCCTGTTTAGACATGTAAACTCAATTAAGGTCCAGCTAACCTATTCAAAACATAAATAACCCAAATAAGCAATGACTTAACACAAAATAGGATTGCAATTTAAAATTTTAAAACATTATATTAAACATTATTTTAGTGCATCACTTGCGTTCGCTGAGAGGGGCTATGGTTGTTTGAGTTATGTTAGATGTTATGACATGTTGAACTTATACATTTGATTATACTTCAAATTATGTTTAACTATAGTTGGCTTAGACTTGTTTATCCCTTGAGTGGAATAAGATATTAATTAGTAGTCATTTATTAAGTTCTATTTGCTTTTGTACAAAGGGCTTGTGCGCTTACTTCATTGTGTCTTCCGCACTCGAACTTTACTTAGTCTCATCGTGTGCCACTTACTCCATGCACCGAGTTCAGGTCAGGGGTCGCGTGTGCTGGGCGTGAAAATTCCAGTGGCATTAGAAAGAAGGTAGTCGTGACTACAATCACCATTTTTAGAAAAAATTCATAATTCTAAAGGTATGAGGGTTCAATGGATGTATAAAGGGACAACTAGTTATTTAAACCGAGGCTAAGACATGGAGGATCTTTTTAATGGTTGTAATTTACACACATAAAGAAAGATAATTTGGCTAATTTATTAATTATAGGAAGATTAAATGATACTTATTTGCTAAATAATCTTTGATTTATTTGATTTATTTAAAATCTAATTATTGCTAAAGAAGCAATTAACAAGAAATAATCAAATGATGTGATCGGGTTTTCCCCTTTGATGTAAACCCCTCTACTACTAAAAGAGGAGTGAACGTGGAAGAGGCATCATCCACTCTCCTCTTTGGGGCTCTCTTTTTTTATTTTTTTTTTCTTCCTTTGTAGCTTTTATTTTCAAGTGATATTATAATGCCTTGCTAAGCCTTCTAGCTAAGGCTAAAAGTAATTTGTAACAATATAATAGAGTTTTATTCATTTTTCATTAATGATTTCAAGTAAGCATTGGTTATTTGAAGTGATGTTTATTTAATATCGTTCTTCTTGTTTCCTTATGATATTAATACATAAGATACTTGAAGGCTCTCATTGATTTTTTGTGGTTTTGATACATAGAACTCTTTAAGAAACAATTTTTTTAATCTTTCATTTATCCAAATTATTCTCTATCTTTATTTTTACTTTTAATATTCATATTTTTTAGTTAAATAAAATCTTTATTTAATTTTAAACGAGATAACATGATACATGAAGAATATCACTAGATGTTACAATGATCCTTAATGCCTTAGTGTATTATATTATTGAATTTTATATTAACACTTTTATTGCCTAAAAACTCTTCTACTTTCCCTCTTAATTTTTCTTTACTGATCCTATTTTTTAATCATTGTGATAGTCACACAAAGGCAATCTTTGTGAATTTGTCCTTGCAAGAGTACATCTACTTGTGCACTTGCGTGTAATATAAACCTACACTTTAGCTCAATTTAATGAATTATTCTTATACATAAAATAGTGAAAATAAACTTTTTTCAAAACTTTTTGTTAAACATTCAACAAATTATCTCAAGGTATGAGCCAACCTTTTTTTAATATACGAATATTAATTTAGAGTATAATAGTAATCCAAATCAAATCATATCTTAAATCACACAGTCATCTTGCCGAAGTACATTTATGAATATCTTGATATGCAGAAATATAACAGATTAACACTCACGTTCCTAAAGTCATCTACCTTAAAGTAAAAAAATATTAAATATGTCAAGTAGCCTAATAACATTGTCCTTCCCGCAAATCTAAAGTCCTAAAATAACCTTGACTTGCAAGGAACCTACATCACACTGATACTGAATATACGAATATAATTAGTGGAATGGCTAAACAAGTACTATGTAATAATAATGCACATAATTATACTACATCATCACAAAATCAACAATTATAATATCAAATACTAGACATTATCATCACTACACATAAGTGGAACAAGCATAACATTCACAAATATTTTCTTATCATTTCCAATGTCATAATGTAACCTTACCGAGGAGTTGCTTGCTCCATAAGTGTAAGTTATAAAGTTCTTTATTACATGATAACCATGTTTACAAGTACAACATCACCTCACTAGACTATGAACTACTCACCACTGACCTCAAGTATTTTGAGACTGGCCCTGTCTATCCACGTAATGAAGCTAATACCTGTAGGGGCTCATGGGCCGAAGTGGTTGAGATCCCGACCTCAATAGTCATCGAAATCTCTTGTATTGTGTTGCATAAAACTAATCATCTTTTAATGCTTTAGTACATTCGAATAAATCTCTCGGGCTAAAGAAGCAATTCTATATCACTTCCATCGTTAGAGAGCCAAAAGACATTGATTCTTTTTTCATACCAAACTAGCTAAAGACTCCCTTAAGAAGCCATACCGACACTAGGATCCTCTTGTCCTTAAGTACCTTTATCCAATAATCTCAGGGTGTGGTCCATTAAAAGGATTTCCATACATACAAGGGCATATATACCAATACAATCATCAATCACAACACCAAATAAAGTTATATTTCATACATTTAATATCATGTTATTATATCTCACAATAATAGCCTAATTCTTATAACATTCATTGTTAACATTTACCCCAAAGCCAACTTACTGTTGGTAGATTGATTGATGTGTTGGTTGTTACCGTTGACCATCGATAACTCATCAACATGTTGAACCCTTACCAACAGTGGAATGACAAGGACATAATCATTCTCATCAACACTTTATTAACGTGTTGACCTCATTGCCAATAACTTGTTGGTAGCACACTGATGTATTGACATGTGAATATACCATACATTCATCTTCTGCATTCCATTGGCAGCATCACCGACATGCTAGTAAAGTTGCAGATGGTCAGAAAAAGTAACAATAATTTTCTGTCCTTCCCAAAATGACTCCAAATTATAATATCATAATGACAAATGATGATTCTTACTATCAATTGATCATTAAACATCGGAAAAACTTGATATTATAACATAATCATAACAAAATTTTAGATATTATCCTTTACATGCTTTCATGCCATGTAAGTAATCAAGATATATCTCATACAATCACTACAAAACCAACCATAGAATTAGGGTTTGCAATTCAATATAAAATTAGCATTCCTCAATATTACTATGGCAAAAATTCACAAAGAATTCTATTTTCGTACTTTCTTATCCAATACTTTTATAACTCAAATCACAAATGCATATTCTATGTTAAATAACAATATAAGGTTAGCTATCTGACATATTTCATGACATAAAATTCTTTATCACACTTGAAGCCAACCAATCTCCGCAGAAATTACTCCCTCCCTTAAATTCACTTCATTTAGAAATCCCTTGATTTTCTTCTTCTTCATTTGAAGAGGTTTCTTTTACAAGAGAAATGAAGTCTAAAGGCCATCAAAGTCCCTTATAAGGGAAAATGGAGGTTTGTTTGAACTCACCCTAATGTGTGTAATGCCCGAGATTTTTTATCACATTTTCTTAAAATTCACAATTTTTTTTATAATGGCTATAAATCGGAGGAAAAATGACGAAATCAAAACCTGTGATAGCAGTTTATAATTTGTAACACTAAACATCAATTTTTCATCCAAATTTATATTTATTTGGTCAAACATCATACAACTAAATCAAATATCCTCAGGTGCTACTCAAAAACAAATGTATGACTAAATTACCATGATCATGGATTTTAAATATAAATAATTGTCAGACATCCTTGAGTACAAGTCCCATAAATAGTCCATTGTCTGATCCAAATTAAAAGTCCAGAATACACACACTTTAAATCTTATCTCACCCAATACATTAGATCATGGCATAAAATAATACTCGCATTGAGTCAAGGTTATACCTGAGTCAAAGGGGAAATAACCCATCGCAGAAATGACCATCCAACACAAACCTGTAAAAGCCTCCCGAACAACAGGGCTAAAAATAGGGTAATGAGTATTTTCATACTCAGTAGGAAAATACCCAGTACGGGAAAAATAAGCCAATGAACTTCGCAAGTTCATAAATAGATGCTTTCATGCAATCACACATGAAGCAAACGAAATAAGAAACATGAATATGGTCACACATACAATTATCGTACAAGCTGAACTTACACTTACTCTTATACCATGCTCTTACACTTACACTCTGAATCAGTCTGATCAACTTACTCGTACAAGCGTACGCTTACACTTACAACATTCACATACTCATACAACCTTATTCATATGAACTTACATATACGACCTCACTCGTACAATCTTACTCTTACACATAAACGTCCTCTTATGTCTTCCTTAGAAGTTTATACTTACTCTGGATCTTACATGTACAACTTACTTATAATCTGAAACATACAACTTACTCTTACTATCGTACACATACTACCAACAACTGAAGCTCATTACAATTAATAAGCTCCTACATCAGAAAGGAAGGGAATGCCACGGGATGTCACATTAACCTTCAGGGAGCAACTAGATGCCATGTCCTTTTTGGAAGGCAAGGCACACCTATGCTCATGGGGCACAGGATTAAACAAGTAAGAGTAGATCCATGATATTATTTACCTGAGCGCGCAAATACCCACTCTTTGGGACCATACAATGCCAACTAAGGACGGAAAAACATATGATGCCACTCTTGGGCAGAACATACAGTGCCATCTGTAGGCAGAAAACATACGAAGCCCACAAAGGGGGGAAACTTATAGCACTCTCAACAAAGCATCAAATGTCTAGGCTGAAATATAGCACCAAGACTAAAATGAAAAACATACATCACTCTCAACAGAGCATCAGACGTCTGGTACTTTATACAGCACACAGACAACATCCTGCAGGATAAACACCATGGCAAGACATGGGAAAATGCTCAGCCGACTCATTATTGGCTAGCTCAACACGGAACTTAATCCGTCGAACCCTCAGGTCTCAAACTCACAATGTTATCATTAGCTTTGCTTATAATTCAAATTTGAATTAAGTAAATTATGCGGTATAATTATGTCACACAAATTCACACTGTTCAAACTGAAGCTGAGCCCGATCCGAAACTCCAGTTTGTTAGGGCAGCAGACTTCACTTACCCCATCCATATCATGATCATAATTCACTGTGCATCAAATCCTTACATAATCATACAGTCTCTGCCATCCACCTTACGACCAAAAAATCTTACTCGACATCATCAAATTGAGCTGCCCGTAGTAGATCCCTATTATCTCCCTCTTACTTAATACCTCACTTATTATGCTTACTCTTTACTTCATAATATGTATGTTATGCTTATACAATTATGCGTGCGGTTACTGCCTGATAAGCCCCATAAGGCTCCAAGCCTAAGTCCACTTACTTACCAAACAAACCAATCTGCTCCACTCCTTGCCTGTCAAACTTATGTCTGTTGTCTTCTATCACATGTTACACATCCACATAAACATCCAACTCCATACCAAACACTCTATCACCTTTTACCATTCATCTCCCACACACACAGTCCACATATGTAACTTACTAATCGACTTGCTAGTCATAACTAGCACATGCATATTCTACATACATCAACCATACTTAACACACATATTACACATACATCAACTGTAATTACAGCTCATATGCATGCCATATGTATCTAAACATACCATATAATCATGCTTATATGCACCTCATGCAATCCTAGCATGCTACTACTCATTCAAGCATGCTATCATGAAATTATGAGTTCAAAGTTCCCCTACCTCGTAATCATGACGTTTGATGGCAAGCATACAACGGTGGCAGCATCGATTGCGGAGTTGGCAGCCAAAAGCTTTTCCAAGTCGAGAGAGCTGTTGTCTCGAGGGTTTAGGAAATGCCGGAAGCACTCACAACCAAATGGGGTATCAGAAGTCAACGCGGCAAAATCCACGATCCATGGTGGCACACTATGGGCGGCCGGGAGAAAGGTCATGCCAACGAGTGGCAGCTGTGACCGAAGTTCTAGGCGTAAAAGATTTCAGAATCTTCTGAGTCCGAAATTTCGATGGGTGTCTTACCCTTATTGTACATACTCTTGCTACAACTTCCTTCCATTGGAAGCGGCAATTTACGAGCAGTGGAATGATAAAGATTGCTTGACAGATATGTCTTATGCCTGAGCATCGACATCTGTTTTAGCTTCACATAAAAATTCATTCAGAAATTTCAAATATGAAAAAATATAAATAATTGTATTGACTGATTTAATTACTTTTTAGTAGACAGTAGAACCTTGGCTTCAATACCAACTGTAACGTCCCTCGTATTTTTGAATAAAAGAAAATAATTTTTGAAAACGTAACAAAATTTAATTACAATTGCCAAGGATCACCGTGTACTAAAACAGTAATTACAACACACTTTGTATTATACAAAGATTTCCAAAATTGGGCATCACATGCCTTATACATCAGTCAGTACAATAATTTACAAAAGTACAAAAAAATAGTAGTACAAAACTGTAATTTAAGGAAACCCATCAATAAGTCCTTCAGATTCGAGTGAAACACCTGCAGAGTCTGAGGGTAGGTGAGTAAATTCATACTCAGTAGGTCGAATTAAGTTCTAAGAATATGCTTTATGCACATATCATGCCATTTTTCTTTTGAAATCATCCAGAAAATCTGAAAACACAATCACAGAATGTCGCGATGCCAGATGACTTACACCTGCGCCCATGGGGCGACGCGAGACAGAAAGGAAGGGATTTACCCATGACATCCCAATCCTGTGCGCGCTAGATGCCAAATTTGGCGGTATCCAAAATCATAATAATTCTTAGCTCTAAGGAACCGAGAACTATCCAGATGGCATGATTGCCCAAAACTCGGAGAAATTTTCGAAAAGAGAAGATGATTTTAAAGTCAGAGCTTTTGTTTTCATACGATTAGAATTTAAAGCTACCTACCTATAACACGTGCAAAATATAACAGAATCTCCTCGTAGAGTAAAGAAAGTCCCACCTTAATATATTTGCCTTCGAGTGAGAATTTCGGCATAATAACCACTCCAACGTGTAGAATGCCCTTGATTTAGTAGGGTAGGGCTTTGGAACGGGTTAAAAAGGGTTGGGAATGGCCCAGAAACAGTAAAAAGATGAAAAGGGAAGATTAGGAAAGGGGCACATTTTTTGAGGTCTTGGAGGGGTCGCCTTGAGAAACTAACACTTCCGGTGCGTAGAGCACCCTTGAATTAGTAGGAAATGGGTCTTGGAACGTGAAAATCGGACTTAAAACGGGTCGGGAATGATGAAAACAGTGAAGGAGGTTGAAAATCGGATGTGGGATGAAATTCTGGTCGGAATGGGTATATATAGGGGAGGAGGGGGAATATTCCGGTGGGCGCCACCGCCGGAACAGGTGGGCGCCCACCGGCGCCGCCGCAAAAACCGGCCGGTGCCCACTGGCGCCGGTGAAACCAAGAGCGCACGTGACGAACGCGAGCCCGACGTGCGCGTTCGGTGCGCGCCGCGCCGAAAAAAATATTTTATTTTATTATTTATTTTAATTTCTAAAAATTCTAAAAATCGTAACTTCTTATCCCGAACTCGGATTTGCGCGTTCTAGGTACCGTTGAGCTCGTATTGACGAGCCCTACGAGATTAGACCACTTAAGAATCATTTTACCCAAATTTCAAAAGTAGGTCCAGTCGGTTGAACACGTTTCCCGAGGTTGTATTTTTTGTTCCCGACCTCCGATTTTTGCGTTTTAAGACTTGTTATGCTCGTCTCCACGAGCTCTAACCAACACTTAAAAAAAATTTATAAATAACAAAATATATAAGGAGATCGTGTTAGAATTTAGGGTTATTACAATCTACCCCCCTTAGAGAAATTTCGTCCACGAAATTTATTCACTAAATGAATAACTCAGGGTACTTCTTTTGCATTTCGCTCTCCAGCTTCCAAGTGGCTTCTTCCGAGGAATGATACTGCCATAGCACTTTGACTAAGGGGATCCTTTTAGTCCTCAAGATCTGTTCCTTGTGATCCAGAATTTTAAGTGGCTGTTCTTCGAATGATAGGTCGGGCTTGAGAGTAATTAGACTCTGATCAAGAACATGAGAGGAGTCTCGGACGTATTTCCTAAGCATGGACACGTGAAATATGTCATGGACATTGCTGAGTTGTGGAGGCAAGGCTAATCTGTAAGCCACAGCTCCTACTTTGTCCAAAATTTCAAACGGTCCTACGAAGCGAGGACTTAGTTTGCCTTTAATTCCAAATCTCATGACTCCTCGGGTTGGCGAAACTTTTAGTAATACCTAATCTCCTACGTTAAGGTCGATATCTTTCCGTCTTTGGTCAGCATAACTCTTTTGACGACTATGGGATGCCATTAGACGATGCTTAACAAGTTTCACCTTATCTGCACACTGTTGCAGAAGTTCATACTTTATCAATCTTCGTTCTCCCACTTCATTCCAACACGTCGGTGATCGACAAGGTCATCCGTACAATGCCTCATAAGGTGCCATACCTATGCTGCTATGGTAGTTGTTGTGGTAGGCGAACTCGACCAATGGTAAATGTTCGTCCCAGTTACCCTTCCAATCCATGGTGCAAGCGCGTAACATATCTTCCAAAGTTTGGATAATTCTTTCTGATTGACCATCCGTCTGTGGGTGGAAAGCAGTGCTGAACTTGAGAGTTGTACCCAATTCTTCTTGAAATCCTTGCCAAAACTTGGAGGTAAATCGACTATCCCGATCTGAGATGATCGATAGCGGTATCCCATGCCGAGTCACAATTTCCTTCACGTACAATTTTGCCAAAGAACTTAAGGATTGCTTCTTGCTTAAAGGAAGAAAATGTGCACTCTTTGTGAGTTGATCCACGATTACCCAAATGGATTCATGGCCTTGTGAAGTTCTGGGTAGTGCCGAAACGAAATCCATAGTAATGTGTTCCCACTTCCACTCGGGGATTTCAATCGTTTGAAGGTACCTGAAGGTTTTTGGTGTTCGGCTTTAACTTGCTGACAAGTTAAGCATCTCAAAATATATTCTCCTATATCCTTCTTCATTCCATTCCACCAAAAACTTCTTTTTAAATCTTGAGACATCTTCGTTCCTCCAGGGTGGATGGTATATCGAGAACGATGTGCTTCATGTAATAGGTCTTCCCTTAGCTCAGGAATTTCGGGTATTACCAACCGTCCTCGAAATCGTACACTTCCATCAGAGCCCTGGGTGAAGTCAGATCTTTCGAGTAGAGTTTGTATTTCTTCATTACCTTTCTGACCTTCAAGAATACGCTCAACTAGTATTGATTTTATTTCTAGGTTGGCAATGAAAGATTTCTTATTTCCAAGCTGTAATTCAGGTTGACAACCTATTGTTTCTTCCAACAGTTTCCACTCCTTAATAAGCATGAAAGCCAATCCCCCAGATTTACGACTTAAAGCATCAGCTACTACGTTGGCTTTTCCAAGATGATACTTGATGGAAAAGTCATAATCCTTAAGATATTCAATCCACCGTCTTTGCCTCATATTAAGATCACTTTGGGAAAAAGATGTACTTTAAACTTTGGTGATCGGTGAAACCTTCAAACATTTCCCCATATAGATAGTGCCTCCATATTTTTAAAGCAAAAACTACCGCTGCTAATTCCAAATTGTGAGCAGGGTAGTTACCTTCATGTTTCTTTAGTTGTCGTGAAGCATATGCTATCACTTTTCCGTCTTGCATTAACACACATCCTAGTCCTCTTTTAGAATCATCGCTGTACACGACAAAACCCCCACTACCAGTCGGCAACGCTAGGACAGGTGCAGTTGTTAATTTTTCCTTTAGTTCTTGGAAACTTTGTTCACAAGTTTCATCCCAAACAAATTTAACTGCTTTCCTTGTCAATTTTGTCAGGGGCAGGGCAATGCTTGAAAATCCATGGATGAATCTTCGGTAATAACCTGCAAGGCCTAAGAAGCTCTGAATTTCCATTACTGTCTTCGGCCTTTCCCATTTGATGACAACTTCAATCTTGGTTGGGTCCACTGATACTCCATTCTTTGAAACAACGTGTCCTAAGAACACCACTTGTTCCATCCAAAATTCGCACTTGCTAAACTTGGCGTATAGCTTATGATCCCTTAATGTTTGCAGAACTACTTGTAAATGCACTCGGTGATCTTCTAAGCTACTAGAGTAGATGAGGATGTCATCGACAAACACGATTACAAACTTGTCTAAAAAGGGCCGAAAAACTCTATTCATGAGATCCATGAAGGCGGCCGGGGCATTTGTTAAACCAAATGGCATCACTAAAAACTCATAGTGGCCATACCGGGTACGGAAAGCTGTCTTAGAGATATCCCCATCTCGTATCCTTAGTTGATGATAACCTGACCGCAGATCTATTTTGGAGAAAACTTTGGCCGTCTGCAATTGATCGAACAAGTCATCTATACGAGGCAAGGGGTACTTGTTCTTTACAGTGATGGCATTGAGAAGTCGGTAGTCAATGCACAACCTTAATGACCCATCTTTCTTTCTCACAAATAAGACCGGTGCTCCCCAAGGAGAGACACTGAGTCATATGAATCCATTCTCAAGCAATTCCTGTAGTTGACTTTTTAACTCTTAACTCCGCAAGAGCCATGCGGTAAGGTGCTTTAGAGATAGGGCTTGTTCTTGGCATCAACTCAATAGAAAAATCTATCTCTTTTTGGTGGCAGACCAGAGAGATCATCAGGAAAAACGTTAGAGAAATCTTGTACTACATCAATACCCTTCAAGCTAAACGTAGTAGTCTCACTAGTTTCCATACTAGCAAGATAATCCTGACATCCTTTACTTAAAAGCCGACGAGCTTTGACTGCCAAGATGATACATGGCTTGGAATGATCCTTAAGCCCATAAAAAGTAAAACTCCTTTCGCCTCGTTCAAAGATCACCTTCTTCTGCTTACAGTCTACTAACGCCCTGTTATCGGCTAACCAATCCATACCTAATATGACGTTGAAGTCGGTCATATTTAAGAGAATAAGGTCGGCTTCCCACTGGCATTTCTCTAAGGAAATAGGTATCCCCTGAAGAAATTTACGGGCTAGAAATGTTTTTCCCATCGGGGTGGACACTTCTAAGACATCCTAAATTTAAAATAGGATAGCCAAGACTTGAAGCAAAATCGAACGATATGAAAGAATGTGTCAACCCTGGATCTATCAAGATTTTTGCTAATTTATCCAAGACCAGAAGTGTACCTTGAATGACTGCGGTCGACGCTTGAGCTTCCTCAGCAGTAATTGCGAAGACCCGCCCTTGAGCTTTTGGTTTCTGCTCCGATTTTGATTCTTCTTGCATTTTCCTCTTTGGGCAGTCTCTAATCTGATGGCCTTGTTCACCACAGAAAAAGCATTTTCTTTCGGTACAATAACACGATCCAGGAGGATGGATTTTACTGCACTGCGGACATTTTTCTAGCTTCCTTTCTCCCCTTGGCTGTGAAGGTGATTCTAAGGGCTTTTGAAACTTACGATTATTCTGATTGTTGAACGTAAGCCTCCTTTTCCTCTCATCGGGTCGGAAACTATTATTTTGTCCTCGGTCCTTACGTCCGACCACAAATTCCAAGTAGTCTTGCTCTAGGATAGAGGCTAGTTCAACCGCTTTGGCAAAAGTCGTAGGTTGGTGGCCAATGACTCTTCCTCTTAATCCATTATTTAGGCCCCTCACGAACTTCCGAGCTTTCTTTAATTCTGTCGTACAATAATCTAGAGCGAAACGTTGTAATTGTACGAATTTATTCTCGTATTGAGTCACCGTTAACCCTCCTTGTTGTAGGTCTAGAAATTCCTTTTCCTTTCTTTTTTGGACGTGAGGAGGAAAATATTTATCATATAGTACTTCTTTAAATTCTTCCCACTTAATATGATCACCATCTGTGAAGAAATTTCTTTCTGCTGTAGGCCACCAGAAAGCATCTTCACCAGTCATAGAGAAAGTGGCCAGTGGCACCTTACGATCATCGGGGATCTTCATTGCTTTAAAAATATGTTCAACTTCAAAGGTCCACCTTTCAGCGGCCTCAGGGCCGTCTTCCCCCGTAAACGCTGGTGCAAGCTTCTTAAAATGCTCCAACAGGATTATCCTTTTCACCGTGGGTATTATCTCCTGAATTAGTCGAATGATTGGAATGATTCGATTGGAATCCTTGAGTCATTCTTTGCATTAATAAGTCCACGAAGTGCATCATAGGATCTCCCGTTGTCAAAGTGACCGGTGTAGTAACATCTGGTGGAGTTGAGCTACTTGCCGGTTGAGCATCGCTACCACTAACGTTTGTCATCTAAACATGGATTAGTAACATCAAGATCTTTAGAAAACAAGCTTACTTCATAACAACCTTGAAGTGTCATTACATCACTCAAAAGTTACGTTAGCTATTTACATAATAAAACTACTCCATCAAAATTGTTCCCACGGAACTATTTACTCGAGATTTTTACAGACCTTCTTCTCTAAGTAGTCAAGACTTTAGAGAGGAAAGGTTCTAGCTTTAGGGCATTCAAAGAAAAAGTGGGTTAAAAGTCCACAAAAGTTGCACCGCTCGGGCATTCCATACCTTCCGGTTTCCTTCCCTTTGAGGAGACGCTGGACACCTGGCTCTTCCACCCATTCGACCTCAGGTGGGGGTAGTTCGTTTAGGTCAAAATCCATTTCATACTCAGGGTTATCCTTGTTAGAATTTTCACTTTCTTCCACTTCCAAGGAGGGATCTTCTTCAGACTCTTCTCCCGGAGTAGGCGAGTCCGGGATAACTATTATTTCGTTCACATCACTATTTGTGGGTGAACCAGGGGTGTAAAAGATTTCAAAATCTTCTGAGTCCGAAATTTCGATGGGTGTCTTACCCTTATTGTACATACTCTTGCTACAACTTCCTTCCATTGGAAGCGGCAATTTACGAGTAGTGGAATGATAAAGATTGCTTGACAGATATGTCTTATGCTTGAGCATCGACATCCGTTTTAGCTTCACATAAAAATTCATTAAGAAATTTCAAATAGGAAAAAATATAAATAATTGTATTGACTGATTTAATTACTTTTTAGTAGACAGTAGAACCTTGGCTCCGATACCAACTGTAACATCCCTCGTATTTTCGAATAAAAGGAAACAATTTTTGAAAACGTAACAAAATTTAATTACAATTGCCAAGGATCACCGTGTACTAAAACAGTAATTACAACACACTTTGTATTATACAAAGATTTTCAAAATTGGGCATCACATGCATTATACATCAGTCAGTACAATAATTTACATAAGTACAAAAAACAGTAGTACAAAACTGTAATTTAAGGAAACCCTTCATCAACTCCTTCAGATTCGAGTGAAACACTTGCAGAGTATGAGGGTAGGTGAGTAAATTCATACTCAGTAGGTCGAATTAAGTTCTAAGAATATGCTTCGTGCACATATCATGCCATTTTTCTTTTGAAATCATCCAGAAAATCTGAAAACACAATCACAGAATGTTGCGATGCCAGACAACTTACACCCGCGCCCATGGGGCGACGCGAGATAGAAAGGAAGAGATTTACCCATGACATCCCAATCCTGTGTGCGCCAAATGCCAAATTTGGCGGTATCCAAAATCATAATAATTCTTAGCTCCGCGGAACCGAGAACTATCCAAACGGCACGATTGCCTAAAACTCAGAGAAATTTTCAAAAAGAGGAGATGATTTTAAAGTTAGAGCTTTTGTTTTCATAAAGTAACAGAAAACTTTTAGTAAAACTTTAGTGAGTAAAAATCTTGGCATACGATTAGAATTTAAAGCTACCTACCTATAACACGTGAAAAATATAACGAAATCTCCTCGTAGAGTAAAGAAAGTCCCACCTTAATATATCAGCCTTCGAGCGAGAATTTCGGTAGAATAACCACTCCAACGCTTAGAATGCCCTTGATTTAGTAGGGTAGGGCTTTGGAACGCGTTAAAAAGGGTTGGGAATGGCCCAGAAACAGTAAAAAGATGAAAAGGGAAAATTAGGAAAGGGGCACATTTTTCGAAGTCTTGGAGGGGTTGCCTTGAGAAAATAACACTTCCGGTACGTAGCGCACCCTTGAATTAGTAGGAAACGGGTCTTGGAATGTGAAAATCGGACTTAAAACGGGTCGGGAATGATGAAAACAGTGAAAGAGGTTGAAAATCGGATGTGGGATGAAATTCTGGCTGGAATTGGTATATATAGGGGAGGAGGGGGAATATTTCGGTGGGCACTGCCGCCGGAACAGGTGGGCGCCCACCGGCGCTGCCGCAAAAACCGGCCGGTGCCCACTGGCGCCGGTGAAACCAAGTGCGTGCATGACGAACGTGCGTTCGGCGCGCGCCGCGCAGCGCCGAAAAAAATATTTTATTTCATTATTTATTTTAATTTCCAAAAATCGTAACTTCCTATCCCAAACTCAGATTTGCGCGTTCTAGGTACCGTTGAGCTTGTATTGACGAGCCCTACGAGACTAGACCACTTAAGAATCATTTTACCCAAATTTCAAAAGTGGGTCCCGCCGGTTGAACACGTTTCCCGAGGTCGTATTTTTTGTTCCGGACCTCCGATTTTTATATTTTAAGACTTGTTACGCTCGTCTCCACGAGCTCTAACCAGCACTTAAAAAAATTATAAATAACAAAATATATAAGGAGATCTTGTTAGAATTTAGGGTTATTACAGGTTGAACTGGCCAAGGGTGTTAACCTAGCCATCTCAGGCTAAAACTAGCCAAAATGAGGTGGTCTAAAGGTCATCTTGCGTCCAAAGGTACTATGATGCCCCAAAACAGAAAAAAGGCCACAAAACATAAAGGGTTGGGGGACATGGGGAGAAGCAAGGGGGTTCCAGCGGCTCTAACCGGCTTCGTCGTGACCCTAGCGGCTAGTCGGAGCTAGGTTCGATGGAAGACAAAGGCAGCGCGACGGCAACCCATCGGCAGCCCAACACAAAGAGGGCAGACCGATTTGGGCTAAATGACATAGGGGAAAAGAGTGGCCCTTTTTAGGGTGGAGGGGAAGGAGGTCGAGTGGGGTGGCTCCCCACCATCGCTGGACTAAGACAGGCCAGATGGGGTCCAGCCGACCCTAACCAGCCACCGGCGGCAGCGTCATAAACAAAAACCAAAGGGGATGGTTCTGGCGAAAACAGGGAAGGGGAAGGGTCTGGCTGGAGGGAAGAGGAAGGGCGGAGGCAGAATTGGGCCAGGAGAGGTTGCCCATCACTGTCGTCGTGCTGGGGAAGAATTGTGGGCGGTCGGCCAACTCTCGCCCGCTAACAGTAGTGATGGAATCAAAGACCAAAGGGGAGGGAAAACATGGCAGATCTACAATTGCAAGGGGAAAAACGGAGTGGGGCAGCGGAGGAGGCCCACTTGGGCCGGGAGGGGTGGTCCCCCGCTGTCGCCGGGGTGGAGCTCCCGGCGGCTAAGGGCTGGCCTACGGAAGCAACAACACCAACAAAATTGAGAGGGTATAGGGCAAACTGGGGAGGAGGGTGGCGCAGCCATGGGGTTCGGGGAGGTGGCTCGTTGGCATTGCACCACCGGGGCGGAGCCGATGGCGGTGGTCTGGTGTCCAATTGGCGGCCGACGGTACCTGAAAGAGAGATCGAAGCCAAGGCAGGGAAATGCTCTGTTTCTTTGTTCCGGTCTTTTTTTTTTCTTACCTCCCCCTTATCTCTGCACTTTCATTCTTTATTGAATTTTCACTCCGGAACACACGTCCAAGCCCGTGGCCTACGATGAACCTCACACCATACTCTGCGGTTACGAATACCGAGGCAAAATATGCCAAAGTGTCACAAGTTCTCGCCGAAAATGATCAAAAAAATAGTAGAAAAACCATAGAAAATTGTAGAAAAATCAGAGACATTACAACGTATGCAAGCCCGGGCTCATACTAACGGAAGCAACAGAATTTGGGCCTATTCAAATATGTGGACCAGTCCATTCCACTCTTTCAGTTGGCCAAATCTGACTTTTGGATCAATATGCACAGCATTAAAATGTATTTACTTATACACCTCGATTCCTAGTAATCACCTGTGCCCCCGCCACACGACCCTAGAGGGCCTCACAAATGTATAAGCAAGTCCAAACAATTAGACAAGTTCAAACACATGATATTAGATCAAAGTGGCTATGTGCTTGATGAGATATAAATTACACCTAATTTAGGATCGATGATTCAGACGCATTATATGCTAAACCATCGAGAAAATTGTCCAAATCGATAACTAATACATAAAACGTGCTTATCATGGACACAGAAAATTAACCAAACTAGGATGTAACAACCTATGCTAAACCTTAAACAATTACAACGTTGGCGCAGCCAATCCACTTATCTCTTTGTTACGATTGAGAAGGACCCATTAGTTCAGACAAATTTATCATGTGAAATGGCTTGGTCCAAGAGAAACGACCACTAGACAGCCTTCCAGCCACATGTTCCATGGTTGGTCGAAGTTCAGGATTGATACTCAAACACTTGGTCGCCATAATCACAAACCAAACAATCTCCCTGGTCACCAAGTCCGATGGTGATGCAAGGCGTTGGTCCAGCACATCCCGCAACAATATCTCGTTTTCACGTTGAGTTGCATTAGTGAACAAAGAGTTGAGTAGGTCTTCAGGGTGCCTCCCCATCAAGACTTCAAATGCCAGCACCCCAAAGCTATAGACGTCGCATTTCTCATTCACCCTCATGGTATAGGCAAGCTCTACATAATACCATAAATTTACAAATGTTAGCACGTATTTAAGGTTTTTACTCAAGTCCTAAATGGAGTTTACCTGGGGCAATGTAGCCATAAGTGCCAGCACGGCTGGTCCAGTTAGAGGAGTCGGGCTTGAGCAGCCTGGCCGTGCCAAAATCGGATACGCCCACGACGTACTCGGAATCCAGCAGCACATTGTTGCTGGAGAGGTCTCCATGGACGATGGGAGGAGTGCAGTCATGGTGCATGTACGCCAATGCATGGGCTACACCCTTCACCACATTTAGCCTACTGGGCCAGTCGAACTCTGCTGCATCTTCATGGCGCTTTAGAACGTTGGCCAAGCTCCCCCTCTCCATGTACTTGTACACCAGGAACATGCCCGAGCCATAGGAGCAGTACCCATACAGCTTCACGACATTGCGATGGCGAATCTCCGACAGAGCCATCACTTCATTTTCAAATGCTTTACTGTCAAGCAGCTCACCCTCTTCATTTTCGTGTATCTTTTTAACCGCTACGACTTTCCCTGATGGAAGTTCTGCTTTGTACACTTTCCCGGATCCGCCACTTCCTAGGCAGTATTTATCGTCAAATCCTTCGGTTGCATTGATTATGTCTTGATATTTGATCATCAGTTCAGGATTCCAAGGTTGATCACATGCGCTACTGGTGTCTGAATTTTTCTCCTTCTGGCCGTGGAACCTTAAGCAAATTCCCCCTAGTATGAGAAGCATTACACCAAAAAGTGCAACAGTAATCCAAATCAGTAGTTTATGTACAGTGACACCGTTCTTTCTGATGGACGGGGAGCTGCAAGGGGGGAGACCTTGTAGTTTGCCGCAAAGATCTTTGTTGCCCACAATGGAGGCATTGTCTAGGACATTAATGTCAGGAAGAGGGCCCTCCAAAGCATTATGTGACAAATCGATCACTGACAGACTTTCCAGCTCTTCAAATGAAATCGGGATGGCGCCGGAGAGAACGTTGTGGGAGAGATTGAGACACTCTAATTTGTTCAGCTTCCCGAGCTGGAAAGGAATCTCCCCTGTGAGATTGTTGCTGCTTAAATCCAAGAGAATTTGGAGGTAACTTAGATGGCCAATCTGATATGGGATTGCACCGCCCATAGCATTTCTGCTCAAATTCATAGATATGAGCTTGGAGCACCCCTCCAATTGAGCAGGAATCGGCCCACTTAATTCATTTGATGATAGATCAAGGTTTTCCAAATTTGACAATTTCCCAAGTTCCGGAGGAATCACACCAGTGACTCTGTTTCCATTCAGTCTTAAACTGCCCAGCGAAGTTATGTTCCCCAACTCCTTTGGTATCTGCCCCTTTATCTCGTTCAAAGAAAGGTCAAGCACTTCCAACTTCGTCAAGATTCCGAACTTCGCCGGAACGTTTCCTGTGATTCGGTTTGAAGATACAAGCAGACTTGTTAGTTTGGACGACTCTGCCCAGCTAGTTGACAGCTCGCCATACAAGTTGTTGTTACTCAAATCAATGAACTGAAGATTCGGGTAAACACCAAAGTCTTCGGAGATGTTTCCAGTGAATTTGTTTCCGTGTAGATTGACCCTCACCAAGGTTTTGCAGCTTGCTAAGCTTTCTGGGATAGGACCCGAGAATTGGTTGTCCTTTACAGATAGATAGGTAAGATTTCCGCCCTCACAAATGTCGGGTAAAGAACCAGAGAGATTGTTCCCAGCAACTGAGAACTTCTGCAAATAAATGAGCCTTGACATTTCCACTGGTATGCTGCCTGATAATTGATTGCTGGTAAGACGAAGATCAGTAAGGCTTTCTAATTTACCGAAAGTGGCAGGAATTGAACCATTGAGATTGTTTTCGGACAGTGACATTGAAGTTAAATTTTTTAAATTTCCTAATTGTGGAGGAATTGGTCCAGAAAGTTGATTCACATCTAAGGCCAAGTTCTGAAGCTCTTTCATGTTTCCAAGACTTGATGGGATGACACCTGAAAGCTTATTTTTCCAAAGTGATAGCACGTTCAAGCTAAGTAAGTTACCAAGTTCTCTAGGAATAGAACCATTGAGTTTATTCTGGTAGAGGGTCATTTCGACTAAATTTTTTAGTTGACCTAATTTTGGAGGAATTGGTCCATAAAGTTGATTTTGGTCTAAATACAAAATCTGAAGCTTTTTTATGTTTCCTATACTGGATGGGATGACACCTGAAAGTTTATTTGCCCAAAGAGAGAGCGTTTCCATGTTTTGTAAATTTTCTAGTTCATGAGGAATGGGACCAGACAACTTGTTCTCTTCTAGACACAGCTTTACTAGCTTGGTCATGTTACTCAGTGTGGGAGGTATGAGACCAGACAACCGATTCCCACTTAAATCTAGGTGAGTTAGGTTTGTGAGGTTTCCTATTTCCTGGGGTATTGAAGCATTGAATTGGTTTCCCTGGAGGGACAAGAGCTGCAAATGTTTTAGCTGACCAATTTCCTTTGGAATTTTTCCACTGAGATGATTAAATGTCAAATTAAGAGAGACAAGTTGGGTCCACTTTGTGAAGAAGGGAGCTGCTAATTCTCCTGTTAATGAATTGTTGGAGATGTTGAGCACCCTGATCTGGGTAAGGTTCGCCATGGACGGACCACCAGAAAGATCATTATACGAGAGGGTCAGATATCTGAGTTCAGTGAAGGTAGAAAAGCTCAACTGGCTAAGGTTACCTTGTAAACTCGAATTGCTCACATCTATACCGATCACTCTTCCTTCTGTATTGCATGAAATTCCAAACCATTTGCACGGGCTGCCCACGACGACAGAACTGTTGGAAATCGAAGTCCATGAGCGCAGCAGAGGGGGCTCTGTGAGGAGGCTGGACTTCCACTTAAGGAGGGCTTCCGCTTCTCCAGATTCAGCATGCGCTACTGCTGAACTGCAGTAAAGATGCAGATAGCATGTAATGAACGGAATAGCCAGAATGAGAGTCACATTCATCCACAAAAGAAAAGCCATTGGAGCCTGGTGCTTCAATGGAAGTTTGGCTCTCCTATGTACTGTAGGCCCTTTACACTTAGGACCCGTCTATCATGACCAGCTTCCTTACCAAGTCTCCGCGAGAATTAAAGGCTGCCTTGTGAACAAAGAAGAGGTGCTGGAGAAACTTGGGAACCCCCGAAAATATTTTTCTTAAACACTTAATTTTGACGAAAATATGCGGAGGAAGTATTGACACCTCTTTGCAACCGGCGTCGGCTGATTGGAAACAAAGGAAAGATTGACTTGTTCTGCCAATGACTTCTTAAGTATTACCGTTGTGGACTGGGTGACACTAGCAAAATCTGGTATTTGAAAGTCAATAATGGTATGTTTGTTAGTTGGCCAGGTTGACCTTGTCCTCAGCGAGCTGTTTTTCTCCTCGGTCTACAAGTATCAATGCAACCAACGATTTTAACACCAAAAACAATAGGCTTTGCCAATAGGACAATTAGGTGAGATATTGATGCAAGGTTAGATTGATGGGATGAACATCATTTTTGAAATCTGGCTATAAGAGTATACAACTTTCTTCTCTCTTGAATTTGAATAATAAATTCACATAAAATAAATTAAAAATAAAGAAAAACAATTATCTTTTCTACTTCTTCAATATATTAGAAAAATATAGAACTATAGCCTTTGTAAAAGAGCCAAGCTTTTATACAATTCTTAATGACTTCATTGTAAATAAAAGAATATAATATCTAACCACCTTTTGGCTAACCAATCAAAAATAAAGAAATTAACTTATAAAATCCCTAAATAATCAAAGAAATACGAAATAAAGACTTCTATGAAAATAAAAGACTTGAAAGAAATTTAATGGGAATCAAATCCTTATCTAAAATGAAGTTTAAGAACCGTACTGCTATAGGAGTAATCGATCACCAAGAGGATAAAACGATTGATTTGCTCTCGGCTTCGTTTTAAACTAAGTCGTGTGAGGTTCCAATCGATCTTTGAGGGCAACTGATCGATTACTGCATGATTGATTGCCCAACAACGACAATCAATTGCCAAAGAGAAAAATATGATTCTTTTTTGCGATCCCAAAGCTCCATATACTTCAATGTTAATTGATCAACATCATCCTCCCTTGGCTCGAAATAAATTTGTCATTGAATTCACGTGATCTCATATAAAAGAATCACGAAGATAAAAAATAAAATGTTTAACATTGAAAATATTATAAGTGTGAATGTGGCTAGGAAGCTTAAGACAATAAACATTAGAATTAATCTTCTTCAAAATATCCAAATGTCCTATCCTCCTTGCTAATAATTTATTGTATTTTCCAACTTAAATATGTCTATCGTCAAAATAGCCAATACAAAATTACTAACATTATAGTCTACATATCTTCTTATTAAATCTCTAACTGCTTTATACCTATCATTATACACCTGCAATCTCTTAAGAGTATCAAAATGAATATCCTACAAGTAAGCTAGATCTAATAGAGAGCGAGGATTAAAGCCACACACAATAGTAAAACGACTAAAGCTTGTGATTTTATTTACACTCTTATTGTAAGAAAATTCAGCCTTATTGTGTTGATCCCAAGATTTGTGATTAGTACCAACCAAACTTCTCAAAAAGTTTTCTAGGGATCAATTAACTACCTCCATCTGTCTATCTGTATTGGGATGGTAAGCACTACTAAATTCAAGAGAAGTATGTGTCAAGAGAACATAAAAAATGACCCAAAAAACGAGTATCTCTGTCAAAAACAATGGTCAACGGTAAATCATGCAAATGATATACCTCCCAAAAGAATAGTTATGCAATATGAGATGCATCATTAGTCTTTTTTTGGAAGCAAAGAAATGGACCATCTTTGAGAATCTGTCAACAACCACATAGACGACATCCATTCATCTCTGAGTGTAGGGTAGTCCAAAAACATAGTCTATACTAATGTTGGACCATAGTCGAGTTGTGGTAAACAAAGGCATGTATAACCCGACATTAGTGAATGTCCATTCAATAACATGGCATATACGACATCTCCTAACAAATCTATATACTTTTCTGCGCATTGATGGCCAAAAATAAGAAGAAAAAATAAGTTGAAAAGTCATATATCTTCCCATATGACCCTCATCATGCAACTCCTTAATGATCTTCAAGCATAGGGTATAAATAGGAATACCTAAACGATTGCCTTTGAAAAGAAACCTATCACACAATAAACAATCTGCTATATGTCATGCCTCAAGTTTATATAAAACCTTAGACAACAAATAATAATTCTTGAAATGAGTCAAACCCTAACACCTGAGTATGCATAATAGTAAGTAAGCATGCTTGAAGACTTAAGGCATTTGCAACCTTGGTCTGAACTCTAGACTTATGATTAAGCACAAAAGTAAACTCCTGCAAATAAGATGTCCATTGTGCATGTCTAGTAGACAATTTCTCTTAGCTATTAATATGCTTATGAGTAGAATGATCAGAATAAAGAATAAACTCTACATAAATCAAATAATGTCTCCAATGTCGAAGAGCTTAAACAACATAAAACTCCACATCATATGCAGTATATTTTCTTCGTGCTCCTAATAACTTCTCACTGAAATAAGCAATTGCACGACCCTCTTGAATTAGAACAGCCTCAATACCAACCTTCAAAGCATCATAATGTAACTCAAAAGGCTTGACAAAGTTTGGTCAGGCTAACATAGGTGCTAAAATATGTTTTGTTTAATAAGAATAAATTCATTTTCAGTTTCATCATTCCAATCAAAAGATCATAATTTCATACAATCAGTAATGAGAACCATAATGGTACTAAAATGAGGAATAAACCTCCGATAGAAAGAAGCTAACCCATGGAAACTCAATACATCATTTATATTAGTAAGTATTTGTCAAAATTTTACTACATCAACCTTACTCTCATCAACATCTATTCCATCCTTTGAGACAACATACACAAGGAAGAGTACAAAATCACACATGAAAGAACATTTCTTGATAGTTACAAAAAGTCTATCCCTGCAAAGAATAACTAAACATCTTGTAGATGTTCTTATTTATAGTTATGATATTTATTCTTATTTACAACATCTACAAGATGTTTTAGTTGTTCTTCGCAAGGATAGACTTTTTGCAACTACAAAAAATATTCTTTCATGTGAGATTATGTACTCTTCCTTAGATATGTTGTTGCAAAGGATGGGATAAAGGTTGATATGGTTGTGACGCCCCGACCTGAGAACCGACCCGGGCCGGGGGTCCAAAAGCGATGAAAACCAAACCTAGAACCAGGAGCAGCCGACTCTGAGTGCGAGAGTCTTCTCGTTCCTCTACGCGCTATGAAACTTTAGCGCTCAGTTGCGCGTAGGCAAGAACTGGCCTAATTATATAACTAATTCGGACCGGGCCAACGTTGCCTTGCCGTTGGTTGCCTACGTACATATCGGATAACATCCACGATGTTACTCCGATACGATCGGATCCGGACGTAGTTCTGCCTATTGACTACTACATACAACTGGCATTCCAAAAATATATATGTATAAAATACGTATCTCTGAATATTTAATCGGAGTTATACGAAAACCCGATAAAACACTGGCAACACATATCTCACTCTATCATAGAGACGAGCACCACACGACCACCACAACATGCCTCACTCTATCCTAGAGCAAGACCATCACATTCATACGTCTCGCTCCATCACTGAGCCGAAACCAAGCACACATCACAAGTCTCGCTATATCACTTAGCCGAGACCACACACATCACACGTCTTCCTTTATCATAGAGTGAGACGCAACACAATCATAGGTCTCGCTCTATCACTGAGCTGAGACCGAACACACACACAACAGGTCTCTCTCTAACCCAGAGCGAGACGGCACACATGCATCATGGCATATAAGTATAGCATACCATAATATAAACACACGCACAGCCCGTCTCTCTCTAACCCAGAGCGAGATGGCACACACCATGGCATATAAGCACATATCATGACATATAAGCAAAGCAAGCATATGGATCATAGCATAATACATCATAACTAGCACATGTCGTTCTATAATTAAAATAGGAGGTAAGAAACCCTTACTCCCCTGATGTCTCACGAGGTAGCGGTATTCGGGATGCTCATTTCTGAGCGTCCTCCCCTTCAGATCCGGAGACAGTGAACAGAGCCTTCTCTAGCCTCCATACGTTCATCACCTTGTACCGAAAGACGACCCAACCAACTCTCCCCTTTCCCGGAGACTTCTCGTTTTCTACGCCCGTGGGCAGCGGATAGAACCTCCCCTACTCGGGGTGTTCCTCACACATCGTGGCCCTTCGGTGGAGAACGAAGCCTCCCCTACTTCGGGCCACTTCTCTTGATTTAGCCCGGTAATGGAGGATGAAGCCTCCTCTCTCATCGAGCCATCTCTCTCTCACTCTCGGGGCAGGAGGGTGGCAAACAGAGCCTCCTCTTCCCGGGTCGTTCCTTCCTTTTAGGAGTGCCAACTTGAAGAATGGACCATGCTATTGCGTAGATCACTCTCGAATTAGCTAGGAACGCCTCAAGAACGGAAGAAAACGGACACCAAACGAGTCCGAAAACTCCTCCTGAAAAATGAAACGGAAGCCAAATTTATAGGGAGAAGCCGAGGGCATACGAAATGCCCCCGGAACTGCGCGTGCCATGCGTCGTGCGCCTGCACAGCGTGCAACGCGCTGGCCGCGTGCCTGCATGGTGTGCAACGTGTTGGCTGCGCGCTGTGCTCACAGGGCGCGGTCGCTTCCAGCGTCGTGCGGGGCCCGGCCCCGCGCCACGTGGGGTTGACGCGCAGCTCCCGCGCATCAAGCGGGAGCCTGTCCGCAACGCGGGCCCCATCCTGCGTACGCACGGGACGACGCGCGGATGACCGTACATCGCGCGGGTCACCACGCGGGCCCTCCACCATGTGGCGCAGCTGACACTAGCTATTTCGTCTTATATGATTAAAATAATATATTTTTTATAATATTTTAATCCAAAAATATCTAAATTTCAACGCGCGATATCTTCTTACCCCAAAGTCGAAATTGCTTGTTCTATGTATCGATGGACTCGTATCAACGAGCCCTTCGAAACAAGACTACACATGGATAGGTTATCCCACTCTTTTTGAGTGGGCCCCGCCCATGTGGCACACTTCCCGAGGTCGTAACTTTTGCTCCCGACCTCCGTTTTATGTGTTCTTTGATTCGTCATGCTCGTTACTATGAGCTCTACCGGATACGGAGATTTCACCTAATGAAACCCCCTAACACTAACCTCAAATTACTAAATTACCCTTAACCCACCCGGGTTAAGCGTAACCAAAAAACGGGTCGTTACAATGGTGAAGGAATGACTAAGACCTACTAATATACATGAGGTATGAAGTTTTCATTGGTTAGATTCTTTTTATTAAAGGTTTGTTCCTCATTTCAGTATTATAATGGATCTCATCAATGTTTATATGAAGTTAGGATCCTTTGTTTGGAATGATGAAGTTTAACGTGCTTTTGTTCTTATTAAGGAAAAAGTTATTTTAGTGCCTCTGTTAGCCATACCTAACTTTGCCAAGTCTTTTGAGTTACATTGTGACGATTCAAAGGTTGGTATCGGGGTTATCCTAAGTTAAGAGGGTCATGCAATTACTTTTTTTAATGAGAAATTATCAGGAGCACGAGGAAGGAATAATGCCTATGATGTTGAGTTTTACGTTGTTGTCGAATCTCTTTGACAATTGAGGCATTATTTGATTCATGTAGAGTTTATTTTTCATCCTAATCATTATGCTCTTAAGAATATTAATTGCAAAGAGAAATTGTTTTCTAAACATGAACAATGGGCATCATATTTGCAAAATATTACTTTTGTGCTTAATCATAAGTTTGGAGTTCAGAACAGAGTTGCAGATACCTTAAATCGTCAAGCATGCTTACTAAATAGTATGCATACTCAGGTATTAGGGTTTGTTTCACTTCTGGAGTTATTGATTGATGATCATTCTTTGCTAAAGTTTTGTCTAAACTTGAGGTAGGACAAAAGTTAGATTATTTATTGCATGATGATCTTCTTTTCAAAGGCAATCAATTATGTGTTCCTACTTATAGAATGTGCTTGAAGATCATTAAGTAGTTGCATGATGAGTGCCATATGGGAAAAATAAAACTTTTCAACTTGTTTATACTTATTATTTTTGCGCATCTATGTGTAGAGAGGTGTATAGATTTGTTGGGAGGTCTCGTATCTGTCATGTTGCTAAAGAGACATCTACTAATGTCAGGTTATATATGTCTTTGCCTACCCCAACTTAGCCTTAGTCCAATATTATCATGTATTTTGTTTTTGGATTACCCTATATGTACCCACGAGAGGAATGAATGCTATCTATGTGGTCGTTGACTGATTCTTAAAGATGATACATTTTATTGCGTGCAAGATGACCAATGATGCATCTCATGTTGCATTACTATTCTTTTGGAAGGTACATGGTTTACTATTGTCTATTATTACTGACAGTGATATTTGTTTTCTAAGTCATTTTTAGCGTTCTCTGTGAAAATTGCACGTACTTCTATTGATTTTAATAGTGCTTATCGTCCACAAACAGATGGACATATGGGGGTAGTCAAAAGATCTCTAGAAATTTTATTGAGAAGTTTGGTTGACATTAATCTTAAAACTTGTGATCAACACTTATATAAGGCTAAATTTGCTTACAAAAGGAATGTGAATCAAAGCACATGCTTTAGTCCTTTTACTATTGTTTGTGGCTTTAATCCTCGCTCTCAATTGGATCTATCTCCTATTTCAAATGTCAAGAGGTTAAAAGTCTAGGCGGAAGACTTTATATCACACTTATAAAATATTTATTTTGATACTCTTAAGAAATTGTAAATGTCTAATGATAAGTACAAAACACCTGGAGATTTACAAAGAAGACATGTGGACTCAGTAATTTTGTATTAGTTGTTTTCACTAAAGATAGATTTGCAATTAAGGAGTACAATAATTATTAGTAAGGAAGATTGGGCCTTTAGAGATCGTTTAGAATATTAATTCTAATTCTTATCATCTCAAGCTTCCTAGTCAAACGTCTTATTCCTTATCTTGGCGATTCTACAGATGATGATTATGTGAATTTGATGGCAAATTCTTTCGAGCTAGGGGAGGATGATGTAGATCATTGACATTGGAGCATATGGAGCATTAAGATTGCACAAAGAAAATTCATAGTGTTTGTGGATTTTAGTAATTCCCTACGCACAAGTTAAGAGAATAGATCAAATGATCCTTAATTTCATGAAATAGAGAAGAACCTTTTTTTTTATGTGGGATGACCCTCTCTTGATTAATCAAGACTACTCTTTACAATTTTAAGTAAGTAGTGGTGATTAATTAATTTCAAAACCCTTCGATTAGATAGAAAAATAAAAAAATAACTTAAAATTTATTAAAATAAAAAGAAAGGAGAATTGTTAGGGGAAGTGGCTACCACATTCAAGTTTAGAAAAAAGAAAAGAAGAAACAAAGAAACTTCTTTTGGAAGATGAGAGCTCCCTTGCACAAATTCTTCTTCCTTCTTGAGTACATCTTGTTTATCTTCTAATTCTTTGAACTTCTTCAGCTTTGAAAAGGTCGAGGCTATTAAAATTTATGGACGTCTTTTTGGTGGGTGATGGACTTCTAGATTTCTTTTTGAAGGTTCCTTAGACTTGAAAGCTAAAAGCACCTCATCATAAAAGCGAAGGAGAATTTATAGCATTAGGGTTGTACATGTAAGCAAAGTAGTAGGTGTAAGTTGGAAGGGTAGTTCGTGGGAAGTAGCGGGCAAGTTGGAAGGGTAGTTCGTAGGAAATGGAGGGTGAGTTAGTAGAAGATGGAGAATGGGTTAGTGAGATAGTTGGTGAGAACTGAATTGATTAGTGGGGAGTGAGTTAGTAGAAAGTGGGGAGTGTAAGAGAAGTCCGGATATTATACCTTTGACTTAGTCCTTTCCACTTCATCACTCTTTTTACACATCATCATTCATTTTTTTTAGTTTTATAATTTAATTCATTTTGATTTGGCTATGTGAGGCTTATGAAGCCTCTCTTAGCCAATTTAGCTATACTATCTATCTTTGAGTATAAAGGAGTCTCGTGAGGTCCTCACATAATTTTTTTAGAAGTCGTAACCCATCACTACGTGTGTAGGATTATATTTTACTTCTTTTTTTTAGACTTTGTCCTCTTTGGAGACTTTGTCCATTTTGAAAATTTAGTCTCATTTAGCACTAGTCAAGCTCAGGAATCTTAGCCTTTGAATTTTGATTATTATTTTGATTTTTTTATGTCAACATATAACTTGCTTTCTGGTGATCAATCAACACGTATGGGCGAATGACCGGGCCATCAATCGATTGGTAGTGAAGGGCCATCAATCGATTGGTCGTGAAGGGCCATCAATCAATTGATCGTGGAGAGCGATCGAATGGCACTCTGTGCAGCTTACATTATCCATATGATCAAACAAATCCTCATGTGATGTTTGATGGATATAATGGTCATCCTTCTAGGCTACTACTTTTAGCTCCCCATATACCCACCCCCAACCAATCCCTCTTAAAGGCTTCCCTAAAAAGGAAGACACACACAAAATAAGTCGCAACTAAGAGGTACAAAAGTTGGTGGAAAGTGAGTCTTCATAGGAAAATTATCACTTCTCATGGACCCAAACCTCGGTGATCTATCCATGACTAGGATGAAGCTAAATGAAGCCGAGAGCATTGGCAATCAATCGGCCTTGCTAGCAATCAATCAATACTATGGCAAACCAATTTCTAAGTTCTTTTTGGATAAGAATTTTTCAAAATATATTTCTTTCAAGTATTTTGCTTTCTCTTGACTCTTATTCCGTATTACTTTGATTATTTATGGATTTTTTTATTAATTTTCTTTAATTTTAATTAGTTAGTTATAAGGTAGTTAGAGATTAATTTCTTTTATTTATAATTGTGTCATTACAAGTTGTATAAAAATTTGACTCTTTCACATAGGCCATAGTGATGTATTTTTCTGACATATATATATATGTGTGTGTGTGTGCGTGTGCGTATGCGTGTGTGTGTATATGTGTATGTATGTATATATATATTGAAGAATAATAGATAGTTTATTTTTTTTTTATTTTTTTTTATTTTATGTGAATTTGTCATTAAAATTAACGAGATGAAGATAATGTGTACCTATAGCCAAATTTGTCAAATGACATTCCCATCAAATCAGTCCAGCTTCACACTTGTAAAAAGGTGAAGAGATATTATCATTTAACTATCTCTCAACATGATTAAATTATGTAAAATTTTTTCAAATGCTAATGACCTAGCACAACCTGCTTTTAGGAAAAAAAACATCTGTATTGTTAAGGAATATTGTAGATGTTAACAAGAGAGACAACTTACTACCTCGGTAGGAGTGTGAAGGGGGAAATTGTGAACTGCAAAAAGCAAAGCAATGTTTGAGAGCCACCTTCAATGCCATTGTTCGGTAATATGAAGCACCTATTTACCTATATCAGTTAATTAGTTTGGACTATGTCGAACATATCTTGCTAGTGTTTGGCCTAGAGCAAAAGCAATATGCATGTCCAAAGTTGCAGTGCTATATTGTGCTAATGTGTGTCCTGTTGGTAGTCGAAGTCGGCTCTATTTGGAGACTAATCAGATGATTCTCCCTTACAGTGATCATCAAGTTCCAACACCTTTCCCACGTAAGGTGTTTGATTCCCCAATTTTTTGCACCATGCTTTCCATACAGTTGGGAATTTGGACGCTGCCCTGTTCTACACGGCAATATTTTGTCTTTTGAGGTCCTACAATTATCATGAAAGTTACAATGATAACAACGTCCCCTACACCATTCACGAAACAGGAAAAAGGTCGAAAATGTTTCCCGACAATCTCTCCCTGACCAGCTCCGTGATCTGCCAACATTTCACTCTGATGGTATATAAGAGGTCCGCTGTACATAAAAAGCAGAGTCCTCTCATGTACCATGCTCGAAGCCACATGTGAACTCGTCACGAGGTGTTGGTCACTAAGACCGGTCAGGCTAGTCGCGTCCAAGAAAAGAAGATCTATTATAGGACCAATCCTTGACATGCCATGCAGGGCCGCCTTTCATATACCTAAGCCCTTAAGAGTATTATTGGCCTTGTGCCTAGACAATGAGCGTCCACACCAGAAAGACCTTCTCTATCATGAATCCTCGGTCTTTGGCAGTGTATGAGTTGACCACTTGACCTCCAACTTGATGCATTAGATATGGTCAGATGTCAATAAAAGAAACACCATAATCAAGACCCGAAATGTGGTATATTCTCTAGTTGATTAAGATAATAACCCTCTAATAGGAAGGCAACTTGCTAAAATGACCCTATGATCCACTGCTAAAAAATAGCAATCCACACATGCTTCCATTTTTTGAATTTGCTTGGAAACTAGCGGGAAACCTTCATGATAAGGAGGCTTGAACAACAATATGAATGCCCATAAAAAAATAATTAAAATTTGTCCAAATCATTCCAACAATGGCCATTTCTTAGAACTTACTTGGGAAATTTGGAGCCGAAGATCTCCTTTTGGATGTATTTGCTCCATACATGTCCAACGTGGAACCTCCAAATTCCCGGAGGCGGGCACTCTCAGGGTAACTTTCACCTTACTTTCCTTCCTGCAGCAGTCCAGCATCTTCAAATGCATTAGTGTCCAATCTTAACAAAATCTCACATAATATTATCAATTTAATATGAATGAGAGTGATCGGCAGAGGTCATAGGGGTAACCATGGTGAACTAAGGCCTCCTTCCCTGTTGCCCTATGATTGTCACTGGTGTGGTTCCAAACAACAACCTCATTCTTCTCCTCATTGGCATCTACCTGTCTCTTCCCTATATGTCTACATATCTTGATATACATTATCTATAAGTAAGATAATTTTTAAATATAATAAACATGCTAAGTGGCCTAGCAACGTGATCTTTACAGTACAACCAGTTTTCTAAATAAACTTTCATCCGAAAAGGTACCTACATTACATGGATGTTAAATATATAAGTATACCGACTGGGATGATTAAAAAAGAACCACAACATTATAAAAAAGATATAGCTAATTCATACTAATATTCCATAAACAACCATAAAACAAAAAATAGTCATTAAATAGTGGTAACATTAAGAAGATCTCCATCACTCCTTGAAATATATACTATTCAACAAAGAAGCTTCATACTTTTTGCTAAAGACTTTTGTCTGGTTCATCCATGCAATGAAGTTAAGGCCTAAGGAACCAAAGTGGTTGAGATTCTTAGCATTCTATTATCACTGAGACTTTCTTTTGTTACACTATGTTGGAGACATGCATTATTTAATGCTATTACCCAATCAAACCATCTCCTTAACCTTGGGGAGAGAATTTGCATACAGAAACTTCTATGCCAAGGGGAGCCGGAAGTCATGATTATATTTGATACCATGAACCTCTTATATGTGGCTAAAGAGACCACTTTTTGTGTCTAATATGATACTAGGCTCATCCATTCTAAAGTGTCATATATATATAATGACTTAGGGTTTTTACTCTCTACAGGGCTCAAATATATTAATTATTTTTCCCTCCATCATACACATATTCCCATTATGTCTTTCAATTTTTATCTATATTCACTATGCAAGTAATGAAATTATACTAATATACATCTCATAAGTAGTAAAGAAATTGGTAAAATTTTTACTTGAGAATCATGAATCGAAGTACCATCGATCAACCCATTAACGCAATCTATGTAGGTGTCACTAGCCATCAAAACTATCATCAACATGTTGATCCCTTACCGACAATGCATATACTAAGAAGAGTTTGATTTTTTATGTCCTCATCGATGTATTGGTTTCAATGTAGATGCCTAGTTAAACAGCAATACGCCCCTGCGTGTAGATGTTGATATTGTTCGTCTTCCTCTAACCACCGATGCCCTCATTGACATGTCAATGAATGCATTAATGATCAATATAGAAGAAAGAAAGTTCATTTTTTGTCTCTCTTCCCTTTGCAAAAACAGTTTACCACATCATCTATATCCATAAAAACTTCAATTTTAAGTACAAGTGCTACTCATATAGTTATATAAATCATGCTTACAATCAATAATTTATAATCATGATTATAGCACCACCCATTAATAATTTTTTAAACAATTTCATGATTTAACGACCAAAATAACTCATACTATGTGTCACGCCCTCAGATTTTTAAACTTGTTTTTTTATAAATAAAATAGTGAAAATAAACTTTCCAAAACTTATTGTCAAACATTTGACAAGTTTTCTCAGGGTATGAGCCAACCTTTTTTCAAACATACAAATACTAATTCAAATTATAATAATAATCTAAGTTAAATCATATCTCAAATTACACAAAGCGGTCTTGCCCAAGGACATTTTAGAACATCTTGATATGCACAAATATGGATTGACATTCATGTGCCTAAAGTCATTTACCTTAAAGTAAGAAAATATTAGACGTGCCAAGTGGCCTATGAACATCGTCCTTACCGCACATTCAAAGTCCTAAAGTAACTTTAACCCTGCAAAGAACCAGCATCATGTGGTTGCTGAGTATACTAATATACATAGTAGGATGGCTAAATAAGTATTATGTTATACCAATGTACATGATTACACTACATCATCACAAAATTAACAATTATCATATCCAATAGCAAACATCATTATTATCATACATAAGTGGAACATGCATAACATTGACAAATATTTTCTCATGATTTCAAGCATCATAACATGACCTCACCTAAGAGTTGCTTGCTCCATAAGTGTAAACTATAAGGTTCTCTATGACACAACAACAATGTCTAGGAGTACAACCTTGTCTCACTAGACTATGAACTACTCATCATTGACTTCAAGAATTTTGAGGCATGTCCAGTTTATCCACATCATGAAGCAAAGATTAATAAGGTTAAGATCCTGACTTCTATGTTCATTGGAACCTCATATATTGTACTGCACAGGTCCAAACATCTTTTAATGTTCTAATCCATTCAAATATATCTCCCTAGCTAAGGAAGCAGTTCTACATAACTCTCATTATTAGAGAGCCGGAAGACCTGGGTTTTTTTTATATCAAACCATTTCTATTACATGGCTAAAGACTCACTTGAGAAGCCATACTAACACTAGGAACCTTTTGTCCTTAGGTAACTTTATCCTTCCCACACATAATCTTCCTATAATGACAAATGATGATTCTTACTATCAATTGATCACTAAACATAGGAAAAACATGATATCATAACATTAGTGTGATTTTTATAAATGTCTAGAAGGGTATAGCAAATCACTTAGATTACCCCTAATCTGATTATCAACAAGGATAAAGGCTACAGTTCTAGCCTCTTTGTATGAAAATTTTATACATAATAGAACCAAAAAAATATTCTCTAAAATTTTACTCACAACGTATCAATCATCAACCACCATCATTCAATCCATACATGAACACAATAACTTAATGTGAAATACTCTAACATGGGTAAAAAATCACTACAGTTACAAAGGAACAAAATCATT
The DNA here is from genome assembly GCA_035235625.1 of Saururus chinensis. Taxonomy (NCBI): domain Eukaryota; kingdom Viridiplantae; phylum Streptophyta; class Magnoliopsida; order Piperales; family Saururaceae; genus Saururus; species Saururus chinensis. Next base: position 57,791,558 of record CP141140.1, read on the forward strand.
GCCCTAGAAACCAAGATTTTATATTGACACAAGCAAACCACTAACCTTCTTTAGACTCCAACACAAGCTATCTTGTTTAGATCATTGTTGTTGATTTTCAAGTCTTCTCCCTCAAGCACTTAAAATTTTTTCCTCCTTGACTTTTCTTTGTCTTCTTCTAGACTTCAATAAGTACCTTTTGTTGTATTGACTTTGGCCTTATGAAATCTTCAAGCCCCCATTAAAAATATGCAACAAATCATTTGAAATCCATGTATATAATTTATTTTAGTTGTGGATTAGCCTCTTCAATTTACTATAGATCTTCAACTCAAAGATTCAAGTAAATTCTCTTTGGAAAATATGTGAAAAAGTATAAATTTTTTTTCTCTAATCTCCTCTAGGTTTTCCCTCTCTCAAATTTTGTATTTTTTTAACCATTATATAGTTATTTAAGTCGATTTAGGTTAAGGTCTTGTACTCGAATAACGAAAGAAATTGAAATCGGAATGAATTTTTAAGTAATCAATCAGTCTAAATAGCAGTCGTTTGTTCACTGTTTATTTTGTACACGATACTTCAAACAATTGATCAATTCACGAGAGTTATTGATTGATAATTCTCAGCTTCATTTTATACAAAGTGAAATCAAGTTCCAATCAATCATTTACTTATTTTGCAGTGATTGATAAGGTTACTTATAATTTACTATTTTGCCCTTTTACCCTAAAACCTTTTGAAACTTCTAAAATAACTTCTGAAACTTCTCTAAGTGATTTTTTTATGCAAATGTGATATGAATATGCTTCACAAACCTTTAACATTCTTTAGTCTTTTGTCTTGATAAAAAATAACATGTTTAATCCTATTTTTAAAGTATGTTGAAATATGACTCATATATTCTCATGATTATCATGACAAAATCACAAAGATTATCCTTTACATGCTTTCATGTCAAACAACTAATCATAATATATCTCATGCAATCACTACAAAACCAAATCATGGAATCAAGGTTTGCAATCCAAAAAAAAACTATCATTCCTCAACATTACCATGACAGGTATTCACAAAGAATCCTATTTTTTATGCTTTAATATCTAATGATTTTATAACTCAAAGCATTGGTGCATATTCTATATAAAATAACAATATAAGGTTAGTAATCCAACTTATTTTATAACATAAAATCCTTTCTTCTGCTTTAAGCCAACCAATCTCTGCAGAATTTATGTCCTCCATTGAATTTTCTTCAATTTGAGAGCCCTTAATTTTCTTCTTTTTCATTTGGAGAGGTTTTTCTCTAAGATAAATGAAATTTAAATGCCATAAAATTCACTTACAAAGGAAAATAGACTGAATTCTAGTTTAAAAATGTCAAATTGGGTGATTTTTAACCAAAACCGTAAAACTGCCCATAACCATCAACAACCCATCAACGTGTCAACCAAGCTACTGATAGTAATTGTGACATTATACAAACCCCAACTTTATAAGCTTGCATTAGGTTGACCTATATATATATATATATATAGGGAAAACCCACATGTAGAAAAACAACCTCACTGATGCTTGCATGAGGTTGAACTCTTCCTTAGTCCTCCACATATTGCTTTCTCATCGGCATGTTAGTGTCCTACTATGGAACTTGCTTTCGAGTCACTTGGCCGAAAGCTCATTACTTCTTGGACATTCTCAATCACGAAATGTCTACAATTCCCTCATCTTTTCCATTTTTAAAGGGGGTTATAATTTCCTTTTTAGTCTTGTGATCACGTAACTGACTATGTACTTACCATAATAGATTCTACCAGTTTCACCAACACATGAATAACCTACCAGTAGCAAGTTGTGTGCTTCACCGATGAGCCCATTGATGCACCAGTGATCTACTGATGTCACTAAGTTATGAAAATTTTATTTTAAAAAAAATTAGGGTGTTACAAATTGTTGTGAGACTGTGTTCTTACCACCAGAAGAATATCTATGGGAGTGAGCATGATGCCTACCAATGCTTCCATTATTGCATAGTTGTCCACGTGCATGTCATTTTGAAGAAAACATAGTAACATAGTTATTAGATGAAGTATAATTACCTTGAAGCCAAACTTCAAAGTCAAATAATAGAGCAAAAAGAAAACTCTTGAGCATGATTGATAGCTGTAAGGAAACCCTGAAGCAAGCCCTTTTAATAACTAGAGAATAAAGTCATCATCATCAATTAATTTTTTGATGCTGGCAAGAAACTCAGCAAGAGCTCTGGCTTTATGAAATTAGTTAATACTCGATATAGAACCCTTTTTAAGAAAGTGAAGCCCCATCTTCATCTTGTGGAATCAAGACCCAGTAAGAGTTTCATAAAGGGTTTCAAGAGAACGTTACATATCTACAACTGATTTAGAGTGAATGACTTATAGACGATCTTTGCAAGGGAACTAGAAAGTTGGGCCAATGCCATTTCGTCCAAACACAACCATTGATGAACTACTTCAAAAGTGTCAGAACCATTAGGGCGAACCATGGTGCCAAGAACCAGGCCAGGAAACCCATGAAAACAAAGATATGGAAGAACTTAAATCTTCTAAATAAGATAATTTGAAAATGCAATCTTCAAGAAAATTTCTTAGGTACCACATGAAGAAAGGAAGACTCAATATTGTTGGTTAGCGAAGGGGATACATTTTGAGATTGGGAGGTGGAAGATGCTATGGGAAAGAAAGAAGAAGATCAAGCCATTGCTAAACTCATACCATGTGAGAAAATCATGAGTCAAATGCTTCATGTGTCATTCTTCTCATTACTATGTACTTATAGAATATAGCTATATACACCCTAAAAAACCCCTTAGTACCCCATTTCTCTTTAACCCCGTTATATTTTAAAATAATTTTTTAATACACCCCGAACTGAAATTTTATTTTAGTTTTACTTTATTATCCCTCTAGCTTACTCACTGTGTACCCCCTGTAGTTTCTCTGCCCTAACCATCCCCATTGTCGGTTGCCTCTCTTCTTCCTCATCGTCGGTTGCCTCACTTCTTACCCATTGTCGGATGCCATAACCTCTCTTCACCCTCATCGACATTACGATGGATTACATCAATCCCGAATGGCCACTATGCACAAACCTTCTCCTTTTCCTCTCTACCATTTCCTTGCCCTACCTCTCTTCACCATTGTTGACGGCGGCATTGTTTGATAAAAATCAAAGCTTTTATACTCAGCAAATTGGTAAGCTTCTTGTGTTAACCCATGCATTTTTATTAAAATTTCTATGAGTTAAAATATCTTCTTAATGGACAACATGTTGTCTGCCCATGTATTTGAAAGAAAGTTTTTGTGAGTTGTTCGGTTTAAGATGAAATATCTTCCTCAAATAAGAAAATTTGTTTTGCATTTGAAAATTACTCCATTTATGTTGTTTGATGTGAGTTTCTGTGAGTTGTTCGGTGTGATTTGATTCTCAGAGATTATTTTTTTGTACATGAGCAACTCATATTAAATAGTCCATTTATGTTGTTCGATGTGAAAAATGATTTACCTAAAGAATTTGACTTTGTTCGATGTTTTCATTATGCTTTATACGAAGATGATGCCTAGATATCTCTTATAATTGATAATACATTCTGATTGTAAACAAATGTCCAAATTTCTGGTTTGTGTAGTGTTTGATGTAATTCTTCTAATGGTCGTTGGCTCAAGGAGGAAATATAAATTTTAAGAAGAAAAATTGGTAAACTTCCTTGTGAACAAAAGTAAATTCCAGGAGTTAATGGAAATAGAGAACATCCTGTTTATTGAGTCTTTTGCCTGACTTCACTTATATTGTGTTTGAATTTGATTATTGAGCCTTTTTTATTTTGCTTGTTGTAATGATTGTCACTTCCAATAATTGGTTGTGGTTATAAAAAAAATGATGTGGTTGGGGTTCTTTTGATACAATCTTAATTTTTTTTCTCTTACTTTTTTGTGTCTCATTCTTGATTCTAAAAATGCCTTCCCTTCTATAGCATGGATCAATTATCATTCATAACACAAGTATGTCATCCGTCATGGTTAAACTTTTTCCTTTCTTCAGCCTCAACCTTTTTGGTGCATTATGAATCAAGAATGTAGTGGAAAAGAGAAAAGATGTAAACCTCCTTTATGCATGATGATGTTTACATATATTCCTAGAAATTGTCAAAGTTTTATGGAACTGTAATAATTAACTAACAATGAGTATTTCTTTATTTGTATCAGACATGCATATAGGTGAAATTGAAAATATTAATTTGCCTAAACTATTTTGACTCTAAAAATGAGATTTAACACTATTACATTGATATTCTATTACATTGTCTATTCATCAATAAGAGATGAGCTAGTTAATGCCCTTATAGGCACCTTCACTGTTGACAATACTAAATTTAGAGAGTTAAAGTTTATGTTACATTCTTCTATAGTTGATGGAAGACTCTGAAGTATTTCAAGAAGGTTCTATTCGTGAAAGCCCGTGCAGACGACTCTAAAGTATTTCAAATAGGAGATTAATTAGAAGACTCTCAAGTAAATTTGAGTAGGAGATATTTTTGGATTGAAACATGGCATTGCTGAAACGTGGATGTGGAGATTAATGGTGGTGTTTAGTTTGAATTTAGCGTGTTTAAGGGACCATGGTTGTTTTGTTAGGTAATTCCTTGACTTTCTACTTGATGCGTTTTTGAAGTAGAAATGTATCATTGACTAATACTTTCAGGCAACGTTGTCCTATCTTTTATATTTGCCAACAGTGTTTTTTTTATTTTCTTATTGTGGGAACCATATGTTTTTGTCTTGAACTCATTTGCATCTTAATTAGATTGGATATCTTGATGAGTTATTTTGGTTAAAATCTTGCATATTTATATGTCCAGTTAATGCTTGAGGCAATATCAATGCTTCTTTCTCTCAAACTTTTGTCATCCCAATCTTGAAAGAAACTAGAGATGAGCTACATGTCAAGTGCCCTATTGTGAGTTCCATTCCAAAAGGTTTCCCGGGGTTCCCATATAGTCTTCACTCTCTAGCTATGGGCGCTCCCCATATATACATGGATATATTTTCGGGGGGTTCCTACTGTGAAAGCCATTCCAGAAGGTTTCCCATGGCTCATATAATTGCCTTACTCACTCGCAGTGGGCGCCCACCATATACAACTTCATACTTTGTCAAGGGGTTCCCATTATGAGAGTCATTCCATCAAAAGGTGCAGAGGAATGTTAATTAAGTGATTAACAGAGAAATATGTAATGAAGTGTGGCTTGTGCACAAAAGGATTAGGTAATGAAATAGCCCTAATTACAATATATATATATATATATATATATATATATATATATATATATATATATATATATATATATATAAATAATATATATATATATATATAATATAATATAATATAATATAATATAAAAATGCTGAAACATGCAAAATCATCCACCTCATTATCCAAATTAAATAAAACACCTTAGAGGGTCCTTAACAATAATTTACAGTTGGGTCTATCATTAACTATGATAGTGCAGCACACCATTATACTATCATGTGCATCCATGTTCTCACCTGATTTGTAGATGCCATTTTGCTAAATGAAACTTTTAAAATGGGACATAGGGATTATAAAGAAGAGATGACAACCTCACAGGATACAAAATGGGAAACAAAAACACAGAGTTCATGAAAGAATGAACATTTGAGCATTAACATAAATTACACAGAGCTTCTTATCATTCATAAAAAATCATTGTGAGCATCAACATTTAATCAAGAACGTGACTAATACTCAAGAACTGAAAAACAAATGCTATGACCATACCCATTTTCATAAAAGCTAAGAACTTTCTAAAAAAACAAAAGCAAAAGGGTGAATGTGAATACCTAATCAATGGTGAAAAGAATTCGTACAAGTTCTTCCAAAATTTTCAGTGATTTTATGGGTGCATGCCAATCAAAATCTTCAATGGTTTCTAGTTTTTCTTGGCGCCATGTAATCAGAAATTTCAAATCGGAACTGGTTTTTATTTGGGTTTGCCTTGCTTTCTTCTAACAAATCCTCCACACATCTGATGCTAAACGCCACCTTTGGGATGAGATCAAGAGACGAAAATCGCTGCTCTTTGAAGCTTTGTTATATTGTGAACTCTGGGAAGAAGGCCAATGACTGTAGGAGATGCATGGGAGGAGAGGATATGTCATGATACTGTTCTATTCTGGATTTATTTGTGGTAATGAGATGGGAAATTTTGTGGGGGCAGATGGGGCACAAGATAAACTCAAAAATACTCAAAAAATTCTCTCAAACGGGGTACTAAGGAGTTTTTGGGGGTGTATATAGCCACATTCATACTTATAAACATTAGGATGAGGAGTAAGGCACACCCTGTTCTATTCAGCCCGCCGTAGATATCCACTGATTTATAACTCCCTCTAATATAGGTAAGCATTATTCAAAGAATATTTGTTATTACATAATCAAAGGAGAAAATGGCGTTGAAATGCTGTGATCTTGGTATGACACTTCCAAACTAATTTGAACTTTCCAATTATGCACGCCATATGCTGAATTGGCGCTCATATTCCAACCACTACCTGCAAATTATACTCCCCTCCCTGTCATAAAACAGAAAGGTTTCTCATGTCCGGAGAGATGTTATGGTTGCTAGTAGACGAGTGGCCAACAATATAAAGATTCTCATCGACAAAAGAGATACAATTGAGTGCTAGTATGAGTGGGAAGGTGTTTGTTGTCCTCATTGAAGATACAATTGGGTCTGTAAATGTTTTCATATTGGAAAACTCAACTAAAAAGGAAAAACTTTAAACCGATCAAAAAAAGAAAGAAAGAAAAGCATTATCAATCATGTATGGGCATATTCAACAAAATCATTCATTAAAAGCGAAAGAAGAATGGTCACTAAGATGACAAAAAAAACTCCCGTTGGTGCTTTCACTACTAAGTTTTCACCTTATAATTATTTGCAAACTCTAAACTAGGTTTTTTGCGGCAAGTTCTAATTTCTGGAAGTGAAGATGGCATCCATGCTCTCGCCGGTATTAGGAAAATTGAACATGACATCTGCCAGATCCATCACTGAGCCGTCCATCTCTTTAACAGTAGTTGTGCCACTGCTTTCTCCCCTCCCCTCAAACCTCGAGGATATTTGTGAAGCATCCACAATGGAAGTTTCGCCTTGTTGATCACTTCTAGTAAATCCTTCTAAGAACATGCTATTTAATTGAATGGACGTGGACAGAAGTGCTAGTGTTGCGGTTCCTGGCATCGCCTCTTGTTTGATCTCAACAGATGGGAGAGGAAAGTCCTTGAAAATAGTTTGACATGTATGAGACCCATTGTAGGTAACTTGAAACGTGAAATAATCCTCATCTGTTCGTTGGACTTGTTTCTTTGCTTCACAACCGAGCTTACTGTGCGTGCACCTGTAATAGCTCCTACAACAACAGTAACAAGTGTTATAATGTTGTTGTAATTTATGAACCTGCTTGACACTTCAAAAATATGTTCACGGTGTCTTGTCCTTATACTCTCTCTTATATATATTAATAGTTATATTTAAAAAAATGGTGGTTTTTATTGAACGGTGAAACTCACATCTAAGAGAAGGAAAAATAAGTTTATGATACTCATTTTTAAGTACCTAAACCCTTAAATTGAACAAAATAAGTTATTAGCATGAAACAAATATTTTTGCCAAATAGAGCTATTAATGTGGGACAAAGAGGGAGTTTATTAAGAACTTATATTTCCTGCATTTCATAGGACACAAAGAAATGAACAAGGCCTTAGGCCCTACCTTAAGCTTGTTATGTTCAACCTTAAAATTCTAGTGATCGAGACTAAATATAGTAGCATCTATTGTATTTTTTATAATTGAAAATTTTATTAAGTACAAAAGGTGGATGCTATAAAAAAAACCAAGACTAAACAAACTCCCCTAATAAAACAAGCAAAACCCAAAACAAAAACAGGAAAAAGTACACCCTAGAAGACATATCAAGTTTCCTCAATCCTCTAAAAAGTTAGGAAGGAAAGAACAATGACAAATGATAGACTGCCTGAGACCAAAAGTAGCTGATTAGTTTTTTAGTTTGTACTTTTCAACACAGCATATTGCTGGGATCAAACAAAAAATATGCTTTTGCACAAAAAAATAGAAGTCAATTGTACTTCTATCTTGGTAGTGAAGTTACTTTAAAATACCAAAAAATTGCATTGAGACTGTGTTTCAACTGCTTCGCTTGAAACACTTGTAAAATGTTAGAGATATTATATGATCCCCCCTTACAGGAGTTGTAACCAACTGATGAACTTTCACCAGCCTAGCCGCCCGCTGGTGAAGGTTTGTCGGTTGCCCATCTTGAGAAATCGATTGCTCACGTATTAGCACAAACCTTCCAAAAAAATTAAATTTTGTAACATACTGATGCGCAAATGGGTCCACAATCGATTTCAGGAGATCAACGACGGGCAAACCCTGACCAACTGCCACGCCAGTGAACGTTCAGCAGCTGATCGCGACTCCTCTTACAGTGGTTTCATCAAATGCCACCACCTTTCCCTTGTACGGCGGTGATTCCCCCAATGTTTTGCACTGCGTTTTCCATGTGGTTGGGAATTTGGACATTGCCCCGTTCTACACGGCAGTATTTTGTCTTTTGGAGCCCTATGATTAACAAAAAGGTTATAATGATAACAACGTCCCTTACATCATCCACGAACCAGCACATCCCTCACCGGATAGTGATATTCTCAAAAAAAAAACACCCACAAAAACTTACAAGAGTTTTGATTAAAGTTCACAAATAAGCTCCACACATAGTTCATATATATGCTCCTCACTTTTCATGAATTCAACGTAAAGAATACTTCGGAAGAGTTAAGATTTAAGATCGATGATGCTATTTTACGCTAACACATGTCATCTATCTTACACATTCCTTCTTTAGGTTGGCTCATAGAAAGTGGAAAGCATAGAAAATGCTAGCCTTGCATACACCTAAGACCTCAACAGTATTATTGACCTTGTGCAAGAAAATCAGTGTCACACCAGATCAGTGTCCACACCAGAAAGACCCTCTCTATCACGAGTCCTTTACCTTTGCAGTGCATGAGTTGACCTCCAACTTTTTGCATAAGACATTTCTACTAGCCAATGTTCAGATGTCCATGAAAGAAACACAAAAATTAAGATCCATAATAAAGAAATGTGATGCATTATCCGGTTCATAAAGATAAAAACCCTTGCGGCTTGCTAAAATGACCCTATTACACCCTGTGCCAAAAATAGACAATTATAACACATCCATTTTTTGAAGTTACTTGGAAACTGGCGGGAAGCGTCCGTGATAAGGAAACTTGCACAATTTATGTAGGGCCATGAAAAAGAACTAAAAATTGGTCCACATCATTCCAACAGTGGCGATTTCGTAGAACTTACTTGGGAAATTTGGAGCCCAGGATCTCCTTCTGGCCGTATTTCCTCCATACATGTCCATCATCTGGTGGAACCTCCGAATTCCCAGAGGCGGGCACTCTGTGAGTGACTTTCTCCTTACTATCCTTCCTGCAACATCCCAGCATCTTCATATGCATTAGTGTCCAATCTTACAAAAACTTCCAACTACAACTGTTCACAATAACTACTGTAGAATATGAGGCGCATTCTAGCTGCACTAAGCCTGAACGTTTGCTCACCTCTTTCTGGATCTTCGACCAGAATCGGACCCATCGATGGCCACCGAAGCTGCCGAACTTTCTCCTCGATTTGCCTGGGACGTGCCCGATTCTTTTCGCTGAGAAAGAAGCTCCGTGGGCTGCTGTCTGAAGCTGCCGTCCAGTACGTCTACTGCCATATTGAACCCATACTGCCTCTCCGGCGGATGGTTGAATGTCTGGACATAATAAGCAAATGGGTGCTGCGGATTGAGATTGCAGATGGCCTTGCTGAACGTGAGTATAATTTCTTCACAGGAACTGATCAACAGGCTCTTCTGGCCAGCCATGTTCTGGAGGTTCGACTCCAGCTCTTTGGCTAGATTACACCCATGAAGAATTGCAGGGATCTCGTCCATCGAGGCAGTAGCAGATGTTTTTGGGTTGAATTAGTAGGATGACTGAGTAAAGAAAACTAAAATTTCGAATACTGCTTGGGCTGGCTGTGTGCCGAGAAAAGGCAAGCCGAGTTGTTTGCATTAATATAAACAAAGCGTGGTTTTACTTTTAAGTATAACACGCTAAGGGAAGAAGGGGTTAAGGACTTGGTCATGGTCATGCTGAGGGTGATTTCACCTATTCTTTTCGTAGTCCAACAGATGACCGTGCTACTTTGAAAGTAAAACCATGAACGTTGAACTGCTAGAAGTCTCGAAGAAGTTGTCCGGCGTCCGCCTAGTAAAAGAATAGTAACCTTTTATGATTTATTGCTGGACTATCTCCTGGAAAGAAAAAAAAAAACAGAGAAAAGAAGTTAAAAATACCCCCCCACACACACACACAAATATCTCACCCCCCTACACCTACCCATTTCCTCCTCTATTAAAATAATATATTCCATATCATTCCTCCTTCCACACAGATGCTGCTGGAGTCATTGCCCCCGTTAAATCTTCAGACCACCCTCCCTCTCCTCCCACCACCACCACTCCTCCTCCTCCTCCTCTTCCCCCTCCTTTCTTTTTCTCTTTTCTCCCTCCTTTATCCTGTTAACAATAGGAGGTATGGCCGCGCTTGTGGTTAAGCTTCAGTCTGGGCACCCTTCTTCCTCTCCTCCTCATCATCATTTTCCTCATCCTTTTACTCTCCTCCTTTTTTCTCTACTCCTCCACATTGCCACCGACACCATGATCAGAGCCATGGTTGGCACTGTTCCGGTGCGCCACAGGAGGAAAGGAAGAAGACTAAGGGGATGCGATACATGGGCAATATAAGAGGGAGAGATTATAAAGAGGGACATAGGGAAGTGAGTAATAAAAAAATTTAAAAAAATTGCGCAGGGGGTGGGTGGGGGGTTGGGGGGAGGTGAAAAGGAAAATTACTATTGGACAAGAGAGAAGGTGACTTACCATAGCTTCGGCAGATCCATATGATAAATTACTCTACAGCAAATTTTTTTTTTTTCAAAACATTGTAAAACTTTTTTATGAGTAGGAAAAAGTTAGATTAGGCTCAAACAAGAAAATAAAGGTGCAAACAGACCGACACAAATATGAATTGGGCATGTATGCAACACTTCTATATATGTGTGTGCCCCAGCGCATGTGACAGATAGTCTGCTCACTACAACAAAAAAGACTATTAACGACAGATATGTGTAGACTTTATGCATCGCTAATAGTTCACTAAACATCACTAATGACTGTTACCAACGTATAATAAATGTTGCTATACACGTCGAAAAAAGTGTCTCGCTATTATGTATTTACGACGTATAAATAAAAACGTCATTAATACTCTTTAGCAACGTATATATAATCATCACTAATAATTGATTATTAGCGTCCCTAATAATTGATTATTAGCTTCGCAAATAAATTATTTTAATTTTTTTAAATAGTTATTCTATTAGCGATGCATAGAAAAGCGTCGCTAATAGTTATCATTAGCGATGCTTATTTATAAATGTCGCTAATGATAACTATTAACGACGCTTTTTTATGTGTTGCTAATAGAATAATCATTTTAAAAAAATTAAAATAATTTATTAACGACGTATAGAAAAGTGTCGCTAATGGATTAAAGTTTTTTAAAAAATTTAAGAGAATCACTAATTCATGTTAATATATTTTTTAAAAAATTAGCGACGCATATGGATGCGTTGCTAAAGAGAATTTTAAAAAAAAAATCTGGAGAAGGGGGATGAGAAGGGGGGGGGGGGTGCCGGAGGACGGTGGCTCCTCCCCTCCACCACCCCTCCTCTAAAAATAAGAGGAAGAGAAGGGGGGGCGCCGGAGGATAGCGGCTCCTCCCCCTTCCTCTGAAAATCAGCCGCGCCAGGGTGACATCCTGCTCTCCCTGCTCTGGCCATCTTCTCTCCGGCGGAACAGGGGGAGTGATGAGGGGGGTGGAGGCACCGGAGGCGGAGGGGAGGCGGCGAAAATCGGCGGGTAGGTGGCGGAGAGGCGGCAAGTCGGCTGAGTGTAGGCGGGGCGATAGAGGGGAAAACGGGGGACTGTAGGTCGCCATGGGGGGGAGCTATGGGGCATATATAACACGGGCGAAACTTCGCCGCCCAGGTGGAATTTTGCCCGCGTGCAAAATTTTGCCCTGTGGGAGGAATTTTGCCAGCGCATTTTTTTAATGCAGTACAATTAGCGACGCTTAACTGAGTGTCGCTATTACACGGTATTAGCGACGTTTACTCCATACGTCGCGAATATATTATCATATTCGCAGCGTATAAAGGTATACGTTGTTAATACAATGCAGTAATAGCGACGTACACAATATACGTCACTAATACTTTTTTTATTTTTTAAAATTAATTTTAAAAATAGAAAAATAATTAAAATAAATCATATTACCAACGTATACAATTATACGTCGCTAATACATCCCTTATTACTGACGTATAATTTTATATGTCGCTATTAATATTTATTTAATTTTTTTATTTTAAAAATATAAACAAATACAAAAATTTAAGAAAATTATAATAAAATACCTCTCTCTCTTCCCTCCCCTCTCTCTCTCTTCCCTCCTCTCCTCTCACTCTCTCTTCCCTCCCCCCTCTCTCTCCTCTTCCTCTCTCCGACTTATTCCTCTCTCTCTCTCTTCCCTCCCCTCTCTCTCTCTCTCATCCCTCCCCTCTCTCTCTCTCTCTCTCTCTCCTCCTCTCCTCTCACTCTCTCTTCCCTCCCCCTCTCTCTCCCTCTCCTCTCTCTCCCCTCTTCCTCTCTCCAACTTATTCCTCTCACTCTCTCCCTCTCCTCCTCTCTCCCTCTCCTCTCTCTATCTCTCTCCTCTTCTTCTCTCCATCTTATTCCTCTCTCTCCCTCTTCCCTCCCCTCTCACTCTCTCTCTTCCCTCCTCTCTCTCTTCTCTCTCTCTTCTCTCTCCTCACTCTCTCTTCCCTCTCCTCTCTCTCCTCTCTCTCTCCTCTCTCCCTATACACTATCTCTCCTCTAATTTCAATTTTTTAAGATTTTTTATTTTTTTAAAATTATTTTTATAAAATTTTATTTTATTTTAACTATACATCGCTATTAATATTTATTTTATTTTTTTTTAAATATAAAAATACATAAAAAATCTAAATAAAATTCTTCTCTCTTTCCTCCCCTCTCTCTCTCTTCCCTTTCCTCCTCTATTTCTCTTTCCTCTCTCTCTACCCTCCCTCTCTCTCCTCCGTCTCTCTTTCCTCTCTCTCCACCCTCCCTCTCTCTCTCCTCCCCCTCTCTCTTCCCTCCCGTCTCTATCCCTCTCTCTCCTCACCTTCTCTCTCTCCTCCCTCTCTCTCTCCATGCACTCTCTTCACTCTCTCTTTTATTATAAATTATATTTTAAAATTAATAATAAAATATATTATATATAAATAGTGAAAATTTAATATATTATTAACGCTAGTTTTTATTAAAAATTTAATATTTATTTATTGTATATATAAATAGTAAATATTGAATAAATTATATTATATTTAGGAAGTTTATTATAATTTTTTAGTATTTATTTATTAAATAAATTTAATTAATAAAGCTATTTGCGACTCATGTCAACAGACGTTGCTATTAGAAATGGTATTTGTGACGCTTATGTAATAGTCTCGCTAATAGTTTAAATATTTTATTATTTTTAATTCATAACTATTAGTGACGTTTTTGGAAGTGTCGCTAATAGCAGGATTATTAGCGACGCTTTCCTATAAGCGTCGCTATTGCGAAAGCTATTAGCGATGCTTAAGAAAAGCGTTGCTAATAGTCATATTTTTTTTATTTAAAATATATATCTTTTTGCGATGGTTATATAAAGCGTCGCAAATAAGTGCACTATTAGTAATGCTTATAATAAAGCGTCGCTAATATGATTAGTATTAGTGACGCTTAGCTAAGCATTGCTAATAGTTGTTATCAGTGATACTTATCTAAGCGTCACTAATACTACATTTTGTTGTAGTGGCTTCACTACCCCGTGACAAGTCGTCCATTATCATGCAGACTATCTGTTTGCATATGTTCTTGATGGACATGCATAAACATAGAGAAAATCAATGTGAAAGTTCGATATAGACTACATGGTCATCACTGGGGAATCGATGGACTTTGAGGTCTTTTTTGTGTAATTGTGATTGCATAGCTGTTTACATGATATAGAACCCTAAACCCTTCATAGGGGTATTTATGTCCAAATTTTTTTTTATATCGTGTAAGTTCGGGTTTGTTGATATTTTTTAAGGAAATTCAGGGAATATGGAATATTGTATTCTTCGGCCAGGCAATATGGAAAAAACTCTAGTTAAATTTCCTAATGCTATCTTGAAGTGTAAAGTCCGGGATCGCTCATATTAAGAAAAGCCCATATTTTTTAAGGCAAATCAATGACTCTTCGCGGGCTAGATAATGTTGTTATTATACAAACTAGATTCATTTCTACAACTTTCAACTTAAACAGCGTATGCTTCTTCACTACTCGTTTTTATAGGACTTTTGGCAATCTTCCTAGCGCTAGCTTTCATTAATTTTGTTTTCTTTTTGTTGTTTGAAAGTTAAGACCTTTTCATGTTCTCCTTTGTTTGATTTTTTTCTTGCTTTTAGATTGTTGGTTGGAGATAAGCTATATCCTATGTTGGGATCATCTAAAACACATTGTGACTGAACAAGAAGCACTCTGTAGAGCTACTACCGATAACCTTATGAAATTATACAAATAATATTGAAAAATAATTAACAAAATTGCAGAGAGAGGAAAATGATTCCCAAAATTGTGTCCATTTTGGCCACATATGCCCCAACCAAGTGCTGCACCTGTGTGGTATTTTTTTATATTTTTTTCATATTTCATACTTAAGAAGGATGAAATCAATTTTAAGTTGATTTCGTCCTTATGAATGATAAAATCCTCTTTGTAAGGACAAAATAACCTAACTTCATATTTTTTAGCTTTTTTACTGAAGCAGGCTGGGTTCAAGTTGATTTCTTCCTTTCAAAGGATGAAATCAGCTAAAAGTCAATTTCATCCTTCGCAAGGATGAAATTTGCTTGAAAGCCAATTTCGTCTTTCTGAAGGACAAAATTCATAGCTCTATTTCTTCCTCACTAGTTCCCCTCCCCCCTCCCGACCATTTCACTTGAGCAAGGTGTGTGTTTTCCACATCCGCCACCATCAGACCCAAAGCCTATTTAGAGGCCCGCCGACCTCCGCGACTCAAGAGCTTCTCTACCCAAAGAGCCTCTCTGCCTAGAGTCCCTCCACCCAAAGCTTCCCCACCCGGAGCCTCTCAGCGTAGAGCTTCTCTGCCTAGAGCCCCTTCTCCGCTTATAGCCCCTTTGCCCAGAGCTCCTCCAAACCTCTACCCTTCGCCATCAGGCCCCAGAGCCCTCCACCCAGAGTTCCTCTACCCAAAGATATTTTTTTTGTAGCATTTTTTATTTTAAAATTATGTAAAATATTGTGTTTCTCAGCTTGGATTTTCCTTGGAAAGGGTTTGATGACCAGTGTTGGTTGTGCGTTTGTGTTGGTTGATGGCTTGATATACCGTCCAAATCCGATGCCTCCATGCTCGCCTCCGTCCAATCTGCATCCATCCGCCACCTCCTTGCTGTTTATGTTGAGGATTTCATGGATTTCAGTGCATCATTTGATAGAGTCCCTCACCTAGATATTAGATTGGAAGAATCCATAGTGTAGGTATTCTTTAAAAATACTTTTTTGGTACCTTTAAATTTTCTTATTTCAAAGTACATAATGCTAACTTCGTCTCTTCATGTGCTCCAATTTGTTCTTAGGCATCAATTCTCTATAGCAATAAGTTAGTTACTCACGAAGTAATGGCTTCTGAATTTGAATTTTAGCTTCTTGTGCTATGGTGTGTGATTTTGTTTTCTTCTTTTTTTAAGTTTGTATGCTAAGGGAGTGGAATTGTGATATGAAATTGATCTATATGG
Organism: Saururus chinensis; assembly: GCA_035235625.1. Taxonomy (NCBI): domain Eukaryota; kingdom Viridiplantae; phylum Streptophyta; class Magnoliopsida; order Piperales; family Saururaceae; genus Saururus; species Saururus chinensis. The sequence continues at coordinate 57,807,673 of CP141140.1, forward strand.
AATTGTTCTATGGAATTGTGCTATGATTTATGTTGTTTGAGTGAATTGTTTGGTTAAGTTTGAGTAATATGTTAATCTCATATTTCATTAAGTAGTTATTTTGAATAATTGTTTAATGTATTATTTATGTAATTTATTGGTTATGAATTAAGTGAATAGAGATAACAGGAGAAATGATTAGTTTTATACTTCACCATAAAGAGGTAATAGAGGGATTATTCATCAAGAAACCTTCTACTTATGATGAACTTGAAAGGTAAGTAGCTAGCAAAGCTGGGTGGGATCGAAGGAGATGAAAAATTATTATAAATTGTCAACTTCCAATATTTGGATCGAGATCAGGACTACTGCGTGTAGATGAAGAGGCTTCATTTAGACAAATATTTTATCATTCGTCTCATGTATTTATATTCGAGCTATTTCTCGAAAAAGAGGCATAAGTGCCTAATGAAGGGGGCAGTGTAAGTAGGAGTTCATACAGGAGCTCTCAAAGAAATGTGAGCAGTGGAAGGTACATGTAAATGCTAGTGGATGATAATGAAGAAGAAAATTTGTCCATAACAGTAGCATTAAGTAAATGCCAAAGGTCGTCTACATCTATTGATGATGGAAGTTGACCTAATTGGAGGTAAACTTTATTAAGTCATTTGGGTGCTGAATTAATTTGGTAGTTAATTAATTTGGTAGAGAATTAATTCTAAAAATTCACCGCTGAATGTGAATTACGTTTGGTAATAGAACATTTATTGAGTTGTCTCTAACCTCTTTTGTTTGTCTTGCCCATAATCTATTTCCTCATTTGTTTGAATATTTGGAATTTGTTAGAATAAATTCAGATGTCGCATGAAACCTAATTTTAAAATTTTAAACTAATATAACTCTCTCTCTCTTTCTCGAACTCGGATATGCAAGTTCTTGGTACCATTATGCTTCTAAATTGAAGTTCTATCAAACAAGATCCCACAAGGGTATGAGAGATAACCATATGCCACATTTCTAGAGGCTGAAATCGATATGAGAGATAACTGTTAAAAAATAATAGAATTTATAATTTTCAAAATGGGGACTAGGAGACAGAATTGACATGAGGTTATTCAGTGATTCAAGCTGATTCAGGCTTGAAACGGCCTGAATCAACTTCAAGGCTGAATTTTTAATGCTACGCAGCTTCTACACAAATAGGATTCTAGTAATTCAAACCTGAATTGAATTGAGGCTAAATTAATTGAATCTTCCAAAAATTCAGTATCCAACAACCCTGCGAATCTTATGTAAATCTTATACTTGTCGATGAAAATTAAGATATTGAATTATGAATTTTGTGCGTAATAATTAATGTCTAAGGTACACATCACATGCACATGAGACATTTAGCATCGGAATGTCATAACATGGTACATGGTTTGGAACTCAAGGCTCGATGGGCATTTATTACCCCTACACAAGTGTTGTACATACGGATGTTGGACCATCCAATCCAATGTGACAATTTTAGTTTTTAAACAGGTGTTTAGATAATATGAAATTCAATACATGTTTGTTATTTATGTGTAGGGGAGCCCATGTCCATGATGACGATGTTGATGTAATGAGGCCAATGAAAATGAAGATAATATTGGCAAAGCTAGTAACAAGGAGTATAATATGAACGAAGGTGTTAGAGGTAAGTAAAGTACTTAACAGATGGTTGACAGTGAGGGGGATGATGTAGTAGACAATGCAATTGCTGCAAATGATATTAATATGGATGATGGAGAGCCGCTATACTATGAGGAGGTGCAAATCTATGCACATATCATAGATGAGCAAATAGGTGAGGCAGTTAATTGTGGTATGGATATGGAGCAACAAAACGAAGAAGAGTTATATGTTGGGTGCATCTTTGAAGATAAAGAGGCATTTATAATAGCCTTGAGGGAGTATTTAATTAGAAATAATGTCAAATACAAGGTTCTATGTATAAATATGCCAGAATATATAATTAAGTGCATTGATTGTGCTTGTCCTTGAAGAGTTCATGGATGAAAAAAGAGGGGTGTAGGCTACTTTAAATTGAAGACATACAAAGGTGACCACACTTCTAGGAATGTCCAGCTTAGCACTAATCATAGGAAGTGTAGTGCATCATTTGTTTCCAAGGTCATATGGAGCATTTTTAATGGGCCAAACATTGATGAGTTAATACTTGTTCAGCAGGAGTCTCATAGGTCGGCTTCTATTTGGCGAGGAGAGGTATTCTAAGTATTCATGCATTTTATTTAGTTATGACTATATGTTACGTTGGGTTATAATATTTTAACTCATTTTAGGACCACGGGTGCCTTGAGTGCATAGAGCATTTTAGATGCCTCCGGCAGTGGCCTATAGATAATTGTATTATACCATATATTGAGCAAGCTAGATTTGGACACTTTATCCATTTACAGTATGTTCAACGTGATAGGCCTTTTCTCACAACTCTTGTCAAGAGATGGAGGAGGACACACACGTTTCATTTACCTTATGGGGAGATGTCCATCACCCTTATGGATGTGGCAGTTCTTCTTAGACTTTGTATCGATGGACAGGCAGTGGCAGGCACAATAGGAGGAGGAAATTTAGATTTATTAGTCGAACTAGATTTATTACTTAAACTCCTTGGCAGAGCACCTCCTCCTTTAGTGATGCGTGGTAGCCGAGTGAACCTCAAATGACTATTAGGTGAGTTTTCTGCGCTCCCAGCAGATGCCATCGAGATAGTCATCGAGCAGCATGTACGTGCATATTTGCTACACCTACTTGGGGCTATTATATTTGTGGATAACACCAGTAGCCATGTTCATGTTGTGTACCTCTCCCTCCTTGCGGATTTTGACATGGCGGGCACTTACACATGAGGCAGTACTACCCTTGCATTTTTATATCGATAGTTAGGGAAACTTGTTATGCTATGACCTCAGGGATTGTAGGTTGTTTGACCCTTCTTCATTTAAATGAATTTGTTAAAATTTCTATTTTCTACACGTATAATTACTTTGCATTTTTTAATAACTCATATGATATTTTGTAACACAGCTATAGTCATGGTAGCATTTACACGTCGGCCAACCAACTACTGAGACGGATCTCATGGTAGAGGGTGCTCCATTAGGAGTGAGCTATATATATCTTTTATACTTATATTTTTAACATAGTTTTATGTGGATGTGTTGAATTTATGTGTTAAATTTGACTCCTTAAGGTGGAATGTTCGGAGGAGAAAAACCAAAAATCCATAAGGAGTCCTACATATGTATAGAGGAGAGTTAGACCACTAGCAACCTTATTAGGTAATTTCATTTCATTATCACATTTAATATAATGAATATAAACTATGTAAGGCTATTAAAAACTAATTATGCTTCTAAATTGTGCAGGTCATTTAGCAACCATACTTGCCTAAGGTGTTGGTTGAGTTACCTCCTCTTTGTACAAAGGGACGAGATGTGTGACTCTCTCGAACATCGCTCTTATGTTTTGAGATTGTAGAGCTGCATGTGCCTAATTGTGTAATACTCCAATTTAACTTGGAGCAAGTTATCCCTCCTCATACTATAGAGTTTGTCCATCAGATCACTCTATAAGGCTGCCACATTACCGATTGGGTTGTACATCTTGCAACATATATCGCTTAATGGAATGATAGAAGAACGACTATTATCTAAGCGGAGATGGCTACAACATTGCGTGATGTTCGTAGCCTATATATGCAGTGGTATTTACCCATTACACGTATATATATTCTACTATGCAATCATTCAGAGGAGATGACTTATCAGCCTAGGGGTGCGCCCGAGGCAGCTCTGGTAAGTGTATCTTAATTAATTTTATCATAATATTTTTTTATTTCTCGTTTATTATTTATATGACTTTTATTTTAATTTTTTTATAGCTTGGTTTAGCACAACAGACATATACGCATTTGACTAGCGCAGTTAATACCTATACATCAAGTAAGATCATATTAGCATCATGTTAGTCGATAATCAAGCACCATGAAGATGCCTTTCGTAGCTTGCCACTACTTTAGTCCGTTATTACAGACGTCTATGGACATTATCCCTCCGACGAGGCACGCTCCATTCACGAATATTCCATCTTCATCTGTAGCACATAGCTCTCCTCCACATTCATTATCTCCGGTTGCTCTAGATCTAGCCCATCCCCAGGCAAATTCGATAGTATATACTAGACAACAGTGGGTAGCTTGTGTGGATCCTATCCCATTATCTTCATAGAAGTGTTTGGGTGAGCTATCTGCTCCTTATGCAAAACAAGGAGGAGCAGCAGAAGCAAGAGGAGCCAATACAACACCGTAGGGGTTGGGGTCGAGGTCGTAGGGGTAGGAGAGGTAGAGCAACTTAGAGTTATTATATGCTTGCTTTGTAAACCCAATATTTTGAGAACGTTGTATCTAATTTATATATTTTATAGACTTTCTAATCACTTGATGTATAGATATTAATGTGATTTATATGTTGGTTGTGTGGATATTGGCATGTTATATGTGATGTTATACAAGGATAAAGGTTTCTTTCGATTTTAATTAATCTAAAAAAAATTTAATTTGATTTTGTAATTGGCAATAACGAAATTTGTGTAAACTTTTATATGAGAGCGAAATTAGTGTGAACTTTAATATGAGCCAAAAAACCACCAAGTTAGGTGATTTCGTCCTTTGTAACATCCAAGGACGAAATCTGCACAAAACATAGATTTCATCCTTGCAAAGGACAAAATCTACTTAAACCCCGCCGAAAACCGACCACAATGATGAAGTTGAGGGCATCATAAGGACAAAATCAACTTAAATATGATTTTGTCCTTCTTAATGACAAAATTGTGAAAATATTTAAAAAAAAAATAGCACTTGGTTGGTGCCTACATGGCAATTTGGGAGTTATTTTCTTCTTTCCACTATTTTTTAAATTATTTTTTTAAAATTATTTAAATAATTTTCCCTTCCTATCAGCCTAATAATCAAGTAGGAACAATATATGTCGTATACAAGTGGCACGTACCGGGATGTGTTATAGATAGAGACCCGTTCACTGAAAATTTCTGTAATTAAGTCATTTGCATGACCTAAAACTCATCACATTCAGAAGATTACGTTAAAAATCAGATAATAAGAAGTGGTTCTCGAGATGAGATGCGAAGGGCATAAAGATTATCTCATACTCCGATGGCATATGTTTTGTTTGCCTAGGTCTCCTAACTCTATTTATGTACAGCCACATTGATGCAAATATGTCAACACTTAAGCATTGAGTGCCTTGCAGAAAGCGAGAGAAGGGAACGTACAGATATGGCGAAGCATAGTTTTCACATGCTGGCTTGCCTTGTGCTGCTTTTGTCTCAGGCATTACCTAATGCCCAGGCTCAGTTCCTCGCCTGTGAAGAAGCGGTGTCGGTGACTGAGATTGTTCCATGCATGGGCTACCTAGAGTCCGGCGGGATGCCATCTCTACCCTGCTGCAATGGAGTCAAGGCGCTCAACGCCGCTGCTAACACTACGGCCCTTCGCCAGGTTGCCTGCATATGCTTGCAGGCAGCTGCTGCTCATTTTCCAGGCATCAACTATTACTATGCTGGCCAACTTCCGGCAGTATGTGGCGTCAACCTTTCTTTCAACATTACCCAGAATATGAATTGTTTTGGGTATATTTCTAACCTTGCTCTGTGATCTTAACATCAATTTCTATGTTATCTTCTTTTTATTCAGAGTTTTTGTACCAATTGAAGCCCATTGGTTTGTGTTGTATAATTTACTGATATTTTCCCTTTTTCGCAGCGTTCCATGAAGTGGAGAAGATTTTAAAGCGAAATTTGGATCAGTTTCTTTTTTATTTATAAGTGAATAATAACTCAAAAGCGGGAGACAAAACAAAAGGGAAAACCCCTTAAGAATTACATTTTGGATCAGTTTCCTTTTTTCATATGCAACATGTAGCTAGTACAAGAAGTAGATGGTTTTACTTTTTTATTGATTTGGCATTGGGATCTTAGTTTATGGTTGATGCTCTCGCTTTTAGGCACAATTTATGTTGCTTAGTATCTGTTTGGACTTGTAAAAATCCTGCTTTCGCTATTCAGAGTAATGTTATTTTGAGTTTGATTTAGCTACTCCTCTATCTCTCTACGTCTCATTGCTATGTATTTGTCAACACAAGTATGCAGCCGAAATATTCCTCTTTTAATTAGCTGATATGCGAGAAAGGCTTCCAAATACCAAAAAATGAGGGCACCAAATAATTAAAGTCTAAGCATAGTTCCAGTCGAATTAACATTAGCCAATGCGATAAAGGCTTCCAATGTAATTTCACAATAAACTGAAATAAACGGTATGAGTATCTTATGCCAAGGTAGAGGCTGACCAATAGGACCACGATGGCATTCTACACCGAATCTCACCAATTATTTTTTTGGTAAATCAGTCTCATCAATTATCACCCTTCACAATGCAGCAACAACACAAGCCTTGATCCAATTGCTGGACCCTAGTATTAACCTCCTAATTAAGAGTTAAGAGTTAATAAGCTACGCCGTAGTCCAAATTCAGTTTGGAGATATTGCTAGAAAGTTCCTTATGGATTTTGAGTTTCCACGGCTAACTTACTCCTGTTGGTTTAAGGAAGTGTTTGGCCCATTTTCAACCATCTTAGTCCAACTTGGGATGACCTAATAGGGCCCAAGAGGTCCAAGGAATGTGGGGGCAAATCCAAGACCTTATAATATACAATAGACATGTAAGCGGCAGCCCCAACCACTTGACCACTTGCCTACATATATTATATTATATTATATAATAAATTTATATATTTATGAATTATATTATGCATATTACTTACAATATAGGCCCTATTTAATGTGGCACAGGGCATGTCCACAAGGAGTGCGCTAGGTCTTTATGAGCCCAATTGAGGGCCCACACACTTGTAGGAGATCCACTACATAAGGCTTAAATACGTCGGATATTAAATAGTCCATCTACATTCGCCCAAGCCCAGTTAGGTGATTAAGGAGAGATGAGATTAGTTTAGCAAGGTTTGAGAAGCCCTAACTACCCACCTTCCTATTACCTAGTAGTTTTCCCTTTTCCCTCTCACTGGGAGATTGGGAGACATATTTCTCTCTCTTGCCCAAGAAAAAATAAGTATCCATCTCTCATCTCACCTTAGAAAGCATGCTTCTCTTTTGAGATGCACATTTCCCTCTCTCTTGTGCCATCTTCTCTTGCCTATGAAGATAAAATAGTACCCATCTCACACCTTGCCTTGGGAAGCGTACTTGGCTCTTTGGGATGCAAGCACATTAGCTAGGACTTGACTTGCGATGGGTGACTTTAAGAAATCTATGGGGCAGTGATTAAATAAAGAACTTTGTTGATAATTTTAATAGAGGCAAATCCTTAGATTTGGAAGGTAAGAGACCAGTCCATAATCTCTTTAATTTGTTATTATATCAGATCATTATATGTTTATTTAAATGATGTATTACTTATATATATACTCTGGGTGACACTACCGGATCCTCTCCCACACACCTCCACTATGCTATGACCCATCAGTGCTATCAAGGTTCCATCGGTGGTTGTTATTATATATTGTTAATTTTGCCCTTAGATTACTAAATCAGAGTTAGTGTTTAGGGCATCATTATTTTCCCCAAAATTTCCTTCAATTCATGAATTACTTTATATGATCTAGAAGCATAGGATTGTTTGAAGTTTATGTATATAAATTTTGGTTTAATTTTGAGATCAGAAAATGTCACTACAACAAAATATAGTATTAGCGCCGCAAAATCAAGTGTCGCTAAAATAACTACTTGTGACGCATAAAAAAGCATCGCTAAAAATAACTACTTATGACGAATAAAAAAACGTAGCAAAAAAAGAACTATTAGCGACGCATTTTCTTATGCGTCGTTAATAGTCATATATTATTGACACTTAGTTTAAAGTGTCACTAAAACTAATCGTATTAGTGACACTTTACTATAAGCGTCGATAATAGTTCTTCTATTTGCGACGTTTTATACAAACGTTGCTAAAAGATATATATTTTTAAAAATAAATTATTAGCAACACTTTTTATTAAATACATATTACCTTGTAGCAACATAATTATTATTAAATTTTGTAGTCCTAATTGGTTTAGAACTTATTAAAGTTCGAAGGGGGCATAGATTTTTGTCACAAAAGTCCTAAAGTACCTCAAATATATATACCAAAAATAATGTTTATGAACTCTTATTTAGGGATTGGGTAAGATAATTAAACTTGAAGCTGAATTTGTTCGTGGATATGGATATGGATTTTATAGTCCTAATTGGTTTAGAACTTAATAAAGTGAGAAGGGGGGCATAGATTTTTTTCATAAAAATTTCTAAAATACCCCCAATATACCAAAAAGACTAGATATGAACTCTTACTTAGGGATTGGTAAGATAATTAAACTTGAAGCTCAATTGGCATATGATATTATAAGACTTTAAATCTATGGAATGCAATACATGCATTATGCATGCACACTTCTACTAGTTTGGTATAAATAAAAAATTAACCGGTATTCTCTTATTTCTTGGTTAGCTTTGCAATAATGGCTTACTTACTCAGGATAATCTGTGTAAGAGAGGATTTCAATTGGCCAATATGCACTTTATTTGTTGTAATGCCAAAAGTTGGAACCGTTTATTTTTCACATGTCCTTATCTCAAGTTTGTTTGGAAGCTGTTTTTGACAAAATGTAACATCCACTAGATCATTTTGGACTATCATGGAGCACTTAGATGGCTTATAAATTTTATAGAGGGGAACACCCGTACAACTTTTCTTTTGAAAATCTTCTTCAGCATTTATGTCTCTTTTGTTTGATAGGAAAAAATAGTTGTACCTTTATTAAAAAAAGGGTCCCTACACGCAAATTGACTAAAACTATAATTCCTCAGGCGTGCCTAGTTTCAACTTTTTTGTACTAAGACAATCTGTAAGATCTCTAATCTTAAACCGGTTTTCGTTTCACTTTAATTATCGGTTATCGTGAGGTTAACACGTTTTCTGATTTATTCGGTGGTTTCAAAGATAAATAGTGTTTATAATAGTTTTAATCAAAATCAACTTCTCAATTAGTGGTTTTAAGTGATTTTGAATCAAATGTAAATTTTTGGGATTTTTCTGAATTTTTACTATTTTCCGAAAATTAGGGTTTGGTGGGACCCCCTGTGGGCCCCACCATCGAAATTTGGATTTTTAGACCAAATTAACCTAGACATCAACACAAGCTCTTATAAAAAATTTCATAATTTTTTCAGGTTTTATTAGTGCTCAAATAGCTAAATTGCCCATTTTTAACCTATTTTTCTATTCACACCCCACAATTTACCCATGCACACCCCAAAACCTACTATAAAATGCTAGACCTGAGCCATTTCCATTTTGGGAATAGGCTGAGAAAGGAAAGGTCAGGCCTAATCCCCAATTAGGCTCGGATTAGAAGGTGTTTAAGGTAAGTCCATTTTAATTAAACACCAAATCCTACCTTTTTCTTAATCTCGTCTAGATCTATCATTTCCCCTTTGTTTTGATTCATTTTTGAACATCAAAACATACTGATTTGCATCTTTACTCCAAACCCTAGCTTTCAAAATTTGATTTTTATGTTCAACAAGCCTTAGATCTAAGTTTTTGATTAGGGTTTTCTTTGTTAAATCGGTTTTAATGGAGTTTAATTTAAACTCTATGTCTTTGTAAGGTTTTCAAGAAGGGTGACCATCAAATCCAAGCTTAATCAAGGGATAAGGTAATGGACTTTCGAAATTTTAGTCTTCCTATGGTAAAACTCTTGATTTTGTGGTTCATTTTGAATAGAGTTACTTGATTTAGTGTTCTAATGGCATGATTGGTAAATAGTAATCTTTAATCCCGATTTCATAGGGTTTTATCTTGTTATGATGTGGATTAGCATTCTGAAAGTTATGGTGGACTTTTAATGACATTTAGGTTGTTAGATGGTGATTTTGAGTTTTATCAATGGAGTTTCATTTTGAAAATGCGAAAGGAAGAAGAAGGTCGAATCTGCCTTGTTGGCGTTCAAACGGCCATGCAGGGCGTTCGAACGACAATACTGCAATTTTGGCATTTTTCCCGTTTAGCCGATCGAACGGCCCTGTAAGACATTCGAACGGCTACACTGCAGAAATTGCTAATTTTATGTATGTTGCTTATTTTGACATATCTACTCTAAAATATCATTTTTTATGTTTATGTGGAGTGTTTTGAGTTATAGTAAGCTACTGGAAGGGTATACCATTAATGTTTTGAAGTTGTGGTATATATATTTAGAGTTATGTGGGATGACTTGTGGTTGGATATATGACGTTGGAATTGTCATCTTGAAGTTATGAGTGGTTGATTTTCTATGGTTAAGTATATTTTCAGTAGAGTTACAACATATTAATGGACTGATATGTCATGATAAGATGTGGTTAATTGATGTGTGAATACTCGTGTTATGTCTTGACTCAAGTATAAAGTGAATGATCTTATATGTGTTTAGTTTGTGGTTGAGCTTTGATGAGTTATGATTTCAATGATTCTTCTCCTATGATTTCTACTGGAATTCATGATTAGATGCTAATTCACATGTGTAGTGTGGTAGTGAGTTAATTTCAAGCATGTTGATATGCATTGAGTGAAGTGCTTCTACTAGGTACACACACGCACATGTAGGGTTTAATGATGATGTTGAAGCTTAATATTATAATTATGAATGATGCATTAGGGGCTGATGAGAGCACTTATTATGAATTAGGATTCATGTATGCCTTGCCCACGTATGTACCATGTTGCATGCATCATGAAAATGAATTTCCAATTGAGGCTTTATCGAGATTAATCGAATGTGATCGATTGGATGCAATGTGGTGAAATTGCTAGCCGGATTAATCGGTCATGGCTTAATCAAAACTTGATTGGTCCGAAAGGACATGTTTTGATTTGAATTTCTTTGTGGAACATGTGCACTCCCGAGTTGAGTCTAGTTAAATGGAGTTATGTAGGGACGAGTTCTGTACTTATCTTGCGGATTGAGATTATTATGATTATCTGGACCCTGAGAATCTAGCTGGTTTGTCCGAGTGCACCGGCTTACCAGGTATTGGTGCTTGGGATTTTAGTCTTGACAAGCAGGGTTGCCCTGGAGTTTAGACTTGATGGGTAGGAGTTGCTCGAAGGCGTTGGGCTTGAGGAGCAGGAGTTACTCGAAGGCGTTGGCCTTGAGGAGCAGGAGTTGCTCGAAGGCTTTGACCTTGAGGAGCAGGAGTTGCTCGAAGGCTTTGACCTTGAAGAACATGTCTATTTGATAAGTATTTGCTCGAAGGCGTTGGCCTTGAGGAGCAGGAGTTGCTCGAAGGCTTTGACCTTGAGGAGCATGTCTATTTGATAAGTGTTTGCTCGAAGGCGTTGGCCTTGAGGAGCAGGAGTTGCTCGAAGGCTTTGACCTTGAAGAGCATGTCTATTTGATAAGTGTTTGCTCGAAGGCGTTGGCCTTGAGGAGCAGGAGTTGCTCGAAGGCTTTGACCTTGAGGAGCATGTCTATTTGATAAGTATTTGCTTGAAGGCTTTGACCTTGACGAGCATGTCTATTTGATAAGTGTTTACTCGAGGGCTCCGGCCTTGAAGAGCAGGTTTATTCTCCATGTGTATAGACTTGCATGTTGGACTAGTGTGTGTGTGTGTGACACTTATACATGCATGGTGAATGAGAATAATGTGACGCATGATTGGATATGTATGTTAGAGATACATCTCATGCAGGTTGATATGATGTGATGCATGATTGGATATGCATATTAGAGATATATTTCCTGCAGGTTGATATGATGTGATGCATGATTGGATATGTATGCTAGAGATACATTTCATGCAAGTTGATATGATGTGACGCATGATTGGATATGTATGTTTGAGATACATTTCATGTAGGTTGATATGATGTGACGCATGATTGGATATGTATGTTTGAGATACATTTCATGTAGGTTGATATGATGTGACGCATGATCATGCAGGTTGATATGACGTGACGCATGATTGGATATGTATGTTAGAGATACATTTCATGTAGGATGATATGATGTGATGCATGATTGGATATATATGTTATAGATACATTTCATGATACATTTCATGCAAGATGATATGATGTGATGCATGATTGGATATGTATGCTAGAGATACATTTCATGCAGGTTCATATGATGTGAATGGCATTATGTAGATTATACACTATGATGCAGGTTTAGGTGATGTGTATGTACGATCAGAAAATGATACATCTTGTCAATCTTTGATCTGAATGATTATATTGCTATGCTATTATGTTTCCGATAATAATAGTTATATTAAAAACCATTGCTGAGTTTGTTAAACTCACCCCTCTTTATTGTGTTTTGCTTTGGGGCTGCGTAGCGCGACACGCAGACGGACAGGATTTCCTCTTTGAGGAAAGATCGGAGACGACTTGGATGTGATCGTGGAGACTCTTATGTGACTTATTTTCCTGGTTTATGTTTTATGTTTTGAACCTTTGTGTATGGTTCTTGTTTTGAATTATGCTACTTTATACAGTTGTGTTGCTTAAGACCTATATTAGAGCCAGTGTGGGCTATGGTTGACTAAGCTTGTGGGTTTGAGACTAGTCATTTATTTTGAATTAAGCGACTCTCTTTCTTTTCTACTTATTTACTCTTGCTCAAAGGAATGTGTGTACTTTGTAATTCTGTTAGATCACCCGTATTTAGGGTTAAGTCTTCCGCTAAACCGTTTCTCAACTTCCCCTCGTCGCCCCCTGCGCGTGTGACTAGCCTTGGACCGGGTTCGGCTCAGGTCGAGCAGCACCGGGGCGTGACACAATCTATTTTTCTCATTACTCATTCCTTCACTGATTTTTGGTTGATTGATGGTTTAAGTTCTGTCTTATTGGGAATTATTTTGCTCCCTATTTGTTTATTTATTCTTTGTTTGTTCCTGCGAGAGGGGTTGGCTAGTTTTGTTTAATTATGTTGTATCCTCTTTCAATTGGTAATAAGAATTTTAATTATTAAAAATTTATTGAACCAAAATATCCAGTGTCCAATAAGTCACAATGGTTAATGCAATCATTAAAATAACACTGAGTATCACTGGAATTTCCACCAACTTTCTCACATGGATCAACAACTACATTGAAATCAGGACCATTAATCCTAGGGGTGTTGTTAAGGAACTCAAACGAATATTATTTATGCTAGACCAAAGGTGATCTCTATCACCAGCTAAACGCTTAGCATATACTACTGAGAAACATATTATTAATTTGTAAAGAAAGACATAACTCAGCTTCATTAGCCAAATTAGCCATCAAATTCGCCTTTGAAAAAAATCCAAATTTTATTACCAACTTTGGAATTAGAAAAGAATTTTGTAAGACCAACTTATTTCAACAAGGATTGTGCCCGAGAAACATCAAAGAAAGGCTCTAAGATTGCAATTAAATCCAAAGAAATTGTTTTCATCAATAATTGCTCTCGCTGATGGGTGGGTTTATTGCCCAACCCATGGATTTACCAAGCAGGTTTTGGGCACGTCCTTGACCCTAACTTTTAATATAAAGACAAAAAATTGTTCCCAAACAAGCTCTTATGGCTTGAGATTAGCAGAAAAGTACTCTTTAAAATTTTCTTATATAATTGATAAAATCCCATGATAATATTACCTCTAAGGTTCACCTATCCCAATTTAGGTTTAAATTTTCGCTTTCTTTTAAGGGATAATTTCTGCAAAGACCTAATGGTCATCCATATTTACCAATAAGTCTACAACAAAATTATATTGTATATAATAGTATAATTTTATTATGTTCGCTTGTGATAATAATAAAATATGAATAACTAATGGGTCTTAGTGAGAGATTGAGTCGTATATCTTCTCATTTATTATAGCTTAGGCTTTTTATGGTGCATATTGGTGTATAAACTTTTTTTTTTATTTTTAGAGAAATAAAATTATTTTATGATCGGTCTAGGGTTCTGGGAGATCTTTAGGCTGATTTACTAGTCACGATTGGCTTTACAAGGGAATTCATCATAAGCAAATAATAGTAAAATTATACGATTGTGTACAATATAATTTTATTTAAGAGTAATTGGTAAATTAATTTAGTTATTTATCTTTATTGGGAATGATTCCTACTAACACCTAGTGGTTATCCATATTTACCAATAACTCCACGACCTTTTGGTAAAAAAAAGGGTTGTTGTAGAAGCTGTGGTGGGGGATAAATTAAATTGAAAGTTAAAACATAAAAAGAACATTTTCCATTGTGCTTAATTTTTTTAAAATGTTACCCGATAAAAGGACTCCATGCCACACAGGCCACAAACGTTCAAAAATTTCTCGTGCGAGAAACGTGGTAAGAGTTGAAGACTCCCTTAATGCAAATACAACAGTAATTTGACTACAAAAGAACTCAAGATAAGCGATTTATCCGTCTAAAACTTAGTAATGTTGGAATAATTAGCACTCATAAGGAGAACTACTACAAATCAAATTGATCTCTTAGAAAAAAAAAGTACTAGGGACTGCTGGAGATAAAGGATCATTCGTTGGAAATTTCTTTATGTGATTTTCACGAATTAGAACTCTTTATAAGAGATAAGGATTATCTCAAAATTAATTAAGCCTCATATGTTTTAGTGGGCTACGTCTTCTAACTCTATCGCGTGCAGTATCATTTTCTAAGAAAATTTATTATCTAACTATTTTTTCCAGAACCCCTAAAAGGCCCTATATATCCAACCACACCATCAAGAAGATATGTAAATATTCGCATCAGCCCAGAGTGCCTAGAGAGTTGCGGAAAGCGACAGAAGAGAAAGTTCAGATATGGCCAAGTACGGGTTTTACGTGCTGGCATGCCTTGTGCTGCTTTGTTCTCAGGCACTACCTAATGCACAGGCTCAGCTTTTCGCCTGTGAAGAAGCGGTGTGTTACGGACCTAGTCCGAACCCCTTTGTAAATACATTGTAAATACCTTTTAATGTCTTTCTTTATGTTTTTATGCATTTTCCTTTACTTTTATGTAACCATGCCGGTAGAGCCACTTTGGCTGCCACTCCAGCAATATCTGAAAAATCCCTTATGCTATATAGGGGGAGGGTAGTGCTTGAATGGTTGCCATTGCTTTGTAAACACGTTGATGATGAATGCAATCTACTTTCTTGCTTGTGTTCATTCGTTTCTTTGCAATGTGCCACTCCCTTCCCCCTACCTCTTGCTTTGCAAGGCCCTTCGCACGTGATCCGCGCAGCGCCTTGTCCAGCAAGAACTCTTGTTCCCTTCGATAGGCTGACTTGCCGGGCGGAAAGCCTTGCAAGTGCCGCACGGTAGCCTTTCCATCGAGTAGGGCCGTGACAGTTGGTATCAAAGCCTTGGTTTTGACATTCAATCTTCGGAAGAGATGCCGAAGTCGGTGGTTGAAGCAAGCGGGATGGAAGAGCCTTCCCCTATGCCATCGAAGACGTCAAAAACGTTGTTGCGTGTGGAAGCTGTGGAAGAGCAGCTTGCTTCCCTTGCAACCAACTTCGACAAGCTGGATGATAAGGTTCACTCCCTAGAAACATGGGAGGAAAGGAACCGTGATTCGAGTTCGGTGAATCGCGAGCTGATCAATGAGCTTCGCGATGATGTACAAGTGACCATGGCTTCCTTACAAGAAGAGATTCGTGGCTTGGCAGCCCAGGTGTCACTCCTCATGCGCAATGCTGCTCGCCAAGAACCTTTGGGTACGATGGGCAGACAGAGACGCCCCAAAGTGCCAGAACCCACTCCATATAATGGGGCAAGAGATGCTAAGCAACTCGAAAACTTTTTGTTTAATATGGAGCAATACCTTCGGGTTGTTAACCCAGAGACTGAAGAGGCAAAAGTGGCTATGGCCACTATGTATTTGTCCGACGATGCCAAGCTGTGGTGGAGGACTAAGTACGATGAGATGACGAGAGGCCTAGTCCGGATTGAGACATGGGAGGAGCTGAAGAGTCAACTCAAGACTCAATTTCTTCCCAAAAATGTTGAGTTCATTGCTCGGAGAAACCTTAGACGTCTCCAACAGACAAGGACTGTTCGGGAATATGTTAAGCAATTTTCTGCCCTCATGCTGGACATTCGTGACATGTCTGAGAAGGATAAGCTATTTTTCTTTTTGGAAGGACTCAAGCCGTGGGTTCAGACTGAATTAAACAGGCAGGGTGTAAGAGATTTGACCACTGCCGTTACAGAAGCAGAACGCCTTACCGACTATACTAACGAAGGCGGTATGAGAAAGAACACCGCCAACCAGAGGGATACCCGATATGGCCAGAAAGATCAAGGGTCGTTCACCGGGGGCCAAGATAAAGGCAAGAGCAAGATGGGCGAGAGGAGACCTTTTTACAGGAACGAGGGACAAAGGACAGACAACGTAGCATTTCAACCACGCAAGCTTGCGTGTTTCCTTTGTAATGGTCTGCACCTTGTTCGAGATTGCCCACAGAAAAAAGAGCTCAATGCCCTATATGCTCGAATATCAAGTTCTGAAGCTGCCACTGAAGGGGCGGCATCTAGCGACGATGAGGCAGAACCAAAGATGGGGGCATTACGATTGATCAATTCACTCAAGGGACAAGATGTAACCAAACCCTCTTAGGCTAAAGGTTTGATGTATATTGGGATTTGCTTAAATGGAGTCCCAACTCAAGCCATGGTCAACACTGGAGCTACTCACACCTTCGTCGCCAACAATGAGATCAAGCACCTTGGGTTACAATTAGTAAAAGACTTCAGCCGGATGAAGGCCGTGAACACCGAAGCTCACCCTATAACTGGATTAGCTAAGGATGTTCCCATTTCCATCGGAAACTAGTCCGGGACAATTAATCTTATGGCTGTTCACTTGGATGATTTTCAGGTTATCTTGGGGATGGACTTTCTACAAGGTACAAGTGTGGTGCCAATGCCGCACCTAGGGTCAATATGCATGTTCAACAAATCCAGCCCGTGCATGGTCCCAACCATTCAGAAGGACAAGCCCGCGACTGAGCACTTGTCAGCCATACAACTTGACAAGGGCTTGAGGAAGGGTGAGTCCACTTACATTGTCGCCACGCGAATGGAGGATCAATCGCCGGATGACGCGCCTACTCATCTAGAAGTTAAGGCGGTCCTTTCCAAGTATGCGGATGTGATGCCGAAAGCCCTTCCCAAACACCTCCCACCAAGGAGAGCTATTGATCATCAAATTGAGCTAGAACTGGGTGCCAAGCCTCCAGCTCACGCCCCCTACCGGATGGCACCGCCTGAGCTTGCAGAATTGCGAAGACAACTTGACGAACTTCTTGAGGCAGGATTCATCCGTTCTGCTAAAGCACCCTTTGGATCTCTAGTCCTCTTCCAAAAGAAACATGATGGAAGTTTGCGTTTGTGTATTGATTACCATGCCCTCAACAAGTTGATGGTGAAGAACAGATATCCCCTTCCACTCATTGCTGACCTCTTTGATCAACTGGGAGATGCCCGATACTTCTCGAAGTTGGATCTACGTTCGGGGTACTATCAAGTTCGAATTGCCGAAGGGGACGAAGCAAAGACCACTTGCGTTACCCGCTATGGGGCCTTTGAGTTCCTCGTCATGCCCTTTGGACTAACGAATGCCCCGGCTACGTTCTGCACCTTGATGAATGATATTTTTTGAGAGTTCCTCGATAAGTTTGTGGTTGTCTATTTAGATGACATTGTCATTTACAGCAAGACTTTAGAAGAGCACATTGATCATCTGAAGATTATTTTTGAAGTTCTCCGGTACAATCAACTGTACGTCAAGTTGGAGAAATGTTCTTTTGCTAAGGAGGAGATCTTATTCTTAGGACACATCATCGGAGGTGGACAAGTCCGTATGGATACATCGAAAGTTCACGCAATTGATGAATGACCTACCCCGACTAAGGTACGAGAGTTGCGAGCTTTCCTTGGTCTGGCTAATTACTATCGGCGGTTCGTTTAGGGGTACTCACAGAAAGCCACCCCTCCGACTGACTTACTCAAGAAAGATCGTCCCTGGTGCTGGTCTGAGAAATGCCAAATGGCCTTTGCTGAACTGAAGAAGGCTATGACTGAAGACCCTGTGCTCCGCCTCCCTGACTACATGAAGCCCTTTGAGATGCAAACGGATGCCTCTGATTACGCCATCAGAGGTGTTTTGGTTCAAGATGGACACCCGGTAGCTTTCGAGAGTCGCAAACTGAATAAGACCGAGCGAAGGTATACCGTACAAGAGAAAGAGATGACAACCATCATTCATTGTCTTCACACTTGGTGACATTATTTGCTAGGTTCTCAATTCGTTATCAAGACTCACAACATTGCTGCCAGCTACTTCCAAACCCAGAAGAAGCTCTCTCCGAAACAAGCTCATTGGCAGGATTTCCTTGCTGAATTCGACTTCACCCTGGAGTACAAACCTAGCCGAGACAACACTGTCGCTGACACGTTGAGCTAGAAGACTGAGTCTGATGATCTTGCCACTATCGAGTTAAACAAGTTGGGCCGTGTGAGCCAGTGTAGAAGCGACCTACATACTCGAATTCGGGTTGTACTAAACAAAGATACATTGGCGCCCTCTCTTCTCCAGCAAGTCACTGAGGGAAAAACTTGCAAGTTTTGGGTGGAAGATGGACTACTGATGACAAAAGGGAAGCGCCTCTACGTGCCGAAGGCTGACAATCTTAGGAAGGATGTCCTTATGGAATGCCATGACACACCGTGGGCTGGACATCCAGGTATCCACCGCACCTTAGCTCTCTTGGAAAGGGGGTATTTTTGGCCTCACATGGGCAACGATGTCGAAGAGTATGTTCGCACCTGCCTCACATGCCAACAAGATAAAGTTGAACGGGACAAACCTCGTGGCCTTCTGGAACCACTACCCGTGTCAGACGGGCCATGGGAGAGTGTCTCCCTAGACTTCATCTCCGCTTTACCTAGGGTCGGCAGCTATGGATCGATCTTGGTTGTGGTCGATCTCTTCTCAAAATTTGCTACCTTCATCCCAGCGTCGAAGCACTGTACAGCTGAAGAAGCAGCACACTTATTCCTCAAAAATATTGTCAAACTTTGGGGAGTACCGCAAACCATTGTGAGTGATCGCGATGCACGGTTCACTGGTTGTTTCTGGACAGAGTTATTCAAGCTATTAGGTTCGAAGTTAAACTTCTCCTCTAGCATGCATCCCCAGATAGATGGACAGACTGAACGCATCAATGCCATCCTCGAAGAGTACCTTCGCCACTTCATCAGTGCCAATCAAAAGAATTGGGCGAATCTACTTGATATTGCCCAATTCTCCTATAACCTCCAACAGAGTTCCGCCACCAACCATAGCCCCTTTGAACTTGCCATTGGGCGTCAGCCGGCTACACCACTTACTCTAGCGACTGGATACATAGGGAACGACTGGATACATAGGGAACAACTCGCCTGCCTTCCACCTAGCAAAGGATTGGCACCTCCAAGCAGACATTGCGAAGGCCTATCTCGAGAAAGCGCGTCGAAGAGCCAAGAAGTGGGCCGACTTAGGCCGGAAGCCTTACACATTCCAGGTGGGAGATTTGGTTCTTGTCAAACTGAATCCAGCCTAATTGAAGATATTTCGGCAGCTCCATCGAGGTCTTATTCGTAAATATGAAGGTCCCGTCCCCATCGCTAAGCGGGTCGGGAAAACCTCTTATCAAGTGCAGTTACCAGCCTGGATGCAGGTCCATCTGACCTTCCATGCCAGTTGTCTGAAGCCATATCATGCCGATCCTGAAGACCCCTCCAGAAACCAGATTGATCGTGGCAACCCGAAGATCACCTCTGACGTTCGAGTCTTAGAAGAAGTCTTGGCGGATCGCGAAGTTCTCCGCGGCAAAGAACAAGTACAGGAATTCCTCATCAAGTGGCGGGGCCTTCCACACAACTGGGAGCCTGAAGACAACCTCACCATTCAACAAGCACAACAAGCCAAAACCTACCTCCAGCAGCAGCGTTAAGCCAAAGCCTACCTCCAGCAGCAGCGTCAATGAGGACGTCGACAGAATTGAGTGGGGGAGAATGTTACGGACCTGGTCCGAACCCCTTTGTAAATACATTGTAAATACCTTTTAATGTCTTTCTTTATGTTTTTATGCATTTTCCTTTACTTTTATGTAACCATGCCGGTAGAGCCACTTTGGCTGCCACTCCAGCAATATTCTAAAAATCCCTTATGCTATATAGGGGGAGGGTAGTGCTTGAATGGTTGTCATTGCTTTGTAAACACGTTGATGGTGAATGCAATCCACTTTCTTGCTTGTGTTCATTCGTTTCTTTGCAATGTGCCACTCCCTTTCCCCCTACCTCTTGCTTTGCAAGGCCTTTCGCACGTGATCCGAGCAGCGCCTTGTCCAGCAAGAACTCTTGTTCCCTTCGATAGGCTGACTTGGTGGGCGGAAAACCTTGCAAGTTTCGCACGGTAGCCTTTCCATCGAGTAGGGCCGTGACAGGTGACTGAGATTCTTCCATGCATAGGCTACCTAGAGTCTGTCGGGGTTCCATCCTTACCCTGCTGCAATGGTGTCAAGGCGCTCAACGCCACTGCTAGCACTACGGCACTTCGCCAGGTTGCCTGCACGTGCTTGCAGTCTGCTGCTTCTCATTTTCCAGGCATTAACTATTACTATGCTGGCCAACTTCCGGCAGTATGTGGCGTCAACTTCTCCTTCAATATTACCCAGAATATGAATTGTTCTAGGTATAATTCTTACCTTGCTCCATGATCTTACTATCAAGTTCTTTGTGATCTTCTCTTTCTGAATTGTTAGCATAGTGGTTTGTGTTTGATAATTTACTGACTCGTGTGTTCCGCTTTCTTGCAGTGTTCCATGAGGTGGAGAAGATTTCAATGCGAAATTTGGATTGGGTTTTAAATTTCAAGCAACATCGAGTACTACGAGTTGATGTTTGTTTTTTGTGCTAATTAGGAGTAGATGATGGTTTTATGCTCTAGCTTTTAGACGTAAATTACAATGTTTGTTAAGTGTTTTAACTATTCAAGTCTCAAGATAGGTATTTGGAATTGAATTTAATTACTTCATGCGTCTCTCTCTCTCTCATTTGACGACGGGTATGGCAACCGAACTATGTCTCTTTCAATTAGTTGACATGCATAATACAACCAAATAAGGGCAAGTAAGAACATTAGGGGTTGATGATGGTTTACGAGGATCCCTTGTGCGCTGAGATATTTTTTTTAAACGCAATCTTATCAATCATTATTCTGCAAAATATACTTGGGCTCACCTGCAAAGGTACAATCTTTGCCGTGGTCTACTCGGTGTGTACAAAACGAAAGCTCCAGACAAAGGAGGCAACTTCTCTTGTCCTAATATATCTGAGTTTTTAATGCCAACTTGCAGCGTTAGGACTCAACTTCAGCATATATCATGCACTATATGCTGTACGTGAGCAGCTAGCCTATATTATGGTCTCTAGTAACACCACCTCCCCGTGCTGGATGTGCATTTCCTTTCGTTAAACATTACAGTGAATTGTGTCATCGACGCTAAATGAGGTGGATTAATTGTGTAATTGGACTTCCACTGAGCATACCATTGCTAATCAATCCTTATTTATGGACTAAAGTAGCCAGCCAGATATGCTGCCACTAGGAGTCACCGGCTGCAATATCCTAAAGGTGTTGCCTATATGGATATAGATGGATAAGTACTGAAAAACTTTTTGCTTCTCTTGATCCATAGATCCATGAAAGTAGTATGTCGTGTTGTATCTAATTAAGGTATATATTCCGCCAATTTTGAACTACCTTAGTCCAGCTTGGACGACCCGGTGGGGTCCACGAGATCCTTGGGTATTGGGGGCCACACCCACAATCCAATGTGGCATGGTATAGTACAAGTAAACTGGTCGACCACTTGAGCATTTGTATATATATTATACTATGTAGTAGTTATATATAATTATGAATTTGATTTTCCATATCACTCACTTTGTCGGCCCAGCTTAACGTAATTGTGTGCGGGTAGGAGACAGCAGGTAATTTTGAGTTGCTAAAAGGCAAATTGGGCCTCCACGGCTCAAGCCCATTGAACCACCCAAAAGGTTTCACCTTTAAATTAGCATGTGATTTTATAATGTCAGCCAGTTCGCTTATAAGGTATTTCTGTTATTTTGTTTAGGGTCTTTTTTAACTCTAATGTATCAAGAACTGATACTACGGATACTCTTTGATATGTCACAGGCCTATGGTCATTTTTATAAAATTTTGCGGGGTCATCAACCCCTTCAATTGACCTTCGTTCACTCATTGGTTTACAACCCAAGCCTAAGGGAAATTTAGTCATTTAACTTATTTTTAAAATTATTTCTATCACGTGGCTTTATCCAAAATTAAGATACACTCTCACCTATCACTAAGATTTTTTGTAATTTTTAATTCTACTTGCAGTCCCATAAATTGGGGCCCACTTTAATGAACCACAATTTATCTAAAGCGTAAAAGTGTTTAGGATTTTTCCTAGGCTAATACTTAGGGCTACAAATATTATGGGTCAGCCTGTTAGCCTGGCCCAACCCATAAATTTTCGGGGTTGGGTAGAAAACTAAATGAAATGGGCCAGGCCGAGCATCGATTTTGAAAGCCCGAATTTCAGGCCGGACTCAGGCCTGAGCCAAAAAAAGGGGAAAGCCCGGCCCGGCCCGTAAAATAAAGCCCACAAATCTCTCCCATTCATCGCTTTGCCTCTCTTCACCGCCGTTCATTGCAGCTTCGCCTCTCTTCATTTCAGCCTTAACCCTAATCACTTCGCCAATTCGCCAATTGCTGCTTCACTCTTCATTGCTTCCTCCAATTCGCCCTCTACTCTCCCCTGAGTCCCCTCTCCTGTCTTTGCTCGTCGACTTTCTCAGCGACCCTCTCTTCACCACCTTTCATCACTGCTTTGCCGCTCTTCACTTCAGCCTTAACCCTAAGTCACTTCGCCAATTGCCTCTTAAGTCTTCACTGCTTCCTCCAGTTCACCCTCCACTCTCCCCTCTCCTATCTTTTCTAGTCGGCCCTCTTGCCTCTCGTCGCTCTTCCTCAAGATCTTTCCAAAATCGCTGCTTCACTTCTTCACTCCTCAAGAAATCCTAATCCTCCGGCTACGTTGCTCATTCTGTCGACTGCTCCCCATTCCTTAGTGCTCCCCCTCTTCATTCACCTGATCACCGCCGCTGTGGCACTGCATGTGTGAATCTCCCATTTGACAGTGGCCAAACCATCTACAACCATTGGTTCGTAGTCTCAATCTCCCATCTCAGACTCTCAATTGCCATTCACCGTGTGCTCTGCATCTCAATCGCCATCAACAGCCAAGCCTCCCACAAAATCCACCAGATGCACACTAGCTGTGGCCTGTGGACTTCAAGCAACCCCCGGACAATAAAAATATGATTTTTATCCTTCATCATTGTTATAGTTATTAATTTTGGTTTGATCCTCATCCTCTATTCTGTTATGGTCTCTGTTCTATTATTGATCCTCATCCTCTATTTTGTTATGGTCTGTCTTCTATTATTGATCCTCAACCTCTTTTATAATTATTAATTTTTATCTATTTTGTTATTATTTGTGTTATGTTATTGATCCTCATCATCTATTATAATAATTAATTTTTTATCCTTCCCTCTGCTGTGTTATTCTTTAATTTGTAGTGTTCTTTGATTTGTAATTGTCTATGTTCTGTTCATGTCTAATTTTTACTAGTCTATTCTTTAATTTGTACTTGTTCTTGTCTATGCTCTTTAATATTTATTTATCTTTATTTTATAATCTAATTGCTTCTTGTGTTTGTTCTATTTTTATCTCTATTATATAATTTCGACTTGTCTGACTCTCTGTTATGTTATTTAATTTTTCACTAACTCCATTTTGTTCTTTAATTTGTTTTTGTCTTGTAAGTGCTAATATTGTCTTAATTTGTTTGTATCAACTATAGAGATGAATAGTTCATTGTCTCATATGATTAGTTCTTCCACACCAATTAACTCTTGCCCTTAGCTCTACATGTCCCCCTCCCCATCCTATTCTAGATTCAAAAGCAAGCAATAACCACAATAGGAAAAAAAGAGTTTGAGGTTTGTCACAAGTGTGGCTACATTTCGAGAAAGTTCTTGATGAAATTGGAGCACAGGAAGCAACAATATGTAATTATTGTAAGCATAGGTTTGTTTAATTAGGTAAAGATGGTATGACTTATCTAGTAAGACACAGTAATAATGGTTCTTGTAAGATGGCACCAAATAGAGATACTAGACAACCACTCTTAAGTACTGCTTTTGGTAATATATCTACTTCTAAATTTGATCAACAACGTAGTAGGAAAGCTCTTGCAATAGCAATAATAGTGCATGGGCACCTATTTAATATTGTTAGTTAGGATGATTTTATTAATTTAATAAACACTTTGTAGCCTTTTTTATAATGGTTTCAAGGACTACAATTATGAATGATTGCCAAAAGCTTTACACAAAAGAGAAGCTCGCATTAATGGATGTTTTTCAAAATCTTCTTTCTAGGGTTTAGTATTACTTCTAATTTATGGACTTCAAATCAAAATTTTGGATATATTTATGTGACTGCACATTATATTGATTTTAATTGGCATTTAAAAAAATATTATTCATTTTTCTCGGCTTCCATCGCCTAATACTAGATTGGCAATATATAATGATATCAAAGCCACTTTAGTGAAATGGAATATTGATAGCAAAGTATGTAGCATTACTTTAAATAGTGCATCAAGTAATGATGTTGCTCAAAGAAATCTTGTAAGGGACCTTGCTGAAAACGGTTCTCTTCTGTTGGAAGGTGCCCTTGTCTATATACATTGGGTTGCCCATGTGCTAAACCTTATTGTGCAGGTTGGACTAAAAGATATTGTAGATATAATTCATCATGTTGTGAGTATGTGAAATATGTAAAAGCTTCGCCTTCCCATCACCAAAAGTTGACTGACTTATTAGCTGAGTTGGGAATTACTGTGGAGAAGGGTTTGATTTTATATGTTAGCACTCAATGAAATTCTACTTATCTAATGATAGATTATGTGTTACCATATCGTGATGTTTTTAGAAGATTAGAGGAAGAAGATCCAAGTTATAAACATAGGCCTTCTAATGATGAATGGGAAAATGCTACCAATGTGTTTAATTTTTTAAAGCGGTTCTATGATGCAACTAATTTATTTTGTGGAGTTGGTTATCCTACAATTCATTTGTTTTTGAAAGAAATATAAACAATAAAAAAGCTACTACTTCGAGGTGCAGGTTCTAGATACTACTTTCTTAGATCAATGTCGAACAAAATGTTAAGTAAGTATGATGAATATTGAGGTGACGTACCTGTCACGTATGACATTGCTTTGATTTTGGATCCTAGATATAAGAGGAAGTTATTGAAGTTCTATTTGACCCAACTACATGGGAAAGAGTTGGGGGATCTACATTTTGAAAGGAGTTTGGCTGTGATGCAGTTGTTATTTGATCAATATAAGAATAAGCTGGTTCTGGATGTGGTTACACTTTCTAGTGAGATATTAAATCCTTTGAATGAGGGAGAAGAAATTATACAATGAATGGTAGCGCAAGGATGTAATGAAGACAATGACATTGGCAAAATTGAGTTGGAGTTGTACTTTGAAGCGAACATAGAAAACAAGGATGCTAACTTGGATATCCTTTGTTGGTGGAAGGCTAACTCAACCAAGTACCCAATCTTGTCAAGAATGGCTCATGATATTCTAGTCATTCCGGTTACTACAATTACTTCAGAGTCAACCTTTAGGACTAGTGGACGAGTTTTATCTCAATATGGGAGTTCTCTTCTACCTGAGAAATTTGAATGGTTGATTCGTATATAGGATTGGTTACATGGTAAGAAGGTGATTGAGTCCTTTTGTGATATGGATGATGAGCTCAACAACATTAATGAGACATTTGAAGTCCATAACTAAGGTATCAACCTATCAGGTATGTTTACTTATTCTTTTCTTTTTGTTTATATATACTAAAATATTTTTTTAATTCCGCCGTTGCCGGTCCCAAGCTTGGATGAGAAAGGAGGAGGGAAAACATAAGGATTCAACAATCCTTAGCATAGCTATCATTAGATAGCTTAGTATTTTCTTTTAGATAGTTGAGTGGTGTCTATCATACGAATGTTGAATAGTACAGCTTCCTCCTGCAAAGAGGTTGTAGCAGCAATGAAGTTCAAGAGTTCATGGCTGATTTAGCAAATCAATCATGATCTCTCTCTCTTGAACTTCATTGATGCTACAACCTCCTAGAAGCAAGAAGGTACACTATTCAACATTCATATGATGGATGGTATTGTTTGCACTATTTTGTTGGATACCATTATCAAAGGTACCTGTCATCTCAATTCTGATCCAGGCTCAGATAGTTTTGAATTTGTTCATGTAGAAGTCTCTTCTCGTGTACTTCAGTGATAAATGATATGGCTGAGATTGACTTGACCAAAATATTTTTTGTAGTTCAGTGTACTTTTATTTTGTACTATATCTATATGACAGAATTCTCAAACAAATTATGTTGGTTTGTATAAAGATGAAGATCTAGTAGCTTGTCAAAAATTATGTTGATATATGATTATGATAATTATGTGGCATGTCCATTGTCAACTAGTTTTTAGCCGTTAGGCTTGCTTGGTGATGGGCAGGAAGAGTTTTAGGTTTGTTTTTGTTGGTCGTAAATACGGAGAATGTAGTTTTTTTTAATGAAAATAAATAAATATTATTATATAAAAAGCACGTAGCCCGACCCGCGCCCGAACATTAGGCCGGGCAGGGCTAGGCTTTTTTTTGCTATTTTTGTTTAGGGCCAGGCTCGAACCTGCCCCTGGCCCGCCAAAGCCCATCCCACTTGGAGCCCAACTAATGCTTGGTAAAAAACTCATTGCATGCCCCTAGTCCATGAGTAATTTTTTCTATTTTCCCCATATTTACATCCCTCTGAATTGGAGCCCTTACAGTGACACCTTTTGTTTTTTTAAGACAACTAGCATGAGCCTAGAAAAGCCCGCATAGTCAAGTCCCAACCCAACTTGGACGCAAATTAGGCCAACGACCCATGCACAAATCGTCTTCTGCATGCATGGCCAACTAGTGCTTGCCTATAATAGTGCGACAACTGACTTGATCAAAATTGAATTGTTATTCGACAATTTTGGGAGACCCATTTCAATCACTGGCCAATGGCTACGGTCCCAATACCCTGAGCCAAAAGGCTATGTTCCCTCCATCCACTAGCACTGCTACTCCCGTCGCCAAGGTTCATTTGCCACGGGATGGGTTGGGTAGACTGCCCCTATCACACCCCGAGACTGCCCGACCTGAGCCGAACTCGGTCCAAGGGCCGAACCAATGCACGGGGGCGACAGATTGAAATGATTGAGAAAAATAGCGAAAGACTTGTGCCCTAACTATGTGCAATCTAGTTTACGGAGTTTACGCACTACTTTGAACAAGAGTAAATAGGTAGAACCAAAAGAGTTAAACTCTAAATTAAACCATAATCTCAAACCCACATACTAATAATTCATAGCGACATACTTGGCTCCAAAACAAGGTCTCAAAGAAACTAAAGGCATAGTATATCATAAATCTAAAACAAAGATCATCTACAAGGTCCTAACAAAAAAACAAGATAAACGAAAAGACATGCAAAACTAAGAGCCTCCACGACTACTCTCAAGCTCTCTCCGATCTTTCCTCATATAGAAGATCTTGTTCGTCTGCATGTCACGCCACGTAGCTCCAAAACAAAACAAGAAAGTGGAGTGAGTATAAAAACTCAATAATGGTCTTGAATATAACTATAATAATCAGAAAACGCAACGACATAACAATGTAGCAATTTAGATCTAAGATTAACATGTTATACCACTTTCTGATCATACATTCATATCACATAAACCTGCATAATAGTGTCTCAATTACATCATTTTTTATCATGCATTCATATGACATAAACCTGCATAATAATATCTCAATCACACCATTTCTGATCATACATTCATATCACATAAACCTGCATAATAGTGTCTTAATCACACACTTCCTGGTCATACATTCACATCATATAAACCTTCATAATAGTGTCTTAATCACACCATTTCTGATCATGCATTCATATCACATAAACTTACATAATAGTGTCTCAATCACACCGTTTCTGATCATGTATTCATATCACATAAACCACATTCACCCTACACGACAAACATGTCAAACACATGATACACAACTATGCATAGCATTCGTAATAAACATGCATCAATACAAATGGTGAATGCCTCCATCAAGGAGTAAACACAAGTATTGTCACACAGGTAAGAAAAGGTCAAGGCCACGAAGGCGAGACATGGTCAAATTTCCACACAGGAAATGAAAAAGGGTTGGGGTTGTCAATCCCTAAAGCTGCTCGCCTTGGACAATCCTAGCCAAAGATGTCCCATTCTCACACAGAGAATCTAGAACAGGGGTGTTCGCCCAGGGACATCTCCTGTGGAGGGGAGAACCCGAATTCCCACACAAGGAACCCTAGAACACGTGGTAGCGGGTGCACACGGCACACCACTCTGGATTCTCAGGGTCCACGTGACACTCATAATAATCTCAAATCCGCAAAACAAGTACATAACTCATCCCCACATAATTTCATTTCACTAGACTCAACCCCGGGAGTATGCATGTTCCACACAGGAACTTAAATCAAAAACATGTCCTTTTGGACCAACCAAGTTTCGATTGATTCACCAAGCGAATAATCCGGAATGCAATCTCAACCATTACATACAATTGATTAATTCCGGTTAAACATCGATAAAACTTCATCCATGAATACTGATCCATGATGCATGATAACATGATACATCCGTGAGCAAGACCTACGTGGGTTCCAACACATGGAACCTGCTCTCAATCAGTCCCCTCATGCATCATACTCAAGACATAATTAACTACAATTTCATGGTAGATTCCCCATATGTGTGTGTATTCATGCTTATCTAAGCATATGCCCAATGCTTGACATAAACTCATAAGATAATTTACACATGCTTGAACACATTCAAAACAATGATTTCTAACTGAAATCAAAACAAAATCCACCATAAAGCTTAAATTCATTCATGTGAAAATGAACATTCACTCCCACAAATATGATTCTTCCATTCATTAAGCCACAACATGATCACATCCATTACCCATAAACCATCCTCATTATAAGAGAAACATATCTCACTATTTTCCACATAATATCTCTGCTAGAAACATATCCTAATCATAAGAATTCCAACATTAAAAAATTTAAGGTACTTGAATATCAACTTGCATAATTATCAACATAATATAATGGCACATAACCACACTTAAACACATTCTATACACTTCCATCATAAATTCTACACCTCCAGTAGCCTAATTTCATCATAATACACCTCCCATAACCATTAGAATCATCAAATGGTGTAAAATATTGAAATAAGCATAAGTTTCAAAAATAGCAAAAATTGTCGTGTAGCCGTTCGATCGCCCTGCAAGGCTGTTCGATCGGCTATACTGGAAATTTGCCAAAACTTTAGTGTTGCCAATCGATCACCCTGGTAGGCCGTTTGATTGCCAACACAACAGTTTTGACCTTCTTCTTCATTTTGAAAATCAAAACTGAAATACCATGAAAACACCTTAAAATCTTCATCCATGATACCAAACATTATCAAAAACTCATCAAACCTTCCAGAACACTAATCCAAACCATTCTAAGACAAAACCCTAAGAAATTGAAATAAAATATTAGCAGTTACTAAACCCACCATTAGAGCCTAATTTAAGTAAAACCCACTTCAAATAACATCATAAAAATCGAGATTTTTGCTACATAAAGTTGAGATTGAAGAACCCATTACCTTTCCTTGTTGATTTGGGTTAGAATGAACCTTCAATCTCCTCTAACACCTTCCAAAAATATGATTTTAAGTTAACATACTACTAATCTCGATTTGGCTTTGAAAAACCAAAAGTAAACATTAGATCTAGGGTTTTAGAAGCTTAAAAACGAGATTTTGAAGATTAAGGCTTGGAGAAGAGAGGTAAAACAGTATTTTTATGCTTTCAAAAGGATTGAAATGATGGAGGAAGGCAAGATTAAGAAGAGTTTAAGGAAAAACCTAGAGATTAAGCTAAACTCACCTCTAATCGTTTCCTTTCCAGGCCTAATCGGGGATTAGGCTCCAAATCTCCTGGCTAAGCCAATTCCCAAATGGGAAATGGCACAGATCTTTCCTTTTATAGGAAAGGTTGGGCTATACCTAATAGAAATGTGGGCTAGAAATTGAGTTTTTAACTAAAAGTAGGAAATTTAACAATTTAACTCAAAATTAGGTCTAGAAAAATTTTAAAATTTTTTATAGTGTCTTCTATTGATGTCTGGGGCATTTTGGTCTAAAAACCTTAATTTCCTCGGTGGGACCCACAGGGGGGTCCTGCAAAACCTTAATTTTTGGAAAATTAGTGATTAGAAAAATCTCAAAAATTTAAAATTAACTAAAAACTACTTAAAACTCATAAATGTAGAGTTAGTTTTACTTAAAATATTTAGAAACCCTATTTATTTTTGAAAACCACTGAATTTGATTAGAAAATGTTTAAACCACACGATAACTGATAGAGAACATTAAAATAAACCAGTTTAAAATGAGAGTCCTTATGGCCCCAGCCATCGGTGATCCACATCACCACCTCCTAACTTCCAATGGGTGGCCCACACAAAAAATTTCCACTACTGCTCCTTTTCTCCATCTAGCGGCAGCTCGTGCTGTTTCCAAGGCCCTACTCCCTGCTTGACCTTCTTCTTGTTTCTCTTGCCTTAGGTGTGATGCACCGCCACTAAAACTCCCGAAAATGACAGGAAAGGAGGAGACATGCCCTTGCGTGTAACCGGTGGTAACCCACCTGAACTAAAGAAGAGAATGAAATGAAGGGGGTGTCAAGCCTATGCACCTCCACATCGGCCTGCTTGTGCATGACTATCAGAGTCAGTAAGTATGCAGCCAGTGAGACTAACTGTGGTATGACAAATCTACGCCATCTCACAACCCAAAATTATTTTTAAACTAATATAAACTCATGATTTTCATAAATTAAACATAGAATTGCGGGGTATGAAACGTACCTCTCTGCCCTTAGTCTTTGCGCTTGAACCTGCCTACCTCTATCACCAACCACACTTGTCAAAAAACCCTCTAATGGCTCTTCCTTTAACTCCAGCCAATAGCTCCCCTAAAGAAACGCTAGACGGCTTCCTATCATCATAGGGAATGGGTTCCAAATCTCCTAATGATTTGGTCCAAAATATTCCTATTGGGCAGCCTCATTCGACCCTTAAAATTAATGGATGAGAAGTCTCCCACCCCTTCTTTCAGCTACCTTGATCCCCATTAACACACTCACTAGACATCTACCATTTATGTATATGTGAGGCGGGCTAACGACAGACTCCTCATCCAAAATTAACTTGTAACCTTATTTTACCAGGCTCGCAAAGTGAATTAAATGACCTAATTACATGCCTAATTTAGGTAAACGAGCCTTGTATACTATCTTCAACTCTCATTGGTCATATCTCTTTGAACATTGATTCACACATTCTTTATAAGATTTAGAAGCTCGTTTTGTCTACTTTTTAGTTTTAGCCCAAAACTCTATCCATTTAGATAGTTATTCAATTGATGAGGTCAAAGAGTCAAACTAACTAATTTTCATGTGCACAAGTAAAAATTAAGAAATTCATTGATATTACAACAACTCTCACAATTCATAAACACATTATAAATCAATGACTCACCTTAACATGAATTTTTTCTTAATTTTATTCAAGGTGATCCAAAGGTATTTTGCTAATAGGCTTTTTTTTCTCTAAAAAATTCCTTCATTCTCTTCCCAATTCACCATCCTAAGGTCCTTCTATATCAATTTAAGTTGGGTTAGGTCTTTGAGTAATACTAGGTAATAAACTATTATAATATTATTTTAAATTAGGAAATTGCATCTTTGCCTGATCAATCGCTTCATAGGGAATCAATCGTTCCATGTCAATTCACAAACCCTAATATGTCAATTGATCGTTTCCATAGTGTGATACACGATTCATTATTTTGGACTTGACAAATCGAACTGATCGATCCATTTAACTGGACGATCAATCGTTTAGTCTTCTAGAAAAAATCTTAACTCTTGTTCAAAGGAGATCAATCACTAATTCAAGGATGATCGATCTCTTTTGAACAACATTGCATTTTCCCCCTTTTTGTTCTATCTTTTGCCAATAATTAATTAAGATATTTCCTATGAAAATTCAAAGTATGTGTGTATGCATGTATGTTATTTTTACCTTTCTGTCTTTAACATCCAATAAATTGAACAAAGTCTTCAACCATGAAATTGCAAAATACATTTGCTCCTATTTTATAAGTCAATCAATTCCAAACCTAACACAGCACATCACCAATTTAATCATAATATAAAGACTTAAAAACAGACCTAGAATGAACATAATTTTGATCAATGAAATAAAAACCAATTATAATGCATACGCCACATATGTTCTGACATGTCAAACATGGCTGCAGGCTCAAAGGGGGAGACTTAAAAACATTGAAGGGGAGAGAGAGAGAGAGAGAGATGAGCCCTCAAGCTCAGTGTCCATGACAATTTTTTTTTTATCAAGTAGAAGTGGGAGAAGACTCCCTTCAATTAAAGCAAAACAGGAACATAGTCAAAGGTACAAAAAAAAGTGGAAAATTACAAACTCCATGTTTTGACTATGAAAGGAAACTCAAAAACAATTGTAGAAAGATCTAGATGAGATTTGATGAGATATTAGTTTTGACTTGATATTCACACTTGTACCGGAGGAGTCTTTTAAGAGTTAATTCATTTATGAAAATCCTCGCATACCTTTCTCTCCAGATGAAATAAACAACACAATTCAAGAAGATCTTCAGCAGAAGTCCTAAATCTAGAATAGCATAGTTGAGAAACATAATGTGATCAATCCCTTGGCGAGCTTAATTGCGAGATATGTCCACTCTAAAGAATTTAAATATGTGATTCATCAGCCATTTGGAATAACATCAATAAAATAAAAGATGTTGGGCTGATTCTAAATTATTCTTGCAAAGAATACATTTATTGACAATATGGATGCCCCTGGCTTGAATCTTGTATAAAGTGAGTAGACAACTTTGAAACATTAGTCAACAAATAAAAGAGTGGCGAGGTATGTGATATTTGAACCACACAAGAGAGGTCCAAAGTAATATAGGAGAATGTTTGGAGATAGACTTATAGATTGATTTAGTAGAAAATTTTCCTAAAAAACTCACCTTCCATATGACTACATCCATGTCATGATTCAGATTAGGAGTATTCTCATTGAGTAAAAGAAGTTGCTCATTTCTTATATTAACAGACTCACTCCAATGCCAATATTGACTATCAACCACTCACTAGCTCGGAAATAGATGCCATAGGGTGGCTATCCATGTGAATAATAATAAGCTAACCAAAAATATATGAAAGGGTGAAATTACCCAGTTAGGGATCCAACCAAAATAGAACAAAATTACCATGATTAATCTTGTAAGAGATAAAAGTAAACATAACACTCCTTAGAGAAATAATGGTTCGTCAAGGTTAAGAAGCAAAGAGGGGTATCACAATGCTATATGAAAGAATTTTTCAAGAAATATTCATGAACCCACTTGATCCAGAGAGAGTCCTCATTATGCAAAATATGCTAGAAATGTTTTGTCAAACCAATAGAACGTACACCAATTTTTGATAGATTTTATACCTAAACCACCTTCATTTTCAAGGCGATAGACTTTGGACCAAGTGATAAGATGGAAACGCCAGCACTCCTCATAGTTACTCCACATAAAATTAGCCATCTAAGATTCTAACTGATGAATAATGCTAAAAGGGGGCATAAAATGCAAAAACCAGTAGATCTACATACTAGAAAGGACATATTTTAACAGCTCAAGCCGACCTACATAAGAGAATAAACATTTTTTTCATCCAGCAAGAGCGGGGAGTGAAATCTGTCCAAAATATGAGAGCTATCAAAGCTTGAAGGCGACTGCAAAAAAAGGGATAAACCCAGGTAATGGACATGAAAGTTACCTTCTAAAGATTTTGAGAATGAAGACTTTCAGAGAACAGCTGACTGAGAAGAAAACACAACTCATGGCAATCTTTCATCTCCCCTCCTGATCGTTCTCTCTACCCCCCTTGCATCCCTCCACTCCTTGACGGCGCAATTCCCCATCTGCAACTCCTTGCCTCTCTTTCAAGTGGGCCACCACTGAAGCCGGTAAGCTCTTTTATCGGGTGTATTTTAGTTCTTCTTATATGAGGGTTTCGTAGGTTGATTAGGGGCATTAAATATGTGGACAAACACGATTTTTGTCAAAGGGGAAGAATACGGTGGAGGTCAGAAAGTCAATTGTCACTAGGCACGAAGTTGGCTGAGCTTGAGGCCGAGCTGGATGTATGTGGATATGTTGCTGATTTTTTTCTCTCTCTTTTGTTCTTGGAATTGGGTTTGACCGGACATTGTGAATTTACGAGTATGTTGTTCATTTGATGTTGCGAATTTGGCCATGACGCATGGCACGCATTGAGTGTATGCCAACGGCCGTACGTCTCTTGCTCCAACCGAAGCCAGAGCGAAAAATGAGTGATGATTTCTTCTGTTTCAGACTCCGGAAGCAACCTCTGGTTCTCAAGTCGCAGGAATTTTGGAAATGGGTGATCCATGTTGGTTGTGACTGCGTAATGCCCTTAATCTCTCTATCTATTTATCCTGTACAAAAAGATTTGCTTCATTCAATAGTTACCCTGGCATTTAATCTACATGTAGTGAACACACTTTTGCGTAGTTCTTGTTTAGTAGATTAATTTACAACAAATGTACAGGACCTGTAAGAAAAACCATTGTGTGAGGCAAATCTTTGGTTTCTAAGACTTCAATGGTGGGTATGATCAAGGATGTTTGGGGAGGGAAGGGTACGTTGTGTTCATGAATTTGTAGAGCCAGTAACCTTTTAAACTGACTTCCAGTCAGGGTGAATCTTATTCTATAGGTTCACTTATTTATTCTTCATTTTTATCCCCTAATGGTGAAAAATTAATGGAAAATCCTGCTCTCTTGGTTAATGGAGCTTAAGGAAGGCTTTGGTCTTTTCCGGGTATATATATCTTTTTCCGGGTATATATATCTTGGAATTTTTAGCATTAGACCATTTAATTTTGTAGTTTATCACATTAAGACATAAACTTGCAACATTATTGAGCGGCGGCTCCTCTAATGTTTTAAAGAATTACACATTTACCACTTCTTTTTATCAAAAGACACAAAACTACCACCCAGCATTCATCTTCTTCTTCCTCTTTTCCGTCGTACAGTCTCCACCAAAGCTGCCCCTCCTCTTTTCCGTCGTACAGTCTCCACTATAGCTGCCCCTCATCTTATTCTTCCTTCTTTCCTTCGTAGAATCTCCACCGTAGCTTCTGTCGTCACCTCAAACACCGTAGCTTCCACCACCTCAGAAACCATCGCCGCTGCACATGGTGGCCTAGCCATTGTGACTGGCCAAGCCCATACTGCCATGGCCGCCATGATCATGACTTGGTCAGATCTAACCATTGTCTGCCATGATTGCGGTCTTGCAAGATCTGGCCATAGCCTCCTTGATCGAAGAAAGTATGGCTTGGCCATGTTACTGCCCTGGCAACCATGGCCTCGCCTAAACGTCTGCTCATTGTGCTCCTCACCCAGGCCTTCATCAACGTCGATGACATCTAGCTCCACCCTCTTCAGCAAGTTTTACTCTTTGTCTCCCTAGATCTTATTGGTCTGTTACTGTGGCCAAGGACAGGTAGAGGCCATAGGGGGTGAGGGGCAAGGAGAGGACCGGTTAGTGGCATTGAAGGTAAAAGCATGGATTAAGAAACATGGATGGGTTAGCATCGAAGAAGAAGAAGCGAGAGCTTGTGTGAAAACCCGTGTTCTTTCATCCTCGCCATCTTGTGCCCGTGTAATTGAAATAAAAAAACATCTTGGTTGGGGCAATAAAGAACACATTGATATATGCACGGCAAAAATCCCCCAAAGTGCCTTATTTCTTATTCTCACATTACAAAATCTTTAAAGTTACTCTTTTATACCCTATAATATTATCGGACTCTTCTTCCTTCTTTGGCTCCGGCGCCGATGGCCGGCAGCCAGCAGCCACTCCCTCCTCCCTTCTTCTCCAGTATGAACCTGAACTCCGACCACTGAATACTGGCTTGCCTAGCATAAAAGGAGAGCTTGCCTTCTTCTTAGCCTCCAGACGACACTATTAGAAGCTTGATCCTTCCGCTTGTTACCCGAACCCCCCGGTTGGCTCGGTCTGCTGAGGCAATCGTTTCTTCACTCCTTAGTCTGCAGCCGAAAGCTGGTCCTCGCGCCTTCAGTTGTGTGGGGTAAATCGTTCACCGTGTCGCGAGCTCCCAACCTCCACTACTCGAGCCGGTTCCCGCCGCTCATCCTTAAATGACGGTCGGCTAGCCCTTGCCTTTTCCGAATCGGGGAGCTGCGTGCCCGCCAATGGTGATGGAAAATTGAGCTCCTCTCTCGGGCCTTTGGAGACAGCACTCTGTAGACACTAGTCCTCATAGCCGCTCAAAATGGCGACGGGCTAGCCCTTCTCTTCCATGGCGGGTGTCACGGGCACGAAGCTTTGCCTAGCTTTCGCACTCGTGATGGCCTGACTACACCGCACTGCCAACAGTTACTCTCTTCCCTTCCCACTCGTATGTGCAAGGGAACACAAGCAAAACAACCACAAAGCAACACAACCAACCTGGTGCAAGGGTCTCCGCCCAAGCTATGTAAATCAGTTCGTCGAAATACACAAGTAGGGAGAGGGCAGGGCTGAACAACCAGGCTGAGATATCTTTCTTCTCTTCCTCCCTGGTTCACTATACAGGAAAATCAGAGCATTCTCATGCCTTGGCCGCCCCAACCATTCCCTTAAATAGACTCAGCCATAGGCTGGCCGTCCTAGTGCGATTAGAAGTACAAAACCCACCCAATACAAGAGTCCTCACCCTATCCAACTCTCAGCCCAAAGCCATTCCGGGATAGCATAGATAAGGAAGCCTTCGCGAGTCCGTTTTCCGCTAGAAGTCCTTTGCCATGCTGCCACCAAGAGTCATGTCATCCAAGGGAACCAGCCAACCAACTCCCATCCGTCCTAGGAGTGTAGCCAGCCTGCTTGTACGAGTCCTGTCCGTCCTAGGAGTCTGCTGCCCGGTCTCCTACTCCAACTAGGAGTGCAGCCAGCCAGCATAAGCTGAATCCTATCCGCCTTAGGAGTCCTCCCCTAAGTCCAAGCAGCGCCCAGCTTCGCTGCTAGAGTCCCGCCCGCACAAAGACTCCTACCCAGCCTGCTCCGCAAGGCAAGTAGCTCGTCCAGAACATCACCCGCACTGTCCCAGCATCTGTCCATGCCCAAGGGGCTGCCTAGGCTGTCCGCTGCCTAGAAAAACTTGGTTGTCTGCTGCCAAGTATGGGGGTAGCCGCCCCCTTTTCACATCCATCAAGTTAAGGGGCTAACAGCGGGGAAGCTGTGAGGTCCCACAAATGGAGCTCCTCCCTCCCAAGTTTGGAGAAAGCACTCTGTAGATGTCACCCTCCTCATCACCCAGAACGATGATACGTGAGCCCTTGTCTTTTCTGGGTCGGGGAAGCTATGCATGCGAAGCCGCCAACGGCGACAACAAATAATCAAATGGAGCTCCTCCGTCCTGTGTTCGGAGAGAGCACTCTGTACTCTGTAGACGCCGCCCCTCCTCTTCGCTTAGAACAACGATGCGCGAGCTCTTGTCTTTACCAGTTCGGCAAAGCTGCATGGCCGACATCGGGGAGGTTCGTGACCGGCATTCCGGCAATGGTTGCAGCGCATTCCTTACAAGTGACAAGGCCGTCATGTGCCGTCTGGTGGAGAACTGCACAAATTGGGGTGGGGAGACCGGGCCTAGCCCAGCCCGCCCTGACATGGGGCTAGACACAAATATGAAAGAACAGCAAAATTTCATAAGTAAAAATGATGGTTTTAATTGAAAAAATCATGTGAGACTGGTACTACGACCAACCTATTTTAGCCTAGTTTTAAACTTTATATTAATAGTTTCCCACTGCATAACAGAGAAAAATAACCCACAAAACGACACAAGAAGAGAAGGATAAAATGTGACTAAAAATTTTAACACTTCTTTAATGTCACATTTTTTTTACACTTTAACATTTGTCTTAAGGTACTAAACTTATCTCTTGAAAGTGTTTTGGGGAAGATTTATGCCACTTGATCTTGAGTCTTACAAAATTTATATAAAATTGATTTTTTATCTTTAATTACTTCTCTAATAAATTATGCTTAATTGCAATATACTTTATTTGGCTATGAAAGATGGGGTCCTTTGCCATTGCAATTGCCACTTTGTTGTCACACATAAGTAAAGTAATAATGTCTTGTTTTTCTCATACACCTTTTAAAATTCTTTTAAACCATATTGCTTGAGTAGTTACAATTAAGGTGAAAACATGTTTAGCATATGCGAGAAATAATGCAACACTATATTGTTTCTTTGATGCCCATAAAAATATACCTGATCCAAGAGAAAGCATATCTAGAAGTGCTCTTCTTATCATCAATGCGTCCAGCCCAATCACTATCATAAAATCCAATTAATTTGGCATCAACATTTTTTTCATAGAAAATTCTATAATTAATAGTAACTTTGATGTATCTCAACACTCTTAGCCGCTCCAAAATGAATTTGACTTCTCTTAGCTATGAACCTTGCCAATAAGTTAAAAACATATGTGATGTCAAGTCTTTTAGCCCTTAAGTACAATAAGCTTCCAATCATGCTTTTATAAAGAGTACATTCAACTTCTTTGTCTTCCTTTTTTTTTAAGAATTTTTCATTCACAATTAATGGTGTATTAACTCAATTGCAATCTTTTATTCTTAACTTTTCAAGAAGAGTTTTTGTATACTTCTTTTGACAAATATACACATCATCAATATTTTGATTAATTTTTAACCCCAAAAAATAATGCAATAGTCCCAAATCACTCATTTTATTTTTT
This sequence comes from Saururus chinensis, assembly GCA_035235625.1. Classification (NCBI taxonomy): domain Eukaryota; kingdom Viridiplantae; phylum Streptophyta; class Magnoliopsida; order Piperales; family Saururaceae; genus Saururus; species Saururus chinensis. Next base: position 57,847,070 of record CP141140.1, read on the forward strand.
TTAAATTAGGTAAAAAGGGGAGAATGCTCCCTTCAATTAAAATGAGAGAAAGACAAGGTCAAGAATACAAACTAAAAAAAATACATATGTCATATTTCAACTATGAAAGTGAACTCAGCAACAATTTTAGATAGTTAAGAACTAGCATATGCATAGACTCTAACTTGGCGTCCATGCTTCAAATAAAGAATTCTCTTTCGAATGAATGAATTTATCAAAATGCGGCAATTTCTCTCTCTCTCCAAATGTAGTAAATTGTGTATGTCACGCCCCGGCAATGCCCGACCCGAGCCGAACCCGGTCCAGGGGCCGGTCAAGCACACGGGGGCGATGAAGTGAAGATTGAGAAACGATCTAGCGGAAGACTTAACCCTAACCACGGGCGATTAACAGAAACACGGAGTACGCACAATCCTTTGAGCAAGAGTAAATAAAAAGGGAAGAAAAAGTGTTGTTTATCACAAAGTAAACAACGATCTCCAAGATCATATTTAAGCCATCTCCTGCGACCTTTCCTCAAAGAAGAGATCTTGTCCGTCTGCGTGTCGCACCACGTAGCCCCAAATCAAAACACAAAATAGGGGTGAGTTTAACAAACTCAGCAATTGTTTTAATATCACTATCAACACTAAAAATACGATAGCATAGAAATAAGATCATTCAGATCAAAGATTTACATGGTACATCATTTTCTGATCATATAAACATATCACCTAACATTGCATCATAGTGCATAATCAACCTGCATTGATGTATCTCTAACATACATATTCCCACGTGCATTATATCATAATCAACCTGCATAGATGTATCTCTAACATACATATTCCCACATGCATCATATCATCACAACCTGCATGGATGTATCTCTAACATACATATTCCATCATGCATCAACATTTTCATTCATCATGCATGTATAAGTGTCACACACGCACACTAGTCTAACATGCAAGTCCGTACCCCTAGAGAACAAACCTGCTCTTTAAGGCCGGAGCCCTCAAGCAAATACTTATTAAATAGATACTTATCAAATAGACACTTATCAAATAGACATGCTCCTCAAGGCCAAAGCCTTCGAGCAACCCCTGCTTACTAAGACACGAAGTCTCAAGCAACTCCTGCTCCTCAAGGCCAACGCCTTCGAGCAACTCCTGCTTCTCAAGGCCAATGCCTTCGAGCAACTCCTGCTCCTCAAGGCCAATGCCTTCGAGCAACTCCTGCTCATCAAGTCTAAACTCCCAGGCAACCCTACTTGTCAAGACTAAAGTCCCAAGCAACAACACCTAGCAATCCGGTGCACTCAAGCAAACCAACTCGATTCTCAGGGTCCAGCGAATCATACATAATCTAAATCCACAAGACAAGTACACAACTCATCCCTACTTAACTCCATTTAGCTAGACTCAACCTGAGGAGTGCATTCGTTCCACACAGGAATTTAAATTAAAACATGTCCTTTCGGACCAATCAACTTATGATTAATCCACGACCGATCAATCCAGCATACAATTTCACCACATTGCATCCAATCGGTCAAATTTGATTAACCTCGATGAAGCCTCAATTGGAAATCCATTTTCATGATGCATGCAGCATGGTACATACGTGGGCAAAGCATACATGAATCATAATCCATGATAAGTGCTCTCATCAGCCCCTAATGCATCATTCATAATCACAATATCAAGCTTCAACATCATCATTTAACCCCCACATGTGTGCGTGTATGTAACTAGTAGAAACATTTCATATAATACATGTCAACATGCTTGAAATTAAACTCACTACCACACTACACATGTGAATTTCCATCTAAACATAAATTCCAGCGGAAATCATAGAAGAAGAATCGTTGAAATCGTATCTCAATTCAAATCTCAACCACAAAGGCTAATCACATATACAATCACCCATTTCATCATTGAGTCATGGCATTCACCAACATCCACACACAACTAACCACAATCTATCATGATAAATCAGTCCAATAATAGGTTGTAGTCCTACTGAAAATATGTTTAACCAAAGGGAATCAACCATTCATAATTTCAAGATAACGATTTCAACATCATGCCACAAAACATGAGTCATTCCACAAATTTCTAAGCATATATCTCAATTCCATAAACTCAATAACATGCCTTTCCAATAGCATAACATAGCTTAATACACACCACATTCATATGAAATTGGCAAGCTAAAGTGGAATCATCAAAATAAACATCATGCATTAGAAAAGCAATCTGCTGTGTAGCCGTTCGAACGCCCTTCAGGCCGTTCGATCGGCTAAACGTAAAAATTTGAAATTTACAGTTTGGCCGTTCGAATGCCCAGCAGGCCGTTCGATCGGCTGAACTGGAAAACTGTCGTTCCGGCAGTGTTGCCGTTCGAACGCCAACGAAGCAGAACAGTCCATCTTCTTCCTTTCGCAAATCTAAACCGAAACACCATTAATAACACTTCAAATCCACATCTAACACCCTAATCATCATCAAAAGTCCTTCTTGACTTCCAGAACATCAAACCATATCATAATAATGCAAAACCCTAAGAAATCGGGATTAAATAATTCTATTTTCTAATCTTACTATTAACACACCAAATCAAGCATCTCATTTCGAAATAAGTCAAAAATGAAGAATTTTACCATGGATAAACAGAGATTTCGAAGACCCATTGACTCAGCACTTGATTAATCTTGGATTGAAGAGTCACCCTTCTTGAAATCCTTGAAAACACAATGAGTTTGAATTAAACTCTTATAGAAATCGATTTACCCAAGAAATCCCTAATTAAATCTTAGATCTAGGGCTTGTTGGTAGTAAAAATCGAATTTTGAATGTTAGGGTTTGTAGTAAAACACAAACCAGTAGCTTTTGATGCTCAAAAACGAATTGAATCGAGGGGAAAATGGTAGATTTGGAAGAGTTTAAGAAGAAAACCATGGATTAGTGCTTAATTAGAGTAAGCTTACCTTAATCGGCTTTTAATTCGGGCCTAAGTGGGGATTAGGCCAGCCCTCCCTCCTTAGCCTATTCCCAAAAATGGAAATGGCTCAGGTCTGCCCTTTTATAGTAAGGGTTGGGGTATGCATAGGTAAGTTTTGGGGTGTAAATATGAAAAGTAGGCTAAAAGTGGGTATTTTACAAATTTAAGCACTAATTAAGCCTAATAAAATTCTGAAAATTTTTGTATAGCCTTAGGTAGATGTCTAGGTTCTTTTAACCCAAAAATATAATTTTCAACGGTGGGGCCCACAGGGGTCCCGCCAAAACCCTAATTTTTTTGGAAAATAGTAAAAATTCCAAAAAATCTCATTAATTCACATTTGGTTTAAAATCACTTAAAACCACTAATATTGAAGTTGATTTTGGTTAAAACAATCACAAACACTATTTATTTTACGAAATCTTCGAACAAGATTAGAAAGTACGTTAATCTCACGATAACCAATGATTAAAGAAAACCATAAACCGGTTTAAGATCAGGGATCTTATAGTGTAGTTCAAGAAAAGTTTTATAAGCAAACCAAAGTGTGGAACAGTGTGACTGTAAAATTAGATTTGTTGGAGTGCTCGTTGGGCTTGATTAAGAGAAAGATCCACTCTAAAGAATCTAAAAATATTACTCATCAACCATTTGGGGTAACTATAAGAGAAGAAAATATGATGAGGCAATTCAAGTTTAAACTTGCATAGAACACATTTATTGTCTAAAATGAGTCACCGACCATGCAACATTAGCCAACTAATGAATGGAATATGATGTTTGAACCAAACAAGGGATGCCCAATTCATATTTGGAAGAAGTTTAGAAAGCTCCCTGTACGCTGATTTGGTTGAGAACTTCCCTAACAAACTAGGCTTCCATTTAACTTCATCTTTTTCTTTATTAAGAATAGGACGATGATCACTAATAATCTGCATAAGATGATCACATCTCAGGTTAATATGTTGGTGCCACATCCAACGACCATCAATCAAGCAATCTAAGATAGATGCCACGTAATGAATCCCCATTTGAAAATTAAGGCACTGACTATAATTATGCAGGAGGGTAAAATTTCCTAGCCGAAGATCTAGCCAGAATAAAGTTAGCCAAGGATCCTTATTTCATATTTGCTTGTCATATCTCTTTTGAAATATTCAATTATTTTACTATCAATTTCAGTAAGTACTAAGTCATTAATATAAAGAGAAACAATGAGGATATTAAAATTACCTTGAATCTTCACGTCAAGCTTGGCTCACTTTTTCTTTTTTCAAATTATTTTTCTTTAAAATAAGAATAAATCTCACTATACCATGCCCGAGGTTTAAGCCATATAAAGCCATTTTCAACTTATATGCTTTGTCTTCTGCCTTAAGGTTGCTCCACATAAACATCTTCTTCTAAATCATCATTCAAGAAAGCCGATTTCACATCAAGTTGGAATAAGGACCAACCTTTTTGTGCCGCAAAACTAATTAGCCCTAATTTTCTCAAGTCTAGCTACCGGTTCACATCCCATGAAAATCTATTTCAGGTTGTTAAAAATAACCTTGAGCTACTAATCTTGCTTTGTTCTTTTGAATTGAACCATCCGGATTTGGTTTTGTTTTGTAGATCCACTTTACACCAGTGACATCTTTTTCTTCAGGTCTCTCCACTAATTCACAAGTTCCATTTTTTACTATTACACCTTATAATATTGATAATTATGCCCTTACAATAGAGATAAATAATCCACTAAAAAATATAAGTAGAAAAGGACAAAATGTGACTTAAATTTTTAATAAGGATGTTCCCATATGGATCTTGGTGAATGTCGTATGCATCGCTGGGAAGTTCTGCACATTGGTCAACTCTGTCGAGATGGCGCTTGATGTCCTATGTGTAATGGCTATCTTGCTTGATGCTAAAGTCTTGGAGTTGGTCGAGCTCTTGAGGGAACAGACATTGAAGATGAGATTGGGTGCCAATCCAGTGGACCAGGCTATTCGAGAGGACATCGTCACCACCAAACGCAAATTTGCTAGAAAGGGTTTCTCGCTCAGCACCCATTGACCACCAATGAGCAGCTTCCACATCATAAAGACCAAAATTCACACGGGTTCTTCCCTTGCTAAAAGTAACGGAGACGAAACCTGGGTTATGGCCTTCTCGGTGAAATTAACTGAGATGGAACCCGGTTTTCTAAGAGAGATGGAACCTAGTTCTTCTCTATGAAACTAACATAGAAAACCCAGTGTAGAAGACGGGAGAGAAGAAGTTCAGAAAAAGCCCAGACTTTTTCCCGCCTCATACCGACTCCTTCCTAGTCGACCGTCGCCACCGGAACTGTCCACTGCAACGCCTCCCTCCTTGTCCACTGCATAGACTCGACCTTGACCAAATCCCCACAGGAAAACTAGTCAAAAGAACATGGCAGAGAACATCAGGAGAAAAAGCTCAGACTTTTTTCCTGGCTCTCATACCTCCTCCGTCCTAATCGACCGTCGCTGCTGGAACCGAGGAAGTCGGAGCGCCTCCCTCTTGATCGCCAATGACCAAATTGTCACCAAAAAAAGCCTCTATTTTTTTGCCTCTCACACCTCCTCCATCCCGATCAACCATCACCGTCAAAACCGAAGATGTCGAAGCGCCACCCTCTTGATCAATTGCGACCACTTAGCTGCCGAAAAAGCCTCCCTTTTTCCTGCCTCTCACACCTCCTCCCTCCTGATTGGCTGTCACTGCCGAAACCAAGGAAGTTGAAGCAGCTCCCAAATAGTAATGCCAAATATCTCTTCATCTGTCTCTCATATCATTGTATTTATGCATTAATTTCCTTTGTCTAGTCCCTGCTTATTCTGTATATATTGGTGAAACATGGTGTGCGGGGGAGCCTGCATTTCGTGCTCTGTTTCTCCTCTGCCTTCTGTTGGCATTGCCCAATTTTGAGCCATTTTTGCTGGTTTGCCTTTGTGGGTCTCGGCCTCACCCTTTCTGGAAAGTCCCCTACAACAATTATTTGATCTAGGTTTGATTTCTGTCATCCTGTTGTGTTTATCTTTGTATCCTAACCTGGGTCTATCCGATCTCTCAATGGTTCATTGCATTTGTGTTTAGCTGAGCAGTTATGTGTTTTCATTTGGACATTTTTTTTTCTTTTGTTCATTTGGGACCTACTCCGTTCTGCTATATTCATTTGTTTTTACTTTTTCTTATCTGGGTTTGTCTAACTTTTTGGTTATTTTTGTCCGTTGAATAATAGTCACTTCGTTCTTCTATGAATTTCTTTTCTTTTCAATTTGCCACGCTCAATTTCTAGGAAAAAACTTCTTAATGTCTTTTAAAAAATTATCTTTCAATGCTCAATTGTTGGTCTATGTTTTGATCTATTTTGTCATTTATATCTCTTTCTTAGGACCTGAGACTTTGAAATTCCTCATATGGTCAAATTGTTCATATTTTGATCGCCATTCACGTCACTTTTAAAGAAATTTGTTTAATGCTACAAACTACATACAGGCATCTCATTTGTGCATTTGTTTGTGAATTTTGCTTAATTTCATGATTATTGTTTAGCTTGGACTTAACTCCTTTTGGTGTTGTTTACCCTATGTTTCATCTTTCTCTATGACTTTTACTTAAACTTGACTGCTCTTGTATTTTTATGAAACATAGAGGAGTTCCACTTATTTTTTATCACACAAAGGAAATTGGCTTATATTGATTTCATGTGTACTATTGATATGTTTTATGTCTCTAGTCTTATGTTATGTGATACATTATTCTAAAATTGAAATGCTAAATTCTCTTGACAACATTATAACTTTATGAATGCACTTTATGAGGTTTCAGGAGTTGTCATTGAACATTTAGTGTCTTCTCCACAGGAGGCTTCCATATATCAAATCCCTATATCATGGAGAATAAATCAAGTATGTTTTCTTTAATCCCTATGGTTAAATAGTTTTAGCAATATTGTTGAACTTGTAAGAGTATTGCTGATGTATTATGATTATTGCTAATGATTTAACATTGTTGTTGACGGTTTAGCATTATCGTAGATGATAATCCTATTATCTATAATTTAAGTATATCCCACATTTTCCAAGCATTATTGCTAAATCATGTTAGCATTATTAGTAAATTGTTATCGCATAATTGCTAAGACTTTATAACATTATTTGTATAATGATTTGGCTTTATTGTTATAACATTTCAACAAGCTTCTTGATGTATATTTCACCAACTATTTTAATTTTTTTTTTCATTTTAAAAAATTCTTAAGTAAAAATGATTCTTGAATTGAGATCTCTACTCATAAGATACTGAATTATATGGCTATGTTATTCATGGGGTATGCTCAACACTTTTGTTAAACATCTATATACCTTCGTACTCATCCATGGATATCTATGCAAAAGTTTTTGAATTGATGAAGAGGGGCCCAGACCTTGCAGTAGGGTCAAAAAATATGAAGCGTGAGTCACTAAAAGTCCCTTGCACCCCCATGGGACTAGCAAAGTCGATCAACATTCTCTCTACCTTCCCGCAGGTCAAGAACTTGGTTAGCCAGACCTCATTCATCAGATTGCTTGATGTCATAACCATTATTTGTCAAGCATCACTGTTTGAAGTTATTTTGGGTTATTGGTCTGAGGCTCAACCTAGGGTCACATTCAAGGGACAAAGAGTGGACTTTATTGTGGAGGATGTGGCCCTCATCATTGGCCTAAATATGGGTGGCAATCGGGTGGTATTTGGCTAGAAACGAGAGAGGGGTGATTTTTGTAAGCATTATTAGTTCCTTGTTGGCGACAATGGTAGATATGCAGGAAACAAGGGGAGTGTAGTAAACACTTGTATTATTGACCCTAGAGTATACTGAAAAGTTTTGTGCTACAAATAACTATATATTACAAGTTTTGGAAATATATGAGTCAAATAACTATGTACAGTTTTTTATTACAAGATAGGAAATGACTAGCATTCTCTGTTTAACTATGTTATGTGCAGTCATCAATTGCATAATGGGATGTTATCTGTAAAGGATAAGAAGGTACTGGATATACCAGTGCAGTTTTTTCTATTTTTGTTTGCAATATAAACACTATCATGGTTTATCCAAATGACTGCTATTTATGGCTGTTTTTTTACTTTTCCTTTTGTGATTAGTTGAGTTAAACCTTTCTTGTTTCAGGAACAATTACCGTTGGAACAGTTTGAAAAATCTCGACTAAAGGTACTATATGTCATTTTGTTGGTTATTTCATTTTAGCATCCTATCATTTTGCTGAATATTTGTTTAAATAGGACAACTTTTGAGGATTTGTAATTCATGAAAAAAGCAAGCTTTGTTATCTATATTCTCACAAATACTATGTCAATATGTTTTTTTTCATGTTGTTTTAATTCTTTTCTATATATTTCTATAACAACAAAAAGTTAGGAACATTGCACTGAAGTTATGCGGGTATTATTTTTTATCAACGTATATAATATATAGTGAACCTTCTAAAAAAATGCAAGTCATTTTTCTTTGGTTTGACCACTAGTTTATGACTTTTATGTCGGTTGTTTCAGCTCTATCTTGATATTTTTAGAATATCTCTTATAAAGTCTTAGCAATTATGCGATAACAATTTACTAACAATGCTAACATGGTTTAGCAATAATGCTTGGAAAATGTGGCATATACTTAAATTATTGATAATAGGATTATCATCTATGATAATGCTAAAGCATCAATAACAATGCTAAATCATTAGCAATAATCATAATACATCAGCAATACTCTTACAAGTTCAACAATATTGCTAACACTATTTAACCATAGGCATTAGAAAAAACATACTTGATTTATTCTCCATGATATAGAGATTTGATATATTGAAGCCTCCTGTGGAGAAGATGCTAAATGTTCAATCACAACTCCTGAAACCTCATAAAGTGCATTCATAAAGTTATAATGTTAAGAGAATTTAGTATTTCAATTTTAGAATAATGAATCACATAACATAAAACTAGAGACATAAAATGTATCAATAGTACACATGAAATCAATATAAACCAATTTCCTCTGTGTGATAAAAAATAAGCGGAACTCCTCTGGGTTTCATAAAAATACAAGAGCAGTCAAGCTTAAATAAAAGTCATAGAGAAAAACGAAACATAGGGGTAAACAACACCTAAAGGAGTTAAGACCAAGCTAAACAATAATCATGAATGTAAGCGAAATTCACAAACAAATGCACAAATGAGCTGCCTGTATGAAGTTTGTAGCATTAAATAAATTTCTTTGAAAGTGACACGAATGGCTATCAAAATATAAACAATCTGACCATATGAGGGATTTCAAAGTCTCAGGTCCTAAGAAAGAGATATAAATGACAAAATAGATCAAAACATAGACTAACAATTGAACATCGAAAGATAATTTTTTAAAAGACATTAAGAGGTTTTTTTTGAGAAATTGAGCATGGCAAATTGAAAACAAAAGAAATTCATAGAAGAACGAAGTGACTACTATTCAACGGACAAAAATAATCAAAAAGTTGGACAAACCTAGATAAGAAAAAGTAAAAACAAATGAATATGGCAGAACTGAGCAAGTCCCAAATGAACAAAAGAACAAAAATGTCCAAATGAACATATACAAAATAAGCAGGGACTAGACAAAGAGAATTAATGTAGAAACACAATGATATGAGAGACAGATAAAGAGATATTTGGCATTACTATTTGGGTGCCGCTATGACTTCCTCAGTTCCGGTAGTGATGGCCAATCAGGAGGGAGGGGGTGTGAGAGGCAGGAAAAAGGGTGGCTTTTCCGGCAGCTAAGTGGTTGCGGTCGATCAAGAGGGTGGCACATCAACTTCTTCGGTTTCGACGGTGATGGTCGATCGGATGGAGGAGGTATATGTCGTCGCCAGAGGTAGAAAAGATGTAGAATGAGATTTATTGTGGTAATAGAGGAGAAAAAATGTAGGGGTTTGTGGGGTTAAGAGAATATGTAAAACATTTACTGTATTTTTGAGTGAAATAGGGTACTGACGAGATTATTGGGTTGAATACAGGTGCATTCTTTAATGAAAGGAAAATTGTCTTCCTTCTACCAAAAAGGGTTTCGGCCCGTCCTTGTCCCTAACTTTGAATCTAAAGACAAAAACACGTTCAAAAAATTATTCCTAGACAAGCTATTAGGGGTTGAGATTCGAAGAAAATTAGCGATTTAAATTGTCCTTCAGCGATAATAACCCATGATAATATTACATCTAAAGTTTGCATATCCCAATATAGGCTTAAATTATTGTTTTTTAAAACAAAAAGGCAGCGGTAAGACCTGGGGGGGATGATAAAGTGAATCCGAAAGATAGAACAATAAAAAGAACATTTTCCATTTAGCATCCAACCCATCCAAACAGCCCGTAATGTTTTTTTTTTTTAAATGTTACACGATCGATAAAAAGGACTCCATGCCACACAGGCCAGAAACGTTCAGAAATTTATTCTGCGAGAAAAGTGCTCGGAGATGAAGACTCCTTTTTTGCATATACAATAGTTATTTGACTACAATAGAACTTACAATAAGCAATATGTCCATCTAAAATTTCGTAATGATTGAATAATTAGCACTCATATGGAGAACTACTACTGGAAATAAGCCTAAATGCCGCGCAATCAAACAAATTGATCTCTTAGAAGCAGAAAGTATTTGGGACTGCTAGAGATAAAGGATCATTCGTTGGAAATTTTTTTATGTGATTTGCAGGAATTAGAACTCTTTAGAAAAGATAGGATAAACTCATAATTAATTAAGCGGCATATGTTTTACTTGCTTACGTCTCCCAACTCTCTATATATCTAACCGCACCATCAAGAAGATATGTAAATACTCGCATAAGCCCAGAGTGCCTAGAGAGTTGCTGAAAGCGAGAGAAGATAAAGTTCAGATATGGCCAAGTACGGGTTTTACGTGCTGGCATGCCTTGTGCTGCTTTGTTCTCAGGTACTACCTAATGCACGGGCTCAGCTTTTCGCCTGTGAAAAAGCGGTGACTGAGATTCTTCCATGCATGGGCTACCTAGAGTCTGGCGGGGTGCCATCTTTATCCTGCTGCAATGGTGTCAAGGAGCTCAACACCACTGCAAGCACTACGGCCCTTCGTCAGGTTGCCTGTACGTGCTTGCAATCTGCGGCATCTCATTTTCCAGGCATTAACTATTACTATGCTGGCCAACTTCCGGCAGTATGTGGCGTCAACCTCTCCTTCAATATTACCCAAAATATGAATTGTTCTAGGTATACTTCTTACCTTGCTTTTATGATCTTACTATCAAATTCTTTGTGATCTTCTGTTTGTTCTAATTATTCTTAAGAATTATGGCGTAGTGCTTAGTGTTTGATAATTTACTGACTCGTGTGTTCGGCTTTCTTGCAGTGTTCCATGAGGTGGAGAAGATTTTAATGCGAAATTTGGATTAGGTTTTCAATTTCATGAAGGATCGAGTACTACAAGTAGATGATGTTTTTTGTTTTGTTTGCTAGTTAGGAGTAGATGATGGTTTGATGCTCTTGCTTTTAGACGTAAATTATGATGATTGTTAAGTGTTTTAATTATTCAAGATTGGTATTTGGAATTTAGTTTAATCACTTCATCTCTCTCTCTCTCTCTCTCTCTCTCTAATTTGTTATGGCAACCGAACTATGTCTTTTCTAATTAGTTGACATGGGTAATACAACCAAATAAGGGCAAGTAAGAACATTAGGGTTGATGATGAATTACGAGGATCCCTTGTGCTATGAGATACTTTATTTGATAATAACCAGGTTGAGATTCTAAACTCAATCTTATCAGTCATTATCCTGCAAAATATGCTTGGGCTCAGCCGCAAAGGCACAATCCTTAATGCCTCCGTTCTGCCGTGGTCTATACGGAGTGTGCAAAAATAAAGGTCCATGCTAATGAGGCTATCTGAGTTTCTAGTGCCAACTTGCAGCGTTAGGACTCCAAGCTCCAACACATTTTAAATCTTATTTTATGCGTATGGAGGAAGGTTTTGGATATTTGTACAGAATGGCTTCAGACTCAACTTTAAAACTAATATATCATGAACTATATGCTGTACGTGAAGCAGCCTATGTTAAGGTCTTTAGTAACACCACCTCCCCGTGCTAAATGTGGATTTCCTTTCGTTCAACATTAAAGTGAATTGTGTCATCGACCCTAAATGAAGTGGATTAATTGTGTAATTGGAGTGCCACAGGGCAGTACCAATGCTAACAAATCCTCATTTATGGACTTGAGGTGCCAGCCACCAATGCCTCTATTAGGAGGAGCCTCCGGCTTAAATATCCTACCGGTGTTGCCCATGGCTATAGATGGATAAGTGATGAAAAAGTGTTCGCTTCTTTCTTTAGTTAGATGAAAGTAGTAGGTCGTGTTGGTTCTAATAAGGTATGGATTTGGCCAATTTTGAACTACCTTAGTCCAGCTTGGGCGAGCCGGTTGGGTCCACATGATCCTTGGGTATGTGGGGTTGCGCATCCACAATCCAATGTGGCATGGTATATAAGTAAACTGGTCCTACCACTTAAGCATTTGTATACATATATTATACTAAGTAGTAGTTATATATAATTAGGGATTTAATTTTCTGTATCACACGCTATGTTGGCCCAACATAATGTAAATGTGTTTGGTACCAAAACATTACCAGTGTTTTGAAGACTTCAAATTTGGTAGAACTTCATCATCTCTTTTCTTCACTGTCTTCTATATTTACAAAAGAAGTATCTTCTTCTTCTTTTTCTTCTTCCTCTTATAGAATCAAAAGAAGAATCATCCGGCTCTTATTCTTCTTCTCTTCCTACAAAATCAAAGGAAGAATTATTTATCTCTCCTTCCATTTTATTATTTGTTTCATCATTATCTTCCTCTTCATATTCTTCATATTGAGAGAAAAATTAAATTTTAATGTCAGTTCTTTGTAACCGACTATTCAACACCTACATTTAGATAAAATATGTTAAATCTTTCATCCGTAAAAATTATCATGTCAAAAATAACTTATTCAATATCATGTCAATATTTTTTACCTCATGATCTTGCATTCTTCCAAGATCAATTTTTTCAATTATCTTATTTATTTGTGATAGTCTCCAATTTACAATAGTGGGTACGCAATCAACCTCTTGCTCCTCATCCTTTGGAACTATTTTCACCTTTTCTTAAATAATACTCGTATGCCCACAACACCAATATTGTAAAAATGTATTATCAATGTAATTAGTTTCTCATACAAATAATAATACATAAATAAATATTTCAAAATAATAGATTTTTCTTACATTAATGCTATTGGACATCCTGCAATATTTTTCTTGGCTTTAAAATTTGTTAATTTAGAAGAAATTAGTTTGTTTGCAATTATAGTTGTCCATTTGTAATTGGCTATATCATTAATGTCTTCAATGCCTCCTGTATATGACCTATTCACTTAAGTTCCTCTTGTAGAAAAAAAAGTATAACTAATATGTACAAACGTGTGAGTTGAACTAAGTTCTCTCGTTTTTATTGACTTAACTAAATACATTTTCTCGAAGAACATCACCGACTATTTTTATTGTCAATGAATATTTCTCATACATGTCTACTAGGAAAACCCTTTGTACAAATTATGTGTTGTGTTTTACTTTATTATCTACATTAAAGAGTTTACCCCTTCCCATTGGAATTCCAAATATAATGGACACATCAAGTTTTGTGAATTGAAGCAATATTCTACCTATTTTGAATTTTCTTTTTGTAATATGAAATATATCTAATGTTTTTTTCAAAATTTGATCAAATTTTTTACAATCACAAGCTGTAATGTTTTCATATAAAAAAGCTCTAACAATTCCCAAGAAAGGGGCTCCTCTTAACAACTTTATTCTTTCATTATCAAAACAACCATTAGTTTCTTCCAAAACAATACTCCACAATGCTTGTAGCTTGCTTTTAAATTGCACCATGATTGTACTCAAAGACACAAATTTAATATAAGTTTATAAATAAAATAGTAGAAAAGAAATAACAATTAGATCACCAAAATTAATCAATTCAATCTTAAAAAAAGTACAAGCACTAATCCTCTTTTGAAAGAAAGTAAAATCAATAACAAACATCAATTACACTCAAAGACAACAACTTTTGCCTCTAAACAAGTTTACTTTGAATATAATACTAAGGGGAGTTATATAAATCATGTCGCCTCTATGTAAGCCAGTTATGTATATTAAATTGCAAGAGAGCATGATCATGCTGCCCTTTTGATAATATGTGATTTAAAGAGCCAGGAATTGTGGGACAACATGGTCATGTTTCCCTTCTTATATAACTCTATTTAGGATAAATCTCAAACTCATGAGTAGAAACAACACAACAACAAAATATCTGCTAATGAGTTAATGATTTAATCCTCTCAATAAATCCAGTTAAATTTTTTTAAAATATTGCAGGACAGCATGAGCATGCTGCACTACTAAAGGCAGTTATGAATATAAAATTGCAAGGCAGCATGATAATGTTGCCCCTATGAAAGCCTATAAATATGAAATTGCAATACAACATGATCATGCTATCCTGAGAAAGACAATTATGAATATGAAATTGCAAGTCTGGATAATCATGTTGCACATGTTATATAGCTCTATTTTGGATAAATTTAAAACTCAAGAGTAGAAATAACTAAAAAATAGCATCTAAAACATCGTATAATAACAACCATGTCACAAACAAAAAATATATATAATAGTGTATAACAAGCATTTTATGCAATTATAATAAAAAGACTACAACACAAACAAACCACCAGATCTAGTTAAAAATCAAGGCGATTCGAAACCGACCAGATATGAAAACATTCCCCAAAAGCAAAAGAGAAAGACTGAGAGATTTGAAAATAGTAAAAAACATTCCTTAAAAGCAAAAGAGAAAGATAAAGAGAGATGAAAATAGCATAATTGTTTAGAATAATGAAAATAAAAAAAACAACAAAGACACATGTTATCATTCCCCTAAAGCGAAAGAGAAAGACCTCTCCATTGTAATGGAATAATGGAAGAAATGCGCAAAAAAGTATGTGACATACTTGGTAGATTATGAATAGCAATGAGAGATTACCTCGGAAGAAACATGTTGTTAAGAAACTAAGAATGGATTCTCGGGCAACGACTGCAGGACAGCTATCAAACAATGGCAATGGAACATGGAGAAGAAATACACAAGAGGAAAGATGAGAGAATTGCTTGAGGACAGAGGAGCAAATCATCAGAGAATAGAGGAGCTAATCACCGCAGGAAGGAGATGAAAACGTGGATGGTTTGATTTGAAATCGATAGAGGATGAGAGTGACTAAGCTTAACGAAGAGTGGATATTTTTGTCTTTCTCAACTGTAACGACCCGTTTTTCGGTTATGCTTAACCCGGGGGGTTAAGGGTAATTTAGTAATTTGAGGTCAGTGTTGGGGGGTTTCATTAGGTGAAATCCCCGTACCTAGGTAGAGCTTGGAGTAGTGAGTGTAATGAATCAAAGAACGAGCGAAACGGTGGTCGGGAGTGAAAGCTACGGCCCCGAGAAGCGTGCCATATGGACGAGACCTACACAAAAGTGGGGGATACGAGTCCACCGGTATCTAGAGCGTACGATTCCAACATCAAGGTTGGAAGTTATCGCGTTTTGAGTTCAGCATATTATTTGAATAAAATAATATCATTATTGATAGGATCGATGACGTAGTGGATAGGATTACTGACATAAGCTGATAGGATTGCTGACGAAGCAGATAGGATTGATGACACAAGTAGATAGGGTTGCTGACGAAGCGGATGGGGTTGACACGTGTTAGCCTCACGTCTATCCAGTTCTTCTATAAATAACATCCTCGACATCCAGAGAAAAAAGGAGAACTCTCTCCCACGTTTTCCCATTTCTCTCCCACGTTCAAAAACTTTTGTTCTTCATTTCTCACTCATTTTAAGTCTAATTCGAGTCGTTCTTAAGGCGTTCCTAGCTAATTTGAGGGTGATCTACACAATGACATGATCCATCCCTCAAGTTGGCATCCCTAGAAGGGGGAACGGCCTGCGGCAAGAAGAGGCTCTATCAGCCACCCTCCTGCCCAAAGAGAGAGCAGCGGCCCAGAGAGAAAGGGGGACTCTGTCCTCCATCACAGGCTACATCGTGGGCTGTTGCCCGAAGTAGCGAAGGATCTGTCCTTCACCGAAGGGCCACGTAGTGTGGGGAACGTCCTGGGGAAAGGGACGTTCTGTCAGTTGCTTACGGGTGCAGAAAGGGGATAGTTGGTCAGTCATCTTTTGGCGCAAGGTAAGGAACTTGCGAAGGTTAGAGGAGGCTCCATTCGCCGTCTTTGGATCTAAAGGGGAGGACACCCAGAAACGAGTACCCCGAATACCGCTACCTTGCAAAACATTATGGGAGTAAGCGTTTCTGACCTCCTATTTTAATTGTAGAATGCATGTGCTAGATAGGGCATACGCTATGCCATGATATGTGTTGTCTCGCTCTGGGATAGAGAGAGACGTGTTGTGCATGTGTTTATATTATGATAAGCTATGCTTATATGCCATGATGTGTGTCGTCTCGCACTGGGTTAGAGAGAGACTTGTTGTGTGTGTGTTCTGTCACACCCCGGTGAAGCCCGACCCGAGCCGAACCCGGTCCAAGGGCCAGTCAAGCGCGCGGGGGTGACGAAGAAAGATTGAGAAATGATCTATCGGAAGACTTAACCCTAACCACGGGCGATTAACAGAAATACGGAGTACGCACAATCCTTTGAGCAAGAGTAAATAAAAGGGAAGAAAGAGTATTGCTTATCACGAAGTAAACAACAATCTCAAACCCACAAGCTTAGTTAAGTAAAGCCCACACCAGTTCAAAATAAGTCATAAGCATCACAACTATAAAATGTGACATAAATCCAAAACAACAAAGAACCCTACACAAAGGTTCTAGACATAAGCATAAAACCAAAGAAGATAAGTCACACAACGATCTCCATGATCACATCCAAGCCATCTCCGACCTTTCCTCAAAGAGAAATCCTGTCCATCTACGTGTCGCACCACGCAGCCCCAAATCAAAACACAAGAAAGAGGGGTGAGTTTAACAAACTCAGCAATGGTTTTTAATATCACTAGCAACATTGAAAATACAATAGCATAGCAATATTGTCATTTAGATCAAAGATTTACATGGTGCATCATTTTCGGATCACACATACATATCATCTAACACTGCATCACAGTGCTTAATCAACCTGCATGGATGTATCTCTAACATACATGTTCCCACATTCATCATATCATAACCAACCTGCATGGATGTATCTCTAACATACATATTCCCACATACATTATATCATAACAACCTGTATGGATGTATCTCTAACATACATATTCCCACATGCATTATATCATAACAACCTGCATGGATGTATCACTAACATACATATTCCCACATGCATTATATCATAACAACCTCCATCAAGGAGTAATCACAAATTTGGTGTCACACAGACGGGAACATAGACAAGGCCACGAGGGCGTGTCATGGTCCAAAATTCTATACAAGAATTAAAGAAAGATCGGGGTTGTCAATCCCTAATGAAACTGCTCGCCCTGGACGATCTTGGCCAAGGATGTCCCATTCTCACACAGAGAATGTAGAGCAAGGGTGTTCGCCTAGGGGCATCTCCTGCGGAGGGAAGAACCCGAGTTCTCACACAAAGAACCCTAGAACACGTGGTAGCGGGGTGCACACGGCATACCACACTGGATTCTCAAGGTCCAGATGATACTCATAATAACATTCTCACAATCCGCAAGACAAGTACACAACTCGTCCCCACATAATCCCATTTAATTAGACTCAACCCGAGGAGTGTACTCGTTCCACACAGGAACTCAAATTAAAATATGTCCTTTCGGACCAATCAACTTACGATTAATCCACGACCGATCAATCCGGCACACAATTTCATCACATTGCATCCAATCGGTCAAATTCGATTAATCACGATAAAGCCTCAATTGGAAATTCATTTTCATAATGCATGCAACATGGTACATACGTGGGCAAAGCATACATGAATCTTAATCCATGATAAGTGCTCTCATCAGCCCCTAATGCATCATTCATAATCACAACATCAAGCTTCAACATCATCATTTACCCCCACATGTGTGTGTGTAACTAGTAGAAGCATTTCACATAATGCATGTCAACATGCTTGAAATTAAACTCACTACCACACTACACATGTGAATTACCATCTAAACATGAATTCCAGCGGAAATCATAGGAAAAAGTAGTTGAAATCATATCTCAATTCAAAACTCAACCACAAAGGCTAAACACATATAAGATTGTTCATTTCATCCTTGAGTCATGGCATTCACCAACATCCACACACAACTAACCACAATCTATCCTTACAATTCAATCCAATAATAGGTTGTAGTCCTACTGAAAATATGCTTAATTAAAGGGAATCAACCATTCATAATTTCAAGATAACGATTCCAACACCATGCCACAAAACATAAGTCATTCCACAATTTTCTAAGCATATGTCTCAATTCCATAACCTCAATAGCATGCATTTCCAGTAGCATAACATAGCTTAAAACACACTACATTCATATGAAATTGGCAAGCTATAGTGGAATCATCAAAATAAACATCATGCATTAGAAAAACAATCTGCTGTGTAGCCATTCGAACGCCCTTCAGGCCGTTCGATCAGTCAAACGCAAAATTTTGAAATTCCCAGTTTGGCCATTCTAATGCCTAACAGGCCGTTCTAACACCTAACAGGCCGTTCCATCGGTTGAATTGGAAAAGTGTCGTTCTAGCAGTGTTGCCGTTCGAACGCCCAGAAGGGCCGTTCGAACGCCCAGAAGGGCCGTTCGAACGCCAACAAGGCAGAACAATCCATCTTCTTCCTTTCGCAAATCCAAACCGAAACATCATTAATAACACTTTAAATCCACATCTAACACCCTAATCATCATCAAAAGTCCTTCTTGACTTCCAGAACATCAAACCATATCATAATAATGCAAAGCCCTAAGAAATCGGGATTAAATAATTCCATTTTCTAATCTTACCATTAACACACCAAATCAAGCAACTCATTTCGAAATAAACCAAAAATGAAGAGTTTTACCATGGATAAACAGAAATTTTGAAGACCCATTACCTCAGCACTTGATTAAGCTCGGATTGAAGAGTCACCCTTCTTGAAATCCTTGAAAACACAATGAGTTTGAATTAAACTCTATCGAAAATCGATTTACCTAAGAAATTCCTAATTAAATCTTAGATCTAGGACTTGTTGGTAGTAAAAATCGAATTTTGAATGTTAGGGTTTGTAGTAAAACACTAATTAGTAGTTTTTGATGCCCAAAAATGAATTGAATCAAGGGGGAAATGGTAGATTTGGAAGAGATTAAGAAGAAAGTAGGGTTTAGTGCTTAATTAGAGTAAGCTTACCTTAATCGGCTTCTAATTTGGGCCTAAGTGGAGATTAGGCCAGCCCTCCCTCCTTAGCCTATTCCCAAAAATGGAAATGGCTCAAGTCTGCCCTTTTATAGTAAGGGTTGGGGTATGCATAGGTAAGTTATGGGGTGGAAATAGGAAAAGTAGGCTAAAAATGAATATTTTACAAATTTAAGCACTAATTAAGCCTAGGAAAATTCTGAAAATTTTTGTATAACCTTAGGTAGATGTCTAGGTTCATTTGACACAAAAATAAAATTTTCAACGGTGGGGCCCACAGGGGTCCCGCCAAAACCCTAATTTTTGGGAAAATAGTAAAAATTCTAAAAAATCCCAAAAATTCACATTTGGTTTAAAATCACTTAAAACCACTAATATTGAAGTTGATTTTTGGTTAAAACCATCACAAACACTATTTATTTACAAAATCACCGAATAAGATCAGAAAACACGTTAATCTCACGATAACCAATAATTAAAGAAAACCAAAACCGGTTTAGAGATGAGGGTCCTTACATGTTCGGTCTTAGCTAAGTGATCCGTCTTGCTCTGGGTTAGAGAGAGACGTGTTGTGTGTGTGTGTTCGGTCTCGGCTCAGTGATAGAGCGAGACCTATGATTGTGTTGTCTCACTCTATGATAGAGCAAGACGTGTGATGCGTGCGGTCTCGGCTAAGTGATATAGTGAGACGTGTGATGCATGTGGTCTCGGATCAGTGATGGAGCAAGACATGTGAATGTGATGGTCTTGCTCTGAGATAGAGTGAGGCATGTTGTGGTGGTTGTGTGGTGCTCGTCTCTTTGATAGAGCGAGATATGTGTCGCCGGTGTTTTACGGGTTTTCGTATAACCCCGATTAAATACTCGGGTATACATATGTGTTTTCGAATGATTTGATGTATGTAGTAGCCAATAGGCAGAACTACGTATGGATCCGATCGTATCAGAGTAACAACGTGGATGTTATCTGATAGGTATGTAGGCAACCAACGACAATGCAACATTAGCCCGATCCGAATTAGTTATATAATTAGGTTTGTTCTGGCCTACGCGTAACGGAGCACTAAAGTTCCAAAGCACGTAGAGGAACAAGAAGACTCTCGCACTCAGAGTGCGCCGCTCCCGAATCTGGGTTTGGTTTTTATCGATTTCGGACCCCCGGCCCGGGGGGGTTTCCGGGTTGGGGCATCACATCAACCACAATTGACAATAATGACGCTTTATGATAATTAAAGTGGTTGTTGTGGTTTTTTGGAATTAGTTAATTTCTTTTGTCCACTACAACATTTATAGGCTTTTGCGACAAATTATTTTGTCACAAAAGCTATATATTTCGTCCCAAAAACCCTTTTGCGACAAATACAAGTTCATCCCAAAGTTGTTGCTAAAGGCTCGTCTCAAAAGGGTATTTGCCACGAAATAACTTTCGTCCCAAAAGGTTATGCATTTGCAACAAAAATATTTGTTGCTAAAGAATATTTTTTCATTGAAAAATAATTGCCAAAAAATAATATGATTTCTTTTGCGACAAAATATTTTTGAAAAAAAATATATAATTTTTATTTGCAGCGAAATGGATTTGCTGCAAAAACTTTTTTTCCCAAATGACAAAAGTGTTATTTTCGACAAAACAAATTCGTCACAAAATGAGAGACGATATTTGCTATGAATAATTATTGTCTAAATTGTTTTTACAATAAATGGTATCAAGTAATTGGGACAAATAATGTTGTAGCAAAAGTGTATGCATGACTATTTTGGACAAGATAATGTTGCAGCAAAAATATTCAAAATTAAAAAAATAAATAAATACATAAATAATATCTTCACAAATTTCCCATGAAAGAGTAACTAGTCTCCAACACCCACCTTCGGCCTTCACCATGCTCTGCCTAGGCCCCCACTCAAGCCTTTGCAGCGCCCTACCTGGCCTCCACCCTACTCCAGCCCAGAAGCCCTGCTACGCCCCCTCTAGCCTACTCTGGTGCTCTCGCCCCTGCCTTGACCCACTGCCCCTAGAGGCAGGAAGAGAAGTCTACTCAATCGCAGACTATTAAAAAAAAGAATACATTTCAGTTAATAAAATGGAGCAATAATATCTTAGCTGGATATAAATAATAGTGCAAAGACATTAAATTCATCATAACCTTAGGAATATGCCAAAAGAATACAACTTTCAGAGAGTTCATAAGGTGGAATTTATATTGATAAACCCCTAAAAAATAGAGGTTTTGAGCAGACTGAACATGCTTGTTTCAGTACAACTACAAATAAATTTTGGCTGTAGAATGTTGCACCTAAAAGTGCATTCTTTAATGAAAGGAAAAGGGGCTTCCCTCTACCAAACAGGATTTGGGTCCGTCCTTAGACCCTAACTTTATCCTATGAGAAAAGTTGTTGGAGATGTGGACTCCTTTTATGCAAGTACAATAGTTTTTTGGGGCATTAACACATAGCAACAAAGAAAATATATTAATTACAAAAAGCTCCATTAATAAATTTACTTAACATAAAACGTTATTAATGATAGTAATTGTGTAAATAGACGAAAATACCCACCATTCTAAATCATTTTTTTCCACTCGTCCGCCAATTTCATATTAGATCTCTGAAATTTTCTCCCCGTGGCAATTTGCTCCGGCGATTTTCTCCTCCGTCCTCCGATCTTCAGTGATTTGCTCATCCGTCCCCTGGCGACTCTCTCTTCAGCCCTCCGGCAAATTTCATCTCCACACTATTCTTTCAAGTATGTTACACATATTTTTTCACTTTTCTTCCATTTTAGGTTAATGTTTGCTTTAAGTGGATTTCTGGGCATTTTTCCGAAAGTGAATGCAATTAATTGCTAGGGAGGTGAGTGGGAAGGAGATCTAAAATGGGTTTGGCTCAAACTTTCTGTTCTATGGGTGTTCGTGCCATTTGTGACGTGATTTGAGCTGTGATTCGTGTTTTTGGATGGGAGATTGGAAGTGCGTCTTGCTCTATTTTTGGGTTTTTTCAGGTTTAAGTGTGAAAGTTGTGTTTGTAATGAGGAAATGTGATTTGAGCTGAGATTTAGATATTTGGGTGGCAGATTTGAAGTCGGTCTTGCTATGTTTTTGGGTTTTTCCAAATCTTATAACTTTTCAGAAGTAGATCTAGTAAAGAGGATATTTTGTGATATATTTGCATGAATCAGGATAGCAGATGAAATATATATAATTGTTTTGGCATGCCCATCTAGTGACTATATGGATCATTTTATGGTGGTGTCAAGATGTAATTATTTTAACTGCATCTAATATTCTGTTTTAAAACTATTCATTCCTTAGGTTGGTAGGCATGACAAGATGGGTATGAACGTAATTCCTTTAAAAGATCTTCCCTCTGATGAGACAAAATCAATGACCCTTGATCTCTTGAAAAGTATGGACCCTAATGAGGAAGATGACTTGGCTAAAGACTTCAATGAAGATTCAAATGCTGTAGAAAAAGCTCTTGATGGTAATCCTGCTGGTGGTGGGTTGCTTGTGGTTTATAACATGCTGCCCTTCATTTTCCAGTTAATTTCAAAGGTGGTGCTCTTTCATTTTTCACTGGATTTCAAAAGGGCAGCACGATCATGCTGCCATATTTTAAATCCACTGGAAAATGAAGGGCAGCATGATCGTGCTGCCATGAAATTTCTAATAGATTTCAAAAGGGCAACATGATCATGCTGCTCTCCATTTTTAAAGGTGCAACATGATTGAAATTCATGGCAGCATGATCATGCTTCCATGAAATTTCTAATAGATTTCAAAGGGGTAGCATGAATATGCTGCCCTTCATTTTCCACTTAATTTTAAAGGTTCAACATGATTGAAATTCATGGCAGCATGATCATGCTTCCATAAAATTTCTAATAGATTTCAAAGGGGCAGCATGATCATGCCGCCCTGAAATTTCTGATAAATTTCAAAGGGCAGCATGATTTTGCTGCCATGCAATTTCCAGTGGATTTAAAAGGGCAGCATGAAAAGTTAATAATTTTAAATAATTAGGCACTTTTCTTTATGTATGTGTTTTCTCGCAAGAGCATTTTATTTGCACAAGTGTTGTGTTGCATTATAAATTCCTGAGATTGCTTATATTGTTGGCCTAAAATAAATTTTCTCCTAGTACATTAGTGCACTTTTTTTTGTTTAGTTTGTAGTTTGTAAGGAATACTTAAAGGGATCAGTAGAAGGCCTGAACTTCTCTTGGGATACCTGCGATAGATACATGGCAAAAGCCATTGGAACTTTTCATTCGCTATAAATATGTTGCAACTATACTACACTTGTAAGTGGTTTCTATTTTGGTTGTAGATATTGTTTTAAATAAGGCAAAATTGATTCAAGAAGGAAAGACTTGCACAAATATGTCTGGAGGGGCGTATGTAGATATGCTTGTTGTACACTCTGGAGACCTAGTTCAAGTTGTTGCCAGGGTACTTTGCTTAAGTTTTTATGATTACTCTAGGATATTGCTTGCTATTTTGTTTATTTTGATGATAAAATCTTTTATATTGTAGGGAGTTCTAGTTCCAGTAGATGGCTCAATTGGTGATGAGAAAGAAGGTCAAGTGATACTTCATGGCCTGGACATCTCCTATATGAGGAGACAGAAGATGACCCAGAAAGGTAATAACCACCGAATCTTCAGCCTATTCATAACGCTTCTCCTTGTAGTCCTTGATAATTATTTAAATCATCTCCGACTCCTACTCATTATCTGAGGTGCTTCCATTGAATATTTCCATTTAAATTTATCCCAAGTTGTTTAGCATAAAATACATTTTTTTCTCATGATGTTAATTTTTTCTCAGGTTGGTCTAGACAATAGACAATGGAAGAGTGGGTTGAAACAGAGTCCAAGTCCAGGAGCAGCGCTAGGAGTCCTAGACAAGGGATGGAAAGGAATGGAGAAGGATATCAATTAAAATTGAGGTTGCTTATTATTAAAATAAAAATTTTAATTTGCATGCTGCTGAAAGTTTGATTATGAGTTGGCCTGCTGTTTCGTGTCATTTTAGTAGTAATTCAATTTTCAGTGTTCAAGTTACTCAAACAGACAAAAAGGGGGAGCACATTAATAGAACTTATCTTTTCTAATGTCATTTAAGTTGCATCCTAAGAGGCCAAGACATAATCACGACCCCTCGACTGTTCTTCAGAAAAGTGCATAAGATGAAGGACATTGTTTCATAGCTTGATGGCTCCTCTGACATTCCATATTTGGCCTTTGAAAGTATATTTTTACTCAGTGATCCATCAACCTGAGTGGTTCCTAATCAGATTCTATCACCACGACTTGCATAGCATTTTTAGTAATACAGCCACTTGTATCATGCTTGATACCATCTTCATCAAAGATAATTTTTCTTGTTTCCAACGCAGCTGATTGTAGAGCTTCCACATCTTGCAGTTTATCAGCAGCTATATCATTCGAAGTTGTTACTGCCTCATCCATGTTCCCTCCATGGCCAGAACTTTCACATGTGGTTAACTTTTTCTCATGTGGTTAATTTGGAGAGCTCTTTTGTAATGTTTTATATAATTTTTGCAATGATAAGGTCTATTTACTGTTTTGCTAGTGTATTTGTTTTTGGGTCCAAAACATTGATAAGAATTCAGTTTATTTAATTGCACTCTGCATTGCATTTGTGTGTGAGGTATATTGCTAAATATATTTCTACAGAATTGCTGATGCCAAAGAGAACTTGGGCGAAAGTGAAGTGCGAGAAGCTCACTTGGCGAAGTCACTATTTTATATTAGGATCAGTGACAAAGTAATAATGTGATCTAGTACCAATTTCTATTTTTCCTTGTAGACCTAAAGCTGATTTAGATTTTTGTGCACCTTTGTTAATTAGATTTTTTGTTCTGTAGGAGAAAGCTTTAGAACAACTAAAGGTGACAGAAAGTAAAATAGTTGTCGTTGGGCAAAAGATGGATTTGGTTTTTAATATTCTTCAGCTAGGCTTTTTTTATATGGATTTTGATTTGATATACAAGAGCATTGAGAAAGCAAAGAAGTAAGATTGCCTACTGAAATACATTTGGCATCTAGATGTTCTTTGCTGTATTTACCTTAAGTGCAATTTGTACTCTTTACAAATATATTAAAATCATAATTCTTCACATTTCAATTGGCAGCTTATTTGAGGAGGGAGGTGATTGGGAGAGGAAAAACCATTTGAAATTTTTTGTAAATTTGAAAGATTACATGATTGCACTTTTTTTTTAACTGGGGTGTCTTTTGTTATTCTTCTAGCTTGGTTGACAGAGCATATCAAACTAGATCGTTATCTTCTGCATTTGGAGTGTCGGTAGACTTCATTGATATGTAAGTCTGTTGGCCATCCCTCTCTTGTGAAAATTTCATTTATATCATGTGGTTGATATGCATTAATGCACTTTTTAACCGAACATGTGGCAATAATGCAATATATGATCTATTATCTTTTCCAAGGAGCTATTTCAATTAATTGCGGCAAGAAACTTCATGCAAAGATTGTTCGAGTAGCTGTTGTCATTGAAACTAACATGTCTTATGCCAAGAATGCATTGTACCAGGAAACAATCAAGCAAGGGGACTCCCTGCTAAACAAAATTCAAAAGTTATCACATGTTATTGACTTGTGAAAGGCATTTGATTATACCTACACGGGCTGTAAAAGGCGATATAAATCCACATAATTTTTCAGTGCCAAAGGGTCACAGAAGTTTTCAGAGGCTCATGGCCCAACTCAGTGGTGGGCTGATAATATGGAGCTCCAACAGGCCATCGAGAACAACAAGCTGATTTACATGCAGCTCAAATCCCTGTATAGTCCTGCAGCAACAATGCAGAAAATGTCTCTATAATAATGGTTCTGAAGTTGCTTTTTTTCTTTTTTAACCATCTAAATGCTATGTAAATTTGGTCATGTTGCCATACAAAGTAACTTTGGCTTCCACATTTGTGACGCCCCGAACCGAAAACCGACCCGGGCCGGGCGTCCCGAAATCGATGAAAACCAAACCCAGAACCAAGAGCAGCACACTTTGAGTGCGAGAGTCTTCTCATTCCTCTACGTGCTTCGGAACTTTAGCGCTCCGTTGTGCGTAGGCAAGAACAAACCTAATTATATAACTAATTTGGACCGGGCCAACGTTGCATTGCCGTTGGTTGCCTACGTACATATCGGATAACATCCACGATGTTACTCCAATACGATCGGATCTGGACGTAGTTCTGCCTACTAGCTACTACATACAACCGGCATACCAAAAATACATACGTATAAAATACATATCTCTGAATATTTAATCGGAGTTATACAAAAGCCCAATAAAACATCGGCAACACACATCTCGCTCTATCATAGAGACGAGCACCACACAACTACCACAACATGCCTCACTCTACCCCAGAGCAAGACCATCACATCATTCCTCACTCTATCCTAGAGCAAGACCATCACATCATTCCTCACTCTATCCTAGAGCAAGACCACACATCACACGTCTCGCTCCATCACTGAGCCGAGACCACACACATCACACGTCTCACTATATCACTTAGCCGAGACTGCACACATCACACGTCTTGCTCTATTATAGAGTGAGACGGAACACAATCACAGGTCTCACTCTATCATTGAGCCGAGACCCAACACACACACAACACATCTCTCTCTATCCTAGAGCGAGACAACACACATCATGGCATATAAGCATAGCATAACATAATGTAAACACACACACAACCCGTCTCTCTCGAACCCAGAGGGAGACGGCACACATCATGCATATAAGCATAGCATAACAATATATATATAAACCCACACACAACCCATCTCTCTCTCACCTAGAGCGAGACGGCACACAACATGGCATATAAGCTACACATATCATAATATAACACACGCGCAGCCCGTCTCTCTCTAACCCAGAGCGAGACGGCACACCTCATAACTAGCACATGCATTCTATAATTAAAATAGGAGGTAAGAAACCCTTACTCCTCTGATGTCACACGAGGTAGCGGTATTCGGGATGCACGTTTCTGAGCGTCCTCCCCTTCAGATCTGGAGACAGCAGACAGAGTCTCCCCTAGCCTCCATACGTTCGTCGCCTTGCACCGAAAGACGACCCGACCAACTCTCCCCTTTCCCGAAAACCTCATTTTCTGCGCCCGTGGGCGGCGGACAGAACCTCCCCTACTTGGGGTGTCTTTCACACATCGTGGCCCTTCGGTGGAGAACAGAGCCTCCCCCACATTGGGCCACTTCTCTTGATTTGGCCAGGTAATGGAGGACGGAGCCTCCTTTCTCACCGGGCCATCTCTCTCACTCTCGAGGCAAGAGGGTGGCAGACAGAGCCTCCTCTTGCCCAGGGTCATTCCTCCCTTTTAGGAGCGCCAACTCGAGGAATGGACCATGTCATTGCGTAGATCACCCTCAAATTAGCTAAGAACGCCTCAAGAACAGAAGAAAACGGACTCCAAACGAGTCCCGAAACTCCCCCAAAAAATAACGGGCATCCGGTATTTATAGAGGAGCCGAGAGCATACGAGACGCCCTCGGGGGCGCGCGGGTGACCGCGCATCGTGCGGGTCACTGCGCGGGCCCACGGGTCCCCCACCACGCAGCCGGCGCCGCGCGTCGGGCGGCGCGGCTGATGCCAGTCACTGGCATCATGCTGACGCCAGTTATTTTGTCTCATATGATTAAAATAATATATTTTCTATATTATTTTAATCCAAAAATACCTAAACTTCAACGCGCAATATCTTCTTACCCCGAAGTTGGAATCACGCGTTCTACGTACCAATGGACTCGTATTGACGAGCCCTTCAATACAAGACCACACATGGGTAGGTTATCCCTCTCTTTTTGAGTGGGCCCCGCCCATGCGGCACGCTTCCCGAGGCTGTAGCTTTCGCTCCCGACCTAAGTTTCGTGCGTTCTTCGATTCGACATGCTCGTTACTCCAAGCTCTACCCATCTACAGGGGTTTCATCCCTTAAAACCCCCGGCACTTAATCACAAACTTACTAGATTACCCTTAACCCACCCGGGTTAAGCGTAACCGGAAAATGGGTCGTTACAACATTTGAGGTTTTGTCTGCAAAATAACATTATGCTCGAGATATATAGATCAATGCTCAATATAGAACCTCAAGCTATTTATGCTTCTGGTTTTGAATTTGGTTGTTTTGTAAAACCATTTTCCACTTGCAGTAATAAGAAATTTTTGAAATCTAAACCTATCACGTAAATTTTGGTGTTGGGTTAGACTGCACTTTAAACTTTTGCCATTGAATTTGTATAAGCACCCAAAATATAACTTCGCTAATTATATATTATAGGTAGTCATGCGAAAACATAATGTTTTGCAGGCCCCTCAATAAAGACACAATAGTTTATTTAAAAAATCTCAGGTATAAAGAAGTAATGAGAAGAAAATAAGATCTTTAATGGGACAACATGATAGTGTCATGGCAGAAAAAGGCAAAAAACCTCATATATGCACAAAAATTTTAAACTCTAATTAAATTCTATTATCTAAATAATCATAAAGTGTAAGGCATTAACCACATTAACTTTTATAAGATTTTAAAAATTTAATAATGTAATTTCATGGAACAACATGATAGTGCTCTAGCAAAAAAAGATAAAAAAACATGTATAAGGACAAAAATTTTAAACTTTAATTGAATTTTATTATCTAAATTATTATAAAAGTGTAAGACATTAATGATATTAACTCTTATAAAATTTTAAAAATTTAATAATATAATTTTATGGGACAGCATGATAGTGTTGTGACAGAAAAAGGCAAAAAAAATTCGTATAAGAACAAAAATTTTAAACTCTAATTGAATTATATTGTCTAAATTATTATATAAGTGTAAGGCATTAACCACATTAAACTGTTATAGAATTTTAAAAATTTAATAATATGGACAGCATGATAGTGCTGTGGTAGAAAAAAGCAAAAGAAAATCATGTTATGTGAGTAAAAAAGCAAAAAAAACTATAATTCTATTCAATTGTGAAATAGAGCATTGTTTGGTTATGACATTGTGTTTTTCTAGAGTGAAAAAAAGAACATTATGTTCTTGACTTCTATTGAACGCTTGACTAGTGAATATTTAAGAAAATGAGACTATTGAAATAACAACAATGTGTTATATTGGTACAATGTAAATAAACTACTACTC
Source organism: Saururus chinensis (assembly GCA_035235625.1). Classification (NCBI taxonomy): domain Eukaryota; kingdom Viridiplantae; phylum Streptophyta; class Magnoliopsida; order Piperales; family Saururaceae; genus Saururus; species Saururus chinensis. The sequence continues at coordinate 57,876,819 of CP141140.1, forward strand.
AGATTATTACACCAAAACTCGCTTCAGCCTTACTTAAATTGGAACAGACACTAAAGCATGAGAAGGAAGACTACATGACTGCAATGTGGAAATTCCCTTTTTAAGCTTTCCGACATAGCAACGAGCTTGATGGCCTCTAAAACAGCTCTGCACCCTTAAAATGCCATGCAGAGTGCGGTTTCTTGTATCTTCCAGCACTCCAATCTACATGGAATAAATTAAATGAGTACAATAGGCAATTGGGGTTTCATTGGAGTTAGAAAAAAGAGTAAAAAAATTACTGGGATTGTTAAGGTATGTAGTCCAAAGTACACTCAACTTTCAAAGTGATCAACTAACCGGACCGGCTCAGCTCCTCGCCAATGTGATGCGGCGTGAAGCAGCAAAAGACAAACATGAACAGAGAAAAAACATCACTTTCACTTTAAGAGTAGAGAATAGGCCACTTCCAGCTCTTTGCCTCTCTGGTGTGACTCTCCAACTTTCTTGTCCTCTTCTTGCCCATTCTCCGTGTCCCAACCGTGTGGACACAAGACAATGATATAAAAACTTCTTCAAAGCAAACTACAAACGAGGAAAGTGGAGGCAGACTTCCTTCCTTCCATGCCATCAATGGCAGAAGACAAAGTCCGTGTTGGGCTTTTGGTGACCATGCTGAGCTCATGGATAAGGTAGAACCCCATGTTTGCATTCTGCAACGTACCTAAGCATCTCCTCACCTTCTTCCAATGCCCTCATTAGGGACAAAGGCCGGCTCGTTAGGGATAAATGTTGCAGCCACCATTTCTTTAAACATAGCAAGAGACTTCTTTCACTGTCCACTTTCCGAGAAACCAGAACTAATAGCACTCCTTATAGTTGCATTCCGCTCAGGCATCTCATGAAATAGCTTCTATGCATTCTTCACATCTCCAGTTGTTGCATACTCACCAATCATGGCATTCCAGGAGACTTCATTCTTGTACAACATTCAATAAATAAAACTACGGGGAAAACGTAAATCACCACAAGTCACATACCTACTAACCATTGAATAGACCACATCAGCTATCTCAAAGAACTCATTCTCTGAATCCAGTATCATGCTAGTCAAATTTGTTCACAACATAAACATTGGTATATAACCCATGCTCAATCACATGATACAAGAGACTAAACTTCCATAAGAACACAGCATACATGATACATGCAAAATGGAGAGAAAAAAACCGTCAGTCACCCGAAAGATTTGAACCCAATCCCTAAGGCTGACCACATCTAATTATGTCGTTGCTTGCATCAATACTGAATTTTGACTAAATCAAAAACACAAATTGAACACTGACCTAGTCATTTCAGTATCCCTTATATTGAGCAGATTGGGCACGTTAGCGAGAACTTGCATAGATGACGCAGCATTGGGCGAGAGACCATCTTTGGGCAATCCCACATCTTCAAGTATCTCTTTAATTCTTACAGCTGCAGCGAAAAAGGAATCCAGTACTCAGAGGCCTTCAAGCAGAAATTAGCGGCAACGATCTCGGTAGCCTTGGTCTTGGCCTTGGCCTAGGAGAGGGAAGCAAGGGAATGGAGGTGAGCGACGACCCTAAGCGTGTACTCGAAATCGGGAACGCCCTTGCTGGCAGCATCGAACTGGGAGGTGAGCCAGGACTTGACATTGGCGATCCGAGCAGGGTTGAAGTTGAAGCCGGGTTAAAGAGGAAGGGAGAGAAACGCCATTAATGGCACATTGGAGGAGGTGGTTGTGGCGGAAAAACAGGAGATGAATAGGTAAGGGTAATTTAGGTATTAATAAAAAATACTTACCTAAGTAGATACATTTGCGTCGTTATATGTAAATTTAAAATTATTTATAATTGTTATTTAAGTAAAATCTTATCTAAATAAGTTATATGAAAATAAATTAGAAATTATGACGGTACATAGAAATTTCTCTAGTTTTTTTACTACAATAGAACTCATGATAAGTGATGTGTCCGTCTAAAATCTCGTAATGAGATGGAATAATTAGCATTCATACGGAGAAGGATAAGCCCAAATGCAGCACAATCAAACAAATTGATCTCTTAGATGCAGAAAGTATTCGGGACTGCTAGAGATAAAGAATCATTCGTTGGAAATTTTTTTATGTGATTTGCAGGAATTAGAACTCTATAGAAAAGATAGGATAAACTCATAATTAATTAAGCGGCATATGTTTTACTTGTTTACGTCTCCTAACTCTCTATATATCTAACCGCACCATCAAGAAGATATGTAAATACTCGCGTAAGCCCAGAGTGCCTAGATAGTTGCTGAAAGCGAGAGAAGAGAACGTTCAGATATGGCGAAGTACGAGTTTTACGCGCTGGCATGCCTTGTGCTGCTTTGTTCCCAGGTACTACCTAATGCACGGGCTCAGCTTTTCGCCTGTGAACAAGCGGTGACTGAGATTCTTCCATGCATGGGCTACCTAGAGTCTGGCGGGGTGCCATCTTTATCCTGCTGCAATGGTGTCAAGGAGCTCAACACCACTGCAAGCACTACGGCCCTTCGTCAGGTCGCCTGTACGTGCTTGCAATCTGCGGCATCTCATTTTCCAGGCATTAACTATTACTATGCTGGCCAACTTCCGGCAGTATGTGGCGTCAACCTCTCCTTCAACATTACCCAGAATATGAATTGTTCTAGGTATACTTCTTACCTTGCTTTTATGATCTTACTATCAAGTTCTTTGTGATCTTCTGTTTGTTCTAATTATTCTTAAGAATTATGGCGTAGTGGTTTGTGTTTGATAATTTGCTGACTCGTGTGTTCGGCTTTCTTGCAGTGTTCCATGAGGTGGAGAAGATTTTAATGCGAAATTTGGATTAGGTTTTCAATTTCATGAAGGATCGAGTAGTACAAGTAGATGATGTTTTTTTTGTTTGCTAATTAGGAGTAGATGATGGTTTGATGCTCTTGCTTTTAGACGTAAATTATGATGATTGTTAAGTGTTTTAATTATTCAAGATTGGTATTTGGAATTTGGTGTAATTACTTCATCTCTCTCTCTCTCTAATTTGTTATGGCAACCGAACTGTCTTTTTTAATTAGTTGACATGCGTAATATCGCCAAATAAGGGCAAGTAAGAATATTAAGGTTGATGATGAATTACATGGATCCCTTGTGCTCTCAGATTTTATTTTTTACAACTACCAGGTTGAGATTGTAAACGCAATCTTATCAGTCATTATCCTGCAAAATATGCTTGGGCTCAGCCGCAAAGGCACAATCCTTAAATGCCTCTGGTCTGCCGTGGTCTATACGTAGTGTACAAAACCAAAGGTCCATGCTAATGAGGCAACATCTCTTGTCCTAATATATCTGAGTTTCTAAAGCCAACTTGCAGCGTTAGGACTTCAAGCTCCAACACATTTTTAATCATGTTTTATGCGTATGGAGGAAGGCTATGCAGATTTGTACATAATGGCTTCAGACTCAACTTTAAAATATATCATGCACTATATTTATGCTCTATATGCTAACAAATCCTCATTTATGGACTTGAGGAGCCAGCCACCAATGCCTCTATTAGGAGGAGCCTCCGGCTGAAATATCCTACAGGTGCTGCCCATGGATATAGAAGAATAAGTGATGAAAAACTGTTATCTTCTTTCTGTAGATTGATGAAACTAGTAGGTCGTGTTGGTTCTAATAAGGGATGGATTCGGCCAAGAATGCAGCTATTTCCCCCCCGAAATTCACTCAGGGCCCCCCAAATTTTACACACCCCAAATAAAATATAGATTTTACTTCCCTACGCCCCTCACCATAACATTTATTTTTACTTAGTACCCCAACCTCCCCACTTGGACTATGCCCCTCACCTCCCGTTCTATTTCCCCCTCCCGTCTTTTCTTCTCCATTTCTGTCCCCTCTCCTCCGGTAAAATCCCCTCCCCTCCGTCCCCTCTCCTCCGGTGAAGTCCCCTCCCCTCCCCTCCCATCCCGTCTTTTCCGCTCCATTTCCGTTCCCTCTCCTTTGGTGAAGTCCCCTCCCATCCCCTCCCGTCCTATCTACTCTCCTCCCCTTCCCTTGCCCTCCTGTCTCTTTTCCTCCCCTCCCCTGCCCTCCCCTCCTATCTCCTCCCTTCATGTATTGCACCTTTGACAAGTTAACGACTTTGAGATTAGGAGATCAGCAAAATTATTGTAGTTTGTGGAAAATAATACAGCTTTTTAATTGAATCATAATCCAGCAACAATTTTCTTCTTTTGATGTTTTTTTGTGGTGGTTTTTTTAGTCTATATGAAGGGAAGAAGGGTGGGGTATGATGGGTAATGAGCTTCATGAGTTTGTAGGATGCAGTTCACGAATTCTTTTATGGTTTGAACCTTCTGGACGAGTTTAGGCGGGGATCAATCACTGCCAAAGTACTAAGAAGTTGATGGGGACATACGGTCCCCGTATGAATTTAGTTTATGTGGCGGGGGGTACCCCTTCTAGAAGATTTTAGAGGGTGTTGAAACCTTTTGAACTAGTTCTGGCGGGGATCAATCACTGCCAAAGTAGTAAGAAGTTGACGGGGACGTACGGTCCCCGTATGAATTTATTTGATGTGGCGGGAGGTACCCCTTGTTAGACAACTTCTAGAAGATTTTCGCATCCATTGAAACCTTCTAGACGAGTTCTGGCAGAGATCAATCACTACCAAAGTAGGAAGAATTTGACGGGGACATACTGTCCCCGTATACATGCATTGAATGTGGCAGGGGGTCCCCCCCCACGCCAAACAACTTCCAGAAGATTTTCGAGGGTGTTGAAACCTTCTCGAGATTTCTTGGCAGTAGGTACCCCCCGTCGCATAAAGCAGAACGGCTCTTTGACACCTTCATGCACGTTGAAGTTCAGTTAGCCATGGCGCACTATAACCCAAATTCTAATAATTGAAGGCCCAAAAAATCAATAAAGATGACTTGCTAAGCAGCCAAATGAATGATTTTTTTAAGTTGATTGGGAAGCAACGGTTTTTAAGTGTATGAAGACACTTCTTTAATCAAGGATGTGGGATAGAGGATAAACTCCTGTAATCAGCCTTCTTTTCATGCATGGAGAGAAGCAATTAGGAGGGACGACCATTATAGGTAGGGAGGAAGATGAGAGGGACGCTCACAACCTTCTTGCCGCCGGTGAGAACTTCATGCCCGTCGAGCACAGTGAAGAGGATATGAAAGGGTTTTTTCCTTTTCTTTATTGATTGGGGTATTTCATAAGAATAGTATGGGGGTACTAAGTAATAAAATACCCACATATTTCTTTTTTAGGGGGGAAATAGCCACGTTCTTTGGCCAATTTTGAACTACCTTAATCCATCTTGGGCGAGTGGTACAGTCCACATAATCCTTGGGTATGTGGGGTTCCGCGCCAATGTGGAATGCTATATAAGTAAACTGGTCGTCCTACCACTTGACCATTTGTATACGTATAGGTTATATATAATTAGGAATTTCAGTTTTTGTATCACTCACTATGTTGTCCCGACTTAATGCAACCATGTATGGGACCAAAACATTACCAGTGTTTTGAAGCCATCAAATTTAGTAAACTTCATCATCTACTCACTTCATTCGTTACTTTTTTTCATTGTCTTCTATATTTACAAAAGAAGTATCTTTTGCTTTATCTATTTCCTCTTCCTCTTTCTCTTCTTCTTCTTTTCCTATAAAATCAAAAGAAGAATCATTCAGCTCTTATTCTACTTCTTCTTCCTCCTCTTCGTCTCTTCCTACAGAATCAAAAGAAGAATTATCTGTCTCTCATTCTATTTCATCATCTCTTTCATCATTAATTTCCTCATATTGAGAGAAATATTGAATTTTAATGTCAGCTCTATGTAACCAACCATTCAACACTTACATTTAGACAAAATATGTTAAATCTTTCATCCGTAAAAATTGTCATATCAAAAGTAACTTATCCAATATTATGTGAATATGTTTTACCTCATCATCTTTTATTCTTCCAAGATTAATTTTTCTAATTATCTTATTTATTTGTGATAATCTTCAATTTACAATACGGGGTACGCAATCAACCTCTTGCTCCTCATCTTTTGGGACTGTTTTCACCTTTTCTTAAATTATAGTCATATGTCCACAACACCAATGCTGTAAAAATATATTATCAATGCAATTAGTTTTTCATATAAATAATCATACATAAATACATATTTCAAAATAATAGAATTTTCTTACCATTAATGATATTTGACATCCTCCAATGTTTTTCTTGGTTTTAAAATTTGTTAATATGGAAGAAAATAATTTGTTTGCAATTATCATTGGCCATTTGTAATTAGTTATATCATCAATGTTTTCAATGACTCTTATATATAACCTATTCACTTGAGTTCCCTTTGTAGGAAAAAAAGTATTAACTAATATATACAAACAAATAAGCCGAACTATGTCCTCCTTTTCTTGTTGACTTAACCGAATAAGTTTTCTCGAAGAACATCAGCAATTATTTTTACTGTTAGAGAATGTTTCCTATATATGTCTTCTAGGAAAACCCTTTGTACAAATAATGTGTTAAGTTTTCCTTTACTATCTATGTTAAAGAGTTTACCCCTTCCCATTGGAATTCTAAACATAATGGACATATCATGTTCTTTGAATTCAAGCAATTTTCTTCCTTTTTTTTTGTAATCTGAAATGTGTCAATTTTTTTTTTTCAAATTTGGGCAAATTGTTTGCAATCACTAGCTATAATTTTTTCATATAACAAAGCTCTAACAATTCCCTAGAAAGGGGTTATTCTTAACAACTTCATTCTTTCATTATCGAAACAACCATTAGTTTCTTCTAAAACATTGCACAACACTTGTATATCGCTTTTAAATTGCATCATGACTGTAATCAAAGACACGAATTCAATATAAGTTTATAAATAAAATAGTAGAATAGAATTAACAATCTAACCATCAAAATTAATCAATTCAATCGTGAAAAAAGTACAAGCACTAATAGCAACTAGTAAGTTAATATCTAATCACAGCACAACATGATCATGCTACCCCATTGATAATTTGTGATTTAAAGAACCCGGAATTGTTAGATAACATGATCATGATGCCCTTCTTGTATAGCTCTATTTGGATAAATCTCGAACTCCAGAGCATAAACAACACAAAAAAATAGTAGCTAGTAAGTCAATGATTTAATCCTCTCAATAAATCAAGTTAAAATTTTTGAAAATATTGTAGGACAGCATGATCATTATGTCATATGAAAACTAATTATGAATATGAAATTGTAGGGTGGCATGATCATGTTGCCTTGTGAAAGCCAGTTATAAATATGAAATTACAAGGCAACATGATCATGCTATCCTGAGAATGCCAGTTATGAATATGAAATTGCAGGGTAGCATGATCATATTGCACCAGTTATATAGCTCTATTTCGGATAAATCTCAAACTCGAGAACAGAAACCACTAAACAATAACATCCAAAACTCCATATAATAACTGCCACGACACAACAAAAAAAATATAATATTGTATAACAAGCATTTGATGCAATCATAATGAGAAAACTACACAAACAAACCACCAAATCTAGTAGAAAATCAAGCCGATTCGAAATCAACCATATATGAAAACATTCTCCAAAAGCAAAAGAGATAGACAAAAAGATAGGAAAACAATAGAAAACATTCCTTAAAAGCAAACGAGAGAGACAGAGAGATATGAAAACAACAATTCGTCGATAATAAAAAATATAAAAAAAAACAAAGACATACATTAGCATTCCCCTAATGAAAAAGAGAGAAATACCTCTCCATTGTAATGTAGTAATGGAAGAAATATGCAAAAATCTCTTTGACGTACTTGGCAGATTATGAATACAGGGCAACAACTACAGGGCAACTATCAAATAGTGGCAATGAAATGTGAAGAAGAAATATACGAGATAAAAGATGGGAGAATCGCTAGAGGATGGAAGAGAGAATTGCCGAAAGACGGAGAAGAGAATCACTGAAAGACAGAGAAGAGAATGGCTGGAGGATGGAAGAGAAAATGGTCGGAGGATAGAGGTGCAAATCGCTGCAGGAAGGAGGAGAAAGTATAGACGGTTTGATTTGAAATCGACCGAGGATGAGAATGGCTTGGCTTTACGAATGGTGAAATTTTTTGTCTTTTGTAGGTTTTGGACACAGTAAATTTTCTGTCTTCGTATGTCAATGTCCCTTAAAATTATGAGTAAAACGGGTACTGACGAGATGAGGACTCCTTTTATGCAAGTACAATAGTTTTTTTACTACAATAGAACTCATGATGAGTGATGTGTCCCTCTAAAACTTCGTAATGAGACGGAATAATTAGCATTCATACGGAGAATGATAAGCCCAAATGCCGCACAATCAAACAAATTGATCTTTTAGAAGAATAAAGTATTTGGGCCTGCTGGAGATAAAAGCATCATTCGATAAAAATTTCTTTGTCATTTGCACGAATAAGAACTCTTTAGAAGAGATAGGATTATCTCATAATTAATTAAGCGGCATATGTTTTACTTGCTTACGTCTCCTAACTCTCTATATATCTAACCGCACCATCAAGAAGATATGTAAATACTCGCATAAGCCCAGAGTGCCTAGAGAGTTGCGAAAAGCGAGAGAAGAGAAAGTTCAGATATGGCCAAGTACGGGTTTTACGTGCTGGGATGCCTTGTGCTGCTTTGTTCTCAGGTACTACCTAATGCACGGGCTCAGCTGTTCGCCTGTGAACAAGCGGTGACTGAGATTCTTCCATGCATGGGCTACCTAGAGTCTGGTGGGGTTCCATCTTTATCCTGCTGCAATGGTGTCAAGGAGCTCAACACCACTGCAAGCACTACGGCCCTTCGTCAGGTTGCCTGTACGTGCTTGCAATCTGCGGCATCTCATTTTCCAGGCATTAACTATTACTATGCTGGCCAACTTCCGGCAGTATGTGGCGTCAACCTCTCCTTCAATATTACCCAGAATATGAATTGTTCTAGGTATACTTGTTACCTTGCTTTTATGATCTTACTATCAAGTTCTTTGTGATGATCTTCTGTTTGTTTTAAGTATTCTTACGAATTGTGGAGTAGTGATTTGTGTTTGATAATTTACTGACTCGTGTGTTCGGCTTTCTTGCAGTGTTCCATGAGGTGGAGAAGATTTTAATGCGAAATTTGGATTAGGTTTTCAATTTCATGAAGGATCGAGTACTACAAGTAGATGATGTTTTTTTTTGTTTGCTAATTAGGAGTAGATGATGGTTTGATGCTCTTGCTTTTAGCCGTAAATTATGATGATTGTTAAGTGTTTTAATTATTCAAGATTGGTATTTGGAATTTAGTTTAATTACTTCATCTCTCTCTAATTTGTTATGGCAACCGAACTATGTCTTTTTTAATTAGTTGACATGGGTAATAGAACCAAATAAGGGCAAGTAAGAACATTAGGGTTGATGATGAATTACGAGGATCCTTTGTGCTCTGATATTTTTTATTTTATAATTACCAGGTTGAGATTGTAAACGTAATCTCATCAGTCATTATCCTGCAAAATATGTTAGGACAAAGGCACAATCCTTAATGCCTCCGTTCTGCGTGGTCTATACGGAGTGTACAAAACGAAAGGTCCCTGCTAATGAGGCAATTTCTCTTCCTAATTTATCTGAGTTTCTAGTGCCAACTTGCAGCGTTAGGACTCCAAGCTCCAACACATTTTTAATCTTATTTTATGCGTACGGAGGAAGGTTTTGGATATTTGTACAGAATGGCTTCAGACTCAACTTTAAAACTAATATATCATGAACTATATGCTGTACGTGAAGCAGCCTATCTTAAGGTCTTTAGTAACACCACCTTCCCGTGCTAAATGTGGATTTCCTTTCGTTCAACATTAAAGTGAATTGTGTGATCGACCCTAAATGAAGTGGATTAATTGTGTAATTGGAGTGCCACAGAGCAGTACCAATGCTAACAAATCCTCATTTATGGACTTGAGGAGCCTGCCACCAATGCCTCTATTAGGAGGAGCCTCCGGCTTAAATATCCTACCGGTGTTGCCCATGGCTATAGATGGATAAGTGATGAAAAAGTGTTTGCTTCTTTCTTTAGTTCGATGAAACTGGTAGGTCGTGTTGGTTCTAATAAGGTATGGATTTGGCCAAATTTGGGCTACCTTAGTCCAGCTTGGGCGAGCCGGTTGGGTCTACATGATCCGTGGGTATGTGGGGTTGCGCGTCCACAATCCAATGTGGCATGGTATATAAGTAAACTGGTCCTACCACTTGAGCATTTGTATACATATATTATACTAAGTAGTAGTTATATATAATTAGAAATATAATTTTTTGTATCACACGCTATGTTGGCCCGACTTAATGTAACTGGTTTTAGGACCAAAACACTACTTGTGTTTGGGACCAAAACATTACCTGTGTTTTGAAGCTATTAAATTTGGTAAACTTCATCATCTACTAACTTTGTATATTACTTTTCTTCACTGTCTTCTATATTTACAAAAGAATTATCTTCTTCTTCTTCTTCTTCTTCTTCTTCCTATAAAATTAAAAGAAGAATCATTCAGCTCTTATTCTTCTTCCTCTCCTTCTCTTCCTACAAAATCACTGGAAGAATCATTTATCTCTCCTTTCATTTCATCATGTGTTTCATCATTATCTTCCTCTTCATATTCTTCATATTGAGAGAAAAATTAAATTTTAAGTAAAAATTATCATGTCAAAAATAACTTATTCAATGTCATGTCAATGTTTTTTACCTCATGATATTGTATTCTTCCAATATCAATTTTGGCAATTATCTTATTTATTTGTCATAGTTTCCAATTTACAATACGGGGTACGCAATCAACCTCTTGTTCCTCATCTTTTGGAATTGTTTTCACCTTTTCTTAAATAATAGTCGTATGCCCACAACACCAATATTGTAAAAATATATTATTAATGTAATTAGTTTCTCATACAAATAATAACACATAAATAAAAATTTCAAAATTATAGATTTTTCTTACCATTAATGCTCTTTGACATCCTCCAATGTTTTTCTTGGCTTTAAAATTTGTTAGTATAGAAGAAATCAGTTTGTTTGTAATTATAGCTATCCATTTGTAATTAGCTATATCATTAATGTCTTCAATGACTCTTATATATGACCTATTCACTTGAGTTCTTCTTGTAGAAAAAAAATTATAATTAATATGTACAAACATATGAGCTGAACTGAGTTCTCCTTTTTTTATTGACTTAACTAAATAAGTTTTTTCGAAGAACATCACCGACTATTTTTATTGTCAAAGAATCTTTTCTATACATGTCTACTGGGAAAACCCTTTGTACAAATTATGTGGTGTGTTTTACATTACTATGTAAAGAGTTTACCCCTTCCCATTGGAATTCCAAATATAACGGACACATCAAGTTTTGTGAGTTCAAGCAATATTCTTCCTATATTGAGTTTTCTTTTTGTAATATGAAATGTATCTAATGTTTTTTTCAAAATTTGATCAAATTTTTTACGATCACAAGCTGTAATTTTTTCATATAAAAAAGCTCTAACAATTCCCAAGAAAGGGGTTCCTCTTAACAACACTATTCTTTCATTATTAAAACAACCACTAGTTTCTTCCAAAACAGTACTCCACAATGCTTGTAGCTTGCTTTTAAATTGCACCGTGATTGTACTCAAAGACACAAATTTAATATAAGTTTATAAATAAAATAGTAGAAAAGAAATAACAATTAGATCACCAAAATTAATCAATTCAATCTTCGAAAAAGTACAAGCACTAATCCTCTTTTGAAAGAAAGTAAAATCAATAACAAACATCAATTACACTCAAAGACAACAACTTTTGCCTCTAAACAAGTTTACTTTGAATATAATACTAAGGGGAGTTATATAAATCATGTCACCTATCACGCCCCAGCAATGCGCGACCCGAGCTGAACCCGGTCCAAAGGCCGGTCAAGCGCGCGGGGGCGACGAAGGAAGATTGAGAAACGATCTAGTGAAAGACTTCACCCTAACCACGGGCGATTAACAGAAATACGGAGTACGCACAATCCTTTAAGCAAGAGTAAATAAAAAGGGAAGAAAAGTGTTGCTTATCACAAAGTAAACAACTAATCTCAAACGCATATGCTTAGTTAACTAAAGCCCACACTGGCTCAAAACAAGTCATAAGCATCACAAGTGTAAAATGTAACATAAATCCAAAACAAAGAACCATACACAAAGGTTCTAACATAAAGCATAAAACCCGAAGAAAATAAGTCACACAACGATCTCCATGATCACATATAAGTCATCTCCGCCCTTTCCTCAAAGAGGAGATCCTGTCCGTCTACGTGTCGCACCACGCAGCCCCAAATCAAAACACAAGAAAGAGGGGTGAGTTTAACAAACTCAGCAATGGTTTTTAATATCACTAGCAACATTGAAAATACAATAGCATAGCAATATAGTCATTTACATCAAAGATTTACATGATGCATCATTTTCTGATCACACATACATATCACCTAACACTGCATCATGGTGCATAATCAACCTGCATGGATGTATCTCTAACATACATATTCCCACATGCATTATATCAAAATCAACCTACATGGATGTATCTCTAACATACATATTCTCACATGCATCATATCATAATCAACCTGCATGGATGTATCTCTAACATACATATTCCCACATGCATTATATCATAATCAACCTGCATAGATGTATCTCTAACATACATATTCCCACATGCATTATATCATAATCAACCTGCATGAATGTATCTCTAACATACATATTCCCACATACATTATATCATAACAACCTTCATCAAGGAGTAATCACAAATTTAGTGTCACACAGACGGGAACATAGACAAGGCCATGAAGGCGTGTCATGGTCCAAAATTCTACACAAGAATTAAAGAAAGTTCGGGGTTGTCAATCCCTAATGTTGTTCGCCCTGGACGATCCTAGCTAAGGATGTCTCATTCTCACACAGAGAATCTAGAGCAGGGGTGTTCGCCCAGGGACATCTCCTGCGGAGGGAAGAGCCCGAGTTCTCACACAGAGAACCCTAGAACACGTGGTAGCGGGGTGCACACGACATACCACACTGGATTCTCAGGGTCCAGATGACACTCATAATAACATTCTCACAATCCACAAGACAAGTACACAACTCGTACCCACATAGTCCCATTTAATTAGACACAACCCAGGGAGTGCACTCGTTCCACACAGGAACTCAAATCAAAATATGTCCTTTCGGACCAATCAACTTACGATTAATCCACGACCGATCAATCGGGCACACAATTTTACCACATTGCATCCAATTGGTCAAATTTGATTAACCTCGATGAAGCCTCAATTTGAAATCCATTCTCATGATGCATGCAGCATAGTACATACGTAGGCAAGACATACATGAATCCTAATCCATGATAAATGCTCTCATCAGCCCCCAATGCATCATTCATAATCACAATATTAATCTTCAACATCATCATTTAACCCCCACATGTGTGTATGCGACTAGTAGAAGTACTTCACTCAATGCATTTCAACATGCTTGAAATTAACTTACTACTACACTACACATGTGAATTTCCATCTAAACATGAATTCCAGCGGAAATCATAGAAGGAGACTCGTTGAAATCGTATCCCAATTCAAATCTCAACCACAAAGGCTAAACACATATAAGATCGTTCATTTCATCCTTGAGTCATGACATTCACCAACATTTACACCTCAACTAACCACATTCTATCATGACAAATCAGTCCAATAATAGGTTGTAGTCCTACTGAAAATATGTTTAACCAAAGGGAATCAACCATTCATAATTTCAAGATGACAATTTCAACATCATGCCACAAAACATAAGTCATTCCACAAATTTTTAAGCATATATCTCAATTTCATAACCTCAATAGCATGCCTTTCAAGTAGCAAACATGGCTTAAAACACACTACATTCATATGAAATTGGCAAGCTTAAGTGGAATCATCAAAATAAACATCATGCATTAGAACACCAATCTGCTGTGTAGCCGTTCGAATGCCCTTCAAGCCGTTTGATTTGTTAAACGTAAAAATTTAAAATTCACAGTTTGACCGTTCGAACGCCTAGCAGGCCGTTCGATCGGCTAAACTAGAAAATTGTCGTTCCGACAGTGTTGCCGTTTGAACGCCCAGAAGAGCCGTTCGAATGCCAACAAGGCAGAACTGAATCATCTTCTTCCTTTCGCAAATTCAAACAAAAACACCATTGATAACACTTCATATTCACATCTAACACCCTAATCATCATCAAAAGTCCTTCTTGACTTCCAGAATGTTAAACCATATCATAATAATGCAAAACCCTAAGAAATCGGGATTAAATATTTTCATTTTCTAATCATGTCATTAACACACCAATTTAAGCAACTCCATTCGAAATAAGCCAAAAATCAAGAATTTTACCATGGATAAACTGAGATTTCAAAGACCCATTACCTTAGCACTTGATTAAGCTCAGATTGGAGAGTCACCCTTCTTGAAAACCTTAAAAACACATTGAGTTTGAATTAAGCTCCATTAAAAATCGATTTACCAAAAAAAATCCCTAATTAAAACTTAGATCTAGGGCTTATTGATTATAAAAATTGAATTTTAAAAGCTAGGGTTTGTAGTAAAACATAAATCAATAGTTTTTGATGTCCAAAAACGAATTGAAACAAGGGAAAAGTGGTAGATTTGGAAAAGATTAAGAAGAAACTAGGGTTTAGTGCTTAATTGGAGTAGGCTTACCTTAATCGGCTTTTTAATTCGGGCCTAATTGGGGATTAGGCCAAACCTCTCTCCTCAGCCAATTCCCAAAAATGAAAATAGCTCAGGTTTGCCCTTTTATAGTAAGGGTTGGGGTATGTATGGGTAAGTTATGAGGTGTAAATAGAAAAAGTAGGCTAAAAATAGGTATTTTACAAATTTAAGCACTAATTAAGCCTAAGAAAATTCTAAAAATTTTTGTATAACCTTAGGTAGATGTCTGGATCCATTTGACCCAAAAATCGAAATTTCAACGGTGGGGGCCACAGGGGTCATGCCAAAACCCTAATTTTTGGAAAAATAGTAAAAATTTTAAAAAATCCCAAAAATTCACATTTATTTTAAAATCACTTAAAACCACTAATCTAAAGATTGATTTTGATTAAAACCATCACAAACACTATTTATTCAAGAAATCACCGAATAGATCAGAAAACGTATTAATCTCACGATAACCAATAATTAAAGAAAACCAAAAACTAGTTTAGAGATGAGGGTCCTTACATCACCTATATGTAAGCCAATTATTTATATTAAATTGCAAGACAACATGATCATGCTTCCCTTTTGATAATATGTGATATAAAGAGCCAGGAATTGTGGGACAACATGATTATGTTTCCCTTCTTATATAGTTCTATTTAGGATAAATCTCAAACTGATGAGTAGAAACAACACAACAACAAAATAGCAGATAGTAAGTTAATGATTTAATCCTCTCAATAAATCCAGTTGAAAATTTTAAAAATATTACAAGACAGCATGATCATGCTGCCCTACTAAAAGTCTAAAACCAGTTATGAATATAAAATTGCTAGGCAACATGATCATGTTGCCCTGTGAAAGCATATAAATATGAAATTGTAAGGCAGCATGTTCATGCTATCCCAAGAATGACAATTATGAATATGAAATTGCAAGTTAGCATAATCATGTTGCACATGTTATATAGCTCTATTTCGGATAAATTTAAAACTCAAGAGTAGAAATGACTAAAAAATAGCATCTAAAACATCGTATAATAACAACCATATCACAAACAAAAAATATATATAATATTGTATAACAAGCATTTTATGCAATCATAATAAAAAAAAACTACAACACAAACAAACCACCAGATCTAGTTGAAAGTCAAGGAGATTCGAAATCGACCAGATATGAAAACATTCCCCAAAAGCAAAAGCGAAAGACTGAGAGATTTAAAAATAGTAGAAAACATTCCTTAAAAGAAAAAGACAAAGACAAAGAGAGATGAAAATAGCATAATTGTTCAGAATAATAAAAATAAAAAAACAACAAAGACATATGTTATCATTCCCCTAAAGCAAAAGAGAAAGACCTCTCCATTGTAATAGAATAATGGAAGAAATGCACAAAAATCTATGTGACATACTTAGTAGATTATGAATAGCAATGAGAGATTACCTCGGAAGAAACATGTTGTGAAGAAACTAATAATGGATTGTCGGGCAACGACTACAGGACAGGTATCGAACAATGGCAATGGAACGTGGAGAAGAAATACACAAGAGGAAAGATGAGAGAATTGCTTGAGGACAGAGGAGCAAATCATCGAAGGATAGAGGAGCAAATCGTTGCAGGAAGGAGGTGAAAACGTGGATGGTTTGATTCGAAATCGATAAAGGATGAGAGTGACTAGGCTTAACAAAGAGTGGATACTTTTGTCTTTCTCAACCACAATTGACATTAATGACTCTTTATGATAATTAAAGTGGTTGTTGTGGTTTTTTAGATTTAGTTAATTTCTTTTGTCCACTACAACATTTATAGGCTTTTGCCACAAATTATTTTGACACAAAAACTATATATTTCATCCCAAAAACCCTTTTGTGACAAATACAAGTTCATCCTAAAGTTGTTGCTAAAGGTTCATCTCAAAAGGGTAATTTCCATGAAACAACTTTCGTCCCAAATGGTTATGCATTTGCAATAAAAATATTCATTGCTAAAGAATATTTTTTCATTGAAAAATAATTACCAAAAAATAATATGATTTCTTTTGTGACAAAATGTTTTTGAAAAAAATATATATATTTTTAATTTGCAACGAAATGGATTTGCTGCAAAAACTTTTTTTTCCAAATTACAAAAGTGTTATTTGCAACAAAACAAATTCATCACAAAATGAGAGAATATATTTGCTATGAATAATTATTGTCACAAATTATTTTTACAATAAATTGTATCAAGTGATTGGGACAAATAATGTTATGGCAAAAGTGTATGCATGACTATTTGGGACAAGATAATTTCGATGCAAAAAAATTTGAAATGAAAAAATAAATAAATACATAATTAATATCTTCACGAATTTCCCATCAAAGAGTAACTAGTCTGCAACAACCCCCTTGGGCCTTCACCATGCTTTGCCTAGTCCCCCACTCAGGCCTTTGCGGCGCCCTAGCCTCCACCCTACTCTGGCCCAGAAGCCCCACTGCCCCCTCTCTAGCCTACTCTGGCACTCTCGCCCCTGCCTTGACCCACTGCCCCTAGAGGCAGGAAGAGAAGTCTACTCAATCGCAGACTATTAAAGAAAAAGAATACATTTCAGTTAATAAAAGGGAGCAATAATATCTTAGTTGGATATAAATAAGAGTGGAAAGACATTAAATTCATCATAACCTTAGTAATATGCCAAAAGAATACAACTTTCAGAGAGTTCATAAGGTGGAATTTATATTGATAAACCCCTAAAAAATAGAGGTTTTGAGCAGACTGAACATTCCTATTTCAGTACAACTACAAAGAAATTTTGGCTGTAGAATGTTGCACCTAAAAGTGCATTCTTTAATGAAAGGAAAAGGGGCTTCCCTCTACCAAACAGGGTTTGGGTCCGTCCTTAGACCCTAACTTTATCCTGTGAGAAAAGTCGTTGGAGATGTGGACTCCTTTTATGCAAGTACAATAATTTTTTTACTACAATAGAACTCATGATAAGTGATGTGTCCGTCTAAAACCTCGTAATGAGATGGAATAATTAGCATTCATACGGAGAAGGATAAGCCCAAATGCAGCACAATCAAACAAATTGATCTCTTAGAAGCATAAAGTATTTAGGACTGCTAGAGATAAAGGATCATTCGTTGGAAATTTTTTTATGTGATTTGCAGGAATTAGAACTCCTTAGAAAAGATAGGATAAACTCATAATTAATCAAGCGGCAAATGTTTTACTTGCTTACGACTCCTAACTCTCTATATATCTAACCGCACCATCAAGAAGATATGTAAATACTCGCATAAGCCCAGAGTGCTTAGAGAGTTGCGGAAAGCGAGAGAAGAGAAAGTTCAGATATGGCCAAGTACGGGTTTTACGTGCTGGCATGCCTTGTGCTGCTTTGTTCTCAGGTACTACCTAATGCACGGGCTCAGCTGTTCGCCTGTGAACAAGCGGTGACTGAGATTCTTCCATGCATGGGCTACCTAGAGTCTGGTGGGGTTCCATCCTTATCCTGCTGCAATGGTGTCAAGGAGCTCAACACCACTGCAAGCACTACGGCCCTTCGTCAGGTTGCCTGTACGTGCTTGCAATCTGCGGCATCTCATTTTCCAGGCATTAACTATTACTATGCTGGCCAACTTCCGGCAGTATGTGGCGTCAACCTCTCCTTCAATATTACCCAGAATATGAATTGTTCTAGGTATACTTGTTACCTTGCTTTTATGATCTTACTATCAAGTTCTTTGTGATGATCTTCTGTTTGTTTTAAGTATTCTTACGAATTGTGGAGTAGTGATTTGTGTTTGATAATTTACTGACTCGTGTGTTCGGCTTTCTTGCAGTGTTCCATGAGGTGGAGAAGATTTTAATGCGAAATTCGGATTAGGTTTTCAATTTCATGAAGGATCGAGTACTACAAGTAGATGATGTTTGTTTTTTTGGTTTGCTAATTAGGATTAGATGAAGGTTTGATGCTCTTGCTTTTAGACGTAAAGTATGACGTTTGTTAAGTGTTTTAATTCACGATTGGTATTTGGAATTTAGTTTAATTACTTCATCTCTCTCTCTCTAATTTGATATGGCAACCGAACTATGTCTTTTTTTATTAGTTCACATGTCTAATACAATCAAATAAGGGCAAGTAAGAACATTAGGGTTGATGATGAGATTTTTTATTTTATAATTACTAGGTTGAGATTGTAAACGCAATCTTATCAGTCATTATCCTGCATAAATATGCTTGGGCTCAGCCACAAAGGCACAATCCTTAATGCCTCCGTTCTGCCGTGGACTATACGTAGTGTACAAAACGAAAGGTCCATGCTAATGAGGCAACTTCTCTTCTCCTAATATAGAGTTTCTAATGCCAACTTGCAGCGTTAGGATTCCAAGCTCCAACACATTTTTAATCTTATTTTATGCGTATGGAGGAAGGTTGTGGAGATATGTACATAATGGCTTCAGACTCAAAACTTTAAAATGTATCATGCACTATATGCTGTACGTGAAGCAGCCTATATTACGGTCTTTAGTAACACCACCTTCCCGTGCAAAATGTGGATTTCCTTTCGTTCAACATTAAAGTGAATTGTGTCATCGACCCCAAATGAGGTGGATTAATTGTGTAATATGAGTACCACAGAGCAGTTCCAATGCTAGCAAATCCTCATTTATGGACTTTAGTGGCTAGCCAGCCAGCCAGCAATACCTCCATTAGGAGGAGCCTCCGGCAAAAATATCCTTATAGGTGTTGCCCATGGATATAGATGAATAAGTAATGGCTGGTATTCTTTATGCAGATCAATGAAAGTAGTAGGTCGTGTTGGTTCTAATTAAGGTATGGATTCGGCCAATTTTGAACTACCTTAGTCCAGCTTGGGCGAGCCGGTGGGGTCGACATGATCCTTGGTTATGTGGGGTTGCGCAACCACAATTAATCCAATGTGGCATGGTATGCTAGTAAACTGGTCCTACCGCTTGAGCATTTGTATAAACATATTATATTGTAGTTATATATTATTAGGAATTTGATTTTCTGTATCACTCACAATGTTGGCCCGGCTTAATGTAACTGTGTGGGACCGTTGTAGATGAGTAAAGGTGGGCTAGCCAGGTGGAATGCGCTAGGTGTTCGTGAGTCTATTGAGGGCAAATTGGGTCTGGATGGCTCAAGCACATTATGATAACTTAGGAGAGGAGAGGCTTAGTAGAAATAAAGCAGTAAGAGCACATAATCCCCACTAACTCCTCTCTCTAAAAAAAAGTGTCCGTTCATTGAAAAAGAGGGGATCATCCCCTTCACCTACATCTCCTCTCTCACCAATCTTCATCTATTACTTTCTCTCATTCACATTACAGCCTTTGGATCTATACCAACCTTGCATAGGGTGCATGCATGTTGAAAGGTTGTTTCTCCATATACATATTGCCATACGTAAAAGTGTTGGCTTATTTTGATGATCAAAAGTCAAAAGATGTATATTTTGAGTTATATATTTGTTTGATTAGTCCTCAAGATCATATGATGAGGAATGGGTAGAATATGAACTCGTATTGTTTTACTAGGTAGAGCACACACATTGTAAGGACCCTCATCTTTAAACCGGTTTTGGTTTTCTTTAATTATAAGTTATCATGAGGTTTACATGTTTTCTGATCTTATTCGGTGATTTTGTGAAATAAATAGTATTTATGATGGTTTTAACCAAAATTAACTTCAATATTAGTGGTTTTAAGTGATTTTAAACCAAATGTGAATTTTTGGGATTTTTCAGAATTTTTACTATTTTCCCAAAAATTAGGGTTTTGGCGGGACCCTGTGGGCCCCACCGTCAAAAATTTTATTTTTGTGTCAAATGAACCTAGACATATACTTAAGGTCCTACAAAAAATTTTAGAATTTTATTAGGCTTAAATTGTGCTTAAATTTGCAAAATACCCACTTTTAGCCTACTTTTCATATTTACACCCCAAAACTTACCTATGCCTACCCCAACCCTTACTATAAAAGGGCAAACCAGAGCCATTTCCATTTTTGGGAATAGGCTAAGGAAGGAGGGCTGGCCTAATCCCCACTTAGGCCCGAATTAGAAGCCGATTAAGGTAAGCTTGCTCTAATTAAGCACTAATCCATGGCTTTTCTCTTAATTTCTTCCAAATCTACCATTTTCCCCTTGATTCAATTCGTTTTTGACCATCAAAAGCTACTGATTTGTGTTTTACTACAAACCCTAACATTCAAAATTCGATTTTTACTACCAACAAGCCCTAGATCTAAGGTTTAATTAGGGATTTCTTGGGTAAATCGATTTCTATTAGAGTTTAATTCAAGCTCATTGTGTTTTCAAGGATTTCAAGAAGGGTGACTCTTCAATCCGAGCTTAATCAAGTGCTGAGGTAATGGGTCTTCGAAATCTCTGTTTATCCATGGTAAAACTCTTCATTTTTGGCTTATTTCGAAATGGTTTTGCTTGATTTAGTGTGTTAATGGTAAGATTAGAAAATGGAATTATTTAATCCCGATTTCTTAGGGTTTTGCATTATTATGGTATGGTTTGATATTCTGGAAGTCAAGGAGGACTTTTGATAATGATTAGGGTGTTAGATGTGGATTTGAAGTGTTATCTATGGTGTTTCGGTTTGATTTTGCGAAAGGAAGAAGATGACTATTCTGCCGTGTTGGCGATCGATCGGCCTTGCAGGGCGATCGATCGGCTGAACTGTAAATTTTAAATTTTTGCGTGTAACCGATCGAACGGCCTGAAGGGCGATCGATCGGCTACACAGGAAATTGTATGTTGTGTGTATGATGTCTATTTTGATGATTCCACTTTAGCTTGCCAATTTTATATGAATGTGGAGTATTTTAAGCTATGTTAGGCTACTGGAAATGCATGCTATTGAGTTTATGGAGTTGAGATATATGCTTAGAGATGGTGGAATGACTTATGCTTTGTGGCATGATGTTGGAATCGTTATCTTGAAATCATGAATGGTTGTTTCTCTTTGGTTAAGCATATATTTTCAGTAGGACTATAATCATTGTTGGACTGACTTGTCATGATAGTGTAAGGTCCCTGATTTTTCTACAATTTTCTGGGATTTTTCTACCATTTTTCTAGTCATTTTCGGCAGGAAAATGTGACGTTTCAGCGTGTGGGTATTTGTGTTTTTCCCCGTATTTATACCCGTAGAGTCGGGTGTGGGGCTTAGTCGCGGGCCACGGGCCTCGCTGCGCGCTTACGGCACGAATTTTGGAGGTTCGACGCGTAACCAGTGGGTTAACGCGCATTGGGGACGTAAGTGGAAAAAAAAAAGGAGAACAGATAAAACATCGGGCTCGCCCGATCCAGATCCGGATTTGGGTGAACGTGCGCCGCCCCCTTTTTCGCTCTTATCCCTGTGCCCGGCCGCCGCCGCCCGCCGGCCGCCGGCAGGCCGCTGGACCGCCGCACCGGCTCCGCCCTGGCAGTGCGACGGCAGGGGAGCCGCCGTCCCGGCCCCCACGGCCGTGCCGCCCCCCCGGTGAGCCCCTTTTTATCTGTTTTGTGTGGTTCCGCCACCGCTGTGAGCCGGCGAGGGCCGGCCGGCCGCCCATGGTTCCGCCATGGGCCGGCGACGGTGGGAGGCCACTCCCCCCGGCCCCGGACGGCCTCAGCTCCGCCGTCCCGCTCCCTCTCTCTGCTGCCCTGTTTTCCGCCCCACTGGTTCACGCCGTTTCGCCGCCGCCACGGGCCGGTACGGCCCAACCGGCCGGCCACGGCTTCGCCCTGGGCCGGCGACAGCGAGGAGCCCCTCCTCCCGGCCCGGTGGGCCTCGGCACCGCCGCCCCATCCTCTTCCTCCCTCTATGCACTGTTCTGCCGACGGACTGTTTTGGGCAAACAGTGGCCGCCGGCGGTGATCTGCGGCCGATTCGGCCTTCCCCCAGCCCCGCCTTGCTCCGGCGAAGGCAGTGGACTACACCAACGTGCCCGATTCAGCCGCCGCCCCCATGGCCGCTCCGCCCTTATGGGTTTTCCCCGGTCGTCCCCTATTTTTGGTCTGCGTCCGTTTTGGACGTGGTGACTGACGTTATCAGTCGGACGCCGGATTTGTTTGGTGGACCTTAGTTCGGCTCCGCCCCAGCCCGGTGATGCCAATGGGCCACCCCTCTGGGTCTTGTTCAGCCTTGCGGCCCGTAGCCGCAGCTAGTCCACCTTACCGGCATGTGTGCCGTTGACCCTTCTTGCCCATTTTACGCCGTCGGTACCGGACGGCCTCGGGCAAGAATTTGTATGTCTTACCTTGACAAAAGGTGGACGAGTTCACCTGCTCAGGCCTTGGCCAGTGACGGCCTCGTGGCCTTTGCTCGACCGTGAACCCTCCCCTTGCTCTCTGTCGTGCGAGATGCACAGCTGCCCGCACCATGGGTTTTGGTTGTGGGTGGCGATCGGCGATGTCGCCGCTTTGATTGGCCACAGCTAAGGGCCTTAGCCCTGTTGACTTTTGTGGGCCTTGAGTCGTCTCCGTTCAGCCCTCTTCCCCCGCCCTTTGGGCTGCGTGTGCATGTGGCCACGCGTGTACTTCTGGGTTTAGGCGCCGCATTCGTGCCGCCTAACCATCGGTTGGCTTTGCCACCGAGTGGAGTTGACCACTAGAGCCGTCCTCCACCTCTCCTTTGATTCTCGAGCGTTGCCCCACACTCTCCGCCCTTATGTGGGCCTTTGTTGACCAAAATCGTCGCCGTTGGGTGCTGTCCACGGCCGATTTCGACGTCTTGTGGCCGGCTGTGCACGTTTTAGCCACCGGCCGATCTTTAGAGTGTACACCCTTGACTTCGGGTTGCACCGCCACTTAGGTTGGCACGATATTTCTCTCGGCCGCCCTAGGGTGCCGCCGTGGATCGCGGGTTTTACCGCATTGAGTTCTGACACTCTGTTTGGCCGTGATAGTTCCGGCGCATCCTAAAATCCTCGGGACAGCAGCTCTCTCAGCCAGGCAACGGTTTTGACCGCCAACTCCGCCGCCGATGCCGCCACCGTCAGGTGCTCGCCATCGAACGTCATGATTACGAGGTAGGGGAGCTTTGAACTCGTAAATTCATGAAGCATGCTTTGAATGAGTAGCAACATGCTAGGATTGTATGATTCCATGCTTGGATGTTAAGTAACGATCCGATTGCATGATGTGCGTGTAAGCATGATTGTATGGTATGATTGATATGCATGAGATGTATGCATGTTTTATGGATGTGGATTATGTATGCGCTGGCGATGGCTAGCAAATATGTCAGTATGCTATGTATGGGTTATGCACGTGCTAGTGATGGCTAGCGTTCATGTTTGAAGTATGTATGAATGTGTGTGTGCATGTGCTAGAGATGACTAGCGTGTGCGTTGGATGTATGCATGTGCTAGTGATGGCTAGCGTGCATGTTTGACGTGTGGATGCATGTGCTAGTGATGGCTAGCGTGCATGTTTGTAAGTTATGTATGTATGGCCGTATGTATATGTTATACGTATGTGTGAGACATACGTATGTATGATGGCTTTTGCCTATGATATGGTTATGTGTAAGAGTATGTGGGCAGATGTATGGGCGATGGACAGTAAGAGGTGACAGAAGCTCTGTCTGAATGTGGATACAGTTGTGTAAGCGTATGACAGAGGATATGAGTATGACGGGCAAGGATTAGAATGGATCAGTTTGGGGTGGATTATATGTTGGGCGTTTGTCAGACAGTAAGAGTGTTCATAATTGTACAAGCATAATGTACAGATTATGAAGTGAAAAGTAAGTATAATAAGTGAGACATAAGTAAGAGGGCGACAACTGGGTTGGCTCTGAGGAGCGTTATTTGAGGATGTCAGTGTAAGAGGATTTGGCCATAAGATGGATGGCGAAGTACGTAAGACTGTAAGGGTTTGTTGTACGATGAGTTTTGTCCATGATGTGGACGGGTAAGTGAAGTATGCTGCCCTAACGAACTTGGGTTTCGGATCGGGCTCAGCTTCGGTTTGACCAGTCAAGGACTGTGAGTTTGTGTGGCATAATTGTACCGCATAATATACTTAATTCAAACTTGAATTATAAGCACAGCTAATGATAGCGTTGTGAGTTTGAGACCTGAGGGTTCAACGGATTAAGTTCCGTGTTTGAGCTGGCCGCTGATGAGTTGGCCGAGCGTTTATCATGTCTTGCCATGGTGTTTATCCTGCGGGATGTTGTCTGTGTGCTATGTAGAGCACCGGACGTCTGATGCTCTGCTGAGAGCGATGTTGTTTCTGATTTGGTCTGCGTGCTGTATAAGCCCAGACGTTTGATGCTCTGTTGAGAGCGAGGTACGTTTCTGAGTTTGGTCTACGTGCTGTATAAGCCCAGACGTTTGATGCTCTGTTGAGAGCGATGTACGTTTCTGACTTTGGTCTGTGTGTTGTGTATGCCCAGACGTTTGATGCTCTGTTGAGAGCGTTGTATGATTTCGCCCAAGAGTGGCACTGTATGTTTCTGCCCAAGTGGCACTGTATGTTTCTGCCCAAGAGTGGCACTGTACGTTTCTGCCCAAGTGGCACTGTATGTTTTCTGCCCAAGAGTGGCAATGGCACTATAAGACCCATTATGGTGGGCGATTCTATGGCACTATAAGACCCATTATGGTGGGCGATTCTATGGCACTATAAGACCCATTATGGTGGGCAACTGTATGACCCCTTATGTGTGAGTGTTTATGTTTGCGCGCTCAGGTAAGTAGTATCATGGATCTACTCTTACCTGTTTGATCCAGTGCCCCATGAGCATTGGTGTGCCTTACCTTCGGAAAAGTCCATGGCGTCTAGTCACTCCCCGGAGGTTAAGGTGTTGCCCCAGTGGCATTCTTTTCCTTTTCGACGCTGGAGCCTATTAGTTGTAATGAGCTTCAGTGGTCGTTGATATGTGTACGATTATGTGTGTGAGTACGACTGTATGTGTATGAGCAGGACTGTAAGTGTATGAGTATGAGCAAGACTGTAAGTGTATGAGTATGAGTAAGACTGTAAGCGTATGAGTATGAGCACGACTGTAAGAGTATGAGTACGATTGTGAGAATATGGTTCTGAGTAAGACAGTAAGTATGATTTTGTGCAGACTGTACGAGTAAGGTCGTACGAGTCTGATTGTACGAGTAAGGTCGTACATGTATGAGTAAGCTGTATGAGTGAGCATACGATTGTACGAGTAAGGTCGTACAAGTATGCGTATGTTGTATGAGTATGCGTACGGTGGTACGAGTAAGTTGTATGACCCTAGATAAGGGTGTTTATGTAAGTTGATTGGATTGTATGATTCTAGCACGATGGTGCCTTTGGTATGATTTTGGCACGATGGTGCCTTCGGTATGTCTGTGGCACGTTGGTGCTTTTGGCATGATCGTATGTGTTTGAGCATGTTATGATTATTATGTTGACTGCTTCATGTTTGTGTTGCATGACGCATGATTTCTGAACTTGTGAGTTCACCGTTTGGGGTTTCCCCTACTGGGTATTTTCCTACTGAGTATGAAAATACTCACCCCACTATTTTTAGCCCCGTTGCACGGGAGGTTTTGCAGGTTATGCGGAGAGCTCCTGGAGATGGACGCTCGTTTCAGCGGTGGATTGATTCTCGTTGACTCAGGTATCAGCTTGACTCTCTGCGAGTTCATTTGTGCCACGATCTCCTGTATTGAGCGAGATGAGACTTTAAGATGTTTTATTCTGGACTTTCGATTGGATCAGTCTGTGGACTGTTATGGGACTTGTACTCAGGGATGCCCGAGAGTGATTTGTATTTAAAAGTCTATGATCATAGCAGAATTTATTCGTACGTGTGTTTTTGGGTAGCGCCTGAGGATATTTGATTTGACAGTACGATGTTTAACCGTATGATGTTTTAAATTATAAACAGGTTTTGATTTTATCGTTTTGACTCCGATTTATGGAAAGAAAAAAAAAATTTCTATGAGTTTTGAGAAAAAGGGATGAAAAATCTCGGGCGTTACAGATAGATTGTGGTTAGTGGTATGTGAATGTTGGCGAATGTCATGACTCAATGATGAAATGAGTGATGTTATATGTGTTTAGCCTTTGTGGTTGAGTTTTGAATTTAGCTATGATTTCAACGATTCTTCTACTATGATTTCCGTTGGAATTCATGTTTAGATAGAAATTCACATGTGTAGTGTGGTAGTGAGTTGATTTTCAAGCATGTTGATATGCATTATGTGAAAGGCTTCTACTAGTTACACACACATGTGGGGGTTAAATGATGATGTTGAAGCTTAATATTGTGATTTTGAATGATGCATTAGGGGCTGATGAGAGCACTTATCATGGATTAGGATTCATATATGCTTTACCCACGTATGTACCATGCTGCATGCATCATGAAAATGGATTTCCAAGTGAGGCTTCATCGTGATTAATCGAATTTGACCGATTGGATGCAATGTGATGGAATTGTGTGCCGGATTGATCGGTCGTGGATTAATCACAAGTTGATTGGTCCGAAAGGACATATTTTGATTTGAAGTTCCTGTGTGGGACGATTTGAAGTTCCTGTGTGGAATGATTTGAAGTTCCTGTGTGGAACGATTTGAAGTTCCTGTGTGGAACGAGTGCACTCCCCGGGTTGAGTCTTGTTAAATGGAAGGATGTGGGGACGAGTTGTGTACTTGTCTTGCGGATATGTGAGAATGTTATTATGTGTGTCATCTGGACCCTGAGAATCCAGTGTGGTATGCCATGTGCACCCTGCTACCACGTGTTCTAGGGTTCTCTGTGTGAGAACTCGGGCTCTTCCCTCCGCAGGAGATGTCCCTGGCCGAACACCCCTGCTCTAGATTCTCTGTGTGAGAATGGAACATCCTTGGCCAGGATCATCCAGGGCGAGCAGTATTAGGGATTGACAACCCCGATCTTTCTTGAATTCTTGTGTAGAAATTTTGGACCATGACACGCCTTCGTAGCCTTGTCTATGCTCCCGTCTGTGTGACATTATTGTGTGGTTACTCCTTGATGGAGGTTGATTGTGATGACATTATGCATGTGGGAATATGTATGTTAGAGATACATCCATGCATGTTGGTGTTGATGTTATGCATGTGGAATATGTATGTTAGAGATACATCCATGCATGTTGATTTTGATGGTATGCATGTGGAATATGTATGTTAGAGATACATCCATGCGGGATTGGTTATGATGTGAATGCATGTGGGAATATGTATGCTAGAGATACATCCATGCAGGTTGAATTATGCATTATGATGCAGTGTTAGGTGATATGAATGTGTGATCAAAAAGTGATGCACCATGTAAATCTTCGATCTGAACGATCTCATTTCTAAGCTATCATATTTTCTACGTTGACAGTGATATTAAAACCATTGCTGAGTGTTAAAACTCACCCCTCTTTTGTGTTTTGATTTGGCGCTGCGTGGTGCGACACGCAGACGGACAGGATTGCCTCTTTGAGGAAAGGTCAGAGGTAGCTTGGGTGTGATGATGGAGATTATTGCGTGACTTACCTTCATTTATTTCATGCTTTATGTTCGAACCTTTGTGTAGGGTTCTTGTTTGGATTTATGTCATATTTTGCAGTTGTGATGCTTATGACTTATTTTGAGCCGGTGTGGGCTTTACTTAACTAAGCTTGTGGGTTTGAGATTGTTGTTTACTTTGTGATAAGCAACACATTTTCTCCTCTTTTATTTACTCTTGCTCAAAGGATTGTGTGCACTCCGTGTTGCTGTTAATCGCCCGTGGTTAGGGTTAAGTCTTCCGCTAGATCATTTCTCAATTTTTACTTCGTCGCCCCCGCGTGCTTGACCGGCCCCTAGACCGGGTTCGGCTCGGGTCGGGCATCGCCGGGGCGTGACACACATGCACATCAACATACATAGGAATGATGAGAATAATTTTATAAGTATGTGAGAGTGAGAGAGAGAGAGAGCAAAAGCTGGAGAAAGATGGGTGAACATTCACAAAGGATTGTGATTTTACTCATCAAAAATCGATCACCTATGATAGACCAATCAATTGGCCTTGAAAATATTTCAAGAGTTTCTCAAGAACATTAAACGATTGAACACTATGGTTTTATTGATAAGATCCCTAACTTTAACCCCGTTTAAGTTCTTTTTTAATTATGTGTAATTATGTGGTTTTACTTCTATTATTGGTTTGACTTGACTTTGGGGTTAAGGGTTAGTAATTATGGTTTAAATAAGATTTAATTTCATTTTTATCAGTTTTAATATCAAATTTAATTCATCTAATTTTTATGGATTATGGGATTTTGTTGTAATTTTTTCTTAAGTAAGGGTATAAACCTTGCCTGGGCCCCACATCTACGATTAGACGTTGTGTGACCCACATGACACTAAATTTCAATTATTTTATATTAGTTTATTTTTAGAATAATTAAAATTATTTTTAACCTAAAAATAATCCTAATTAGACATGTATAACATTTTTACCTTATTTTATAGTCAAATAGTTTATAAACCAAACCTTACTATTTAAGAAAAAACCCTAGCCATTTCCTATTTGGAGAAGGCCTGTGTAAAAGAGAAGGAGAAGCTCTATCCCCATTTTCTAAAAAGGAAAAATAGATTAAGGTGTGTTTTCTAGCCCTAATCACTCATAATCTTATAATTTTGGCCTTAATTCTTCTTATCTTCGTTTCCCCCAAATGGATTCTTTATTTCTTCAATTAAAAATTTTATTTTTAATTTCTACTTAAAACCCTAAATTTGTGATTTTTATTTTTAACCAAAACATATTCTAGATCTACCTATTTTCAAGTTAATTTAAGTGTATTAGTATTTTTTAATTAAGTTTTAACAAAAAATCTAATTTTTGGGTTTGATTTCTTGAGGATTGAAGTTTTTTTTTAGGTCCAAGGACTTCATAGAGGTAAGAGAATTTCATCTTGTGTTGTTTTACCCATTGGATTGCATGCTTAAAGGTTTATGTGGGTTCTTGCTTTATTTTGAACTTTAATGGTGATTTATTAAAAATATGTTATTTATAGCTATTTTCTTGTGATTAAGTATGTGAATGATTAGATCTATCATGTTTTAAAGTTATATTTTGATATCATAATGTTCTACGGCAATTTTAGAATTTATCTTAAATTTTTGAATGTATTCGATTTGAATTTCAAAAAGTTGAAGACAAACCTGAAATTAGTAAAAAAAAAAGTGAACTGTGAGGGGCGTTCAAACGGCCCAACAAGCATTTGATTAGCCGATTGTTCAAATAGCCTATCTGACCAATCGAACGGCCTAGCATTCAAATGGCCCAACACACCATTCAAATTGCCAAATGACAGTTTTGTGCCTTTACCTTTTTTTTAGTATATTTTACCATGTTTTGTTCTCTTCTCATAAATCTAATGTGGTTAAAATGACTTATGATTACCTATAAGTGCTATTATGATTGCATGACCATCTTTGAATTATGACTTTCCTCAAACATGATTTAGGCTACATTTGTTTAATTTTAGTATGATATTCTAAATACTACTTGGCCAAATGGATCCTACAATCGTTAAAATCATGAACAATTGGTGATGATTTATTCACAAACACACAATAATTGTTGAAGGAGGCTAATTCATAAAGGGACCTTAATGATGCTTTATTACCACAATCAAAGAAGATCTAAATTGTGGAGTTCTATTGAAGAAGACGAAAAAAAATTCAAAGGGAGAAACAAAAGGAGGTGTCTTGGTGAATAACAAACTAGAGGAGAAAGATTGAGTTGAAAAGTTGGTTGTTAGAGTCTTGTTAGCTTTTACTTCATAGTGCATTCATCTAGCTAAATGGACAGGTTGACCATCATTTTTTTCCCGATTTGTATTTCCATGTAACATGTATAATCATTAGTGTGTTTATGTGTTTTGCATGATTAATAGATTTGTGCTAGTATTAGTTTAGTTCCATTGTGTATTTCTAGGAAAATGAGGCCACATCTAGACTAGAGGCAACAGCAGAATCTTAAAGAAGATGGGCCAGCAAAGAAATGAACAACTTTCTCCGTAACTGTCGTCCATCATCCCAATCGGCTTTTAGTTCCCGCCTGCCGTGGTTATATGAAGAAGCACCAAAAGGGATATGTCCAACTCTCAGCCCAAAGTCATTCTGCCCCAGTATAGTTTAGGAAGTCTTCAAGAGTCTATCCTTCGCTAGAAGTCCATCGTCATGCTGCCTCCAAGAGTTAGCCCATCCGAGGAAATCAGCCACTCCAACTCCCATCCATCCTAGGAGTGTGACTAGCCTGCCTATGTGAGTCTTGTCTGTACTAGGAACCTGCTGCCCGGTCTCCCACTCCAACTAGGAGTGCAGCCAACCAGCATAGCTAAATCCTATCCGCCTTAGGAGTCCTCCCCTAAGTCCAAGCAGCGCCTAGCTTCGCTGCTTGAGTCCCGCCAGCGCAAGAACTCCTACCCAGCTTGCTCTACAAGGCGAGTAGCTCATCCGAAATATCTCCCGCGCTATCTCCGCATCCATCCGTGCCCAAGGGGTTACCTAGGCTATCAGTCGCCTAGCAAAACTTGGTTGTCCTTTGCCAAGTATGGGGGTAGCCGCCCCCTTTCCGCATCCGTCAAGTTAAGGGGCTAATAGATCCTCTCCTAGTGTGAATACGACACGTGCAGTGACGTACTCCTATATATTAACACGTGCACCATCTGGTTGAACACCTTTATTTTATTGATGGAGGATATCTTGGCAGACGATCTCTAAGTGGACTATAATTATTTTCGTGTGAAGGTGCTCGATGAGTTCTTACCTATGTAGTGGGTAAAGCATTTTTAACATTTTTCATTCACAATGCACTTAATATAGAATAATGTATAAGAGCCTTTTATATACTAGATTGATGGTATATATGTCTAATGATAGCGTGTATTAGCATTGTTTAATCTATCTCAAATTCAAATGTTATCGTGTGTCGTGTGTTGCCTAGGCTCGATATATTGTAATTAGAGAAAATAAAAAATACTTTCTCTAGTGTAAGGAAATGTTTTTAATATTCTACTTTAACTATAAACCTAGGAATCTTTAATATTTAAGATCTATAGTGAACACCTTAATGTATATTAGTACTAATATATCAATATATATTAATATATACTAATATGTACACTATCAATTTTATAGATAAAAAATATCTATATTTTATAGATAAAAAGTTTCTATAAAATTGTGAGTAAGAAAAACTCTTTAAGGAGGGGTCGTTTAGGGTGATCTAACAAACTAGGCCCCCATGTGTTTTTGTGTTCCGCACGACGGTGTAACAATGAATACTAATACACACGCCGCCCAGTCCTCGTTTCCCACGGTATTGTTAATGCAGAGAGGGTCCACACGCAAACATCACACATCAGCGTGCCGATTCCCGTCTTACCTCGCACAAGCATATGCTTCTTCGTTAAGGCAATAGCCGTCCGTGCCCACCCACCCACCCGTGCTCTCTGCTTGTGTCATAGACGACGTGCTCTGTTTACTCAGCTTCTATATATATTCGTGTAGTATGAGAGACTAATGACACTGGAGAGGAATTGGGTCGTGCCTGGTGCAGGTTCTTCATTTCAGTATAGAGTTCCAAAAGGTAAGCCGTAGGCCTCCTCTGTCTTTCTTTCTTCGACAAATTGAAGATGGGTGCAATTAGAACTTTAGAATTTCGTGTCTATAGTGTTTTACATTGAAAGACACTTGTTTTCTTGGCATTCACCTGTGATCAGCGATCTTGAATCAGAGTCTTCCTCTTTGAGGGATTTCCTGAATAATCTTGGATTTTGTTCCCTGTGATTCATTATGCAAATTCTTACCGTCAATCTATTTACTTGGTTATCTATTTTTTTCCTTTTTTTATGACCTTATTGCTAATTTCATTGGACAGAACTGGAGTGACCTTTTTTAGCATTAAGGATCGAACTTGAGGATTGGATTTATCAATTTTAGGAAAGGACGTAAAGGAAGGATAAATGGGTCATCATCACCATCACCATCACCATGAAAGTCCATATGATAATCCTTTCTTGTGTTGCTGTTGCTGCCCATGTTTTTTGATTTCCTACATATTTAGAGGGATTAGAAGATGCTTGTTTGTTGCTTGTTATCCTGTACTGCAGTGCTTTGGCCTGGATGACTGCAGACACCATCACCACCATAGGCATTTCTGATGATCCGGTTGGTCTCCAGCTCTGAATTTTTTGCTCTATGTACAAATTGTTGTCGATTTCAAAGTTTACGACACTGTTAATTTTGGCACATTGGTATTAGCTTAGTATCTTTCATTTTTTGTTTATTTTGTTCTTATGACAATTTGGACCCCATTTAGAAAGAAAAAAAGTGATTATAGTTGATCTTATGTGTACTGTACTTATTCAATACCCAACTTTACCAAGCATACTGCTAAAAGTAATGGAGGGCGGTCATTTTGGTACATATAGATATACATTTAATACCTACTTTCTTAAAGGTAGTTTATAAGCAGATGTCTGGACTTCGGGTCAGAAGTTCACATTGTTAATCAATTTGTGATAAGAATGCTTTGGGGTAGAAGCTAGACGGGAAAAGAGATACTGTCTTAGTAGATCTGGTGAAACTTAAAAAGTTTTGCCAAGTTGATGATTGTATGCATTAACCAAATCAGACATGGCAGAGTTTGATCCTTGTTCAGTTATATGATGCTGATTCAAACATGTTTCAGACACAATTAGCCTACTTGGCCATAGGCGACTCAAAAAAAAAATCCTACAAATATTAGTGTGAAATTGTTTTCTTCACATCAAAGTTTCTGAAGCGGCAGAAGCTAAACCTGCAGTTATAATTTTATTACAAAGGTGTTCAAAAGTAGCACCAGAGGTAAGAAGTATTCTGTTTCACCCTGAATTATTATTAGTAAGTGTATAGTGAAATAAAATACATCCATAACAAGAAATAAGTAGAGAGAGCAGAAAAGAAAGAGTGAAGGGTGAGAGATTA
This sequence comes from Saururus chinensis, assembly GCA_035235625.1. Taxonomy (NCBI): domain Eukaryota; kingdom Viridiplantae; phylum Streptophyta; class Magnoliopsida; order Piperales; family Saururaceae; genus Saururus; species Saururus chinensis. The sequence continues at coordinate 57,910,620 of CP141140.1, forward strand.
CAGCTCCCAGTCATGCAACTGCCATAGAATGAAATTTTGTGAATGATCTCTTATTAAATAAAATAAACCTTATTAGCAAAAACAGACATTCTAAAGTTAAAAACTTTGATACCCAATAATAACATATATAAAGAGATAAAAATTTTACAAAACAGAATTTAATAGTTCATCTGGGACTCATTTTAAATATAAAAGAAGTTTATTAGTAGTTGTCTGAACTTCGGGATCAGAAGTTAACTTTGTTAATCGATATCTGACAACAATATCATTTGGGGTAGTAAATAGATGGAAGAAGAGATACAGGCCTCAGCAGAGTGCTGGTGAAACTCAACATCTTTGTCATGTTTATTTTTTATGGAAATAAGCTTTGTTGTGTTGATGATTGTATACATTTATCAAATCAGACATGACAGAATTTGGTTGTTGTTCAGTTATTTGAGGCTGATTCAACCATGTTTCAGACAACATTGGCCTAGTCGGGTATAGGTGAATCCAAAAAAAAAACCTCGTACAAATATCAGGATGAAAATTTTCCTTCACATCAAAATTCAAAAGATTACTTTATTTGACTAAAAAATATATAAATGGGTGACTATCTTAACATTACAAATAGGATCGAGCTCGCCCATTATGGGATGTCCTCATCAGTTCTCCTTGGTTAGGAAGAATTCAACTTCTTCAAATGTGTCTTAATGAAGGTAGGTAAATGCCCTCTCATGTGCTTTGCAACTCATTCAAAAAACATCTAACATTTTGTTATGCCATCTAATCCAGGTAAGACAAAGTTTACCTCAATGTATCAGTTGTTTCACTTTTAGACTTCAACATTGACTTTGAGGTGGATTGTGATGTCTCTCATGGAAGGATTAAGCTGTATATTATTTGTCATGTCTCTAATATAAGGATGAGAGCTATTGTTTATCAAGGAGTGTGTTATATTTTGCAGTATCTTCATTCTCAGTCTACCATATACGTTTGGCATGTTAAAAGGGGTTATGTTCCCTCAAGAATACACATTCACATTGATACACATGTCTAGTATCCACAAGGTTAAAGATGCCAAAAGTCCTTGCTCATTCAGAGTTGAGTCCCGTAAAAAAAAGTATTCCACCATTCTGAGTTGGTCCTTTAAGGTTAATTTTTCATCTGGGAGGGTTCTCTCTGCCAGAAGAAGGGCCAGAACATCATCCAGGAAATATCTAATTGGATTTGAGAGATCATTTCAGGGAGAAGAAGGTTATCAATTAATCTTTTTGACAGATTTCATTAACTTAAGATATGAGAGGATTTTTAACGGTCCATTGGCGATGAATTTGCCTATCGGCTCTTTAAAGGTCCATATAAAATATTGGACTTCCTGTTGCTTATTTCAAATATCCCTTTATAAAAGTTGAGCATGGAATATGTATTTGGTTTGCCTAAATTTAACAGGAAGGTTGATTCTATTACGTAAGATAACTCATGCATTTCCTTGTAGGCAAATCTTCATCGACTCTGTTCAACAAAAGGGAGGTTGTATCTCTCGTAGGTTCATAACATCGAAGCAATCCTTGAGAGTCCATAGTCAATTTTAGAAAATGTTTTGCTTGAAATCTGGTGTATCTTTACAATAGTGCTTAGCACTGTCCAACCGACAGCAAACCGAAGTTGTCCACTGTAACTTAGGATTTTTTTTGTTTGTTCATACTTCATAGTATTAGGCTAGTTAATGGGATTTGTCTTCTATCAGCCGAGTTTACCGATCTACCCATATATCTCCATAGGAGAGTGTTTATCAAACCTCCATAGGAGATTGTTTATCAAACCTACGTTCTATCCTTGTGTTCTTACTCTGTATGGGAAATGTAGTGTTGAGGTTGGAAGAGTGTACCAGACATATTGGAGATCTGCAGTAAGAGGTGGTGAAGAAACAGTAATGGTACAATGTTAAGTTTTATATATCAAAAATTTACTTCATCATTTAAACATTATTGATTAGTAGAGTAAAAAAAAAAAACAATCCCATACTTATTCACGGTATATGGAGGATGAAGTAAGTTTTTAGCATATCAAAGAATAATGTCACTCAAACATTTTTCCTAAAAAAATTGTACAAAAAAGATGTGAAAGGTAAAGCAGCAGCATAAGTCCCAACAGCAAAAGGGAAGCATTATTTATATTCTGCTTTGACAGTGAGCCAAGCTTAAGGAACACTTGGAAAGTGTTTGATTTCGCATAAGTCCCATCAGCAAAAGGGAAGCATTATTTATAATCCGCTTTGACAGTGAGCCAAGCATAAGAAACACTTGAAAAGTGTTTGATTTCAAGATTGATGATATACATGTTAGCATATATAATATTTACGTTAACGTGTGCTAGTATGTGCGCTATTGATCTTGAAATTGGACGCTTTCCAAATATGTTTTTACGCTCGGCTCACATTGAAAAGGGAGCATGAAAACGCTTAGTTGATTTGTTCATACTATGGCCTGAGAGATTTTTCATGATGTACCTGTCACATAGGCACATCTCAACTAATTTGGGTGACAAGGCCCATCTTCTTCACTTATGTATAGACTTGTCCATGCTCCGCAGCTCTGATTTTGCACACTTGTATTAGCGTCAGAGGTGGAAATTAAGTGAAAGTCATCAAATTTGGGACACATGAACAATTCATAGTAGCTCTAATTACCATGTCGTGAGCTGCTTTCCTAGAGAGGTATACACAGCTGCATTTTTAATATCTCTAAAATTAAGCTGAATTTTTGCGCACATTAAAATGAAAGGTAGTTTAAGATAAATGTATGTGCTTCCATGGGGAGATCAATTTGCTTTATTGGTAGTCAATGGAACATACCTTAATGTGATGAACTAAGGAGAGCTAAGGAGTGTGCATTATCATCTAACTTAGGATATTTTATGGATTTTCATTAATTCCAATCATATAGACCTCTCAAAACTTTCTAAAAGTACCTGATATGAGGAATTTCAAATTGATTTAATTGTCAAAGAAAGTTGAATTATTTATGTAAATCATGCTTTCGAAAATGATATGACTTAACATTATGTTTTTATAAAAAGGATAATTAACTTTTATGCATGATTTATAGTGATAGATGTAAATTAGTGAGTGCGGGTCTTTTAGCACAATTAATTAGTTAGTGTTATGTTGTGTTTTAGTGATGTATGGTTGTTTTAATGTATAAAATAATTATGTTTTCAGTCTAAATTCTAGTTTCAACTTTTTCACTAAAGGTTAATTGTTTTTAGTTTTTTTACTAATAGCAGTTGTTTCTAATTGATTTTACTAAGTTGCAGTGTTTGCAATTCATGGTCATTAAAGTTTGAATTAGATTTTTACCAAACTGTGTTTAAAATTAAACTATTTTTTAAAATACTCATGAGTGGGCTTATGACTTATGAGCCAATCATTTGTAGCAAATTGCAATGGAAGAAATGAAAGGGGGTAGTGGACTAAATTATGGGTGGCAGTGACCGTCTCACCATCCCCCAAACCTTGAAAGATCCAATATGGTGTATTATGCAAGTAGTAGAGAAAATTTTGTAAGTTTTCAAAGAGTTCAAGGAGCATTGAAAGATCTACAATTGTACTCATAGGTCATAAGTCATACTTTTTTTATGGTTTAGGAAGCCTTGTTTATATTCACCTTTTATATTTTGTAAGGTCCTTGATTTTTTTAAGATTTTCTGTGATTTTTCTGCTATTGTTTTAGTCATTTTCAGCGGAAAAATATGACGCTACGGTGTATTTATATTTATATATCATACCTCATATTTATACATGTAGAGTCTGGTGTGGGGCTTAGTCGCGGGCTGCGGGCCTCGCTGTGCGCTTACGGCGTGAAGTTTGGAGCTATAATGCGTAACCAGTGAGTTAATGCACATTGGGGACATGAATATAAAAATTAAAAAGATAAATAGTAAAATTGCGGCTTTTTAAGCCTGAGTCCAGTAAGTTTTCTAGAACCGATTTCCAGAAGAAAATTTCACATCTAGTGAGTTTTTAGAAAACCCAAAGTTGATTCCGGTTGCTCTGTTCTCTCTCCTCTATTGTCGAATTCCGCCGATTCTTATCAGGATCCGCTTTGCCTCACCGCCACGAGTCCGTAGGTACCGGTCATGACCACCGCCACGGCCTCTTCGCTCCTCCACGAGGTACCGAACTTTTCTTCGGGTTTTTCTCTCCTTCAATCCTGTTTTTGAACTGTAGGTGTATAATTTTGACGTCGTTTGCGGCCGCCCTTAACTAGACTTATGTTTAGTTGGCCACTAGGAACCCATAGGAGCTGGCTAGAGCTGTCGCCATGCTTTGTTCGCTCCGTGGTGAGCTACCGATCTTTTGGTCAGGTTTTTGTTACTATTTGCATCTCACTGTCCGTGGGACGTTTTGGACGCCGGTGGGTTTCCAGTTGTCGTCCGGCCACCGGTAGGACTCCGTCCAGCCTACCTCGACTTGGTGTCAGTAGGGGTTTACCGTTTCCGACCCCGCCTCACCCCTATTGCCTTGCTCCGCTCGATTAGACGCTTTGGGTGTGTCTCGGGTCATTGGCATTGGCGAGCCGTGGGCCATTTAGCCATTGTGGGCTCTGCCCCGGCTCGGCGACAATGAGGGCCAGCCCGATTGGCCCGATTATACACTCCGCCCGGAATGGGCTGCTTGTCATTTCCCTATACCGTGCGAGATGCACAGCCGCCCGCACCATGGGTATTGGTTGTGGGTGGCGATCGGCAATGTCGCCACTTAGATTGGCCACAGCTAAGGGCCTTAGCCCTGTTGGCTTTTTTGGGCCTTGGGTCACCCCCTTTCAGCCCTCTCCCCCGCCCCTTTGGGTTGCGTGTGCATGTGGCCACGCGTGTACTTCTGGGTTTAGGCGCCACATTCGTGCCGCCTGACCATCGGATGGCTTGGCCACCGAGTGGAGTTGACACATAGCCTTCCTCCACCCTTCCTTTGTCCTTGAGCGTTGCCCCACGCTCTCCGCCCTTATGTGGGCCTTTGTTGACAGAAATCGTCGCCGTTGGGTGCTGTCCAAGGCCGATTTCAACATCTTGTGGCCGGGGTTGTGCACATTTTAGCCACCGGCCGATCTTCAATGAGTACACCCTCGACATCTAGACGCACCGCCATTCTTGTTGGCTTGACTTTTCTCCCGGCCGCCCTAGTGTGCTGCCGTGGATCGCATGTTTTACCGCATTGATTTCTGACACCCTGTTTGGCCGTGACTAGTTTCGGCGCTTCCTAAATTCCTCAGGACAACAGCTCTCTCAGCCAGGCAACGGTTTTGACCGCCAACTCCGCCGCCGCCGTCGTCATGTGCTCGCCATCGAACGTCATGATTACAAGGTAGGGGAGCTTTGAACTCATAAATTCATGAAGCATGCTTTGAATGAGTAGCAGCATGCTAGGATTGTATGATTCCATGCTTGGATGTTAAGTAACGATCCGATTGCATGATGTGCGTGTAATCATGATTGTATGGTATGATTGATATGCATGAGATGTATGCACGTTTTATGGATGTGGATTATATATGCACTAGCGATGGCTAGCAAATATGTCAGTATGCTACGTTTGTGTTATGCATGTGCTAGTGATGGCTAGCGTGCATGTTTAAAGTATGTATGAATGTGTGTGCATGTGCTAGTGATGACTAGCGTGTATGTTTAAATGTGTATGCATGTGCTAGTGATGGCTAGTGTGCATGTTTGTAAGTTACGTATGTATGACCGTATGTGTATGTTATACATATGTATGAGACATACGTATGTATGATGGCTTTTTGCCTATGATATGGATGTGCGTATGTGTATGTGCACAGAGGTATGGGCGATGGACAGAAAGAGGTAACAAAGACTTTGTCTGGATTTGGATACAGTTGTGTAAGCGTATGACGGATGACAGAGGATAAGAGTATGACGGGCAAGGATTAGAATGGATCGGTTTGGGTTGGATTGTATGTTGGGCGATTATCAGACAGTAAGAGTGTACATAATTATACAAGCATAACGTACAGATTATGAAGTGAAAAGTAAGTATAATAAGTGAGATATAAGTAAGAAAGTGACAACTGGGTTGGCTCTAAGGAGCTTCATTTGAGGATGTCAATGTAAGATGATTTGGCCATAAGATGAATGGCGAAGTATGTAAGACTGTAAGGGTTTGATGTATGATGAGTTTTGTCCATGATGTGGACGGGTTAGTGAAGTCTATTGCCCTGACGAACTTGGGTTTCAGATCGGGCTCAGCTTCGGTTTGATCAGTCGAGGACTGTGAGTTTGTGTGGCATAATTGTACCGCATAATGTACTTAATTCAAACTTGAATTATAAGCACAACTAATGATAGCGTTGTGAGTTTGAGACCTGAGGGTTCGACGAATTAAGTTCCGTGTTTGAGCTGGCCGCTAATGAGTCGGCCGAGCTTTTCTCATGTCTTGCCATGGTGTTTATCCTGTGGGATGTTGTCTGTGTGCTGTATAGAGCACTGGACGTCTGATGCTCTGTTGAGAGCAATGTACTTTGTCTGCGTGCTGTATGAAGCCCAGGCATCTGATGCTCTGCTGAGAGCGACGTATGTTTCCGATTTGGTCTGTGTGTTGTATAAGCCCAGACGTTTAATGCTCTATTGAGAGCGTTGTATGATTCCGCCCAAGAGTGGCACCGTATGTTTCCGCCCAAGAGTGGCACTATATGTTTTTTGCCCAAGAGTGGCAATGGCACTATAAGACCCATTATGGTGGGCAATTCTCTGACATTATAAGACCCATTATGGTGGGCAATTCTCTGGCACTATAAGACCTATTATGGTGGGCAAATTCTATGGCACTATAAGACCCATTATGGTGGGCAACTGTATGACCCCTTATGTGTGGGTGTTATGTTTGTGCACTCAAGTAAGTAGTATCATGGATCTACTCTTACCTGTTTAATCCAGTGCCCCATGAGCATTGGTGTGCCTTACCTTCGGAAAAGTCCATGGCGTCTAGTCACTCCCCGGAGGTTAAGGTGTTGCCCCAGTGGCATTCTTTTCCATTTCGATGCTGGAGCTTATTAGTTGTAATGAGCTTCAGTGGTTGTTGATATGTGTACGATTATGTGTATGAGTACAACTGTATGAGTGTGAGTACGACTGTATGTATATGAGCAGGACTGTAAGAGTATGTATGAGCAGGACTGTAAGAGTGTGTATGAGCAAGACTGTAGGCGTATGAGTATGAGCACGACTATAAGAGTATGGGTACGATTGTGAGAATATGTTTCTGAGTAAGACAGTAAGTGTGATTTCGTGTAAGCTGTATGAGTGAGCATATAATTGTACGAGTAAGGTCGTACAAGTATGCGTATGTTGTATGAGTAAGCGAACAGTGGTACGAGTAAGTTTGTAAGACCCTGGATAAGGGTGTTTGTGTAAGTTTGATTTGATAGTATGATTTTGGCACGATGGTGCCTTTAGTATGATTTTGGCACAATGGTGCATTTGGTATGATTTTGGCATGATGGTGCCTTTTGTATGATTTTGGCACAATGGTGCCTTTGGTATGATTTTGGCACGATGGTGCCTTTGGTATGATTTTGGCACGATGGTGCATTTGGTATGCTTGCATGCATATGAGCATGTTTATGATTATATTATATTGACTGCTTCATGTTTGAGTTGCATGACGCATGTAATTATGAACTTATTGAGTTCACCGTTTGGGATTTCCCCTACTAGGTATTTTCCTACTGAGTATGAAAATACTCATCACCCTACTTTTTAGCACCGTTGTACGGGAGGTTTTGCAGGTTGTGCGGAGAGCTCCTTGAGATGGATGCTCGCTTCCGAGGTAGATTGATTCCCGTTGACTCAGGTATATTCTTGACTCACTGTGAGTTTATTTGTGTCACGATCTCTTGTATTGGGTGAGACAAGACGTTAATATGTTTATTCTGGACTTCCATTTGGATTAGTCGGTGGACTGTTATGGGACTTGCACTCAGGGATGCCTGGGAGGGATTTGTATTTAAAGTCTATGATCATAGCAATTTATTCGTACGTGTGTTTTCGAGTAGTGCCTGATGATATTTACTTTGGCCGTACAATGTTTGACCGTATGATGAAAATATTTAGATGGAAAATGGATGTTTATTATTTTGAATTATAAACTGTTTTATCAGGTTTTGATTTCGTCATTTTTCCTCCAATTTACAGACGTTATATTGCAAAAAAATTTCGTGAATTTTAAGGAAAATGTGTAAAAAAATCTCGGGCGTTACATATTTATACATGGATAGTTTATTTCCTTGGAATTAAAATTTCTATATTATGGCTATGGTCAATCCCTTCCTCATGACCCAAACAATTTTTTAACTAGTTTTGAATTTGAAAATTAATATTAAAACTTGGGTCGTAATAGAAATATATACCACTCCATAAAGAAGCTTCATACTCTTGTTGAATAATACTCCTCTATCCACGTCATGAAGTTAAGGCTGACAAGGGCTCATAAACCCAAATAGTCAAGATTCTTATTATTTCATGATTATTGACTTTCTTTTCTTGCATTACATTGAAGCCATGTATCTTGTAATGCTATAACCCATCTGAACCATCTCCTAGGCCTCAAGAAGAGAATCTACATACCACAACTCCAAAGCCAATGGGGAGCTGGAAACCATGGCCCTATTTGCTATCATGAACCTCTAGTACATAGCGAACGAACCTACTTCTAGAGTCTAACCTGATGGTAAGTCCATATGTCCTTAAGTGTCATATACAATAGCTAAGGGACATTTACTCAATACAAGGTTCAAATATAGGGTTTACTTACCCTTCAATTATACACATATTTCATCAAGTATTTCAATATTTACTAACAACTATCATGCAAGTAAATCATACTAATATACATCTCACAAGTAGTAAAAAATTTGGTAAACGTTTCACTTAAAAATCATGAACTAATGTACCATCGGTTGACCCAACGATGTGTCAATGGTCATTGATATCATCATCAATGTGTCGATCTCCAAGATACATGAGTAGAATATAAGAGTTTGATTTATTGACGATGTCACCAACATATTGTTCTCATTGCCAATGCCCAATTTAACACCGCCATCCCTTACATGTCGATGTTGGCACTATTCATCTTCTTCTAACTATTGCACCCTAATTAGTGTATCCATAAATACATCGGTGAATAGAGCAGAAGAAAGAAACTTATTGTTTTAGTGCTCAAATCTTTCCCCTTTGTAAAAATAATAAATCACATCATTTGTATCCATTGAACTTTAATTCAAACTACCATTGCTAAGCATATAACCACATAAACCATGCTTACAATAATTAATCTATAACCATGATACATTCACTAAAATAAATCATAATATATGATACATGCTTCATATCAAATCACCAAAACATAATTTATGACTAAGGACAAGTAATCTAACAATCACATTGTTTCAAGGTTAGAAATTTGACCTTTCTTCTCCACAAGTAGTGCATCATGCCCCCTCATCTAGTCCTTTTCTCCCTTATTCTCTAATCTTTGATGTGCCCTAGTCTCTCCTCTTGACCAGTAGTTAGTTTTCAAAGAGATTCGGATCATAAGATGTCAAAGAGCTATTTATAAGTGAGGGAAGTAACCTCATCTAGTGTGTAACCAACCATGTGTAACCATTTGTTTCAAATGTTTTTAATACTATTGACAAAATTGCTTCAATCCGCGACATGCTGATGGTTCTATCGATGAAATAGAAGAACTGCCAATTCCTTCACCGCCATGTTGTTCTTTGCTAACAACAAATTTTTAACTTCATCAATGTGCCCATTGACGTGTTAGTCATGGCATCGATGACATTGCCCAAGGAATTTTTAAAATTAATAAATTTAAATATTTAAATATAAAAATACCTTCTAGATATACGAGTATCACAAAGGGAGAGCCTGAGATGGTCTAACCATTTTGTATGACGACTTTGTTGTAAATGTATCTGAACTAGCAAGTCTCCAAGTGACAATATAGGGAACTTTGGAATTAGAGTATTGAAATGGAGTAATATTGTTCCTCTCCTTTGGCGCCAAGCCACTTTTACTTCCTCTCCTTGGTTGCTTATTGGTTATTTTAACTCTATCTTCCATCTGGAGAAAAAATTGGGGGTAATATTGTTCCTACCTCTTATTTATCAGAAGTTAATATTAGTGTTCATCATGCTGGATTATTGGAGATTAACCTTGATTATTCATTCACTTGGTCTAATAAAAGTACTAGCTATAAAAGAATTGTTTCGAAGATTTGTAGAGTTTTCTGCAGCATTGCTTAGATTAATTAGATTTTTTGGGGGGGATGGGGTGTGCTACCTTCTTCCATATGTGTCTGATCATTGTCCATTATGTGTTGATATTAATCCTCCTATTATCCTAGGGAAAAGCCTTTTAGGTTTTTCAACTATTGGATGAGTACTTATATATTTAGAGATTTTATTTCTTCTTCTTAAAACAGGTGTTTGTGGTAATCCTCTGTTTATTATAGTTCAGAAATAAAAATCCTCAAGCAATCTATTAAAGTATGGAATAGAGAAAAATGTGGGAGAATTCATAATATAGTTAATAAAAGCGAAGGTTCATATTTAACATTGGCAACTTCTATTGAAGAATGATCCTTTTAATGGTACTTACATCGTGGAAGAAGTTGAGTACAATGTGATGGGCACAAAGGAGCCCTCCGTTCTCACATGTTACAAGACTTGGCCAGTATACCAACAACTCTATTTCGAGCACGGTTCCATCCATGTTCAGACTATTTGCCATCAATCCCTCATGAGAAACCTTTCAGCAGCTCTCAAACTCGCAATGTAGGCATCACAATCAAAAAGTCAAACATTGTATACTAAAAGTTGTACCTTGATAGTAGTAAGTCATGAATATTAAGTTAACTTGACTAATCACACAATGTTCAGTCGCTAATCAACTAATTTTCTAGAAATAAAAAAATATTAAAGCCTTGTTCTAGGACAAACATCAAATATATTGAGGTACACATATAGTGAATGTTATCGCCTGTGACGATCACAAATTAAAACCATCAGAATTCAGGAAAAGATGTAGCCAAGGAATCAGATGAGAAATGAGTTTAAGAAATAATTCACACTATGATTGCAACCAACCAATTAAGAAAAAGATACATTCTTGTTGGATTTGACTAACATAATAAATTGACCGCCATTTCCAATGTGAAAGCCAGTTAACAGACGCCTTCCTCGTGACATTAATGATGTGTTCAGCCATGCTCAATTAGTAACCGTTACTCATCCAAGCACAATGACCAACAACAGGACTGGTAACAAATAAAAGCAGAAACATATCTCAAAATAATTGTGAGATATGTTTTGAGTTTACACCTTATCAAAGAAAGCAGAAGAAAATTTAACCCCTGCTATTCGCTAATATTGTTGTTGTGATTGCCAAGAGAAGGAATCAGCCTGATGATCAAAAACCAAAATATATAGATAAACAAAAAATTTGCATATGACAGAGGACATAACCTATCTTAGGTTGATGAACAAACAAACTCTAGTTGTGCACAAGAAAATCATGTGAGTTGGAGCCACCTGATTCATCCTCCTAGCTCCACCAATTCAACTACTGGAACCCTGCCGTAGTCAATCCCAAGCTAGAGGAGGATGAGGAGTCTGAAGGCAAAAAGAGGAGGACAGAGAAGACAAGGGGGAAGGGGCATAATATTTTTGCGTGAAAGAGATTGTTGTGGGGGAATTTGGGGAGGTGGAGGGGAAAAGTAGGGGGAAGAGCAATTGTCAGCCAAATTGAGGCAGGGAGAGAATAGAGGGGTGGGAGAGAGAAGAGGGGGAGGGAAATTAATTAGGTAGGAGCAAAATCATCAGCAATGGCTTTGTTTAACTGTCACTAATGAAGCTATTGGTTATCATTAGAGACGGCTAACATGAGCCGTTAGAGAAAATTTATGTTGTTGACTCATCAGCAACAACTATAGTCAACTGTCACAGATAATTTATATTAGCAATGTTTAAATGCTTTAGCCATTATAGATACTTACTATTAGTGATGGCTTATTAGTGACTCAAGGGTCCTTAGGTGGGGTGTCAAACTTTAAAAGAGAGCTAACTTGCTTAGTGGGGAAGACCTTCTTAGCCACATAGGTATTTGATTTATGCTTTTGAACGTATAGGTCTTTGAAGAACTTAGCATAAGCAATGACTTGTTTAATGACATCTAAGAGGGGAAGCACTATGCTTGTCGATGTCCACTTGTGGCCACAAGTGTAGAGAGCACAATCTTCAACTTAGCCTACAAAATCAAATCAACAAAAGGTAAGAAACTAAAAATTAACCTAAAAACTAAAGTAAACTGAATCTAAATTAGATAGAATTATCCTAATACTAATTTAGTAACAAATCAACACCGTCCCCGGCAACGGCACTAAAAACTTGATCGTTTATAATTAAACCCTTTGCAAGTGTACAAAGTAATTGTATTAGGATAAGTATTTAAGGGTTGTCGAACCTCAGGGACGGATGGATTATCACTAAATCTAAAGAGGAATTTGCTGATTACAAACTAAAAACAACTTAAACTTAAATTAAACAAAAGAAAGGAATCAACTAGTTTAAAAATAAGAGATTAATTTGATGGAATTTACTTAGGAAATTGAATCCACTATAGAACCATAACAATTCCTTAACTTTTAACCTAAATCTAGTGTGAATATGAACAAGTATTCTCAGCTACAAGCTAGAATTACTTCAAAAAGAATCATTAATTAACTTCCATGGCATGAACTATCTTCGACAATAGCACGGATCATCTACACTAAACTAGCTATAGGCATGACCCGTCTAATCTTAGTATAACTCATCCAAGTCATTAATTATCTGAACATTAAAACTATTGTATGAACATCTCATCTAAATCACAGAAATTAGAATCGATGAAAATATCAAAACTACATCAATCTATCATCTACAAGACAATAAATCAACATAGACTTGAATAAACATTAAAAGCTCTTCCATCAAAAAGGAAATCCATATCATACAATTGTCATCATTCACAACTGAGATCTAAATTAAAAAGAAAAGAAACTGAAACTTGTCTATAGCTTCATCAACTCCTAAGTAAAAGAAAAGTCTAGCCTTCCATGGTAGAAGAAAGCACTTTAATCTCCATTGAAAGCTTTGAGTTCTCTTCTATCTTCTTCTTCCTTTTTCTCCTCATAAAATCTACTGGAATCCCCCAATTTTAAGCCAAATATGTCTTTTTATAGGCATAAGTTCCGTAAGAAGAAGTCCAATATGAAAAGGATTGAAATTTGGGTCAAAGTAGGAAACTGCACGTTATGCCGTTCAATCGCCCTGCATGCCCAATTGATCGCTTGAATTGTATTTTTGTCTGAATTCATGTTATCCCGATCGATCAGTAAGTGACCCCATTCGATCGGCTACAATGTTTCTACAATCTGGACAGTTCATATTCTGTTCATTAAGCTTTCCTTCGTGTCCATATTAATTTCCAACTTGTTTATAACTCTGAAAAGTTGTCCAAATCACTTTAAAGCATGTGAAAACTACTTTGAACTATTCAAAACATCGTCCAAGTACCTCAATAAGTGCACTTTACCTACAAAACATAAAATATCATACTTTAGACATATATAATGTAATTAAAATTCCAACTTGATTTAAATACATGTCTAAACAACTAATAACAAAAAAATCATTAATAATTAAACTAAAATACTAATATCTATCTTAATCTAAATAAACTATAAATAACACTAAATTAACCTAATCTATACTAGCAAATAAGGTTGAAAGGCATATAAAATAGATATAGATTTCATACTTATCAGTTGCCTAGGGGGTTAGTTTCCCAAAACCTTTTGGTTTGGTGCCCGCAAGGAAAAGTTAGGGTGATTCCTCTACCCAGGGTTGTGTGTTTGAGAACATATTGTTCTCAGCCCTAGGGAAAGATTGAGTGGCATTGACATGGTCTTGAACAAGCTCATGGAGTTAATGTGCAAAGGGGCACTCTATGATAGTATGGGCTAGACTAAGACATATAACACATGCATCATGAGTGAGGGGGAAGGTTGATGGGTAGAAGTCATAAGAAGATCTAGTTTCCTACTCAAAATATCAACTTTGGAGGAGAGGTTTATTGGATTTTTGACTTCATACAAACCACCTCTAGATGGGGCATTGTTCAATGTGAATGATTCGCCCTCATTTCTATTTAGCGCAGCATGTTGAAGGAAATTTTCATTCAAGTCCTCAAAAAGTTTTTATGCTTCACTTTTATTTTTTAATAAAAATGTACCCCCACCACTCGCATCGATAAGGTGGCAGTTTTGTTCGGTAAGACACTCATAAAAGCATTACACTTATTTCCACTTAGAGACAACATGATGGGACACCTCCTAAGAAGGTCCTTAAGTCTATCCCAACCCTTATGGAACTGTTCGGTAAGAAGTTAGGTAAAAGTAGTTATGACCTTCTTATTTGGTTGGTCTTGCCTACGGGGAAGTAATGGTGTCCAATTCTAATAAGTGGAGTCATTTTTTAATCTTATCTTTTAATATGAGGGGAGAAAGTTGAAGTCTGACAACCTCATCGGTCAAGTTAGAGAGCTTGAAAGTTATACAAAGTTCCAAGAAGCTATCTAAGTGCCTATACAGGTTTTCATTCTTAAGCTCATAAAAAGATGTAATCATTTGAATTGGGCTTAATTTCATAATTTTGAGTGGTGACTGCTGGCAACCTAATCCATAAAGGAGAGGTATACTCATTCGGAGTGTAGTACTCCCTTAAGGCTTTGAGAGGTACATCTACTAATTGATGTTCATCCATGGTGATGGTAGAAGTGGTGGGAAAAGTAGTGGTAGTGTAGTAGAAGTAGTGGAATTAGTGGGAGAGTGGGTAGAGATAAAGGGCGAGGGGACCTTAGCTCTCCTAAGCGTGTAACGACTCTAAATTCTCGGTAAAATTTTATGTCTTTAGTAAAAATGATTTTGGAGTTTTAAATATTTTAGAGATTTTTACGAGATAATATTGTATAAGAGTATGGTAGAGCTTGTGGAGACGAGCATAACGAGTCGTAAAACGCGTAAATTGCAGGTCGGGAACAAAAGTTATGACCACGGGGAATGTGTTCTATTGGCGGGACCCACTTTTAAAATACGGGTAACTTGATTCATAAGTGGTCTAGTCTCGTAGGGCTTGTCATTAGGAGCTCATTGGTACCTAGAACGCTCGAAACCGAGTTCGGGATAGGAAGTTACGTTTTTTTAAAATTTTTAGAAATTAAAATAATAAAAAATATTTTTGGCGGCTCGGCTCGACGCGGCGCAGCGCACGGCATATGCCGCGCGGCGCACGCTGAACGCAAGTGTCATGCGCAACGGGCGCGCATTCGCGGTGACGAACGCGTGTTCGTCACTTGTGCCCACAACGCACAGCTGCGCCAATGGGCGCCGCCCATTTTTGTGGCGGTGCCGGCAGGTGCCCACCGGTTCCGGCGGCAATGCCCGCCGGAAAACGCCTCCTCCTCCCCTATTTAAACCCATTCCGGCCAGTTTTTTCTGCATATTTCCCCTCTCACTGTTTTCTTCATTTCTGACCCATTTTAAGTCCGATTTTCACGTTCCAAGACCTGTTTCCTACTAATTCAAGGGTGCTCTACGCACCGAAAGTGTTATTTTCTCAAGGCAACCCCTCTAAGACCTCGAAAAATATGCCTCTTCCCTAATCTTCCCCTTTCTTCTTTTTACTGTTTCTGAGTCATTTCAAGCCCTATTCTGCCCGTTCAAAAGGCATTCTCTACTAAAGCGAACGTGCTGAACACTGTGGTGGGGTTATTTTCATCTTCTGGAGTCTTTATATTGACGAATTTTGTATTCAAGGCTAAGGTAGGGTGTCTTAAACTCTAAATAACTGCTTTGCTGATTTGAGTCAATCTTTCTTGAAGTATTTGATTCAAATATGAGTATGATACTTGTTTTAACCGATGAATGGATTTTCTCTTGAATTATGTGACAATTTTGCTACGTATTTCGATGCGAATTGATTTTGTACGCACCACATAGTGTTGTGGTTTCGTACACTGTTTTGATGCCCGCCGAGAAAATAATCGGCTAGTGGCGCGCATAGGGTGGAGCAGCATGGGGAAACTCCTTCCCTTAGTGGCCTCCGTTGTCCCATGAGCGCAGAGGTAGGCTGTTGGGTATCGCGGCTTGTGGATTTGATGTATTTGTTTGATTTAATTTTAAAGATAGTTTTGCTTAGCATTTCTTTTAGATTTTAAACAAACCTACTGAGTATAAATATACTCACGCACCCCCAGACCTTGCAGATGTTGCGACGATGGAGGAAAGGAAAGAAGAAAAGTTTTTCAAGTAGTCATGTGTTTTCTACATAATGTAATTATATATGTGACCGACGTTTAAAGACATGATGTGCCAGGATAATCATGTTTTTATAACTACTGCCTCCATGTACAGTAAATTTTGGTATGTATATTAAAGTTATGTTATAAACTTTTTGTCAATATGTTTTTATTTTTCTTGGTTGTGCAATTACTCCGACGTATTCTACATTGAGCATACGATCGTTTCACGATTAACGCCCGTCAGTCCGGTTCGTGTGTACTAATTACGCACGTCGGACAGGATCATTAATATTATATTATCAAAAAATGGGCGGGCGTTACATTTGGTATCGGAGCTCAAAGTTTTACTGTCTAGGAGCAGTAGCTTTAAATCGGTCACATAAATAATTAATATTTTAATACTATATTTAGTCAAAATATGTGTTTTTGTATTCAAAAGGTTGTTTTAAGTTGGTTTTGCTCTTACTTTAAATTATGATTATGAAGTTAGGTGTTTTTATTTATTTATTTTTATATGTATACACATGTTAATACGTATATAGACTTTAAAATGATTATAAATGATCTTCGTTTGTTTAAACCAACTTCTTGTGGAACCAAGGTTATTATAGTCTACTAGCAATCGGAAATGACTTCTGAGGTCCATTTATCTGATGATTCCCCCCAAGCTGAAACGGCGACTCATGGTGCAGCAACATCAGATAATCATATGGAAAATTTCTTCGATATAATGATACAAAGGATGACCCAGCATATGCAAACTCAAGGAGTTCAGCCCAGTCCTAACCATAGGAGAAACACTATGGAATCAGCTGAAAATGGTCGGAATGAGAAGGATAATTTACTAGAACGGTTCAAGAAAATTGCTCCAACTCTCACTGGAGAGGATGGTCCAGAGGCAGCCAAAAAATGGATATTTGAGGTCGAAAGAATATTTAAGGCTATGAAAGTTCCAGAGGATAGAAAAGTGGATGTGGCCACTTTCTCTTTATTGGGTGAAGCAGCTTTCTGGTGGCCTACGGCAAAAAGGAACTTCTTTCCTAACAAAGAAAATATTAGGTGGGAAGAGTTTAAAGGAGTACTATATGATAAGTATTTCCCTCCTCATATTCAGGATAAGAAAGAAAAAGAATTCTTGGACCTTCAACAAGGGAATATGACAGTCACTCAGTATGAAAATAAGTTTGTACAGTTAGAGCGTTTTGCCCCTGACTTCTGTCTTACGGAGTTAAAGAAAGCTCGAAAGTTTGTTAGGGGATTAAATAGTGGTCTCCGTGGCAGAATAGTAGGTTTCCAACCTACTACGTTTGCAAAGGCAGTAGAATTGGCTTCCTTACTGGAACAAGAATATCAAGAGTTCCTAGTAGAACGTAAAGATCGTGGGCAAAATAGCAACTTCAAGACTGATGAAAGAAAAAGGAAATTCATGTCTCCTACCCAGAATAGTAACACTAAATTTCAAAAACCCTTTGGAACTCAAACTCAATTTCAGAAGGAGAAGAAATTGGAAAAGTGTTTTAAATGCTACCAGATCCACCCACCTAGAGTTTGTTTCTATTATGAGGGACGTTGCTTTGCTTGTGGCGAACTGGGGCATCGGATAAATAATTGCCCAAAAATGAAGAGTCATGAAGCTGAAGGACGATGCTTCTCTTGTGGCGAATTGGGACATAAGATTAAAGACTGCCCGAAGAAGAAGAACCAAGAAGAGATCAAGACAGAGCAGAAGCCTAAGGCTCAAGGGCAAGTTTATGCCATCACAGCAGAAGAAGCTCAGACGTCAAATGGAGTTATACAAGGTACACTTTTGATCTTGGACAAGATTGCTAAAGTTTTGATAGATCCAGGATCAACGCATTTTTTTATATCCTATGATTTTGCTTTAAGTACTAGTTGTCAAATTGTGGAACTAGGATATACATTAGAAGTATCAACTCCTATGGGAAAAACTCTTCTAGCACAAGAGTTTTTGCAAAATGTGTCTGTGTCCTTGGAAAACAAAAAATGGGGAATCAATCTTATACTTTTAAGTATGACAGATTTTGATGTCATATTGGGAATGGATTGGCTATCTGAAAATGAGGCCTTAGTAGACTGTAAGAGAAAAAGAGTTTTGTTTCATAAGCAAGGGGAGAGAAGCTTTACCTTCTATGGAAAGCAAGAACATATTGGGGTATCTGTTATCTCTGCTATTAAGGCTCAACGATTAATATCTAAAGGATGTCAGGTGTATCTGGCTACTGTGATATCTGAAGAGCCCTTAGTCTCTAAGTTGGAAGATATTGATGTGGTAAGAGATTTTCCTGATGTATTCCCTGATGATCTCCCTGGAGTACTACCAAAAAGAGAGATAGACTTTGGCATCGACTTATTACCTGGCGTAGGCCCTATCTCTAAGGCACCTTACCGTATGGCTCCTACGGAATTAAGGGAATTAAAAAGTCAACTACAGGAGTTACTAAAGAAGGGATTTATTCGACCTAGTGTTTCACCTTGGGGAGCTCCAGTTCTGTTTGTGCAAAAGAAGGACGGCTCTTTGAGATTATGTATAGACTACAGGATGCTTAATGTTGTAACCATAAAGAATAAATATCCGTTACTCAGGATTGATGATCTTTTTGATCAACTTCAAGAAGCTAAAGTATTCTCAAAGATAGATTTGAGATCGGGGTATCATCAGTTGAGAATACGGGTTGAGGATATTTCAAAAACAGCTTTCTGTACTCGTTATGGCCACTATGAATTCCTAGTGATGCCTTTTGGATTGACGAATGCTCCCGCAGCTTTCATGGACCTGATGAATCGAGTTTTTCGAGCATATTTGGATAAATTTATAATCGTCTTTGTTGATGACATTTTAGTCTATTCTACTAGTCCAGAAGAGCACCAAGAGCACTTACGAATCGTTCTACAAACATTAAGAGATCATCAGCTTTATGCTAAGTTGAGTAAGTGCGAATTCTGGTTAGAACAAATTGCTTTTTTGGGTCACATTATTTCAAAGGACGGAGTATCATTAGACCCAACCAAGATTGAAGCAATAATGAAGTGGGAAAGACCTAAGACAGTCATAGAAATTAGAAGTTTTCTAGGTCTTGCTGGCTACTATCGAAGATTTATCGAAGGATTTTCAAGTATAGCTTTGCCCTTAACAAAGTTAACCAGAAAAGGGGTAAAGTTTATATGGAATGAAAAATGTGAGATTGGATTTGAAGAATTAAAAAGAAAACTCACTACTGCTCCAGTTTTAGCTTTACCGTCTGGTAACGGAGAACTTGTTATTTATAGCGATGCTTCTAGAATCGGTCTTGGATGTGTGCTAATGCAAAATGGAAGGGTAATAGCATACGCTTCAAGACAACTAAAGAAGCACGAAGAGAATTACCCCACTCATGATTTGGAAATGGCAGCAGTAATGTTTGCACTAAAAATCTGGAGACACTATTTGTATGGAGAAAAGTTTGAAGTTTTTACATACCATCAAAGCCTAAAGTACATATTCTCTCAAAACAAGCTTAACATGAGACAAAGACGATGGATTGAATATATAAAGGACTATGATTTTTCTATTAAGTACCACCCGGGGAAAGCAAATGTGGTGGCTGATGCTTTAAGTTGCAAGGCCGAAGGAAAAATCGCTCAAATAATAGCACGAAAATGGAAGTTGTTGGAAGAGGTGATAGGATGTCAACCTAGGTTGCGACCAGGAAACAAGAGTTCTTTTATGGCTAACCTAGAGGTAAAATCAAATTTAGTTGAACGTATTTTGGAAGCTCAAAAAGAGGATGAAGAAGTACAAGCTTCACTGGGATGGCCTGACTTCAATCAAGGCTCTAATGGAGGAATAAGATTTCGAGAAAGATTAGTGGTCCCAGCAGTGTTTGAATTAAGAAAAGATCTATTAAATGAAGCACATAGATCTCAGTACACCATTCACCCAGGAGGAACAAAAATATATCAAGATCTAAAAAAAGAACTTTTGGTGGAATGGGATGAAAAAAGACATAGGAGAATATGTTTCCAAGTGTTTAACGTGTCAGCAAATCAAAGCTGAACATCAAAAGCCCTCAGGTACATTATAGCCAATTGAAATTTCTGAGTAGAAATGGGAGCACATTTCGATGGACTTTGTTTCAGGCTTACCCAGAACTTCGCAAGGTCATGAAACCATATGGGTTGTAGTAGATCGACTCACTAAAAGTGCACATTTCCTACCTATAAAGAAGACCCAGAACTTAAATGCTTTGGCAAGGATGTATGTAAAGGAAATCGTAACCCGACATGGAGTGCCATTATCAATAATCTCCGATCGGGATAGTCGATTTACTTCTTGATTTTAGAAAGGACTTCAGGAAGAGTTAGGTACTAATCTAAGATTTAGTACAACCTTCCACCCACAAACAGATGGTCAGTCTGAAAGGACCATTCAAACTTTGGAAGATATGTTACGAGCTTGTGCTCTGGATTGGAGGGGTAACTGGGATGAATATCTGCCACTGATTGAGTTCGCATATAATAATAGTTATCATTCTAGCATAGGTATGGCACCCTATGAAGCTCTCTATGGCCGACCTTGTAGATCTCCTACTAGCTGGAGTGAAGTAGGAGAAAGAAAGTTGGTGAAGTCAGAATTCGTACAACAATGTGTTGATAAAGTAAAACTCATCAGAAATTGGTTAATGACAGCCCAAAGTCGTCAGAAGAACTATGTCGATCAAAGAAGGAAGGATCTTGACTTTTGTGTGGGCGATCAAGTACTTTTAAAAGTTTCACCCACTCGAGGAGTGATGAGGTTTGGAGTCAAAGGCAAATTAAGTCCTCGCTTCATAGGACCATTCGAGATCTTGGACAAAGTAGGGCCGGTGGCTTATAGACTGGCCTTGCCCCCTCACCTTGACAATGTTCATAACATATTTCAGGTATCCATGCTCCAAAAATATGTACAAGACCCTTCTCATATCCTTGACCAATCAGTTGTCACCTTGGAACCCGATCTATCTTTTGAAGAGAAGCTGATCAAAATTTTGGATCGTAAGGAACAAATTCTTCGAACAAAAAGGATCCCATTGGTTAAGGTATTGTGGCAACATCACTCATCTGAGGAAGCAACGTGGGAGCTAGAAAGTGAAATTCTGAATAACTACCCAGAACTTTTCAAGGATTAAAAGGTTCAATTTCCAGGACGAAATTTCCTAAGGGGGGTAGATTGTAACGACTCTAAATTCTAGGTAAAATTTTATGTCTTTAGTAAAAATGATTTTGGAGTTTTAAATATTTTAGAGATTTTTACGAGATAATATTTTAGAAGAGTATGGTAGAGCTTGTGGAGACGAGCGTAACGAGTCGTAAAACGCGTAAATTGCAGGTCGGGACAAAAGTTATGACCTCGGGGAACGTGTTCTATTGGCGGGACCCACTTTTAAAATACGGGTAACTTGATTCATAAGTGGTCTAGTCTCGTAGGGCTTGTCATTACGAGCTCATCGGTACCTAGAACACGCGAAACCGAGTTCGGGATAGGAAGTTACGTTTTTTTAAAATTTTTAGAAATTAAAATAATAAAAAATATTTTTGGCGGCTCGGCTCGGCGCGGCGCAGCGCACGGCGTATGCCGCGCGGCGCACGCTGAACGCAAGTGTCACGCGCAATGGGCGCGCATTCGCGGTGACGAACGCACGTTCGTCACGTGTGCCCACAGCGCGCGGCTGCGCCAATGGGCGCAGCCCATTTTTGTGGCGGCGCCGGCAGGTGCCCACCGGTTCCGGCGGCAGCGCCTGCCGGAAAACGCCTCCTCCTCCCCTATTTAAACCCATTCCGGCCAGTTTTTTCTGCAGATTTCCCCTCTCACTGTTTTCTTCATTTCTGACCCATTTTAAGTCCGATTTTCACGTTCCAAGACCCGTTTACTACT
Organism: Saururus chinensis; assembly: GCA_035235625.1. Lineage (NCBI taxonomy): Eukaryota > Viridiplantae > Streptophyta > Magnoliopsida > Piperales > Saururaceae > Saururus > Saururus chinensis. The sequence goes on from CP141140.1 coordinate 57,932,935, forward strand.
AATTCAAGGGTGCTCTACGCACCGAAAGTGTTATTTTCTCAAGGCAACCCCTCTAAGACCTCGAAAAATATGCCTCTTCCCTAATCTTCCCCTTTCTTCTTTTTACTGTTTCTGAGTCATTTCAAGCCCTATTCTGCCCGTTCAAAAGGCATTCTCTACTAAAGCGAACGTGCTGAACACTGTGGTGGGGTTATTTTCATCTTCTGGAGTCTTTATATTGACGAATTTTGTATTCAAGGCTAAGGTAGGGTGTCTTAAACTCTAAATAACTGCTTTGCTGATTTGAGTCAATCTTTCTTGAAGTATTTGATTCAAATATGAGTATGATACTTGTTTTAACCGATGAATGGATTTTCTCTTGAATTATGTGACAATTTTGCTACGTATTTCGATGCGAATTGATTTTGTACGCACCACATAGTGTTGTGGTTTCGTACACTGTTTTGATGCCCGCCGAGAAAATAATCGGCTAGTGGCGCGCATAGGGTGGAGCAGCATGGGGAAACTCCTTCCCTTAGTGGCCTCCGTTGTCCCATGAGCACGGAGGTAGGCCGTTGGGTATCGCGGCTTGTGGATTTGATGTATTTGTTTGATTTAATTTTAAAGATATTTTTGCTTAGCATTTCTTTTAGATTTTAAACAAACCTACTGAGTATAAATATACTCACGCACCCCTAGACCTTGCAGATGTTGTGACGATGGAGGAAAGGAAAGAAGAAAAGTTTTTCAAGTAGTCATGTGTTTTCTACATAATGTAATTATATATGTGACCGACGTTTAAAGACATAATGTGCCAGGATAATCATGTTTTTATAACTACTGCCTCCATGTACAGTAAATTTTGGTATGTATATTAAACTTATGTTATAAACTTTTTGTCAATATGTTTTTATTTTTCTTGGCTGTGCAATTACTCCGACGTATTCTACATTGAGCATACGATCGTTTCACGATTAACGCCTGTCAGTCCGGTTCGTGTGTACTAATTACGCATGTCGGATAGGATCATTAATATTATATTATCAAAAAATGGGCGGGCGTTACAAAGCGTTCCCTCGGGTTCAAAGTCAAGTGGTGCTAATAGAGGGAACAAGGAGTGACGACCACACATACATCACAAACACACCACCTAATATAAAGCGTAAAAAAAGGAAAAAGTAAGCAAAAACTAACTAAGAAGTTAAAAATACAGAGAGAAAATAATCTTGCAAACTAAAACAGAAAGGTATAGAGAGCACGGTCTTCAACTCAATCTTCAAGATCAAAACAAAAGAGAATAATTAAGTTACAAAGAATTAACCTAAAACTAAAGTAATCTAAAACTAAAACTAACTAGAATTAGCCTAATTACTAATTTAGTAACAATACGACATTGTCCTTGGCAATGACACCAAAAACTTGATCGTTTATAATTAAACTCAATGTAATTGTACAAGGTAATTGTAATAGGATAAGTATTTAAGAGTTGTCGAACCTCAACAATGGATAAATTAATTACTAAATCTAAGTGAAGAATTCATTGATTAAAAACTAAAAGAACTTAACCTCAAATTAAACAAAGAAAATAATCAAGTAGACTAACAGAAAGAGATCAATATAATAAAAATTACTTAGGAAATCGAATCCACTATAGAGCCATAATAATTTATTAACCTTTAATCTAAATCTAGTGTGAGTACTAACAAGTATTCTCAACAACAGGCTACTTTAGGAAGAATCATTAAGTATATCTATGACATGAACTATCTTTGACAATAGTACGAATTATCTATACTAAACTAAACTATAAACATGACTCGTCTAATCTTAATTCATTAATCATATGAACATTAAAACTATTATATGACCATCTTATTTAAATCACATAAATTATAATCAATGTAAATATCAAAACTACATCAATTTGTCATCTACAAGACAATAAATCAACATAGATTTGAATAAACTTGAAAAAAAATTCCATTAAAAAAGAAATCTTTGTCATAAAATTGTCATTAATAACAACTAAGATCTAAATTAAAAATAAAAAGAAACTAAAACTTATTTATAGTTTCATCAACTCCTAAGTAAAAGAAAATTTAGCCTTGCATGGTAGAAGAAGGTTCTTGAATTTCAATTGAAAGCTTTGAATGCTCTTCCATCTTCTCAATTTTTCTCTTAAGAAAATCTACTTAAATTCTCCAATTTCAAGCCCCATATAGTTTTATATAAGCATAAAAAATCGTAAGAGAAGTTCTAATAGGAAAAGAACTCAAGACCAACTTAAAATAGGAAATTGCATGTTGTGTTGTTCAAACTCCCTGCATGCCCATTCGAATGGAATAATGGTTTCTATTTTTTTTAAAATCACGTGTACCTATTCGAACGACCTTATACCCCGTTCAAACACCAATGAAGAAACTGCATAAAAATACACAAGTCAGCCAATGTACTTCAAAATATTATACAAGTATTCCCTAACCTAATTAACCTTAAATCCTAATTATTTAAGCTATATAATTATTAAATAAGACTAAAAAATAGAGTAATTATGGGTACAATAACGTATAAATTATACTTATAAGTTATCATGATGATAGAGAATCTAAAAGCAGATGATAGGCATTTAGTGCAAGACTCGCACAAGCTTCAAAATTGTAGCTTGTGTTTTCCGTTGGGAGGTTTGAATTGTTTTTTATCATCTGGGTTCAAAATTAGAACCAAATTCCTTGACTTTCTTGTCCAACCTAGACCAGAGGCTAAACCTGCTTAAAAATGCAAGAACATTGTGGCTCTACTAGCCTTGTCCCCCCTGTCCTCCTCCCCATCCTCTCATTCCACTTTGCCTAATGCCCTTTCCACCACGCTCCACCCAACCTTTGTCTTGCACCCTCCACCTCCACCAGCTGAGCACAGCCTAGACCAAGCACTTGTTGTCGGAACCACCACGAATTCCAGCCATGAAATCCCACACAACATCAAGAACCAACTGTGGCAGGTCCACTGCCTCGAAAACTACAACCGTTATGTCAACCTCCACTGCTACCTCCCTCCACTTGCCTACTATGTGCCTACACAGTGTGTGGAAGTCCATCTGCCCAGCAGTGGAGCCACACCACCTCTGGAAGCTAGCGTGAGGCTATTGGCATCGATGCTCAGCTTGGTGAGAGTGGCGTTATAGAGGTGGACGATGCCGACATAGTAGGTGGACTCGCTATTGGGGAGAGGGTTGCTATAACGTCCGGGAATTTTCTAAATTCCTGAAGTCGTACACGTGGAAATTAGGGTGCTAGACCCCTTGACCTTTTCTTTGGAATAAATTAATCAATGCTTGGATTTGGTGGTTGATATATATATATATATGGATGGAAAGTAGACAGAAAGAGCTTCGAAACGCCACCAAGAACACATGAATCGAAGTTCGGATGAGGAAAAAATGACTGTCTGAAGTTGAACATATCGTGCAAGACCCATTTACCCGAATTGAACATGCGAATTGTCCGTTTAAGTCACTATGCGGGCCCGATCAATTACTGTTCCGAAATTGGGTTTTTGAGGCCTAATTCTCATACCTATAAAAGGTGAATTAGGGCTAATAGAAGAGGGGGGGTTTTTTACGGTGAAGGAAGGGAAGGGAGAGAAGGAAGGGGAGCCGCCAATGAAATGTTCCGGCGAGGCTATAGCGGTGGTGGATCGATGTCAACTTGGTCACAGAGGTAGGATTTCAGGTTGTGATTATTATGAATTTTGTTAATTAATTTGTATAAAAATTATAGGAGTTTCTACAAATAGTAGTATTTTTTGCAAATACTGTTCACTTGAACAGTATTTTGAGTTCTCAGTCGCCGGAATAGCCGTCAAAAAGGGTCGTGGTGGCCCTGGTCCTGGCCGTGGCCGCAACGGCTTTGGTGGCGGCAGATTGGCTGCCACCGGGTCATCTCAGAAAAAAAAAAAAAAAAAAAAGAGAAAAGGGGAAGCCGCTGGCCGCGCCGGTCAAGCTGAGTTACATTAGCATCATGGAAGGCTTGTGTTTCTTGCCAATCTGTGTCCATGAGTACAGTTGGGATCCTCTTCTCCAGATTCGTGGCAGGCTATTGAGAGCCTTGGGGATTTGGGTCAAGTTGCTGTTAAGCAGTCCACTCTAAGGCTGGAGTACTTTGTTTGGGGATTTCTCGAGGGGCGAGTCATCTCCGAGGTGCAAATTTGATAGTTTTAATTATCGAACAAGGGATATGAGATAATTAATAACAATGTTTGATATTGTTTGTTAATTAGACAAGTGAAACGGTTAAAGGACTTACTAAAATGTAGGTTAAAAATATCTAAGCATTGCATATGTGATGCTATGCTTCTTAAGATAGAGTAGTTTCTAGGCAAAACTACGTTTAGATCCGATCTTGTTGGAAACATTGGCGATGTTGTCTGATGAGTACGTAGGCAACTAACATCGGGTGATGTTGGCCCCATCCAAAATATATTAATAAAACCTTTTGTCCTTTGGAAGATCTTCTCCTGTGGGCGGAGATGCTTCATTGTGGTTGTGGTTGTGGTTGTGGTTGTTGTTTGGTTTGCTTTGTTGCAGATTCTCCAAGCGACGAAAAGTAAGACCAAGGCAGGCGTGCACAAGAGGTTTCCGCATTTTTGTAACTCCGGTAAGTAATGTACTTTAAGCATAAGAGTCAACTTATTATTTATTTTCAGATGGACGATGGACTTGTACTTAGATGGATGAGCTGGTCTTTATGAATTTTCAGACATTAATAATATCATATGATTTGATATTCGTATTTGTGAACCCCAGTTATTATGACCTGAATATTTAATCAAATGGTTTGTTTTGTAATTGAAGAAAAAAAATTATTGCTACTTACTGTTCATGCTATTTAAAAATGCTTTTAAAAATCCGCACCGTGACAGTTGCCAAGTTGAGAAGATGATGGAAAAAAAATGTAGGTTGCTAGGCTTATATAGAGGGAAGACTAGAAGAAAGATTGTGGGTAGGAGGAATCCAGATTTGAGAGGTCTCTCCTTTTCTCCATCTCCCACTCTCCATCTAGAAATGGGGTTGGGGAATAAATTGGGATTGATTGGAAAGGTGGGATTCACATAACATTGAAAAGAAGGGGCAGGAGGGTGAAAATATTAGCAACGTTTCCTTTAAAATGTCGCTTATAATCTAAGTATTTGTGATTGCAAATACCTTACAATATTAGCGATGCTTCCTTTTAAACATCGTAAATAATTTGTGTGACATATCCTAGAAAATTTCACAAATAATCTAAGTAACGAGAGTTGCACTAAAATGTGTGATGCTTTTGGACAAGTGTTGTAAATATTGTGACGTAGTTGTGATATTTTGTAGAAAATGTCACAAATATAATACAATAATAGCAACATTTTCTTTAAATATCGTAATTAAGTTAGGGATGGCGGGAACCAAAATGTTATTTGCGCCACTTTTCTAAAAGTGTCACAAATAATAAGCTAATATTGATGTTTACATTAAAAACATTGCTAAAATGATTTTTTTACTTCATTTTTTTTCGTGTAATTACTTACTTTTAGCAATAATTTTTAGTCTGTCACTAATAAAAACATCGTAAATAACCCTTTTTTATTATAGTAGAGATGCATCGAGTTGTAGATTGGTGTCCGAACAAATTCTTATAAGGGTGGAGGAGAAATGACGATGGGTGAAGGAGGGAAAATGAAGAGAAGAACTAAAAAGCAGGCAAAAGACATAGAGAATCCTAGCTCTTGGGGACTTGGGCGGGTTGCTTTGAAATTGGAGGGCAGAATGGCATTAATGGGAACAAAGGCTTTTTTGGTTGTTTTTTTTGTAGGAACGAAAAGGGCATTGCTGAAATGTATAACTTTTGTTCCCTTATAATTTCTTCTTGGGGTAACGGCGAAGAGAATTTTGGAGGATTAATGAGAAGCAAGAATAATATAAATAATTACATTATTTTTTAAGGAAGTAAGGCATATCTTATTGGGCCCCAATAGCAGTGTTTTTAATCTAATAGCCAATGCAATACATAATGTACTAGTTGCATTAAACAAAAAATTGTATCACATGCACGTAGCCATCGTGGGGATGGCATGATCGAAGAAATAGAACCCTTGTAAAGTCAAACTGTGGCTAGTAGTGGGATCCTACTTAAAAAGACAATCGAAAAAGAATGCTTACATTATCTAAAATTTGGTGACAAAGCTCACTGACAATAGAAACAAAATTAAGACTCTAATTCTACAAGGAATCGACGACGTTAATTAAAAATAATTTCAATTCTATTTTCAAATAATTTCACACTTAAAATAGCCCCTAAATGTTGTGCATGGATACAATGTGCACTTTATTTCATTCTATCATACGTTTCACACAAGAGGGCTTTATTTGACAAGTATAATTCCATTAAGCGGAAACAAAAGAAGCAGTTAGAAAGAAGAGTCCACCTTCCTCAAACCAATGAACAAGCAGAAAGCTTACAAAAATGGAAAGAATAAAATAAAACAGAAAACTCTCCAACAACCCACGACGAAACAGAACTGAAAAAAAACTACCAGAAGTCGTTGATGGTTCCAGCAAACTAGGACAACAATTTTATTGCATAGCTCCTCAATGGTGGCTTCTAACACCCAGAGAACCAAAGACAGTTTGCGCTATCGTGAGACACAAAAGCAACAACGCTGCAAATGCGGATATGCATGCCAATGGCGAGCTGAAATATCTGCTCACACACTCATGATAAAAAAAGTGTCTGGTGGTCGAATAATACTTGCGTACCTCCTCAAACTGCTTAGACAGATAACAGCGCTTTATGTCGATGATCATATCTCGGCCTATGTCATTGTAAAACTTGGCAACTTCCTTTTCGGACCCCAAGAAATTAGAAACGACCTTCTTGTCTATTAGAAGCGCAACGTCCCTTTCTGTGTCTATAAGGCGGTCCAGGAAGGTCACATATGCAGTGAAGTACCAGAATGTATAATGGTAGGATTGCTCAAAAGCCACACAGTTAGTGAGAAAGGATGCGTGGAAGAAATCGATTTTTACTGTGGGGATATTCAACACCCCATTCTTAAAACTTATTTCCAAGAAGCTCTCGGCCTGGTCCACCGGCTTGAACTTGATCCCTGCCTTCACGAGTCTGGTGGCGCAATCGATCACATCTGCTGATGAGTTCTCTCGGGGTCTCTCCACCTGCAGGGGGATGAAACTGTCTCGGAACAAATCGAGCAAATGCAAATATTCATCTGTTGATGCACACCTTCTAATTACATGAGGTGGCCTGGGCATTGCATAGCAGAAGAAATCAAGGGCGAGTGCACTGAGTGATCTACTATTGGAGTCATCGAGGGTGGAGAGGTCAAAAATCAGCTGGAGAACGAAGAAGGGAAGCTGATTCTCGAGCTTAATGAGGTCCCTCAGGATCAAAGGGAGTATCCATGGACAGTTGAAGATGGGATCTTCTTGCTCTATCTCAAAGCTATGGCCATACCTGAGCAGTAGTTCAACGATGAAGCAACCGTCTAGCAACATCATCATGGAAAACTCATCACTCCCCAGGCCAATCTCTTCAGAGTAGCAGTCTCTCGCATATTTTTCCATTTGGGCCAGCTGCTTAAGCAAATAGCTGAAGGTAATGGCGCCGGGTCCCATCTCCAAACGTCTAAGTAAGGAATCGAGATATCGCCATTTGTGTTCCTCGATCATCTTCGTCTCGGCGAGCCCGCGGTGGTAGGGGCCGATGGAGACTATTCGAGGCAAATAAGCCTCTGCGTTTAGCTCAAGCAGGCTGCGGGGGACTCTAGATATGCAACAGAAATCCTCGCCGGCGGACTGCCGTAGCCTTCTTGGCTTCATCTTCCTCATCTCCCCTATGTCTACACCGGCGAACGTGGGGATGTTAATGGTTGTCACCTCCGCGGGATCATCTCTATTTTCTCTCCCTTCATTACGACCGAAACTTCTCTCCATTTGCTCTGGGAGTATCAACCAAGTCTGATGAGAAGCTACAAAGGAGTTCCCCTACAGCGATCTGTATGAACATCTATGACTTCTGAGACATGTTTGCAGTAGAAGTTACACTGAAGTTGACCTGGACGACCCGCGGGCTCAGGCCATGCATGTGCGATCACTCCACTTATTCAATCTTATTTTACTAGCAAAATTAAACAGCGAATTTGATGTGTTACGATGGATCCAAATCATAGACTATAAATAGTTTATAACTCGCTTTTAGCCAGCCTACGCTCTTAGCAAGATCGGTGGATATAGGCCGTCCTTGCATACAAGGAGTGTCCATATTAAGAGTCTGTGTATAAGGAGATGACAGGCTAAAACAGGAAATGACGAACTAATCATCCTTTAATTCTTTATTATCTTCAATGCGGGCCTTAATAGGTGCCAAGGAGGTGGGATCGAGATGGCCTACCGGTGGCTCATTAAATTTGGTCCACTTTCAGACATATGGAAGTCCCTTCCATATTGACAATTAAAATCAGATATATTATGATTGTTACATACACCACAAAATATACTAATCACATGTACTCCCTCTATCCCACATTAATTGATATTTGATTAGGATCACATGTACTCCCTCTATCCCACATTAATAATATCTACAATTAGTTTTTCAAAATGAACTATTTTTTGTTCATTTTGAAAAAATTAAATGGAGCTCTTAAATTTGGGACAAATGGAATATATATTAATAGTTTCATTTAATTTTTTAAAATGAATTAATGTTAGTTTATTTAAAAAATAAAATGGATCTATTAACCTATTTTTAATAGGTAAATATGAGGTTGACTTCTTGTATTAAAATATCAAGAAAAGTACAGAGGGAACTCCATGTGGAAATAATGCAAGGAAACTATTGAAGAATTTTGATAAAGTGGGTATGAGCACAAAATTACTCTTTGACTTCGGCTTCGCAAAGTTGTAGGATAGCAATCTTATATTGATATACATTTCTAAATATGTGAGAATTTTGTTCCCTCCAAATATGATATTGTGGTCGCATTGAAGAAGATCCAAAGAACATTGGAAAGTGACTTCTCACTTTGTAGAAGGTAGAGAATATCATCCAAAAAATTGTGAAGCGCGTGCCAGTAAATTAATTCCAAGGATTTTCAAGACTGTACATAAGATCCATCTAAAGTATCCACATTGAAAGAACAAGTGGTCATTGGACTCACAAGCATGTATACATATTGGACATCAATTCATAATACCATTACCCCTCCTGATCTTAGGGTGATCTAGAGTTCCAAATTTGTCTCTAAACATAAACCATAAAATTAAAAAATGACAGGGAATATTATGCGTAATTCACACAGTAGGCCACCACATAACTGGATCATGATATGACTGAATAACTTTATAAGCTGATTTAGAAGTAAAATCTCGTAATAGAATGGATCTAGATAATAGAATCGCCCTCAATAGATGGAAATGGTGTAAAAGAATTAATGTGATTTAGAAAGTGAGCTACCATCCTCCTAGAAAATTCACTAAACATTTTGAAGACAATCATAAATAGAACAGTACAGATCACTAGACATTTGGCTAACCATTGTATTCCCAAACATTTCTAAAAGAGTTCCTGAACCAATCGATGGGTGAAGCCAAAATAAGGTATCATTACCATTATGAACAAGATATTGCACATTCCTCCTGAATTCTCCTCGCATATTTAAACAACAATTTCAAGCATATGAGAAATAACTAAGAATTTGGCAATGACAATGATAATCTAACCTGATATAAAAGGAGTGAATCCATCTTACACTACAATAAAGAATATTATTAACGACGCTTTTAGTATAAGTGTCGCTAAAACTATTAGCGATGTTTTTAGTATAAGTCGATAAAAAATGAGTCGTTAATAGTTATTAGCGACGCTTATCTTAAGCGTCGCTAATTGTCTACTATTAGCGACGTTTACCATTATGTCTCTAATACAAGATTATTAGCAACGCTTTTTATTAAGTGTTGCTAATATTATAGTATTAGCGACGTTTTATAAAGCGTTGCTACTAAAAATAATTTTTATTTTTTAAAAATATTTAAAAAAATTAAATTAAAAATATAATTATTAGCGACGCTTTTGACTAAGCGTCGCTAATAATATTTTATTAGTGAATTTGTTTAAACGTCACTATTGTATATAATTATTTAAAAATAAATAAATAATAACATAAAAAAATAAATTTATTAGCGACGTCGCTAAAAAAATTAAAAAAAAACAATAGACCATTGGAAACAGGTCAATGCATACCCGTGACTCGGGTAGGTGCACTACACACCTGGGCCCAGTGTAGGTAGGAGTGACCCGCAGTCTGCGGGTCGTCTTCTTTAACTTCTCAACAGAGAGTTTGAAGGCTCTTTTCCGGTTATGGCGGCAAAAACTGGCCCGTCATCAAAAATTGGCATGGTGGCAAAAACCAAAACAGCGGCGGAAAACAAAACGAAGGTGAAAAAACAATTGCAATAGAAACCAAAAAAGTGGAAAAAAACATAACAGCGGTGGATACAGAACAAGAAGCTCCTGCCTCCGTCATCTTTAGATCCGAAAGGGGTCGGGTTGTTGTTGCTACCGCCGCCCAACCTTGTCACCACTAGAACTGGCATAAGGCTGCAAAGGGAACAAGGGAGCGGTGGGGGAGGGGGATCAGGAGAAAGAAGACGTCGAGGGATAGAAGGAGGCCTAACGGGGGGGCTGGCGACGGCGTGGACGATGGCGGAACAGTGGAAATGGTGGAAATAAGAAAGGAGGAGCACGACGCAGTAGAGCAGAGAGGAGGGACGCATAATGGAGGAAAACAACCGGCTCGGGTTATAACAGACTAGCCGAAATTTTGCCCGCATGAAATTTCACGACTGCGTGCAAGAAATTTCCCACGTTCACGAGAAATTTCACACGCGTGAGAGAAATTTCACAAGCGGTGAAACTTCAGCCCTTTTGCAAGCGACTATATTAAAAAAGAAACTATTTGCAACGCTTTAGATAAAGTATTGCAAATAGTATTAGTTTTTTTGTGACGCTTATGGTTAAGCGTCACAAGAAAACGTATTTGCCATTATAAGAGTTGCAATAGATTTTTTTTATATAAAATTATTCTTAACTCACCTCTCTTTCTTTTCTCTCTTCCCCCTCTCTCTCCTCTTTCTCTCTTCTCACTCTCCTCTCTTTCTCTCTCCCCCTCCCATCTTTCTTTCTTCTCACTCTCTCCGCCTTCTCTCTCTCCTCTCTCCTCTCCTCTCTCTCCCTCTCTCCTCTCTCTCACTCTCTCTCTATTTTAATTTTAATTTTTTTAAATTAAAAAATACTATTAGCGACGCATAGTTGTATGTGTCACTAACATTGCAGAGTATTAGCGATATATACTGCTTCAACGTCGCTAATACCCTATAGTATTAGTGACGCATATATGTATACATTGCTAATACATATACTTATTAGTAACGCATACGTATATGCGTCACTAATACACTTTTTTTTAAAAAAAAAAATATCCCCCTCACTCCCTCTTCTCTCTCTCTCTCTTCCCTCTCTCTCCCCTCATCCTTTCCTATCTCTCTCCTCTCTCTTCCTTCTCTTCTTTCTCTCACTTCCCTCTCCTCTTCTCTCTCTCTTCCCTCTCTCTCCCCTCATCCTTTCCTCTCTCCCCTCTCTCTCTCATCTCTCTCCCCTCTCTCTCACCTCTCTCTTCCCTCTTCCCTCTCTATCTTCTCTCTCTCACCTCTCTCTTCCCTCTTCCCTCTCTATCTTCTCTCTCTTCCCTCTCCTCTCCTCCCTCTCTCATCTCTCTCCCCTCTCTCCTCTCTCTCCCCTCTCTCTCTCCTCACTCACTCACTCTCTATTTTGATTTTAATTTTTTTAAAATTAAAAAATACTATTAGCGATGTATAGTTGTATGTGTCATTAATACTGCAAGAGTATTAGCGAAGTATAACCTTTTAATATTAGTGACACATACACATATGCATCACTAATACATATACTTATTAGTAGCACATATATATATGCGTCGCTAATACACTTTTTTTAAAAAAAAATATCCCCCCTCACTACCTCTCCTCTCTCTCTCTCCCTCTCCTCTCTCTCCCCTCTCTCTCCCCTCTTCCTTTCCTCTCTCTCCCCTCTCTCTCCCCTCTCTCTCCTCTCTTCCCTCTCTCTCTTCCCTCTCCTCTCTCCCCTCTCTCCTCTCTCCCCCTCTCTCCTCTCTATCCTCACGCTCTCTTCTCCCTCTCTCTCCTCCCTCCCTCTCTCTCCTCACTCTCCTCTCTCTCACTCTCCTCTCTCTCCTCTCTCTTTCCTTCTCCTCTCTCTCTCTACACACTATCTCTCCTCTAATTTCAACTTTTTATGATTCTTTTATTTTTAAAATAAAAAATAAAATTAAATAAATAGTACTAGCAACATATATAACTATACGTCGCTAATTGGGTAGGTATTAGCGACGTCTAATATTATATGTCGCTAACACCTATACTATTAGCGACGTATAGAACAATAAATTATAAAAAAAATCTTAAAAAATTAAAAATTAATTAAACCACCTCTCCCTCTCCTCTATCCTCTCTCTCTTCTCCCTCCTCTCTCTTTCCCTTCCTCTCTCTCTCTTTTCCTATTTCTCTCCTCCCTCTCCCTCCTCTCTCCCTCCCTCTCTCACTCTCTCTCCTTTCACTCTCTCTCTTTTTCTATCCTCACTCTCCCTCTCTCTTTCTATCCTCACTCTCCCTCTCTATCCTCCCTCTCACTCTCCCTCCCTCTCTATCCGCACTCTATCTCTCCTTACCCTCTCTCTCTATCCTCATTCTCTCTCTCCTCATCCTCTCTCTCCTTACCCTCTCTCTCTCCATCCTCACTCTCTCTCTCCTCACCCTCTCTCTCACCCTCTCTCTCTCCCTCTCTCTCTCTATCCTCTCTCTCTCCTCATCCTCTCTCCCCTCACCCTCTCTCTCCTATCTCTCTCTCCTCACCCTCTCTCTCCTACATCTCACTCTTCCCTTTTTCTCTCTCCTCTCTCTCACCTCCCCCTCTCTCTCCTCTCTCTCTCTTCGATCCCTCTCATCTCTCTTCACTCTCTCTTTTATTATAAATTATATTTTAAAATTAAAAAAAAATTAAGAAATAAAATATATTATATTTAAATAATAAAAGTTTAATCTATTATTAACACTACTTTTTATTTAAAATTTAATATTTATTTTTTATATGTACAAATAGTAAATATTGAATAAAATATATATTATATTTAGGAAATTTTTAAAAAAAATTTATTTATTATTTATTAAATAAAAAAAATTAATAAAGGTATTCGCGACGCTTGTAAATAAGCATCGCTATTACGAATGCTATTCACGAAGATGGTAATTGTCTTCCCGCCTAAAGTCTCATGTTTCCCGCCAACATCACAATTCAGATCGCCAATCAGAGCCCTTGATAGTGTACTCTGCCAAAGGCGACAAAATCTCGACGAAGACTCTAACCAGTAAATCTAATGCATATATTGTTGGCCGATATAACCTGTTACCCTTAGTTTGATGAATGTCAGACATTTATGAGGATGATTGTGTCATAATATACTTAATCAGCATTTAAAAGCCTGCAGCTACCACGCATATGCATGCTCCTTCCGTGCTCATCGTCCACCCAGCTCCGCAAACTTGTCCCATCTGCAGAACAATACTTCGGTTCAAAATACTCTCTTCACCATTCAATCTCAGTGGAACATTCAGCAATATCAGGATATAGATGCTTACAAAATTGCAAAGCTATTGAAGAAGGAATAACTAGGAATGGCTTCCTCAATGAAAAAAAAGATTATGAGACATTAAATGTTCTGGGAGAAGAACTTCTTTAGATGTTTCGGTCAATAACGTATGATAAAAGAGGAGAAGGTAGATCAGCGGGAAAAAAAACAAAGAGAGAAAAATTATGCGCACCCCGAATAATTTAAGCCCATTCTCAAAAGACAGATTCACCATTCAAATTCAGTCGACGTTCCTCTAGCGACCTTCAAGGACTCAAGAGTTATTAGGACTATAATTTACATAAATGCACCTAATAAGATATAATAAGCTGACACAATTCTTCCATCATATAAAAGGCTTCGAATATTACACCTAAGAATTTTGATTCTAATCTTTCTAGCAATGTAAAATTACGAAGCACCGAAATGCCACTTTTCATTACTTTCTACTAGTAATTTCATTTGCTTTTTTTCCATCCTCAAAACATAAAAATTAACACCAGTAGGTAGCCTCGCAGGTCTTTACAGGACCTTTTGACTGCATCTAATTAAACGTTTGCAAAACCGTTGAAACCAACTGCAAAGTTGATTTCTCGGATATTAATAGCCACAAGATATTTAACCTCGGAATGATGGAAACCAGGCTATACAATCATCAAATATTCGAAGGAACTCTTGCATTAAGAACCAAGTTGCCTGCCACTTTTGGTTTGCATTTCTTACATTTCACCCACAGAGATTTCTGCTGCTGAGTCTCGGTAAAAAGAGAAAATACACAACATCATGGTACAAAGTCTGATCGGAAACCTTTGTTTATTGGCATCAATTAATATATGTAAAATACTGTTACTAATTATAACTTTTTCAGAAACAAAAAAAGGAATGTGCATGCCACTCCCGCCATGGAAAAAGTGATTCCTGTTCGTGATTCTGCAAGTCATCACCTCCCATATCACTTTGTTAGCTCCCCAACATTTATTGACGACAGAAGAACCAGCAAACAAAGATTCTGAAAAGATGAACTATATTCTCCTGCGCTCGATGGATGTTGTTGAACATGGAGAACTAAAGAAAATAACCTGTTGCAGAACGACCTAAAAGAAAATTTATTTAAGATACTTCATACTATTTAAGTCCAAACACTTCTTTCAGATGGGGAATACATAATTATTGCACGGCCTCCTAAAGTTCAAGCCCAAAGGAAAACATAAATTATCAACTTGTCAGCCATGTCAGTAGGACATAAAACTGCGAAGAGATACGAGAAAAACACGTGAATTGGCATTTCAACTCAATGCTAGTAAGATAATCAACCCAACAAAAAATGTGGCAGATACGATGAGAAAACAGAAGTATTAAATGGGACAAGATGAGACATCAAAGTACAATATCACTAAATGCAGAACAATAGGTTACATTCCCAGCCCCCAGGCTACCAACCACCCAGGGCACAACCATTACCAATCTTATTGGATGAGTGAAGCATGTTCACAGAGAGAACAAATCCAGAGGCACAAAAGTGTGCACGATGGCATTCAGAGACTCCAAGCATGATAAATACTTCTGTGCGGGTTCAAAGAAACCCTGTTAGAAAGTGACGGGGCATGACACACTTTAGACTGTGCAGAAACTATTTTTTCCATTCCAATTTTATATAGGTTTCCTTCTCACAATTTCGCCTTCCAAATATACACATTAAAGCTACTGTCTTAAGTTTTGACTTACAGTAAACCGGCAGACCAGTTAGATCTGTTTGACAACAATTTCTGCAAAGACCAAAAATATTTTCCTTTACAGCTTCAAGGCCCACATTAAAAACAGTATGAATCTGATTTGAGAAAAAATTGGGTCTACTGGCTCACATAACTAAAAGTTTTGCCAACTGAAACAACTACAAATTCAGGGCATTAAATTAGGATATTAAGGGGAACCCAAGGAGGGTAAACCACATAAAAAAAGAGGACGATGGAAGAGAAAGCTTTCCCAAGGTTAATACATAATATACAGTGTTTTACTACATAAAGAAACCTTAAAATGTTTCCCTCACTGATCTAACAAAATTACCAAAAATCTACGTCTTTGACTGAACCAAAATCAGTAGTTCCATTAAGAAAAACCTGCTCTAATTGATGAGTGTGTAGCCATTGAACTCCTTGCAAAACATGCTTCCAACTTTAGAACATACAAGTTGAAACTTTTTGGACCACAGACTAAAAGGTAAAACTAGAGAGCACGAGGAATGCATATTTGATGTTGTCAGGCATTCAAATTGTTATAGTAGTATTGCTCGCATCTTTGTTTGTGTTTAGTATAGTGCTTCTATTAAAATGCTTTGACAAGTAAACCCAATAGAGTTTAAAAATTAAAAACCCTGCCCATTGTACCATTTTGGATAATCTGTCTATCCACATCTACCTGTTTGGGCCAATTTGAGCTTGATATGCATTGTTCAGTCATTTCTTAGCTTAAGCTTTAAGCTTTTAAGGCAACTTAGTTTCTAGCATCCTGCAAAAACCGTCGACAAGGGCATCTACGAATCAAATGGGGGAGAGTGTCACGGGGTAGCGAAGCGGACTGCCTATAGTGTTGCACACCATGTATGCAGGCATTGCGGGGAAAGCCCGCAATGTTGCACAACACATAAAAAGACAAAAGTAACCCTCATTCTACCTCAAACTTTCAAACACAAGTCATCCCCACCCCACCCTCTTTCCTTGCAGCTGCGACAGCACCGGGCTAAGCCAGGCCAGTCGCGTCCTTGAAGCGGCCAGCTTTTAAAAAAAATCATAAAACTTAACCTAGTTTGGGAAGGGTGAACCCTGGGGATAAAGTTGTTATTTCATGAATATTAATGGCAAACTGGTAATTAAATAAGGTTGACGTTTGGGGAAAGGATTTATTATGTATCCAACTTTTTGTCAAGGTTTGGAAAGGAGCAACCCTGTCAAAATGGTTTTAATGGGTAGATTCCTCTTCTATTAATAAGGTACAGTTTAGCCTTTCTTTATAGGTTTTTTTCTTTTGGCTTATAATTCTTCACTATAAGTGAGGTATTATGGTCTTTTGTTATTAATGACAGCTTCCTCTTCTATGAGAGGGCTTGATTGCAGAACTCATCTTTTATGTTAAATTCCTAGAAATAATTTGCCACAACTTACATCAATCATTGAATGGGAAATAATTGAAGCCCCAATAGTAAACCCATGAGCGGAGCCTTTTTAGTTGCTATTTTTTTTACTGTTTTTGGTGTGAGAAATTTGCAAGAACAGGTAAAAACAAGCAAGAAATTGGCCTGAAATTACCACAATCGGAGAGAAATTACCAAGGCCTCGCCAAGACCGTGTAAACAGGCAAAATAGCCATGGTTCCTTGGTCTCTTGCCTTGGTATCTCTACCGAGGCAGAGATCTCACGAGATTGCGAATCTTGAATGCATAGTGACTGGAATTTTGCTTGTTGCTTGCATCCACTCTTTTTTGTGCCAAACTTGTTTTGTTATTTCTTATCTATTTTCAATGGATTTAAAAGCGAATCAGATACTCTTCATGCTATCAGTGTTCATCTCAACGGCTCTAATTATTCTTACTTCAGCTATGTTATGACTCATTTTTTGAAAGGAAAATGCCTCTGGAATTGTTAATGGTAAAACCCAACTGCCTATTCAGACTGCAGAGATGAAAGTTGAAGATTTTGGAAAAGTAATGGCTACTTGGGAGACTAATAACTCTTAAGATTAAAACATGGATTACCAATCCCGTTGAATTTTCTGTTGGGGTCCAAAGGGCCAAATTTCTACAGATAAAGAAGTATGGGATTACCTCGCTTCTCTCTATGTTCTGTTTAATTTCTCTCAGACTTATCAGTTATCATGCTCCGCCAGCTTCTTGGTGATGTGAGTGTCTCCTTGCAATCTCCTACCCCTCTGTATTGTGATAGCAAGAGTGCTATTCATATTGCACATAATTCTATTTGTCACAAGAGAATGAAACATATTGAGTTTGAGTGCCACTTTGTTCATCACCACCAAGCTGCTACTTTGATGCAGTCACATGTTCAGTCGTCTTGGCCGACTTCTTCATGAAGAGTGTTGGAGCAGCTTGCACATTTGTGTACACAGTTAGTGTAGTGCTTCTATTAATAAGAGGTAGTTTTCACTTAAGTAGAAGTATTATGATCTTTTGTCATTAATGGGGTCTTCTTCTTCTACAACAGACTTGACCACAGAACTCTTATGTATCTTTTAGAATAATTCCTAGTATTAAACTTCTCCTCATCAAAACACTAGTTGTTGTTATTCTGACACAAATTAAGGTGTTAAAGTTGTTAAGATCACTCGTTATCCATAACAGCTTTAGATGAAGTGGCTACTCATTATGACTTCAATTTTTGGAAGCAGTATTCCCTCCATATGTGTGGGCCTTCATGTGTTTGTGATCAAGTGCAATGCATAGTGGTGCTTACACGTGGGGGGAGTGTTATCAATATCAGTTCAAGCCTTTCATTGAAGTAGGTAACTAACATAAGGGAGGAGATAAAATTAGAAGCTGAAGGAAAACATCTGCTATTTATTGCAAAAGAGACCCATTGAAAAGTTGTCCCATAGACATTTCCCAGTCCTAGCAATTATTGAGTCAATTATACTACTGCTTACTAGACTTAAAACTGACTCAAACTACGTGACTTTTAAATCTACAGAAAACCAAAATGAAGGCACTTCCAAATTAGGTGCCCCCCTAACATGATTGTATTAATTAAACCTCATCCCCTAACTGGACGCAGTATGGCTAAATTTAGAAAAGCCAGTTTTGAGCAATCCTCCTACATCCCTATTGAAGAATGGTAATAACTCTCTACTTGACTTGAAATATTACCATAAAAGGGATGAGAGTGGGGAAGTTTTTCCAAATCAATGTCCCTTTGCATATAAGTAAATATCAATTCTGGATAATCAAAGAGTCTCAAACATCAACTCCGTAGATTTTCATTGTTAGGTAACACTATCTCCACAGATTGGTTTCAGTAAATGATGCTGGTGGACTGCATCTTGATTCACAATACATGCTTTTGCAAATTTCAGTGACAAAAATTTTGTTGAGGGTAGAATATTATACCCGAACAAAAAAATAAACTACTCCCAGTCCTGTAACTGAGAAATCTTTTCGAAATAAATAGCCCTTCCAATAGATGGAATAAAACAACCACTCCCAGTCCATGTCACCAAGGAAATTTTACCAAATTAGTGTCCCTTCATATACAAGCTAATATCAATTCTAGATAGCCAAAGAGTCCCAAACACTAGCTCCATAGATTTTTTTTTTTTTGCTTGGTAAACTAGAACCATAGATTGGTCTTCACTAAATGATGTTGTTCAACTGTAGCTTTCATTCTTTTCCAGATACAATGACAATTTCTTCTAGGGAAAAATATTGTTATGGCCCTTCTATAAGCATTGCCTCCATTGGATTTTGAATAAATCCACTGATTTAAGACTTACCGAGTTTTGGCACTAATTTTTTAAATTGCAGGGGACTAGCTTGTGTAGGAGCTCATATTATCCTCCCAAGACTCATGGGCAATAGAGATAGTTAACACAGGTTTCGAGTAATACCTTCAGTGTTTTGTAGGCGACTGGCCCAAGACTTGGTTATCCTTTTTGCATTGGGCGGAGTGGTCTTATAATACAGCTTATCACACTTCGGCTGGTTTTGCTCCATTCCAAGTCATCTATGGCTGGCCTCCTCCCACATGTTGCGCTACGTTCCTCCCTTGCAATCTCCTATTAGTGAAGAGGACAATGCATTACTAACTAGAGATGAAGTCCACCAGCTTCACCAGCATTTGGTGGCCATCCTGTCACCACCAAGATTGAGAGTTTCAAGTTGGAGACTTGGTTTATCTTCGCCATCAACTATACTGCCAAATGTCTATATATCATCCAGGTAGTGCAAAGCTTTCTTATCGCTACCACAAGTCCTATCCTATCATTAAGCGGATTGGTGATGTAGCATATCGTATGCAGTTACCTCCAGAGTCCCAGATTTATTCGGTTTTTCACATTTCACAGCTCCAAAAGTGTGTTGGCGATCCCTTGGTTGTTTCTTCTGCCTTCCTCCACCTTTGCCACCAAATCAGTCACGCCCTATACTACAACGATGTCATGTTCGGCGTGGAAGACGTGTTGTCCAGGAGATTTTGGTTTCTTGGTTACACCAACCGCATGAGGATGCTACATGGGTGGTTGAGGATGATTTCTATGTTCAATCTCCAAATTGGGCGCCTTGCGGGCAAGGCTTAAGCGGAGCATGGTGGGATGTTATGGCCCTTCCATAAGCATTGCCTCCATTGGATTTTGAAGAAATCCACTGATTTAGGACTTCCTAGTCTTGATTTGAAGAGGCTTTATGATTCCTAGTCATATAGTTTCCTAGTTTAGGACTATTTTATTTTAAGAAGTCTTAGGATTTCTAGTTTGTTTAAAGCTTAGTTCAATTAGCTTTCCTAGTTTAGTTTATGCACTATATTATGTTAGTTTCCTAGTTTGATTAAGAGTTATAACTGGGTAAGTGTAAAACTACAAAAGGGCTTACTGCCCCCATTGCTACAGTGACATGTTAACAGTTATTTCAGTTGAATAGAATTGTAAAACTAGCTCTCTTCCTTCTCCTAATCTCTCCTCCTCTCCTCTACTGACCTTGTGTCTCTACTAAGAGATACAGAAAATATAAAACCCAATTCCTAAATAATAATTTCGTATGGATATTATTTTTATTACATTATTTCATGAAATGTTATAAAATTTTATGGGCCCAATAAATAAATAGTCAACCACCTTATGGGACCAATTTTTATGAGTGAACCCAATCTAAAGAGGCCAATCCTTTGATTTGGCCATGGTAATTTTAGGAAGAAAATCTAGCAATTTAGTAGAAGCCAACCTAGATTTTAAAACTGTAATATTTTTTTAATCTTGAACAAGTCACCTAATGTAGTGAACCGAACCAAATTCTAATGGCCTATTCAGGCACTTAAGGTGTCCTAGGTCTATAAAAGGAAGAGGGGTCTCTAGCCACCATTTAAGGTTTCCTCCAAGAGGCTAGTTTTTGTCAAAGGGTTTGTTTTCTCTTATGCCATGATATTTCAATTCGCATGGTAGGTAAAACATCATTTTGCACTCTGATTTTGATTTCTATTGGATAGAAAGATGTATGATGAACGTGTTTGTGATTATTGATGAAATTGTACACTTTGTGCCTACTTGTTAAAAAGATTAATATTTTTATTTGGAATTTTTTAATATATTTATTGGTTGAAAAGTTAAGATATTTCAAAATTTAAACTATGGTAGGCAGAAATAAAATCAAAATCATGATTTAATGTATTTACATAAAATTTAATGGTTTTGACACGTTAATTGAAGTTATGAGATAATTTTGGAAAATTTTATTTTCGGCATCATCAAAAATCAGGTTTCCATATTTTAAATTGATATGAAAATCTGATTTTAAAGAGTATACTTGTTTAAATTTTGATTAAAAAAAAAACTTATAGGCAACAATCTGCTTTTCAACATGAAATTCCAATCTCAATAAGGGTTGTGCCAATGGGTATACTTGCCTAAGTAAGGCAAAAATTAGGATAGCTCATTTAATATTTCAATAGTTCTAGCGTAGATATTTTCTCAATTCTAGTGTGCTAATATATAAGAAATAAATAAACATTTGTGACATATGCAAGGCAAAAATTGTAACCCAACGCAACATTTTATTGCTCTGCCACTTTTGACCTTTTCCCTAAACTTAAAGGGCGACTCCTTTTCATGATCATAGAAATAGAGATGCCAGTTCAGTTGGGTTAATAAGACCAGCCTAAACTTAAGGAAGAACCCTAGCCTAGCCCACCCGCATAAATATTTAAACACAGAATAGCAAACTTAAAGCCTAAATCCTAAATGAACCTTACGTTATATAAACTAAGTTCAGCACATTTAAAAAATATTTCAAAAAATAAACCTTCACGAGATTGTTTCACCAGAATTTACCAATTAGTCTGTTTTGTTTTGTCTGACCAATTACTCATGATTGGTCCGAAAGTTATGTGAGTGGCAAAATTGCAAATGCTAAAGAATGAAGGTCATTTCACATATGATGAAAAAAATGGCTGTTGAGAATTAAGTGCTGCATTGGATAAATGTCTGGCTTGCAAATATCAAAACCCTTAGAAAAGATCTATATAATACAGGTAAAGAAACCTACCTTCATCAAAACTAACTTTCAGAACTTTGCTCTGATTCTGGGGCGCTATCACTTAAAAAACTTTTTGGTATAATCTTTAACAAGTAAAAGACAGCAACAGCACCACTGCACCATCAAACAAGATTGTAAGACAATTTACAAAATGAATTGACATCAGTGATAGATTTGTTATAATGGAGGTCATATGATAATTGACCATATCAACTTGAAAAATTACATCATTTACTTGATAGACCTTCTCAATAGAAACCAGACTGAGATTATCATAACAAGAGATGAGTAAGTGAAATTATCAGAAGTAAGTTTGTGAAGATGGAGATGATATGATAATTTACCAATTTAACTAGAAAAGACATATCCGTTACTAAACTCTTTTCAAAATAAATGAGAGGCTTGCAACAATGACATACAGTTTTGCTTCCTTTGAACATAAAGCAAAATTATAACCCACAATTAATCCTTTCATTAAATTATTACATAAAAATTTCCTAATAAACCCCAAGCATAGTGATGCTGGCATAAAATTGCAAAATTTGTAAATTCCCTATTAAAAGATATTTTGGATAAATTTGATGAGCTTTTACTAAATAAGTATGTGTTCACATCATAAAGTTGTCATGTCTAATTAAGTCTTCTTTGAAGTTGCTCAAAGTGTCCCATTAAAGAAATGAGCCCCTTAATGGTTAATTATTATAGTAAAGTTTATGTTTAGCAGAGTTGTATTACGAGTTAACAAAGGGGTATAAATAAGTGATGTGATTCCACCATAACGGCTGAATTTTGCTTAATGAAGTTATGATATATTGATTTACAGGCTCTGCTTTGTGGAGTTCTTTCTCTTTCCTTTCAATGCTTCTCCTATTATCTTTCTTCTATTCTATTTTCCTCTCCCAACTAGAGTATCTGGTTTCCATACAATTTGGCCCTTTCAACAAAAAGCAGGCTTACGTAAATATTATAACAGAATTACAAATGAAATAGTGAAATCCAACTACTGACCTGACAAATGTCACACAAGTATTTAGCAAAGTGCCAACCTGCAACATAAAGTGAAAGATTAAATGGATATACAAGTTCAAACAAAATCACACTTATGGTTTAAAAGAGTACTAATTTGTAAATTTCATAAAGGTAAGAGCAAAAAAACTGCAGAGGTTTCAAACACCTGAGCAATGGGAAAACAGTCCCTTACCGTAAAAGAAAAGTACCGCAACTCCCTCAAGAAAATTATAGCAGCAATAGCTACAGCACCAAAGATATAGTCAGATTTTGTTCAAAATACAAACTAATGAAATCAAAAGAGAAGACATCGCACTCACAAATATGATAGAATGCAAATAGAAACTAATAAACTATCAACTTCACTACATCAGACAGCAAATATGCACCAACCTCCTTGTCCTCTCAGATAAAATGAAGATGACTGTCCTTGTTTCCATAAGCGCATGTTCAATATACCAAGTGCCAAAAGAGCACCACCAAGAATAACACCAAATCGAATGGCAGCAATGCTTCCAGTCAACATAAAAGAAAGAAACCCTCCAACAAAAAGAAGAATTCCTGCATAGTACATAAATAGTTTGAATCGCCAAATTAACAACATGAATAAAAAATAACAATTGTAGTAATAATAGATTTAACACAAGTAATAACAGTTGTGACAGTAATAGCAAAAGCAAACAAAAAGAAGAAAATGAGGAGAAATCAGAAGGAAACACAAGGCTTTATTCTGTAAGCACTTTTACCAATACATACCATATGGAATACCAACATGGAAGTCACGAACATGAGATGACTGTTTCAGTTCACTGGTTGATGAGCTGAATGTTTCAACAATATCCTTCACAGACTCGGGGGAATTCTCTAGCATGGTTGAAAGATGTTCTTTACTTTCTTCACTAATTTCTTTAGCTACATCAGTCAACTCAAGTCTAGCTTGCTTTGCTTGAACCTTCAACTTTTCAGAAGTTTCCTTCAGAATTATCCCAGCTTTCTTTGAGTACACATCGTATGCTTCTTGTGACATGGCTTGCATCTTTAAGGCCTGTTCCTTAAAAGATTCTAAAGTCTTCTGCCATTCTTCTAGTGATTTATCAGCCTGTAAGTCATAATCACTCTTTGTTTTTTCCACATCAATTTCCGAATGCTTCTGAAAGGGAATTATAGAAAATTGAATCATAAGAAATTTCCCAACAAAAATAATACAGCCAAATACCAACGGAAAGAAACCATAAGGCTTATGCTTGTATGAAAGACCAGCACATAAAAGCTCAAAAACAAATAATAATATTTACGCTTGCTGAAAATATCATGAAACAATAGCTTCAAATAACATTTTAAGAAAAAATATAAGGTTGAAGGAAAATAGACTAATAATCCCCTTGTTTCCATAATTAAACAGTCCCTCTAAGTTATAAAATACTGGGGAAAAAAACAATTGTAAGCACATATAATATAAAAAGAAGGTCTTAAGCACACACCAAAGAGTCACAGACAATGCTTTTTCTCTCGTTTATCAGTTTAGAAACCGTTTAACGTATTGCCGAGCTCACAGAATGTTTGTCAAGATCTTTTTTGGTGGAGAAAAATAGGCTTTGATTTTAGGCTATGCACTATAGAGAAAACAGCAGTATTTAAATCATTTTTCCTCATGTAATTAGTAAATAGAACTAATAAAAATCTAAGTTTGCTAAGTCTAATCAAAACTCTCGATTAACATCAATCAATGTTTCACAATAGTTGATTTTTTTTATGTATTAAAATTCATCATAGACCTTCTCTGCCTTTTTTGGAGGGGCCATAAATCAATAACGGGATTTCCCTGAAGGGGCATTGAATTGAGAATTTTATAAGGTAGTCTACCACTTCCACTTGTCCCCTCTCTTCTTCCCTTACTTTCTTCATCTTCTAATGAGTTTTAAAGTGGATTCTTACTTAATTCTTATTTTTTCCTTCAAATTAATCATAAAAATCCACACTTCATCAATTCCCTTTTTATTTTACCTGCATCAAATCAATTAAGATAACATTTACACGTGGAGAAAAATGAGAAAAGGACAACGTATTAGTAGCATATGAAACCTTAACCTCCTCATACTAGCAGCGGCTTAGCAACCTTAATCTAAAAGCCAGGGCTCTAAAAAAACAAAGACAACAAACTGTCCATTCAATTCTTAAGAAACATAAGAGGTTCCGAAACAGCCATGTCTGTGCCAGGCACACACCACCTTATTTTAGTTACAACTCCTAAATCTAATATCTCATCCTCTTCTTCGCCATCTTTTTTTGTCTTCTCCTTTATCTTAGTTTCCATTTTCCGCGTGAGAAACTAGCACTCTGGTTTCCTTTTTGTATGTGGCTGTGGGCTGTGTAAGACTGGCCTTATTTTTCTGTATAAGTATAGTCCTTTCTGTTGTAACGTGTAAGCTTATAAAGTTATAAATAAATAAAGTAGTAATCTGCAGCATAGTTTGATCAAACAGTTATAAATATTGCCTGTAATATCTGCTTATTTGAGTTGAACGATGGGCTTCTTTTAGGTTTGATCAAGCTTATTTGGAAGAACAATTTATTATGGCTACTGGAGTAATGATTGGCTTCTGAATACAAGACGCAAGACCAAAACCAAATATTTTAGACAACACAGTTTGATCATTTCTTATGTTCCCTTTCTGGCAGTTCATACCTCTAGAATAGTAGTTTCTGATCAATTATGGTACCATGTCCTTGTTCTTGTATTTAGCAAAAAAAATAAATGCCCTTGTGCTTGTGGGAGAAGAAATACTGATATCTACATTTCCATTCTTGTTAATTACTGCATTGGGCACTGTCTATCTTCATCTGATGAAGAAAGTACACACTTGCACTAAAAGGTGTGTACTTGTTCTCATTCATTGGTATTGCAGATACTTCTCTAGGATAAGATTTATAATTTGCAAAACCTCTCCAACAGAATAATAACAGGGCATCTTTACATATGTCAATGGTAGAGAACAGAAAACAAAGACTGAGAGTTTGTACATTACAATAGTACAATTACAACGTAGTTCAACACTCTAGTTAATAAGAATTTAAAGCTATTATAGCTTACTTACCAAATAAAACACTCCCATAGTTATGAGCCCTTACCACTTGTTCTTCTTTCTCTTCTTCTTCACAGTAAAATTTCATTCAGTAGTTGTATAAGTATTGTGCTAAATTTTTTATATTATTTTGAGCAGTAATGGGAAGTTTACAGGTCAAAATTGTAACTGTTTGTTGAGTCATTACCCTGTTTGTAATTGCTTCTTATAAATATAACTGTATTATATGCATTTCTCCTTGTTGAGTACCCTTTATTAGGTCACCGATATCATATATTTGTTATGACCCTATATGGGCCACTTATTAAGGGCTCACCTTGCAAGCCGAATTCTTCATTGGGTAGGTTGATTGAGGACATTCATATTTCCAAAATCGAAAATATCCAAATTTCAGAGAGAACCAGCAATTTTATCAACAAGAAACAACAAAAAATAACTATAACAGCAATAGAAAAACATCATTTCAAATGATAAGAAAGATTCCAAAATGCTTAGCTCTACGTCGTAAAGAGAAATTGACAAACATTTCATCGAATATCCTTTTGTATTGACATTCAGGAAACCAATTCACACAATCCCAAACAGAAACAAAAACTACATCAGAAACTCAGCTCCAATTGCAGTTCAAACGTAAATGAAACTTAAATTTAAAGAAAAAAATAAAGATTCGTAAACAAGCATACCGAATCCTCATGCGAAGCAGCGGAACAGACGATGAAGCGGCCGCCACGGGGAAGAAGCAGAGGACAACTGGTGGAACAGACGGAGGAGCTCCGAGGATGCGTTTGCAAGAAAGCCAAGGTCCTTGCCGGGTGGGGAGGCCGGGTGCTGGAGACGAGCTTCGAGTGGCGAAGAGGGTGGAAGGGGAGGGGGGGAGGAGGACAGGCACTAGTGCTAGGGTTTCGGAGGCGGACGAAGCTATTCAGTACTGCCGCCATGGAAGGAGGGGAGGAGAAAGGACGAGAGAGAGATAGACAGAGAGGAAGGTAGGAGACAATCAGAGTGACTGAGACAGAGCGAGAGGGAAGAGGGAAACGGGGAGGGAAGGGATCACGAGAGAGCGAGGAGTTTTATGTTTCGGGGCGTGTTATAATGCGCCGAGTGCGTAATACAAGCACTTCTAAAAAAAATTTATTTTATATTAAAGAAAATTATTTAAATAATAATTTAAAAAAAAATAATTACTAATTTAAATTTAACTACTTTTGAAATATGTTTTAAAGTGGTATTTTTTCTTACCACACAGGCGTTAATCAAGCAATTGGCGCCTCGTGGATTTTTTTTAAAATTTTAAATTAATTTTATTATTTAGAATAACAAAATTAGTTTTAAGTTGATTTCGTCTATTAAACGATAAAATCAGTTTAAGAGCAGTTGACCCGATTTCGTTGTTCTGAACGATGAAATTAATACTAAATGTTGAAATGGGAGAAGTGTGGCAATTTTATCGTTTAGAACGATGAAACCGGGTCAAGTGCTCTTAAACTAATTTCGTCGTTTAAAGCTAATTTCGTCCTTTTAAATGACGATATCAACTTAAAAATTAAAAAAAAATTACGCAGGCTCTAGCTGCTTAACTGGTGCCTGTGTGGCAAAAAAAAATACCACTTTAGAAAATATTTCTCAAAGTGGTTTAAAATGGTAATTATTTTTTATATAATTTTTTCTTTATATTAATAACTTTATTTTGTTAAATTTTCTTTTTCTTTATGTAAGTTTTATCATACAATAAAATTACTATTTTTTCAAATGCATCTTTTAATATAAGTAAGTATTTTAAAAGATATTATCATAATATTTTCCCTTCTTTTAGGTAGGTTTCACCATTTAATAAAAAATATTATTTCAATATAAGTATTATACATAGGGAATATTAGTTCAAACAAAAAAATATTATATTAATTGTCTCATTTTAAAAAATATAGTCTCATATTAGTTATCCCATGCTTTTTCACATAATTAAGTAAAGCACGAAATTTTAAATAAAATAAGCTATGGATAAATTTTATTTTTTTTGGTTTAGGGTTTTTTTACATTTCCTAAAATTTATACTTTTTATAAATAGGATAATTAAGATGGGACCAATAAGATATTGGAAAACTATAATAAAAATAATGGGACTAACATAATCTTTGCTATTTCTGTCAAAAAAATTTGGCAATACAAATAAAACTAAAAAAGCACAACTGTTATTACCTCATGTTGGATGGAGTAATAAATTTAAAAATTATTACACTTATAGGATTAGTTTTGAAAAATGAAATGATTTCTCAAGATAAATTAATTTTATTATTTGTTTGTGTAAATGCAGTCAATGAGATAGAAAACATTCCCATGATATTTGATGCTTTGATAAAACTTGGTCACACATTGAAAAATTATGTAACTTTGAAAATAAATTATTTTTTATTATTTTAAAAATTAAATTAAATTATTAATATAGGATAGAGAGAATAGTAATTTATTACTCTATCCGTCTTAAATCAATAGCTCTATTTGGCAAAAGGGTTTGTTTCTTATTAATAGCTTCATTTTGTTCAATTTAAATAATTGGGTAAAAACCATTATTTTTCCAAATAGAGCTTTTAATATAGAACAAAAAGAGTACATCAGAGCATATAATATTTGAATAAATTAAACATGTGGGATTTGGCACTATCCCACATGGTTAAGGTCTTTAGGCCTTATGGCAGGAGAGGTCCAATATCCCCAATGTTCTCTCTAATGTTGCGATATTCCTTTGTGGCAAAAAAGAATAGCATAAATTAAAAACAACTAATTTATTCCAAGATTATACAACAACCTAGAACTTCTATTTAATGAATTTGTTATTAATTCCAAGATTTTGTTTATTGTAGCAATAGTTTTGGTAATTCATCATTTTTATCAACTACTGCATTCAATTATTGAAACCCTCAAAGCATTTTGTTCTTACAAATAATGGCTAATCTTCAACCCATTTATATTCCTCTCCATAAAAAAAAAATATAACCCTTTTTCAAGAAAAAAATAAAAAATAATATACATAGGGATGGGTGGGGAGCAAAATGTTTTTTATGCTCCGCGATCATTGTGAGCCAAGAATAAGGAATGCATGTTCGCCATCGATCTTAAAAATAAATGTATCACATGCGTTCTTTATGCTCGGCTCACTATCAGCGTTGAGCATAAAAAACTCTTCCGACGGGGAGAGAGACAAGCTAGAACAAGTACTTTCTTTCATTCTTTCATTCATTCTGCTTAGAGCCTACATTTTTCTTAACAATCCCATAAGTTTGTCCATGGGTTTGGTAAATATGGGCGTTTGGGCAAATTCCAATTACAAAGGCAACAAAATAGAGCAAGACTTCTATTCTTCATATTTACACAAGACAATTAAATCGAAATTTTTGGTGTCAATGTTGTTGGATGGGGTACCCTTCCCTGTTGGAAGTATAATAGAAGGTCCTGTTAGTTCTTTAACATCGCAGTATGACAGTGGGTCTACACTTTGAACCTTAATGCTTGACTTTGCTTGTATTTTGGGCAGAACAGGCTGGGAGAAGAATGAACGATACGGTCCATGCAAGCAAAGCATTTATAGTGTCCGGGGGAACAAGATTGGCACAATTTCTTCTTTTGCAAGGGGCACGTAAGGCACAAAGCCACTAACTAAACGTGGGGACTACAGACATTGTCTTGTAAAAATTCATACAGAATGCAATTCACCTGAGTGCTGCGCCATAATTAAGAACAAAAGCCACAAGAGTAACATCCAGTGATGCATTCATATTAAGTTTTCGGAAAACAGGTGACCATTACTGGCCCATATGTTTAGAATTTTTTATGTTGTTTCTTAGAATGCCGTTAATTAAACAAATGCGACAAAAATAAAGCAAAACTTAATCATACAGTATTATTAGCTTGTGTTGATGAATTGTTTTAGTTTACAACAATCAAACACCGGGCCTCTAGTTCACAATAACTATATGTTCATTCCTTCGTAAAAACATGATACAATTTAAAAAAAAACAAAAACAAAATTTCTGCCTGCCAAAAACGAATAGCTTGGTTGACTTTAGCATGCCGGTTATATTTTACCTTGCAACTGATCATAAAAATTTTGTATTTCCTTCTGACTTTTCGGTAAAGGGAGAACATTACCTTCTAGTGTCCTTACCCTGTTAATCATCCCAATCATTATCCCATCCTTCTTTGTTAATTGATCTAGACGACAGGCCATTTTCTGATATGCTTCCCACCGGCCTAATTTCTGATGTATTATCCATTGGTCTATCATCCCAATCATCATCCCATCCCTCATCCCAACCCTCCACTGTGTCCATGTCCATAGCGGAAGTTGATTGTGGAAGCCCCATTTCAAGCTCACGATATGGAACACCATCATTTCCCCGACGGTTGCTCCTCCCAAACTTACAGCAGGCCCACACACCGCCAACAATTAGTACTGTCAAAATTAAAACATAGGCTCCATAGATGGGAGTCATCTGAGTAGCATAAGCAGGAAAATTTTGAAAAAAGGTGCTCGTAGACAAGGGAGCGTCTGGTTGAAGAGAACAATTCTTATGTCCAGCATTTAGAATAATATAAGGATTGCCTTGGACTTTAAAGGAAACATCAATCTGGAGAAGCAAAAAAATGAAAAAACAATAAGAAAATAACATATTCAGATGGTTCCATATAAAAATTCAGCTCCATTTCTATCCAAGTTACTATTCCTATATAGACTTTCCAACCAGATACAACATACGCCCATAATCTAAACCTGCCAATATAATACTAATTACTAAAAGGGAAAAACAGATGACAGTGAGGCATGCCTCCGACCTACCCACGCCATAAGACAATAAACAAATTACTAAGGTACAAAATATTGTTTAAAGCCTACTTACAATCTTACTAAACAATGCCCTCATCACAATTGAGTACATTATGGACGCTACCAGTTTGATATCTATTAGGAAGTTGTATTCATTAGGCAGTTTCTTATTTAGCCTTAGGACTTAATCAAGTTTGATTCTTGTAATAAGGCCTAATTAGTCTTGGTTCTTCAAGGCCCACTGCCCATAAGGGGTGTAACTATGTAAAGGGCGAAGTCCCTCTTTTCTAAATAAGAGGCAATTAGTCCTTAATCCCCTCTCTCTCTCTCTCCTCCGTCAGACTTCAAGTTTTTCCATTTCTCCCGCCTCCAGCGGCTGCCTCAGCCAACAGAAATTTCTCCTCCCTTCATTCATCCCTTTTCACCGTTAAAATCACCTTGTAAACCCTAAGGTTTACAACACTGGTATCAGAGAAGTCACTCCTGTCTTTGGGCAGCGGACATGGTCCAAACCAAGAGCATGGTGGCCAAACAGAACCAAAGCGGCACAGACTTGGCTCCCGGCCTTCCTGTCACCAGTGGACCTCAAGGCGTCGCTGCTCTGTTCCAGGCCACCGGAGAACTCTAGGGCGCCACCACCATAAATCCCGCCGTTGAACCAATCCAACCACAACTAGCCCTCAGTACAGCTCCATGACGATGGGACTGGGTGTCACTGGCTCAAATCTGCCCACAACAGTTGCCAAGTCAGGCCTCCTGGCAGATGCTGCGATGATCCAGAGCTTCTGCATGAGTTTTGCGCCCTCAGAACAGAACAGCAGGCCTCCTTCGTGCGCCTCCTTGACAACCACACCGGCAACTCAGCATGGTTGCCGCGGATGATGACGCCAACAATAGCTGCAGTCTCCTGCCTCCGCCTCTATGCCCAGCCCTGCTCTCCTCACAACCACCGCCGAATACCCAGCCGGACACAGCCCCAGCAGCTGCTCCGGCCACAAGCGGCCCTGTGCAGGTGCTGAGCACCGGCCATTCCGGCTTTGCCCTTCCGTCGAGGCACCAACACACTACGGCAGCGGATTTTCAGCCAGACTTTTCTCCATGACAGCAGCCTGCGCTGGCAGCAGTAAATCAGCCAGTTTTTGGTTCCGTGATGATTAGGTGGATTTTGATGGGATGGCCACCTTGATTCCTGTGGAATTTGGGCCGTCCCATGCACACAGCAGAACCACGCCTAGCCTGGATGCAATTTCCTAAATGCACTGATGAGGATAACCTGATTGAATAGGTGTACCATGTAGAGAATTTTTTTGCTTATCAGGGAACTATGGCTAACGTGGAAAAAATGAGAATTGCAACATTCCATTTAGAGGGTGATGTCCTAGTCTGGTTCTAGTATTTTGAGAGGGAGGTTCCGACTCCTGCATGGTAGAAATTCACTGAGGAGTTGTGCACTCAATTTGGGCCTAATAATTTTGCTGATTTTAATGAGCTATTATCTGGGTTGCATGCGGCTGTATCAAAAAGAGTTTATGAGGGTGGCCACTTGTCTTCCGCATTGGACTCAAGAGGCTTTGGAAGGAACTCTCTGTTGTGGCCTCAAGCCAGAAATTGCCGATGAAATTCGTCATTTCGAGTGCACAACCATGCATAATATTATTTGGCAAGCACAGATTCAAGAGGAAAAATTAACCATACAAAGCAGGGCTTATCAACCCAAGCCTTTAGAATCTTCTCGGCCATGGGGGGGATCCCCTAATGTCCCTTTTTGTGGCCAACCGACCACTAGAACTATTCCACACACTACTGTTCCTTTCGCCATCTCTCGCAAGCACAAATGGAGGATTGTTGCGCATAGGGCTTGTTCTTCAACTGTAATAAGCGGTTCACATCGGGGCAATGTTGTAAAACTCCTCCCACTGCTTTGATTTTGGAAGTCTTGGGATAACACAACTGAGTGGCCTTCCTGTGACCACCCTCCAGAGGATGCCGAGGTACTTCCTAAAATTCTTTACATGCTTTTTCGGGTACTTATACTCAGACTATGCGGGTTTAGGGTTTTCAGTACTAATACTCAGACTATGCGGGTTTAGGGTTTTCAGTACTAATACTCAGACTATGCGGGTTCAGGGTTTTTAGAAGCGTCAGGTCGCCATTCTCATCAATAGTAGTAGCACTCATAACTTTATATTAATGTTCGGGTTGCACGTCTGGGATGTTGTATTTCTGAGTCCTCTCCGTTTGATGTGCTCATCAGGGATGGCGAACATCTAGTAAGAGCGAATGTGCGTGGGCAGGATTGCATATCCAAGGACATCTCTTTGTTATGGATCTATATTTACTTCCAACTAAGGGGGCAAACATAATTTTTGGCGTCCAATGCCCCCAGGAACTCAAGGATGTTACTTGGAATTTCCACAAGATGTTAATGGAATTCGGGTTTTCCAGGCAACAGGTTCGCATTTAGGGGTCTCCTCCAGATACCCTGAACTCTGCTCAAGACTTGGGCTCTTTCTTCCTATATTCTCATCAGGGTGTTCTACAGTTGGTGACATAAGGGGTGCCTGCACATGATGTACTACTAGCCGATTTGGCTGCCTTGTTGGAGACTTATTCATCTATTTTTCAGGTGCCTGTAGGCCTTCCACTTGTTCATTCTCATGATTATCAAATTCTGATTATTGTTGGCACTTCCCCTGTCAATGTACAACCCTACGAGTACCCACATATTCAAAAAAATGAATTTGAGAAGTTGGTTTCCGACATGCTTTCTACTGGAATTATCCATCCAATACCAGCTCATATTCCTCTCCAATATTATTAATTAGAAAGGAAGATGGATCTTGGAGCTTCTGCATTGATTATCGTGCTCTTAATGCCTCCACTCTCAAGGACAAGTTCCCGATTCCTATAACTGAAGAACTCCTAGATGAGTTGGGATCTGCAAAATTCTTTTCTAAGCATGATCTACAGGCGAGATATCACCAAATCAGGATACATCCAGCTGATATCCACAAGACTGCTGTTAGAACACATGACCATTTTGAGTTCCATGTTATGCCCTTCGGCTTGAGGAATGCCCTGTCGACATTTAGAGCCAGTGAATGAGTCCATCCTGAGAGTCTCACTTGTCTCATTTGTGGACCATCTTTGATACTTTGGAGCACCATTCACTCTTTCTTAAGCAGTCTATATGTGTATGTGGGACCAATCAAGTTGAGTACCTTGGCCACATCATTTCTGAAGGAAGCGTATCCACCGACCCGACCAAGGTGGAGGCTATGTTAGGTTGGCCTATTCCCAGTTCTCCTAGAGGCTTCGCGGATTTCTTAGGTTAACATGCTATTATCGCTGATTTATATCTCATTATGGATCCATTGCCACACCATTGACAAAATTGCTTGAAAAAGGGTCATTTCAATGGTCAACAATAGCTCAACAAGCTTTTGATAGTCTTAAAGGGTCCATATCTTTTGCTCCCGTATATGCACTTCCTAATTTTTCTCAGCCCTTTATTGTGGAAACCTATGCTTCGGAAACAGGGTTATGAGCTATTTTATTGCAAGCTGGCCGGCCCCTTGCTTTCTTTAGTAAAGCCTTGTCTGGCCGCTTACTTTCTCTTTCTTCTTATGAAAGCAAAATGCTCGATATTGTGCATGTGGTAACTATGTGGAGGCCATATTTATTGGGGCATCATTTCAATACCCATACATATCATCAACCTCTCAAGTATCAATTGAAACAATAGATTTCCACCCTGGCCCAACAACGTTGGATTTCCAAGTTATTAAGTTACGACTATGAGCTTGTTTATAAGAAGGGGTTTGAAAATGTTGTAGTTGATGCCCTCTCGTGCCAATTTTTGTCTATCCAGGCCTTGCCGATGTTTGGCCCCTCTTTTCCCTTCTTCCAAGATCTCCAAGAGGCTTACCTCAGTGACTCAAATACGCATGCATTGATGGCTCACCTCCAAGCTGATCCTTTGAGCTCACCCTCTTGTTTTACTTGGAGATTTGCTCTATTAGAAGGACCACCTCTGGGTTCCCCCTCATCGTGAGTTGTGCACCAAGCTGATTCTCATTTTCATGACTCACCACAAGCGGGACATGAGGGTACCTTTTGCACATATAAGAGCTTGAGCCAGTTTTTTGTGGTGCAGCATTCACAAGGATGTCCATGATTATGTTGCTACTTGTGAGACTTGTCAACGCACTAAGGCTTCTACTACCACTCCAGCTAACCTCCTACAACCCCTACCTATTCCAAAGCGAGTTAGGGAGGATGTTTCTATGGACTTTATAAAAGGCCTTACCCTGGGTTCGAGGTAAATTAATCATTCTGGTTGTCGTGGACTGCCTATCCAAGTATGCTCACTTCAGTCCATTAGGCCATCCCTACACTTCTAAGGCCATGGCTGAATTGTATGTTTGCGATGTGGCCAAACTACATTGCATGCCTCATACCATTGTGTCGGACAGAAACTGGGTCTTCATCTCTCATTTCTAGCATTTCTTTGCTTTTCAATGCACGCAACTTCAGATGAACACTGCATATCATCGCACACAACTTCAGATGAGCACCGCATATCATTGCACATAACTTTAGATGAGCACTGCATATCATCACACACAACTTTAGATGAGCACCGTATATCATCCACAAACCGATGGACTGAGGTGGTCAATCGCTGCTTGGAATAGTATCTGCATTGTTTTATTGGGGATAACCCCCAACAATAGCTTCAATTCTTACCTTAGGTCAAATATTCCTCCAACACTGCTTATCATACTGCATTTGACACTACCCACTTTCATGTGATTTACGGGCACCCACCCCCAACTATATTGGCCAATGTTCCTCACCGGGCGTCTGTTGGCAAAGTGGATCTTATTCTTCAAGATCGTGAAAGTTCAAAATCATACGAAGCAGGTTTATGATGGTCACCACATTGATTGGGAATTTCAAGTTAGTGATTTGGTGCTCGTGAGCTTCTCTCCTCACTGGCAATTTTCACTCTATACTCCACTGAGTTTGAAGCTCGTGCACCATTTTCATGGCCCCTATCGTGTTCTCCACTATATTGGGTTTGTTGCTTATCATCTCCAACTTCCCGAAAGGTCTAAGGTACATCTTCCATCTACCATCATTGACACTCGCCGGGCTCATTGTGTGGGGCGCTTGGTTCCTGAGATTTTGGTGGCTTGGCGTGACAATTCTTTAGATGATGCTACTAGGATGTCGAAGGATGAATTTCACACCAGGTTTCCTAATTTTGCTCCTTGAGGACAAGGCGGTAGTGGAGCATGGTGGATTGTTATGGACCGTATCAGTTTGATATCTATTAGGAAATTTCATTCATTAGGCAGTTTCTTATTTTAGCCTTAGGACTTAATCAAGTTTGATTCTTGTAATAAGGCCTAATTAGTCTTAGTTCTTCAAGGCCCAGTCCCATAAGGGGGCATAAGTATGTAAAGGGCGAAGTCTCTCTTTTCCAATTAAGCAGCAATTAGTCCTTAATCCCTTCTCTCTCTCTTCTGTCATCTTCAAGTTCTTCCCTTTCTCTTGCCTCCAGTGGCTGCCTCAACCAATAGAGGTTTTACCTCCCTTCATTCATCCCTTTTTACCATTAAAATCACCTTGTAAGCCTTAGGGTTTACAACAGTGTATCAGAAAATTAATAGACTTGGACAAGATTATAACTTCACTATGATTAAGAATTAGCTCAGAATCAAGGGCAGCATAAATTCACAAGTCCTTAACAATTTACGCATTCACCATTAAAAAAAATTAAGAGGACATACCTTTTTATGTTGGTGTTTTTCTAACTGCAAACTAACAATGGCTATATCCACCGATGGTGGGACCTTGATTTTCACAGCCAGTGCCTCCTCACCTTCATTTTTCACCACAACATGTTCCAGCCCAGAATCTGCAAGAATTAAATATTCATTGGTATAAGATAATGATATTAGCGACCAAGCATTAATTCAATGTGAACAGAGAAAAATGATGAGAGGAAAGCATTACACATTTTCATAGCATCATTTTTCAGAAATCAATATCTCCAAATCGTATAAAAAAGTGAATTTAAAAATCATTCGAAGGATTAGACTTGCCATGATAATATGCTTTGGTAAGAAATGTTCCTAACTGACAATTTAATAGTTCAAAAGAAAAAGCCCAGCATCCCCTAAGTTCCAGGTTTGTCATCACTGAATTTGAGTCATATCCTACCTTATCAACAATCCAGTAGCGGGATAATTGGCTTATGCTCTCTTTTTTATCTGATTTTTAGATAAGAATGCTAAAGAACTATTGGGACATAAAGGGAGTTAAACAACTAACCTCCATCAGGGAATCTACGTCCTGCAACTACCCAAAAGGGCTAAGCCTATCTTTTTGAAAGGATAGTAATATTCCTACACCCATAGGCCTTATACCACTTCTGATTGGATAGGGAAAAGTGAATCTCATGTTGTGAGGTGGGACCCACCTTCCTTATCTAATCAGTAAGGCCCGTGGTGTAGAGAAAGTAGAGTATGAATATCATTTTTCTTTTTGAAATTACTTTAACATGAAAACAAACTGAGACATAAAATTTGAAAGGGAAAATCCCAAAAAGTTAAGAATTGTTAACTTTACCAATCCAGCCTTTTTCTAGCAAACATGAAAAAAAGCCTAGGACAATTTACAGTTCTACTTCACAGTTGATTCTCATAGTGTATGTCAAAACACTTATGCCATGGAAGTGGTTAAAACAATTATAACATGGGCCCCATGGCCATGAATAACACCAGGAATATGCCACAAATGCAATATTGTGAACACAAAATCAAGCATGACAGTCATCCTCATCCTCTTATTGAAGTAAAGGTAATCAACAACAATAGTTGCCAAAGAAAGCCATTTTTTACAATTACTCAAACACATACTTAAGCCTCCAACAATAATATTATAAAATAAATGAATAGATAAAAGCACTGGTTTGAAAGGCATATTATTGTCCGCATCTAGGCAATGTTTTGTGGAGTGCATTCTTGTGGTAGCTCTTGGCTACAAAGGAGGCTTTGTACATAGGAGAAAGGAGAGAAAGATTATGAGAGGAAGAAAAAGACTAATTAACTAAAAAGAGACAAATACAATCTATCAAATCCAGTGATCCACTTACCATCCTTTTCCCTTAGGAGTGGAGTTACCCCAACTAGAACATATTTGAGAAGGAATGAGTGCTCCCGATGTATACCAATACAAGGACCCATTGTTTTGCTATTTGGCTATTAACGCACATGATAGGAGCATCAACACTCTAATGTGCATGGAAAGATATCATAAGGTATATGTCATTGACCAACATAGCTAAATCGGCATCGAACTCGGAAATAGGGCTCTCATCCTCAATAATAAACATGTGAATTGTCTTGCAACGGTGGCCAAGGGCATATTTTCATCACAATTATAACACAAGTCATTGGACCAATGGGCATTTATCTCAGCTTGAGATAGCTTCTTAACATGAACGGTAGCAGTGGTAGATGGAGTACCGAAAGAGGGGGGGTGCGGGCAGGCGAAGGAGGAACCTCTGATTATTTACTCTCTTCACAATTGTGGGCAATAGCCTCAATTAAGGTCTGAGGGTTAAAAATATCCACCTCATTTACAACGTCATCACGTAGTCCCCTATAAAGGTCCCAACTAATGCATCCTCCGGCCAATGATGGACCCAATTTGCCAACTTTTCAAATTCATCCACAAAATCCTAGACTATTGTCTTCAGATGAACCCACAAAAGTAGCTTCTTGAAATTTTAATAGGCGGAAGGTCCAAAGCGAGCAAGCATTAGTTGTGATGAAGATCATCCCATGTAGCACAAGGGTTGTGATGAAGATAATGGTTGAGTCAGTGGAGAGCATGACCCTCCATGTGGAATAAAGTCATATCAATCTTTTCAATAACATGGATACGGTATTATCGAAAGATACAATGGGCACATGAGACCCACTTGTTATGGTCATCACCGTTGAACATTGGAAAGGTGAAGTAGGCAGGACGGGCCGGAACCTGCCAATCAGCTTCATACTAGAGCTGATAGCCAATGCGACAATCATGACCCCTAGGACAATGCTCATCCCACCGAGGGTACTAATAGTCGTCATAGAAGGGAGCATCATGTCTGCGTGGGCCATAAACAATTTAAAGGTGGTGGTGGATAAAACAACTAGAGGAACATCTACTGGCGGAGATTGCATGTGCATGTGAGTGATTGTGGAACCCTTGAGTGTTTGAATAAGATGGAACGAGACGTCAAGAACTTCAAATTCCCAGTTGAAAAGGGGAACGAGGAAATTATGAAGCAACAAGGAGCTAACCAGACAAAAGAGGAAAAATCGGCAGGCCAAGAGAAGGGGTGGTGCTAACTAACTGCGAAGGTGCCTGGGAGGGATTGGCAGGTAGTGGATGGCTGGATGCAGTTGGGGAGAAGGTGAAAAGAGGTCCTGGTGGAGCAAAAGGCACGGGAAGGGGAATCGACGAAGGCAGAGCTCATGATTGTGCTTGGGAAGAGGCCGACAAAGGAGCAACTTGCTAGTTGCACAACGGAGGCGGAAGCAAAAAAAAGTGGAGCGGCAGCGTCTGATCTTGATGGGGTGGCAGAGGAAGACACGACCTACGGAAGAGAAGCAGCAGGGCTTGTGACAGAAGAGGACGACAAAAGAGGAGCACTTGAAGAAGTTGCGGTGAATGTGCCGAAAACCATTAGCGAGCTGCTGGTGTCGTTCTGACAAGGAGGTGGTGAAGGTGCAGCCGGTGGAGCAAGCATCCGACAAGCCTCCAGCGGTCGACCAAAAGAGGAGATGGCATCACTTCGAGTCTAGAGGGCGTCCAAGACCGTTGTATACAGCTGGAGCACACTAGACAAAGCAGCGGACACAACCTCGGTACCTGTTGGCGTAGTTCTTCTTGGGATTGAAGGAACAAATGCCCCAGGCAATGGAGGTGGTTCATCTACTCATGAAATTTTAGACTAGATGCATGAAGGTCTGTCATTGCCACCTAGAGATCAGCAACGATAGCCTCACACCATTCAGTGAAGTAGGCGTGAGTGGCATTGAGATCCAGATGTCATGGTTTCTATGATGAGGAATTGGCTGTTGGAGGCAGTCTCCACTCTTTTCTATTGTTACGGGCGCGTTCCCAATGCCTCTGATACCAGTGTTATAGCTCTTGGCTATAGAGGAGGCTTTGTAAGTGGAAGTTTGATTATAAGAGGAAGAAAAAGACAAATTAACTAACATAATTCTGAACTATTCATTACATAACCCCTTAGTAATAGTGTCACAATCAATTTATAGGCTTCAAGCCTTACTCTAATCAGAAGTAAATCTAAACTAGGAATTAAAGTACTATTAGGAATCTACCACTCTTAAAAAAATCTAAACGAAGAAAGCAATAGATAATAAGAATCCAACCTTTAATAAAACATAACATTAACTGAGTTCTATTTAAACTAGGAAGTACTACAAAAGGGAATTTCTAATTGCTCTGCATGGAAGATTGACTCTGATTCATAACAATTCTACAATAATCAAGAGATACTAGAGACAATCTGTTATATATTTGGGCTCAATACTAGATATAGAGGGGACAAATACTAGAATGTAACCGATAGAATTGCATCAGGCTATATTAAGCGAAAAACAACATTTGGAGTCCTCTATGACAAACCTAATACAATTAAAATTAAAGGAGAGGTTTGTTTATCAATCCTTATTTGAATATCGTTGCCCAGATTGCAAACACTACAGGATATGACAAACTTGGACTGAACTATACAACTGGATAGTTTGAATCTCTGCTAAGCTTGAACTAACATCTTTCTCTGCCCGAGTTAACTAGGAATTTCTAGTCATCATCATACAATCGTGCCCACTATAGAATGGACAGAAGCTACTCCACTATTAATCATATCAGATCCGGTAAATGGATGTATTCTGCTATGATAGCCTTTCCCATATGCCCAGTTTAAACATTGTTTTCCAAGGAGATATTCAAATATCTAATTTTATGATATTTTCATGGTACACATTTTCTAAAAAATAAATTCAATGAATTGCAAAATATAACGTTTTAAGATTTAAATGGGCTTTGATTTTGTTGCCAAACGTATTCCAGTTGAACCTTTGGCATCCCTTTGCATTCTGTCTGCAATTTATTTTGCCATCTGATTTGCATTTTATCTAATTTAACTGATAAATTGTTTCTTTCACAAGTATTACTTATACGTTTCTACTTCACTTTAAGTGCATCGGAATTTTAGTGATATTAAATGAAAAAAAAAGTTACTGGAGTCAAATATCCATGTGAAAAATTGTTTTCTCATTCTAATTGTTTGCATTTGTAAACAATATCGAGAATTTATTGCTACAAATTTTATTCTGACTGTTATCCTTCATCATTATTTAGTTATAAAAATGCAAAGATACCCATGTGGCTATTTCAAGCTTCTCTGTTATCTTGGTGATAGCACCCTTTTTGAACTTGTATAGATTCTTGTGGCAAAAAAAAAGTCTAGGTTAGAACATAAACAATAATAAATTCTCAGAATCACATGCAAAAACACCAGCACTACATCAATTAAAGGGGGTGGGTGACATTGATCCTAATTCATCATCCCACTCAATCATGGGTCATATTAACGTTTAAGATAATTATCTATATGTCTTTTCTCATAAAAGCCATACAACTTCTTCTCAGCCCTCCTTTTCTTCTCTCAACACCCTCTAAAAATTCTGAGTGTATCTCTTGATTGGCATTGCCTCTATCTCATCTGCAATTCTACATGCGGCCAAATCTCCTTGAACAACTCCCGTGAACCTTCTCTCTTATTAGGACCAACCAAAACTCTCCAACATTATCACTAAATATATATTATTCTTGTCAAGATAATTATTCTTCTCTATTCAGCTACATAAGGCAAAAAGGCCTAGCCAGCGTCAAAACAGGTATCTTTGGGCACTTCTCAAGGTGAGGCATCCACTAAGACCTTGAAGACATTGAAGTGAGACTTCTTATACAAAAAGTACACATCTTGATTGACCAAGCATATGCTCATGCTCACTCAACCAATATGGTGTTCAAAATTTTTAACTATTATTTTCCCATTTTTTGCTGTCCAATGTTGTATCTCCTGAGACACAAGGTAAGTAGAAGGCAGAGGAGAGATTAGGAGAAGGAAGAGAGCTAGCTATACTATTCTATTCAATTGAAATCACTGTTCACATATTACAGTAGCAATGGGGCAATAAGCCCTTTTATAGTTTTACAATTACCCAATTATAACTCTTAATCAAACTAGAAAACTAACATAAAATAGTGCATAAACTAAACTAAGAAACATCATTGATTTAAGCTTTAACCAAACTAGGAATCCTAAGACTTCTTCAAATAGACTTATCCTAAACTAGGAAACTATAAGACAAGGAATCATAAAGCCTATTCAAATCAAAACTAGGAACGTCCTAAATCAGTAGATTTCTTCAAAACCAATGGAGGCAATGCTGATGGAAGGGCCATAACATCCAATCATTGTATAGTAACATCGTATACGTATATTTAATCTAATTAGGATTTTAATTACTATATTTATGTACATCACAATGGAAATAGCTTGAGGCTTACATTTAGGCCTTGACAATTATGCCTTACCTTATTCGGAGGTCGAGTGCCTCAAAAGTAAGAACTTGCATCTCTCTCTTACCAACATTAAGTCTAATATTTGTTTTATAGTACTTCCTCAATTTAATTGGAATAATTTAGTCAAAAAGGACTCCAAAAGTAATTTTCCTCTTAATCCATCTTGATGCAATTCTATAGGTAACACTATAATTCATATCCCCTTCTATGACCAGTACTATGTTATGGACCATCTACGCATCCCTCATTAGAAGGCCTACACTTCTTTAGTTAATCTTATTTTCATTAGGATAAGTGTTTCCTAGTTTTATTGGAATTTACTTTGTAAAAATATCAGTTCATTGATTGGTTATTCCAAGTTAGATTAGAATTAAATTATTGTACTGAGAGAGGCCAATTGCCTAACTCTATAAATAAGGGCTTTCAGCCCATAGCAATGAACAGTTCATGATCAATAAATCACATAGCAGAGCTCGAGATCCTTATTGTATCTTCTCTCTCCTATTCATCTATCTCTTTTATCTCCTTCATCCAATACTTCCGCTTACCCTAATTCTTAGAAATCCAGAAGGGTTACACCATACTAAGCCTAAATATATAAATGATTGTCTCTTGTATCTTTAAATTCTTGAGGTATGCAGTCCAAAAACCATTGCCTTGATGCATACAACATTTTTCCTTTCAAACCAATGCTTTCACCTTTACGCTTTGGTGGTGCTATAATTTGAGCCTTAATTGTGCATGAGAATTTGTACTATCTCAGATCCCACAAAATGCTACTATTGCTGTGTACTTGATTCAGTCACAGGATGACTGTCAGGCTTGAATTTGGTCTCCAAAACAGACTCATGGCATATTCTAGGTGTTGATCATTCAACTTCATGTTATTGTTGTTGTAACCACTTTCATGGCATAAGGCTTTTTGCTATACTAGCAAGAAGCCACATGCATTGTGCGTGTAAAAACTCAATTGATGCAAAATTAAAGAAACCAACCTAGAATAATTGTAGCATAGATGTGGCAATATTATCAACAAATCAATTGGGATTACATACAGGATAAGAGTAATATTGAAAATGGCAAAAGTCTACCTAGAGGACTAAGGGTAATCTAGGATATAATAAAAACCAAATCAAGTTTATGTAAATGTAGAATAATTATAGTGTTAGAGCTATATCTCAGGGTGGGTTTGGTCGGCTCTTGCAGTACCCGAACCAACTCGAGAAAATATTCATGATTTCTAAATCTAACCCAACTTGATATAGGACCAAAGATTTAGGAACCTGATCCAATTCGAGAAGGGCCCCAGATTTAGGAACCCAATGACCGGACCTACCCAAGAACCTGAGATTGGACCCGAGATTATCTTGGGTTAGATCAATTCCAGACCCCGGACAAAACCCTAAATGAAATTCAACCCAATCTTGAGTCGAATTGAAATTTCTTTTTTTTTTAGGTTGGGTCAAATTGTTTATAGGAAAAATGTTCGGTAGGGTCAAATTTTCTTATATCTAAAATGCTGAGTCAGGTTAAGATGGGGGGTTGGATTGGTTCTTAGGTATTTTTCAGGCTGAATTCAACCCAACCCAAGAATTATGCCAGTTTTTTTTCTATACCCAACCCTACCCGAGATAAGACCCGACATGACCTAAATCACAGCA
This sequence comes from Saururus chinensis, assembly GCA_035235625.1. Lineage (NCBI taxonomy): Eukaryota > Viridiplantae > Streptophyta > Magnoliopsida > Piperales > Saururaceae > Saururus > Saururus chinensis. The sequence continues at coordinate 57,977,182 of CP141140.1, forward strand.
ATCTCAGGTCAATTCCATCTGGGTTGGGTTGGGTCGGGTTTTCTAATGCAGCCCTATGTAACATAGATGTGGGCAACAATAATTAGAAATCAATTAAGATTATGTATAGGATAATGGTAATATTAGAAATAATAAAAATCTACATAGATGAGTATGGGTAAGATAGGAAAGAATAAAAATCTATCGTACCTCTTTCCCACTTTTAATAGCAGTAAGAAGTCTGATATGGTATGAATACATAGCTAGGTAGTATTATAAAGGATCGTACATGTGACGGCAGAGGAAATAATTAAAGATTACATAGCAGGTTAAGGGTAGTCTACAAAATAATGAAAATCTATCATACCCATCAACTCGCATTTAATAATAGAATGATTTGTCAAAAAAAGTTGGATTGTGAACTTGAGAACTCAAAAATTTTATCTTTCTTTCTATGAATTTTATGTCCAAGATTGTTTCCACAAAAAGGTTCTTCAAAATGTGAATTAGCCCTTTGGTTGCTTATAATATAAAGTGCCCAGATTGAATTTAGATGTTTGATGTGGACTACTATCTGCCTAAATGGACTAACTTTTAAATATGGTTCACAAGAAACAGAGGATGATCCAAGATTACTCGGAAGGAGCTAGCGCGGAAGATTTTGGATCTATGAGCTTGATGTAGAATTATACTACGATAGCACTGAATAACAAAGCAGTATCCTTCTTACCAACCCATTACATATGGATAAGGTATTAATGCAAACGATGCTGAGTGACACTACTATCAATGCCAGTAACAGGACAATATATAGGTTCTAAAAATAGTAGACAAAAACTTACAGCAAGGGAAGCAACTAATTAACAACACTACATAATAATTACAGACTGTAAAATATTTTAATTTAGTATAACATTTCTTTTAATCACATAAGTTAGTATAACATATAAATAATGCTTATTTCAATTTCAGAAAGTTCAATTAAGAAAAATAGAAGATTCATCAAGTTATTTTTGACATTTTCACAAAACTGAGTGTGGTCCACATCATTGCGTGAGGAGTAGAGAATGAGATGGGTGCACTTTGGAAGATCATCTGGGTAAGGGAAAACAAAACAAATACAAGAATGTCTAACACAATACAGAATCATGTAGTTATAGACAGTAGCAAAAAGCGATCAATTGCCTTAAACCATAGCCCAAACGAACAATTACCATCACGACGAAGGCAAGCAACCAGCCCATGGTGATCACTGCACCTGCGATAAGTTTCCACATCACAATCTATATCATCTTGAGTTTTTCCTTGAGGCGTAACATGCTTATCTTTATCCGCATTTTGACCTTTTCCTGCAGTACTTCCATTTGGTGGACCACCAGGAACAGTACCTGCCAAGTTCTTTGGAGAAGCAGGCTTAGTTGTTTGGTCTGTCTTTGGCGAGGCACCATTTGCACCTCCATCTGGCTTGGATGGCTTTTTATCCACAGAGCCACTAAGACGCTTATCTCCTTCCATTACCGGCCCTGGGGTCGGTGACGGTGAACCCTAAATTTCAGCATGACACTAATCGTATAATTCAATTCCCGCATGGCACTAATCTTATAATTCAAGTTACAGAAAAAGGTTACAAACAAAAGGGATAAAAGGGCAAAAAATTCTTACATCCTTGTGAGCGGATATCCCACCATGACCCCCATCTGAAGCCAAAACCCGCAGAATTTCACCAAATGAAAAGCAGGACCCTCTCGCCCCAATCAAAACCACGAAAAACACGGCAAGAATTTCACTCCTGCTCCCACCCATCACTCACAGATCCCTACCCTCCTCCCACGCAGAAGGCCTCATCTCTCCGCCATCAACCGAACCGGCACACGTCTTCTAACAAAGAATAAGCAAAACAAACGCCAAAAAGATTATCACCAAGCACGAAAAGTTCAATTTCCAAAATCGCAAACGAGGACGACAGTAGAATCGAACTTACAGTCTACAGAGGAGTGAGCAGCTGCAGATCCGGAATCGATCGACAGAGAACAGAGAAGGAAGAAAAACTCGAATGATCTGGATTGGAGATGAAATCGATGCCGGGGACGATGGCTCGAAGGAATCTGCTGCTGCAAAAACCGAAGACGAGCACCGAAGTCAAGTCTCGAGTCGGGGCGGGGCGTTATGGATTGGGCACAAGCAACTGCTGTGCGAAGTTGCGCTTGCGCCATCCCCGGACTTTTCCGGGTAAACGGAGTGTTCGGTCTGGAACTCGCTTTTAAGCGGACGCGCCTTTGGTTTGCCGCCAACTCCAGCAAGCAACAGGGGCAAAATTGTAAGACAAAAATGACAGCGAAGGAAATCATTTGGGCCGTTAGATGATCATCCAAGGGTGCGGGTGATTTTTCCTCCTGCCCACTAACAATGATAAACTTACACACATTACCTAAGAAGTGGTGCGAGAGAAACTTGGGAATAGTTCTCATGTTTCTCACCTCAACATGTCCATTGCTCATGTAATTTAGTCATGGTAAAGTAGTCGATAAAATATTTTCTTATTTTAAATAAGGGAAGCACACACTTAGAAAATGTCAAACAAAGCCATGGTGCACCAACCTGGCCAATCATTGCACATTTCACTAACGTAGTGCATGGCATTTTGACCCTCTTCTGCTAGTACTTGCCATATATGGGAAGCTTGCTAAATCATGAAGAATAGATGATGAGCGCACTCTTTGCATCATCCTCTACCCATCAAGTGGGGCTTCTTTGGAGATGGAGAATAGAATTAGAAGAAAGAGAAGCGAGAATGTGTGAGTCGGCTTTCAAGTTTTGGCCCGTTAGGGGAATAGCTATAATGGGCCTCATTGTTAGCCACATAAGTAGGGGTGCTCACAAACAGAAATAGACACAAACAAAGGGTTATCTGTGTCTATCTGCTATATGCATATCCTTCATTTGTGCTCATCCATGTCCACCCCTATCCATATTATATTTTGTCCAAGTCTATTCATCACATACATAGGCGGACATGGATAAACATGGACATATTATAAAAAAACTCAACTCTTGGTGTCCAACAGCTATGTAACATGTTAGACCAAGTATTAATTGGCTATATAGCTATTGATCCCAACTTTTTTCCCGTTTGCCATTAACCTTCAAGCAACTAAGTGCATAGTCATTAATCCCTCTCTCTTTTTACTAGGGTCCTTATTACTATTGAAAATGGGTGAACACAAACATCTAGCCACCTATTAGGGCAAACAAAATTGGTTGGTCTATATCCTTGTTTGCCCTATATAAATACAAACATGGATACAGGCACACAACTGGAGAACCCCTACACCTAAGGAGCCTAAAAGGGCTGGTGGAAGCTAGTGCATGTAAGTTTAGTAGTTTAGCATTGGCAAATTTCATGAATAAAATTGTCACCTACTTGTGTGTTTGGGTGGAGTCCACGAGTCAACATCTAATGTGTTGGTAGAGGCATAGGCTATGAATCAACTTGATGGAGTGTCTAGGGTGAAATCAAGTTGAAGAGTACAGTATGGTGATTAAGGAGTTGTTTCATTCTTTTTGGAGGTAAAATTAATCACGCACCTCACAAAATTTGATTTAGATTGATTTATTTTGGTTGAGTGAAATATAAGTGAAAAAAAAATTGGTCAAAAATGATTGTGTAATCAAATCATGAGTTGGAACGTGATTTGAACTATTGAAATATAAAACAAATAAATAAATTTCCTTTCCCAACACCTCAAGCTTGAGAAATATAGTTATCTAATATGAACAACTTGTAAGTTCAATGTCTACATTGTTATAGCTCACAAGATTGCTCACGTTCAACAAGTTGGAAAATTGATGTAACATTGTTTCTTCACTCTTCATTGTTTGCTATTGAACAGACACAACAATGTCCAAAATAGTTGCTTCTAGAGAGTCACGTCCAAAATAGTTGCTTCTAGAGAGTCACTTGCATACAAAATAGACTATGTATAATGCATGTCATGCCCCCAAATTTACACAATATATATGTTTTTTCTTTTTTAAAATATATGTCTTTATGTATCAAATGCAATGGTTAAGGGACATCTGTCCACTACAAAGATCAAACATAGGGTTGGGTTTACTTACCTTAATATCATATATATAATGCAATTATGTATTCAAATACCCATAATGCAAGCAAACTAAACTATTTTATAAAATATGAATAGCATATACTATTGTAGAAACTATGGTTAAAAATCATAAACTATCGGTAGACTCTTTGGTGTGTCAAACCCCTACCAACAATGAGTGGACTGGGTAAATCCAACTTGTCGATGTCATCATTAATACATTGATCCCACTGATTATGTATAGCATAACACCAACATGTTATAGCATGTAGATGCCGAATTTTTCATCTTCTTCCAACCGCTGACATGATCACCACCATGTGGGAAGAAAACAAATAGAGATTGAACTAGCTCTCCAAACATTTTCTTCCATAAAACAAGACAATCTCATCACATAAACTAAAAAACTTTCAGTTTAAAGCAAAATTAAAGCTATTTAATCCACATAATTCACACTTTCCATTGTCTAAAGCATAGTAAAATCTCAAAATTTATCAAATTATGCACTGCAGCACAACACTCACCATGCATTAAAACTAAGAGTAACCAAGCAAATCGGTATATGGTTACAAGGTTAGCAATTTGACCTTTGATCTCACACTTTTTCTCCTTCCCAGCACAAAATCTCCTACATTTTGGAAGAAAGCCCTCTCTGCTCCTCCTTGGACTCTATCTAATACTAAAAAATCACTCAAATTTTAAGGTTTTTACCTTTTTCAAAGAGTGCAACATCTCCCAAAGTCATAACCACTTAATCACCCATGTTTCCCATCATAATCACATCTTATAGCTTCATCGATGTGTTCACGAACTGTCATGACCCGAATTTTTAAAGGCCTTTTTGAATAGCATGAATGGTAAGTCACGATAAATTTTTTTCCTTAATGCAAAACAAATCATTCGATTAAACATCCAAGTCATGATATCTGGGGTTCACATATACAATAGCCTACTATAAATCTGGAGAAGTGGATCTCAATTATGCTCATAGACATGCACAGATTGGCAAGAAACGCATGTCCTCCACGATGTTCATGTAACTCCGCTTTTTGTATGCACTATATGGTCCTGTGAAAACCTGCAGGAGATTTGCAGTAAAGACCTCATCGGCCAATACCCAAACCGTCGTGGCAATGAAGAAAGTGTGCAAGTATTACAATCTCCACCCTCCCAACTCAGGGAGAAAATGCCTTCAAAGATATTATTAATGTAACACATAGAAGCCTAAGGTCTTTATGACCACTGACTCCCTTAAACATTCAAAACCAAGACTTGATTATTTTTATCTAATCAAGTATTTGTTTAACCAATTGGGTCATCTTCACATTGTGAATCGGCCCAATAAATAACTCATCTACCAAGTTATGACTCAGAGAATGTCCCAAACCATAATAACTTCATGAGAAGAGAGTAAACTCCCATAACTACCTTTAGTTTATTAACTGAGGTAAAATTCTATGTCAAGGCCTTATTCACTCTATGAACCGGTCCCAAACCTCAATGAGGGTATTTTAGTCTTTATTTTGATTAGGTGTTCAACCCCCAATCCAAAGCTAACTAATCTCTTTTGATTAATCTTCATTCATCTTAATGTAGCAATACAATACTAACAAATCAACATCAAAAGCATGTATAAGCATAAGTAAATATAAATACCATTAAGCCACACAAGTCAATTAATAATAAATGAATGTGCATTGTACTCATTTGTAGGGCTAGGGTAAGATCAATTCAAGCCTGAGAATGTAAATAACTCTAACATATTACACGAATTACGTATATACTACTCTAGTAGATTTATGCGTTGTATTGCAGACACATGTAATACTCTGCCTTAGACCTTGGGAATGAGGGCTCTTCCTCTTGTTTCATGTGACACTATGACATGTAAAGGTCTTGTGTCAGCTATTGGTCTCGCCCCTTTCATTTGAAGCCATATACTATAATTATAGAATACTCTAACTCCCCATTGGCTAGGGTATTTGTTTCAGTGAAAATATAATAGACTACCACTAAGGGCATTAGGGTAAATTTACCACCCGGGGTATGATACTCTCCCTTAGGTAATTCTGGTCACCTCTCTGCCTTCTATTGATTTCAAGCAATTACCCTCTCTAGATGCTCTACTCTCAAATTGACTCGTGCTTCCACTCACACAAATGTGGGCAATCTGCTCATAAGGGTATTTTTGTTATTTTATCCAAGGTTTCCCCAAACTCTAATTGGTTTATAACTGATCTCAAGGGTACTCCTTAACATCATGGACCAGGGTAATTTTCTTGGCATTTGACAGGGTTGTGAACCCCTTGAACCGACCCTAAGGATTTACCCTAAACCCTAGGGGCAAAATAGTCATTTATCTACTTACTAGTATTTTTCTTCACTATGTGTTTTGGCCTATATTTAGGGTACACATCAAACATTTACTTAGATTTTTTCCAATTTTCTAACTTCACTCCTAGGTCCCTAGTTGCCTCCACACTGCCCAGAACTGAAAGGCTCTGGGTTTTTTTTGTCCTCCAACTGGAGCTTTGGCCGTGGAGGTGCTTTGCCTCCGACAAATCCCTGGCTTGGCTATCCCTGAGCGGAATCTCACCACTGAAGGCCGTATTGGCTTCCAGCAGTCACTGGGTAGCAGAGGCAGTATCTGCCACGTTGCCACCCCCTTCCTTCTCTCCTCCTTTCTCTGTAGCCAAAAACCCCTCTACTTCACTAGCCAATTACTTGTTGGATTACTTATGGTCGTAGGTTGTAGAATGTTCATCTCTTTGGGTTAAGAATATTACCTCCCGCTAGGGTGAATGAAATTGTTGTGCGGCATGTGTGCAGTAATCCTTCTACTCATATTGCTCAATTGTTCAAAACAGATAGAAATATAAATTTATTCTAGATCAAAGGAGGTGATTATATGTAAGACGATCTAAATAAATTTGGGTTAAGGCTAAGCATCCTACCTCTTTGACTTCTCATCTTCATGCATGCTCTTCCCTCGCTCTGTCGTTAGCCACGCATTGGTCGTCAACACACTTCATCTTCTCTGGTGGGACAAACCAGAAGATTACATCGTTTGTCATAATGTATCTCTAATCCAACAAAAGATGCTCTCAAACTTTTGTATTAGGAACTCCTTGGTCTTTTGTAAAAAATGAATATCACTAGTGGCCAAAAGGATACCATCCACATACGAAACAAGAAATAAAATTGCTCCCCTCAAACTTTAAATATACGCAATCATCAACGATATTCTCCTTAAGTCCATAAGAAGATATAATCTGGTTAAATTTAAAGCACCATTGTCTAGATATTTGCTTTAATCTATAAATATATTTTTGGAGCTTTCAAACCAAATTTGAATTCCTACTTTTTTTTAAAGCATTTTGGTTGCTCCATATACACTTCATCTTCTAAGTCTCCATTCAAGAAGGTTGTATTGACATTCATTTTATATAATCCAAGATTGTAATAAGCAACTAAAATCATGATCACTCTAAGTGACTCTTTCATGGAATTTGGAGAGAAAGTGTCACTATAGTCAATGCTCTTTCTTTGTATATATCCTTTTACAATAAGTATTGTTTTATATCTTTCTATTTTGCGCTTTGAGTCACATTTTGTCTTAAATACCCATTTCCATTCAATGGGTTGAACACCTTTAGGTAATTCTATAAGTTACCAAACTTAGTTTTGGTTTATTGATTTCAATTTATCCTCCACAGCATCCTTCCAATTTTTAGCATTTACACTATATAGGGCCTCTCCGACAAAAGAAGGATCATCCTCAATACCAATATCATAATCTTACCCTACAAGTATACCACAAAATCATTTGAAATTGTTGATTTCCTTTGCCGTTTAAATCTCCTTAGAGATTCATCATCAGTTGATTGTTTTATATCATCTTCTAGTTGATTATAGTTCTTCTCTGGCAATTGAGGATATTCGCAAGTAGCAAGTGTAGATGAAGGTAATGAAGATGTTCTTCCAAAATGACCTCTCTATGAGAATTGCTCCCAATAATGGTATCATCTTCCACAATTTAGCATTTCTAGTCTTAATGATTCTGGTGGAATGACTTAGGCAATAGAATTGGTAACCTTTAAATTTTCAGGGTATCTAATAAAGAAACAAATTATGGTTCTGGAGTTGAGCTTCTTTTCCTAAAGGTGATAAGGCATAGCTTCAACTTCATAACCCCGAACACGCAAGTGCCTTAAACTTTGCCTCAAACTTAGTTTTTTATCATTCCATAATTCAAAAGGGGTTTTTGGCACTGATTTAAAATGCACTTGGTTCAAAATATAGGAAACTGTCTTTAACGCTTCTCTCCATAAGGATTTTGATAAAGAACAATTTGCAATCATACTATGCATCATATCCATAAGAGTCCTATTGCCCTCCACCTCTATCGGATTTAATAACTTTAATCTTTTGATCAAGTTGATTTTCAACTTCAGCCTTATAAATATTAAAAACATCAAATACTTGAAATTTCTCATGAAGAAGAAATATACAACCATATCAGGAGAAGTCATCAATTAAGGTGATTAAATATTTTTTTCCTCCAAAAGTAGGCACAATAAATAGACCACAAATATCTATATGGATCAATTCTAGTAGACTTGAGCTTTTGGTGGTAGTTTTCTTTCGAGTTTTAGTCATTTCACCTTAATACACTCAATGAAAGTGCTGAAATCCAAGAAATCAAGATTGCACAAAATCTCATCCTTTATTAACCTCTCTATTCTATCCCTCGATATATTACACAAATGTCTATGTCACAAGGTGGACAAGTTTTCATTTTGGAGTCTACATTTAAGGCCAACTATATCACCAATATGTAGGGACAATGACTTAAAAGAGTCATATAAATTTAGTTGGTAAAGACCATGACTAAAGAAACTATTTCTAATCATAGAAAAGCCAAGATATAAAGTAAAACATTTATTTATGAAGTTAAAAGTAGCAGCAAATATCAAGTATAGAAATAAACAAGTTATGCGCAATAGAGTGTACAAAAACTACATCAAGTAGGTCCAATACATATCCAGTATGTTGTTTTAATTTATACACTTAAATGGCTTTCACTTTGGCTTTAACTCCATTTCTCATCAAAATGGCTCTCTCATTCTCATTTAGCTTTATCCGACTTAAAAAACTCTTTCTTCTCTAACCAAGCTTTCAACTTCCTACATTCCCTTTTGGCATGAACCTTCTTCTTGCAGAAAAAACAAGTTATGTTTTTCTTATTTTGAAGGTTTGAGGTTTGAGAGGTTTTATCGGTGTTAGAATTATAATCTTTTGACTGCTGATTTTGTTGCTTCATGTTCTTGTTTCAATAGGGACGACCATTAAGTTCTTAGTAGGAGTCATAACATTTGCACTCTCCAAAGTTTATTAATGCAACTTATCCTAATTAAGGCACTTTTGCTCATTAACTGTTATGGAGATTAGTTCATTCTGGGTCCACTTCTCCTTTTGGGCATTATAGGTAATCTTAAATGGGCCAAATTCAGAAGAGAGAGAATTAAGAACAAGATAGACAATAAAATTCTCATCAATATTCACTCCATGGTCCTTGATTTTCCCAGTAATATGTGACATCTCTAAAATATACCCATGAATATCCCATGTATTAGTATATTTCATGTTCACCAACTTATTCATATTAACTTTGGTCTCACCTTTTTCAAAATTGGAGAGCTGTTCTCCAACCTTTTCCAAAAAGTTCTTAGCTTTATCACATTTTGGAATAGATCATCTAAGGGATTGGGGAATAGACTTCATCATAAGTTGTATACTGATATAATTAGATTTCTACCATAACTTACATTCTACCTTTTGGTCATTGGTACTTTCATTTGTAGACACACATAACATATTCTCATATAAGGCGATGTCCAAATCATGAATATCGAGTTGTAACTCAACATCATCTTTTCACTCTTTAAAATTAGTTCATGTGAGAGTTCGAATGGAGAACATGGGGTTAAACATAGAATGAATAGTTGTAATCAAAGCGACATAATAAATACACATGTCACATGAATTGAATATTTGGCTTAAATGAGCATCAACCAAATTCTTAGGGTGATCTAAACACCTCCCTTAATGTCTCTGTTAAAAGTCTAAGTGCACCATTGTAATCTCTCCAATGGGTTGAAATTATAACATGCTAGTAGTCCTCGCGTCCTTATGAGACTCGACCACAGCTTGTGAGAAATTGAGTGCATCATTGCAATCCCTTCTATGGGATGAGATTTTAGCATGCTAGCAGTTTCCTCGAATATAAAATTTTTCACAAGTTTAAATCAATAACAAGTAGTAGTCTCCTATGGGATAATTACACTCATCATGATCCAAACTCACAACTTAAATTCAATCCCATAAATTATCATGGTCTTGCCACTATGGTGACAAATAAGATCAATCTAATGAATGAGATTAAATCAGACTACTCACATATAAAACCATTGTTCTAAGTGGATGCCTTAAACATGACAATATCTTGATAATAAAGTTGCATGATCATAAATCATGATATCAACATCAAATGAGTAAGATGTATTTCATACTAGTTCACAAATCAATCACAACATTAGTAAGCTAATTACTCAAAAAAGGCAAAATTAGACTAAATGTGAGTGAATCAATGTAAATCAGCACTAAGCCGTCTTAAAAGGATTGAACCATGTATTTAATTGAGTGAACCAGTTTAAATAAATGTAAATTAGAGGCTTTTAAAAAATTCTAAATCAAAATCAAAAATAAGTTTAGAAAAACTTCAAAATCATAAATGGACCTTTGAAGTTTATGATTGGTTTTAATAGATTCTACATCCAGAGACTCAATTATGGAGCCCAAAACTTCAAAAGTCAAGTTAAAATCAAGATATTGTCACAAATCCAAAAAATAAAGAAAAACTTAAAACCTCTATACTTTTCTTAAGTGAAAAGGCTCGAGTACCACATGTTAGATGTATATGAATTTATAGGATCATCACTTAGAGATAAAACATAAGGCAAATAATATAATATTTAGACATAAAAAATGTACCTTGCTCACTTGACATGATGTGTATATATGTAGATATAAGAGAGGATTCACCAATATTAATAAAACCAAGTCTTTTTATTCTGTTAAAAATGGATATAGAGAACTTTAAAATTGTTAAGTGAGTGAATGGACTACGCATATATATAGCCTTATGGTGACCATTCCTATCAAATGGATACTAATAAATAGCCTCACATACACCTCTTTGTAACTGACTAAGTTAATTCTGAATTTCTATTTTACTTAATAAAAATATAATTTTTTATGGAAAAATTATTTAAATAATATTAAAAAAATAACTACTGATTTAAACCACTTTGGGAAATATTTCCCAAAGTGGTGCTTCTTTTTGCCACGTAGGCGCCAGCCAACCAGCTGGAGCCTGTGTGGCTTTTATTTTTATTTTTTTAGTTGATTTCGTCCATTAGAAGGACAAAATTAGCTTTAAGTCGATTTCATCCTTCTAAAGGACGAAACCGGGTCAAGTTATAATATTGTTGAACTAATTTCGTTCTTTAGAAGGACTAAATCAACTTAAAGCTGATTTCATCCTTCTAACAGATGAAATCGCAACACTTAACCACTTTTGCAGTAAATGAAGCTGATTTCATCCGTTTAAAGGACAAAATCACATATACACTGATTTCGTCCTTTAGAAGGACAAAATCAAGTTAATTTTTTTTTAGAGATCTATTTTAAACTAAATTTAACGCATGTCCCTGTTCATGCATTCCACACATTTCATTTCATTCCACACATTTCATGCATACCAAGGAGGGAGAGATAGGCCACATGTACATGGCTACTCGTGGTATCCACAAATATCGTCGCTCCAAGTAGATGTAAAAGATAGGCTCATGCATGCTGCTCGATAACTACCTCTGTAGCATTGGGTGGGAGCTCTTGAAACTCCTGTAAGAGCCATCAAAGGCTCACTCGGCTACCACGCATGAATGTAGCAGGAGGAGCTCTACCAAGGAGTCTAACTAATATATCACCATGAGCTCCTCCTGTTGTGCCCGTCACCGCATTGCCATCGATGCGAAGTCCTAATAGAACAGCCACATCCATGAGAGTGATGGACATCTCTCCATAGGGCAAATGGAACGTCTATGTCTATTTCCTCCATCTCTCAACAAGAGCTGTCAATAGAGGCCGATCGAGACAAACGTATCTAAGATGAATGAAATGCTCAAATCCCGCTCGCTCAACATAGGGCAGCATACGATCATCCACTAATGGCAGAGATATATAAAGTGTTCAGTGCACTCAAGGCACCCAAGGTCCTAGAATAAATAGATTGATTATAACCCATCATATTATATCATAAAAAAAAATGAAACAAATTTTAGTAAGAGTTATCATACCTCTCCTCTCCAAATAGCTGCCGACCCATGTGTCTCCTGATGTGAAAGTACATAAGCATCAATCGGGCCTGGCCCGAAAGATGGATCTCCATGATCCATATGATCTGCAAACAGAGAATTAAGATCACATCATTATTCGTCAGGAACATTTTTATCATACCTAAAATAGAGAATAAATAAATAGATTGATTATATGTTTACCAATCAACAGGAGGATTTCTACATGCTCTACTATTGTGCCCACTTTATTTACACCTCCCGCATTTATATCCTCCTCTACCATCTCTCTCCATCATTCTATAGTCCATTGTATTCCTAATATGAACAAACCATGGGCGACCAGGTTGCCTTGTTGCTATCGAAAGGTACAACACAAAAGGTATATCCCTCTCCCAATACTCCCAACCACGAGGAGAATTAAAATCTGCAGAGTACACATTTTTATAAGTGGACGATGTGTAAAATAATGATGCTTGTATCGGCTCCCACCGCTTTGCCTACACAACAATAATATGAGTGCAAGGATAACCATAAACCTGAGGGATATTGCATGTATAAGTATGCATTCTCGCATTTACCATAACCTTCTAGCCACGAATAGATGTCACTTCGTATTGACCGTTGTTGATCCTATTAACTATATACTCCCCAATTTTTCTTGTTTGTTCTCTCATTATCGCTTCCACTCTAGAGTATATGGGGTAGCCATGGCAGATGCGGTAGACGATCGTTAACGAAGAATTTTATGGCTCGATAAATGATAGCTGACACTAAAGTCTGCATGGGTAATCCTCGTGCCCCCTTCAATATGCTATTTAAACTTTTCATCATATTTGTAGTCGTCATGCCAAATGTCCTACAACCACCGTGGCCAAGGGACCACTGTGCAGGATGCAATTCTCCCTCTAAGAGAAGATGTTTTGCCATAGGACTCTCCTGACCAATCAAGTCCATTTTAGCATCAAACTTTTCAACTCTAAGTGCACAAGCTGCTGCCCCAATCAAGTTTGTCAATGTATCATTTTTTAACTCCTTAAAATTGGCTTCTATGTGATGGATGCAATAACGATGGTGGTATAGAGGTTCGGGAAGAACATCAGGCACGGCCTTTTGAAGCCCCTTATGCCGATCTGAAATAATAACGATGTTTGTCATGCCCATCAGTACATGATTCCTCAGTTCCATTAAGAACCATTTCCAATTGTCTCCATCTTCCTTCCCGACAAGCCCGAATGCTAGAGGAAATAACCCATTATTTTCATCTATAGCCGTTGTAGCCATAAGAGTACCAGGATATCTGCCATACAAGTGAGTGGCATCCATACCAATCACAGGGATGCAATGTCGAAACCCTGTTATAGATGACCCAAATGCCCAAAACAACAGTGTAAATCTCTTACAAGTGCCACCATTTGCACGAGGTACTACATCATCCTCTAAGCGGTAGTAGGTGTCAGGATTCGCTTCTTGCACCGCCCTTAGGTACATTGGCAACAACTTATATGATTCCACCCAATCCCCATATATAGCCTTGATCGCCATATTCCTTCCTGCCCATGCTTTCTTATAGGATATGTCAACAAGATACTTCTCCTTCATTCTTTCAATAATATCCCCCGGTGTGAGAGTTAATTTGGCTTGGATAGCGGGCATTATGACCTTCAAAATAAAGGAGGCACTGTACTGCCTATGATATAAGCTAAGCTGGGCATTCCGACATGTGTGGTCACCTTTGTACGTCTTTAATTTAAAGAACCCTCCGCCCCTTTTTACTGAGCCATGAACTCTACAAAGGCAAGTACTATCAATGCATGTCACTGTATACACTGAAAAATTTATTCGTACAACCTTGTATTGGACATGATTTTGAATGGAATACTCCTGCAAGGCTGTAACAAATGCTTTTTTATTCTCAAAGATGTGGCCAACATATACCTCATCTTCATTTTGTTGGTCCATATTCATGGCAGAATTAACTGCCACATCTATCTCCTCATTTATAATGTGTGCATAAAGTGGCTCCACTTCATAGTATGGCGGCTCTTCATCTTCCACATTCATATCATTTGCGGCAATAGCATTTATCTACCGCATCATCCCCCTGCCGTCAACCATCTGTTGAGCGCTTTCTTCACCTCTGACCTCTTCTTCGTTCATATCTGAATCTTCTCCACTTACTTCACCAATATTATCTTCACCTTCATTAGCCTCATTTTCATCAATATTTTCATCGTGGACATATGCCCCCCTACATAAGAACATTGCATATGTATTAAATTACATATGCCTAAAAATGTTATATTCATCTATGGATATAAATTTCACCTTTGATTAGATAGTCCAGCATCGGTATGACCAACATACGTGTAGGGGCAATGAATACCCATCGAACTTTGAGTTCCATACCATGCACTGCCTTGGGATATTTGAAAGCTAAATGGCTTGTGTGCATGTGTTGTAGACCTTCTATATTATACACAAATAAAATTCAAAATTTAGCATCCTATATTTTATTAATAATTATAAGATTCAAAAAGGATTTACAACTTAATAAACCTTACCTCTAATTCGGTCCACTTCGATCGTAAATAGGGGCAAACGACCTATGACACTCATTTGAAGCTACTGTCATAGATAAATTCTCTTCTTCTTCGTCGTCCACTGACATTTGCATATGCATTTTATTGTTCACATTTCTATCCTTGCGCCTGTATGAGCTCCTGTGAGAGCTCCTATGTGAACTACTTCACCTTTCACTAGTCACTCAGGCCTCTTTTCGAGAAATAACTCGAAAGAAATTTTGTGACATGAGTGATGAAACATAAAACCCATTAATGTATCATAATTTATGCACATTAGTATCATTCTCGATCCATATGACAGATTATTACATTTTATAGTAATTTTTCATCTGCTTCGATCCAACCCAACCTTACTTGCTACGTGCATATCAAATTCATCAAATGTAGACAGTTTCTTAATTAATAATCCTTCTATGTGTCCGTCGTAGTTAATTAAAAAACTAACTATTTCTTCTGCAATCTCTATTCACTTAATTCATAAACAATAAATTAAAATAATATTAGATCAAGCAATCTCTCTATACCTAATGATAGAAATATTAAACTAAAGACTAACCAGTCCCTAACTACTTTAGAAAATATTACTATGTTAATTTAATGAATCTAATTAGTACAAGTCCGGGCACACACAATCAAGGCCCTAACAATTAAATCTTTAAACACACAAAATTCATAAGATGAACTAATAAAATTCTATAACAATTTAATCTTTAAGCACACAAAATCATTTTTTAGGACTAACATAACACAAGAAGATCATTAAAATCTAACAATTTAATCTTTAAGGCATACATTACGAAAAATTACAAAATTCACAGTCAATACCATAACAATTGAATCTTTAAGCACACAAAATTCCTAAGATGAACTAACAAAATTCACTAACAATTAAATCTTTAAGAACATAAAATCATTTTTAAGGACTAGCATAACACAAGAAGATCCCTAAAATCTAACAATTGAATATTTAAGGCATACATTACGAAAAATCACAAATTTCCCTTAGGATATTAAATGTATCAAATCCTTAAATTAAAACTAGGGCAAAAAAACATTACCTAAACTGGCTTGGTAGACTCGGCGGCAAGGTGGCAGTCAAAAGAGTGCTCAATCAAGGCTGAGCAGACGAAATAAAGGCTGGGGTAGACGAAATTGCGTCGGAGCAGAAGGAATCACGATGGGGCTCACAAAATTGCGGTAGAGCAGACTGTCTAAGCACACAAAATTGCGTCTAAAGACGGGAGTCGGAGTCGTTGAAGAAGACAACCATTTTGTCCTTTAAAAGGACGAAATTAACTTAAGTTGATTTCGTCCATTTACGAATGAAATCAGCTTCTACTCTCGCTGCGATTTTGTCCGTTAGAAGGACGAAATCAAATTTTAAATCGGTTCAATAATATTATAACTTGACCCGGTCACATTCTTTAGAATGACGAAATTAACTTAAAGTTAATTTCGTCCTTCTAACAGATGAAATCAATTTAAAAAATAAAAAAAAGCCACGTGGCAAAAAGAAACACCACTTTGAAAAATAATTTTCAAAGTGGTCTAAATCAGTAATTATTATTTTTAATATTATTTAAATAATTTTTTTTATTTTTAAATAACTTTTTTTTATTTTTAAATAACTTTTTTTTATCACTTTTGGGTTTCTAATAGGGTCCGTGGACTTTGGACTAGTCGCCCACTTTGACTACAGTGGCCCAAATTAGGCTCCCCTAAAAAAGCAAGGCAAGCATATGGTTCCCAACAATGAAACAACTAAACTATAAAATGGTTCGCAGTTTTTTGTTTCCGGTCTTGGATGTGCATCCTCCAAGAATTGATTCCACGAAGCCAAATTACAGAAGAAAAATGCCACTTGACTTGTGTGCTGGAACTCCTAATTAGGCAGACATATATCTGGGACGAGCGACTCGTGTTCTCTCTTCCTCACGTGATGAGCTTCTTCGCGGAAAAGAAGTCCTTCACGCTTCCATACCCGAACACAGATGTACATACTCTGTCTTCCAAACAAGGAAGAATCTGCCCCATTTCCTCACACGAACCCAGTAACTGTTTTGTTCCTTTGCCAGCAGTTTTCGTCAAGGAGGATCAGACATGCGCCAACCAAAATCCAGCTTGTCCCTTGAACCCAATCGTGTAACTAGATAATAGAGAAGAGATCCACTCTGACATCGTAACAAACCGCAGTACCATATGAAGCATCATTAATATATATCTCCAACATGACAGCATTGTGCACCAGGCACCCTACCATATGAAACATCATTAATATAATTCAGAGTTTGAGTCATCCCAGTGTGAAGGGGCTTAATCAAAACTTGCGGTAGGAGTTACTAATATACTTTTTGATTGATTTTGGTAGAGTACCCATTGTGAAACATGCTTGACAGACAAGTTGGTTGGGTGTCTGCACCTACCTACGTTAAGGGCCGGAGCCAGTTTCACTGTTCTTAATTTAAGCTTTGGGAGTTAATTTGCTTTGGTTCTTCAGTTTACAAGCACACAAACACACAAGTAAAAAAAAAGTAAAAAGAAAATCAAGAACAGAATCACTCATCTAGAGTTCTCAAGCATGTAATGTTGATTAAGTGGTATTTTTAGGTTAAGTGACTTGTGAGTATCAGCCGATTTGGTGGAGGGACCTGTGGTGTTCAATCTCAACATCAGATGCCTAGTTTAAGCAAAGAATGTCTTTTGTAATTTTAGAGAAAAGTGATGTGATATGTGATTTCCACTTCAACATAAATGTCTGTATGGCCTGAAAGCTCCCCTATCAAGTAGTAGTTGGCCTCTCATGTCGCGTGCAAATTAAAGACTCATTTCCAAGTGCTTCTTAAAAGCCAAAATTTAGAAATGAAAAGTGGCCGGGGAGAAACAGAATCAGAAACAGAAACACATGTATATATGTTGGCAATTCTTTTCTCAATTGTCGCAATCAAATAATCAAAAGTACGCTTTTATAATAAAAAAGGGCATCAACCTTTTTTTATCAATGGTGTCAATACTTAGGCCTTGGAACTCGGGCAATGTAAAGTGTTGTCGATGATGAAAATCTTATATAATTATGAGCATGTCATTTGCAAATGTCTGGATTATATGTGGCTTTTCAGACGTTATTAAGGCCGTAATTATTGGTTTAGCCAGCGGAGATTATCCTGATACTGCCACCTGCAATGGTGCCATGTTGTAGACACTTGACTGCAGCACTAAAAAATTATCTTCTTCCACGAGTCTTCCTCAATTATAAGAGTGTCACCCTTTGTTTTAGCCGGCCACCCACATATACATAGACTATAAATATTCACTTACTGTGTTAATAAGGGTGGGGTAGCTGAAAGAGGGAGTGGGAGACTTCTCATCCGTCCCATTAGTATGTATCAATAATTGCCGGTGTATGCTTAAATGTATTAGGGTCGCACAATTTTGATAGTATGGTGCCAGTAATATGGATCCACCTGCCTGACCTATGATTTAATGCACATCATGGGATCTCCATCAAACATATGCAACTCCACAAGGATTAAGTGTATAGTGCATTATTAACCTTTTCTATTGAGGAATGTCTATACATAATGATGGTTTAAAGCATCATAAGTTGCTTGTGGTCGGAGCCACATACAAGGTTAGGTTTTGTAAAATTTTCAATTATGCATATAACGTAATAGTTATACCCACTTAAAAAAATACTTTTGCTCCTGCTCCTTTTAACTTTCCTCTCTCCCGAGTATACTATATGTCCTCTGTGTATCTTTTATTTATACCTTCTCACACCAAGTCCTGACTGTGCCCACGCTTGTAGTACAAATCAACCACCGTCAAAGAGGCCACCACCTGTTTGATATAACACTGCAAATAGAAGCCACCCTATGAGAGTTTGTAGTTATTCTAACTAGGTGCATGATCTAAAATACAGACAGAAAAAGACTGAGATGTGGAGGCATATATGAAATCCTTGTCTTGTCAATCTCAACTTCTATGAAATACATGGGGAAACGAGCTAGACAATGAAATTTGAAGCAAATTGTTACTGTTCTCTTCAATTCATGTGAATTTACTTCCACCTACTTTTCCTACCCGAACACCCTATGCGGTGAGTATGTAGCGAAAAAAACAAAAGGCAAATACTTTATGTTTTCGATCAGCTCATTTTGAAAGGAATGAATTAAAACCAAACAGTCAAAGAGGTAAATTTTGATATATGGTCTGGTGGCGCTATTTTTGAGTTCTATTGGAGAAGAAGATTTTGTCACATTTCTCCTCATCGAAAAAATAAGGATAAAAGATTTTGTCACGATCAATGCACAAGAATTGGTTTGGTATTGGTATAAACTTAGTTTTAATAATCAATTTCTACTAAGATCAGTCTCTTTCACCAGCAAATAAAGCCAAAATTTTGAACATACAAAACAGGTATGACAATATTGTTTTCCAAAATAGACTTAGTACCAGTCATGATCAAGACCCTTTGAAGTTTAAACTATTCTTAATCTGATTAAAATGCTAAAAAAGGGAATGAAAGTTGAATGACAGGAAACTGCATCTGTGGGAAGAAACTGCACCTCTTGTGATGGTTCAAAAGTAAAATTGAATGGTTGTGCTCACATGCATAGAAACCCCTTCTCTTACTTGTTTATCTCTAGGGCAAACACTTCTTTGTTTATCCTTAACTTCAATGGGGTTTGATAGATTGAATTTGGGATATTAAAAGGAAATGTGAAGCACCCCCCAAGCCTAGACAAGACAGGTCAGAAACACTAATTAAGAAGACAGAATCTGAGGCAGCCTAGCCTGTTTCTTCACTACAATTTACTTTTATAATCCCTCTTGAAAAACAAAAGACAAATGACTACACTCATGACCTTTCTATACGTTTGATATACAAATCAGGGGTTCATTTAGTATCATTCAATGCACTATCCTGGGTCCCACTAAGTGCCCCTCCCCACCTTTAAAAAGGCCCCGCTGCACCTCATAACCACCCCTAATTAAACCTCCCTCTCTCTCTCAAGAATTTCTCTTTGCTGATCAGACATGGGGAAGAAGATGAGCCTCACCTCCATCTTTAAGCCTAGAGACAATAGTAAGCCTTCGTGGCCATGGCCTTCATGCAAGCAGCCACCCAAGACCCTCTCATTCCGTGCAGGCCAGGACATGTACAAGAGGGCGAACTCGGCCTACTTGGACCTAGCAGCATCCGACATGGTGGACTCGCCCTTCTCATGCTTCACCAACTCGTCCGAGTGTCCGAGCTTCTCCACGGAGTCGGAGGAGTCGAACGCGGCTGCCGAGTCGGTCGAGGCGGTCCTCCAAGGGCTGCGGTCGGACCGGCTCTTCTTCGAGCCGGCCGGGGACAGCAAATGCATATTGGAGGAGGAGGAGGCAGTCAAGGTTGTAGACCAGGCCCCATACAAGGAGTGTGTGGTGCTGGCCATGGAGTCTGAGGATCCGTACCAGGACTTCAGGTCATCAATGGAGGAGATGGTGGAGGCTCATGGGCTGAAGGAGTGGGAATGCTTGGAGGAGTTGCTTCTTTGGTATTTGAGGATGAATGGCAAGAATACTCACAGGTACATCGTAGGGGCCTTTGTTGATTTGTTGGTGGAAATTGTTGCTTCCAACTTGGAGAAAGAAAGTGAAGATAATGCATCAGATTGCAGCTTTGATCAAGGAGGTGGAAATTTTCATGCAAGATGATCCTTGTAATAGATTATTAGGACAAAAACCGCCTTATTACCACATTGTTGTACAAAGTTCATCTACATCGCATGTTTTTGCAATTACCCACATAATATTTGGGTCCGGGTGTTTTTATCATATGGCCTAGATAGCCACCAAATCCATTTCTTATATCTTAAATCCATTAATAGATGTCGGTTGATTTATTTTCTCAGTGCAGTTCTATCAGATAACAGTTGATAAGTACTTGAAATCCTTAGTATAAAATATAGTTTTGCACTTCAACGGCCTTATTATTATTATTATTATATGGGAAGCCGGTTTCTATAAAGTACTCCTAGTTTTCCACTTGTGCAGATAAGAAAATATAATGGCATTAGGGGCTCATGGTCCACAAATTATTGTCATTTTCTCATCATCATAAAGTTCACTTGGGTAAATGCCCTTCTTATACAAAATAAATTGGATTAAATCATGATAAAATCCCGAAATTGAGAATTAGACCATAGTGGCATGATGCCCATCTAACAAAACATTCTAAGGATGGCTTTAACATATCAGTTTGAATGAATTAATGAAAGAATATTGTGACAAGCTTAATGGAATTGGATTATTTATTTCCCCTGAAAGAGCTAAAAAAAATATGTCGACCGTTTTTTTAATCATGGAACTGAAGCAAACACAGAACCGATAATCACGAACTCAACCGGCATTTATTTGTGTACATATATTATAAAATGAGAAAAGTTAGGGCAATGGTCAACCATCTTTGCCATTTTGTTTGGGCTTCGACGGCCTTTTCTAGTTTTTTTACAGTTTTCAAAACTCAGTGCCAAGATTCTTGTCTATGTCCGAAGCTTCTAAACCTTGCTTTCCGGTGGATTCAATCAAGGTGCACGGTTAACAATGCTGATGAAACAAAACAACAACGCAGTTACAGGTTTTAGGGTCCATTGAGTCAAAATTTTAACTTGGAAAAACTGCAGCAATTCTTAAAGTAAGGAGAAAATCAGAATATTGGGATTGAACTTGTCAATCACTTTATAATTCATCTGGGTAGCGCGTGCACTGGGTCCTCTAATTTATGCTCGTCATCAGATCAAGATCCGACGGGCTTCATGCACCCGACGAATATGCCTCACAGATGCGCCGAACACATATAAACAGGTCTCTTTGATCAAACTGTCTTTACTTGTAGGAAAACTTATCGTCAATTATGTTACAGTCGAAGTCCCACTCAAATTGAGTGCTTATTCATCAAAGGAGTTCTTATTCGTAACATAAAAGTGGGTACTTTGTAACGGGCGCCTTACTTAATTGTAGTCTAGCTAGTAGTGGCCTTTTCAGACAGTTGAAGACAAATTAATAACAACCCCACCTTTTAATTATCTTTTTTTTAACTTTTTATAATCTTCATTAGAACATTGACAATTTCACCATCTACTTGCTTAAAATTGACACTTTTGATTTCAACTGCCTCTTTGAATTCTCAAAAGGTTTAGTCCTTTAAATTCTCAGCTAGCGGTTGCTTGACGGGGCATTTATCAGGCATCTAGCCACTTGTAGTGGCTGTTGAAGCTAGTTGAAAGCAAATTCAGCTTTCACCAATAAGGAAGAATTTAATTTTTTATGCAATGCATTGATAATTGATAATAAGTCAAGCATGAGCTATGCAAGAGAGCCTTTGATATTCAAGATTAACGATGCACACGTTAGTGTATATATATTAACGTTAATAATGTGTTGTCTATCTCATAGATAAAGGGTTCTCATGTGTAGTTTATACTCAGTTTATTGTCAATGAAGAGTATAAAAAACACTTCCCATCAATAAAATGTGAACTCTTTCATTTGATAGGGTTCGATTGCCTACAACCTTTTCAAGTGATTTGAGTAGTTCAACAATAAAATAATAACGGTAAAGAAAACAAACTTGTGTTTGGCACTTCGTGAGATGTTGGATGGAGATTCGATAATGCACGTTACTCAGGGGGGCGGGTGAATAATCCAAACTTTCCTACCCTCTAAGTAACACTTGATCTGGCAATGCACCTGGCGTACACACCCTACTAGATATGTTGGGGGCGCAATCTCTAACTACAAATTATGGGGAAAAAGTGCTTAATAGATATTGGCACTTCAATATTTACATGCTTATTTCCTTATATTTAACCTATCCAGCCTACCATCGAAATATAAATAAATTAACTTTATCCACATAGTTGATCAAGTCTTCCTTTTGGCTTCTCAGTATCAACTAAAATTGTTATAATGTATGCAGAAATTTATAGCGAAAATTTTCTTATACACTGAAGTTGTTATACGTGTCTGTCTTCTGTCTTCTGTCTTCATAGGCATAAATTTATAAACTAAAGTTGATTTCATTTGACTTATTTTTAAAAACCAAATACAGAAGGCTGTCTCCACATAGTGTGAAATATACATGTAAATAATCCTTCTTTTTTAACTATAGATTTGGACCTACATTTGTAAATCATTTTCTTAGGCTCCAAAATGGACTACTCTCTCCGTCTTACATTTATAGCTCTATTTGGTAAAAAAATTTGTTATATATTAATAACTCTATTATGTTAAATTCACGTAGTTGAGTACTTAAAAAAGAGTATCATAAGTTTATTTTACTCTCTTAAATATGAGTTTTACTATTTAATAATAATTATATTTAAAAAAATAATAATTTTTATTAAAAAATTATATTTTATCAAATTAAGCTATTAATTTAGGATAGAGGAAATACTTTTTTTTCAAATGTAGCTATTAGTATTAGATGGAGGGAACTTGGTGTTCACAAATCAACCATGACTTTTTTGTTCCATTTAATTAACAATCACTTATTTCTTAAATATATGCAAACGATGCAATTCAAGAAGGATGCCGATCAATGACATGATGATGCAATAAATAAATGTGTTTGGCTTCGGTAAACTAAATCAACAGCACTAAATTAATTAACGTAAACACTTGAGTTGCGTTTAATCAATGTAACAAACACTGCACTAATTAATGTGAACACTTGAGTTGAGGTTTGTGCCCGACAGTCGCAAACTCGCCACCCCAAATTCTAGATGATAACTGTGGCTCTTGTTTTCAAATTTCACAACATTAATTGTCTTCGTGATTGTGGACCGCATTAAATGGTCACTTGGTTTCCCTCCCGAACACATTAAATTGGGCCCTGTTTCTAATCGCCTTGGAGCTGCTGAGCCTTTGAATTAAAAGTGAAACTCTTTGAAAATTGGGGTGGATGTATCATGTGATTTTAAGGGATGTGCTTCCAGGTAGGGTGACAAAAGCCTGATCTGACAAGCGGAGTTCAAACGCATTACCCAACCCATACCTAACCGGATTACCAGACCCATTTGGACCCAACCCAAGCCTGACCCAAGACCTGAACCAGACCCAATGTATCGATGTTGATATCTAAGCCCATTTAATAGTCGGACCGGGTCAAGTCCTATGCCCTAGATATAGATGTCATTTATTTTGGTTATGAAATATACATGCATGTATGATGTATCGCATAAGTATGCTAAAATTGGTATGGTATTCCATCTTTAGCTATTTTAAATGTTAAGAAAATAAATAATTGATCAGCATAATCATGATTATGAAACACATTTCTCAACAAATTGTTGAGGTCTCCGGTACCGATTTTGTGCCTCCAATTTAGAATGTATTTGTGTACACTTATTTTGTAAGATATAGGATAACCATAATCACGAAACACGTTTTCTAAGCAACATGAAGATGTCTATACAGATTTCACACCTCCACTTTATACTATTTTGTGTCAACCTTTTTGTAAGATATGGCATAGTTATATTTTTTTATCTACTTGATTTTATTGACCCAAGCCCAATGTTTAAGGTTCGGCTATTGGATATCTCAACCAATTTAATAATCGGGTAAGGTCAAGCCCTTCACTACATATTTAGATCCTACTTGTTTCACGTGTTAATACATATATACACATTTGAAAGTTGTATGCTATTAATAATATTGCATTTTACTCCCTCCGTCTCATATTAATAGTACATTTTTAAAAAAAAAGTAATTTTTTTAAGCATCAAATTTGAAAAATATCCAAAATGAGCAAGGGTTTTGTAAAAGAAATATAGAATAGGGATGGGTTTTACGAAAAAAAATCATAATGGGCTGCATTAGATGGTTCCCATGTCGCACGTTTTAAAAGAATAACAAAACTAACCCTCTCTACATCAAATCGCCATCCCATGTACCTCTCACCGCCATTTTGAACCATCACTTCCAATCTGTCGCATCCCCTGACATCTACCCCCAAAAAGCATCCACCTCTCATCTCTCTGCCATGCATTTTTATCCGCTGGTTTTCTCTCCTCTCCGTTCTAGTTGGCTCTTCTCTCCTCTCTGCTTCTGCACGTGTCTCTTGGCTCAATTGTACTCTCTGACCCGGTGTTCCTCTTTTCCCCGACTGCATTCTCAACTCGTCTCTCATCCTAATGGCATCCGACAAGCAAGGAAGTCCCTTTCCATTTTTGCTTGTATTTTCATGTTCATTTCGCCTCTATTTTGTGTTCCAAATGATGTGCTGTGATGGTTTGAAGGAGTCATCGGCCTGAGGGCAGAAGGGAGAAAGAGGGTAGCTAAGGGGGGAAGGGAGGGAGTTGGCAGGTGCAGCCAGGGGGGGAGGGCGATGGCAGTTGTGACTGGAAGGGACACAAGGTCTAATGTAGTAGATGGATGCATGGAGCTGGTAGGCTAGTAGGCTGAAGGGAGGGTGGTGCCGTTAGAACTAAGGTACAACCCAAATGGAGCTCGTCAGAAGAGATGGAGAAATGGGTGGGATGAGATCTAGGAAGGGTAAATTTGACATTTTACACGAAAGACATCCTCCTTAATTACATATTGACCATGTAATATTTACAAATTGGGATCAACTTTTCAATTTGATGTGCATTTTATTATTTCTCCTTTAAAAAATAGTGATTTTTATTAGATGGTAAAACCAATATTTAAGAGAAGGAAAAATATGTTTATGATACTCTTTTTTAAGTACTTAACCACTTAAATTAAATAAAGTAGAGCTATTGATATGAAACAAACTTTTTTACCAAATGGAACTATTAATTTAGGACAGAGGGAGTATAAACACTATTAAATACTTCCAATCTAATAGTTATATACCCAAGTTAGATCTAGAGCCAGTCTAGGGTAGGTTCATCTGAGTGGGGTAGTGTCACTAGGTAGTAAAGTGGACTATCTGTGACATGTGTGGAAGTGTTGTATACTAAGTGTGTACATTGCAAGAATTGCCCATAGTGTGTTGCACACCTTGTATGCAGGTGTTGCGGGGAAGGCTTACAATGTTGAATACAACACTTCTACATGTGTGTGCCCCAGTATGTATCACAGATAGTCTATTTTGCTACCCCATGACAGTAGGGGACATGGTATAACAAGAGAAATACAAGCATTTCAGCAGCTGAATTTTGATTGTAAGCATTGACTTGCAATGGCTAAAAAGTGTGTGGTCCATATCTACATATAACATGAAATCGAAGTTTTGTTGGTCCCACTATCCAAGGTGTCCACTTTCTCATGTGGCATGGGGTCCATAGAGTGGTAAGGCCAACCTTCGTTCCATTGCAATGCGCTTCTCACATACACACAACGAATCTTTTTACCAAAATCCTTTAAAGAAAATGATATTCTTACTTCATTTTATGTGTACCAAAAGCCTACAACATCCACTAATTGGATTAGAAATAGTGAGTGTCTATGTTGTTAAGACAATACTTTTGGTACAAAGAAAGTATGGCAGGAATATTATCTTTCATTCTTTAACCCTTTTGGTATAGGTGGCAAAGGGTTGGGGCCAGCCTGGCCCTTTAAAATGGGGGGCCATGCAGGGCCCTAGATTTGGGCTAGGCTTGTATTAGCCTGAGCACCAATTGGGCCCTTAGACCCAGCCCTCGGACCCTTAGGCCAATCAATCAACCTTGCCTATTGGGCCTTATGGGCCTCCATAAGGCATCAGGGCTTAGACCCATTAGGCCTTATGGGCCAAATTCTTAAAAAAAAATTGGGTTGGCCCAAGTGCTAGCCCAGCTTGGATGGTCCAACGGCCATGCCTTTGGAGATGAGGGTCGGGCTGGGCCCTTTGCAACTTCTACCTTTTGGTTAAACTGGTCCTAGATATTTTGTCTAACTAAAACCTTGTTGGACAAATGTGCTAGGTAATTATCATTTTCTAAAAAAAACACTAAAAAAGAGTGTTAGAATCTATGCTACCTTCAAATGAATTCCCATTCGAAATAAAGTGAATGTATGTGTCACTAAAAATATCAAAAGCATGTGAAGTTCTTTACTAATTAAAGTTATAATTTGCCAAAAGCATCAAGTGCTTCTTATTTTATCCAAATTATGAGAACAATTATAAATTGATAGATTTATGCATTTTTACAGCTAATATTTCACAATTAATCTATACTATTATTAAATTGAAAAGTAGGGCTGAGATTTTTTTGTCACTAGACTCCAAATATCCCAAATATACTGAAAGTATTACCTATAGGCTTTAATTTTGGGACTGAGTAAAATTGGTGAATCTCAATTTGCTTATGATAACGTGACTCCAAATATCAAGTGCAAAATGCACTTCTATTTACTCCTTCTGTCCTATATTAATAGCTCCATTAGATAACACTTTGCTTTATATTAATAGCTCTATTTTGTTCAATTTAAGTGATTAAAATCTTTAAAAAAAGTATCATAAGCTTATTTTTCCTCTTCTTAGGTGTAGGTTTCACCATTCAATAAAAATTACTACTTTTGTAAATATAGCTATTAATATAGGATTGAGGGAGTATATTATAACTCCACGTGGGGTGTCATCAAAATTCCTGGCCTTTGGTGGTGTTGACTCGCCCACTCTTTATGATGTTGATGTCCAACCCATCTCTTAAAGCATTTCCAACATGGGACACCATTTGGCATCCCGCTTGGAGGAAATGACTCTATTGTCAATCTAACTAGGGCACCATTTCCATCGTGGAAATGCATTTCCACAAGTTGGAGCATCATTTATGGCATCTCCATGTGGAGATGCATTTTTAAATCATCTTTTCACCTCTCATGTCACTTCTTTTTTATATATTATAAAATAAAATAATTAAAGTAATATATTTGATATCTATGATTGGAGTTCACATGTTGTTAATTTTCCACGTAGGCAAATTGAGGAGCCACTTGAGCATCTCCAATGGCTCAATTTGACATCTCCTGTTGGAGATGCTCTTAGAAGCTCCCATTCATTCACCGCCCATTGTTCATGGCCAAAGTCTTCTCCATCAATGTTGCTATTCTTCTTTCAAACTTTTGAGCAAATTTTTTTCAACCCCAAGAGAACGATGAAGATGTAAAAAAGTTGGCAATCACAACAAGCTTGTGCACTTAATTTGTGTGCTTAATCTGTAGCCCAATAATTAATACAACTTTATATAAGGTGGAGGTGGTAATAAGAGTTAATTAGGCCAGGAAGAGGCCCTCTTAATGGAACCTTAACTAGGAAGATTTAAATTAAATGGAGGTCACCCGTGGATAAATATGGAATTTATGTGCAAATGAGATATATATGACGAGGGCTGATAATGAAACGATATGGTTACAATATAACCTATTTTATAATAATATTTTTTCCCAAGTATTTATCTGTAGTTGTTCTATTAAGTAAATAATATATGTTCTTCCATATGTATTTTAACTACTAATAATTGACCAGTTAATCAGTTAACTATTAGCCATTATCCTTTTCATAAGTAATCACAATTCAATGTAATAAACACAATTAAACCTAAACATTAATAGCCCCTTTGGAAAAATAAATAAACTCCTCAAACTTTATTAATCTAAGGAAGCAATCCATAACATATGTATAGTGAATTCTAACTAGATAAACATGCCTAGCTCAATTCTGTATTCTACATGCAACTTAAATATTAAAAAGTACCTATAGGAGTTGGATATATCTTACTTAGAACTTTAAAAGTTTTGAAATACAATATTTAGGGGGTTCAACTAGCATATTCTTATATGTGGCAAATCACTTGAAATAGTTCACCAGTAGCCTCTATTAAACCAATTTAAGGGTATAATTTTTTTAGAAGATCACTAATCAACCAAATTGAATAATTACCTTTCACAAATTGATTCACTGAATTAGAACTTGCTAAGGTAAAAAATTAATAACTTTATTACTATTATTCGTAGTTATTGTAAATAAATTGTGTGGATAAAACATGAAACAAAATATAGCTTGGACATTTTTGTATATATTAGATTTAAACCTATATGGTCCAATGCCAACAAACAATCTAATGCACTCTTCCTTTATTTGATAAAGTAAAAAGTAAAAAGAGAAGCCTCTTAGTGGCTTTCCCGATGGTTTTAAATTGTGCTTAGTAGCTTAGAGGCTTTCCCAATGGTTCTTGATAGGGCTTAGTTGCTTAGGGGCTAGGGCTCTTCTAATGGTTCTGGATGGGGTGCCTTAGTGTAAGGTCCCTGATTTTTCTACGATTTTCTGGGACTTTTTTGCCATTTTTCTGGTCATTTTCGGCAGGAAAATGTGACGTTTTAGCGTATGGGTATTTGTGTCTTTTCCCCGTATTTATACCTGTAGAGTCGGGTGTGGGGCTTAGTCGCAAGCCACGGGCCTCGCTGCGCGCTTACGGCGCGAATTTTGGAGGTTCGGCGCGTAACTAGTGAGTTAACGTGCATTGGGGACATAGATGTAAAAATTAAAAAGTTTAACTATATATATCTTCCTCCCCGTCGGTTTTCACAGAACCGACATCCAGAAACTTTTTTTGACGTCCAGTGAGTTTTTGAGAAAACCCGAGGGCATATCCGGTCGCTCCGTTCTCCCTCCTCCGTCGTCGGATTCCGTTGATTCTTGTCAGGATCCGCTTTGCCTCACCGCCACGAGTCCGTAGGTACTGGCCATGACCGCCGCCACGGCCTCTTCGCTCCTCCACGAGGTACCGAACCTTTTTTTGGGTTTTTCTCTCCTTCAATCCCGTTTTTGCACTATGGGTGTACGATTTTGACATCGTTTGCGGCCGCTCTCAACTAGACTTATGTTTAGTTGGCCGCTAGGAACCCATAGACACTGGCTGGAGCCGCCGCCATGCTTTCTTCGCTCCGTGGTGAGCTACCGATCTTTTGGTCGGGTTTTTGTTACTATTCACATCTCACTGTCCGTGGGATGTTTTGGACGCCGATGTGTTTCCGGTCGTCGTCCGGCCATCGGATGGACTCTGTCCAGCCTACCTCGACCCAGTGTCGGTAGGGGGTTGCCGTTTCCGACCCCACCTCGCCCCTATTGCCTTGCTCCGCCCGATTAGACGCTTTGGGTGCGTCTTGGGCCGTGGTCATCGGCGAGCCGTATGCTATTTGGCCATTATGGGCTCTGCCCCGGCTCGGCGACAGTGAGGGTCAGCCCCACTTGGCCTAATTATATTACCGCTCGGAATGGGCCGCTTGTCATGGCCTTATACCGTGCGAGATGTATAGCCGCCCGCACCATGGGTATTGGTTGTGGGTGGCGATCGGCGATGTCGCCGCTTTGATTGGCCACAGCTAAGGGCCTTAGCCCTATTAGCTTTTGTGGGCCTTGGGTCGCCCCCTTTCAGCCCTTTCCCCTGCCCTTTGGGCCGCGTGTGCATGTAGCCACGCGTGTGCTTTTGGGTTTAGGCGCCGCATTTGCGCCGCCTAACCATCGGTTGGCTTTGCCACCGAGTGGAGTTGACCACTAGAGCTGTCCTCCACCTCTCCTTTCGTTCTCGAGCGTTGCCCCATGCTCTCCGCCCATATGTGGGCCTTTGTTGACCGAAATCGTCGCCGTTGGGTGCTGTCCACGGCCGATTTCGATGTCTTTGTGGCCGGCTGAGCACGTTTTAGCCACCGGCTGGTCTTCAGAGTGTACACCCTTGACTTCTGGTCGCACCGCCACATATGTTGGCTTGACATTTCTCCCGGCCGCCCTAGTGTGCCGCCGTGGATCGCGGATTTTTACCGCATTGAGTTCTGACACTCTGTTTGGCCGTGATAGTTCCGGCGCATCCTAAAATCCTCGGGACAGCAGCTCTCTCAGCCAGGCAACGGTTTTGACCGCCAACTCCGCCGCCGACGCCACCACCATTGTGTGCTCGCCATCGAACGTCATGATTACGAGGTAGGGGAGCTTTGAACTCGTAAATTCATGAAGCATGCTTTGAATGAGTAGCAGCATGCTAGGATTGTATGATTCCATGCTTGGATGTTAAGTAACGATCCGATTGCATGAGGTGCGTGTAAGCATGATTGTATGGTATGATTGATATGCATGAGATGTATGCATGTTTTATGGATGTGGATTATGTATGCGCTGGCGATGGCTAGCAAATATGTCAGTATGCTATGTATGGGTTATGCATGTGCTAGTGATGACTAGCGTGCATGTTTGAAGTATGTAAGAATGTGTGTGCACGTGCTAGAGATGACTAGCGTGTACGTTTGATGTATGCATGTGCTAGTGATGGCTAGCGTGCATGTTTGATGTATGTGTGAATGTATGCATATGCTAGTGATGGCTAGCGTGCATGTTTGACGTGTGGATGCATGTGCTAGTGATGGCTAGCGTGCATGTTTGTAAGTTATGTATGTATGACCGTATGTGTATGTTCTACGTATGTGTGAGACATACGTATGTATGATGGCATTTTGCCTATGCTTTGGATGTGTGTAAGAGTATGTGGGCAGAGATATGGGCGATGGACAGTAAGAGGTGACAGAAGCTCTGTCTGAATTTGGATGCAGTTGTGTAAGCGTATGACAGAGGATAAGAGTATGACGGGTAAGGATTAGAATGGATCAGCTTGGGGTGGATTGTGTGTTGGGCGTTTGTCAGACAGTAAGAGTGTTCATAATTGTACAAGCATAACGTACAGATTATGAAGTGAAAAGTAAGTATAATAAGTGAGATATAAGTAAGAGGGCGACAACTGGGTTGGCTCTGAGGAGCGTTATTTGAGGATGTCAGTGTAAGCTGATTTGGCCATAAGATGGATGGCGAAGTATGTAAGACTGTAAGGGTTTGGTGTACGATGAGTTTTGTCCATGATGTGGACGGGTAAGTGAAGTCTGCTGCCCTGACGAACTAGGGTTTCGATCGGGCTCAGCTTCAGTTTGACCAGTCGAGGACTGTGAGTTTGTGTGGCATAATTGTACCGCATAATATACTTAATTCAAACTTGAATTATAAGCACAGCTAATGATAGCGTTGTGAGTTTGAGACCTGAGGGTTCGACGGATTAAGTTCCGTGTTTGAGCTGGCCGCTGATGAGTTGGCCGAGCATTTATCATGTCTTGCCATGGTGTTTATCCTGCGGGATGTTGTCTGTGTGCTATGTAGAGCACCGGACGTCTGATGCTCTGCTGAGAGTGACGTCGTTTTGATTTGGTCTGCGTGCTGTATAAGCCCAGACGTTTGATGCTCTGTTGAGAGCGATGTGCGTTTCTGACTTTGTCTGCGTGCTGTATGAAGCCCAGACGTCTGATGCTCTGCTGAGAGCAACATATGTTTCTGATTTGGTCTGTGTGCTGTGTATGCCCAGACGTTTGATGCTCTGTTGAGAGCGTTGTATGATTTCGCCCAAGAGTGGCAGCATGCGTTTACGCCCAAGTGGCCTTTGTATGTTTTCTGCCCAAGAGTGGCAATGGTACTATAAGACCCATTATGGTGGGCAATTCTCTGGCACTATAAGACCCATTATGGTGGGCAATTCTATGGCACTATAAGACCCATTATGGTGGGCAACTGTATGACCCCTTATGTGTGGGTGTTTATGTTTGCGCGCTCAGGTAAGTAGTATCATGGATCTACTCTTACCTGTTTGATCCAGTGCCCCATGAGCATTGGTGTGCCTTACCTTCGGAAAAGTCCATGGTGTCTAGTCACTCCCCGGAGGTTAAGGTGTTGCCCCAGTGGCATTCTTTTCCATTTCGACGCTGGAGCTTATTAGTTGTAATGAGCTTCAGTGGTCGTTGATATGTGTACGATTGTGAGTACGACTGTATGAGTGTGAGTACGACTGTATGAGTATGAGCGGAATTTGTAAGTGTATGAGTATGAGCAGGACTGTAAGCGTATGAGTATGAGTAAGACTGTAAGCGTATGAGTATGAGCACGACTGTAAGAGTATGAGTACGATTGTGAGAATATGGTTCTGAGTAAGACAGTAAGTATGATTTTGTGCGGTACCGTACGAGTAAGGTCGTACGAGTCTGATTGTACGAGTAAGGTCGTACATGTATGGGTAAGCTGGATGAGTGAGCATACGATTGTACAAGTAAGATCGTACAAGTATGCGTATGTTGTATGAGTATGCGTACGGTAGTACGAGTAAATTGTATGACCCTGGATAAGGGTGTTTGTGTAAGTTGTTTGGATAGTATGATTTTGGCACGATGGTGCCTTTGGTATGATTCTGGCACGATGGTGCCTTCGGTATGATTCTGGCACGATGATGCTTTGATATGTCTGTGGCACAATGGTGCCTTTGGTATGATCGTATGCGTTTGAGCATGTTATGATTATTATGTTGACTGCTTCATGTTTGAGTTGCATGATGCATGCATTTTTGAACTTATGGAGTTCACCGTTTGGGATTTCCCCTACTAAGTATTTTCCTACTGAGTATGAAAATACTCACCCTACTATTTTTAGCCCCGTTATACGGGAGGTTTTGCAGGTTGTGCGGAGAGCTCCTGGTGATGGACGCTCGTTTCAGCGGTGGATTGATTCCCGTTGACTCAGGTATCTGCTTGACTCTCTGCGAGTTTATTTGTGCCACGATCTCCTGTATTGGGTGAGATGAGAACATAAGATGTTTATTCTGGACTTTCATTTGGATCAGTCAGTGGACTGTTATGGGACTTGTACTCAGGGATGCCTGGGAGAGTGATTTGTATTTAAAAGTCTATGATCATAGCAAATTTATTCGTACGTGTGTTTTCGAGTAGCGCCTGAGGATATTTGCTTTGGCCGTACGATGATTGACCGTATGTGGATGTTTTATGTTTTAAATTATAAACTGTTTTATCAGGTTTTGGTTTCGTCATTTTTCCTCCGATTTACAGACGTTATATTGAAAAAAATTTCCGTGAATTTTAAGGAAAATGTGTGAAAAATCTCGGGCGTTACACTTAGCCACTTAGGGCTTTCCCGATGATTCTGGATCATGAGGCAGAAAGAGAAAGCGAAGTTTATAATGACATATATTGTATATAGAATATACAAAAAAAAAATTTAATATTATATATAAACCTAATAGGTATAATATATTTACAATATATAAATATGATAGATAAGTAACGGATAAACGGGTATTAAAGAATTTTTTTTGTAACAATTCTATTTAGGTAATAGTCGGATAAAATTATAATCTTATTTATTTATCGAAGAAATTTAACCTTATCATTTAACTTCTTAACGGTATGATATGTATAATTGACCGATAACACAGGTACCATACTCAAAGCCCTTAGTAAGTGGCCAATATATGGTAAATGAGAGGGTGGAATGATGCTCCTCAAATCCGGCTGCATTTAGATCAAGAAAGCAGCATACTGACCATGCTTATTTGTGGTAAATTAATTGACAATCAAGCAAGTTATGCTCATCACACTCCACCCACCATAACTTGCATCATACTCATGCATGTTAAGCTCAGAAAGATGTCTAACATTAATTAGTTGTAATTAATTAGTTGAATGTCTCTTGTATGCTATAAAAACGAAATGGCTCATCTGCTGACCTTTTGGCTCCCAACTTTGAATCCGTTAGTCTGGGCTCTGTACCTTATCTCCTTATCTGAAAGTGATAAGGAACTCAAATATTTATTCCTCAACCTGACCACATTTTGCCTCCTATGGCATATCAGAAACGATATCCGATCTCAAAATGGGAAGCTATGCATTCAGTTTACTTTAAATGCGCTTTACATGGTGATCATGTCATAAGAGACATTGTTAAGTACGCTGCCTAAATCGTGCTTATCACATATAAGTGATGAACATGTACGGCGGTATGAGTCTTATTTATTATGGGCCTGTTAGGGGTTTTGGAAAAAAAAAATTTCCAGGAAAAGTAACTTCCTAGAAAAATTATATTTCTATGGAAATAAATTGTCATAGAAATTGATATTTCCATGGTTAGGGGTTTATTTAAAAAAATTTCTAGGAAAATTTTTAATATATATTTTAAAAAAATTACTAGATATAAAAACTCTGTTAATAGAGAATACCATATTTATGTCCTTTTACATATTTTTTTAATGAAGTAACCTTTTTATTTGTTCTTTTTTTAAAGTATTAACAACGGTTTTAATTTTGTCACTAATAATAAAAACTAGTAGCTATTTTATTTGTGTCGCTAATAATAAGTATTAGCGACATTTTGATTAAAGATATACATTAGCGACACTCATACAAAGTGTCGCTAATAATTATATTAGTGGCACTTTGCAAGCGTCACTATTTAAGAATAAAGCATCAACTATTAGCGACGTTTTATAAGTGTCGCTAATATGATTATTAGAGAAACTTACAAAGCGTCGCTATTCAATAAATGTAAAAGTAAATAGTAGCGATGCTAAGGGAGCGTCGCTAATTGGACTATTAGCGACGCATATGAGCGTCGCTAATATAGGAACCATTAGGGACGCTCATGCGAGCATCGCTAATGAACGAAAAATAAAAAAAAATGGTACGCTAAATAAAAACGAAAATTACATTTATAATTTCTTATTATATCAATACAATCGTATCTCAATTACAATTTAAAATCCCCTTCGAAGCAGGTATACATCAATACGTTCCTCAATATGTTGCAACTGTAATAGGTAAAATGTTGAGGCATTCTGGCAGGTCCATGTGCGTGCTTTGCATGTGACATATCCCTATTTAACTTTGTTGAGTCTCTTTCTATTTTTTTCTTGTTTTAGTGCAGCATTTCTTTAAAAACTGTTGTAAGGTTGAGCAGCTTGTGGCACAAATACAGTGTTACGGATTATGTGTCTTGGATCATAAGCATCTCCAATGCAAAACTTTTAGAATTAAATATAAGCTAGATGAAATAAATGGCCTTACTGCACCAGTTATATGGTCAAATAGTGATCAAAATCCCCTAACAGTGGATGAAATGAGTTATTATATCCGCTGGCCACTACAGTCCACCCACTTTTGGCCTCTTTCTTGATTATGTTCCCACTGATAGTATTTGATAGGAAACTCAAATTTCCATGAGTCCAACTTCCAAATTCCACAGAGAATTGAGGACCACTCTCCGCCAGTCATGTGCAGTTCGAAACAAATGAATCGAAGACCTAACAGCGCATTCCCACAAATTGAGCATCCTAAAAAGAAGACTCGGAAGAAAGTCGAAGACTACAATGGTTTATTAATTCATACACCGTAAGCATCGTTAACCATGAAAATAATGGCCTCATAAATATCCAAATGATACATAAACAGCCAAATACAACAGTAGGTCATCTACTTTCAGCCAACTTCGTACGGAAAGAATAAATTAACCAACTTAAACTTACAACATAGGAAAGGTTGGAATTTCTCTGCTCCTCAGGAGATCACTGGTAATAGCTTGCAAGCAGTTATTGAGTCCAGAAGCCAAGTATGACCTGCAACCCGAGCACTGGTTCCAGCAGCTAGAGCTTCTGCTTCTGCAAGCCTGTTCTCTATGATAGAAGGTATCTCTTCCTGTTGGCATGTCTCCGGGGGTTCAAGGCTATAAATGATGATGGTAATTGCATAAACTGATTCAGTTGGACAAATTTCCTCCCTGTTAGATAGAATAATTCCCCCAGCAACAGCTATAAGCTCATCAAGGTATCCTCTGTAGGAGGACTCAAATTGGCCACTGAAAAAGAAATTTATCCCACTGAATAGCTTAGGTGCCTGCATAAGAAAAGAACCAAGAAATAAATCACATAATAAAAATGTCACACATTTGAAAGATGTTCTGCATTCCGGCTCATTCTCCTGAATAACTCATGGCTCAAGAATCGCACCCTAGTAAATGCTTTAAGAAAACAGTCATGTGATACAGGTTCAAACCTATAAACTATGGAAATTATGAATGCCAAATTTAGCTGGGATAAAGGCAGACTGTAAACAGACTAAATTCACTGCAGTTAAGCCAGCCCGAGCTCAATCACCACTCCAGCTACAAGCGCAATTGACCACTTCCCTAGGAAAAACAAAATGCTAAGCTGAGAAGCTGGAGTATGAATTTTTTTTATTAAAATGTAATAACCTGGCTCCTCAAAGTTACTTTGATGGACAATTTTAGAAGCAATTACCTTATGTAAAACCCCAAGACTAAAAGACAGACTCCTCAGTTGGTAGTTTTTTCCAGTTTTGAACAACTAGTAGTAGCCAATAATGGGCAACCAACTCCAAGAAGGCAAAACTCTCCACCAAGACACTGGAAGCCTTAGAAGCTCTGAGTTTAGCTGTTTATTCTTCTTATCTCTTGATCCTTTTCCTCTTACTTGATTTTTTGTTTTATAGTTCTCATCTATTCAACCTTAATGCCCTTGATTTACCTCTGTTCAGAAAATTGCTGCAACATTTGCATGTAAACAACATTTGCATCAATTGTTCTAATAACACAGTTGAAATTTTAGAGATACATGAAGATGCTTCTACGAAAACACAAAGACAGGGAATTTTTTTACAGAAGATACCTTGGACTTCGGACAAGCCAGGAACTGACCACCGGAAATCCAATCTGGGAAAGAGTGGGTTGCAATTTTTGAATCTAAATCAACGATGTCATCTTCTTTAAGACTTTCTATAACTCCACCCTTCTCATTGTTAAATACCACACAATCCCCATACTCAACATATGGAATTTTATCTGAAAAAGGTAAGGAACCTTCAGTGAACCATAGAACTAACAGAAGTAGAACTTCATGGTTAATAACACTAAAATACAGTAGACATCACATAGAGCTCGTTTTGGCGTAATAAGCAATACTAATAAGGCAACAGCTAAATAAAATCCAAAAGTTCTAAGCAAAACCAAACGGGCCCTCAGCAATAACAGTCCCAACTCCGGCTCCTAGCCTACATCGGAGTCGAAGACAAAAAATGGGGCAACCCATTGAAATCGTGAGAATAGAAAGAAACGATAACAGACCTCTGAAGTATCTGAGGCAGTGGCCGCCAGATTGATGAACGGCTTGAGAAGACGGCCGGAAACGGGCAAAAAGCTGAGGAGAATGGTTCGTTCCGGCGGAAGTGCGGGTGCAGGGGGCTTGAAGCGCAGAGATGACTAGAGCCAGGACTGAGCTCCTTAGCCTACGTCGGAGTCGAAGAAGATCAGGATGGAGGCCTGAGGGCCGAAGGCGGCTGAAACGGAGAAGCAAAGAGGACGAGAGGCGCAGCGGAGAAGAAACCCGACGCTCGGAAAAATGGTTTCCAGAGGGTCGGGGGGTCGGGAAATAAATCCTACATTTTTACCCACTTTTCCCGGGGTTGGGAAAAATAAAAATTTTTATTTTAAAATTTTTTAAAACCACTAACAACGTACAAAGTTATTTTCTAGGAAAACTTATTTTCCGACTTGTTTTTCTAATACCCCTAGCAGGCCCTATGGGCCATGGATTGCATGTGGCCCTCTCTTATTGAGCACAGTTTTCGTTTTAGCATTGCTTACCTAATTATTTTTCCTAGAATTGGTCTGCAGGAAACTTCGCTTACGTTATTAGCCTTAAGCTAGCATAAAAAATTCATTGTGCTCTAAAGGCAATTCATCGACAGTCATCTCTATAATTTATAAATTGGTAAATTTCATGACAACAGCATTTTTGAAAATAAGTTGAGAAATTGATTGATTCATGGTTAACTTTGAAAGTTACGTACGTGCTAATTCTGTTAATACCCAAATTTACAAAAAAAATTAGCTTTTTTTACTCTTCCTAACCCCAAGGAACCCCATTATTTTTCTCCTCTGTTACCCTAACTTAAAATAACCCCACACTTCCATCTCCAACTTTGACAAAGGCAATGGATATCCGGCGGCCATACAGAGGAACAACCATCACTGGTCTAGCTACAGCCTAGCCAATGCCAAAACTGGTTACAGCCAGACCAATTTGGCCACGGCTAGTTCCGTCGCTGTTAGTTCCCCCGCAGCCATCTGGTTGAGGCTAGCTATAACTAGATTGGTCATGGCCTGAGAGCCTCGATTGCCACTATTGCCATAAAAAGCGGTGACTTTGTCATCACCAATAGCGGTGCTGACATTGGTGCCAAAGAAAAAAGGAAGAGGAAATGGAAGGGGCAAGTAGGAAAAATATTCACATAATATGGTGTAAAATTGAGAAATTTTAAAGACTATTACATGGGGTAAGTAAGAAATGGATAACTAACAGAATTAATGGGGTGTATATAAACACATTTTATGAAGAATTGAATAAAACTTAAAGGAATCTACTTATAATTTTACACAACTTTCCAAGAGGTCTTAAAAACTACAAGTGCTGCTTATTTGAAACATCTTCGCAACTTAGTATTTACCTACCTAAAGTTAGTTTAATTATTCTTGGGCTTTTAGTTAAATTTAGCAAAATTTAAAATTTTATTTTCCTAAATTGTTAGATGTAATGTTCCGGTGTCTAAATTTCTGAGAAGCAACAATGTGCTTAAAAGTAACACTTAGATATAGAAGAATGTTCGTAATGAATCGGTCAATCAGAGGGCTAAACCGATTGATCGATTGGAGCGATTGATCAAAAGGACGGAATGATTGATCAACACTAGAAGAGGTAACATTGAAATTTGGGCCAAGACAATAGGAGTAGCTCTTGCGTTGGAGCTATTGATATGTGCTTCTAACCGATCAATTGGCACCTATTCTAGATATTCTGGATGTTGAAAAATGGCTGAGGCATTGGTATCGATGGTACAAACCCATTGATCGCCCTAGTTTTTGAAGTAGCCAAGGCGAAGAGTGATCAATTACCAATTCATGATGATTAATTAATCATATAAGTCCAATTTTGACTCTTCTTGATTGATTACTTTGGGATTTTTTTCCCAAATAATAAGAAAGCTCCTTTGAACCCATTGGCGGTTGTAGTTGGCTGTAGCAAAAGATTTGTAAAATTATAATCATCTTCTTGTACAGTTCTACTATTGAATAATGAAAAACTATGTAATCTTGTGGATGTAACCACCTATTGCCAAACCAAATAAAATCCAATGTATTCTCCATTATTTGTCTTTCTTGCATGTCATATTCTTCACAAGGATCTATTACCGCTACGTGGACTATTAATTACATCATTTTAGTGGCCGTTATAATCACAACTGGACTTGCTTTCAACCTTTCCTTGGTAATGTATTTCAGAGAACAAATTCGTCTTGTCTATTATATTCAAATATGGTAGTGTCGTACACCTTCTCTGCATGATAATCGCAATTGAGATAAATTTCTTCATTTCGATATGTCAATCTTCATCACCATGATACACTACGGTTAATAAAAATAAGGTTAGTGAAGAGAAGAGAACTCTAAAGCTCATAAATGTTAATTTGTACCTTAGTAAGTGTTGTGATGAAAGAAAGTCACAAAAAGAAATTGATCAAATCAAGTGTGTACGCACTATCGTTAAGATAGAATTTGCCCTCGCTATTCAAAATCGAAATCCATCTTAATACACTAGTAGAATCAGCCTTTGAGTTATCCTTAAGCCCCTTATGTCCATATCAGGGGCATTTGTTGGTTTCCCTGCAGTAATTCTACTAGTTATCTAGACAACTTTAAATTATTTTTTTCAAATTACACACGATTTGAATTCAATTTCTATGTTAAATCCACTAGCAAATTTCACCCTAAAGCAGTCGACTAATACCACTTCTCCCATACAACGAGCGTTTAGTGGTTAATCCTATATAGGTCCACAATTTTTCTAAAAATAAAATGCAGACATTTCAAAAATAAATCTTGTGTCAAATTATAGGCAGAATTTTTTGCAGAGTTATCCACGAACACCTCAAGTCTCATACCATGGTGTGTCGTGGTTACTCCTTGGTAACTCTACCGCTTTTCAAAATATATTCAATTTGATAAGCAAATAAATATTTTTCAACACAAATAATTTGAAATGTAATTTTATTTTCAACATACCAGTTGAACAAACCATAGAGTTATCCACTAACACCTCACATCCAATACCATGGTGTATAGTGGTTTCTCCTAGATAGTTCCACTGTCTTTCAAAACAATTCTTTTGAACTTTCAAATTTTAAATTTTTATTTCAATATACTGGTAGAATTAACCATGGAGTCTTCCACTGGCGCCTCGTCTACCATACCATGGGCGTGTGGTGGCTACTCCTTGGTAATTCTACTATCATAAATTTGACAAACTATTTAAAATTGAAGTTGCTAAAATAATCATGTAACAAAATCAGAACAAATATTTCTGATTGATTCAAAATCGGAATTCAAAGTTCAGGTCTGACACTACACGAACAAAATAAAATTTCAAATCATTCCTAGATTACAAATCAGAATTTACAAAATTGGAGTCCCTCGGAAATCCGATGTAACACATGCAAAACAAAATTTCAAATTTGATACAACTGATCTAGAACATAATGGTCAAGTTACTCTCGATTAAAATTTAAAAATTCCTAACATCATAGTTCGTATTAAATTTAATGTCATATAGACCAAACAAAAAGTTCAAACCTAGAATTCATATTAAATCCAATATCACAGTTAAAACAAAATATCAAATTAATTCCTATCAAAAATCAGAATTTGTATGAGATTGAGATTCGGAACAGTAATTCTAAATAATAACCGTTTCAAAAACAAAATTCATAAAATTAGAGATTATATCAATCCAATACTACACAAGTAGGACAAAACTTCGAAATTACTCATAATTAAATAAATTAAAATTTACAAATATCAGAGTTAAGAACAATTTTAATGTCCTACTAGCAAAACAAAGTCCAAATCAAAACCTAATACAACATATTCATAGCCAAAATTTTGAATCATTTTAGATTCAAGATCAAAATGTATAAAATGGATTGTCGTATCAAATCCAATGCAACAAATTCAATAGAAATTTAAATAATTTCTGACTCGAAATCAAAATTCATAAATTCAACGTTTGCATTAATTACTTGGAAAGCATGCAGGACAAAAAATTATTCATTTTTAAATGGGAAGTCATAAAATTAGAGTTCGTATTAAATCCGATGACACATATGCGGAATGGAAAAAACACAATCAAAGTTTATATTAACTCCGATACAACACTCACTAAAAGAAAACTTCATATCAAAATAATCCTCAACATAATGGAGCTTCAAAATATTTTAAATTATTTTTCTCTCGCAGACAGAGCGATGATTTGATACCATTTGTAACACCCTGACCGAAAAAATTGACCCACATCGGGTGTTATTCAGAAGACAAAAATTGGAGTAGTAAATTAAACAGAAAAATTAAAACTGACATTGACTAGGAGTGATAGGCTATGAGTGCAAGAGTCATAGTGTTCTTCTATGCACTGTAGAACTTTATGGGTCCATTGTGCGTAGCTCAGAACAAACCTAATTTTATAACTAATTTAGATCAGGCCAACGTTATTGTATTGTTGGTTGCCTACGTACATATTGTATATCATCTCTGACGTTATTCTAATACGATTGGATCCGAACATAGCTTTACCTATTGGCTATTACATGCATCTTGCATAAGAAATCCATATATGTTAAAATGCGTATATTCATATATCCGAATAAATTATTTGAAATTAGACAAAGATCTCTTAAAACATCGAAGTCAAATAAAAGCTCATAAATCAACGGAAATGCATATCTCACTCTATTGTAGAAGTGAGCAGAATATTATTAAAATCACATGTGTCTCTCTATCACAGAGCGATATTAAAACACAAAACAAAGTAGATCGAATCATATTAGATCACATCAAACATATCAAATTAAATAGAGTATTTTAGAGCAAATTGAATCAGGGCATATCATATAAAATCGGATTAGAATGTATCAGAATCTACCAGATCATAGCAAATCATATATCTTAAGTAGTATATTAATATTACTAATTAAGATGTGCATGTATATAAATCATATTAAATTAGACAGTTAGAAAAGCTCACTTCC
Source organism: Saururus chinensis (assembly GCA_035235625.1). Classification (NCBI taxonomy): domain Eukaryota; kingdom Viridiplantae; phylum Streptophyta; class Magnoliopsida; order Piperales; family Saururaceae; genus Saururus; species Saururus chinensis. Next base: position 58,020,219 of record CP141140.1, read on the forward strand.
CTACAGTTTTGAAAGTAGCGACATTCGGAGTTGCCCGTTTCCTCAGGGTGCACTTTCATTCATGCTAGGAGATGGCGGGCAGAACCACTTCTAACTCTAGAACATCTTTCTCATTATGTTTGAAGGCGGCAGGCAAAACCTCTCATACCTGAAGACACTATTTTCTTTCTATGTTCATAAGTTGCCGACAAAATTTCCCCTTGCTCTAGGACACTTCACACTTCTCATGCTCATAGGCTGCAGACAGAACCTCCCCTACCCGGAGACACTTTTCTCTTTTCGTGCCCGTAGGCTACGAACAGTACCTCCCCTAGACCCGGGGATGTTTCTCTCACTATGTGGCCCTTCAGTGAGGGATATAGCCTCCCCTACTCGGGGCCACTTCCCTCGTTGTCACCTGATGATAGAAGACAAAACTTCCTCGTATTCCGAGCCACTTCTCTTTCCTCGGGTTAGAGTGCGACAGGTAGAGTCTCTTCTTGCTCCAGAGTGTTTCACCCTTATGGAGATGCTCACTTGAGGAATAGACACTTTCATTCGTAGAACACCCTCGAATTAGCTAAGAACGTCTTTTAAAACGGAAGAAAACATACTCATAACGACTCCAGAAACTCTTCCGGAAGTTTGAAAGGAAACGAGAATTTATAAGAAAAGGATGTGGAGCGTATGACAAAAACCGGGATATGCGAGCATGCACTCACACCATGTGGCATGTTTTGAGTAGACCAAATATTTGGTCGGTGCGAGCTGATGCATGTACGGCCGTGCCTCAGCTCCGTTTTGGCTTTGGCTTGGCTCGGCTTCGGTGCTGCTCAAGTCAGCTATTTTTTCTTTTCTTTAATATTTTATTATAAATCAAACACAATTCCAACTTCAAAACGTGATAACTTTTTATCCCAATGTTGGAATTGCACATGTATAGACGAGTCTTTCAAAACTAGACCCTACATGCATAGCTTATCTCACACTTTTAAAGTAAGTCCCGCTTATGTGGCACACTTCCCGAGGTCATAACTTTCATTCCTAACCTCTATTTTGCTTGTTCTTGGATTCGTTGAACTCGTTGCATTGGGCTCTAACCAGATACGGGAATTTCATCCCTTAAAAGCCCTTAAAATTTAACTAAAATTACTTAATTACCCTTAACCCTCTTGGGTTAAGTGTAATTGGAACACGGGGTGTCACAGTAATGGCAACTCTCGTGCCTTATTACAATCTAATAAAATAAAGCAAATCTTACTCTGAAACAATGAGTCTCCACTCTACAAACCCAGCTACTCTGCTACTCCTCCTTTGAGGTACCTGCATCACAGAGATGCATGAGTATACATACTTATACTCAATAAGATCAAACAAGTTTATAAAATTCATTGAGGGACTAAGCTTTGGTTTTTAATTATTATTCATAAGTCACTGATAATTATTCTATCATTATCTAGCCCTTAACCTGTTCGCACAGTGGTAAAGCCTTGACATAATAAAGTCTCAATATCATAGACTAAACCACCAAAATAATTAAAATTGATGCAAAGGTTAATCTCTGCAACAACTCTGAATGCTAGATTCCAGCCTTGGACTAGACTGCTTAATAACAGCGTGACCCAAATCCTCGGGGCTCTCAATAGCATACCACAAATATAGATAAATGGATCTCAACTGTGCTCATAGACACAGATTGATGAGAAACACAAGCCTTCAATGATGCTCATGCAATTCTGCTTTTCATACACACTATATGGTCTTAGGAAGACCTAGAGGAGACTTGTGGTAAAGACCTCTCTAGTCAGTACCTAAACTATTGTCGCAATGAAGAAAGTGTATCGCAATCTCTACCATTCCCCAACTCTGGGAAAAATAAATCTTTGTAGATTTTTCAATTAAAACTCTAAGGAACCTAAGACTCAATGGCTCAAGGTTTCGCATAGTCAAAACACATACTATAATAATTTATTTAGGTCACACGTTCGCTCCAAAGAAATGAATACATTCTCACACCATTTCATAACTCGTAATCACCCCTCAAGGTAAATTAATAGGGTTAATATATTAATGAGAGCACTATTTGTCAATTAAAACCCCTCTCATCCCATAGTAAGGCCACAACTAATTGTTTATTATTTTTACAATTTATATATATATATATATATATATATATATATATATATATATATATATATATATATATATATATATATATATATATATATATATATATATATATATATATTAAAAAAATTTATTAAAATAGGAGAAGATTAGATCTGAACCGGGCTAGATTAGATCGATTGACTTGGCCAGACCCACAACTGGTGCAAGTCGGCTCGGGACCGTCTTCTTCCTCGCAGTGTTCTAAACTTCCAAGAGCTTCATGTAGACTAGAGCAGAGGAGGTCCGGCTAATGAGCTGTTGTCGACCTTTCCGTCCTAGAATGCCGAAAAAATCCCGCCGCTACCTAGGGATTCTCCTTGACATTACAGTTCTCTCCAAAAGGTGAAAATTTTCCCATCCCATACGCGCCCAGGGAGGAGGGCGGCAGCCAATGAGTTGCCCATCATCAGTCGGTCCAGAACTACCAAGAACTTTATCTGTCAACCCTTGGGTGCATTCAAACCCACTTCTGGCACCGCCGATGCTATCTTCCATCTCCCCACCACTTGCATCAGTTTAGACACAGAGGTCGAGCATGGCCTCTTCACCCCATCCGAGCCGCGGTCAAACAGAGTTTGCCGAAAGCACTCCTCCGTTGACCCTGGCTGTAGTTTGTGGAGGTGGCTATCCGCTCTCCATGCCGAAGAATGCCGAAGGTTTTTTTTTAAACGGGCAGCAGAGGCTCCGCCGAGCATCTCTGGTGCCGAAGAATCCCGAGCCGACCCTTGGGAAGCCAAGGGCGGCACCGGTCACTCCTTGGCAATCCAAGCAATTGTCTGTTCCCTCCGCAGCAACCGTCCTCCAAGGTTACGAGTCTGTGTACCGGCCAGGAGTTGCAGCTGGAATTTTTGTTTCGATATTGCCTTGGCTCTCGCGGAGGACATGCAGCCGATTTAGAATTCCTTCAACAACCAATAATTACTTTAACGCTATTTTTTTTTACCATCGATAGATATATATATATATATATATATATATATATATATATATATATATATATATATATATATATATATATATATATATATCCTATTAACACAGAACCGAACAACCACCGGCAATAGAATGCAATGCCAATGTCGATGGTCTCATTGCATTAGTTACTTAGCATTACTAATGATCTCACAGTTAAACATATAATCATCAGCCCATTCCCACAAACTAGCTTTATAAACAAAGATCTTACCTCTTCCCGGCTGTGTCTTCGGGCATGCTTCTCTTCCTTGCCTCCTTTACCGGCAACAGACCCTATTTTTCGGTCACCAGAACCTCCAAGTTCTTAGCTCTAATGACTTCTCCCAAGGTTTATGAAGGAGATAGAAGCTTGGGTTCACTTAAGGAGAGTTTAAATAGAAAAAGGGAGAGGGGAGCAATTTTCTAAAAGAAGAATGACGTGGTATGTACTTAGCATCTACCCCTATGCCAAGTCACCCCTAGGTGGTCCCCACTAATGACCCTACCAAATTTCATACCCATAATAAACAAAACCTTAACTATGCTAATTTTTTTATCAAATAATTCTAAAAAAATATGCGAAGATGCCAAAAAATTTAAAAAAATTACTTAGAAATTCCCGAATGCTACATCCTTTCCCCCTTAAAAGAATTTTGTTCTCAAAATTCAAACGGCCTCATCCACAAAGACTTTAGGGTAGGCTCATCACATCTCTTCTTCCAGCTCACAAGTCATTTCTTTCAAAGCTTAACTTTACTACAAAACCTTGACCAATAGAATAGTCTTGTTTTTTAGGACTTGATTTTTTTTATCCAATATCTTTACATGCCTTTATACAAAAATAAGATCAGGTTGCAACTCAACCATATTGTGGTCGATTATATGTGACGGATCTTACATATACTTTCCTAACATCTACACATGAAGGACATTATGCACTTCAGCCATGTTAAGGGGTAAAGGCAAGCCTATAAGCTGCTAGACCAATCCGATCAAAAGCACGGTTGTCCTCTTATATCCTCAACCTTACAATCACATCCTAAATGTTCATCTCCTCGTGCTTATGCTTTTAAGTAATTTTTCAAATCTTTATAGAAAGATGGTAATTTTTCAGTTACAGCAGCTACCTGAAAGGACTCACTCAAAGTCACACCTTTTGCATTGTATATCATGCAAGATACTTAGAGCTCTTCGACTTGATTAAACATAATCTTTGTTCTAACATCTTTTGTGTGATACTTCTTATCTAAGGATCCCCACAATGATTTAGCACTCTTCATCAAGTTGTACACATTGTACAACATATTATCTAGCCCATTTAGAATATAATTTTGGTACAAAAAGTCTGCATGTTTTCATGCATCGACTACTACAACAGCCTATTTGTCATCCATTTTCTCCTCAATGAAAACATGAACTTCCTCTTGTAGGAATCAAGCTAAATTCAATGTGGTAAGATAAAATAGCATCTTATGTTACCATCTCTTAAAATTTGTTTCGCTGAATTTTTCTGGTTTCTCCTCTTTCACTTGAACTTAAATAGGAGTATTCACAGTAGTAGGAATTATGACCGAAGTCGTATTGGTACCCTCTACAGCCATTTCTGTTGTGAACAAAAGATAATCTTAATTCCAAAATATTTAGAACACAATTTTGAAGTACTAGTCACAACAGTAAAGTATGAAAGAAAATAGTATTATGTCTTAAGATTGTTAAATTATGTACAAAAAAGAAGTTGATCGAATTAAGTGTATACACTCTATCCTTAAGATTGAATTTACCCTTCTTACTGGTGCTTAAGAATCACTTAGGCTTCTCTCCCAAGATAAAATGATCTACCACGCACTGTAGAAGCATTTTCACATAGTATATACAGCAAACCATCTTTATGGAATTGCTCTTACAAAAAAGATAATGAAATCTAATAAAGAATTATTCAAAAAAATATTTTTTAATGTTTTATAAAAAATCTCATTGAAGACAACCCATCCGATTTAAATAGACACATCCACTTAAAAATGGACATACTTTGATGAAAAGAAAACTAAACCTATTTTAGGTTAAAAAAATCAAATAAATTTATCATAAAAATAATTATCTATTCGATTCTACCCCACTCAACAAGCCGAACAGACCGCGCCAGCACACTCACATGTAGATTAGCCCACCTATATGCATAAGTCTAATATATATCTCCCCTACAAAAGTCGGGTAGCCTAGAAGTTTAATTTGAAAGGCTAAACTTATGATTTATATATTAGCATCATCACTATTTTAAAGCGATCTAGGACTATTCACAACATTCAACTAATTCATATTTATAATTATTATTTACTTGAAAGTGGGCTTAGACTTTCAGTACCTAAAAACACTTAGCCCATATACCCACTTTCTAAAAATAAATTACTTGTAGTAGAATGGAGTGAAAAATAATCCAGTAGGTATTTCATATCATTCTGATGAAACGTACACATAAGAATGATAAATACTTTATTTGAGGGCTTTCAATCTCGAAAAAAAATGTCAAACATTTGACGCGTCAATGTTACGCATCATTATCTTAAATTATTTTATACAAGTGCAATTGGACAATCTAGGAAAGTTATTTAAATAAGTACTCCTACACCACATAAAATCATAAGGCCCTATAGCAATTGAAAATTATTGTACAAAAATGAAAAGAGTAAGTCCTCAAAACAGTTGCTATCTCATGACCATATTGCATGTTGAGTAAATGGAAGCTGCGGCAGCCCTAACTGCACATTCTCTCTCAAAAACTTCCGCTTCATTCAATCTGCTCATAAATACAAAAGAGGTTCTCAGTGTTTCATGCTTTAATGATGATAGAACTGCAAAACCCAGTTATGCGTGAACGGTATGAACGCCTTACAACTGCACATATAGAAAGTGCCAAACCTGGGATCTAAGTCCATTCCAAGCCGTTGAGAACCATTTGAAATGTTAACAAATCGTAATCCCCGATCACAATACTCTTGCATTTCTCTCACTTGTTTCAAAGAGGTTTCCTGTTTGAAATCAACAGCATTATGACTTTTAAACTCTTTTACAAGAATATTCATACAAAAGCACATATAAAATGGGAAAAAGAAAAGCTCAAGACCATTTTGAAGAAAACCATCCCTAAAATTAGATTTACCAAATGTGTTTCTTCTTCAAACAGAGCTTTCTCCATTTGATGGAAGATAGATCTCCACCGCTCCATATGTCCCTCCGACAAACTAGAGGACTGCCCCAAACATAAATCACTCTCCTGTTGGGATGAAAACTCCCTTGGCAAAAGAAGAGGCAGCTCCCTCTGAGTCATGCTTCTGAATCGCTTCCTACTTCGTTTTAGAGCTGCCAAAAAAACATCAGAAGTGAAGTAAACTTGTGTTTGCTTCTACTGTCCTTTATATCAATTTTTTTTTTAAAGTTTGAACTGTAGAAAAAAATATTTACCTGCTAGCCTCCCTCTAATATCCTGTTGAAGAAGTTCCAACCACTGAGAAGCAACTCTTGCCGCTGCAAAATATGAAATATTAGACAAACAAAGGCCCAGTAGTTTGTCTTATTTTTACCAAGAATATATATATATATATATATATATATCATTTTCATCCTAAAAATCTGCATCCATAAAAATTTGCAACAAAAGTGATAGTAGAAATACGGTAATGCTGACATAAGCAAGCTGCCAATAGAATTCGAAGTACACTAACCTTTTATAGACAAAGAAGAAACATTTTCAAGGCTAGCTGAGATGTCATCAGATGACACACTGCTCAAAATTTCTGACATTGATGGCAACTTCAGTTTGAACCTCTCATTCTCCTGCTGTGATTTATACTGTAAAGAAAATGATGAGCCATAGTGAGACATTTCTCCTACGTTTGATGTGTAAATTTTACCCTCAACATTTGAGCTTGGATGACCATAATTACTAAAACGGATTGGGTCGTTTGCACATGCGTGTCCATTTTCTGCTTCATAATCAATGTTTTCAATTGTATCATCGGTTGCATTTTCCTCTTCTTCCACTTCATTAACTTGTCTTCTGGAACTACTACCAATTTGCTTTTCAGATTTCACCAGGGCTTCAATTATTGAAAAAACCTGTTTGCTATTTCTCACATGGTTAATGATTCCTGGATTAAGCTCACTAAGCAACCCACTTGGAGCTGCAACTTTTGAAAATCTGTTCACCTGCTCTTTCTTTGCTAGCTCTATTTTCCTTTTAAAGATTTCGCTTTTATTTTTTTTCGACATACCCTGCGATTTTGGAATAGGTATTCCTCCATGTGAAGATGAAAGGAAACCATTTTGCTTCATAGCTTTCCACATCTTCAGGGATTCACTCTCTTTCTGATCCTCAGTGTCAGTGCAACTCCCACATTCTGAAGCCTCCTTAGCTTTCACATAATCCAAGCTTTTCTGCGAAGACAACATAATATGTTGTTCTAAAAGATTGGGAACATCGATGTTGAGATCCAAACCAAAGCCTGATAACTTTGTAACATTGAGTTCAAGATCTTTTTCATGTCTTTTCAAGGAGACTAATCTATTGATTTCAGTAACACAAGAGGAGGTCGTAATGCCACAGGTATTATTAGCAACTTTGGTTGCCTTCTGTGTATTTGGTGCCCCAATACTTGCTTCAACCTCGAAGCTACATAGAGTAGCAGCAGTCTCTGAGAGAGTCACTTCATATGGATCAATACCGAATTGAGAATCTACGTCTCTCGAACTCGAAGAATTATGATGGTCAACCTGGTCAGAAGTTAGACATTCAACATTTTGGATTCCAGAATCTGCAGAAACAGATATAAGTCAGGCGTGGAAATATTCAAACCAAGAGTGTGACAAGCCATTGAACCCCAGCAAGATATAACCAGAAGAATAATGCATTGCACAAAGTGCCTGAAGTCATCTGCAAAATACTTTGTAATCAAAGCACATATACTCAAGATAAGCATATATATCTAAAGATACCGTTCAAATAGTGCAAGCTAATGGTTTCTAAGGTTAGGCACCTATTGATGAAAGAAAACAGTACAAGGTAGAGCCGGTGAAATTCTCATGTCAAGTTATTAAATGAGGTATATGTATAAAATAATTGGTTTTTGTTAAGAAATTACTTATTCTTTTCTCTTATGGGTGTATAGTTTATAATCCAGCCAAATTAAGCAGGGTCAGTCAAGACTACAAATTTATACCAAAAGGTCAAGCTAAATAGTAGCACACAGTGCCCAAATCTAAACTAATTTTGGATAATTACAGTGTCAAAAAAATTTATGTTCAAGGTCAGGCAACTCTATGCAGCAAAATCAAACCTAGAACCACTTATGGTGAAATTTCATGTTTTAGCATGTTTAGTATCGTAAAAAAATTTCTGCTCCACTTGATAGTATCACCCGCCAAGAAAAAGAGCTCATTTTTCCTTTCCTTGTCAAAGAAATTGCACATATCAAAACTTGGTATATTATAATTGAAAGTGCAACCCGAGAAAAGGGCAGTTCTCAATAGTCTGGTTGATGCCCAGTACAGCTAACTTGATAATCTTCAATTGAGACATGGTACCACATGAAGGCAAGACGAAGTCCGCCATACAAATGAAGCAATCGGAACATGACGTTCAAGGCTATGCCAATGGCATCGATAAGAACGTTAAACGCCTAATTTCATTGGGAAGGTAAAATAGGGTTTTTAAATCTCAAAAGGGTCAACGAATCCAAGCATCCCAATTTAAAATGTAGGAATCCCAAATGAATCCCATAAAGCGAGCAATTTTCGTCAATGTACATTCTTGGGACTTCGAATTCTCACCTCCGGAACGAAGAACCGATTCAAGATCACGCATTTTGACCCTCTTTCGAGCCGTCTCCGGCCTGCCCATGGGCTCAAAACCAATCCGTTTCGCACCCTGTTCAACAACAATGGGAGTTAAAAAAAAATGGGACCAATCACAACAAATTTCGTGCAAAAAACCATTTCCTAAGCAGCAAAAGGTTAGAATGAAAACCCGACCTTGGAAGGAGACCTGGGTCCCAAATCCATGGTATATCCCAGAAATCCCAAAAGCCAAAGCACCACAAAACAAGAAGCAGATCCTTTTTCAGAGACCCAGTTGCGCCAAATATGGGTCAGATCTGAATGTAGCAGGCAGATTCAGAGAAAGAAAGGGAGGTGGGAAGGATATCCGGAGATGGAAATGATTGAAGGGATGAAAATGGGTTTTCACTGGTTTGATGGCAGGGCACGGGAGTGAGGGAGAAATTTGAATGGGGGAGCGGAGCACGTTGGCGGGCATGGATTAGAGGGCGAGGAAAGCTGATTGGCGTAAATGGATATGTGTTTCAAATTCGAAATGGTGGGAAGCGGAGCGAGGGAAGGTGGCGCGCTGCTGAAGTTGGTTCACCACCCGTCACTATGGGTCCAAGTATATAGTCACTATGGGTCCAAGTATATAGGGCCTTCAACATCTTATCCAGCCCGAAAAATATACGGTAAGGGTTTTAAAATTTTTAGCCCAATTAAAACCCTGATAATTTTTTTTAAATATGAGTCATTTAAGGCCAGGTTAGGTGTCACTCCCCAGTGATGCTCGACCCGAGCCGAACCCGGTCCAAGGGCCGGTCAAGCGCGCGGGGACGAAGTGAAAATTGAAAAATGATCTAGCGGAAGACTTAACCCTAACCACAGGCGATTAATAGCAACACGGAGTACGCACAATCTTTTGAGCAACAGTAAAAAAAAAGGGAAGAAAAAGGTGTTACTTATCACAAAGTAAACAACAATCTCAAACCCACAATTTTAGTTAAGTAAAGCCCACACCGGCTCAAAATAAGTCATAATCATCACAACTGTAGTATATGACATAAATCCAAAACAAGAACCCTACACAAAGGTTCGAACATAAAGCATGAAACAAACGCAGGTAAGTCACTCAATGATCTCCATCATCACACCCAAGCTACCTTTGACCTTTCCTCAAAGAGGCAATCCTGTACGTCTGCGTGTCGCACCACGCAGCCCCAAATCAAAACACAAAAGAGAGGTGAGTTTTAACACTCAGCAATAGTTTTAATATCACTGTCAACGTAGAAAATACGATAGCTTAGAAATGAGATCGTTCAGATCAAAGATTTACATAATGCATCACTTTCTGATCACACATTCATATCACCTAACACTGCATCATAATGCATAATTCAACCTGCATGGATGTATCTCTAGCATACATATTCCCACATGTATTCACATCATAACCAATCCCGCATGGATGTATCTCTAACATACACATTCCCACATGCATAATATCATCAGAGTCAACATGCATGGATGTATCTCTAACATACATATTCCACATGCATAACATCAAAATCAACATGCATGGATGTATCTCTAACATACATATTCCCACATGCATAATGTCATCACATCCACCTCCATCAAGGAGTAATCACACGTTAACGTCACACAGACGGGAGCATAGACAAGGCCACGAAGGCGTGTCATGGTCCAAAATTCTACACAAGAATTCAAGAAAGATCGGGGTTGTCAATCCCTAATACTGCTCGCCCTGGACGATCCTGGCCAAGGATGTCCCATTCTCACACAGAGAATCTAGAGCAGGGGTGTTCGCCCAGGGACATCTCCTGCGGAGGGAAGATCCCGAGTTCTCACACAAAGAACCCTTTAACACGTGGTAGCGGGGTGCACAAGGCATACCACACTGGATTCTCAGGGTCCAGATGACACACATAATAATATTCTCACATATCCGCAAGACAAGTACACAACTCGTCCCCACATCATTCCATTAAACAAGACTCAACCCGGGGAGTGCACTCGTTCTACACAGGAACTTCAAATCGTTCCACACAGGAACTTCAAATCAAAATATGTCCTTTCGGACCAATCAACTTGTGATTAATCCACGACCGATAAACCCGGCACACAATTTCATCACATTGCATCCAATCGGTCAAATTCGATTAATCACGATGAAGCCTCACTTGAAAATCCATTTTCATGATGCGTGCAGCATAGTACATGCGTGGGCAAAGCATACATGAATCCTAATCATGATAAGTGCTCTCACCAGCCCCTAATGCATCATTCATAATCACAATATTAAGCTTCAACATCATCATTTAACCCCCACAGGTGTGTGTGTGTAACTAGTAGAAGCCTTTCACATAATGCATATCAACATGCTTGAAAATCAACTCACTACCACACTACACATGTGAATTTCTATCTAAACATGAATTCCAGCGGAAATCATAGTAGAAGAATAGTTGAAATCATAGCTAGATTCAAAACTCAACCACAAAGGCTAAACACATATAACATTACTCATTTCATCATTGAGTCATGACATTCACCAGCATCCACACACCACTAACCACAATCTATCATGACAAATCAGTCCAACAATGATTGTAGTCCTACTAAAAATATATGTTTAACCAAAGGGAAACAACCATTCATAATTTCAAGATAACGATTCCAACATCATGCCACAAAGCATGTCATTCCACCATCTCTAAGCATATATCTCAACTCCATAAACTCAATAGCATGCATTTCCAGTAGCCTAACATAGCTTAAAACACTCCACATTCATATAAAATTGGCAAGCTAAAGTGGAATCATCAAAATATACATCATATGCACAACACACAATTTCCTGCGTAGCCGATCGATCGCCCTTCAGGCCGTTCAATCGGTTACACGCAAAAATTTGAAATTTACAGTTTAGCCGATCGATCGCCCTGCAAGGCCAATCGATTGCCAACATGGCAGAACAGTCATCTTCTTCCTTTCGCAAAATCAAACCGAAACACCATAGATAACACTTCAAATCCACATCTAACACCCTAATCATCATCAAAAGTCCTCCTTGACTTCCAAAATATCAAACCAAACCATAATAATGCAAAACCTTAAGAAATCGGGATTAAATAATTCCATTTTTTAATCTTACCATTAACACACTAAATCAAGCAAACCATTTCGAAATAAGCCAAAAATGAAGAGTTTTACTATGGATAAACAGAGATTTGGAAGACCCATTACCTCAGCACTTGATTAAGCTCGGATTGAATAGTCACCCTTCTTGAAATCCTTAAAAACACAATGAGTTTGAATTAAACTCTAATAGAAATCGATTTACCCAAGAAATCCCTAATTAAACCTTAGATCTAGGGCTTGTTGGTAGTAAAAATCGAATTTTGAATATTAGGGTTTATAATAAAACACAAATCAGTAGCTTTGGATGGTCAAAAACGAATTGAATCAAGGGGAAAATGGTAGATTTGGAAGAAATTAAGAGAAAAGTCATGGATTAGTGCTTAATTAGAGCAAGCTTACCTTAATCGGCTTCTAATTCGGGCCTAAGTGGGGATTAGGCCAGCCCTCCTTCCTTAGCCTATTCCCAAAAATGGAAATGGCTCTGGTTTACCCTTTTATAGTAAGGGTTGGGGTAGGCATAGGTAAGTTTTGGGGTGTAAATATGAAAAGTAGGCTAAAAGTGGGTATTTTGCAAATTTAAGCACAATTTAAGCCTAATAAAATTCTAAAAATTTTTGTGGGACCTTAAGTATATGTCTAGGTTTACGTGACACAAAAATAAATTTTTTTGACAGTGGGGCCCACAGGGGTCCCGCCAAAACCCTAATTTTTAGGAAAATAGTGAAAATTCCGAAAAATCTCAAAAATTCACATTTGGTTTAAAATCACTTAAAACCACTAATGTTGAAGTTAATTTTGGTTAAAACCATCACAAACACTATTTATTTACGAAATCACCAAATAAGATCAGAAAACGCGTAAATCTCACGATAACCCATAATTAAAGAAAACTAAAAACCGGTTCAAAGATGAGGGTCCTTACATTAGGGCCATAGGCAAAAAAGCCCAAAAGCGTGGCCTGACCTGTAACCCGCTTCACTAAATTAACGTTTTTGATCTGTGCATAAATGTATTAATTTTTTATAGATATATCATGGGTAAGATTTTGTAGATGTTATTTAACCTCTCTATATCTTTACTTAATCTGCAAATATATTATTCTTTTTAACAATTTGTTTTGATATGTTTTTTGGTATTGTTATGCCAACAAATATTTAGGCCATAGAGAAAATGTTTTGTTCTAGACAACTACATATGAGATGTCTCTTATGCGCTAGAGTGATGCCTATTGGCAGCTCAAGCACATTATTCTTGTACACTAGATAGAGGTAAATGAGGTAATTATTTTTGCCTTTGGAGGTAATTTAATTATTGTGGTTGGTTTTTTCAGAATATTTAATTTTGAAGCTCATTGAAGCATCAAGTGTTGAGACCATTTAAGCTCATTGAATTCTATATTATATTTTTATGTAGGTTATAGACTAAAGAAAAAGAACAGTTTGTGCCAAGGCCATTTAAGCTCATTGAACCCTATATTGATCGTGACAAAAATAATAGACTCGCAATGAGTCAAAAGGTATACCTGAGCCAATGAAATTCAATCTACCCATGAAAACAAGCATCCATCTCCAAGAGCTCTCCGTTACAAACTTGCAAAAGCCTCCTGACCATCAGAGCTAAAAAGAAAGGAAATAAGTACTTTCATACTTAGTAACGGAGTTCTAAATAGTAAACTCTGTGAGTCCATACATAGATGCGTTCATGCAACTCAAACATGAAGCATAAAAACATACAAACACATTAAAGTCGCATAATATAATAATCATGTACAAACACAAACCATCTTACCTTTTTACACTTACGACCCTACTCATGTAATGTTATTCAAATGCATGCTTACACTTACAATCTTACTTAGAAACATACATTACAGTCTTGCTGTGCAACTTACACTTAAAGTCTTGCTCTGAAACTTATTTTTACAATCTTGCTCGGAATCTTACACTTACTCAGAAACTTACAACTTACTCAAAAATTTACAAACTTACTCATCTTGTCGTATGCATGCTATCGGCAACTAAAGCTCATAACAATTAATAAGCTCCAGTGTCAAGATGAAAAGGAATATTATTAGGCCATCACCTTAACCTTCAGGGAGTAACTAGATGTCATGGACTTTTTTGAAGACAATGCATACTTATGCTCATAGGGCACATGATCAAATAGGTAATAGTAGATCAATGATACTACTTACCTGAACGCGCAAACACCCACACTCTAGGGGCCATATAGTACTATCTAAGGGAGGAAATCATATAGTGTCACCCTTAGGCCGGAATCTTACAATGTCACTCTTGGGCAGAATCATACAGTATAAACTAAGGGTAGAAATATGCAATAATCTCAATAGAGCATCAAACATCTAAGTTTAATACAACACTAAGAAAAAATAGAAAACATGCATTGCTCTCAACAGATCATCAGATGTTTAGGCTTAAATATGCACCAAGACAACATCATGCATTGCTCTCAACAGATCATCAGATGTTTAGGCTTAAATATGCACCAAGACAACATCATGTATTGCTCTCAACAGATCATCAGATGTTTAGGCTTAAATATGCACCAAGACAACATCTTGCTCGATAAACATCATGGTAAGATATGAGAAATGCTCAATCAACTCATTACCAGCTAGCTCAAACACAAACCTTAATCTGTCAAAACCATAAGATGTCAAATTCACAATCCTATCATATTAGGTTTACTTACAATTCAAATTTTAATTAAGTAATTTATGCAGGTACAATTATGCCATAGAGTTCTTCAGTCTTACGATCTTCCACTGACCAATCCAAAGTTGAACCCATTATGAAACCCTAGTTCTTTAGGGCAACATACTTCACTTAATACATCCAACTCATAATCATAATTCATTGTACAACAAGTCCTTACATATTCATACAGTCTCCACCATCCACCTTATAGCCAAATCATCTTACTAAAAAATCATCAAATTAAGCCCCTCATATCTAATTCCCATTATGAACCTCTTACTAGTAGCATACTTATTGTTCTTACTTTATACTTCATAATATGTATGTTATACTTGTACAATTATGTTGTGCACTCTTACTATCTGAAAATCTTCATAAAGCATCAAACCCTAAATTCGCTTACTTATAAACCCCCAATATACACTTTAATCCAATCCACATCAATACCAAACCAATCCTCACTAATCCAGTCCAATCTTAGCTCATCAACCATACGCCCCTCAACATCATATGCCAGTACAAATCCACATTAAAACCCACAGATAAATAATCCAATACAATTCACCATACGATGCACATAAGCCTTGCATACTCCTCATTTCTCACACATACATTTATCCACCAAATGTGCATTCCGCATACCTGAGATTTATCACATAACTTGTTAACATATCTATTAGTCATCATACTAATATACTCACATATCCAAATACATACATCAAACTTATAACTTACACCTTTGTCATAAATGTCACAACCTGGATTTTTAAAAACCTTTTTAATAAAGGACATAATATAAATCCCAAGGAATTTTGTTTTTAAATCAAATCAAATCAATCGAATAAATATACAGGTCATGATCACTTGGGTTCATATATACAGATAACAAAACATATCATAACATAAAGGTATCTAAAATCCATAAATAAGCAAATCATCCATCTAAGTGCAAATCTTACATTTATTTGGAAATAAGCAACTAAAGAAAGTTATTTTTTTTTGCCATTATTACAATCATCTAAAATATACTTAAATAATGGAACTAAATTCTACTGGATCTAAGTTGTCCTCAAATTGAAATCTCGATCATGATCTTGCTAGTCCTCACCAAAAGAACTTACAAAACCAGGTCGTTGAGTAAACAAATACCCAGTAGGATAGCATAACAACAAATACAAAAAAGACATTATGTTTTATGTAAGTCCACTTAGGGTTTCACTAGTGTTAATTATCACAAACAATATCATTATAAATTCGGGAAACTCACAACCTACCTAATCTCATAGAAAGGTAGACACATCATATGTAAACCTAAGTGAACAAATGATACAATTCACCGTAGACCTTCCACGAAGGAAACATCCATGATAAAGCCCTAGAATTCACTAGGAAGTGTCATTTTACAACCTAACCTCTAAGGACCTTATCGGAGTGGAAGTGCATGACCCACAACTGTACTTGAACAGAAATAGTGAGAGACGCTAACCAAGTAGGATGTAAGCAACTCTAACTGCGTGTACACTAAACGATCTTGAATAGAACAGTGGCGAGGTCAACTCATGCAGAACTCCTACCAATGGAGAGGTGCAAATACATGGCTAAATCAAAAACTCATCAATAGGGCTTAGGGTTGTTAATGGGTAACCATTTACTCACTTCACCACTCGCCCGATCCAAAATTCGTGGGTGGGTAATTAATAAATGGGTAAAGGGTAAACTAAGTAGGTAATTTTACTCGCCCATTTATTACGTGGGTAGGGTATGGGTAATCCCTTATCCATACTCGTTACCCATTACCGGATTTAATATATATAATACCCATCACCATTCTTATATTTAATTATTTATATATACTTATAATTTACCCACTACCCCGGTCCCCAGCCCTAATGCCCAAGCCCAGTAACCCGCCCAGCCCAACTCAAATGCCTAAAGTAAGTACCCACTATCCACCTAACAAACCCTAAATCAGAAGTGGCATTGGTTGTTTTCTTTTGATCGACCACCCAAAAACCAAGGGATGACGAATGGGGCATAGGGCAGTGGCGGCTTGGTGCAGTACTTCTTCTATGTTATTTCTCCTGCTCCTTTCTCTGGCGACTAACCAAGCTTCCTCTTAGTCTCTCATGGCGATTGACCAACCATTGAATGATACATTGGATAGAAGGCTTTTGAGAAATATGCATAAACCTATAATGCAAACTTCTTATAGAAAAAATGAAAAAGAACTTAGTAAATATTTTTTGTCTTTGCTTTATATATAAAAATGGTGCATCTTGTAGCATTTTGGTATAATGAGTCAGTAAATTTGGAGTAATAAAAACATCTTTGAGTCTTAGCTTTTTTAATTATTTAAATTTATATAAGGTGCTAGATTCTTATTATGTTTTATTTTTTTATATGAATTGTGAGGTCCTTATAAGTTTATATTAGGTTGATTTTTTTGTACTTTGAATAGACTTGTAGCATATATAATTGTTATTATTTTTGTTTATTAATTAGTTGATCGTTTACCCGTTACCTGCCTATTTACCCGATGATAATGAGTAATAAGTAGAATATGAGTAATGAATGTGAAAATGGGTAATGAGTAGGGTATGGGTACATTTTTTGGAAGCGGGTATGGATATGGGTAAAGCCTTACCCGACCCATACCCTACCCATTGACAACCCTAATAAGGCTAAGACTCATAAATTAACACTTACCCTATTAGCCATGTTAGATTAATTTAAGGCCTTAAAACCACCTTTGGTTCATCAACCAAGTCAGTTGCTATGTGAAGACCCTTGTTCACTTAGTGAATTGGTTCTCGACCCCCATTAAAGGTATTTTAGTCTTTATTTTTATTAGGTTTCAAACCCCAAATCTAAAGTCTTCTACCCTTATCAATTAATCTTCATTAATCTGAATGTATTAATTCACATAGATCAATTATGCACATACAACAAATGACTAAAGCTTAAATAACCTAATAATAGTCCAACAAACATCATTAGTGGGGTTTAGGCCCAAAAAATGGTCATTAAGGAACCCAATATATTCTCTGGGTAGGGCTCAAGCCAAAAGAACGGTGAAATTTAAGCTTAACTTTGAAAGCAATCCGTATGTACCATACTACATCGTATTAACTGTATAAGAGACTTTATGTACCCTATTACAACTGTATGTACTAGACAGGCCTCTTGTTTTTAAAACATAAACAGTTATGTTCTCTCTCTTTTAAAATAAAAAAGGTTCTTGGGCTTTGCCCACCAACCCAGCTGCTTCTCTTTTTTAGTTTTGGCCTTGGTCCTTGAAACCGGTCGAGCGGCCTGGTTTCTGGCCGGCCCATGCCGACCCAGTTGTGGGCCGGGTCTGTCGGGCCTGGCCCGCAGCCATCATCTTCTTTCTCTGGAAAGCCGCCCAGGGGAAGGAAGATCGATGGTGCTCAGGCGGCGGATCCCCAACTGGAACACAACGGGACATCGCCCAGGCCACTGGAAGAGGTGGAGGCCAGGATGCATAATCCAGTGACTCATGCAGCTGGCTCATCTCCAGTCTGAATTTCTCTATTCCGCTGGTAGATTTATGAGAAAACAAAGACCCGCACGGCGGCGCTGGGGCCAGCCGACGGCGGGTCTCAGCCATCCAATCGAGGCAGAAAGGGGTAAACGAAGGCTGCGACACAGGCTACCCCCGTCCGGTGGTGTAGCTCCAGATTCGAAAATCCACCCTCTATTTCCGCCCAAGCCAAGATGTGCAAAAGCAAAGCCAAGCGTGGCACCAAGGCCAACTGGTAGTGGGTCTCTACCACCTAACAAGGGAAAAGGGAGGGTGGAGGGCTACAGTGCGACAAGTCCCTCTCTGACGGCCCGCACGGCCGGCCCTTCCTCCCACTCCGAATTCTGATTCACTGAACTGTTGCAACTGGCCGACGGACTCAAGCAACCGTGACTGTCGGACCTCGCCGGAATCGGGGAAGAGAAGAACAGAAAGGCGAAGGACTGACAGCCCGGCGTCTGGACATCCGCACCCATGTCTCCCTTTCCCCTTAATTTAAAAAAATAACGAGAACAAATGATTTTATTAGCCATTGTTTATTAAATTATATCAATATTATTTTACCTTAACTCAAGGACTAAGACAGGCGATTTTACCTTCATTGTTATATATTTTTTTATCGTGTAGTTTCACCATCAATTTTTCTCTTCCTCTTAAAGCTTTTTTTTAGGTTTTTTTAAAATACAATTAGGTTTAGGATTAGGTCTATCACTCTTTATATTAAAAAAAAAATTAAGACTTAATTAAATAAAAATAAGATTAAGTAGAAAAAAAACTCTTAAGTGGCATAAATTCCCCAAAATTAAGGGCTTGGACAAGGCAAGGATGGTCGAAAATAAAAAAAGATAGTGGGTCTGCCATTGAATGGCTCACACCGACTCTCCTACGGCCAAAATGCATGGTAAACCTAAAAATAAGGGAAATAGTGCACATGAGGAGGGTTTAGGAGAGGGTAGAGGAGCTAGCCTTGCTCCAGTGGAAGAGGAAAATAAGCGGGGGAATGCTAAGGTGGCAGTTACCCCTGTAGTCATCGGATCAGGTGAGAGCCAAATGGAGCCCAATAAGTCAGAATTGGCGCGCAATGGTGTCCACACAAGTACACAGGAAAAATTAACAAAATATACACTTGGGTGGAACCCACTACTGTAAAAAGGAGGACAGGGTGGAGTTGGGCTAGGAGAGATGGCCCACTGCTACTGCAAGGCCATGACAGACCTAATAGAGGTGGTTTGGAGGTTGGCCAGTGGTTAGCATCTCTCCTGTGGCTAAAAAATGAGCTAAGATAGTGAAAAAAAGCTAAATAAAAGTTCAACAACTTGAGGAGGATCAAGGTGAGGGTGGTGGTGGCTTTGGCCGACACTACTAGACTCCTTGCAGCGAGGCAAAGCCAAAACTGGCAAGAGACAACAAAGTCTGGATATGGAGGAGGCACAATAGAGTGTCCAAAACTCTCTTGAGTTTTCCTATCGGAGCTTTTGGACGTTCCTAAAGAACTAGAATGCGGTCATAGCTCTTAGCCATGAACCATTTTATATTATATACACTTTTTGTTTTAATCATCTTACATGTCATTCAACTTTTTTATGCTTGTGACACATCGAGGCATAACTGTTGCAACTAAGCCTTATACCTGACTTTACAGATATAAATAATAAAATTATAATATATAAATATAAATACATAAAAATGTCACATTTTCTAACTGAAAATAATAAAAAAAATTATAAAAAATATAAAAGATTTAGGAACATTAGAGAGTGAGATGTATATGCATATTTTTATCTATTGAAATACTTCTTAAGTCTATGTTCTGTTTCATCTTTAGTAATATTATAACTCAAAATTTGCATAAATTTAATATTATTTTGATTACTAAAATAAATTAATACATTACATATAATCCCATATACTATTACAATTTCTGCATCGTGGGCTTTAAATTTTCGAAGTGTTCTTTCCCCCCTGGAGTTTAATGTGGAGGAACCCTATTTATCCTACTTCGGTCCAGGAGTCTCTAGAGAACTCTTTTAACACCCAAGACAATTAACTTTTTGGTTTCCTCTACTCTTTCCATCCTTTAATTTTTTTTTATCTCCAACAAAAAGTGACCGAACCCTTGACGTTTTTTCTTAAGCGTATGGAGATTGACAATTGCAGTATTGCTTGTCCTCATTTCAATAGTGCAATTAAGTAGCCAATCTAGCTTGTGTTGTGCTAGCTGGGATAGAGCCAAAAAATCAACTCAAGGGGTTTCAAATTATAATATGGAAACGTTAAAGGGGTCCATGTAAAATTAATTACTAAAACAAATTGAAAAACTTAAGAATTTTTAAACTATACTTTAAAGAACTTGCTTAGCTAGGGGGGCGTGGCCTCTATGGTCCCTTGTCTCCATATTGTCTAGGTCTTTGTGTCAAATATTAGTGTTGTTGTATGCGAAGGGTGTTTGAGCAGTGACAAATCTACAGTGTAGTCATGGGGCCGGGTAAGATGGGATTTATTTTATTAACCATGTAAAATTAATTTTAAGGCAAATTAAAAAAGAAAACACTTCAAAATTTTTAAACTTTACTTCAAAGAACTTGATTAGATGGCGTGCATGGCCTCTATGGGTCCCTTGGCTCCTTCCTGTCAATCCAGAGGTCTTCGGTTAAATATTAGTGGTGTAGTGTGTAAAGGGTGTGTGAATAGGAACAAATCTACATTGTAGCCATGAGATGGGATGAAATTTATTTCATACACCCTTTGATATATATATATATATATAATATTATAATTAATAATATATTATTATAATACTTCTTTTAGAGTATAGTTAGCTACAAAAAATTATAATTGAATATAGAGCCACAATCAATGAGTAATAACACTATAAAAAATATAAATCTGCTCAAAGTACAATATGCATAATAGTAGAACTTAATTTGCAACTAATAAATAGTCATCAAAATGCATAATAGTAGAGCTCAATTACATAATAAAATATTATTTTATCAATGTCTTATCAATTAAAAATATTATAATATCAACATAAACTACAAACATTACAACACTCAAAAAGTTGAATTTATAGACTATAGTGCCTATACAAATTATTACTCCTTTGTTCCATATTAAGTGTTTTAAAATTAATTCATTTTGAAAGTAAATAAGATACTTCATGTGAGAAACATAAATATTATAGAGAAGTTTCTAAGTTAGTTGTGTAAGTAAATACATAGTTATAGAGTACTATATTTTAAAAAATATGTAAATTATCTGGACCTACTTATATTGATCTTATATAACTTTAAAAAATATTTTTAATATAATAAAAATATTATTATCTTTAAACCTTCATAGAAGTTGTTGTGTTTATGTTTTTAAAGAGATAAAAATTTGGTTAAAAAATATTTTTTAAAATAAAAAATTATTTAAATATTAATATGTATTAACCTTACTATCGGAAAATAGTTTATATATGGTGAAGGGCATTGAAGATAAGGTGGGGGAACACCAGGGAATCTACTTTAGAGCTAGTGGACAAAGTGAATGACTTGTAGTTGACTTCTACTAATACTTTTCCACGAAGGAAGAATACTTGTTTATAAGAGTCTTGTTTATATGAACTCGGGCTTATATATAAACACGCAAGTTGGATTTTGATCCAACAGCATACCTATTTTGTGGGAGGTCTTAGAGTTGAATCTCACACATGTAAGAAGGAATTCTTGGCAGAAAAAAAAAATGAATAAAGGGTGCAACATTAGGTGCACATACTTTCTTTGCCCTAAATTGGTTGTTTATTTTTTCTTCTTTTAAATGTGGGTTTTATCATTTAATTAAAATTATTCTTATAGTGGCCCATATTAATAGCTATATATAAAAAAATAATTATTTTTATTAAATAGTAAGAAATAAAGAAAATAAGCTTATAATACTCTTATTTAAATTCACAACCACATAAATTAAACATGACAAAGCCATTAATAGAAAATAAATATTTTTGTTAAATAAAGTTATTAATTTAAGACCAAAGGGGTATATAGCTTTAGTTAATATTATAGAAAGAGTTTTTATACTCCCTCGAACAATGAGCCTAATATAAGCAATATTATACAAAAGTCTCTAATACTCCCTCTATCCTATATTAATAGCTTTATTTCTTAATTTTATTATTTTTATCCAGATGACAATCATACATCTCTTCAGCGTCTAACCATAGGGAAGTCTTTCTTCAACATTTTCTATAATTTATACTCTCATTCCTTTCTCTGCCAAATATTGTTGTGACCTCGTCATGGTGGTGACAAAGAAACCCACCATGGCTAACCAGGAGGTAGGACTCTCCCCGCCATCCTTATTCATGCCGATGAAGATGAAGAAGAGGCCCATTCTTGTCGAGCAGGTGGCCTGGGCAGTGTGTGGAACGAGCCTTAAAATCTTGTGGAGATGATGGCGTAAATGAGGAAGCTGGTGCTGCCGAGCAATGCGGCTTCTAAGGTGTCCTTGTAGGAGAGCATCCCGTCGCGACCATTGAGACCCACTAAAACATAGGAGAAGTAGGCGGTGGTTCCTATTACCGGAGGTGATGGCCGAGTCTGGTGTTGGCAACGTACGGGTTCAGGCAGGTGGTCGCTAACTCTCAGCTCGTTGGTGTCTGCTCCGGATTTTCAACCGTCGTCGGTGGTTGCTTTGAATTACCAGTCGTCGACGGCGTCGACTCTAGATTTTCCACCATTATTGGTGGCTGCTTAGCGCTACTCTTAGCTTGGAGAAGCTACTCTCACTGCTGCTTGAAGATGTGGAGGAGGAATCACTACCAGTCACCCTCGACTTCTAGGCGCCTCCCAGGCCCGGCTCAGCAAAATCCATTTCCCCACCAGCCCGACTGTTGTTGAAATGGATAATTCTCGCTGGCTTCTTAGAAGAGAATGCAGACGGGTACAAGAAATCCTCCTCCAATGCCAAAACCACATCACCATACTCTAGCAACTGCACGAAGACCGCACCGGCTCCGTCGTAGGCGCTGGAGGAACCTTCCTTTGTCCCCATCAAAATAACAAAACCACCCCCGACTCGTTGTCCTCTGGCTCAAGTCGAACCGGAGAAGACGAAATGCAAAGAAGCCCAAGCGCTACAAAGGGAGGTGGGAGATGTAGAGAAGTATAGCTGTGGATTTTTCATTGATCTAGGCGGTTAATTTGGCAGGGGCAGCGACCGAGTTGTTCTCACGAAATTGCGTGAGAAGCATCTTAAACCAATTTAATGGCTTAAATTAAGTCATATGAAGCAATTAATATGATATAAATTTTTTTTATCGAAGCTATTAATATAAGTTAAGATCCATAACATATATATTAGTGTATATTAATACCAACATTATTATCGTTAATATACGCTAACATCCACATGCGAAGACTCATCCATCTTTAGTACCAACTTCCACGTGCTCGCTGAAAAAAGAACTGTAGAAAGGACACAAGCAATATTATTGAATGAGGACTTATCCATCTTTACTACCAACTAGAAGATACTCGCCGAAAAAAGATCTGTAGAAAGGACAACTTCAGATTATAAATATATGAATGTCTCCTTCATACTTCCTCTTCTCAAATCATCCAAAGACTAAACAGCCACCGAAGACTAAACAGCGAAGATGGCCGCAGAGAAGCAGGTGATACTCTTCCCGTTCATGGCACAGGGCTTCCTCATTCCCTTCATGGCCCTAGCCAAGCTCATTGCCAAGCGATCTTCGTATACCGTCACCCTCGTCAGCACCCCACTCAACATCCAAAGACTGAAAGCTGCCGTCCTTCCTACCACCACCATCCAGTTCGCTGCCCTCCCCTTCGACAGCACCGAGCACGGGCTTCCCCCGGCCACTGAGAACGCCGACAGCCTGCCCCCCAGTCTCGCCCTCACCCTCCTAGTGGCCAGTGGATCACTTCGACCCACTTTCGAAAACTGGCTTTCCGACATGTCCAACAGACATGGCCGCCATCGCCTCTGCGTGGTCACCGACTTCGTGCTCGGATGGGCTATCACTGCAGCCAACAAGTTCGGCATATACAGTGCCTTGTTTAACACGAGCCCGGCCTACAGCTCCGCCGTGGAGTTCTCCCTCTGGCTGAACTTGCCACACCTGAGCACGGACGCGGATGAGTTCATGTTGCCCGATTTCCCGGAGGCCGGACCCATCAGCCGGACCCAGATGCCTGACTACATGCGAGAATCCGACGGATCAGACCCCCTGGCCGGCTACTCGCGGCAACAGGCCGAGGCGTGCTTTCGGGCCGACGGGCTCATCTTCAACACGGTGGCAGTGTGGGACAGGCCCGGGATGGATTATTTCAGGAGGAAATCGAACACGGTCGGCTTGGCAATCGGGCCCGTTTGTTCAGAAAAGGAGGAGGGCCGGCCCGGGAAGGGATATGGACTGCCCATTGAGCGATGTGTGGAATGGCTGGACCACCACCCTCCATTGTCCGTTTTGTACATTGCCTTCGGGTCTTGGAACACTATTTCTCCTTTGCAGATGATGGAGCTGGCCAAGGGGCTGGAGGCGAACGGCCGGCCGTTCATCTGGGTGATTCGGCCTCCGACTGGACACGACATAAACGGGGAGATCAGACCCGATTTTCTGCCGGACGGGTTCGAGGCCCGGATGGCAGAGAAGGGGCAGGGCATCCTGGTGAGACAATGGGCACCACAGCTGACCATCCTGTCCCACAGGTCAGTGGCGGCCTTTGTGAGCCATTGCGGCTGGAACTCTACACTGGAGGGCCTGACCAATGGGGTGCCCATCATAGGCTGGCCATTAGCCACAGAGCAGTTCTACAACTCAAAGATGCTGGTGGAGCAAATGGGAGTTGGCGTGGAGATTGCAAGGGGGACAGAGTGGGGGATTGATTGGAAGCATGTGACCGATGTGATTGAGATGGTGGTGAAGAGTGAGATTGGGGAGAAAATGAGAGAAAAGGCACAGCAAGCGAAAGAGGTGATGAAGGCAGCTGTTAGGGACGAGGAAGGGTTCGTTGGCCCCTCAGTGAGGGCATTGGATGAATTTCTTGCCACTGCTTTCTCAACTAAGAAAGCCAGTGAACAAGAGCTGTAATGCTGACAATGGCACACTGAGGGGAGCGTCTAAATTAAGAGTTTAAGGAGGTTCGTTTCGTTGTACTAGAATAAGAAAAGCAACAGATAATTATTACCATTATCTAGAGTGTAAGTGGCTTTTATATCTGGGTGCTCATGATAATGATTGAGCATTTGTTGTTAGTATAGTTATGTGTAGATACTTGAGATGTTACATTGAGCCCAATTTTCTATGAGGATAGATTAGCAAATGATCATTATGGATGAAATAGTCCATTATGCACATAGAAGGCCATATTGATATTGATAAGTGTGCCAATGATAATGGATATCAGTACTTATCGGTGATATGTTTGGTACATGCTAAAATAAGCGTGAAAACTTTTGATATATAAAATAATATTATAAATAATAATATTTTATTATAATATTTTTTTTAGAGCATAATAAAATATGACTTTATGATCCACCCCCTACTCCCTTAGCCCACCATTTCCACCCCCGTGACTACCTTGCCCGTTATTATAGAATTTTGACAATGACACAACCCAAAGGAAACCCAAATACAAAGCAAACAAAATAAAAAATAAATATAGCAAGAGACACAATAATTTACATAGTTCGACAAGGTGCCTATATCCTGTTGTGAACATTCTAAAGATCTATTATTGGGATCCATGTGTTAGTAGTATAAATTTTAATTATGTTATGGTTAATAAGAATATTTAGCTAAATAGGTTAATTAGGATATTAATACTTCTTTTAATTATGATAATGAGCCTTAGGTGCTTGTTAGTGAGCCCACTTAGCTAGTATATTTAAATGTAAGAACTACGCCCTAATTGGGATTATGGAATGAATGATTAATTGTCTTGTCTTCTCCCCTTTCCTCTCCACCTCTCGCTCCTGTCTGGTGGCCATGCCGCTCATTCTTCCCTTTCCCGACCTTCCTGTGCCGCTCCCTTCTCATTACTAGCTAGCCAAGCTGTTGTGGTTATCGGTCCACATCATTGGTATCGGAGCCAATCCTTGGCCACCACACTTACCAGAGCCGCTGGATCCTCCACCTCTGTTCCCTGGTGTTTAGCCAGGCGCTCGGGCCAAAACCATCCATGCCAGCGAGATCATCCTTCAGGACTCTCCTATCCTCCTCTACTCCAATTCCACTTCCTCTACCACTGCCTTCTTTTGCCATCATCAAGTATGAAGAAGACAGCCTCAACACGTGCCTCCTCACCATCCACATCCCCTCCACCAAGAGGCAGTTCTCCGTGGAGGTAGACCCCAAGGCCAAGACGTTGGGCCGCCTTCCAACGGGCTGGCTCGCCCTCTTCTCCGTTGGCAATGTGGAGTTGCAGGACCAGCACAAGCACTTGGCAGACTATGGCATCTCGAACGGGTAGGAGGTAATTGTCACCCTCAGACAGGCCCATGCATGGTCGTCCCTAGCCAGCAGAGGGGTGGCGATGGACCCAAGGATTTTGAGGATCATGGTGCAGCCCACATTCAGGAATAAGAAGATGACAGTGGAGGTGAATCCTAGGGACAAAGTGAGGCAGATGAGGAAGGAGCTGCAGAGGTTGCACTTGCAGATGAACTTCCATCGCCCCCTAGAAGGCTACTTCTTCATCTACGAGCAGAATGCCATGGATGATGACCGAAGCTTCCAGTGGCACGACATCGTGGACCCAGGTGAGAAACTTGGACCGGTTGCTTGCCTCCCGGACAGCAGAGGTGATGACGACGAGCATAAGCGAGAGGAGGAGGGCGCCAGAACCCCGGTCGCCTTCTTCCCCTCCAGACGATCAACTTCAACTCGGCGCAACTGCATTGGCATTTGCATCGACACCAAAGCAAAGCCGGTGACTTTATGGGGGAATTGGACCACCCGTACCTCCCTTTGTCCAACGGCCCATGCCTCCACTAGTCCACCACCCTTGTCGATACCAGGATCAATTGGGTCCATGATAGAGGCTTGGACCATGAGGTGGAGAAGGAGAAGAACCTCCGCCCGCTCCTCATCCTCAAGACCTTGTCCTCTCAGAAATTGGCAAGGCTTTGCCTATCTCTATAACAGCCGATCGCAAGGCCCAGCTCGGTCTCCCCAATCGTGCCATCGAGTTCATTTGCAAGTACCCCTCCACGTTCGTTGAGTTCCCTAGCCTCAGCAACCAGAACTTCCATCAGCTCACCGGCTCTGCAGAGGGCACTGGATTTCCTTGTTCATTAAAGGAGGAGGTGTTTCTGGAGGGCACACCGGACATCAAAGCTGGCCGCCATAGACAAAGCTGCTTCCTTTTCCCTGCACTCTAGTCCCCAAGGTGGCCTACGTTTCTGTCACCGATGTGATGTGCATCCATCGCCCCATTGGTCTCAGCACCCCATTGCCTGAACCGGCCTCGTCCTCCTCCGCCCATTCACCTCCACCACGAATGTAGCCGCCGTTGTAGTACAGGAAGAGCCATCACCGTTTCAATCTCCAGGTCAATAGTTTTCCCTTATCACATTGGATTTTTTGGATTTGTTTTTCTCGTTTGGAGATACCGCTCAACTTTCGAATCAGAAATCTTTGAAGGACAGAAATCTTTGGATTAGGCTATCTTGTTCGGTTTATCTATGCCAACTGCCCAAATTTCACACTACTAGGCCCTCCTCCCACGGGTTTGCCTGTATCCCTCTTTTCACCGGGTTTCCATGAGCAGTTATACCAGACAAACATGCCTTATTGTGTTCTCTTGACACTCACACAATATGTGTGTCATGGGCTATATTACAACTTGCCAGTCCTTCTGGGTGGACTTTGCATGTGTCTAACCCTACTCGGATCTATTAGCCGCAGCTTCGTACATGGGATGGGCCTTCCATTGGCTCTGCCATTGGGATGGCCACTTGGGTCCATTACTTCACCTATGTTCAAAGTTGTTGCACCACTGTTGCCTATGCCAATTGTTGTCTTCAGTATTTTTACCTTGATACTGTTTGATGCCCTCTATGGGAAGTCTTGGGGTGTCCTATAGCCCCTATGTCGATTCCGCTTATTGGAGACCTATGTAGACACTCCACATTGTCCTGCACCCAACAAGTCGAGCCCGTTCCTTTGCTCTACTGCCTCCTTCATCTTTCTCTCTGCCGCCCACAGCTATGTCTTGCCCTTGGGTTTAGTTAACTGCATTTCCATCATGTTTGCGCTGGTTTATACATGTTTGTTTTGAGTAGTGACCCACTATCTCCATCATTGTACGTGCCTCATCCACGGTTCCGAATCGGCTGTTCACAATGGAGCTATGGTTGGCCCAATGCTTGGAGTCTTAGGTCACCTCGAGGACGAGGTGATGTGGAAGCGGGGTAGAATGTTGTAAACATGCTAAGGGCCTATTATTGGGGTCCACGTGCTAGTAGTATATGTTTTAATTATGTTATGGTTAGTAAGGGCATTTAGGTAAATAGGTTAATTAGGGTATTAGAGTTTTCTTTTAATTATGCCAATGGGCATTAGGTGCTTGTTAGTGAGCCCACTTAGCTAGTCTATTTAAATGTAAGAGCTACGCCCTAATTGGGATTATGAAATGAATGATTAATTATCTTGTCTTCTCCCCTTTCCTCTCTGCCTCTCCCTCCTGTCCGACAGCCATGTTGCTCCTTCTCCCATTTCTCGGCCTTCCTACGCCGCTCCCTTCTCATTACCGGCTAGCCAGTCCATTGTGGACATCAGTCCACTACATGTCCACTGCCGAAGATAATCCTTCCATCGTACTTGTGAAATAATTGAGGTTTGTTGACAATAAGGTTCGAGGTACACCTATGAGAGACAATAGGAGTGAGAAGTTAGAGAGGGCAATCCAATGAGCCTCAAGTGGTAGTGAGTGTGCCACATTAGAAGGAGTTTTTCCGTTTTCCTCTTCTTTACCACCATTGTCTTAGTCCACCCATGAGGGATCCTATATCCCTAGGCCCAATTTTTCCAATGCTTAGATGTGGCCCCGCCATTTGCCAAGCGCACAACTATGATAGACAAAATTATAAAAACAACCAAACAAATTAAAATTAATCATCCTCTCCTCGAGGTTATCAAGTAAGTCCCTGTGTATGCTAAATTCTTTAAGGACCTTTATACCTAGAAGCGCGTCGAGGGCCTTTTTATACCCATTTTCAGGTTGTTTTCATACACAAACTTCATTTTCTCCAGGTCTGAGTGTTTTGAGTCCGATTTAGTCCTTTCAAGAGGCATTCTTAAGTAAATCGAGCGTGCTCTACGCAATGGAGGGTCCTTTCTTCAATTTGGAGACTGTATGAGGAGGAAACATCCCAATACAAGGAGAGACCCTTCCCATCATCCTCGAGCACCAAAGAACTTCTCTTCTCTATTTTTGATAGTTTTGACTCTGATTAAGCCCGTTCAAGAGGCATTCTTAAGTACATTGAGCGTGTTCTAAGCAATGAAGGGGTCCATTCTCTGAGTTTGACGACTGTATGAGGAGGAAATCTCCCGAGACAAGGAGAGGCCCTGCCTGTCGTCCTCGAGCACCGGAGAAAGGAAAAAGGGCTAGAAACAAGACGGGCTTCTATCCATAGTTGTCTGGCCACAACAAAAGAAATGATCTAGAGTAGGGGATGCTCTGTCCTCCATTGAAGAGCCACCCAGTACGAAAGATATCCCCAAGCTAAAGTGAGGCTCCATCCATAGTTCATAAGCGCAGAAGGAGAAAAATATTTCCGAAAAGAGGATGTTATATCTGTCACCCCTGAGCACATAAAGTAAGGAGTGTCTCAAGGTGAAGGGATGCTACGTCTGCCTACTTCAAAGAAGATTCTGTCGCTATTTCAGGACCTAAAAGGATGATGCTCTGAAGAAACGAATAGCTCTAAATGCCGCAGCTTCCAATGTCTCCTATAGGTAAATATACTTGATCTTCAAAATGAGAATACATATACAATTTAAGTTTTTACTTTGGATGTTGAATGACTTATATGTTTGCACATCTTAATTAATGATAATAATATACTAATTAAGATGCATAATTTGCTATGATCTGATTTATTCTTATTTGAAATTCTTTGTTATGCTTTATCGAATATGATTTGAGGTATTCTGATATGCTTTGAGATGATATACCCTGTTATGATTTGATGCGCTCAAATATGTTCTTATGGGATCTAATTCAATTTGCTCTATTGTGTTTATGAAGATGCGTAGTTTGGTTAATTTATTAGCTTCAGTTTAACTCCAATGATTTATATGATTTTCATTTACCTCTGATGATTTATGAGATTTCTATATGATGTCGATGATTTATGAGGTTTTTATTTGATTTCGATGATTTATATGATTTATGAGACTTCTATTTGACTTCAATGATTTATAAGATTTTAATCTAATTCCGAATGATATATTTGAGTATAAGAATATACGTATTTTAATATATATGATTTTGTGATGTTTGATATATGTAATAACCGTTAGGCAAAACTACGTTTGGATCGGATCGCATATTGGAATAATATTGTGAATGGTATCCAACATGTATGTAGGCAACCAACGATAAAGCAATGTTGGCTTGATCCAAATGAATTACATTATAAGATTTATTCTGACCTACATGCGATGAACTTTGAAGCTTTATCATATGTATGAGAACGTTATAACCTGAGTCTACATATGGGAAAACTTTGAAGCTTTACAGTGTGTAGATGAACGTTGTACCTCTCGCATACAGATGATGATTCCTTATTTAAGGAAAAAATTTTTTTATTAGAGATTTTCTGGGCTCCGACTTGAGTTATGTTGTTACAAATAGCGCGTACCGGGGCGTGACACCTTTCATTTTTCAATTAGTTACACAACATCAATCCACCCATATGTTCAGTCTTGGATGGAAATGCTTCCTTTTTTTTTTTTTGAAAATTCGTTGCTTGCATGGCGTCTTAGATGCTTGTTGTTTGTGAGCAGATGTGTACCTTAGGAAGACTGCACTAGAAAGGATGGATGGGCTTTCGAAGGATTTGGAGTGGTTGGCTGGGGGCAAGGGTTTGCCATTCTAGAGCCAAGGTCTCCGGAATGATATGCATGTATCAACTGTCATGGCAGCGTTGGTTATTATATTTGCATAACTGGTACTATGTATTTCTCATG
Organism: Saururus chinensis; assembly: GCA_035235625.1. Lineage (NCBI taxonomy): Eukaryota > Viridiplantae > Streptophyta > Magnoliopsida > Piperales > Saururaceae > Saururus > Saururus chinensis. The sequence goes on from CP141140.1 coordinate 58,051,762, forward strand.
TTGATAAGGTTTCTAAAAAGCTTCTAGAATGGAGAGAATTGGAATTCAATAGATAGGAGGGGAATGTGTAGGAATTGTCGAGAAGCCTTAGAGAGAATTTGAACAAAGTTGGAAAGGTACGATTTTTTATGTGACTAGAGTGCATTCTTTCTATTGCCGTAAAGGAGCTTGTCTAATATACCTTTCTCTGAAATACTAAATTTTGACAATGCACCACTTGCCGCATGGTGAAGGAATTGGAGTTTAAGGGAAGCTCCAATATAGTTTTGCATGTCTGGACAAAAAAATTGCTTGATCATTTTGTAAAATAGTGTTTTATATTTTTTGTATTATTATTATTGGGAATACAAATTGTGGGCACAAAAATGAATTCTACTCTAACAAGCCATGGGACATAAAAATGCTCTTAGATGTATATGGAAAAATGCCTTCTTCATGAGTTTCTTGTCAATTTCTAACTAGCTAGGTAAATCAGATTTCCGCCTAGGTTGTGGCATCGGCCTGCTCTAAAAGAGCTAGTGTGAGAGCTAGTGTGAGTGATTTGATCTATATAGTGTAGAATGACGGGTTTGTAATTTTGAGAAGTTTATTGGAAGAGTTGTAACTTTGTTATCTATTCATTGCAGTGAGCATATGTGTTATAATGATGCTTATTTTACATGAAACATAAATGTGAATATATGAGGATATAGTACCAAAAAAGGAATTGATGAGACAACGAATTTAGTTTCCTACGAAAAAAATAACATAAATAGTTTGGTGCTTAGTACTCCAAAGATGTGCTAGAGGTTACAAAATGGAAACTAGGAATTATAGTATCGTGTATGGCAGAAGGATTGGATGGGCTGCTTATAATTGTAGGTTTTGACTTATTGATCATAAATTATGAATTTTTTTACCCCTCTTCCTTTTTCCAACATGCTCCATTTGGAATTTGGTCTTGAATTTGACATTATTTAATGTTCATTTCCATTTTGTGAACCAAGAAAATCTCTATGTACTAGAGGTAATCAAAAGCCCGATTTGTGTTTTTTGTTACTGCATGGTTTGTAAGTGTTAGATTGATCAATAACACGAAAATGAACGGTTGAAGATAATAACATCAATTGTATGTACTTTATACATATATTTGCATATATATATATATATATATATATAGAGTGCGTTTTTCGCCATAAAGAGACAACAGATTGAGGATACCCAGAAAGCTATGCCATTTATTTTAAGGAAAAAATATTTTTAGAGCTACAACTCACTACAACTAGCTATTCTCTATTTTAAAATGGGACGATCTTAATTTATTGTTTCTTTTTCTTCTTGTTAATTTTTGTTTTAGAAAAAAGAGTATAAAAAGAGCACATGTTGCAAGTTACAAAGCATTTTGAGCTCATTATAGCCCACATGCATGGCCGAATATTGACAGGACGATTGTTCTTTGTATAATGTAGATTTATTTGTCTGAGCGTATACCCGGCCACGAAATTTAAAAGCTTCTATCCAAATAAATTTTATTTGAGGGAGGGTACTTAGCCACCAAATAATCCTTAGAAGTTTTGGGGTGTTGATATGGCATAAGTAAAATTATAATGGGGTGTAGGAAGTATTAAGTTTAAAAAAAATGCATGTTATATTTATGTGGTTGAACCTGTAAAGGAAAAAAGGAAATATTTGAAAGAAGCAAGACTGTAAAATCATGAAGCGGAGTTCATACCAGCTTGCCGAACAAAACTCATTTGATCAAGCGCTGAGAATACCATTCAATCTTCGAGGCCATATTCCCCATAAAAGGCGAGATCAAGCCCAACAGGAAGAGCTAAATTCTGCATAAGAAAGTCCAGGACGTGGTCTTCCTCTAGAGGCGCTGCTTCTCCCAAGCAAGAAAAGCCAGAGTCTTTAGAGAAAGCTGGCGCAATGTCTCAACCCCATAGCTCTGCGACTTCCCCATCTCACCATAATCCAATGAAGTACCCACGTCCCAGAATCCCTCCTCAATCAACCATGCACCAAACACAAGCGTCATCCTACTCTGCAAGACTGCAACAACTGCAAAACATCACAAGAGGGGGACGACCGAAGGGGAGAGCATGGGGGGGGGGGGGGAATAAGAGAAAAGAAGAAGGTGAAAAGAAGAAAGTGAAGAAAGAGGGAATAGCTTACTCCTTCACCTGGTTGACTCAAGAGGGAAACGGCCGAAGCAGCCGAAAGTCATACGCCTTTCTATTGATATGTCCAGAGGGCTGTATTCGGCGGAAAGAAGACATCGAGCACGGGGAAGAGGACTGGCATGTGAAGGGATATGCGGGTGGAGTGTTCGGGGAGAGGGAAGGAGGCGGGGGTCAAACAGGTAGGGGGCCGCCGCGAGGAAGAAGGCCGATGTATGGACGAAGATTTAGGTGGAGAGGTGAGAGAGAGTAAAGGGGTTGGGCGGTCCAGACTCAGAGGGTTTATGGCCGCCAGGGCCTTTGCGAAGAGGAAGACAGCGTGTGGAGGGAAACCTGAGTTTCTAAGTTTTAAATTTAAATTCCAAAATTGCCCCGCATTATGACGTGTTATCCATGTTAGTAGATAGGCGAGTCTTTATTACCAACTACCAACTGGAAGATGCTCGCCAAAACAAAACGTTAGAAAGGACACACAAACGATTATTCAATTCATAGAGCATAAGTCCATCACGTGCCATCTTGATGTAGTAATGATATTCAATGTTCAACTTCAAATTATAAATGTCTCCCTTGATACTTCCTCTTCTCAAATCATCTAAGTTTTCAGCCACCAAAGACTAAACAGCAAAGATGGCCGCAGAGAAGCAGGTGATACTCTTCCCGTTCATGGCACAGGGCTTCCTCATTCCCTTCATGGCCCTAGCCAAGATCATTGCCAAGCAATCCTCGTATACCGTCACCCTCGTCAGCACCCCACTCAACATCCAAAGGCTGAAAGCTACCGTCCTTCCTACCACCACCATCCAGTTCGCTTCCCTCCCCTTCGACAGCGCGGAGCACGGGCTTCCCCCGGCCACTGAGAACGCCGACAGCCTGCCCCCCAGTCTCGCCCTCACCCTCCAAGTGGCCAGTGGATCACTTCGACCCGCTTTCGAACACTGGCTGTCCGACATGTCCAACAGACATGGCCGCCATCGCCTCTGCGTGGTCACCGACTTCCTGCTCGGGTGGGCTATCACCGCCGCCAACAAGTTCGGCATATACAGTGCCTTGTTTAACACGAGCCCAGCCTACAGCTCCGCCGTGGAGTTCTCCCTCTGGCTGAACATGCCACACCTGAGCACGGACGCGGATGAGTTCATGTTGCCCGATTTCCCGGAGGTTGGACCCATCAGCCGGACCCAGATGCCCGACTACATGCGAGAATCCGACGGGTCAGATCCCCTGTCCCGCTACTGGCGGCGACAGGCCGAGGCGTGCTTTCGGGCGGATGGGTTCATCTTCAACACGGTGGCAGTGTTGGACGGGCCCGGGATGGACTATTTCAGGAGAAAGACGAGCAGGTCCGGCTTGGCAGTCGGACCTGTTTGTTCAGAAAAGGAGGAGGGCCGGCCCGGGAAGGGATATGGACTGCCCACTGAGCAATGTGTGGAATGGCTGGACCGCCATCCTCCATTGTCCGTTTTGTACATAGCCTTCGGGTCTTGGAATACTATTTCTCCCTTGCAGATGATGGAGCTGGCCAAGGGGCTGGAGGCGAACGGCCGGCCGTTCATTTGGGCGATTCGGCCTCCAACTGGACACGACATAAACGGGGAGATCAGACCCGATTGGTTGCCGGATGGGTTCGAGGCCCGGATGGCAGAGAGGGGACAGGGTATCCTAGTGAGACAGTGGGCCCCACAGATGGCCATCCTGTCCCACAAGTCAGTGGCAGCCTTTGTGAGCCACTGCGGCTGGAACTCTACACTGGAGGGCCTGACCAATGGGGTGCCCATCATAGGCTGGCCCTTGACCGCAGAGCAGTTCTACAACTCAAAGATGCTGGTGGAGCAAATGGGAGTTAGCGTAGAGATTGCCAGGGGGATAGAATGGGGGATTGATTGGAAGCATGTGACCGATGTGATTGAGATGGTGGTGGAGAGTGAGATTGGGGAGAAAATGAGAGAAAAGGCACAACAAGTGAAGGAGGTGATGAAGGCAGCTGTTATGGACGAGGAAGGGTTCGTTGGCCCCTCAGTGAGGGCATTGGATGAATTTCTTGCCACTGCTTTTTCTAGTAAGAAACCCATCAGCGAACAAGAGCTGTGATGGTGACAATGCCACACTGTGGTGAGCGTCTAAATTAAGAGTTTGAGGTTCATTTCATTGTACTAGAATAAGAAAAGCAACAGATAATTACTACCATTATCTATAGTTTAAGTGACTTTTATATCTGGTTGCTCTTGATAATGATTTAGCTCTTGTTGGTAGTATGATTATGTGTTGAGACTTGAGATGTTACATTGAGCCCAATTACCTATAACGATAGATTAACAAATGATCATTATGGATGAAATGGTCCATGAATATGAAAGGCTGTATCAATATTGATGAATGTATAGATGATAATGAATATTAGTATAGGCACTGATGATATGTTTAGAATATGCTAAAATAAGTGTGAAAGTTTTTGATATATAAAATAATATTATAATTAATAATATATTATTATAATATTTCTTTTAAAGCTCAATTATTATCAAAATTTAATTAATTATTATTATGTCTACTACTTAACTTAATTATTTTTATTACTTAATTAATTTACTTGAACTTTCTACTTGAAATTAATTTCTTTAAAAACAGGTATATACTTTTAAGAGAAAATAAAAAAAAAATAAAAAAATAAAAAAAGTAAAAATAATTTAAAATATTCTAAAATAAGAAAGAAATATTAAAAAGAAAATATCTCTCAACACCCCTCACCTAAACTAAATATTATCCACAATGGTAATAAAAATATATACTAAAATCATAAGAATAAGTAAGAGAAGAAAAAAAAAATCACTTGAGAACAAAAATAAAAGAACTAATCCACTAAGCTAAAAAATAAATACAAAAAGATTAAGAAAAAATAGGTAAATATAAGTGATGGTCATTCCCAAACCTAACGTAACAAACGTAACAAAACCTTACACAAGTTGTAAAAAAGAAATTCCTAAGACAGTTGAAGAAGTTAATGCACTTAGATGCACACATCCAACACAGCAATCACAGCACAAGGAGCACTATAAAGTGGTAAAGATCCAACAACATGGATTATGATGGTAGATGGTCTCAGCCAGAAAAGAAACCCTACTGCCTGACCTTTAGGCGAAGCTTTATTGGAAGGCCCGAGGATGGATATGCCATCGGCTGGCGTGTTATCTTCTCATCAGGAACCAGTGGTGACCACTCAAAACTGGTCACCATGTTGTGGATGATGGCTAGAGTCTCCACCCTGGCAAATTCATTCCCAATGCACATACGGGGTCCAGCTCCAAAAGGAATGTAGGTATAAGGAGGAATTGGCTTTGATGGACTTTGGAAACGAGATGGGTCAAACACAGCAGGGTCAGCAAATACTTCACTGTCCATGTGGGTTACAGTGGACACCCAGAATACCTAAAACATATGGAGCCGATGACAGTTTGGCATAGAAGTCACTTCCTCTCGGTGATAGCAAAATGTGTTGGAAAGATTTACAATGGAATGAAGTGAATACCTGCCAATCCTTGGGGATGTCTAGTCCAGAGAAATTGATGTCTTTTAGCGCTTTTCTGAAGTTGCCAAACACTGGAGGGATGAGTCTCATAAGCTCTTGTGCAACTATCCATGTGAATTTCATCTTTTGCACTTCAGCCCAGGTAAGCCTTTCGTTTGGTTCCTCTCTCCCCCTGATGATGTCCATGTGCTCTGAAATAAAATCATGCGAACGCTTTTGATGATAAACGGAGAAAAGATTAGGTAAGACACTGTTTGATTCATTTCAGTCATAATGCAAGATCCTGATAATTATCAAATAGCACACATAGACATACAAGTGCATGCAGGAATATGATCCCCTTCCTGCAAGTGCTCTCACAAAAGGATAAGTTGCGAACCCTTTTCACCTTTTTGTTTGGGATTAGGTGTGGGCCCCCTAGTGGTCCCATGATGGTGAGACTAGGGCCAAGTTTGGCAATATTTTAAAAAATAAAGGAAAAGTCTTTCCTATGCAATCTATTGAGGGGGAAGAGTTTTTCATTCTCCAATCTGATAATGAGTAGGAATGCATAGAAATCATTGATATTTGAGATTAATGGCATACACATTAGCACACGTTAGTGCCAGAACCAATGATACTAATGTGTATTAGTTTGTACGCTGTCAATCTCACAAATGAAGAGTTTTTATACGTTCCTGTTGCTGGTCACTGGAGCATTAAAAATGCTTCCCTCTTGAGGAGGGTTATTTTTTTAAATAATTTTCCTTATGATGTGATATTTTGTAAGGAAAATTACTTTATTTTATAATATTGTTACCAAATATGGTCTAGTTCACAAAAACCAAAAATCTCCATTGACAAAAACCATAAATTTCTATTAGCTAACAAATCTCTTCCCCACAACAATTGACATTTGTTAAGTAATGGGAATTCATGCTTTTTACATTTGTCATCCCATTCTTAGGAAAGGAAATATTTAAGTTCCTAAACAAAAACCATTCATGCCCATTTTTAATGAAATCAAAATTTGCATGAATGGGTGCATCAAAACAGAAAAATGGTAAATCCTCTTACAAATCCACCACAAATTAATTACTAAAGAGCCCCTTAAAATGATCTCAACTTAAGTATGAACAAACACCATGTGGGGCATGGTAAAGTGTTTGGATATATATGTTTTGGTGCAGCCTAGTCTAACCTTAGTAGGGGTGATAATGACACTACAACAAAATGTTGTATTAGCGATGCAAAGTTAAGTGTCACTAAAAATAACTATATGCGACGAATAAAAAAACGTCGCAAAAAAATTAATTATTAGCGATGCATTTTCGTATGCATCACTAATAGTCATATATTAGTAACACTTAATTTAAAATGTCACTAATACTAATCATATTAGAGATGCTTTATTATAAGCATCGCTAATAGTTCCTCTATTTACGACATTTTAAACAACTGTCGCTAAAAGATATATATTTTAAATAAAAAAAGAAAAAAATATAACTATTAGCGACACTTGTCTTATAGTGATGCTTATTCAATAGCGTCGCTATTAGCGATGCTTAGAAAAACGTCACTAATAGTTATAAATTAAAAATAAAAAAAATAAAAATTTTGAATTATTAGTGACACTTTTAAATAAGCGTCGCAAATACCATTTCTAATAGCGATGTTTGCTTACAAACGTCGCTAATAACTTTATTAATTAATTTTATTTAATAAATACATATTAAAAAATTATAATGAGCTTCCTAAACATAATATATTTTAGGAAGAGAGAGAGAAAGACAAAGAGAGAGAAAGAGGAGAGAGAAAGAGAAAGAGAAAGAGAAAGAGAGAGGGAGGAGAGAGAGAAAGAGAGAGGGAGGGTGGAGAGAGAGATAGAGAGAGAGGAGAGGGAGGGTGGAGAGAGAGTGTGACACCCCGTCCCGAAAACCGACCCAGGCCGGGGGTCCAAACACGATAAAAACCAAACCCAGAACCAGGAGCGGCGAACTCTGAGTGCAAGAGACTTCTTGTTCCTCTACGTGCTTTTGAACTTTAGTGCTCTGTTACGCGTAGTCCAGAACAAACCTAATTATATAACTAATTCGGATTGGGTCAACGTTGCCTTGCCGTTGGTTGCCTACGTACATATCGGATAACATCCATGATGTTACTCTGATACAATCGGATCTGTATGTAGTTCTGCCTACTGGCTACTACATACATCAAACCATACAAAAACACATACGTATACCCGAATATTTAATCAGGGTTATACGAAAACCCGTAAAACACAGACGACACATATCTCGCTCTATCATAGAGACGAGCACCACACAACCACCACAACATGCCTCACTCTATCCGAGAGCAAAATCATCACATTCACATATCTCGCTCCATCACTGAGCCGAGACCACATGCATCACACGTCTTGCTATATCACTTAGCTGAGACCGAACACACACACAACACGTCTCTCTCTAACCGAGAGCAAGACGGATCACATCATGGCATATAAGCATAGTATATCATAATACACATACAACATGTCTCTCTCTAACCCAGAGCCAGACGGATCACTTAGCTGAGACCGAACACACACACAACACATCTCTCTCTAACCTAGAGCGAGACGGCACACATTAGGGCATACAAGCATAACATATCATAATATAAATACACACACAACATGTCTCTTTAACCCAGAGCAAGACGGATCACTTAGCTGAGACCGAACACACACACAACACGTCTCTCTCTAACCCAGAGCGAGACGGTACACATCAGGGCATACAAGCATAGCATATCATAATATAAAGGATCATAGCATATCGTATACCCTATCTAGCACATGTATTCCATAATTAAAATAGGAGGTCAGAAACACTTACTCCCCTAATGTCTCAAGAGGTAGCAGTATTCGGGGTACTCTTTTCTGGGCGTTCTCCCCTTCTGATCCGGAGACAGCGAATGGAGCCTCCTCTAACCTCTGTACGTTCCTTGCCTTGCACCAAAAGACGACTGACCAGCTGCCCCCTTTCTCGGAGACTTCTCACATTCTGCGCCCGTAAGCGACAGACAGAACGTCCCTTTCCCCAGGATGTTTCTCACACCGCGTGGCCCTTCGGTGAAGGGCGAACCCTTCCATACTTCGGGCGACGACCCATGATGCAGCCCGTGACAGAGGACAGAGTCCCCCTTTCTCTTCGGGCCGCTGCTCTCTCTTCGGGCAGGAGGGTGGCAGATAAAGACTCCTCTTGCCCTAGGCCGTTCCTCCTAAGAACGCCAACTTGAGGGATGGACCATGCCATTGCGTAGATCACCCTCAAATTAGCTAGGAACACATAAAAAATGACTCGAATCAGACTTAAAATGAGTGAGAAACGAAGAACAGAAGTTTCTGAATGTGGGAGAGAAATGGGAAAATGTGGGAGAGAATTCTCCTCCTTTCCGGATGCCGTGGATGCTATTTATAGAAAAACTGGATGACATGAGGCTGACATGTGTCAATCCTATCCGCTTTGTCAGCAACCCTATCCGCTTACATCGGCAATCTTATCCGCTTCGTCAGCAATCTTATCCGCTTGCGTTATCAATCCTGTCTGCTTCGTTAGCAATCCTATCCGATTACATTATCAATCCTATCCGCTTGTATCATCAATCCTATCCACTTTGTTGTCAGTCTTATCCACTGTGTCGTCGATCTTATCCAGAATGATATTATTTTATTTAAATAATATCCTGACCTCAAAACACGATAACTTCCAACCTTGACGTTGGAATCACACGCTCTTGTTATCGATGAACTTGTGTCGATGAGCCCTTCGAAATAAGACCACACATGGGTAGGTTATCCTGCACTTTTGTGTAGGTCTCGCCCATATGGCGCGCCTCTTGGGGCTGTAGCTTTCGCTATCAACCTCCGTTTCATGCGTTCTTTGATTCGTTACACTCGTTACTCCGAGCTCTACCTGGATTTTACCTAATGAAACCCCCTTATACTAACCTCAAATTACCAAACTACCCTTAACCCTCTAGGTTAAGTATAACCAAAAAATGGGTCGTTACAGAGAGAGTAGAGACAGAGGAATTTTTTATTTAAAAATTAGTTAAAAATAAAAAAAATATATTATTGATGTATAGATATATATACGTTGTTAATACCTTTGAGTATTAGCAACGTATATGCCTATATGTTGCATACATCGCTAATACTCGATGTATAAGCATATATGTTGCTAATACCCTTAGTATTAGTGACATATATTTTTATGCGTCGCTAATATATTTTTATTTTAATTAATTTTTAAATAAAAAATATAAAATAGAGAGAGAGGAGAGAGGGAGGAGAGAGAGAGGAGAGAGGGAGAGGGAGAGAAGAGAGAGGGAGAGAGAGAGAAGGGAAGAGAGAGATAGGAGAGGAGAGGGAGAGAGGAGAGAGGAGAGAGGGAGAGAGAGAAAGGAGAGAGGGCAGAGAGGGAGAGAGAGAGATAGGGAGAGAGAGAAGAGGGTGGAGAGAGGGAGGCGAGAGGGAGAGAGAGAAGAGGGTGGAGGGAGAGAGGAGAGAGGGAGAGGGTAGAGAGAGAGGAATTTTTTTTATTTTTTTATTATATATTTTTTATTTAAAAATATTTAAAATAAAAAAATAAAAAATTTATTAGTGACGTATAGGCATATACGTCGCTAATACCTTTATTAGTGACGTATATGCCTATATGTACATCGTTAATACCTTTGAGTATTCGCGACGTATATTTCTATGCATCGGTAATACATTTTTTATTTTTATAAATTTATAAATAAAAAAATATAAATAGAGAGAGGGGGAGAGAGGGAGGAGAGGAAGGAGAGATAGAGGAGAGAGAGGAGAGAGGGAAGGAGAGAGGGAGAGAGAGGAGAGAGGGAGGAGAGAGGGAGAGAGAGGAGAGAGAGAGGAGAGAGGGGGAGGAGAGAGAGAGAAAAGGGAGAGAGGAGAGAGGGGGAGAGAGAGAGGAGAGGAGAGAGAGAGAGGGGAGAGAGAGGAGAGGAGAGTAGAAAGAGAGGAGAGAGAGAGAGTAGAGGGTAGAGAGGAGAGCGAGAGTAGAGAGGAGAGCGAGAGAGAGAGGGGAGAGAGAGGAGAGAAAGGGAAGGGATAGAGAGAGAGAAGGGAGTGAGAGAGAGGGGATAGAGGGTAGAGAGAGAGAAGGGGATGAGAGAGAGGAGAGGAGAGAAAAGAGAGGAGAGATGAATATTTTAATTTCAAAAAAATAAAATTGGCGATGCTTAGTAGTAAGTGTCACAAAAACTATATTATTTGCGACGCTTACTGCTAACTGCTCTAAATAATATATACTATTACGACATTTTTATTAAACGTCACAATAGATTTTATTTTAGTGACGCTTCGTTTGAAGAGTCGCTAAAGGTTATCCGCGTGCGGGAAAATTTTCCACCTGCGTGTGGAATATTTTGTTTGCCCACATAGTATTTATTCCGCCCTCCCCCTAATGACCCTTGCTCCACCCCGCTTCCGCCGCATCGGCCATTGCCTTCCCGGCTCCGTCTCCGCCCTCCTCCCTTCCCCCCGCCCGCTCCTCCTCGTTCCCTCTGTCCCCTCCTCCCCGTTCCCCGTTCCCTAACCCCACCGCTGTAGCCGTCCGTTCTCGGCCACCATTGTTGTCCTTTCTTTGACACCGCCACTCCGGCTCTGGCTCCGCCCTCCTCCCTTCCCCTCCCCCCTCGCCCCCTCCTCCCGGTCTCCCTTCCCCCGCCCTTCTCCCTTTCCCTTGCTCTACCCTCGGTGCCACTAGTCGGGCTCAGCCACCATTACGCCAGCTCTACCTCCGCCCTCCTCCTTTCCCCTCCTCCCTCCCCCTCCATCCGTCCTCCTCCCTTCCCCTTCCCCTCCCCTTCGCCCTCCTCCCTTCCCCTTGCCCTACAACTGTCGTGCTAGCCTCTCTCCTCCCCGCCCCTCTTCTCTCCCCAGGTCCTCGTCCCCCTTCTCCATTTCAGAGGAGGGGGCCAGTTTTGGTGGAGATGGGGCAACGGGATGGAGGCTGGGATTGTGGGGGGCCAGATTCTGGTGGGGACCCTGAATCCGGCTCTCTCTTTCTAGCCTCCCTCTTGTTTTCCCCTCTCTCCCCTTGGTTCGTCCACCTCCTTCCCCTCCTCTGGTTTCTAGAGGAGGGGAAGGAGGGGGCGGGCCAGGGGAGAAAGAGGGCCACCCCTCTCCCTCCCACTCCCCCTTGCCCTCTAAAGAGGTGGGAGAGGGGGGGGGGAGACTCAATTTTGGCTTCCCACCGGAATCCAGCCACCCCACCTCCTCCCTCCCCCCAACCTCCTACTAGAGCCAGATTCGGCACTTCCGCTGGATTTTGGTGCAATTTGTTTTAATTTTTAAAAGTTTTTAGCGATGCATATAAAAGCGTCGCTAAAGGCTTTTTTCTTTATTTTTTAAAAATTTTATGAAGTATTAGCGGCGCTTAACAAAGTGTCGCTAATACACAAAAATATTTTATTTTAAAATATGTTTTTTTATTAACGATGTTTTAAAAATTATTTTTTAAATTTTTTATTAGCAACGCATAACAAGCGTTGCTAATAATCAATTATTAGCGACACTTTTACCTATGCGTCGCTAATAAGCTATTATTTATTTTTTTGAAATAAATTTTTATATTAGCGACGTATAGTAAAGCGTTGCCAATAATCAAGTATTAGAGACGCTTTATTATTATGCGTAGTTAATAAGCTACTATTAGCAACGCTTTATTATGCGCCACTAATACTAAAATTATTAGTGACATACGTATAAATGTCGCTAATGTGCACTATTAGTAAAAGCGTCATTAATGAGCAATAACGACTCGTGTTTTAGCGACGTTTTATAAGTGTCATTAATAGTCATTAGCGATACTTATACTATTATTAGCGACATTTATAAGCGTCACTAATAGTCATTTTTGTTGTAGTACAATCAATGTTAAAAAATTCAAGATTCAAACTCCACTCTAAACTATTCAAGTTGAGTTGACTTAAAATTTTTATGGTAAAATATTGAAATTTGAATGTTATATACAAAAGAGCTTGATTAAACTAAAATAATAAAAATAAATTCATTTTATTAGGTTTACGAATTAAATATTTGTACCAATATTACATTATTTTTTAACAAGTGAATGTTCATTATTTATATAAAGCTAGTATATTCAACTTTGAATGAAACTAAAATCATATTTGAACTTTATTTATAAATTTTGAAACAAATGTAATATATATAGAAGATGAAGTCATATTAGCTAAGGGTGTTTGATGAGTTTTAGGGTTGTTTGGGTGTTGGATTTTTTAGAAACGAAAGTTCAAAAAATTTACTGCCAAATGCGAATTACGGTTGGTAATGAAATTATCTAGAATAAATTGGAAGTCACATCAAACCTAATTTTAAAACTTTAAACCTATAAAACTCTCCTTCCTAAACTAAAATATGCACGTTCTTTGTACTATTAAGCTCCTAAATTCGAGCTCTATCAAATAAGATCCCACAAGGGTAGGTAATTTTGAACTTTTAAAATGGCCCCCACATATAGCATATTTCTTGAGGCTCAAATTGATATGAGAAGTAACTGTTGAAAAATAAATAAATTTGTAATTTTTGAAATGGGGGTTGAGAGATGGAATCAACAAAATCACTTCATGAGGTGATTCGGTAATTCCGGCCGGTTCTGACTCGAAATGGCTAGGAATTAACATTCGGAAATTTCACCCACCTTCTACACACAAACATGATTCCAATAAATCGAGCTGAAATTGGGACAAAATCAACTAAATCTTATATAAATTCAATACATAAACAACCCCTTAAAGTCTGACTTAAGGATCCAATGGAGTCAATCACAAAAACATGTTAGTTTTAAGTCACCATGGAGTTTTACTCAAATAGATGAAAAGTAAAGTCAAGTTAGAGATTATTTTAGTGAAAATGATGTTTTAAAACTATGATAATGAGCCAACTTATTGATCTTATACCCACTTGACTCTAGCTTGGTTTGGTAATTTCAAGTCGAGCTATGCTGGCTCCAACATTTTTTTTTTATCAAGAGCTGGCTCGAACTTAGCTTAATGTTGAGCTTCTAAATCCTAGCCGAGTTGAGCTACTTGAAATTTATTAACTTTTTTATTATTTTATACTTATTGAATATTAGAAATACAACTAAAATATTTATTAAAAAAAGATATAATAGAAGTGGTTTAACAAATAATTTTATTGCCTATATGCATCAGATATTAAAAATTGAATAAAAAATTGAGCTGAGCTGAATTTAATTAAGGATGTGCTTTAGCTCAACTCAAGTTCAGCAAAGTCAAGTTGTTTCAATTCAGCTCCCAAGTTGCACATCCAAGTATGTACTCTATATAGCCCTGTTATGTTTTTTGTTATCCACATTGCCCGGTCTTTGTAATACTTAGGTGTACTCGTGGACGTCCGTAGTTTGGATGGATCTATTAGTGTCTGCGTCCGTTTTTATAGAGTATACAATATTTTGTGTTTGAAGTGGACACAGACATGAACAAAGTTTTTGTCCGCCCAAATGGGGAGCTATGGATGCGGACATACCCTTGTCCATGTCTGTGGATGTCCGCGTTTGACACCCTTAACCAATATTTCCTTAAAATATTAGCATATTACTAACTACCAGGGGACAAAATGGAATTCAGTACTTATGCATCATGTTATGACAGTCATAATACACTACATAGGTGTTGGACAGATTGAGAAACAAAAATCTTATGTATTTATTTTTATTTCTAACACCCATTCATCTAGAAGAGTTTAATTGGGGTATAAATGTCTCTAACGAGACTTGAACCCAGGACCACCCATAACCTGGAACTTTGATACCATATAAGATAACCAAGTTTTCCAAAAGCTCAAGCCTTTAGGAAGGAAAAAATTTATTTATATCATTTATATTATAACACCACCTCACGTGCAAGGGTCCATCAAGCGTGGCATGTGAAATACAATTGGGGTATAAATGTCTCTAATGAGACATGAAGTAAGGACCTCCCATAACCTAAAACTTCTATATTATATAAGATTACTAAGTTTCCCAAAGTCTCGAGCCTATAAGAAGGAAAAATCTTATTTATATCTTTTATATTCTAATAAAACATCCATTATAGATTACTAAAAATAACTAATAATGTCTATCTTTGCATATTCTTTTGAATCTTGTGACTAATCAGCCCAACTCCAACATATGGAAATGGGTCTTCAACATAAACGCAGCTAGAAGAGACATACCTTGGAGAACTTTGTCATAAATTGAGGGATCTTTAGCAAGCTTCCAAACCATTAAATTCAAGAGTACTGCCGAAGTATCATGGCTTGCAATAATTAGCGCAATAAGATTGTCGAGAACCTCCTCATCCGTTAATTTGAGTGCAACTAAGGATGAAATCACATCATCTGTTGGGCTAATCTTCCCCTGCAAGAGCATCTCTCTCCTTTCCTGAACAATTGGTCTAAGGCGCTTGATAATCCTTGCCCTTGCCCTCAAACCACGAGAAAATGTGGTGCCCGGGAGATTCACTGGGATGGACCAGATAGCCATGAAAGCCTCTGAAAAATCAGCAAATAACGCCTCCTTGTCGTCTTCATCATATAAACCAAACAGTAGACTGCAAGTTATGTGGAAAGTGAGCTTCTTCATCAATGGGACAGCCAGAACCATGTCTTTCCCTTTTGTTTCACTTAGGAGTTTGGTTTTTACCAACTCATTCATCTTCCCAACATAATCCTGAAGATTGTCAGGTTTTAGGAAGTTGATAAGTGCACTCTTCACAAGCTTATACCTGAAATAAAAAATTTCAAATAAGTTTTAAGAAACAATACATGAATGGGCCCACGTTAAGATAATTAAGATGAACTAATTATATAAATTTACCTCTCTCCATTAAGTTCAAAAATATTGTGCTTCCCTGCGATTCCAACTATTGTGGGTGGATGTTTCATAGCCAGGCTATCCTCTTTTGCCATGAAGAGGAACTTGTTACCTGCTTGGCCGGTGACAACCACAGTGGGGGAGCCCATGATTGAAGTCTTGAACACTGGACCATGTTCATCCACCTTTCTCTTGATCCAATCAGCCCCTCTATCTTCTCTTTGTGCCTTCAGAAAGCTGCATGTCTCGCCAATGACAGGAAATCCGAGTGACCCTCTTGGAAGATTCTTGTATCGTGGAGTTTGTCGTGAGACATGAACCAAGAATATGATCAAAGGAACCAAAATGGCCGACAAAAGGACTATCACGTTTGTGTCAAGCTCTAAGAATGCTGAAATCTGAGACATGATTAGAAGAACTAAAAGCAAGTGAAGAAGAAGAGGAAGAAGAATTGTCCCGGACTCCAATAGTCTTTGTAACGCTGTCTCTTTGCGCCCCTCTTATAATTGTTAGCTGTGGCACTTAACGACAATTTATCACTATGGGAACGTTCTTTGTCTAAATGAAAGTATTAATATGGGACGGAGGGAGCATTAGCTTTTAGTGCCGACATCTTGAGGCAGTAAAAGAACCATAGAGCTAGCTGCATGGCCAGATGTTTTCGTTTAATTGTTCTTGGGTAGGTTCAGGACGTACGGATAACTTTGACTTGGTTGGTTGGTTTCAGTTTCCTGATAAAGAACCCCAACCAATCAGCGTGGGGACACAATATATGAATACGTTGATAAGCGATTTCTGCTTGCATGTGTAGCATTTTCAGAGAAAGTATTTGGCCTTGAAACTGTTGGAATGAATGCATAATTGGAAACGGGAGTAACACAATAGTGAGGTATAACCTTATTTAGATTATTATTACATGCATTTCCCCATGGTCATTTAGGCTAAAGACAGCCTACTAATTGACCTGGTTGCAGATTCCAATGAAATTCCAGAGCATTCCGCCGGCTATGGACAGTACTTGTCAATTATATATAGACATGGAAGTTTCCGTCATGATATTAGAATACTGAAGATCCGGATTCAGTCATGATCAGTAGCTTTCACATCACTAATCACTTTGTACAAACTACCAACTGCGAAAAGATGAAATTTTAGAATACATAGGAAGTAGCCAAAGTAATAGGTTCAAATGAATGGCCCCAAGAGACTCGCTTCTGGCTGGAATCTGATAAACTTAGGGCTTCTTGTTTCTGGCTAAACGTTGAAGACATCTCTAATGTGATTGTAGTTTTAAAAGTCCATTACTTCATTTTAACTTCATACAATACTCTACTAACCCAACTAATTTTATTTATGAAAAATGCTCAGCTTACCTCAAATTTCGTCTATATTACAATCTACGGGCTTTGCATGAAATGGACCACTAAAATGTTTTAATATTGTCGACCCCACAAATCAATGGTTTTGCAGATATCAATGTAGCATAAGCTATGTAATGCTCCACAAAATAATAAAGATATACATACAAGTGTTAGTTGTGCTCACTAATCTAAACATTATTTAACATATTTCATGATTACAAAAGAATTTTAGAAGACTCAAATTTGACTCCATAAGACTCTCAATCTTTTGGTCTTAGAACAATAAATCATATATCATTTCTTTTGAATTGACCAAATTCTTCCTACATGGCATTGATCCAGTTCTCATCCTATACTCCAGTTTTCATCCTATACTGCTTCATTAACTTTCTTTGGTTTAGTAAGTAACACATAGGAAATAAAGTTTAAATTAATCTTTAAGTTATTGTCTAGTCCTTACATTATCATTTATATTACCATTGATACCTAACTCATGGTGATCTTTTCGTACCCAATTTGACACTTTTAGTTGCCCAACTTGTGGTTCAATATTTTCTTCATTTTGATGTTGTACATCCACATGTTCTAGTTCATGATTGTGATCAACTTCATAATGTTCTTCAGTAAGCATTTCTTTAACTTGATCTACATCACTAAACAAATGAGGTGAATCACAAGCATCATCAAAACTATCATTTTATTTTTTATTCACATATCGTTTTTCAAAGACTTGTGCATCATTCACTATGACATTTAAGGATTCCATAATACTTTAAGTTCTCTTGTCAATGAATAACCATAAAAGTTTCTCTCATCATTCGTACTATTAAATTTTCCAAGAGTCTATTTGTCTCTAAGGATGTAACATGGTCTTCCAAATACTCTAAAATGTTTGACACATAGTTTTACCTTTCCATAACTCGTAAGGAATTTGAATAATTTTAGTTCTCAAGTAAACTCTATCAACGGTGTATGTGGCAGCATTGACAACTTCAACCCAAAAGTGTTTAGCTATATTTTTCTCATAGAGCACAACCCTAGTCATTTCTTGAATCACTCTATTTTTCCTTTTTGCCACTCCGTGGAGTTTTAGGGACATAAAACTGATGGTGAATTCCATAGCTATCATAGAATTTTTTGAATCTATGGTTAAAAAATTCTCCTCCCCTATCACTACTAATATTTCTAACAGTTAATCTATGACAAATTTCAAGTTTTTTTAATAACATTAATGTTTTTGCTTGATTGATTTTTCATAAGTTTAGATGAAAACAAATTAAAATAAACCAAAAACTACAACAAAACTATAACATTTTCTAACATTAGTAGGATTTGATTTTTGTTGTTTTTGGATGTTTAACTCAATCTTTAATATATATTAATTTATAATAAAAGTTGAAAGACACCATGATGAGTGGTCTTTGTTATTTAACTATTGAGTAAGAATGCACCAAGAGGAGTAGAAATCAAGTTTATTTTATTCATCTTGATGTTGAAAATCTATATTTTAAAAAATATTACACAAATTATGAAAACTCAAGTCAACTTCAAGAGTAAAATTTAATTGAGAAATCTTTGACACTTTGAAATTTAAAATTTTAGATTTTAGTAGTCTAGGCAATCAAAATTAGAGAAGCTTACTACACTCTATCTTGATTTTTACTTGAAGAATTTCCTTGAAAAAAGCTTGAACAAAATTTATTGAAAAATTATCTTTCAAAAGATGATGGAGAAGGACTACCTACCTTGGACAACCTATGCTAGTGTGAAAACTTTCATCCAGTTTACTTCAAAAAAAAATGGAAAAAAAATAAAAGTGATGCAAGTTGAGAGGATTCAGAAAAAGTCAATCCCAAGGAAAAATGAAAAGAAAAGAAAAAACTATCAAATAAAAAAAGACATGGGCATAGATTAAAATTTCAATGCTTTATATCATTTGATGTAAATGGAGTCTAGAAAGTGAGTCAAAAAAGAAAACTTAGTCTTTGTTATAGTTTAGATAACTTTGTCTCATTTGAACTAGATTGATTACGATAATGTTACGATTGAAAGAGACAAGAGTTTAATTGATGAAATTTTTAAAAAATAATAAAGGGAATTAATATGTCAATGTGAAGAAGCTTGAAATTTACAAACTAAGGAGCTAACTAATCAAGGAAAAGGAACACATGATCAATCATCTTTGGTTGTGTTAAGTTTAATTATAGTTGTAAAATATATGAAGTAAATAATTGAAATAGAGAATTAGTGGTATGAGTATTATCAACCTTCACAATGATTTGATGTGATAATAATAACATTAGTTAGAATCTATGTAACTATTACATTAAAATATTTACATGATCAACAAGTTCGTCATTGTTTGTTAATAATATCCAAATTAATGAAAGGAAAATAGCATACTCACGTACTTAGTTAAACCTAACTGAATAATCTTCATAAATGCTGAGTAGAACTTTACTACAACTACGATTTGTACATTACCATCAAATCTTAACTCGAACGCCTACAACACAATAGATGCTAAGTATACAAGAATACTTAGTGGGATAACAATTTCAAAGAAATACAAAGATTCGATTAGCATACCATGTAATTTTCATTAGAAAAACCAGTCGATTCATCAAAATTGAAAGAGTACACACATTTTATATTAATCATCTCATTCATAAGTAAAACCCTTCCCAAAGGTTCTCTAGATACGATGACCTCATCTAGGAGCTCCACTCTATTAGATATTAAGCCATTTACATACGACCTTAGTGCTTTGAAGTTTGTCTTTCCCCATCTAAGCAATGAGGTAAAGGCTCACTAGGGCTCATGGACCCTAGTATTGAGATTCTGACTTCTTATGATCATCGAAACCTCTTGTATTATGCTACGAGGGAGAAGTCATGTTTTAATGCTTTATTATATTTGAACACGACTCTTGGGCTAAGGAAGCGGTTCTACATAACTCCGGTCCTTAGAGAGCCGGAAGACCACAATCTTATTTTATATCAAAACCCTTTCATCTACATGGCTAATAACTCACTTTTGGAGCCAAGGCACAAAGGGTTCATGTAACCTTGAATGCCATTTGCATAGTCTTTTGAGTACCCATTCATCACAATCAATAGTCTCATACACACATTGGGGTTACTAATCCCTAAGTAATACTTGCATAATTGATCATTCATCTACATCACATAACACATCAAAATCCATGCAATATCAATTATAATTACTATAACATACCCTAGTTATAGTCATAATGAAATCCACAAAACACATGTTCCATCGTCTGCCATGCCGACATGTCAGTTACCCCACCAATGACCATCGGTGATTCATCAACATGTCGAACCTTGCCGCAATGACTATAAGGTCTATCGGTAACCTCATGGACCGGTTGGTGTCCTTGCCAATAACCATTGGTGAGTTCATTGACATGTTGAACTTTACCGACATAGTCTATTGGTGACTTGCAGATGGGTCAGCACTCTCACTAATAACCATCGGTGAGTTCACCAACACGTCGAACCTTATCGACAGTGATGCCAAGCACTATCAGTGACTTATCAAATGGGTCAGCACCCACATTAATAACCATTGGTGAGTTCACTGACAAGTCAAACCCTACCAACAATGGAATAACACTATGTTTCCATTCTCACCAATGCCATAATGAAGCATCATTCATACTGCTGATGACCAAAAATAAGATGCTTGCTACGCATGCATGTATGAGCACTACTCATCTTTGTCCTTTTGTCTGTGAAACCATTGACGTGTGGATAACTCCATTGACAATCAGAATCATGCACAAATGCTCTCATTCATATTGAAAAACCATATTTATGCATATACTTCTTGAAAATCAATCCCAAAAGAAGAAATCCTAAACCATAATTTTCATGAATTTGCCTCTAAAGATGGTAAAACTCAAGGATTTCATTTAAATTAACAATATTTCCAATACAAATTATAAAGAGCATGAAGGAAATCCAAAACTACACCATTCAGTAAAATTTCAAGTTTAGAAAGTGATCCACCTTAAAACATGAGTGTCAATCAAACTTCGAGCATTTGCTTTACCTCCAAGTGTTCGTTACTCTCTTCTTCGCCCTTAAGTCTCCCCTTGGACTCATTTTCTCTTTCTCAAATCGTTTCTATGCTTTAAATGCTATCATAACTACCAATGGAATTAGAAACTGATTAATAGCCTTGTATTTCAGATTAACTGCATGCATGTAGTTACCATCGACAGCTTCATCGACATGTCGATGAGTCCACCGACAGAAATTTCTCGAGTTTCATTGGCAAGTCCATTGATCTATAATATAAAATAAATTATAATATTTTTTTAGAAAATATGGGTATTGCATTTTAATTGATTAATTTATATACCTAGCTTATGTCTTAGAGTAAAATGTCTCTATTTATTATATTTGGATGGTTAGTGGTAATCTATTGAGAGTTTAAAATCCATCTAATAGTCCTAGAAGATTATTAGATTGCTCTTAAAACTAGTACTTTTAACAGGAATGAATTAAGAGTTCTAGCCTATTTGCCCAAAATTTTTTATTAAGCAGAAACGATTAAAGCCTAATATTTTCTCACTCTTCACTTATTAAATATCAATCAATCTATACATGAACACAATAATTTAAGTAAAAAAACCCTAACTATGGTAAAAAAACTATGACAATTCCAAAGGCACCAAATCAATGTACTACAAACTAAGACTTTGCATTGAGACAAATAAACAACCAACCTTGTTTAGACTCTAACACAAGCTCCTCTTGTTTAAATCATTGTTTCTAGCCTTCAAGTCTTCTCGAAGCACTTAAAACTTTCTCCTCCTTGCCTTGTCTCTATCTCCTTCAAGTCTTCTCGAAGCACTTGAAACTTTCTCCTCCTTGCCTTGTCTCTGTCTCCTTCTAGTCTTCAATAAGCACCTCTTATTATCTTGATTTTGACCTTATGGAAATCTTAAATCTTCCATTAAAGACATGTTGCAACTCCTCTTTGAATACTCTATGTATATGCTCACTTAGTTGTGGATTGTCTCCTTCAAATCACCAAAGTTCTTTAATAGAAAATTCAAGTAAATTCTCTTTTGGAAAACAATAAGCAAATGTGTAAACCATCTTTCTCTTTTCTCCTCTTGGTTTTACCTGTGGTAATTTCATAACCCTTTTATAGCTCAACAAGTCGGTTTGGACTTATATTTGAATAAGGAATTAAATAGAAATTGGAAGGTCTTAAATCAGGTATACTATTCTTAAAACAATCAATCATATTAAACAGTGATCAAACAGTCACTATTTTTAATGTACATGATTCTTCAATCGATTGCAAAAGTGATCAATCGATAACTCTCTGCCTCGTTTTGTATAAGGCTAAATCAACAACTGATCGATCATTTATCCTTCATAATTTCCAGCGATCGATTATTCTGCCAGTCTTTTGACATTTTTGCCATTTTTACCTTAAATTATTCTAAAACCTCTATAATCACATATTAACTTTTTCCAAGTGATTTATGTATGTCAATGTGATCTGGATAAGCTTGAAAACCTTTCACATTCTTCAGACTTTCACGTTGATCAATAAGAACATGTTTGCTCATATTTTTTAAGTTTGTTAATTTCAAATCTGACTAGACTACAACAACCTCAAATCAGATTCTAAGACTCATTATACACATAAAATTTCTTGATATAATTTTGACAAAGAAATCAACCAATAAACTAAATGTATGATACATATGTTCTTAAATCTCCCTCTTTGTCTATTTCTTGTCAAAACACCACATTTGAAAATAAAAATAAAATTACAACTCTTGACATATTGCATTGACTTTCAAGTTGTACATAATAACTTGACACCATAAAAACTCAATATAGACTCAATTAAATTGAACTCATTAACTTGGAATTGATCTTGAAAAGTCTTGTATAAGCTTGTACTTATCTTGCACACTTAAACTCAAATTGATTTGCATAGCACTGTCCAATCTATTATAAAAATAAGCACTTTGATTTTCATTAATTATTTCTCGCCCTTTTTGACCTAAATAGACAAAAAGGTAAAGACATAATTAATAAAAAAACACAATAATAGCTCCATCAAGTTATAGTCATCACATAAAGACAAGAAAGTAAATTAAACCATTAATCCAACACATGTCCCATAATAAAAATAGTTTCAACAATACATATCATCCTCATCATGAAATACAAAGAAACTGAACAAGTTTTAAAACAAGGAATACATGAAAAGTGATAAGAAAGTAATAAAAACATCACTGCAGCTATATCATCATCTCCACTCTACTCCCCCTCACTGTCTGCTCTTGGAAGGCAAGATCTGATCAAGTGATCAAGGTCTATAAATCTATGAAACACGACATCCTATAACACTTTGAACACTCTCATAGTTGCTAATCAATCATCATTTGTAGGTGGTGGTGGATGTAATGCTGCATCTGCTCCCTCTGTTGCATCCTGTTCTCCCTAGGGCTCATGATCATTACCCTGATGGTGAGATAGCCATCCTCGAACCACTCCAAGGTCTACATGTGTAATATCCTCGATTTTTCAGTAATTATTCTGCATTTTTTTTGCTATTTTATGTAATTTCTGCAATGTTCTGCAGTTTCTAGTCTTATTTTTGATAAATAAATTTTATGCTTCGGCGTATCGGTATTTGTATTATTTGCAACCATAAGAGTCGGTAGCAGCGCTTAGTTGCAGGTCATGGGCCTCGACTCATCCCAAAAACGAAAAGAAGGGAAGATATGGAAAAAAAAGAAAAAAAATGTATAAGGCAGATCGGGCGGCATGCCTAACCCGCATTTGGAACAGTGAACCCCCCTCACTGTGTGAGGCTGGAGGTGCCACCGCCGGTGGCCACCGACTTTCATCAGCTTCCGCCCGGCTGGCCTCGGCCTTGCGCCGCCGCCGCCGCCTCCCTGACCTGGCTCCGCCGCCCCGACCACCGCTCTCCCTCTTTTTCCCATTTTGGCCAGTGACCCCCTTTTCGGATTTTCGTCGAATCGCCGCCACCGCTGGCTGCATGGACGCCAGATCGCCGCCAGGTTTTCGTCCCAGCCAGAGCAACCTTCGACCATCGCCATCCCGGCCTCCCCGCCACCACTCTTTTCCTCCCATCCCGTTTTGGACGGTGAACTGCCTTTTTTGCCGATTCACCACAGCCGTCAACTGCATGGCCGCTAGGCCATCACCAAGGTTCCGCCCCGGTGAGGATGACCTCTGGCCACTGTCGTCCCGGCCTCCCCGCCCCCAGTTCACTGCCATGAGGTAAAAACCAATTCTGCCTCTTTATTTTTGTTTTTTGCTCGTGGTTGACTTGCGGCTATGCCACCGATCGCCGACCACCATGGTCTGGCCTTGGGCCTCCCCCAGCCCAGTGCCGACAAGTCTACCACCCCCGGCCGCCACCTTGGCCTCCGTCTCCCTTATTTCCTCCGCCCTATTTCGAACGGGATCCAAAAATCCCTCCCCTTTTTCCCGTTTCTTGGCGTTGTGAACCACGACTGTGCCGTTGATCGCCGGCCATTGGCCTACTCCTAGACCGGCGACGACAAGGCCGCTGCCTTGGATTGAACCGCTGCCTTCCCGGTCTTTCACCCATTCATTCGCCCTTTTCTGGTTCATAGAACATTTATTTATTTTTGGTTGTTTTCTATGATGAGTTATCGGAGGAGCTCGGCTCACTGTCGTCGGCTCCACCTCGGGCCGACGACGAACTCTTACTCTATTCTCCTCTCTTTGGCCCCATTGCTCCGTTTGATCCAAGACATAGTTTCAGTCTAGTGTCGATTCGCCACCGTTAGAGTTTAGACGAACACCGATAGGTGTCCATCTAGCTCGTAGCCATTTGTGATTATTGAATCACCGCCGTATTCAAAGTTTGGCCCCTGGCTCCATCGGCTGTTCATGGCCCTGCGATGTGTGTCTGTGCCCCAACTCGGTACACTGTCTCCTTGGTTAAATTGGGTCTCTTCGTTTCTCTTACCAGGTGTTTTGCTGCTCGACATCGGTTTGCAGACAACTACGAATGTTGGTTTGACCAATATTAGCAAGGGGCCCAGCTTTCGGCCTCATTTGCATGTCTTCTGCACATACCAGACGCCCTAATCTATGGGGTACATCTCTGACTGTCACTAATGGGCCCCGCTCCAACTCAAGCCAATGTGTCTAGCTTGATATCGCGTGGACTTGGGCTACAGATCCAACCAACGTGGGCTCTACCCCAGCCCAGTGACGGCAAGGGCCAGCACTTCTGGCCTGAATTTACCTTTGCACCCCCACTTTCTATTACATGCAACCCAGAACATACAAGGAAAGAGTCCTCGAATTCAGATCCTTCCAAGCGGAAGTAACACAGTCAGCCATTAAACTTGGCCCATCGAAGGCTCGACCGATGTTGTGCCATATCCTCCATCGTAAGCGATGCTTAATGCACGATTATCCATACGATGGATTGGTTGTGAGTAGCGTTTAAAAATGGCGCCGCCTTTGTTGGCCTCTTATGCCAGGCCTTAGTGTCTCAACGTATGTTTAGGAAACGTCTCCACCACTAGGCAATATGGCCATTAAAGCCTTCCTTTGTCTCCCTTATGTCCGTGAGTACGCAGGCAAGTCCTCCGCCATGTTGTGAGGCTTTGACAATGTGGAATTGTTACCGCTGGTTGTAGTCTGCTGTCCATTTTCATGTTTTGTCGCCAACAAAGTATTCTAAACCGTTGGCCGACCTCCAATCAGTCAGCCCCTATTCTGTGGTCGTTCTTGCCATTTCTAGTGGCACAACCTTGTATCTGCCTGCCCTAGTGCGTGCAGTCTTAAGCTTTGAGTGTAATTTATCTAACCTTATCGAGATTAATTCTAGCATCTCTGAAAATCCTCGGGACAAAATAACTCTCTCAGTGCGATGCTTTTGGCCGCCTATTCCGCTATCAACGCCACCACCATCGTTTGCTCGCCATCAAACTCTTGTGGATTACGAGGTAGGGGACCTTGAACTCGTAATTTCACTTTCGCATGCTTTGATTGTGTAGTAGAATGCTAGGAGTTTATAATTTAATATTTTGCATGTTTATGCTGATTAGAAAAGCATGTTGTATGTGTGTGAATTGTATGCATACGTTAGTAAAGACTAAGGGCACGTAGTAAGTTGCTATGAATCGTATGAATGTGACCAGAGTATGTGATCTTTGTTGTGGACTGGTGGTAAGTGATTGATGGTACGAGAAAAAGTATTCGATTGTATGTTTGGTGATGGAGTACTTTGTGGACTATGATGTGGAATCTATGATTGTATGTTGGGCGAGGAAAGACATAAGATTGACAAGTGAAGGTTAGATTTGATGAGATTGAAGGATTAGTTTGGTTTGAGTCAGGTGGTACGTCGGAGCATTGAGCAGAAGACGTAAGCAATGTTAGGATTTAGAAGACTTAAGGTTTTGAACAACTTGGGGAATTGTGAGTTAGTAAGAGAGAACGACATAATTGTACAGGCATAATATACTTAATATGAATTGTAATGAAAGAATAATGAGTAAGGAATTAGTAAGGGTTTGATGACATGACTTAGGTCAAAAAGGGTCTCATTTGAGGGGTTTGAGTAAGAATATTCAGTTTTAAGGCGGATGTTGTAAGTTGTAGGGCCATAAGTGTATGATGGTAAGATTACCAGTATGGAATTCGAGTTTAAGTAAGACTATGCAGAGATTGGTAAGGCTGTAAGTGTAAGAGTGGAGGATGAGTTAAGTAAAGAAGTTTTACCTTTGTGGATTGGAACTTCTGAACAGACATATTTCTAGCCTTGTTGGCTGAAGAAGGTAAGACGGGAGTAGTTCCGAGCATAATTATACAGGCATAAGTTACCTAATAGAAACTTGAATGGTAGGTAAATGTAATTTGATAACCTTGTGAGGTTGAGACTGAGGGTTTTGATGGAGTAAGTTTCACTTTGTGCCAGTTGATAAGTAATTCGACTGAGCGTTCTTTCTGGTCCAACCATGGTGTATTCCTGCGGGATTCAGTCTTGGTGCCATATTTTGGCCCAACCGTTTGATGCTCTGTTGAGAGCGCTGTAAGTTTCCGCCCTTCATGGGCTTTTTATGTTTTCTGCCTACCGATGGCACTATATGTTCTGCCCAAGAGTAACACTGTAAGATTCTGCCCAAGAGTGGCACTGTATGTTTTCCGCCCTTAGTTGGCACTGTATAGCCCTTGTTGGCACAGTATGGCCCCAGAGAGTGGGCATTTGTGTGCTCAGGTAAGTAGTATCATGGATCTGCTCTTACCTGTTTGATCCTATGCCCCATGAGCATAGGTGTGCCTTGCCTTCGGAAAAGTCCATGGTGTATAGTTGCTCCCCGAAGGTTAAGGTGACGGCCCCAGTGGCATTCCATTCTTTTCCGACGTTGGAGCTTATTAATTGTAATGAGCTTCAGTTGTCGGTAGTATGTGTACGATCGTAAGAGTAAGTTGTATGTTTTTGATTTTGAGTACGTTGTACGTGTAAGATTTAGAGTAAATGTGAGCTTCTTTGGAAGACAGTAAAAGTAAGTTTAGGAGTATGAGTATGTTGTATGAGTAAGTTTGTGAGACTTTGATTAAGACGATAAGCATAAGTGTAAGTGTATGCTTCTAAGGAATATGTAAGAGTATATTTATGTGTAAGAGTATGATTGTACGAGTAAGGTTGTACAAGTAAGTTCGTACCAATAAGGCCGTATGAGTAGGCGTATGTTGTAAGTGTAAGCGTACTTTTGTACGAGTAAGCTGATAAAATTGATTCAGAGTGTAAGTGTAAGAGCATGATATATGAGTAAGTGTAAGTTCGATTTGTATGATGATTTGTATGTGTGACCATATTTATACTTCTTATTCTTTTTGCTTCATGTGTGATTGCATGGAAGCATCTATATATGAACTTACGGAGTTCATTGATTTATATTTGTCCCCTATTGGGAATTTTTCTACTGAGTACGAAAATACTCACCCCATCTTTTTAGCCCCTTTGACTGGAGGCTTTTGCAGGTTAATCGTTAGCTGTTGAGATTGGACTTTTCCTGTGGTGGATAATTCTTCCTCGACCTGGAGTGCAACAAAATCGTGGTGAGGTTAGGTGGAGTTTGGTGCTACAATCTCATATTTTGCTTAAGGTGAGAGAAATGTATTATATTATACTGGACTTGTGCATGTATGTATGAATAATTTTAAACTGTGAAAGAACTTGTACTAAGAGATGTCTGGGAGGTTTTTATTTTTAAAACCCATGGCCATGGTAGGTTTTAATCGTACACTTTTATTTTAGGTCACGCCTGAGAACGGTTGTTTGTTGTAAAATAAATTAATTTACAAAAATTATTTTCATATGAATTTGAATTTGCTTGGTTCATTCGATCTATATCCGTATTTCAAAATAAAATATTAAACCAAGTTTTTAAAATAAATATGTGGAAAAACCTCGGGTGTGACAACATGTCTCATCCCAGTCATAGTAGGCTCTGTCCTGGGCACTCTCACATGCACCACCGTAAAGATCCGACGTAGGATGTATGGATATGGTAACATTTCATGAGTGTGGCCATGCAAGAACTCCATAATCTTCCCAAAAATGATAGAAGGTAAAGCAAGTTCTAAATGAGCCTAAGCTAGGAGGTGTAGCAATCTGGCCATCATTATATCTACTCGCTCCTTCCTAGCACTCCAAACATCATACTGAGTAAGCACATGAAGTTAGCAAAAGTCCCATGTCATCAAATGTGCATGTATTGAAACCTTAAGCTCACAACCTTGTGGCAAACCAAGTAAAGTGGCATACAACTCACTCCCTTGTGGAAAGACATATCCGATGAATAAAAATGTGAGCTCTCTCCACTCACACCCAATAATAGTGGCAATAATGTCAGGTATAACTCGCAGCTGAACTCCTTCAACAATGCCTATAAGTGCACTATTATCCTCTAAGGGGAGTGAAGCATACCACTGTCTAACAAGCCTAAGGTAAACCTACTGTCCTAAGGTGGAAATGGTGAAAAAATTATCCATCCAGTATGGTCTAGCTTGTATCTAGCCTATGGTAGTCTCTAATGGTATATGGACTAGACTCCTCTCACGTCTAATAGGTTTGACCTGATCTGAACTTGTAATGTCCTAGATTTTTTTAGGATTTTTTTGTGATTTCTACTATTTTTTTGATCATTGTTGGCGGGAAAATGAGATGATTCAGTGTATTTATTTTTTTGTATTTGACCTTGGTATTTATACCCATAGAGTCTGGTGTGGGGCTCAGTCGTGACCATTGGGCTTTGACACATCACATATATTTTTTGCGCGAATTTTGGATATGTGATGTGTCATATGGTTAAGTGGAGAAAGAGTAAAAAGTGGATCATGACTCTTTTAGTTGTATTTTTTTTTGTCGGGAATATCCAGAAGTCCAAAACATCTAGAAAGAACGAGAAAGAAAGTGGATCATGACTCTTTGACCTTTGTCGTGCCCCCTCTATCATTAATTTTTGTCGCTTCTTGTCAGAATCCACTTCGACTTGCTAACATGAGTCCGATGGTGCTGTCTTGGGATGTTGTAATGCCCTCCTTGCTCCTCCACGAGCTACTAGTGTTTTCCCTCAGTTTTCACCATATTTCATTAGCATTGGGCCATCAGAGGGCTTTTTGCTACTGGTTGCTGCCACACTTGACTAGACTTAGCTTCATCATGTAGCCACGACTCTAGAGGCAGGGGCCAGAGCTACCGCATGCTCTCCTTGCTCCTCCTTGAGCTACCGGTACTTTAAATATTTAGTAGCATGCTAGGATTGTATGATTCAATGCTTTGGATGCTGAAAAACAATTCAAGTTGTGCATGTAAGCATGATTGATGGTATGTTGGAAATACGTATGGCATGCATGTAAGATGGGTATGTTTGATGTATGTGGATTATGTGTATGCTAGTGATGGCTAGTGAGTATGTTAGTGAGCTATGTATATGTCATATGTATAAGTGATAAACATACGTATGTATGATGTGTAACGCCCGAGATTTTTCATCCCTTTTTCTTAAAACTCATAGAAAATTTTTTTTCCATAAATCGGAGTCAAAACGATAAAATCAAAACCTGTATAAACATTTTATAATTTAAAACATCATACGGTTAAACATCGTACGACCAAAGCAAATATCATCAGGCACTACTCGAAAACACACGTACGAATAAATTGCTATGATCATAGACTTTTAAATACAAATCACTCCCAGGCATCCCTGAGTGCAAGTCCCATAACAGTCCACTGACTAATCCAAATGAAAGTCCAGAATATAAACATCTAACTTCTCATCTCACTCAATAGAGGAGATCGTGACACAAATAAACTCGCAGTGAGTGAAGCATATACCTGAGTCAACGGAAATCAATCCACTGCTGACACGAGCGTCCATCTCCAGGAGCTCTCCGTACAACCTGCAAAACCTCCCGTACAACGGGGCTAAAAAGTAGGGTGGTGAGTATTTTCATACTCAGTAGGAAAATACCCAGTAGGGGAAAACCTAAACGGTGAACTCAATAAGTTCATAATTACATACGTCATGCAACTCAAACATGAAGTAGTCAACATAATATAATCAAATCATGCACATATGCATACGATCATACCAAAGGCACCATCGTGCCACAGACATACCGAATGCACCATCGTGCCAAAATCATACCAAGGCACCATCGTGCCAAAATCATACTATCCAATCAACTTACACAAACACCCTTATCCAGGGTCATACAAACTTACTCGTACCACCGTACGCATACTCATACAACATACCCATATTTGTACGACCTTACTCGTACAATCGTATGCTTACTCATACAGCTTACACATACATGTACGACCTTACTCTTACAATCAGACTCGTACGACCTTACTCGTACAGTCTGCACAAAATCATATTTACTGTCTTACTCAAAAACATATTCTCACAATCGTACCCATACTCTTACAGTCGTGCTCATACTCATACGCTTACAGTCCTGCTCATACACACTCTTACAGTCCTGCTCATATACATACAGTCACACACTCTTACAGTCCTGCTCATATACATACAATCACACACTCTTACAATCCTGCTCATATACATGCTTTCGTACTCACACTCATACAGTCGTACTCATACACATAATCGTACACATATCAACGACCACTGAAGCTCATCACAACTAATAAGCTCCAGTGCCGAAATGGAAAAGAATGCCACTGGGGCAACACCTTAACCTCCGGGGAGTGACTAGACGCCATGGACTTTTCTGAAGGTAAGGCACACCAATGCTCATGGGGCACTGGATCAAACAGGTAAGAGTAGATCCACGATACTACTTACCTGAGCGCGCAAACATAAACACCCACACATAAGGGGTCATACTGTTGCCCACCATAATGGGTCTTATAGTGCCATAGAATTGCCCACCATAATGGGTCTTATAGTGCCATAGAATTGCCCACCATAATGGGTCTTATAGTGCCAGAGAATCGCCCACCATAATGGGTCTTATAGTGCCATTGCCACTCTTGGGCAGAAAACATACAGTGCCACTTGGGCAGAAACATACAGTGCCACTTGGGCAGAAACGTACAGTGCCACTCTTGGGCAGAAACATACAACGCTCTCAACAGAGCATCAAATGTCTGGGCGTATACAACACACAGACCAAATCGAAAACATACTTCGCTCTCAACAGAGCATCAAACGTCTGGGCTTCATACAGCACATAGACAAAGTCAGAAATGTACATCGCTATCAACAGAGCATCAAACGTCGAGGCTTATACAGCATGCAGACCAAATCGAAACAACGTCGCTCTCAGCAGAGCATCAGATGTCCGGTGCTCTACATAGCACACAGACAACATCCTGCAGGATAAACACCATGGCAAGACATGATAAATGCTCAGCCGACTCATTAGCGGCCAGCACAAACACGGAACTTAATCCGTCGAACCCTCAGGTCTCAAACTCACAACACTATCATTAGCTATGCTTATAATTCAAGTTTGAATTAAGTATATTATGCGGTACAATTATGCCACACAAACTCATAGTCCTCGACTGGTCAAACCGAAGCTGAGCCTGATCCGAAACCCAAGTTCGTCAGGGCAACAGACTTCACTTACCCGTCCACATCATGAACAAAACTCATCGTACACCAAACCCTTACAGTCTTACATACTTCGCCATCCATCTTATGGCCAAATCCTCTTACACTGACATCCTCAAATAAGGCTCCTCAGAGCCAACCCAGTTATCGCCCTCTTACTTATATCTCACTTATTATTATACTTACTTTTCACTTCATAATCTGTACGTTATGCTTGTACAATTATGAACACTCTTATTGTTTGACAAACGCCCAACATACAATCCAACCCAAACCGATCCATTCTAATCCTTGCCCGTCATACTCTTATCTTCTGTCCTCTGTCATACGCTTACACAACCGTATCCAAATTCAGACAAAGTCTCTGCTACCTCTTACTGTCCATCGCCCATACCTCTGCCCACATACACTTACACATAACCATATCATAGGCAAAAGCCATCATACATACGTATGTCTCACACATACGTACAACATACACATACGGTCACACATACATAACTTACAAACATGCACGCTAGCCATCACTAGCACATGCATACATCAAACATACATGCTAGTCATCACTAGCACATGCATACACATTCATACATACTTCAAACATGCACGCTAGCCATCACTAGCACATGCATACATACATCCTCCAAACATGCACGCTAGCCATCACTAGCACATGCATACATACATACTCCAAACATGCACGCTAGCCATCACTAGCACATGCATAATCCATACTTAGCATACTGACATATTTGCTAGCCATCGCTAGCGCATACATAATCCATATCCATAAAACATGCATACATCTCATGCATATCAATCATACCATACAATCATGCTTACACTCACATCATGCAATCAGATTGTTACTTAACATCCAAGCATGGAATCATACAATCCTAGCATGCTGCTACTCATTCAAAGCATGCTTCATGAATTTACGAGTTCAAAGCTCCCCTACCTCGTAATCATGACGTTTGATGGCGAGCACACAACTGTGGCGGCGTCGGCAGCGGAGTTGGCGGTCAAAACCGTTGCTTGGCTGAGAGAGCTGCTGTCCCGAGGGTTTTAGGATGCGCCGGAATTAGTCACGGCCAAACAGGGTGTTAGAAATCAATGCGGTAAAACCCACGATCCACGGCGGCACACTAGGGCAGCCGGGAGAAATATCATGCCAACATAAGTGGTGGTGCGACCATAGGTCGATGGTGTACTCACTGAAGGTTGGCCGGTGGCTAAGATGTGCTCAGCAGGCCACAAGACGTCGAAATCGGCCGTGGACAGCACCCAACGGCGACGATTTCGGTCAACAAAGGCCCACATAAGGGCAGAGAGTGTGGGGCAATGCTCGAGAACAAAGGAGAGGTGGAGGACAGCTATGTGTCAACTCCACTCGGTGGCAAAGCCAACCGATGGTCAGGCAGTGTGAAAGCGGCACCTAAGCCCAAAAGCACACGCGTGGCCACATGCACACGCGACCCAAAGGGCAGGGGAGAGGGCTGAAATGAGGCGACTCAAGGCCCACAAAAGCCAACAGGGCCAAGGCCCTAGCTGTGGCCAATCTAAGCGGCGACATCGCCGATCGCCACCCACAACCAATACCCATGGTGCGGGCGGCTGTGCATCTCGCACGACAGGGAGCAAGGAGAGGGTTCAAGGTCGAGCAAAGGCCATGAGGCCATCACTGGCCAAGGCCTGTGCAGGTGAACTCTTCCACTTTCGGTCATGGTAAGTCATACAAATTCTTGCCCGAGGCCATTCGGTACCAACGGCGTAAAATGGGCAAGAGGGGTCAACGGCACACATGCCGGTAAGGCGGAACTAGCTGCAGCTACGGGCCGCAAGGCTGAACAAGGCCCAGAGGGGTGGCCCATTGGCATCATCAGGCCAGGACGGAGCCCACGGTGGTCAAGTCACCCTCACCCGCCAACAATGGCGGTGCCAGCCCACTGGAAAATCGTACGACAAAGCGTACTGGCCGGAGTAGGGGACGGCAGAGGGGATGAAACCGGGCTGGGTAGGGTGGTCCATACCCTTTGCTGGACCAAGGCGAGGCTAGATGGGGGTTGTGTCGGTCATAGATCACAGCCGGCGGCCTCCGTTTCACGAAACAGATCACCGGTAGAAAATAGGGCAGGGGAAACATCCACTGGGCGGCGGTGCAGAGGCCCCCTACGGCTGGGAGGAGTGGCTCCTCGCCATCGCCGGAGCAAGGCGATGCCGAATCGGGGTCTGGTTGGCCGTTGTCAGCCCACGATGGTGACTGACATAGGGAATCAACGGAATGAAGCTCAGAACAGTGAAAAAGGGAGGAGAGGCTGAAGCTGTGCAGCTGGGCGGAGGCAAAATTGGGCCAGGAAAGGTTGCCAATTACCATCGCCGGACCAAGGCCGGGCCGGGCGGAGTACAGCCGGCCGTGGCTCGCCGCCAATGGCCCCAATTCGTCCAAACAAAGCTCTGGCCACAACAGGGCAGAGAGGGAGAAAGAGGGCAAGGCGGCGGAACGAAGGCCCACCGGGCCGGGAGGGGTGTCCTCCCGCCGTCGCTGGCCCATGGCGGAGCCGTGGGCGGCCGACCGGCCCTCGCCGGCCCACGGCGGCGGCGGAATCGCAATTCACAGACAGAGGGAGGCTAACCGAAAAAGAGGGTGGCGCGGCCGTGGGCGGTCGGGGCAGTGGCCCCTCAGCGTCGCACCGCTGGGGCGGAGCCTGTGCCGGCGTCCTGCGGCCTGCCGGTGGCCGGCGGGGACAAAGAACAGACGGGAAGGGGGGGCAGCACACTGTTCATTGCCCAGGAGGTTCTGGATCGGGCAGGCGATCCTGATCCTCTTTTTCCTTTTTATTATTTTTTTCTTTTTTTTCCAAACGTATCCCCAACGCGCGTTAACTCACTGGTTACGCGTCGAACCTCCAAAATTTGCGCCGTAAGCGCGCAGCGAGGCCCGTGGTCGTCTACTACGCCCCACACCCGAATCTATGGGTATAATACAAGGAAAAATACACAAATACCCATACGATGAAACGTCACATTTTCCTGCCGAAAATGACCAGAAAAATAGCAGGAAAATCACAAAAAATCGTAGAAAAATCAGGGACCTTACATGATGGCCCTATGCCAGTATGAAGGATATGTGTATGTGTGTGAGCAGATGTATGGGCAATGGATAGTAACAGGTGATGGAGGGTTTGGTATGGATTTGTTGTGGATTGCTATTTGTATGACAAAAGGCAGAGGATGTAAGTTTGATAGGAAAGGTTTGGGATGAGTTTGGTTTGGTGCTTATGTTGAGGGATTGTCAGATAGTAAGAGTGCAACATAATTATACCATCATAAAGTACATTTTATAAAGCGCACAATAAAAAAAAGTGGGGTCTAAGTAAGAAGATGATAACCGGGGTTAGCTATGAGGAGCTTAGCTTGATGGCGTCTGAGTAAGATGTTTTAGCCATAAGTTAGATGGCGAAGACTGTATGAATATGTAAGAATTCAATGTACGGTGAGTTATCTTATGAGATGGATTGGTTAAGTAAAGTATGCTGCCCTAACGAACTAGGGTTTTGAAACAGGCTCAACTTCAGATTGTTCAGTAGAAGATTGTAAGATAGAAACAATTTATGGCATAATTGTACCACATAAGTTACTTAATTCAAACTTGAATTATAAGCAAAACTAATATGTTAGCATTGTGAGTTTGAGACTTAAGGGTTTCGATAGATTAAGTTATGTGTTTGAGCTAGCTGATAATGAGTCAGTTGAGCATTTCTCATGTCTTGCCATAGTTTTTATCATGTGGGATGTTTTCTATGCATGTGTTGTATTTAAGCCCAGATGTCTAATGCTCTGCTGAGATCGATGAATGTTTTTGATTTTGTATGTGTGTTGTGTTAAGCCCGGAAATTTGATGCTCTATTGAGAGTGTTGTATACTTTTGACCTTAGTTGGCACTGTATGATTTTGCCCATGACTAGCACTGTAAAATTTTAGCCCAAGAGTTGCACTGTATGATTCCACCCTTAGTTGGCACTTTATGGTTCTTGTTGGCACTGTATGGCCCCTAGAATGTGGGCATTTGCGCACTCAGGTAAGTAGTATCATAGAGTTGCTCTTACCTATTTGATCTTGTGCCTCATGAGCACAGGTGTGCCTTACCTTCGTAAAAGTCTATGATGTCTAGTCACTCCCCAGAGGTTAAGGTGATGCCCCAATAGCATTCATTTCTATTTTGACGCCAGAGCTTATTAATTGTAATGAGCTTCAGTGATCGATAGTATGTGTATGACTGTATAAGTGAGTATGTATATTTCTGACTAAGTTGTAAGATTTTGAGCAAGATTGTAAGTGTAAGATTCTGAGTAAGATAGTAAGGGCATGTTCTGAGTAAGACTATAAGAGTATGCTTTTGAGCAAGACGGTACACATATGTTTCTAAGCAAGATTGTAAGCGTATATTTTTGAGCAATACTGTAAGAGTAAGAGTTTGAGAAAGATGGTACGAGTAAGAGTGTAAAAATGTTTTGAGTAAGACTATAAGTGTAAGGATTGTACAAGTAACACTATAAGTGTAAGGATTGTAAGATGGTATGTATATGCGTAAGTGCATGATTGTTATATTATGCTACACGAATGTGTTTGTATGCTTTATGCTTCATGGTTGAGTGCATGTACACATCTATGTATGGACTTACATAGTTTACTATTTAGCACTCCCATACCGAGTATGAGAATACTCATTTCCTTATTTTTTTAGCCCCTATGTTTGGGAGGCTTTTGTAGGTTAGTGATGGAGAGCTTCTAGAGATGGTGCTTATTTTTGTGGGAGGATCAACTTTCTGGGTTCAGGTATACCCTTTGACTCACTTCTAGTCTTTATTTTGTGCAACAATTTGATGTACTTGGTGAAATGAGATTTAAAGTGTTTATATTTTGTAGACTTGTAATTTAGATTAGACTATAGAGTGTTTATGAGACTTATACTCAGAGATGCCTAGGAGAGATTTGTATTTAAAGTCTATGATCATAGTAATTTTTATTATACTTTCTTCAAGTAGTATCTCGGAATGTTTGGTTTGGTCGTATGATATTAAATTAAAAAGAAAATTTTGTATGGGAAAAAAATTGATGTATGATGTTTTAAATTATAAAACTGCTTTCGCATATTTCATATTTCATCTTTTTTCCCGATTTATAGCTATTATGTTTCAAAACATTTTTGTGAAATTTTAAGAAAATATGTTGAAAATCCTCGGCTGTTAAAGAACCACTACTAGAGGATCTTGGGTCCCTTGAGCCTAACTCAACAATCTTTTGCTTCTTTTCTCTCTCCATCTAGATTAATTGACACATAAAATAACTTAGAGCAAATCATTAGCTAGGAATAAAGATATTACATAAATAAACAACCTATAAATTCAAATTGCATTGAAATTTGTGCCAAAAATTCAAAGAGAATATAAAATAAACCCAACATTTTTGCATATCAGAATGACTTCAAAATTGAACCTAAGGTTGATCATGATGATTAGATAAACTTTGTTATATGGAACAATAGTCACTTTTGACCCTAAACCCCTAATTTTGAAGAACACCTAATTCAGTGAAAATTCTTGAAACCGCATGAAAAGTTTTGTCAACTCTTTAGTTTTAACAAATCAAAACGCATAAAAACTTGACCAAAGCTAGATCATCTTATTTATAACAATCCTATGGGTTCAAATCACAAGAAAAACTGTTTGAAATGAACTAAAATTTTTAACTTTGGTTTGGAACATACCTTTGTCCACAGTGAACTCTTGGATTTTGATATGGAAATTCGTTTGCTTTTCACAAAAAATGTTCACAACTCCACTCTATTATCTCCCATGAATGTTAAGAATTAGTTTGGAGAGGAATAAGAGTGAAATGGAGAGAAACCAAATTTAAAACCAACCTTTAGTGCGAAGATTTCAACTAGCGATCGATCGTTTCACCCAATCGATTGATCATTTGGGAAATATCTGTTGTGAAATTTTTTGAAAATAAATTTTTTTTAAAAGGATTCCAATAAATTCCTAACAATAAAAAAAAATTGATACTCAAAACTCAAAATAAAAATCAAACATGCAAAATCAGCTAAGTTGAGTTCCTTTTGATGATTTTTATGCAATTCTCTTTTAATCTAAATGAGTTTACATATTATGTTGATTAATTCCTTGCCTTAGATAAATTAACAACATTGGTCTGTGATTTTCAATTTTATTCTCTTCCTTTTGACACTTTAATCCTCTTTTATTAATTTCTTGAAGAAAACCACCGATGTAATCAACTATTGTATCTTTTAATCTTAAATCTCGCAAGATCACTCTTACTAAATGTAGACAAATTTGTTCAAACCCTAGTAAAGATTAAGTTCATATTTTTTGACTCTCTTTAACTAGAATCTATGTACATGCTTTTCGAAAAAGATAAAGGCGTTGAAAAGCTCATAATCAACTTGCCCATGCATTTTTCTAAGTTATGACATTTTTTCTCACATCATTTTTCTAGGGCTTAGATTTTTCTTTGAATTCTTTCTACTTACATCATAATTTTTTCATTCTTCTCATTCTTTTTTCTTTACTTTTTTATTACAAATGGATGAGTGCTTCACATTAGCTGTTCCATCAGCTTTATGAGGACAATTCCACTATCTAAAGAAAGAATAAAGTACATTAGACTTGTAAACATAGAAGTACATTAAATGGAATTTTCTTTTCTTTGAATTCTAAATAGACATCTAGCCAAAGATCCTCTAATTTTTTCACCTAGACTCCACTAAAATCTAAACGCTTAAATCAACTTATGTTTAAGTATTCTCTCTTGAAATTTATACATAAATAATTCAAGTCTCAACATGATGTGTGCAAGGTTTTTGAAATCAGAGAATTAATGCAACTTCAGCTAAAGAAAATCAAATTGATCTCTACTCTCCTTGGTGTATATATTCTTGTCTTAGTTAAGGTATTTTTGACCACAAATCATGTTGTTTTTTAGCTTAAAAGAAAATTATTCCCAAAATATTTCAAGAGCTGAACTTTATAAAAAACAAAAATAAAGTCAATTGTAAAACAACGCAAAAGCTACACTAATTATTTGTATTTTTTTATCATATTCCATTTTTTTGTTTTTCAATTCAAAACCTATGACCTAAAGACATGAAAAAAAAAAGCAATATGAGATAAAACTAAAACATGTGTGTCCAAAATATTGAAAGAATTATAACATGGACAAAAACAAAATCTCTTAGAGAGGTGAGACTCTTTAGCCTTGCCTTACCCAACCAATATTAGGGCAACTTGAGGTAGACTGCATTGTCTCATCAACTTGAGAGAACTGGTGTGGTGGCGATAGAGATTGGGAAAAAAGGAATGAGTGGGTGACTCCTATTTATAGGGAGAGTTGCCTTTCTCCTATTTTGGTTAGACTATCTTAGATGAATCTTGTTTAAAATCAAAATCTCGATAAATCTCATAGGGACTGATCAAAATAAAATCTCAATATGATTTGAGAAAGATATAGATAAGATATTTAGCTTGAAGAAAAATAATTAAATAATAGAAAATCTCCAAAGAATGAGTTGGCACCAGCTAGGGACCTATGCCTCTTGGGATCCGAATCACGTCCAAATTCACTTCTACATACAAAATAAAGGGCGATTTACACATCACCTACTTAGACATGGGCTGAAAGAACATATGAGGCATATG
Source organism: Saururus chinensis (assembly GCA_035235625.1). NCBI lineage: Eukaryota > Viridiplantae > Streptophyta > Magnoliopsida > Piperales > Saururaceae > Saururus > Saururus chinensis. Next base: position 58,091,597 of record CP141140.1, read on the forward strand.
TATTATAAATTGGCTAATTTCGATGATCAAAATAATGTCTAAACTTTATGTATGTTTTAGTCTTAAGAATATAACTTGAAAATTAGGAATAGACCTATTCTCATCAATCAAGGTTGAAAAGTAAGCCAAGTGTCAAAGGTAAAAAGTTAATTTGCATACACTCACATACACGAATCACTTAGTTTTAACTTAGGAATAGTCATTTATGTGTTTCTAGAAGTTTAAGGAAAAAATAGGGTAAAATGTGAAAAATTATTGTGTATCTATTGATCTCTTCAAAATGAATTAGGTCAATTGATTGATCGGCCTTTGAATTAGTCTGTGTAAAATTTAGTCAAGACTATATCAATTGATTGCTACATGTGATAAACTGATCGCTAGTTGAGTTTTACCTTAATTAGAATATTGACCAATCAATCACGGTTGGCCTTGATCGATCGTTGTCTTCTAGCTTACCTAGTTTAAACATTTTGAGAAAAAGTTCATTTTTAATTCAAGTCTTACTCATCAACCAACTTAATGGAATATACAAGAGATAGGTAAACATGAAATTGAGGAGTGGAAAACCTAGAATTTGAGAGAGAAAAGGGGAGAAGTCCTTTGTTCATTGTTCCCAAGAGATCATTATTGCGTTTCAAAGCTTAGTTTTAATAATGATTGTTTGTGTGGCACAACTAAAAGAGAGTCTTTCACACACAAAAACCTTAGGAGAGAACTAGCCAAGTTCAATAGAATATTGAAAACTAAAGCCTAATGTCAAAAACAAGAAGAGCTTGTTTGCAGAGGATAGAATAAGACAAAGACAAAGCAATAAGGAAAAAAGTTTTTAGACTTAAAGAGAGGAGAAGACTTAAGAAAAGAGAGATCAAAGAAATGAGGAGTTTGTATTAGAGTCTTCACAAGAGGTTGGTGGTTTGCTTGGGTCAATGTAAAAGTCTTACTTACTAGTGTATTGATTTAGCCATTGAGAGGCTATCGTGGTTTTTTACCCTTGTTGGGGTTTTCCACGTAAAAATATAATGTGTTTGCTTGTGTGGTTGCATGATTGTTAGTTCGAATGATGATTAGAATAATCATGAATGCCCTTCGTATTTAGGTTTTAATTGTTTTCGTTTTGAAACAAATTCATATTCAAGAGAGTCTAGAGCTCTTAAATTCTTACTTGTCAAAGTACTAGGGTTAGGAGTACTCTAGTGATATGCTATGGTCAATTAGATAGATATTAAACTCTTATCGGCTATTTTCATATCACTTATATTTTTCTTACATATTACAAATGTAATGACCCAACCCGAGCCGGGTCCACAAAATCACTAATAGAAAAATTTTCTTTCCTTAAGCCAGGAATAATCGTCTGTGTGCGAGAGATACAACATTCGTCTATGTACTACGAAGCTTCAAGCTTTCCCATACATAGACTTAGGTTGTAACGAACACATACACACAACGAAGCTTCATAGTTCGTCGCATGTAAAATAAATTAAAACATATACTTATAATTGATTTGGATCGAGCCAACGTTGTCTTGTCGTTGGTTGCCTACATACATATTGGATATTATTCCAATACGATCGGATCAACATGTAGTTCTGCCTAACGGCTAATACATACAACAAGCGTCACAAAATCATATACATTAAAATATGTATATACTGATATTTATAAAAATTCGTCATATATCGGAGTCAAGTAGAAATTAATAAGCCAATGAAAACCTACATCTCGCTCTACCACAAAGTAGGATCAAAACTACATATACACGTCTCACTCTATCACTGAGCCGAGACCGAAAATACATATTACATGTCTCGCTCTACCTTAGAGTGAGACCACACACAACATAGCATATAAGCCTACATCATGGCATAAATCACACATCATGACATATAAGCATAACAAACATATGGATCATAGCATAGCACACATCATAACTAGCACATGTCGTTCTTTAATTAAAACAGAAGATCAGAAATGCTTACTCCCATCATGTCTCATAAGGTATCGGTATTCAGAGTTACTCGCTCTTTCTGGGCGTCCTCCCCTTTAGATTTGGAGGTAGTAGATGGAGCTTCCTCTAGCCATTATATGTCCCTCATCTTGCACTGAAAGACTACGTACAAATATTCTCCTTACCAGAGACTCTTCTCGTTTTCTGAGCCCGTGAGCGGTGGACAGAACCTTCCCTACCCTATATTGTTTCTCTTGTTGAGGCTTGGTAACTACGGACAAAACCCTGTCTTGCTCCGGGTCTCTTTTTCTTGCTTTGGTATTCGAGGATGATGGGTAGGGACTCTCCTAGTTTTGGGGCATTTCCTCCTCATATGATCGCCAACAGAGAAAACGAAGTTGGTCGGTGCTCAAAAATAACGGGCAGAACCTCTCCTTGTCTTGGGGCGTTTCCTCCTTATACGGACTCTAACTCGTAGAAAGGACCCCTCCATTATGTAGAGCATACTTGATTTAGTAGGAAACGGGTCTTGAACGGCCTTAATCGGACTCAAAACGGTAAAAAACGGGGTAGAAGAACTAACCAAAGACAGAACGGAAATGGGGATTCTATAGGCCCTCGGCGCACCGAAATCGCGCGCGGTGCGGGTTGCACCAGTGTAACTGTGGTGCCCACGGTTCCATGGGCACACGAGCCCCACGCCGGCCCGCGCTGTGGTGCGCCAGCCGCGTGCCATTTTTCTTTTTCTTTTCTTTTATTTTTTTTATAAAAATCCAAATCTTCAAACGCGCGTATCACCCTACCCTGTATTCGGATTCGTGCGTTCTTGGTATTGTTAGACTTGTATCGATGAGCCCTTCAATACTAACCCACTTAAAGTAATAAATCATGCTCTTCTTAAGTGGGTCCCGCCTATTTTATATGATTCTCGATGGTCGTAACTTCCGGTCCCGACCTCTGTTTCGCCCGTTCTTTGATTCTTTACGATCGTTTCTTTGAGCTCTACTCAAATACGGAGATTTTAAAGGTTGAAACCATCTATAATTTATTAAAAAAAATACTAATTGCCTCTAACCCCCTTGGTTAGACGTAATCGAAAAAATGGGGTATTACAACAAATCACCTTCTTTTAGGTAAATTTTGGGCCAAATTGCACTTCCCTTCTTAGAAAATGCCACAAGTCCATTCCACATTAACAGGTTAATAAAAATGTGTTCCCAACTCCTTTGTCCATTCCTTCCTCTCAAGCATCCATTCCACCACCTAAAGATGACGATCTACAACTTGAAGAAGCTGATCCGGCACCTAAGGAAGCTTATTTGCCAACTAAGGAAGCCAATCTGCTACCTATTGAAGCAAATCCATCACCTCATGGGTCCTACATCTCTCACTCCTCCACCAACTCCATCACCTTTGGTACAGATCCACCAACTTATTATTCACTTGAGGAAGCTAGTGTACCATCTCCTACAATGGACCTCCCCTCCCTCTTCTCCTCCAGGATAGCATCAAGATGTCTTCCAAATCAAGTTTTCTTATTTTGTTTTCTTTATTTTCTCCCCTCCCCACACTCACTGAATATTGCTAAAATCTGGTTGCAAAATCAATTATCCAATTTTGTTGAATCAATTCTACAATATTATTTTATGTCTATGTTATGCATCTTTATTTGAATTAATATTTTATAACCATATTATGCATATTAGTATATTGTTGTTGGTTTTAATTGCATTCATGTTTAATATGTATATTGCAGAATCTCTTATGCAATATTATTTTATGCCTATGTTATGCATATTATTATATGTTTGAATGGATGTATGTTTAGTGTAACTTCTACTATATTTTTCATGACTATTTTACTCATCTTTCTGCCTATGTCCCATATTAATTGCTCCATTTGGTTTTTCAAAATTAACTAATTTATTAAAATGAACTAAAATTAGTTCATTTTAAAAAACCAAATGGAGCTATTAATACGGGACAGAGGGAGTACTATATGATTATTGGATTGTTATTGGTGTTATTCACATTCATGTATAATATGTATTTTGTATAAGTGTTTCATCAATATTGCTGAATTACTTTTGCAATATTATTACTGAATCAATTTAGCAATATTATTGAATCACTTCTGTATTTTTGCTGAATTGATTCTACAATTTTGTTATACCTTTATATAGCATATCCCCACACTATTGTTATTGTTCTTTTTTATATCATTGTCGATATATTGCATTATTGTTGATGACCCTTGATCTGTATATATGCATTAATGCATAGCTACTAGGCACAACACCTTTTCTATGTTGTTGGATGTTGTTACCATGATCTACCAAGCTTCATTATTTGAAGTCATATTGGGCTATTGGTCTGAGTTGGCACCTTGAGTCACAATAAAAGGCCACACAGTGAACTTCACTATGCAAGATGTGGCCTTCATAACTAGTTTGAAGATGGGAGAAGGGTTGGTCTTCAACCAAGATAGGATAGCTGGACCAATTAAAAAGAAGATTGACAATGACTCACTTGAACACCTAAACATTCCTACTTGAATTTATGCCACATGTGTGACTACCATGTTTCAACTATCTTTGATTGTCACTTTTCTACATTTACACGTGTCTTGTAATTTTAAACTTAGAGGGAGAATGATAGATTGATACATGGATATTGCTAAAGTGATTCAATAGTTTAATATTATTGTAGAATCATTTATGAAGGGTTTTACTAATATAATTGTGATTATTATTCATGATAGTTATTAATATATAATATTTATTGATACAAGGATAAAAATTTGGATTGATTCAGCTAGAATATTGTTGAATGGATTTTACAATAATGCAAAATCAGTACAACAATAATGTTTAATCAATTTTGCAATATTACTAAATCAAGTCTACAATAATGCAAAATAATTATAACAATAATGCTAAATTAATTTTCACATTGGGCAATTGGAAGTTCACCACATCCTCAACTCCCCTTTGTCCATAACCAAGTCTTTCTCACACTTAGTCTTAAAAATATGACCAATTTATCTTCCTATTACCCTTCATTAGTTTTATTTTTCCTCCAACATACGTCCTTCCATCACCATTGATTACACCATCATAATGTAGTCTATTAATATCTTGTCAGTTATTACTTACTAATAGTAAAATAGTTGAATCAGTACAACAATAGGGTTGAATCAATCCAGTAATATTGTTAAATTCATACAAAAATATGGATGAATCAATACAATAATATAGTTGAATAAATATAGCAATATAGTTGTATCAATACAACAATATGGATAAATCAACATTGTTGATTAAATTGATAAGTATAAAATATATCTATTTTATATTAGGTCAATTTAGGGTTAATTATGATTTAGTCATTAAGATAGTTATTAATATTTTGGTTCAATTATTAATTAATTTTGGTACCATTAGTAGTTTAGGTATGTATTTGAATCAAGTTGGGATTTCATTTATGTTCTACATGCCTAAAATGTAATTTTTTATGTTTTGTAGGTAAAATACGCTTATCGAGGTCCTTCGACAATATAAAAAATATTTAGAAATACTCTTGATATACTTTAATATGATTTGGATAACTTTTTGAAGTTACAAAGAAGTTGAAAATTAATATGGACGTGAAGAAAGTGCTTAATGGATAGTGTAAAAAACTGGACAGGAATATGGACTGTCTAATGGATAGGCCTAGTTTCTTAAATAGAAACTAAACAAGAAACTGAACAGAATTATCCAAATTGCAGAAATAGTATAACCTTTTGATTGAGCATGCAGGGCATTCGAACGGGATAATGTGCAATTTTCTATTTTAGGCCAGTTTTGAGTTCTTTTCATATTAGACTTTTTCTTATAACTCGTATGCCTATATAAAGCTATGTGGGGCTAGAAATTGATGAATTATAGTAGATTTTCTGAAGAGAAAAAGAGAGAAGAAGATGAAGGAGCATTCAAAACATTCAATGAAGATTCAAGAGTCTTCTTTTACCATGTAAGGCCAAATTTTTTTACTTAAGAGTTGATAAAAATATAAATAAGTTTCAATTTTTTTAATTTAAATCTTAATTGTGATTAATGACAATTGTATGATAAAAATTTACTTTTAATAGAAGAGCTTTTCAAGTTTATTAAATTCTATGTTGATTTATTATCTTGTAGATGATAGATTGATGTGATTTTAAAAGTTACATCGATTCTAAGTTTTGTGATTTAGATGAGATGATCATGCAATAGTTTTAATGCTTATATGATTAATGAATTGGATGAGTTATACTAAGATTAGATGAGTTATGCTTATAGTTTAGTTTATAACAGATGATTCATGCTATTGTCGAAAATAGTTCATGTCATGGATTTAATTTATTATTCTTTTAAAGTAATTCTATCTTGTAGCTTAGAATACTTGCTCATAATCACACTAGATTTAAATTGAAGGTTAAGGAATTGTTAAGGTTCTATAGTGGATTCGATTTCCTAAAAAATTGTCATCATATTGATCTCTTCCTTTTAATTTAGTTGATTATTTTCTTTGTTTAATTTAAGTTTTTCTTTTAAGTTTTTATTATCAATGAATTTTTCTTTTTGATTTAGTAATTAATCCATCTGTCCCTGAGGTTTGATAACCATTAAATACTTATTCTAGTATAATTACCTTCTACACTTGCAAGAAGTTTAATTATAAATGATCATAAATACAGTAATATTTTTGTTGCAAAATGATCAATTCAACACTATTGCTAATTATTTATACAATATTGATGAATTGATTCAGCAATATTACCATATTGCAGGTGAAGAGGATGGAGAAGCCACAATGTTGGGAGGAAGTAGTGGAGTGGATGACCCACCTCTCCAAGGCAAGGCCGCCCTCAATGGATGGTGGTGGAGGAAGTGCAAAGGGACTATCGGATTGGATCATACATGGAGGAAAGGGATGAGGTGGGGTAGAAGTGGAAGAGAGTGAGGATCGAGAGGAAGAGGGAGAGGATGGAGCAGAAGGCAAGCTTGAGAAGTAGGGAGGAGTTCCACCAATGGAGACAATAGAGCCTTACGTTCGTCTTGAACTTTTCGGGGGTGAAGGGGATGTGGTCTAAATGGGCAAGGGGATTTAACTACTCTATTAATGGAGATCAACCCAAAAACCACTCTATAAGTCTTGTTCTACTAATGCCTTTAATGGATGAAAGGCAATATCTTTAGGACTTCTACGGACAATGAACTCTCCACTCTCTTGTGTTCATGAAGGCAATTTTAGTGGAGAAGAAGAACAAATTATTGAATACATGAGAGCTCATTCGGAAAATGTGGGAAAAACTCAGTTTTTAGTTTTTGGGTATTGTGGATGGGAAAAGAAGGGAAAGAGAAAGAAGGGAGGAAGATACACAACAGAATGGCATTTTGGTCCACTCACTGGTAATCTGTAATATTTGGATAAAATCCAGCTTATATAAAAATTGGTATATGTCTGACCGCGTAATGTGTAAATCACCCCAAATTAAATCAAGAAAAAAACAAAGGCGCCACACAAAATTTCCTAAATACGTGCAAGATGCTTTTTAATCATTTGATTCATACACCGATCCAAGAAAAAAGTCATTTGATACATTTGAATATATTTAAGTACTTTTACAAAAAAAAAACAAAACGTGATTGGGTAGTAAAAGACTGAAAAACGCTATATATTATACTTGTAGATCCAAATTCATAATGTCAACCATCTGGAAAGAAGTTTATCTTAATTCCATGTTACGCTCAATACTAAATGTGAATGACTCATGCAACAATGGACTGTAGACAAAATAATAACTCAGCTCTATGTTGATTTCTCATATTTGCATCAAGGTGCAGTTCACTCCACAAATTATGGAATTATGTCATGGTTTGGTTTGGTTCAGGATAGTTGTTATTGACTTCAGTTGGTTTTTAGCTAACAGGTATCAATCTCAACTGTAAGGGTCTATTTTGAGCAGGACATATGCAGCGTTGGAACAAATAGCTGAAATTCGATGGGGATACATAAAGAAGCAGGACCCCTGATAGTCATATCAAACTTAGCAATGGAAAATAGGGAAAAGGTACTCTAGATCTGCCGGAATAAGGAGGTCCTCAATCTTGAACAAATAAGCAAGTCAATATTTACTGATACTTTATTTGAGTCTAAATCAAATGACGGACAAGTTGGAACCCAACTCCGCTGACGAAGTTCACGTGCACTAGCTGCTAATCTGCCCTACGCCATCGATCTTGACGGCTTCACCAGCGACCTCGCTGGAAGCTTCACAGGGCAAGTTGAAGATATATGTCAGCTCAATATTTGGGAAAGCCAGGTCCAAAGACAACTACTCTTACCCCTTTCGTAAAAAGCCCTGTACTCAGATTAATTTTAGGAGTCCATTTAAATTTGTTGGAGAATGCTTCATTCATATAACCAGGGGAATGCCTACAGATTTATTACCTTTAGTCTTATGCTGTGAATTTACTAGTTTCTTCACACATAGACAGAATCCGATGCAAAATTGGTCATCTTAACGACAAGCCATTAGAGGAATGACCATTCCTATAAGTGTTTGACTACAAAATAATGTCTCTGTGCTGAGTTTTCCTTGTCCTCAACTTGTTAAGCAAAAAAGACCATCCTTTGGAATGAGGGGCATAGTGAGATCCAACAGGAATATAGAACTTCCCTGCCATTGCTTCTTCCAACAAGAAGTTACACATTTATTCAAGTTGAAGAGAATTGGATGGAAGTGAACTTTACTCCTGCTGTAACTACCTCATCCAAAGAGAAGCACAAACAAAACAGCAGATGTACATATCATTCAACATAGATAAAATCCTTTGTTGCTTATGGCAGTCCTTTACATGATAATTAGTGACAACTGCGTTATGATTTAGCTAATCATTTTCTGAGTGTATGCCATTCAATCAATAACATGGAAATTAATATCATATTTTCAAGTCATTTTCTTAAAAGCTTGGAACAGGGCATTAGTGTCATATTTCAAAACCTCAAAGAATATAATGCATAACACTTGACACTGCGACATATTTTATGGGCTGCCTACCTCCTACTTAAATGGAATGCCCCTTACCTCCTACTTAAAGGGCTTTTAAATTTAGAATGTATTTATATGTACCCCACTAATCTTTTTAATATTCTATTTTATTTATAAATTTATAAGGGGGTTTATAGGGTTATTGAGGTATTGAAGGAATTATTGGGGTACATATAGACTTATTCTTAAATTTAACCCTACTTAGTGATAAAGACTATAAATTAAAGGCCCTCTAAGGGGTCTTACTTTACCACCCAAGAGTCACCCTTGAAACACACTCTTGCCATCCATGTACAATCAAAATAGTCATGTGCCCTACGGAGTTGTAGCATTTCTGAAAAAATATATTATTCTATCCAAATGCTCACGTAGACTTAATAATTTCTCCATTTCTGCTTCGATCCAAATGCCTCTAGATTGCAAGTAGAGTTGTTTCAATTCAATTTCAAAATAAATTTAACCTAATCACAATTTGTGGAAAAAGACTCGTGAAAATATGTTAATATCATAGTCCATTACAAGATGGCCAATTTCTTCCTTTTCTTTCTTTAGTTTTTTTGTCAACAAACACAAATTCCTCTTGTTACTTCATCTCAATGCGCGCAAAAGGTACACATCAACTTCTAATATATATGTAGATCACTGACCTGTGTGAACCAATGACTATGAGTGGCACACTTCCTTATCGCCATTAGCTTATATCTTCCCCACCAACCTCCATAACCCTCTGGCCACTTGACCCATTTTCTTGTGCCGGATGTGCCGTTACACTGGCCGGTTCCATTGCCGTCGCCGCCTCCGCCACCGTAGTCGGTTCCAGCAAAGAGTGCCGGCATGTCGGGCACGACGAATGTGACATGAGCCATGTGTCAATGCACCTCACGTGAAACTCGTGCTTACACTTAGGTAGGACCCGCACCTTCTCCCCGTCCAACAACTCCGCCAGGCAGATGGGGCACTCGGTGGCCCCGGAGGCTCTTTCCTCCGACCGGTAGACTGCAACCGGAATCTGGCGTAGTACCCGCTTCTTGAGCCCCGTCGAGGCAAGGCGAGCGGCCGCCTCGTCCGGCGTCTCCACCATCAGGCGGCCACACCTAAGCGCGCACCGGATGATGGAATTCAGGCCCAAAACACAAATAAGTGCGCATAGTAGGGCTGCAAGGATGATCACCATGTTTGTGTCGAAGTTGGTCTCATTGCTGTAGGACCCACGGGCATTGGTGCCATTCACTGACGGTGGGCCTACGCCGAGGAGCAGCCTGTGGTGATGATGCTTGTGGTGGAGGAGGAACGCCATGACCGTGTAGCTCAGAGGCACCCCATCATGCTCAGCATGTACCAGACAACTGAAGACAATTGAATCAAATTTTGCAGATTTTGTCTTTCAGAAGTGACAGTACTGAGGAGGATGAAAGGGAGAAGGATGGCTTCTGGGTGCTCTTCTGAGTTGGTTCCTTCTAATCTTGAGACTCAAGAGGAAGATGTGTCTTGCCGGCTCAAGGGTTTTGGGTGATTCCAGCTAGATAGAGACCCTGAATGAGCATCTTCCAGCCCTTGAGGATAAGGAATGGAAAGAAGGGCTGAGATGAACATATAAAGTACTGTTTCTTATATTCTGACCGTCGGCAGATCTCATTAATTCCTTGCACCCAAAAAACCTTTATTGCTACAGAAACAAGAGAGAAGTACCTGTCTTCACGTTGCACCCTTGATCTACACACTGAACTCTACTGGGATGCTGCCACCATGTTCATCTCCATGTGATCCACAGACCTCTTTCTTGTGATCATCATCTGAGATAAAAGGGAGTGGCCCCTGAGCACAAGAATTGGGAAGTGGTTGGAAATTTAAACATACATGATATGAGGAAGAAAAATCTGCAAATACGTTTTGCATTAGGTGTTCTGTCACTTTCTCCAAAGTTATTGTGGGCGGCGAGGCAATGAGATTTTGCTTTAATTAGAACTACAAAAGAGAAAGTAAAAGGGAGCAAAAGAATGTGATTAGCGTACCTGATCCCCACCTAATCATCATTAGTTTTAAAGTATAAATGACTCTCTGTGTCCTCCTCCGACGTAGGCAGCCAAAACCAAGAAAAATTACTGAATCTCGTACCTATGTTGGCTGTGCAGAGGTTCGTCTTTTGTGCTGAAGAATCTTGGAGCGCCAAGGGAGCAGTTAGTCATATGTTTGAAGTGGAGTGGATTTTGGGAAGCTTGAGGAAGGCTCACCTCATTGAGTGTGTGAGTTCCAAATTGTGACCACTTGCTTTTCTTTTCTACAGCTTTTATTTCTTGCATGGCCCACTCACGTGACTGCAAGAATAAGTGGCTGTAATGAGCTATAACTTTTTTTTTTTGGTATTACATGAGCTCTATTCTTGTGCTAACATATATGTCATTTTCGATGAATATGTGTCTAATTTGGAGGGTCCAAAGCTACGTGTAAAAATGTACAGGAAGTCATGTGTCCAAGTTTTATCCCAAGTATGTGTTACGTTGGGATATATGTTGGCTGATTCCCCCAATGACTTGTTTTGTAGATGGTTCATGTGAGATAAAGCATAAACTTTAATTAGAAAAGTATAAGATATCTTAAGGAAGCAATTGCAAGTATTGTAACATTCGTGGAAGAAATTAGAATCACAACAAGAACCGGTTGAGATAACAAGGGGATGATATACATAGTTGTTGCAAGACTTTAAAACAAATATTGCACTTGACTTCTCTAGAGATCCCTTACTAAGATACAACATACCTCTCAAACCGGCCACATACTTATAAGAGATTTTTTGTTGTCCACAATTTGTGTAAGAATAAAAGTTGAACAATGAAGACAAAGGAGAAGGTAAATATTCTATAGGTTCTTAAAGAGTTCAAGATAATAGGTATTTATATATTTCTCTACATATTAGGTCATGTACACCCCCGGGGTCATCATACCCTTTGCATATATTCATGATCATTACCTCTTTAACTGTGAACAATTAGCTATGTCTGAATGAATCGGTCATCCTATGATTCGCTGATCCATTGCATGGCCAACATGAGATTTCCCATCTATTAGGCATCTATTCTACTATGTTTCTGAATTAAGGAATATGCAACGGATCATGTAGAAGACATAATAAAAATTACACAAAAGTGGACACAAGGAATTAAGGAAGAAAACCCAATTCAAGTGAAAAACCATGCGATCACATGGATCAAACTAATGCCCTAAATACTCAAAGAAACACAATGTTACCTTACACATAATATGTGAGTGTCTTAAATGGCCAGAATCAACTGCACTTGATGTAAACTCCTAATTCCTCTCATAGGTGATTTAGCAAGCAGCATCCATAAGCATCTTCAACATCCCATTGAATTCATCACTAGCAATACAAACCACTCAAATCAACAATCAAAAACTCTTAATAGATTACATTTTGATAGATATTGATATACGATCGATCTCCAATTAAAAATTCTCTTGTCCTAATTTTTCATACTTAAATATATAAATGAATTCTAAATTAAGTGTGTGGTCATTTACCTATAAAAACATGATGTTTCCATGATTACTTGATGGGTCTTCAACAAAATCTTCTACCACACAACAATGAGTCAAACTCAATGCCTCCATATATACATCAAAGTTGATTTAATTTTGTTAAACAAAATTAGTCAACACAAATTTAGACTTTACATTGTCCAAGTGTGAAAAGAACACACACTTCTGGACGAAAGGACAGATTTTGAATGGGTATGACCCAAACTCAACTCATTTGGATTAACCCAAACCAAACCAATTGACCCAAATCAAATTAAAAAACATCAAATTACTCAATGGTTCTTATCTAATTATAATTTTATCATATTGTGGGTCACATGTTAGTAGGGTGTTAATGAGCTGAGCCAGCTCGTTAAGTAAAGGTGCCTTGACTTGACTCGACTTGAATATGGCTTGACTCGAAGTAGCTCGACTCAAACTTGAATCGAACTCAAATACTTTTTAGTTGAGTTCGAGCATACCCTGGCTTGACTCGGCTCAGCTCGAGTAGAACTCAAACTCGGCTCGAACTAGACTCGTACTCAACTTGACCTCCAATGAAATTCGTAAATATAGTTTATAATATACATAAATACACATTGATGCTTATAGGGAAAATTATTAAAATAATAATTTTAAAAAATATTTACCAAAATATACCACTTTGGGAAATATTTCCCAAAGTGGTGTTCGTTTTTGCCACACTGGCGCCAGCCAAGCAGCTGGCACCAGCGTGGCTTTTTTTTATATTTTTTAAGTTGATTTCGTCATTTAGAATGACGAAATTGGCTTGAAAACGATTTCGTCGTTCTAAACGACGAAACCTTATATTACTTGACCCGGTTTCGTCTTTCAGAACGACGAAATCAACTTAAGCTGATTTCGTCGTTCTGAACGACGAAACTACCACACTTATGTTATTTTGGGCTCGGTCGTGGGAAGGACACTGATTTCGTCGTTCATTGAGCTTATATTTCCCAATCCGCTCCGCCTCCAGTCGCCACGCTGAAATCCACTTGGCTCCGCCTCCGTCGAGCGATCCACCGCCCGCCTTTGCCGACATCCGGCCCATAGCCGACGTCCAGCCCCGCCGTCGCCACCGTCCAGCCGCTGCCGCTGCCGCCACCGCCCACGTCCAGTCTGTCCGTTGCCCAGGTCCAGCTCGCTCCAGGTGCGATTTATTTCTTCTTTTTCAATCGTTATAAATAATTTTTTATATATTAAATTGAAGTAATTTATCTTTTCTATGCTATATTGAATAAATTTAAAGTTTTAATTGTACCATTATTGTGCCCTAGTTTTAAAGGTATTGTTCTGAGTCGTTTTGTATATTTTTTGTTTAAGATTATTGAATTGAGATGGATTTTTAATTAATGAGTTTTTATTTTTTAAGATGCCAAGTCTCTCAAATTTTGGAAAATGAGGAGGATTTGAGTTTTTGAACATGCTTTTTTTATAGCTTATATGATTTGTGACATTGTATGCGTTATTGCATCAATTGTCTAATTTTATTAATTAGAAAATTTACTCATTAATATAAAGTATTAATGATATGCTTATATACTTAGTAAAGTTATTAGTTTCTATGCGTATATATTTTTAAAATATATTTGTTAGAGTAGATATTAGTATTAGTTTGCTTAATCTAATATTAATTTTATTTATTATTTATGAATTAATTGAATAGAAATGGCAGAAGAAATGGTTAGTTTTTTCATTAACTACGACGGACGCATAGAAGGATTATTAATGAAGAAATCGTCTACATTTGATGAATTTGAGATGCACGTAGCAAGTAAGGTTGGGTTGGATCGAAGAAGATGGAAAATTACTATCAAATGTAATCTTCCGTCCTATGGATCGAGAATGATACTAATGAACATAAATGATGATTCATCAATGGCGTTTATGTTTCACCACTCGCGTCATATAATTTCTTTCGAGTTATTTCTCGAAAAAGAGGCCCGAGTGACTAGTGAAAGGCGAAGTAGTTCACATAGGAGCTCTCACAGAAGCTCACAAAGGAGCTCGGATAGAAATGTGAACAATGAAAGTCATATGCAAGTGCCGGTGGACGACGAAGAAGAGGGAAATTTATCTATGACAATAGCTTCAAATGAACGTCATAGGTCGTCTGCCCCTATTTACAATGGAAATGGACCTACTTGGAGGTAAGGGTTGACTTAGTTGTGAATACATTTTCAATCTTATTATCCTTTAATGAAAATACGTTTAGCTAAATTTTGAGATTTTGTGTGTAATATGGAAGGTCTACGACGCATGCACACGAGCCATTTAGCGTTCAAATGTCTCAAGGCGGTGCATGGTATGAAACTCAAAGTTCGATGGGCCTTCATTACCCCTACACGTATGTTGGTCATACCGATGCTAGACCATCTAATCAGAGGTGAAATATATATTTATAAATGAATTCAACTTTTTTAGGCTTACGAAATTTAATACATATGCGATGTTTATATGTAGGGGGGATATGTCTACGGTGAAGATATTGATGAAAATGAGGATAATGAAGGTGAAGATGATATTGACGAAGTAAGTGGAGAAGATTTTGATATGAATGTAGAAGGGGTTAGAGGTGAAGAAAGTGCTCAACAGATGGTTGACAGCGAGGGGGATGATGCGGTAGACAATGTCATTGCTGGGAATGATATGAATGTAGATGATGAAGAGCCGCCGTACTGTGAAGTGGAGCCACTTTATGCACACATCACAGATGAGGAGATAGATGCGGCAGTGAATTCTACAATGGATTTGGACCAACAAAATGAAGATGTGTTATATGTTGGCCGCATCTTTGAGAATAAAGAAGCATTCGTTACAGCCTTGTAGGAGTTTTCCATTCAAAATCATGTCGAATACAAGGTTGTACAAACCAATCCGGCGGAGTATACAGTGAAGTGCATTAATAGCACTTGCCCTTGGAGAGTGCATGGCTCAATCAAAAGGGGTGGTGGGTTCTTTAAATTGAAGACGTACAAAGGTGACCACACATGTCGGAATGCCCAGCTTAGCATAGATCATAGGCAGTGCAGTGCCTCCTTTATTTCGAATGTCATAATGCCCGCTATCTAAGCCGAATTAACTCTCACACCAGGGGATATTATTCAAAGAATGAAGGATAAGTATCATGTTGGCATATCTTATAAGAAAGCATGGGCAGCAAGGAATATGGTGATTAAGGCCATTTATGGAGATTGGGTAGAATCGTATAAATTGTTGCCAATGTACCTAAGGGCAGTGCAAGAAGCCAATCCTGACACCTACTACCGCTTAGAGGATGATGTAGTACCTCGTGCAGATGGTGGCACTTGTAGGAGATTTAGATGGTTGTTTTGGGTGTTTGGGCCGTCTATAGCTGGGTTTCGACATTGCATCCTTGTGATTGGTGTTGATGCCACTCACTTGTATGGCAGATATCCTGGTGCTCTTATGGCTGCAACGGCTACAGATGGAAATAATGGGTCATTTCCTCTTGCATTCGGGCTTGTCGGGAAGGAAGACGGAGATAATTGGAAATGGTTTCTAATGGAATTGAGGGATCATGTACTGATGGGCATGATAAACATCGTCATTATTTCAGATCGACATAAGGGGCTTCAGAAGGCAGTGCCTGAGGTTCTTTCAGAGCTAGATTACCACCATCGTTATTGCATCCGTCACATAAAAGCAAATTTTAAGAAGGAGTTCAAAAATGATACACTGATGAACTTGATTGGGGCAGCAGCTTGTGCACTCACAGTAGAAAAATTTGATGCTAAAATGGACTTGATTGGTCAAGAGAGTCCTAGGGCAAAACATCTCCTCTTAGGAGGAGAATTGCATCCTGCACAGTGGTCCCTTGCACACGGTGGTTTTATAACATTTGGCATGACGACTACAAATATGGCTGAAAGTTTAAATAACGTCTTGAAGGGGGCATGAGGGTTACCCATGCAGGCTTTAGTGTCAGCTATATTTTATCGGCTCATAAAATTTTTTGTTAAACAATCTTCTGCCGCCTCTGCCATAGTCACTAAAGGACCCTCATCTTTAAACCGGTTTTGGTTTTCTTTAATTATTGGTTATCGTGAGATTTACGTGTTTTCTGATCTTATTCGGTGATTTCGTAAATAAATAGAGTTTGTAATGGTTTTAACCAAAATCAACTTTAACATTAGTAGTTTTAAGTGATTTTAAACCAAATGTGAATTTTTAGAATTTTTTGGAATTTTTACTATTTTCCCAAAAAATTAGGGCTTTGGCAGGACCCCTGTGGGCCCCACTGTCAAAAATTTTATTTTTATGTTAAATGAACCTAGATATATACTTAAGGTCATACAAAAATTTGCAGAATTTTATTAGGCTTAATCAGTGTTTAAATTTGCAAAATACCCACTTTTAGCCTACTTTTCATATTTACACCCCAAAATATACCTATGCATACCCCAACCCTTACTATAAAAGGGCAGACCTGAGCCATTTCCATTTTTGGGAATAGGCTAAGGAAGGAGGGCTGGCCTAATCCCCACTTAGGCCCGAATTAGAAGCCGATTAAGGTAAGCTTACTCTAATTAAGCACTAATCCTTGGCTTTCTTCTTTATTTCTTCCAAATCTACCATTTCCCCCCTTGATTTAATTCATTTTTGACCATCAAAAGCTACTGATTTGTGTTTTACTACAAACCCTAATATTCAAAATTCGATTTTTACTACCAATAAGCCCTAGATCTAAGATTTAATTAGGGATTTCTTGGGTAAATCGATTTCTATTAAAGTTTAATTCAAACTCATTGTGTTTTCAAGGATTTCAAGAAGGGTGACTATTCAATCCGAGCTTAATCAAGTGCTGAGGTAATGGGTCTTCAAAATCTCTGTTTATCCATGAAAAAACTCTTCATTTTTGGCTTATTTCGAAATGGTTTGCTTGATTTGGTGTGTTAATGGTAAGATTAGAAAATGGAATTATTTAATCCCGATTTCTTAGGGTTTTGCATTATTATGGTTTGGTTTGATATTCTAGAAGTCAAGGAGGACTTTTGATGATGATTAGGGTGTTAGATGTGGATTTGAAGTGTTATCTATGGTGTTTCGGTTTGATTTTGCGAAAGGAAGAAGATGACTGTTCTGCCGTGTTGGCGATCGATCGGCCATGCAAGGCGATCGATCGGTTGAACTGTAAATTTCAAATTTTTGCATGTAACCGATCGAACGGCCTGAAGGGCGATCGATTGGCTACACAGGAAATTGTATGTTGTGCATATGATGTCTATTTTGATGATTCCACTTTAGCTTGCCAAATTTATATGAATGTGGAGTGTTTTAAGCTATGTTAGGCTACTGGAAATGCATGCTATTAAGTTTATGGAGTTGAGATATATGCTTAGAGATGGTGGAATGACTTATGTTTTGTGGCATGATGTTGGAATCGTTATTTTAAAATTATGAATAGTTGTTTCCCTTTGGTTAACCATATTTTCAGTAGGACTATAATCATTGTTGGACTGGTTTGTCATGATAGATTGTGGTTAATGGTGTGTGAATGTTGGTGAATGGCATGACTCAATGATGAAATGAGTGATGTTATATGTGTTTAGCCTTTGTGGTTGAGTTGTGAATCTAGCTATGATTTCAACGATTCTTCTCCTATGATGGAAATTCACATGTGTAGTGTGGTAGTGAGTTTAATGTCAAGCATGATGGCATGTATTATGTGAAATATTTCTACTAGATACACATACACATGTGGGGTTAAATGATGATGTTGAAGGTTGATATTGTGATTATGAATGATGCATTAGGGGCTGATGAGAGCACTTATCATGGATTAGGATTCATGTATGCTTTGCCCACGTATGTACCATGCTGCATGCATCATGAAAATAGATTTCCAATTGAGGCTTCATCGTGATTAATCGAATTTGACCGATTGGATGCAATGTGATGGAATTGTGTGCCGGATTGATTGGTCGTGGATTAATCACAAATTGATTGGTCCGAAGGGACATATTTTGATTTGAAGTTCCTGTGTGGAACGATTTGAAGTTCCTGTGTGGAACGAGTGCACTCCCCGGGTTGAGTCTTGTTAAATGGAATGATGTGGGGACGAGTTGTGTACTTGTCTTGCGAATTGTGAGAATGTTATTATGAGTGTCATCTGGACCCTGAGAATCCAGTGTGGTATGCCGTGTGCACCCCGCTACCACGTGTTCTAGGGTTCTCTGTGTGAGAACTCGGGCTCTTCCCTCCGCAGGAGATGTCCCTGGGTGAACACCCCTGCTCTAGATTCTCTGTGTGAGAATGGGACATCCTTGGCTAGGATTGTCCAGGGCGAGCAATATTAGGGATTGACAACCCCGATCTTTTTTGAATTCTTGTGTGGAATTTTGGACCATGACACGCCTTCGTGGGCTTGTCTATGCTCCTGTCTGTGTGACATTATTGTGTGGTTACTCCTTGATGGAGTTTGATTTGATACTATGCATGTGGAATATGTATGCTAGAGACACATCCATGCATGTTGATTTTGATGTTATGCATGTGGGATATGTATGTTAGAGATACAGCCATGCAGGTTGTGATGACATTATGCATGTGAGAATATGTATGTTAGAGATACATCCATGCGGAATTGGTTATGATGTGAATGCATGTGGGAATATGTATGCTAGAGATACATCCATGCAGGTTGAATTGTGCATTATGATGCAGTGTTAGGTGATATGAATGTGTGATCAGAAAGTGATGCACCATGTAAATCTTTGATCTGAACGATCTCATTACTAAGCTATCGTATTTTCTACGTTGACAGTGATATTAAAACCATTGTTGAGTGTTAAAACTCACCCCTCTTTTGTGTTTTGATTTGGGGCTGCGTGGTGCGACACGCAGACGGACAGGATTGCCTCTTTGAGGAAAGGTCAGAGGTAGCTTGGGTGTGATGATGGAGATCGTTGTGTGACTTACCTTCGTTTGTTTCATGCTTTATGTTAGAACCTTTGTGTAGGGTTCTTGTTTTGGATTTATGTCATATTTTACAGTTGTGATGATTATGACTTATTTTGAGCCGGTGAGGGCTTTACTTAACTAAGCTTGTGGGTTTGAGATTGTTGTTTACTTTGTGATAAGCAACACCTTTTCTTCCCTTTTATTTACTCTTGCTCAAAGGATTGTGCGCACTCCGTATTTCTGTTGATCGCCCGTGGTTAGGGTTAAGTCTTCCGCTAGATTGTTTTCTCAATTTTCAATTCGTCGCCCCCGCGCATTTGACCGGCCCCTTGACCGGGTTCGGCTCGGGTCGGGCATCGCCGGGGCGTGATAGTCACCCCATATACTCCTAGAGTGGAAGCCATATTGAGAGAGCAAATAAGAAAAATTGGGGAGTATATAGTTAATAGAATCAACAGGAGTCAGTACGAAGTGACATCAATTCGTGCCTGCAAGGTTATGGTAAATGCTGCGATGCATACTTGTACATGCAACATCCCTCAGGTTTATGGTTATCCTTGCTCGCACCTTATCGCCGTGTGGGCAAAGCGGCGGGAGCCAATCAATGCATCACTGTTTTACACATCTTCTACTTATAGAAATGTGTACGCAGAATTTTATTCTCCTCGTGGTCGGGAGTATTGGGAGAGGGATATACCATTTGTATTATACCCACCGATAGCAACAAGGCAACCCGGTCGCCCACGGTCTGTTCGCATTAGGAATACCATGGACCGCAGAACAATGGAAAGAGATGGTAGAGGAGGATATAAATGCGGGAGGTGTAAACAAAGTGGGCATAATAGTAAATCATGTAGAAACCCTCCTGTTGATTGGTAAACATATAATCAACCTCTATATTTATTATATTTTTTTAGTTATGTACGCATGTATTCCTTACGATTAATGATATGATCTTCATCTTCCACAGATCATATGGATCATGCAGAGCCTTGTTACGGACTAGGCCCGAGTGATGCTTCTTTACTCGTAGAGCAGGAGTCACATAGGTCTGCTGCTATTTGGAGAGGAGAGGTATGATAACTTTTTTTAAAAATTTGTTTCATTGTTTTTTGGTTGATATAATACGACATGTTATAATTTTAAAATTTATTATAGGACCCCGGGTGCCTTGAGTGTACCGAACATTTTAAATACCTCTGCCATTGGCCTATAGATGAGCGTATATTACCTTATATCGAGCGAGCGGGATTCAGCCATTTCATTCATCTACAATATGTTCGTCTCAATCGGCCTCTATTGACAGCTCTTGTTGAGAGATGGAGGAGGGAGACACAGACGTTTCATTTGTCATATGGAGAGATGTCCATCACGCTCATGGATGTGGCAGTTCTATTAGGACTCCGTATTGATGGACGTCCGGTGACAGGCACGACAGGAGGAGCTCATATGGATATATTAGTTAGACTTCTTGGTAGAGCTCCTCCTCCTACAGTGATGCGTGGTAGCCGAGTGAGCCTACGATGGCTTTTACAGGAGTTTCGTGAGCTCCCAACCGATGCTACAGAGATAGTTATCGAGCAGCATGCACGAGCCTATATATTGCATTTACTTGGAGCCACCATATTTGTGGATACCACGAGCAGCCACGTGCATGTTTCGTATCTCTCTCTCCTTCATGACTTTGACATGGCTGACACTTATTCATGGGGCAGTGCTACTCTCGCATTCTTATACCGAGAGTTAGGAAAGGCATGCCAGGCCATGACCTCGAGGATTGCGGGCTGTCTGACTCTTCTTCAGGTAAATAATTGTGTAACTTTACTTGGAGTTTTAGTCACGTATAATTTTTTAATTCTAATATTTGTTATCACTATTTTATGACATAGTTATGGTTGTGGGAGCACTTACACGTCGGCCGACCAACTGCTGAGTTGGGTCACTTGGTCGAGGGTGCTCCATTAGGGGCGAGGTAGGTTGTATTTATGTTTACCACATTACTTTTTATGCAACATTTTATGAACGTATGCTGAACTCATTTCTTAAATTTAACTCCTTAAGGTGGAATGTTCGGAAGAAGAGAACCGAAAATCCACAAGGAGTCCTCCATTTGTATAGAGGGGAGTTAGACCACCAGCGGCCATACCAGGTAATTTTATTACCGTGTTGAACTTTTTTATATAATGATTTTTAAAAAAATTGTTGTTATTTAAACTAACTTATCTTTATATATTATATAGATTATTTGGCAGCCGTACTCGGAGGACTTGTTCGCTGTGATACCTCCACTCTGCACTGACAGTCGAGAGGTGTGACTTTCTCGAACCCCTCTCATATGTTATGAGATTATAGAGATGTATGTGCCAGATCGTGTAATGCTCTAGTTTAACCTGGAGCAAGGGGTCCCACCTTCTACTATCGAGTTTGTCCATCACATCACTCGACAGGGATGCCATATTACCGACTGGGCTATATATCATGCGTCGTATATTGCTCGATGGGAGGATAGGAGAGCCACTATTATTAGAGGGGAGCTGGCTACGACATTGCGAGATGTTCGTAGTACTTATATGCACTGGTATTTACCGATTACACGATGATATATTTTACCGCGCGATGATGTAGAGGAGATGACATATCAGCCTAGGGGAGCATCTGAGGCAGCTCTAGTAAGTACAACTTTGTTAATTAAGGCATATATTATTTTCTTATTTCATTTTAATTATTTATCTAATATTTAATTTATTTTTTTATAGCTTCGTCAGCTTCGACATACTAATGCGTATTTGAGTGATGCACTTGTCACCTGTATTTCACGCGAGGACTTAGCAGCAGCATGTGAGTTGGTGATTAGATCGTCTAATGATGTCCTTCGTAGCTTGCCACTACTTCATTCGGTGATCACGGATTTTCATCGAGATTATCCTGTCGACGAGGCTGCTCAGATGCAGCCGATGCACTTTTCATGCCCTGATATTCCATCATCATCAGTAGCATATAGCTCTCCTCCAGGTTCATCATTTCCAGACACTACACATGTCACTCAGCCAGATCCAATTTTATATTATAGACGACATCGGCCAGCTCGTATTGTACCATCTATTACTTATGCTAAGCCGGAGCCCAAGCAAGAGCCTGACATGGAGTCGCAGCCGGAGCCCGAGCCCCAGTCGGAGCCCGAGCCCGAGCCCCAGTTGGAGCTAGAATTAGAGCCATAGCCAGAGGTAGATCATGAGGAGCTCGTACACCCCCGTCGAGGATGAGGGCGAGGACGAGGACGTAGGAGATTATGATATTACTTGTGATGTATTATATTTGTTACTTGTATATGATGTACTTTACTTATATTTGTTATGGTGATATTCGTGATAGTGATATTTCTTATGGTGATATTTGTTATGGGTGGAATGAATGAAGTCGTGCATATTTATATGTGTTTTGTGTTCTGTGTTTTGAATGAATGAATAGGGACAGGTGATAAAATTAGTTTTAAATAGTAATTTTAAAAAAATTTAATTTGATTTCATTGTTTAGAACGACGAAATCAGAGTCCTTCCCATGACCGAGCCTGATATAACATAAATGTGGTAGTTTCGTCGTTCAGAACGACGAAATCAGCTTAAGTTGATTTCGTCGTTCTGAACGACGAAACCGGGTCAAGTAATATAAGGTTTCGTCGTTTAGAATGACGAAATCGTATTCAAGCCAATTTCATCGTTCTAAACGACGAAATCAACTTAAAAAATATAAAAAAAAAGCTACGCTGGCGCCAGCGTGGCAAAAACGAACACCACTTTGGGAAATATTTCCCAAAGTGGTATATTCTGGTAAATATATTTTTTAATTATTATTTTAATAAATTTCCTATACTTATATATACATTTGCACAATTATCAATCATAATTTACATTTATAATATATATTTATATATATTTATATATATATATATATATATATATATATATATATATATATATAGAAAATAAATTTATATATTATTAATGAATGTATAATATCTATGTATTGAGTATTGACTTATATCACACATGATATATATTTTTGAGAAGCAAACATTGAAAGACATATTATACACATATGTCCACATGTGATATGTATTAAAATTTAGATATATTGTATAAATAAGATTTAATAAAGTATATACATATATAGTACAATCGAGTAAAAAAATGGGATATATTGTATTACATATCAAACAATATTTCAATCATTAGACAATATGTTATGGTAATATTATTTACTATCTCTACATGTTTAGTAAATTACAATATTTCTTTTCAAATTTTCTATGGACACTATTGTTAGAATCCTTATAAATTCAAATTTTACAATAATTTTCTAAATATTTTTTAGCATTTACAAATGGAGTCACTTTTTTCTTCGTAAGATTGGGGTAAATTATATCTATTTGGGATGGTTCCAAGATGTCAAGACATTAATTTTCATGTTCCCACTATTCTAAAGCTGGACTCGACTCAACTCCTTAGCACCACTGTATATTACACATGATAAAAATTATTTGGAAGTAAATGTTTTAAAGAGACTTAATATACATATGTTATATGCAAGATATTTACTAAAATTTATATTTATGTATAATATAAATAAATATTATACATTCATATATGATATCTCACATACACAAATGTAGTTAACCACAAATATACTAGTTTTTTCTTTTTGGTTGTTATAAAATGACACTTGAAGTAAGAAGTGAATACAAAGATTTAGAAAATTTAGGTTATCAAATAATAAATATATTTTAGACAACCAAAAGAAGGTTGGAGCATGTAGAAGAGGTTGTGGTGCCACAAATACAATATAGTATATATGTGTTAATAATAATTACATGTTTATATAAAATACTAAAAAATACATATAATACAAACATATGAACACTTTAATAATATGGAGGGAATACATGTGCTAATAACAGTGACATATTTATAGAAGACTACTAAAAGATGCATATATAATTAAACATATAAACCCAAGATATAGCATAACAAAAAATAAAAATATTAGAAAAGAAAGCTAATAAATAAGTAAATAATATTATTTATATTTTAGTTGTCTATTTAAAATTTATGAGCTTTTGGTAAATGATGAAAATTTTGTACAAGATTGTATCTCTAAATACTCAATTTGTCATACATTAATATCTTAATTTAGTTTTTAAAATAAATTAAAATTAATTCGTTATAAACAAAACAAATGGAACTATTAATTTAAGATGGAGTATTTGCTAATTTTTTTTTTTGCCAAGCAATTAGTATATATTGGTATAATGAGGTAGAAATATTAATTAAGTTTTTGCACTCATTTTCATGCATTAAACTATATGATCAATCTAAAGTAAAAATATTATTTAAAATAACATCGGCCAAGCGTACAACTTTAATGACGGAGTGATAAATTATATTTAATAAAAAAAAATATTTAAATGATGAGAACCTTATATTTATTTGATGGAGTGCTTAAAACAAAAGTGTTGTAGGTGAAGTGGTCAAGGAGTTTGTTCTTTTTGGCAACTTCAAAAGTTCAAATCCCAGCTCTGGTATCTTTTTGAATTTCTATTGACTTACATAGATAGATTTGATTTGAGCCAAACTTGCACATAATCTTATTTACAACCGAGCCAAATTCGAGTTAAGTTATATTGTCAATGTATAATAAGTTTGAGCTCGAGTTGGATGATTGGTAACTCAATCGAGTTTGAGTCAAGCTCGAGCCAATACCCAAAACTATGAGTTTGAGTCGAGCTAACCCAAAACATGACTTGGCTCGGCTTATTAGCACTCCTACATGTGAGTACCTCACATGGGACTCACTATACACTAAAACATAAACAAAAACTTCACTCAGAATACTTAAAAACAAAATTCAACATGCTTAATTCTTTATAAACCCCACCATTAGACAACATGAGTCTACCAAGAATGACTAGGCAATGACTTTTGTTTGAAGTCTATTGTTTGGTAAGCAACCATTGGCTTCCATCATTGTAAACATGGGGATCCTTTCATTCGTCTTGATCACAAACAAGCAACATTTCTCCTTCTTAAGGAGCAATGTATTTGTGATAACCGTGATATTTTTTAAGAAAACCTTTTATTTTATTTTTTTGAAGTGCAAAAATTTGCAATTAAACCATTTATTTCCATTCCATAAATTAGTTAAACCAACCATAATTAATTTTAATCATAAGAATTCCAACATTCAAAAGTTTAAGGTACTTCAATATCAACATACATAATTATTAACATAATATGATACCACAAGACAATACCTAAACATAATCCATACACTTTCATCATCAATTCTACACCTCCAGTAGCCTAATTTCATCATAATACACTTCCCATAACCATTAGAATCATTTAATGGAGTAAAACATTGAAATGAGCATAAGTTTCAAAAATAGCAAAATCAGCCATATAGCAGTTCAATCGCCCTACAAGGCTGTTCGATTGACTAAACTAAAAATTTGCTCAAAATCTAGTGTTGCCGATTGATCGCCCTGGTAAGCCGTTTGATCTCCAACAAAGCAGTTTTGACCTTCTTCTTCATTTCAAAAATCAAAACCAAAATAAAATGAAAACACCTTCAAATCTTCATCCATGGTACTAAACATTATAAAAAACTCATCAAACCTTCCAGAACACTTATCTAAACCATTCTAAAAATAAAACCCTAAGAAATTGAAATGAAAGATTAGCATTTACTAAACCCACAATTAGAGCCTAAATCAAGTAAAACCCACTTCAAATAACATCATAAAAACTGAGATTTTTGCTACCCAAAGTTGAGATTGAAGAACCCATTACCTTTTCTTGTTGATTTGGGCTAGAATGAACCTTCAATCTCCTCCAACACCTTCCAAAAATACAATTTTAAATTAACATACAACTAATCTTGATTTAGCTTTGAAAAACCAAAAGTAAAAATTAGATTTAAGGTTTTATAAGCTTAAAAACGAGATTTTGAAGAGTAAGGCTTGGAGAAGAGAAGTAAATCAGTAGTTTTATGCTTTCAAAACAAATTAAAACAATGATTAAAGTCAAGATTAAGAGAAAACCTAGGGTTTAGGCTTGATTAAAGGAGAATATACCTTAATCCTTTTCTAATTTGGGCCTAATTGGGGAATTAGGCCTTAATCGCCCTCTCCCAACCTATTCCAAAATGGAAAATGGCTCAGCCCTTTCTATTTATAGAAGGGCTTGGGTACACTTAATGAACTAATGGGGTGTAAATAGAATTTTTGGCTAAAAATGAGTATTTTGATAATTTGAGCATTAATTAAATTTGAAAAAATTCTAAAATTTTTTGTGTAAGCTTATGTTGATGTCTAGGTCATTTTGGTCTAAAAACCTCAATTTCATCAGTGGGGAAAGGGGTCCCACTAAACCCTATTTTTTAGAAAATTAGTGAAAAATTAAAAAAATCTCAAAAATTCAAAATTGTCTAAAAACTACTTAAAACTCATAAATATAGAGTTAGTTTTGCTTAAAACCTTTAGAAATCCCTTTTACTTTTTGAAAACCACAGAATTTAATCAGAAAATATTTAAACCACAGGATAATCGATAAATAATATATAAATAAACCGGTTAAAAAATGAGAGTCCTTACATGTCAGGTTGACCACCACAAACCAATATCTTAATTAAGAGTGTAGATTTTTTTGTAACTCGGAAACTCAATAATCTTCCTCTTGACCTACACCACTCTCCAGCTACTCATTCCCAAGACCTACTTCACTAGGATGTGGAGTATATCTATACACCCGTTAGGACTAAAGCTATAAATAACAATACAATTTAATAATAATTATTCCTATTCTATTATCAAAGAAGAAATATAACTTACCACCACTGTGTTTGATATAGACAATGTATGTGGTTAGCACCATTCCACTTTCATTGGTACTCCCCTTAGGAGTTCACAAAAGGTTATATGACTCCACACCCCAAACTAGTTTGTTTTACCTCACCGAACACTCCATCTCGACCAAATAATATACTACGTAAAAAAAACACATAGTTATCATTATAGTGAAAAACTCTTTCTTTCTATTCGACTAGTATCTACACCAATAACTATGTATCACCATCTCCGTGGTTTATTTAATCTTGGTTTAACTTGATCTTCTCTCCACTTTGCTTTGAACAATCACCCCATTCTTCTCAACAACAACATCATCTTTGAATTATCACATCGATCTTCTCAACGACAACTTTATCTTTGTGCAATCATACCAGCATGTTTTGTCTAGCTTTGCAACCCACTCCCCCCTGCTGAACCCAGTCCAAGGGACGATCAAAGTGCACGGGGGAAACAAAGTTGGTTTAACATTGATGACTTTAACTCATGAACAAATCCTCAATCTCAAATCATAACTTAAAATACTGAGCCCACAAACATGGCTAGAATAAGAAAGTCTTAAACAGATATAAAATCATAAAAGTTACCCGAGTTTGAAACAAGATCATCCATACATGATGTTCTAATATCATAATAGAGTAAATCAGAAGACACAACAAAGTCCAGAGACGTCCAAACCAACTCCCAAACTCTCCCCGACCGTTCCTCATACAGAGGATCTTGCTCGACTGCATGTCACACTATGCAGCCCCAAAACAAAACATAAAAAGTAGGGTGAGCAAATCTCAGTAAGGTTTTAGATATGGAAATGGTAAATTAGAAAACAACCATATCTCAAACATACCATACATATTTATGCACAACCATTCTCCTTCATAGCATTCAACATGCATGACACTTATCTCCATTACACATCACATCATGCATATCTATAACCATTAAGCTACATGATAAGTGCCTCTAAACACACAATCATAACCATGCATATTCATCACATTTAACCTACATGAGAAGTGTCTCTACCACACAATCATATCATGAATACCATAAATAATCAACCTGCATATCAAGTGTCTCTGTGACACCCTGACCCGAAACCCGACCCGGGCCGGGGGTCCCAAAAATGATAAAAACCAAACCCAGAACCAAGAGCGGCACACTCTGAGTGCGAGAGTCTTCTCGTTCCTTCTACACGCTACAGAACTTTAGCGCTCCGTTGCGCGTAGGCAAGAACTGGCCTAATTATATAACTAATTCAGACCAGGCCAAAGTTGTATTGCCATTGGTTGCCTACGTACATATCGGATAACATCCACGATGTTACTCCGATACGATCGGATCTGGACGTAGTTCTGCCTATTGGCTACTACATACAACCAGCATACCAAAAACACATACGTATAAAATATGTATCTCTGAATATTTAATCAGAGTTATTACAAAAACCTGATAAAACACCGGCAACACACATCTCGCTCTATCATAGAGACGAGCACCACACAACCACCACAACATGCCTCACTCTATCGTAGAGCAAGACCATCACATCACATGTCTCGCTCCATCACTGAGCCGAGACCAACACACACCACACGTCTCGCTATATCACTTAGCCGAGACCACACGCATCACACATCTTGCTCAATCATAGAGTGAGACAGAACACAATCATAGGTCTCGCTCTATCACTGAGCCGAGACTGAACATACACACAACACGTCTCTCTCTAACCTAGAGCGAGACGACACACATCAAGGCATATAAGCATGACATATCATAATATAAACACATGCACAACCCGTCGCTCTCTAACCTAGAGCGAGATGGCACACATCATGGCATGTAAGCATAGCATATCATAATATAAACACACATACAACCCGTCTCTCTCTAACCCAGAGTGAGACGACACACATCATGGCATATAAACACATATCATGGCACATAACCATAGCAAGCATATGGATCATAGCATAACACACATCATAACTAACACATGTCGTTCTATGATTAAAATAGGAGGTAAGAAACTCTTACTCCCCTGATGTCTCACAGGGTAGCGGAATTCGGGATACTTGTTTCTAGGTGTCCTCCCCTTCAGATCCAGAGACAGTGGACAGAGCCTCCTCTAGCCTCCATATGTTTATCGCCTTGCACCGAAAGACAACCCGACCAACTCTCCCCTTTCCCGAAGACTTCTCATTTTTTGCACTCGTGGCCGGCGGACAGAACCTCCCCTACTTGGGGTGTTCCTCACACATCGTGGCCCTTCGGTGGAGAACGAAGCCTCCCCTACTTCGGGCCACTTCTCTTGATGTGGCCCGGTAATGGAGGACAGAGCCTCCTCTCTCTCTCCGGGCCATCTCTCTCTCTCTTTCTCTCTCACTCTCGGGGCAGGAAAACGGCGAACATAGCCTCCTCTTGCCCCAGTTCATTCCTCCCTTTTAGGAGTGCCAACTCAAGGAATAGATCATGCCATTGCGTAGATCACCCTCGAATTAGCTAGGAACGCCTTAAGAATGACTCGAATCGGACTTAAAATGAGTGAGAAATGAAGAACAGAAGTTTCTGAATGTGGGAGAGAAATAGGAAAACGTGGGAGAGAATTCTCCTCTTCTTTTTGGATGATGAGGATGCTATTTATAGAAGAACTGGATAGACGTGAGGCTGACACGTGTCAAGCTTATCCGCTTCGTCAGCAACCCTATCCGCTTGCATCATCAATCCTATCCGTTTCGTCAACAATCTTATCCGTTTTGTCAGAAATCCTATCCGCTTCGTCAGCAATCCTATCCACTGCGTCGTTGATCCTATCCACTGCATCGTCGATCTTATCCACTGCATCATCGATCCTATCCAGAAAGATATTATTTTATTCAAATAATATCCTGACTTCAAAGCGCGATAACTTCCAACCTTGACGTTGGAATCGCACGTTCTTGATACCAATGGACTCGTGTTGACGAGCCCTTCGAAATAAGACCACACATGGGTAGGTTATCCCACACTTTTGTGTAGGTCCCACCCATGTGGCATACTTCTCAGGGTTGTAGCTTTCGCTCCCGACCTCCGTTTTGCGCATTCTTTGATTCGTCACGCTTGTTACTACAAGCTCTACCCGGATATGGGGATTTCACCTAATAAAACCCCCTAACACTGACCTCAAATTAATGAATTACCCTTAACCCCACCCGGGTTAAGCGTAATCAGAAAATGGGTTGTTACAGTCTCTGACACACAATCATAATTATGCAAGTCAATAAAACAACCTTACTTAATAGGTCGAAGCTTAAGCAGCCCCTGCTCACTCTGAACAATCCCAATTGGAGAGTTTGAAGGAATTACACAATTTAGGTAGATTCCCTAACAGGGAAGAATACTCCCTAGTAAGCCGATGCACTCGGCTACACTAGCCTGGATTTTTAGGGTCTAGATGGTCTCGATAAATTTTATCTCCTTATAGCATTGTTGCTCTTTTCAACCTAGGGAGGAAAACCTATCCTCGAGGGACGTAAAACCCTATCTTTTCGGACGAAAAACCGAATCGATAAGCCTCAATCGATTAACCTAATAAGCAATATCATATAATTACATTCAATCAATCAATACAGCTAATCTCAATAAAATATCATTCGTAAATCCATCTAATGATGCATGCAACATGGTACATATGTGAGCAATCTCTACATAAATCCTAATTCATGGAACGTGCTCTCATTAGCCACACATGCATCATATCTAATCATAAGTATAAAAAATCACCATGATTACCCCCCCATTAGTGTGTACAAGATAGAAACATTCAATTTCTAAGCATATAGACATGCATTATAAATAATCCATCAACTTACTGCACATGTGCTTTTTAACATCTAATCATGGCTTCTTACTGCAATCGTAAGTGAAAACCATCGAAAACTCAAGTCGAATCAAAGGTAACCTCATGCTAGACCTATGTAAGCATAATCATTATCACACTTAAAGCTAGAGGTGGCACCATCATTCACCTAAAATTTAATCGTAACATGTGAATAGGGCTGCAAGAAACATGGGCTGGCCTGAAGCCCGGCCCGACCTGGCCCAAAATTTTGTAACATTGGGCTTTAAAATTTGGTAAATAAATTGGGCCGGGCTTGAAATTTTGAAGTTTATAAAATTTTGGGCCAGGCTCGGGCCTAGGTGAAAATTTTTGAAAAGCCCAGCCCGGCCAGGCCCATTCTAGCCCGTTTAAGCCATATCTTCGTGCGGTCCTGCGTGGTTTGGTATGATTGTATAAAATGCCCATTTGCAGGCTGCAACCAGCACATCTCCTGCTTCCGCCACTCTGCAACCCTATTTTCTCCTGCGCTTTCCTACTTCATCCAACGTCTCCTTCTTTCGCCGCTCTATAGCCCTAATTTCCCCGCCGCTCTTCAGCTTCTTCGATCGTCTCCTATTTCTTTCTGCTTTGACTGCTTTGGTTCTCTTCGTGGGACCGATGAAAGTCCTTGGCTTCGACTGCTTTGGTTCTCTTCGTGGTACTTGCGGAAGACCGTTCTCTTTGTGGGACCGACGAAAGACCTCGGCTTCGACTGCTCTAGTTCTCTTCGTGGGACAGGCGGAAGACCTCCTATTTGACTGCTCTGGTTCTCTTCGTGGGACCGATGGAAGAGTGAAGACCTCGGCTTCGACTGCTCTGGTTCTCTTCGTGGGACTGATGGAAGAGTGACCTCCGCTTTGACTGTTCTGGTTCTCTTCTCAATTTTTTTGCTTTTAGTTATATCATCTCATTTGTTTTGTTAATTATTCATTCTATCATCTAGTTTGTTCTGTACCAAATTTGTTCTCTTTGCCTCTGTTAGTTCATGTATTTAATTTGCCTCTGTTAGTTTCTTTATTTGTTTATTGTCTAATTTGTTATGTTAAATATAGTTCTATCACATAATTTGTTTTGTACTGAATTGTTCTCTTTGCCTCTGTTAGTTTGTGTATTTAATTTGCCTTTGTTAGTTTCTTATTTATTTGTTATCTAATTTATTTTGTTAAATATAGTTCTATCACATAATTTTTTATGTACTGAATTTGTTCTCTTTGCCTCTGTTAGTTCGTGTATTTAATTTTCCTCTGTTAGTTTCTTTATTTATTTGTTATCTAATTTGTTTTGTTAAATATAGTTCTATCACATAATTTGTTCTGTACTGAATTTGTTCTCTTTGCCTCTGTTAGTTCGTGTATTTAATTTGCCTCTGTTAGTTTCTTTATTTGTTTGTTATCTAATTTGTTCTGTTAAATATAGTTCTATCACGTAATTTGTTATGTACTAAATTGTTCTCTTTGCCTCTGTTAGTTCGTGTATTTAATTTGCCTCTGTTAGTTTCTTTATTTATTTGTTATCTAATTTGTTTTGTTAAATATAGTTTTATCACATAATTTCTTCTGTACTGAATTTGTTCTCTTTGCCTCTGTTAGTTCGTGTATTTAATTTGCCTCTGTTAGTTTCTTTATTTGTTTGTTATCTAATTTGTTCTGTTAAATATAGTTATATCACGCAATTTGTTATGTACTGAATTTGTTCTCTTTGCCTCTGTTAGTTTATGTATTTAACTTGCCTCTGTTAGTTTCTTTACTTATTTGTTATCTAATTTGTTTTGTTAAATATAGTTCTATCACATAATTTGTTCTGTACTAAATTTGTTCTCTTTGCCTCTACTAGTTCGTGTATTTAATTTGCCTCTGTTAGTTTCTTTATTTGTTAGTTATCTAATTTGTTCTGTTAAATATAGTTCTATCACGTAATTTATTTTGTACTTAATTTGTTAGTTCCTATCTTTACTACGAATGAGTAGTAATATTTAATTTGTCTTTGTTAGTTCCTGTCTTTATTCTGTTATTTAATTTGTTCATGTCTGTTATATTTTTAAATTAATTCTTCTTTCTCTAGTAGTATTTAGTTAGTTCTGTTATCTACTAAGAATTAGAGATGGCCAGTTCTTCCACCCCGACCAATTCTTCCACCCGAACCAATTCTTCCATCCCTCCTATTTCTTCCATTCCAGCCAGTTCTTCTATCCCTCCTAGTTGTTCTTCCATCCCTCCCAGTTGTTCTACTCCTACCATTACACCTACTATTCCCCTTGACACTACACCTCCCCTTATCCATCCTATTCCAGAGTCAAGAGCATCCAGTAGCCACGGTAGGAAAAAACGTATTCGAGGTGGGTCACAAGTGTGGCAACATTTTGAGAAAGTTCTTGATAAACATGGAGTACAAGAAGCAGCAATATGCAATTATTGCAAGTTCAGGTTCGTTGGAGAAAGTACAAATGGTACGACCCATCTAGCAAGACACATTAATAATGGTTCTTGTAAGATGGGACCAAATAGAGATCCTAGACAGCCACTCTTAAGTACTGCTTTTGGTAATGTATCCGCTTTTAAATTTGATCAACAACGTAGTAGGGAAGCTCTTGCAAGAGCAATAATAGTACATGAGTACCCATTTAATATTGTTACTCATGAGGATTTTATCGATTTTATACAAACTTTGCAGCCTCTTTCTAAAATGATTTCAAGGACTACAATTAGGAATGATTGCCAAAAACTTTACATAAAAGAAAAGGCTGCATTGATGGATGTTCTTCAAAAGCTTTCCTCTAGGGTTAGTATTACTTCTGATTTACAGACTTCAAATCAACATTTTGGATATATTTGTGTAACTGTTCATTATATTGATTCTAATTGGCATTTACAAAAAAGAATTATTAGTTTTCATCGACTTCCATTGCCTCATACTGGATTGGCAATATATCATACTATTAAAGCCGTTTTAGTGAAATGGAAAATTGATTACAAAGTATGTAGTGTTACTTTAGATAATGCATCAAGTAATGATGTGGCTCAAAGAAATCTTGTAAGGGACCTTGCTGAAAAGGGATCTCTTTTGTTGGAAGGTACCCTTGTCCATGTACGTTGTGCTGCCCATGTGCTAAACATTATTGTGTAGGTTGGATTAAAAGATATTTCAAATATAATTCTTCGTGTTCGGGAGTCTATGAAATATGTGAAAGCTTCGCCTTCCCATTACCAAAAGTTTACTGAGTTGGTAGCTGAATTGGGAGTTAGTGTAGGGAAGGGTTTGATTTTAGATGTTAGCACTCGATGGAATTCTACTTACCTAATGTTAGATTCTGTGTTGCCATATCGTGATGTTTTTAGAAGATTGGAGGAAGAAGATAAGTTATTGACATAGGCCTTTTGATGATGAATGGGAAAATGCTACCAATGTGTGTATGTTCTTGAAACAGTTCTATGATACAACAAATTTATTTTGTAGAGTTGATGATCCTGCAATTCATTTGTTTCTCAAAGAAATATCAACAATAAGAAAGTTACTACTTGGAGGTGCAAGTTCTACAAAGTACTTTCTCAGATCAATGTCGAACAAAATGTTAAACAAGTATGAGGAATATTGGAGTGATGTACCTGTTACATATGACATTGCTTTGACTTTGGATCCCAAGTATAAGAGGAAATTATTGAGGTTTTATTTAACCCAACTACATGGGAAAGAGATTGGAGATCTACATTTTGAAAGGAGTTTGGCTGTGATTCAAGTGTTATTTGATCAATACAAGAACAAGTTGTGTCTTGTTGTGGATATAGTTACTAGTGAGGCAATACTCCCTTCAAATGAAGAAGAAGAAATTCAACAATGGATGGAAGCATAAGGATGTGCTGAAGATAATGACAAAGGTTAATCTGAGTTGGAGTTGTATTTTGAAGAGAACTTAGAAAATAGGGAGGCTGACTTGGACATTCTCTGTTGGTGGAAGATTAACTCATCTAAGTTCTCAATCTTGGCACTAATGGCTCAAGACATTCTAGCTATTCTGGTTACTACAATTGCTTCAGAGTCAGCCTTTAGCAGTAGTGGACGTGTTCTATCTCAATATAGGAGTTCTCTCTTGTCAGAGACGGTTGGATGGTTGATTTGTACACATGATTGGTTGCGTGGTAAGAAACCAGTTGGGACCTTTTGTGATGTGGACGATGAGCTCAACAACTTTACTGAGACAATTGAAATCCCTAACTGAGGTATCAGCATATCAGGTATGTTTATTCTTTTCTTCTTGTTTATTATGTTTACTATTGAAAAAAAACATTTTAAACTCCGTTGTTGTTGGTCCCAAGCCCGGATGAGAAAGGAGGAGGGAAATGCAAGCAAATAGGATGAGCAAGGAGGATTAGATATAATGCTCCAAGCTGTAAACATTTTCTCTTTTTCCATTATTTCTTCATAACTAGATGAGCTTTTGTCTCATGCCA
The DNA here is from genome assembly GCA_035235625.1 of Saururus chinensis. Classification (NCBI taxonomy): domain Eukaryota; kingdom Viridiplantae; phylum Streptophyta; class Magnoliopsida; order Piperales; family Saururaceae; genus Saururus; species Saururus chinensis. Next base: position 58,127,306 of record CP141140.1, read on the forward strand.
TTTCTAAATCTCTAATTGACATCAATTCTTCATTGTTTATTGATCACAGAAAGAAATCTGTTTGATTAATCATGTTTATATTTATGTGTGTCTTTTGTATGGGATAATTTAGGGAAACTTATATAGTATCTGGATGTATAATTACTCTCATTGTTGGTGTGGAATGGCTTTTGCAAGGTGTGAATGAGCAGGTAATTGGTTAATATTATGAGATTTCTTATATTTTTTGTCACAAAGTGCATTTTTCTGTATTTGGTTTGTATGTTTTATCGAATGAATCCAATACTAGGTGCTCTAGTTCTCTTCTCAAATTTATTTCGTTTAGTTCTATCGTCTAATTTGTTCTGTTATTTAATTCATTCTATCACCTAATTTATTTTGTTACTAAATTTATTCTATTTGCCTCTGTTAATTTTCAATTTTGGTTCTTTCATGCTCTGTTTTTGTCTTGGGGTGGGTTGGTCATGTGAAAATGCTACTGAAGGTGTTATTCCCTTTTCATGCTTATTTTTTTCTATGCTAGTTGATAGACTTAAGTTCCCTTTTCAGACTCTATTTTTCATCTATAGATGGGTTGGATTATTCATAAACTCTGATGATTGTTGACCTCAATTCATGTTATGTTCTTTTAGTCTAGTCGTGTGTTTGGTTGGGTGGAATTTGTACTGAAGGTTTCATTCTTGTTATGCTTTGTTTTCATTCTACGCCTTGGTGGATTGAAACTCAATTGTCCTTAGTGAAATCAAGTAATTGCTTGTGCATGGTCTAGTATATAGACTTCTTCTTTAACTTTAAAAATGTAAGTATGTGAATTTTAGAACCAACTCAATGAGAATCTTGAAGATTTTATAAAAGAGAAAGTACTCTAATGACGTTCTGGGAATTACTTGGGCTTTTCCCATTCACCATAATGCCAAGCAGAAGGTCGTTGTCATGATATGAACATCTTCACATTTGACTCTTTTTCATTTATTTCCCGTTTTTCCTCATGTATGTTGTGCTGTTAATCCCATTTTTTGGTTTGGGCATGGATTTTCATGTCTTAATTGTTCTCTTCAAACTATGTTTTGAAATGATTTGTTTTGATAAATGTTTACCATTTGAGTGAATATGGAAAGTCTTATTTGCATCACTTTTATTTTTGTGAATTATAATATACGAAGCACACATTAGAGATCTCATGAACTCATGTGCACACTTAGCGTGCTAAAGATTAACTATATGAAGAGAAGAAAGAAATATGTCTGAACTTCTGGAAGAATGCTATTCAGAATCAGTATAATATTCATGTGAAATTTTGAGCAGAATGAAGAAGCTAAAGTCAAGAGATTCTGAAGTAGATTTTGCAAGAAGATTCAAGCTAGGCTCTTTTGTTCCCCAGGAAAGAAATAATGCTCCAAGCTGTAAACATCTTATCTTTTCTCATATTTTACTTTTGTATTCAGGTGACTAAAACTCACTTATTTTTGCAAATACTTGGCTATCTCCTTGTGAATGCTTTACCTTATGCAGAAATTAAAGATGCAAGGCAAAAGAGTTCACTTACAAGTTGTCAAAGCCAATGGGGGAATTGGCCCCAATTGATCTAAGATCACCTCTTTTACATATTGGTTATTGAGTACATTTTTTATCACTATAAGCTCTTGGACGGGCTCAAGGTTGCTGATGATGCTGATGTCCCTTCTTTTTTGCTCAGCATGGTCACTTTTGTTGGTTGTTAATATAAGCAAACTTTGGCATAGCTCACTCTTAGATCCAACAATGTTTCTTATAGTTTCGCTTGTTTTTTGACACTTATTTACTACGATATATTTAACATTGTTCAGGATTAAATGGGGTTGGGCATAGAAATGCATTTACTGGATTGTCAAAGCTGACTGAGGAAGTGACCACAATTGTCATGGAGTCACCCTTTTTATTTGCTGGATTTCCAAGGATGGGTGCGGACTGCACTACTAGTTTAAAAATCATAGAAGTATTGTCTCCTACATTCAATTGTACAAATTTGGGCATGATAAACCCACAGCCACTTGTTTATAACCAAGCACTAGAAGCATTGCACCATCAATGATGAAATAATATTTTGTAGTTATATATAATTGTATATGGACTGGAACTATAGCTCAAAATATAGATTTATCATCTCATATATGAAGTTAAAAAAAATATGGTGTCTCTTTCGGCCTGAAAGCCCGTGGCCCGGCCCGGACCGTCTAAATTTTGGGCCGGGCCAAAAGTTTGGACCTTACTATGGGCTTTGGGCTGGATTTTGAAAAACAAAAAAAAATTGGGCCGGGCCTGGGCCCGCCTTAGCCCGTGAGGGCCCGACCCATTTGCAGCCCTACATGTGAAGACATACAAATACATTATCATGTTATAACTTTGTTGGAATTATGCTTAAAATATAAGGTATCATTCAACATGGATTCAAGATAAGGAATTATCACATGTTTAATCAATTAACATGTAATTCACATAATACTTAAACATTCATCATAGCTTCCCACATCAAATTCATACCCTTCCAGTAGCTCATACTAATACAAATTACTCATCATGAATATAAGAAATAATACTTAAGAATAAAAACATGAAAATGAGCAAAATAGACAAAAATCACTAAACTACAGTGTTGGTGTTCGAACACCATGGCCCTTCGAATGCCAAAACAAAAGTTCTAGTTCATCTTATTCATTTGAAATTCAAAACTGAAAATGTACATTTATATCTTAAACCTTCAAATCTCACTCCTAAACTTCATAATAATGAAATCCAAGCTTAGGAAACAGTAAATCTAGTCATTTACAACAAAAAATACCAAGAAATCATAAGAAAGATTAAGCTTTTCTAAATCCGTTTTTAAAGCTCAACTCCATAGAAACCCACATAAAACTCTATTAAACATCAAATCTGAAATCACAGATCTATTTAGCACGAAATCCCTTATCTTCAGTGACTTTCTTAACTTCAAATCGATGCTCCAACACCTCCAAATCCTACTACAAGAGGGTTTTTGTTAATACTTGCATAAATTTGATTAAAAATACCTAAATCTCTTGAAAACTTGTAGATCTAGGGTTTATTGAGTTCAAAAATAAAATTCCTTTCATAAGGGTTTAAAATAGAGATTAAAATCAGTAGCTTTATGGGTAGAAATTAAGATTAAACCTTGGTAAAAGAAGAGATTTGGAAAGTTTAGGAGAAACCCTAAGAAATTAGTAGAAGATTTAACTGATCTTTACCTTAACCACCTTTCCTTCTTTGGAAATGGAGATTAGGGCTTTCTAAGCTCTAGATTACAACCCTTCCCAATTGGAAAAATGGTTATGCCTTTCTATTTATAGTAGGATTTGGTGTAAATCTAACAATTAGGTGATGTATAAATAAAATTTAACACTAAAAATAGAAAACTTGTTTATTTTAAGTCAAAATTGATATCTAAAAATTTTAAAATATTTAATTACTATCACAAGATGCTTTTTGGGCCATTTAGGACCTATTATCCCAATTTTGCAAGTGGGGCCTATGGCGAGTTCCACCCCCTAACTTTTCTCGAAAAATAGTAAAAAATTCTAGAAAAAATTTATATTGACTTAAATTAACATAAAAACCATCACAATGAAGACATTTTGATTGAAACCTTTATTAACCACCTTAATTTCAAAAATTGTCAAAACTGATCAATGTTAACATTAAACCACACAATAATAACTAAATCAAATAAAATGAACCAGTTGAGTTTAAGGATCTTACACTAGCAAAGTTGAAACCCATTAAGAAGGATGCCATTGGCAACTAGTTAATGTTTTGTAGGATGCAGGGGATCAGGGTAGAACTACGAGCTTATGTGAGTCCTTCCTTTACCCACAACCACCCAATGGCTCTAACATCAAGGTGGGTTCAGTTTTAAATAGGCAGTCTATGACACCTCGCTTTAAAATATGTTTACACAGTAATATATAAAGAACAAATAAGTGGAAACAAGTTTTTTTACATTCCCAAAGTAAGTCGCAAGCACCAAGGCAACACACTAGTTTTTCTAATATACAAAGATCAAATCATCATACTCATAATAATCATTCAAACAATTTATAATCCCCAAGATCATCCAAGTGTAAATCATGTAACTAACCAAAAGTAACTAACAAAGTATAAATGGAATTTCACGTGATTTATTACAACTTCAACTATAAAATTAAACAATAAGTAAAACTCTTGCGATCTGTTGGCATCCTTGCTACTTGATGTTTCACCAACACTACTCGAGCACCTCATCAACAACTTCTTTAGAGAAGAACCTACACCAGTAGGATGCCTAAGCATATCTATATAAACCCAATAGGAAATACATAAAGATAAATAACTATAACTGATTATGTTGAGATTAACCCTCTACTTCATTAAATGTATGTTATGCAATTCTACCAAATGCCATAACCATGATCTAGGTATAACAAAATGCAACATGTGTGATAATAATCATAATAAATTTTGCAAGTTATAAACTTATCTCTCATCTACTAAGTCGATCCTTGACTCCTAAACCCTATTCAGGATTATTCTACTCATCTCTAACTCAATTTTTAAACTGACAAATAGTAATGAATATGTGTGAACTTTGGCTCATACAAACTCTTTTCCAAATAGTAATGAATATGTTGAATTTATAAATGAAGAATAAGAAGAAGAATGAAAAAAGAGAGAGATGAGAAAGAATTTCGAGAGAGTAAGAGATGAGTGTAGAGAGAGCTCAAGATGAAAAACACAAGAAAGATGCAATGATCCAACCATTTTTCAGTCAACACTCTACGTAGGACATAGGAAAGCCGATGGGGACCCCTCCACTATTATTCTTCCCATCGAAAAATATTGCCTTCATCAACTCCTTCTCCTATGCTGGCACCGATATCTCTGATAGCTGGTTGGCCGAGTGATCGTTTATAATTAAACCCTTTGCAAGTGTACAAGGTAATTGTACTAGGATAAGTATTTAAGGGTTCTCGAACCTCAGGGACGGATGGATTATTACTAAATCTAAAGAGGAATTTGCTGATTAAAAACTAGAAAGAACTTAGACTTAAATTAAGCAAAAGAAAGAAATCAACTAGTTTAAAAGCAAAAGATTAATTCGATGGAATTTACTTAGGAAATTGAATCCACTATAGAACCATAACAATTCCTTAACTTTTAATCTAAATCTAGTGTGAATATGAACAAGTATTCTCAGCTACAAGCTAGAATTACTACAAAAAGAATCATTAATTAACTTCCATGGCATGAACTATCTTCGACAATAGCACGGATCATCTACACTAAACTAGCTATAGGCATGACCCATCTAATCTTAGTATAACTTATCCAAGTCATTAATTATCTGAACATTAAAACTATTGTATGACCATCTCATCTAAATCACAAAAATTAGAATCGATGCAAATATCAAAACCACATCAATCTATTATCTACAAGACAATAAATCAACATCAATTTGAATAAACATGAAAAGCTCTTCCATTAAAAAGAAAATCCATATCATACAATTGTCATCATTCACAACTGAGATCTAAATTAAAAAGAAAAGAAACTGAAACTTATCTATAGCTTCATCAACTCCTAAGTAAAAGAAAAGTCTAGCCTTCCATGGTAGAAGAAAACACTTAAATCTTCATTAAAAGCTTTGAGTTCTTCTCCATCTTCTTCTTCCTTTTTCTCTTCCTAAAATTTACTGGAATCCCCCCAATTTTAAGCCAAATATGTCTTTTAATAGGCATAATTTCCGTAGGAAGAAGTCCAATATGAAAAGGATTGGAATTTGGGTCAAAAAAGGAAATTGTACGTTATGCCGATCGATCGCCCTACATGCCCAATCGATCGCTTGAATTGTATTTTTGTCTGAATTCACATTATCCCGATCGATCGGCTACAGTGTTTCTGCAATCCCGGACAGTTCATATTCTGTTCATTAAGCTTTCCTTCGTGTCCATATTAATTTCTAACTTGTTTATAACTCCGAAAAGTTATCCAAATCGTTTTAAAGCATGTGAAGACTACTTTTAATCATTTCAAACATCATCCAAGTACTTCGATAAGCATATTTTTCCTATAAAATATAAAATATCATACTTTAGACATGTAGAAAGTAACTAAAATTCCATCTTGATTTAAATACATGTCTAAACAACTAATAACTACAAAATTATTAATAATTAAACTAAAATACTAATATCTATCTTAATCTAAATAAACCATAATTAACTCTAAATTAACCTAATATATACTAGCAAATAAGGTAAAAAGACATATAAAATAGATATAGATTTCATACTTATCACCGAGTGAGCTTGTGTTATTGCTATCCACTATCCTGACATCTAAGCTGATAATACTATTTGGCTCTCCACTCTCGTCCCATAGCTAGTGGCTCAAGAAGTGAACCAAGTGGGTTGACATGTAGTTGGCAAGGATGTCAAACATTAGAACACTCCGATCACTCTGTAGTCAAAGGCCAACCTATATCTCGAGCCTCCATGATGAATGAGTGCCAACCAGTTGCTAGCAATGGAAGTCGCAACATATCGTCCTAGAACAGGTGGCTCCCACCATTTTGGATCATAGCAAAATTATACTATTGTGTATAATATGATTTTATCGTGGAGGTGGTGGACCACAATAAAATTATATAGTTGTGTTAGTAGTGATTGTGACGAAGGTGGTGGAAAAGTGGTGGAGGGGGAGCTAAGGCCACCACATCAATGATTGCTAGCCAACATTTACCCAAAGCATAAATTTATTATATAATATATTTATAATCTTAATAGAAGGGTTAAATGCAAAACTAGAATTATGGAGGAAAGCTCTAGAATCAAAATATTTTGAAATAAGTAGGACGAAGATGGAGCATATAGAATTTAACTTTAAGGATAGTAGAATTATAGTAGTTGAAATAGATGGGCAAGAAGTGCCAAGATGTGAGCAATTTTGGCATTTGGGCTCCACTATTTACAGAGAAGGAGATATTGCTAGTGATATAGTATATAGGATTAATTCGGGGTGGGTAAAATGGAGGGTGACATTAAGAGTTTTGTGTGATAAGTGAGTCCTAAATAGGCTAAGTTCTATAAGACTGCTATTAGGCCTATAATATTTTATAGAGAAAAATGTTGGGTACCAAAAAAAAGTCATATAGATAAAATAAATAGAGCTGAAATGAGGATGCTAAGGTGGATGTGTAAAATAACTAGAAAAGATAGGATTAGAAATAAGTAAGAACTTAAGGGTAACACATTCAGAGGAGAAGCTCGGAGAGTGTAGGTTGTATTGGTATTGATATATACAAAGAAGACCAATTGATGCCTTGATGAGAAAGTTGGAAGGGTTTTATGTAAATGATGTCAAAAGAGTGAGAGGGGGCCTAAGAGAACTTTGATGGAATTAATAAGGAAAAATATGACTATGTTATCTCTTACAAAAGAGTTTGCACAAAACATGCTAAAATTGAGGCTTAAAATCCATATTGTTGACCTCAAATTACAAAAAAAAATGTGCTACTTGATTATGATTATGATTTATATCCTAATAGCATGTTGGAGCTTGATAATAGTGATGGAGGTGAAGTGGTAGTGTCATGGCATAGGTGGTGGCAATTGTTGTGGTACAAACAACGATTGAGAGCTAGCAAAAGTGGTGGTGACAGGGTGGTATAAGAGGTAATTTTGTTATTTTCAAAAGTATCAAAATATTAAAGGAAAAACAATGACTTGTTTTAGGATGGCCTCGTCTAGTTTAGCCTATTTATATTGCTACCTATTGATGAATATGAATGACTGTTGAGTCTTAGTAGGGATTTTCTCTTGTAATTAATAGTTGTGATAAAACCAAATAAGCTGACCAATAATCAAGCTGGACATCAACATCGTGAAGTCTTAATTTTTTGTACCTAATAAGTATTTGTACAAGCTGCTTGGCACTCAATGGGCATCTATCACTTGTAAAGCTTCTTTCATACAATTATTTTATGCAACCTAAAATTTGAAACTCTAAAACACACACACTTTGTAGTTAAAAACTTTATTTTCTTCTACAAAATACCTTAGAATGTAATATTTTATCTCACACAGTACAAAATATGCAATATTCTCTTCACCCCACATTAATAACTCTATTTAAAATTTTAAAATAAACCATTAATTTGAGCCTAAAAAGTGTTAAGACGAGTTGAACAGGGCCAACTTTGGGCTTGACTTGTCCTATTACTGTTTATACCTTTTGATTTTTGCTGCAAAATATTGTTTGCATTGCCTACCCAAGGGAAATTACCAATTTGGATACGACATTGGGGATGAGGGACAACATTATCAAAGGCTCCCTAGACCTAAAAACCAATGACAGTTGGTGTAGGCTGCATCTTCTCCTAATCCTCCCAATCCACAATCTAGTGGGCAAATGGTGCCCATGCCCAAATGTCCCTCAAAGGAAGGCCTCAACCAATATGCCCATATCAAATGCTTCCAAGTTCCAATACATAATACACCCAACATCTCCCTTCCCACGTCGTTGATCTTTCAACCTAGTGGAACATATGACCCCATCCCCAAATGTCTGCTAATGTACCCCACCAATGTCCCACATCAAATCTTACTACACCTACATCATATGAAGCAATCATGTCCCTTCCTCTCTCTCATATCCACTATTGAGAGACTAGGTGTTACCCCTTTCGGGGTGTAATTTAAATACTCCCTCTATTATGAAATAAATATTCTATTTTTAAAAAGTTAAATATTTAAGTTATTTTGTATCACAAAAAATTTTATAATTATTTTTTATTAACACATAGAAAAAGTTGATATAAGGCATTTTAAAAGTATATATATATAATTGTATAAAGAGGAGAAAATGGATGATAACTAAGAAAATAGGACACCTATATTAGAATAAATTAATTTTTAAAGTAAGACACTTATTTAGAGATGGAGGGAGTGTTTTCTTAGAAAAAATTAATATGTGCCAAGCTGTTTTACTCATCTTAATGTAATAATTTTTTTAAAATAAAAAGTTAATGTGTCATACACCGATAGGTTGAGATTCGAGCACGTATATTTTTAAGGATAGACAAAATTTTAAAAAAATTATGCCTATATTATAGGTGTCGCCCGCATAATCGAAATTGCATGACCCAAAAATCCGCACATAGAAATGGGACTCAAATTTAAAAATAATAGTGAGTGTTAACAAGATTGAGGTAGTGAAAATGAAAAAGAAGTTAAATTGTTTGGTAGCTCCCAATTTCCCTCTCTCACTCCTTTCCCCTCTCTCTTCCTGTAATAACGGCCTATATAAGGAAGGAAAGGAGTTAAGTGAGAAAAGGGGACCGAAGAAACGCGAAAATGCAGATGCCGGAGTCCGATCCCCCGATCCCGAACACGACGCCGCCGAAGCCGCCGGCCTCCACGACCAACCATCCGCGCCCCGCCCCTCCCATCCGGGGGCCGCATCACCGCCGCGCCCAGTCGGAGCTCTCCTTCCGCATCCCCGACGACCTCGACTTCCCCGCCGACCCCTTCGCCTCCACCTCCCCTGCTGCTGCCGCCGACGAGATCGGATCCGAGGACGATCTCTTCTGCGCTTACATGGACATTGAGAGTTTGGGCGGGTCGGTGGTGGACGACTGCGTTGGAGCTGGGAATGGCGGTGGCGGGCCCGCCGACTCGGGGATGGTGAAGAGCGAGGACCGCCGGGAGGCTCCATCCCCCGCCGTCGCAAGGCCGAGGCATCGGCACAGCAACTCGGTCGACGTGTCGTCGATGATGTCGAGAGGAGAAGGGGTCTTCGGGGAGATTGCGGAGGCGAAGAAGGCCATGGCAGCTGACAAGCTCGCAGAGCTTGCCGCAATAGATCCGAAACGGGCAAAGAGGTTGGCGGCTATCCTTTTCATATTTAATAATTCTCCCGAGAGTGGTCGTGGGTTATTTTTCAAATCTGTGTTAGAAATGCTTTTATTCATTGAACAGAAATGTCATTCTGAAATCGTCGTAGGAAAACGTGGGATTTTTATATTCATTGATCGGTACAACTTTGAATGGATTTGGTTGCGAGGTGACGAGATGTTTTTGATTATATGGGCGTGGAAGTCATTTACGAAGAATGTGAAAAATGCGGGCTTTAGGTGAGGTTTTTAGCTGCACAAAACTTCTTGTTCCCTTATGAGTGAGCGAGCGAGCAGCACATATATGTTTTAATGTGATATGCGGGCTTCTGGGAGCATATTGATTGCGTTACACTTTCTTTAATTGGTACTAGAGTTGGCTGCAGAATTTCCAAAAATCTTACAATGTTGCCAGTCTGGGAGAATGTTGGTTGCATTACACTTCCGGTAAGATTTGCATTTGACTAGGCTTTTTCTGGTTATAAGTGTTCTAGTTCATATAATTCGGCACCTGTTTTTAAGGTTTTGTTTGAATGGAGAGGATCCTGTTATTCTGATACCCTGTAATATGGAAGCATGGATACAGATACGGGAGATGGGTACGATTTGATACTGGTACAGAAATATGGCAATTTTCAAAGCCAAGATACGATATGGGGGGATACGTGTATTAAAAAATACTTTTTATATATTTTTAGTTACATTTTAGGTTAAGGGGGACATGTATTATATGTATGGGGCTCTTTTTATTGACAAAAGTACCATTCCATGATATAATAGGGAGTTGCTTTCTTCAAAAGGCAACACCCTCATTTCCCAAAAAGCTTGAAATAACTCACCACTCACCGGAGTTGCATTTAAAGGGACCTTGGCATGATCTTCCTGTTTTTGTCACCTCTAAGAAGTTTGCCTTTAATTTGGAGGTGAGATTTGAATTTGGGCTGAATGTTCCGTTGGCAAACCTGTTTTGGTGCCAAATCTCATGGATTTTGTGGGATTTCGTTTATGAAGGGAAAGCGAGCAGCTCTGGGATCGGCTACTCCTCGCCACCACCATGACAGCTTGTCGCCTTTCCTAGGAAAGGAGGTTCCAATGCCTCCGCTGCCACTGCCATACCACTGTTTGCGCTACATAGCTTTACCCTTTTTTGTTCTCCACACTACATGACCGCCATCCTCCTGTCTGCGTACCTTTTTATACCAAAATCTCGGCCATGTAAGACTGAGTCATGATTAAGCTGTCCCTTTTCCTTGATCCCTTACTATTCATAGACGGGGCGATCCAGGTCACCATCTCCTACTATGGGTACCTTGTCCAGAATGGATATGCGGAACCAGCCAACACACAAGGGCAGGCGGATCTACCGCGTATCTGTATCTTATATGTATCGGATACAGATATGACACCCAAAATGCAATATTTGTGCTTCCTTGCTGTGCATTGATCTGATAATATTAGTTCTTGCATCCATGGTTATGGATATTTGAGATAGATAAATTCAATTTTCTTTTATGGCTAATGTCGATGTTGTGTCCACATTTTGTTCATGGAACAGGTGAATTTGATATAGCTCATGTCTTATTTTTTTTACTGGTGCAATAAATGGTAAAATTTGTTGATACAAGAAATGATATGTGAGGAAGCTGGATGTTGATATTAAAAGTCTGTATCACCCACATCTCAGGAGTATGTGACTTTCCTTTTCCTGAGAATTTTTTGTAATATGATGGAGGAGCATGCAAAAATGGTGACTAATTGTAATGTTATTTGCGTAATGATAAAGTCATAACCTTAACCTAAGAGATTTGTCAAAGTAAGTTGATGAATGTTTTCTTCAAAAGCAGTGCATATGCCATATGCTCTGATTTGAACCAAGATTTTAGGTATATCCTCATTTAAATGAGTGCTAATGGGAATAAATAACATATTCATCGGTGCTTGGCAGGAGAAAGTATCTTGGGATTACCACCTTAACGTATAATTTAGGGTGCATTTTGGAAATCATATTTGGAAATAGCATGATATTTTTGAATATTGTGATTTAGAAAAACCAAGAACTTTTGATTTGTATTGGAGATTGTTTCTTTTTGGGAACTATATGATTTCGTGTGATTTCAAAAAACTTCATCTGGGAACTTGGACTTGCCCTCAATTTGATTTGGATTTCGATTATCATAATGTATTTTAAATAAACTTACATTGACGTTGATTGGGTTATAATATGAAGTATTCCTCCTCTATTATTTATCTCTTAGTCTCAAATAAAATCAAAATGCAACTTTACTATGCCATTAATACAACTAGCCTCAAGCATATCTACAAACTGCAACTTCATTCAGCCATTTAGAAACATATTTTGGGCAAATTTAAGAAGTTAGGATCATATACTGATAATAAGAAATGGATCCAACGTACAATGATTTTTTATTCTATTTAATATAAGACCCAAGAGAAGTTTTCCAGCCCAAGCATCACAAGATCTTCGATGATGCTGTTTAAGCACGTGTGGGTCACAGAGGGTCAAAGCAGTCTAAGCAGTTGTAAGGGATTTCTTCATATGAAATCCAAGCAGGGACTAAGGGAGTCAATGACGAAAGGAACTTCTTAAGGGGAAACCAAACCAGAAGTTTAGCCTTTTTGGAAAAAACACAAACTAACAGAGAAAATTTACTTGAAAATCATGGGTTCAGAAAGCTAAGAAGACTCACGATGTCTGCTTGTCTACCTGCTGGTTTGCTCGTCCTAGAGAGCAAAGAGATTGGATTGCTGTTTTTGTCATCCAGGTAGTTAAACAAGTCTCAAGAAGATGAGATTAGAAAAAAAAAAACATGTACTAGGATGTGATTTCTAATATGCACCTTTCATGCTATAATTGAAATCTCATGATTTGGGTGGGATTTTGGTTAAAATCAAATCCCACCCAAAAATGAGTTTCCAAATGGGTGATTTAGACCAAATCCCACGTAATTAAAAATCACGCCCCCTAAATCGAAGTTGCCAAATGCACCATAATAGGAAATTTGAGGATATTTTGGAGAATGTTCTTAAATTGTTGAATATACTATGTTGAGACTGGACATTGGTTATCTTAATTTGACAGTTTGATTGCAGATGATAGAGAAGGCTGGATAGGTTTTTGGTAGGAAAGCAGTTTCCAGTGCATTTTTGTATGGTATATGAGTCAAGCTGCTACGTGATTTACTCGGATGGCTATATGCAAACCTAAACTAATTTATTATAACCAAATTTCGTGTTCATTCATCAATCAATATCTGAAAATATGTGATTCTGATTTGACTCTGAGATTTCGCTCATCAATCTTCAATTTTAATATGGTAATTGTTTTTTCAAATAAAACAACTAAGTGCTGATGGTAGAAGTAGCAAATATGGATGGGGAAGATGCTTTAACTAATGATGAATTATACTGAGTGCGTGAATTACTCCTTGATTATTTGAGGGAACGAGGCAAATTTATGGGACAAGCTTATGATTTGATATATTAGTCCTGAAGCTGGATGAACCATGGTGTTGCAGTTCTGTTGAAAATTCAAAGCTACATGAAAAAAATGATTGACTGACATTGTTGCAAGTTGCTTTTAGGCTAAATTTTTTGTCATCTTGATAATTTCAAGGCAAGCAGGAAAATTGTTTAAGTAATTACGTTTTCTAAAAATATAGAATCTGTTTTCTGAAACTTTCAATTAAAAAGTTGAACAAGGGAAACTGAAGCATGCAACTCTAATTGTCACAGGATTAAAAATACTGAGTCTGATTTGGCTTTTATTGGTTTTAGACTTGAAAACTCCTATTGCGGTCCTTCATATTTCTTCATTTTTTTTTAAAATTCCATGCATAGAATTCTAAAAGAGTGAATATGTTACTGGTTGTATATCTCCTTGTACATCTGAAAGGACTCTATTTTTGGCTAAAACTAGCAGACATGAATGAAAATATTAAATTATGTGTGATAGGTAGCAGTACAATTTTTTGAAGTTAACTTTGATAGTTTTGGTGCTATGTGAATTTTTAATATATCTTTTTTTTGGTCATGCATGTAAACCTATAGATTTTGTTATTATAAGCTTTCACCACTGTCCCATATATCTGATGATATTCAACTTACAAATTTTAACATATTATGTTGTTTTGTTTTTGTGAATTTTTTGCAATTTTTATTTTAGTTGCTTTCTACCATGAACATCAGATTCGGTCTAGTTTTTTAGCTCATCCAGGTTGAAATGGAATTTCCATATCCAACTTTGTTATTTGCAATGTCTTTTCCTACTAAACTCGTTTTAAGTTTTGTATATTGCACATCTGGTGTAACTTAAATTCCTTTTGGCTTTGATTCAGGTTTTTGAGTCAGGAGGTGTTTATATTTGATTTTTACTCTAGCTTCTCTTGTTTGTAGGTTTAGATTGCAAATCTAGAGTGAGTGTTTCATATTGTTCTATGATTAGCATTTCATAGAATCATTGTTGTTTATATGAGCAGAATTTTGGCAAATCGGCAGTCTGCTGCTCGTTCAAAAGAAAGGAAAGCACGTTATATATCAGAACTTGAGCGCAAAGTTCAAACTCTTCAAACAGAAGCTACCACCCTGTCAGCACAATTGACACTTTTTCAGGTTAGTTTAATAAAACAAATAAGGTTGATGCTTTGTGAAGATGATAATGATTTTACTTGGTTTTTTCTGTTGAAGTTGTTGGTTGTGTTATATATCTTAGAGGTTGGGACTTGATGCATCTGAAGACAGAGGTCCTGTGTGTCACTGTGAACTTGCCATGAGAGTACTCCGCATTAACTTGCATTGAATTTTGGTCCCAATATGTTTTGTGGCTTGACTAGCTGCACAGAATCTTGGGAACACTTGCTGTTTTGGTAGTTATATTTCACCATCTCCCCTACTTGAGTTCTTTTAATTGTCCTTGGTGCTGTGAACACATGAATATTAATAGTTATGAACATGTTTTATTGATATGTTTTGGTATCCCATTATATTTTACCATCAATTAATCAATCTTTATATGGCATAAAAAATTTAAAATTACACCGCAGTATTGGAGACTGGGTTACCTTTAGGCTTGCCTCACACTTTTCTTAGCATTATTCGTAGCTTTCATTTTTCTTTGGGGTTGTCTCTCTCTCTCTGACAAATTTCAGTTATTTGGAGTGCGGGGTTGGGTCTGTGTCTCTTGCGTTATTTATTTCATAGCAACGTTTGGATATGATAACTAGCCAAGCCAGCTCGTGAGCTTTGTGCTCTACTCAGGCTAGTCTTAATTTACGGTTTTAATGTCAGCTCATTGTGCTGACCTTGCACTCGGCCTGGCTTGATACAGCTCAGCTTTTGCAATACCTGGCTTGAATTTTTTATATTTTTTGTAGAATTTAATTTTGTAATATTATTCCATAAAACTTTAACTTTTTCAATGTAATGTTATATTGATAAAGCAATATTTACTAATAACTTATGAACAATGGAAATACATATACTATTTGTGCTAGTTCGACTTGACTTGGGGATATTGTGATGAGCTGCTCGACTGGGTTCTGAATCTGGCAAAGCTGACCAGAAGCTCAGCTCCATCTACTAGGCTATTTAGCTTTTTGACTCGGGGCAAGCCATTTGGCTTTAAAATTTAACTGATTTGTTATGTATCTTACAAAAATGGTGATTTGAATATGATTGCCTTTAACAAGCAGTAAAGATTTTCCGCCTGAACTTTGGATATTCTATTCTGGAGCATTTTGAGCCATTTATCTGATTAGTAATATGACATGTTATATTCTATTGAATACATAATCCCGTATTGCCCCATTTCTCCTCTTGTTTAATTAACTTTCTGGTTTAATTCTTTGGGAATATATCTACTTTTTTCCTGGGAATCATGCAAAAAACTTTTATATAGTAACAATGCATTTCCTTATTATGTAAGAATTCAGTTAACAACTGTTAATATTTACTGAAATGGATTGATGTTGGTGTGGTCTGTCCCTCTTTGATTTAGAGAGATACAACAGGGTTGACAACAGAAAACACAGAACTCAAGCTAAGGTTACAAGCTATGGAACAGCAGGCTCAATTGCGAGATGGTAAGTGGTTACATATTAACTTAAATTTGAAGTGACAAAGTGATGAGCATGTCTTCAAAGATCAATTTTGAAGA
The DNA here is from genome assembly GCA_035235625.1 of Saururus chinensis. Taxonomy (NCBI): domain Eukaryota; kingdom Viridiplantae; phylum Streptophyta; class Magnoliopsida; order Piperales; family Saururaceae; genus Saururus; species Saururus chinensis. Next base: position 58,143,403 of record CP141140.1, read on the forward strand.
GCAGTTTATTTAAGTAAATGTAGAGCACATTTTTGTAACTCCCAGTTCCAGGATGTTAAGACTTAGAGGGGCTTATGGGGAACAATCAAATAAAGGTCTGCCAAAGATCACCTCAATCTGGGTCAGAGTTTTAGCATTGTGCTTGTACATCTACTTCACATGGTACCAGTCATTATTTTCCTTCAAAAAACGTAGATTCAGATCACTTGTGCTGGACAATCATATTGGAACAGGCAGTCTTAGATAATAGTGGCTGGGACTGCAAAATTGTAACTTCTAATAGATGTTTTACCTTAAATTGAAGTTGAAGACCTTACTTGTGAAGCTCGAAGATCAATCTTGCTTCATTCGTTAAATGACCCTTCTAATTTCTTGTTGTTTGTTTCCTTTGCCTCCTTGTCCTTATTTCAAGTACTCTAATATTTCCACATTTTCGTTCTTTTCTTTACTTCTAAGCTTCATTCCCTTCTCTGCTAATTTGAAAACTGCACATTGATCATTGAAGGCTAGATTTCTCTTGGCAGAAAACTTATTGATCATTGAATGAGCTGGTTATTTTTTTTCTTGGAATATGCTCCAGTCCATGCCAGCATCTATATTTTTCCCATGGTAATTGTGAATGTATTCAAAGTATTGCCCACACGAAAGTATCAAGGAGTTGATATTAGAACTAAATTCAAAAACATGCCAACACCCACCTCTTTAACATAATACAAGTTAAGAACAATGTTGCAAATAGGGTTTGGCATCATGAGAATTATGAAGCTACTGCAATAAACTTTCAATTGAAATGTTAAAATGGTTAAATCAGTTGTGGCAATTGGACCTGCCTGGATAACTTTGAGGTTGTGTTCTTTTTTCCAAGAAAACAAAAAATTGAAAAGGGGTCACTCATGAACTTTGGACAGAAAAGGAGCCAGGTGTAACCTACTTGGTCTGTCCTGCACAATATTTCTGTTTGCCTTATTTTTTGAAAATATTGAGATGAACAACTGGAAATGAATGTGATCAGCTGTAATCACCTTTAGACCACTTAGTGCAATTTTAAAGTTCTTATGTGTTTTGATGAGACTACAAATCCTTCTTTTTGTGATTTTATTTAAGTTATTGATGAAGTTCCAATGACAAGAGAATGGAACTATTACTTCAATAATTCCCAATGTATATCAGATCTTCACTCAAAGAAATAATTACTTTGTCGAATTTAGCTTAATCTGCAGGATAATTCACATAGAAGTTTGTAAACTGATAGATTGAATCCATTTGTGTGCAAAATACCTCATTTTGTATAACAGTTGCTATCTGATTCTGCATGAAAACATGTTATCCGAGTTAAGCTATTTTCTAAATGAAATTTTTTGTTGTTTCTGTCTGTTTTTGTGTCATTTCTGTCAGTTTTGCAGTTGATGTGCACATCATCATAGATCCCACTAGCTTTTTGTGGTCAGTGGCCAGATTTTTCTATTCCATTCATCTTTTTCGTACCTGATATAATTATGTATATTTTTCTGTGCTACAAAGAAGTGGCAAGGGTATATGCCAGTCACCAGTCTATGGAATGCGGTGGAAAATTTTTTTTATTTTTATTTTTGAAAAAAAAATCCCAATCTTGATACTGTTAGCATGTAATTCACTTTGAAGTGAAATGTTAACGAAGGTTCTGAGTGGGAGGCCTCAATTATGAAAGCGAAAATCAGCTAGTTGAAATGAGTGATGTTTGTTGTTATCATTGACAGAGGCCTGACAATCAGAATCCTCCGGCTGGTCATTTTTGGATGTGGAAGCATTAAATGGAATAGGTTTTGGCTTGATTAATCTCATTATTTCTAAGATTCCTTTCTTTCCAATTTTCCATCTTCTAGATGTTTGTGTGACATCTATTATTGCCTTCACTATTTGCCATTATGATCTCTGCTGATTGCTCTTATTACCTTCTCATTTTTGCATGACACCTATTTCATTGAGCCTCTGACTTAGTTTAGTAGACACTTGAGAATCCTTCACTCGTTCTTTTTGTGGTTTCCTTAAGTTTGAAAAGAAGCTTACAGTTTTTGTGACACTTGCAGCTCTGAATGAGGCACTGAAGCAGGAGGTAGAGAGGCTTAAGATTGCTACTGGGGAAATGTCGAGTCCTTGCGACTCCTTTAATTTAGGCGTACACCACATTTCTTATAATCAAACAGCCTTTCCTTTTACCCATCAAGTGGGTGCACCCAACATCCAACATTCCCCTTATGATCTGACACAAGCCAACATCCGAAGCCAATTGTTTGCAAATCAAGCTCACTCATTCTCAGATATAATGCAACAAGATTCTCTTGGCCGACTTCAGGGGCTAGACATCAGCAGAGGTTCACATCTTGTGAAATCTGAGGGCCCTTCAATTTCAGCCAGTGAGAGCAGTAGCACCTTCTGATTGTATCACTGTCCATAGCCAATCTGACATCCACAGGAGCTTCATTGGACATATGACTTCCGTGCCATTTATTTATTTATGGTAATTTATTCTTTTGGTAGCCTTTTAACCTGTGTTCGGTTTATATTCTTAACTGAAATTCTTTAGTGTTTTGTGTTGCATCCCATTTGTAAGGCAAATCTCAGACTTGGAACGACCATTGCCAACCTTGTATGGTCTTACTGTAACCGTCTAAGTTCATCGTTTTAATTTATAGCATGAACAGCTTGCAGCAATTGTCATTTTTGCCAAAAAAGTTCATGTAATTCTGATTTATTTTTAGATATGTTGGTAAATGTAAAACTGGCCATCTCAGTATATACTCCAGGTAGTTTTTTTATGGAATGTATCTATATGCGCCCCATTAATCTCCTCAGTACTCCACTTCCCATAGTGGGGTTTATAAGGTTATTGGATTACTGAGGAGATTATTGGGGTGTATATAGACACGTTCCATTTTATATCTTAGTAGGTGATCTTTCCTTATCAGGTGTTTTAAAGAGGGTCTTCACAACAAAGGGCCAACCAAATTTGGTTGTATCGTACGTGTAGCCTCCTCTGTTTGAAGATGTGAGGTTTAAGCTCCTTCGGGCCTTCAATCTACAGTTTAAATTTAGCTGATTACATAATAAGTAGCTATAAAAAAACCCTCTATCTTTAGCTCAAAAGAAAATTAAAAAGTGGCTGACAATCACAATAGGCCTTGTGCAAGATTTTGGGGCTGGTTTGAAGGGTCAAATACAACGGGTAAAATTTTCAAATCTAAATAAATCCAGAACGTAGGGCTTGCCTTAATTTTCAACTTACTGCATCTAAATTCTGAAGTGAACGTCTGCAGGCCGTTAAAACTTTATGAAAAGAAGATCCAAGACCTTTTCTACCAGGCTTCTAGGTTTAGAAAAAGAACAAGGACGGAAATCCATGTCTGTGTATCGTATCTAGAGAAACAGTAGGTATCTTGTGATAAGTGGTCACATTTGATGACTAGGAGTGATCAATATGCACTTCTGAACAAGAGTTGTTATCTCGTTAGGTAATTCAACCTCTACGGCAAAAGTAGCACGGTTGGTGCAAAATATGTGTGTGTCCCTAAGGCTTTTGTTTTTTTGTGCTTCCGGATATAAGCTGCTCCCTCTTTGGGTTTGATTGGGTTTGGTCGTTCTTTTTGGACCGGCCAATTGCCGGGTCAATTCTGAAAACACTAGATTGGGGTCCATAGGGATGGAGCCAGGAGCAGATGGGGCCACACAAAATTTTAATATATTACCCCTTTGGTAGGGCTACATGGCCCCTTATTTGTCATTTAAAGTGGGACCAAGTGGCCCCCTATATTTTTTCAATTATAATGGCCCCTCCAAACTCATTTTCCTGGCTCCGTGTCCCCAGGGACCATGAAACTTTTACTGGAATTGTGAGTCCTCACTCTAGCATTGAATCTCTGCCTTTATACCTTAGAAAAGTGGTATGGGCATATACGTTTCTGACTCTATATTTTTACGTTTTTGCAACAGATGTCTCACGTAGTACTTAACTTGTGCAGAAGCGTAATACGATTGGAGACTGAAAATTAGGATAATGGAAGGCATGACTAGCATTGATATGCAACAATAAAAGTTGTTTAGTATGGCCATGCTTCTGAAGAGACTGCATAGCCAACAAGCTTACAGGCTCCGTTCCGTCTACAATGTCTACGAATTCGCTTGGTATGCTAGCTGGGGATAATTTGCGATGGAATACTGAGATTGAACCCATTTGTAATAGCAATGTGGAAACGATTTCGCGACTGCAACTATGTTGTAAAATTAAGTCCCGTCCTTGAAAATCAGAGTTACGTATGGTAAAATAATCCCTCGTCCCATTTTAATTATCCAAATTTGAAATGGTACAATTTATACGAGATGACTATTTTTCTCGAATAAGACTATGAAAATGAAACGGAGGATAAGGGAGATGACAAAGCAAAGAGGTAGTGCTACAAACTATTATTAATTCCTTTTTGATATTGAGATACATCATAAGCATCTCTAATCCTAAGTAATTGGAAATAGAAAAATCAACCTAGTCCTTTCTCTGGTAAATTGAAAGAGAAAGATCAACCTAGTCCTTTCACTGACACCAAGATGAAACGAATGTAAGTCCTAACTATCCTAACTATTCTCCATAGGAATATTGCCCGGAGCTCTGACGACTAACTTTACTTCATCATGGGATCCTGCAAAATACAACAAAATCAAGTCACGTGAATGAGCAAAGACATCATGAACCATTTAGCCTGATAAAAGATAATGAGAAAGCCGAGACATAGGATCATACTTGGAGCAGTCAATATCCAGGCTAATCTGAAAGGGAAGATTGACACCACAAATGCCAGGAAGTAGCCCAGCATTGGTTTGGTTTACGCCGGGGAAAGCAGCAGCAGCCGCTTTCAGGCAAACGCAGGCGCTCTGGCGAAGGGCCGTGGTACTAGCGGCGGTGTTGATCGCATTGACTCCATGGCAGCAGGGTACAGATGGCACCCCGCCGGACATCAAGTAGCCAATGCATGGAAGAACTTCAGCCACGCTCTCAGCGCACCGAATGCCCTGGGCGTTGGCAGGGACGTGCATGCAAACCATGCAAGTTGCAACCAAAAGGCATGCGAGCAAACAATACCGAGCAGCCATGGATGCAAACAATGAGGACAGGCAAAAGCTTCTAATGCAGAACGTAGAAGTGTTTATGGGTCGATGAGTTGCTATGGGGGTGAACGAGGGTATTTATAGACGGTGAGGCGTGGTAACTCAGGTTAGATTGGAAGTCTTATCTTGTTTTGAAATGTTTTATCATACGGGAAGTTCTAAACAAAGCTGTGCTTATCATAAGGGACTATTTATGCTTAATAAATTACATATCTCAAGTAATATTTATGCTTATCAGTTATCATGAGGGGTGTTTTAGCCGAACAGGTTCAAATAAGCTTTGTTTCTATCAGTTTTGCATGTGTACGACTTGTATTTTTCTGGATATTATTATTTTTGTACCTTTACAAATATTGTGATGAAAATTCTTATGGGAAAAATTATGATCAAATCAAGCAAATTACTTTATTCTTAAGTTAGAATTTGCCCTCTTTACTAGTGCTTAAGATACACTCTGTAATATCCCTAATTTTCCCGGGTTTCGAAATTTAAATACGTAGAAATTATGGTGTTTGACCTATTGACATTCTTATTAGAATAACTTTCTCCCTAGATATAATTTGGGGCTGAAACTAATTCTATTGGAAAGTAGACAGAAAGAGCTTCGAAACGCCACCAAGAACGCACGAATCGGAGTCCGGATGAGGGAGAAACGACCGTTTGAAGTTGAACATATCGTGCAGGACCCGTTTACCCGAATTGAACGCGCGATTTGGCGGTTTAAGGTGCGATGTGGGCCCGATAAATTGTTGTTCCGAAATTGGGTTTTTGAGGTATAATTTCTCATGGGATTAGGAGTCGTAACCCCATTCCTATAAAAGGCCTTCTTAGGGTACAATTTGGGGATCTTTTTGCCCGATCAGAGGAGAGAATTCGGGCTTTTTAGAGGGGAAAAGGATAAGCCGTCGTTAGAATTTTCCGGCGAAGCATTGGCGATATGGATCGACGACAAATCGGCCTGCGAGGTAGGATTTAGAATCAATATCAAAGATGGTTTATTATTAAAATATAAAATCGTTTTTGTTAATTATGTGAATAGTGATTTCTGCAATCACTGTTCACACAATTTCATTGAAATTGCTACTGCCGGCCAATCACCGGCCGGCCACCGGCCGACAGCTGGTGGCTGGACCAATTGAGGGAGGGGCGTGCCGGTCCTGGCTGCAGTAGATTTGGATCCGGCGGCCTTGGCGGCGGCGGATTGGCTGCCGCCGGGTCGTCACAGTGTAAAAAAAAAAAATTGAATGGCAGGGGCGGCGCGGTGCGGACCGTGGCCGGAGGCGGGACCGAGGGTCACGGAATCGCCGGAAGACGGCGATCCCGTCGATCCCGTACTTTTTCCGGTCGTGGTTGCCTGCCGCCGCGGCGCCGCGAGCTGGTTACAGCACTGAGAGAAAAGAAAAAAAAAGAGAAATATTTGGCCGCGGCCGGCCGCCGGGCGGTGGCGAGTCCAGGCCCACCGGAATCGCCGACGGGCGGAGATCCGGTGAGGCCTAGCCTTGCCCCGCCGGGCCAGCAGCCGCTGCCGCCGCCAGAGGCTTTCCAGCCTCTGGCCGGACGCGAAGGAGACGACCCGCGCGTCGCGGGTCGTTGGGCGCGGGTTCGGGTCAGGCGACCCGTGGCCAGGACCGGGCCCGAATGGGTCTAATCCGGTCCGGTCTGGTCTAAAAAAAAATATTATTGAACCGGTTTTGGTTCACTAGCTTTAGGACTATAAAAAAATTCGTAAAAATTACCAAGTATCCATAGAAGTATTTCAAGAGTCCCGACCAAGTTTCAGACCGGGGAAAAATCCCAGAGCCTCTGAAATGACTAATTTACCCTTGTAAGTGTAGCATAGAATAAATCACTAATGATCGAGTTTAGGGCCTCCGGATCAGGGGCCTATAAGTGGATTTATAAATTGAGAAAAATCTCAGGGAGATTCTAGTGAGTATCCTAAATTTGGACCAAGCCATAAGCTAAGTAAAAATCTCAGTAAGTAGATATTTGACTGTTTTACCCCTGGGGTTAAGGTAAGACAGTTAATTGAACCGGAGTCGGTTCAAGGGGTTTACGACCCCGTTAAACGGAAAGAAAATTACCACGGGTTCACAATGTCAAGGTGTACCCTTGGGATTAGTGTTGAACCTGTCAAGGTGTAGGGAAGCCCTGAACAAAAGACAAAAATACCCTTATGCAAATCAGCCCGTATTCGCATGGATGTTATTAACGGGCCAATGTAATACTGAAACATTTTGAGAGGTTAAAGACATACCCGAGTGCAGAGAGGACTGTATCCAATGTTGGATAATTATTCTAATGCCCTTAGGCGCATTTCGACCAGTTTAATAAAGATTTATTAAGATAACCCAAGGAGGGTTAGGGCACGAGAGCTCGAATGATTCTTATATCATTAATGAATTCTATTATTGATATTATGATATGCTTGGACATGTGTAGTTCTGATTGTTTATGTTGTTCTTTGTTTCGATTTTTGATATTGATGTTGTGATAGTAATTTATCACTAGTTGAAAATTATTGAAAGAATAATTATTTGGGGTTTGATAGCTTTGGATTGGGTAAGAACACCTAATCAAGATAAAGACTAAAATACCTCAGAGGGGTCTGGGACTAGTTCATACAGTGAACAAAGTCTTTGACCTGGAGATTTGCCTTGGTTGATGAACCGATGGCATGTTTTGAGTTGTAAACCTTAGTCTAGAAGGGACTAATAGGGTTTGGGATAGTCATTCGGAATCCTGACTTATAGATGAGCAAGATAGGGTTCAGAATGCTTTCCTGAGTTCTAGCTCTATTGAGGAGCCGCTGATTTGACCGTGAAGTTACACCTCCCCATTGGAGGGAGTTCTTTGTGAGCCGGGCTCACCGCAGATCTATTGAGGATCTTTTAGTGTACACACAATTAGGGTAGCTGACATCCTGCTTGGTTGGCGTCTCTGACCACTTCTGTTCAGGTGCAGTTGTGGGCCATGCCCTTCCACTCCGGTCAGGTCCTTATGGGCTAGGTTGGGAGATGGCACTTCCTGGTGGATTCCAGGGGCCTGGTGGATTCCAGGGTGTTTCTTATCATTTGTCACTTAGGTTGACATCTGATGTGTCTGTCTGTCTTTGGGATTAGACGGGAATATTAATTATCGAACAATGGTTCGAGAAATAATTAATAACATTGATTGATATTGCTTGTTTAATTAGAACAAGTGGAACGATTAAAGGACTTGCATAAAATGTAGGTTGCTTGAAAATACTTAAGCATTGCATGGGTGATGCTATGCTTCTTAGTATAGTATAGTTTTTAGGCAGAACTACGTCTGGATCCAATCTTGTTGGAAACATTGAAGATGTTGTCTGATGAGTACGTAGGCAACTAACATCGGGTGATGTTTGCCCGATCCGAATAATATTAATAAAACCTTTTGTCCTTTGGAAGCTCTTCTCCTGAAGGCGGAGATGCTCTATTGTGGTTGTGGTTGTTGTTTGGTTTGCTTTATTGCAGATTCTTTAGGCGACGACAAGTGAGACCAAGGCAGGCGAGCTCAAGAAGTTTTCAAAATTTTGAAACTCTGATACGTAAGTGTACCTTAAGCGTGAGAGTCAACTTGTTATTTATTTTCAGACGGGTGACAGACTTGTACTTAGATGGATGAGCTGGTCTTTGTGAATTTTTAGACGTTAAATAATATCGTATGATTTGATATTCGTGTTTGTGAACCCCAGTTATCATGACCTGGATATTTAATCGAAGGGTTTGTTTTGCATGTAAAGAAAAAAAAAAATTTACCTACCATTCGTGCTTTTTAAAAATGCTTTTAAAAATCCGGGTCGTGACACACTCAAGCGCCTATCTCCCAGGATAAGACGAACAACCACATACCACAGAAGCACCTTCACACAGTACACGTAGCAAACCACGATATGAAATACTCTCACATAAAGGATGGAGGCAGAAATCCAAAAAAAGATTATGTAGAAAATATTTTTATAGAATTTATAAGAAATCTTGTTGAAGATAAACTGTCCCATTCAAATAGACGCGTCTGTCCATTAATGGACACAATTTAGTGAAAATAAAACTGGACCCGTTTTGGGTTAAGAAAAAACCAAACTAAATGAATTTACCCCAAAAATAATTATTTTCTTGACCCAACCCAACCTGACCCGACCCAACAACCCAACCTAGCCGGCCATGTGTGCGAACTAGGGCTGCACTGAAAAACTGGAACCAAACTGAACTGGGTAAAACCAAATAGAAATTTAGCGGTTCGGTTCGGTTCTGTTCCTTATTTGGTTCCGGTTCAGTTTTAAAGAAAAAAGCAGAATGAATTTCGGTTCGGTTCGGTTTAAAAAAAATGAAACCGAAACCGAATCAAACCGAAATATTTACCAAGTATAAAAGCACCCTTTCACCCTTTTTCAACCTAAATCTAATTCCGCCCTTGCCGCCTCCCACCGCCGCATCCCTCTCGACCTCTGGTTGCCATCCCCTGTCCACCTCGCCTCTGATTTGGATCCTGTGAAGCCCCTCCCCCATTTCCCCTCTCCGCTCTGCCTTCCTCCCGTTTTTATTTTTGTTCAGTTCCCTCCCATGGAGCAGAGCAGTAGCAGTAGCAGCGTCACCTCCACCTCCACCTCCAACATTAGTCAGTTCCGGAGCGAAAGGGGCAGAAGTGGAAACTTGAGGTGAAAACCGAGGACGAGGAAGATCGGGAAAAGGGACCAACTGAGTCGCTGGCTAAGCCCTCCCCTGAGCCTCACCATGTCCTAATTTCCCAGATTCAAGCACAAGTTGAGATTCTCTACTCCACTTTCTCCCAGAATGGTAAATGACTAAGATTGCACCGAAAAGGTGAAAACCCTTTCGCCCGGAAGGACCGATTCATCTATGGCAAGTGGGGAGGTTTAGAGTTAAACAATAGATCAGCAAGTTAGCTTCCGAAAATGAAGGGGTAGATCATATTGACCAGGAAATTATACGTCCAATTGTTCAATTCCTATTCTAATATTTTTTTTATTTTTCTTGGTCTTCTGTCATGTGCTTTATTTTCCTTTCCTCATTCAGGATGTATTCGTGGTTCTAGTCTTCTTTTATCATAGCTAGTATTTTCCAGTTAAGAAAGAAAGACGATGCCCATGTTTTTAGATTTGTCTGCTTTAGCTTTCTCCATTTATTCTACATCCCTTCTCCTGATCTTGGCTTCTTGGACTTTTAAATTTTCGTAATGCACTCCTCTTTGTAGAGGAGATTGTGAATGTGATCGTGGACAGTAGCACTATGCTTGCCCTTGTGAAGCACCTCCAGTTGCTGCTGGTGTCGAGGGAGAGTGACAACAAGATGAGATGGATCTCGGTTCCGTTTGGTTTTCGGTTCTTATGTTAGTTTCGGTTTGGTTTCTATACTTCGGTTCTAAAATTCGGTTTGGTTTGGTTCTTGTTTCTCAATTCCATAATTCGGTTCGGTTCGGTTCTAGTAGGAACCGCCAAAAACCAAACCGAGATGCAGCCCTAGTGCGAACCCAACCAAGCCGGCCGAATGGCGTCACGCGCGTGTGGGTTAGCCCACCTAAGTGGACGAGTCTAACATATAACTCCCCCACAAAAGTGGGGTAGCCTAAGGGTCTAACTTGAAAGACCAAACTTTTGCCTTATATACCAATGCCATCACTTTTTTCTAGATGAAGTGAAACTATTCACTCCTTCAACCAATTCAGTGTGTGATTCTCATTCACTATAAAGTGGGCTTGGGCTCTCTACCCATATGAGTTTACCCACATAAACAATATCGGCTTGAACCATGTAAATATTATGCCCACTTCTAACAATCCCCCACATTAACGAGAATTGGCTGGATAACTATGAAAAATAGTGCAGATTAAATGTGAGAGCAAATATTGAAAAGTTCGTGCATTGGGGAAAGGTAACTTTTGGCTTTGACCCTTTCCTTATAAAAACTATTGGGTCAACTGACTAATCAGTGAACATGATATCTTGAACTGTTCAGCCGTTTATATAAACTAAGACAATAAAATTCACACAGCCACTTCTCAGACACAATGTGGTTCTCATTATTGTGTTTATTTTGGCCCTTAACAAACTTGATTTTCATAAGTACTCTAGAAGATTTAGCTTTAAAATCCTCATAGAAGCGGCCCCTTTACACTCATATAAGTGATTCTTATTAGGAGTATCTTATCATACCCTATATGATCTAATTTAAGCTTATCCTGATTTACTCTGCATGCATCACTATCTCATTATAGTAATAGTGATTCCCCTTAAATCTACCACAATTCGGTAGTCCATTTGAACCTAAATCTTAGGATCTCTAGTCAACTAGGTTGGGTTGCCATTATGGTGACTCTTAATGCATAGGCTTCAGACTCATTCCCCTCGATGAACTGCTTATTTATTCTTTCATGCTTATTTATTCTTTCGTTAAACCCTTAGGAAGTGGATCCACAATATATTTTTTTACCTAACATACTCAATAAAAATTATTTCACTAGAGAGGAATTGTTTTATAGTATTATGTCTCCTACGTATATGTTGAGACTTACAATTATACAAAATACTTTGTACCCTTCCTATAGCCAATTAGCTATTACAATGAATGCAAATAGGTGGCACATGTTTCCCTCATATTGGAATATCCTCTAAAAATTTACGAAGCCACTCAGCCTCTTCGCCTACTCTATCAAGTGCAATTAATTTATATTCCATTGTGGATCTTACTATACACGTTTGTTTAGAATATTTCCAAGATATTGTTGTACCTCCAAAAGTAAAGACATACCCACTAGTGGATTTTGACTCTTTTATATTTGATATCCAGTTTGCATCATAGTAACCCTTTAGTACTACTGGATACTTTGTATAGTGTAGTCCATAGTTTAAGGTATATCTTAGATATTTAAGAACCCTGACTACAGCCTTCCAGTGGTCTCCCCCTAAGTTGATATTATATCTATTCAGTTTACTTACTAAGTATGCTTTGTTCGGTCTCGTGCAATTCATTATGTAATTGAGACTACCTATTATTTAGGAATATTGAAGTTGTGATATACTCTTACAAGTGTTTTTGCTTAAGTGCAATGTCACATCCACAAGTATTTTTGCTCGATGATTATCATTTTAATTTAATTTCTCTAGAATTTTATCAATGTATTGAGATTAATATAATGCATACCATCAGATGTTCTAGTGATTTTCATCCCTAATATAACATCTGTAACACCCATATCTTTCATGTCAAATTGTTTCTTTAACATCCTCTTAGTAGCTTTAATTATATCATATTGCTACCAATAATGACATTTTGTCAAAATTTTCATGTCATTGCTTAGGTGCTTATTTAAGTCCATAGAGAGATTTAACAAGCCGGTACAACAAACTCTTCAAGTTGTTGCACATACATTTCATCATTCAAGTCACTATTTAAGAATGTAGTTTTCACATTTATTTGATGTATTTTAAGATTATATAAAGTAGCAATAGCGATTAACATCCTTAAGGAAGTTATCCTTGTGATTGGTGAATATGTATCAAAATAATCTTAACATTCATTTGCTTATATCCTTTGATAACAAGTTTAATTTTTTATTTTTCAATTGATCTATCAGTCTTCATCTTCCTCTTAAATATCTACTTGTATCCTAGAGGTTTACTCCCTGGTGGAAGGTCCCCCAGCTTCAAAGTATGATTTTGCATAATTGATTAAAATTTTCTATTTATAGCCTATTTCCAATATTGTGCTTCAGGAGATGATTCCTTAAAGATTTGAAGCTCATTTTCTAACAAATAAGTCAAAAAATATGGACCAAAGGATTTTGATGTTCTAGCACGTTGACTATGTCTAGGTTCATCATCTTTTCCCTCTTGGTCTTCACTATTGTTCTATGCAACCTCTAAAGTTCTTTTAAGAGAACTTTCCTCTTGTGTAGAATTTCACAGAAAAATATGTTAAAAAAATAATACATTCCTATATTTAATCACAATATTGACATTTACATCAAGAATATCTGATTTATGAATAATAAAGCGATATGTACTACTATTATTGACATAACTAATGAAGACACAATTAATAATTTTTGGTCTAATTTTAATCCACTTGGGATTAGGGACCGCCACTTTTACCAAACACCCTCACACCTTTAAACATTTGTAGGAAGACTTTCGCCTTTTCATAATTCATATAGTGTATGCATGGTTTTCTTATTAGGTATTTTGTTAAGAATACTTGATTCAATCATAATTCTTCCAGTAAGATTTCTCATCACAATACTTGCAAAGGTATGAAAATAACAATCATAAGACAGAATTCGCCCCCTTACTAGTGTTTAGGATACACACGGGCATCTGCCTCCTAGGATAAGGTGATCAACCACATACTATAGACGCACTTTCACACAATACGTACAATGAACCACATTATGGAATGTTCTCACAGAAAGGATGGAGACGGAAATCCAAAAAAAGATTATGCCGAAAATATTTTTCTAGAATTTATAAGAAATCCCATTGCAGACAACCTGTCCTGTTCAAACAGACGAGTTCATCCATTAACGGACACAATTTAGTGAGAATAAAACTGGACCTGTTTTAGGTTAAGAGAAAACCAAACTAAATTAATTTGCGTTAAGAGAAACCAAACTAAATTAATTTGTCCCAAAAATAATTATCTTGTTGACCCAACCTGACGGCAGACGGATGGATGGCGGCGATGCGTGCGCATGGGTTAGCCCAACTAGGTGCATGAGTCCAACATGTAACTCCCTCACAAAAGTGGGGTGGCCCAAGGGCCTAACTTGAAAGGCCAAACTTGTGCTATATATACCAACACCATCACCTTTTTCTAGGCGATATGAGACTATTAACTCCTTCAACAAATACACATATGTGATTCTCATTCACTATAAAGTGGGCTTCGCCTCTCTACCTATATGGCTTGACCCACATAAACAATATGGGCTTAACTTATATAAATATTATGCCCACTTCTAACAAATATATAAACCCCATTGTGAATCAACAACGTAGTTACGTAGATATCATTCCCATGAGGGTGTTATACGACTTTATGTTTCGAGATGTGAAATTTATATTATGATATGATATTATGAGCATATGAATTAATGCTATGTGAGCATAAGTTGTTCAAAAGAGTACATCTTAGTATCATGAAGATATATATTAGCTGTTGTGGCCTATATAGTCGGATTGGCTACGTAGGCCAGATCTGGCATGTGTGGCCAATTCGGCTAGCAGACTAGATTTGGCCGCGTAGGCCAGGTCCATCATGTGCGGGCCAAGTTTGGACGCAACAACCAAATCTAGTGTGTGGCAGGCCGGATTGGGTGCGACAGGGTAGATCTGGCCTGCCACGACCAAATTTAGTTGTGGCTCGTTTGGCGGCCAGTGGTGCTATTGTGAGTCAGTGGCTGCGTCGGCCACCAAACTCCCATAAGAGAAGAAGGGGTAAAAAAACATTTTAATGTGGGGGATAAGCAAGAGATTTTTATAAAGGAGGTTGGGGTAAAGAAGAAATGGGGGACACATGAAAAAAAAAGGGTTTGAATAGCCACATTCTTAAAGAATAGGCCTACAAATATACCTAGCTACAAGTGGATCGAACCCAAGAACAAACTACATTGGGCCGTTGGCCATATCTCGTCGCTATAAAATAAAGAACTTGGCTATTCAAACCCCAATTTTTTCCCTCTATCCCCCAATTGAAGTAAAAAACTGTCATTTTTTTTACTTAATTTCCCCATCCCTTACACTCATACTCCCCCCAATATGTGAACCCCACCCTTTTCTCCTCCGGAGATAGTTCCAAATGCAGCTCTGGCTACAATTCTAGTGACAGGTCTGATGATGATCCTGGCCCTTTTCACAGACCCGCTGCAGCCATGTACATAGTCGTCCGTGGTGTTGGCTGCAGCCAGCCAGCAGCGAGATTGCTCCTAGCTGAGGCCAGATTGTTGTGGCCAAAGGTGGCTAGCCGCGTCCAACACCCAACAGCTACATTGCTACTTGTTGCGGCCAGCGCGCGGCCGAATCTGGGCCAGATGGCCATGACTAGATTGTCACGGCAAGATCTGGTTGTGGCTAGTCAGATTTGGCTGGCTGCGTCGGCTGTGTACACGGCTGCAACAGGCTTGTGAGACAGGCTGGAGTTATCGTCAGAGCCATTGCTGGAGTTGCAACCGGAGAAGGAGGGGGATGTGAGGTAAAGACTTTCAAAATATGGGGGATGAGGGAGATTTTAATAAAAGAGGGTGAGGTAAACAAGAAATAGGAGACACATGGATAAAACTTGGGTCTAAATATCCACATTCTAAAAAAAAGGTTTACAATAACGGACAACACCTATAGCTGTTGAGTATCATCATCACCGAGAACAGTGACGTGCAAGCAGCTATCACTAATACTCTCATCACTAATTGTTATAGCGACGAACAATTGAACTTTTGACAATAGTTGTACACATCACAAAAAATCCCACTCATCATCTAGTTTGCATTATTAGTGACGTTCTTGCTCTCACATAAATGAAACATTCAACGACGGGCATGACAACCATTGTTGAAATGTACTAGTGCACAATGTAGATGTAGATAAATCGACTAGATAAAATTGATTGTCACTGAAACAAGGTTATCAGTAGCGGTTTAATATATATTTTTAGCGGTAATTGTCATTGTAGTCTTTTTTATATACATTTGTTTGTCAGTGACAGCTTAAGCCATCATTGTAGCTTAGACTTTTTTATATACATTTGTTTGTTGATGACAATTATATCATTGATGCTTGCATTCTTAAAAAAAATACATATACATTAGTGTTTCAACGAGAGTTGCAGCTATCACTGTTGCTTAGATTTTTTTTTAAATCCATATAAATTATATAATTGATTTAAACCTAATAGAAAGGATATATATGTAAAATGAAAAGTAAAACAAAAAAGACTATTCTTTGGGTTGGGTCACAATCCTAGGGAGTGAAGTTCACCCAATATGTAATACTCTCTCGAGAGTCCATCGTCATGATCCCCTCTTTTAATCTACTATTTGGCACCCAAAAAAACAAAGGGAAAATGATCAAGGGAAGGCTATTGTAGCCTACAATGTACCTCGTTGTGGTGACCAATGCTCATGACCATGCTACATGGGCCTCCTAATATGGTAAATATAATGAGCATAGATTATATGTACCATGTTAGATTATCACCTTTAATATGGTGCATAGAGGCTATGTTTGCCTCTATTTATTATATTAGTAGGCCTGTCACACCCCGACACATGTCAACCCTAAGCCAAACCCAGTCTAAGGGGAGGATGGCTCGCGGCCTGATCAAGTATCGTTAGATTGTAGAAGATTTATCCCCTACTTTGGTAGTTCACTACAGAGTTGCGCATATCAACTTTGTAAAAGAGAAAAACGAGCAATAAGGACTAATAATTAAACATTAGTCTACATGAAAACCCACATACTTAATTTTAAATAACCTACACATGGCTAAAGTATGAATCTAAGCCCACAACAGCTAATAAGAGTCTAAGCCAATATTAGCTAATATAGTGTGAAGTATGAACAAGTCTATAAATGTCTCAAGCACAACATGCTACAAAAGCACACTATGATCTCCAAACAACCTCTCCTAAGGATTATCGCCAACCATGTGCTCCACATATAGTCCATCAGGACCAACTACATAGCACAACATGATACCCCAAAACAAAACACAGCAAAGAGGATGAGCTACAAGCTCAACAAGGGTTTTAAATACGAAAAATAAATCCAAATATGACAACACATACATAAGCATATAATATTCATTACATAATCAACCATAATGCCCATTTCTCATGGGATATCCACATAAACCTATGTATTTATGTCATAATTTACAATTTATAAGCATTTACTCATGCCACATGCATGTCATGCTAGCTATAACACATCTTATCAACACACATATTTATACTACTCACATACTACGCTATGTGTAATATATCTCATCAACACATTTTCATGTCACTTGCATATCATATTATATTTAACATATCTCATCATCACATAGCAATGCTACCTGCATAACATGTTATAACCCATATTATTTCATCATCACATAGTCATACTAATTGCATATTATGCTATCACCCATATTATCTCATCATCACATAATTATGCCGCCTACATATCGTCTTATAATAGATATATCTCATCATCACATGTAAACCTCATACGTAAACATGTGAAATCCACTATCTTAATCACATCCTTCATAAATAACTTCTCAATATAAATATATGATGCATATCTATTTCTCAATGAAAATATTTATCTCGCAAATTAAGTGTCTCAAACACATTATCATTCACATCATGCAAATTCAATAATCACATATTTAACATAAGCTTCATTATCATTACACAACTTGCGTCAAACCTTTTATACACATTTAACAACAAATGGTAAATGTCTTACAAACAGAGAGAAATACAATATCCCACTCACCCTAGCTACCTTGGTCGTAGCCTAAGTAGACTAACTGCTCACCCTAGCTAAAGCCTAAGCGTAGCCTAAGCAAACATGCTCACCCTGGCCAATGCCTAAGGACCTACCCACCCTGACTAGAGCCTAAGTAGTCCTACTCAACCTGGTAGTAGCCTAAGTAGTTTCTGATAAGCCGGACAACATTGAATCTGTGCCTATATACCTTAGAAAAGTACTCTCTATATTTTTACATTTAAGCAAGAGATGTACTTGACATGTACGAAGTGTAATACGATTGGAGACTGAAAATTAGGATAATGGAGGCCATGCCTAACATTTATACGTAGCAATAAAAGTTGTTTAGTATGGCCATGCTTCTAAAGAGATTACATAGACACCAAGCTTACAGGTGTCGTACGGTCTACAATGTCTATGAATTCGGTTGGTATGCTGGGGATAATTTGCGATGGAATACTATGAGATTGAACCCATTCGTAATTGCAATATGGAAATGATTTCTCGACTGCAACTGTGTCGTGAAATTAAGTCCCGTCCTTGAAAACAAGAGTTACGTATGGTAAAATAATACCTCGTCCCATTTGAAGTGGTACAATTCATATGAGATGAATGATTTTCTCAAATAAGACTATTAAAATGAGACGGAGGATAAGAGAGATGACAAAGCAAAGAGGTAGTGCTACAAACTATCATTAATTCCTTTTTGATATTGAGATACATCATAAGCATGTCTAATCCTAAGTAATTTGAAATAGAAAGATCAACCTAGTCCTTTCTCTGGTAATTTGAAATAGAAAGATCATCCTAGTCCTTTCTCTGACACCAAAATGAAACGAATCTAACTCCTAACTATTCTCCCTAGGAATATTGCCCGGAGCTCTGACGACTAACTCTACTTCATCATGGGATCCTGCAAAATACAACAAAATCAAGTCACGTGAATGAGCAAAGACATCATGAACCATTTAGCCTGATAAAAGATACTGAGAAAGCCGAGACATAGGATCATACTTGGAGCAGTCAATATCCAGGCTAATCTGAAAGGGAAGATTGACACCACAAATGCCAGGAAGTAGCCCAGCATTGGTTTGGTTTACGCCGGGGAAAGCAGCAGCAGCCGCTTTCAGGCAAACGCAGGCGCTCTGGCGAAGGGCCGTGGTACTAGCGGCGGTGTTGATCGCATTGACTCCATGGCAGCAGGGTACAGATGGCACCCCGCCGGACATCAAGTAGCCAATGCATGGAAGAACTTCAGCCACGCTCTCAGCGCACCGAATGCCCTGGGCGTTGGCAGGGACGTGCATGCAAACCATGCAAATTGCAACCAAAAGGCATGCGAGCAAACAATACCGAGCAGCCATGGATGCAAACAATGAGGACAGGCAAAAGCTTCTAATGCAGAACGTAGAAGTGTTTATGGGTCGATGAGTTGCTATGGGGGTGAACGAGGGTATTTATAGACGGTGAGGCGTGGTAACTCAGGTTAGATTGGAAGTCTTATCTTGTTTTGAAATGTTTTATCGTACGGGAAGTTCTAAACAAAGCTGTGCTTATCATAAGGGACTATTTATGCTTAATAAATTACATATCTCAAGTAATATTTATGCTTATCAGTTATCATGAGGGGTGTTTTAGCCGAACAGGTTCAAATAAGCTTTGTTTCTTTCAGTTTTGCATGTGTACGACTTGTATTTTTCTAAATATTATTATTTTCGTACCTTTACAAGTATTGTGATGAAAATCCTTATAAGAAAAATTATGATCAAATCAAGAAAATCACTTTGTTCTTTAAGTTAGAATTTGCCCTTTAAGATACACTTAGGCATATGATCCTATGATAAGACGATCAACTACGTACCACAGAAGCACATTCACACAGTACACGCTGCTCACCACGGTATGGAATGTTCTCACATAAATGATGGAGGCAGAAATCCAAAAAAAGATTATGCAGAAAATATTTTTTGGGAATTTATAAGAAATCTCATTAAAGATAAATTGGCCCGTTCAAATAGACATGTATGTTCGTTAATGTACACAATTTGGTGAGAATAAAACTTGACCCATTTTGGGTTAAGAGAAAACCAAACCAAATTGATTTAGGTTAAGAGAATTTGCCCCAAAAATAATTATTTTCTTGACTCAACCCGACTTGACCAAACTCAGCCTGCCATGCACGCGAACTGAACCAAGCCGGCCGAATGACGTTGTGCACATGTGGGTTAGCCCACCTAGGTGGATGAGTCCAATTTGTAACTCCCCCACAAAAGTAGGGTAGCCTATGGGTCTAACTTGAAAGACCAAAAATTTACCTTATATACCAACACCATCACCTTTTTGTAGGCGATGTGGGACTATTCACTCCTTCAACAAATTTACGTGTGCGATTCTCATTGACTATAAAGTGGGCTTGGGCTCTCTACCCATATGAGTTTGCCCACATAAACAATATTGGTTTGACCAATGTAAATATTATGCCCACTTCTAATAATCCCCCATATTAATGAGAATTAGTTGAATAACTATGGAAAATAGTGCAGATTAAACGTGAGAGTAAATATTGAAAAGTTCGTGCATTGGGGAAAAATAACTTTTGGCTTTAAACCTTTCTTTATAAAAATTACTGGGTCTACTAACTAATCAGTGAACATGATGTCTTGAACTATTCTGCCGTTTGTATAAACAAAGACAATAAAATTCACAGTCACTTCTCAGACGCAACGTGGTTCTCATTATTGTGTTCATTTTGGCCCTTAACAAACCTGATTGTCATGAGTGCTCTAGATGATTTAGCCTTAAAATCCTCATAGAAGCGGCCCATTCACACTTATATAGGTAATTCTTATACCCTACTTGATCTAATTTAAGCTTATCTTGATTTACTCTGCAAACATTACTATCTCATCATAGGAATGAGGATGAGATGTTATCTCAATAGTGATTCCCCTTGAATCGTCCACAATTCGGTTGTCTATTTAAACCTAAATCTTGGGATCTCTAGTTAACTAGGTTGGGTTGCCATTATGGTGACTCTTAATGCATAGGCTTCAAACTCATTCATCTCGATGAACTGCTTACTTATTCTTTGGTCAAACCCTTAGTAAGTAGATCCACAATATTTTCTTTTTACCTAACATACTCAATAGAAATTATTTCACTAGAGAGTAATTGTTTTATGGTATTATGTCTCCTACCATTATACAAAGTACTTTGTGCCCTTCCTATAATCAATTAGCTATCACAATGGATGCAAATAGGTGGCATAGGTCTCCTTCATATTAGAATATCCTCTAAAAATTGACGAAACCACTTAACCTCTTCACCTACTCTATTAAGTGCAATGAATTCATATTCCATTGTGGATCTTGATATACACGTTTGTTTAGAATATTTCTAAGATATTGCTGCACCCCCAAAAGTAAAGACATATCCACTAGTGGATTTTGACTCTTTTAAATCTAATATCCAGTTTGCATCACAGTAACCCTTTAGTACTGCTGGATACTTTATATAGTGTAGTCCATAGTTCAAGGTATGACTTAGATATCTAAGAACCCTAACTACAACCTTCCAATAATCTCCCCCTGGGTTGCTATTATATCTACTTAGTTTACTTACTAAGTATACTATGTCCGGTCTCGTATAATTCATTATGTAATTGAGACTACCTATTATTTAGGAATAGTTAAGTTGTGATATACTCTCACAAGTGTTTTTGCTTAAGTGCAACGTCACATCCACATGTATTTTTGCTTGATGATTATCATTTTTATTTATTTTTTTTAGAATTTTATCAATGTAATGAGATTGAGATAATGCATATCATCGTATGTTTTAGTGATTTTCATCCCTAGTATAACATCTGCAACACTCATATCTTTCATGTCAAATTATTTTTTTAACATCCTCTCAGTGGCTTTAATGATATCATATTGCTACCAATAATGAACATATCATCTACATATAAACATATAATAACATAGCCATCATGTCTTTATTTGACATAAATATATTTATCGCATTCATTAATTTTGAATCTATTTGACATCATCATTTTATCAAAATTTTCATGTCATTGCTTCGGTGTTGGTTTAAGTTCATGGAGAGATTTAACAAGTCTACATACTTTGTTTTCTTGACCCGGTACAACAAACCCTACAAGTTGTTGCACATATATTTCATCATTTAAGTCACCATTCAAGAATGTAGTTTTCACTTTCATTTGATATATTTCAAGATTATATAAAGCAGCAATAGCGATTAACATTCTAATGGAAGTTATCCTTGTGACTGGTGAATATGTATCAAAATAATCTTAACATTACTTTTGCTTGTATCCTTTGATGACAAGTTTAGATTTATATTTTTTAATTAATCCATCTGTCTCCATCTTCTTCTTAAATATCCACTGTTGTTTTAGAGGTTTACTCCATGGTGGAAGGTCCACCAGCTTCTAAGTATGATTTTGAATAATTTATTCAATTTCACTATTTATAGTCTCTTTCCAATATTGTGCTTAAGGAGATGACATAGTTTCCATAAAGATTTAAAGCTCATTTTCTAACAAATAAGTCAGAAAATAAGGAGCAAAGGATTTTGATGTTCTCGCACATTGACTATAAATAGGTTCATCATCTTCTCCCTCTTTGTCTTCAATATTGTCCTATGCAACCTCCAAATTTCTTTTAAGAGAACTTTCCTCTTGTATAGAATTCCACAGAAAAATATGTTAAAAAATAAAACATTCCTAGATTCAATCACAATATTGACATTTACATCAAGAATATCCGATTTATGAACAATAATGTGATATGTACTACTATTATTGACATAGCTAATGAATACACAATCAATGATTTTTGGTCCAATTTTAATCCTCTTGGGATTAGGGACCGCCACTTTTGTCAAACACCCCCACGCCTTTAAAATTTTGTAGGAAGGCTTTTGGCCTTTCCATAATTTATATGGTGTCTGCATAGTTTTCTTATTAGGTATTTTGTTAATAATACTTGATTTAATAATAATTCTTCCAATAATATTTCTCATCACAATACTTGCAAAGGTACGAAAATAACAATCATAAGACAAAATTCGCCCTCCTTACTAGTGTTTAGGATACACTTAGGCATTTTCCTCCTACCATAAGATGATCAACCACATACTGTAGAAGCACCTTCACACAGTACACATAACGAACCACGGTATAAAATGATCTCACAGAAAGGATGGAGACGAAAAATCAAAAAAAGATTATGCAGAAAATATTTTTTTAGAATTTACAAGAAATCTCATTGCAGACAACCCGTCCTATTCAAAGAGAAGAGTTCATCCTTTAATGAACACAATTTAGTGAGAATAAAATCGAACCTGTTTTAGGTTAAGAATAAACCAAACTAAATTAATTTGGGTTAAAGGAAAACCAAACTAAATGAATTTATCCCAAAAATAATTATCTTATTGACCCAACCCAACCTGACGATAGAAGGATGGAGGGTGGCGGCGCGTGTGCATGGGTTAGCCCAACTAGGTGCATGAGTCCAACATGTAACTCCCCCACAAAAGTGGGGTGGCCCAAGGGCCAAACTTGAAAGGTCAAACTTGTGCAATATATACTAACACCATCACCTTTTCTGGGCGATGTGGGACTATTCACTCCTTCAACAAATTCACATATATGATTCTCATTCATTATAAAGTGGGCTTCGACTCTCTACCAGAGCTTGACCCACAGAAACAATATGGGCTTAACCTATGTAAATATTATGCCCACTTCTAACAGATATTGTCACGGCCTGGATTTTTAAAACCCCTTTTACAATAAAGGACACGTGATAAATCACAATAATTTTTTTTCTTTCTTAAACACAAAACAAATCATCCAATTAAATATCTGGTCTTGATAACTGGGGTTCACAATACGAATATCAAAACATATGATATTATTATACATGTCAAATTCCATAAATAGCTGGTTAACACTCTAAGTACAAGTCTGTCATCTATCCGAAAATAAACAACCAAGTAAAGTTGACTCTCACGTTAGTAATTACAATTACTTACAAGATTGTAGAAGTAAGAAACTAGATCCCACTAATGCAACATCGTCCTCAAATGACCACGACGTCCCGATCTCGCAATGTCCCCATCTAAAGAACATGCAAGCAAACAAGACTGAATAGGCAACAAAACATTTCCTCCCCTTGGAGGAGCATTCAAAATAACAAAAGTATTATTTAATATTTTTCGGATCGGCCAACATCACCCGATGTTAGTTGCCTACGTACTCATCAGACAACATCTCCAATGTTTCCAACAAGATCGGACCTAGATGTAGTTCTGCCTAATACTACACTATATTAAGAAGCATAGCATCACACATGCAATTTAAGTATTTTCAAGCAACCTACCTTTTATGTAAGTCATTTAATCATTCCACTTGTTCTAATTAAACAAGCAATATCAATCAATGTTATTAATTATTTCTCGAACCACTGTTCGATAATTAATATTCCCGTTTAATCCCAATGACTGACAAACTCATCAGATGTCAACCTAAGTGACAAATGATGATAAAACACCCTGGAATCCACCAGGAAGTACCATTACCCCTCCTAGCTCAAGAAGGACCTAACCGAAGTGGAAGGGCATGACCCACAACTGCACCTGAACAGAAGTGGATAGAAAAGCCAACCAAGCAGGATGTCAGCAAATTCAATTTTGTATACACTAAAAGATCCTCAATAGATCTGTGGTAAGCTCGGCTCACGCAGTGGGGAGGTGCAACTACATGGTCAAATCAGCGGCTCCTTAATAGAACTAAAAGGTAGGAAACTATTCTGAACCCTATCTTGCTCATCTATAAGCCATGACTCTGAATGACTATCTCAAACCCTATTAGTCCCTTATAGACTAGGGTTTAAAACTCGAACTGGCAACGGTTCATCAACCAAGGCTTATTGTCAGGTCAAAGGCTTTGTTCACTATATGAACTAATCCCAGACCCCTCTGAGGTATTTTAGTCTTTATCTTGATTAGGTGTTCTCACCCAATCCAAAGCTATCCACCCAAACAATTATTCTTTCAATAATCTTCAACTAGTGATAAGTCACTATCACAAGATCAATATCAAAAATCAAAACAAAGAACAACATAAACAATTAGAACCACAGAGGGCAAAGAAGATCATAATATCAATAATCAACTTCAATAATGATATTATAATTACTCGAGCTCTCGTGTCGTAACCCTCCTTCGGTTAACTTATTAAATCTCTTAAAAAAAACTCATCATAATGCACCTGAGAGCATTAAGGTAACTATCCAACATTGAATACGGTTCTCTCTGCTCTTGGGTAAGTCTTTAACTTTTCAAAAGGTTTTAATATCACATTAGCCTATTAATAACATCCGTGAATATGGACTGGTTTGCATGGGGCTATTTTTGTTATTTTGTTTAGGGCTTCCCTAAACCTCAATGGGTCCAAAACTAATCTCAAGGTTTAGACCTTGACGTTATGGACCCATTGAAATTTCCTTGTCGTTTAACGGGGTCGTAAACCCCTAGAACCGACCCTGGTTCAATTAATCCTTTTACCTTAACCTTAGGGGTAGAACAATCATTTATCTACATACTGGGATTTTTCCCCACCCTGTAGATTGGTCTAAATTTAGGTTACCCATTACAATCTCATTGAGAATTTGCCCAATTTTTAAGATCACTCTTAGGCCATTGAACCGGAGCCCTGAAGTCGGGTAAGTAGTTTTCACGTGATAATTTTACTACAAAGGTTAAAAGGGTAATTTTACAATCACTAGGATTTTTCCCTAATTTTAAACTTGGATAGAATATTTCTACACCTCTTGGGATCCTTGAGTATTTTTCTAGAATTTAGTTGACACTTTTAGCCCCCTGAACCGGACCCGGTTCACTCCATTCTTTTGTCTTTTTTTCAAACCGAACAGCTTTGGTTCGGGTCGACCACCCGCAACGCGGGTCGTCTTCCCCACGTTCGGCCAATGGCAAAAATACCTCTGGTGATGCCACCCGGCGGTAAGGGTCTATGGGATCGCCATCATGTGGCGATTCCGACACCCCTGGTCTAGCCGCCGCCCGGTTGCCGGCCATGGCAGTAAAGCGCCACCCTTTTTTTTTCGTTCTGCTGCAAATCAACGAAAATGACCACCGGCCACTTGTCACGACCTGGAGAGGGACTGGATCAACCAGACCACCATCACACGGCATGCCCGGATGCCCATATCCTGTCGCATGCCATCGACGGCAGGGAAGCATGCCCTTGACATTTCCCTTTTTTTTTATAATCTACTGTGATGACTTGGTGTGTTACGTCCAAACTAAGACTATGGAGGAGTCTAGTTCAGATTTTGTTTTTTTACTTGTCAACTATAGTAAACAAGGTCGATCCACAGGGAAAGCCTTGTGTGACACAGAAAACTATTACGAAGAGAATCGAATAGAGAAGAAAAGTGAAATAGATAATAAGAGACAATTCAAAGAGAAAGTGCTAAGGCATCAAAAATCTACTTGTAATAAATCTCTAATATATACTTCATTCAAATGATAACTCAATTAAGATCAAATGAAAATTTGTCTTAATCGGAAAATGTATCTTTTAAAGAACTTTAAAATAGAACAATAGTAATTGATTGTTTACTACGTGAAAGTATTAAGTGTATAATCACAGGGAATTATAAGCATTCGGCGTGCCTTTCGTCAACGCTGAATCAAATAATTATATAGATCATAAACTCCTTAAATATGAAACATCAATTTAAAATGATAAAGAACTTACTTGAATCAAAGTATCCATTAAACATCAAGTACAAGCTTCATTCCTAGCCTTAGCTTGAGAGCTTTAGAATGTCATTACAATGAAACTAAAAACAAAATTGCAAAATGAGAGAAGAAAATAGGAGAAGAGAGCTCCAAATAGGAGAGAATGCCTCATCTATCACGTCCTCTCCTCTATTTATAGGAAAAGAAGGGGTTGCTTCAAAGGGGAAAGTCAAATCATATCTCCAGATTTTATCCTGATTGATTGCCTGATTGGACCCATATATATTCTGAATTTGGAATTTCTTCCTGAAATAACACTTGTAGCCACGGAAGTCTTCTTTCCATTGCCACCAGAATCATATCAATCCGAATTATACATAAAAAGATATGATTGAAATACTAAGGCTGTGTCAATCTGTCTGAATCAACTTCTTTCATAATTTAGTTCTATTCATACAAATCTCAAATCAAATGGATCCATAAGGTTGTGTTCGACCATTCCATGCATGTTTAGACCATTAGGAGCCCATTCTTGACTTTTAAATAGCTTTGGGTAGTTGGGCTTAACTTCCTCTTCCAGTTGTATCTTGTTGAAGCCTGTTTAGACATGTAAACTCAATTAAGGTCCAACTAACTTATTCAAAACATAAATAGCCCAAATCAGCAATGAATTAATACAAAATAGGATTAAAAATAGAAATTTAAAAATATTTTATTGAACATTATTTCAGTGCATCAAATATCCCCAAACCTACTTTTTGCTAGTCCTCGAGCAAAACAAAAATTAAAATAATAGAAAACAAAACTAACTACTCCACTTTCGCAGGAAATCTCGATTGCATTTAGCATATGCAATAAGCCTTTAAACCCCTAGCTTACACTAGTGGACGAGTTGTGTCTCGTGAGGGTTTGTAATGAATCTACCCACAAAATTCAAAACTAGAATGATAAAATAAAATTAAAATTTAAAAACCACGTCAAATTTACAAATCAACTCCTCCTAAACATGTGACTTCATTTAGTAAAATCAATCATGCATAATATAACTTGTCTTCTAAAACAATAATTCATTCTAACAACTTCATATTGGCCAATACGCTGCTGCCAAGGTTGCCGGATCCAAGGCCTCCGGAGCTAGGGCTAGGGCCGGCATGCCCCTCCGCAATGGGTCCAACCACTAGTGGTTGTGTAAGGTCCCTGATTTCTCTACGATTTTTTATAATTTTTTTGCTATTTTTTTATCATTTTCGGCGGAAAAATATAACGCTTCGGCGCATTTGGTCACGATATTCTTACCCGTATAGTCGGGTGTTGGTTCAGTCATAAGCCACGGGCTTAGACGCGTGTTTACGGCTTGAAAATGTGAGAGAGAAGGGGACAACAGAAGATATGGAAAAAAAAAAAAGAGGAAACGGGCTCGGGCTTGAACGAGCATGATCTAGACGTTTCTGGAGAAGGGAACAGTGCACACCACCCCCCTCATTTGTTCTAGGCGCAGGAGTGCCGCCGGCAGGCCACTGGTTGACCTCGGCCTGATGACAGCCAAGCGACGGCCAGGCCACCTCCCCGACGCCGCCCCAGCCCGATTCACCGCCCACGACCCCGCCGCTTTGTCTGCTCCCGATTAGTTCCCTCACCCTCTCTGTTTTAGTTGTTCCGCCACTACCGTGGGCCAGCATGGCCTGGCCAGCCGGCCATGGTCCCACCTTAGGCCAGCAACGGCAGGAGGCTGTCCCTCCCAGCCCCAATGGCCTCTGTTCCGCTGCCCCACTCATCCTTCCCCTCTCTGCTTTGTTTTCGCCGCCTCACTGTTTTGGTGAAATGGTGGCTGCCGACAGTGAGCCACCGCTGACTGGATCTCCCTCCAGCCTCGCCTTGGTCCAGCAAAGGTGATGGACACCCCTCCTGGCCTCCAGGGCCTTCGCTCCACCACCCCATTTGCATATTTTCCTCAGCCCCCATTTTCCCCGCCTTGGCTTCGATCTCTCTTTTGGCAACCACCGGCCACCAATTGGATGGCGGATCTCCGCCATCAACTCCGCCCTGGCAGTGCAAAGCCAAGGGACCACCGCCTAGCCCCCATGGTCGCACCGTCCTCCTCCCTGCTTTGCCCTCTTTTGTATTGTGTTGTGAGTCCCACTGCCGTAGTGGGTCGGTAAGGGCCGACTGGCCGCTCTTGGCTCCGCCTTGGGCCGGCGACAACAGGGGGAGACCTCTCCCGGCCCCACTTGGCCCCCACAACCGCTCCACCCTCTGCCCGGATCAGCCCCGGTTCAGCCTCCGCCCTTCCTCTTCCCTCTGGCCAGACCCTTCCCCTCCCCTGTTTTTGTTTGTGACAGAAAATTGATGACGCACCGGGAAGGAACTACCCTCCGGCTTGCCTCCGTCCAGACAGCCTCGGCCCGACATCACTGGTGTAGCCGCCTCCACCTAGCTCCGCCCTACTCTGGCTACCTTCCCTCCCCGGCCTTATTTTCCCCTCCGGTCAGCTCCTATTTTTGGTCTACGTCCGTTTTGGATGTTGTGACTACCACTGCCAGCCGGACGTCAGACATGGCCATGTGGACCTTTGTCTGGCTCTGCCTCGGCCCGGTGATGCTAGTGGGCCACCCCTCCCCAGGCCCTGTTGAGCCTTTGTTTACTCTGCTTTGTCGGACGGGTCTCTCACTTGGAAAAATAGGGTCTTTGTTCCTCACTGTGCTATCTGTTCGGCATGTCGCCGTTGACTTTGTGTCACGCCCGAGGTTTTTCCACACATTTACTTTAACATTTTACTAAAATTCTATTTTCAAAACACAGAGCTAAATCAAATAAATTAACAAAATTCAAAACGTGTGAAAACAACTTTCATAAATTAAATCATCTTAAAACCAATAAACGTTCTCAGGCATGACCTAAAACAAAAGTGTGCAATTAAAACCTACCATGGCCATGGGTTTTAAAAACAAAAACCTCCCAAGCATCTCTGAGTACAAGTTCTTTCACAGTCTGAAAATAAATCGTACATACATACACAAGTCCAGTAGGTAACGTAATTTTCTCACCTTAGTTGATACGTGAGATCGTAGCACCAAACTCCACATAACTTCATTGTGATTTCACGAGTCTCAAAGTCGAGGAAGAATTGTCTACCATGGGAAAAGTCCAAACTCAACAGCTAACAATTGACCTACAAAAGCCTCCAGTCGAAGGGCTAAAAAGATAGGGTGAGTATTTTCATACTCAATAGGAAAATAACCAGTAGGGGAAAAATGAATCAATGAACTCCACAAGTTCTTATATAGATGCTTCCATGTAATCAAACATGAAGCAAAAAGAAATAGGAAGTATAAATATTGTCACACATACAAATCATCATACAAACCGAACTTACACTTACTCATATAGCATGCTCTTACACTTACACTCTGAATAAGTCTTATCAGCTTACGCATACAAATGTACGCTTACACTTACAACATATGCCTACTCGTATGACCTTATTCGTACAAACTTACTTGTATGACCTTACTCGTATAATCATACTCTTACACGTACATGTATTCTTACATCTTCCTTAGAAGCTTACACTTACACTTACACTTACCGTTTGAATCAAAGTCTCAAAAACTTACTCGTACAACATATACTCATAAACTTACTCTTATTGTCTTCCAAAGAAGCTCACACTTACACTAAATCTTACACGTACAACTTACTCAGAATCTAAAACATACACTTACTCTTACGATTGTACACGTACTACCGACAATTGAAGCTCATTACAATTAATAAAGCTCCAGTGTCGGAAAGGAATGGAATGCCATTGGGGCGTCACCTTAACCTTCGGGGAGTAACTATACACCATGGACTTTTCCGAAGGCAAGGCACACCTATGCTCATGGGGCACAAGATCAAACAGGTAAGAGCAGATCCATGATACTACTTACCTGAGCGCGCAAATGCCCACTCTCTGGGGCCATACAATGCCAACAAGGTCCATACAGTGCCAACTAAGGGCAGAAAACATACAGTGCCACTCTTGGGTAGGAATCTTACAATGCTATTCTTGGGCAGAACATACAGTGACATCGGTAGGCAGAAAACATACAAAGCCCATGAAGGGCGGAAACTTACAGCACTCTCAACAAAGCATCAAACGTCTAAGCTGAAAAATAGCACCAAGATTAAATCCCGTAGGAATACACCATGGCTAGACCAGAAAGGATGCTCAGTCGATTACTTATCGACTGGCACAAAAACAGAACTTAATCCGTCGAAACCCTCAGTCTCAACCTCACAGCATTATAAAATTAGAGTTACTTATATTCAAGTTCATATTAAGTAACTTATGCATGTAAAATTATGATCGGAACGACTTCCATCTTACAAATCTCTGCACAATTTTACCTTAACTCGTAATCCATACTAATAATCTTGCCATCATACATTTACAGCTTTACATCTTACACCATCCACCCTAAAACTGAATCATCTTACCCGAACTCCTCAAATGAAACCCTTAGACTTACATCCCGATATCATACCCTTACTAATTCCTTACTCATTATTTTTCAGTTACAATTCATATTGCATACATTATGCATGTATAATTATGCCATTACCTCTTCTAACTCACAATCCCCTAAAAGTGCTCTGAATCTTAAGTCTTCAATTCCTTGCATCCCCCACGTCTCCTACTCGTCATTCGAACATGCTGTCTAACTCCAACTGAACAAATTCTCCAATCCCATCAAATCCAGCATTTGTCTTTCAATCTTATATTTCCTTACCCAACATACAATCACGGTTTCCACGTTAAAACTTACGAAGTGCCCCTTAGCCAAACTTACTATCAAATACTTCTACTCGTGCCCATCGATAGTATACTATCAATCCATAATGAAAATCACACACTCTGGTCACATACATAAGCTTCATAGCAACTTACTACGTGCCCTTAGTATTCACTAACATACGCACACAATAACATACATACAACATGCTTTTATAATCAACATAATCATGCAGAACATTAAATTATTAACTCCTAGCATGTTACTACACAATCAAAGCATGCTATAATGAAATTACGAGTTCAAGGTGCCCTACCTCGTAATCCACAGGAGTTTGATGGCAAGCAAACGACGGTGGCGGCGTCGATAGCGGAATAGGTGGGCAAAAGCATCGCACTGAGAAAGTTGTTATGTCCTGATGATTTTCAGAGATGCTGGAATTAATCTCAATATGGTTAGATTAATTACACTCAAAGTTTAAGACTGCACGCACTAGAGTGGGCAGATACAAGGTCGTGCCACTAGAAATGGCAAGAACGACCACAGAATAGGGGCTGACTGATTGGAAGTCGGCCAAGGGTTTAAAACACGTCGTTGGCCACAAAACATTAAAATGGGCAGCGGACCACATCCAACGGCAACAATTCTGCATCATCGAAGCCTCACAAGGTGGTAGAGGGCTTTAACGACCATATTTCCTAGTGGTGGACACGTTTCCTAAACATACGTTGAGGCACTAAGGCCTGGCGTAAGAGGCCGACAAGGGCGGCGCCATTTCTAAACGCTACTCACAACCAATCCATCGTACGGATAATCATGCATTAAGCACGGCTTACAGTGGAGGATATGGCACGACATCTGTCGAGCCTTCGATGGGTCGAGTTTAATGGCTGACTGTGTTACTTCCGCTTGGAAGGATCTAAATTTGAGGACTCTTTCCTCGTATGTTCCGGGTTGTGTGTAATATAAAGTGGGGGTGCAAAGGTAATTTCGGGCTAGAAGTGCTGGCCCTAGCCATCACAGGGCCGGGGTAGAGCCCATGTTGATTGGACCTGCAGCCCAAGTTCACAAAATCCCAAGCTAAACACGTTGGCTTGGTTTGGAGCGGGGCCCATTAGCAGTAATCAGAGACATATCCCAAAGTTTAGGGACGTCAGGTGTGTGTAGAAGACGTGCAGAGGAGGTCGGGAGCGGCGGCCCCTTTTTGTTATTGGGTAAAGCTGACATCTGCAGTGTCTACAGCAGAACAACCAACCATAAAATTTAAGAGACCCAAGACCCGATTTAGGTAGGGCGATAGTGCACTAAATTGGGGCGGCAAACATGCCTTGCTGAGCTACGAACAGCCCGACATGGCCGGGGGCTAAACCTGGGAGAAGACAGGACCTGACAATCGCTGGATTGTGGCAAGTCTATGGATGTCGACTCAATGTCATCCGACATCTGATAGCAGAAAATGAATGTCACAATTGAAAACTATACTCTGATGTAGGTCAGCCAAACAAACGAATCAGAATCGATTGAGGCGAGCGGGGCCAAACCTCGACACCTTGCCGTCGTCGGCTCAAGACGGAGCAGGTGAGGTGAGCCGAGTTCCTCGGATAACTCAACATGGAAAAACAACCAAAAAATAAATAATGTTCTATCCGAACCAAAAAAGGGCGGAAGAATGGGTGAAAGACCGGGAAGGCAGCGGTTCAATCCAAGGCAGCGGCCTTGCCATTGCCGGTCTGGGAGGAGGCCAATGGCCGGAGATCAACGGCACAGCCGTGGTTCACAACATAGAGAAACAGGAACAAAACAAAAAGAGGAATTTTTGATCCCGTTCGAAATAGAGCGGAGGGGCTGAGGGAGACGGCGGCAAATGCGGGTGCCGGGGCACCCGTCTTGCCATCGTCGGGCTGGGGAAAGGCCCAAAGGTTGGTTGTTGTGGCCGGGCACCGGTGGCACAGCCGGTAGCCGCAACACCCAGCAACAGAACAGAACACTACCCATCCAGATTGGAAAACAGCAGAAGAAGAGGTGGCTGGCCAGGGAGACGGCGGTCCAGTTTGGGGGAGGGTGGTGGTCTTGTCATTGCCAAGCCGAAAGAGAGCCAGAGGCCCAGTGGCGGTAGCCGGTGACCAGCGCCACAGCCGCAATGAACAGAAAATCGAAAAAAAAATAGAGGGGGGTGGTTTTTACCTCACGACAGTGAAGCAGGGGCGGGGAGGCCAGGACGACGGTGGCTGGAGGTCATCCTCGCTAGGGCGGAACCTTGGCGGCGGCCTAGCAGCCATGCAGTTGACGGCTGTGGTGAATCGGCAAAAATGGCAGTTCACCGTCCAAAATGGGAAGGGAGGAAAAGAGTGGCGGCGGGGAGGCCGGGACGGTGGTGGTCAAAGGTTGCTCTGGCCGGGACAAAAACCTGGCGGCGACCTAGCTTCCATGCATCCGGAGGTGGCGGTGATTCAATGGAAATCCGAAAAGGGGGTCACTGGCCGAAATGGGAAAAAGAGGGAAAGCGGTGGTCGGGGCAATGGAGCCAGGTCAGGGAGGCAGCGGCGGCGTTGCCAAGCCGAGGCCGGCCGGGCAGAAGCCAGTGGCCACTGGCAGCGGTGCCTCCGGCCTCACACAGTGAGGGGGGGTTCACTATTCCAAATGCGGGTCAGTCGTGCCGCCCGATCTGCCTCATACATTTTTTTTCTTTTTTTTCTATCTATTCCCTTCTTTTCTTTTTTGTTAACCCGTGTCCCGTCCGATTTTCGTGCCAAAAATTTTTGGGATGCGTCGAGGCCCATGACATGCAACTAAGCACTGCTACCGACTCTTACGGTTGCAAATAATACAAATATAGATACGCCGATGCGTAAAATTTATTTATCAAAAATACGACTAGAAACTACAGAACATTGCAAAAATTACAGAAAATAGCAAAAAAATGCTGAAAAATTATAGAAAAATCGACGATATTACACTTTGGCCATCACCTATGGCCGGATATAGCTCATCCTGGCCGCTAGGGCCATGATGGAACTAGCCAGCAACCCCTGCTCCTTCGTGCCCCAGAGTTTCCACCCGTTTTGGGACATTGAGCGTCGCTAGATGACGAACGCCCTTTGAACCACCATACTTCAGTGGGTCTCAGCCTAGAGATGGCTGGCTGCCCTAGTGCAGCACCACCCCTCTCTTTCTGGCATGAGCCACGCATCCCCTCTATCGGTTGTGTTAGACCACACGATTCAGAGAGTCACCGTCTTACCCTCGCCGGACGCTGAATGGCCTCTAGTCGGCCTACCTCGACACGACAATGGCAAAGGCCATCTTTGTCGGTCACCACCATTGGTATGGCCCTACCACCCTTATGAGCTTTGGGCTGACACCGTCTAGCTCTCTCTCCCCTCCCTTTGGCCGCGTGTGCAAGTAGCCGCGCGTGTGGGTTGTTAGGGTTTAGGTGCCACTTTGGCACCGCCTGACCATCGGTGGCTCTGCCATCATCTCTATTTGATCACCAGAGTCCTCCACCACCTCTCCTCCATCCTTGATGTCGCCCACGCCCTCCACCCTTATGTGGGCCCTTGTAAACGTGGAATCGATGCCGTTGGGTGTTGTCCACGGCCGATTTCAACGTTTTGTGACTGGTTGGGTATTTTTCAACCGTCAGTCGAATTTTAGTGAGTACACTTAGACCTTTGGTGGCACCTGCCACTCGTTGGCACGATCTTTCTCCCGGCTGCCCCTAGTGTGCCGCCGTGGATCGCGGATTTTTCTGCGACTTTGACACCCCTTTGGCCGTGTGTAGTTCCGGCACTTCCTAAACCCTCGGGACAGCAACTCTCTCGGTTAGGAAAAGCTTTGGCCGCCAACTCTGCCATTGACGCCGCCACCGTCGTATGCTCACCATCAAATGTCATGATTATGAGGTAGGGGAGCTTTGAACTCATAATTTCATGATAGAATGCTTGAATGAGTAGTAGCATGCTAGGATTGCATGATGTGCATATAAGCATGATTATATGGTTTGTTTAGATACATATGGCATGCATATGAGCTGTAGGTACGGTTGATGTATGTGTAATATGTGTGCTAAGTATGATTGATATGTATGAGATGTATGTATGCTTTATGGATGTGGAATATGTATGCGCTAGTGACAGCTAGCAATTAGGTTAGTATGCTACGGATGTGTATTTTGGACATGCTAGTGATGGCTAGTGATTTTGAGTAAGTTATGTACATGGATGTGTTTGTGGGCAGAGGTATGGGCGATGGACGGTAAGAAATGGTAAGGTTTTTGGTATGGAGTCGGATGTGGATGGGTAAGCATGTGATAGAAGACGACAAATGCAAGTATGATAGAAGAAGAATGGAGCGGATTGGATCGGTTTGGTGTGGAGCAAAGTCAGCGGTTGGTTTCTGTAAGTAAGATATTTTGACCGTAAGGTGGATGACAGAGGATGTATTCTTACGTAAGGATCTGTGTACGGTGAGCTATGTTGTGACTTGGACGGGTAAGTGAAGTTTGTTGTCCCGACGAACTAGGGTTTCGATCAGGCTCAGTTTCGGTTTGATCAGTCGAGAACTGAGTTTGTGTGCCATAATTGTACCACATAATATACTTAATTCAAACTTGAATTATGAGAAAGTTAATAATAGCGTTGTGAGTTTGAGTTCTAAGGGTTCGACGGATTAAGTTCCGTGTTTGAGCTAGCCGATAATGAATGGGCTGAGCATTTCTTGTGTCTTGCCATGGTGGTTATTCGTGCGAGATGTTGTCTGTGTGCTATATAGTACACTAGACGTCTGATGCTCTGTTGAGAGCAATGTATGTTTTGATTTGGTCTGTGTGCTGTATTAAGCCCAAATATTTGATGCTCTGATAAGAGCGCTATAAGTTTTCGCCCTTCGTGGGCTCTGTATGTTTCTGCCTATAGATGGCATTGTATGTTCTACCCAAAAGTGGCATTGTAAGATTACTGCCCTAGAGTGGCACTGTATGTTTTCCGCCCTCAGTTGGCACTGTATGGCCCTTGTTGGCACTGTATGGACCTTGTTGGCATTGTATGGCCCCAGAGAGTGGGCATTTGCGCGCTCAGGTAAGTAGTATCATGGATCTGCTCTTACCTGTTTGATCTTGTGCCCCATGAGCATAGGTGTGCCTTACCTTCGGAAAAGTCTATGGCGTCTTGTTGCTCCCCGAAGGTTAAGGTGACGCCCTAGTGGCATTCTCTTCCTTTCCGACTCAGGAACTTATTAAATGTAATGAGCTTCAGTTGTCGGTAGTATGTGTACGATGGTAAGAATATGTTGTATGTTTCAGATTCTGAGTAAGTTGTACATGTAAGATCCAGAGTAAGTGTAAGCTTCTATGAAAGACGTAAGAGTACGTTTATGTGTAAGTGTAAGATTGTACAATTAAGGTCGTATAGGTAAGATCGTACAAATAAGGTCGTACGAGTATGTGTATGTTGTAAGTGTAAGTTTCTGAGTATGATTGTAGGTATACGATTCTGAGAGGATGTAAGTGTAAGATTGCACGAATAAGGTTGTACAAGTATGTGTAAGGTATTGAGTATGCGTACGATGGTACGAGTAAGTTGTAAGACCCTGATTAAGGGTGTTTGTGTAAGTTTGCTTTCATTAGTGTGTTATGCATGATTTTATGCATATGTTTATAATTATATTATGTTGATTGCTTCATGTTTGAGTTGCATGAACGCATGTATTTATGAACTTATTGAGTTCACTGTTTTGGTTTCCCCTACTAGGTATTTTCCTACTGAGTATGAAAATACTCACCCTACTTTTTTAGCCCCGTTGTTCGGGAGGCTTTTGTAGGTTGTGTTGGAGAGCTCTTAGAGATGGATGCTTGATTCTGCAGTGGATTGTTTCTCCTTTTGATTCAGGTATATTTGACTCAATGCAAGCATATTTTTGTGCCACGATCTAATGTATTGGGTGAGATGAAAAGGAAGTTGTTTACATCTTCTGGACTTTTAGTTTGGATAAAAATGTTGACTATTATGGGACTTGTACTCAGGGATGCATGAGAGGTATTTGTATTTAAAAATCCATGATCATGGTAATTTAGTCCTACGTGTATTTTTGAGTGGTGCCTGAGGATATTTGCTTTGGCCATACGATGTTTGACCGTATGATGGAAATATTTAGATGGAAAATTAATGTTTAATATTTTAAATTATAAACTATTTTATTAGCTTTTGATTTCGTCATTTTTTCCTCCAATTTCCAAACATTATATTGCAAAAACTTTTTGTGAATTTTACGAAAAATGTATGAAAAATCTTGGGCGTTACAAGTCGGCCGGTGACTGGCCGGCAGCTAGAAAATGTACACAATACAATGAAAGTGAATGGTGATTGCAAAAATCATTATTCACCTCATTTACAAAAACAATTTATATTCTTCTAATGAAATATCTCTAATCTTGATTCAAAATCCTACCTCGAACGCCGAGTTGTCGTAGATCCACCGTCGCCAACACTTTACCGGAGTCTCGCTGAAAAATTCCCTCATTTCCTTCACCGTCCAAAAGCTCCCCCCAAAAGCCCTAATTCTTTATTTTTGTAGGCATAGGATTAGGGCTCCTAATCCCATGAGAAATTGGGCCAAAATCTCTTCGATTCAGCAACCAAATTGGGCCCAAAAACACAATTTCAAAATACTAATTGATTGGGCCCATATAGTGGCTTAAACGGATAATTCGTGCTTCCAATTCGGGTAAACAGGCCCTACATGGTATGTTTAACTTCGAACGGTTGTATCTTCCTCATTCAAACTCCGATTCTCACGTTCTTGGCGTTTCGAAGCTCAATCTATCTACTTTCTAATAGAATTAGTTCCAACAACAAATTATATCTAGGGAGGAAGTTATTTTACTAAGAATGTCAATAGGTCAAATACCCTATTTTCTCCGTATTTAATTTTTAAAACCTAGGAAAATTAGGGATATTATAGATATATAAACCCCATTGTGAATCAACAATGTAGTTACGTAGATATCATTCCCATGAGGGTGTTATGCAACTTTATGTTTCGAGATGTGAAATTTATATTATGATATGACATTAAGAACGTATGAATCAATGCGATGTGAGCATAAGTTGTTCAGAAGAGTATGTCTTAGTATCATGAATCATGGAGCCGAATTGTTGGGGCCTCATCCGAGTAGTTTTGTGTAACAAAGCTTCTCTAATACTTGCATTCATTTTCCTGGCATAAAGAGTCACATGCATGTGGCCAATATTTAAGGTCGCTTTAAAAAGTTTTTACCTTCAAAGCAATTAAACAATGTATAATTTTTTCAGACCCCAATTTTTTTTGGCGTCCCCCAAAGAGAGTGAAAAAGAAGTCCTTTTTTTTTACTTCATTCCCCCATATTTCTCTCATCATTTCGCTCATACCTCCCCCACTACATTAAACCCTACCCCCTTTTTCTTTCGGCAATAACTCCAACGACAACTTCTATAGCAAAATTTGACTGCAGAGGCCGAATTTGGCATGCGCTGCCATTCCACCATGCAGGCCTGATCTAGCCTATGCGGCTAGTCTGACCATGCAGGCCGGACTAGGCCAACACATCGCATTGGTCGTGTAGGCCAGGTCCAGCCTGTATAGTCGGATTGGCTGAGCAGGCCAAATCAGGCTGCACAGGCCAGACCTGGCCTGTGCGGCCAATTCAGCCAACAAACTAGATCTGGCCGCATAGGCCAGGACCGGTACACATGGGCTAAGTCTCCCGCATCGACCAAATCTAGAGTGTGGCGGGCCAGATTTGGCGCGATAGGCTGGATCTGGCCTGCCATGTCCAGATTCGGTTGTGGTGCGCTTGGCGGCCAGTGGTGCTATTGTGAGTTAGCGGCAGTGTCGGCCACCAAACTCCCACCTAAGAAGAAGGGATAAAAAAATTTAATGTGGGCGATAAGTGAGAGATTCTAAAAATGGAGGTTGGGGTAAAGAAGAAATGGGGGACACATGAAAAAAAAAATGTTAGAATAGCCACATTCTTAAAGAATGGTCCTACAAATATACCTAGCTACAAGTGGATCGAACCCAAGAAAAAATTATATTCGGCCGTTGGCCATATCTCATCACTATAAAAAAAAGAACTTGGCTATTCAGACCCCAGTTTTTTCCCTCTGTCCCGCAATTAAAGTAAAAAACTATCATTTTTTTACTTCATTTCCCCATATATTTTGCTCATACTCCCCCCAATATGTGAACCCCACCCCTTTTTCCTCCGGAGATAGTTCCGGCTGTAGCTCTGGCTACAATTCTTTGATAGCTCCGATGACAATTCTAGCCCTTTTCACAAACCCACCGTAGCCATGTACATAGTTGTCTGCTGTGTTGGCTGCGCCAGCCAGCAACCAAAGTGCTCCTAGCTGAGGCTAGATTGCTGTTGTGGCCAGAGGTGGCTAGCCGCGTCCAACACCCAACAGCTACATCGTTGCTGGCTGCAGCAGCGTGCAGCCAAAGCTGGGGCCAGATTGCCATGACTAGATCATCACGGCTAGATCTGGCTACGACCGATCAGATTTGGCCAGCCACGCCAACTGTGCACACGGCTGTGGCAGACCTGTGAGACGGGCTGGAGTCATCATCGGAGCCATTGCCAGAGTTGCAGTCGGAGAAGAAGGAGGGGGATGTGTGGTAAAGACTTTTAAAATATGGGAGAAGAGGGAGATTTTAATAAAAGAGGTTGAAGTAAACAAGAAATAGGGGACACAGGGAAAAAACTTGGATCTAAATAGCCATGTTCTAAAAAAAGTTTACAATAACGATCGACACCTTTTGTTGTTGAGTATCATAACCACCGAGAACAGTGACGTGCAAGCAACCATAACTAATTATTACAGTGACAAATGACTGGACTTTTAACAACAGCTGTACACATCGCAAAAAATCCCACCCATCATCTAGTTTGCATTATCAGTGATGTTCTTGCTATCGCATAAATGAAACATTCAGCGACGGCCATGAAAACCATTGCTGAAATGTACTAGTGCACAATGTAGATGTAGACAAATCGGCTAGATAAAATTGATTTGTCGTTGAAACAAGGGTATCAGCAGCGGTTTAATACTGTTAGCTACAATTGTCATTGTAGACTTTTTTATATACATTAGTTTGTCAGCGACAGCTTAAGCCGTCGTTGTAGCTTAGACTTTGTTATATACATTTTTTTGTCGGCGACAATTATATCATTGAAACTTGCATTTAAAAAAAAAATACATATACATTAGTGTTTCAATGAGCGCTGCAGCTATCACTGTTGCTTAGACTTTTTTAAACAAAAATCTTTATAAATTATATAATTGATTTAAACATGATAGAAAGGATATATATGTAAAAAAGAACAATAAAACAAAAAATACTATTCTTCGGGTTGGGTCACAATCCCCCAACCTACACTACTCTCTCCAAAGTCCAACGTGATGATCCCCTCTTTTAATCTACCATTTGGCACAAATAAAAAATGAAGGGAAACCAATGAAGGGAAGGCTATTGTAGCCTACAGTGCTCCCCATTTTGGTGACCAACACTCGTGACCATGTTACATGGGCCTCCTAATATGGTAAATATAATAAGCATAGATTATATGTACCATGTTAGATTATCACCTTTAATATGATGCATAGAGGCTATGTTTGCCTCTATGTATTATATTAGTAGGCATGTAACACCCTGGTAGATGTCAACCCCAAGCCAAACTCGGTCCAAGGGGAGGACAGCTTGTGGCGCGACCAAGTATTATTGGATTGCAGAAAACTTAACCCCTACTTGGGTAGTTCACTACAGAGTTGCGCACATCAACTTTGTAAAACAACAAAATGAGCAATGAGGACTTTCAATTAAACATTCGTCCACACATAAACCAACATACTTAGTCTTAAACAGCCCACACATGGCTAAAGTATGAGTCAAAGCCCACAACAGCTAATAAGAGTTTAAGCCAACATTAACTAATATAGTGTGAAGTATGAATAAGTCTGTAAATGTCTCAAGCACAATATGCTATAAAAGCAATTATAAACCCACCATGATCTCCAAGCAACCTCTTCTAAGGATTATTGCCAACCACGCGCTCCACATATAGCCCATCAGGACCAACTACATGGCACAACATGCAACCCCGAAATAAAACACAGCAAAGAGGTTGAGCCCCAAGCTAGCAAAGGTTTTAAATACGGAAAATAAATCCAAATATGACAACACATACATAAACATATAATACTCATCACATAATCAACCATAATGCTTATTTCTCATGGGATATCCACATAAACATGTGTGTCATAATTTATAATACATAAGCATCTACTCATGCCACACGCATGTTATGCTAGCTATAACACATCTCATTATCACATATTTATACTACTCGCATATCATACTATGTGTAATATATTTCATCAACACATTTTTATGTCACTTATATATCATATTATATCTAACATATCTCATCATTACATAGCCATGTTATATGCATATCATGATATAACCCATATTATTTCATCATCACATAGCTATGCTAACTACATATCATGTTATCACCCATATTATCTCATCATCGCATAATTATCCTGCCTACATATTATACTATGCATGACATATCTCATCATCAGATGTAAACTTCATACGTAAACATGTAAAATCCACTATCTTAATCACATCCTTGATGAATAACTCTTTAATGTAAACATATTGTACATATATATTTCACAATGAAAATATTCACTTTACAAATTAAGTGTCCTAAACACACTATCCTTCACATCTTGTAAATTTCATAATCACATATGTAACATAAGCTTCATTATCATTTCACAACTTGTGTTAAGAGCATAACCTTCCATACATATGCAACAACAAATGGTGAATGTTTCACAAATAGAGAGAAATACAATATCCCGCTCACCCTAGTCAAAGCCTAAGCAGACCTACTTCTCACCCTAGCCATAGCTTAAGTAGACCAACTGCTCACCCTAGCCGAAGGCTAAGCAGACTTACCCCACCCTAGCAGTAACCTAAGAAGACCTGCTCACTCTGCCAACGCCTAAGGACCTACTCACCCTAACTAAAGCCTAAGTAGTCGTACTTACCCTGATAGTAACTTATGACTGAAGCCTATGGCTAAAGCCTAAGCGGGACACTGGAATTGTGAGTCCTCACTCTAGCATTGAATCTCTGCCTTTATACCTTAGAAAAGTACGTGCTTGACATGTGCAGATGCGTAATACGATTGGAGGCTAAAAATTAGGATAATGGAAGGCATTATATGTAGCAATTAAAGTTGTTTAGTATGGCCATGCTAGTAAGGAGACTGCAGCTTGGTATGCTGGCTGTGGATAATTTGCGATGGAATACTATGAGATTGAACCCATTTGTAATAGCAATGTGGAAACGATTTCGCGACTGCAACTATGTTGTAAAATTAAGTCCCGTCCTTGAAATCAGAGTTACGTATGGTAAAATAATCCCGCGTCCCATTTTAATTATCCAAATTTGAAATGGTACAATTTATACGAGATGAATGCTTTTCTCGAATAAGACTATTAAAATGGGAAGGAGGATAAGAGAGATGACAAAGCAAAGAGGTACTACAAACTATCATTGATTCTCTTTTGATATTGAGATACATCATAAGCATCTCTAATCCTAAGTATTTGGAAAATAGAAAAATCAACCTAGTCCTTTCCCTGGTAATTTGAAAGAGGAAGATCAACCTAGTCCTTTCACTGGCACCGAGATGAAACGAATCTAAGTCCTAACTATTCTCCCTAGGAATATTGCCCGAAGCTCTGACGACTAACTTTACTTCATCATGGGATCCTGCAAAATACAACAAAATCAAGTCACGTGAATGAGCAAGGACATCATGAACCATTTAGCCTGATAAAAGATAATGAGAAAGCCGAGACATAGGATCATACTTGGAGCAGTCAATATCCAGGCTAATCTGAAAGGGAAGATTGACACCACAAATGCCAGGAAGTAGCCCAGCATTGGTTTGGTTTACGCCGGGGAAAGCAGCAGCAGCCGCTTTCAGGCAAACGCAGGCGCTCTGGCGAAGGGCGGTGGTACTAGCGGCGGTGTTGATCGCATTGACTCCATGGCAGCAGGGTACAGATGGCACCCCGCCGGACATCAAGTAGCCAATGCATGGAAGAACTTCAGCCACGCTTTCAGCGCACCGAATGCCCTGAGCGTTGGCAGGGACGTGCATGCAAACCATGCAAGTTGCAACCAAAAGGAATGCGAGCAAACAATACCGAGCAGCCATGGATGCAAACAATGAGGACAGGCAAAAGCTTCTAATGCAGAACGTAGAAGTGTTTATGGGTCGATGAGTTCCTATGGGGGTGAACGATGGTATTTATAGACGGCGAGGCGTGGTAACTCAGGTTAGATTGGAAGTCTTATCTTGTTTTGAAATGTTTTATCATACGGGAAGTTCTAAACAAATCTGTGCTTATCATAAGGGACTATTTATGCTTAATAGATAACGTATCTCAAGGTAATATTTATGCTTATCAGTTATCATGAGGGGTGTTTTCGCCGAACAGGTAAATAAGC
This sequence comes from Saururus chinensis, assembly GCA_035235625.1. Classification (NCBI taxonomy): domain Eukaryota; kingdom Viridiplantae; phylum Streptophyta; class Magnoliopsida; order Piperales; family Saururaceae; genus Saururus; species Saururus chinensis. The sequence continues at coordinate 58,187,200 of CP141140.1, forward strand.
ATTGTTTCTTTCAGTTTTGCATGTGTACGACTTGTATTTTTCTGGATATTATTATTTTCGTACCTTTACAAGTATTGCGATGAAAATTCTTATAGGAAAAATTATGATCGAATCAAGTAAATTACTTTGTTCTTAAGTCAAAATTTACCCTCCTTACCGGTGCTTAAGATATGCTCTGGCGTCTGCCTACAAAGATAAGACATTTACCACATACAATGTTTTAAAAACTGGACCGGCCGGTCCAACCGGGTTCGACCATACTTGCTATAAAAAATGGGCCAGTTCGAGTAAAAATCTTGGTTGGTTTAACTTGGCCGGGTCAGCGTGACCCGGCCGGTTAAACCGTAAACTCGGTATTCCAATCTGGTCTAGTTTTTGAAAAAAAAAACGATGAAGTCGATTTCGGGGCGAGTCGCGGAGTTGGGCTTTGGCAAAGGGTTACTGTTCAAAAATCACACTGTGTTCACAGTGGCGATCTGGAGCTCTGCGGCTGGTGGAGAAATTTGGATCGATGCCGCCACTATGAGAGGCGATCTCCAGCCGTCCGGTGATTTTATCTGTGTTCCATCCGTCTGACAATTCCATAGCCGATTGATTCTCATAGTTGTCATCTGTGGCCTAAAAGGGAGGAAATTTGGGCGATTTAGGCTGGCGGCTGCCTTTCCAGCAAAAATCCATCTCCGACAAAGATCTCTCTCTATCGAAAATCCATGATTTCTCTTCTCGTCCATTCCTTTCTTTCTTTTCTGCAGCTCTGCCTCATCTACAATTTTTTTCTCCCTTCTACCTCGCCGCGACATTTTTTTCTCCCTTACACGAACTAGACACACTTCTCTGCCGGACTTTGATTTGTTAGGCCAGGTACCTTCTTTTGCTTCCGAACGTCCAATACCTTTTTCTGCCGTTTTGTGCATGCTTCAGGTGGGAGTCTAGCTCAATCTAAGCAGTTGGAACTTTGGAACATAGCAATAAAATTTCTTATCCATTATCATCTTCCCTTGCAGATATTTACAAGTAGTAAGTTTTAAGTATTCATTTCTGTCAACATTTCTGTCTTCTAAATTTACAAATAGTAAAAATTTTAAGTATTCTGCCAATTCTTTTCATATTAGGATTTTTTGCTCCAATGTTGATTGATTTACTATACCATAGAAATTATCACTCTCCTATGGCTTTTTAGTGAATGTTAGACCAGATTTAGGTGGTCTTAATTGTATGAAAATCATGTGAACACTTTATTTGTGTTGCAGTCCAATTTGATCAAGTCAAGTGGCTTATTAAATCATGTGAACGGTATATTTTTTTATTTCAAAGTGCTGTAATTAATTTGTGTAAAAAAAAAATTGGGTATATTATCAGTTGTGTTTTTTTAGATGATGATGTCATCACTCAGGTCTGTTACGACTTGGATTTTTAAAATCATTTTTAAATAGCATGAACAATAAGTAGCGAGAAATTTTTTTTCTTGAATACAAAACAAATCATTCGATTAAATATCCAAGCCATGATAACTAGGGTTCACAAATATAGATATCAAATCATATGATATTTACACGTCTCAAAATTTCAACAACAGCTCATCTATCTAAGTACAAGTATGTCACTCATTTAAAAATAAATAACAAGTTGACTCTCACGCTAAAGGTACACTAACATACCAGAGTTGCAGAAACGCAGAATCTTCTTCTTGTGCTCACCTTTCTTGGTCTCACTTGTCGTCACTTGGAGAATCTGCACTGAACCAAACGAAGCAACCCCAACAACAACAATAGAATCTCTCCGCCTTCATGAAAAGATCTTCCAAAGGACAAAAAGTTTTATTAATATTTTTTAGATCAGGCTAACATCATCCGATGTTAGTTGCCTATGTACTCATTAGACAATATTTCCAATGTTTCCAACAAGATCGGATCCATGCGTAGTTCTGCCTAGAAACTACACTATAGTAAGAAGCATAGCATCACATATGCAATGCTTAGGTATTTTCAATCAGCCTACATTTTAGTAAGTCCTTTAACCGTTCTATTTGTCTAATTAACAAGCAATATCAAACAATGTTATTCATTATCTCACATCCCTTGTTTGATAATTAATACTATCAAATATGTAACTCAGAGATGACTTGCCCCTCGAGAAATCTCCAAACATAGTACTCCAACCTTGGAGTAGACTGCTTAACAATAGCTCGACTCAAATCTCCAAGGCTCTAAATAGCCTGCCACGAATCTAGAGAATAGGATCTCAATTGTGCTCATGGACACAGATTGGCAAGAAGTGAAGTACAAGTCTTCCATGATGCACATACAACTCCATTTTTCATCCGTACTAAATAGTCCTAAGAAGACCTGCGGGAGACTCGTGGTAAAGACCATTTAGTCAATAACCAAACCATCGTGGCAATGAAGAAGCATATTGCAATCTCCACCATCCCAACTCTGGGAGAAAATGTCTTATAAGACATTACTAATATATCCATAGAAGCCTCAAGTCCTTATGACCATTGAGTCCCCCAAACATCTAAAACTCAGACTAGATTATTTTCATCCAGTCAAGTATCCACCCAACCATTTGGGTCCTCTTCACCTTGTGAATTGGCCTACTAAATAGCTCATCTACTAAGCTATGACTCGAAGAACATCACGTAACCATCCTCGGTTCATTAACCAAGGTAAAATTCATGTCAGGGGCCCGTTTACTCCATGAACTGGTCTCAACCCTAAAGAGGGTATTTTAGTGATTATCTTGATTAGGTGTTCTCCCCACAATCCGATGGCAACCCATGTCTCTTGATTAAACTTCATTAATCTTAAGTTACCGATATACATCAAATCATCAATAATAAAAGCATACGCCAAGGTAAGCAACATAAATAACATTAAGTCATAAAGTTCATAACAATAAACAGAGGCCCATTGCACTCATTTGTAGGGCTAGGGCTCAGCAAATTCAAGCCCAAGAATGTAAACAACTCTAACACCTCCCGCAAGTTACATATATAACACTCTAGTCTATCAATGCACTCGATTGCAAACACGTACAATACATTGCCTTAAACCTTGAGAATTAGGGTTCTTCCCCTTGTTTCCCATGACACTGTGACCTATCAAGGTTTTCGTGCGTCTTACTAGTCACACCCCTTCCTTTGAAGCTATTTAACGTCATTGTAGGACACCCTAACACTTGGTTGCTAGGTTATCCATTTCAAATTGAAATAGAACATACTGCCCCCTAAAGGTGATAGGGTAATTCTACCACTCAGGGTATTCTACCCTCCCTTGGGTCATTTGGTCATCTCACAACCCTTCTGTTTATTTTAAGTCATTAGCCTTTCAGAAGGCTCCACTTTCCAACTCACTCACGCTTCCATTCACACAAATGTCAGTTGTTCACTCAAAGGGTATTTCTGTTATTTGGTTTAAAGCCTTATGACATCTAATGGGTCCAAAATTGAACTCAAACATACTACTTGACTTCATGGACTCTGTGTAATTTTCCTAGCGTATGACGGGGTCGTGAACCCCTTGAACTGACCCAGGTTTTGACTAAAGGTTTACTATAAACCATAAGGGCAAAAGGGTCCATTAACCACTCATTGGGATTTTTCCTCACTAAGTGGTTTGGCCTATAATTAGTTTACACATTAAACTCTCATTGATAATTGTATCAATTTTTAGATCAACTCATAGGGCCCTGAATCGGAGTCCTGAATTAGGGTAAGTAGTTTAACCTTGGCAATTTAACAATAAGGGGTAAAAGGGTTATTTTATAGTCTCTGGGATTTTTTCATGAGCTGAAACTTTGTTAGAATACTCCCACACCTCTTGGGGTCATTGAGTATTTTTCTATAATTGTTTTGACATATTTATCTCCTTAAACCAGACCCGGTTCACTTCCCTTCTCTTCTTTCTTTTAAATTGGTCCAGGTCTAGAATTAATTGGTTCGGGTCACCCAAATCAAACCGTCCCAGACAACCTGCGACGCGGGTCATCTTCCCCGTGTTTGGCCAGAGGCAATTCTGCCTCTGGCAGTGCCACCCCCAACCGCCATGGCGAGGCGACGTCCAGGGCCTATGTGATCACCATCACATGGTGATTCCGACACCCCTGGTCTAGCCGCCGCCCGATGGCCGGCCATGGCGATAAAGCGCCACCCTTTTTTTTTGTTCTGCTGCAAATCAACGAAAATGACCACCGGCCACTCGTCACAGCCTGGCGAGGGACTGGATCAACCAGGCCGCCATCGCACGGCTAGTCTAGATGCCCAAATCCCGTCAAAGGCTGTCAACAGCCGGGAAGCATGCCCTCGACTGTTCCCTTTTTTTATAACCTACTGTGACGACCCGACAGCAGCCGATCCGCTGCTACCAAGGCCACTGGCTCCAAGGACTCTGCAGCCAGGGCTAGGGCTGACGTGCCCCTCCCGCAATGGGTCCAACCACCAGCGGTCAACCGGCAGTTAGAAAACAAAAGCAGTACAATGAAAGTGAACAATGATTGCAGAAATCACTATTCACATCATTTACAAATATGATTTATATTTTAATAATGAAATATATCTAATCTCAATTCAAAATCCTACCTCGAAGGCTGAGTTGTCGTCGAACCACCATCACCAACGCTTCGCCGGAGTCTTGCCTGAAAATTCCCTCCTTTCCTTCACCGTCCAAAAGCTCCCCCAAAAAGCTCTAATTCTTTATTTTTATAAGCATGGGATTAGGGATCCTAATCCCATAAGAAATTGGGCCAAAATCTCTTAAATTCAGCAACCAAATTAGGCCCAAAAACACAATTTCAAAATGCCAATTGATCGGGCCCATATAGTGACTTAAATGGACAATTCATGTATCCAATTCGGGTAAATGGGCCCTGCATGATATGTTTGACTTCGAATAGTTGTATCTCCCTCATTTGAACTCCGATTTGCGTGTTCTTGGTGGCATTTGGAAGCTCTTTCTATCTACTTTCTATCCATATAAATTTCAGCCACCAATTCGAAGCATTGATTAAGTTATTCTAACACCCTAATTTCTCATGGTCAACTTTGGGAAATTAGAAAATTCCCAAATGTTACAAGGTCAACCCGGGTCAACCCACGGTTCAACTGGGTCATGGGTCAACCTAGCCCTGTCACTAATCTGGGTCAAGGTTCGGGCCAGGTTTAAAACATTGACCAAGTACCACAGAAGCACCTTCACACAGTACACACAGCAAACCACGGTATGGAATGCTCTCACATAAAGGATGGAGGCAAAAATCCAAAAAAAGATTATGCAAAAAATATTTTTCTAGAATTTATAAGAAATCTTGTTGAAGACAAATTGTCCCATTCAAAATGACGCATCCGTCCATTAACGGACACAATTTAGTGAGAATGAAACTGGACCCGTTTTGGGTTAAGAGAAAACCAAACCAAAGTGATTTAGGTTAAGAGAAAACCAAATTAAATAAATTTGCCCCCAAAATAATTATTTTCATGACCTAACCCGACTTGACAAGACCCGACCCAGACAGCCATGTGTACGAACCGAACCAAGCCTGCCGAATGACGTCGCACATATGTGGGTTAGCCCACTTAGGTGGATGAGTCTAACATGTAACTCCCCCACAAAAGTGGGTAGCCTAAGGGCCTAACTTGAAAGACCAAACTTTTACCTTATATACCAACACTATCACCTTTTTTCTAGGCGATGTGTGACTATTCACTCCTTCAACCAATTCACGTGTGTGATTCTCATTCACTATAAAAGTGGGTTTGGGCTCTTTACCCATATGAGTTTGCCCACATAAATAATATCGGCTTGACCCATGTAAATATTATGCCTACTTCTAACAATCCCCCACACTAATGAGAATTGGCTAGATAACTATGTAAAAAAGTGCAAATTAAACGTAAGAGAAAATATTGAAAAGTTTGTGCATTGGGAAAAGGTAACTTTTGGCTTTGAACCATCTTTTGTGAAAACTATGGGGTCTACTGACTAATAAGTGAACATGATGTCTTCAGCCATTTGTATAAACCAAGACAATAAAATTCACATAGTTACTTCTCAGACACATGGTTCTTATTATTGTGTTCATTTTGGCCCTTAACAAACCTAATTTTCATTAGTTCTCTAGAAGATTTAGCCTTAAAATCCTCATAAAAGCGGCCCCTTCACACTCATATAGGTGATTCTTATTTGGAACATTTTATCATACACTACTTGATCTAATTTTAGCTTATCCTGATTTACTCTGCAGGCATCACTATTTCATCAAAAGAACGGGGACGAGATGTTATCTCGATAGTGATTCCCCATGAATCCCCCACAATTCGGTTGTCCATTTCAACTTAAATCTTGGTATTTCCAGTCAACTAGGTTTGGTTGCCATTATGGTGACTCTTAATGCATAGGCTTCAAACTCATTCCTCTCGATGAACTGCTCACTTATTCTTTGGTCAAACTCTTAGTAAGTAGATCCACAATATTTTATTCTTACCTAACATACTCAATGGAAATTATTTCACTAGAGAGCAATAATTTTATGGTATTATGTCTCCTACGTACATGTCAAGACTTACCATTATACAAAGTACTTTGTGCCCTTCCTATAGCCAATTAGTTATCACAATGGATGCAAATAGGTGGCACAGGTTTCCCTCATATTAGAATATCTTTTTATGAAGGCACTTAGCCTCTTTGCCTACTCTATCAAGTGCAATGAATTCATATTCCATTGTGGATCTAGCTATACACGTTTGTTTAGAATATTTCCAAGAAATTGTTGCACCTCCAAAAGTAAAGACATACCCAGTAGTGGATTTTAACTCTTTTATATCAGATATCTAGTTTGCATCACAATAAACCTTTAGTACTGCTGGATACCTTGTATAGTGTAGTCTATAGTCTAAGGTATATTTTATATATCTAAGAACCCTGACTACAGCCTTCCAATGGTCTCCCCTTGGGTTGCTATTATATCTACTTAGTTTACTTACTAAGTATACTATGCCCAGTCTCGTATAATTCATTATGTAATTTACACCACCTATTATTTAGGAATATTTAAGTTGTTATATTCTCTCACAAGTGTGTTTGCTTAAGTGCAACGTTACATCCACAGGTGTTTTTGCTCGACTATTACCATTTTTATTTAATTTCTCTAGAATTTTATCAATGCAATGAGATTGAGATAATGCATATCATCGGATGTTCTAGTGATTTTCTTCCAATATTGTGCATCAGGAGATGACATGACTTCCTTAAATATTTCAAGCTCATTTTCTAACAAATAAGTCAGAAAATATGGACCAAAGGATTTTGATGTTCTAACACGTTGACTATGTCTAGGTTCATCATCTTCTCCCTCTTCGTCTTCACTATTGTCTAGAATTCCACGGAAAAATATGTTAAAAAAATGAAACATTCCTAGATTCAATCACAATATTGACATTTACATCAAGAATATCCGATTTATGAACAATAAAGCAATATGCACTACTATTATTTACATAAGTAATGAATACACAATCAATGATTTTTGGTCCAATTTTAATCCTCTTGGGATTAGGGATCACAACTTTTGCCAAACACCCCACACCTTTAAAGGCTTGTAAGAAGGCTTTCGGCATTTGCATAATTCATATGGTGTCTGCATGATTTTCTTTTAGGTATTTTGTTAAGAATACTTGATTCAATCATAATTCTTCCAGTAATATTTCTCATCACAATAATTGCAAAGGTACGAAAATAACAATCATAAGACATAATTCGCCCTCCTTACTAGTGTTTAGGATACACTCGGGCATTTGCCTCTTAGGATAAGCTGATTAACCAGGTACTGTAGAAGCACCTTCACATAGTACGCACAGCAAACCACGGTATGAAATGCTCTCACAGAAAGGATGGAGATGGAAATCCAAAAAAAGATTATGCAGAAAATATTTTTCTAGAATTTAAAAGAAATCTCATTGCAGACAACCCGTCCTGTTCAAACAAACGCGTTCATCCTTTAATGGACACAATTTAGTGAGAGTAAAATTGGACCAGTTATAGGTTAAGAGAAAAGAAAACTAAATTAATTTGGGTTAAGAGAAAACCAAACTAAATGAATTTGTCCCAAAAATAATTATCTATTTGGCCCAACCCAACCTGACGACAGATGGATGGATGGATGCGGCGCGCGCACACGGGTTAGCCCAACTAGGTGCATGAGTTCAACATGTAACTCCCCCACAAAAGTGGAGTAGCCCAAGGGCCTAACTTAAAAGGCCAAACTTGTGCTATATATACCAACACCATCACCTTTTTCTAGGCGATGTGGGACTATTCACTCCTTCAACAAATTCACATATGTGATTCTCACTCACTATAAAGTGGGCTTCGGCTCTCTACCCATATGGGCTTGACCCACATAAACAATATGGGCTTAATAAATGTAAATATTATGCCCACTTCTAACAGATATATAAACCCCATTGTGAATCAACAACGTAGTTACTTAGATATCATTCCCATGAGGGTGTTATGTGACTTTTTGTTTCGAGATGTGAAATTTATATTATGATATGATATTATGAACGTATGAATTAATGTGATGTGAGCATAAGTTGTTCAGAAGAGTACATCTTAGTATCATGAAGCATGGAGTTTTTTAAAAAAATCCATATAAATTATATAATTGATTTAAACATGAAAGAAAAGATATATATGTAAAAAGAAAAGGAAAACAAAAAAGACTACTCTTCAGGATGGGCCACAATCCTCAGGAGGGAAGTTCCACCTATATGCAATACTCTCTCCAGAGTCCAGCGTGATGATCCCCTCTTTTAATCTACCATTTCCCACACAAAAAAACAAAGGGAAAATGATCAAGGGAAGGATATTGTAGCCTACAGTGCACCTCGTTGTGGTGACCAACGCTCATGACCATGCTACATGGGCCGCCTAATATAATAAATATAATGAGCATGGATTATATGTACCATGTTAGATTATCACCTTTAATATGGTGCATAGAGGTTATGTTTACCTCTATTTATTATATTAGTAGGCCTGTCACACCCCGGCACATGTCAACCCTAAGCCAAACCTAGGTTAAGGTGAGGATGGCTCGTGGCGCGACCAAGTATATTTAGATTGTAGAAAACTTATCCCCTACTTTGGTAGTTCACTATGGAGTTGCGCATATCAACTTTGTAAATGAGCAAAACAAGCAATAATGACTACTAATTAAACATTAGTCCACATGAAAACCCACATACTTAGTCTTAAACAGCCTACACATGGCTAAAGTATGAATCTAAGCCCACAACGGCTAATAAAAGTCTAAGCCAACATAAGCTAATATAGTATGAAGTATGAACAAGTCTATAAATATCTCAAGCACAACATGCTATAAAAGCAATTATAAAGCCACCATGATCTCCAAGCAACCTCTCCTAAGGATTATCACCAACTACGTGCTCCACATATAGCCCATCAGGACCAACTGCATAGCACGACATGCAGCCCCAAAATAAAACACAGCAAAGAGGGTGAGCGACAAGCTCAACAAGGGTTTTAAATACGAAAAATAATTCCAACTATGACAACACATACATAAACATATAATATTTATCACATAATCAACTACAATGCCCATTTCTCATGGGATATCCACATAAATCTATGTATTCATGTCATAATTTATAATTCATAAGCATTTACTCATGTTACATGCATGTCATGCTAGCTATAACACATCTCATCAACACACATATTTATACTACTCGCATATCATGTTATGTATAATATATCTCATCAACACATTTTCATATCACTTGTATATTATATTATATCTAACATATCTCATCATCACATAGCAATGCTACCTGCATATCATGTTATAACCCATATTATTTCATCATCACATAGCCACGCTAACTGCATATTATGCTATCACCCATATTATCTCGTCATCACATAATTATGCCACCTACATATCATATTATACATGACATATGTCATCATCACATATATACCTCATACGTAGACATGTGAAATCCACTATCTTAATCACATCCTTCATAAATAACTTTTAAATATAAACAATTGATGCATATCTATTTCTAAATAAAAATATTTACCTCACAAATTAAGTGTCTCAAACACATTATCCTTCACATCATGCAAATTCAATAATCACATATGTCACATAAGCATCATTATTATCACACAACTTGTGTCAAGAGCATTACCTTTTATACACATTTAACAACAAATGGTGAATGTCTTACAATTAGAGAGAAATACAATATCCCGCTCACCCTGGCTACCCTGGCCGTAGCCAAAGCCTTAGCAAACTTGCCCACCTTGGCAGTAGCCTAAGCAAACATGCTCGCTCTGGCGGATGCCTAAGGTCCTACCCACCCTGACTAGAGCCTAAGTAGTCAGCCTAAGTAGTTTTTGATAAGCCGGACACTAGAATTGTGAGTCCTCATTCTAGATTGAGTCCTCATTCTAGCATTGAATCTGTGCCTGTATACCTTAGAAAAGTATTCTCTAAATTTTTACGTTAAAGCAAGAGATGTACTACACTAGAATTGTGAGTCCTCAATCTAGATTGAGTCCTCATTCTAGCATTGAATCTGTGCCTGTATACCTTAGAAAAGTATTCTCTAAATTTTTACGTTAAAGCAAGAGATGTACTTGACATGTGCGAAGCGTAATACGATTGGATACTAACAATTAGGATAATGGATGGCATGCCTAACATTTATACGTTGCAATAAAAGTTGTTTAGTATGGCCATGCTTCTAAAGAGATTACATATACACCAAGCTTACAGGCTCCCTACCGTCTACAATGCCTATGAATTCGGTTGGTACGCTGGGGATAATTTGCGATGGAATACTATGAGATTGAACCTATTTGTAATTGCAATATGGAAATGATTTCTCGACTGCAACTATGTTGTGAAATTAAGTCCCGTCCTTGAAAACAAGAGTTACGTATGGTAAAATAATACCTCGTCCCATTTGAAGTGGTACAATTCATATGAGATGAATGATTTTCTCAAATAAAACTATTAAAATGAGACGGAGGATAAGAGAGATGACAAAGCAAAGAGGTAGTCCTACAAACTATCTTTAATTCCTTTTTGATATTGAGATACATCATAAGCATGTCTAATCCTAAGTAATTTGAAATAGAAAGATCAACCTAGTCCTTTCTCTGGTAATTTGAAATAGAAAGATCATCCTAGTCCTTTCTATGACACCAAAATGAAACGAATCTAACTGCTAACTATTCTCCCTAGGAATATTGCCCGGAGCTCTGACGACTAACTTTACTTCATCATGGGATCCTGCAAAATACAACAAAATCAAGTCACGTGAATGAGCAAAGACATCATGAACCATTTAGCCTGATAAAAGATAATGAGAAACACGAGACATAGGATCATACTTGGAGCAGTCAATATCCAGGCTAATCTGAAAGGGAAGATTGACACCACAAATGCCAGGAAGTAGCCCAGCATTGGTTTGGTTTACGCCGGGGAAAGCAGCAGCAGCCGCTTTCAGGCAAACGCAGGCGCTCTGGCGAAGGGCGGTGGTACTAGCGGCGGTGTTGATCGCATTGACTCCATGGCAGCAGGGTACAGATGGCACCCCGCCGGACATCAAGTAGCCAATGCATGGAAGAACTTCAGCCACGCTTACAGCGCACCGAATGCCCTGGGCGTTGGCAGGGACGTGCATGCAAACCATGCAGGTTGCAACCAAAAGGCATGCGAGCAAACAATACCGAGCAGCCATGGACGCAAACAATGAGGACAGGCAAAAGCTTCTAATGCAGAACGTAGAAGTGTTTATGGGTCGATGAGTTGCTATGGGGGTGAAGGAGGGTATTTGTAGACTGTGAGGCGTGGTAACTTAGGTTAGATTGGAAGTCTTATCTTGTTTTGAAATGTTTTATCGTACGGGAAGTTCTAAACAAAGCTGTGCTTATCATAAGGGACTATTGATGCTCAATAGATTACATATCTCAAGGTAATATTTATGCTTATCAGTTATCATGAGGGGTGTTTTAGCCGAACAGGTTCAAATACTGTGAGGCGTGGTAACTTAGGTTAGATTGGAAGTCTTATCTTGTTTTGAAATGTTTTATGGTACGGGAAGTTCTAAGCAAAGCTGTGCTTATCATAAGGGACTATTGATGCTCAATAGATTACATATTCAAGGTAATATTTATGCTTATCAGTTATCATGAGGGGTGTTTTAGCCGAACCGGTTCAAATAAGCTTTGTTTCTTTCAGTTTTGCATGTGTAGGACTTGTATTTTTCTGGATATTATTATTTTCCTACTTTCACAAGTATTGTGATGAAAATTTTTATAGGAAAAATTATGATCGAATCTAGCAAACCACTTTGTTCTCAAGTCAGAGTTCACCTTCCTTACTGGTGCTTAAGATAAAGTATGGCGTTTGCCTCTCAGGATAAGACGATCAACCACGTACCACAAAAGCACCTTCACACAGTACACACAACAAACCACGGTTTGGAATGTTCTCACATAAAGGATGGAGGTAGAAATCCAAAACAAGATTATGCAAAAAATATTTTTCTAGAATTTATAAGAAATCTTATTGAAGACAAACTGTCCTGTTCAAACAAACGCATCCGTTCATTAATGGACGCAATTTAGTAAGAATAAAACTAGACCCATTTTGGGATAAGAGAAAACCAAACCAAATTGATTTAGGTTAAGAGAAAACCAAACTAAATGAATTTGCCCCAAACATAATTATTTTCTTAACCCAACCCAACCTGACTCGACCCGACCCAGCCGACCGTGCATGCAAACCAAACCAAGCCTGCCGAACGGTGGCACATACGTGTGGGTTAGCCAACTTAGGTGGATGAGTCCAACATGTATCTCCCTCACAAAGTGGGGTAGCCTAAGGGCCTAACTTGAAAGACCAAATTTTTATCTTATATACCAACACCATCACCTTTTTCTAGGCAATATAAAACTATTCACTCATTCAACTAATTCACGTGTGTGATTCTCATTCACTATAAAGTGGGCTTGGGCTCTCTACCCATATGAGTTTGCCCACATAAACAATATCGGCTTGACCCATATAAATAGTATGCCCACTTCTAACAATCCCCCACATTAATGAAAATTGGTTGGATAACAATAGAAAATAGTGCAGATTAAATGTAAAAGCAAATATTGAAAAGTTCGTGCATTAGGGAAAGGTAACTTTTGGCTTTAAACCTTCCCTTGTGAAAAGTATGGGGTCTACTGACTAATCAGTGAACATGATGTCTTGAGCCATTTGAATAAATCAAGAAAATAAAATTCACATAGTCACTTCTCAGACATGTGGTTCTCATTATTGTGTTCTTTTTGGCCTTTAACAAACCTAATTTTCATTAATTCTCTAGAAGATTTAGCCTTAAAATCCTTATAAAAGCGACCCCTTCACACTCATATAGGTGATTCTTATTTGGAACATTTTACCATACCCTACTTGATCTAATTTTAGCTTATCCTAATTTACTCTGCAGGCATCACTATTTCATCATAAGAACGGGGGACGAGATGTTATCTAAATAGTGATTCCCCATGAATCCTCCAAAATTCGGTTGTCCATTTGAACTTAAATCTTAAGATCTCCAGTTAACTAGGTTGGGCTGCCAATATGGTGACTCTTAATGCATAGGCTTCAAACTTATTCCTCTCGATGAATTGCTCACTTATTCTTTGGTCAAACTCTTAGTAAGTAGATATATTTTATTTTTACCTAACATACTCAATGAAAATTATTTCACTAGAGAGCAATAGTTTTATGGTATTATGTCTCCTACGTACATGTCGAGACTTACCATTATAAAAAGTACTTTTTGTCCTTCCTATAGCCAATTAGTTATCACAATGGATGCAAATAGGTGGCACAGGTTTCCCTCATATTAAAATATCTTTTTACGAAGCCACTCAGCCTCTTCGCCTACTCTATCAAGTGTAAAAAATTCATATTCCATTGTGGATCTTGTTATACATGTTTGTTTAGAACATTTCTAAGATATTGCTGCACCTCCAAAAGTAAAGACATACCCACTAGTGGATTTTAACTCTTTTATATTTTATATCTAGTTTGCATCATAATAACCCTTTAGTACTACTGGATACCTTGTATAGTGTAGTCCATAGTTTAAGGTATATCTTAGATATCTAAGAACCCTAACTACAACCTTCTGATGGTCTCCCCCTCGGTTGCTATTATATCTACTTAGTTTACTTACTAAGTATACTATGCCCGGTCTCGTATAATTCATTATGTAATTGAGACTACCTATTATTTGGGAATATTTAAGTTGTGATATACTCTCACAAGTGTTTTTGCTTAAGTGCAATGTCACATCCACAGGTATTTTTGCTCGACGATTATCATTTTTATTTAATTTCTCTAGAATTTTATCAATGCAATCAGTTTGAGATAATGCATATCATCGGATGTTCTAGTGATTTTCATCCCTAGTATAACATCTGCAACACCCATATCTTTTATATCAAATTATTTTTTTAACGTCTTTTTAGTAGCTTAATGATATCATATTGCTACCAATAATGAGCATATCATCCGCATGTAAACATACAATAACATAGTCATCTTGTCTTTCCTTATCATAAATACATTTATCACATTTATTAATTTTGAATCCATTTGACATCATCATTTTGTCAAAATTTTCATGTTATTGCTTAGGTGTTGGTTTAAGTCCATAGAGAGATTTAATAAATCTACATATTTTGTTTTCTTGACCCGATACAACAAACCCTTCAAGTTATTGCATATATATTTCATCATTCAAGACACCATTTAAGAATGTAGTTTTCACATCCATTTGATATGTTTCAAGATTATATAAAGCAGCAATAGCGATTATCATCCTAATAGAAGTTATCTTTGTGACTGATGAATATGTATCTAAATAATCTTAACATTTCTTTTGCTTCTATCCTTTGATAACAAGTTTAGCTTTATATTTTTCAATTGACCCTTAAATATCCACTTGTATCCTAGAGGTTTCCTCCCTCATGGAAGGTCCACCAACTTTTAAGTATGATTTTGCATAGTAGCTTCAGTTTTACTATTTACAGCCTCTTTCCAATATTGTGCTTCAGGAGATGGCATGACTTTCTTAAAGATTTCAAGCTCATTTTCTAACAAATAAGTCAGAAAATATGGACCAAAGGGTTTTGATGTTCTAACACGTTGACTATGTCTAGGTTCATCATCTTCTACCTCTTGGTCTTCACTATTCTCTTATGCAACCTCTAAAGTTCTTTTAAGAGAATTTTCCTCTTGTGTAGAATTCCACGAAAAAATATGCTAAAAAAATGAAACATTCATAGATTCAATCACAATATTGGCATTTACATCAAGAATATCTAATTTATGAACAATAAAGCGATATGCACTACTATTATTGACATAAGTAATGAATACACAATCAATAATTTTTGGTCCAATTTTAATCCTCTTAAGATTAGGGACCGCCACTTTTGCCAAACACCCCACACCTTTAAAAGTTTGTAAAAAAGCTTTCAGCCTTTCCATAATTCATATGTTGTCTGCATGATTTTCTTATTAGGTATTTTGTTAAGAATACTTGATTCAATCATAATTCTTCCTGTAAGATTTCTCATCACAATACTTGCAAAGGTACGAAAATACCAATCATAAGACAAAATTTGCCCTCCTTACTAGTGTTTAATATACACTTGGGCATCTGCCTCCTAGGATAACCTGATCAACCATGTACTATAGAAGCACCTTCACATAGTATGCACAGCAAACCACGGTATGAAATGCTCTCACAGAAAGGATGTAGACGGAAATCCAAAAAAAGATTATGCAAAAAAACATTTTTCTAGAATTTATAAGAAATCTCATTGCAGACAATCCGTCCTGTTCAAATAGACGCATTCTTCCTTTAACATACACAATTTAGTGAGAATAAAATTGGACCTGTTTTAGGTTAAAAGAAAACCAAACTAAATTGATTTGGGTTAAGAGAAAACCAAACTAAATTAATTTGGGTTAAGAGAAAACCAAACTAAATGAATTTGTCCCAAAAATAATTATCTTGTTGGCCCAACCCAACCTGACGACAGATGGATGGATGGCGGCGGCAAGCGCACACAGGTTAGCCCAACTAGGTACATGAGTTCAACATGTAACTCCCCCACAAAAGTGGGGTGGAGCAAGGGTCTAACTTGAAAGGCCAAACTTGTGCTATATATATCAACACCATCACCTTTTTCTAGGCGAGGTGGGACAATTCACTCCTTTGACAAATTCACATATGTGATTTTCACTCACTACAATGTGGGCTTCGGCTCTCTACCCATATGGGCTTGACCCACATAAACAATATGGGCTTAATCCATGTAAATATTATGCTCACTTCTAACAGATATATAAACCCCATTGTGAATCAATAACATAGTTACGCAGATATCATTCCCATGAGGGTGTTATGTGACTTTTTGTTTTGAGATGTGAAATTTATATTATGATATGATATTATGAACGTATGAATTCATGTGATGTGAGCATAAGTTGTTCAAAAGAGTATGTCTTAGTATCATGAAGCATGGAGCCGAATTGTTGGGGCCTCATCCGAGTACTTTTGTAATATCCCGAATTTTCATGAGTTTCAAAAATTAAATATGTGGAAAATAGGGTGTTTGACCCATTGACATTCTTAATAGAATAACTTCCTCCTTATATAGAATTTGTATCTGAAACTAATTCTTTTAGAAGTAGATAGATAGATCTTCGAAACGCCACCAAGAATGTGTGAATCGGAGTTCAAATGAGGGAGATATGATTGTTCAAAGTTGAACATCTCGTATAGGGCCCGTTTACCCGATTTAAAAGTGTATTTGGCCCGTTTAAGTCATCTTGTGGGCCCTGTTAATTAAAATTCCGAAATTAATTTTTAGATGCCTAATTAGGGTCTCTAAGTAAGGAGGATTGACCAAAATTCTAGGTGGAGATTAGGAACCCTAATTCTTATATTTATAAAAGGATTTCTTATGGCACAATTGGGGAGAGGGTTTTGGTTGAGGAAGGAGGGAGGGCGGAGAAGGCTGCCAAAGGAATTTTCTGGCGAGGTTTCAGCAGTGGTGGATAGACGTCAACTCGGCCACAGAGGCAGGATTTCAAGTGTAGATTATTATCGACTTTGTTTATTGATTAAATGAAAATTATAGTGGTTTCTGCAAATAATAGTATTTTCTGCAAATACTATTCATGTAAACAAAAAGTCCTGGCCTTGGCCGTAGCGGCTTGTATCCAACGGCCTTGGTGGCGGCGGATTGGCTACCGCAGCCACCGGGTCATCTCAGTAATTACTCATGGCATGGACCACACTTGCCCTAGCAGTAGAGGCAGCACCGCACAGTATTTTAAAAAAGAATGGTGACTTTGGTCCCGGGCAGCGGCCGGGACCAAGACGTGTGATTGCCGCCTGGCAGCGATCCTATGGACCCCAGCCCGCCTCCCGGTCGTGGTGGCCAGGGACGGCGCCGCCAGAGGTGTTCTTCCACTGGCTGGACGCAGGGAAGATGACCCGCGTTGCGGGTCGTCGACCCGAACCTGATTTTCTCGCAGCCGGTTTGGGTCTGATGTATATAAAAAAAACAAAAGAATGGAGTGAACCAGGTCCGGTTCATTGGGCTAAAAGTGTCAAAAAAAATTCTAGAAAAATACTTAAGGACCCCAAGAGGTGTGGGAGTATTCTGACGAAGTTTCAAATAGGGGGAAAATCCCAGTGATTGTAAAAGTACCCTTTTAACCTTTGTAGAAAATTGTCATGTGATAACTACTGACCAAAATTCGGAACACCAAATCAGTGGCCTATGAGTGATCTTAAAAATGGGAAAAATTCTTAATGAGATTGTAATGGGTAACCTAAATTTAGACCAATCTACAAGGTGGGAAAAAATCCCAGTATGTAGATAATTAACTATTCTATCCATAGGGTTAATCATAAACCGTTAAGTCAACCTAGGTCAGTTGAAGGAGTTCACAACCTCGTCACATGCCAGAAAAATTACACAGAGTCCATGAAGTCAAATAATATGCTTGAATTAAATTTTGGACCCGTTAGATGTCATTAAGGCCTTAAACCTAATGACAGAAATACCCATATGCAAACTGGCCTGTATTCGCATAGATGTTATTTGTAAGGACCCTCATCTTTGAACCGGTTTTGGTTTTCTTTAATTATGGGTTATCGTGAGATTTACGCGTTTTCTGATCTTATCCGGTGATTTCGTAAATAAATAGTGTTTGTGATAGTTTTAACCAAAATTAACTTCAATATTAGTGGTTTTGAGTGATTTTAAACCAAATGTGAATTTTTGATATTTTTTGGAATTTTCACTATTTTCCCAAAAATTAGGGTTTTGGCGGGACCCCTGTGGGCCCCACCGTCGAAAATTTTATTTTTCTGTCAAATGAACCTAGACATATACGTAAGGTCCCACAAAAATGAACCTAGACATATACGTAAGGTCCCACAAAAATTTTTAGAATTTTATTAGGCTTAAATTGTGCTTAAATTTGCAAAATACCCACTTTTAGCCTACTTTTCATATTTACACCCCAAAACTTACCTATGCCTACCCCAACCTTTACTATAAAAGGGCAAACCTGAGCCATTTCTATTTTTGGGAATAGGCTAAGGAAGGAAGGCTGGCCTAATCCCCACTTAGGCCCGAATTAGAAGCCGATTAAGGTAAGCTTACTCTAATCAAGCACTAATCCATTACTTTTCTCTTAATTTCTTCCAAATCTACCATTTTCCCCTTCATTCAATTCGTTTTTGACCATCAAAAGTTACTGATTTGTGTTTTACTACAAACCCTAACATTCAAAATTCGATTTTTACTACCAACAAGCCCTAGATCTAAGGTTTAATTAGGGATTTCTTGAGTAAATCGATTTCCATTAGAGTTTAATTCAAACTCATTGTGTTTTTAAGGATTTCAAGAAGGGTGACTCTTCAATCCGAGCTTAATCAAGTGCTGAGGTAATGGGTCTTCAAAATCTCTGTTTATCCATGTTAAAACTCTTCATTTTTTGGCTTATTTCGAAATGGTTTGCTTGATTTAGTGTGTTAATGGTAAGATTAGAAAATAGAATTATTTAATCCCGATTTCTTAGGGTTTTGCATTATTATGGTTTGGTTTGATATTCTGGAAGTCAAGGAGGACTTTTGATGATGATTAGGGTGTTAGATGTGGATTTGAAGTGTTATCTATGGTGTTTCGATTTGATTTTGTGAAAGGAAGAAGATGACTGTTCTGCCGTGTTGGCGATCGATCGGCCTTGCAGGGCGATCGATTGGCTGAACTGAAAATTTCAAATTTTTGCGTGTAACCGATGGAACGGCCTGAATGGCGATCGATCGGCTACACAGAAAACTGTATGTTGTGTGTATGATGCCTATTTTGATGATTCCACTTTAGCTTGCCAATTGTATATGAATGTGGAGTGTTTTAAGCTATGTTAGGCTACTGGAAATGCATGCTATTGAGTTTATAGAGTTGAGACATATGCTTAGAGATGGTGGGATGACTTATGTTTTGTGGCATGATGTTGGAATCGTTATCTTGAAATTATGAACGGTTGGTTCCCTTTGGATAAGCATATATATTCAGTAGGACTACAATCATTGTTGGACTGATTTGTCATGATAAATTGTGATTAATGGTGTGTGAATGTTGGTGATTGCCATGACTCAATGATGAAATGAGTGATGTTATAGGTGTTTAGCCTTTGTGGTTGAGTTTTGCATTTAACTATGATTTCAACGATTCTCCTACTATGATTTCCGCTGGAATTCATGTTTAGGTAGAAATTCACATGTGTAGTGTGGTAGTGAGTTGATTTTTCAAGCATGTTAATGTGCATTATGTGAAAGGCTTCTACTAGTTACACACACACACATGTGGGGATTAAATGATGATGTTGAAGCTTAATATCGTGATTATGAATGATGCATTAGGGGCTGGTGAGAGCACTTATCATTATTAGGATTCATGTATGCTTTGCCCACGCATGTACCATGCTGCACGCATCATGAAAATGGATTTCCAAGTGAGGCCTTAGCGTGATTAATCGAATTTGACCGATTGGATGCAATGTGATGGAATTGTGTGCCGGGTTTATCGATCGTGGATTAATCGCAAGTTGATTGGTCCGAAAGGACATATTTTGATTTGAAGTTCCTATGTGGAACGAGTGCACTCCCCGGGTTGAGTCTTGTTTAATGGAATGATGTGGGGACGAGTTGTGTACTTGTCTTGCGGATATGTGAGAATATTATTATGTGTGTCATCTGGACCCTGAGAATCCAGTGTGGTATGCCGTGTGCACCCCGCTACCACGTGTTCTAGGTTCTCTGTGTGAGAACTCGGGCTCTTCCCTCCGCAGGAGATGTCCCTGGGCGAACACCCATGCTCTAGATTCTCTGTGTGAGAATGGGACATCCTTGGCCAGGATCGTCCAGGGCGAGCAGTATTAGGGATTGACAACCCCGATCTTTCTTGAATTCTTGTGTAGAATTTTGTACCCTGACACGCCTTCGTGGCCTTGTCTATGCCCCCGTCTGTGTGACGTTAATGTGTGATCACTCCTTGATGGAGGTTGATTGTGATGACATTATGCATGTGGGAATATGTATGTTAGAGATACATCCATGCATGTTGATTTTGATGTTATGCATGTGGAATATGTATGTTAGAGATACATCCATGCATGTTGATTTTGATGTTATGCATGTGGAATATGTATGTTAGAGATACATCCATGCAGGTTGTGATGATGTTGTGCATGTGGAATATGTATGTTAGAGATACATCCATGCAGGTTGTGATGCTATTATGCATGTGGAAATATGTATGTTAGAGATACATCCATGCAGGTTGAATTATGCATTATGATGCAGTGTTAGGTGATATGAATGTGTGATCAGAAAGTGATGCACCATGTAAATCTGTGATCTGAACGATCTCATTTCTAAACTATCGTATTTTCTACGTTGACAGTGATATTAAAACCATTGCTGAGTGTTAAAACTCACCCCTCTTTTGTGTTTTGATTTGGGGCTGCGTGGTGCGACACACAGACGGACAGGATTGCCTTTTTGAGGAAAGGTCAGAGGTAGCTTGGGTGTGATGATGGAGATCGTTGAGTGACTTATCATCGTTTCTTTCATGCTTTATGTTCGAACCTTTGTGTAGGGTTCTTGTTTTGGATTTGTCATATACTATAGTTGTGATGATTATGACTTATTTTGAGCCGGTGTGGGCTTTACTTAACTAAGTTTGTGGGTTTGAGATTGTTGTTTACTTTGTGATAAGCAACACCTTTTTCTTCCCTTTTATTTACTCTTGCTCAAAGGATTGTGCGCACTCCGTGTTGCTGTTAATCGTCCGTGGTTAGGGTTATGTCTTTCGCTAGATCGTTTTCTCAATTTTCACTTCGTCGCCCCCGCACGCTTGACCGGCCCCTAGACCGGGTTCGGCTCGGGTCGGGCATCGCCGGGGCGTGACATTATTAACGGGTCAATGTTATATTGAAACCTTTTGAGAGGTTAATGTAACGACCCATTTTTTGGTTATGCTTAACCCGGGGGGGTTAAGGGTAATTTAGTAATTTGAGATTAGTGTTAGGGGGTTTCATTAGGTAAAATCCCTATATCTGGGTAGAGCTCGGAGTAACGAGTGTGATGAATCGAAGAATGCATAAAACGGAGGTCAAGAGCAAAAGCTATAGCCCCGGGAAGCGTGCCATATGGGTGAGACCTATACAAAAGTGCAGGATAACCTATCCATGTGTGGCCTTATTTCGAAAGGCTCATCAACACGAGTCCATCGGTATCAAGAACGTGCGATTCCAACGTCAAGGTTGGAAGTTATCGCGTTTTGAGTTCAGGATATTATTTAATTAAAATAATATCTTTCTGGATAGGATCGATGATGCAGTGGATAGGATTGACAATGCAATGGATAGGATTGCTGACGAAGCGGATAGAATTGATGACGCAAGTGAATAGCATTGCTGACAAAGCGGATAGGATTGATGACGCAAGCGGATAGGGTTGTTGACAAAGCGGATAAGCTTGACACGTGTCAGCCTACATCTATCCAGTTTTTCTATAAATAACATCCACGACAACTAGAAAAAGGAGGAGAATTCTCTCCCACGTTTTCTTATTCCTCTCCCACGTTCATAAACATCTGTTCTTCGTTTCTCACTTATTTTAAGTCCGATTTGAGTGGTTCTTGAGGCGTTCCTAGCTAATTCGAGGGTGATCTACGCAATGGCATGATCCATTCCTTAAGTTGGAACTCCTATAAGGGAGGAACGACCCGGGGCAAGAGGAGGCTCTATCCGCCACCCTCCGGCCCCGAGAGCGAGAGAGAGAGAGAGATGGCCCGGTGAGAGGGGAGGCTCCATCCTCTGTTACCGGGCTAGATCAAGAGAAGTGGCCCGATGTAGGGGAAGCTCCGTTCCCCACCGAAGTGCCATGATGTGTGAGGAACACCCCGAGTAGGGGAGGTTCTGTCCGTCGTCCACGGGTGAAGAAAACAAGAAGTCTCCAGGAAAGGGGAGAGTTGGTCGGGTCATCTTTCAAAGCAAGGCGATGAATGTATGGAGGCTAGAGGAGGCTCTGTCTGCTGTCTCCGGATCTGAAGGGGAGGACGCCCAAAAACAAGCATCCCGAATACCGCTACCCCGTGAGACATCAGGGGAGTAAGAGTTTCTTGCCTCCTATTTTATTATAGAACAACCTGTGCTAGTTATGATGTGTGTTATGCTATGATCCATATGCTTGCTATGCTTATATGCCATGATATGTGCTTATATGTCATGATGTGTGCCGTCTTGCTCTGGGTTAGAGAGAGATGGGTTGTGAGTGTGTTTATATTATGATATGCTATGCTTATATGCCATGATGTGTGTCGTCTTGCTCTGGGCTAAAGAGAGATGGGTTGTGCGTGTGTTTATATTATGTTATGCTATGCTTATATGCCATGATGTGTGCCGTCTCGCTCTGGGTTAGAGAGAGATGGGTTGTGTGTGTGTGTTTATATTATAATATGCTATGCTTATATGCCATGATGTGTGTCATCTCGCTCTGAGCTAGAGAGAGACGGGCTGTGCGTGTGTTTATATTATGATATGTCATGCTTATATGTCATGATGTGTGTCGTCTCGCTCCGGGTTAGAGAGTGACGGGTTGTACGTGTGTTTATATTATGATATGTTATGCTTATATGCCATGATGTGTGTCATCTCGCTCTGAGCTGGAGAGAGTCGGGTTGTGCGTGTGTTTATATTATGATATGCTATGCTTATATGTCATGATGTGTGCCATCTCGCTCTGGGTTAGAGAGAGACGTGTTGTGTGTGTGTTCGGTCTCGGCTCAGTGATAGAGCGAGACCTATGATTGTGTTCCATCTCACTCTATGATAGAGCAAGACGTGTGAGGCGTGCGGACTCGGCTAAGTGATATAGCGAGACGTGTGGTGTGTGTTCATTCTCGGCTCAGTGATGGAGCGAGACGTGTGAATGTGATGTATTCGCTCTGGAATAGAGCGAGGCATGTTGTAGTGGTCATGTGGTGCTCATCTCTATTATAGAGCGAGATGTGTGTTGCCAGTGTTTTATCGGGTTTTTATATAACTCCGATTAAATATTCGGAGATACATATTTTATACAAAAGTGTTTTTGGTATGCCGGTTATATGTAGTAGCCAATAGGCAGAACTAGTCTGGATCTAATTGTATCTGAGTAACATCGTGGATGTTATCCAATATGTACGTAGGCAACCAACGGCAAGGCAACGTTGGCCCGGTCCAAATTAGTTACATAATTAGGCCAATTCTTGCCTACACGCAATGGAGCGCTAAAGTTTCGAAGCACGTAGAGGAACGAGAAGACTCTCGCACTTAGAGTGCGCCGCGCTTGGTTCTGGGTTTGGTTTTTATCACTTTCAGACCCCCGGCCCGGGTCGGTTCTCGGGTCGGGGCATCACAGTTAAAGACTTACCCAAGAGCGGAGAGGACCATATTCAATGTTGGATAATTACCTTAATGCCCACAAAGTGCATTATGATAAGTTTTTTTAAGAGATTTAATAAGTTAACCTAAGGAGGGTTAGGGCACGAGAGCTCGAGTAATTATAATATTATTATTGATTTTGATTGTTGGTATTATGATCTGCTTGGACCTTTGTGGTTCAAATTGTTTATGTTGTTCTTTGTTTCGATTTTTGATATTGATGTTGTGATAGTAACTTATCACTAGTTGAAGATTATTGAAAGAATAATTGTTTGTGTAAGGACCCTCATCTTTAAACCGGTTTTGGTTTTCTTTAATTATGGGTTATCGTGAGATTTACGTGTTTTCTAATCTTATTCGGTGATTTTGTAAATAAATAGAGTTTGTGATGGTTTTAACCAAAATTAACTTCAATATTAGTGGTTTTAAGTGATTTTAAATCAAATGTGAATTTTTGAGATTTTTTCAGAATTTTCACTATTTTCCCAAAAATTAGGGTTTTGGCGGGACCCCTGTGGGCCCCACGGTCAAAAATTTTATTTTTGTGTCAAATGAACCTAGACATATACTTAAGGTCACACAAAAATTTTCAGAATTTTATTAGGCTTAATTCGTGCTTAAATTTGCAAAATAACTACTTTTAGCTTACTTTTCATATGTACACCCCAAAACTTACCTATGCCTACCCCAACCCTTACTATAAAAGGGCAAACCAGAGCCATTTTCATTTTTAGGAATAGGCTAAGGAAGGAGGTCTGGCCTAATCCCCACTTAGGCCCGAATTAGAAGCCGATTAAGGTAAGCTTGCTCTAATTAAGCACTAATCCATGGTTTTTCTCTTAATTTCTTCTAAATCTACCATTTTCCCTTTGATTCAATTCGTTTTTGACCATCAAAAGCTACTGATTTGCGTTTTACTACAAACCCTAACTTTCAAAATTCGATTTTTACTACCAACAAGCCCTAGATCTAAGATTTAATTAAGGATTTCTTAAGTAAATCGATTTCTATTGGTGTTTGATTCAAACTCATTGTGTTTTCAAGGATTTCAAGAAGGGTGACTCTTCAATCTGAGCTTAATCAAGTGCTGAGGTAATGGGTCTTCAAAATCTCTGTTTATCCATGGTAAAACTCTTTATTTTTGGCTTATTTCGAAATGGTTTGCTTGATTTAGTGTGTTAATGGTAAGATTAGAAAATGGAATTATTTAATCCCGATTTCTTAGGGTTTTGCATTATTATGGTTTGGTTTGATATTCTGGAAGTCAAGGAGGACTTTTGATGATGATTAGGGTGTTAGATGTGGATTTGAAGTGTTTTCTATGGTGTTTCGGTTTGGATTTGCGAAAGGAAGAAGATGACTGTTCTGCCGTGTTGGCGATCGATCGGCCTTGCAGGGCGATCGATCGGCTGAACTGAAATTTTCAAAATTTTGCGTGTAACCGATCGAACGGCCTGAAGGGCGATCGATCGGCTACACAGGAAATTTGCATGTTGTGTGTATGATGCCTATTTTGATGATTCCACTTTAGCTTGCCAATTTTATATGAATGTGGAGTGTTTTAAGCTATGTTAGGCTACTGGAAATGCATGCTATTGAGTTTATGGAGTTGAGATATATGCTTAGTGATGGTGGAATGACTTATGTTTTGTGGCATGATGTTGGAATCGTTATTTTGAAATTATGAATAGTTGTTTCCCTTTGGTTAAGCATATTTCCGTAGGACTACAATCATTGTTGGACAGATTTGTCATGATAAATTGTGATTAATGGTGTGTGAATGTTGGTGAATACCATGACTCAATGATGAAATGAGTGATGTTATAGGTGTTTAGCCTTTGTGGTTGAGTTTTGAATCTAGCTAAGATTTCAACGATTCTTCTACTATGATTTCCGCTGGAATTCATGTTTAGGTAGAAATTCACGTGTAGTGTGGTAGTGAGTTGATTTTCAAGCATGTTAATATGCATCATGTGAAAGGCTTCTACTAGTTACACACACACACATGTGGGGGTTAAATGATGATGTTGAAGCTTAATATCGTGATTATGAATGATGCATTAGGGGCTGGTGAGAGCACTTATCATGATTAGGGTTCATGTATGCTTTGCCCACGCATGTACCATGTTGCACGCATCATGAAAATGGATTTCCAATTGAGGCTTCATCGTGATTAATCGAATTTGACCGATTGGATGCAATGTGATGGAATTGCGTGTCGGGTTTATCGGTCGTGGATTAATCGCAAGTTGATTGGTCCGAAAGGACATATTTTGATTTGAAGTTCCTGTGTGGAACGATTTGAAGTTCCTGTGTGGAACGATTTGGAGTTCCTATGTGGAACGAGTGCACTCCCCGGGTTGAGTCTTGTTTAATGGAATGATGTGGGGACGAGTTGTGTACTTGTCTTGCGGATATGTGAGAATATTTTTATGTGTGTCATCTGGACCCTGAGAATCCAGTGTGGTATGCCGTGTGCACCCCGCTACCACGTGTTCTAGGGTTTTCTGTGTGAGAACTCGGGCTCTTCCCTCCGCAGGAGATGTCCCTGGGCGAACACCCCTGCTCTAGATTCTCTGTGTGAGAATGGGACATCCTTGGCCAGGATCGTCCAGGGCGAGCAGTATTAGGGTTTGACAACCCCGATCTTTCTTGAATTCTTGTGTAGAATTTTGTACCATGACACGCCTTCGTGGCCTTGTCTATGCTCCCGTCTGTGTGACGTCAATGTGTGATTACTCCTTGATGGAGGTTGATTGTGATAACATTATGCATATGGGAATATGTATGTTAGAGATACATCCATGCATGTTGATGTTGATGTTATGCATGTGGAATATGTATGTTAGAGATACATCCATGCATGTTGATGTTGATGTTATGCATGTGGAATATGTATGTTAGAGATACATCCATGCATGTTGATTTTGATGTTATGCATGTGGAATATGTATGTTAGAGATACATCCATGCATGCTGATTTTGATGTTATGCATGTGGAATATGTATGTTAGAGATACGTCCATGCGGGATTGGTTATGATGTGAATGCATGTGGGAATATGTATGCTAGAGATACATCCATGCAGGTTGAATTATGCATTTTTATGCAGTGTTAAGTGATATGAATGTGTGATCAGAAAGTGATGCACCATGTAAATTTTTGATCTGAAACGATCTCATTTCTAAGCTATCGTATTTTCTATGTTGACAGTGATATTAAAACCATTGCTGAGTGTTAAAACTCACCCCTCTTTTGTGTTTTGATTTGGGGCTGCGTGGTGCGACACGCAGACGGACAGGATTGCCTTTTTGAGGAAAGGTCAGAGGTAGCTTGGGTGTGATGATGGAGATTGTTGCGTGACTTATCATCGTTTCTTTCATGCTTTATGTTCGAACCTTTGTGTAGGGTTCTTGTTGTGGATTTATGTCACATGTTACAGTTATGTTTGCTTATGACTTATTTTGAGCCGGTGTGGGCTTTACTTAAAACTAAGCTTGTGGGTTTGAGATTGTTGTTTACTTTGTGTTAAGCAACACCTTTTCTTCCCCTTTTATTTACTCTTGCTCAAAGGATTGTGCGCACTCCGTGTTGCTGTTAATCGCCCGTGGTTAGGGATTAAGTCTTCCGCTAGAATCGTTTCTCAATTTCACTTCGTCGCCCCCGCGCGCTTGACCGGCCCTTGGACCGGGTTCGGCTCGGGTCGGGCATCGCCGGGGCGTGACAGTTTGGGTGGATAGCTTTGGATTGGGCATGAACACCTAATCAAGATAAAGACTAAAATACGACTAGTTCATACAGTGAACAAAGCCTTTGACCTGATGATAAGCATTGGTTGATGAACTAATGGCAGTTTTGAGTTTTAAACCTTAGTCCAGAAGGGACTAATAGGGTTTGGGATAGTCATTCAGAATCCTAGCTTATAGGTGAGCAAGATAGGGTTCAGAATAGTTTCCTGAGTTTTAGCTCTAATGATGAGCCGTTGATTTGACCGTGCAGTTGTATCTCCTGGAGGGAGCTCTGCATGAGCCGGGCTCACCACAGATCTATTGAGGATCTTTTAGTGTACACGCAATTGGATTAGCTGACATCTTGCTTGGTTGGCTTTTCCCGCTACTTCTGTTTAGGTGCAGTTGTGGGACATGCCCTTCCACTCCAGTCAGGTCCTTCTTGGGCTAGGAGGGGTGATGACACTTCCTAGTGGATTCCAGGGGCCTGGAGGATACCAAGGTGTTTGGTTATCATTTGTCACTTAGGTTGACATCTGATTAGTCTGTCTGTCATTGGGATTAGACAGGGATAATAATTATCGAACAATGGTTCGAGAGATAATTAATAACATTGATTGATATTGCTTGTTTAATTAGAACAAATGGAATGATTAAAGGACTTGCATAAAATGTAGGTTGCTTGAAAATACTTAAGCATTGCATGTATGATGCTATGCTTCTTAGTATAGTGTAGTATTAGGCAGAATTATGTCTGGATCCAATCTTGTTGGAAACATTGGAGATGTTGTCTGATGAGTATGTAGGGAACTAACATCGGGTGATGTTGGCCCAATCCGAAAAATATTAAATAATATTTTTATTCTTTTGAATTCTCCTCCGAGGGGAGGAGATGTTTTGTTGCTTGTTTGGTCTTGTTTATTTACATGTTCTTTAGATGGGGATGTTTCGAGATCGGGACGCTGGTGAGCATTTGAGGACGACGTTGCATTAGTGGGATTTAGTTTCTTACTTCTGTAATCGTGTAAGTAATTGTAATTATTGGCGTGAGAGCCAACTTTACTTGGTTATTTATTTTCGAAAAGATGACGACTTGTACTTAGAGGCTTAACCTGCTATTTACGGAATTTGACACGTGTAATAAAATCATGTGTTTTGATATTTGTATTTGTGAACCCCAGTTATCACGACCTGGGTATTTAATCAGATGAGTGGTTTTGTGTTTAAGAAAGAAAAACAAATTTATCGTGATTTATCGTGTGTCCTTTATTTAAAAAAGGGTTTTTAAAATTCAGGTCATTACAAGTTTTGTGTAACGAAGCTTCTCTAATACTTGCATTCATTTTCCTAGCATAAAGAGTCCCATGCATGCGGCCAATATTTAAGGTCGCTTTAAAAAGTTTTTACATTCAAAGCAATTAAACACTGAATTGTTTTTTCATACCCCAATTTTTTTCGGTGTCCCCCAAAGAAAGTGAAAAATAAGTCCTTTTTTTATTTCATTCCCCCATATTTCTCTCATCATTTTGCTCATACTTCCCCCACTACATTAAACCCTACCCCTTTTTCTTCTGGCAATACTCCAGCAACAACTCCAGTAGCAAAATTCGACTGCAGAGGTAGGATTTGGCATGCACAGCTAGTCTAGCGTGCAGGCCTGATCTAGCCTATGCGGCCATTCTAACCATGCAAGCCAAACCTAGCCTACGCATCGGATTAGCCTTGCAGGCCATGTTTGGCCTTTATAGTCGGATTGGCTGCTATTTGGCCTGTGTGGCCAATTCGGCCAGGAGACTAGATTTGGCCGCGTAGGCCAAGTCCGTCACTTGTGGTCCAGGTTTGGCTGCACCTACCAAATCTAGTGTGTGGCAGGCTAGATTCGGCACGACAAGCTAGATCTGGCCTGGCACGGCCAGATTCAGCTGTGGCCTGCTTGGCGGCCAGTGGTGCTATTGTGAGTCGGCGGTTGCATTGGCCACCAAACTCCCGTCGGAGAAGAAGGGGTAAAAAAATTAATGTGGGGGATAAGCGAGAGATTTTTAAAAAGGAGGTTGGGGAAAAGAAGAAATGGGGAACACATGAAAAAAAAAAGAGGTTTGAATAGCCCTATTCTTAAAGAATAGGCCTATAAATATACCTAGCTACAAGTGGATTGAACCCAAGAACAAACTGCATTTGGCAGTTGGCCATATCTCATCACTATAAAAAAAAGAACTTGGCTGTTTTTTCCCTCTCCCTCAATTAAAGTAAAAAACTGTCATTTTTTTACTTCATTTCCCCATCCCTTTTGCTCATACTCCCCCCAATATGTGAACCCCACCCTTTTCTCCTCTAGAGATTGTTCCGACCGCAGCTTTGGCTACAATTCTAGTGACAGCTCCAATGATGATCCTGGCCCCTTTCACAGACCTACAGCAGCCATGTGCATAGTCGTTCACAGTGTTGGCTGCAGCTAGCCAGCAACCATATTGCTCCTAGCTGAGGCCAGATTGTTGTGGCTAGAGGCGGCTGGCCACATCCAACAGCTGAGGCCAGATTGTCGTTCACAGTGTTGGCTGCGGCCAACGCGCGGCCAAATCTGGGCCAGATTGCCACTACCAGATCGTCATGACAAGATCTGGTTGTGGCCAGTCAGATCTAGCTAGCCACACCGGCCATGCACACGGCTTCAACAGGCTTGTGAGATGGGCCAGAGTCATCGTCAGAGCCATTGCTGGAGTTGCAACCGGAGAAGGAGGGGGATGTGGGGTAAAGACTTTTAAAATATGGGGGATGAGGAAAATTTTAATAAAAGAGGGTGAGGTAAACAAGAAATAGGGGACACATGGATAAAACTTGGGTTTGAATAGCCACATTCTAAAAAAAATGTTTACTATAATGGATGACACCTATAGCTGTTGAGTATCATCACCACCGAGAATAGTGACGTGCAAGCAGCCATCACTAATAGTCACATCACTAATTGTTACAGGGATGAACAATTGAACTTTTGACAACAGTTGTACACATAGCAAAAAATCCCACCCATCATCTAGTTTGCATTATTAGTGACGTTCTTGCTCTCACATAAATGAAACATTCAGCGACGGGCATGAGAACCATTGTTGAAATGTACTAGTGCACAATGTAGATGTAGATAAATCAACTAGATAAAATTGATTGTCACTGAAACAAGGGTATTAGTAGCGGTTTAATATATACTTTTAGCGGCAATTGTCATTGTAGTCTTTTTTATATACATTTGTTTGTCAGTGACAGCTTAAGCCGTCATTGTAGCTTAGACTTTTTTATATACATTTGTTTGTTGGCGACAATTATATCATTGATGCTTGTATTTATAAAAGAAATACATATACATTAGTGTTTCAACGAGAGCTGCAGCTATCACTGTTGCTTAAGATTTTTTTTAAAAAAATCCATATAAATTATATAATTGATTTAAACAGGATAGAAAGGATATATATGTAAAAAGAAAAGTAAAACAAATAAGACTATTCTTCAGGTTGGGCCACAATCCTAGGGAGTGAAGTTCCCCCTATCTGCAATACTCTCTCCAAAGTCCATCGTGATGATCCCCTCTTTTAATCTACCATTTCGCACCTAAAAAATCGAAGGAAAATGATCAAGGGAAGGCTATTGTAGCCTACAGTGCACCTCGTTGTGGTGACCAACGCTCGTGACCATGCTACATGGGCCTCCTAATATGGTAAATATAATGAGCATAGATTATATGTACCATGTTAGATTATCACCTTTAATATGGTGCATAGAGGCTATGTTTGCCTCTGTTTATTATATTAGTAGGCCTGTCACACCCCGGCGCATGTCAACCCTGAGCCAAACCCAGTCCAAGGGGAGGATTGCTTGCGACGCGACCAAATATCTTTAGATTATAGAAGACTTATCCCCTACTTTGGTAGTTTACTACAGAGTTGCACATATCAACTTTGTAAAAGAGCAAAACGAATAATAAGGACTACTAATTAAACATTAGTCCACATGAAAACCCATATACTTAGTCTTAAACAGCCTACACATGGCTAAAGTATAAATCTAAGCCCACAACAGTTAATAAGAGTCTAAGCCAACATTAGCTAATATAGTGTAAAGTATGAACAAGTCTATTAATATCTCAAGCACAACGTGCTATAAAAACAATTATAAAGCCACCATGATCTCCAAGCAACCTCTCCTAAGGATTATCACCAACCACGTGCTCCACATATAGCCCATCACGACCAACTGCATAGCACGACATGTAGCCCCAAAATAAAACACAGCAAAGAGGGTGAGCCACAAGCTCTACAAAGGTTTTAAATACGGAAAATGATTCCAAGTATGACAACACATACATAAGCATATAATATTTATCATATAATCAACCACAATGCCCATTTCTCATGGGATATCCACATAAATCTATGTATTCATGTCATAATTTATAATTCATAAGCATTTACTCATGCCACATGCATGTCATGCTAGCTATAACAAATCTCATCAACATACATATTTATACCACTCGCATACCATGCTATGTGTAATATATCTCATCAACACATTTTCATGTCACTTGCATATCATATTATATCTATCATATCTCATCATCACATAGCAATGCTACCTGCATATCATGCTATAATATATATTATTTTATCATTACATAGTCATGCTACCTGTATATTATGTTATCACCCATATTATCTCATCATCACATAATTATGCCGCCCACTTATCATATTATACATGACATATCTCATCTTCACATGTAAACCACATACGTAAACATGTGAAATCCACTATCTTAATCACATCCTCCATAAATAACTTCTCAATATAAACATATGGTGCATATCTAATTTTAAATAAAAATATTTACCTCGCAAATTAAGTGTCTCAAACATATTATCCTTCACATCATGCAAATTTAATAATCACATATATAACATAAACTTCATTATCATCACACAACTTGTGTCAAGAGCATACCTTTTTATACACATTTAACAACAAATGGTGAATGTCTTACAAATAGAGAGAAATATAATATCCCGCTCACCCTGGCTACACTGGCCGTAGCCAAAGCCTCAGCAGACTTGCCCACCTTGGCAATAGCCTAAGCAAACATACTCACTCTAGCCTAAGGAACTACCCACCCTGACTAAAGCCGAAGTTGTTTCTGATAAGCCAGACACTAGAATTGTGTGTTTTCATTCTAGATTCAGTCCTCATTATAGCATTGAATCTGTGCCTGTATACCTTAGAAAAGTATTCTCTAAATTTTTACGTTAAGGCAAGAGATGTACTTGACATGTGCGAAGCGTAATACGATTGGAGACTGAAAATTAGGATAATGGAAGGCATGCCTAACATTTATACGTTGCAATAAAAGTTGTTTAGTATGGCCATGCTTCTAAAGAGATTACATAGACACCAAGCTTACAGGCTCCGTACCGTCTACAATGTCTATGAATTCGGTTGGTACGCTGGGGATAATTTGCGATGGAATACTATGAGATTGAACCCATTTGTAATTGCAATATGGAAATGATTTCTCGACTGCAACTATGTTGTGAAATTAAGTCCCGTCCTTGAAAACAAGAGTTACGTATGGTAAAATAATACCTCGTCCCATTTGAAGTGGTACAATTCATATGAGATGAATGATTTTCTCAAATAAAACTATTAAAATGAGACGGAGGATAAGAGAGATGACAAAGCAAAGAGGTAGTGCTACAAACTATCTTTAATTCCTTTTTGATATTGAGATACATCATAAGCATGTCTAATCCTAAGTAATTTGAAATAGAAAGATCAACCTAGTCCTTTCTCTGGTAATTTGAAATAGAAAGATCATCCTAGTCCTTTCTATGACACCAAAATGAAACGAATCTAACTCCTAACTATTCTCCCTAGGAATATTGCTCGGAGCTCTGACGACTAACTTTACTTCATCATGGGATCCTGCAAAATACAACAAAATCAAGTCACGTGAATGAGCAAAGACATCATGAACCATTTAGCCTGATAAAAGATAATGAGAAACACGAGACATAGGATCATACTTGGAGCAGTCAATATCCAGGCTAATCTGAAAGGGAAGATTGACACCACAAATGCCAGGAAGTAGCCCAGCATTGGTTTGGTTTACGCCGGGGAAAGCAGCAGCAGCCGCTTTCAGGCAAACGCAGGCGCTCTGGCGAAGGGCGGTGGTACTAGCGGCGGTGTTGATCGCATTGACTCCATGGCAGCAGGGTACAGATGGCACCCCGCCGGACATCAAGTAGCCAATGCATGGAAGAACTTCAGCCACGCTCTCAGCGCACCGAATGCCCTGGGCGTTGGCAGGGACGTGCATGCAAACCATGCAAGTTGCAACCAAAAGGCATGCGAGCAAACAATACCGAGCAGCCATGGACGCAAACAATGAGAACAGGCAAAAGCTTCTAATGCAGAACGTAGAAGTGTTTATGGATGAGTTGCTATGGGGGTGACCGAGGGTATTTATAGACTGTGAGGCGTGGTAACTTAGGTTAGATTGGAAGTCTTATCTTGTTTTGAAATGTTTTATCGTACGGGAAGTTCTAAAGCTGTGCTTATCATAAGGGACTATTTATACTCATCAGATGACATATCTCAAGGTAATATTTATGCTTGATTGTCAGTTATCATGAGGGCTGTTTTAGCGGAACAGGTTCAAATAAGATTTGTTTCTTTCAGTTTTGCATATGTACGACTTGTATTTCTCTTGGGTATATAAAACCCATTGCGAATCAACAACGTAGTTACGTAGATATCTTTTCCATTTTGGTATTATGTGACAATGTTTTGAGATATGAAATTTATCTCACGATATGATATTATGAACATATGAACTAATCTCATGTGAGCATAAGTTGTTCAGAGGAGTACGTCTCAGTAGCATCAAGCATGGAGCTGAATTGTTGGGGCCTCATCCGAGTAGTTTTAGGTCAGGAAGCTTCTCTAATACTTGCATTCAATTTTAGTGGCGTAAAGAGTCCCATGCATTGGGCCAATATTTAAGGTCGCTTTAAAACGTTTTTTACCTTCAAAGTAATTAAACAATAGGCCTACAAATATTCCTGGCTACAAGTGGAACGAACCCAAGATCAAACTACATTAGGTCTTGGGGCTGGTCACTATAAAAAAAAGGTCTACAATAACGGTCGACACCTATAGTTGTTGAGTTTTATCACCACTGGGAAACAGTGACGTGCAAGCATTCGTCGCTAATAATCTCATCGCTAATTGTTACAGCGACGGACGACTGGACTTTTAACAACGGTTGTACACATCGCAAAATATCCCACCCATCATCTAGTTTGCATTATAAGTGACGTTCTTGCCGTCTCATAAATGATACATTCAGCGACGGCCATGACAAGCATTGCGAAACGTACTAGTGCACAACGTACGTAGATGTGGATACATCAACAGATAATATTGATTGTCGCTAAAATAAGGGTATCAGCGGCGGTTTAATACTTTCAGCGGCAGTTGTTGTAGCTTAGACTTTTTTATAATACATTTGTTTGTCAGCGACAGCTTAAGCCGTCATTGTAGTAGCTTAGAGTTTTTTATATACATTTGTTAGTCAGTTACAATTATGTTGTTGATGCTTGCATTTAAAAAAAAAATACATATACGTTAGTGTTTTAGCAATGGCCACAGCTATCACTGTTGCTTATATATATTTTTTTAAATCCATATATATTATATAATTGATTTAAACCTGATAAAAAGGATATATATGTAAAAAGAAAAGTTAAAAAAAAGAGACTATTCTTCAGGCTGGGCCACAATCCCAGGGAGTGAAGTCCCCCATGTCTGCAATACTCTCCAAAGTCCCCCATGTCTACGAAGGGAAAATGATCAAGGGAAGGCTATTGTAGCCTACAGTGCACCTCGTTGTGGTGACCAACGCTCATGACCATGCTACATGGGCCTCCTAATATAGTACATATAATGAGCATAGATTCTATGTACCATGTTAGATTGTCACCATTAATATGGTGCATGGAGGCTATGTTTGCCTCTATGTATTATATTAGTAGCCCTATGTAGTGTGGTCACATTCACTAATCATAGAGCTGGCTAAGATAATATTTTTGGTTTTAATTGGTGCTTCAAAGTTGGGCATGGACTAAATAGACATTGGCAATTTTTTACATTTACACTCCCCAATACAATTTCTTTTTGTTACTTATTCCTTGGCCAACAAATCTATTTTTTTAAATAAAAAAAGTCCTCAAGTGCACTCCATAACAATAACAACTCTAGGAAACTAGAGAGGACGACAAACTAAGTAGGAACAAAAAAAGGAGGGGCAGGGGGGATTGCTTTAACCAACTCTAGGAGAATGAGTGTCGCAGGGAGCTCCACTAATATTTTACAGAAATTTTAAGAATTTTTTTTTCAATAATATAAAATAAAAATATAGTTACAGTGATTAACTTTTTTGGGAGTATGCGGCAATAAGTTGAGGCACAAGATCACTAAACAATAGAGAGTCTTCTACATCCATCTGCTGTTGCATCTACCGAAACTAGTGTGGGCAAAAATATGCACGGTGGCTAACCACTTATGAGCCAAAGCACAATAGGCTTGCCTATTCTTTACAAGGCTATAATAAAGATGTAATTATATGAATCTTAGACATGCTCATGCATCTACATGCAACATATCATATGAACGCAAATCCATTTATGCCCTTTGATTTAATGTGATCATGCATTACGCCATGTCATGCAATGCATATCCTATTGCAAACATCAGGCATTCATAGTCAAAATTTAAACATTCTAAACAACAATCCTAATCTTAATGAAACGGAAAAGTTCTACCCTAACTCCAATCTAATGTACCATCGGGCACAATAGTTAGATCACAACATTCATAGCATTCAAAAAAAGATACACAATATCATCAAAGCTCACCAATTGAGTTTTGCATACTTTACAATTTATTCCATAAAACACTAATGACAAGTCAAACTAAACACATACATGTCAATTTTACTTAATCAATCTTTCCACTGTTAATCCTTGGAAACTTCACTGAAGAAACGAGGGCTTGTGGATTGCATGTATGCATCTGGCAACGGCCTGTGAAGACTTACATATCGCGCTTTCAAGAAGCCCTTGAGCTCAAGTAGAAAACAAGAGAGCAATGGTGAACTTCTATGCAAGTTTTTCTATGTTATACTCTTACCCAATCCTTGAGATGTCATCACATCTCATTTATAACCTTCGTTTTGTTTATATCCTAAATAAATTTCCACTTTTAGCTTGTTTACCTATTAGGATGTTCTCATTCCCTACAGTCATCATATTACATGCTAATTAATTTCCTTACTTGTGTTAAAATTACAAAGCCACTGTCACATCTTCACTAACTCGATTACCACAACCTTACCAAATACAAGCCTCACTAACATGTAAGG
Organism: Saururus chinensis; assembly: GCA_035235625.1. NCBI lineage: Eukaryota > Viridiplantae > Streptophyta > Magnoliopsida > Piperales > Saururaceae > Saururus > Saururus chinensis. The sequence goes on from CP141140.1 coordinate 58,224,511, forward strand.
GAAACATCAACCTTCCCATCCCCACCAGTACCTATATCCCATACTACATGGCCTAGTAGCTCTTCAGGGAAGCATTTTCATATACATGTTTCCATGCACACTGGCTAATGCTGCCTACACCTCAATAATTCCTAATTTGACGTCTTTGACCACACCAAGACATGTGATTTAAACTTACTTTAACAATCATGCACATTCATGATACATAGTCATTCAATTCATCATATCATATGCCTCACTTTCCACCCAATTTTCCTCATGCAAGATTCTTGCATAATTTGATATCTAAGCATGCATAATTACCATATTACCCTTTGCTCATATGCACCACATGCAATGCGAGAATTAATCCTACCCTAAGCATGCCATTCATTATATGGATGCCTCAAGATCTAAAAATCATTTTCAAAAGGCATAAAATTGAGTTTTCCATAATAAAAATGAAATGGGCGCTTGGCAAAGAACCTTGCCCGCCTAAGTCCCTAAAAAGCCAAAACCCTAATTCTTGTTCATTTCTAAGCTTAGATCTTTTTGGGAAAATGCCTAAAAAATTCTCATTGAGCCAAAATTTAGACCACTATAAATTCTACAGGTATCAAAAATAAATCATGGGTTTGGTTTGATAGTTAAATGTAGTTTTTTCCAATTTACTAAAAACTACTGCATAATGTAGGAATTCCAGGGTAGATAGGACTCCCAAAGCCTTATCTCAATCAATTTGAGTCCAAAACGACTCAGGGCTTTTGCATTTGATCAAGGACTCATATATTTTTGTTTCCAAGAATTTTAGGGTCAATCTAACCCCATTTTGTTCTTTGGAATTGGGAAGAATCTAATTTACTGGAAGTAGGGACCTTTTAGGTTTTAAAAAATCTAACAATTTAGAAACCAACAATAAAAATCCTGAAAATTCTTAGATAAAATTAGTCTCCCAAGTGTCTCTAATAATCACATCATACTATAATATAAAGTAAATTGGTGTACTATAGAACTTTTAAAATCGGATAGTTTGACCCATGTTTTGTACTATTAATCCAGAGTTGGCTCACCATGAGCTGTCTGCTGTCCTCTATGATATATTATCGAATCTGGTTGGGGATATGCAAGATGTGGAGTAATCGGAGATGATGAACGTGGAGGAAAGCTAGGTGTTGTTGATGAAGATGAAATATCATGGAATGGATCATGCCTCAGCTGTGTCTAAGTTGCCTTGTCGGTTGGATAATGTCCATGAACGTCTATAATAACCAACCGAAGTAGTGGCAAGCTACGAAAGACATCATCATGTTGCCTCACCCAAAGTATAGGTGTTAAATGTATCAATCAAATGCGCATGTGTCCATCGTATTAAACCAAGCTATAAAAAAATAAACTAAAAGTAATATAAATAATAAATAAGAAATAAGAAAATATTATTATATTATTAACTAAGATATACTTACCAAATATGCCTCAGAAGCACCACTAGGCTGATATGTCATCTCCTCTGTATCATCACGCGATAAAATATATCTCTGTGTAATGGGTAAATACCACTACATATACAGGCTATGACATCTCACGATGTTGTAGCCATCTCCCCTCAAATTATACTGGCTCTCCTATTATCCCATTGAGCGATATATACTGCATAATGTAGAATCCAACCGATAATATGGTGGCCTTATTGAGTGACTGATGGACAAACTCTAAGGTACGAGGTGAGACCTCTTGCTCTAAGTTTAATTGATTCATCACACGATCTAGTACGTATAGCTTGACAATCTCAAAACAGATCAACGACATCCAAGAGAGCCACACATCTCCACCCTCCATACAAAGAGGAGGTTACTCAACCAACACCTCAGGCTGCCAAATGACCTACACATTTTTATAAGCATAATTAAGTTTTAATGACCTTATATAGCTTATAATCATTATATGAAATTTGATAATGAAATGAAATTACCTCATAAGGCCACTGGTGATCTAACTCTCCTCTATACAAATGGAGGACTCCTTGTGGATTTTTAATTTTTCTCCTCCTAACATTCCACCTTAAGGAGTCAAATTCAATACATAAGTTTAGCACATCCAAATAAAACTATGCTAAACAAATTAAGTGCAAAAAAATACCCTACCTAGCTCCTAATGGAGCACCCTCTACTACGTGACTCATCTCAATAGTTGGTCAACTGACATGTAAATGCTCCCACGACATAGCTATGTCACAAAATATTATAAAAGTTATTAAAAAACATGAAGTATGCGTGTAAAAAGTATTAACTTCAATGAATTTATTTACTTGAAGAAGGGTCAGACAACGTGCAATCCTTGAGGTCATGACCTGACATGTTTTTCTTAATTCTCGATATAAAAATACAAGATTGGCATTGCCCCATGCATAAGTACCATGTCGAAATCCTCAAGGAGGGAGAGATACACAACATGAATATTGCACATGTATTCAATTTCATATTACTTAAACACTTCTCTAAAACCTAAAAATGTTAGATTCATCTATAAATATATATTTTACCCTTGATTGGATGGTCCAGCATCAACATGTCCAACATCTGTGTAGGGGTAATTAATGCCCATTGAGCTTTGAGTTCCATACCATGCACCACCTCGAGACATTTAAAGGCTAAATGTCTCATGTGCATACGATATGTACCTTCCAAATTACACATAAAATTCATAAATTCAACACCCTAATTTTCATCAACAATTATAAGATTCACACATGATTCACATCTTAATAAACCTTACCTCCAATTATATCCACTTTCATCGTCAATAAGAGCAGACGATCTATGGCGTTCATTTGAAGCTATTGTCATTGATAAATTTTCTTTATCATCATCATCCACTAGCAATTGCATATGCCTTCCACTGCTCACATTTCTTTCTGAGCTCCTATGAGAGCTCCTGTGTGAACTCCTACTTGCACTCTGCCATTCACTGGGCACTCAGGCCTCTTTTTCAAGAAATAGCTTCAAACAAAATATGTGAGACGAATGGTGAAACATTTGTCATAATGATGCATCATCATCTACACATATTAGTCTTGATCTTTATCCATCCAAATATTGGAATATTACATTTTATAGTAATTTTCCATCTCCTTTGATCCCACCCAACTCTGCTAGCTACTTGCATCTCAAGTTCATCATAAAGTAGACAATTTCTTAATGAATAATCCATTTGTGAGTCCTTCATGATGAAGCATAAAAGTAGCCATTTCTTTTGTCATCTCTATTCACTTAATTCATAACCAATAAATTACAGAAATAATACATTAATCAATTATTTCAAAATAACTACTTCACTTAACGAAACATGAGATTAATCTATTACTCTAGCTTAATAAAGCAATTCCACTCAAACAACAAAAATCATATCACAATTTTATAAAATTATAACATAATTCTACTCTCTTAACACTAGAATTCATAGTGCTAATATATGACTTGGGTGCAAAATTAAAACAACCAGTCAAATCATCTAGCTAGTAAAATATCTAGCAACAAAATCAAGCCTCAAACTACTTCGAACAGAAACTATAAATATTTTAAAATTTTAGCAATCCTTAAGACCCAATTCATCAAAAACATGGAATGTTTTCTAACATCAATTGCATGTCTATAACTTGATCACAAATGCAATCAAAATTAGCTTTGGAATCAAGCATTAGAACTACTTCGAACAAAAACTACAAGTTATCAAACTGTTACCAAGTTTTTCGCAGTAGTCGTTAAACCAACTACAACGAGCACTACACAATATGTAAGCACTCTCAATTTTGAACCTGTTTATTTTAATGTTATTTATCGATTAATGCGTGGTTTACGCATTTTCTGATTATAAATTCTATAGTTTTTTAAAATAAATGGGATTTCTAAAGGTTTTAAGCAAAACTAACTCTACATTTATGAGTTTTAAGTAATTTTTAGTCAATTTTGAATTTTTAGGATTTTTTTGATTTTTTACTAATTTTGCAAAAAATTAGGCTTTGGCGGGACCCCTGTGGGCCCCACTGACAAAATTAGGATTTTTAGACCAAAATGCCCCAGACATCAACATAAGCTCATACAAAAATTTTCAAAATTTTATCAGATTTAATTAGTGCTCAAATCTTCAAAATACCTATTTTTAACCCAAAATTCTATGTACACCCCATTAGTTCATTAAGTGTACCCCAAGCCCTACTATAAAAGGAAAACTGTTGAGCTATTTCCATTTTGGGAATAGGCTGGGAGGCGATTAAGGCTTAGTTCTCTAATTAGACCCGGATTAGAAGGGATTAAGGTATGTTCTTCCTTAATTAAGCTTAAACCCTAGATTTTCTCCTAATCCATTCTTAATCCAACATTTCCCCTTTGATTTGATTCGATTTCAAGCATCAAAGTAACTGATTTACTCCCTTACTTCAAACCCTACTTATCAAAATTCGTTTTTTATGCTTAACAAACCCTAAATCAAAGATTTCTTCAAGGTTTTCAATGTTAAATCGATTTTTTAATGGAGTTTAATTTAGACGCTATGTTTTTGGAAGGTTTCCAAGAAGGGTGAAGGTCAAATCTGAATCTAAATAAGTGACAAGGTAATGGGCCTTCAAATCCGAATCTAATGGTGGGATTAGTAAATGTTAATTTCTTGTTCCGATTTCTTAGGGTTTTGCCTTTAGATGGTGTAGATTAACATTCTGGAAGGTTTGGTAAAGTTTTAATGGTGTTTGGGTATATAGATGAAGGTTTTAAGTTATTTTAATGGAGTCTCAGTTTTGAATTTTGAAATGAAGAAGAAGGTCAAAACTGTTGTGTTGGCGATCAAACGGCCTGCCAAGGCGATTGATCGGCAACACTTCATTTTTGACTGATTTCCTGTATAGCCGATCGAACGGCTGAACGGCCTTGCAGGGCGTTCGAACGGCTATACTACAGTTTTGCTATTTTCGAATTTATGCTCATTTCAATGTCTTTACGCCATTTAATGTTTCTAATGGTTATGAAAAGTGTATTATGTTGAATTGGGCTACTGGAGGTATGGAAATTGATGATGAAAGTGTATGAATTATGTATAGGTGTTGTCTTGTGGCATCATATTGTGTTGATAATCATACATGTTGATATTGAAGTACGTTGGAACATGGAACGTTGGAATTCTTGTGATTAGCATGTGTTTCCAATAGGGATGTTATATAGCAAATGGTGAGATGTGTTCTCTTGTAATATGGATGGTTTATGGGAAATTGATATGATCATGTTGTGGCTTATTGTGTGGAAAATCATGCTTGTGGGAATGAGCGTTTGATTCTACATTGAGGGATTTTAAGTTTTATGATGGATTTTGTCTTGATTTCAGTTTGAATTCATTATTTCAAATGTGTTAGACATGCATAAGTTGCCTTGCAAGTTTATTTCAAATGTGTTAGACATGCCGGATTAATCGCTCGGTGAATTAATTGAAACTTGGTTGGTCCGAAAGGACATGTTTTCGATTTAAGTTCCTATGTGGAACGTGTATACTCCTCGGGTTTAGTCTAGATAAATAGAATTATGTGGAGATGAGTTGTGTACTTGTCTTGCCGATTTGAGATTATTATTATGAGTGTCATCTGGACCCTGAGAATCTAGTGTGGTATACTGTGTGCACCCACTACCACGTGTTCTAGGGTTCCCTGTGTGGGAATTCGAGCTCTCCCCTCCATAGGAGATGTCCTTGGGCGAACACCCCTGCTCTAGATTCTCTATGTGAGAATGGGACATCCTTAGCCAGGATCGTCTAGGGCGAGCAGCTTTAGGGATTGACAACCCCGACTCTTTTACATTTCCCATGTGAAAATTTGACCGTGTCTTGCCTTTGTGGCTTTGGCTGTGTCGTGCCTGTGTGGTAATGCTTGTGTTTACTCCTTGATGGAGGCATTCACCATTTGTATTGATGCATGTCTATTATGAATGCTATGCATGATTGTGTATCATGTGTTTGACACGTTTGTCGTGCAGGGTGAATGAAGTTTATGTGATATGAATGCATGATCAGAAATGGTGTGTTTGAGACACTATTATGCAGGTTTATGTGATATGAATACATGACCAAAATTAGTATGAATGAGACACTATTATGCAGGTTTATGTGATATGAATGCATGATCATGAATGGTGTGATTAAGACACTATTATGTAGATTTATGTGATATGAATGTAAGATCCGAAAGTGGTATAACATGTTAATCTTAGATTTGATTTGCTTCATTGTCATGCCGTTGTGTTTTCTGGTGATTATAGTTATATTCAAAACCATTATTAAGTTTTTATACTCACCCCACTTTCTTATTTTATTTTGGGGCTGCGTGGCGTGGCACGCAAACGGACAAGATCCTCTATATGAGGAAAGGTCGGAGAGAGCTTGGGAGTAGTCGTGGAGTCTCCTAGTTTTGCATGTCTCTTCATTTATCTTATTTTGATGTTAGACCCTTGTGGATGATCCTTGTCTTAGATTTGTGAGATACTATGTTTGAGTTTCTTTGAGACTTGTTTTGGGGCCAAGTGTGTGGCTATGAATTATTAGTATGTGGGTTTGAGATTATGTTTTAATTAGAGTTTAACTCTTTGGTTCTACCTATTTACTCTTGCTCAAATTAGTGCGTAAACTCCGTTAATATTAGACTGCCCGTAGTTGGGGCACAAGTCTTCCGCTATTTTTCCTCAATCGTTTCAATTTGTCGCCCCTGTGCATTGATTCGGCCCTTGGACTGGGTTCGGCTCGGGTCGGGTAGTGCTGGGGTGTGACACAATACATCTTGACTTGATTTCAACCATCTACTTTAGAGTGCACAAGAACATTGCTTGTTGCTAACAACTTACTTGCCAGATTACCAAGAGACCATATTTAACCCCACACATAATAGGAACAAGAAAGTCAAGCCTAACAAGTTCTCCCTCAAGGAAAGGCTATTGATAACAAAATTCTGAGTGGTTTGAATACTTTAAATAACAATTTTATCAATACAAAACACACTTATATGATCGCTGCTGCTTGTTTGAAAAAGTCGTATAACTTTACACCAAAAAAGCTAAAACTTTACACACCAAAAAACAAAACCTTACATAATTGGCTTTGAGAGATTCCGTGAGGGAAAGGAGGGATTTGGAGAAAAGAAATCAAATACATTGCGCGAGAGGTGAGAGCTTATGGAGACAAGTGAACCAGATAATATTGAAGCGACAAACAACAACGACTCCGACAACTACTTTGAACAAAAGCTACAAATATTTCAAAATTTTAGCCGTCCTTAAGACACCCAATTCATCAAAAATAGGTAATGTTTTCGAAAATCAATTGCATGTTTGTAACTTGAACATAGAAACTAGTAGCATAATTCAAAAAAGCATAGAAACCAACAGCTTTAGAATCAATTGCATGCTATCAAAATCAGCTTTTTAACATAGAAACCAGCAGCATAATTCAAAAAAACATTTTGTCATAGACAATGGAAGATTGGATTATACAAATTGAGAAGTAGCACCAAAATTTTGAAGGCTAATACATGAAATTTACCTAGCAAGTGTGGTGGATTTGTGAGAAATAGCAACAGATTTGGGCGATATAGTGGTTGAGAAGAAATTCAGGCGGCCGACGAAGGATGAAGCTTTAGATGGCGGAGGTTGGTGGATGACAGAGTGCAGTGGATGAAGGAGGTTGATGGGTGGCAGATCTAGTCAAAACTCTAGATGGCGGAGTGTGGTGCTCACGAATTGGAAATGGAAAAGCGAAATGGGAAACAAACTAGAAGCGGAGAAGCGGCCGGAGGGGAGTGGGGAGTAAGTAGCACCGATTTAATTGAAAGGATGAAATCAGCTTAAGTTGATTTCATCCTTCGAAAAGACAAAATCCACTTAAGGACCACAAGTCCTGGGATTTTGTCATTCCGAAGAACGAAATCACTCTAAACTCTAAGGAGGATTTTGTCCATCGCAAGGATGAAATCAACTTAAACTTGATTTCGATGAAATAAAAAAAATTTAAAAAAAAGCCACGCAGGTACAATGCTTGGCTGGCGCTTACTCGCAAAAAAAACACCACTTTGGGAAATTGGGAAATGTGTGCAATTTTGGTAAATATTTTTTTAATATTATTTAAATATAAACCCTAAAATTATTTAAATAATAATTTTTAAAAAATATTTACCAAATCAACCCACTTTGGGAACCCAAAGTGGTGTTGCTTTTTTGCCATGCAGGCACCAGCCAAGCCGTTGGTGCTTGCATGATTTTTTTAAAAAAAAATTATATGATTTCATCCTTTGGAAGGACGAAATCAAGTTTAAGATGATTTCGTCCTTCTAAAGGGCAAAATATGGTTAAAAAACATTAAGTTGATCAGCTTAAGGTGATTACGTCCTTTAGAAGGATGAAACTAAAGGACGAAATCGCCATGGGTCAACCAATTAAGTTGATGATTTCGTCCTTTAACATGAATTAAAAAAAAGTGCATGGAGTTGTCGTTGCTCTGCTAGATAGACATTTGCATGATCTCACTAGCGTCGTTGGGCCAACAAGAGCAAAGAAGTTGTAGTTGTAATTGTAGATGCGGAAGCCATGGTCGATGCCGGTGGCAAAGCAGTTGTGGTTTTGGTTGAAGGAGAGGTGGAGGAGGGTGGGGGGGGAAGCTACCTGGGTCTGGGTCAGGGTTGGTGGGATTGGGGTCGAGGCCAGAGAGAGGCGAGGGGGAGGTGGGCATGGAGAGGCAGGGTCAAAGAATTGAAGTTAAAATTGAGTTTTAAAACATTTGCATAACCAAAGTAATTCTAGTCAAATACACACCTTTGATAGACTTGGGTATGATCCTTTAATGTTGTGATTCAAAGGAAGCAGTGAGAGCAGCTATTGCTGCAGATATTGGGGCTAATGTTGCAAAATCTGGGTCAGTGATTTAGGATAGAGTTTTCTAGCAACAGGCAGTGGAGTTGAAAGATTTCTAGCATTTGGGTTCTCGAAAGTAGCAGCTAGAGCATTAAAAGCGGGGTGTAAACTGCACCAGTTAAAGTAAAAGCATTAATAGCGGGGTGTAAATTACACCAGTTAAAAAATAGTAGGCGCGGTGATTTCATGGCAAAAAGTAACACCATTTTGGGAAATATTTCCCATAGTAGGTTGATTTGATAAATATTTTTTAAAATTATTATTTAAATAATTTTCATTATCTTTTTAACATCTTCATTAGCAGTGCATAACTCTCCTCCCCATTCATCATTTCTGGTCATTGTATATGTAGCTCAGCTAAATCCGATTTTATATTATAGATGACATTGGCCAGCTCGTGTTGAACCATCTATTACTTATGTGGAGTTGAAGCCAGAGCACATCAGGAGCTTGAGCTGGAGGCAGAGCCACATCAGGAGCTAGAGCTAGAGCCGAAGCCGAAGCATGTAAATCATGCAGAGGAGCTCGTATAGTACTGTCGAGGTTGAGAAGGTAGGAGATTGCGACATTAGCTTTGTTATATGTTTCTTTTAAACTAAATATTTTTTTAACATGTGATGTAATATATTTGATAAACATTTCTATTTCATGTATGTTTTCATTAGTTGATGTTAATATGCATGAAATGTGTGGAATGAATGAACAGGGATAGGTGTTAAAGCTAGTGTAAAATAGTTTTTTAAACAAATTCTAATTTGATTTTGTCGGTACATAAGCCACACTTTGGGTTGGGGGCCAAGTTATGTGATTTTATCATTTTAAAGGATAAAATCTATTTTTTAGCGATTTCATCGTTTAGAAGGACGAAATTGCATTAAGGTGATTTTGTCATTCTAAAAGACAAAATCGGGTTAAGATTATACGTCAATAAATCAATTTCGTCTTTTGAAAAGACGAAATCAACTTAAACTTGATTTCATCCTTTCAAAGGATAAAATTATATAAAAATTAAAAAAAAATGCTACTTAGAAAAAATACATTACTTTAAGAAATATAATCCAAATTAGTAAATATTTTTTTAAGGGAAAATTATTAAAATAATAATAAAAAAAATATTTACCAAAATATACCACTTTGGGAAATATTTTCCAAACTGGTGTTCATTTTTGCCACGCAGGCGCCAGCTAAGCAGCTGGCGCCAGCGTGGCTTTTTTTTATATTTTTTAAGTTGATTTCGTCGTTTAGAACGACGAAATTGGTTTGAATACGATTTCGTCGTTCTAAATGGCGAAGTAGTTCACATAGGAGCTCTCACAGAAGCTCGTAAAGGAGCTCGGATAGAAATGTGAACAATGAAAGTCATATGCAAGTGCCGGTGGATGACGAAGAAGAGGGAAATTTATCTATGACAGTAGCTTCAAATGAATGTCATAGGTCGTCTGCCCCTATTTACGATAGAAGTGGACCTACTTGGAGGTAAGGGTTGATTTAGTTGTGAATACATTTTCAATCTTATTATCCTTTAATGAAAATACGTTTAGCTAAATTTTGAGATTTTGTGTGCAATATGGAAGGTCTACGACGCATGCACACAAGCCATTTAGCGTTCAAATGTCTCAAGGTGGTGCATGGTATGAAACTCAAAGTTCAATGGGCCTTCATTACCCCTACACGTATGTTGGTCATACCGATGCTGGACCATCTAATCAGAGGTGAAATATATATTTATAAATGAATTCAACTTTTTTAGGCTTACGACATTTAATACATATGCGATGTTTATATGTAGGGGGGGATATGTCTACGGTGAAGATATTGATGAAAATGAGGATAATGAAGGTGAAGATAATATTGACGAAGTAAGTGGAGAAGATTCTGATATGAATGTAGAAGGGGTTAGAGGTGAAGAAAGTGCTCAACAGATGGTTGACGGCGAGGGGGATGATGCGGTAGACAATGCTATTGCTGGAAATGATATGAATGTAGATGATGAAGAGCCGTTGTACTGTGAAGCGGAGCCACTTTATGCACACATCACAGATGTGGAGATAGATGCGACAGTGAATTCTACAATGGATTTGGACCAACAAAATGAAGATGAGTTATACATTGGCTGCATCTTTGAGAATAAAGAAGCATTCGTTACAGCCTTGCAGGAGTTTTCCATTCAAAATCATGTCGAATACAAGGTTGTACGAACAAATCCGGTGGAGTATATAGTGAAGTGCATTGATAGCACTTGCCCATGGAGAGTGCATGGCTCAATCAAAAGGGGTGGTGGGTTCTTTAAATTGAAGACGTACAAAGGTGACCACACATGTCGGAATGCCCAGCTTAGCACAGATCATAGGCAGTGCAGTGCCTCCTTTATTTTGAAGGTCATAATGCCGCTATCCAAACCGAATTAACTCTCACACCAGGGGATATTATTCAAAGAATGAAGGAGAAGTATCATGTTGGCATATCTTATAAGAAAGCATGGGCAGCAAGGAATATGGCGATCAAGGCCATTTATGGAGATTGGGTTGAATCGTATAAATTGTTGTCAATGTACTTAAGGGCGGTGCAAGAAGCCAATCCTGACACCTACCACCGCTTAGAGGATGATGTAGTACCTCGTGCAGATGGTGGCACTTGTAGGAGATTTAGACGGTTGTTTTGGGCGTTTGGGCCGTCTATAGCTGGGTTTCGACATTACATCCCTGTGATTGGCGTTGATGCCACTCACTTGTATGGCAGATATCCTGGTGCTCTTATGGCTGCAACGGCTACAGATGGAAATAATGGGTTATTTCCTCTTGCATTCGGGCTTGTCGGGAAGGAAGACGGAGACAATTGGAAATGGTTTCTAATGGAATTGAGGGATCATGTACTGATGGGCATGACAGACATTGTCATTATTTCAGATCGACATAAGGGGCTTCAGAAGGCAGTGCCTGAGGTTCTTCCAAAGCCGGATTACCACCATCGTTATTGCATCTGTCACATAAAAGCAAATTTTAAGGAGTTCAAAAATGATACACTGACGAACTTGATTGGGGCAGCAGCTTGTGCACTCACAGTAGAAAAGTTTGATGCTAAAATGGACTTGATTGGTCAAGAGAGTCCTAGGGCAAAACATCTCCTCTTAGGAGGAGAATTGCATCCTGCACAGTGGTCCCTTGCACACGGTGGTTTTATGACATTTGGCATGACGACTACAAATATGGCTGAAAGTTTAAATAGCATCTTGAAGGGGGCACAAGGGTTACCCATGCATGCTTTAGTGTCCGCTATCTTTTATCGGCTCATAAAATTTTTTGTTAAATGATCTTCTGCCGCCTCTGCCATAGTCACCCCATATACTCCTAGAGTGGAAGCCATATTGAGAGAGCAAACAAGAAAAATTGGGGAGTATATAGTTAATAGGATCAACAGGTGTCGATGCAGTGACATCAATTCGTGCCCGCATGGTTATGGTAAATGCTGCGATGCATACTTGTACATGCAACATCCCTCAGGTTTATGGTTATCCTTGCTCGCACCTTATCGCCGTGTGGGCAAAGCGGCGGGAGCCAATCAATGCATCACTGTTTTACACATCTTCTACTTATAGAAATGTGTACTCCGCAGAATTTTATTCTCCTCGTGGTCGGGAGTATTGGGAGAGGGATATACCGTTTGTGTTATACCCATCGATAGCAACAAGGCAACCCGGTCGCCCACGGTCTGTTCGCATTAGGAATACCATGGACCGCAGAACAATGGAAAGAGATGGTAGAGGAGGATATAAATGCGGGAGGTGTAAACAAAGTGGGCATAATAGTAAATCATGTAGAAACCCTCCTGTTGATTGGTAAACATATAATCAACCTCTGTATTTATTATATTTTTTTAGTTACGTACGCATGTATTCCTTACGATTAATGATATGATCTTCATCTTCCACAGATCATATGGATCATGCAGAGCCTTGTTACGGGCTAGGCCCGAGTGACGCTTCTTTACTCGTAGAGCAGGAGTCACATAGGTCTGCTGCTATTTGGAGAGGAGAGGTATGATACCTTTTTTTAAAATTTGTTTCATTATTTTTTGGTTGATATAGTACGACATGTTATAATTTTAAAATTTATTGTAGGACCCCGGGTGCCTTGAGTGCACTGAACATTTTAAATATCTCCGCCATTGGCCTATAGATGAGCATATATTACCTTATATTGAGCGAGCGGGATTTGACCATTTCATTCATCTACAATATGTTCGTCTCGATCGGCCTCTATTGACAGCTCTTGTTGAGAGATGGAGGAGGGAGACACAGACGTTTCATTTGTCATATGGAGAGATGTCCATCACGCTCATGGATGTGGCAGTTCTATTAGGACTCCGTATTGATGGACGTCCGGTGACAGGCATGACAGGAGGAGCTCATATGGATATATTAGTTAGACTTCTTGGTAGAGCTCCTCCTCCTACAGTGATGCGTGGTAGCCGAGTGAGCCTACGATGGCTCTTACAAGAGTTTCGTGAGCTCCCAGCCGATGCTACAGAGATAGTTATCGAGCAGCATGCATGAGCCTATATATAGTTATCGAGCCAGATCGTGTAATGCTCCAGTTTAACCTGGAGCAAGGGGTCCCACCTTCTACTGTCGAGTTTGTTCATCGCATCACTCGACAGGGCCGCCATATTACCGACTGGGCTATATATCATGCGTCATATATTGCTCGATGGGAGGATAGGAGAACCACTATTATTAGAGGGGAGCTGGCTACGACATTGCGAGATGTTCGTAGTACTTATATGCACTGGTATTTACTAATTACACGGCGATATATTTTACTGCACGATGATGTAGAGGAGATGACATATCAGCCTAGGGGAGCATCTGAGGCAGCTCTAGTAAGTACAACTTTGTTAATTAAGGCATATATTATTTTCTTATTTTGTTTTAATTATTTATCTAATATTTAATTTATTTTTTTATAGCTTTGTCATCTTCGACATACTAATGCGTATTTAAGTGATGCACTTGTCACCTGTATTTCGAGTGAGGACTTAGCAGCAGCATGTGAGTCGGTGATTAGATCGACTAATGATGTCCTTCGTACCTTGCCACTACTTCATTCGGTGATCACAAATGTTTATCGAGATTATCCTGTCGACGAGGCTGCTCAGACGCAGCCGATGCACTCTTCATGCCCTGATATTCCATCATCATCAACAGCATATAGCTCTCCTCCAGGTTCATCATTTCTAGACACTACACATGTCACTCAGCCAGATCCAATTTTATATTATAGACGACATCGGCTAGCTCGTATTGTACCATCTATTACTTATGCTGAGCCGGAGCCCGAGCAGGAGCCTGACATGGAGTCACAGCAGGAGCCGGAGCCCAAGCCCCATTTGAAGCCCGAGCCCTAGCCCCAGTCGGAGCCCCAGCCCGAGCCCCAGCCCCAGTTGGAGCCAGAGTTAGAGCCACAACCAGAGGTAGATCATGAAGAGCTCGTACACCACCGTCGAGGACGAGGGCGAGGGCGAGGACGAGGACGTAGGAGATTATGATATTACTTGTGATTTATTATATTTGTTACTCGTATATGATGTACTTTACTTATATTTGTTACGGTGATATTTGTGATAGTGATATTTGTTATGGTGATATTTGTTATGGTGATATTTGTTATGGTTGGAATGAATGAAGTCGTGCATATACATCTGTGTTCTGTGTTTTGAATGAATGAACAAGGACAGGTGATAAAATTAGTTTTAAATAGTAATTTTAAAAAAATTTAATTTGATTCAGTGTTGTTCCCACGACCAAGCCCGAAATTAGCCAAGTGTGGTAGTTTCGTCGTTTAAAACGACGAAATCAGCTTAAGTTGATTTCGTCGTTTTGAACGACGAAACCGGGTCAAGTAATAAAAGGTTTCGTCATTTAGAACGACAAAATCGTATTCAAACTAATTTCGTCGTTCTAAACGACGAAATCAACTTAAAAAATATAAAAAGAAAGCCACTTATTTGGCGCCAATTTCTTTGGCGCATGCGTGGCAAAAACGAACACCACTTTGGGAAATATTTCCCAAAGTGGTATATTTTGGTAAATATTTTTTTTTTATTTTAATAATTTTCCCTTTTTTTAATTATTATTTAAATAATTTTCTTTTATTTATATTATGTAATTTTACCTTCTTAAAAATTTCATTTCATGCTCGAGACCCGGACCCATTTTCAGACCCGAACCTGACTACGACCCACTTTATTGTACACACACACTTTGGTCTCCTCGCTTGAGCTTTCTACCCCATTCGCCACCGCTGCCTCCTCTTCTCCGCCGGTATGCCCAACTTCCCACCGGTCTTTCTCAACGGAGCTTCTTTTCTTCTTCTTCTTTATTTTTTTAATATAAAGTTTCTATAAATGAAAATCATGTTTGGAAGAATTGATCAAATGCCATTTGGGTTGGGTGTGACATAGAGGCAGAATCCTGAAGTCTTGTAATGGGCGGAGGCTCTTTGGATGCGGAACGACCTTCTGGTGGGTTCTCCAAATCTCTTCATAGATCCTTTTTTAGCGTTGTTAGTTGATTTTGAACTGTGCACTACTCTGTTGTTTTAGCGTGTTATTCTCATCTTTATGAATTACAGTATCAGATCTATTGAAGTCATCTATATATAATTATATATATTTAATCTCTGCTATGACGTTTGCTCAATGTAATAGAAATGTGAAATCTCTCAATCACAATGTTCTGAGGATTACTCTTTGTTTTTTTTGCTAATGAGATGTGCGGGAAATGTATCACATAATTAGAGTTTTCTCAGGATTGTCTTTCGTTTTAATGCTAAGTACATGTGCGATAGCACAAATACTGTATGAACCATAAGTTTCATGTCCTGCAGGCTGCAATACCTACCTGGTTCTTGGTTTTTGAATGTTGACAGATGGACTTGACATTCCGGCAGTGCAAGCATGTCTTTCTTCATTACTAAAATTACTATTGGTGGTAGTTTGAATCTTTAACCTTAAACTGTTAAAATTTTGTCATGCCCTGCTTAATGACAATGCTGACTGGTATAAATTGTTTATGGGCACTGATCTGTTCTAGTAAACGCCAACTTGATTACCGTCTCTATTTACAAGAGGAGACTTTCGAGATATTGTTCTTTGTTTTTGTGCAAATGATATATGTGGGAAATGTGATCTCACAGTTACAGATTTCTCAGGATTGTTCTCTACCTTTTGCGTTAATAAACATGCAATACCAAAAGTATTGGATGGGACATTCTTCATGTCCTTCAGGACATTGCTAGTGCTGTGAAAATGAAATCAACAGCTGGACTTGAGTTTTTGTTCTTCTGTGATTCTGCTTCTGGTGGTAACTTGAATATTTAAAAGCAATTATATTGATACAAGTTTTTTCATGCCCTTCTTTACAGCAATGTTGGATTTCTTAAAATCTTAATATGTACTAACTGTTCTAGTAAACATCAATGTGATTAGCCTCTCTATTGTTGTGCCGGTATTTCTATTCCTAGTGAGGAAATTTCAAGTGAATTATTTCCAAGATCCACGTCCTTTGATAATTGATGCCGCGAATAGGAATACAAGTCTATGGCCCCCATTTTTCCTAATTTATTGTGGAAAGTTCCAAAATGATGACCGTTATCTATTGTTATAATGAACTCATCTCCTGGATAAAAAAATAAGCCACCTTCTGTACCTGGGCAGAGCCAGTATCTAGGTGGAAAGGGGTGTGTGAGGGGGGTGGGGTGTTGCTTGGCCACCTAACTGGTACTTGGCTTCATTACTGCTTTTGTACTTAGTTTGCACATTTAGTTTTAGGATGGATTTCGTTGGCTTTGTTTTATGCTGATTACTCTCTTCCTAATTACTTTAGAGTCGGCTAAAAAAGGGTTTCTTTTTGCCGTATAAGAGTTTTTACAAGTATAAATAAAGCTGGTATGTATAGAAATGCTGCTGCTCTGCAAAATTTGGTGCAAAAAAGATGTCTGCCAAATTTATAATTTGTCAAATATGTGACAAATCATAAAATTATCACAATTAGATGGTTCTGACCACCTGGTTAGTGGAAGCAAAATGTGGTGTGGATGGTGCAAGGAAAGGAAATCTTGGCCAATGGGTGGGAGGAGGTGCGATTAGAAACAGTGACAGTGAAACTTTTCTTTGTTTTCATCATTCTTTTGGAATTTCCACCAATGCGAGGAAGCAAGGATACA
The DNA here is from genome assembly GCA_035235625.1 of Saururus chinensis. Classification (NCBI taxonomy): domain Eukaryota; kingdom Viridiplantae; phylum Streptophyta; class Magnoliopsida; order Piperales; family Saururaceae; genus Saururus; species Saururus chinensis. The sequence continues at coordinate 58,241,639 of CP141140.1, forward strand.
AATATGGGACACTAGTACAATACAATATGGGTACAAAGATACAACAATTTTAAAAAAAAATTAAGATACAATACGAGGGGATACATGTATTAAAATATTTTTTTAATATATTTTTAGGTGTATTTTAAGTTAGTTATTGTATCAAAAGCTTAATTATAATGAGAAATGTAGCTACATGTCTAAAATGCTATTACAAATACCTCATTTTTACAGAGAAAGTTATCCCACAGAGTAATATATTTGTTTTAGAACAGTTTTACTTAGATCTTTTGAGCTGAAAACACAAAGTTCTATGTCATATAGCATTTGTTCAAAGTTTACCTTATTTAGAAAGGATTTAATGAAGTAATTTATAGTTGATGTGTGATATCAAAGGTAGGACACACATGCAGCTGTATCCGATATGGATACAGATATGGATATGGGTACGATATGGATACAACACATGTTATGATGTATCCGTGCTTCCTAGCACCAATGTGATGGCAAAAGCAAGTGTTTTGGTAGAAGGTATCAGATATGCTATTGCTTTTAACTTCCTCTTTTGGTTGAATCCAACTCTCTACTTTTGATTTATTCGATTCAAAAGAGATTTGCAATTCCTTGGAAAATTAGAAATGCAGCTGAGGAAACCACAGATCTAATGAGAGTGCATCCTATTCATGTTAGTCATATCTATGGGGAGATAAATACTATGGCAGATTTTTTATTTTCTAGTTTTCATGGGTTGTTTCAAGCATTTAAATTTCTTCATGGGATTGCCAAGTCATGGAGATGGTCGTTTGCTGCAAGACATTTCTTCCCTGAACAAATCAAGCCTTTGGAATTTATGCATCAATTAGTTTCTCTAGTAGATTGGCTTTCTTAGTTTCCTTTTCTTTTGCTAGTAGTCTTGCTTGTTGTATATTTTTTATTGGGGGAAGGCCTTCGATGTCCCCTGTTTCCCCTTTATTATTTTTAATAAATAGGGTAGACTGCTGCCCCCCCAACACACACATATATCAAAGAAAAAGAGTATAAATATGCTGAAGAAATATTTTTTCCTGTTGATGAGTTCTCTATAATTAGTTAAATTGATTCAAATTTCATCTTTTGTACAGTTCTATTTGTCCAATGCATAGTTTTTATTGTTTGGCATGAGCATACAAGTTTGTTTTATGGGAAGTATTAAGCTGAACTTTCCTGGTGGCCATGGCTTTTGTGAGTTTCTTTAGTCACCATTTCTTTGATTGGACGTATGATGCTTACCAAGCGGATCTATCTTCATGTTGCATACTAATATGGAATGGCAAAGAGAAAACCTTATCCAAGCTAAAATTAAATTTTACTTCCAAGTGGTGCTTAGCCAACATGTCAACTAAATTTTCTTCACTTTCATTAGGTGACAATGTGGTTATCAAAGCTCCAGGAGATCGTCGATCTTATCGCATTCTTCGCCTATCCAATGATTTGACTGCCCTCCTTGTGCATGATCCAGAGATTTTTCCGGATGGGCCTCCAGAAGATTCCAACACTGAAGAAAATGAAGATGTGGAGGAAAGTGGTAGTGAAGGTGAGGATGATGAAGATGGAGAGGAAGAAGGGGAAGATGAGGGCAGTGGTGGAGAAGATGATGAGGATGAAGATGATCAAGGGGTTGTTCCTACTAAAAAGGTTTGTTTGAAAATCAAGTTTTCTTTAGACCAAATATTCAATAGTTTAGTCTGCATATTTTTATTTGTTGCAAACGTTGGCCTTGCTGCCCATAAAAAAAGAATTAGTACTTGCCTAATGCTTCCTAAGTGATTTTACTTAAAATTTCAATAAGTTTTATTTTTTAGTTTATTGTAGTCTTTTAAAGCACACAGGAAAAGAAATCTATGAGAGAGCTAGATACCAATAAAATGTCAACGAACAAAGGTAGCAATATTTCTTGAAAAAATATTAATTTTATCTTCTCAACATATCTTACACATAGAAGAAAATGAGATTTCGTTGAGTTAGGGATGTTTCGTAACTGCTCCTAAAAGCTCAAGCTGTAAGGTAAAAGATAATCTATTTATATTATTAATCGCACTAAGATTCCTGCACCTGGAAACACCACTAAGCATTGTACATAAAACACTGACATGGGCACCTACACAATAGGGATCACATTACTTCCCATAGGTTTGAACTAAGAACCTTTGCTTTGGCGCCATGTTAGTTCACCACTTCTTCTAAAGCTGAAGCTAAATTTAAATCCAAATGTTTCAGTTTTGTCGCATTTTGTTTGCTGGTTAGCTCCTTTAATATGTAAGTTGTGAGCAGCGTGAATTATCTCACTATTGACATGCAATGAGAAACCTAGAGAATCAAAATGATAAGAATTTTGCCTTCATGAAAACAAACAGAAATACATGAGAAGAGAGTATTTATGCTAGTAGTTGAGTTAGGTTACCTTGAAGCTCCATCATGGGCTTGTTGAGATTGAGCTTAATGCAGATCAAACCATTTTGGATTTACTTCTTACCATTTATGCATATATGCTGATTGTAATTACATGTAGTTTACATTAAAACAGTAGCTACTTGTATTTGTGTATTATGTGAATTGAAAATAGAAATAGAAATATAAATATGAACAAGGTGGGCTGAGTTGAGCTTGAAGATTAGAACTAACCATCAGTTGCACAAATGAAAGGTGCTATTGTGTTAGGGTTTGTAGAGTAATAAATTATCTTGATGGCTCATAGTTGATACTTCAGATGAGTAGCAAAGTAAAATTACATGTACCGAGCAAACAAAAAGAAGGTAAAATTACATCCTTGATGGTTGAACCTGAAATTACATTCCCCAGCAATTCTCGGCCAGACCTGACCCACTGACCCAACCCTTACCTGACACACGTATCCCCGGTTTCCAGATTACCTTGAAATCAATAGGTCACCACAAGCAACCTTTGAGGAACTGGGGCCAAAATCCACTATATTATATAGTTTAGCTGATGTAAGGAGTAACATCCATCAATTTTTTCTGTATTTTATGTGCCAAATCTTAAGAACACATATGAGTTTGAAGGTGTCATACTATTATTGTGAAGGAAGCTGTAATAATTGGCTATTTTTAGGTGTGAGAATATTATCAAGTGATATCTAAGTTGTCACAGTAATTAGCTAGGTTTTCTTTTTTCTTTAAAAGCCTATTGCAATAGGGTGAATTATTGGTGGAGAGTTACGAGTGTGGTTGTTTTGAGCTTGTTTTGTCTCATTTTTGCTCGACTCTGCTGGTTTTGAGTATTTTATTTTAATGTGTTAATAATTTCAGAGTTCTCTGGATTTGGATATCTTTTGTACCAGAAAAATAATGATATCCTTAACTAAGTGTTGCAGTGATGACATCTGGAAGTGGGGTTTATAAAACTATATTTAGATAAAATTGGAATGGTAAATGATGTCTTAGGTGACTTTTGGATGGCGCTTTTTACCCGCTTTCCACGTGCTCTCCGCCACTTTCCCTTCGAAGCTTGTTTGGATGCACGCTTCCCCCCAAAGCCCCTCGTCCACTGGAAAATGGCTCTAACATGCTTTTGGGTCATTTCTTGCTTTCCACTTGACCATCCTCTTGAGGGTTCCCATAAAAGCGCCTTTTTGGATGTCAGAGAAAGGGAATCTTGGGTTAAAGTCGCTGTTGCCTCTCTATACTCCATTTCTCTTTGGGGGTTTCATGTTTGAGGGGCATCTTTATCATTTATAATAAAAAACATGTTTTTGAACTAAAAAAGTAACCTTTCCAGAATTTTTTTGTTACAATAAGGCATTACCAAACAACTCCATTTTACTTATTTTTTTTTTAAAAGCTCTGTCAAATAAAAGCTGCTTTCCATCATCCAAGCGGCTACTTATAGGAATTTGGACAAGGGGCGGTTGAGTTGGAAAATACTTATAGGAACTTGCATTTGTTAAGAATATGTTTACAAGGAGTAGAAAGCATATTATGTGCAAAGAAAATTTGCATGTTACATGAAATTGTATTGTAATACCATTTCTTTGTTAAATACTTAGTTTTGGACTATTATTTAGGTACTTTCTAGTTAGAACGTATGAGTTTTGATGTAGGGTGAGGCTGTTTGGATCCCAAATCAGAGAACCGTTGGATTAACATTCAAGGGTTAGGCTACAATTTCCTTCACATGTGTGCTCACTTCATGTAGGAAGTTTAAGCTCACATTCCTTCTACAACCCTTCGTTCCCCAACCTCTCATCATTTTTAACTCTTCCCCTTCCCCTTCTGTGCGAACCACTATTCTTCCGTGCCCTCGTCACCAATAGCCACACCCAAGAACTTCACAACATTATATTTATCATAATCAAGTAGCACCTTTTCCCAATAATTTGTGGTTGGCGACATGGAACTTACGCCTCTATTCTAGCTTGTTATGTGCCAACTCTCATAACAGATAACATGGTCATATCCTTTCTTATTAACCCCATCTAAGTTCTCTTAAGTGCCCCTCTCTCTCATTTGACATTATTTACATAAATCCCTTCCAACCTTCGTCTTCTTTGTGCATGCCTATACCAATGCAACTTATACTCCTTTGGTTTCTCCCCTAAAGGTGCTACCCCTAAATTCTCACATACATACTCATCTCTATCTTTTTTGGTTATTCTACACATCCACCTAAGCATCTTCATTTCAGTTACATTCAATTTATCTGTGCCTTTTCTTTGGTGCCCAACACATGGCTCCATAGAGTATTGTGGGCCTAATAGTTGTCCTATAAAACTTACTTTAAACCTATTTGGGATGTGCCTATCATAAAATATTCTTGACGCCGGCCTCCATTTTAGCCACCCAGCATTAATCCTATGTACTAAATTACTACTGATATCTCTTCTTTATGGATAGTGGAGCTCAAATATCTGAATTGTTTACATCTTGGCACGTCTTGCCCATCTACTTCGACAAAAGATCTACCTATAGTTCTACATGTACTCACAACATTATATTTATAATTTGAAAAAAAATATTGAGAATTTTTTGGAAATTGGGAGAAAGAGGTGTCTATGTTGAGGAAGCAACTTGTTGATTGAGAGGCGGTGGATTAAAAAGGTATCAAATTTCATGGGAAAGCTCTTCATCAATATATTAAGAGCTCCTTTTGTTTCCAACTCAATTCACAATAAACTTAAGAATTGGAGAAGGAGAAGCTTTGGGAAAGGAACAACAAGCTCCAAGATTTGTTTTAGTCGAGGTAGGATCACTGTCTATGCATAATTTCAAGTCTTTGAGCTTTGGAACTTCTGGATGCTGCGAATAACTCGTTCTTGATAAATTGAAGCAAGAATATGAGTTAAAATCTTAATTTTTGTGAAATTTCTTAGATTAATTAAATATTGTGGAAGTTTGTGTTATTAAAGGGATAGTCATCCTTGTGAATCGATAGTGATCCAATTTTTCTTAAAGCATGCAAAATTAATGAGAAAGGGGCATAATAATACCAAGGGTTGGTTTACATGTCCAACCTTGAATTATGTGTGAAGAAAACTATGCAAAAATGCTAGAGTGGGGTTTGACAAGGTTTCCCTTGAATTGCTGATAGGTGTTGATGAACTCTAGTGAGTGCTTGATAAGTCCTTGACATGACATGTTAACAGTGAATCATATAAATGAATAAAAAGGGGGCACATTATACTCTTGAATGACAATACATGCTTATAGATTTATCAAATGTTATAATAGACATGAATTGGGGATATTTTGAGAACAAATCCAGTGTTATGATGAACTAAACTACCCTTTAATGAAATGGGAAAGATGTGTTGAATCCTATGTCAGAATGATGACTCGGGGGATAGCATGAGTGCCAAATGGCGATGGGACTCAGGTTGTTGCATCAAGGTTTTGTGCCAGTGACTACATGTGAATAGAGAGTCATGTTCCTTTACCTATGTGGCAAGAACACATATGTTGGTCAGTCTCGTGAGTTCCCTCCAAAAAGTGAGGATGATGTTCTTGATCTTCAAAGGATCATTAACCATGTTGAGGCTATGTGCCGGTAACTTCTCACAATTAGAGAGGGTCACATATTAAGGTAGCCCTTTGGTCTTAGGTTTATGGGCCCAAAAAGTGGCTTGCACACATATATTTAGCGTCCCTTTTCTTCATGGGGCTTGGTTGGCTACTGATGTCCATGACCACAATAGGGTGCTGCTCTTATTTGGTGGCGTAAGGGCTTGACCAAACAATCGGTTGAAGTGTTAGACACCAAGTGAGAGTGGAGTCAGAACCTTGTGAATGATCCTGGGAAGGAGCATATGATGGGTTTGTGATGCGGAGGACTGCATTGAAAAAAAATGTGTTCATAAGTTAATACACGAAGAGAAACCCCATATATGTTAAAATAAATCCTAAGGGTATCTATTATATAAAATCTGGGCTGTATTGTATCAGCGCCTTATGGGATGCTCCGAACAAGTGATATTTACACCATGAATATGAAAGAGATTGTGTAAGCTAATATTGTGAAAAAGAAGGCTGAGGAAGAGTGAATGCAGATGCATTAAAATCTTTAAGGGAACGTAATAATTAATGAGTGAACTTCACTTAGTTTAAGTGATTGTGTATTACTCATAGTCTTCGATCCTGCGGAGTATATTTCCATATACTCATGAATCCTTGTGATGCAGGTGTTGCTGGTGGGTGGTAGCTGATTTATTAAATGTGGTGCCAGTTTATGCTGTATTATGTTACCTCAGACAATTACGTAATTTGCACTTGGTAGATCCTGGCTTGTTTGTGAAAACGTACTTCTTGGTTTGTTTATAATGTTTGACAATATTAATGGTTTAGTACTCTGTATTTTGGAAAAGCAACCCTCATGTTCCAGTCCAGGATATGTTTGATTGAAAGAACTTTTAAATGTTGTGGCCACTCTGATGTTTTTATAAGGCAGTTGAAATCCTGGGCTGTGATACCCTTGCTGCTCCCCTCAACTGCTGCCTGCAGTGCCCCCTTTCCACCAGAGGCGCAATGTAAAAACAGAGAGTGGGGCAATGCAGTTATGTCTGTAACTGAATAATTCAGTTGTGCCTGGTCAGATATCTGCTGCTGACAAATTATATTTTCATCCAAAGCCGGTGTTTGTACATATTCATACACATTGTTCAGCATGCTACAGGCGTGTAGCAGCATCTCATGAAACAGAGAGTGGAGGCACTTCGAACTTCTATAAATGTATTTTTACACAAACTCTGCAGACTGGAACTGTTAAGAGCATTTCTACTTCCCTACAAGTCTTAAATCTCATCCACACATGGTTCTTCCATTTTCTCCCCATTATGGTACCGTTGCAATGTTGCTTCTGCTGTGCATTGCACCATGGAGGTGGCACAGTGTGGCCCCAGCTGCTGCTGGCTCCCTGAACACGGTTCATGCCGGAAGCCGTCATGTTGTGCTGTGACGACCTTGTGGACCTCTACCTGCAGCAGCCTCAGTGCTCTGTGCCTCTGCTCAACACCACCTTCTCTGTCTCCATGTCTTATGCCAACAACACCTCTTCAGTCTCTGCAACGACACATCTGCATCCCCAGGTACCAACATCCCGCAACCAAGCTGTTCGTTCATCCACTGAGGTTTTCCTGCTGCCACCTAAATGAACATTCTTAAGAAGACCCGTTTAAGCCCAAACAAATTGTGTCAGACAAAGTGGTCAGCCCTGTCGCGGGAAGGACTCTAGGGATGACCCAATAGGTGTCAAGTTGACCTTCTTTTCTATGTGAACAATCTTCCCAAACTACTCGAGCTTTTTCTCTATTTCTCCGATACCTCCTTGGAGGAAAGACCTGAAATGGTTGCTTGCTCCTTAGCGACGAGGGGAAAATGATAATGCAAAGTATCTGGTTGAAAGACTAACTCCCAGCAATTCTGCTCGGCAGAAACATAGGTATGCAATGGATGGACGAATTGTCGAACTCTGAGACATTGCACAATCAAACATCGGGTATAGTCTGCATTGGTTTTTTAATGTTAAGCTTATCATTGATGGACAGCGTGTGCCCAATGAGGGGTGGCGTTGGCTGGCAAGGGGGTGGTGTAGGGATCAGAGGGAGGGAAGAAAGGGGTATAGTAGGAATGTGGGTCTAAACTTCCCACATGAGTTCACTTAAAGTGAACACACGTGGGAGGGAGTTGTATTTCAACCCTTGGTTGCTAATCCAATGGTTCTGTCATTTGGGTCGAAGCATTCATCCACCCAGACAGCTTCACCCTATACCAGAATTATAGAACATATTTAATAGTTGAATTATGATCAACAGTGCCTTCGAACATAGTTACCTCAGCTAAAAATAAAAAATGATGGTCCCTAATCACTGTTATTATTAATTTATTAAGTTCGCAACTTGATTTCTTCTTCTTGATATTTTTTGTGATTTTCCCTTTTTCATCAAAGTTTCACTTTATCATTTCTTTTAGTTGCTTACTTGTTTACATGGATCCTAGCAATTTGCTGGTTATTAATTAGACATCAAACTTGCAAAGTGAGAGTTAATGTTTGAAGGAAGTTGCATGTCAACTTTCTTTTTTTCCCTATCTACCCTAGACAAAATCACCCACTCTTTAGTCCAAGAACATCTGGAAGTCTTGAGATTGTTCTTTTCTGAAAGCTGGGGCAGTGGTATAAGGGTCTAAGCAGTTTTGAATGCAATGTTATCTTTGGAACTGCAAACAAGAAAGTGGTGTAAACCTTTTTTTTTTGTGGTGTAAACATAATGGTGTCGTCCTATCTGTATAATACTCCCTCTGTCCCACTTTAATAGTCCGTATTAGAAAACCAAAATAAATAATATTTAGCTTTATAATGTGGTCTATTAAAGTGGGACGGGGGAGTATATAATTTTGAGTTCATATTTTTTTTGAATTTTATTTTTGCATACAGATTCTCGTAGAATCTTGCATTGTGTGTATGCGTGGCAAGTATCAGCTTAAAGTTCTCCCCTTGTGTCATTTTTTTACTTTTCTTCTTGTATATGCAATGTTAACATGATTCTTTGAAGTGATTGTTGTTTTTGTTATATTTGGATCCTTATTATTTAGTAAATGTGAGTCTTACAAGAGCGAAACTGAAGGCTATCAAATTATATGGTACTAAGCACACTGTGGCTTGCAAAATTTTACTCCTCTTCTAGTTCCTTTTCCTCACGCAGATAGCTGACCAACGTGGTTATAAATTATTTTGTGGTTTCCAAGATGTTATTTTTAGAGCAGTCTAAATTTTGCAATTTTAACTATTTTTTATTTAATTTTACCTTATGTGATAATTTATATCTTCTGTTGTGTATTTATTACAATGTAAAAGGCATTTTGTTTTTCTGTAGGCAGCAGCAGCAATGTGTGTTGGAATGGGGAGCTTCTCTGATCCTTTTGAAGCACAAGGCCTTGCTCACTTTTTAGGTCTTGTTTGCTGTCACTCACTCTCACTCATTGACCTCTCACTCTCATCTTTGTATGTTCATACAGGAGATGATATGTTGTACGCAAGGAAAAAACGTTCTACAATGGGTTCTCTTTTCCATGCACATTGGCTTGTCTAAGTTTGGATAGTGTATGTTGTCCAGATGTTACTTAAACATGGTGCAGTAATGTTGTTTCCTGATCTCAGCCTTCTATATTACTAAAATCTTCATATTGTATGAACTACAGTGCCTAAATGGATGGCTGGAATTGGCTAACAGCATACGAATGCCATTTTATATTGCATCTGTAAAGCAGTAGATGCGTGCTATGTTAGTGGGTTCGCTAATTATGCGGGATTTTAAATTGAACCCGATGGGGACTGAATGCGACTTGAAATTTGATGCATAAAGTGAAAGATTTATTACTTACTCTAGTTTAGTAGTAGAGGTGAATCTATGCGCTTTCCAGATGTAATTGCCCTGTCTTATGTTCTTTTTCACAAATTTCTTATGTCTTTGGCTGCCTCTTTGATGGAGTCAAAACCTTATTATATATCTCTGACTCCTTTTTGTGTATAATTCTTTGTCTCCATGAGATCGTCAAATCATTGTCTCTTTTCCTTTTTTCCTGTTTTATATAATTTCTTGGTGAAGATTATTTGTTGGTTCACTTCATACTATTATCAATACTTTTTCTGGTGTCCTTGCTAAAAAATTGCCTGTGCCGATGCTGCATGCTGTTAAGAAAAAAGAAAGGAAGCATTATGGTGGCATGGTTGTGGAATGCTAGTGGCCGTAGTGAAAGGTGGGATGGAGAGAAATGGAGAGAGAGGAGGAGAATGGAGATTATGATGATTTGCAGAAGATGATGTTCATTGCAAATAAGAGGACACTGAGGGGATTGGGGTTATAGCAATATGCCAAATAAAGTCGCTGTAGCGTGGCAGGGAGCGATTGCTACAGCTTGGTGAAGAGAGAGAATTGAGCTAAGCCATCATGGAAATACTCCAGAAATAAAGCACTGGACATAGGCCTGAAATTTCCGGTTTTTAGTAGTACTCTTCATACATGCTGGAATGCATTCCCATATGACAACTCTCAAACATGGATGTGATTTTTGATTTTTTCAGCATTTTTGGCTCTTGTCTCCAACATGGTTTTCCCATTCCTAGTTTTGTTAAGTTGTTAAAAATCTATTGTGATGAACTAATATAGGAAACATGTGTAATCAGATGTAATTTGTTCTGAGTGGCTGAAAAAGCGCTCTGAGTGAATATCCTCCTTTCATATGTAAATTTTCTATGTTATGTCTTCGAATTCATATTTGCTAAACTGTCTCATTTTACCATTATTATTATTATAATGACTTATAAATGTGATAATTTGTTTCAGAACATATGCTTTTCATGGGAAGCTCTGAATTTCCAGATGAGAATGAGGTTACTTCACTTCCATTGCCTGAATATTTCTGTTTTAGAAGTCAATATTTTATTTTGGATATATTGAATCTAAAGCAGTGTTGTCTTGCCAAATTGGCAACATTGGTGGGATTGATTAGTCAGTGTTTTAACTTCTCTATTGGGAGATTATGAAGCACTTGTAAGCTGTTATAGTCCATAGATTCTGTGTCTTTTTCTAGATTTTCTTTGTTTTAATTTGCATTAAAGTTAAGGTTGTATGGAAGAAAAAGAATAAGAGGACGAAAGGAAGGAGAAGATATGGAGAAAGGAAGGAGAAGATATGGCCAATTCATTACCGGGGACCTCAGTAGTAACATAAATATAAGAGGCATACATTATTCAACCAGAGATAGAACCTGTAAATTCTCTAGGAAAGATAAGTAAATATGATGTGAACATAAGGATCTTCTAATAAGGTAAATACTAGATATCTTATTGCATAAGGATTCTAATTAATTAAGAGGTTGAGACCAAATAAATCACCTGTAGAAGAGTCATCTCAAGGTATGTGACCACCTATGCGATTATGTGATGAGTGCCAAATTAAGGATTTTTAATACTCCATTCGTCCTATATTAATAGCTACATTTAGAAAAAATAGTTGTTTTCATTGAATGTTGAAACCCACGTGTAAAAGAAAGGAAAATAAGCTTATGATACTCTTTTTTAAGTACTCAACCACTTAAATTTAACAAAAAGGAGCTATTAATATGGAACAAGCCTTTTTGCCAAATAGAGCTATTAATTTACATTTTGCAATTGCAAATATTTCTTACAAAAGAGTTGGCACCAAATAGGCTAGAATGGAGGCATAAGATCCATATCGCTGACCTCAAATTGTTGGGAAAAGGCGTAACTTGATTATGTTTATGATTTGCAAATATCATCTAATGTGACTGCCATTAGAGATGAAACTTATTGCAGCATGCTTCTACTGCATAATTGTGGGGCAACAGATGTGTAGTAAAGGAGGTTGGTGATGGATCTTCCCATTCTTGACCAGGCTTCTGTCCTTTGTTAAGTAAAATAAGCAAATACGAACTCCACATTTTCATTGTAAACTCTGGTTAATCAATGAATAATAATAAACTAAAAAAGCTATTATGTGTGTATCCATATTTATGTTTGTGTATACCACAGCCATGTGCATGTATGGTCCAAAGAGATATCATTTTGAAAATGCTGGAGAGGAGAGGAGCTGCGAAGGGAAGGTTTATGTGGATATTTTTGACATCATGGAGGTGCTATTTACCTGTGCAAAGAAAGTTGGTTGAATGACTTGGGAATTTATAATAATTTTGAGATTGCATGAAGGATCAACTTGAAGTTATGTCTATTTTTGTTGATAATGAATGAGCAAACAAGTCATATTCAGAAGTGTTTTCATAGTGCTTACTTTTTATTTACAATATCTAGAGGAGTTAGTGTTGTGGAGGGAAGCATTAGAGACTTTAAGGTTTGAGGATGAGTATGCAGTATACTTCGTAGTACATATATTCCCTGTACGTGTATAGAATATATTCTTTTTACTACATCATGGTTCACAATATCTTAGATATATCTGTAGTTGTCACTGTACAGATATACGATATTGGGAAAAAACATACCTTTCCCAATATCTGATATATATCTTGCAGATATTCCCTGATATGTATTACCTCTTCTAAGCCTCACCCATGACTTTTTTCCTACCTATGACCCCCCTGGCCCCAGTCTCTTCCTCTTATTTTTTACTCAGGCAGCAAGCTGGTAGCAGGCCAGATCTAGTATATTTCAAACATGACTTCACTCTGGCAGCAAGCCAAATGCTCTCCATTTGCAATTCATATGAAACATGTGACTGCAGTTAAGTTCATACATGTGACTTCACCTGGCAGAATGTCAGAAGCAGTCCAAAGTTTGCCCTGCGAACTGTTATGGGGATGGGAGAAGGGATTTGGAAAGGGAAGGGAAGAAGGATTGTAGAAGGGAAAAGAGGCGCACTTGCAGATTGCAAGTGCGATCCTACCCAGGAAGAGAAGGTCGGGAATTCAGAGAGGATGAAGAGTCGAGCGAAGGAAGGGAAAATTAATTCTTCATTACTTCAGAATTACAATGCTAAAACCTATTTAAGGCTGACCTAAGCCATCAGGCTACATAGAGAAAGTGAACTAACGACATAGAGTAAAACTGATTAATAACTAATTAAAGGCAAAGCCACCTAACATCACTACCTATGTGCACGCTATTATAACGGCCTAACTATTGCAGAACATAACAAAGTTTTATTTTGGTCAGACTTCCAAGTTTTCTTTAGGTGTACATCTTCATGTTATCCACTTAATCATTGACGTTTTCTTCAAGCTTGTTCTTTATTATTATTGATCATATTTTCTGCTTGATAAGTATAATTTATGTTAGTATAAGTGTCTTCACATATTGTTATGATTGTTTGAGAGTAGTTTTAGGACTTTAGATGTTAAAACATGCTTAGATTAACAAAGTACATGTTAAAACATCATATTTAGGTCACCTATATTTTTTTCCCAAAAGATATTGTGAATCATGCACTACATAAAAATTAGTATAGAATATGTTCCTGCATGTATAGAATATGTTCCTATTTTGTACTTTGTAATACATAAGTGATGTAGCAAGGATGAACAGAAACGAGAACCACAGCAACTAACAACCAGCAAAGTGATTTCGAACTAGAATCAGGGAAAGGAGAGGAAGATGAGGACTGATTTCTATTGAAATTTCTGGAGAACAGTGAGAATAAAGCTTGAATCCACAAGCTGAATACATTAAAACATAAAAGATTACACAGGTTGAATCCACAACCTTAGCCCAAATCCATGAGCAAGCAAAGAAAGAAGAAATTTCTGGAAGAAGTTCATTCAAATTCAATCTGCCCTCTTCTCTCCTTTTCCCCCTACTTATCTCTGTGGCTTCCCCTTGGCACAACGGACTCTGACATTCTGTTATAACAAATTCTGGGCCAAAAGCAAGTCTGCCCCTTCTATTGATCCTTCTAGACAGCCTGTATAAATTGGGACAGAAATACCCTTGCCCCCTTTCTCAGGGAGTTCTGTTATAACAAATTCTGGGCCAAAAGCAAGTCTGCCCCTTCTATTGATCCTTCTAGACAGCCTGTATAAATTGGGACAGAAATACCCTTGCCCCCTTTTTCAGGGAGCCAATAGGAAGTTGTGACACAGGCTGTGAAATTAGGGACTGGACTGTGACTAGATTGGGAGGCTGAGAGGATTGAGATACCTCTTTGCATCAGTCCCTCCCTCCCAGAAGAAGCTCGTCCTCGAGCAATAGAATTGGAGCCACAACTGGGAGTGAATAATTTTTTTGCTGAGGAGAGTCGAAATTTATAGATGAAGTACAACCAAAATTACTTCATCGATCTTAGTAATGAGTGACTGTGAGTAGAGGAAGAGACTTGCAATACATTCCACTGAATTGCATCTTGCTTGGCCCATATGAAGAGAACTGGATCGCCCATATGAAGAGAACTGGATCTGGACGAACAACAATATTTCCGAACATTGCTTGATTCCCATTGTAAATTTAATATCACAATCCACCTAGATAATCACGAAACCTTCACTAAGTTCAGTACTTTCGTCAATAGTTATGTTGTTCTTTCTGCCTTTGGCTTGTAAGACTAAACATTTGTTTTTCAAAACATATATGGACAATTTTAGTTCACAATCATCAGTGCTCAACTCTTGTCTTCCCTTCAGATATTCACTCACCCAAAGGATTTGGAGAGCAAACTCTTGTTGATAGTATAGAAAGATTTCAAGATGTTCAGCAAAGCTCATGTCAATGGCACCATAAAAAACAACCGAGTTATGAACCCAGTCACCAACTTGAGTAGCAGGCAATTGGGGTTGAACTTCAAAAACAGAGTTGTGTCCAATTCCAGCACCAGTCCCATGACCACAATCATGAAGGCCATCATTTCTCAGAACCCAGTCTATCCATTGCCGCATTTCATCACCAAACTTCAATTCTATGACTTCATTCCAATGACACTCCTGAAGTTGGATATAGTGAAGCAGTGTTTTGGATTTCTTTGTAGGGATGACAGTGTTTCTTGGGAACAACTTGGTCATCACTCCAATGGTTTCAATACCAAGAGTAAGAGGTGCAACTTCCAGCAGAAGAATATCTTTTGTTTCTTCACCACCTTCTCCACTCAAAACGCTTCCTTGCACAGCAGCGCCATAAGCAACAACCTCATCGGAGTTTACACCTTTGTTGGGCTCCTTGCCATCAAAGTAATCCTTGAGAAGTTGCTGCACCTTGGGCATTTTAGTATTTCCACCATCCAGGATAATCTCATCAATCTGACTCTTTTGCAGTCCATTGTCCCTATAATCTGTAGGCAGAATATCAATACAATGGTATCCTATCTCTGTTTTGACTATATGAGAATTATGAGAATAACTTGGATTAGAACCCTTGGCAAGGACGAGAGGAATGATGAAAATGACCCTGGCTGGCCTTTCTCAAAACACTTGGTAGATAGTAAATACTCCATCTCTTGCAAACCCAACTCTGCTTCCCGTATAATAATCTTGAATTCAGCCAATTCAGTTGCTAAAAGTGGTAGATCCGCTGGCCAGTGAAAGAGATCCAAGCTTCTTGTAGTGACGGCCAGAGATTTGAAAGGAGCTTCATATAGGCAGCTAAGTAGGCTCCAATATTGCTCTTTTCCTACAGCACTGTGAAAACATAATGAAGAAGAATTGCATTGCAATACATCATCAAACACTAGACATTTATACAAATTGACTGCATGCTCTAGTATCCATGGTGGTTTTGGAGGTATGGTTGGAAAAATTTCCACTATCATGTGCTTAGATCCTCCTGGTAGATATGCCTTAGTTATTTCCTCAAAGTCATAGATACTGCTGGTCAGTGCCACCTTTTCAAAATTCCATCCAAGTCCTGTAATGACTTTATTGTGGACTCCAAAATTCCTTAGCTTTGCAAGTGTCAAAGGGTTAGAATCTGCCCAATGACTAACATATGTAGTTGGAGTTGGCTTAATGCCGGATAAAGAGTGTGGTGGAGGCCAAGGATTAGGTCTAAGATCAACATCATAGAAGGTGGTTGGCTGGAAACCAAACCAAAGGAATAAATATATGCTGGCAAGTAAGACTTGCATCGTCAACTGAGTGTCAACTTGAAAGTATAGGCAGCTTTCTACCATTGTCCATTCCGGTGCAGTAGAACAAATTGAATTTCCAACACTACCATGATTTTTGTAAGTCCCATATGAATTGAAGGTTGTCTCTATGCATCCTGTCAAGCTCAAACCAGATTTTATCATCACCTCGTGCATACATAAAGGACAATGACAAAGATAATGGCAGTGCAATAATATGAGGACTCTTTCCAAAAACAATGGTACTGGTTTAATAAGGAGGAACTTGTCTCACTGAGAGTAATTTTCTTCCACTAGGATCATGGGGAAACTAAGGTGGAGTGTGTCTCTCGGGCCACTGTGTTTCTTCCCATGTAGTACCAATGAAACAGTATTTCATATTGTAACTACTGAAAAGAGAATATGCTCATTAAGCAAATTTGCTACAAATTCAGTAGACCCTTCAAGAACAAGTGATTCATTCTCTGCTTTCAAACCTGTAATTAAGGCTTCACAGGCTGCACCTTCCTTTGTCAGCTCCATAAAATTCAGATCATTATGCATCTCTTCAAATGTACCCACTGTTAGATCCACAATTTTCGGAATCAACTCAACTTGGTTCAGAAGCACCAGTTCAGAAGCCAGTGGAGAGATGAGCTCAAGCACAAATTCAACTGCATCCATCAATGGCAATGTAAGAGTGGAGAATGTTCTTCGTCTTCGCTGGAGTTGTCCAACAGTAACAAGTTCGGCCTGACTGGACCCTGCTGGTTTGGCTGCACCCCAACTTGATTCGGCGGATGAAGGGGTCGCCCTACTTGGGGTTGTCGGTCAGTGTAGCAACCCCCCAGGAATCGCCCTTCTCTTGGCGGACCATCAGGTCGCCTTCCGCCCGGGATGGGACCACCTCCCAGTGACCCTTCCCCTGGCGGAAAACTAGGGAATCTACCACTCACGACTGGTCCTCCCACTATTTCTTCTCCCGGCGGAAATCTGGGGTACCTTCCGCCCAACACTGGTCCTTCCCCCCGTGCTTCATCGCCTGGCAGAAAGCGGTGATACCTCCTGCACATGACTGGTCCTTCCCCCAGCGTCTCATCGCCCGGTGGAAATCTAGGTGGCCTCCCCTCCGGCGAACCCGTTTCCTGGCATTGCTCCTTCTCCTGGCGGATATCTTGCTTCCCGTCTGTTATAGACAGGACATCCTGCATATATGCCAATCTCCATACACATGAATTCTTCGTATGCAAATTTTCTCATCCACAAGATATGTTCCCGATATCTCCCATATCTCTATGAGATCTTTGCGAGATCTCTTATTTTTAGCCGACTGAGATCAATACCGAAACTGATATTGCAAACCTTGAGTCGAACTAAGACTCAAACATAATCAAAATTTAATGTTAAGGTTATCAAATGAATGCTTCGGTGAATTAACTGGTGAAGAAATAACTAAATGTGATAGATTTATATACCTTGCTCAATTGTTGATGCAAATGGAGAGATAGATGTAGTTGAGGTTGTAGTTCAATTGTTGATTTATATTCCTTAACTAAATGTGATGGATTTATAAACTGTTGGCATATTACAAATAGCAAAAGTAGGGACAATGCTTGGAGTGGCCCCCAATTACTAGTAACATGTCACGGCCTGGGTTTTTAAAACACTTTTTAATGGGATGAATGGTAAGTCACAAGAAATATTTTTTTAGCTGTAAAACAAACCATTTAATTAAATATTGAGGTCATGATTACTGGGGTTTACAAATACGAATATCGAAATATATGATATTATTACACATCTCAAAATCTATAAAGATCATGATATCTATATAAGTGTAAGTCTATCATCAGCCTGAAAATAAATAACCAAGTTGGCTCTCGCTCCAAAGATACACTTATCAGAATTGTAGAAAAAAGGAATTATATCCCATGTGCTCCAAAGATACAATTACTTATTAGAATTGTAGAAAAAAGGAACTACATCCCACATTCGCTTGTCTTGGTCTTAGAACCTGCAACCAAACAACCACAGAACCTCTTCACCTTCAAGAGAAGAGTTTCCAAAAGAACAAAATAAATTAATTAATATTTTTTTGATTAGGCCAACATCATCATTTGTTAGTTGCCTATGTACTTATTGGACAACATCTCCAATGTTAATTCTAACAAGATGGGATTTAGATGTAGTTCTAACACCATCTCATTAAACATAAAACCATATATGCTATGCTTAATTATTTTTAACCAACTTACATTTTATGCAATTCTTTTAATTATTCAACTTGTTCCATTAACAATTAATATTAATCAATATTGTTATTTAACTCGCTGACTCACAACGTTAAAGGTCTTTAAACACTATACTCTCAATAGTAGAGACTAATACACAATTATAATTAAAATCGACGTAGAGATAAATCTTTGCAAATATCCCTAAATACCCAACTCCAACATTGGAGTAAGACTACTTACACATAAGCTTTACCTAAATCCCGAGTGCCCTCATGAACCTACCACAAATTTGGAGACGTGGATCCCAACTGTGTTCATGGACACAGATTGGCGAGAAACATAAGTCTTACATGATGCTCATAAAACTCCGCTTTTCATATGTACTATGGTTTTACGAAGAGTTGCGGGAAACCCGTGATAAAGACCTTCTTAGGCCAATACCCAAATTGCTAAGAAAGTGTATAAGTATCACAATCTCCACCCTCCCCGACTCTTAGAGGAATGCCCTCAATGAAAAAAAAAATGTAACTCAAGCCTAAGGTCTATATGACCATCGACTCCCAAATGCTTCAAACTTAGACTCGATCAATTTTATCTAGTTAAGTATTCGTCCAAACCATTGGGCCCTTTTTACACAATGAATCAACCCAATAAACAACTCATCTAATAAGTTATGATTCAAAAATTATCCCAAACCCTATCAATCTTTCTGAGACTAGGATAAACTCCTATAACTATTCTCAATTCATTAACGAATGTGAGTTTCTATGTCGGGACTATATTCACTCCATGAACCGATCCTAAACCCCATTAAAGGTATTTTAGTCTTTATCTTGATTAAGTGTTATTTCCAAATCTAAAACTAACTAATCTTTCTTTATTAATCTCAAGTTACCATTATATTACTAACACGTCAACATCAAAAGCAGGCATCAAAGTAAGTAAACATAAGTAATATGGGTTCACACAAATCCCAACAGGCAACTCTACCAAGACTCAACAAGCCCCGGAGTAGTAATCGGAGGCCCATTGCACTCCTTGGCTGGGCTAGGGCGAGCGAATTTAAGTTCTGGAATGTAAATAACTCTTATATACTATCCAAGTTACGTATATACTATTGTAGCATATTGATGTACTATATTGCATACATGTAATATGCTACCTTAGAGAATGGGGTTTTTTCCCTTTGTTTCCCATGACACTGTTATTTGTAAAGGTCTTTGTGTCACATACTAATCACACCCTTTCTATTTGAAGGCATTTAGTATTATTATTATAGGGTGTCGTTACTCTCCTATTGTTAGGATATCTATTTCCATAAAACAATTAGATTGCCCTAAGGGCATTATGATAATTCTTCCACATAGGATATAATCTCATGTTTTGGGTCATTCTGATCATTTCACCCTCTTATTGATTTGAAATTATTAACCCCTCCAGAGGCTCCACTGTCAAACTGACCTACGTTTCCATTCACATAAATATGGGCGGTCCCTTCATAGGGGTACCCCTCAAAGCCTTCTCCACATCCAATGGGTCCAAAATTGGGCTGGAAGGTACCCCTCAATGGTATTCTTGGCATTTCACAGGGTCATGAACTGGCCTTGGTTCACTAAACGGTTTACCCTTAACCTTAGGGTAAAATGGTCAATTACACATTTATTGGGATTTTTCCTCACCATATGAATTGGTCTATGTTTAGGGTACACACACACTTTTCCAATTTAAGTCTACTCATAGGCCCCTAAACCCGAGCCCCAGTTGTCTAATTGAACCATGACTTAACTTCAATGGTAAAATGGTTATTTCATAGCCTCTTGAGATTTTTCTTTGGGTTGAAACTTGGTCATGACACGCAACCCCTTCTCAAGGTCCATTGATGAATCTTTTATTTTTCTCCTTTTCTTTTTAATTGAACTGGTCACAGGGATTAATTTCCTAGTCCAGTTGTTATCTCCCTCGCGGAGATGGGAGATGACTCCCGCACGGAGGCAGGGCATACCTTTTGTGCCCCCACCCCCCTTGGTGACTTCAACACCAAAATTGCCAGATTCGACTCTTACATATTCCAGGAAGCCCCTCTAAATCCGTCTTAGATTTGCAAGGGTCGTCTCCCTTGTGGGGAGGCCCAAGCTGGCATTGCCTTCTCATGAAGCCATGCTTTCGGAGGCCATGGCAGGGCCTACAGCCCGGCCTTGGATCCACTGGAAATGCCAGCCCCACTCCAGTTGTGCGGCTGTTACGCACGCACGAGCAGCAGCAAGGCCTCTTTGCTGCCGCCGGATCGTCATTGCCCTCACCGGCTCTGCCAAAGAGCTTTGCCGGGAGCTCTACCTCGACGCCGCTGAGTACCACCAGTACCCACCCATAGGCAGGGAGGCTGTCCCACACCAGAAACAGAAGCTTTGCTGCCGCCAACCTGATTCAGCCTGCGGGCGGTTATGGCTGCAAAGGGAGTTCCACTGCCAGCCCTTCTGCCTCACCCTAAAGCTGCATGATGTAGCTTGACCTACAATGACTGCAGCCCTCCGAGGCTGCCCAATTTCCAATCGTGACAATTGCTCCCAAGATTGCAAGGACTCCCCAACACAACCAACCGTGATTAGATGATCAATGCCATTGGCCACAAAAATCCACTCTTCTAAACAATGTAATTTTTACACATTTACAAATAATAGAATTTAAAATGAGTATCTTACTTCTCTGTCTTCTTGTCTTTGTGCTTGCTCCCCCCGCCTCCATCAACGACCATGCTTGCTGGAAAACCCTCTAGCTGCTCCAACTTCGCTCCCAAAATCTCCCAAGTCAAAGCCCCCCTCCAAGAAGCCTTAATTAGATCTTTATAATGATGGGGATTAGGGTTCCTAATTTCCACGACTTTTGCCAAAATATCCCTCCTTAGGCAGCCTAAATGGGCCCCTAAAATTAATTGCCGTCACCCTAATTAACTGGGCCCGTAGAGCGATGTAAATGGCATAAATATACATGTCTAATTTGGGTAAACGGGTTTTGTGCGACATGTTCAACTTTGAATAGTTATATCTCCCTCATCCGAACTCCGTTTCACTAGTGATGGGTGGCATTTCAAAGCCTTTTTTTTCTACTTCCTATCCACATTAGTCTCAGCCCTAAAATCCATCTACTTCAAAAGTTATTCTCCTAAGAAGGTCGAGTGGTCAACACACTATTTTCCACATGGCCAACTTTGGAAATTTAGAAATTCCTGGACGTGACATAAAATGAGAAATCCCATCCCATTGAATGGTTCTGTTGTGTTCAAAGTAAGGTGTGATTAGTGGCTTGTATTTGTAAAGGTCTTGTCATGTGGAAATGGTATATGTTATCGCTGCCATCCATGCCAACAAGCCACACAAACAGGATTTTATGTAGAAATTGCCACAAAAATGAAGTGTGAATTGTCATGTGAATGATCACTACATGAAGCCTGGGTTTGCAAATATTGATCTTATTTGAATGAATTGCACACCTTTGATTATTCATATGGAAGTCAAATGAGAATATGGTATGAAAATGTCATTTTAACTAGTAAATGCTCAGTAGTATATATGTATGACACTAAGGTCGCTTACAGAGTGCTGTCTGGCAGAGTGCATGGGATGTGTAATCGTCTTTAGATGCTGGACTCCTTTTTGTTTTAGTGGTTAGCTGGTGTCTCAAGTTGATTTTAAGTCTTCATATGTCATTGGATGATCAAAACAATTGCTGTGAAGCAAATTCTATAGATCTTCCTGATTGGTGTATTAATGAGCATGTCCTGTATGCCCTCGTACATATAGCTTGGAGTTTGAATCGTTGTACATTTGATTCTTGATCTTTTCTCTTCTTTATATCTCTATATCATCAATTAAAATGTGCTGTTTGAGAAGGGCAAAAGATCTTACCACCACATGCTTTTCATAACTTTATTTTTGTGCCCTTTTCAGTATGATAGCTTTTTATCCAAGCACGGGGGTTCATCAAATGCTTATACCAACACAGAGCACACATGCTATTATTTTGATGTTAATCGTGACTATCTTAGGGGTGCTTTAAAAAGGTAAGGTAATTGTAGGCTGTACTTTTTAAACAGTTAAGGAAACTATTTGTATGTTAGTGAATGCTTAATTGCTACGATATATGTCTTACAATTACAAATTTCTGTCAGGATATTTTCCTTCGTTAACTTTATTGGTGGTAGTTCATCTTCATTATTTATAGTTGCATGTATCAGTTGACTTAATCTGAGTAGACCAAACAGTATTGTAAATCAAAGTCTCAAGGCTTGGACAAAAGCAAAAAGATTGTACAACATAGTAGATGAGCCAGTAGAGCCCTGAAGGAGTTTAGCAATTCAATTGTAGACATAAATGCCCCTAACTAAGTGATGTAATATGATAACCTTAAACATAAAGGAGTAAAATTCCCTCTATACATTAGTAAGTACAATACTTAGACTAACATTATCAATCTTACACAATGGATCAATTTTTTTTTCATGTATAAATATGTTGGAAAATTCTCTCATCCAATTATGCTGTATAGTAAGTAAAATATACGTTATAGCTTTCCATGGTCATCAAAGTAAACTTTTAAGATGACATTCTTTCTGTCGTTGTCTCATATTTGATTTGATGGTTGTCTCATAGATATTTAACATCAATCCAATGCTCCATTCTTGTGAGGGAAAATTATACAAGAGCTAAGTTGATTTCCCTTAGATTTTTTGTTGTCTAGGACAAACATTGTCCTAGTTCTGTCATCCTTCTTACCCACCTTGTTTCTTGTGTTTTCTCAAAGTGATATCTAGAGTTGTATAGCATTTCTTTCTTGTTTACTTGAGTTATAGGATGAGTTAGTGTTTTCTCATTTTTTATGCTTCTGAACCTCTGGTCATTCTATATGATAACTTGAGGGATATAATCCATGTCACCAACCCCCAGTTGATGGATAAGGTGTATGATGCAAGGTTTGCTATTTTGGTCTCAGTATCGATCTCGATTGGCTGAAAATAAGAGATCTCACAGAGATCTTGGAGTGATATGGGAGAGCTTGGGAAAATGATCTTGACAATGAGGAAATTCTCATAAGTAGAATTAATTTGTATGTGTGTTTGCATATATGTAAATTTGTGTGCCTATCAAGGTTTGCAATCTCAGTTTTGGTTTTGATCTCAGTTGGCCGAAAATAAGAGATCTCAAAGGGATAGGTAAACGTGACTGTGAGCTGTAGTAGTGTTAAGAATATTTGTGTGAAAGTTATTCTCAAAATGTGCAGGGGATATATTCTATGCCACTCTCTATGTACTATGAAGTACAAAAAAGAAAATATCCTATACATGTTCAGACTATAGTCTATACCATTCCTTTTGTAGTACAGTAAATATATTTTATACATGGGCATGGAATATATGTACTACGAAGTACAAAGCAGGAACATATTCTATACATGTGGTGTACTGCTCTTTACAGTGTCCTATGAAGTACAAACCAGAGAATATATTATATGCGCTATAGTATAACACAAGTTTCTATTAATCTATTCTTTTAAAATAGAACCGGGATTGGGCGAGATTTACCGAGATCTCTCTGAGAATGGGAATTTTAACACAGAGACAGACAACTTTTGTCCAAATCTCAATGAGATTTGGAACTTTACATAAACGAGAAGAGAGAGGTGCTTTATTTTCTCGGGCTCTTACCGAGTGAGAGATCTTGCAATCCTGCCAAGATTGCAAACCATGGTGAGATGATGATGAAGTGGAGTATCCCACAACACAAAAATGGGAGGAACATCAATTTAGTACTCAATGACACCACCTACATGTTCACTAGGCCTCACCTCCTGATTATTGTCAATTTGTCATATATGTGTTTCAAGGCCGCTGTCACCCCTCAGGTTTCTAGAAAATCCTTCTACTAACAACAAATTTTGGAATGCATATGTTGGGTCGTTAATCAGTACTATCCTCAAATCGAAGCAAAAAGGAATGAATGTACTGGCATCTATGGTTGGCAATATCTAAGTTATATGAGTTAACTCTTTAAGGAACAGATAAAAATATGGAATCAGTTGGCATTAATGGAACCTACTAATTTGGCGGGTGATTCGAATTTTATCTCTATCGGGAAAGGCAGTGGCTGATTCAGTTTTTAATGACTCTTTAGTCAGTATGGTGCTTTCCTCAATGAATAGAACTCCATTTTCTTCTTCCTCAAAACCCTAGTTCTATCAGGGTGAACCCTAGTTTTTTTTTTGTTCAAACACACAAAAATTGTGTCCTTATTGAACATTTTAATATACCTTGGACGGATTAACAAATAATTACAGGTCAAAGGACCCAATACCAACTTCTTCTAAAAAAAGATAATATTTGATGAAAATTCATTAGGAATTTTTTTTCTTAAAAAAATAAGTTGTTATACATGGAAATTGGAAAGACACTTAGTCGTGATCCTCTCTAATTTATTTTTAAAATAAATGAAATTATATTATGATTATTTCTCTCCTTGAAACTTTCTTGGACGACATTCACTCAGTCTGTAAATTAATTGGAGCTCCACTGATGCTGCCAGAGCTTCATCTTTGTTAGCCGTAGGTCTGCTGCCACTTGCCGGAGTGTTGCCACCACTGCCACCTGTTGGAGATCCACCTTTGCTGCTGCTACTGTAGAAGTGGCGTTGGAGCTCTGACAGTAATAGAATTTAGCCACTGCCATCACCTCCTGCTGGAGCTTGCCACTGCCACTAGAAACTGCCATTGCCGCACCCCAAAAACTGTTTACTACAAAACAACATGATCCTGGTCATGGACTTGCCAAGGACTGGCATGATCGTACTTTTTCACGGAAACAGCATGATTGTGGAAACTGCATGATCATGCTGTTTCCTGGCCATGACCCAGCCTCCCTGACCATACATGGCCTGGCCACGTCTCGCTGTGGACTGGCCGGACTAGCTTGGCCATGACCTGGCTGGCCTGGTCTGGTCTGGCCACAGATGGGAAGAGGAGAAAAAGATGGCCGGGATAGTGGCAATGTTGGTGGTCGGAGTACAAATAGGCGGTGGTAAGGCAGCAGCAGCAGGAGGCGGCCACAATGGTGGTGAAGGTTGGGAACCTGGAAGAGAAGGGAAAGAGAGTATATATAAACGGAAGGGTAGTTCTTGCTTTGAGGTAAAATGGGCTAGGGTTAGTCATTCAGGGTGTCTCTAACTGAAATTTCCAAAATCCTAATAACAGTTATGTTAAAGGAAAATGAGGTGTAGTTATATGTAAATTATGTCCTGGAGCTGTAGGTATGCATAATTTTATCTTAAGAATAGTATCTTTACTATAATATATGGGAGGTTGACATGCTTATTTTCATTTTTTGTTTTTTAATGTATATCTGTTGGGTAAAAGGTTGTGTGACAATCCTAACTTCATAATTCACAACAGTTTTGTAAATGATATATTCTTCTGAACCAAAATTTGAAGTTTTTTAATAGTTCTAAGTTTTAAGATTTGAAAATATTCTTTTTTTGCAGGTTTTCTCAATTTTTCATTTCTCCATTAATAAAAGCTGAAGCTATGGAACGTGAAGTATTAGCTGTTGATTCAGGTGCTTACTTATATCCTTCTAGGTCTTTTTATGTTAAGGTACTCCGAAATTCATCTGAATATTAGCTGCATGAATGTTTCCCTACCCTTCAGATTGCTGTTACCATTTTTCATTTAGTGGCTGTGTACTTTTCTTTCCAACATTGCAGGCATTGTATTTATTTAGTCATAGGTCTTCATTCATCTTCTTGCATGAGCCTTTCATCTTAAGCTGTTAATTGTCAATAATAAGTTGATATACTTGAGTTGTCTTAGCTGATTATGGTATGTTTTCAGACCACCAAAACAACTGGTAGATATGAGTTGTGTTACTGTAAGAAGAATACATTTTCTTCAAAGCTTTCCAAGTTTCACTTGCAGTTCTAGAAAAACAACATTAGTGTGTGTGTTGTTCTGTCCTTTTCAAATTCAACGCATTACTTGGGCAGTTTCTTTGCCGCACTGTGCATAATTATTATCCTTTTCACCAGTCATACTATCTTTGAGCTAATTAATTTACCTATAGCAGTAAAAAATACTTCAACTTCTGGGACCATTTCAAGCCATTATAATGGTCCAGTTTGATAAAGGTAGTCAAAACTACAGTACATCTCCATTCAGTCTGACTTCATCAAACCATCCAAATCTGAACATGACTCCTTGCCTTTTAACAGTCCTACTGGTTCACTGATATCAGCCATTCTATTCACAGGAAATCAAAGAGAGATGAGCTAAATACTTTTCAGGATTTAATAACCTGAATCTGCCATGCACTATTGCTTCCCAATTTTTGGACATCTGCTGCACCATCATCTACTGTTGAGTGCTGACTTTTTTCCACAAAGACTGAAATGTTAATCTTTTCTGGTCTTTGCTCACCACTTTGAAAATGACTGCTCCTTTCCTGGACCAGCATAATTGATTATAATGGAATCAAATATATTGTGACGGAAATTCCAATTGGGAAATGTGCACAAATCGAAGAAGAAAAAAAATATACGGAGGGCTGAATCAGGCTCTCTATACCATGTAGAGTTGTGCAGAGAAAAGAAAGGAGGGAACATTGACAGGAATTATGGAAGGTGAGGAGAGAGAGTTTCTCTTCTATCATGGCGTTGTACTCTTACTAATAATATATTTTTTCTGCAGACTGAAACATTAATCTTTTCTAGTCGTTGCTCACCACTTTGAAAATGATTTCTCCTTTCCTGGACGGGCATAATTGTTTATAATGAAATTAAATTTATTGTGACAGAAATTCCAATTGGGAAATGTGCACCAATTGAAGAAGAAAAAAATATATGGAGGACTGGATTGGGCTCTCTATACCATGTAGAGTTGTGTAGGGAAAAGAAAGGAGGGAACAATGACAGTAATTATGGAAGGTGAGGAGAGAGAGTTTCTCTTCTATCATGACGTTGTACTCTTATTAATAATATCTGGCTGCAGAAGTCCAGCAAAAGTCAAACACTATCACAACTAAACTGGCTCCCAGCATAATTTATTTATAACACTTAGCTGAACTTGATTTTATGGTTGCTACATGAATTAAGTGTCCTATAATATGTGGACTCAATCCAGATTTTATTTTTTGATATGGACTCTAAACATTTTTCTAAAAGCCTGTGTGTTCCAATGGCCACAGGATCTTGTTTCCTATGAAAGTCTCATCTAAGATTGATGACATATATAATTTGCAATATCAGATCTTGGATTGTTCTTGATTGTTCAAAGACATGAGATCTCTGAGAGATCATGTAAAATGATCTTGGTGATTGAAAGAAATGTATGTAACTTTTATCTAATAACATTACACATTAATATAAAACAATCACAAATTCACTTTTTTTGTGTCATAAAACAAGGATTATTGATATAATATCTTCTTTTCTTCTTCTTTTGTTCTCCTTGTTTCTTTATGTTCTTTCTGGATGAGATCTCTTCTTTTCTAGCCGATATGTCTCCAAGATGACTAAGATCTTGGCTAGATGGTGCTGATTTAATCTCTGCACCATGTCTTTTCTTGTTTTAATGACTGGCAGTGTGGGAATCTCGCTAAATTTTGAACCATGCTTATCTACAGTCCTATGCCCTTTCTTGGCTATCATTTGGAAGTGATACCCTCACATCTATCCTGTAGAGTATTATCATATTCTCGCAATTCAGTTTATTATTACTTCTTCTCCATTGTAGTATTTGTCAGAAACTTCTATCGCTTACTAGACGTGTTTTTTATGCTGGCTCCCTTGCCTTTGTCTGTTGCATTAGTTAACATAAAAACATTTTTTTAAGAGTGCTATAGAATTATTATATTCAGTTCAGAGGTGATCTTTTCTAACACGAGTTGATATTGATTAAAATATTACTTCTCTCACTTGTGTTGTTCTTTGTGTTAATGTTCCCTTTTGTATTGCATGATAGAGTTCCACCAAGTTTTGCAAAGTGATGGTGCTCGTGTTCAACAACTTCAGTGTCATACGGCCATCTCTGGCCACCCTTTTAACAAATTTTTTTGGGGTATGTAATGTGTTGCAAACTGTCCCATTATTAAAGCTCTTGATTTCTTCCTTTTCTTTTAAATATTTTATCATGAAAAGTTAAGTTTTTTATATTCTTCCTTCATCTAGGTAATAAAAGGAGCTTGAGTGATGCTATAGAAAGAGGAGTTGATTTGCGGGAACAAATTTTGAAGTTATACAGAGACAATTATCATGGTGAATTAATGAAACTAGTCATTATTGGAGGAGGTGAGTTTACCTTTGGTTTATTGATGCCACCTATACTGTTATTCTATATCAATTGGATCACCATGGAGTTATGCTGTATCATCTGGATCATTCTGAACTTCTATTTATTATTTAAAATTGAATGGTGGTGTGCATCATATGGAATTTGCCCTTTATGAATATGCAGTATATGCATGAGTCATGACAGGGGAGAAATATGTTGAGCAATAGGTAGCTTTTACTATTTATGTTTTTTTTCTTCTCAATCATGAGTAGAAGAGTGGGAACTAGTCGAGGAAATTGTCGAAGTCAAGCACCTTTCTATTTATCTTATCATATATCTTATCTTATCTTGTATATGAAAAACAAAATAGTGAGATAGACCAGTGAAGTTTTTAGTCCATCCCACAAAGAACTGGCTGACTCAATTTGTACCTGTTTTTCTCTTAAGGGCGTGAGGAATGCTGATTTGGTAATTGACCTCATCCTTCTGTAATTAGCTTGAAAAGCAGGAGAGAGGGAGAGAATAGAGAGAGTTGATAGAGACACAGAACATTGGCAGGGAGGTCAACTTGAGGAAGAGAAAAGTTCAAATTTTTTCTAAGATCACAGCTAGGAAAGAAGCAAGGGAATAAAATAATTCTGGAGGAAAAATGAAAATAGATAACTTTTCCTTTTTGGTAATTCTGCACCCCTTTAGGGGTAGATTAATGTTTAACACACTAGAAGACTTATTATCTTTTCTTTAGTATCTACTAGGAATTTTGAGGTCTATCTCTCACAGTCCAAGGAGACTTCAAGTAATGTGTGTGGAGTTCATTTGTATATTTTTTATAGGGAATTGTTCAGTATTTCTGCGATAATTTTGATAGTAATTTTGTTAATATATTTCTCACGAGAAAATCCAATAACCAGTTGATGTTTAGATGAAAAAAATATCTTAGCTTCTTGTTCTAGATTAAATCAAGGTTATATATTTTACGTGTATAGCGCATCGAGTTGCTTTCTGTAGCCTTATTGTTGGCAAAAGCTTCTGGATTATCTCACTGAAGTCTTTAACTCTTAAACCAAAGTCTCTGTATACATAAATGTAGAGAGGAGTTTTCTATTTCTCCATTTCACTGTACTTTCTCCAAGGAAAGAGTAATATTTATAAGTCTACCAGGTTGTAATTATCACTGCATTCCTCTTAAGGTGTTATAAACTATGCATAACTAACCAATCTAAAAAATTGCTTGCCAAAGTCTGGTCGATAACTGATCAGATGATTTGTTTTTTGGGTATATGAAATTATTCCGTTGCATTCTCCAAATAGATGAAGGAAAAAAAATGAATTTTGTAGTCTCTCAATTGATGAATAAAAAACGAATTTTACAGTCTCTAAATTAATGATGGAAAATGAATCTTGCTAATTAATTATTCCAATCTATGCTAAGTTCCCATATTGGTGGCCAGGCTGGGTCAATGCGGTTGAAACATGGGTCAACCTGTGGTGAACCGAATGATGACATCAGCACCTTAAGAAAAAAAATGCTCCCCCCATATTTCAGCAAAAAAATCACCTTAATGACTAATATTACTATCACATCACAATTCACATCATATCATGAAAATCATCTCCATGCCAAAGAACTTCCTGCTTACGGATACTTTAGGGAAATGAAGATAGCGACTGCTGAAATTAATCCAAGGAGTCAGGAAGTAATTACTAGTGAGACATACAAGTTTGGTATCAGATCTATCAAAATAAGTCTCTGGATTTAGAGAGACACAGATAATCTTCACCGTATCTATATGACAGATGAAGTGCAGTAAATGATTTTTCTTGAATATAATGCATCTATCATGGCCTACAAATAGTAGGAAAAACTGTGATGAAAACCAATAATCTGGGATGTGATTGTTTTTTAACATTAGTATTATGACAAAAAAGAAATGAACAA
This sequence comes from Saururus chinensis, assembly GCA_035235625.1. NCBI lineage: Eukaryota > Viridiplantae > Streptophyta > Magnoliopsida > Piperales > Saururaceae > Saururus > Saururus chinensis. Next base: position 58,272,141 of record CP141140.1, read on the forward strand.
TCTATCATCCTCAAAAAAGGTCATACCCAGTGTCGGAGGCCTTGCCGCAAAGTGAATCGCTGAATTGAACCCAATGTTGTGGATTCTGAGAAAAAAAGGAGTAACATGTGTCCATCTGGGTCCCACGCAGTTCCCTAATGAAAATATAAAGAATGATATTAATAACAGTAAGGACCAAGGTAACATAACCAAAATATAAGAATGATACAACGAAAATGTAAAACTGATATTAATTACAGTAATAACAGAATGGAGTATCATGATCTATCCATCCTTCTTCTAGTCTGTCACTGTGTTTTTTAACACAACCAAATCTCAACCCACAAAAGATCTCGAATTGAACTATGGTTGCCATTCAAATGCCTTGGACATCTTGGGTTTACCATCCCTGGCCAGTGGCCAAAGTATTATTCATGCCCCAAAATCCATTTCTCCCAGTTTCAAACTCCCCCTTTATTTTCTCTGGTCGATATCCCCAGGTATATATAAAAGGTAAAATGAAAACACAACACCGCCATAGTAAAAGAAACAGAAGAAAGGAGTCTGTCAAGAGGAAGCTCACATCCTAGAGCCTATGGACAGTTAGGGCAGAGGATGGACTGTGGATGGAGATGCTCCTGCAGGCCGCTATCCGCGGAAAAGATTGGATCTTCGTGTCGACGTTGGATGGCCAGGGTGTTGCTTCACCGGATTTTTGCCGGAAGGGGGAAGGGTGGGAGGCTTGGGCATGGCAAAAGATGGCCCTTTGGGTTGACGAAAGATGGCTAGGACAGGCATCAACACTGGATTTTTGCAGGAAAGGGGGAAGGGCGGGTGGCTACTGGCTAGGGCAGTGGTGCTGATTTGGGGGTTCTTCTGAATCTTCTCCATCTATCCAATGCCTCAATCTGATGGAGAGATGGGAGGGTACTCTCAGATTGGCTGAAAAGGGAAAACCAAAAAAATAAAAGTCACCCGTTCACCCGCTGGTCCCGTTTGACAGGTCTGGGTCAATGTTGCCCAGAGAACAGGAAGAACAGACCTGTTTTTTTAACTGGGTCTGGTCGAACCCTGTTGGACTAGCAGGTCCAGTCTGGGTTTTAAAACACTGGCTAAAACAATGTCTCCATTCAATCAACTCGAATTTGCTTTCCATTATTTGTTCTAACATCTATACTGAGCCTTTGTTTTTGAAATTAGCTCTTGTTTACCAAGGGAACTTGTAGTATGATTTTTATAACTCTATGTCTTTAGGCTGTTTGATATTTTTTCGGAATCATGTTACTTTAAATACATGCACTTCTGACTTAAGTTAACCTATAAGTGATGATTTTTACTTCATTTCCACATTCTAATCAGTTTTACTATAAATAGAAGACTCACTATGAGTAAGGAGTGTAAAGAATGGTTTTCTTCCATTGATCTCTCTTGCTTCCCCTTCTTCATTATGCTCGACAACAAAGCCTCTGAAGTTCACATATGCTAGATCTGGTTGAAACCCATGAATTTCATTTAGTTTAAGTCTTAGAGTAGATACTACTAAGGTCAGTTTCTTTTGTTCGTGCTCAAGGGTATGCAACACTGAGATATCTTAATTTTTCCGGCTTCCTGAACCTAAAGCTTAGAAAATAATTTGATTTTTCGCTAGTATCCAGCTTTAATTGTAAGTCTACAAAGCTGTAGGGCATTTTTCAGTTTATCAGTAAAAAATTTGAAAGAATCTGCACTTTAAATCCCCATCTTTCTCCTGCTACTTCTCCTGTTCTCCTTGTCTTTTACAATTTCTGGAAGCAAATTTCCTTGGTTCTGTTTATGATGTTATGTGCTCATCTATCGTTTCCCGTAAAGCCGCTTGCTAATTTGCTCCAAATTAGTCTGAAATAACTCTAACCTATACCATTTGAGTTTCCTACAAAATCCTTTGCAAAGTCATTCTACTGCTTTGGTAAAAAAAATCGTTCTGTTAGTTCTATTTACCAAAAAAAAAGTTGTTCTACTGTACACATCATTAATTTAATTCATTATCTAATTTAACTGCTATGGCTTTGTACAATTGATTAAGTGGCAGTAGTTCGCTAGTGTAACTTGCAACTTACTAAAATGTGACAATTGCATCAGTATTATATATAAGTCAAATTAATTTTTCGGAGTTTTCTTCTCAGTACATTTTTCCTGTTTCCATTGATCTATTGGTTCATATAAGGCCTTTTTTGCATAAGCTTAACAAAACTAAAAATAGTTTCCAGATAAAATTTTAGTAGATTTATATTGTGGTACTTCGTGGAGTGTGGTACCATAATTATTTTGTCTCAAAATGGAATTTTTAATTAAGTACGTCTTTTCAATTTTTTCACACAATTATGTGTATGTAAAATGATAGCGTCAGTTTTATTATTTTTTTCTACCTGTTTATCTTTTCTGAGCTGTAGCTAACCGCTTTGTATTTAAATATGTTTAAAGCTAATTATCCATAGTATTGTCTTATCCCTTAGTTAAGTGCAAATGCATGCATTACTTCAAATTTGTTTTAGATTTTTTCATTTTGTGATGATGCGGGATTTATTAACACACATATCTATATTTCTTTCATCTTGCAGAGACACTAGGCACACTGTCAAAATGGGTGGTTGAATTATTCAGTGGTGTTAAAAAGGGTCATCATTTAACAATCAGCCCCAAGAAGATGACACCAATCTGGGAGACTGGCAAGTTTTTCAGGCTAGAAGCTGTCAAGGATGTGCATATTCTGAAGTTATCATGGACATTGCCATGCCTTGACAAGGAATATCTAAAGAAGCCAGAGGACTATTTAGCCCATCTTTTAGGACATGGTCAGCTATTCATGAAATGTGAAATTAAGCGAATAATCCAATCCAAAGCTGCATTTAAAATTGGTATAATAATAATTTAAAATTTTCTTAACATCAGAGGGAAGGGGCAGCTTGCTTTTCTATTTCAAAGAAAAAGGATGGGCCACGTCGCTATCGGCTGGTGTTGGTGAAGAAGGAACGCATCGCTGCTCCATTGCTTACATTTTTGACATGTCTATACATCTAACCGAGTCTGGTTCGGGGCAGGTACTTGTTGCATTTATATCTTTGCCGAGTATCTAATCTAATTCCATTGATTATATTGAATATTCCTATCATAATCATAATCAAGTAGTGCCTTTTTCCCAACAATTTGGGGTTGGCGACATGGATCCTACACCTTTATTCTAGCCTATTTTGTGCCAACTCTTTTGTAAGAGATAACATAGTCATATCCTTATTAATTCCATCCAAGTTCTTTTAGGTCTCCCTCTCCTTACGTATAAATATTACTATCAGTGTCAAGAATTGTTCATCATCATAGGAATATTATTCCTTTGCCGCGTTTGTGTAACCTTTTTCACTGTTTAGCTTGGAACTAATGGATCTAATTCTCAATCAAATAGTGTGTATATTTACTATTTGTAATTTAACAAACCTTAAAACAATTATGTAATTGGAAATGTGTAGTGTGTTTTTTTAAATGTTCCCTTTCCTATTATATTAATGTTTAAGTTATGTCTTTCCTAACAGATTAAGCTTTTAGTTAAAGTGATTACTAACATGGTATGAGAATCAGTGGTTTGGGTTTCAGTTGTTTGTGTATGTACATGTGTTCACATGCAATGCTTAGTGATGCTTGCAAGTATGGGGGAGTGGTTGTTTGTTACACACTGTTCTCGATTGTGTGTATGTATTTTGTGTGTGTGCGTGTGCGCGCACTCACATGCAATGCTTAATGGTGTTTGCAAGTATAGGGCAGTGGTCGCTTGTTAGAATAAAAGTTATCCCTTTCCTAATGTGTCAATATAAATGTTATATTTGCCATGACAGTTTAAGCTTTTAAGTTATGTCTTTCCTAACAGATTAAGCTTTTAGTTAAAGTGATTACTAACATGGTATGAGAATCAGTGGTTTGGGTTTCAGTTGTTTGTGTATGTACATGTGTTCACATGCAATGCTTAGTGATGCTTGCAAGTATGGGGGAGTGGTTGTTTGTTACACACTGTTCTCGATTGTGTGTATGTATTTTGTGTGTGTGCGTGTGCGCGCACTCACATGCAATGCTTAATGGTGTTTGCAAGTATAGGGCAGTGGTCGCTTGTTAGAATAAAAGTTATCCCTTTCCTAATGTGTCAATATAAATGTTATATTTGCCATGACAGTTTAAGCTTTTAGGTGAAGTGGTTAAGCTTTTCTTAGTACAGCTGAACATATTTGGATGTAGTTTCATAGAGAAAGTAGAAATTGAAATATTAACATTAAAGTATGTTACAAGATGCTATACAGTTGCTGATTTTGTAATATGCTATGGTGTTTACGTGGATCTCTAAGTCAGGGAGAATTGGACTCATATTATTTATTTTGTTGACAAATGCTATCTTCCGGATTCATATTTTACTGTTTTAATATGATAATGATTGGATATAAATATGAGGGAATGATTTTTGGAACATTTTTTTCCCCAACAGCTCTTCATCCTAGTGGCTAAGTCATGCTGTCAAAGTGATATGTTCTTTGTTCTGTCAACCTAACTCTACACCCTCTTGGCCCTAGCTTTCTCCACTAGGCCTTCTGTGTTTTTCCTATAATTTTATGTGATTATTTGTGTAATTTTCTTTGACCTTTGTTATCAATAATGTTCTCAGCAGGTGAATAAAGTAATTGGAGTTGTTTTCCAATACCTTAAACTATTACGTGAAGTGGGACCACAGGTATCGGTATTTAAAGAACTCCATGATATTGGAAATATGGAATTTAAATTTGCGGAAGAGCAGCCTCAAGATGATTATGCGGTTGAGCTTGCAGGTTTCCTTTTTTTTTTTTTACTATAGTATGTCGTTAGTTTGTTTCTTTCAGCAACAAATCACATCCTTGATGTTTCAAATGGTCAAATTAGTTGTTTAAATATAGTTTGGAAGTTCCTGAGTCTGTTCTTTGTTTAGCTGAATTTGTATTTTTGTTTCATTACAAATAATTGTTTATGAGAATTTTTATGTTGTAGAGAACTTGCTTCTATATGCGGAGGAGCATGTGATATATGGACAATATGCTTTCCAAGAGTGGGACCCAAAGTTGGTAGAATACATTTTGAGCTTTTTCACTCCAGATAATATGAGAATTGACTTTGTGTCAAAGAGTTTCAATAAGCAGTCAGTAGGTAATTTGACTAATTGCGAAATTCTCTCTGTCTTTTCTAGTCATCATCTTCTTGTTGTGGTGGTTGTTGATTTTGTTCTCTTGATTAAGTTAGGAAGCCCACGCGTGTGATGTGTTGTAACTTGAATCTATTTTTAACTAGTGGGCTAAGGATTGTATGTAAACTAACTGGCTAAAGAATGTATCTTTTGGTGGTTGTATTTAGGTTTATGACCTCATGTAGCACTCTTGGTATGGAGTGTATAGTTGGCCCCAGAGGCTATCAACCTTTTTCTCTAATTTTTTTCTCTATTACTCTCTTCTTGATCTCTTCCTTCGCTCTACTTTCACATGTTTTATACCTTGTCAATTTAGCATGTAAGTTTTTTTAGACATATTTGCCACAAGTTGGGTGAGAAAGAGGGCAATTTTGCGAGATGAGATTGTTTCGAGCAATTCTATATGTGAAAAGATAATTATAGGAAGATGTAGAATGAGCACATAGGGATAGGTAATGGTAGAAATGAATGAGTTCATGGTGGACATGGGTGTAGTGAGGGGATAGGGCAGGGGAAGACAATGTTACAGTTGCAACATCTTATGATCTTAGCAGTTGCAAATACACTACTTTTAAGGAGGATAATAGTTAGTAAATGTTAAGAGTGGTCCTAACAGAACCCAAATTGATTTTTTCCTGGCAAGAAGGGGCAGCGGTTTGGTTCATCGTGATTCTAAGGTCATCCGTAAATGAGACACTATTCTTATATATGTGGGGACTTATAAAAGGAGAGAATATAATATTGTCTATAAAAAGCTGGAAGCTAAACTAAACTGGAGCTTTGAAGTGGAGCCTCCAATGGTGTGGGACAATATGGCCAAGGATATGCGACAAGTAACAAAAGAAGTACAAAATGAATCCAAAGGTATAAACACTCATCAAAAGGATACATGGTTGTGACGTGAGGATGTCCAGAGGTTGGAAGAGAAAAAAAAAAGGAAGTGCTTAAAAGATGGTAGACAAATGGGTTTGGAAAAATATGAACATGTCAGGGAAGAAGCTGAAAGTGCGGTAAGGCAAAGCTGAAGCCTTGTGAAGATCTATACAAAAGATTGAGTACATGTAAGGGAGAAAATGGTATTAGAAAATAAGCAAGAGAAGAGATAAGGATTTGGGTTAATTTACGTGTAATTAAAAAGAGGAGTAGAAAGTTTTGTGTATGCTGAAGATGTTAGAGATGCATAGGTAGAATGGTTTGAGAAATTCAATGACAATGGTAGGAATAGGTAGTAATGATCACATGGAAACTAGTGATGTTAGTTATTATTGGAAAATTGGAGTTACAAAAGTAAAAAAAATGCTTTGAGTAAGACAAAAACAGGAAATCCAATTGACATGGTTCAACCATGTTCAGAGTGTTGGATAATTTACCTATCTACAAGTGTCTTGTTTGGGCTAACCGGGGCTTGATATATATTGTTGGGCCGTTCTTTGACAGCCTAAGCTTTTGAGGCAACTTGGTTTCTAACTGAGAGAAACTACCCATGTTTGTAACAAAATCTGAGGCCTCTAGGGGAAAAAGGATGACGCGAGATGACAACAAAGAAAAAAAGTGAGAAAAGATTTGGCAATTTTATTTGGATGGTGAAATGATCTATATATGATTGGGCTGAATGGTGCAGCAAAATCCATGTCACCGATCAAATAAAAATGGGATGAACTCACGTTGTTGATGATGATATTGTTGACTTTCTCTGGGCACATGTTGTAAACTTGAGATCAACATGAGAAGTTTGGAACATTTGGGTTAGTCTTTGGTAATTATGGTATGTTGATGCGTCCGAGCTGATATGGCTTATTATCTTGTGGTTATACAAAAATGGCTGTGTCCTCTGATGACCTGGAATAACCATTTCAATTGTAAGAGTAAAGTAGAATGTTTAGTCTTTGTCCATGTTTATTAATTTGATTTGCATAGTTTATTTAGGGGTCATATGACATATTGGCATTGATATATTTACTCTTACAATTGAGAGTGAAATTCATGTTGTCACTTATTTGTTCCATCCATGGTGATATATCCTTTTGTGTCCTCTGGAACCTTAAATAAGTTATCGGTTTCATCTTGTCACCATGTTCATTGTACAAATTCATACTGTTTAGTACTATCAAATGGCTAATTGTTGCATGTTTCAAGGTGTTAAATCAAGGCTGCTGATATAACCTAAAGCCTTTCTATAGTTCCTTGTGAATTTAGTAGTAGTTTAAAATTGATGGCACTTTCTCCAGCTTAGGCCAATGAAATGACTGTTCTACTCTTAAATGGAGCAGAATTGCTAGGAATTTGCCTTCTCGAGTGTAGGTGGCAACTGGATGCAGAGTGATTACCTCTGCTTAAAAACATTCTTCCACATATATATCCAAAAGGCAATACTAATAAAAGAGTTATTCTAGATTGATATTTGTATGCCACCTTTGAAATGAGGTGGTGACATGGCTACCTTTTCTGGTATTGTGTTCCCATTTCTATAACAACTAATAGATATTTAAACATTTAGTACTAGAAAAGGCAGCTGTGGCATAATGATATAGAAGGTAGAGGTTGAGAAAGTTGTTACCTCCTTTTTCCAGCTGCTAATGACTATTATTTGTGTTTCTCTTTCCATTTTTAGTTGAACGCTCCACTATCCCCTCTGTGTCCAGGTAGCATGTTCTATTTATAGGCCAGCTATTAAAATATGTTCATTGATTGTCTCTGAATAATTGTGGGCAACTTATTTTATTGTTGTCATAGTCATCAGTATTGTCAACATCATCGTTACAAACATTTTAATCATTTAGGGTTGGCAATATGTCCTCTGTTTCATGAGCATCTCTTGCAATTCATTTCTAAAGTGGTATAGTTTGTTATCATGTCTCTTATTGCCGTGTTCTGAGCTGTTCTTGTTTTCTTAGCTGTTTTATTCAAATTTGACTCAGTTTGGTGGTGTTGACAAATGCAATGTTAATTTCAGAAAGTTTACCAACTTCTCTTCATAAAATAATAGCTCACCAATACTTACTGTGTACTTCATTTTCTAGCTGTGCAATTTTGTTTTACAGTGCTAATGCTGCCATTTTTTTTCATATACAGATATTCAACATGAACCCTGGTTTGGATCTTCTTATTCCAAGGAAGATGTATCCCCATCTCTTTTGGAACTGTGGAGAAACCAGCCAGAAGTAGATTTGGCCCTACATTTGCCACGAACAAACGAGTTCATTCCATATGATTTCTCCATCCGAAGCCAAAACATATCTGAAATTTCTTCAGGTGTACCTGCAAATTCTGGATGTCCAGTATGTTTAGTTGATAAACCTTTCATGAAATTGTGGTACAAGATGGACTTTACATTCAATGTCCCTCGTGCAAATGCGTATTTCCTAATAACTATGAAAGGGGGATACAATGATGTTAAGAACTGTGTTTTAACTGAACTGTTTGTAAATCTTCTCAAGGATGCATTGAATGAGACATTGTACCAGGTAAAACATTGTCAGGTTATGTACAAAGGTTTTTGTTATTTTATAAATGTTTTATTTATATGAAAAGTCAGGTGATTGCTTTGTCAATTAGGTGGTTGAAATTACAGCTTGAAAATTTTCATGCTTAGATATTTCTATTACTCATCTTGGCTATTAATTTTTGTTTCCTTATGTATAGGCTGGTGTTGCTAAATTGGAAACATCGTTGTCTATTATCGGTGATAAGCTTGAGTTGAAGCTCCATGGTTTTAATGATAAATTGCAAACTCTACTGTCTAAAGTCTTAAACAAATCAAAATCCTTTTCTCCATCTGCTGATCGCTTTAAGGTACTCCAATGGCAGTTCATTATCTGGTTATTGAGTCTATATTTTTCGTCCCTCTGTTATTTCTGTGCTTTTTTAAAATCCCTCTATCCCACAGTAATAACTTCAGTTGGTTTTTCAAAATAAACTAATTTTAGTTCATTTTGAAAAACTGAATGGAGGTATTAATATGGGATGGATGGAGTAGTACTTACCAATTGGAAAATACCGTCTATATTGGAAGGCCATGACATGGATGGTTACTCTTGAACTATTGAACCCTAGGAATAACCCACATAATACCTCTTGTGCTCTTTTCATTATTTTGCTATTTATGATTGATATGTAATGCAATTTATATTTGACAGGTAATCAAGGAGGACATGGAGAGATCATACAGAAATGCCAACATGAAACCATTAAATCATTCTTCCTACTTGCGGTTGCAAGTACTGCGCCAGAAATTTTGGGATGTGGATGACAAGCATTCATGCCTTGTTGATCTATCGCTTTCTGAGCTGAGGGCTTTTATTCCTGAGCTTCTTTCTCAAGTATGGAATACTGTCTCCCTTGCTGTACACACACACATACTCATACAAAAACTAGTTTATATTGCCTTAGGCTCCTTTCTTCTCCTGGTTCAACAGTTGCACATTGAGGGGATTTGCCATGGAAATCTGTCACCTAATGAGGCTCTTGAGATATGTAGCATCTTCAGAAATTCATTTTCTGTACAACCATTACCTAAGGAAATTAGGCATCAAGAAAGTATTCTACGTTTACCACCTGGTGCCAACTTCATCAGAAGTATACCTGTGAAGAATAAATTGGAGGTTAACTCTGTGGTTGAGGTGAAAATGTTTTCTATAATTCTTTTTCAAATTACACGTACTCTGTTTTTTCTATCCCAGTGTTTTGATTTTGCCTCGTATATGTCCTTGCAGCTGTATTTTCAAATTGAGCAGGATGTGGGTTTAGAAGCAACCAGATTGCAAGCTGTAATCGATCTATTCGATAAGATAATTGAAGAACCATTTTTCGATCAAATAAGGTGATGATGAATATTTTCATTTCTGTTAAATGACACAATTTTTAATTATAATCTGAAGCAAGAAAGAGTTAAATTTGTTAAGAAAAGAAAAAGAATAAAAAGAAGCAAAAAGTGTTTCTCTTTGAATTTCTTATAATCCTTTAATCTAGCACATGATTGCTCCATGAGTGCGAGTTCATCCCAGATGCTAATCATATATGCATAAAAGACTTGCATAGATGCATGACTGGATAGTGGCTCGAATATCAATCTCAAGTTGGACTGGACAAATTAAGATTTTAAATAATATTAGGTGCCTTTGGCGGTAGAAAACTTTGCCAATTGCATGTCATCATATTGCTCCACAATGGGACTATTATATAAAGCAAATTGAATGACAATAGAACTTTCGTTTTTGGACTATTTTACCCTGTTTTTTACCTTTAGTCCCTATTTTACCCATGTTTTTTAATTTTATGCACTTTATATAAGTTTGAATTGGTATGTAATTTAAGGATATTTTTAATAAAATCGTTTACTTAGATTATTTTAGATACCTACCACATATTAACCTAATATTGGTTGCTGATATGTCATGGACCGTATTTTTATGTTATGTTGATTTTAACTTTGTAAAATTATATCTTTCACTCCCAAACTTGGATTCACGCATTTTTGGTATCGTTAGAAAGCTCTTGACGAACTCTATCAAAATGAGATCCCACGTGATTGTGTTTTTCTTAAACTTAGTTATCAGCCCCATGTATACAATACACTTCTTGATAATATTTTTTTGTATTTTTGCTTATATTGTACATGTTCAGATTCCCATATTTTGTATGCCTAGAAAACTCCCATCAAATTCAATCAAATGAGGCCCGCTGCCAAATCTGGTAATGAATATGAATAGTGTGCTCCACGACACAGTCCTTCAACACTATTGTCTTCGCCAACCTATAACATAATATTTAACCTATGAGATTTGACTCGTAGTTGCTTACTACGAGTGTATTTGGGTAATATAGAGCTTGCGCATATAATTTATGATAGCATAGAAAGGAAACCTTTGTTCAATACTTACTTTAATTCTAATTTATATTTTTATTTAATTTGAATTTACATGCATAATGTGTTTGCATTCTTGCTTATATCGATAATGCAATTAATGGCCTTTGCATTATTAATAAGCCATGAGATTGCAGAGAAGCAAAATTTGAATCCTTGTCATCAGGGATTTCCACAATTGCATCAGCATATTTTTGATATCTTGTCCAACAAATGCTCTTCATAACCTTAAATGCGAATAATTAATCCCATTTAATTGAACACTAATAGCTTGTAAGTAGTCTGAATGATTTTCTGCAGCCATTATAATTCCCAAAGAGGAAGAGGATCAGGAATGTTTCAAGAGTGAAAATACTAAGTGAGTTATGGCTTTCTTACCAAATACTGCAATACAGATCAGAAAGAGCCATCTTTTGCAATCTCAAGAGTAGAGATGCAAACAGAAGAGAAAGATTAAAAATGCAATCTCAAGTCCAACTAAGGGCAAAGAAATATAGAATTTTACATATTGCCCTATGCCCTACTTTATACATAAAACTTATTGGAAAGTTTCAGCTTCCACCTCTTTTTATCATTACTTATAATCCACTCTCAGCCTGAGTTTTATTGCGATAATCCCTTCTATATGAACTTTTCTTTTTTTCTTTTTCAATAGCCAACTCGGCAATGGGCCAAATACTGTGGTCTGCCTTTTTCCCTAAATGATATTTATCATCTTATACAGACAAAATGAGGAAGATCTCCTATTCTTAAACAAGATTGAAATTGAGCTAGTTGCAAGGCTTGGCACTATGCCCTATGGCCTATTGCATACATAAAACTTATTGGAAAGTTTCAGCTTCCACCTCTTTTTATCATCACTTGTAATCCACTCTTAACCTGAGTTTTATTGTGATAATCCCTTCTATAGGAACTTTTCTTTTTTCTTTTTCAATAGCCAACTAGGCAATGGGCCAAATATTGTGGTCTGCCTTATTCCCTAAATGATATTTATTAGCTTATACAGTCAAAATGAGGAAGATCTCCTATTCCTAAAAAAGATCAAAATTGAGCTAGTTGCAAGGCTTGGCACACTCGTCCTGGCCTATTGTTGTTTGTGCCTCCTGCCCAGCCTCCTCATATGAAATTGTGAAGGCAAATGAGTAAATTTTTAGTGGAAAAAAATCAGTGTGCCAGAGTTTTTGACCAGGATTTTTAAATTGGGAGCTGTAGAAATAGCTATATTGGAAACACAAGGGGTGAGTTACAATAGCCTTTATATTGAATATGAGGTCTTTTTTTGTCCTGTTGTCTAGTTCTTGTAAGATAACTAAGTTTCCCAAAAGCTCGAGCCCTTAAGAAGGGGAAATGTTTTATATTAATTTTATATTCTAACACCCCCCTCATTTGTAAACGTCCATCATACGCAGCACATGAAACACAATTAGGGTATAAATGCCTCGAACAAGACTTGAACCCAGGACCTCCTATAACTTGGAGCTCTGATACTATGTAAGATAACTAAGTTTCCCAAAGCTTGAGCTGTTAGGATGGGGAAATCTTTTATATTGATTTTATATTCTAACAGTTCCTTCATGTGAACAACTCAAAAATGTGTTCTATTATGCATCTTATCGATGTTAGTCTCTAAAGAAAAATTAGTATAAGTGAATTTATTGCAAAAGAGGCTTTGAAGGAATTGGTCATTGGAAAGGCTAAACACAAGAGTGACTAATAGTACCTCTGAACTTACGTCGAATGATTAGGGAAATATATTACTCTGTCGTGTAAATACTACATGTTATTGAAGTGTGTTCTATGATTCTATCTAGTAAGTTTATTGTTTTAGTATTATGCAAGAAATGAGCATTTTCTTAATTTCTTTCACATCCTAGACATTCATTACCTGGCCTACACTGTTTCCGAAGAGACATTAATCTACCACACATTCTTTAATCATCGCTTAATGACCCTAGCAGTACATTTATGTTTTATTCTATTTCAAGAAAGATTTTTGGGATTTTTTTTGGTTTTGTACTCGTACTCTGATTTTGGAATTTATATACTTCATCAGCATATTTCATCAATGTTATTGTCTTGTACACTTGGGATTTCTAATATTGGTAATTGTTTAGGAGTTATACCTCACAAGATGTTTTATGAATGTTATTGTCTTGTAATAATGAGATTCATAAATTAGTATATGAAATGTTCAATGTTTATATATTCATATTTTTTGTTCCCTTCTATATTATAATAGGACTAAAGAGCAACTTGGCTATAGTGTGCAAAGTGGACCGCGCATGACATATCGCGTGCTTGGATTCTGCTTCCTTGTACAGTCTTCAGATTATAACCCCCACTACTTGCTGGAGAGAATTAATTGCTTCATAGATAGTCTGCGAAACTTGTTGGTAAAAACTTATTTTCATTGTGCAATTTTTTGGATTTATCTTTTCTAACCAAATCTCTAGACACATTCTATGGATTTAAAACTAGAATGTACAATTAAGATATATAGTGTAACTTAGGTAAAAGATAAAAGGAAAAATAGTAGATGTCCGATGTGTATGTTTATACGAACATTCAACTACCAGAAAACTCTTCTATATTATGTTTCTTGAAATGCTTGAGCTCAAAACAAGTTGATGTAGAGGGGTAATTTAGTATATTAGCTGCTGTGCACAGTTGGCATTCCAGCAGGGATCTTCTAGAAGGCCAAATGGGGCAGAATGGTCCCAGCCTATAGTAAGCTTCCTGCTAGTGTAATTGGGAGGGGTAAAACAATCAATTGTTAGCACAGTTTGTTAGAATGTCAGAGGTGGTTATTCCAGCAAGGATAAGAGGTGGAGGAAAAGGGAGAATGGGACATTCGAATTTGGAAGAAGAAAGCATACTCCAGAAATTTTCTTTCTCTTTGGCTCATGGATTCGAGCATTGGTTGAGTATTCAACCTGTAATTTTCCTTTCATTTGTACCTTCAGCTTGTGGATTCAAGCTTTTACTTCCTGTAATCTAGAAATTACTGAATATAAATCCCCTGTCTTCCCTCCATTTGCCTGTATTTTCTTAATTGGATTTGTGTGCTTTGTTTGGATTGCTGAGTTCTTGTTGATTTCTAAAAATCTGCTGCATCACAAGTTCAATAGTCAATGCTAAGTAGAACATTGGCCAAACCTATGTAGTTCTGTAACCTGCACTAGATAAATGCAAATATACATAATTACTTGAGTTTTGCATGTCAACTTAGCTAAAATATTAATCCAACTTACCAGTTCGCTATTTTATTTACAATATTGCCTTTATTTTCTTGAAGGAGTAAGCTTTGAGACTAGTCAGAAGACTATGAAAGAGTGTAATAATCAAATTTGTGTTTTGAAAAACGATTTAGAAATAAAAATATAATTCTCCTTTAGAGGAGGGATGGAATCTATATTGCTGCTGCTCTGCTGGAGTTGCTTTAGAAGCAGTTGCAGGCCTATTTTGAAGGTGTTGGTTTGCAGAAGCTCTGGCAGCTGCTTTTGAAGGTGCTTCTTCTGCTTTGGCAGCTTGCTTTTTCAGCAGCTTCAGCAACTGCTTTTTCAGATGCTTCTGCCTTTTGCATCTTCTGCACTTGCTTTTTCAGCAGTTGTTGCATCAGATCCTAGTTTAGCAGCTGTTAGAGTAGCTATTTGTCTCCAAGCAGTAGTTTCCAATTTTTTTAGGATAATTCTCAAGATTAACACCCAATCCTAATATTTGTATGTATATTATCTTTTCTTGTACACAGTTTCAATTTATAAAACAACGATAGGTTTTTTTGCAGTTCATACAAGTCTCTGATCTTACTTTTAACAAATGCGAGGTTTTAGATTTCCATTTGACTTGTTCAGCAACCTAGTTGACTTTGGTCAAATGAACACGGCAGGGTGACCGAGTACTACCCATGCTTAATTATGTAAAGTATGAATGACCAGGTCATTAGGTGAGACATGAAGTAAGCACACTCAGCAAAAGAGGCAATATGATGACTGAGGAGTCCGTTAGGGTATCTAGGCAACTTTTGACAGGATATTTGAAGTGAAGATGACAACAACCTCAATGTAATGTATGGTGGTGTATCCCTCAGAAATGAGAACCCACTACATGTCATGAATTCTGACATGCACGACTGAATGCAACTAAGAGCATAGACTATATTATTAATTTGGTTAAAGAACACTGGAGTATTAGCAAAAAAAAAGCTCTCAAGTATCACCCTGTTTTCCTTTTAATTAGAGTAATTTATGTTAATACGAGTGTACTCTCATGGTGTTACAATTGTTTGAGATAGTGTTAACACTTCTAGATGTAATTATACTTATAGATTTCAAAATATATGTGAAGAAACCTTTTTAGAATCACCAATATCATTTTATGAGATCTCTTTGAGCAACTGAGACGGGATCGAGATCCAAGATTGTGAACCTTGGTGGCATGCTACGAAGGAATCTTATGAAGGTTATATATTTCTTATTTGTTGTATGTGTATTCTGGTTCTTAATGCACGAGGTGCCGTAACTTTTTTATAGTATTGGCATTCAAGCTGCACTAGGGTGACAAAAAGTATATGGGCTGAGAAATTAGAATAATAGGGTTATTGAAGCTCCTGTTGCGTTCTTCTAAATATTCATGAGTCATGACTAAATTATGAGAGTTTAAAGGAGATCAGGAGAAAGGGCAAGAAGAGATGAAGAATGACTACCTGTCATGTGGTTCTTTTTCTTGTGGTCAGGGCATTTCCCAGTGACACATTCATCTCTCCGCAAGAAGTTTCTGTTAGATTTCATATGAAAATGAGACTGCTGTTGTAATTTTTGTTTAAAAGTTTGTATCTATTGCCTATTGTTAGGAAATCCACACAAGTTGAAGGAAGAAAAGAAGAGAGCTTTTTCTGTATGTCATCCTCAATACAATAATGAAGGGATTGACTCTTTTGATCAGAAAAAGAACAACCCTTACCCACTTGAAGTTGGACCTTTTGGATGGCACTCCACTTGATGATCCTACTTGATATTGGGAAGTTGTTGGTTCCTTAGTATACCTTACTGTCACTCGTCCCATGCAGTACATATTGCCAGACAGTTTTCCTCGGCTACCATGTTAGGAAATTCAAAGAACAAGTTGAAGGAAGAAAAGAAGAGAGTTGTTTTAAGTAATCTTCAATACAATAATGAAAGGATCACTCCTCTTAATCAAAGAAAGAACCCTAATCACAATCACAATAAAAGTCTTAATTACCCTTCACTTAAATAAGAGTTAACCAATAAGAAAATAACAATTAACTAGATTGACTTAGGTACCCTCTATAATGTCGGAACTAAGATAAACATAGCTACTGGAAATGTTTGGATGAAATTAAAAAGGAACTTCAGTCTGTAGCACGCAAAATGCAGATGATATGGTTGCGAAGTTGAGGAGCTAAATTTGGAAGACACTTTTGTAGCAATGGTTTTGACACAGCAATTCTGATGACCATATGCTCATTTCATTTTACACCGTTTTCCATCTTGGCCAGATCTTGCAAGATGTGGCATAGAACTCAGATCTTGTGATGAAGCTACGATTGGAAATCAATGGAACTTCTATAAATTTCTGGAGTGTGACAGTTTACAAGCTTGAATCCACAAGCTATTCTTCAAATCCACAAAGAATTACAGAAAAATGGAGTCGAATCCACAACTCGAGCTCAAATCCATGGTCAAAGCTAACAATTGGTCTCTACGAGATTTTCAAATATCAAAATCAACTGCCCCTTCTTTCCCTCAATCCACTATTTATAACCATCAACTTCCTTTTTGTAACTAACTCTGACACTGACATTACAAAAATACCCCTCCTGAAATACTAACACAAGTTACTGACTAAATCTAAAAATCAATGACAAAAATATCCCTCACTAAAAACCACAGTAATGTTACATTGCTTATGTAACTAGTAACTAGCCTACATCTCACCAAGGTGGCGAGATAATTTTCGAGTAGAAGATCTAGCCGAAGTCCTCTCCAACTAACCATCTATGCATACCATTTTGCTTTAAACAATTTTTTCTTAATTACCTAAGGGGTTTTTTATATTGCGGACACCGGAGTGGACAAAAAAGCAAGACAGCATGGGCCATTTTTTTTCCAATTCGACCATTACACAATGGGGGGAGGGGGGTTTTCTAGTTTTTTTATTCCCCCATGAGTATGGCCTCTCCTGCTTTTTTGTCCTCTGTTTCATCTTTTTTCAAATTTTTTCTTACATAAGTTCTCTTATGTCAACTTATTTCAATTTCTTTTTTGAAAAAAAAAAATCCCTTAAATCTTAGTAAGAGGATTTCAGTCTAATTTCCCACTTTATGGTAGCCTTTTATGTAAAGAATTAACTTTTCTTGACTTGATTCATGAGTACTTCCTTAATTTATGTTAATTTTCTTAGTTTTTGTAAAGTTCCTTAAAAAACATTTCTCAATTTCACCATGATCTTGGATTTTTAGACCACCAAAATGGTGGCAGAGACCAAGATTACTTACCTTGCTCCTATAGCGCAGGAAGGTCAAAGTAAACATTGTCACGACGCAGATTTTTAAAACCCTTGTAAAGAAAGGATACTATAAATCATGACAAATATTTTTTATTTCTTAAATATAAAACAAATCATTTGATTAAATATCTAAGTCATGATAACTAAGGTTTACAAATACGAAACATATGATATTACTACACGTGTCAAAATTGTGTAAAAAGCAGGTGAACCCTCTAAATATAAGTACGTCATATGTCTGAAAATAAATAACCAAATAAAGTTAGCTCTCACACAAGTAATTACAATTACTTACAAAATTGCAGAACTAATAAACTAGGTCCCACTAGTGCAATGTCATCCTCAATCGCCCATCGACATCGTGGTCACGCTTGTCCTCACCTAAAGAGTGTGTAACCAACAAGACCAAACAACAACAGAACCTCTCCCCCTTTGGAGGAAAGTTTCCAAAAGAGCAAAGGTATTATTTAATATTTTTTGGATTGTGCCAACATCACCAAAATATTAGTTACTTACATACTCATCAGACAGCATCTCTAATATTAGTCCAACAACATCGTATTTAGACGTAGTTTTGCCTATAAACTATAGTATCTCAAGAAACATAGTTAACCTGATTTCTTTATCATCACCTAGACTTCAAACTTTTTAGTTGGTTTCTATATTTGACTAATTTTTAGTTTTTGTGTTAAAAAAATTCTAGGTTTTTTATATAATTGATAAAAAAGTTCAGTTTTGTTTTACAAATTGGTCAGTCCGCAGCCTGGCATAGAGTGGTTGTTGACCAGCTATTTATGATTTTCCGGCTAATGAAAAATTGTGAACTTGTCATTTAGTGCTAGATCCACAGACCGATTGGTTGACGAGTAGTTCAGAGCGCCTAAGCCTGGTTCAACTGTCTGTAATGTGACAGTCCAATCCAAATGCCAAACTGGTGCTTTTGTGCTGCTTTGTGTGCAGTAGGTATATTTTGACAAACTAGCCATGGGACACTCTTTAAAGAATTGATTGATGTATTCTCTTATGGATCTTATGCCCTTATCAAAGATACCGTGGTGCATGTTTTTTATGGATGATGTAGTTTTAGTTGACAAGATTATAGTAGGTTAAATGTCAAACTATGATTGTGGAGGGAAGCTCTAGAATTAGAAGGTTTTAAAATAAGTAGAACTAAGGGGTTGTTTGTTTATTGAATTGAAATGGAATTAGAATGTAGATTTATTAGAATTAATTCCGGCAAAAGACTCTGAAATTGGAGTAGAATTGCATCATTCCATGGAATGGAATTGAATGGAATGGTTACGTGGCGATTTCCTAATGCGGATAAAAGTCATGGATGGTTGGAGGTGGAAACGGAAGTGGAATTGACAGAAATTGTCGAATGTACTCAAGAGGACATTTGGTGATTCCACATATTCGTGAGCAGAAACTGAATAGAATTGGAATTTTTTGTGACAATTTGCTACCCAAACATAAAACCGGCGGAATCAGGTAGAATTGAGGCAGAATCAAGGCTAATTCAATATCTAAGCAGCCTGTAAGACAGTATATGGAATTTTGCTTTAAGGAAGGTAGAACTATAGGTAGAACCTTAGTTGGAATAGATAGGCAAGAAGTGTCAAGATGTGAGCAATTTTGATATTTGGGCTCCACTATCCATAAAGAGGGAGATATGGATAGTGATGTGGTACACAAGTTAGAGGAGTATATTTGTTTGTATCTTTCTATTTTTGGAGAGAAGATAGAGTTTCCCTTGAATTGAATTAATGAAGAAGGCTATTACAAGACTTGAGTAGCCTCAAAGTAGGCTTAGGGTCGCTAATTAAAGAAATCAGTACTATCTTCACTTAAGTGAAGGGTTGACCAATCATATATTAAGAATAGCAATGAAAGATTAATCTACCCCTTATACATAAAACTATGTTACTAAAGACAATAAAAAGTACAAAGATACGGGTAAATATATTCCTCTAACACATGGGATAAATGCTAGCCTGGTAAAATGGAGGGTAGTGTCAGGAGTATTGTTTGATAAGTGTGTTCCATAAGCTTAAAGACAAGCTTTATCGAATAACAATTAAGCCTGCAATACTCTATAGAGCATAATGTTGGGCCCCAAAGAAAGGTTATATAGATAAATTGAATATAGCTGAAATGAGGAATGATAAGGTCGATGCATGTGATAACTGGGAGAGATAGGATTAGAAATTAGTATATATACGAGAACTTGGATGGAGTTAATAAGAAAGGATATGGTTGTGATGTATCTTACGAAAGAGTTGGCACAAAATAGGCTAGAATGGAGGTGTAAGATCCATGTGGCCCACCTCAAATTGTTGGGAAAAGCCTCTACTTGATTATGATTCTCTCATGGATCTTGCTATGGATCACCTTGGCACGATGTTAGTTTAACCCTGTTCAGTTGAACCTACCCAGTTAAGTCATGGTCCTGGTTTGAAGATCAAATCCTTGAACCAAATTAGTGTTCCAAATGCACCTATCTTTGGAAGAAATATCTGTGGACGGTAGAAAATTTTAAATGAGTATTTGGACTTTTAAAGGTTTATTGTAAGTGGATTTGAATTTACAATGAATTTCTCCAAATTCCTATCTTCATAGAGCTTAATTTCTCTAATTCAATCAATGTCTTCAATCATATCATCCAATCTCAAAATGAGACAATTAAGTTTAACTGCAGTTCTGAATTTATCAACAATGAAATGTCATTCAACAAATGAAAAGGTTTATAACCAGGAATCCACCTGGTTGCTTGAATCCACAAGCTTAAAGATTGATGCTGAATCCACTTCGCATTTCGTCTGCCATGAGCAGAGCTTGAGCAGAACAAAAGTTCTTAAATTTCTGTTTTCCCCACCTTAAGCCTGAAACTCCCAGCCAGCTAGCTTGGCTGTGAGCTGGACTACTTAACGACCTGGAGATAGAAGGAAAAGACGATTTTGCCCTTTTTGAAAAATGACTTTGCTGTAGTGTTTGATAAAGTCCTCAAAGGATTCTGAAACATCATCTTTTATGGAAGTTGTTCTGCATCAAAGTTGTTTTTGTGACTGCTGGATAATCTCTCTCTCTCTCTGCATTTGTCTACTTGGGTTGGTTTGGACTTGATATATATTGTTTGGCTATTCCTTAACAGTGCAAACTTTTGAGGCAACATGGTTTCTAACATGGCGGCAGGGCCTGGAGGTCTTGGTTTCGATCCCCGCACCTACCTTTGCATATTTTGTCCATGTGCAATCGCTTGTATCTGTTAAATCATCTTTGCTCATCCAGTGGTGTTGGATAATTTGTTTCTGTTTTGGCCGGTCTGGCTTGATATACATTGTTGGGCTGTTTCGTAACAGCTCGAGCTTTTGAGTCATCATGGTTAACATGGGTATTGTGCCATGTCAAATTAGTCCCTGCTCCATATGCTCTTCTTCGACTTGAAGAGGGTTATGGGAAACTTCGAAGAGGCTTTACACCCCTCATGCACATTGGGTTAGTGGAATTGTGAAGCCAGTGGACCTGCGCAGACTGGTCGTTACCCACGGCCTTGTGTGATGGATATTGGTAATATATAGTTACCTTTTATGTTAGACTCATAAATATGAGTTTTACCATGAGAGGTATGGAAATACTAAGTGGTTGCTAGGTTAAATTACAGCTTATATGCACTGAATGGAGATTGACATTTGGTTCATCTATGTTCTCTTTGACTGACCTTCATAATAATGTTGTACATTCTGAACAGTATGTACTTGGTTGCAGGATGAACTTGATACTGAAACATTTGAAAACTATCGCAATGGATTGATAGAGGAGAAGTTGGAGAAGGATCCTTCTCTTATTCATGAAACAAATCGCCACTGGAATCAAATTGTGGATAAGAGGTATTTACTATATAAGATTCACTGCTCTTTCTTACTTCCCTGCTTGTTTTGTATCTACTAACTGAGTAGATACAAGCATATTAATGGTTCAATGCACAATTAATATTACCTTAATCATGACGATAGGTTGTCTTCTTACCCATTAATTCTTAAAAAGTGTATGTCACTGTTTGCGGGCACACGCAGCCTTCTCCCCTCTTATCTGATGGGAAGGTCAGTATTCTGCCCCAACCAGTGGTATCTGCACTTGGCCATAGTGCTTTTATAGTGTCATGACAAGAAAGGAAGTAGCTGTCTTTTAGGGAACATGCCTGAATCCTAAGTCACCGGTCAACAGGGCTACTAATTTAGCATTTAATATTTGCTCCCAGTTTGATCAAGTCCTAACTGACTACCAGGTATTTCTTTGATGTTACTGTACTTTTATGTTTTCAATCACATTGAAGATTGAAAATAAATTGTTGACTTAGTGGGTGTTCAATCTCACCTGATTGCAAGATGTTAATCATGTGTTGAACTGTATTCAAACAACAGGTATTTATTTGACATTCTAAAGATGGAAGCTGAAGAGCTTAAAGCCATTCAAAAAAGTGATGTCGTTAATTGGTATCATACATACCTCAGACCCGACTCTTTAAAATGTCGAAGACTTGCAATTCATCTCTGGGGCTGCAACACCAACATGGAAGCAGAGACTGAAGCAAAAACCAAGTTTGGAAACGTTATTGAAAGCCTTGCCGACTTCAAAATGTCAACAGAATTCTATCCAGGTATTTGCTGAAAAATGTGGAAGCTATAATCAATAGCCAATTCAAACCTAGATACATACAAGTTCAATTCTTCAAAGCAATAAAGTTTCGACTACTGAAGTCGGCCCTATATGTCTCTATTTACTGGCTAAGTTTGTTTAATGTGATAATTCTTTATAAGGGCCATTTTCTTTTACTGCCAAAAAAGTGCGTAATTTTTTGTGCTCATTTTTTTTGGATGATGATGTATTATAATGGATTATGCTAGTTGCAGCTTGTTCGGTTTTTTACAAGTTGGTGTATGTGTACTAGTAAGATTGATTTACAAATATCTTGTCGTGGATGCATTTTTTTAGCACGTATATTGGATTCCACAAACAGCACTTACTGTAGTGGAGAAGTACACGGTATTGAACGTTGCAATTAGGTCAAAACGTTCTCTTACATGATGCATTGCTTGGAAACATCAATTGCGGAATTGTGCCTATATGTTTATGAGAACCTATATGTTCTCTTCTGTTCCCATCGCCTAAAATCCTTTCATTTTATCGTCATTCGAGGGATCGGATGATGCTTCTTGACTTTCTTTGCTCATCAGCTCCATTGACGTGGCCACGTTTGAGTTTGGATCCTTTGGTCCCACGGCAGGGAGCGCTTAATGATTTGATGAGCATCCCTTTTTGTACCAACAGTATGGTTCTCTATCTACTTAAAATCAGTGTATCAATCTCAGTATGGAAATTTACGAAGTGCATGACGATTGTGTCTTGCACTGCTCCAAGATCCTTGCTAATGACACATCAAGAAAAATGAAAATCACCCACAATTACACAACAAATTTATGTGACAGCTCGGTTTTGATTAAACTAGGCCCAAGTGAGCTTTGTATGAGGTCTCATGTTCTCTTCAATCAAAACCTAGTTGCAGGGTTTTGTTGGATAGATTTGTTGGGTGTATGTCTACATCCCACGTCCAAGATGATTTTCTCATAAAGGGGATCTCACGTAACAATAGAGTTTTCTATCTCCAAATAAAAGCCAAGGGTTTTATCGGACAGAATCAATGAAGGGAAATTATTTCCTAAACCACAGGATTCACATTTTTTCTTTGTTTTCAAGAAAAAAACCATTCACATTATTTGGTCCGTTGGTTGTTTTCTTAGAAATTAAGTTTCTTATGTATATGAACATTATTGTATTACAAATTGACGTCTTCCCCATGCCTGCTCATGGTCATGGGGACCATATAAACGCATGGTCAAGTGTATGCAACATATATATAAGGGAAATTAGTATTGTCCATTCACTGGAGGAGAATTCTCAAATTCCCCTCTCATTGGTAACTTGTTTAAGTATCTCAGTATTTCTAATTTTTAAAAACATAAAAAAATTACAAAAATACTGTAACTTTTCCTAAATAACAAAAAAACCTCTAGGTGAACCTTCTTCCCCTACCAGATTTAGTTTAAAAATTAAAAAAACATCTTTTTCTTTGCAATGATTGTCGGGCATCAGAGGGAGGAGGGCCCGCGTGACAAAGGCAAGGCGTTGATTCCAAAGTTGCTCAAATTAGAAAATTGATGGCAAGTGGAAGGTGTTTTCATCTCATGTCTAATTTCAATAAGTGACTTAGACAAAGGTGTTACAATATTTAACCCCTTCAAAATGTCCTCTTTCAATAAAACCACTATTTATAAACAGGGTTGACCAATATTGGCAAAAGAACTTCAACAGTAGACAAGCAAAAATCTCCGAATGTAAAAACACAATTTCTATGAGATTAACCCTTGGCCTATTCATGTGCTTTTGAATAGGGTTTTTTAATGACAAAAACCTATTCATAAAAGAACTTGCATCCCAATCTCGCTACAATCATTAACATGCAAAAACACAAATTATGCCACATAAGATGCAACACAATACAATACATGAAAAATACTCAAGCACACCAATCTTACCAAATCTACATTTCTTGACCTGCATTTCTCCACAAGCTTTGTTCCCTGATGACTGCATTTGTAGTGGATTATATGCAATGTGAAGAATAACAATATTAACCTTTATATGTACAATTGAAAATAATTTGTATGGTTTTTTATGAGCTAGGGCTCACACGTAACCGCATTAGCCCGGGCATCATACGTCATTGGATTGAGATCCGACGGCCCATGAAGCTCCGGCTCACATTGACGCGCTGTCACAAAGGTGCCCAGAGGTGTGCATCACTCACAAGGCAAATCAGCCATGTAAGTCAGCCTTACTTGTCAATGTCATGGCCTTGTGCCATGCAACCACACATCTTGCCCACAATCCCAATTAACGAACATGCCCTAAAGTGGATATGCGAACATGTTGAGATATTTCCTAATCAAGCTAGCTAGAGGGGGACGCAAGCCAGCGATGCACATAACTAACTTAGGTAACTTGAACACTGAACATTTCCCAAGCAAGATAGATGGAGGGTGCACAATCAAGCAATGCACATGACCAACATAGGCAAATCAAGCAGTGAAACATTTCATTTAAGCATTGTGCATGCAAAGGCTATGGAGATTCACTTAGCAACAAGGCCATATGGTTGGACAACAATGCCTTTGATCGTGGAGTCTATGAAAAAGGATTGGAATGTGATCGAAGAAGAGAGAGGACCAAGAAAATTAAGAGAGCTTGTGTGGAGTTGCTCCAATAGAGAGTTTTGAGATAATTGTCTTCTAAAATGAGAAAATCTTATCTATAAATAACAAAAAAGAAATTAGAGGTGAGATTAGTGAAAAAAACACATGTGAGACATGATGTTTACTAAATATTATTCCTGAGAATATTAAGTGAATAGAAAATTCATTCTAAGGAGGGGATGAAAGATCTACTTTGACAAAAAAATAAAAATGATGAGAAAATCGTAACTAAGGAGTGGTTGATTCAGAATTCAAGAGTGGTGTGGAGAACAAACTGTTTAAAAAAAAATAATGAGTATTTTGTCTTTGTAATTGATAGTTTTGTAATCTCAAGTTTACATAGTGCGTAGTTAATCTAGACAAAATGTCCCATATTTTTTTCTTGGTTGGGTTTCCATATAAAAAAATATGATGTATTTGCCTTTTGATTTGATTGCATAAATCTCGTTAGAACACATTTGAATTAAGCACATTAATTTGAACAAAATTTGTGCTTATTTTATTTAAAAGGGGAATAAAAATCTTGTAACTTAATTACGAGTTAGAGGTATTTTATTTTTCCCAGTTTGTCTATGCCACACACATAGCTCACAAAGTAATATTTATAGAGCTAAAGGAGAAGAACTTCAAGATTTCCTGAAATATTTAGAGTTGGTAATTGTTTGAGTCTTCTTGAAGAATTTCTTAATTAATTTAATAGATTAAGAGATAATAAAGAGTAAAAAGATCCCCTCTCAATCCTATTTATAAAAGAGTTTTTCCTTATAAAATAACAAAAATACTACTCAATTGTCAAAAAATGGCTCTATTATAGGGTATTTTAGTAAACTATTGGAAATGGCTTAGATAAGTCTATCAATCGGCCCCCTTACTACCACCATAACATCCGTCTAGTAGTTTTTTTAGATTGGAATCCCCACCCCAAACAAATCTTTTTAAAGTTTGGGCCTCAGGCTGGGCCTTCTTAGGCCCATGGGCTTCAATCCGAGGCCCGATACAGCCCATGCCGCATATGGTCCCATGCCAGGGTGCCCCTTTGGGATCTCTATCCTTAACCCTATTTTTTAGGGGCAAATTAGGGTCAGCCTTTAGAAATTTCTAAATAGGACGAATGGAAAGTAGCGAGAATTTTTTTTTTTCTTCTTAAATACAAAACAAACCATTTGATTAAATATCCAGGTCATGATAACTGGGGTTCACAAATACAGATATCAAATAATATGATATTATTTTACGTCTGAAAATTCATAAAGAACAGCTCATCCATCTAAATATAAGTCCGTCATCCATCTGAAAATAAACAACTAAGTTGACTCTCACACTAGAGAAACACTTACGTATCGGAGTTGCAGACACAAACAAACTTCATTCCATACGCGTCAACCTTGGTCTCACTTGATGTTGCATGGAAAACCTACCACCAAGCAAACCAAACAACAACCACAACAACAATGGAGCCTCTCCGCCCTCAGGAGAATAGCTTCTAAAGGACAAAATATTTAATTAATATTTTTTGGATCGGGTCAACATCACTCGATCTTAGTTGCCTATGTACTCATCAGACAACATGTAACGTCCGGGAATTTTCTAAATTCCCGAAGTTGACCGTGGGGAAATTAGGGTGTGGGACCCCTTGATCTTCTCATGGTAATAACTTGATTACCAGTTAGAAGTAGTAGCTGAATCATATATTGATGGAAAATAGATAGAAAGAGCTTCGAAACGCCACCAAGAACGCATGAAACAGAATTCGGATGAGGGAGATACGATCGTTCGAAGTTGAACATATCGTATAGGGCCCGTTTAACAGAATTAAACGTGGAACTGGGTCGTTTAATTCGTTTTGCCGGCCCGATTATTTAGCATTCCGAAATTGGGTTTTTGGGGCCCAATTTCTCATGGGATTAGAAACCCTAATCCCATGCCTATAAATAGAATTAATTAGGGCTCTTAAAAAAAAGGAAGATTTTTGGAGCGAAGGAGAATGAGCGGCATTGAATTTTTTCGGCGAGACTCCGGCGAAGCGTTTGCGGCGGTGGATCGACGACAACTCGGCAATTGAGGTTGGATTTCAAATCGAGATTTGTATAGAATTGTAGAGAATAAACCATATTTGTAATCGGCATGAACAGTAATTTTTATTCATGCAGGTTTTTTTAAAAAAAAATAGTTATTTATTTACTGTTCAACTGCCGGCCGGCCACCGGCCGACCGTTGGTGGTTGGACTCATGGCTGGACCGGCGCACCGGCCGGGGATGCTTGGCGGAGGCGGCTTCTGCTCTACCGCACAGTAATAAAAAAAAAAAAGGGATGCACAGGCCCGACCGCTGCGCCCTTGGCCGCGACGCCTTTGGTTGTTGCCCCCTTGGCCGCTCTGTCCCTGGCCGCGCCGGCCCCGGCAGCCTTGTGTTTTTAAAAAAAAAAAGGAAAAGGGGAGGCCGCTTTGTCCCCAGCCAGCCACCGGACGGAGGCAAGGCCGAGTCCGTCGGATTCGTCGGGCGACGATGATCCGACTAGCCTCGGCCTCGCCCTCGCCCGTCGGGATGCCTCGGGGAAAAATGGTGCTGCCAGAGGCCGTTCGACCTCTGGCCGGACGCGGGGAAGACAACCCGCATTGTGGGTCGTCGACCCAAACCGACCCGGCCCAGGTCGGTTTAAAAAAAAAAGAGAAAAAGGAAAGGGGGATCGAACCGGGTTTGGTTCATGGGGGTAAAAATGCCAATAATATTCTAGAAAAATACTAAAGGACCCTAAGAGGTGTGGGAGTATTCTTACCAAGCTTCAGGCCCGGGAAAAATCTCAGAGTCTCTTAAATAACCTTTTTACCCCTAATAGTTAAATTATCCTAAAATATTAACATACCCGAGTTCGAGGCTCCGGTTCAGTAGCCTATGAGTAATATAAAAAAATTGGGAAAATTCTCAGTGAGAGTTTACTGGGTAACCTAATTATAGACTATACCATGTAGTGAGAAAAAATCTCAGTGAGTAGGTAATCGACCATTTTACCCTTAGGGTTTATAGTAAACCATTAGTCAAAACCTGGGTGGGTTCAAGGGGTTCATGACCCCGTCACATGCCAGGAAAATTACAAAGGGTCCATGAAGTTAAGTAGTACCTTTGAGCCTAATTTTGAACCCATTTGATGTCATTAAGGCCTTAAACCAAATAACAAAAATACCCTTTGAGCGGACCCGCCCACATTCGTGTGAATGGAAGCGTGAGTCAAACTGAGAGTGGAGCCTTGTAAGAGGACAATGACTTAAATCAATAGAGGGGCAGAAAAATGACTAAAATGACCCAAGGGAGGGTATCATACCCTAAGCGGTAAAATTACCCTAACGCCCTTAGGGGCAATATATTTTGTTTCTGTTAAAACGGATGACCTAGTGAATCAAGAGTTAGGGTACCTTATAAATGACTTCCAAAGGAAGGAGCATGACCAGTAAGTGACACGAAGACCTTGTCGGGTCGCAGTGTTGTATCAATAATTCTCAGGTTTAAAGCAGCGTATTTTACGTGTCTGCAACCGAGTGCATCAATCAACTAGAGTATTAAATATGTAACTCGTGCGATGTGTTGGAGTTGATTACACTCTCGGGCTTGAATTCTCTGAACCCTGGCCCTGCAAAGGAATGCAACGGGCCTCCATTTATTATTTATGCACTTGTGTGACTGCATATTATATATGTTGATTATTTTGATGCTTACATTTATTATTGTAATGTTAAGTTATATCAATAATGTAAGGTTAATAAAGACTAATCAAGAGATTTTGGTTGTCGTTAGATTGTGGAGAGAACACCTAATTAAGATAATGACTAAAATACCCTCTTTAGGGTTGGGACCAGTTCATGGAGTGAACAGGGCCCTGACATAGAATTTTACCTTGGTTAATGAACCGAGGATGGTTACGGGATGTTTTTTGAGTCATAGCTCAGTGGATGAGCTATTTATTGGGCTGATTCACAAGGTGAAGAGGACCCAAATGGTTGAGCGAATACTTGACTGGATGAAAATAATCTAATCTAAGTTCAAATGTTTGGCAGAGTCAATGGTCATAAAGACCTGAGGCTTCTATGGATAATGTTGGAGATTGCGCTATGCTTCTTCATCGCCACGACAGTTTGGGTATTGACCATAGGGTCTTTATCGCGGGTCTCCCGCAGGTCTTCCCAGGACTATTTAGTACGTACAAAAAGCGGAGTTACATGAGCATAATGGAAGGCTTGTGTTTCTTGTCAATCTGTGTCCATGAGCACAGTTGGGATCCTCTTCTCCAGATTCGTGACAAGCTATTGAGAGCCTTGCAGATTTGGGTCAAACTGCTGTTAAGCAGTCTACTCCAAGGTTGGAGTACTTTGTTTGGGGATTTCTCAAGGGGTGAGTCATCTCTGAGTTATAGATTTGATAGTATTAATTATCGAACAAGGGATGTGAGATAATTAACAACATTGTTTGATATTGCTTGTTAATTAGACAAGTGGAACGATTAATTGACTTACTAAAACGTAGGCTGAAAATACTTAAGCATTGCATGTGTGGTGCTATGCTTCTTAGGATAGAGTAGTTTTTAAGCAAAACTACGTCTGGATCCGATCTTATTGGAAACACTGGAGATGTTGTCTGATGAGTACGTAGGCAACTAACATCCGGTGATGTTGGCCCGATACGAATAATATTAATAAAACCTTTTGTCCCTTCGAAGCTCTTCTCCTAAAGGCAGAGATGTTCATTGTGGTTGTGGTTGTTGTTTGGTTTGCTTTGTTGCAGGTTTTCCAGGCGACAATGAACGAGTCCAAGATTGACGCGTATAGGATGAAGTTTCTTCGTGTCTGCAACTCTGGTACGTAAGTATACCTTTAGCGTGAGAGTCAACTTGTTATTTATTTTTAGACAGATAACGAACTTGTACTTAGATGGATGAGCTGGTCTTTATAAATTTTCAGATTTTAAATTATATCATATGATTTGATATTCGTATTTGTGAACCCCAGTTATCATGACTTGGATATTTAATCGAATAGTTTGTTTTGTATTTAAAGAAAAAAAATTTATCGCTACTTACTGTTCGCGTTATTTAAAAATGCTTTTAAAAATCCGGGTCGTGACACAACATCTCCAATGTTTCCAATAAGATTGGATCCAGACGTAGTTCTGCCTAAAACTACATTATACTAAGAAGCATAGCATCACACATGCAATGCTTAAGTATTTTAAAGCAACCCACATTTTATGCAAGTCCTTTAATCATTCCACTTGTTCTAATTAAACAAGCAATATCAAACAATGTTATTAATTATCTCTCGAACCATTGTTTAATAATTAATATCCTCGTCTAATCTCAATGACAGACATACTCATCAAATGTCAACCTTAGTGACAAATGATAATGAAACACCCTGGAATCCACCAGGCCCCTGGAATCCACCAGGAAGTACCATCACCCCTCCTTAGGGTTCAAAATGGTTTCCTAAGTTTTTAGTTCTTTTGAGCAGCTGTTGAACCCTATCTTGCTCATCTATAAGCCAGGATTTCGAATGACTATCCCAAACCCTATTAGTCCCTTCTAGACTAGGGTTTAAAACTCGAGACTGCCATCAGTTCATCAACCAAGGCAAATCGTCAGGTCAAAGGCTTTGTTCACTCTATGAACTAGTCCCAGACCCCTCAGAGGTATATTTTTCATTATCTTGATTAGGTGTTCTCGCCCAATCCAAAGCTATCAAACCCCATTGATTTATCTTTCAATAATCTTAAGTAGATGATAAATTCTTATCACAACATCAATATCAAATATCGAAATAATGAACAACATAAACAATTAGAACCACACAAGTCTAAGCAAATCGTAATATCAATAATAAATTCAATAACAATATTATAATTGTTCGAGCTCTCGTGCCCTAACCCTCCTTGAGTTAGCTTATTAAATCTCTTTGAAAACTGATCGTAATGCACCTGAGGGCATTAAAGTAATTATTCTATAATGAACAAGGTCATCTTTGAACTCGGTAAGTCTTTAACCTCTCAAAAGGTTTCGGTATCTCATTGGCCCGTTAATTTCATTCACGCAAATGCGGGTCGGTCTGCACAAGGGTATTTCTATCTTTTTGTTCAAGGATTCCTTGAACCTTGATGGGTTCAAAACTAATCCCAAGGGTACACCTTGATATTGTGAACCCGAGGTAATTTTTTTTCTATTTAACGGGGTCATAAACCCCTTAAACCAACCCTGGTTCAATTAACTGTCTTACCTTAACCCTAGGGGTGAAATAGTCAATTATCTAATTACTGGGATTTTTCCCAAGCTTATGGATTATTCTACATTTAGGATACTCAATATAATCTCACTGGGATTTTTTTCAATTTTTAAATCTACTCATAGGCCCTTGAACCGGAGCCCCGAAGTCTGGTCACTAATCATTATTAGTCTATGCATCAATCACAAGGGTGAATTGGTCATTTCACATACCTAGAGATTTTCCCCAAACATAAAACTTGGTCAAGACACTCGTCATGCACTCATAGTCATTTATAATTTTTCCCAAATTTGTCTGACTACTCTAAGACACTGAACCGAAACCGGACCAGGTTCAAGTAGAGTGCCAAGTTTTTTTTAAGAACCGGACTGAACCGAGTCAGGTTAGCCGACCCGGTCCGGGAAGCACAAATGACCCGCGAGGTCGTCTTCCCCGCAACCAGCTAGAGGCCTTTGGGCCTCTTGCAGCTCCGCCCCCCACTATGGCGGAGGGGTGGGCGGCTCACAGCCCCTGATCCATTGGAGTGTGGCAGAACCAACAAGGTCGATCCCGCTGCCTTCAGGTGACTGGCCGGCGGCCAAAATGCCTTTTTTTTTCTTTTTAATTGTGCGGCAGCGGCTTTTGAAGCAGCCGCTGCCATGGTCGGCTCGGCCATGATCAGCACGGGGAGGGCCTGCGCGACCATGGTTGACACGATCACGACCGGCGCGACCAGATCTTTTTTTTTCTATTCACCGGCTCAGCGGCCTGCTCGATGGCCGCCGCTTGCCAGAGCTTGGCCCTCCACTAAGGGGGTCTGGAGTGAAAGGACCGGTCTCCAGTTGGTCGGCGGCCAATCAGTGGCCGGCCGGCGGGAACAGAAAAAAAGCAGAAATTAACAAAACCAAACTATTTTCATATTTTATAACATAGCTATGGTCGTGGGAGCATTTACACGTTAGACGACCAAGTGCTGAGATGGGTCGCTTAGCCGAGGGTGCTCCATTAGGCGCGAGGTAGGCTTTATTTTTGTTTAACACTTGAAAATTTTAGCATCGTTTTATATGCATTTGTTGAACTCATTTTTTAAATATAACTCCTTAAGGTGGAATGTTCGGAGAAAGAGAACAGAAAATCCACAAGGAGTCCTTCGATTGTACAAAGGGGAGTTGGACCACCAGCGGCTATATCAGGTAATTTTAGTTATGTATTGAACTTTTTTTGTAGTGTTTATAAAATATATTGTTGTTATTTAAGCTAAATTATCTTTATATATTGTATAGGTTATTTGGCAGCCATACTCACTGGAAGTATTGACTGCCTTACCTCCTCTAAGTACTAACGGTCGAGATGTGTGGCTATCTCGAACTCCATTAATATGTTACGAGATAGTAGAGATGTATGTGCCAAATTGGGTAATGCTCCAGTTTAACCTAGAGCAAGGGGTCCCACCGTCTCCTATTGAGTATATCCATCGCATCACTCGATAGGGCCGCCATATTACCGATTGGACATTACATTATGCGTCATATATCACTCGATGGGAGGATATGAGAGCCACTATTATCGAAGGGGAGATGGCTACGACATCGCGAGATGTGCGTAGCGCATATATATATATATATATATATATATATATATATATATAGTGGTATTTACCAATTACACGATGATATATTTTGCCCCGCGACGATATAGAGGAGATGACATATCAGCCTAGGGGAGCGTCTGAGGCAGCTTTGGTAAGTATAACTTTGTTAGTTAAGGCACATATTATTTTCTTATTTCTTATTAATTATTTATCTAACTTTTTTTTTATAGGTTTGTCTAGCTCGACACACTCATACGCATTTGACTGGTGCAATTAACACCTACACTTCGAGCGAGGACTTATTAGCAGCATGTCAGTCGGTGATTAGGGAGCATAATGATGTCATTCGTAGCTTGTCAGTGCTTCAGTCGGTGATTACGGATGTCTCTAGAGATTATCTTGTCCACGAGGCCGCTTAGACACCGCCAATGCACTCTTCATTCCATGATATTCCATCATCATCAGTAGTGCATAGCTCTCCTCCATGTTCATCATTTGGAGTCACTGCACATGTAGCTGAGGCAGAGCCGATTTTATATTATAGACGACATCAGCCAGCTCGTGTTGAACCATCTATTACTTATGCGGAGCCGGAGCCGGGGCTGGAACCAGAGCTAGAGCCACATCCCAAGCCGGAGCCAGAGCCAGAGCCAGAGGTAGAGCCCCAAGCTGGAGCCACAGCTAGAGCCGGAACTAGCAGATCATGAGGAAGAGATCATACAACACCGTCGAGATAGAGGATGAGGTCGAAGACGTAGGAGATTGTGATATTTACGTTATTTTATGTTCTCCCCTTGTGTGTAATATATTTGATAAACATTTTTAATGATATTTGTTTTTATTCAATGATGTCAATATGCATGAAATGTGTGAAATGAAATGGAACTTGTGGAATGGAACATGTGGAATGCATGAACAAGGACATGGGTTAAATTTAGATTAAAATAGATATTTTAAAAAAAATTAACTTGATTTCGTCCTTTAAAAGGACAAAATCAGTGTTAAGCTGATTTCGTCCTTTAAACAGACAACGAGCAAATTCGGCTAAGTATGGTGATTTAATCCTTTAGAATGACAAAATTGACTTAAGTTGATTTCATCCTTCTAAATGACGAAATCAGGTCAAGTGTTTTAAAACTTGACCTGGTTTTATCCTTTAGAAGGACGAAATTAATAATTAACTAAAAAAATTAAAAAAAAAGTTATGCAGGGTACTGTGTAGCAAAAATGAACACCACTTTAGAAAATATTTCCTAAAGTGATTTAAAATAATAAATATTTTATTTTTTATTATTATTAAAATAATTTTCCCTTTCTAGAATGGTAATTCCATGAAGTAAATTTCTAGAATGGTAATTCGAGGAAGTAAATTTCTAATGCCACTAACGTCTCATCTGTGCATAAAATGAGCAAACACTAGAAACCTTGCCATGGCGCCACCGAACGACAGTACATAACAGGCGAGAGAGGGCCGGCGGCGGTTCCACTGATTAGTCGCAATGCTCTTCTGGCATTTCCCTTCAGTAATTTAAGCCCACTAACCTCTCTTAAATACAAGTATTCTGCAGCTTCCTGCAATGGGGGAGCTGCTGACAACCCACGCCCTCGCCGCTGTTGGGTCGGTGGCCGTTGCCAATGCTCTTGTCCAGCCGTTAGACACCCTTAAAACCCTCGCCCAGGTAACTCCAATTGCTGATTTCATATATTTTAGTTATTTCCGATTTTACTTTTTGGCTTGGGTATGGTTTTCTCCGTTACATGTGTAGAGCTGATGACAATAGGATGCTGTGCAGATCACAGAGCAATAGAGATTCTCATTTTGGTTTGGTAGTGTAAAATGAGTTTGGGTGTTATCTTGAAATAATTGTCCACTTCAACATCCTCATTTCCTGTATTATTTAAAACTGAGTTTTTTTGTTGTATATTCTCGATTGGAGTGTGCCAAATGCTGAACTGAAAATCTTGGATCGAATGTTTTGATGTTTGAACTTCAGCTGAAGGGAAGCTTTAGTCTGAAAAACATGATTGCTGAACTTCAGATGTGAAAGTGGATCAAAGAGAGAATTCTAGTGATATGGGAGCACTATGAAAATAGCATGTAAAAAAGATCACTAACTCGGGGAAAATCCAGAAAATCTTTTCAAGAAGATTATGAGAAAATGTGAAAAATGACTTCGATTTAGCACAAGGGGGTGTTAAGAACTCAAGTGTAATAGAACGGGAACACTATGTGCTACATGGGCATGGTAAATGTTGAAAAAGAATTTACTTTTGGGATTAAAATTTTTATTCAATTGTATTATAGTATTGGTTTGATTTAACGATTTCTAGACCTGAGCAATGATTCTCTTTAATGTTGACTGAATGGATGGAACAAAAAATTGTAGTTAATTTTTTGGAAAAGCTGAGAACAATATGATGTGATTCTAATATTTATATGCAGAAGAATTTGTAGTAGTACAATTATATTAAAAAATATTTAATGGAAGTCCAAAGAATTAAGTTACAAAAGTTTAAAAGGTTGCCTCCTATTAGACCCCTCGCTTTGGAATAGGCTAAGGGGCGGATGAGTCTCAGCTTGGCGAGTGGACAGCCAAGGGAAAGTTGAGAAACGACGGCGTTGGCGCGTTGGCGCGTTGGCGGACTCATATCCAAGTCCTACTCGGAGTAAGATTTGATGGCGGGCTGGGCACCATCACCGAGGATGGTTCCTAGGCAAGCCGGGACTCTCACGGACAACTCTTACTTCAAGTAGGAGAGACGCTGAAGGTGGTTGCTGATTTGTTTCCATGTTTCCTAGTGCGACTAGGAGTCGCCTCGGAGGCCTAGGCAATTAGGAAGCGTGGACAAATGAGTTGTGCGTAAGTCGGATTGCTCAAGACGGCCGAATCCTAGTGGGACAAGGATTCTTCGAGAGAAGTAGATGCAGCCAGGACTCTTGCTTGATGAATGACATGCAGGCTAAGGACTTCTACCCGGAGTAGGAGGCCCGAGGAATGCTATGAGATGTGGGACACTTGAAGGAGGGCTCAACTGGACTTTTAGTTGGGTTAGGACTTCTTTGGGACTGTTTTGGGCATGTGTATAGGCTGGTTTTCTATTTGTAATGGAGCAGGGATGTGAGATTCTGCATTTGTAACTAAGGTTCAGCTAGTCCTAGTAGTACTAGGCTTCCCGACCCTTCCTTTATATAAAGGGGGCATCATGGCAGGTTGAAGAAAGATTCATGCATTCAAAGAACTCAGAATTCTGTGAGGGTCGGATTAGGAGCTTTGGCTATAGTTCCGGAGGACTGTTGGGCAGCAAACACTTTGCTGGCGACTTTGAGGAGCTGCTAGGAGTGCACTCAGCTAAGGGGTGGACCACTCTCAGCAACTCAACGAGGCTTGAGGCAGATTTCAGCCAAGGGATGGACTGGTTTGCAAGAAAGTTGAGATGGTGTTGGGTTTGGGAGAAAGGTAGGGGCCTTGTTAGTGTAAACTGCATGCTGAATAAAAAGGTTTTGGAGGTGGTCCTCATTTTTCCTTGTCTTTCTCTTCGTTTTGCTTTGTTTTGGACATGCATAAACTTGGGTGAAAGGGCTAATAGGCTACTGGATGCGCAATGCAACTAGGCCATCACGTGTGCGAACGTTAGGCGCAACTTCGCGCCTGTGACACCTCCCATGGTGAGAAGTGAGATACACACACACCTAGGTCCCTCCATCTAC
This sequence comes from Saururus chinensis, assembly GCA_035235625.1. Taxonomy (NCBI): domain Eukaryota; kingdom Viridiplantae; phylum Streptophyta; class Magnoliopsida; order Piperales; family Saururaceae; genus Saururus; species Saururus chinensis. The sequence continues at coordinate 58,308,587 of CP141140.1, forward strand.
ATATATATATATATATATTTGTGGGAACATACGTATGGCTATAATGGTGGGGCACCAAATTTTGAGCCCATTTGAATACCATCCATCTGAGCTCTTGATATTTGAGAAATAATATTGATGCTGAAAATACAAGCGATTGTTGCACCCCACATTAAAATCGGCCTGAAATTCCAGAAACCATGGAACGCTATATTTTGGCACCAATCTCATACAGTTGCAACCCACTTGTCATAGGGGCCATTTTTTTTTTAAAGTTGCTTTTCCAATGTATGCAGAATATTAGAACCTCATTACATTTCTTCGGCAATTTTTGGTAATAGGTTGGTGCAGGTCCTACTCAACAGTTGGGCATCACTCAAATTTTGGATAGAGTTCGATTCACATCAGGAAATTTAGGTAATGCTAACAAATTGTGTTCATTATTGTTTAATTTAGGACTTTGCTATACTTTCTATCTTGTCTTATTCAGCCTGCAAAACATATTTATATTCTGGATTGTTTTTGTTGGTCAACTGGTGTTATACCTTATTTGCTTGGAGTGATGTGAGGTTCAGATTTGCATTAGCGATTGTTGACCTTAGACTGAAATTGCTACTTCTAACATCTGCTTCTTATGCTTCACCATTTCACATCAGTATTTATAGGAGGTTGGTGTTCTGGAAGAAAACCTTAATTATCTGGCCGTTCTTGTTATAACTCATTACTAAATGACATAGATGTAATTGGCTTCTTAGCCTAATTTTTTGGCTACTAAGGGAATAGCTATGACTGACTATTTAAATAATCAAGAAGTGCAATTATTTGAAGCTTTATACTTTTTGCGTACTATTTTTCTATCTTTTGTTTGTTTTTCTGTAAGACCTTTGTAACTTACAACGCTTGCATTGAGCTCTTAATCTTTTACTATCTGCCACTTTATTCTTTTGAGATTATATGCACAAACCTTCTGAGATAAATATCACGTCCAATTTGATGAATGTTATAGAATTCTGATTAACTACAATGCTTTTTTTTTCCCATTATTCATTCAAGAAGGCTATGTAGGTCTTATGCCTTCATATTAATTAGTTTCTACATATATCTCATCATATAATGTTCATGCATTTGGCAGTATTGTATTGTTGCTCACTCTTATGAGTTTATGGAATGATGCCTGAGATTCATGTCTTACACACACCTGAAGCTGATGGATCTTTGTTTCTTGGTAGTTGATTGTGTTTGAAGTTACTAGCAAGAATGCACATATAAATATAGATTTGATAAGAAAAAATAAAATAAATTAGAGATAAATTGTATATTAAAAAAAGGTCTCCCTTGTATGCCATAGTTACAATTCATATTTTTAGGATCACAATGATCATAAATTACATACACATATAATTATAAGCACTATACTAACCCAAATACACTCGTAATAGGCAACTTTGAGTCTAAACATCACAAATTTACTATTATGTCATCGGTTAGCGAACACACTTGTGTCGAATAACTTCACACCGTGAAGTGTGTCCTTTATATTCAAGACAAGTTTGGCAGTGGCTCTCATTTGATAGAGCTCATCAAGAGTTTTCTAATGGTGTAAAAAATGCAAGAATCCGAACATTTGTAGTGTAGGCAAAATTTTATTGTTAAGAAGCGTGTTTTCTACATAGTACCCATAAAAAAATTGGAAAAAACATACTCATGTGGGATCTCAATTGATAGAGCTCGTCAAGAGTGTTCCAACGGTACCAAGAGCGCACTAATCCAAGTTTAGGAGTCAAAGATATAACCTTGCAACGTTAAAATTAACATAACGTAAAAGTATGGCCAATGTCATGTCAGCAATTAGTATTAGTCTGACATGTGGCAGTCATCTAAAAGAATCTAAATAAGGAATTTTACTAAAGATATACTTAAACCACATACAAATTCAAACTTCTCTTAAAGGACATTATAGGAAATGTGAGGGTGAGGGACTTTCTAAATTGTTAGATTGGGGTTAAAGGATGGGTAAAATAGGAACTAAGGGTGAAAAACATGGGTGAAATAGGCATAAAATTATATTTTCACTCAACTTGCTTTATATAGTAGTATGATATGTCTTTCCTTTTTACTCACCTTATAACCTATCTTGCCTATAGTCTTCTTCTGGAAAAAGTCCATCCCTTTGGTTCCACTAAGAATTATTTTGGAACTTATTTATCTTTTAAATCATAACATGTGAATTTACGCTAGGCATATGCACATAACATAGACAAGGACATATAAACACCTTGGTTTCATAGATGATGCAGTAGAATTAGCAGGTGTGATTGTTCCCTATCTTCAGCTGTATACTTGATTTGAACTTTGACACAAAGGAGGCTTTCAGATCACATGTCCCAACTCAATTTGAAAAGACCAGGGTAGTATTGACAACACTAATATCGAGCTGAATGTTGGACCATTAAGAGGAGCCACATAGATAACATTTGAGACTTTTGAAATTGGGAAGTGTGAATATTTAAAGAGGTTAAATAAATTGACTGAATAAAAGTTTTTTGTTAGCTTTTTTTATTCAATTTTTTTGTTAGCTTTAATAAATGATAAGATACTGAAGGACATTTGAGGTAGTGTGGAATGTGCGAAGAGGATTGTGAGTCATGTGTGAGGACTACCGTTATTTGTTAAACCCGCACAGGAGTAGAAGGCCAAGGAAGACATAGATAGCATGTGAGAAGAGACTGGAAGTGAAATGGCTCATGATGGAAATGAATAAGTGCAAAGGCTGCATGATAGACTCCAAATTGTTGTAAAAATGCTTCATTATGAAACCCTTATGGGTTCATTATAATTGATAATATATGATAGTTTATTGTCTTGTAGTGTAAAATTATTGCTATAGAATATTGTGATCTGTTATTTGTCCTATGCCTCAACTTGCTTTTAAAGTCTTTCCCAAGTTTGTAGCATTATTTACATGTGCAGTTCCTTTTCTAAAGAAAAATGAAATCTACATTAATTTTATTGTATGTTTTAGGTTTGTATAGCGGATTTGGGTGGTCAACACTAGCAAGGATTTCAGGCTTGGGAGTTCGTTTCAGTATCTACGAACTTTTAACTGCTTTTTACAAAGGTAGAAATACTTATTCCCTAGTCATTGAATTAAATATATTATTTTGAACATCTTCTCTATGAACCATTGGTCTCTTTTTCTTATTTCGACAGTTATTCCCTTTTGGTTAGAGGCTATGCTTTTCTTCCTCCTGCTGTATACAAAGTAATTATAAACTTATTTGGCTTTTATCATTTTAGATGGCCGAGAAGACGACTATGTGTATGTCTCTGAAGCTCTTTTAGCTGGGCTTGCTGTGGGACCAATAGAAGCTCTTGTAAGCACCCCTTTTGAACTCTTGAAGGTGCGTGCACAAGTGACATCTGCTTCACATTTGCCCGCGTCTACTACCTCACATAAAAACCTTCGTAATGCTGCCCCAGCTCTTTCAAAGACGTTACATGGTTACTCTTCAAATCAGAAGGCATGGGACCGGACTGCAGGTTTGCTGTCCGTTTTACCTGGAAAACATTCTGATCTTGTTGCTCTTAAAGAATATCCATGGATGATGACTGGATCCGGAAGACCTCCCGTTGCATATGAAGTCAAAGGTTTTTCAAATATTACTTCATTGGAAGGATTGGGTGTCTTGTTGAAAGGGTTGCGTCAAGGAGTTGTTAGAGACTCAGTTTTTGGTGCCATCTTCTTTTCAACCTGGCAATTCCTTCACATAGCAATGCTTAATTGGAAGGCAATTCATATGGACCAGCCACCCCGGTATGTGTCAATGTGGGCACTCTGTATTTGTGTGCGTGTGAAAGTGTGTGTCTGTCCATGTGCCCATGTGGAAGTGTACATGTGTATTTGCTGTTTGTTATTTCTTATGCACTCCAGTACTAGTCGGTACATGAGATTGGTCCAGTTTCACTGCTAGAAGCCAGTATATCTGCTGGGTTTTCTGCATGGTTGCGTGTGTGTGTGAGTGTGCATGTGTATTTTGTGTCTTATGCATTCCAGTACAGGTCTGCAGATGAGATTGGTCCAGTTTCACCACTGGGTGCCTGTCTAGCTGCTGGATTTTCTGGCTCTGTGGCTGCTGCAGCTTCTCATGGTTTTGATACTGCTAAAACTAGATGCCAATCCATTGTTGTGCCCAAGGTATCTAATTTTCCATTCTTGTTTTTCTGTTTGACACAATGGCTTATGCCCAGAGCGTTGTCAAAATGGCAACCTTTTCCTTGCCTGTAGTGATGTATTATTGTTGATTACTTTTATTGAAACCCTGCTTGAATTCTTTGGTTTAAGTGTTCACTCTATGCCTATTTGAAATAGTTTTTAATACTTCAAATTTCAAGTAGACCCTATGTACCAACTAAACCATTTTATGTTAACCAGATAAAGAATGTATAAGTATTTTGATTTGCATAATCAATAAAGTTCTCTCTTGGTCCTTTGCAGTATATATCTATGGAGAGGAAGTATCTTAGATGGAAGCCTACGGGGCTTTGGTATGAGAAACTTACTGGACTCTCACCATCTGATAGAAAAATCTTGTTCCGTGGAATTTCTCTCAGGATGGCCCGAAGTGGAATTGCATCATGTTTGCTTGTGGGAGGTTATTTTCTGGCTGTAGAGCATCTCCTTTAATAACAGTAATCAGGAAGTTTTCAGTCTAATGCTAAATGATATATATCTGGATTCTTTAATCCCAACTCATGTAACAAAGTTCAATATCTTTCCCAGAGAAGATACTGAAAATTTACCTGAGATGGTTTTCATTCTAACGCAATTTGTGTGAGATGGTTTGTTTGATTAGAGCATTACTTATGTTATGAGTAGGAATTACTAGGAATTTTATCTAATTATAAGGCTTTTCTAATTAAGGTCCCTATTATGGAAGGGCCGCCTCTCCAGACACCCATGTAATTTGTAGGGGCCTCCAAAATCTCACCTTGTTTTGGTAAGTTTGAAAAAAAATAAGTCATTTTTTTTGTTCCCAGGGCACTCATACCTTGAAACCATGTTTTGCAAGGGCCCCGAGTACAAAATAATTTTTTTATTAGAATCCCAAGCCATGTGACAAAAAAGGAAATAAGTTAATCTGGTTAAGTCTCTTCAACTAGGAAAGGTAAGCGGAAGAAAAAAAAATACACCCTCCATCCTAAATTAGTAGCTTTATTTGGCAAAAAAGTTTGTTCCATATTAATAGTTTTATTTTGTTAAATTTAAATAGTTAGGTACTTAAAGAGTATCATAAACTTATTTTTCCTTCTCTTAAATGTTCTCTTAGATGTGGGTTTTATCATTTAATAAAAATTACTTATTTCAAATGTAGCCTTTGGGACGGGAGTGTAAAATTTGTGTCTTCCTTTTCTCATAGTGGTTGCTTCTTACAAAGACAATCTAACAGCACATCTTTGCATAAAGACAATAAGGAAAAGTACTAGAGCATTATCATTTTTCTATAGAATTCCCATTGAACTGGTTTATTATTATAAAAAGGTGCATGCAGTATTTTGTATGTAATGAGAAACTTATTATAATTGATAGATTCGTATGAACATCACACAGTTTATGTGGCCATGTGGTTATAAAATTCGTTGTTAAAAGAAATTTGTCATCCATACAAGAGCTTACAATCACTGAGAAATAAAGACACTAAGGTGTCCCTGTGTTAGAATCTGATATGACAGAACAGGACACTAATAAATAATCAAACACGACGTTTTTTTTCTCTTTGAATGGCTGCCCGAAGTAACTATGAATAGAACGTAGGGTCTGCAAATTTAGTGGGTGTCAAGATAAGCAGCCTCAAGGAAATTTAAATTTAAGTCCATGTAATTTAGGCCTCTAGATATACTTAGCTGAGTCCTCCCATCTTATTTACACTTCCTCTCTGGAATGCAACTCTCACCTTATTCCAATTTTCTTCCTTCCCTCACCATTTCCAAATCTCTCCTTCCTTTTATCCCTCTTTATGTTTTTCATGCTTTCTTCCCCACTTCTTAGCATTTATAGTACACTGTTCTCCATCCAATCTCCAATATCTCAATTTCCTTCAAGATTGGTTTTCTTTGTAGTCAAACCCTCAACTTGGTACGCATGCACAATCTAACACCTAGAACTATCGACCCTCAACACAGCCGTTACAAGTCCACAAATTGTTGCAACTTGAACTGGTTTGTTACGTTACTACAGCAGCCACATTAGCTATAAGAATCAATATATTATTTACCAAAATGGAACCCGAGCATCCTTTCCTTTGTATTCCCAGATCAAACCCGAGTGTTAAATTAGCCCTTAGGAGCTTCCATGGGAATAGCACAGCACCATTGGGTTCATCCCTAATACTAGAACTTAACAATAGATACAGAGATAGGCCAGTTTTATTAGTCTTTTTACTCTAACGCACTATAATAAAGTTGGGACTTGGGACTTCAAAATAAAGAAAAATCACCTACCAAGGTACAAGATCATGGGTCAAATTTAGACGCGGTTTGAGAGGCACTTTGGAGGGACCCTACGGAGCCTCCCAAACGACCCCTTACATTTTCCTATTAGAAATTCTCCAATCTTAGGTAGAATATCTCGGTTCATAGGAAAGTCCACAGCAATCATGCACTATGCAACATGCCCAAGTGCGTTCTCAATGCCTTCATGGTGGTGAACATGAGTGTTGCGCGAGCGTATGTAGCATTTCACGTCCATTCAATCAACCAGAGGAAAACCGGCTAGGTGTTATTTATAATACAACTAAATTCCTTTGGTAGGATAGGATTTGTTGGTATCACTGTCGGAGAATGCAAAGGTTAGGGACAACAATAAGGGCTATCTGGCCGATCCAGCCTTTGGTAGGCTAGTGGGATCTTTCCCAATCATTAACTTAAGTTGATTAATCTTTTTTTAGCTCAATTAGGGGACTCACAAGCTCCCCTAAATTTGAGTAGCCAAGGAAGTCGTTCCTCTCCAAGGGAAGACAATAAACTACCCATTTCCTTCACATCTGTTTCCCTCAATTTTGTATTCAATACTCCCTCTGTCCAATAGCTCTATTAAATTTTTTATTCTAAAAAATTAAATAGAGCTATTAATATTGATATGAGGGAATTTATTTTTGGATTTTTAAGAGTTAGTATCAGAAAGAAATATCGAAAGCATTGCTTTGAAGTTATACAACGGCATTTGCAAGCCAAAAAAAATTGTCAAATGCATAGAAATTAAGTGTCGTAATAACCTTTTGAGATGTACCCGAAATATTCAAAGTTGCTGGCCATACCACGAAGCATTTTAGAGAGGGTGATGAAATATGATTGTAAAACAAGCTTCGTTTATTTATGGAATATCAAATATAGTAACTATCTTCATCCTAGTAAATCAATTTGGAGAAGAAAAATTATGTTCCATCTATCCCATATTAAGAGTCCTATTTCAAAAAGACATATGTTCCTTGTTGAGTGTCCTATTTCTCATTCTTCTAACAAGTACAAAGTTTCTATCATGCTTTTTTCACTATTGAATGAAAATCTAAGTTAGTTGGAGTTAGTTAGAATTATGAGAATCTAAGTTACTTAGCATTTTTTTTTTAAATTATCCAAGAAAAAGTGAGAGTTTTGTCTTTTGTGGTCTAAGGTGCTTCTCACCTTCCTTACAATTTATACTTTTTTTACAAATGGGATACTTTATATGGGACGGATGGACTATATTTATAATATTTATTGATCTAGACAATACGTATAATGGAATGACTCAGAATGTGTAATGTCTGAGAATTTTCTAAATCCTAAAGTTGACCACGTGGAAAATAGGGTATTTGACCCCTAGATATTCTTGTGAGAATAACTTGTTCAATAGTTAGAATTGGTGGCTGAACCTATATGGATAGAAACTAGAAATAAATAGCTTCGAAACGCCATCAAGAATGCGCAAATCGAAGTTTGGATGTAGGAGATACGACTATTTGAAGTTGAACATAACGCATGGCCCGTTTACCCAAATTGGACGCGTGAATTGTCCGTTTTAAGTCACTATACTGACCCGATTAATTAAAGTGACAGAAATTAATTTTTAGATGCCTAATTATGTTGCCTAAGTGGGGAGGTTTAGCCCAACTTCTAAAGGGATTAGGGTTTCTAATCATCATACTTATAAATAGATATATAGGGCTTATTGAGATGGAGCTTTTTGGCCCTATGGGAAGGAGAGAGAAGAAGACGATTTTCTAGAAAAGGTGGCGGTGGATTGACAACAAGCTGACAACTTAGGTACCATCGCAATATCTGGAACAATTCGTTGTAGAAATGCATGAGTAATAGATTTAATATTATAAACTCGTGTTTTAATTAGATCATAAGCAGCCTCGCGTCCTCGCCAGACTGCCAATGGAATTTGGCGGGGTGTTGGTCGTAAACTGGCCGGTAAACATCGTGTCATGATGGTCAGGCTATTCCCTCCGGCAGTACTCAGACGAGCCAGTAGTAGGTGAGTGAGAATGGCCCGACTTCTAACTTCCTCCTCTCATCCAGCAAAACAAAGGACAGTGAATGGCCATGTAGGCTGCCACATCATGGGTCAGAGTGCTATTGCCCCTATGCTCTTCACCTATTTCAGTCATGCAAACTATTGTTGGCCATCCGTAGAGCTGCCGTTTAGTATCTTTGTAAACCGCTGCCGCCACCTCCCCCTTGCTCTCTTTAAATTAACAAATTTGGGGAGGAGGGTATGCAGTTTGTAGTCGTGGCTCCCAGAATCATCGGATTTTGGTGATCTGGTCGAGCCCCCACCGGCAATGGCTGCCACCGCCGCCCATCTTCAATGAAGCTTTTAAATAAAAAAGGAGACCGATTAGTCCCTGGCTAGCCACCGGGTGCGCCGAGACCAAGTCCACCGGATTCGCTGCGCATAGGCGATTTGGCCGGACCTGGTGTTTGTTGGACATAGCAGCCGGTTGTGGAAGAGATGACCCGCAATACGGGTCATCGGGTCCGGGTGTGGATCAAGTCACCCAATTCGGTTCAGCCATTAAAAAAAAAAAAAAGTCACTGAACCGGGTCCGGTTTAGGAGGGTTTAGATGTTAAAAAAATTCGAAAAAAATATTGAATGACTAGGAGATCATGTTGAGTGACCTGACCAAGTTCCATATTAGGGGAAAATCCCAGAGGTTATAAAATAACCATTTTACCACTTGCAGTTAAATTGACATGTAATATTTACTTACCCGACTTAGGGGCTCCGGTTCAGGGGCCTATGAGTAGACTTAAAAATTAAAAAGATTCCTAATGAGAGTTTAATGTAGACCCTAGGTATAGACTAAAAACATAGTGAGGAAAAATATCAGTAAGTGGATAAGTGACTATTTTGCCACTAGGGTTCTAGGTAAACCGTCAGAGTTGGTTCAAGGGGTTCACGACCCCATCAAATGCCAAAAAAATTACCTCGAGTCCATGATGTTAAGGAGTAGAAAGCCTTAGATAAAATAACATAAATACCCTTGAACGGACCATCCATAATCATGTGAATAGAAGTGCAAATCAATTTGAGAGAAGAGCCACTAGAGAGGGTAATTACTTAAAATTAAAGGAAGGGAGTGAGATGACCAGAATGACCCAAAAGAGAGTACCATACCCCCAAGTAGTAGAATTACCGTAATACCCTTAGAGGCATCTACCTCGTGTTATCTAGAACGGATACCCTAGCCCAAGGAGACTTAGGGCATCCTAAACTAATAAAGGTCTTTATATGAAAGGGATGTGACCAGTATGTGACATGAAGACCTTTACAGGTCACAATGTCACAGGAAACAATGAGAAAAACCTTAATTACCAGGGTTTAAGGCAGCATATCATATGAGTCTGCATTGCAATACATCAATCTACTAGAGTAGTATATCTGTAACTCACGTGATGCATTAGAGTTATTGACATTCTCAGGTTTAAGTTTGTTAAGCCCTAGCCCTACAAATGAGTGCAATGAGCCTCTATTTATTATTATGGACTTGTATGACTAGATGTTATTTATGTTGTTTACTCTGATACATACTTTTATTATTGATGCGTTAATTTATAATAGTAACTTGAGATATAGAGATTAATCAAGAGATATTATTTGCCGTTGGATTGGGGAGAGAACATTTAATCAAGATAAAGACTAAAATACCCTTAATGAGGTTTGGGACCGGTTTATGGAGTGAATTGGGTCATGACATAGAATTTTACTTTGGTTAATGAACTAAGGGTAGTTATGGGGGGTTTACCTTAGTCTCATGGAGATTATTAAAGTTTGGGATGTTATTTGAGTCATAGCTCAGTGGATGAGCTATTTATTGGGCCAATTCATAATGTGTAGATGACCCAAAAGGTTAGGCGAATACTGGACTAGATAAAAAATAATCGAGTCTAAGTTTCGAATGTTTGAGGGAGTCCGTGGTTATAAAGACCTTAGGCTTCTATGAGTTTTACATTATTTATGTCTTTGAATACATTTCTCCCAGAGTAGGGAGGGTGGAGATTGTGATACTTGAACATTTTTTTTACTACCACGATGGTTTGGGTATTGGCCAGCGAAGTCTTTACCGTGGGTTTCCCGCAGGTCTTCACATAACTATATAGTGCGTACGAAAAGCGGAGCTGCATGAATATCATGGAAGGCTTGTATTTCTCGCCCATCTGTGTCCATGAGCACAGTTAGGATGCACTTCTCCAGATTCGTAGTAGGCTATCGAAAGATCTTTAGATTTGGATCAAGCTTCTATTAAGCAGTCTATTCCAATGTTGAAGTTTTGTATATGGGGATTTCTTCAAGAGTCATCTCTGAGTGAACACATATTTATATAAAGTTAAACCTAGAGTTGGGTCAGAACAATGAAGGGTGGTTAGTGTCATATGTCATTTTAGTTGGCATATAATGTATCTCTCTGTCTAAGAGATTGAACAGGTATATTAATTATTGAACAAGGGTTGTGAGATAATTAATAATATTAATTAATGTTGATTGTTAACTAGCACAAGTGGAACTTTTAAATGACTTGCATAAAATATAGGTTGATTGAAAATACTTAAGCATTGCATGTTTGATGTTGTACTTCTTCAGATACTGTAGTTTTTAGGCAAAACTATGTCTAAATCCGATCTTGTTGGAATAATATTGGAGATGTTGTCTAATGAGTACGTAGACAACTAACATCGGGTAATGTTGGCCCGATCAAAAAAATATTAATAAAATATTTTATTCTTTTAGAAATTCTTCTTTTAAAGGTGGAAGGGTTCCGTTATTGTTATTGTTTGGTTGGTTACAAGTTCTTCAAGCAAGGACTAGGAAGGCTAGGACAGACAAGTATGAGATATGGTTTCTTATTTCTACAATTTTGGTAAGTAATTGTATCTTTGGCGTGAAAGTTAATTTAGTTATTTATTTTCAGACTAATGAGAGACTTGTACTTAATTGAATGAGCTATTCTTTATGAATTTTTGAGATGTATAATAATATCATATGATTTGATATTCGAATATTTGTAAATTTAAGTTATCATGACCTAGATATATAATTAAATGATTTATTTTATATTAAGAAAGAAAATTTAATTTTTCGTGACTTACCGTTCATGTGTTTTAAAAAAGTTTTTAAAAATCTAAATCGTGACAAAATGAGAGAAACTGCATGGGCTAAATTTTTTGCGTACAATGGCGTGAGCCCCGTCAGATGGGGATATGATGGTTCTTATTCCGCATTATATCCCTCCACTAATTATTTGTGTGTGCACGCGCTGTCAGCCATATCCCATCATCCGCACCAGCCCCATCATGCACAATGTAAGTATCCAGGTGCCCAGGTAACATCTAGTGGCTTTGATGAGGCAGTTTCCCAAGGGTTATTATGTAGATGTTACCATGGAAGAGTACAAGGAGATTGCAATATGTAATCAATGGTAGAGAGTATTTTTTTACTTCAGTAACTCAATCCTAGAGAGTTGGAGTTCCTCGGAAAAGTAGGTTTGAAATCAAAGGTCCACGTTTGAGTCCTCATTTTGTCTCCTTGTCAATGAAGATTGCAGTTACGCAAAGTCCACTTTGGTATATGCTATTAGCAAGATACTGAATTTATAGACAAAAAACTGAGTTTATAGATTGCAATTTTAGTTAAAGAAAATGAGAGACATGCATATGGTAAAAAACATGGATGATCAAGAGATCCTAAAACAAATCAGGATAAATCTTTGGATCAATACTATAAGAATAAAGTTCTACAGGATGGTTGTCCAACTAGCCATGGTTGACGGACCTCAAAGTGGGGTGACGGAGGGTCTTCCTTATAAAAAAAATATGGTAAAGATGAGAATGAAGAAAATAAATGAGAAAATTATTTAAATATAATTAAAAAAATATTTACTAAAATAGTATATTTTAAGAAATATTTTTCAAAGTGGTGTTGGTTTACGTCATATAAGCGTCATCTAAGTGCTAACGCCTGCATAGCTTTTTTTAAAACAAATTTAACAAACTTTATCCGAAACTAGGTTTAAGTTGATTTTATCCTTTTAAAGGACAAAATCTGAAAACCAGCTTAAGGCGAAATCACTGGTTGAGCGTGGAGTGTCACCACTGGTTTTCACCGGGTAGCCAAAGCCACTGTGATTTTCAGAAGTAGACCCATACCCAAATTCCATTAACAAGCTATCCAACTAATCCCCACCAAGCCCAGACCACGTGATTGTATTGTCCAGACTGATCGTAGATGTAGCAGAGGTAGAGGCCTCCTGAGATCCGAGGAAACACTGTAATTTGTGAAAGTGGAGCTCATGTCAGACAGTTCTGTCATTCCACGAAATGAAAACGAATTTGGGTCATCGAAGAACTTGTTAGAGTCTAAACTGCAATTAAAATTGATTTGCCTTGTGGGCAGTGATGTGGAGGCCTCCATGAATGGAGTTGCCAAGCTGTAGTCCATGCTGTCAGCTATAATGACAGGAGCAGGAGATGGTGCGCAACTGATGTTAATGTGGTTGCTCGTCTTGATACTGGGATTATTTGAGAGGTTGTTTTCTAAAGCTATTAGCTTCTTCTTTAGTTTGATGTTCCAATAGTTCTTCGCATCATTGTCTGTTCTTCCCGGGAGATGAGAAGCTATGACAGACCACCTAAATGAAGCAAGAATTCAGTAAGGATTCTGGTATGGCAAGAATAAATGGACAAAAAGAAGAAGAAAAACTTTAATTAGTGTGAAATCAAATTGACTTGCTTCCCAACTTTTTATAAAGGGTGCATATAATGTTTTCTTCCTCTTTAGTAAAACCTCCATGCTTAACGTCGGAGGTAGTTGAGCCATCTCAGACGGAAGCTTAGCTTTTACCGTAGCGCTTAAGGTAATGGAAGTTGGTGTGAAGTATGGAAGGACGAAATCGCCTTAAGTTGTAATTTTTTTTTACCAAATTTCATCATTTGGATGGATAAAATCAATTTAAACCTAATTTCGTCTTCTAAAGGATGAAATTAATTAAATTTTTTTAAAAAAAACCACGTAGGCGCCAGCGCTTAGCTAACGCCTACATAGTAAAAACCAATACTACTTTAGAAAATATTTTCCAAAGTAAACTATTTTTATAAATATTTTTTTAATTATTATTTAATTAATTTTCCCTAAATAAATGTACGAGCAAATAAAAAAAACCACATCTCTAACAATAGCTGTAAAGGGGGGGTTATTTGGGTATATACATAATACATCACATAGAGAAAAGCAAACCCAAAATTTAGTGGGTCTCGCGAATAGGGGAAAAGAGGCCAAGAATAACATATAAAGCATGGAAGAAAAGACGTTTTATGATTGGTGGGAAGGTTGGATCTATGTAGCCGACTCCGATCAACTAAAATGTGGTTATAATGGGAAAATGTATTTTCCATGCACTAGCCTAATACATTTGCAAAGAAGTGCCTTTATTATCCTTATATTTGTAACTAAATTTAATTATAACAGTTTTTATTAATTGTCCATTTATTTATTTGAATTTAGCTTTAATTAAGAAAACTAAATTGTGCGATCAATTTAATTGGGAAAAAAGGCGCTTTGCTAGCGCCAACTAGGGGTTGAGCATGCAAGTTTCTTGGGCTAACTAATTGTAACATCCTCAATTTTTTTGTAATTTTTTGTAAATTATTTTTTATTTTCTACTTGTATTTTTAAAGGGAGAATTTGACGCATTGGCATATCTATTTTTTTGATTGACCCCAATATTCATAATCGTAGAGTCGGGAGTGCTGTTTAGTAGCAGGTCATGGGACTTGATGCGTCACAGAAACTTCCAACGCGAAAACGGGAGAGAAATAGAAGATGTGATGGAGAATAGAAACAGAAAGAAAGGAAGAGAAGAAAAAAATAAAACAAAATAAATAAAATAAAAATCGGAGGCGCGCCCGACCTGTGAGGAATAGAGGAAGGGAACTGCCCCTTCCTTTTGCGAGGTCGGAGGCGATGCCACCGCCGGTCGCCGGCTTCCACCCGGTCGGCCTCGGTCTGGCCCCTCCGACCGTCCGCCCCTCTTCCTCTCTCTTTCCCCATTTTGGTCCAGTGAACCGCACCCTCATTTTTTGCCCGATCTACAGCTGCCACCATGGTTTCGCCCCAACCAGGATGACATCTGAACACCCACTGTCCCGGCCTCCCCTCCCCACCCCTCCTTTGGCGGCGTGAGGTAAAACTCCATCCAACCCTCTTTTCCCTTTGTTTCTGTGCGTTGCAGCTACCAACATCGTTGTTGGCGACAACAAGGATGTCGCCCCGAACGAATCGCCGCCTCCCTCTACCCCCTCCTCTGCCCTATTTTGATCGGGACCAAAATTTACCCATTTCCCTTGATTTTCTATCGTGTGTTTTCACAGTCAGCCATCACCCACTAATCGGACTCCAGATTGCCACCTTGAGCCAGTGACGGAGAGGTGCCGAGGTCTAGCCCCCCTTGCCCCGATCAGATCCGATTAGCTCGATTGGTCGACCTGCACCAGAGTAAAGTCTACACTTTTTCTCTGGCAGCGTCCATTTTTCATCGCCGGATGTCAGCAACATGAGGCCGACGTCCATTCGGTTCGCTGCGATGAGGCGATTGTTGGGTCACTGCCGTCTTCCAGGTCCAGCTCCCGGCCCCGTTTGGCCGTTTGTTGCCTGGCGATAGTGTGTCTGCCACCCTAACTCAGTGCACTGTCACCTCCAGGTAAATCGAGTCCCTTCATTTCTTCTAACCAGCAGTTCTACCGCCACTAATGTTAGCCTACGGATAGTTGCAAATGTCGGCTTGACCCAAAGACAACAAGGGGTTGCCGCTCCCGGTCTCCTTTGCACATCTTTTTCCTAAACCAGATGCCCCCAAACTTCAGGGTATGTGTTTGACCATCATCGCAACCCCGCCCCAGCCCAAGGTCAACCTGCCCAGCTTGACATTTTGCGGACTTGGGCCGCATGTCCGGCTGACATGGGCTCTGCCCTACTTTTGGCCCAATTCCACCTCTGCACCCCCACTTTTCCTTGCACACGACCCAGAACCTATAGGAAAGAGTCACCAGTTCTTGTTCCTTCCAAGGGGAAATAGCATTGTTGGCCACTGGCCCCAAGCCAGCAAAGGCTTGACTGCTATCATACCTATGTTCTCCACCATAAGCCATGCTTGGTGCACAACCACCCATACAATGGTTTGGTTGTGGGTAGTGATTGGAAATGACCCCCCTTTGTCAAACACTTACTTCGGGCCTTAGTGCCTCAATTTTGGTTTGGGGGACCGACCGCCACTGGCGAACCCTACCTCTTCCGTGACCAACCACCTCAACCCCCCTAAAAGACCATTTTTTAGGGTTTGGTTGAGACAACATGTGTACTATTAGACAGCTGATCCCACCCGTGAGTGGTTGGATCCTGCTCCCACCAGCCTGAGTCACTTTGGGAACCCCAACAACCTGTCCTCCCATGTGGTTGCCCTTTTGCCACGCACGCTTGTGGTCATGTGTGCAGTTTAGGTTAAAGGCACCGCTCTTGAGGTGTTTGATAATTGGTAGACACCACCACTAGTCAATATGACCACTAAAGCCCTTCTTCGTCTTTCTTATGTCCGTGAGTACGCAACTAAGCCCTCTGCCCTTTTGTGAGGCATCGACAATGCAAAATTATTGTCGTTGGGTATGGTCCACAGCCAATTTTAATGTCTTATGGCCAACAAAGTGTTTTTAGTAGTTGAACGACCTCCAATTAGCCACCCCCCATTTTGTGGTCGCTTTTGTCATTTCTAGTAGTAAAACCTTGTGTTCGGCTGCCCTAGTGCGCCAAATCAATTGCTTTGAGAAAAATCAGCCCCGCCTTGCCCAGATTAATTCTGGCGTCTTTGAAAATCCTTGGGATAGCAACTCTCTTAGTGCGATGCTTTTGGCCACCGACTATGCCATTGATGCAGAGACCGTTGTGTCCTCACCATCAAACTCGCATGGATTACAAGATAGGGGACCTTGAACTCGTAATTTTATGATAGCATGCTTTGATTGTGTAGAAGCATGCTAGGAGTTTATAATTTAATGCTTTGCATGATAAATGCTGATTAAATGAGCATGTTTTATGTATGTGAATTATGTGTATGCTAGTGAAGACTAAGGGTATGATAGTAAGTGGTTGATGAATTATATGTATGTGACATATCTTTGTGTGGCCGATGGGCACGAGTATGTGCATTTGATAGTAAGTTTGTTGAAGGGGTGTTTCACAGACTTTTATGCGAAAAATTGTAGTAGTGTGTTGGGTGTCAAAAGACGTAAGAGTGACGAGCGAAAGTTGTTCTTGATGAGAATGGAGGATTGGTTTGGAATGAATTCGTTGGTACATTGGAGCAACGAGCAGGAGATGTAGGGGATGCAGGGATTTAGAAGACTTAAGGTTTGGAGCGCCTTTGGGGGACTGTGAGTTAGTAAGAGGTGACAACATAATTATATACGCATAATGTACGTAATATGAATTGTAATGGAAGAACAATGAGTAAGGAATTAGTAAGGGTTTGATGACTGATTTAGGTCTGAGGGGTTTCATTAGAGGAGTTCAAGTAAGACGATTGATTTTTAAGGTATAGATGGCATAGGATGTAAGGCCGTAAGTAGATGATGGTAAGAGTACATTAGTATGGAGTTTGAGTTTGACAAGTAAGCTATGAAGAGATCTGTAAGACTGCAAGGGTAAGGGTGAATTATGAGTATGGGTTGGATGAGTAAGGTGAAGTATGTTGCCCTTGCGGATTAGAGCGCTTCAGAACGAACGTGGTTCCAGTTGAGTTGCTGAAGAAGGTAAAACTGAAGTAGTTTTGGGCATAATTATACATGCATAAGGTGAATAATATTAACTTGAATTATAAGTAGCCCTATTTCAATAACATTGTGAGTTGAGACTGAGGGTTTCGATGGATTAAGTTCCGTGTTTGAGCCAGCCGATAAGTAATAGGCTGAGTATTCTTCCATGTCTATCCATGATGTTATCCTATAAGTTTTGGCCTTAGTGATGTATTTCGGCCCAGACATTTGATGATCTATTCATAGCACTGTAAGTTTCTTCCCATTGTGAGCATTGTATGTATTTCTGCCTATAGATGACACTATATGTTATGTCCAAGAGTGACTCTATAAGATTCGTGCCCAATAGTGGCATTGTATGATTTTTGCCCTTAGTTGGCACTGTATAGCCCCAAAGAGTAGGCATTTGTAAGCTCAAGTAAGTAGGATCATTGGCCTGCTCTTACCTATTTGATTATGTTCCCCATTAGCATAGGTGTGCCTTGCCTTCGAAAAAGTCCATAGCATTTAGTTGCTCCTCAGAAGTTAAGGTGATGCCCCAGTGGCATTCCTTTCCTTTTCGACACTAGAGCTTATTAATTGTACTGAGCTTCAATTGCCGATAGTATGTATACTATAATAAGAGTAAGTTGTATGTATCAGATTTTGAGTAAGTTGTATGTGTAAGATTCGGAATAAGTGTAAGAGTGAGCTTCTAAGGAAGACGATAAGAGTAAGCTTATGAGTAAGAGTAAGATTGTACGAGTAAGGTCATATGATTATGTGTAAGTTGTATAGGTAAGCGTATGATTGTATGAGTAAGTTGGTAAGACTCTAATTCAAAGTGTAAGTGTAAGAGTATGCTATAAGAGTAAGTTTAACTAGTGCGATGGTTTGTGTGTGAGATTGTTTATGTTGCATATCTTTCTTGTTTCATGTGTAGTTGCATGAATGCATCTATGTATGAACTTACGAAGTTCATTGATTTATTTTTCCTACTGGGTATGAAAATACTCATTTTTCCTATTTTTTTAGCCCTTAGTTCAGAGGCTTTTGCAGGTTCAACCGAAAGCTTTTTGGATTGGAATTTGTTCCCTGTGGTGGACCGTTCTTCCTCGACCTTGGTGTTCAGTAGTCTCGTAGTGAGGCTATGTTATTTTTGTGTCACGATCTCATGTTTTGAGTAAGGTGAGGATTCATTGTGTTATTTTTGGACTTGTGCGTATATGTATGATTTAAAACTCATTGAGGAACTTGTACTCATAGATGCATGGGATGTATCTGTTTTTAAATACCATGGCCATGGTAGGTTTTACCTTTATATTTTTATTTTGAGTCATGCCTGAGAATGTTGGTTTGGTTGCACAATGAATTAATTTATAAGACTCGTTTTCACATGTTCTAAATTTCATTGATTCTTTTGATTTACATCCGTATTTTGAAACATAATATTTGTAAAATTTTAAAGTAATTGTATGGAAAAACCTTGGGCGTGACACTAATTTGGTGTATTAAGTCCAAGATCAAGTTGTTATGGACATATTAGAATTTCTAGTTTCATTAATTTAAAAGTTGTTATTTTTATTAAATTACGATTACATTAGGTGTAGTTTCCTTATTCAATTAGGATTAGTCTAGAACTTTTCTATAATAATAATGTAATTCCCACAAGCTAGTTATTCAAAGAATTAATTCAGCTGTAGTTAGTAATTTTATTCATTGCATCCTCCAATTCTTCTTCCCTTCTCTTTAATTTTCTTGTGTAGATGCTTGTCTACAACATTAGTAGCCAATGAGTTACTGCTTCCTAAGCCCTACCACCATCCATTATGCCACTATGACGGGTTTGCATTAGAAAATACTAGATGAGGTGGCGCTCCACATGATCAGGATACCACTATTTTAAGCTCGTCCTATTTGCGTCACATTTCGTGTTTTTAAAGGAGATGACCTGGATGAATGGGTTTCATAGGCTAAGTGTTCTTCTATTTACATCAAATGTTGGCCCATGAACAATGTGAATTGGGTTCTTTATATATAGAGGGCATGCTATATGTTGAGTGGACCAATTTCTTGTTCAAAACCCTAACTCTATATGGAATGAGTTTAAGCGTGCACTTCTTCTCCACTTTGGCCAAACTCCACATCAAAATTCTAATAGATTGTTGCCCAAAGTTCGTCAGTGAGGATTGGTATAAGACTATCATGATGAATTCGAGCGATTGGTTCAACACTAATTTGTCATTTTGATCTATAATTTCTCTGAGATGTTCTTAATTTACCCATCTTAGTTTGGTAAAATTTTCATGATTTTTTATAGTGTATCTCATTCAAAAGGTAATCTTATCTGAAGTTTGCCTTTTTACCAGTTGGCAATATCATAGTTTTTTTCATTCTGGGGTATTTTCTTCATAGAATATGCCTACAAAAATTAATAAAACTTCAAAAATGTGTCTAGTTTCTTTGTAAATATCAATTTATTACATTTTCTAGAATCACCACTCTTCGGGATTCAAAGATATGTTGTTTTCTGTTTTGAGATTTTTCTTGAGTTCCATTCGGATCATATTGCTCCCAAAATCTTGTGGACAATATTCTATGAGTTATTTGTCTAACTGTAATGTTTGGGAATTTTCTAAATTTTCAAAGTTGACCACGAGAAAATTAGGGTATTTAACCTCTTAATATTCTTGTGAAAATAACTTGCTTAATAGTTAAAATTGGTGGCTAAATCTATATGGATAGAAAGTAGACATAAAGAGCTCTGAAACGTCACACGAATCAAAATTCGGATGAGGGAGTTACAACCGTTTAAAGTTAAATATATTATAAAAAACATGTTTACCCAATTTAGACGTGTATTTAGGTTGTTTAAATCATTTTACAGGCTTAATTAATTATAGTGTTGAAAATTAATAAAAAAAAAAGGGCCTAAGTAGCCTATTTAGCTCATAATTATAAAAAGAACTCCTTAAGGATCAATTAAAGAATTTTTGGCCCTTAGGGAGGGGAGAGAAGGTGCTGCCATGAAAGTTTTCGAACGAAAGGTAGCTGGCGGCGGAGTCGGAGAGGAGCAAGCTCGAAGACTGAAAAGTTGATGAGGTATACTTGCTTATTGACACTAAATTTTAAGTATTTAAAATTAATTTAGGGTAATCTATGCTTAATTAATGAAGGATTAATGGGGGAATAGGTGTACGGCCGAACTCTGCTGGCCAGCCAACTTTCTACCGCTGGTAGGATGGACTATTATGCCTAAACCCTTGGCAGCCTGTAAAATACAAATCAGTGGCTAACAGTTTGGAAGAAAATGAAGTACTTTCCATTTCCCATCTCTCCTTCTCTGACCATATAATCGTGGCTGGATTTTTAAAACACAATCCTGCGAAGGGGAGCTAAAAACGCCGGTTTTTACCCTCGAGCAGGAGAGCTATTCCCACCGGCCGCCATGTTCTGTCACTAGCCTGACATTCTCTCGTTTCGGATTTATTTAGTCAGTAGCCAATCCATGATTAACCCCACCTTTCGTCAATGCTACATAAAAGGACAAGTAACATAAAACATGATTTTTTGTCTAATAAAATTAACCTCAAGATCCACAGCAGTGGTCACAAATTAAACGGAGGTATTTGCATTTTATTTTTAGGGTATATGCAAAATTTTAACAAATATGAGAAAATAAAACGCGAAAAAATACATCAATAAATGAAAATGAATTGGAAATCTTATAAACTTGAAACCTTTTGATAAGAAAGCTATTTAGTAGTAAATTTCTCAGACCTAGGCCTTAATTTGCTTCATTTTCTGAATTCCTGAAAGGCCCAACAATGTCTGCAACAAGCCCCACCAGCTTACAAGCTTCCTATCATAAAACATTGGGCACAAAAATATGAAATTTGCTTATTACAATTGTACAACAACATAAGACCTCAATTGACTCGCTCAGATATCACAAAAACAGGCTGCCCATGAAAACTGATGCCAAAGTGACTGTGAGATTGTCATCAAGTTTTGTACTAATTGGGAGAGACTCCACTATCGCTGATACAATAGACACCACCAGAAAGCCCAGACCCAATTGCCAACTAACTTTAACAAATCCAAAGCAGGAGAAATAATGCATATACCTAAATCAGATCATTTACAAGATCAATGTGCTAATTTTTTCATGAAAGAACAGAATCACAAATATATAGAAGAATGATAAGAGTTGAAGCAGGAAATAATTACCCAACCGACGCAATGAAACCTGCCAGCGTCATCGCAATGCTACCCACAAAAGTTTTGTCGGGATTGTAAGGAAGCTTTTGCTTACCAAATCGTCTGCCTATGATGTCAGCAACACCTAATTTAAAATTAGTTAGCATTAGAACAGCAGCCATCTGTACACATGAACAAAAGGCCCAGTTTTCATTCCTGAGCTTGTATGAAGCCAACCACTAAAAAGTTTGTGTTCATCTAGGAAAAATCCAATACTGGTTGAAAGCATCGTATTGACAATCTCCTTCTGGTACTCTACAAGTTTGATACCAAATTTGACACCAAAGAAAAAGAATTCTAGTGTATACAAAAGCATATTTCATAGGGAAATTGCCTTCTCTCTGAAGGAACATCTAGGGAACAAGATCAAATCATGTCAGGAACCAACTGGTCGTGACTAACCATGACTTTGAGTATCTAGACTGTGCCAACCCCTTAGTTACAACATAATTTTTTGTGATACTACTATGTGTTAGAAACAAAGTACCACATTGCCTCAAAAGCTCAAACTATCAAAGAACAGCCCAACATTGTATATCAAGCCCAAACAGACACATGGAGACAGACGCATTATCTAACACGAGGTAGCATAATTCAACGGATGTAGATGCTTGCATGTGCATAGGATACAGAGGCAAGGTCAAGGATTGAAATGGGAACCTCCTGACTCTGACACCATATTAGACACCAAGTTGCATCAAAAGCTCAAGCTATCAGGGAACAGCCCAACAATGTATATCAAGCCTAGATAAGCCCAAATAGGCACATGCAAACAGATAAATTATTTAACACTATGATCATCAGACAAAAATTTTCCATGTAATTTGTGTTTTTTCCTTTTTCTTTTTGACCAGAGAACACAATAGGCATTGACTATGGAAGGAGGATCATTACACTGGAGATAACACTGGGGATTGACCCCTGGGATTCTGCCCTAGGTCCGAAGATCCATTTAATTTTTGCAAGACAAGTTACACAATAAAAATGAAATTACTATTTCATAACCTGATCTACAACTTTTAATGTCAAGACTTGCATAATCAAACTATATGCGGTGCAAATCTACGGTTTCTATTTTACACATAAGAAAAGTGCCAAATTGTAGTACCATCTCCAGCACACAAGTTGCATACTGCTGCAATTGCAATTGGGGATGTCCGCCAAAAATATGCCGTAGCCACAGTGAGCGTGCAGGCATAGTAGAGAGGCCCTTTTAAAAGTTCCCTGAGAGAGCAATGAGTTAGCTATTATGAAGATAAAAACATATGGAGGAACTACTAATCAACATTAGGCAGGATGTGAAAAACAACCTATAGTCTCCAGTTCTGCTCATAGACTTGACAACATCATCATTTCTCATTATTCCTAGACCCAATAGAATCATCCTGATTATATTGACACCCGGAGCTAGAGCTGCTAGGAATGGGGCCTGACTTCCAGAGCTGTAACAATTAGAAACAGACAAATTAATAGTCTATAAAAAACTCTTAGCAACTAAAATCAAAAGAATACAATTTATTATTGTCAAATAATCAAACTAAGATGGTAGGTAATCTATCTACCTGAAAAGAGGCCAGAAAAGCATAAATACCAAGCCAACGCTTATATGAACTAACTTCCTGCTTAATTTCTGAAAAATAAGATTATAGTATGTCAAATAATGAAACATATACATGTAAATCCAAGAAAGCAAGAAAAAGGAGAAATTAGACTTTACAAGATATCAGTTCAGAGTTAATCCCGCTTAAGGTATTATAAACAGTGTTAGTTAAGCACCTCTACTAGAACCATAAGACTATTCACATAAACAACATGCTAAAACTCCCCTGAACGTGCAAGCACCACTAGCATTGCATGTAAGAACACATACCAGGGGCACACATACAACAGGGAACATTGCTCCTCCATGACTTAAACCCAAGACTTTGAGCTCTGATACCATGTTAGTTCATTTCTTCTACCAAAAGCTCAGCTATTAGAGGAAGCACTAACTATTTATACTAACACACTGAGAATTAACAACCAAAATCCCTAATGCCAATTTGACTAACTCAGGCTGGTGAATGGATGCTATTCTGTCAATCTGCTAGGTGTTTACCCATTTTGTTTATTGTAATTTGTTTAGGTTTCCTTGGGGTAGTTGCTTACAAACAAATCATAATTATAATCAAATAGTGCCTTTTCCCAACAATTGGGGTCAACAACATGGATCTTACACCTCCATTCTAGCCTATTTTCTGTCAACTCTTTTGTAAGAAATAGCATAATCATGTCCTTCAATATTAACTTCATCCAAGTTCTCTTAGGTCTCTTCACTATTTTGGCATCATTTACATAAAACCCTTCCAACCTTCTTACAGAGGCATCCATTAGTCTTCTTTATATATGCTCATACCAATACAACCTACACTCCCTGAGCTTCTCCCCTAAAGGTGCTACCCTTAAGTTATCACGTCTATACTCATTTCTAATCCTATATTTCCTAACTATTCCAAATATCCACCTTAGCATCCTCATTTCAGCAACATTCAGTTTATCTATATGTTTTTTCTTTGGTGCCCAACATTTTACTTCATAGAGTATTATGAGCTCCATAGTTGTCATATAAAACTTACCGTTAAACCTATTTGGGATATGTCAATCACACAATACTCCCAATGCCGCCCTCCATTTTATCCACCCCGCATTAATCCTATGTACTACATCACTATCAATATCTCCCTCTTTATAGATAATGGAGCCCAAACATCTAAGCTACTTTCATAATTAATGCATTCCCAAGTCTCTTCTTATAAACTTACCCCATATCTTAAGCAACTTTTCTTCCTTAAAACCACTCAATGAGATGTTTAATCATAAGCATTATTTACGGCCACTCGGAAGACCACAATTGAGTCATAACAGATAAAACGCTGACATAAAGTATCAGACACATATAGTATCAAAAACTTATATTTGCATAACATTGTTATAATCGTCAACATTCAATTTGAGAACTCTATCAGGTGACTCAATACTTGGGCCAAGCAGACATGTAAAAAAAGAACTTCCAAGGTAGGTACAATAATTCATAATTGTCTGGATTGGCATGGTAGTACGTAGCCTCATTATTGATAGAATTAAGGCTTGTTGGGAGAAATAAGAACTCTCTTAATTGAATAATAAAGAAGACCAAATACAAAGGATTAACCAGCCTCTAAATAGGATTAAGGCCGCCTATGAAGACAAAACGACTCTATTGCCCTTCACTTAAGTGAGGGATGACCAATTACAAAATAAGATTAAATGTGATTTACAAAACTACCCCTATGCATAAAGGCTATATACTACTAATGACTTTACCAAAAACAACCATGCGAGCAAATACTCCCCTTACAATTATATTATTAATAAATGGTAGATTTCAGATCACTCCACTTCCATGGCAAAAAAAGAAAGACATGTAAGTGATAAAGACTGACTGGTCCATTATTCGGAAGCTCATTAGAGATTGGCAATTTTGTCACATGGCAACTTTATCTATAAACGATCTGTATTACATAATAGGGAACAGAGTCAAACTAGAAACTTGTTACACTGAAAACACTATTGCATTTATGACACAGAATGTCATAAACACTACACAAATAAAATCAAGAGTCAAAAAAAGTATTATAAAAAATATATTCTCTTGGAGTTTTAACCTAGAGTATAATACTGTTGAAGAAAGACAAAGAAGAATCAGAATTTTAAACCCATATGCTGAACTGTATTTTAATTAGCACGTAATTAACCACCCATCCATTCAAAATCAGAATGCTTCCAAGAAAATGAAAGTACGATAACCGAAGATTTTCCAAGCTGTATTGTATATAACTTTTCTAATAATGCAATTAATCCTAGAATATTGAACGTATTTTAACTACGAAATACACCTTCCCTCTTTATGTCCATGTCAGATTAATATGCTTCTAGCAGAAGCAAGTGCAGATAAAAGAGCAATAGCCTGAAAATTTGCTAGCTGTGTCATAATTTGTTATTTCAGTGCCATTTACTAACATACTAAAAATAGAAAACTAAAGAAAACCCATTCCTTGCACCTTATAGAATTTTCTAGTTTGATCATATCTATTTAACTCCTACACAAACAGAATCAAGAATGACAAACAAACTCCCAAAAATAGTATCTTGAATTGGCATATTTCCTATTCAAAGAGGGATTCCCTACATTTACATTCTGGCCATGAGATTCTAGTGCATTAAAATTTTACCAAATTTTAGAGAAGTACATGAAACGCTACTCTCTTTCATAAAGTACATAGCCACACAGGTGAGTCACACCGTCGACTCATACTAATTACTATCTCGCTTAACCTTCAGGTTACACAACACTTACACGATATACAAAGAAAACTAGAATTATGGTTTTCTTCAACCTCTTAACACACTGAGCTACCTTCCTTCAAAAGTGGACAAAGAAGTGAATTTAAAATACTGTTCCGTCAACAAACTTGAAATTTCATCCATCGTTGAAGCAAATCGAAGGCATTCATTATTAACTAAAGACATTAGGAACAAACGAAACCAAAATTCAAGAACCTGCTCGAAGACGCCGCGCCGGGCCACCTCCTCCCAGAACCGGAGCAGAGCCAGCGCCGCCGCCGACGTCAGTGCAGAGGCGAAGATATCATACGTGAGGCGATCGACGCCCGGCGAAGCCATAGACAGAGACGCCCTACTCGGACTCCACCGCCCTTCTCCAGCCCCGCCGCCGGAGCTGCTCTCATTCAGACGAATGACGGAGCCTCCGCTGAAGAGCGGACAACGGCGAGCTGGCCGTCGGACGGCAGAGATTCGGGGACCGGGCGGCGGGAAGGGTTGGCAGGAGGTCTTAGTGGGCTGGGCCGGACACAGCGCGAAGACAGTGGCGGACATTTCTGATGCACGTACGCCGCCAAAGAATTAAATCTTAGGATGCCGCGCGGAGAGCGAGGGCCCATCTTAGCCGTTCGCGTTGGACTTATCTGTTGGGGCATGACTGTTGGGTCCGACCGTGCGTTGTGAAGAGAGGAACACGATATAAATTAAGGGGTCGTTTGGGTATTGAATTAATTTATTAGTAAATTTTGTAGTAAATTAATTTAAAAAATTTACCGTTGAATATGAATTACATTTGGTAAGAAAATTTATTAGAATAAATTAGATGTCATGTCAAACTCAGTTTTAAAATTTTAAATTAATATAATTCTCTCTTTCAAACTTGGATATGTACGTTATTGGTACTATTACACTTCTAAATTTGAGCTCTATCAAACAAAATCTCACAAGGGTTGGTAATTTTAAATTTTTAAAGTGGGCCCTACCTATATGATACATTTTTCAATGTTCAAATCGATATGAACGATAACCATTGAAAAATAATAGAATTTGTAATTTTCAAAACGGTGATTAAGAGACTGAATTAACTGAATCACCTCATGAGGTGATTTAGTGAGGTGATTCAGACCGATTCAGGCTTCAAATAGCCTGAATCTAACTTCAATGCTGAATTTTTAATTCAGTATAGCTTCATTACACAAATAGGATTCTAATAATACAATACTGAATTGAGCCTAAATCTTCCACAGATTCAGTACCCAAACAGCTCCTAAAACTTCTGAACCCACTTTGGTCCATCTACATGATAACTCACGCGATGGCCGGTGGGAGTGGGACGAGTGTAAGGAACACCTATGAAGCGTTTGTTTTTTAGATTAATGGCGTATATACTAGCGCATGTTAGCGTTTATTTTTTAGATTATTTACACTAACGCGTGCTAGCATATGCACCGTCAATCTCAAAAATATTTACGCTAACGTGCGCTAGCGTAAGTGCCGTCAATTAAAAAATGAACGCTTCATAGGCGTTCCTTACGCTCGGCTCACAACGAGTAAAGAACATGAAAAACGCTTCCATTGAAGAGTTGTTTTATGCTCATCAAACAATGAGCTCTTAGCGTAAGCCACATAGAGCCTTGACATTTTAGATCAACGGCACATATGTTAGCGTCATTTGATAGCATACGTGTCAACATGTACACTATCAATCTCATAGATTAAGAGCTCTTATGGAAAGCTTATACCATAGGGCTCGATAGGAAAAACTCTTCTCATCTCATAAAATCTAAATGTGTATTAGAATTGTGGGCTTCATTAATTAATCAATGGCTTGTAACTATCCCGTAGGTTATCTCGTTGATACCAACGTATATGTAACATTTGTCTAAAATGATTTGACATGTAGTTGAATTGAGGTGTTAGGTTCACATATTTTGTGCAACCATTCACATATTTTAAATTTTAATTAAAATATTTTATTAAATAAATTTATTTAGTGTGTATCACTATTGATGTTAAAAATACAGCATGTTGATTATAATGATCAACAAGGTAATAGAAAAATAAAATAGACTTATTCATACCAAATAAAAATATAAGATAAACAAACTAGAAGTTTTATGCTTATGCACCTAATAATCATTTCTACCTATTTACTTGTAACACTTAGAATTTCTTAAGTTTTTTAAACCCTTAGACCTTATCAATATAATAATGTCTTATGTAGATAAATTTTATATCTAAAACATTAGGAATAGAAAGTAGACCGAAATAGTTTCAAAATGCTACAAAGAATGCACTAATTATAATTTATATGAAGAAGTTATAGTCATCCGAAGATGGACCTAAGGTGTTGCCGGTGACACACATATACGCACCGATTTGGCCCTTAGTCCTCCTTAATAGCATAACTTTTCTTATAGATAAAGTTTTATCTTAAATTTTTTAGTTATAAAGTAAATAAAAATATCTTCAAAACACCACAAACAATGCATAAATTGGAGTTAAGAAGATAAAGTTATACCTAGTCGAAGTTGAACTAGGGTGTTGTTGGTGACCACCAATGCTAGACCGCATGTTGATGGTCATATCAGTAAAACTAAACTTTATTGTTAGCATACCACTGACTTGTCAATCAGGTCGCATCAGGGTAGTTACAAGAATAGGCTAAAAATCTATCTAGTTTGAAGGTTATTACTAGAATTTCATTCTTTCTCCATTATAAATACCTTTCCACACCCATTCTATTTTTTCAAAAACTTCTCAAAATCAAAAGGGAGAAGATCAATAGTACTTTTATTTAAGAATAATTAAGAGAGAGAACAAATTCTATAAGGCGTGACCAATAACACACATGAGAAAGGACTTCTATTTTGTGAAAAAGGTAATATTGCTAACCATATACCTTTATGGTTTAGACATGAAAGAGCATGATTTTAAGGCTTATAGATTACACAATCAACATGAATTTATGGTTTTGTGTTTAATTACTTCATATAAGAAGATTATATGATTATGGATATAAAAAACATGGGTTGAAATTTTGAATTTAGACTTTCAAGTATTACTCTTATCTTGTAAAAGCATGAATAGAAAGTTTTATTAATTACAAATTCTATTTAAAAGATTTTTTTAAGGGAATTGTCTTGGCACTAGTTCTTGAAATGTTTATTCTTTTGCCCTAGCTGTTGACACATTCATCAATACGTTGATGAGGGTGTCGATGGTTAAGAGAAGATGAACAATTGAAAGCAGTGATACATAGGATGCGTTGGTGTTATATTGGGCATCGACAGAGGGACCAACGCGTCAATGTTGGTGTTGGTGAACAAGACTCATAGTAGTCTACCTACTATCGGCAAGGATTGGCTTGTCATTAGAAGTGTCAATGGCCATTTACATTAATACCGACATGTCGATGAGGCGACTAACAACAATTCGGTTTGTGTTTTTGAAACATTTTTTTTGTGGTCTTTTGAAGGCCAACAAGAAGTGTCTTAAATAAACCTTATTTTCATAATGAATGTAAGTAAAAATTAGAACACATGAAAAAATATATGTGAAGAAAAAGATAATGAGAAATGTTACTTACATAACTAATGCAAGTAATAATTAGAACACATGATAAAGTATATGTGAAAAAGGGTAATACAAACCATAAGTATGGACTCTATTTGTGGTTCCATGTAGCTAGTCACATAGTGGGAGTTTTTTTTAGGCCTTCTCCCTTGAGCTTGGGAGTTGGTTCGAAATATATGCAAGCACCATATTTGGGCATACCAAGAGGGTAATGACCTTGACCTATTGATGAATGCTACAGAGGGTCATGAGTACCCAGTGTCACAATGGGATCCAAGAGTGGGCCCGTTTAGCCACGTAAAGGAGGTTCATGATACAAAAAATTACTATGGATTTTTAACTCTTAAAGGCTTAAGGGTTTGTTTGTAGTGCATATCCCTTTGGCCAAGGAGTTACTTCGAATATGTTATAGCTTTAAAAGAATTATGACTCTACACATCGCAACAAAGGAGTTTTCAGCAATGATGAAAGGCTAAGAATCTCAACCACTTAGGTCCATAAGCCCTTGTGAGCCTTAGTTTCATGGTGTAGATAGAGCAAACAAGAATCTTCAATAAGAGCTTGAAGCTACTTCATAGAATGGTACACATTTGAAGACTCATAAAGATCTCCTTAATGTTGACACAACTTATTAGAGTTTGTCATTTTATACCTATGATTAGGTTTTGGGAGTATTTATATAACTATAAATATATTATTGTTGTAAACGTGATGATTTGTTATAATAATATAATGTTATAAATACATTGTAAGCATAATGAATTATATAGTTTATTGATTAGTCATCCCACAGGATATACTTGCAAACTCAGCATCTGTGTGGTGCATGTACTTTGTATTATTAAAGGTTTTCTGGAAAATTGGTTGTAGCAAAGACGATTGTGCTAGGCCATTTGGCATATTTATTATATTTAAATATCATCTTACTTAAGAGTCGATAATTAATTATAAG
This sequence comes from Saururus chinensis, assembly GCA_035235625.1. Lineage (NCBI taxonomy): Eukaryota > Viridiplantae > Streptophyta > Magnoliopsida > Piperales > Saururaceae > Saururus > Saururus chinensis. The sequence continues at coordinate 58,339,030 of CP141140.1, forward strand.
CATGTGAATGACAATTTATTACACATTGGTCTGTATTAGAATATTAAGATATATACTTGGGTAGGACCTTGTTCAATTTATGATGTAGTTTGACCTTGATTATTATTTTACTATGATCTGATATTCGTACGTTTGAAAAATTAAGTGACTCAGATCCTGAGATATCTTGACGAATGCTTTAAGTAAAAAATTGTATGTTTTTGTTATCCAATTCATGAAAATGAATTTGAAAAATCATTGGGTATAACATTACTCAGAAGCTCAAATTAAAGGTAGTTTTTCTCCTAACCATTTCTTATTTAGTAGGGAATTAATTTTAGTTTCATTAATTAAACTAACCAAAACCATTAATTAAATTACTAATGTAACTAAGAATTAACTCCCTAATCAATTAGAAATGATTACAAAAGTCTCTAAATAAATAATGTAGCATTCTCCTGTGAGGGTTGTAAAGAAAAAATTAGATACACAATTCATAAGGTGAGGCAACATTAATGCATGTATCCTATGATTCTTATCGTCTAGGTGAAAGCCTCATTAATTAGTCATTTATTCCCCTATTCGTGTGTCACATTGATATTAGAGTTCATGTATAAATACATTATTAAAGATTAAATAAATATTTTTACTAGGTGGAATGTCCTAAAACACAAAAATTAATCATGTGGTAGAAAATATGGCGCTGGGTGAAGCGAAAAATTCTTTAACATCATGTATTTCTCCACTCCAAAAAATTATTGGATCTAGCTTATACACAAGGAAAACCCTTAAGATGCCCTTTTTCTAGAAAACAACCTTTTTAATAAATAGGATGAGTGGTTCCCCACCCCCCTCACTTTTTGGCAACCCGTACGGATGGTCTATATCTACGGTCTATATATATAAAAGAGTGAGCTGGCCAAAAGAGTGAGCTGTCCATAAACCACTCATCCTTTTCAAATCGATGAATATTCTAATCTCCCTTTTAATTTATAATTATTTTTAAAAATTGAACTCATCTTCCTCTTCCTTCATATCCTCGGTAGGGAACACTTTTTTTCTTTTCTAAAATCGTTGTAATTACTTTATCTTCCCTATTCACTTAGTCAGACCCAAATTTAATAACTACACCAGACTTGTCTTGTGATCACATTTTTCAAGCAAGTGCAATTCATTTCTTTGGATCTAGCCTGCTACGGCAAGCTGCCAATCCCCATCACCAACCAACACAGGAATCTAAAAGACAACACATTATGCAATTCCAAGCCATCAAAGAAACAGTAAATACCACAAGGGAGAGAGAGAGAGAGGGGAGCATGACTCGCCTGATCAAAGACATGAAGCCTGGCGAGCTCTCCGTAGAACTTGAGGACGCCGAGCACGACGCCGATCACCACAACTCCCGCTCCAACGTCTCCCATCGATACGCCGGTCACTGCCGCCATCGCCTGGGCCAAGACAAGGGCGCACCAGTGGGTTCAATAATTAAACCTGCAACTACATTAAAAAATGAACAGAACAATTCTAACGGGAGGATGGCTGCGGCACCAACGACGAGACGCGACTCTGGTGAGTTTGACGGGTCCCACGATGGAAAGAAGCCAATTTCAGAAGAAAAAAAATGCGAGCGGCCGGCCGTGCGTTCCGCGTAGCAACGTGATTTCAGCAGTCGCCGGTTGTTTGGGTGCCTCTCAAAGTTGGCATGTTAGGAGTTTTATATTAATAAAACGAAGTCTTGTTTATACGTGCGAACGGCATGCACGTGAGCCAAACGCTTGCCTGCTTAATGGTATACAGTGCTCACTGCTCCGAGCTCATGCCAACCCAATGTGCAACCTGATACTTATTTATATTTTTTTTATAAAAGATATATATTGAATTTGGTTATTACGAGCTTGGGCTTATGCGCTTTAGCATGAGTTTTGGGCATATTCGGCCTTCCAATTTTGATGTGATGACGGACATTACTCAACAATAAATAAGTTGGTTGATCCCTTGAGCTGATTTCGATACGATGGCCCATGATGTAAAGGCTCATGTTAACTGGTACAGGGCCTTAGGCTAGCTCATACTAGTTTTGACAAATATGATATGTTTGTTTCTCATCTTTTATTTAATGAAGAAGCTAAAAAAAAGAGCTCAAGTTGGTAGGTGAAACTTCCACTTATTTTAAATTAACAGGTTAGCTTACCTATATGTACATTAGTATGTACTTCATCTATCTCTAAGTAATATGTGATTTGTAAAGTTTTACGAGCAGATTTGATCTTTTGTTATATGGAAAAAGTTTATATGAGCTCGGGCTTATATAAACGGGTCTCTTCCTATATTAATGTTATCTTTAGGAGGGATGAGTATTACTTATATCTCTTAAAAGATTTTGGCCGCAGCTCCTTAGTTAGTTTATTGACAAATAATTCTTTAAAAAAATACTTACCGTGCTTCAAGTCTTCTAACAACTTGGGACTTCGTGGTATTCGTCGAAGTGCATATTGCATTCCACGCCTTCTTTGGGATGCTTCGGAGCTCAGCTACACCTGTACATCACCTTGCTCATACCTCCGGTATAGAGGGCTCCAATCTTTAAGCATCAGAAACTCGATCCTTAATCCACCTTCAACGTCTTTATAGCTAGCTGGTTTATATAGAAGCCGTGAATGTGGTGCGCGAGACACACCTTATTAAACTTTGTTGTGTATTGCATTCATGAGAGCAACTAATAACCAACCCATTTCAAAAAAGGAAAGGACAGTAAATATCTAACCAACCTCCATGACATGTGAAACTCACTTAAAATGACAGTATGCCAATTAAATAGCTAACCAACTTCCATGACACGTGAAACTCACTTGAACTGACAGATCCTTTATATGGAAAAAAACAAGATAAATAACAAGACAAAGAATTAAAGAATTCAATAGGGGGAAAAAATTATGATCAAAATAGGCTAATGCCTAAATTATAAATACAGTGCAGTGGGGTATGGGACAATTTTTTTTAAAAGACACTACTGCCCTTCTTGCCCTCGGCCTCAAGTAAAGAGGTCATCTGCTTCATCTCCGGTTTCCCTCCACCGCACACGCACTCATCTTCTTCATCTCCAATCAGAGCTCCAACTACACCTTGTCTTCCTCATTGTCGATCGCTAGTGGTTGCTCTACACCTTCTCGTCTTCGTCATCTCTGGTCATTGGTGGAGGTCGGCCAAAAGCTCTGCTACATCTTCAACTACACAATGCCCAGATCTCTCCCAGAAGCTCCCTTTTCACATTTCATTGTTGCATCATCACCTTCGCACCACCAAAAGATCGCCCACAAGCTTCGCCAGAAGTACCTATGCAAATTGTATCGGCTCACTACTTCATGCTCTCTCTGTTCTATCTGCCTCCTCCCTATCAGAAGATAGCTTAGAAGTTTGGCAAAATGCTTCGACAGAAGATGGCCCATAAGCTCTACCAGAAGATCGGCCAATAGATGAAAAGATGTTGAAGGTTGCCCTTAAGCTCGAGTATCGAACAATGCAAGTACACATCTATGATAGAATTACGATTTAGGATTCAAAGATAATCCACCAGTATTACCATGATAGGATTGTATAAGAAAATGTTGGGAAGGGAAGTAGTTGCGACGTGATTGTAATGTCATTGCGACTGGGCTGTGGAATGCTTACGATGGAGTTACAATGGAAGATCATCCTAATTGGGATGTCTAGTAAATGTCATCACAACTACATTGCCGACCCATTGCAAAACCATAGTATCACAATTAACTTGGTCACATAGGGGATGTTGGGATGAAAGAATTTGAGACATAGTTGTGATGACATTGTGATGCAAGATCATCATAATTGGGATAGCCAATAACTACCATAGCAAGTGGTTTGTAACTGCCATTGCAAGTGGTTCACAACTGTCATTGCAAATCCATCGTGATGCCATCACAACAATAATGATTTGCATTGCAAGTCCTTCACAACATCATGTGATGCATCACAAATTCCATTGGCAGTATAGGGGATGTAGGGGAATGCAAGTTAGTTTGATAGCTGAATAGAAAATAAATTTGTGTTACATGAGTAAGTAACATTATTGTATTTATGTGCAGAGTCCACCATCAAAGATAAGAGTACTGATGTGCTATGGGGGAACTATTGAATGTAACCCAAATTACAAATCGAAGATAGTAGGAGGTGTCAATCATTTATATTATATAGAAAAGGAGGATAATATGAGTTCATTTGTACAACGAATAACGGAATCATTCAAAATTTTCCACAAGGATGTCAATTTCAAATACATATACCCCGACTTGGATGAGGGGGTTGTTGTGGCTAATGATATGGGGTTAATAAAAATGTTAGATGTGTTCAACTGTAGTGGAGAATGCTACAAGATATTGGTGACAAAGGAGCCGTGGCAAAGGACATTGCCAACACAAGCTAGTATGCATGACAATGCCTTAAAATGAATGAAAGATCCAAAGGTGAAAGCGGTCAAGCTAAGGTACTGCGATCGAGTATTTGGGAGAACAATTTCACAGAGTTGGGCAGTAGTTTAATGATCAATATGAAGTAAAGAAGGCATTAAAATAATATTTTATTACTCACAACTTCAAGTATAAATTTAAAAGGAATGAAAAATGAAGAGTGACGACAGTTTGTGGGAGCCCCAATTGTCGTTGGAAACTACATGTCATATTGGACTAAAAGACAAGTTATTTTCAAGTGAAGCAGCATGTTCATCCTCATACTTATGAAGAGGGGATATAGAGAAAGTATCATCCTTGTGCATCACAGGGCCTCTTATCTGAGTTGGTAGTAGAGATTGTGCGAGAAAGACCTACATATTAGCCAACTGATATGGTGAAGGATATGTGGCAAGAGTACTATGTAACTATTATATATCAAAAGGCATGGAATGTGATGGAGGTAGCAGTACTCACCTGCATACATGGGACTTACATGGATTCCTAAAATGATCTACCATAGTATTGCGACAAACTCACGACGATAAACCCCATAAGCTTTGCACACTATGAGGTGAGCCCAAATAGAAGATTTTTGTGTTGTTTCATATCATTGCATGCATCTATTCATGAGTTTAGACATTGTTGGCCCTTACTATTTTTGGATGGCACATACCTGACCTAGAAGATAAATGGAATTCTCTTAGTAGCAAGTAAAGTTGATGGTGGAGATCATATCTTTCTAGTGGCTTATTATGTTGTAGTCAATGAAAATGAAGACAATTGGATGTGATTTCTTCATTCATTGAGTGACGGATTACATTTGTATCTAATAGGAAGAATGGATTGATCAAAAGTATCATCTCAATATTTCCTGATGGATTTCATGGGTACTGTATGTGCCACCTAGAGCACAACCTAAGGGATAGGAGATTGAAAAAGAAGACGGTGGTGGGGAGTAAAGCGCAAGTGGCAAAGATGATCTACACAATTACAAATACAACAAACATGCATGAGTATGAGAAAACAACACTTGGTCTTTGACAAGCATTAAATGAGCCTAACCACTAGTGTAATGCACTTTTTTAATGTGAAAGGTATATGCACTTGTTGAATTAACATAGCCAAAAGCTTTAATAGTTGGGTGAAGGGAGACCGAGAGCACCCACTAATTGGCCTTATTGACGGTATTCGCATAAAGATAATGACAAAGATGCACAATGCTAGAGTATGTTGTCAGTAATGGGAAACCTATCTTAATTATTCCTTACATCAATGACAAACTGAATGATATCATCAACCAGTCTCAAGCAATTAGTGTCTTGATTGCAAATGAACATGTTTTAGAGGTGGTGGAGGTGGAAGGGCATTATACCATGGACCTTGCTAACTGCACTTACTCTTATCGTAGGTGGCAAATAATGTGCCTACTATGTACACATGCTTGCGTCGTTATTTGTGGGACAAGAGGTACACCGGCCATTTTTTGTCAAAGATAATATTGGACGACAATGTTATCAAAGCACCAACCTGGAAACTGTCTTCCCATTACCTCATGATGACAAGCCAGTGAGAGAGATCACACCTGATGGAGATGTAGTCATCCTCACTCCTAAAACAAAAAGGCCAAGAGGCAGGTCAAAGAAGAAGCATAATGTCTCTAAAGTGTAGTGTGCGTCCATTTCATTGTAGTCATTGAGATGGTGTAGGCCACAACTTCTTGACATGCACGAAGCCAATTATTTAACATTGGACAATAAACTTTCTTTAGAAGAGTGGGTTGTATGAGATTTCTCATTTTAATTCTTAGCTTTCTATCATTAAACAATTGACAATTTATGTTATAAGACTTTAATCTTATCGAAATCTCACTACAACAAAATTTGGTATTAGCGACGCTTATATAAGCGTCGCAATAAAATGTGTTGCTACATAGTGTTAATAACAACATATTAAAACACGTCGCAACAAAAACTAATATTAGCGACGCATAATATTAAGCGTCGCTAATGGTAGTATATTAGTGACGTATAAGAAAAAATATCGCTAATACCTAACCTTTTAGCGATGCTTAAGTTCATGCGTCGCTAATACTTAGGTTATTAGTGACGCTTACATAAGTGTCGCTAAAAGATATATCTATTAATTTTTTTTAAAAAAAAATTTAAAACTATTAACGACGCATTTTTACAAATGTCACTAATACCTTCAACAATAGGAACGTTTTTAAATAAGCGTCGTTATTATTTATCAATTTTAAATAAAAAAATAAAAATTATGAACTAATAGCGATGCATAGATATATGTCGCTACTACTTGGTACTAGTAGCGACGTATGTAACTATGCGTCACTATTACCCTCGGTAGTAGCGATGCATAGTTACATGTGTCGCTAATACCTATTTTTTAAATTAAAAATTTAATAACAAAGAGAGAGGGGGGGAGAGGGAGGCAAAAGAGAGGAGGGAGAGTGAGGAGAGAGAGGGGAGGAAGGAGAGAGAGAGGTGAGGAAGGAGAGAGAGTGAGAGAGGGGGGGAGGGGAGGGGGAAAAAATTAATTTAAAAAATAAAAAAAGTTTAAAAAAAATAAGAGGAGAGAGAGAGGGTGGAGAGGAGAGAGAGAGGGGAGGGAGGAGAGAGAGAGGAGTGGAGAGAGAGAGATTTTACTTTGATATTTTTTAAAAAAATTTATAAATTTTTTTATTTAAAAAATAAAAAAAATTAATTTAAAATAAAATACTAATAGCGACGTATAGAATTATATGTCGCTAGTAGTACACGTATTAGCGACGTATATAATTATACGTCGCTAATACATGTACTAATAGCGACGTATAATCCTATACGTCGCTATTAGTATTTTAAATTAAATTTTTTTTATAATTAATTTTAAAAAATAAAAAATCTTAAAAATTTTTGAAATTAGAGGAGAGAGAGGGGGAGGGAAGAGAGAGAGATAGGAGAGAGAAAGGGTGGAGAGAGAGAGGGTGTAGAGAGAGGAGGAAGGAGAGAGAGAAGTGAGGAAGGAGAGAGAGAGAGAGGGAGGAGAGAGAGGAGAGGGGAGAGAGGGAGGAGATGAAGAGTAATATTTTTAAAAAAAATTTAAATTTTTATTTGAAAAATAAATAAAAAATAAAAAAAGGTATTAACGATGCTTATAAATATACATCGCTAATACCCTTGAGTATTAGCGACGTATACTCATATACGTTGCTAATACCCTTAGTATTAGTGACATATATGGTTATACGTCGCTAATATATATTTTTTCTTTTTTTTAAATAAAAAATATAAAATAGAGAGAGGGGGAGAGAGAGGAGAGAGAGAGTAGATGGAGGAGAGAGACAGAGTGTGGGGAGAGGGGAGGAGAGAGAGGGAGAAGGGAGAGAGAGAGGAGGAGGAGGAGGAGGGGGAGGAGAGAGAGTGAGAGAGAGGGAGGGGGGAGAGAGTGAGAGAGAGGGAGGAGGAGAAGGGAGGAGAGAGAGAGGAGAGAGAGGGAGGAGAGAGAGGGGGAGGGAAGAGAAAGAGATAGGAAAGAGAAAGGGTGGAGAGAGAGGTGAGGAAGGAGAGAGAGAGAGAGGAGAGGGAAGAGAGAGAGAGAGGGAGAGAGAGAGAGGGAGAGAGAGAAGGGAGGAGAGAGAGGAGAGGGAGGGAGGAGAGAGAGGTGAGAGAGAACAGAGATAGGGAGGAGAGATAGGAGATAGGGAGATTGAGAGAGGAGAGGGAAGAGAGAGAGGGGACAGAAGGGAGAGAGAGAGAAGGGAGAGGGAGGGTAGAGAGAGAAGAGAGAGGGAGGAGAGAGATAGGAGATAGGGAGAGAGAGGAGAGGGAAGAGAGAGAGAGCGGAGGGGATATGATTTTTTTTTTAAAAATCGGAGTATTAGCGACGTATATACTATACTATATATGTCGCTAATACAACATAGTATTAGCTACGTACAGCCTTATATGTCGCTAATACGATGTTATATTAGTGACGTATAAGCATGTACGTCACTTACAAACCATAATATTAGCGACGTACAAGTGTATACGTCGCTAATACATGTTATATTAGCGATGAAGTACTTGTACGTCGCAGTTAGTTTGTATTAGTGATGCTCACTGTGAGTGTCGCTAATGTATTTTTTTTTTAAAAAAATCCCAGGCGAAATTCTGCCCGTGTGGGCAAAATTTCCCGTGCAGGCAAAATTTCACCCGCTCCTATAAATCTACCCATCCCCCATTTTCCCACACCCCACCGCCGTGCCACCGCCGCCTGCCGCCTCGCCGCACCGCCTCCTCTCTGCCCTGCCTTCTCCTAGGCTACTCGCCCCCGCCACTCTGTCCTCCGGTCCGACCCCCCCAATCCCCTCCGTTCCCCTTTATGCTCCCTATTGTCCTCCGCCGCTCACCGCCTTGCCACCACGCCGTGCCACCTCCTCTCCATCCCGCCGCCCCGCCTCCTCCTCGGCCACTCGCCCCCGCCGCTCCGTCCTCTGGCCCCCGTCCCCCTACCCCATTTTCTCTCTCCCTCTGCTCCAGTCCCCCAATGGTCCGGCCGCCATGTCTCCCCGCCGCCTGCCACAGTCTAGTCCCCTCCCTCTCCGCCCCCTTCCCCTCCCCTATTGGCCCCCGCAATCCCCCCTGCCCCTGCCCCAATCCCCTGCCCCAATCCCCCGCCCCCTCCCTCCCCCCTGCTCCATTCCACCACCGCCCAGTCCCCTCCCTCTCCGCCCCCTACCCCTCCCTCTGTTGGCCCCCGTAGTCGCTCCCTCCCTCCCCACGACCCTAGCTTCACCCACTCCCTCCCCCTGCTCCAATCCCCCCCTCCCCCTTCTGCCCCCTCCCTCCGGTCCCCCACCACCTCCCTCCGCCCCGCCTCCTCCTTGGCCACTCGCCCCGCGTGCCTCCCTCCCCCCCCCCCTCTCTCCCTAGGTCCTCCTCCCTTCCCCTTCTCTGTTTCAGAGGAGGGGGGAGGTTCCGATGGAGATGGGGCAGCGGGAGAGGGAGGCCAGGACTATGGGGGGCTGGTCACCCCCCTCCCTCCCACTCCCCCTTCTCACCAGAGGTGGGCAAACCCGGGGAAGAGGGGATGGCAGGCCACCCTCCCACTCCCCTTTCTCCTTCGCCCCGTGTGGGCAAAATTTCCCCACGCAGGCAAAATTTCACCCGCTCCTATAAATCTACCTGTCCCCCATTTTTGCACACCCCATCGCTATGCCGCCACCGCCTGCCGCCTCGCCGCACCACCTCCTCTCTGCCCGCCTTCTCCTCGGCTACTCGCCCCCGCCACTCTGTCCTCCGGTCCGACCCCCCCCACCCCCTCCGTTCCCCTTTCTGCTCCCTGTCATCCGCCGCCGCTCATCACCTTGCCACCACGCCGTGCCACCTCCTCTCCATCCCGCCTCCTCCTCGGCCACTCGCCCCCACCGCTCCGTCCTCCGGCCCCCGTCCCCCTGCCCCGTTTTCTCTCTCCCTCTGCTCCAATCCCCCAATGGTCCGGCCACCATGTCTCCTCGCTGCCTGCCACCGTCCAATCCCCTCCCTCTCCGCCCCCTTCCCCTCCCCTTATTGGCCCCCGCAATCCCCCTGCCCCGCCCTTGTCCCCTGCCCCAATCCCCCGCCCCCTCCCTCCCCCCCTGCTCCATTCCGCCGCCGCCCAATCCCCTCCCTCTCCGCCCCCCTACCCCACCCTCTGTTGGCCCCCGCGATCGCCCCCTCCCTCCCCCCGACCCCAGCTTCACCCCCTCCCTCCCTCCCCCCTGCTCCAATCCCCCCCCCTTCGCCCCCTCCCTCCGGTCCCCCCCGCCCCGCTCCCTCCCTCCGGTCCCCCACCACCTCCCTCCGCCCTACCTCCTCCTCGGCCACTCACCCCCGCGTGCCTCCCTCCTCCCCCCTCTCTCCCTAGGTCCTCCTCCCTTCCCCTTCTCTGTTTCAGAGGAGGGGGGAGGTTCCGGTGGAGATGGGGCAGCGGGAGAGGGAGGCCAGGACTATGGGGGGCCGGCCACCCCTTCTCACACAGGCGGACCCGGGGAAGAGAGGGATGGCCGGCCACCCTCCCACTCACACTCCCCCTTCTCCTCCCCCCCCCCCTTTCTTGCACTCAACGGAGGGAGAGGGGCGGACTAGATTCTGGCTTCCCACCGGAATCCGGCCACCCACCCCACCTCCTCCCTCTCCCGGTGTCCCCCCTCGTCTCCCCGGTCACGACACCCCCAGTGCCCCAACCTCCCACCAGCGCTAGATTCGACACTTCCGCCGGATTCCGGTGCCGGTTTTTTTTATTTTCCTAAAGTTTTTAGCGTCGCTAAATACTTTTTTTATTTTTTTTTATTTTTACAAGGTAGTAGCGACGCTTTGTCAAGCGTCGCTAATACATAAAAATGTTTTTTTAAAATATGTTTTTTTTATTAACAAGGTTTTTTAAAAAAATAAATTTTTTATTAGTGACGCTTATAAAGCGTTGCTAATATGTTGTTACTTATTTTTTTAAAATAATTTTTTATATTAGCGACGTATAGGAAAGCGTCACTAATAATCAACTATTAGGGACGCTTTATTATTATGCGTCGCTAATAATTTACTATTAGTGACGCTTTTGTATGTGTTGCTAATACTAGCAACGCTTTATTATTATGCGTCGCTAATAGTTGATTATTAGCGACGCTTTTGTATGTGTCACTAATACTAAAATTATTTACGACGTATATATAAATGTCGCTAATGTGCACTATTAGCGACGCTTTCACTAAGCGTCGCTAATGATCAATTGTGACTCGTTTTTTAACAACGTAAGTAGCAACGGTTTATAAGCGTCGCTAATAGTCATTTTTGTTGTAGTGTCTATGTCATTTGAGCATTGAAATTTGAGGCCTTATTGGGAGTGACTGCCTCCAAATGCCATCAAAATCCATTGTAACTCCTTAACAATTCCATCGCAACTTCATCGTATTACCCTTATTTACCACTTGTAACCAATGTAACTCCATCACAATAACCCTCGCAACTACTTCACAAATCTAACACAACTCCATCACAATAACTATCACAAATCCATCGCAACTCCTTTGCAAGCCCATCACATTAACCATAGCAAATAACCAGTCAACTAAATTCAAATTCTATGTTTTGATTTATTGGGACTATCCTGATATACTATATAGAATTCAATACCATGATACGTCTTTCATTTCTTGACCTAGCCTTTTTGCAAATCCTCATCAAATACATATACTACCTACCTCCACATTGAATGCAAAAAGGTGTTCACGTGAGTTGCAATCCTCGTGCATGTACCAATGTTATACACAAACACCTTTTGTTCGGTAGTCCTAAATTCAACAAGGGTCCAATGCCTATCCTTGATGAGAGGAAGGAGCCAACGCTTGATTTTGAAGATGTTCACATTGGACATTGTGTTGAACTTGCACTGGATGGTGAGTTCAATGCTTCTCAGGTCAAACTTGGCATCTTTGCTTGATTGCGATTCTTTATAATCTGAATTTTTCTGAGAACAAATGTTTTGCACAGTAAGAAGACATGAGTTAGTAGTCCAACAATAATCATCAACTTCTAAAATACCAAAACTGGAGTATATTTTGCATAAATTAGTCACTTACTATAAAATGAGGGTAAAAAATGTGAACCTTTGCATCCCATCGCCCTCCTCTCTGCATCCAAAACAAGTCTATTAAGGAGAGAGATGTATGTCTCAACAATGAAATTATCAAACCAGCCGGGTTCATATCTCTATTTAGCCCCATCATATTCATCCCAGCAGATGTTGTGGATTTTGTCCACATGCACTGGAATTCCCATAGCAATTCCAACTAACCAATGGCGCGATTTGTATAGGATTCTCCACAACCTATCAACTAAAAGCTTATCCTTGGCTGCCAAGAAGAAGTCATTTGGGTTGTTTCTCGTAATGGCTTGGGGACACCAGGAAGGAGACTTGTAGCTAGGGTCAGGTATCACTTCTCTTGTATATGTGTGTGTGGATTACATCTCATCCCCATCTACACTATTGTCTTCTTGATAAAATAACAAAGCACAATATGTGAGCCAAGCAATTGAAATAAAATTATGTACCCTCGCAACTCCCATTACATATTATCGAAACAACCATCGCAAACCATCATAAGACCTTTTGTGCTGCTATTAGCAACGCTTACAAAAGTGTAACTAATAGTTATGAATTAAAAATAAATAAAAATAAAAAATTTGAATTATTAGCGATGCTTTCAAATAAGTGTCGCAAATACCATTTCTAATAGCTACGCGTAGTTAAAAGTGTCGTTAATAGCTTTATTAATTCATTTCATTTAATAAATAAATATTAAAAAAATTATAATAAACTTCCTAAATATAATATATTTTATTCAATATTTACTACTTGTATATATATTAAATAAATATTAAAATTTTAATAAAAACTAGTGTTAATAATAAATAAAACTTTCACTATTTATATATAATGTATTTTATTTCTTAAATTTTATTATTAATTTTAAAATATAATTTATAATAAAAGAGAGAGTGAAGAGAGTGCATAGAGAGAGAGTGAGAGTGAGGAGAGAGAGGAGAGAGAGAAGAGGGTGGAGAGAGGGAGGAGAGAGAGGAGATAAAGAGAGGAGAGAGAGAGAGAGAGGAGAGAGAGAGAGGGGGGAGAGAGTGTAACGCCCGAGATTTTTCACACATTTTCCTCAAAATTCACGAAAATTTTTTGCAATATAACATCTGTAAATCGAAGGGAAAATGACGAAATCAAAACCTGATAAAACAGTTTATAATTTAAAACACTAAACATCCATTTTCCATCCAAATATTTTCATCACACAGTCAAACATCGTACGGCCAAAGCAAATATCATCAGGCGCTACTCGAAAACACACGTACGACTAAATTGCTATGATCATAGACTTTAAATACAAATCACTCCCAGGCATCCCTGAGTGCACGTCCCATAACAGTCCACAGACTAATCCAAATGAAAGTCTACAATATAAACATCTTAACATTTCGTCTCACCCAATACATCGGATCGTGGCACAAATAAACTCGCAGTGAGTCAAGCATATACCTGTGTCAACGGGAATCAATCCACCGCTGAAATGAGCATCCATCTCCAGGAGCTATCCAACACAACCTGCAAAAGCCTCCCGAACCACGGGGCTAAAAATGGTAGGGTGAGTATTTTCATACTCAGTAGGAAAATACCCAGTAGGGGAAATCCCAAACGGTGAACTCAATAAGTTCATAAATACACGCATTCATGCAACTCAAACATGAAGCAGGTAGGCATATCAATATCATGCTCATGCACATACAAACATACCAAATGCACCATCGTGCCAAAGTCATACCAAATGCACCATCGTGCCAAAAACATAATAAAAGCAACATCGTGCCAAAACAGTACCATCAAACGAAACTTACATAAACACCCTTATCCAGGGTCTTACAAACTTACTCGTACCATCGTACACATACTCATACAACATACGCATACTTGTACGACCTTACTCGTACAATCATATGCTCACTCATACAACTTACACATACCTGTACGACCTTACTCGTACAGCTTACACTTACTCATGCGACCTTACTCGCACATCTTACACTTACTCGTGCGACCTTACTCGCACATCTTACACTTACTCATGCGACCTTACTCGCACATCTTACACTTACAGTCTTACTCTGAAACTTACACTTACAGTCTGGCTCTGAAACTTACACTTACAGTCTGGCTCTGAAACTTACACTTACAATCTTGCTCGGATTCGTACGCTTACAGTCTTACTCTTACAATCGTACTCATACTCATACTCATACAGTCATACTCATACTCATAATCGTACAGACATACGCATACTATCGACCGCTAAAGCTCATTATAACTAATCAGCTCTAGCGTCGAGATGGAAAAGAATGCCACAGGGGCATCACCTTAACCTCCGGGGAGTGACTATACGCCATGGACTTTTCCGAAGGTAAGGCACACCAGTGCTCATGGGGCACGGGATCAAACAGGTAAGAGTAGGTCCATGATACTACTTACCTGAGCGTGCAAACATAAACACCCACACATAAGGGGTCATATAATTGCCCACCATAGTGGGTCTTATAGTGCCATAGAATTGCCCACCATAATGGGTCTTATAGTGCCATTGCCACTCTTGGGCAGAAAACATACAGTGCCACTCTTGGGCGGAATCATACAACGCTCTCAATAGAGCATCGAACGTCTGGGCTTTTACAGCACACAGACCAAATCGAAAGCATATATCGCTCTCAACAGAGCATCAGACGTCTGGGCTTCATACAACACACAGACAAAGTTGGAAACGTACATCGCTCTCAACAGAGCATCAAATGTCTGGGCTTATACAGCACGCAGACCAAATAGGAAACATATGTCGCTCTCAACAGAGCAAAAGACGTCTGATGCTCTACACAGCACACAGACAACATCCCGCAGGATAAACACCATGGCAAGACATGATAAATGCTTAGCCGACTCATTATCGGCCAACTCAAACACGGAACTTAATCCGTCAAACCCTCAGGTCTCAAACTCACAACGCTATCATTAGCTGTGCTTATAATTCAAGTTTGAATTAAGTACATTATGCGGTACAATTATGCCACACAAACTCACAGTCCTCGACTGATCAAACCGGAGCTAAGCCTGATCGAAACCCTAGTTCGTCAGGGCAGTAGACTTCACTTAACCCGTCCACATCATGATCACAACACATCGTACATCAACCCTTACAGTCTTACATACTTCGCCATCCCTCTTATGGCCAAATCATCTTACACTGATATCAACAAACTGAGCTCCTCAGAGCCAACCCCATTTATCACCCTCTTACTTATACCTCACTTATTGAGCTTACTTTTCACTTCATAATTCGTACGTTATGCTTGTACAATTATGCACACTCTTACTGTCTAACAGTCCCCTAACATATGCTCTGATCCAAATCGATCCACTCCAAACCTCGCCCGTCATACTCATATCATCTGTCCTCCGTCATACGCTTACACATCCATAACCAAATCCAGACAAAACCTCTGTCACCTCTTACTGTCCATCGCCCATACCTTTGCCCGCATACACTTACACATATCCATAGCATCGGCCAATAGCCATCATACATACGTATGTGTGTCACACATACGTATAACATATACATACTGTCATACATACGTAACTTACAACCATGCTCACTAGCCATCACTACTGCATACATACACATTTATACATACGTCAAACATACACGCTAGCCATCACTAGCACATGCATAATCCAAACATACTCCAAACATGCACGCTAGCCATCACTAGCATATGCATACATACGTCAACATACACGCTAGCAATCACTAGCACATGCATACATACGAAACTTACCAACAAACACGCTAGTCATCACTAGCACATACTTACATCCAACATACTTACAGCCAACATGCATGTCATATGCATTTCAACATACCATATAATCATGCTTACATGCACATCATGCAATCGGATCGTTACTTAACATCCAAAGCATGGAATCATACAATCCTAGCATGTTGCTACTCATTCAAAGCATGCTATCATGAAATTATGAGTTCAAAGCTCCCCTACCTCGTAATCATGACGTTCGATGGCGAGCACACGATGGTGGCGCCATCGGCAGCGGAGTTAGCGGCCAAAAGCTTTTCCAAGTGGAGAGAGCTGCTATCTCGAGGATTTTAAGAAGTGCAGGAAACAATCACAGCCAAACAAAGTGTCAGAAATCAATGCGGTAAAACCCGCGATCCATGGCGGCACACTAGGGCGGCCGGGAGAAAATCAAGCCAACAAGAATGGCGGTGCGACCAGATGTCGAGGGTGTACTCACTGAAGATCGGCCGGTGGCTAAGACATGCTCAGCCGGCCACAAGATGTCGAAATCGGCTGTGGACAGCACCCAACGGTGACGATTTTGGTCAACAAAGGCCCACATAAGGGCGGAGGGCATGGGGCGACGCTCAAGGACAGAGGAGAGGTGGAGGAGGACTCTAATGTCAAGTCCACTCGGTGGCAAAGCCAACCGATGGTCAGGCGACACAAATACGACGCCTAAACCCAAAAATGCACATGTGGCCACATGCACATGCGGCCAAACAGTGCCACTATAGGGGGAGATGGGTTGGACGGTGGCGACCCAAGGCCCACATGAGGGCGGCCAAGCTAAGGCCAATACATGGTGGCCGATCGAAGCAGTGACATCGCCTATCGCCACCCACAGCTAACACATGTAGTGCGGGCGGCTGTACATCTCGCACGGTATAGGGCAGGGCAAGCAGCCCATTCCGAGCAGAGTGTATAATCGGTCCAAGTGGGGCTGGCCCTCACTGTCGTCGAGCCGGGGCAGAGCCCACGATGGACAAATGGCCCACGGCTCGCCAATGGCTAAGACCCGAAACGCACCCAAAGCGTCTAATCGGGCGGAGCAAGGCAATAGGGGCGAAGCGGGGTCGGGAACGGCAATCCCCTACCGACACCGGGTCGAGGTAGGTTGGACGGAGTCCTACCAGTGGCCGGACGACAACCGGAAACCCATCGACGTCCAAAAAAATCTCACGGACAGTGAGATGAAAAATGTAAACAAAACCTGACCAAAAGATTGGCAGCTCACAACGGAGCGCAGAAAGCACGGCGGCGGCTCTAACCAGCGCCTATGGGTTCCTAGCGGCCAACTAAACATAAGTCTAGTTGAGAGCGGCCACAAACGACGTCAAAATCGTACACCCACAGCTCAAAAACGGGATTGAAGGAGAGAAAAAACCCGAAAAAGGTTCGGTACCTCATAGAGGAGCGAAGAGGCCGTGGCGGCGGTCATAGCTGGTGTCTACAGACTCGTGGCGGTGAGGCAAAGCAGATCCTGACAAGAACCGCCAGAATCCGATGACGGAGGAGGGAGAACGGAGCGACCAGAAATGGGCTCGGGTTTCTCTCCTTTCTCTCTGGACGTGAAATCTCTCTGGAATGTCGGTTCTGTAAGTTTCTAGAAAAACTTACTGGACTCGGCTGTTTAAGCCGATTTTACTATTCCTCTTTTTTATTTTGCCATATACGTCCCTAACACGCGTTAACCCACCGGTTACGCGTTGTACCTCCAAAATTCGCACCGTAAGCGCGCAGCAAGGCCCGCAACCTACGACTAAGCCCCACACCCAACTCTACGGGTATAAATACAGGGGGAAATACACAAATATGAATACGCCAAAGCGTCATATTTTCCCGCCGAAAATGACCAAAAAAATAGCATGAAAATCACAGAAAATCGTAGAAAAATCAGGGACATTACAGAGAGAGAGGGGAGAGAAAGAGAGAGAGGAGAGAGGGAGGAGAGAGAGAAGAGGGTGGAGAGAGAGGAGAGAGAGAGAGGAGAGAGAGAGGGGAGAGAGAGAGGAGAGAGGGAGGAGAGAGAGAAGAGGGTGGAGAGAGAGAGAGGAGAGGGATAGAGAGAGGAGAGAGAGAGGGAGGAGAGAGAGAAGAGGGTGGAGAGAGGAGGGAGAGGGGATAGAGAGAGTGGAAATTTTTTATTTTATTTATTTTATATTTTTTATTTAAAAATTAATTAAAAAAATAAATAAGCATGTATTAGCGTCGTATAGATCTATATGTCACTAATACCATAGAGTATTAGCGATGTATAGGATTATACGTTGCTAATACACTTCGTATTAGTGACATATAAGTGTATATGTCGCTAATACATTTTTATGTATTTTTTTAAATAATTTTTAAACAAAAAATATAGATATAGAGAAGAGAGGGAGAGGGTAGAGAGAGAGTGAAGAGAGAGAGAGAGAGAGGAGAGGGAGAGAGAGGAGAGAAAGAGAGAGAGAGAGGGGGAGTGAGAGAGGGTAGAGAGAGAGAGTGAAGAGATAGGGAGGAGAGAGAAGAGAGAGGAGAGAGAGATGGTAGAGAGAGGGAGGAGAGAGAGGGGAAATTTTTTATTTTATATTTTTTATTTAAAAATTAATTAAAAAATGAATAAGCATGTATTAGCGACGTATAGATCTATACATCGCTAATACCACATAGTATTAGCGACATATAGCCTTATACGTCGCCAATACCATAGTATTAGCAACGTATAAGCCTATACGTTGCTAATACTCTAAGGTATTAGTGACATATAGGCTTATACGTCGCTAATACACTTCGTATTAGCAACGTAGAAGTGTATACGTCACTAATACTCTTTATTTATTTTTTAAAATAATTTTTAAACAAAAAATATAGATATAGAGGGGGGAGAGAGAGGGTAGAGGGAGAGAGAGGAGAAGGAGAGGAGTGAGAGAGAGAGGAGTGAGAGGGGGAGGGAGAGAGGGTAGAGAGAGAGTGAAGAGATAGAGAGGAGAGAGAGAGAGAAGAGGGTGGAGAGAGGGAGGAGAGAGAAGAGAGTGGAGAGAGAGGAGAGAGACTGGCATCTCGTCTTTGTCTCCTCCCGCCGGGTGCTGGCCCCGCCATCTTCCGACCACCACACAGTGCCGCCTGCCCTGCGTCGTCCCTTGTCGCCTTCCCCATTGTGGAAGGAGTTCCGACCGCCACTTTGCACCGCCCCTCGTTGCCTCCCCCGTCATAGGACGTTTTCCGACCACCTCACCCGGTCTCCCTCCACCCCCTCATCCCTTGCCCTTCCCACCGGGCTCCCCCCCCCCCCCCCCCCCTTTCCTTCCTTCTCCCCTCTCTCCCAGTTTCCCCTCCCTCCCCCCCTCTGAAAAACAGAGGGGAAGAAGGGAGGTGTGTGTGTGTGTTGGGGGGGGGGGGGGGGGGGGGAACCTGGGGAGAAACAACGCCTCTCCCCCTCCCCTCCTTTGGATTCTGGTAGGGAGCCGGAATCCAGCTGCTCTATCATACAAAAACACATACGATAAATACATATATCTAAATATTTAATCGGAGTTATACGGAAGCCAATAAATCAGCAGAAACACACATCTCGCTCTATCATAGAGCGAGTGCATCAGACGACCACTATCACATGTCTCGCTCTACCCCAGAGCGAGACCGAACACATCACGCATCTCTCTTTGCCCCAGAGCGAGATAGAACATATTCAGTCACTTCCAAGCATAACAAAGCACAAGGGATCAAAGCATAACGTATATCCTAATTAGCACATGCATTCATATAATTAAATCGAAGGGTAAAGAAACACTTACTCCCCTGATGTCCCAAGAAGTAGCAGTGTTTGGAAATGTTCGTTCCTTCTCGGTGTCCTCCCCTTTCGATCTGGAAGCAACAGATGGAGCCTCCTCTAGCTCCGGCATGTTTCTCCCATTGTGGCAGAAGGCAACAGACAAAACCCTCCCTTTTCCTAGAGACAATTTTCGTTTCTGCACCCATGGGTGATAGACAGAACCTTCCCTTGCTCGGGGATGTTCCTCACACAGCGTGGCCCTTTGGTGGTGGTCAAAGTCTTCCCTACTCTCGGCCACTTCTCTCAATGTGGCCCGGTGACAGAGGACCAAGTCTCCTCTCCCTCCGGGCCACTACTCTCTCTTCGGGGCAGGAGGGTGGCAGACAAAGCCTCCTCTTGCCCCGGACTTTTCCCCCTTATAGGGATGCCTACTCGAGGAATGAAACATACCATTGCATAGATCACTATCGAATTAGCTAGGAATTCCTCAAGAATAAGAAAAAACGGAGTCAAAATGAGTCCGAAAACTCCTCCGGAAGTTTGAACGGGATTTCCAATTTATAGAGGAAAGACCATGGGCGTACAAGGAGATGAAGCACACGCGCGGACCATGCGTTGTGCTCCTACACGGCATGCGACTCAATGGACTAGCACATAACATGCGCAACCGCGCACTATGCACGCAAATGCGCCTCTTGGGAGCTGGCCTGCGTAACACAGGCCCTGTCCTGTGGACAGGCGGGCTAATGCGAAGGCCCAGTTGCCTCATGGAGTTGCACCGCACAGTGGACAGCATGGCTGATGCCAACCGCTAGCGTCAATGCTAGCGCCAACTATTTCGTCTTTTTTTATTAAAATAATATAATTTTTATATTATTTTAATCCAAAAATATCTAAATTTCAACACGCGATAACTTCCTCCCCTGAAATTTTAATTATAAGCGGACCAAGATCAACTATGCACAGAAGACTAGAAGAGTAACTATTTAGTAATTTACGTAATTACAAAAAATTTATAAAATAAAGCCTATCATGCCTTAAGCAAAATCAAAGTTACGCATATCCAAAATTAATACTCCCTCCGTCCTATTTTAATAACTTCAATAAAAAAAAAACATGTTCTACTTTAATTGCTCCATTTATTCTAATTTAAACGTAGATGAGTCTCTTTTGCTTCTCACTTAAAATGATCGAAACGTGGTTGTGTTGTCGTTGTCGTTGTCGTTGCCGCTTCCGACGATGCCTAGACTCTCTGCATAAAAGTTTTCAGTCCTCTTTTGTTTTCTTCGTCTGCTACAGTAACAACGCAGAGCTTTCTTTCTGTTTTTCCTCTAGTTAGCTCGATTTCTGTCCAGCCTGGCAACTTTCTTTACATACCCTCTTTCTTTTGATTGCAGACACTGATGTAGTGTCTTATTTTTATGACATGGAGTTCTTATGTTTTCCTTTAAAATCAGCAGAATCAGAATATCATGATTGTAGTAAATGGGCGATCATCCCCTCCAAAGGGAGAAAGGAGGAATTTAGATTATTAGGGACTTGAAGATGGATTGCCTAGAATAGAAAATTTCCGCAAGATCTCCCTCATACCCCTCGTCTTTCTGATCTTTTACGAAGTCTCTGGCGGTCCCTTTGGCTTTGAAGACAGTGTCAATGTTGCTGGTCCACTTCTTGCCATCATCAGCTTTGTGATCTTCCCCTTCATATGGAGCATACAAGAAGCCCTATTTACATCTGATTTGAACTTCTTCGTTGCAATGAACCTTACATGTATCCCAATGGCACTGAGCCAAGCCCCAAAGCCCGAAACCAACTCCGCCCACCAACTTACAAGAAGCGAATCACCACCACCAGCAACGTTTGGAAGTTCTGTTAATTATCTCCCTTCCGCTTGGACTTGCGGTAGGTCTGCTCCATTTGCTTGATCCTGGAGATGCCGGCATCGACCGTCTTCCTTATGTTGGGCACGTTATAGTTCCCAAGCACAACGTAAATCCCGCACAACGTTCCCATTAGGAAGGAGAAACTGCTCCTAATGATCCCCACTCTTTTGCAAGTGGCATGCTCCTTACCACTGCAGATGTTGAAGAAGAAAAAGAAGAAGCGATGACAGGGGAGTTGGCCTATTGCTCGTAAAAGGGCATTTTGGTCGACTGTTTCATCATCAAGGAGGTGGAAAGCTTCACCCTGCGCATGACGGAGTTGGAACAGAGGCGGAAGTCTTCCGAATTCGACCAATAATTGCCCAGTCAACTTGGGATTCAAACAAAGCAGCTTTCATCGGAGGGACTGGTGGCGGAGGAGGGAATGCGAGCTGAGTGGGTATGGTTCGATGGTTTTGGAAGATATTCCTATCGTTAGACATCGAAGATAGGCTTTTTGATAAAAATAAGAAAAATGAGTAATAGAGCTATTAATATAGGTCGGAGGGAGTACATAACAAAAGAACGTAGTAAGGTAAATTAACAACATAGATATTTTGAAGTTCTACAGGCAATCTTTATTGACATTAATATCTTTGTTCGGACCTACCGTGTCTAAGGGTAGGTGAGTATAAATATACTTAGTAAACATAGAGCATAAATAAATATCACATAATATCTTATATTCAAAAGTCGACTCAAAATAATATTATCGACTAAAAGAATCCAATGCACTTCTTATAGAAAAAGTTAGATAAAATAGTTCTTCGCATAATCTAGTAAACTCAAATAGTTCATTTGTAGCTAGAATCCGATAAATAATTCAAAATCAAATAAAACATCATTCTTAGAATGTCGCCGATACCAGAGCTACATACACCTGTGCTCATGGGGCAACGAGATCAAAATGAAGAGGATCTTCCCACGATATCCAACTTCATAGGCGTGCCATATGCCATAATAGGCTGTACCTAGGAGTCATAACTCCGATAGCTTTTGGGCTTTATACCAAATAGCTACCCTTCAAAACCGATCATAGTTTTTGGACTTTATACCAAATAACTACCCTTTAATTCCGATCAAATCATTTGTAAATGTAATTCAAATAATAATAATAATAATAATAATAACAACAACAATATCTTAAAGTTCGTATCATGATAAAATTCATCTTAGAGGTGTATGATACGTTATTATCTTAGCGTTCGCCTGATAGCTAATAAATATCATCCTTTTTGGAAATAATATTTCATTTTAGAGACAAATAAATTATAAAATAGAATGCCTAGTCGCAGCACAAAATTAGAGCTTAAAACCACATACTCTCGTGAGGCCTTCACTCGTAGTTGGCTTAAATACGACAGGCAGTACCTCCCCTTGCGCTGAGATAGTCTCCTCGTCTGGCTCGAGTGAGGCAAACAGATCCTCCCCTAGCATTGGGATAGCCTTCTTGTCTGGCTCGAGAGAGGCGAGCAAAACCTCCCCTAGTGTTAGGACAATCTCCTCATCCGGCTTGAGTGAGGCGGGCAGAACCTCCCCTAGCGTTGGGACAGTCTTCGTTTTTCGCCTGAGAGTGGCGGACAAGGCCTCCTCTTACCCTGGGTTGTTTCCACCTTTTAGAGAGGCTAACTCAAAAAATGAATCCTCTCATGATGACGGGCACCCTCGAATTAGGTAGGATAGGCTTTTGAACGGGCAAAAACGGACAAGAAATGGTAAAGAAATGTACGTTTAAGTATTAGAAATGAGTATTACACAAAGAAAAAGAGAGGAAGAATGGATGGGGTGAGTTGGACCTCCCTCATCATCCTCTTTTTATAGGCTAAAAAGCCTTCTGGATGTGCGACACAAGTTGCGCATCTTGAGCTTGAATTAAATGTTGCATTAATTGCCGCACTTTACCCTGCCGCTGGGAGGGTAAAGTGGGCTGATGCAACATGTCAGCCATTGTGTCAGCTCTGGCTGACGCCAGGACACAAATATTTTTTATTTTTATATTTTTTAAAATTTTATTTTTTTTATAAAACGAAATTCAAAACTTAAAATGGGTGTATCTCCTTACCCTGAACTTGGAATTGCGGGTTCTTGGTACCATTAGACTCATATCGATGAGCCCTTCAAGACAAGACTATACAAGGGTATGTTTTCTCATCAAAAGAAAGTGGGACCCACCTACACACGGATCTCAAGGTCATAGCCTAATATCCCGATGTCCGTTTGTCATGTTCTTGGGCTTGGTAGGTTTGTCTTTCCGAGCCCTATCAAATAACTTAAGGCTCCATCGAACAAATAAAACTCAAAATAGTCTAATTTTAAGAAAAACCGTTATTGGGCCCTTAGACTCGTTAATGGGCCCGAATGTTCAAATTTCAAAATATTGAAATTCTGGGGCATTACAGGTATAATAACGATGTAGATTGCAATGGTCTTTGTATAGTTGTTATGTAATTGTGATGACCTGTAAGTTGCAATGGAATTGCGATACATGTTGCAATGCCTATTGCGATATATGCATAACAAATCCATCGCAACCTCCACTAACACATTGTATAAAACTGTCTCAATACCATCACAACTAAGAGTAACAATTATCACTATAAATATGCATTGTCATATCAATCCCAACACACAAATATATCATCAAAATACCGTAGCATGATAAACATGATATTCATTAAGCCCATACCTATAACATTGTCGCACAACCAAACATATTGAATTTATTTTTGTATATGCGGTCAGCCACATTCCTCACGTTGTGTCTAAGTTAAGTGTACACCAACTTACCCTAAGGTACATTCTAAAATGTTGTAAGTTTTGGGCCATAGATCATTACGCAGAACTTGTTCTCCATTGTATCCCTAGTCGTGGCATTAGGAACACAACAAGCACATACATTAATGTGAGCCTGAGCTTATCCTTTGGATTTGGTTTCTTTAAGGTCGTGACGTACATTCCATATCTCCACATCGTAGATTGCTTTACAATTAGGAAACATCTTAGCCTTAGAAATTGCTTGTGGTCATTTTAGGTATACCCTCCTCCCCTTTCAGATATTAAAAGAAATCCAAATATGAAATTGACATCCACTGGCCTTAGGGTGGCCAACTTACCACATAATGAGAATATTAGGCTAGACTAGCTTACTGACAATATGTGGTGGCACATCATCGTTTTAGTAGATAAATCATGTGTTTAAATACTATCCTTTTAAATGTATCTCTCACATCCCCATTAAAAAATGTATCAAAGTCTTTCAACTTGGATGTCGTGCATTGACAATCTACCTTTCCAATCTGTTCAAAAAGTATGAATTCATCCTTATCATTTCATTAATAAATACATAATTGCATATGTTGTTATGATGTATTAATTAAGTTGTAATGCACATTGCAAAGACAGTTGCAATGTCATCGTGATGCTATGTCGATGCACATTGTGATGCCCATCAAACTGCAATTTCCATGCAAATGCAGTGCAATTGCGCTGGCCATCGTAATTGAGATGGCCAATGCAATTATCGTGATGCCCATTTAAATGCCAGCATAGACCCTTCGATGCAAGCCCATTGCTACCCATCACAAGTATACAACCATTATTGTAAACACTTCTGACACTATATTTACAACATACATAACTGCACAAACATTACATACCACAAAATGATAATATACAAAATCGTAAAAACATTTGAAAGGGTTTAATGGCCTAATTTTACTAACTCTTGACATTTTTCTGACGCAAGATGAGGTCTCTCGTGCTAAACTTCTGAATGCATTTTTCCTACTCCCTCATAGAACTATGTGGAATCACAAATGGTTGCCTGACGTCTAGCCGGCTTTGGCAAGAGGCAAATTTTCCTTTTCTTTGTCTGCTTACAAAGATATTGCAGAAGGGTGTGTTTTCCTTTTCGTTTGGAATGAGATTGTCTTCAACTATTGATGATAGTTGAAGAAGAAAAGTGGAAGGAGACAAAGGGGTTGTGACTAGTGCGTCTCTTCACTTATGAAATGCGTATTGTGCGTCTTTGCGTCTCTTCACTTATGAAATGTGTCTCTTCCTCTTCTGGTTGGGGGCAAAGGTCATCTCTTCCTCTTCATCTCTCCCTCTTCTTGTTATCTACCTCTTCGTATCTTCCTCTTACTATTGGGCGGGAGTGCGATGTTCACCTTGCAATGGGACAGAGTTGGTGCTTTAGCACCAATGCCTCTCCTTGGGATGAAATAGGAATAATACATGATATTTTCTTATGTGTGGTGTGAAGTGGGTGGGTATCATATCAAACGAATTTTCCCAATGACACCTATGACCCAATTTGAGATTAATTCACACATAGCGGCCTATTTCAATAAAATTTCTCCTCTCCTTTACTAAAAAGAAATTTTCCCATATGAACATGTTATTTCGTTGTCCGTGCCATATTGATAGGCTTAGTTTGCACCATGAATTAAACGACCGCCTTAGCCAAAATGGAAAAAAAAAAAAATAGATACGACGTTGTAGGAAGGGTTTGGCTATGATCTCTTTGGCCAGTTGGTATGACTTCAACGTCAATGAATTGACAACGTTCCTACCCATTTCATACCGTGGTAGGATATCAATCTTCGATTGAATAAGAGGGATTGCAGTCTCGTCATTTGAGCAATATGGGTAGATTAAATAATACAAGCCTATGTACTGTGAAAAACATATTAAATCTTACAAAGACATTGGGTGAGATTTGCATGAACTACATGATGGTGGTTGCGCCTTGTGTGAGGCAGATAGGAGGGATTTAGGCCTGCATATGGGGTCGAGTTAGCACTCGGCCTGACCTAAAATAAGACCCAAGATTTAGGAACCTGTCTTAACCCAAGTTATGTAGGACCTGACCTACCTGAGAATCAAGGATTTATCTTGGGTTGGGCCGGTTCCAAAACCCTAAAGGAAATCCAACCCAATCTTTGTTCAAATTGAAAGGTTTTTTTTTGTATAATCAAGTTTTTTATATGAAAAATATTGGGTAGGATCAATTTTACATATACGTAAAATGTGGGATCAAATCAGGTCAAATTTTTGGCATTTTATGGCTTGAGCCTGACTCAACCCAAGAATCCTGTTTTTTTATACCCAACCCTACCTGAGATATGACCTGATCCGACCCAAGCTTGGCAGTGCCAAGTTAGTTCCAACAGGGTTAGGTTGGGTCAGGTGTTATGGTATAGCGTAGTTGATTTGGAGAGGTGTGTTGTCAATATTCATGGCAGCAAAGATGGGGCATGTGGCGGGAGAGTCTCACAAGCTCAATATTTTTAATAAATTTGGGGTCGTGATCTACGTTTTTGTTATCAAATCATGGGCACTCGCACTAATTACAAAGTTTGGGCCAGGAATCGTGAACTCATTTATGTGAATACATTTAATGCATGATGTTGAAGCCTTGATATATTGAATTAGTAAACATGAACAATGTAGTTTATCTAGTACATGTGCAATTGTTGTGTGTCTATGAGAGTTCATGTAGTGTTTGTGCTTACTCTTTTATTGAGTTTAAGAAAACTAGCAAGAACGTATATGCATAATGCATATAAATACAAATTAGATAAGATAAAATAAAATATTTTAAAAATAAATTATGTATTGAACCAATGTCTCTCTAGCATGTTAATTTGCAACGAACACTTTCAGGACCATAATAATAATAAATTAAATACATAAACTCTATATCTGCCCAAATATAGTTGTAGTAGACAACTATGAATCTAAATTCCATAGGTTAAACATTATGACATCAGTCGACAAAGGTAATAGTTTTGAAGGACTTTATTACATAGAGCACACTATTTATATGTAGGATCAATTTGGTGGCAGGTTTAACTAGATAGTGCTTTTGGGGAATTTTTCGAAGGTGTAAAAAATATGTGAATCCAAATATGTATAATATAGATAAAAAATAATGTAAATTATTATTGAGAAGTGTGTTTGTATATGGGACCCACAAAAAATTGAGAAAACAAGGTCATGTGAGATCTCATTTGATAGAATTCATTGAGAGCTTTCTAATGATACTAAAAATGTACGAATTTGAGTGGAGATTACAAAATATAATATTACAATATAAAAATCAATGTAACCTAAAAAATAGGGTTTATATCATACTAGCCTTTAGTATTATGCTAATATGTGGCAAAACATCTAAAAGAATCTAAGTAAATAATTTTTCTAAAATATCCTCAAATCACATACTAATTTAATTTTTTTTACCAAAACCACCAATAGGGTAGGGGATAAGGCAAACCCCTACGAATATATAAAACTCATAAAATTCTTACAGAAAGGAAAACATATGAATATAAAACCACATAAAAACTACATACTAATTCAAACTTTTATTAAAGAACATAAGGATATAAAATATTGGTTAAATAAGAACTAATGGTAAAAAATATGGGTAAAATAGTTTGAAAGTAAAAATTCTATGATCACCTAATTTGCTTTATATAATAGTATGATATGATATTATCCTTGGTGCAACCATGTTATCTTGTGTGTGTCTCATGCATAGGAATTTTATGGGAAGCATTTCCTTGGCAGATCAAATGAAGTTCTAAGTTAGTAGAAGCCCCCTGCCCCCAAAGATCAAACAAATCATGGTTGGATTTCTTAAAAATCACTTATGTGATATTTAAACTTTCATTTTTTAAAAAACCTGAAAAATACAAGTTGACACAATATAACTGTGAAAAGTACTAGTTGAATTAGCATAATTAATTGTACTATTTTGTTCTACTTTAATGTTTATGTTCAAATAAAATATCTTTCAATGAATTTTTTAATGGCTTTAAAAATCCAAATTCTAATTAGCTAAAATATTAAGATATATCATTCAAGGAAAAAAATGTCATATCAATTTTATGTGTGTCTCATGCATAGGAATTTTATGGGAAACATTTCCTTGGCGGATCAAATGAAGTTCTGAGTTAGTAGAAGCCCCCCGCCCCCAAAGATCAAACAAATCATGGTTGGATTTCTTGAAAACCACTTATGTGATATTTAAACTTTTATTTTGAAAAAAACCTGAAAAATACAAGTTGACACAATATAACTGTAAAAAGTATTAGTTGAATTAGCATAATTAATTGTACTATTTTGTTCTACTTTAATGTTTATGCTCAAATAAAAATTCTTTCAATGAATTTTTTAATAGCTTTAAAAATCCAAATTCTAATTAGCTAAAATATTAAGATATATCATTTCAAGGAAAAAAAGGTCATATCAATTTTCTATTTGCTAAATAGGTAGGTGTGTAAAGTGTATCTATTTGTTTGCTATCAATTTATGTTTGTGTCAATCTGCACCTAAAATGGACATTTTTTTGTCAATTGTCAATGGTTGTGGACAAGGGTTGTTCGTGACCATAATTTTTCACATCCACCAAATATGATTACCAGCCTACGACACACTATCAGACTTCATAAAAAACTTGTCAAAAATACATGTTATACTCTCACATGTTTTTTATATTATTATTATATTTTTTATATGGTAGATGAAACTATCCTACAATTATTATAACTAATTTTTAATAAGATTTTTATCTGCATATTTTGTGTGAGAACTTTTTGTATGAGAACTAAGTCTTGTACATTAAATTTCCACCTTCATTATATACGTGACCGTCACGAACATATATAAACAAACAAATACATCATCTGCATGTAAACAGACCTATATCCATCTGTTTACACTCTTATAAATAGGCCGCATCAAAACGTAGGAATATATTGAATTTCTTTTATAGAGGTATTTTTTATTAAAGAAAAATAAAATTCCCCATTACTATACTTTAGCTAGTCTAAACTGTTAAAAAAATAATTCATCTATCAACCCAAATTGGAAAAGGTAACAATGACGGGTGCATTAATGAGAGACGTATGGCACCATCTCTTGGTAAAATTAACAATCATTCTTAGGGCCGAGAGGAAAAAGTAACTATAATATTTAATTTTGTACAGAAGGCAGAAGCCACCAAAAGGACCAAGCGTATGTTCAAGCAAACCGATCAAAGGGTTTGCCCGTCAATTAAGCTTGTAGCTGAATCTAGATTACCGATACTTGGTCGCCCAGCTTTCATACGTTGGCCTTTGTTTTGGAGACATCTGTTGAGCACTCTAGCTAAAATATAAGTGAATTTTGACTTGATCCTATGCTATTCAATACAAAATTATGGTCCAATGCATTATGCAACCTATGAAGCCACTTGATTCCTCCATATGGCAACAGCCCACAAGTCCATCCTTCTCCTAACCAATTCTCTAGTGCACTAGCCTACAAAGGCAAGAAGTCAAGATACACAAATTTCTAAAAGAAATTTCCTTCCAATGACCAAGCTGAAAAAAATGCAGAAACACCTCTTACAGGTTGACGAAAGCTCCGAAACTCACAGATTTATTGAAAAAGGAAACTCAATGCAGCAGTGCCAAAATGGAAGCCTCTCCTCCCATTATGCTTGCTGGTTTACTCGCTACAACATCCCTTACAGAATCCTTAATCCAGCTCTGCAATGAAGTGGTGGCCTTGGACAAGCTTCCTTACATTCAGAGACGTAACTGTGCATGGATGGTGAGGCGGATCAAGCTCCTGTCATCCCTTTTTGAGGAGATTCATGAGAGTAGCAACCCCCTTCCTCCATCATGCATCTTATGCCTCAGTGAGCTTCTTTCGACGATTCGAAGAGTGAAGCTCCTGATACGGGAGTGCATGGACGGCCCAGCGTTGTGGAACCTCTCACAGACTGAGTTCATGGCAAGAGAATTCCACTTGCAGGCAAGGGAGATGGGGAGAGCACTGGACATACTGCCGTTAAGCTTGCTCGACTTGTCAGCAGATGTTCGAGAACAAGTAGAGCTTACTCACAAGCAAGCAAAGAGGGCACAAGTTTATGTGGAGAATCAGGATTGCCAGAGAAGAGAGGAAATGGTGCAAATGGTGGCCAATTGTAAGAGAAACAAAGCTGCAATGGATTTCAAGAGAGTTGAAGAGCTCATGAGGGCAATTGGATTGAGAATCCCATCAGATTACGACGAAGAAATTCGTCGGTTGGAGGTGGAGATTCAGAAGCAAGCAGGAACTGGAGGGCTTGTGGTGGTTTCCAACATCAACAACTTCATCTCCCTAGCCAAGTACTCCAAGTCCATAATCTATAGTGGTGATCATATTGACAATGGAGATGAGCCAACTGAAAAAATCGAACAGCAAGGAAAGCACCATCGATCTTCGTCTCCTCTTCCAGTGAATATTAGCATTCCTGATGAGTTCAGGTGCCCAATCTCTCTTGATTTGATGAGAGACCCTGTAATTATATCATCAGGTCATACTTATGATAGGAACTCCATTGCTCAATGGATCAATGCTGGACACCATTCATGCCCAAAGACTGGGCAGAAGCTAATCCATATGGCCCTCATACCAAATTACTCTCTCAAGAGCCTGATCTCTCAATGGTGTCAAGACAACAAGGTCTCAGTGGTTGATCACTCTTGCTCATCCTCATCTGACCCATGTTCTAATAAGAGCAAAAGATGGACAGATGACAAGGCAATTGACCATATATCAGCTACTAAAACAGCAGTGGATGCTTTTAGGATGACAGCTGATTTTCTGGTGGGCAAACTGGCAACAGGCTCCCCAGACATCCAGCGGCAGGCCGCCTTCGAGCTGCGGCTGCTCGCGAAGACCGGCATGGACAACCGCCGGATCATTGCTGAGGCTGGCGCAATACCTTTCTTGATCAGCCTGCTGGGGGGGCATGATGCAAGGACACAGGCAAATGCAGTCACTGCCTTGCTTAACCTATCAATATTGGAGAACAACAAGCTTCTTATAATGGGTGCCGGTGCCTTGGAGAGCATAATTGAGGTCTTGAATAGAGGAAAAAGCATGGAAGCAAGGGAGAATGCTGCAGCAACCATGTTTAGCATGTCAATGATTGATGAGTACAAGATCACCATTGGGTCCCATCCCGGGGCTATACCAGGACTGGTCACACTAATGAGGGAGGGCACTACTTCAGGGAAGAGAGATGCTGCCACTGCTCTGTTCAATCTTGCTCTCTACAACGCCAATAAGGTGAAAACTGTTCTTGCTGGGTCCATTCCACTTCTTGCAGAGTTGCTCACTGACGGCAAGGCTGGGATCACTGATGATGCTTTGGCTTTGTTGGCCCTCCTGTCAGGATCTTCAGAAGGGCTGAAGGAGATCAGAGAGACCAGGGCACTTGTACCTACTCTTGTTGACTTGTTGAGATTTGGTTCCCCCAAAGGGAAGGAGAGCTCAGTGACAATTCTGCTGGGCATGTGTAGGAATGGCCATGGGGGTGAGGAACTGGGGAGGAGATTACTAACAAATCCCAGAAGTATTCCATCCCTTCGGAGCTTGGCATCGGATGGGTCATCAGTAAAGGTTAAAAGAAAGTCTGAGGCACTTCTGAGATTGCTCAACAGGATCTGCTCCACTTGACACAAAATTATGTAAAACTTGTAATCACATCAGGATACTGTTCATTCGCGGTTTCAAAGATTGATTTGTACAAACTGAACTAAACTGGAAGCTTAAATGTGTTGATTTTCTTCACATTGGCAGAAATTTATGTTACTATATTAATCTTTAAATTCTGATCGTGGGATTTCAAGAACTTGTCTCTCTCTTTCTCATTTTTTTTTTGTTTGGTTTCTTAAGAGAGGAACTTGTATTTCAAAGTGGACAAGGGAGGAAATTCAATCCTTCGCAAGAACTAGCTAGAACAAATTATTCATGGCCCCCCCAACACGAAGTGATATCTTCAATCAGACAAGTCTCGGCCAATTTCTGTTAACCATGTGTTTTTTACATAGATACGAAAAAAAAATATGTTTTCGTGACCCAATTATATGACCAAAATTTGTACCTTAAGAAAATTTGATAAACATGGTTTAAAGTTTGGACTCAACATTTTAATTAGGGAAATTTATTTAAATAATACTTTAAAAAAAATTACCATTTTAGGCTACTTTGAGAAATATTTTCCAAAGTGGTGTTCCTTTTTACGCCTGCATGACTTTTTTTTTAGTTGTTTAAAGGATGAAATCAGGTTTAAGTTGATTTCGTCTTTCTAAAGGACGAAATCGCGACACTTAGCAGATTTTGCCCGTCTGCCCGGCAAATGAAGCCGATTTCGTCCTTTTAAAGGACGAAATCACGTAACACTGATTTTGTCCTTTCGTCCTTCTAAAAGATGAAATCAAGTTAAATTCTTTTTAAAGATCTGTTTTAAACTAAATTTAACACCTGTTCGGCTGTCCTTGTTCATTCATTCCACACATTCCATGCATACCAAATATAACATTAAAGTTATTGACATCATCGAATAAAAACAAACATAAATATTAATGTTTATCAAATATATTACACACAAGTTGAGAAAATATTTAGTTTAAAATAAATATACAACAATACTAATGTCACAATCTCCTACGTCCTCAACCTCGGCCTCGACGGTGCTGTATGAGCTCCTCCTTATGATCTGCCTGTTCCTACTCTGGCTGTGGCTCCAGCTCGGGATGTGGCTCTAGCTCTAGCTCCAGCTCAGGATGTGGCTCTAGCTCTGGTGCCGGCTCCGCATAAGTAATAGATGGTTCAACACGAGTTGGCCGATGTCGTCTATAATATAAAATCGGCTCTACCTGAGCTACATGTGTAGTGACTCCAAATGATGAATAGGGAGGAGAGCTATGCGCTGCTACTGATGATGGAATATTATGGAATGAAGAATGCATCGGTTGTGTCTGAGAGGCCTCGTGGACAGGATAATCTCTAGGGACATCCATAATCACCGACTGAAGAAGTGGCAAGCTACAAATGACATCATCATGCTCCCTAATCACCGACTGATATGCTGCTAATAAGTCCTTGCTTGAAGTGTAGGTATTAATTGCGTCAGTCAAATGCGTATGTCGAGCTAGACGAAGCTGTCAAAAAATAAATTAAAAATTAGATAAATAATTAATAAGAAAGAAAAAAATAATATGTGCCTTAATTAACAAAGTTATACTTACCAAAGCTGCCTCAGACGCTCCCCTAGGCTGATATGTCATCTCCTCTATATCATCGCGGGGCAAAATATATCATTGTGTAATCGGTAAACACCACTGCAAATATGTGCTATGCACATCTCATGATGTCATAGTAATCTCCCCTCCGATAATAGTGGCTCTCATATCCTCCCATCGAGTGATATATGATGCACGATGTAATGTCCAGTCAGTAATATGGCGGCCTTGTCGAGTGATGCAATGGATATACTTGACGGGAGACAATGGGACCCCTTGCTCCAGGTTAAACTGGAGCATTACCCAATCCAGCACATACATCTCTACTATCTTGTAACATATTAATGGAGTTCGAGATATCCACACGTCTCAACCATCAGTACATAGAGGAGGTAACACAGCCAATACTTCCAGTGAGTACGGCTTCCAAATAACTTGTACAATATATAAAGATAATTTAACATAAATAACGACAATATTTTTTATAATCACTACAAAAAAAGTTCAACGCATAAATAAAATTACCTAATATAGCCGTTGGTGGTCTAACTCCCCTCTGTATAATCGGAGGACTCCTCGTGGATTTTCTGTTCTCTTTCTCTGAACATTCCACCTTAAGGAGTTAAATTTTAAAAATGAGTTCAACAAATGTATATAAAACGATGCTAAAATAATTAAGTGTTAAACAAAAATAAAGCCTACCTCGCTCCTAATGGAGCACCCCCGGCTAAGCGACCCATCTCAGAACTTAGTCGTCCGACATGTAAATGCTCCCACGACCATAGCTACTTCTAAAAATATCAACATATTAAATAAAATTAAAGAATTATATCTGAAAAAAATATTTAAAGTTATAAATCCATTTCTTTGAAGAAGGGTCAGACAATCTGCAATCCCCGAGGTCATAGCCTGACATGCTTTCCCTAACTCTCGGTATAAAAATGCAAAAGTAGCACTGCCCCAGGAATACGCACCCGCCATGTCGAAATCCGCAAGGAGGGAGTGATAGGCCACATGTACATGGCTACTCTTCGTATCCGCAAATATCGTGGCTCCAAGTAAATGTAAAAGATAGGCTCGTGCATGCTGCTCAATAACTATCTCGTTCGCATCGGCTGGGAGCTCTCAAAACTCCTGTAAGAGCCATCGAAGGCTCACTCGGCTACCACACATCAATGAGGTAAGAGGAGCTCTACGAAGGAGTCTAATATATCAACATGAGCTCCTCCTGTCGTGCCCGTCACCACATGGCCATCGATGCGAAGTCCTAAGAGAACTGCCACAACCATGAGAGTGATGGACATCTCTCCATAAGGCATATGGAAAGTCTGCGTCTCCCTCCTCCATCTCTCAACGAGAGCTGTCAATAGATGCCTATTGAGACGGACATACCTAAGATGAATGAAATGTCCGGATCCCACTCGCTCAATATAGGGCAACAGACGATCATCCACTGGCCAATGGAGGAGATACATAAAATGTTCGGTGCACTCAAGGCACCTGGGGTCCTATAATAAATTTAAAAATTATAACCCAGCATACTATATCGTCTAAAAAAATGAAACAAAATTTAAAAAGAGTTATCATACCTCTCTTCTCCAAATAGTAGTTGACCTATGTGACTCCTGCTGTAAGAGTGCAACATTTATCGGGCCTAGCCCGTAAGAAGGCTATGCATGATCCATATGATCTACGGAGCATTAAGAGAATATCATCAATGGTTAGGAATATATGCTCATACCTAAAATAGAGAATAAATAAAGAGATTGATTATATGTTTACCAATCAACAGGAGGGTTTCTACTTGCTCTTCTATTGTGCCCACTTTGTTTACACCTCCCGCATTTATATCCACCTCTAACATCTCTCTCAATCATTCTACGGTCCATTTTATTCCTAATGCGAACAGACCGTGGGTGACCAGATTGCCTTGTTGCTATCGGAGGGTACAACACAAAAGGTATATCCATCTCCCAATACTCCCGACCACGAGGAGAATTAAATTCTGCTGAGAACGCATTTTTATAAGTGGACAATGTGTAAAACAGTGATGCCTGTATCGGATTCCGCTGCGCCCACACGGCAATAATGTGAGTGCATGGATAACCATAAACCTGAGGGATGTTGCATGTACAAGTATGAGTTCTCGTATTTACCATAACCTTCCGGCCACGAATAGACGTCACTTTGTATTTACCGCTGTTGATCCTATTAACTATATACTCCCTAATTTTTCTTGTTTGTTCTCTCATTATCGCTTCCACTCTAGGAGTATACGGGGTAGCCATGACAGATGTGGCAGACGATCGTTTAACAAAGAATTTTATGACCCGATAAAAAATAGTTGACACTAAAGCCTACATGGGTAATCCTCATGCCCCCTTCAATATGCTATTTAAACTTTCGGCCACAGTTGTAGTCGTCATGCCAAATGTCCTACAACCACCGTGGGCAAGGGATCACTATGCAGGATGCAATTCTCCCCCTAAGAGGAGATGTTTTGCCCTAGGACTCTCCTGACCAATCAAGTCCATTTTAGCATCAAACTTTTCTACTGTAAGTGCACAAGTTGCTGCCCCAATCTAGTCCATCAATGTATCATTTTTGAACTCCTTAAAATTTATTTTTATGTGACGGATGCAATAACGATGGTGGTACAGAGGCTCGGGAAGAATCTCAGGCACGGCCTTTTGAAGCCCTTTATGCCGATCTGAAATAATAACAATGTCTGTCATGCCCATCAGTACATGATCCCTCAATTCCATTAAGAACCATTTCCAATTGTCTCCATCTTCCTTCCCAACAAGCCCGAATACTAGAGGAAATAACCCATTGTTTCCATCTGTAGTCATTGCAGCCATAAGAGCACCAGGATATCTGCCATACAAGTGAGTGACATCAATACCAATCACATGGATGCAATGTCGAAACCCCACTATAGACTGCCCAAATGCCCAAAACAACCGCGTAAATCTCCTACAAGTGCCACCATCTGCATGAGGTACTTCATCATCCTCTAAGTGGTAGTAGGTGTTAAGATTCGCTTCTTGCACAACCCTTAGGTACATTGGCAACAATTTATATGATTCCACCCAATCCCCATAAATAGCCTTGATCGTCATATTCCTTCATGCCCATGCTTTCTTATAAGATATGTCAACATGATACTTCTCCTTCATTCTTTGAATAATATCCCTTGGTGTGAGAGTTAATTCGGCTTTGATAGCAGGCATTATGACCTTCGAAATAAAGGAGGCACTGCACTACCTATGATTTGTGCTAAGCTGGGCATTCCGACATGTGTGGTCACCTTTGTACGTCTTCCATTTAAAGAACCCTTCACCCCTTTTTAATGAGCCTTGAACTCTCCAAGGGCAAGTACTATCAATGCACTTCATTGTATACTCTGAAAAATTTGTTCGTACAACCTTGTATTCGACATGATTTTCAATGGAATACTCCTGCAAGGCTGTAACGAATGCTTCTTTATTCTCAAAGATGTGGCCAACATATAACTCATCTTCGTTTTGTTGGTCCATATCCATGGCAGAATTAACTGCTGCGTCTATCTTCTCATCTGTGATGTGTGCATAGAGTGGCTCAACTTTATAGTATGACGGCTCTTCATCATCCACATTCATATCATTTGCGGCAATAACATTGTCTACCGCATCATCCCCCTCACTGTCAACCATCTGTTGAACGCTTTCTTCACCTCTAACCTCTTCTTCGTTCATATCTGAATCTTCTCCACTTACTTCACCAATATTATCTTCTCATTCGTTAGCCTCATTTTCATCAATATCTTCATCGTGGACATATGCCCCCCTACATAAGAACATTGCATATGTATTAAATTTCATATGCCTAAAAATGTTATATTCATCTATGAATATAAATTTCACCTTTGATTTGATGGTCCAACATCGGTATGACCAACATATGTGTAGGGGTAATGAATACCCATCGAACTTTGAGTTCCATACCATGCCCCACCTTGGGACATTTGAAAGCTAAATGGCTCGTGTGCATGTGTTGTGGACCTTCCATATTACATACAAACAAAATTCAAAATTTAGCATCCTATATTTCATTGATAATTATAAGATTCAAAAAAGATTTACAACTTAATAAACCTTACCTCCAATTAGGTCCACTTCCATTGTAAATAGGGGTAGACGACCTATGACGTTCATTTGAAGCTACTGTCATAGATAAATTTCCTTCTTCTTTGTCGTCCACCGGCATTTGCATATGCATTTTATTGTTCACATTTCTATCCGAGCTCCTGTGAGAGCTCCTATGTGAACTACTTCACCTTTCACTAGTCACTCGGGCCTCTTTTTCGAGAAATAAGTCAAAATAAATTATGTGACGTGAGAGGTCAAACATAAAACTCATTGATGCATCCTCATTTATACATATTTGTCTCGAATTCAATCCATATGTTGGAATAACACATTTTATAGTGATTTTCCATCTTCTTCG
This sequence comes from Saururus chinensis, assembly GCA_035235625.1. NCBI lineage: Eukaryota > Viridiplantae > Streptophyta > Magnoliopsida > Piperales > Saururaceae > Saururus > Saururus chinensis. The sequence continues at coordinate 58,377,127 of CP141140.1, forward strand.
ATCCCACCCAGTCTTGCTAACTACTTGCATCTCAAATTCATCATATGTAGACGGTTTCTTAATTAATAATCCTTTTGTGCGTCCGTCATAGTTAAGTAAAAATCGAACCATTTCTTCAGCCATCTATATTCACTTAATTCATAAACAATAAATTAAAATAATATTAGATTAAGCAATCTCTCTATACCTATTGATAAAAATATTACTATGTTAATTTAATAAATCTAATTAGTACAAGTCCGAGCACACACAGTCAAGGCACTAATAATTGAATCTTTAAGCACACAAAATTTCTGAGATGAACTAACAAAATTCCCTAACAATTGAATCTTTAAGCACAAAATCATTTTTTAGGACTAACATAACACAAGAAGATCATTAAAATCTAACAATTGAATTTTTAAGGCATACATTACGAAAAATTACAAAATTCCCAGTTAAGGCCCTAATAATTGAATCTTTAAGCACACAAAATTCTTAAGATGAACTAACAAAATTCTCTAACAATTGAATCTTTAAGCACACAAAATCGTTTTTAAGGACTAACATAACACAAGAAGATCACTAAAATATAACAATTGAATCTTTAAGGCATACATTACGGAAAATTACAAAATTCCTTAACTAGTTTAAACATATCAAATCCCTAAATTAAAACTAGGGCAAAGAAATATACTCAAATTAGTTGTCTTGGCGGACTTGGCGGCGGGGTGACAGTCAAGTCAGAGCTCCGGCGGACTCAATCACAACGGGGCGGACTCAATCAAGGCCAAGGTGGACGAAATCGCAGAGGAGCGGAAACACGGGAGGGAGGAAAATGCGGAAAATGACGGGAGGCGGATGTTCTGTAAAAAGATGATGATTTCGTCATTTAAAAGGACGAAATCAACTTAAGCCGATTTCGTCCTTTAACAAATTTCACTAGCGCGTTTTAGAAGCCAAGTCGATTTCGTCATTCTAAAGGACAAAATCAACTTAAACCTAATTTCATCCTTCTAAAGGACAAAATCAACTAAAAAAATAAAATAAAAAAGCCACGCAGGTGCCTACGTGGCAAAAAGGAAAACCACTTTTGGGAAATATTTCCCAAAGTGGTCTAAAATGGTAATTTTTTTTTAATATTATTTGAATAAATTTCCTTTTTAATTATTCCATTTTTCCCACATTAATAGCTTCATTTAGTTTTATTAAATAAAATGAAAAGCCAAATGGAGATATTAATTTAAGACAATAGGAGTATAAGAAATCCAAGTATTATTCAAATTTATGTACATGGTAAACGTAAATGACTTAAAACACCACATTTGTACAATGAATTAGTGTTCTAGAACCAGCGACTTATTTCTCCTTAGGGGGGACCAATTGGATATTAAGAAGGAATTTTGGCTATCCCCCCCCGCCCCCCCCCCCGCCACACACACACACACACACACACCACAATTTACTTAAGGCCCCCCAAATAAGAAATATGTGGGCTATTTTTTTATTACTTAGCACCCCCTAATTCCAACCCATACGAGGCGCCTAAGGGAATAAAGAAATGAAAGAAAAAACCTTTTGTATCCCCTTTATTGTGTTCGACATGCATGAAGGTTTCGCCGACAGCAAGTAGGCTGTGAGCACTGGAGTTCTACAAGGTAACATCCCTCTCATCTTCTTCTCCATGCATGAAGACTTCACTAATTACAGAAGTTTCATCTCTCTCCCACATCGATGATTACAGAACTTTCTGCATGCATTAGAAATTTTGTTGCTTTCCATCCTATTAGAAAAATCCTTCTTTGGCTACTTAGCAAGTCATCTCTATTAATTTTCTAGGCCTTCAATGATTAGAATTTGGAACCAAAGTACACCATGGTTACCTGAACTTCAATGTGCATGAAGGCTTCAATGCATGGTTCCGTTTCATGTGACAGGGGTACCCCCGCCAGGCAAGCTCCAGAAAGGGTTGAAACCTTCTGAATAAGTTCTGGCAGGGAGAGACCCCACTGTTCAATTATAAATAAGTTGACAGGGACATGTAGTTCCGTATAAATCTGTTTAATTTGGCAGGGGGTATCCCCCACTAGGAAAACTTCAGAAGGTGTTGAAACCTTTTGGATGGGTTCTGGCGGGGAGAGATCACCGTTCAATTATGAAGAAGTTGACAGGAGCATGTAGTCCCCGTATAAATACGCTTTTTGTGGCGGAGGGTATCCCCCGCGAGGAAAACTTCATAAGGTTTTCTATGAAGTTGAAATCTTCTTGATGAGTCTTGGCAGGGAGTGGTCACCGCCAGAATAGAAAGCATTGGACGGGGATGTTTAATACCCATATGAATCTATCATATATGGCAAGGGGTACCCTGCCAATATATTCTACAATGGTAAGATAAGTACTTGCGGGGAGGGCCGGGGGGGTGTTTTGAGGGGAGGGGAGGAGGAGGGGGTGCGACGGGAGGAGAGGGGATGGGAGGGGGAAGGTGGGGGGCACAGGCCAAATGAGTTGGGGGGGTGGGGGGCATGGAGAGGTTTTAAGGAAAAATCAATTTTAGGGTGAGGGTGGGGTGTAGATGAGCAAATTTTGTGTGTGTAAAGTTTGGGGGGCCTTGAGTAAATTGTTGGGGGAAATAGCCACGTTCAGATAAGGGGCCATCAACTTTGGTGCCATCCACATAAAAGTTTTAAATCTTTTAGATTCTAAATAATGAGTCTTGGATGTAATTTTTTTTAGAAAGTAAAGGGGTTTTAAAGTTTATTTTTCTTTAACAAAAAAAGGAAAAGACGAGCTGGTTTAAATGCAAAAGGAATTTAGGAAAGGAGGGCTCCCAACGAAAGGCAGATACACCTTTCACATGCAAAAAGACTCATCTAAACACCCCCTCCCTACAGTGGTAATGTTAAAATTAGTGCTTAATTTTATTTAAGGTAGTAATTGGTCAAACAATTTGCTATTAATGACTCATAACCTTGAACAAATATTGGACATGGGTTTTAGGGCACGAGGATTGTTACTATTCTTCTAACTAAACACCAGAAGCATTTTTAATTTTTCTTACTGATAATGCGCCTATTCAAAAGAACGCATGAGAACCCTTTATCCATGGATTAATGATACACCTAATAGCATATTTATTTTTTAAGTATTTTAATTCTTTAAAATTTAGTGTATGCACTATGAATCTTAAATATTAAAGACTCACAAGAAGAAGGCATGCCCCACCGGCCACATGTCTAGTACGAAGTTTTGTGGGCCCCATTTAAAATAGTTTGCACATGACAATTGAAGGGCCCCTGTAGGCCCATACCTAGCCCAAGCCCAAGCAAGCTCAGCATAGGAGCCAATCATCCATAAAATCGATGGCACTAATCTATGCTAACACGTGCGCCTTGATGTCGCGTATATTCCTTTGCACCGAATAGGGCTTGGAATTGGGTTGGGTCGGGTCAGATCGGGTCGGGTTGGCCTTGATCCTCACTGAAATCAGGTCGGGTCATGACCCGACCCTATTTTTAAATCGGGTCAAAAACCCAAACCCTAACCCTACTTGAGTCGGGTCAGGTTGGGTATGCGGGTAACCCTACTTTTGTCCATAAATTTTTTTGTTAGACTCGTCTTATATACCTTATTTCTTTGTAAAGGGCAAACACAAATGAAATGAAATACATTACAACATTAATTTAAATGTTTGGTTCTTTGGCTAATTTGTAAATATTTTTTATAGTAATAAATATAACAAAATATGACATATTTTCATTTTATTCTCCACACCTAAAAGAATAACAAAAAAGAAATTAAACTATATATAAATTAACCACACTTTGAAGATACTATCCTCTGTTATCCCAAAATGTATGTTTATAACAAAGCAAAAAAAATGTGATCACACATATGCTCTAGACATCTTATTGATGCACAAATTTATCTTTTAAGCACCTCTAGTTCAACATACTATGCACTAAAAAAATATTATAATAATAATATAAATAAGTCCAATAGACTAACACTATAATAATAAGATTTTTTATTATTTATAATCGGGTACGGGTCGGGTTAGTCGGGTTGTGCGGGTCGGGTACGACCCGACCCTAAATTCAAAATGGGTCAAGAGCTTAAACCCTGACCCTACTTATAATCGGGTCGGGTGTATGGTTAAACGGGTCAAATTCAGATCGGGTAAAGGGGTCGGGTTGAATTTTTCCGGTCCTAGCGCCGAACTCAGAACATAAAAACCTTCCAGAATCGTCGTGCGCGCGCGGGCGCGGACGCTGTCAGTCACTCAAAGTCACTTGGCGCTCGCTCCGCGACCTTTTTCTCCAAAATTTGAATCGGTTTCGCCCCTGCGGCCTCGCGCCCAGCCATCCATGGCGACCACCGACAGCTCCACCCTCTACTCCTCCGTCATACATGGCATCAGAACCTACACAGGCGACGACCCTCTTCAGCCATGGCTTCAGTACTCAACCCCCCAACTCATTTCCCCCTTTTCCCTTCCCCTTTTTATTTTTCAATTAACCATACTTAATATGTGCATTTTCCTTTTGGGAAACTCTCAGAGGGATCAAGAAGCTGAAGAGCGCCCTTCCCCCGCAGGCACTGAAGGAGAAGCTCCCCCGCTTCCTCCAGAGGTGCATTTGCACTTTCCAGGGCGATGAGCGATACCGGAACGACCTGCGGTATCTTCGTGTCTGGATTCAGTTGGTAATAAAGACTTCTCTTTTCCCTGTTGTGATGCTAGCATTTCAATCCTATACATTTTTGTTATTTTTTTAATGTATTTCTTGCTTATTGTATTGAATTGAATTGAATTGATTTATCTTTCTTTAGTCAGGATTCAGCAAATTATCTGCATCTTTTTCCTTGAATACTATTTCCTCTAATATTTTCTTAGCTGAAATTTCTGTTCTTTGCATACTTTTAAGTTATACATTTGTCATTTCGTACCAATGTTTGTTATCACAAAGCCACAAACACAAGTTTTATGACTCTGGACATTTACATACTATCTGTAGGTTTTCCAACTTCTTCAACGCATGTTTTTCTGAAGAAACATGAACTTATTTTGTAAACATTCTTAATTTTCTATTAGTAGTCTTTTTTTCTTTTTCTTTTTTCTGTATTACTTGTTTATAAATTAAATTAAGTTTTTTAGTAGGGATCTAATTGACTTGTTCATATATTTTTAGGAACTCTTCCGGGTTGTTTTATTTTTGTCCATGTCTCTTCTGCTAATCATTTGTATCATCAGTTCGTTAGCATAAGAGAGCCCACCTGCCATCAGAACATCAATGCCTACGTTCTGGACATATTTGTTGTCATTATATTTTCCTGCTAACATAGTAAATGCGGTCTTAGATAGAATATGAATTGGTTTTAGATTTTGTTTATCTCATTGGTGAATAGTCCTTTGCTAAAGAAGTTTTATTTTAAACTTGCTTTGTTTTTTCTTTGGGCTTTTTAAATATAAATTTGTGACTTTTTTCTTGAGTCCTAAAATATTTTGTTTACTATGTATTTGTAATCTTTACTTTTCTTTTCAGAATGCTTTGGTATAAGAAATATTGTCTGTTCCTTGGTTTTACAACACTTGCCAGTTTCTCTTTTGCAAAATATTTTCTTGACTGTGATTCTTTAATAAACTAAATAAAATAAATCTAACGGATTATTTGTTTTCTGGGCTTGTCCTTGTTCACAGAATTTTAATCTTCTTGGCTTAGTTTATTGCTGACTTCATTCTTGCAGAACTTGGTTTTTTGCTGATCTGATGTGAAAAAATCAATGGACATCTGTGTATAGATTATGGATTCAATTTCTTTAAACTTATTTCCTCTGTCCTTTTGCTAGATGGATTATCTGGACAACCCAAAAAGGCTTTTGAGAGCAATGGAGGAGAATCAAATTGGAGTAAAGTGTGCCCTGTTTTACCAGGCCTACGCTCTTTATTTTGAGAAGCTAAAAAAATTTGAAGAGTCTGAGAAGGTGTATTGTTTGGGTATCCAAAAGTAAGACAACAACCAAATTTACTAAATCTTTAGTTGTATATATTCATGCTCACCTTTGTGTATGCTTTCTTTATTCTAGAAATTACCATGTCTTTTGTGCGTGAAAGTCTTTTATGAGAAATTACTTTCAGTTAGCTTGCACCTTAAAAAAATTTAGTTACAGGTTCATAGATTCACTAGCCATTTAAACTTAAGAATTGTGGTGTTTGAAGTTAACATTTAAACTTGGCAGGTATTTGTGATGCTTTGTTCAGGTCAAAAGTAATATAATTAAGAAAAAAGACATATTTTCAGTGTTCTTTTCAAAAGAGATACCTTGTATAGTTAATGATAGAAGATAGTTGCAATTGGCTTTCAGTAATACAATAATTAGTACATTATTTTGAGTACTATTAGATTCACAAATATTTTTCACTGTTCTTTTAATGAAATACTTCTTATTGTTAATTGATAGAAGCTAGGTACCATTGGCCTTCAGTAATATATTGAATAGTCACAAGCAGAAAATGCTGTCTCCGCAGACAACCTTAAAGGGTTTTTTTTCTGATACTAGTTCTAGGTTGTACTCATTAAAATAATGTGTGTGACATTTCAGGTCTAAAATGTGAAATTGTTAATTAAAATTTTCCTTGATCATCTATGCGATATTATTTATGTTTCATTAATTTTTCCAACCGCCTGGAGTTTAAATATGGATTGATGTGTTTGTTAGAGGAGTCTATTTGCTCTTATCTTTGTACTTTTGGTTGTCTTTAGTAGCATAGTTCTATGTATGAGGGGTAGATTAGTCTTTCATTGTTATTCTTATTATGTGATTGGTGAGCCCTTCACTTAAATGAGGGCAGTAGTGTCTTTTTCTTTAATTGGCGACTCTAAGCCTACTTAGAGGCTGGCCGAGTCTCTTCACCAATTCAATTCAAGGAAAGCTCCTTCTTCTCTTGAAAAATCCTAGTCTTCAATGATTCTATCAGTGTTCTACCTTTCATTCCCATTGAAAGACTTTTGCTAAGTTGTTTAATTGGTTCCCATAATAATCTTTTCTGCACTTGATACAGAACAAGTCCATGTTGTCTTCAATTGTGAGAATGCTTATTTGCGCTAGATTTAAAAAGAAGTTTCACATTTCATAGGGAAGTCAAAACTTATGAGGCGTTTCAAAAATATGGAGTAGATTGATATTGACTGGTAGTTTCTCGAGACTGTTAACTGAACTTGCATTTTTTTTAATAGCTTTGCTGAACCAGCTGGAGAGTTGCAGAGGTCACATGAACAGTTTCTTCGTCGTTGGGATCGACACAAATTGCGGAAAACTAGAGTATTGAACGTATTTTAAGTTTTACATTCATCTAGTTCTTTCACAGCTTCCTTATGTTAGTGCAAACAGTTGTTAATGCAGGACTTAAAGGCACCCCACGTTTGTGCAACTATCCAGAATGGCAGCTGTAGTGTTAAAGGTTAGATTAATGTCCTTCAAATTGTCAGTGTGATGGTAACATTATAATGATATGTACCAGCAAGGGAAAGGGGAAATTGAGTGTAAGGAGAGTGTGAAGTTGGACAAAAGGGGACATAGACCTTCTGTTGAGCACCTTGTGTCTGAGCAGAAGAGGGGCAAAATAGGGGAAGGCTTAGACCTAGAGGAGAGAGGAGTTAATTAGAATGGGAAGCAAATTGTCACTAATGAAACCAAAATGGCTGCTTGCATAGTTTGGCACCGAGCTGGGCTCACAGGCACCTTAATCAACTAATAAAGCACGAATTAAATGGGCTTTAAGGGCCAACTAAGCAAGCAAAAAATTAACTGTATGCCCTGGTCTGTCTGAGTGGTCTGAGGAGTATTGATGCCGTCTACAGCATTGTGTTTCCTTTAATTTTCAGTTATACTCTTCTTTGTACAGAGATCTTTATTAAAACTGTTCATATATGATTTGACATAAATATGCTGATATTTTTCTTCTTCTGGATTTTGTTGCTGTCAGGCTTGGACATTAAACAACATAAAGACTATGCTCCCTATTCAAATCAGTGCAATGAAAACTTGAAGGTAGGCACAGAGATTTCAAGACAAAATAGAAATGTGATAAAGGGAAAGTCAGAACACGAAGATCACCTCTCTTCCATTGAATTGCAGAGTGAGGTTGGTTCATGTAATGTTGGCACTGTCAAATCAGCCACTTTAGCTAGTGAGGACACAGTAGTGGTGAAGTTTGTTGGCTCGACCATAGTTGGCAAATCCGAAGAAAAAGCAGAAGATGCCTGCCATCATGGGCTTGTTGATCCTACCATCAACATGAAAGAGGCAATAAATGCTATTAATAGCATGTTTCGGGAACCATTGGAACTAGACATAAAAAACAGAAGGTCAAATAGACATAGCAGAAGTCAGCCTGCAAGTGGTAGTTTCAAAGTGTTTGTTGATGAAAACATGGATGAAGGAACAGGAACATCTGTCCAAGTGAATGCAGCTAATATGAAGGAACTTACAAAATCAGACACACAGAAGGATCTCCCAGAATCCTTCAAAATATTTGTCGACAGCGAAGAAGAAAATGACAGGAATGTAGACAATTCGTCTGTTCATGATGTGGAGGGGCCATCAGATATGAAGACATTCAGAGATGATACAGTTTTTTGTAAATTTGTAGGTTCTACAATCTTTGGGGATCCCAATGTGGAAAATGCTTGCCATCATGGATTGGTGGATCCAACAATCAATATGAAGGAAGCTATGGAAGATATAAATAGCATGTTTGGAAAACCATTAGATTTTTTCAAGACCAGTAGGTTAAAGAATTCAAGTATAACTACAGAAAGGAAGGACAGTGGAGGTTTTTCTATATATGTGGATCATAATGCGGAAGAGCAACAACAAAAAGCAGACTTCTGTTCATTGGACTTACACACCCTGGAGCATGAGCTGAATGAACCTACAATATTAACTAAGGAGGCCATGGATGATATAAATGATATGTTTGGAAGACCACTGGACTTCTAGGAGTTCAAGTAAGATGATTACCTCCATGTAATTGTACAACAAGTTTTATCTAGAAATAACTTAGTATTCTCGTTAAATATCTTTTCATTAACTTTGTGTAAAATATTCAGTTGATTTAGTTTCATCTAAAGAATTTGTCTTAGGCAACTGTTTAATTTATAAACATTATCCAAGAAAATTCTTTTAATATATTAAATTCGGAAAAATATAATAATTAGTAAAAAGATCCTGGCCAATATATCAAATCAAGAATGCTGTAGGATACAAGTGAAGTTTTCAAAAGACCGGTTCTTTTATAGCATTTCAGAAAAGCCTTCAGTAATGCACCAGTGACTTTTTAGAATCCGTACATCTCAAATCCTTAATTTATGCCTACAGAAAGATGAGACAGTCATCTACTAACTGAAGTATTAAAAGAACAATGAAAATGGTCAAAACTATTTAAAATAGGATGAAACCTGTCATTAAAACTATAAGAAGTGCGGATTACTAAGGAAGAAAATGAAAAAAGGTGAATAAATAAGAAAGAAATAAAAAAGATTAAAATGGAAGGAGCACTTGAGGTGTCTCTTGGGGCACTCTCACGAGGGGCATTTTATGCTTGGGGCATTAACTTCATAGCGCTGGCATGACTTCTACAGAGTGAGTCTTAAATAAAGTGTGTCTATACACAAGTAATGAGGCACCTTGGCACATCCTCCGAAAGGCTTTTTTATGGCAGTGCAAAGGTGAAGGCCTGAAAGAACTTCAGGCATCTAACTAGTGTCATAAATTGGATAAAGCCTGCGATTTAACCAGTTTAACCGTGAACTGAACCATTTCTGGTATAAAGTTAAAAGACTCAATGTGCAATAAATCAGAGAAAACTGGCTGTTTTTCTTTTTGTTGTATTTTCTACTAAATTGATATAAATATTTATGGATATGCAGTCAGATAAAATATAGTTTTTCTATCTGAATGTCATATATTTACATTTAACATAAAGCATCCAACCACCTTGGACCAGTCAGTTGCCAGTTCATCTATGCAAACCATCAATCAATGTTTGGGCGTGATTCTGAATAACACTTTAGAGTTTTGATAACTTAAGTCACGAACACAGCTGTCCTTACTAGTTAGTTGTAGTAGATCCAAGACTCTGAAATATCTTCTACTTTAAATTTAGAACATTGTTGTAGCCTGTAGGGCTTTAGAGCTGCAGAGGTGGGGAAGGCTTGGCTCGAATGAGCTTGGACAAACTTAGCTGAGCTCAAATTGTCTCAGCTCGAGTAATTATCACTATATATTATGTTAAACTAATATTTTTTATGCATTTTTTCTTACAGAAAAATATATGGCTTGATCTAGGGCTAACTGGAAGCCAAGCTTGAGCAAACAAAACTTGATTCATCTCAGCTCGTTGGTTCTCCTACTGTAGCTTTCCAAATGAACTTGAAAACTTGTTATCTTCATCTCAAGCTTAAGTGTATGCTTGTTATTAAAGTGCTTTGACTCTACAAACTTTCTTCTCAAGCTTCTCCAACTGTCCATTTCTACATGTGCACACAAAAGGGAAACGCCGTTCATCTGTCAGTCATTTCTCATCTCTTACCCGCCATCGGATAATGAAACTTCGATAGATGAAATTATTTTGTCCCAAAAGCCCAATTTGTTTTTTCTTTTTTCATGACAGAAAATGGTTTTGCGATGAAATTTGATTCGTTGGCAACAAAAAACGTTTGTCGCAAATAGTCTCACCTTTTGCGACAAAATCTAAGGCGTCGCATGATGCTTTTTGTGATGCCTTACTTGCAACAACTTGAGACTTTGCAACAACTTGAGACGGCTTTCATATTGTAGCAAAAACCTTTTAGCGACAACTTTCGAATCTTTTGCGATAACAAGAGTTGTCGCAAAAAGCCCTACTTTGTTGAAGTGAATTAAGTTTTCTAAGTACAAAGATATATAAAACACCAACCAATCAAAATGTTGGCTCTTTCAATTTTTACGAGGATGCATTAAGGAAGGCCTGAATTTGAATAGCTGAGTTCAAGGCGGAACCAGAACATATACTTACCAATTATTGATAGAAAAAGTGCTTTCAGTTGGATCATACAAGATAATACATGGTAGGGCTCTGCACTATTCTGTTGGCATTAATTTAATGTGGCGGTAGCATAGTCTTAAGTAGGTTAATGAAGGGAACGGACAGAATGAATTTGAAACCTGCTACCACAGACAATCGAACCAGGGATATAAGAGTCATTTCAGTTACAAAATAATTTTTTTATTTATCTCATATCAAAAAACAAATTAATATATTATTATGATACTTTTGCTTCATCACCAAATAACTCATTAGTTCCGTCTATTTTATTTTAGGCAATCCAATTGCAATTTAACTTGTATAGATCTCTGTTCGGAATAAGGATAGAAGCATTGCTCATGCTTGAAGGCTTTGCGCCTGCTATAGTACCCCATATGGCCATATATACTCTCAATGATTTTATTTGAGCCTTGAGGGTCTCTTATTCAGAGTTTCACAGTCATAGACTTATATTTTGAGGATATAATATATTCAATGTATACTCTGCAGTTATGTAGTAGAGTTTTTATGAATTCTATATTTTTCCAATTAATTAAAGATTGGTCTAAATTGAAGAGAAGATATTGCAATGATTAATATGGTGATTGCCCATAATGAATTAAAATTATTGAGCAATAATATTTGATGACTTTCATTTAATTCTTATAAATTAAGCCGAACATATAATTTCGTTAATATCAAGAACTTGCAAATTGAAGTTCGGATAAAAGAGATATAATCGTTCAAAGTTAGACATATTGTATAGGGCCCTTTTACTAAAATTAAACGTGCAATTGAGCCATTTACCTATCCGGATCCGATTAATTAAGGTGACAAAAATTAATGTTAAGGAGGCCCAATTGGGCTACTAAGGGAGGCTTAGCTAGCCCAAACCTCTTAAGGGATTAGGAACAATAATCTCTTTTATTATGAAAAACCTAATTAGGGCTTTTGAAGGGGGGACTTTTAGCGTGGGGGAGATTTTGGGGGCAAAGGAGGAGTTGCCAATGAATTTTTTGGCAAGTATGGTCGGCAATAGAGGCAGAGAGGAACAAGCGCGAAGACTGTCTTCGCGAGGTAAGATCGCTTACTAACGCTAGTTCCACTCTATGATACATGATTAATGTGATTTAATTATATATTAATTAACATTCATGCACTTTGGCCTCACCAGATGGCGGGCAGGAATGGGCCAGCATGCTGAATGGCTACTAGCCAGCAGGCCATGAATTGCCATGGCCAGGTCGCTCCCGACGGTGGTGCTCAGGCCGTCACCTGATGGGCCAGAAGGGGAGGAGGGGTCACTGGCCCTTCTTCTTTCTTTCTTTCTTCCTCCCCTTTCGGCCAATCAACTATGATTGATGGATGCAAGGGAAGGAGGGAGGATGTTTGCCATCCCTCCCCTTGTTTCCTGGCTACCATATGCTCCGGTGAGGTTGCTCCCTTTGCGGTGGAACAAAGGGCAGTAGCCAGCTGTGCTACATGCTAGATCGCTAGATAGTGTGCCATCCGTCCCCCTACTCTCAACCCACTCTGGCAAGATCCCTACGCCAGTTAGCTATGGAGTCGGCGCTCGATTCCCTTGTCGTTTGCCACCTCCATTGAAAGATGGCTATGTTCCTTGTGGTTCAGCCACATAGAGAGTGCTAGAGGAGCCAGCAGACGGCCATGTTGGCTTCTTGACGCCTGACAGACTTACCTTGGTTCTCTGCCTCCTGGTTTCTATCGGAACCAGCGGGGGTCCGCCGTCAGTGGGTCATGAGACGGCCACCTCCAGTAGAAATTCTGCTGGAGGAAGGCGAGGTAGGTTGGGCCCACAAGCCTGGCCTGCGGCCAGGTCTGCTAGATCTAGTCTGCGGCTTGGCCTAGCTAGCCAGGGTTCAAGGCCTTTAAGGGTAGTAAACCGACTCCTGTTCAAAGGGTTATAATTGTGAAAAAAATATGTAAAAATTTCATATGGACCTTGAGAGTGGAAGGAGTGTTTTCACCAAGGGAAAAAATCTCATAGGCTATGAAATGATCAATTTACCCCATTGTAATTGAATCGTGGAATAATGTGCAACTACCTGATTTAGGGGTTTTGGTTTAGGGGCCTATGAGTAGAGTTAAAAAATTGGAGAAAATTTCAGTGAGATGTATACCTAAATATGGACCAAAACAAATAGTGAAGAAAAAGCCCAATAAATGGGTAATTGACAAAAAGAACCAAGGTCGGTTCAAGGGGTTTACAACCCCATGAAATACCTGTAAAATTACCCAGGTCCATGACGTCAAGGAGTACCTTTGAGCTTAGTTATAGACCCATTAGAGTTCAAGAAAGTCTTGCATAAAATGATAGAAATGCCCCTATAAGCATACTGCCCACATTTGTGTTTATGGAAGCGCACATTAATTTGAGAGTAGAACATCTACAAAGGTCAATGACTTGAAATCAATGGAAGGACAATGAGATGACTAGAATGGCCCAAGGGAGAGTATCATACCCATGTGGAAGAATTACCTCAATGCCCTTAGGGGTGGTCTACCCCAATTTTACTGAAATGAATACCCTAGCCAAAGGTGAGTTAAGGCACCCTATAATAATAATCAAGGTCTTTAAATGGAAGGGGTATGACTAGTAAGTAACACAAAGACCTTTATAGGTCACAGTGCCATGAGAAACAAGGGGAAGAACCCTCATTCTCAGGGTTGAAGGCAGTATCTTACATGTGTCTGCAATGTAGTGCATTGATATACTAGAATAATATATATGTAACTTGCATGATACATATAAGTTATTTTCATTCCTGGGCTTAAAGTTGTTTAGCCCTAGACCTACAAATGAGTAAAATGGGCATTTGTTTATTACTAATGGGCTTGAGTCTTGTTATTGTTCCCTGTTAAGACTTTTGTGAACCATGTTATTTATCTTTACTTACTTTGATGCATGCTTTTGATGTTGATGTGTTAGTAGTATAGTGATAACATGAGATTAATGAATATTAATCAAGAGAGATTGGTTGGCTTTGGATTAAAGAGAGAACACCTAATCAATAAAAAGACTAAAATAACTTCAATAGGATTTGGGATTGGTTTATGGAGTAAACAAGGCCCTAACAGAGAAACTTACATTAATTAATGAATCGAGGGTAGTTATAGGAGTTTACCCTATAGTTTCTAGTAGACTAATAAGGTTTCAGATGATTTTTGAGTCATAGCTCATTGGATGATCTATTTATTTGGCCCATTCACAATGTAAAGAGGACCAATTGGTTGGACGAATACATGTCTGGATAAAATTAATCGAGTCTAAGTTGCGGATGTTTTGGAAGTCAGTAGTCATATATACCTTAGGCTTCTATGAATTACATTATTTATGTTATTGAGGACATTTCTCCCAGAGTTGGGAGGGTGGAGATCGTGATACTGGTACACTTTTTTCATAGCTATGACGGTTTGAGTATTGACTAGAAAGGTCTTTACTATGGGTTTTCCATAGGTCTTCAAAAAACTATATAATGCGTATGAAAAGTAGAGTTGCATGAGCATCATGGAAGACTTGTGTTCTCGCCAATTTGTGTCCATGAACATAGTTGGGATCCACATCTCCAGATTTGCGTTCAACTATTAAGAGCCCTGGGGATTTGGGTCAAGTTACGTTTAAACAGTCTTACTCCAACATTGGAGTTGGGTATTCGGGGACTTCTTTGAGAGTCAAGTTATCTCTGGATCAATACATATTGATATTATGCTCCTATTTCATTATATTGCGATTGTAGTGTATGGACCTTCAACGAGAGTTATATTTTGTCAAACCTAGAGTTGGGTCAGAATAATAAAGGGTGGTTAATATGATGTGTCATTTTAGTTGACATATGATGTGTCTGTCTGTCTAAAAGATTAGGCAGGGTTATTAATTATTAAATAAAAGTTGTTAGATAATTAATAACATTGCCTGTTATTGATTGTTAATTAGCATAAGTAGAACAATTAAAGGACTTGCATAAAATATAAAATATATGCAAGTTTAAAACTCTTAAGCATTGCAAGTTTGATGTTATGCTTATTGTGATATTGTAGTTTCTAGGTAGAACTACGTCTAAATTTGATCTTGTTAGAATTAACATTAAAGATGTTATTTAACGAGTACGTAAGCAACTAACATCTTGGTGATGTTGGCCCGATCCAAAAAGTATTAATTAATCATTTTATTCTTTTGGAAACTCTTCTCCTGAGGGTGGAGAGGTTATGTTGTTGTTTAGTTGCTTTGTTTGGTTGGTTACAAGTTCTTTAGGAGATGACTAGTGGGACCACGACTGACAAGCGTGAGATGTAGTTCCTTGTTTATACAATCATAGTAAGTAACTGTATCTTTAGCATGAGAGTCAACCTGGTTATTTATTTTCAGATTAATGACATACTTCTACTTAGATGGATATCATGCTTTGTATAAATCTTTTAGACATGTAATAATATCATATGCTTTGATATTCATATTTTTGAACTCCAGTTAACATGACTTGGATATTTAATCGAATGATTTATTTTATATTAAGAATGAAAAAATTTCTCGTGACTTAAAGTTTGTACTATTTAAAAAGGCTTTTAAAAAAATTCGGGTTGTGATAGTTCTCATATTGATCTCTTTCTTTCTCTTTGATTACCTTCTTCTTCAATCATTATTCTTCAATGCTCTTCCTATTCTAAATTTTGATTTAGTATTCTACTAGTATTTATTGTAGTTTCTTTTGTTCATAGGAGTTGAATATGCAAATGCCGATTTTGACTTGGTAATCAGAGGTAAAGAATATTACACGTGATTTGTAGCATTTATGAACCTTCATTAGTAGCATTAGGGAATTTAATATATTTCTATTAATTTTCTATTTGATTTTGTGATTATTGGGATTTTATAATTTTCTAGAATTATTTACTTTTCGTCATATTCTTGGCTTAACTTAGAAAATTTGTAATTAATTATGTAGATTTTAAAAATTATGAAATTTTAATTTATATGCTATTATGTAATCCTCGGATTGAATTGATCATTTTGCCATTTATATGACAGAATTTCATGGTACAATAATTTTTATACTCTTATCATTCCAATACAATTTTATGAATATATATATATATATATATATATATATATATATATATATATATATATATACACACACACACACACACACACACACACACACACACACACACACACGATTTTGTATGATTTAATTACCAAAAGCATGTTATTATGGTGTTTTTTGCATATTCCATATAGTACATGTAAAATTTGTGAAGAATCCAATTTTTGCTCTTGTATACCTATTCTTAATGTTTCTATTTCCTTATATATATGACATAGTATATGGATGCTTATGCACTATATGGATTCTAATGTTTTATTATTATACGATTATATGTTGAGTTTCGTAGCATGCTTGGGCATATAGTTATATTTAGTGGATTTTTAACATTCTTTTTCATGTAAGATTTAAATAGTATTTATACATCTATTTTCTACTTATTGTTATAAGTATTGTAATATGATATGTTCATATAGAGTATGTGATTATTTATATGCGACTATATTGAATATATTCTTCAATACTAAATGACTATATGTATATATATATTGTATGTGTTTGACATATACATGCTTGTTCCTATGTGCTACTATATGCTATGATTTATGGATAATATATGTATTGTTCCATGATAAACTCTACCATGTGGTGAAGTTAGTTTATGTAGATACTAGAGCTGCCTTACAATACACAAGTATGATGTCAAGGTGAAACCTAGGTCTCCATGGTATGGGACAATATGGGTATGTATCTCTTTTCATTTGTTCCTTAGTAGTTGGCAAGCATTGGGTCTTGCCTATGTGGAACTCAATAATAGTCATATATTTGGTTGGACTAACCTTAGAAGTCTAGGTTACCAAGTTGGTTTGGGCGTGATGCCAACTTTGGTTGCAGAGTAAAGGAAAAATTCAAAGTTTTGTTTTACGATGAGAATTGGGAATAACTAAGAAATCTAACAGGATCATGGAACAATTGGGTAATAGCCAATATGATGAGAAGATTCGAGATTCTCTCATCTTTTAATATAAAAGTGGTGCATGGCAATTGGTTGATTTTATGATGATATATCATAAATGTATGGATTTTCTTGCCTCCAGTGTTCAAAAGAATGGGGGTCCAACTTAGGGTGCAAGGCCTCAAATCCCTCGTGTGGTTTATTCAGTTGAGATTACATAGTGAACTCAGCAAAGCGTTGTGATTGTCGTGTCTTAACGCAATATGATATTTTGACACTTAACCAATGGTAATGGATAAATGGAATTACACTTAGTTCAATGATGGATTGATGATAAAGTATAATTATCCAATTATTAAATCACTGAATTTGATTGTTTGTTGATATATGATAGTTATTGAGGTGTTAAATTACTTAATTTCTTGATGTTGTTTATGAATGCTTATGACAATTACATTGATGATTATTTTTGTTACTAGGCTTTTGCTCACCCCTTTTATTTTTTTATTTTTGGAAACTTTCTTGGGGTTTCCTTTGCATTTACACAGGTATGTGTCACTTAAAATAATTATGTGGAATGGAATAGTTTTCAAGGCTATATATTTTGCTTGCACTTGACGATCTTGAATGGTTTGATGGTTGAGTTAAGGCACTTGATGATCTTTGATGGTTTGATGGTTGGGTTAAGGCACTTGACTCATGCTTGGAGTTGAGAATTTTTTTTATCGGGTTTAAATCTTAGGGGGCATGACACAAGGTGCATGTCAAGCAAGTTTGTTGGCCCTGTTCATCAAGTAGGGTGTGGCACCAAGTTGTGAATTGACTTAAATTGGTGGATTTTGAAAGCTTTCAGCTTGGTATTGTTTGATTGAACTCCAATTGGTTGGATAAGAATTGGAAGTGCCATTAGTAAATAGTTCAATTTTTGTAAATCTTAGTATGGCTTACTTTTGTTAGGAGGCAGGAATGCCTTCATGTTTAATTTTATTGTTGGTTTTATTTATCGTTATATTTTCAATCATGAGTTTGTGAAATTAGTGTGTGAATAATTTTATTGGGCATAAACTCGCAAGTGGTTTTTTATTTAAATAGATTTTTCACCAAATATATTTGTACACACAGAAGCCTTCGAGAAAGATGTTTAGTGCTAAGAGCCACGAGATCATAGATGAATAAATACTTGTCTATAAGAGACATGGGTAGCTACAATAAGAATATTTTAGATATTTAGTTAACTTATTATTTGGTTGGCTGTAATAACTATACTATCCATGTGGCATATATTTGATGCTCGTAAATTTGTGAATTTCCTTTGGTTATGATTAATGCTACTTTAAATGACTATTTTATTTATGTATGCCACACTCTACATTATTGTGATTTTGTGTGTTGCAATCTCATCCCGGGATCCTCATGTCCGAGTCGTGACACAAGGAGCCTTTTTTTTGTAGGTAGAAAAACTAACAAAGAGGGACTACACACAACCACCCTCAAATGTATGATGTCCACATGCTATCCCAATTGAAGCCCCAAAATGAATGAAAATGGTCCATATTTATTTCACTAATTCTCTTCTTATGGACACCCAAAAAAAATAGTGGATCAAAAGCCCTCCTAACTTAAATACATTTACGGCTTCCGCTCTTTAAAAATATGCCCCTTGGAAATTTAGTTTACATGTCGCCTTTTAGCAGGCCCCCCTTAAGAAAATTCCTTATTCTGCCTCTCTTATTGTTTTGGTAACCACATGAGGGGCTTGTGACACTGCTTTATGCATATACCGCTCAACTCCAACAAACAGGGAGGAATAATACATAATGAATAATACATGAAGTTTAGATTGAAGAAGAAATGGAAGTGGTCAAACCTCCAAAATCCATTAATCACTAGTAAGAAGTAACGGTAACAACAATCAACACAATGAGGTTCATTTGCAAAATAATCAACTTTCAGTACACTAGGACCAAATTTATTTGTTAAGGGAAACAAAAGATCTAAAACAACAACCAAACACCAAGTGATAACTCATCAATGCTTTAAGTCTGTCAGTACGCAGGGCAGTTGTTTGGCCGGAATGCGAGAGGCCCCGCCGCAAAAACAACCGCCTCGTAGTTCTCTCCGTGCAGCCACTTGTTCTCGTAGCGAAGCGGCGCGCCGTCAATGCCCCAATTGAGATTAGAGATGAGGTTGCAGTGAGGATTAGGAGAGGAAACAAGGCGGACTTTGCATGACTGGAGAGGGTGGTCAAGGTAGTAGTGGTTCATCTCGTACCCCTTGAGCTCAGCATAGAAGTAGCCATTTGGGTCAGTGGAGAAGACCTTATAGAAGCTCACCCGGTTCTTGTAGTCTCTGCAGGTAACACTGACTTTGGCCATGGAGATGGGAGTGGCTCCTGTCAATGACCAACTTCCAAATCGCTCACAGCTTTGGCAATAGACCATGCCTTCCACAACCACGTTCACTTGTTTTGCCTCTGCAGAGGCTTGGGTGGCCTCAAGTGCAGAGGCGAGGAAGATGAGAAATGCTGCTGAGAAAAGGGAGAAAGTGTACTGCCTTGCCATCTCTGCTGTCTAGTATCTGCTCTGCTGGTGATTGATTGAGGTTCATGAATTGAAACATATTTATAGGGAATGCTTGTGTAGCGAGCATGAGAGGATTTGTGGTTGGTTTGTTGCAATAGACGTGCATGACACTTGCCTTTTATTTTAGTTTTTGGTAGGTATCAATGTTTCACGTCGATGGCAGCGTGAAGGCCACTTCCATGTTTCTGTTAGCTAGAGAATAAGAATATAACATGAAGAATAGGGTTGTGAATGTGAATTGTGGTAGCTAGTTTTCTCAACGTTTTAAAGCCGACATGGGCTAAACTATGCGATCCCTGACTCACTGTGCCGGCCAGACAATATTTTTTGTCGCAAAATGTCTTGATATAGGAGAGTTGGATCTATGTTACAGTAATTGGAATTGGAAATGCCCAGTGATCAGTTCAAATTAAAATGGCTGATTTTCAAACCATGGTCCTTAATGAAATGGTAAAAGTAGGAATGAGAATTGGGTAGGGTAGTGTCAGATCAGGTCAAGTTGGACTTAAATCGGACCGGTCCCTATTTATTAAATTAAACGAGTAAAAAATGTAAAGCATAACCCTATTTAGGTTGAGTTAAGTATTCGGCGACCTTACTTTTTTTTCTTAATTAATTTATTTTTTTAATTTGGTATTTGATATTATATCTTTGTACAACTCACACATAAAAATAATTTAGATGCATTTCAATATTATAAATAAATGTTACACACTTTCTATATTATTTGAGATATAATGAGTGTTGGAGAGAGAACATTATGCGGTATTATAAAATACGCATCTAAACACATAAGAATTACACATAAATTACTAATTGACTATTATATAATTAAAAAACTAAGAGAAAATCGAATGATAAGAATTTTTTTCTAATCATTTCACTTTAGGTCATGATATTATTAAATAATAGAGTCAAAATTAAGTTATGTAGATAAATCTTGACCCAACTTTATTTTTAAAATGCGTAAACTTTTCAAAGAGTCACCTTAACCCTATTTTTAGTTGAGTCGGGTATAAATTTTCCTATAACCCTAGGTAAAATAATCGAAATGCTCCAAGGGAAATTGATTAGGTTCAGTACTCAGAATTAAGGTTTAAAACCAGCATAAAAAAACTGGAACCTAAAAGAATATGTTTACAGTGACCAAAATGGCCTGTGCCGCAAATAAGAATCATTATTTTGCTTTATTCTTAGCACAATCAAGTTCAAGTTGGCATGTTATGAAGGGATTACGTGTTTATATAGTTTTCACCGAGAGAAAAAAATCTATCATAACAAAATAAATTAGAAAGAAATAAATTAGTGCAAAAAATATAAATTTATTACTCCTTTCATCTAGAAAAGAGTGTCTAGATTGTAAAGTAAGTTTTAAACAAGAGTGGGGCCCAACTAATACATGACAAAAAGTAAAAAATTTATATACTTCCCAAAGCTTGCCTATTAAGAACAATTTAATGTACAAAGTGGGCAATAGGGACACAAAATTTTCAAAATCCGGACACACTTTATAAGAAAGAGTATAAATTTGTACAAGCCACGCTGCCTTATCTTACTCCTTTAGTGGGGTCCTAAGTGTTGGGCATGCAAATATCTACTAATTACAAGCGGCATATCAAGCACTTGACAACTAGAACCTTACTGCCCATGGGTTCAAACAAGCAAATAGAAATGACGAAGAAACCAAATACAACATCCAAGTTCAAACCAAGAGATCAAGCAAAACAGTTCCTCTATGTATCAAAGTACAAAGTACAAAGGACAGGAACTAAATCCACAACTATTTGCAGCCAAGAGGAAGAACTACTAGTAGCCAAATGAGGATCACCAAGACAAAGGTCACCAATAATTAAAATGGTTCAGCTTTCGCCTATTTTACCAAGTACAAATTATTTTACTCCTATTTATTAAAAATTAATGTGAGGATGCTTCCAAACATTTACCCTCAAACAAAGCCCTTGTCCAAATCCTTTCGCAAAGTATACAAAATTGCAAAGCATACAAGAGGAACTCAAACTCTTCCTATTATACGTGACTTAAGTTTGTTAAGTAGAATCATCCGGAATTGGATTCTTACGTAAGTGGAGGATAAATGCAAACATTTTTAATAAATATCTTATTATAACTTTGTAACACACGGGCCATAGTTTTTCCTTGGAGTTATTGTTCCTCCTTTACGTAAGCTGAGAGGATTATTCTCCTCTTTGTATTTCGGTGGAGCAGTGAGAAGACTTCTCTTCTGAGCTTTAATTTTGTGAGAGTTTATTCTATGGGCTTTATTTTGTGAGAGAGGTGAGAAACATAGTGTACAAAGGGGTTATCTTAAGGGGCTGTTTGAGAGACTTATAATTTATCTGAATATTTTTAAGTAATAATAAAAAAATTTTCTCATGTCATAGAAATCGTAAACTTTGTGTCTTGCTCTATTTAATTTTTTATTATTTTTTTATTTTATATTTAGATCGTGTCATTGTCAAAATTCTACACTTCCTATAATTATAAAGTGAGATACAAGAACACAAGCATAAAGCTTTAAGATCCCCAAACTGGATCAAACAAAGGCATAAATCTTACATGTGACTTAGTACACCCAATGCATCAACACAAGGCCTGGTATAGGAATTTCCACCCCAAAAAAGACCTACTAGAGGCTTTTATGAGCCCAAAGCTCTATTGGGAACGAACCCCCACGGATAACAAACAAATCTAGGAAGTTCTGGATTGGGTATATAGTTGCTCCCAGTCTTTTAACTCTGGTTCCGCCTCTCTGAGTAATGCTCTATCTCCTTCAAAATCTCATAGTAAAACCCATGTGTGCATTACTACCATTGATTTGTAAAGCCTACTATATCAAAAAACTTAAGGTGATGATATATAATGTGTTCTAAAGTTAGATTTTGGAAGGAGAAACAACATTTTCCTATCTCTAGAACTCCAATTTACGAAAATCACAGTACTAAGAATCTAGATACACTCCGCTGACCAAGACAAGCATGACCTTACCCTTTTATTTTATCATTTATTTTATCCCCGCACTTAGCAAAATTAGTTCATACCAAAATATTTTAGCGTTCTAGCTGGAGGGTTCTTCGCTACCTGCAAGAAAAAAATGGTAGCAAAGAGCATTTTGTCTACCTAAAATATTCTAAAGCATGTCTTTGAGGACTGGCTGATGGTTTCAACTATTACAGCCTTGAACTAGACCCCGTTGAGGTCTAACGAAAAAACCCAAAAGTTTATGATGCAAAATAAACAGGGTAAGCTGCCATTTCAAGACTTGAACGTGGATCAATTGAATTACCAACAATTTTCCGTGATGCTTAGAACGTGAAAACTGTTGATTTTCTTTTATGCTTCGCCCAAGGATAGCAAGTACGCTTGTGAATTGTGATGCTTCACTAGAGGATTACAGCTCCTTGTAAGACATACACTTTGTCATGAAATTAACAACACAAGACAAGGAAAAATACAAAATTCATCTATGACGCTAAAACATACTCCTAGAATGGGGGCCGGGGCATTGATTACTGATTTTTAAAAAGGTTGAAAACACTGCACAAATCGAATGTCTCAAGGACACGACGCTTCTTTGGGTGCTGCATTTCCCTAGTCGGCATTTCCAGGAATCCCATTTTCCAGAGAAAAAAATAGAATATAATGTAATAAATGTTCAAGACGCGTTGACAACTAATGGCCAGTGAAATACCCATCTGAGGAATGGCGTGATGAAGCATGTGTCTCTTACTTCTCAATCTGAACTTCTCATATTGACCTCGTATAACTGCAACTTATTCTAATGTCATAATCATTTCCCTTATAAGATATAGAGGTTGATGAGATGTTGGACAACCAGTGGGAAACTCCAAAAAAATATTGAACTTTGTATTTTTTTTATGATTCAACTGTTTTTGGTACAGATTCACATGCCTTGGCTCCAAACAATCTGAAAAACTGGTGACAACAAAACAATCCAAGCAATTGACAAATTGACTTTTCTATCATATACTATATACAGTGACTCTCCCACATAAAATCTTGAAGGTTAAGCTAATTACCTAACCACAATAAGCTTGTTGCAACAAAAAACAGAAATGTATATTTAGCTTCCTTCAACAGAAATTATCTCAAGCTCAGCCCACCAAAGGGGAGATAATCTTGGCGTTGCTCCATCTGGAGTGACACCCGTAATTTGTCTTAATTGGACAACGACTTCCTTCATTGTTGGTCTTTGTCCCGGATGAGGGTTGATACAAGATTTGACCACCTCACATAGTGCAACAGCCTCCTCTTCTGAAAATGATGCCAGTGTGGGGTCTATCATCAGTCTTAGTGGTTGAATTCCCCTAAGATAATCTTCTGCCCAATTTACAAGAGGGCGCTCATCCTTTGGATGTGGAAGCTTTCCAGTTAACATTTCTAGTATCACTAACCCGAATTCATAAACATTATTTTCTCGATTAGACCATGAAGTAGCCAAGAGGCCAGAGTCACCAGAGCCCATTCTAACTGCTTCTTCTGCATTGGAAAATCCAAAATCTGATACCTTAGCCGCAAAATCGTCAGTTAGATATACACCGGCAGAATGTAAGCTTCTATGGGCGATAGAAGGATTCAATTGATGCATATGTTCGAGGCAATAGGCCATTCCCATTGCAATCCTCAGTCTTGCACGCCAATCCAATTGTTCCGACTCTCTCACTGCAAATAAGCAAATATCATTAGCTATTACATGTAATAATGCCCATGTTACCATGATAGAACCTTGGGAAAACTAGGAAAAACTTAAATTCCTTAACGGTATGACTCTTCTAAGATTGATTTGAGAACTCAAAATGAAGAAGCATAACATTTGCATGAATTGTGTGCCAAAATGTAGATGTAGATCCCAAAAATAAAACACATAGCAAAGAGCAAAGTAGGACTGTGGGACATCTTGAATAAGTAATACAGAATGCGATTTTGGCACATCTTGATTATGTAATACAGAATGCAGGATGAATAATTGCCACCATATCATTCTCATTCATAAAGTATGCTTTCTGACTCAGGAAATTATTAATTAGATATCTCACCATGAAGATGCTCAAAAAGTGTCCCATTTGGAGCATACTCAAAGACCATCATCCGAGTAAATGGCTCCTCCTCCTCGCAGAATCCAAGCAGGTTCACAAAATTTTTGTGGTTCACTTTGGATAATGTCTCAATCTGCTCAACATAACAAACATTAGTCATCAGCAGATTCTTCAGACCCAATAAGATAACAAACAAATTAATTACTAACACATAGATCACTTTCAGATAATTTATTTATATCTATTAACTGGTTATAACAAGGAAAACACCATCTACAGTGTATCACAGAGCAGAGTCTCTGCGGTACGCCTGGATATTGCGTTACTAAAATAACTTGCGTTACTTAGTAACTTAGTGTTCTTTACAAAGTAATGTACTGCAGGACCACTACATTACTTTGATATTAAGTGTTATTTACTAAGCAACATAGTGAACACTACATTACTAAGTAACATTGAGAACGTTACATTACTAAGTGATGTAGTGACATACTTGCAGGCCATCAGATCTTGATCTGAGGGCCGTAGTCCTGTACCACAAATGACACACCTTAGACTGCAGTATACCAGAGACTAAGTGCACTCTTGATTATATTATGTGATTGCAGTATACTTCATTGACGTTCACTTATCATAGTATACACCAGCTGGTAATTCCATCTTAAAATAAATAGTGTTCACAAGAACCAGAAACAATAGAAGCTAAACAAATGCTGCAAATATCTATAAAATTTGTTACCTTACTCCTAAACTGAGCTTCTAAATGTTTTGACCACTCCTTTGCATTTATGGCCAAGAAAGATACAACTGCAATTTCCACTCCACTAGATAGTGTTCCTTTATATAAAGTGCTATCAGGTAAAGTACCAATTATGTTACTGAAATCTTCACATGCTGTTTCGAGCTCCGCTCTTTTCAACTTAGGAACACCTGGATAACAAGAAACCAATTAAACCACAGGAGAATATGAAGTAAAAAAACAAATCTAACCAAGAAAAACTGAAAAGAAAGGAACCTGTTACAAATGCTTTTTGCAGTTGTCCACTCAGACCAGTTGCCCATGGTCTGACAGTAACCACTTTATTCCTTCGGCATAGCACAATAAGAATTATCAAAAATACAAGAAGTACAGAGGCCCCAACTCCCAAGGCAATATAAAGATGGTGTGAACCATTGGATGTATGTGGAGGCAGGTAAGTAGAAGCTGAGGGTGATGGCACTTCCCTAGGGCCACGATGAGCAATGCTGGGAGAAGATGAAGGAGAAGGGGAGGGAGATTGTGGAGTTCCAGCAGGTGAAGGAAATGGGGAGGGTGTCAGCCCTTCAAATTTGAGGGGTGACGGTGGGAATGCTATTGATGGTGCCATTGAAGGTGGCATTGATGGAGCAGGTGAAGTTGATAGCCCACGTGCATTTTTGTCACTCTTTTTTGGTCGAGTGGGGGGAGTAAGTGCAGCGCTTGCCTGCATCAATCTTCTCTTGAAAGCAGAAGCCTTCATTTGTTCCATGTCCCTGAAAAATGGTAGGTACAATTTTTATCAGTACCATGGCAATGCTAGTTTAAGTACCTTTCTCTGACACCAATCCCAGAGACATTGTTTGACACGGCAGTTACTGTATGAGAACTATATTGTCTATGAAAGAAACATATATGTATGTGTGCCTATCTTTGCGGATGTTTTTGTTACTTTCTCTGCGCCTCAAGTCTTTAAGCTTGGGATGTCTTTACACAATAACTGGCCAAACCAACTTAAATGGAGGTGGTTTGGTCAAGTGAATCTATTAATTTATTTGGCAAAGGTGGCAAAATGTTGTCATAAAGTTTATGCCGCTCATACATACTGGTTACAATGCTGTTGGAAGATAAACGGATCAATCACTTCATTTGATTTCAATCAGGAAAAACCAGTGTCATAAATTAGAAACCAAATTAACTTCTTTCAGTGACAAATCTGACCCGGAAAGGCCAACAAAGGAGATAAAAGATTTCACTCCTAATATCCTAACCATGATTTTGCTAATGAATTAGGAAAATCCAAAACCAAAAAAAAAATGGAAATGTATACCTCAAAGTGGACATTCGATTTAAACATGCATCCTTTGCAACATTAGATATTCTTTCTTTTGGATGAATAATATCATATACATAGCTCTTATGAATTTGAGGTCGCTCGTTAATCAGATAACTATTATTTGTAATGATTCTGCAATAGAGAAAAAAAAGCATGCCGAGTTAGAACAATCAATGGAAACAAAGCAAACATCATAATCTCGAGTTCGTGACTGCTTGCTGAAAATGAACTTACAGAAATTTAAGCGTCACGATATTCTTAAGTTCAGGGGGAAGAAATCCACTGAAATTATTGTATCCCACATCTAAAACCTCAAGCTGCTTCGAATGTCCAAGTTCATAGGGGATTGGACCGCATAAAGAATTATTATGTAAGATACTGCAAAAAAGGATTGATGTTAGATATTCTAATTATATAAGTAAGGGATAACAAACATATAACATCTATAACAATGGCTATATAAAAGTCACTAAACAAGAATGCCTTAAGACAGTCATCTAACTGTTTGAACATTGCATATGGAAACACAAAGGTCATAATGGATAAAATACGAAAACAATGAAAATTATGATTTCCATAAAATCTGTATAAGCAACATTGACCAGATATTAGTTTAACTATAATGATACAACAATTTTTACTTACTATTAATTGACACTTACAGGAACTTCATATTGCTAAGCTGCCCAAGTTCGGGTGCCAATGTTCCTTTAAGGGAAAGATCCTTCAAGTTTCTACAAGCAAGAAAATTCATACTTCAGTAAACATAGGCCATCAGAAAAGTACACCAACTAGAAGCAACTTGCGGGTGTGTGAGATTACACATAATAAAATTTCTCAAAAGGGAAACTTCCAGCAAATTCATGATAGTAGGAAAACTTCTTAACTATAACTACATCTTGAGTAAAAATGGTTGTTGATGTAGACCCCAATCACCACTAAATTTGCACAGAAGGGAAATCAAACTGTCATAATCTGTTATGATTATGTTCCTCCAAGCCACACTATAACTGCACATCTACTAGGACCAATCTAGAATTCTCAATAACAGGCACATGGTGAATTTTTCTTCTTTCGATATTCTTCTCTTGGTTGGAATATATGAATTACTCAGACCTCCACTTAGCGAATTCTCAAGAGGCCAAACATTTTGTAGTAACTAAATAGTGAGTTACAATTTGGGATAGAGAATCCAATGCCTCTTAAAATACAATTTCATTTATTTAAAAAGAAATTTTTAACAAACTGTTCTTAAATCTCAAGTCTTCCGCATCAAATTTTCTGGATTCTTACCTCTTCATGGTAATGTTGTTCTTGAAGTGATGAGGTTTTTCAACAGGCATCCTTAGCCTTGGTGATAAATTCCACCTTTTAATAGGTGCGTTGATGAATAGACCTTGTCTATTAACGCCAGTAGGCAAAATCCAATAGCGAGCAATAACAGAAGCAAAAATGGCTATCCAGTTCAAGGTCTCCTATCATTGAAGTTTTCACTAGGAAATTCGGTTTAATAAGACAGCAAGAGGACAGCCACATGCATCATGATGACAGTACTAATAATACCTATCCCAACAAAAATACAAAAGTTTGAAATTCTATAAACGGTTTCACGTTTACTATCTAATTTAATCTAGTTTCAGTAGAGTTTTCCAGCTGATTACAACCATTATTCAAACATATTCTTTTATTTTCGTACAGTTTCAAACATATTCAAATTCTATAAAACAGTAACTTTTGCCAGTTTACTTAATCCATGCAGTTGCAAATTGCTCCCTCCAAATCACCCACAACAAAAATGGAAATTTTATTTGACTATATAAGGAAAATTCCATTTTACTTACAAAGACACAACTTTCCCATCAGAGCACCCAACCCCGAACCAAGAACAGGGGTCATCGCTGCCACCCCAGCTCGCCAGAGCCCCATAAGGATCGCTCTCCACTCTCTCCCGGAAACACAACAGCGCTAACCCTGTAACAGAGTCCCCCACAAATCATCAACACAAGAAAATCTCATCTTTCCATATAGACAAGAAAAAAAAACACAACAGAAAACTGGAAACAGGAGCCACCAACTCACCTTCAGAACTGAGAGCCCAGCTGCACAAAAACTCCGCAAGCAGCACAAACAAACCAAGAAGCAATCTCAGCTTTCTCTCCATTCAACTGATCAAACCATCAAAGAAGTCCACAAGCCTTCACAGACCCAGATGAGATAATCTCAAGAAAAGCTCAAAGAACATGCAAAAATCAAAAGTAGGAATTATTTGGGTGTCGGGAGAAGAAAATTCAACGCGGGAAGAGACGGCTTTTTTGTTATGGCAGCCGATTGGGGAATTCAGATTTCAGACGGGTTTCGGCGAAAGGTACAAGCCAAGGAAACCATGACTGCTGATCACAGTAAAGCCCAAGTCAGTAGGCAATTTCTTTGACGCGGTTCCGTGAGCTGCTGAGCTCTGCTATTTTGTCCATTTTTAAATAAAGAGAAATGGCCGCCCTGCGGCACGTGAGGGAAGAGTTGGGCATGGGCTTTTGCCCTTTCAGGTGGCATTGTTTAGTCAAGTGGGTGGTATGATGGTTGGGCAGCGTCAAAACTCACCGAAGTCTTCTGCTTGCCGTCTTCCACATTCATCAGTTGTCCTTCATCTTATCTTTTTTCTCTTTCTTGTGGTTGGGGAAGTTGGTAGGAAACTTCACTGAGGCTTTCTGCTTTATCTTCTTCTTTTTTTATATTAAAAAAAAAAGCAAACTCAAATTGGGCATTTATGCAATGCTTAATCCCTTGATTTGTAGCATTGTAAGGACAACTACCTTTCTGCTATTTGGGTCTAGATGCAACTGTCTTAGGCAGGATATGTGGACTTTCATATCAAGCATATGGTTGTTGAGCCTTGAGAGAGGTTAGTTAGGATTTATCTGCAAATGTTAATTGAAATTTTAAGTAACAGATTATTATATTTTAGTTGCCTCCTCAAGCAGTTAGACTGACATTTGGGAGGAAATCATATACAAAAGGTTGTAGAAATAATCAAAGTATTGTACTTTAACTATAATTCAGTTGGTGTGCCATATTTACTTAATCTAAGCAGAATAACCAGATATAATCTGACCAATTCATGTACAGGAACTCCCAAAGTTTATATTTATTTCTATGTTGAACAAGTTTACTTGACTTTCATTCTCTTTTTTTTTTCTTTTGTTTGAATGTTTATACAACATTCTTAACTACATAGTTTAGCAGATTCAGAAGGACTGTTTATAATCTGCATCATTAATTTACAAATTGTACATTGCTGACCGTGCAAGTTTATCTTCATGAAAATTTGGTTGCACTAGCATATTCAATTTGGTTGAGGAACATATATATGAACAAGAGGGGAGGGATGGAACTAAAAAGGGTTGAGTGTTAAAGTGTACATTGTGGGTGGCATTTGGTGACGGTCCATCTACTAGATGTGTAGGATTCACCTGCCAATGGGTCCGGCTTGTGATGGCGGAAATTGTACTTGATCACCATTTAAATTCTTCAACCGAAGAAACAGTCCTCGTAGGCCCCAAATTTTTTGTCAAACTCCGCTAGCAGCTTCTTGCACATGGGCTGCAGTGTTTCTAACGTTGGATAGCTGAGTTGCCACCCCAAGTGTTGGGGAAACCACTTCGTTGGCTAAAACCACTCTTGGGAGGGGAAAAAATAAAGCTTCCGACCAAAGCCTCTTGATTTTTTTGCTTTATTTTCTTTCAACTAAGCCCCCACCCCCCCCCCCCCCCCCCAAAACATCCCAGCCTACCTCTCCTCTCATCTTCTCTCTTCACTCTTCTCTCTTCTCGTTGTTACTATCCTCTCCTTTTTTTCCCCTCCCCCTCCTTCTTCTCTCCATTTCCCCTTTCTCCATAGTTGGTGCCACCAATCTAGGGCCGGGAAAATTTAACCCAACCCACTTAACCTGCACGTAACCCAATTTAAAATAGGGTCAAGGTTAGAATTTTAAAGTTTTGCCTATTTAAAAAGTAGGGCCAAGTAGGGATTGACCCGTATTACCCACACAAGCCGACCTCAACCTTATTATTTAATGAGGTCATGACCTAAGATAAAGATATTAGAAAGAAATTCTCTAAAAATTATATTTTTTTCATATATTTTTATTTTATTTAATTATTAATTAATATTTTTTGTGGAATTTTTATAGTTTTGTACGTGTGTCTCTCATATTATGTATTGACTATAGAATGTTGAACTATGTGACAATTAAGAATAAATATTCTTCACCTCGAATAGATGATATTTTTTACCAGCTATATGTAGCAAAGGTCTTCTCTCGCATTGACTGGCAATTTAGCTATCATTAACTTAGAATTCAAGATGAGGATATTCTTAAAATTATGTTTTGAACAAGGTATGGTCATTATGAGTTCTTAGTGATGTCATTTGGATTGACCAATGCTACCGCAACTTTTATAGACCTTAAGAATAGAATCTATCAGCCATTGTTGGATCACTTTTCTATAGTATTTGTAGATGATATTTTTATCTATTCTAATTTTATTCAAGATCATAGGGCACACTTAATTAAAGTGACGAAATTAATTTTTAGAAGCCAAAATTAAGTTACCTAAGTGGGGAGGTTTAGTCTAACTTCTTAGAGGATTAAGAACCCTAATCCTCATGCTTATAAAAGGGCTTCTTAAGGCATAATTAAGGGAGCTTTTTGACCTTAAGGGGAGGAGAGAGAATGAGCCACCATGAAAGTTTTTCAGCGAAGGCGGCGGGCAGAGAGGAGCAAGCTCGAAGATTGGAGTCTTGATGAGGTATGATTGTTTGATACTAATTTTTATGTGTTTAATATTAATTTAGGGTGATCTATGCTTGATTGTGAATATAGGGTAGAAAATCCCCCTTTTAATAGGCAGAGTCACTAGCGGCGGGATTAGCCTGAAGGCTGGCTGGCTGCTAGTCTATATGAAGCCTGTCGCGGGATTATGATACTCCATCCCCTTCTTCCTCTTCGGTGTCTAGTGGGATACACTAGAGAGGAGGCAGCAGTAGCCCCCATCCCCCTTATTCCAGCTTCAATTAGGTTCGGCCGCCGCCGAGCAGGCGCATAGAAAGAAAAAGGGTTTTGAAAATCTGGGTCATGATATAAGATATGTTCTATTGTTATTTGATCTTGTTAATTATAGGTTCTGCATGTGAGGACTAGTGAAACAAAGATTGTCAGTGGGGGATTAAGGGTGCTATTACACTAGTAGGTTCTAGTTTCTTACTTTTACAATTTTGTAACTATTTTATTTATTAGTATGAAAGCTAACTCTACTTAGTAATTTATTTTCAGATTGAAGACAAACTTAGATGAATATTCTTTTAAAATATTTAGTAATATCATATGTTGTGATATTCATATTTGTGAACTTTAGTTATCATAACCTGAATATTTAATTAGAAGATTTGTTTTGTATTCCCTTTGGCCTATATTAATAGCTACATTTGGAAAATAGCAATTTTTATTTAATAAATATCTAAGAGAAAGAAAAATAAGCTTATAATACTCTTTTTTAAGTACCTAACCACTTAAATTTAACAAAATATATCTATAAATATAAAATAAATATTTTTACCAAATAGAGCTACTAGTTTAGGATGGAGGGAGTATTTAAGATTTTTTTTTTTTGTAATTTATTGTATATGCTTTATTAAAAATAGTTTTGAAGATCTGAGTCATGACAATTTACAAGTTAGAATAGGCTCACATTTATGGTTTTATCCTTTCATCCTTGCCAATGTTTCTTATTGGTGCAACTCAGGCATAATTGTTGAACATATATAGGGGAAATTTGAGCCAATGCACTACTAGCTACATTGGCTAAGCCTTTGGTTTCATTATATTGCCCTACATCCTTAATTTAAGTTTGGTTGGATGATTCAATTGCATTAGAGATGGAGTCCCATTATATGCAACTTTTTTCTCCAATGAAGATTGTTAAATTAAGGAGATAATATTATACTCCTTCCTTATATTAATAGCTATATTTAAAAAAATAGTAATTTTCATTGAATGGTGAAACCGACTTCTAAAAGAAGGGAAAACAAGCTTATCATGCTCTTTTAAGATACTCAATCATTTAAATTGAACAAAATGAAGCTATTAACATGGAACAAACATTTTTGCCGGATGGAGCTATTAATTAAAGACAGAAGGAGTATCACATGTTGGACTAACAAGGCTTTAGGTATAGCCATGGTATGTAGACTTGGACCATTTTTAGTCACTTTTCAAGCTTGAGGCTTTAGACTCAAATCCAATGAACGTTTGATGTGGCTCAATTTTGACAACATCTTCGCCAAACCAGTTGTAAACATTATCTCCAACATGTTATTTCACGACTTTTATTCTTTAATTTATTCTCATATATTCATTTACTTATTTTGATGTAAAGTTCTTGAATGGTGGTGTGGGACATGAATAAGGGCATTATTGAGTAGCTATTGAAGGAGAATATTGATAGTGCCATATTAATTGTATGGATTTGAAAAAACCTTCTCATGTTATCCTTCTCATACTAATTAGTGGAGAGAGATTGAGCAAAAAAATTAATTAATTAGCTTCTTTTAATATATCTCATTTTTTAAAATATGGGACAAAGGAAGTATAATAGTTCATCCATCCTAAATTAATAGCTCTATCAGATAAAAAAGTATGTTTCGTATTAATACATCTATTTTGTTAAATTTAAGTGGTTGAGTACTTAATTAAAAATAGTATCATAAACTTATTTTTCCTTATCTTATATGTAAGTTTTATTATTTAATAAATATTACTATTTTTTAAATATAGATATTAATATGAGATAGAGGGAGTATAAAGATGGAGTAAAAACATTAAGAATAGATGCAAATACTGTAAGAAAGACTATCACAAAAAAAAAAATACTGATCAACTGAGAACATAAACATGAAGCAACCCTTTACTTGAATGGCTTAATAATATCAACTATATAAAATGTTCTTTTATAGGAAAACGCTTTCATTAGAGATTTTATTTGGATCAGTTATCCTAGTACAGAACAGTAGTATCTGTCTCTTTCCCCCCACTCTATCACTGTGAAAACATTTCGACACTTGAGTCTTAGAGACACAGCGGAGCACAACCTGCGTTGTCATAGACGCATATGCACAAGACATTGCCAGCAAAGTTCTGGCATTTGGCACATTTAATTTTGTCTGGTAGCGTGTTGCAAGAATTTTGGCACACTTCTGGGGTGCATGTCGCTGGCTGGAATGGGGTGAAACATGACCTGGGTTCAAAACCTAGAAGAAACACAGTCCCAATCCATTATCATCAGTAGTGAAAACATTCTTCAACAATATAGTGCAACTCCAAAACTCTTTCAATCTCGATGAAAGTTTTAGAATAGGAGACAAATGGCCTGCTTACCTTGAGCATGCGCTGAGGAGAAGAGCAGGAACGCCATGGCTATGACAGCAAGATAAGAGAACTTCATGTTTCCGACCACTGATGTGTGAGTGTTGGGAATAAAAGTAAAAATGACTGGCTATTTATAAGACATAGGTGCGTATTTGCATGAAATCATGAAGAACCGCAATCAGGATCACAATCACAATTAACTAGGTGCACTTAATGCTCAATTTTCATGACCAAGGTGGGAAGCTGCCAGAAACACACAGAAACGGAGAGAGACAAACTTAGGAACTCATCCAACAGTCCCATGCTTCCCCCTCTCCACATGTCCACTGGTTATTAAATCTGGTTACGCAGATCAGGAAAATATTTTTCTTAATATTTTACCAATCCAACGGAGTTCAAGAGAAGAATGATAATATATTACCACGCCATAGTTGTCCTATTTAACCTCTCAGGCCACCTTTGGAATGAAATATTCAAACGACATCACAGGGATATTTATCTTCCTTTCTTAAGGAACATAATATTTAAAAGTTACATTTAGCCAATCGAGAGAGAGAGGATGATACCGACACTGTTTCAGAAAGAAAAAGATCATGAACGTCCATTAATCAGTAGTTGCAGATGCCCGAAAAACATTAAGTAGGACTTTTATTTTTATAATTAATTGTTTTTAACTTTATTTAGCAATCTTATTTAGTTTCTGTACTTTCTATATGTATTTCTCATTTTATCGATCATTAAGATTTATATACTAAAATGGTAAGTAGGATACTCATGGGTCTTCACTCATGGGCAGCAGGACATGCTAATTGCATGTTAAAATGCGTACTTCTTATGCTTATACATAATATACTTGAAATGGAAAAAAGTTAATATTAGCCAGGGATTGAGATCAAAATCTACTGGCCCACAGAGATATCAGTTTCATATAAGTTAGTTTGTAGGAAAAAAATAATGATAATAATGATATTTTTGCTAAGTAATAACAAAAATAATATAAGTTGCATACACTTAGTTCACGTGTTAGATGTTGTCTATATATATATATATATATATATATATATATATATATATATATATATATATATATATATATAGTGCTACAAAATAGTTATAATTGGAAGCGTTTTTCATGGTCCCTGCTCATTGTGAGCCAAGTGTAAGGAAAGTATATGAAGCGTTCATTTTCATAATTGACGGCGTGCACGGTAACACATGTTAGCACAAATAATATTTACATTAATGTGTGTTAACATATGTACCGTCAATCTTGAAAATAAACGTTTCATATGTATTCCTTAGGCTCAACTCATTATCACAAGTAAGCATAAAAAACGCTTCTATATAATTAGTACATTGCTAAAGCCATGGAAATTCAACTGCACTTATTCATGTTATCCAAGAGAGCTTTGCGAAAATATAAAATCAAAATGGTAGGTACTGGAATGAGAGCTAACATGAAAAAAGGACTACTCATAAAACCACCATTGAAAACCCAAATTAAACCACAAGAAAATAAAGCACTAGTACCACAAGAAAATAAAGCACTAGTATCAATTGACTGCAGGCATGGAGCCCGACGAATGCTTTGAGCAGAGATTCAGGAGCATGGAAGGATGGATTGGGGAATTGTATTTTTTTCTGCTGCATATTATGAAGGGTAGCAATACATATTTTTCCAATGAGAGACTTTTTTATTATAAAATAGGTGTGTACAGTTAGGGGCGTGACAAATTCAGTGGTTAATTACAAGAGCTTATTTTGGGAAAGATGATAAAAAAATTTGATTGACACATAGTGGCTTGGCACAGGACTATTTGGTCTTTGATGCTTAGTTTAGAAGACTTTGTTTCTTATCTAGCGTGACCAACAGAAGCTAGTCCGTAATGTAAAGATGTAGTCAGATTGTCTATTTAAAACAAAAGTTGATCTTGTTGGCATGAAGTTGGAAGTAATTGATGCAATTATGATTTGGAGTGTTGGCCAACGAACAACACTAAGAGACAAATTACTTGACTCAATCATAGGGCTCTCGTAATTACCTTGTGAGATATGCATATAAAATCCGTTCTTCACTCCAAGAGAGTATGTCCGACACCTTTTGCATAACTACAACCCAACAGAGGACATAGATGAAAACGAAGGCTAGATATCTTTCAAGCCGAAGAGGACTTAGCATAGAAGGGTAAAAGGGCCGCATGACCACAACAAAGGAGCAGCAGCACTAGGTTGTCCATTTTAGGTTTTTAATGTATTCTTCCGAGTAAGCTTTTATTTATTTTCCTTTAGAATTTTGTACTTTTGTTAGCATGATGTTCTCTATGACCATGAGTAGCTAATTTTTTCTTACTAGGGCTAGATGAAGCCTTGTTAATGCATTAGAAATTCATATATATTTATGTAACTTAATTATTATTCTAATACTTTGATGATGAATGTTTTTATCTCTATGTAGTTAGTGAGTTTATTTTAGATATAAGATCAATCTTGCTTTTCTTATAATTTGAAGTAGATTATACTAATTAGTGCTTGGCTTCGAATTGCTAAAAACTAAAATTGGGTATTTATTGTGACTTACCTTTATGTGGATACAATTAGTGACTTGGTTTAAATCTTTGGAAGCAGGAGGGGACATAATTTTGGATTTTTATCTTAAAGCTTAATGATAATATCTTCCTTTATAAATTGATTAATTTCTAGTTTGCTTTGAGATGATTTGGAAAATAATCAACCAACATAAATATGAACATCTATAGTTGACAAGTGTGGATCCAAAGCCTTAGTAATCTTCTTTGATATTTTAAGACACTTTTACTTTCTTTCTATTCATTTTCATTAAAGTTTTATAATTTCTCTTTAGTCATAGTTTAATTGCTTTAGATAATTTAGATTAGATTAGTCTCTTTACCTTAATCTATTTAATTAAATTCATTCGATGATACTACTTACTTAAGCATGCAAACATAAATACCCACACATAAGGGGTCATATAATTGCCTACACTCGAGGGGTCTTATAGTGCCAATGCCACTTTTGGGCAGAAATCATACAGTACAACTCTTAGGCAGAAATCATATAGTGTCACTCTTAAGCAGAATCATATGACGTTCTCAATAGAGCATCAAACGTCTAGGCTTAATCAAGCACACATACCAAATCGAAAACATACATCGCTCTCAATAGAGCATCAGATGTCTAGGGCTCAATACAGCACACAAACAACATCCTAGAGGATAAACACCATGGCAAGACATGAGAAATGCTCAGCCAACTCATTATTGACTAGCTCAAACACTGAACTTAATCCGTCGAAACCTCAGGTCTCAAACTCACAATGCTATCATTAGCTTTGCATATAATTCAAGTTTGAATTAAGTAAGTTATGCGGTACAATTATGCCATATAAACTCTCAAACATACAGTGCTCCATTGATCAAACTGAAGCTGAGACTAATCCAAAACCCTAGTTCATCAGGGCAACAGACTTCACTTAACCCATCCATCTCACAACATAACTCACCGTACCATAAATCTTTACGGTCTTACATACTCTGCCATCCACCTTATGGCCAAAACATCTTACACAAATGTCATTAAACTAAGTTCCTTAGAGCCAAACTCAGTTATCACCCTCTTACTAATACCTCACTTACTAAGCTTACTTTTCACTTCATAATTTGTACGTTATTCTTGTACAATTATGCAACACTCTTAGTGTCTGACAATGCCCCAACATACGCTTTGATCCAAACCAAACAAACCACTCCAATCCTCGCCCATCAAACTTATATCATCTATCTTCCGTTATACGCTTACACATCCACAACAAATCCAGACGAAACCCTATGTCACCTCTTACTATCCACCGCCCATACTTTTGCCCCCACACGCATACACATATCCATCAGATAGGCGTATAGCCATCATACATACATATGCCTATCACACATACGTAGAACATATACATACTTTCATACATAGCTTACCAACATACTCGCTAGCCATTATTAGCACATACATAATCCACATACATAGCTTACAAACATGCTCGCTAGCCATCACTAGCACACACATAATCCACATACATAGAAACATACTCATTAGCCATCACTAGTACATACATACACATCCATATACATAGTTTACCAACATACTCGCTAGCCATCACTAGCACAAACATATACATCCATACACGTAGCTTACCAACAAAGTCGCTAGCCATCATCACTAGCACATACATACACAACCATACATACTTCAAACACACGTACAGCCGACATGCATATCATATGCATTTCAACATGACATAATTTATCCTCTTATATCATGCAAACAGATCATGATTTAACATCCAAAACATTAAATCATACAATCCTAACATGTTGCTACTCATTCAAAGAATGTTGTCATGAAATTACGAGTTTAAAGCTCCCCTACCTCGTAATCATTATGTTTGATGGCTAGCACACAACAGTGGCGGCGGTGGAGTTGGCGGCCAAAAGTATTGCCAAGATGATAGAACCGATGTCCCAAGGGTTTAGGAAGCGCCAGAAGACTCACGGCTAAATGGGGCGTCAAAAGTCAATGCTAAAAAATTGTGATCCACAACGGAACACTAGGGTGGCCGAGAGAAAGGTCGTGCCAACAGAAATGGCAAGTGCGACCAAAAGTCGAGATAGACTCACTAAAGTTTGGCCAGCGGCGGAGAATTACTCGGTCAGTAGCAAGACGTCGAAATCGGCCATGGATAGCACCCAACAGCAGCGATTTTGCGTCAATAAGGGCACACATAAGGGCGGAGTGCATGGGGCGACGCTCAATGATAGAGGAGAGGTGGTGGAGGGCTCTAGTTTCAAATCAATTCGGTGGTAGAGCCACCTGATGGTTAGGCGGCACAAATACAACGCATATATCCAGAAACGCACGCGTGGGCACATGCGCACGCGGCCAAAAAGGGCCACTCTAGGGGGAGATGGGTAGGACGGTGGCGTCCCAAGGCCTACAACAAGGCAACTGAGCTAGGGCCAGGAGGTGGTGGCCAATTGAAATGACAACATCGCCGATTGCCACCCACACCCAAAACCAATGGGGCGGGCAGTTGTGCATCTTGCACGTAAAAGGGCGAAGGATAACTCAAGATCGAGCAGTGGTGGGGCAAAGGCCATGGTGAAACAGGGTCAACCCCAAGGCCAGCCAGAGGCCAATCGGTAATCGGAGGCATCATAATGGCAAAACAGCCATGAAGGGTTGTACCAGTAAGGCCCAAATCGAGGTATAAGGGCAAAGCATGACAATAGGGGTGAAGCGGGATTGGAAATGGCAACCCCCAACCGACACCAGGTCCAGGTAGGCTGGACGAAGTCCGTCTGATGGCCAGATGGCGATTGAAAACACCAGTGTCTAAAAAAATATCACAGACAATGAAATAAAAATAAGAACAAAAACCGAACAAAGTATCGGTAGCTCACTGAGGAGAAAGGAGAGCATGGCGACAACCCTGGCTTGTACCTATGGGTTCCTAGCGGCCAAAAAAAGATAAGTCTAGTTGAGGGCAGCCGCAAATGGCATCAAAATCGCACCCCCACATCCAAAAAACGAATTTAAGAGGTGAGAAAAATTGAAGAAAAGTCTAGTACCTCGTGGAGGAGCGAAGTGGACATGGCGGTGGTCATAGCCGATACCAATGGACTCGTGGCGGTAAAGCGAAATGGATCTCGGCAAGAACCGATAGAATTCAACGACGAAGAAGGGACAACGG
This sequence comes from Saururus chinensis, assembly GCA_035235625.1. Classification (NCBI taxonomy): domain Eukaryota; kingdom Viridiplantae; phylum Streptophyta; class Magnoliopsida; order Piperales; family Saururaceae; genus Saururus; species Saururus chinensis. The sequence continues at coordinate 58,417,093 of CP141140.1, forward strand.
AGCGACCAGAAATGCACTTGGGTTTTCTCAAAACTTACTGGACGTAAAAAAACTTACCAGACGTCGCTTCTCAAATCCAGTCTTCGGATTTCATATTTATATATCTTTTTTTTTCTTTTTATGTCCCTAACATGCGTTAACCTACTGCTTATGCGTTATACCTCCAAAATTTGCGCCGAAAGTACGTGGTAAGGCCTGTGGCCTGCGACTAAGCCCAACACCCGACTCTACGGGTATAAGACTGAGGTAAATACGAATACGTTGAAGCGTTACATTTTCTCGCCGAAAATAACTAGAAAAATAGCATAAAAATTATAAAAAATGGTAAAAAAATTAGGAACATTACATATTATGATCTAGAAGTTCCTACAAAGTTTTATGGGATGAGGAATCTTTAAAAGCGATGGAGGCTAGGGTTTTGGGAGATGGCGAAATACGGGATGAAGATGAATATATAGTTCATCTCATTAAGGGAAAACTTGTCAATTTTTTTATTGATTACCACTTTTGATTACCAGCTTAATATCCTCCTTGAGGACATTAGGTGGGTAATATAAGATTACAAATCAACTTTAAATAATTGATTAGAAGATAATTTAATTATTTGTTCAATAAATTTGTACATCCAAACGTGATTAAGATGATTTCTACTTGATGTTTCATGAAGCTTTCCCATAAATTTGTATCCAAAGAACCCCTAAGTTAGATTAAATTTAGTTATCCAAAAATCAAGTCGTTGTGGGATTGACTTCAATTTTTCAATTATACTAAGGTACGACTTTAAAATTTAACAACATATATTCAAGTGCTTATCTTGAATGTAGAACAATATTCAAACTACCCTTGTTTGGATCTCCTAGTAGCTAATAAGCATCCTATACAAATGATTTCAGATTGGTTGTGAGGCCCTCCCACCAATTGCGGTGGAAGGGGTCAATCAGCTGATGCAAGTTGGAAAAATGCATGGGATTCCGGGTCTAATTCTCACCTGTTTTTTAAGCTGTGACTGGCTAATTTACCCCTACCACAACAATTGGTGGGATGGCCTCACAATATATCTAAAGCCCACCCAAACCCACTTTGTAGTGGTAGCCAGCTGGGTCGATATATTATATATAGATATATATTTGAAGTGGTCATTAAAATGACATAATAGTGGGGAGGTATATTTGGCAACTCTAATAAGACTATCCAAGAAGATGCATTCTGTTTGCAGCCTTTGGCTGGGGCATTATGAAAGGATAGCAATAAGGCATCAATCTGTGGTGTCAATAGAGATTCTCAGTAACTTCATTGTTTTGGTTATGCTGACGAAATACCTTATCTGCCTCCCCTCATGGCTAAAGCATTGGCCTGTGTGCACGGCTTGCAACTAGCCTTATACCTCAACATCAGGCTGCTAGCTATTCAGGGTGACCCAAGAATATAGTTCAATTCCTCAACGCAACAGACAACACAGGACCTCTGTAGATTACAAGAGTGTAAGGTTCTTCACATATATCGCAGCCAAAATCAAGTTGCTGACTCTAGCAAATCATGCTATGGATCAATACTTTTGCTATTGGCATATATTGCATTGCTCATTCTCTTCTCTTTCTACTTCTTTGTAATTTTCCTTCTTATGCACAAAAAAAGTTGGGTTGATGGATACAACACCCTATTTTTTTTTTTTAAATCACTCTTTTATATTAAAAAAACTTTTATTTAATTATCGGTAACCATCGATATGTCGATGAAACTACTGTTGAAAATGTATTTTCACTGTTGGCAAGCATTGATGCATCGACAGGTTTTTTATGATAATTGCATAAATGCACTTATTCCGGAATATGAAACGGTTAGGTAGTTTTGGACTCGTGAGAGTAGTTATCTCAGTATTAAAGAAGTAGAAATAGACTTCAAAGGGGAGAAGGAATCTATGAAGAGGTCGTTAGCTCAAGGAGAGCATTGGAAGCCATTCAGGAAGAATGTACATGGGAGTGCAGAGGGTTGTGCTTCGAGGCAGATCACTTCTAAACTTAAAATTTTAAATGAATTATATTGTTTCTAATTTTCTTCAAATTATTGATGATCGTGAACTTGTATTTGAGTTATATTTAAGAAAATTTTGGTGTTTGACGTAGTGTTAATGGAGTATTTGGGAGTTTGTTGATTATAGTTGAAATTACGGTCCAAGTAGTTTAATTCTTCATTATGGAAAGACTTCTACTGAATTTACATGATAAAAACATGTTTGAATTGACTTTTGAATACTTAGTCTTAAATTTTCAATCACCGGTAAGACCACCGACGTGTCCGTGAACACACCGGCGAGAGGAAGAGTATAAATAGTACTTTTCATGCATGAAGTGGCATGTATGATATTTTGGTCATCAATAGTGGGGTTGACACATTGGTGAGTCGTTGATGAAGAAGGCAGATGGACACTCATTCTATTGTCGATAGGGTTTGATGTGTTGGTAAACTTATCATTAGTAATCGATGAGGTAGTCGACCTGTCAGTGAGGTTGCCAATGACACCTATATTCTACTATCAGTAGGGTTCGACATGTTTATGAACCCACCGATGGCCAGCAATGAGGTAGCTAACCTGTTGATAAGGTTACCGATTGTAAAGCAAGTTTTGGATTTCTAATATATGTTATAAAAATAAAGTTATTATTATTATGAATGTAAATGCATCATTTCAAGCATTTGATTATGTTATTGAAGTGTAATCGATGAGATATGACTTTTGTTTCTTCATATCAAATAGGCACAACTAGAAGCCCCTCACAAACACCCCTTAAGATCAACCAATAATATTTATATTTATTTATTTAGTGAATACAAATGCATAAAACTTTTGGTTTTCCATCATGTCTTTTATTTTTTCCAAAGTGACTGTTCATTGCCAACAAATTTATGTGGGGACACATCAACATTCTCCTAGTTATTCATACCTATAGGGAGATGCCTAATATATATTTGTGTACATGGAGCAACCGAAAAACTTTAAGGGATGAAAATCCAAATTTAGTTGGTAAGCTCCAAAATTCTATGTAAGGATTGAAAGATACTTCTAGACAATGGTACTTAAAGTTGGATGAAGTATTCTCTTCTTATGGGTTCTAGGTGAATGGTTTTTTTTTATTGCGTATATGTTAAGTTCGAGAGGAGTAACTTCATGTTCTTAGCATTGTACATGGACAACATATTCTAGCAAGCAGTAACATTCCCCTTTTAGAGAAGACCAAAATATTTTTATCGCAAAATGTTGACATTAATGACATCGGTGAAGCTTTGTGTTGGAATAAAGCTACATTGTGATCGACAACATGGTCTTCTAGGTCTATCACAAAGTGCTTCAACTAACTGTGTGCTTATAAGGTTTAAGATGGAAAGTTGTTTGTCTTGTGAAACTTCTTTTCTAAAAGGTAACAAATTTAGCCTCTTGCTGTGTCCACAAAGCTAGTTTCAAACATCTTGTGTTACCAGCATCCCTTATTTATCTATACTTGGGAGTCTTATGTATTCTCGTACTTACTTACTTATATTGCTTTTATTGTAAGCATGCTTGGTCGGTAACAACATTAACTCTAACATGGTTCATTGGAAGGCTATAAAGAAAGTTATGCAACATCTTAAGGCATGAAGGATTTTCATGTGAGACAAGATGCCAAGGGCCATGCTTAGGAGGCATGACCTATGCTTAAATGCGGGTCTTTTTGTTATCATGCCTATTAATGAGCGTCCTACAAGCTTAGCTACAATATTCCCGCATATTCGAGTCATAATATGTAGTTTTTCCATGAAAAATATTTCCCTACTAACTGCCTGGCCAAAACCATGTGACCAGCCCACATTAGAGGCGGCCAAGCCTAGCCCATTGGAGGCCCGCACGAGAGCCGGGCCAGGTTGGGCTGGGCTGAGTCCTCATCTCCAAAAGTTAGGCCTAACACAACATAAATGTTGGAATTGTGGGGCCGGCACTTAGGCCCGCCTGAAAATAAAATAAAATTTTAAAAAATTATTTCGAAAGGCCCATAATGATTGATGGCCATGACCCATAATCATGTTTAGGAAAAAATTATCCAGTAAAACGGTTCCACAAGCCACATGGTAGATACGTCTATTTACTCTTTTTCACAAGTTGTTTCTATATATTTGAGCATAATTAAATTCTAGTTTTAACTTGAGTATACGTATTAAAATATAAATAGACTTATATATAGCCACATAGTAGAAAGGTACCACTGGATACCTTCTCCATATTTAGGGGGCCTTGTTCAAGCCCAAACGCAGGCCAGCCCTAGCCCTAGCCCTAGGCCCAACCTCATACTAGGAAATTGGTCCGACCCTAAAACAATGACAGGCTTTTGTCACCCAAACCCATTAAACCACCCTACTGTTTCCAGATTGACTCCTTCTTCGCCCACCAGATTCAGCTCGTGCATGGGATGCAAATTGGGCCCTTGGGGCTCGTTCGTAAAGGACCGTTATAATAAAGAAAATATTTTATTTACGTTAATTGTAGATACTTTGCATCACAGCTTCACGATCGTGTCTTAGAAAATGGGCCTCCTGTTTTGAGAAGTGGGCCACATATTTCTGTTTTTTAATACCCATCAGTGCGAGGCTCACCTATTGTTTTTTCGTCTTGCCGTAAAAATATACACCACATAAAAAAAATTATCTTAGTGGGCTTGAGCTGTCGATGGTTGCAACTATTAGGTTTGGGCTATTAAGCAGCAGGCCAGTATTTTTTGGGACAGGCCCGAGCCAATATTTTATAATTTTTTTAATTTTCACCTTTTAAGTACCCATAATATTCTATGTTATTTTATAAAAATATATATACTATATATACATTAATATATGATATATAATATATTACATATTATAGTATGTAATATTAATATTATGCTATTATATTTAAAATAAATATAAATCCTACTACTAATAAAATTGAAAATCTAGGTATGAAAAATTATTTTACTCCTATTATACCCTTACTCATCTATATAATATATATTATTAAAATTTTAAATACTATCTTTAATCATTCTAATCTTAATAAATATAAATATGTAATTCTACTTGCATATTCTTAAATTAACTAATCATATTGGTCTAGAATTAGAGAGCTAGTGAACTATATCTAGATTTTGCCTTTTAAGTATATCTAGGAACTAAGTCTAGATTTCTACCTATTAATTTAAAGTTTTCACATCTCTTTTGCTTATGTGCGTACAATTGTACTTCTCTTTTACTAAGTCTAGAATGAATATATATATATATATATATATATATATATATATATATATATATATATATATATATATATATATATATATATATATATATATATATATATATATATAGTTTCAGTCATGAGTCATGACCACTAAAAATTATAATTGAATAAAATAAACCATTGGCTCCTCCCCTATATTTATAAACCATAAAATAAATAGTCAATTATAGGTCCAAAAGTTTTACTTGTGATTTGTAATGTGTCAAGTCTCTTGACTTTGTCAAAACTCTTTCACACACTTGCATAGCCGAGGCTCCAACTCTATAACATTGACTTCAATATAATGAGTAAATTATATATAATAAATTATATAATTTTAAAGATTTTAAATTTATATCAATACTATATATAAAAATACAAATATTATAAATGTCATGTCTGCACTTGGTGCTTGCCAACAAGTTTGCAATAGACATCTTGCCATTTTAGGGCAGTTAGTCTTTGATAAAGCAACCATCAAATCCCTCTTATATTATATGCGAGCTATTGGATATCAATTTGACGACTAGCGATGCACTAGACACATATGAACAAATTCCTAATAATACATATATATGAATGTCTATTAAGAAATATATTTGTACATACACATAATATATTATTTTCCATTGATATTTTGTTTCATATGAAACGACATCAATAATCAACGATGATCTAGCATATGTATATTATTTTATATCCGAGGTAAGCTATTGAGCAATCTACTTCCTATCCATCTAACAGTGAGCCAAGTATAACTCCCTCTGCCTCTAGCTCTGCATATAATTTACCATCTCCTAGTGGAGCCGAGCCATCTACTTCTCTAATACAAGTTCCCAGGGATCCGATCTAATGGTTTTCCATGTATCTCGTCCGAACCAAGACCATCCAAAGTGGTATTGCATTGGCACACAACCGGAAATATGTTACTCCAATGGTCCAGATAGTGTTCTAATCACAAAATTTTTTGTAGTCACAAGAGTAATTAGATCTGGAATCTATGAATTTGCATTGTCGTGGCACTTTGGTGACTAATTCAGTTTTTGGTGAATTATTATGTAGGAGATTTGTATAGCATTAGCTAAATTTTTGGTGAGCAATGAAAGGTTTTTGTGGGTAATTTATTAACTCTTATTTAAGCCATAGATTTTGAAGTGATATTTACAACTTTAATAGAATGAAATTATAGTTGTTATAATCTTTTTTATTTTTATAATGTTGATGTGATTCTTTAAATTGATATGATTTTTTATAGGGAAAAAAAATTTGGGTTGTAAATGGGATTTAAGCTCAATTCGAACATAAGTTCGAACTGTTATAGTAAATTTTCAAGCTCGAGCTTAAATCGAGCTTCGAGTTTTTGTCCAAACCGAGCTCGAGCTAGGCTTTGAGCTGTTCGATCGAGCTCGAGCCGAGCTTTTAAAAATCGAGCTCAAGTTTAAAAACTTCAAAACTTGGTTCGACTCGGCTCGTTAACACCCTTACTCACAACATATCTAAAGCCCACCCAAACCCACTTTGTAGTGGTAGCCAGCTGGGGTCGATATATTATATATAGACATATATTTGAAGTGGTCATTAAAATGACATAATAGTGGGGAGGTATATTTGGCAACTCTAATAAGACTATCCAAGAAGATGCATTCTGTTTGCAGCCTTTGCTGGGGCATTCTGAAAGGATAGCAATAAGGCATCAATCTGTGGTGTCAATAGAGATTCTCAGTAACTTCATTGTTGGTTATGCTGACGAGATACCTTATCTGCCTCCCCTCATGGCTAAAGCATTGGCCTGTGTGAACGGCTTGCAACTAGCCTTATACCTCAACATCAGGCTGCTAGTTATTCAGGGTGACTCAAGAATATAGTTCAATTCCTCAACGCAACAGACAACACAGGACCATGGGATATCAAAGGCGCACTACGTAATATTAAAAATAACCTCTGTAGATTACTAAGAGTGTAAGGTTCTTCACATATATCGCAGCCAAAATCAAGTTGCTGACTCTAGCAAATCATGCTATGGATCAATACTCTTGCTATTGGCATATATTGCATTGCTCATTCTTTTCTCATTCTACTTCTTTGTAATTTTCCTTCTTATGCACAAAAAAAAGTTGGGTTGATGGATGCAACACCCCATATTTGTTTAAAAAAATCATTCTTTTATATTAAAAAAACTTTTATTTAATTATTGGTAACCATCGATATGTCGATGAAGCTACTGTTGAAATGTATTTTCACTGTTGGCAAGCATTGATGCATCGACGGATTTTTTATGATAATTGCATAAATGCACTTATTCCGGAATATGAAACGGTTGAGTAGTTTTTGATTCTGGGAGTAGTTATCTCAGTATTAAAGAAGTAGAAATCGACTTCGAGGGGGGGGAAGGAATCTACGAAGAGGTTGTTAGCTTAGGGAGAGCATTGGAAGCCATTCGGGAAGAATGTACATTGGAGTGAGGAGGGTGGTGCTTTGAGGCAGATTGCTTTCTAAACTTAAAATTTTAAATGAATTATACTATGTCTGATTTTCTTCAAGTTATTCATGACCGTGAACTTGTATTTTAGTTATATTTAAGAAAATTTCAGTGTTTGACGTAGTGTTAATGGAGTATTTGGGAGTTTGTTGATTATAGTTGAAATTACGGTCCAAATAGTTTAATTTTTCATTATGGAAAGACTTCTACTGAATTTACATGATAAAAACATGTTTGAATTGACTTTCGAGTACTTAGTCTTAAGTTTTCAATCACCAGTAAGACCACCGACGTGTCGGTGAACACATCGGCAAGAGGAAGAGTAGGAACAATACTTTGCATGCATGGAGTGGCATGTATGATATTTTGGTCATCAATGGTGGGGTCGACACATTGGTGAGTCGTTGATGGAGTATATAGATTAACAGTCATTCTATTGTTGATAGGGTTTGATGTGTCGGTAAACTTATCATTGGTAATCGATGAGGTAGTCGACCTGTCGGTAAGGTTGCCAATGACACCTATATTTCTCTGTCGGTAGGGTTCGACATATTGATGAACCCATTGATAGCCAGCAATGAGGTAGCTAATTGTTGATAAGGTTACCGATTGTAAAGCAAGTTTTAGATTTCTAATATATGTTATAAAAATAAAGTTATTATTATTACGAATGTAAATGCATTATTTCAAGCATTTGATGATGTTATTGAAGTGTAATCGATGAGATATGACTTTTGTTTCTTCATATCAAATAGGCACAACTAGAAGCCCCTCACAAACACCCCTTTAGATCAACCAATAATATTTTTATTTATTTATTTAATAAATGAAAATGCATAAATCTTTTGGTTTTCCATCATGTCTTTTATTTTTTCCAAAGTGACTCTTCATTGCCAACAAATGTATGAGGGGATACATCAACATTCTCCTAGTTATTCGTACCTATAGGGACATGCCTAATATATATTTGTGTACATGGAGCAACCGAAAAACTTTAAGGGATGAAAATCCAAATTTAGTTGGTAAGCTCCAAAATTCTATGTAAGGATTGAAAGATACTTCTCGACAATGGTACTTGAAGTTGGATGAAGTATTCTCTTCTTATGGGTTCTAGGTGAATGGCTTTTTTTATTGCGTATATGCTAAGTTCGAGAGGAGTAACTTCATGTTCTTAGTGTTGTACATGGACAACATATTCTAGCAGGCAGTAACATCCCCCTTTTAGAGAAGACCAAAATATTTTTATTGCAAAATGTTGACATTAATGACATCGGTGAAGCTTACTTTGTAGTTGGAATAAAGATACATTGTGATCGACAACATGGTCTTCTAGGTCTATCACAAAGTGCTTCAACTGACTGTGTGCTTATAAGGTTTAAGATGGCAAAGTTGTTTGTCTCGTGAAACTTCTTTTCTAAAAGGTAACAAATTTAGCCTCTTGCTGTGTCCACAAAGCTAGTTTCAAACATCTTGTGTTACCAGCATCCCTTATTTATCTATACTTGGGAGTCTTATGTATTCTCGTACTTACTTACTTATATTGCTTTTGTTGTAAGCATGCTTGGTTGGTAACAACATTAACTCTAACATGGTTCATTGGAAGGCTATAAAGAAAGTTATGCAACATCCTAAGGCACGAAGGATTTTCATGTGAGACAAGATGCCAAGGGCCATGCTTAGGAGGCATGACCTATGCTTAAATGCGGGTCTTTTTGTTATCATGCCTATTAATGAGCGTCCTACCATCTTAGCTACAATATTCCCGCATATTCGAGTCACAATATGTAGTTTTTCCATGAAAAATATTTCCCTACTAACTGCCTGGCCAAAACCATGTGACCAGCCCACATTAGAGGAGGCCAAGCCTAGCCCATTGGAGGCCCGCACGAGAGCCGGGCCAGGTTGGGCTGAGCTGAGTCCTCATCTCCAAAAGTTAGGCCTGGCACAACGTAAGGGTTCCAATTGAGGGGCCAACACTTAGGCCCGCCTGAAAATAAAATAAAATTTTAAAAAATTAATTCGAAAGGCCCATATGATTAATGGGCATGACCCATAATCATGGAAGGTCATATCGACCGATACGGGTATGTATCGGCGGCTGATACATACCCGTATCGGCCGAAATTGATACAGTATGGGGGTAATACGCCCCCACATGTATCAGTTATATGGATCGGCCATATCAGCTGTACCATATTGATATGGCCGATACATATCGATACGTTATTAAAAAAATAATTATTTTCTTTAAAATTTATTTTAAAAATTTTAAAAATAATTTTTTTTTGGAAAAAAATAATTTTTTTTCTTAAAAACAAAAACACAATTCAAACCCAACTTCTTTGAAAGTTTAAACTTTTGTTATATTAAAAATAATATTTTTAAAGTTATATGAGAACAATATGGGTAGGTCCATACAATTTGCAAAATTATTTTTTTACATATAATTCTCTACAAATATGCATTTATTTAAACATATAATTGTGACTCATATTAAGCATATTATTTATTTTTAAATTAAAATAATTTTAGAGTACTTAATATGGGAAAGAGGGAGCAATAATTTGTATAGGACAGAGAGTATAATAGTGTACAGTTCCAAATGAAATAATTTTAGAGTACCCGTATCGGTTGATATGGTATTTTATGATCTTATTATACTCTAAAATAAATATTATAATGATATATTATTAATTATAATATTTTTATATTTATAAAATGGTTTATGCCTGTTTCGGTGTATACCAAGCGTATCATTGGCGCATACCTGTATCTATGATCATCGATATTGTCATCCGTATCGATATTGCCTTCCATGCCCATAATCATGTTTAGGAAAAAATATCTAGTAGAATGGTTCCACAAGCCACATGGTGGATACGTCTATTTACTCTTTGACAAGTTGTTTCTATATATTTGAGCATAAATAAATTTAAGTTTTAACTTGAGTATATGTGTTAAAATATGAATAGACTTATATATAGCCACGTAGTAGAAAGGTACCACTAGATACCTTCTCCATATTTAGGGGGCCTTGTTCAAGCCCAAACGCAAACTAGTCAGGCCTGAAATCAAGGCCCAACCCTGTATACATACGGGGAAACTAGCCACATGGTGCATACGGCTGGGCCCTTTGCCACCTCTAGCCGACATAAAACTCCGAACATAGTATATATAATGGCAATTGTACATAGGTAACTAGCTTCCCTCTATGTATCATGTTCCCAATCCTATATGGCTGGTCATGGGCCTCTGATCATACAGCCCGGCCAAGTTAGACACGCCCTTCCTTAATTGGTACTTTGCCAAAGCCATGAAAATTTAATTGCATTTATTCATGTAATCAGAGGTTGCAGAGCTTTTACAATTCGAAGAGAGCTTTGCAAAACATGAACTGAAATGGTAGGTACTGAAATTAAAAACCAGCATTAAAAAGTACGCATATACTGCTGCCGAAAACCCAAAACCCCAAGAAAAGTAAGCATTAGTATCAATTGACTGCAGGTGTGGGGCCTGAAGAATCCTTTGAGCAGAAATTCAAGAGCATGGCAGGTTGGATGGGGGACACGGGGAAGATCTTGAACATGTTCTGCAAGCAGTCCTCTTCAATAGCTTGGATGGCGGCACAACACTCTTTGCCTAGGCCGATATGGCCACTCAGGAAGGAGAGAGCAATCTCGGCTACACATCCAGGAATTTTTGTGAATGAATCCCAGCACTTTGAGATAGCAGGGTCCATCCCAGGGAATGGGATCCAAGGGAATGGCTGGGGAAGCTTCTCATCTTTCGTGTTGACTTGAGCAGCAACTGCAGGGGACGCCCATGCTGCTACATAAGCCAGGATCAGCATAAGGGATGTTGCACTTGCTAACTTCTTCATTCTCGCTACCACTAGAGGTTTAACTTGTTCTGTTGGGTCACTGGCCAGGATAGGCTTGGTCACTTGGCTGCTAAGCAGATGTTTTGGACACACATATATAGGGGTTCTGCTCTGTGCTATTTCTATGCAGACGTTATGAGAGCAAGGACGGTTCTCAAATTGTTACTTAAAGTCTGGTCATGAGCCATTTAGTGGAGGCATTAATTATGCACTGAATGGCAGCGAGACTAGCTGGGAATTTTAACGGGCTTTCACTGCATTTACTCTTCTGTAGTGCATGATTCGTTAATTTCTTCTTCTGAAAGGATATCTAGAAGTATTTGGGAAGGTGAAGATTAAAAGCCTTTGGAGTTAAAACGTACAATTACGTTAGAAGACAAAATTTCTCACATAAATCGCCAAGACAAGCAGTTACAAGTGAAATTTTTATTGCCCTCTATTTGTCACTTAATTAGAAGAAACAAGACGTAGGACCGGTGGAACACCCCCTTTATAACACTGGCACTGCACACCTGAACAACAATGATATAGTGTTTTCATAATCTGTGGGATTGTGCGTTATGGCGGAGCCAGGAACATTGTCTTTAGAGCTTGTACATGCTAAGAGACATGGTAAGGTCTATCTTTCAAAATCACAAAAGACATGGTAAGGTCCATCTTTCAAAATCACAAAAGACATGCCCATGGCAAAATTTCGTTAGAAGCAGTTACTACCACTTGAACCTAGATCAATATTGGACCATCAGTGGACAAGGTCTAGTGCAGCCGAACAACTAGGTGGTGCAAGAGTTACAATTGGATCATTTCATAGGTTGAAATCGGTAATTATTTGGCCTATGTTGAGACAAAGGCGACGTGCTCATTCTAAAAGTACAACCCAATCCCCATTGTAGAGGTGATCTGAAGGCCATATGGTCTTATAGCTCCATGGAGGTGAAACAAAATCATCCAAGCAAGTTGACTACCATTAAGCAAGCAAGTGCAAACTAATGTTAAGAGCGATTTACCAAAGTTCAATTCATTTTGTGAAAAATTTCAGTTCTTTAACATTTTTTTTGCAAGAATTCCTATTTTTTAACTTTGCACTTTTTTTTTAACCTTTCTGATCACTTACCCTTGTGGTGTCTTCTGTACATCTCCTAAGGAACACCTATTTAATTAACTTATTTTCCCACCCTCTCTATAAAGGAAGAAACCTCTACCTCCCCAGTTGCGGCAATAGTGGTAGTGTTTCCACACTCTACCGACCTCAACCTCCTCTTCTATACTCTCCTATTCTCTTGTTGATACCATTCTTTGTTATGGAATCCTCTACTCTTCCTCTCCTTGACACTTGGCAGAAGGCTATTCAGATCCAACACCAATGGCTCTATCTCATTCAACTTCTCTGACTCTAATAATGATGATGGCAAAAAGTTGTTTGGGCCATCAAAGATCCCCCTGTCAAACGATCCCATTAGGTAAAGGTGTATCTTTTGAAGATGATAGGTGCCTGGATGTAGCCCAATGTGGGGACGTGCACACAGTGTTTGAGGCGTATATGAAGGGGGAGAAGTTAGAGGAGGGGAAGAACTTGCTAAAGAAGATGTAAAGGTGTTTTGGGGAAATGTTTTGGGTTTGTTCTTATTGTATAAAAGTTTTGACAGATATGTTAATTTTTTAAATCATTTGAACAATAATGTTAAAATTTTTTGATACTTCTGGTGAAAGTTATTTTTTTATAAAAATATCGATTATAAGATTTAAACTTTTGAGAGAGAACCTCACTATGTAAATTTATTTATTTTGATATTGTTATCATTATGTTTGAATAATAGGGTTTAAATGTTTTAATTATTCTGCTAAAATATTAATCACAAGATTTAATTCGACGAGACAGAATCTCTCTATCAAAACTCTTTGATTGTGATGCTTATGTCAAAACGACCCAAAAAATAATAGTGTCAAAATATTTTGACAATGATGTTAATTAGTTTTACCAACTGTATCAATGTCTTAACAATAATGTTAAAATATTTTGACAATGGTATTTGAGCCATATATAAAGGGGGATAGGCATAGGAGGGGAATGAGCTGCTAAAGAAGATGAAGGGTAAGGGCCTTATGCCAGACGAGAAGGCTGAGAGCATGTAGCTTGTTAAGTGAGGCCTTGTGTTTCAATGCGGCATGGGATTACTCTTCAACAAGTGATTGGACTGAATTTAGGTTATGTTTATGGTCGAAAAGCTCATGGTTAGCTATTTTGCTTGTAGTAGTTAGCTTAATCTAAGTTTTTTCTTAATTCTGAGTTATTGCACTCATTGCTTGTAAACATGTTGATAGTGAATGCATCCATTTTCCATGCTTGTGTTCATTCATTTCCTTACAATGTAACTCATTTTTTGCCCTCTACCTTTTTGCTTTGCATGAGCGCCCGCAAGTGATTTGCACAATGCATCCGTGCAAAGCAAACCATTCGTCCCAAACAAAAGGCTTGCTTGGAGGCCCTTTAGCCTTCAAGTGCCGCACGCACGTCCGTGACATGCTCCCCCCCCCCCTCCCCTCCCTCTGATTTTCAGAGGAGGGCGGAGCCGAGGGTCCAGATTTCGGCACCTTGCCGTCCTTTGGGCCCTCGGCCCCCTCTCCCTTCCCCGATGGGCCACTGGACCCACCGGGGATTTTTTTTTAAAAAAAAATTCATTATTAGCGATGCTTAAAAAACGTCTCTATTTAATTTTTTTTAAATTAATTATTAGTGACGCTTTAAAAGTGTTGCTATTTAATTTTAATTTTTTAATATTATAATATTAGTGGCGCTTTGAATTTTTTTATTCTATTAGCGACATATAAAAAACGTCGCTAATATTGACTTATTAGTGATGCTTTAATTATACGTCGCTAATAAGGTATTTTTTAATTTTTTTAAAAATACTTTTTCTATTAGCGATGTATACATAAGCGTCGATAATAATTCCTTCTTAGCGACACTTATAGATATATGTCGCTAATAATTTATTTTTTTAAAACTATTTTTCTATTAGCAACATATAAAAAACGTCACAAATAGCTTATTATTAGCGACACTATAAAATATACGTCGCTAATAAGTTATTATTAGCGACATATAGCTATACGTCGCTAATACGCCTTATTAGCGACACTTTTTGTTATACATCGCGAATTGGTAATAACAATGACACTTTTTGCGATGCTTATAGCGACAGTTATTATACGTCGCTAATAGTCATTAGTGACGCTTATGGGACTATTAGCGACTCATAAATATGTCGCTAATAATCCATTTTGTTGTAGTGAATGAAAGTGGGTTTGGGCTTTCAAAACCCAACATACTCATTAACATTAGCTTCTCATAAGTTGGACTTAGCCCCTAACAACCCACTTCCAACATTTGGGTCAAATCAACCTCTAATAAGCCACCCAATCAGACTTCTCAAACCTAATATTTATTACTTATTTTAAGTGGGTTTGCATAGCTAAAAAAATGACCAATTTATACATTTAATTTGGGTAAATGGGCCATATGCTTCACATGCAACTTCAAAGAGTAATATCTCCTTTATTTAAAACTTCGTTGTGCGTATTCTTTGTGGTATGACAAAGCTCTTTATCACTTTCTATCCATAATAGACCCATTCCTAAAATTCTTTTACTTTAGTCTACTAAGAAGGTCCAAGTGTCAACTCACAATTTTCCAAGGGACAAGGCTTAGAAATTTAGGAAATTCTCATATGTTACACCCCATATGTATAAAAGGGCGTATTGGAGTGTTTTTGGGGCTATTGTTGTAAAAAGTGAGAGAGAGTTAGGGTAGTTAAATTTTTAATTATATGGCATTTTGGGGCAATTGATAAGAGATGTTATTG
The DNA here is from genome assembly GCA_035235625.1 of Saururus chinensis. Taxonomy (NCBI): domain Eukaryota; kingdom Viridiplantae; phylum Streptophyta; class Magnoliopsida; order Piperales; family Saururaceae; genus Saururus; species Saururus chinensis. Next base: position 58,432,590 of record CP141140.1, read on the forward strand.
TAAACCTTATGTAATTTGTGGTTGATCATAGTGAATTTGTTCGTTGTCCTCTATGCTAGGCACATCTCCAAACCACATTAAATCTTGTCTTGTCTTTTTTCTTTTGATGTTGATGTCTTCTATTATTGTGGTGTTCGTTGTGCTTGTTTCGTGCAGAGAAAAGTGGGATTTGGAGCTTGTGCTAATGGTTATGCGTTAGCATAGAAAAGACCCTAGAATTTCACTAGCAAGCACCATTTGGCGTGATTCGTGCTTCATTTGCTATGGTCAGGTCTGCAAAAATATTGAATTCATTGAACACAAATTCCTCTTTAAGGACTTGCTGAAGCTGAACAGAAGGATTAGCTGAATAGGCAATTTCTGATTCGGTCATTGTCATGAACGATAAAGAAGTTAGCTTACGTACCATTTTAGAACCCCTATGTATTATGGTCACAGGTCATGGAGTCGATCGATCAGAAACAATTGCTTGTGGGCTTACTTGTATGTGAAAGGTGCAGGGTAGTGACTAATGTAATGTATTCCACTGCCCTAGTCTAGCCGAAGAAGTGAGTTATTCGTTTTCATTTTACAGAAAAGAACAAAAAGAAACGTCAATTAAAGTTTTTTTATTGGTAAATTGGTCGTGGCCCTATCATTGATAAAATAAAAAGAATTCGGAGTCAAGATTTGTGATCAAATAAGAACAAAAATCATCCATCTCAAAGAAAGGAAAATTTCGTAGACAACCTTCAACAATGAAATATTGGCACCCACATAGATTCTAATCTCTGCTTTACACTAATTGAATAATTGGAACTTTTGCTTATACACCTCTTGAAAATGTAAGAATTACGCTCTCTCCAAATAGGATATTCTCTAAATTTGGTTGCTTATTATCAAAGAATAAATTTTGCTCAACCTCGATTAAAGTTCGAAGAACAATAATTAAAACCTGATGATTTAAAAACGAGGTTATGGCTAATTAGCTTGAAAAATATTTTTTTAACTAGATTGAATAACTTGTGGACATGTAGAGGAGGAAATATAGAAATTGTTGGATACAGTTTCTAAGTTTCTTTCTCACTATTTGTGGGTGATGTCGCAGCCTCTTATTGCTGGTCACCTAGCTTGGTGATATATTGGTCAGGCTAGACGGTCTTCTGCCCTGGAATTGACGGTGTTTGACATCTTATATCTAGCCGTTTACCATCAACTCTTGCCATGCCCATCATATACCTCATAGAAAATGGAAAAGGAAAATGAAGATAAGAGGAGCTTACTGAATGAGGCAAATCATCACTACGGAAGTAGGGACTAGATTCTGATTGTTTGTCCTCTATTCTGTGACCCCGGTCTCCCACCTGCATCTCATATGTTAACCTGATCCCAAGAGTTGGGAAGAGACCGGAACAGAACCAGTGGTCCTCAATTGAAATTTGGACAATGCAATCTAAGCCAGTGTAATAAGAAATAAAGTGAGATTGTATAGAAACATTGTGTCCTGTGATAATTGCCTCTTTATTTTGATAACATCAGATACAGGTTCTTGAATTTCGTTAAAATTCAACGACATTATCAAATGACAATGAAATGGTCTAAGGATATATTAGTTGGATTAATGGCCAAAGTTAAACCTCATTTGATACAAGCAAGTTGGTTGTTGCTCTAGGCTTGGCTTAACTTAGCTTGATTTTTAGTAGCTGGAACTTTGGCTAGCCGAATTCAAGCTGGGCTCACCTCGAACTGGCTTTGAATTTATTTTTTGTACTTGCCCACAAGGCTTAGCAACTTGAAATTTTAATATAGTAATATGCCCTGAAATCAACCCTCTATGATGCCTCTCTTTGTGGTCGAACATGGAACCTCTGCTTTAACTGGGAGAGGCCCAACCTAGCTCACTAATGCTGGATAGGCTTAAAATTAGTTGAGGCATGGAATTCTTAATTCTTTTTTATAATTTTTCCAAAATAACTTGACAAATTATGTATTACAAGTAGCATTTTTCTCTATCGAATGTTTTTTTTATTTTTATAATCTTTATTGACAAATGTGTAAATATTTATTTAACCATTCTTTACTATAAATTATAAATTTAGATAAATAGGCACAAGCTCAATTGGAAACTTGATATAACCTAAAACATTACTTAGATAATAATATTCTTATATCCACTTTCTTACGGCCTTATACCTGGATAAGGAAAAATGAATCTTATATTGTTAAGTGGGACCTACCTTCTCTATCCAATTAAAGGTAGGGTAAGATTAATGATGTAGAAAAAATATAGCATGAATATCATTTTCCAACCTAAAAGGAACTTGAACCAAGTAAAATTAACTTCTTATATTAGCACGCACCCACAGTTCTAATTCCTCAAGAAAAATAAAGAAAAAAAATAAAAAAACATAAAAACACCATGCTTCCAAACCATGGTTTGGGACAGTCAGGCTTCCAAAGTCAACCAATTTTCAAAAATATGTTTCATCATATAATACTCCCCTAAGTCTCCCAATCTCATATTAAGTGTTTCATTTGTAAAAAGAGTAAATTTTAAGGAAGATGAGACGTGAATCAGACAACAAAAATACTACATTAGCTAACTCTAAAAAAGATTCATACATGAGAAGGTATCCACTAGAACCGCTCTACCACGTGGTCGTTCATATATCAATTGATATTTAAACACGTAAACTAAAATTCATACCTCAATTTACTCACTTTCAAATATGTACAAATTGAATAAACATGTCAAATATTAAAGGGATATCTACCATGTAGCCCGTAGAACGGGTCAGTGAATAGTTTTACCTTATACCTTCAACTAATTTTAATTAACTTAGAAGCTCTTGTTCCACCTATTAGTGTAAGAAGCATAATAAAAGCTTTCTACTTGTCAAGATTATAAAAATTAGGACGTTTAATATGAGGTAAATGTTATTTGAAAAAACTGACGTGTACTCCTGTCAACAGACTTTATTTGATGGGAGGTCTGACGACTTTGTGAATTACCTATAAAGTCCAGGTAATTTTTTTTTGGACAAATTTGCCCTTTTGTTCATTTCTTCTTCCTTTAATCTCCCTTTCTTCTTCCTTTCTTTTTCTTCTTTTGTTCAGATTGCTCTTTCCTCTGTCCAGATCGTTGCTCCCTTTTTTCCTCCGTTGAGATCTTTACTTGACGCTTTCCATGCTTCATGCCTTCTTCTCCTCCATCTTCCTCTCTATCTACAGCAGCTCTGGCATCTCCTACACTACATGCCCTCCTCCACCGCGCCTCCTTCCCTTCTTTTTATTTCATTTTCTTCCTTTGTCCAAATCTCTTCTTCCTCTATTCAAATTGTTGCTCCCTTTCTTCCTCTGTCGAGATCTTTACTCCATGCTCCATGCCTCCTTCTACTCCATCTCCCTCTCCTTCCATAAAAGCTCAGTCGCCTCCTCCACCGCACTCTCCTCTCTTTCTTTTTCTTCCTCCATCCAAATCGCTTCTTCCTCCATCCAAATCACTGCTCCCTTTCTTCTTTTGTCCAGATCTTTACTTCATGCTCTATACCTCCTTCTCATAATAAGAGTAAATATTTACTCTCTTTGCATTTAACAAAGAGAGTAAATTGCTCTCTTTGTATATAAAAAGGTGAGTAAATATTTACGGTTTTCACCGATGAAAACTTGCAAGGACTCATAGATCATCCAGGTCCTCCTGACTAGGCCCCTCAAGTACCTCTCTTGCTTGAGGGTTAGAGTCAAGACCCAGACCAACTCAAACAATCGTGCACGTAGGAACTTTTGCTTTGCAGGGCGAGGCTATAGTGCTGATGTAGGGTTTTCGCTAACCAACAGAGAGATCCAATAAGACGATGAGAGGAAGGATGCAAAGGGGGGGGGGGGGGGATGCACATTACGAGGAGAGGAGAAGATGAAGAGTGACGAAAGATACTCTTGTGTGTCTCTAAATGTAAGAATGGTGGAAGACGAAAAGGAGTGTGGAGTCTCATCCATCTAATCATTACATATTTTTCAAACAAAGTTGTAGTGGTATTTCTGTAATTCTCGTAGAGCTGAGTACCCATTACAATACAACAGAGGTAGTGTGGGGGGTTAGGGGCCCATTCCTGTCAGTGCCCAGTACATATGGCTTTAAGGAGAAAAAAGATGGTTGATAGCTTGTTAGACACGATTGATGTCAGATAGATCACTTTTTTTGCACAGTTCAGAATTAAGACTGCTGCATAAATGGGTTGGTGGTCAATTTTTTGCTTTATTGCATGGAACAAGCAACTGTTGCTTGTGGTACCCTCACATTGATGGTGAGACAAGAAGGCTGACAACAGTAGTGCTACCAGCCTAGCCAACCTCGGCCTCCACCATTAAAATTACACACACAAAATGCATAAGGGCGGGCGTTGCATTAGCGCGGGGGGCATCTTAAGGGGGTATTTTTGTCTTAATGTAAAATTTGGAGTTAATGACAGATTACTATTTTTTTTTTTGTAGTTAACGTCTAAAATCCCATGTTTTCTTTTAAAAAAGTATTTAATACGAGATGGTGAGAAGCGTTTATTATGCTCCACACTAACAATAAACATAGCTAAGTCACACATGAAAGCTATTGATATTTAAGATCAATGGCTTACATACAAACGCACTTTAATACAAACGCCCTTTAGAGTGAAAAGCATTAAAAACGTTCATGCCTAGGCATAATAGGCAATCTGACTCCATCGAACCAGTGGTATGTTTTTTAGGTGATGATTGTAGTTGGTACTGGCAAATATTAACAACTCATTATTTCTTCGCCTACCCTCTTAACTCACGGGCCAAACCTTTTCCATATTCATTGAACCAGGAAGTGAGGCATCGCTGGATACTATCCACAAATTATTGTCCTTGCACCATTCCTTAGTTCTATTTACTTCCCAAAGTTTCCTTTATTCCTCTTCATGGCGAACTTCACACCAGTCCCCAATCTTCTCCTCTCTTTCCTCCTAATCAGCTTCACCCTATCTTCACCAGATGCGTTCGTCTTCAATGGATTCAAACAAGCCGCCCCTAACATGACTTTGGATGGACATGCTATCATCAAATCAACCGGCCTACTTGAGCTCACAAACGCCAGCACCGAAATCATGGGCCATGCCTTCTTCTCCTCCCCATTCCACTTCTTCACCAACTACTCGAACCATATACAGCTTCATTCCTTCAGCACCCACTTCGTTTTCTCCATTGTGCCCCCTGCTGCCGGGATAGGCGGTGGCCATGGCATGACCTTCGTTCTGTCACCAAGCAAGAGTCTCCCCAGAGCAGGCCTTGGCCCATTCCTTGGACTCCTGAGCAGGAAAGACAACGGGAAAGCATCCAACCACATACTGGCCGTTGAGTTTGACACATCAAAAGGAATGCCTGCTGAGACAAACGACAACCATGTGGGCATAGACATAAACAGCTTGAACTCCACCACCAGTGAATTTGCCTCATACTATACCAATACCACCAACAAGGAAGCCATCCAATTGGAGAGTGGTACAAAAATTCAAGCATGGGTTGAGTACGATGGTGTTGCAAAAGAGCTCCAGGTAACTATATCCCCTGTACATGTTACAAAGCCGTTGAAGCCGCTGTTGACTCATAAACTAGATGTATCTACCATTCTTGAGGAGTCAATGTATGTGGGCTTCACTTCATCTACTGGCAAGGCGGCCAGCACCCACTGTGTTTTGGGATGGAGTTTCGGCATGAGCAGGTTCGCCCCACCGCTTGATCTTTCACGCCTTCCTTCTCCTCCACACATTAGGGGAGTAGCTACATCAGGCATGAAGATACATGAGACTCTAGTCATAGTTGGAATATCTTGTGCCGTTACTCTTGTACTGTTAGTGGTAGTTATCTTTGTGTACATGTATCTTGCTGCTAAAGCAAAGTTGAGAGATGTTGTGGAGGAATGGGAACTGGAGTACCCACATAGGTTTAGGTACAGGGACATTCATGCAGCTACTAGAGGCTTCAAAGAGAGTGAGATTCTTGGGTCAGGGGGGTTTGGATGTGTCTACAAGGGCATTATGCCATCAACCAAAGAAGTGGTTGCAATCAAGAGAATTTCACATAATTCAAACCAAGGAGTCAGAGAGTTTATTGCAGAGATTGCTAGTTTGGGAAGGCTGAGGCACAGGCATCTAGTCCATCTCCAAGGTTGGTGCAAGTGGAAGGGGGACCTACTCATAGTCTACGAATACATGCCTAATGGAAGTCTTGCTGATTTTCTATATGGCAAAGCTTGTTACAGAGTGCTAACATGGGAGGAGAGGTTTAAGATACTAAAGGGAATTGCCTCAGCTCTGCTCTATCTCCATGAGGAGTGGGAACAAGTTGTGGTCCACAGGGATGTCAAGGCTAGTAATGTTCTACTGGATGCTTTCATGAATGGCAGATTGGGCGATTTTGGCCTTGCTAGATTGTATGATCATGGTTCAAACCCTCTCACTACCCGTGTTGTGGGCACATTGGGCTACATGGCACCAGAAGTATATCGCACAGGCAAGGCAACTCCAAGTTCAGATGTGTTTGGCTATGGCACCCTTCTCTTGGAAGTGGCCTGCGGGAGAATACCCATTGACGTGAATACTTCACCTGAAAAGCTAGTTCTGCAGGATTGGGTTCAAAAGTGTTGCGGATTGGGTGGTATTCTTGATGCAATAGATCCGAAGCTCCAGCATAATTATGTTGAAGAGGAGGCTGAGCTAGTGCTGAAACTTGGTCTCGTTTGTTGCCAATCAGAGCCAGAAGCTAGACCTACTATAAGACAAGTGACTCGGTATCTGGAGGGTCATGACTCTCTCCCCGAGTTTAAGAAACTTTCTTTTGCCTCGGTTGATTATGGTTCCAGTGAAGTCGCCAGCTCTTCAAATCCACTGTCCATTGGTGTCATGTCCACTACATCTCTCGGTTCTGGTAGATGATTGGGTACTAGAGACTCTTATGTTCGTATTTGAATTCATTGTATTATGTTTGGTGCTTCAAGAAGAATATCTTTAGGCATCATGTATACCTCCGTAATTCATTGTATTAATATCTAGTCGCGAACTTTTGTGTTGTAGCTATAATTTCACAATTTGTTACATCGCCATATATCTGTACAACAAATCAAACATACAACCAAAGCTCGCTAAGAGAAGCCAATCAAACCCACATTTCTCACCTACGTTAGGCATTATAGAACAAGGGGGAAAAGTTGAGTATTATCTCGCAACCTATGCATAAGCCCAGCAAAAGCCTTTACTGCACCGATGGCAAGTTGTAGAGACCATTTCTACAGTAAATCAAGGACCCAGGCCCAAAGGTATGCTCTGAAGGGTTAGTGATGCACATAATTGATGAGGCAGGGCCCTGACGCACAAGCATGGTGGCACGACTGCACGAGACGTCTATGAAGAATGCACATATATGGTTGATGATGCAGGGCCCTGGTGACGCACATGCATCGTGGTACAAGACACCTACATGGGCGTTTTTATTTACTTTGGAGCTATTAGTTTAATTATTTATGTTTTCTCAATTTAAGACTCTGTTTAATAGTTTTCTTATGGAACACTATAAGATAGCCAAGCGCATTCTTCGTTGTATAGTTTTCTGTGGGCTTCCTTTAATTTTACAATTAGTGGCTTTAGTTTTCTGTGGGTAGATATTTACCGCTATAAGTAGGGCCGGCTAAAGCCTTAGGCAGCTCCTTAAGGCCCCACAAAAGCCCCCTCATCCTTTTATGAGTATACATCTTTTATAATAGAGTGGGATATTAATACAATAAAAAAACCCATACTGTTTGGAAGATAGAACTAGACTAACAAAGAATTTTCTTTATTATCGTGGAGACAATACAAACTTTCTTCTTTAGCACAAATATAAAAATTAAAATTAAACTTTACTAGCTAAACATTACTTTATGGGTAGAGACATTATTATTATAAATTACCACCTTGCTATATGGGCTCATTTTATTAACATAAAAATTTGTACCCAAGCCTAATGTCTACCCTGCCTTTTGTCTTTATAAACCTTATTCACTTAACTTCCTCTGTCACAAAGCTCGTTAACCCACTGTTATCTCTCTCAATAATGAGTTACCAAAAAAAAATCTCTAGACAATAGGTTTCTTTAGATTTGTTTTTAGAATTAAGAATATTAACTCAATTGCTAAGACAAATAATCCTTAATTAAAATTTAATAAATATTAAATTATTTTCCAAGTGCATGTACTCTTATGTTTAGGGTATTAGTGATATTATCTTTTTATATGTAATTTTTATTATTTTGGATTGCACAAATAGATGATAGGACATCATGTTTACCAATTAGCCAAATAAACTATACAATCTTTCACAAGGATAGGTTTAAAGTTATAAACTCTCCCCCAAATGAACTTTCTAATATTTATTTATTGATATTACCCATAGCTGTTACTTAGAGAGAAGGTTCTTAAAGTTAAAATTCATAATCATACTTATAATTGAGAATTTGATAAAAATTTAATTAGAAATTTCTCTTCTCAAAATGCAAGAAATTTTTTTTAATAAAAAAATATTTATTAATTATATTATTATAGTTACATTAAATATTAAAATTTTTACCTTAGGCCTTGAGTTGTGTTGAGCCGACACTGTATATAAGAAAAACAAGAGGTGGGAAACTCTTTATCCATTCTATAAAGACAATAGAAGGCCCATAATTGGGTTTCCAAAATTCACACTAATTTACTATCTTTTCCTTTACAAATAAAAACTCATATCATAGCTTCTGACTGAAGGCCAAGTGTCAAAGCACTTATGAGCTACAGACCAGACATACACTTACAAATAATATGTACATTATAACATTACTTTTATAATTATTAAATAAAAGCATAAATTTGCTAATTATGTTTCCTCCAGTCACTGTGTTCAAATTTTCGCAGCGGGTGCTGGCCGATTTATGATAAAGCTCCATCCAACACAAAGCGAGAACTAGCGAACTTAATGGTAGAGGAAGTGAAACCCACATACATGGGCTGCATCATAACGGTGGACAGAAAACGTTTTACCAAAGTTTAGAGACAAGCATTCCAATTTGAAAGTCTTTTTTACGAGAATTACCGATCTTCAGATTAACATCTTTTTATGACCATTTTGTCTTCATTTTCACATCTCCTTCCGTTTGATGCATTACCGTGATGGCATGGCTACGTTTAGCTCCCAAGGCAGTGTTTCTTGATGATTAGCGTTTCTTCTCTACGTCCCTATGATGTGACTACAACAACACCCACATGTACACTTCTCCATCTCCCACTGTTGTGTTGGCCCCTTCATCCTTCTCCATCTCCCACCATTAGGCCCTTCCTCATACCTTCTTCTTATTGTTAATCACCGTTCTCATTTTCATCTTCTCCCTACATACCTTCTTCATCATGTTTGCCCACCTTCTTCGTTGGCTCTGGTTGTCATTGATAGAATATGCTGCATAATTCTAACCATTTAAGTCTAGACCACATGGTTGTCAACTTGTCATTGATGTTACTGAATATAAAGTCCTGCATGTCAAACTCTAACCGCCAACACATAGGGCCACCATCATTATTATGCCCAAACAGAACGTCCTATCCGGCGCTTGCATCCGGCCAGCACCTCTGAGCCATAACAAAGGCCAGGTTCTAGCGTCCAACTACGCCTAAGAAGTATTTTTTATACTTTCTACTAATAATTAGTAAGCCTAGTCTTAGCCAGGTATAGAAGTACTTTAATATTTAAGAATAACAACACACATGTTAATATACATTAACATAAATAACAATAACACTAATGCGCACTAGTAACAACTTAAGCTTAGGGGCGAAGCTAGGATTTTTGTTGAAATTGGGCAAATAATTTTGCTTCAAGAATTTTGTCAACACATAAATTATAAAAGGAAAATTTAATGTGCTACCAAGAGCATATTGACGATATGTGTCAAGGCAACATACATTGTCAAATTGAGATCTAACGACACGTGTTATTTAAAAGGGTGGATGAGTGTTAAACTTGCTTGCCTTTATATTATGTGGGCCCATATACACCGAGCATACATATATGTGGCTGGGCGCATACTAATGGAACTTGTTAAAAAAATATGATTATAATATTATATAAATAAATTTTCTACACAAAATATATTTGTGCTCCAGGCATAACAAATAAATACTCTCTCCATCATAAAATAAATGTCCTATTTGGTTTCATAGTTCATTTTGAAAGAATAAATAGGATAGTTATTTTCAGGACGGTGTAATATTTTGGTCAAAATAAAGACAAATCATTGTCAACAATCTAGCTTAAGTTAAAAAAAACTAGATTAGCGATAATGTATTTTATTTATATTATTTTTGCATATTTTTAAGATTATATTGAATCATTTTATTATTAATGAGAAAAAATTGTTATAAACGATTAAATAAATAATCCATACTACACATACATAACAATTTCATACAAATATATTTCTACAAAAAATACAATATTCTAAAGTGTTGATGAATTTTTATAAAAAATTCCATTAAAAAAATTGTATAAAGAACTAAAAATTGGTAGTCCTAAATGAACTAGAAATTGAAAGAGGGAGAGAGTCCTAGCGGGATAAGGACTCCAAGCAAGAAGATGACACAACCAGAACTTTGCTGAGACGAGATGGCCTGCGAGCAGAGAACTTCTGGCCGAAGTAGGAGTCTGATGAGTGCTAAGAGAGGTGAAAAACTTGAAGGAGATATCAACTATACTTCTAGTTGGGTTAAGACTTTTTTGGGACTGTTTTGAGCATATATGTAGGCTAGTTTCCTATTTGTAATAGAGCAGGGATTCAGATTCCGAATTTATAACTAAGGTTGGGCTAGTCCTAGTGGTACTAAGCTTCCCTACCAATCTTCTATATAAAGGGGGCGTCATGGCTGGTTGAGAAGAGGTGATTCAAGCATTTAAAATTCAAAAATCTGTAAGGGGTCGGATTGGGAGCTTTGGCCACAATTCCAGAGGACTGTTGGGCAACAAACACGTTGTTGACAACTTGGAGGAGTTGCTGAGAGTGCACTCAACCAAAGGGTGAACCATTCTTAACAATTCAGCGAGGCTTCATTCAATTTTCAGCGAGGGGCAGACTGGTTTGCAAGATAGTTGAGATGGTATTGGGTCTGGGAGCATTGGGGGCAAATTGGTAGAGGTAGGTGCATCTTTTTACACCCATAATCATGTTGATTTGGATGTTGTGTTTCAGCCCTAGGTCGACCTTAATGGAACGGTTTAATTCATCTATTTTCCCTTATTCATGCGTGAACTTAACTGAGTTTAATCATTGATTTTAGCCCTGATTCATACATAAACTTTGCTAAGTTTAATAATTAGTTTTAGCCCTAATTCATGCATAAACTTTGCTGAGTTTAATCATTGGTTTTAGCCTTGATTCATTCATGAACTTTGTTGAGTTTAATCATTGGTTTTAGCCCTGATTCATGCATGAACTTTGCTGAGTTTAATTGTTGGTTTTAGCCTTGATTCATGCATGAAATTTGCTAAGTTTAATTCTTGATTTTAGCCCTAATTCATGCATCAACTTTGCTAAGTGTAATCGTAAGTTTTGGCCCTGATTTGTGCATAAACCTTGTTGATTTCAAGTATAGGTTTTTCCCCTGATTCGTACTCATACTTTGCAAATTTTGACTAGAAACTTTTGCCCTAATTCTTGCTCATACTATGCTGACTTTTGATCAAACTTTGGCCACGATTTGTGCATGAACTTTTTTGAATATAATTAGGTTTTATTCATGAATTGTGCATGAACTCTGCTGATTGTAATTATAGGTTTTAGCCGCAAATTCGTGCCATTACTATGTTGGATTTGATTGAAAGTTTCAGCCTTTATTAGTGCCATACTTTTACTAATTTAGTCCATGAGTCATCTCTGATTTAATCCATGATTCCTTGCTGATTTAGCCATGATTCCTTGTTGATTTAATTCATGATTCCCAGCCCTAGTTTATGCTATACTCCAGTGGATTTTATTTATGAATTCTCAGCCGTAGTTTATGCTATATACTCTTACAGTTTTGATCATCGATTCACAGCCCTAGTTTAGGGTATTATATTATTGATTTTATCAATTTGCTTTAGCTTTGAATTGTATTACTATATAGCTAATTTCCTTAATGGGTTTTTAGCCTTAATTAGTGCCATTACTCTGCTGAATTAGATTATCCTAAGTGGTTGTACCAAAAGACAAGGAATAAGTTTATAGGCGGAAATCAAGAAATGTAACACAGAACATAATGGTTGTTTGTGAATTCAGTATGTAGTTCACTTTTGTTGTGGTAGGTTGGGAGGGATCAACCCATGATTTTAGGTTATGTAATCATGCTATAATGGATGTTGATTCAAGGTTTCCTAAGCCACCTCTAGGGAACTGTCATGTCATCGATGCAAGTTATGCAAATAAGCAAGTACCTTGGGCTATATAAAGGAACTTGATACCATGTTCTAAAATTTAGGCCATGTGGACCAAGAGGAAGAAATGAGAAACTTAATCATCTTCATTCGTCCCTTTGAAACATTTGGGTGTACTAATATTTGGGTGTCATGACATTAATATATAGCAATTCTTTTGTATTAATTTTTTTAAAACTGCCAAATGATAATTAACATGGTTAACTAATAAATAAAGTTCCTTTTGCAAAGTTAGAAGTCATTAACTACATGATTGTTTTCATTTTTAAATCTTTCACTAAAGAAATAGAGAGGTGAACTAATCATAGGAGACAAAGAAAAGGTTGCTAGTCAATGAGCACTTTCTCACAAATTAAAAACCATGCAACCCGGTTCCCCCGCTCGAGTGCCCTCTGCCTGGAGGGGTGAAGGGTCTTCGGCTCCCGCCACCTGCCGCCTTCTCCATCCCAGCCTCCCCTTTGCCTTTCTACTCCTTCCCTTTGCCTTTCCACTCCCCAACCTTGCGTCTGGACAAGCCGCACCTCACGTCTGAGGTTGCCACTGTATACGACGATGCCTCCTCATCTGAGAACTTCCAGCTGTTTGAATTTTGTCCGCCGATCAGGCGCTCACCCCTCGCTCATTTGCTATCAGCCCCGTGTCTCTCCACTCTAAGAAAAGGGTAATCTTTCCTATGCCTCTTTATCTGTTTATTGGTCGTTATCTTTTCCATACATCACATAGATATTTTATGGAGAAATTTCATCTTTTATTATGTGCGTAGTTAATGTTTGTCATTCTCAAATGGCTGATTATCGTTCCAAGGGTTTTATGTTATAATTGTGAAGAGAAATATACCCCTTGACATCGCTGCACAACTCGTATATTATTTATGATTGATGAGTGTTTTGACGAGGATTTTGTGAAGGATAATGGTGATGATTCTGATGAGCTTGCCTCTTGACACTATCGAGGCATGTGATATGGATATCACCCTCCAAGCATTTGCAATCACTTATACTCTATGTAGTATGCATGTTAAGGGTTTGATTAAGAAGCAACCAATCTATGTTCTGATTGATAGTGGGAGTACTTATAATTTCGTTAATGATCGAGTTGCTCGTTGCCTTGGCTATCCTATTAAAGACTCTGAAACTTTTGATGTGTTGATTGGCGATGGAACCCATTTCAAGAGTTCTGGTGTTTCCTTCAAAGTCGAATTATTATTATAGGGTTAGACATATACTATGAATTTATTTACACTTTCTACTAAAGGGGTTACTGTTGTTCTTGGTGTTTAATGGCTTGAGGACTTAAGTCCTGTTTCTTGGGACTTCCGCAGTATGACTATGGATTTCACTTGTAGGGACAAGTTAGTACGTATCATTGCTCATCCACTAGGCCACCTCTAGTCTACTAAAGCATTGGAGACTCTTTCTTGTTATCATTGTCATGGCCTCTTGCTACAACACTGAATTTCAATTGAGGTTTCCCAACCTAATGATACTCTCCCTACTTTGGCTACTCTCTTAGAAGAGCATTAGTCCATCTTTGAGGAACCAAAGGGCTTACCACTGGTTGTTGCTCCTCCTGCTAATGTTCACCCATACTGCAATAAAAGTATGTTCGGCCGAATCAGACCATACGAAAGCACCATTTTTCAACAAAGCCCATACCGCTATCTGCATGCACCCTTTTTCAACAAAGCCCTGTCCTTGCTCTCCCAAACTTTGCCACTTTTTATTGTTGAGAGCGATATTTCTTATGTTGGTCTTGCCACAGTCCTTTATGCAAGATGATTGCTCCATCACCTTTTATAGTAAGGCTTTATCTAATCATTCTTTATTGTTATCTGCTTATGAGCGTGAGATACTTGCTACCATCTATGTCATGACTAAATGACAGCCCTACCTTTTAGGTTGTACTTTATCATTTAGATAGATTATTAACATCTCAAATACTTTATAAATTGGCATGTAACAACTCTCACTCAATAATGTTGGGTCTCTAAGTAGCCAATATCTTAGAGATAGTTGAAAGAGGGTGCTTTCGTATAGTAGGATTTGGTGTATTATTAAAAACCAGCCTAGCTTGGCCTGGCATGTCTAACCGACCTAATTCATATTACAGGCTAGGTTGTCCAATTTTACTGGGTTTTAAAACCCATCCGATCTAGAGGAAACTACCCGGATGAACCGGTGGCCCCTCAGGCCTGCCCGGCCCGGATCGGTTCACCCTAGGGCTGCACCAAAAACTGGAACCGAACCCAACCGGGTAAAACCGAACCAAAATTTAACGGTTCAGTTTGGTTCCTAATTCAGTTCCGGTTCGGTTCTAAAGAAAAAAAAAAGAGTAAATTTTGGTTCAATTTTATAAAAAAAACGAAACTGAAACTGAACCAAACCGAACTGAATCAAAATATCTACCTATATAAAACCCCTTCATTCACTTTCGGTTTTTCGCCCTTTCCCAACTCCCCAACCCTAAGGCTATGTTTGGATTGAGTGAAAGCGAAGGAAAGAAAAAAATTTTATTTAAAATCTTCCCGTTTCCTTCATTTGGTAAGACGTGGAAAAAAAAAGTAGAGTGAAAAGCCGGGGAAAGGGCGTGGAGAAGGAAGCCTAAAATTTTCCACCCCTGAACCTATGGATTTTGGGAAGAGTGTTATCTCGCAGTGCCGTCCCAATCTCATACCTTATGATCCCAGGTGGAGTATTTTCAACGTGAAGGGTATCCTCTTCCCTTGCTTTAAGAAGCCGTGTGAAGAGGTTGCCTCCCCATCTCCTCTCCAAACTCGAAGGATTCTCAAATTTGATAGCGGAGGAGAAGGCCTCGTTCATCATCACTGATCCCGTTCCAAACTGCTCATCTGCTTCTCTTACCGGCAAAACCAGAGGTCTCATCTTTGTCGTCATTGATCCCGTTCCCTTTTTTCGGTGCTTGTCGTTCCTTTTCCCTTTGTTTTCCCAGCCTGTTGGATCAAATGCGGAACTCTACTTCTGCTTTGTCTTTTTTTATTTGCCTCTTCCTGCTCTATCTTTTTTTATTTACCTCTTCCTGATTAATTTTAATGCATCCTTTGCTTGACTTACTTATTCTCCATTGAAGAAATTTGATGTTCTTATAGTCCCATCGTTGATCCCCAGTTTTAGAAGTATTGTTCTCAGTCATTTTTTGTGTTTTCGTGTTCACACCTACTGATTTGAGATGGATTTTTAATCAATGAGTTTTTGTTTTTTAAGATTACAAGACTCTCAAATTTTGGAAAATGAAAGAAAGGCGATGAATTTATTCTGCCTCGGCTTAGAAAGTGTTGTGTATTAATTGATTTCCCAGAAAGTGATCACATAGATGTAATTAATATTCACTTTTATAGTAAACTTGTTGCTTGAGATATCTCTTTGTTGCTAATTTTCAAACATGAATATAAGATACTTTTGTTGGTTTTATTTTAATGATTCTGTATTTTAGATATAATATTTTTATATAATAAATTTTGATTATAAATTAATTAAAATTTTGATAAATTTATTCTACTTATATATAATTTTATAATTTCTTCAAATATCTATTATTTTGAACCAAACAAAGTATAAACTTTCTACTTCTCTTTCATTGTGCAGCCCTTTCTCGTGGATTCTCTTTCTCCCTTTTTCCCACTTTTCCTCATTCCAAACATAGCCTAAATCTCATTTTGTCACGACTTGGATTTTTAAAAGCATTTTTAAATAGCATGAATGGTAAGTAGAGAATTTTTTTCTTTCTTTCTTAAATACAAAACAAACCATTCGATTAAATATCCAGGTCATGATAATTGGGGTTCACAAATATTGATATCAAATCATATGATATTATTTAACGTCTGAAAATTCATAAAGAACAACTCATCCATCTAAGTACAAGTCCATCATTCGTCTGAAAATAAATAACAAGTTGACTCTCACACTAAATGTATACTTACGTACTAGAGTTGCAGACATGAAGAAACTTCATCCTATACGCGTCAATCTTGGTCTCACTCATTGTCGCCTGGAAAACCTGCAATAAAGCAAACCAAACAACAACCACCACCACAATGGAGCATCTCCACCTTTAGGAGAAGAGCTTCCAAAGGACAAAAGGTTTAATTAATATTTTTCGGATCGGGCCAACATCATCTGATGTTAGTTGCCTATGTACTCATTAGACAACATCTCCAATATTTCCAACAAGATCGGATCCAGACGTAATTCCGCCTAGAAACTACTCTATCCTAATAAGCATAGCACCACACATGAAATGCTTAAGTATATTTAACCTACATTTTAGTAAGTCATTTAATTGTTCCACTTGTCTAATTAACAAGCAATATCAAGCAATGTTGTTAATTATCTCACATCCCTTGTTCGATAATTAATACTATCAAATCTATAACTCAGAGATGACTCGCCCCTCGAGAAATCCTCAAACAAAGTACTCCAACCTTGGAGTAGACTGCTTAATAGTAGCTTGACCCAAATCCTCAGGGCTCTCAATAGTCTGCCAGGAATCTGGAGAAGAGGATCCCAACTGTGCTCATGGACACAAATTGGTAAGAAGCACAAGCCTTCCATGATGCTCATACAACTCTGCATTTCATACGTACTAAATAGTCTTAGGAAGACCTGCGGTAAAGACCCTCTGGTCAATACCCAAACCGTCGTGGCGATGAAGAAGCATATCGCAATTTCCAGCATTATCCATATAAGCCTCAGGTCTTTATGACCATTGACTCTGCCAAACATCTGAACTTAAACTAGATTATTTTCATCCAGTCAAGTATCCACTCAACCATTTGGGTCCTTTTCACTTTGTGAATCGACCCAATAAATAGCTCATCCACTGAGCTATGACACAGAGAACATCCCATAACCACCCTCGGTTCATTAACCAAGGTAAGATTCTATGTCAGGGCCCCATTCAAATCCATGAACCAGTCCCAAACCCTATTGAGGGTATTTTAGTCTTTATCTTGATTAGATGTTCTCCCTCCAAACCAACAGCAACCCATGTCTTTTGATTAATCTTCATTAATCTTAAGTTACTGATATAATTTAAAACATCAATAATAAAAGCATACAATAACATAATCCACATAAATAACGTGCATTCACCAATGCATAAATAATGAATAAAGGCCCATTGCACTCATTTGCAGGGCTAGGGCTCAGCGAGTTCAAGCCCAAGAGTGTAAACAACTCTAACACATCCCGCGAGTTACATATAAAACACTCTAGTCGATCAGTGCACTGAGTTGCAGACACGTGAAATACACTACTTTAAACCTGAGAATTAGGGTTCTACCCCTTATTTCCCCATGACACTATGACCTGTCAAGGTCTTCGTGTCACTTGTTGGTCACACCCCTTTCTTTTGAAGTCATTTAACATCATTCTAGGGCACCCTAACGCTCGGTTGCTAGGTTATCCGTTTTAGTGGAAATAAAACATACTGCCCCATAAGGGCATTATGGTAATTCTACCACCTCTCCCTTGATTCATTCTAGTCATTTTACTGCCCCTCTATTAATTTAAGTCATTGACCTCTCACAAAGCTCATCTCAGACTGAATCACGCTTCCATTCACACGAATGTGGGTGAGTCCACTCTAACGGGTATTTCTGTTATTTGTTTTAAGGCCTTAATGACATCCAATGGGTCCAAAATTCAACTCAAGGGTACTACCTTCATGAACTCTGTGTATTTTTCCTGGCATATGACGGGGTCGTGAACCCCTTGAACCGACCCAGGTTTTGACTAACAGTTTACTATAAACCCTAAGGGCAAAGGGTCCATTAACCACTCACTGGGATTTTTCCTCACCAACAGGTTTGGCCTATAATTAGTTTACACATTAAAATCTCCGAGAATTTTCCTAATTTTTAGATCCACTCATAGGCCTCTGAACCAGAGCCTCGAACTCGAGTAAGTTAATAGTATACGATAATTAACTAATGGGGGTAAAAAGGTCATTTTAGAGGTTCTGGGATTTTTCCTAGGCCTGAAGCTTGGTAAGAATACTCCCACACATATTAGGGTCTTTGATTATTTTTCTAGAATTTATTTGACACAATTAACCCCCTGAACCGGACCCAGTTCACTCTATTCTATTCTTCTCTTTTTTTTTTAAACTGACTCGGACCGGGTTGGTTTGGGTCGACGACCCGCAACGTGGGTCGTCTTCCCCGCATCCGGCCAGAGGCGGAAACGCCTCTGGCGGCGTTGCCCCTGGCCGCCACGGCGGGGTGGTGGGCTGGGCTCCACAGGATCGCCGCCAAGCGGCGATTCCGTTGAGCCGGGGCCCGCTGCCTGCCGGTGGCCTGCGGTGGGCCAATCGGCCGACCCAATTGTTTTTTATAGCACTGGCGGTGGCGTTGCGAAGGCAGCCGCCACGGCCAGCCGAGGGGTCGGGCTTAACCTGATTGCCATCTTCCGGCGATCCTGGCTGCCCTAGTCCATCTTCAGGCCGGCGGCTGCGCCGTGCTGCCCCAAGTTCTTTTTTTTTTTTTTTTTTTTAAACTCTGCAACAAACCGGCGGCTTGCGCAGCGGCAGCCGAAATTGCCGCTGCCAAGGCCGCCGCTGCCATGGCCGATGTTGCCCGAGACACGGCCAATGTGGCCGGAGCTAGGGCCGTAGAGGCCAGAGGCCAGTACAGCCCCCGGCCCTCCAACATATACTATTCATATAAATAGTATTATGCAGAAATTGCTATTTTTGCAAAAATCACTATTATTTTCATTCAAATCCATTATTAAAATCCTTAACAATCGCAACTTGAAATCCTACCTCCGTGGCCGAGTTGACGTCGATCCACCGCTGTTGAAGCTTTGCCGAAAAATTCCCTCGGCCGCTCCTCTTCCCTCTCTCCCCAAAAATCCTCATTCTGTACTCTGATTGGGCAAAAACCCCCAAAAAAAACCCTAATTAAGTCCTTTTATAAGCATGGGATTATGACACTTAATCCCATGAGAAATTGGTCCCCAAAAACCCAATTTCGGAATTCTAAATAATCGGGCCTGCAAAACAACTTAAACGGCACAATAACATGTTTAATTTGGGTAAACGGGCCCTATACGATATGTTTAATTTCGAACGATCATATCTCCCTCATCTGAACTCTGTTTCGCGCGTTCTTAGTGGTATTTTGAAGCTCTTTCCATCTATTTTCCATGATTCAGCCACCACTTACAACTGATGACTAAGTTATTCCCACGAGAAGATTAAGAGGTCCTACACCCTAATTTCCTTATATATATATATATATATATATAGATACACGACTTCAGGAATTTAGAACATTCCCGGACGTTACACATTCTGCCCCCAAATCTCTTCCGACCCTTTACCGGAGGCAGCACCGCGGTGTCTCCCAACTTCCCTCTCAGTGTACCTTCTCGAAAGACCTCACCCTCGTCGGCAGCAGTGGCTCCGGCAAAAGCACAGTCGTCTCTCTCATTGAAAGATTCTACGATCCCACTTTAGGTAATGGGCGCGAACTCAACAATCTCTTTCTTTTCTCCTTCTGGGTCTAAATCCACTGCTTGTTCAGTGTCATGGGTATCTCATATGTGTTCCCGGGCCACTGTGTTTCCTTACTTATAGCAAGAGTGCTTGCCTCTTTGTTTGGGAGATTTGATGGAACAGACCAGACCGTATTCGAAGTATGGGTTCGATTCAACTCCTCTGCTCTTCTTTCTTTTTGTGACACGTTTGAATGCCATATCAAATAGTAAAAACAGAGGAATTCCTCTTTTGGACCTTTAGTTTGTCTTTGAGAGATTTGATTTGAGGATGTCCAAAATTCAATTATGGGTCGTGAGCACAAAATTTATGAGCTTTAACGGATTTTCTCTATACACACCCTTCCTCTTTTCACCTTTTTGCCTTAAATTTTGCCAGTCGTAAGCCAGCAAATGATGCAATCAATGAGCTCCTGCCATGGTAATTCTTTCAACAGTGGTCTTCTCTGAGACTTCAAATCTCTTCTCCACATGGGAGCCCAATATTCCCTTGTTTCTTTACTATTCCACTGTCAATTTCATAAATTTCCTTCAACGTCATTTGAAGTTCATCAATCTCAAAAAATCCATTGTGTCCATTGCTCTGTTAATACTCAATGTTTTTTTTCTTTTTCTAAAAAAAAAAGCTCCAATATTTCACATTCATGGACTCCTAAGCAGAGTATTTCATACAAAAAAAAATGCAGGCACCTTCATCGGAGGGGCTTCATATTAAGAGGACTTGCTGTATGAGCTTCATACTAAGAGAAACAGATAATTACAGGGTCAATACGGGAGTTAAATACAGGGTCTCTACATTTTGTAATAATTTTGTTCCAAATGTTGTTGTTGTTGTTTTTTTTTTTTTTTTTGGCATAGTCCTAATGCTAAACACTTTTATGTATTTGTGGATGATAAATGTTCTAGCTTCCAATCTTGTATCATTTTTTTCAAAAGTAATTTTATTAAAATGTTCTGTTCTCATTAGGTTTCGGTTTTTATCTTAGTTCGGTTCGGTTCCAACAGGAACCGCCCGGAACCGAACCGAACCGAGATGCAGCCCTAATATTTCACCCGGGTTTAAGAAGAGAAAAACCGACTCCTCCTTCCCGGTTCCCCCGACTGCTCGAGTGCCCTCTGCCTGGAGTGGTGAAGGGCCTTCGGCTCCCGCCGCCTGCCGCCTTCTCCGTCCCGGCCTCCCCTCCGCCTTTCCACTCCCCAACTTGCCTCTGGACAAGCCGCACCTCACGTCTGAGGTCGCCACTATATACGACGACGCCTCCTCCTCGTCTGAGAACTTCCATCCGTTTGTATTTTGTCCGCCGATCAGGCGCTCACCCCTTGCTCATCTGCTGTCAGCCCCGTGTCTCTCCACTCTAAGAAAAGGGTAATCTTTCCCTATGCCTTTTTATCTGTTTATTGGTCGTTATCTTTTCCGCCTATCACTTACAGATATTTTATGGAGAAATTTCGTTTTTTATTATGTGCATAGTTGATGTTTGTCAAAATGCTAGATGATAGAAGTGATTGGCTACATGTTAAATTTTAAGTGCCGTTCGTTTATGCATTCTTTATGTTTGTCAAAATGCTTAAGGTCAAATTTAATTGCTCATGTTTTATATTATGCACTGATCGTTTATGCATTTATTAGTGGAATGTTAAAACGCTTAAGTAATGGTAACCTGGGGTTTGTACTAGTGTTGATAAGTGCTGATTTAAATTGAATTTGATTTGAGTGCTGATTTAACTTTAAACTATCACTATTTTGGATTTAAGGGTTTGTTAGATTTAAGGGTGTGATTTAAGGTGCACTGGTTGTGTCATTTGTAATGTTGGTTTTGTATAAAACTTAAAACTTATCATCAATGATAGGGATTCAAGGAGTGCTGATTGTGGATTTTGTTAGAGTTGATAGAGGAGCTGAGGTTTTTGGGCCATTATAATGTGCTGACTTTCATGCATGACCATGTCCTCTTTCCTGTGAAATGTGTATGTGCTCCCACTTCTTTGTAGGTAGATTTTTTAATGTCTTCTGTTTTTAGTTTATATTGATATTCTTTGAAGGGTTAGGGTTTTGGGGGGGTGGGGGGAGGGGGGGTGGATGGGGAAGAGGATTGGTTTTTACACTAACCCGGGCTGACCTGCCAGTTGAACCCAGTTGGCTTGGCCAGACCACCAATCCGGGTCGGTGACTGGGTCACTTTTGTAAACATTGCTTTAAACCCTCATAT
Organism: Saururus chinensis; assembly: GCA_035235625.1. Taxonomy (NCBI): domain Eukaryota; kingdom Viridiplantae; phylum Streptophyta; class Magnoliopsida; order Piperales; family Saururaceae; genus Saururus; species Saururus chinensis. Next base: position 58,454,778 of record CP141140.1, read on the forward strand.
GGGCCATTCGGCCCATTCCTTTTCATCTCCTCCCTTCTCCCACGAACTAGAGAGCAGCGACCATCTCCTGGCGACCATCTGATAGCCAACCACTCTCCCAGTGAACCAGATGGTCTGACCAGATACAAACTGGAGACAATCTCCCACTCCTGGCGATCTGTTTCATGTTTAATAACTGATTAAGTGTCTTCAGTGTACAACTGTGCCCTCGTAGTCCAAGTGCTTAACATATTAAATTTGAAGTGTTCATGTCCTTTTATTCCAATTGCCGGGGAAACCTTTAAAGCAGAAAAAAAAGCTTTTGCTACTCTTACCACTTATATGACAAAAACTTTGCTGAAGCTATTAGGGACTTGTGTTTACAAAAATTTTAAGCCCATCAGCTCTTTTCTGTAAAAAGACTTTAGAATAGAGATTGTAAATTGAGTTGTATATGACTATGAGCAATGAAAAACACAATTCAAACTTGAAGTTGTTGAAAATTTTAAGCCGTTTTTTCTTTAATAGTTATATAGATATTTTGTTTTCTTGGCAAAGCTGATATTAAACTACAACCTTTGTTTGGGTTGTTGAAAACAGAGATATTATGAAAAGCTTTAACTGATCTCAGAGTGCTATGACCCTAAGTGACAAAGTACAGGTACATCAATAATACGGATAGGGAAGACGTATAAAAAAAGCGGCAAAAACAGGAAATACAGGGGAAAACGTAGAAAGTATGGAAAAATTATAAAAATAAAAAATATCTTCAAAATATAACCCAAAAGACTATGCAACCTAAAATACTAAGAATAAGATGTCTTCTTCCTTGAAAACAGTACATTGAGAAATAACAGCTCCATTATCATACATTTAGGGAAGGTTAGTGGCTGAAAAATATCATTAGAGAGCTCATTGGCAAAGGTGAGCCAAAAGATTGTGGAACTAGAAGAAGGAACTGCCAAATGGCTATGTGACAAATTATGAGTATAGTATGTGTTTTAAACGCGAAGTACGCGTTTGAAACACATATCAAACGTGAAGTATACATATAAACATAAAATACATGTTTTTTAAAAAAACATGAATTATATGGCGGGATGGGAAAAATGCGAAGTACACATGTAAAATGCGTATTATACCCATTTTTTGGTCACTTAGATATGACCCAATGTCTTTAGCTGCTTACAACGAGTAAGGCATTATATGATGATTTTTGTTATTGTTTACATTTTGAATTATATAAATACTTTATATCATTTTTGTTTGCTCTCAGAAACCTTGGATATGTTTTAATTGTTTCTCTTCCGATTTACTCATTACCTTAGTTGCATTCCTCTAATGTTTATTTTTTCACTTAGAACTCTTAAAATACACCTAAAAATATATGAATAATAATTTTTAAATATTCGTGTCCCTGCCACATCGTATCTTAATTTTTTGGAAATTGCCATATCTCGTTTCGTATCGTATCGCCGTATCTGTATCTGTGCTTCCCCCCTCTTTGCTACCTGAGCCTACGTTGCTGTTAGTGTCAACAATGTTTCCTTGGCCTCTTTGCTACCTGAGCTTATTTTGTTTTTAGTGTCAACAATGTTTCCTTGGCCTCTTTGCTACCTGAGCCTACTTTGTTGTTAGTGTCAACAATGCTGGCTAAGGATGAACTGTATTTTGACAGACAAAGCTCCCTCAGGAGAGCAGGAACAATCCACAAACATAATAGTTTGGACAATGTCATAGAAACACTGAAACAGTCATATTCTTTTCCTTTGGAAGCTCCCAATAAGTCAGCAGCAAACATTTGTGCCCTTTTATACAAAAAACTGGTGATCTTTGTAAACAATATTATCTCAAAAACCTAAACCATAGTAATGATACGGATCAGAAGATAACAAAAATCATTATTATCAAAATGATATGTATAACATACAAGAAATATGAATTCCAAATGAATGACAAAAGAGTAACAAACTCGAGACTCATGAACTCAGTCCAAATTTAATGTGGGTAGTTAGAGTAAGATTAGATCTAGAGCTGTACATGAAGTATATCTCTCTAGAACCCTTAAGAATACAACTCTATTTTAGTTGTAACAGCAGCACTCCTGACCTCAGGTCACAATGTTGCAGAAACTTTCTTTTTCTTCCTTTACTATTATACGCCCTCCATCCCACTTTAATAGCTCCATTTGGTTTTTCAAAAAAACCAAATGGAGCTGTTAATGTGGGATGGAGGGAATATGAAAGCTGCTGATACTTTTGGGTGGGTTGTGTTATGTGTAATCCAGCATTTGGAGTGACCACTTTCATCTTTTTGAGGAGTTCAGCTTATGTTTAGAATATGTTTTGTCTTTTATTTTGTGGCTGTAAGCTTCAAAGTAGCTTATATGTAATGAAATTGGCAATATGCCATTTTTTTGTTTCCCTTAACTTGCTGACAGTTAATGTTCTTTATGTGGCTGTGTTTAGATTAGTAACAATATTTGATTTGTTGTGTTATGCTGGTCTACACGATTGTTCTAAATGCTCACTTAAAATTTATTTTGATAGTATTAAATTGAAGTAATGAAATAATCTGAATTTCAGTACCAAAGATTCGATGAACAATTTCCTCTTTTACATTATACCCAATATGTGGGCAATATGGCTTTTACTCTCGCTGCTCCATTGTCCCCTTCAGCTGGCAAAAAGAAACAATCAAGTCAATTATGTACAAGTCTACAGGGAAAACCTAGCTGTCAATAAGAAGCTGAACCACCATATTAACAGAAGACAAAAATCAGAAAGAAATTGAAAAGCTTATGTTCCTAAGGCGAAAGATTGAAAAGACGAAACAAGGTGTATAGAAACAACATTATTTTGATAGATCCCAACTATATATACCCCTTTGAAACATGTTCATAGTTAGCTAAAAAATGCCAGCTAAAAAATGCCGTGCAATATGTTCCCTCGCTTTCTCCTTCAAATCCCTCTTTATTTCTCTTTCCTTCTCCTTCCAACCTAAAAGCTCCTATGACCCAACTCTTTAAACTGCTCAATGAATCTTTTTGTGACACCACATTCTAAGTCATGCACATGGTGTGGAGTCGGATGCGGCCGATCATAATTTCAGGACATATGTCTCTTTATGCCTTTCCCTACTCAACTATGATTGAATGCCTTGTCTCTGCAAGCTTCATGGTGAGAGAGCAGTTGTCTGATGTCCTTTTATTATGTACTAACAAGAATGTATGTGCATTGATGTGTAAACTGAATTGATACAAAATCGAAGAAACCAAATTAAGTTTGCAGTAACTTAGATAGAGTAGTTGTAGTGTTGACGTGTGGAACTTTAATTACAAATCAATTGGGATTATATTTAGGACTATTGAAAATAATAAAAATTTATGTTGAGGACTAAGGGTAATATAGGATATAATGAAAACCAAATTAAGTTACACTAATGTAAAATAATTGTAGCGTTAGGGCTGCATCTCAGGTTTAGTTGGGTCAGGTATTACGGTTTCTAACTTCACATGAGATAGTTCCTCCTAAATCTAAACCCGAACCGACCCTAGGACCTGAGATTTATGAACCCAACATCAGACCTGAGATTTATCTTGGGTTGGGTCACTTCCAGAACCCAGACAAAAACCGAATTGAAATTTAACCCAATTTTGGATCTGATTGAAAGGACAGTTTTCTAGGGTCGGGCCAAGTTTTTTATAGGAAAAATGATGGGTAGGGTCAAGTTTTCTTATACGTAAAATTTTGAATCGAGTCTGGCTGCGTCTTGGGTATTTTATAGGCTGAACCTAGCCCAACTTGAGAATCAGCTAGGCGTTTTCCTTATACCTAAGCCTACCCGAGATAGAACCTGGCCCAACCCAAATCTGGGCAATCTAGGGTTGGTTCCATCTGTGTTGGGTTTTCTAGTGTTGCCCTATCTGGTGTAGATATGGGCAACATTGATTAGAAATGAATTAGAATTTGCATATAAGATAAGGGTAATAGTAATATAGAAAATAATTAAAATCTATCAATACCTCCTTTCCACGTAATACTCCCTTTGTCTTAAATTAATAGCTCTATTTGGTAGAAAAGTTTGTTCTATATTAATAGCTCCATTTTGTTAAATTTAAGTCATTGGGTATTTAAAAAAGAGCATCATAAGTTTATTTTTCTTCTCTTATATGTGAGTTTCACCATTCAATAAAAACCACTATTTTTCCAAATGTAGCAATATGGGACGGCGGGAGTACTATAAAAGGTCATATACATGATAAGATAGGAATAAAACTAGATTACATAGAAGGTTAAGGGTAGTTTAGGAAATAATAAAAGTCTATCGTACCCACCAACTTGCTTTTAATAGTAGAATGATTGTCTTCTAAGTTTTTGTGACAATCTATTTTGGTTGTATTATCTTATATTTTTCTGTGGCAATCCATTTTGGTTGACAACTTTTTGTTCTTATCACTCAAATAGGAAAACTGGGAAGCATTCTAACCAGGGAGGGAAAGCAACATTACCACTGAAGATACAAGATTAAGTGCTTCAATTCAATGGATCGTTCAGTATGCAAGCGATGCAAAATGAAATCTGTAATCTTTGACTCATCTTCTAGTTCATGGGTCTGCAGCTCGTGTGGATGTATGCAAGAATTCAATGACTTCCGATCACACTTTGATGCTGGCTTCACTGAGAATACTGGCAACATCGTCCATAGTGGTGCAGTTCGCTCATACATTAGTGAATCCCATAAAGAGAGAGTTTATATCCATGGTGCTTCTGACTTCAGAGAGAGAAAGATATTCCGAGCTCAACAAGAAATTGAGGATTTCACATTGAGATTGGGCTTATCTGGCCAGCGATTCCGTGAAGTTAAAAGCATGATTGAAGAGATTACACAAGGTGAATTTGGCCAAGGTAACTGGTTTTTAGTTCTGATTGCTGCTGTGTCTTATGTTGTAATCCGAAAGAACCATCTTCCACCATCCATTGTTGAAGTATCTCGCATGGCTGGATGTGAGGTCCATGAGGTTGGTCGAATGGTTGCCAGAGTTACCAAATTTCTAAATCTCAGCTTGCCGGAATTTGATATTCTAGTTTCCTTTGAGAGGGCAGTAAGATCTTGCCCAAGTCTTTCTGAGGTTGCAAAAGATAAAGTCGACATGATTGTTAAGCAAGGGCGCTTTTTGCTAACGTGTTGTGTGAAATGGTTCTTGACCACCGGAAGACAGCCCCTTCCAGTGATTGCTGCTGTTTTGACCTTTGTGGCTGAAGTGAATCAGGTGAAGCTTGCAATAGAAGAGGTGGCAAAGGAGGTATATGCTGGATCTGCTACGAGCAAGCTAAGATATAGGGAGCTGAAGGAGACTTTGGTGGAAGCTGCCAAAGGTTTGCCTTGGGCAAAGGACATTAGTGTGAAGAATCTTGTCTGGAATGCCCCATCTGTACTTTGTTATTTGGAAATGAAATCAAAGTTGAACCCCTCTATGGAATCAGCTTCTGTGCATTCCCCAGTGACGGGAGGGTTTGATGTGCGAGAAATTTTAGGTGACTGTTTGACGACAGAAATGGATTATATGGAAGATGGCTCTACTAGCTCTGGGCAGTACGATTTGAATTATCATATGAAAGAACATAAAAATAATTTATCAAGTGATAGTTTGAATAACATGGTGAAGCTTAAGCTGTCTGAGGAATGCTTATGGAGAGCTTATAGGGATTTTTCAAATGGAAATGTTACAGCAGTTGACAGTTCTAGAGTTTCCAAAAAGAAAAGAAAAAGGGGAGTCACAACTTTGAAATGTATAGATTGGTGGACTAAAAAGTCTAATGCTATGCGGCAACATTCCCTTGATCAATTATTAAACGAAAATGTGGGATTTGACGCTTTACCTCCATCCTTTGTAGCGGGAATAGAAGCCTGTAACAGGAGGAAAGAAAAAATAGTTGCAGCTAAGCAACGAATTGATGAGGTTATGCACCCAAATACGATAGTTTTGGAGGAAAGCAATGAGATTTCTTGGCAGGAGAAGTTACGAGTTAGGAAAATGCAGAGCCTTGACTGGGAAGATTGCATCATTGAACTCCTCCTCCTCCATCAAGTGAGAGAAGATGATATAGAGAAGGGTCACTATAATACGTTGCTTGACCTCCATGTATTTAATTCATTTGAGATCTGTAAAAAACCATTTGTACGTAAGGCTCGTGCCTGTCAAGCACTAATGAATTAACACATTTTTATCCATATAATTATTTGTTTGGTCAAGCTGTAGTAAGTTCTTTGCGGATTTAGATTAATTGTTTTGGTAAGCCCTTGGTTATGCTCAATGAGTATACAACCTATGTAGATTGTAAATGTATGGGTGGCATCTTTGTGTCCTGCGCAGATATAATATTCTATGAAACTATTCTTGTATCATATTACGTCTAATTGCATGTAGGATTTCCCCCCTGATTCAGCCATCTTCAAAGGTCAGTAATGTTAGTTTTTATGTTTCTTTGGATGGAGATTTTTATATTGATTACTATCTGTGAATTGTAAATATGAAGCAGGTCTCGGGGGTTCTACGTGTGAATTTCTTGTGTGGATAGAGTAATGTTATCGATGAGTATTTCACCACCCCCTCTTGTTGCCAGCCAATGGCCTTAACAGGGTCGGTGAATATCCACTGTCCATATACTTTCCGACATTGGATATCAGTGGGGCTGGGCTGGCTTAAACACAAAGTGACGAACTACTCGTTATAATGTTAAGAAAAAACTAGCCATGGCTCCCTTGCGATCTGGTCAGGTCAGGGAGCTGCAGCTCTGGTTATCCATCTTTGTGCTATTCGCACACATCAACGACTGAATGTTACCTTTTGCTTTGGTCATCCATTCGCATATTTATGAAAGAAAGAAGGCCACCCATTCGCGGATTTATGAAAGAAAGAAAGAGTAAGAGCTCGTTTGGATGCAATTCAAGGGAGAAAATCCTTAGCAGTTTTTCCTCTTATAAAAGAAAAACAGAATCGTATGATGTTTGGATGCGCTATTTTAAGACAACCCATTTTTTCCAGCTTCAAGGAGGAAATCGTGTTTGGGTAGGGTGGCCATTGAACAGGGGAAAATGACGGAGTTAGCCTTCCCATTTCAATCTCATCCGTCCCTTCTAATCCAATCGAGGCAACCAGCCATCTGCTCCACTCTCCCATCCATTCCAGGCGTCTTTCCAATCGCCCTTCGGGGTTTAGCCTTCATCTGCCGTCCGGTTGCGGCTCTGTGCATTGCTAAGTGATAAAGTACAGATATGATAATAATGGGTTAGGGGAGATGTACATAAAAAATAAAATGAAAAAAATGTAAAAAGTATGAAAACATAATAAAAATAAAAAATATTTTCATAATGTAACCAAAGATACTAAAACTAAGATATCTTCTTTCTTGAAAATAGTACATTAAAAAATATGAACTCCATTATCATAAATTTAGGGAAGGTTAGTGGCTACAAAATATTCTTAAAGAGCTCATTAACCAATCAAAGCCAAAAGAATATAAAATTAGAGGAAGAAACTATTAAAGGACTATGTGACAAAGTATGAGTATACTATATATATATATATATATATATATATATATATAACTTTAATACAATGGGATAGAAAAAATGCGAAGTATGCATATAAAGTAAGGCATATTCAATAAGGCAATTAGAATCCTAATTAAAGTAAGAATATAACATATAAGCATCATTATTTCTACACATTCCGTGCTAATGAGTATTATATCCATACACATGCATAAATTAATTGGTGAAAATCTCACAACTGAGAAAAAATATCCCTGCTCATCAAGGCTGAACCCCCGAGTAAACCTACTCACCCAGGACAATCCTTAACCGGGAAGGTCCAAACTCCTAAAAGTAAACGAGCAGTTTGGGTAAGTTTCCTAACGAAGAAAGTACCCCGTAGTAAGTTGGTGCGCACGAACAAACTAGCTTGGATTATCAAAATCTAGATAAACTCAACAATTTAACTTATTTTAACATTTCACCCTTCTTATTAAAGGAGGAAACCCGTCCTCAAAGGAATGTAAAACCCTATCCATTAGACATAAATCTCCATCCTTTCGGATGTAAAACTGATTCGATAAACTTTTGAGCTATTAATCCAGCAACCATCGGCACCCAATTGATAGTGTTCAAACCTAAGCTAAAATGTGAAGCATGAACAAGCTATAATCAATAGTATATAAGCAAACATCCATAATTTATCATAGTCTTATCTAACTGAAATTATGGAGTAAATGTGTAAAAAATATCGAAATAGCTCAAGATAAGTATAACATCATGCTAGACCTACACAAGTATAAACATATCCACCCTTAAACTAAAATAAGTGAAATACAATTCAGCCTAAATCAATATAACATGTGTAAACATATATATACATAATCATGGTTAAAACCTACTAGAATCATTAAGTAAATTATGAAGAAGTCATTAAACATAGATTTAAAGCAAGTAGAATATCATACTAAAGCTAAACAAGTATAGTCCTAATCATGCTTGAGCTGAATCATAATTTAAAGATGGTCCTCATGCAATTTCACTAGCAATTTAGGTAATACTAACTCATTTTAATCTTAAAAAAATAGATTTATGAGAGAAAACAAGAAATGGCCAAAATGCACAAAAATAGGCTAAAGCACCAAATTGCTATTTGGTTGTTCGAACGCCCTGTCACGCTATTCGATCGGCTGGATAGGTCATTTGAATGGCTGCCCATTTCTTGGTTCATCTTCAACCTTCCGCAATTCAAACTGAAAATATTCAAAAATTCAAGATAAATTCCAAAATCACCATAGAACATCATAATATCAAAATATAACCCTATAATATGATAGAACTAATCATTATCATGCTTGATCATAAGAAAATAGTCATAAATAACATGTTTTGAACTAATCACCATTAAAGCACAAAATGAAGCAAGAATTCATATAGATTTAAAATCATGCATTCCAATTGATAAAACCACACAAGAGAAAACTCTCATACCTCTATGAAGCCCTTGGATTTATGAAGAAGCTTCAATCCTCAAGAAATCCTACCTAGAATTAGAGTTTTTGTTAAAACTTAATTAAAATCGACTATTAGTCTCAAATCAACTTGAAAATAGGTAGATTTAAAATATCTTTTAGTTAAAAACGAAAATCACCTATTTAGGATTTTAAATCAAAATTAAAAATAAGATTTTTAATAGAAGAAGTCAAAAATCAAATTGGGAAAAATAAAGATAAGAAGGATTAAGACTAAAATTGAAAGATGATGGGTGATTAGGGCAATAAAACATACCTTGATCCATTTTTCCTATTTGGGAAATGGGAGTAGAGCACCTCCTTCTCCCTTACATAGTCATTCCCCAAATCGGTAAGTGGCTAGGATTTTTCCTTAAATAGTAAGGTTTTAAGCTAGGTTTACAAACTATTGGGCTGTAAAATAATGTAAAAAGACCTAAGTGGCTAATTAGGGTTATTTTAAGGCTAAAAATAAATTTAATCATTCCAAAACCCACTGAAACAAATTAATAAATACTTAGACGGTTAAGAGGGTCTCACGCTGTCCAACTTGGATGTGGGGCCTATGGCGGGGTCCACACCCTTAATTAAGAAAAAAAATACAATAAAATCCCATAAAATCTATAAAAATTAAATAAGTTTGACACTAAAACATAAAAATAAAATTAAACATTATTTAAACCATAATTGCTAACCCTTAACCCCAAAATTAAGTCGAACCGGCAAACAAGTAAAACCACACAAATTCACATAATCAAAAAGGAAATTAAACTAGGTTAAAGTTAGAGGTCTTACAAATAAACTCCCAAGCCTTGAGGACCTAGAAACCCATAATCATTTTCCATATCATGAATCTACTCTACATGGGTAAGAGGACTCGAAATGTCATCAATTGTCCCATCGACACATCGGTGTTGATTGCCATCGACACCTACATTGATGTGTCATCCTCTGCTGACAATGAGTAGACTACAATAAGTCAAATTTATCGACATCATCACTAATGCATCGGTCCCATGCCGATACCCAGTATAGCACTAACACATCCTTGTGTGTCAATGTTGGCAAATTCTCATTTTTTTTCCGAACCATCGACACCATCATTAATGTGTTGATGAATGCATTGATGATTAGAGTAGAAGAACAGAGGTTCCCATTCTTGTTCTTAAGCATTCTCCTTTGGAAGAAAATTCAAACACAATATCTTTATGCATAAAAATTCAATTTCAATTGCATTTGAAACTCACATGATACATAATAACTTAAAATCATAATTTAATCCATTGTTCTACATCCATGAACATAACATCATCCCATATTACATATTCCTATGCAAGATCATGATTCAAATGCTAAAAATAACTCATAGCCCCTAAATCAATATCCTTGGCAAGACTAAAAAATGCAATTGGTTTGATATTATTAATCCAACCTTTCTCCTATGCAAGCTACACATTGAGTTCTAAGAATTTGGCCTATTTCTCCCTTGTTCTCTAGTTTTTTATGCGCCCTAGGTCTCCCTTCTTGACCAGAAGTTAGTTTTCGAAGAGATAAGGGTATTAAGGCATTAAGGGGCATTTATTTGAAAGAGAAATAACCAAATCTGGTATGTAACCATTTATTTTGGTCGATTTCATCCCCATCGGCAGAACTGCCTCATGCACTGATGTCTTTGGCTATATCAAAGAAACTAGAAGATTCAATGATGTTTTTGTTGACGCATCATTGTTTGCCAGCAATACAATTTGTCACTCACTATTGTGCTCATTGACATGTCGATGACGTTGCCAGTGACCTATTCAGAATAAATTTTAGATTTGTTCCAATCCCAAAAAATTTAATATGTATGAATACCTCTAAATTTTTGGGTGTCACATTGATTATATAAATCACTTATGTGGGTGGATAGGTTGAATAAATGTTCAATGAAATGCATATGTTTGTCAATGTTAATTTCAAACAGTAATTGCATTAAAAAAATTCCACAAGCCAATCCTTGGGCCTTTATGTCCATGTTGTTCTGGCTATATTAATTACCTTGTATCTACCAAAATAACGAAGCCAAACAGACCATTTTTTAAATGGCCAATTAAAGCTTTTGTAAGTTTTAATGATTGAAGCATTTAATTCTAAATAATGGTAAAATGGATCACTCAATGAAACTTTTTGTATTGAGAGAATGTTTGTGGTATGATGATTTGGTATAATGAGTGTGAAAACAATTGTGTTAGTAGTACTCAGAGGACCCAGACACATCAAAATACCTCAAGTTATTCTCAAAGCTAAGCGTATGTGAGGAAGTAAATCTCAAGTCCAGAGCCAACACTCTCTTTTGAGCATTTATAGAGTCGTGTATTCATAGTTGGGATTATGCTAGTTGCTACATTTGGGTCCATATTAATCACTTTCTTATATGTATATTTGTTCAATTTTATAAAGTAGTATTATGCATGAACTGGGAAGATTCATTTGGGAAACATGGTTGAACTATGCAGTACTTCCAATTTAAATTTTATCATTTGGTAGTACTTCAAGTGTTGTGAGAGTGAGGAGGACAATCTGAAGGGTGGGAGATTTTGTTTTTTCTGTTAGTGTATTATCAAATAGACTTATTTTGGCTCAGAATAGATGCTATTTTTAGTGGCATTTGGCTGCTTGTAATCAGTAAGGCAATTAAATCGATGGGTGTATGACAAGAATGGCAATGTCAATGTATTTTTATATAAATACATTATAGAGCTTCTCTTGATTTCTAGAATGGACTTGTAACTAGTGAAATCATTTATGGGTGGTGGCGGACTCCTAGGAAAAGGTAAATGTAAAGAAACTTCAATTATTTTTCCATATAAGTTAAGTGCAGATTGCAAAACCCATATGGGTCCATTCAAAAACTATTCCTAACTAAATCAAGGGTATTTTATACACTAGATGGGTTATTTTTGTGAGTTAACTAGGAACATAACACCTACAAAAGAATGTTCTTCACATGCATCGAGATAGAGGTCAAAAAGTAGTTTATTACATGTTTACTACATCAAACCATATTTGTCATGATATATATCGCATGAACAAAAAAACATTCACGTTTTTGTGTTACAAATAAGGTAACAAGACTATCTCTGTGACACAAGAAATGTTGCAGTTCAATAGTAGATGCGATATTTTCTACAAATTGTTGGTTAGAGATATTGTTACTATGTTGTAAGCTATCTTATATCACACTCAAAATAAACTATCAATCGACATATCAATAAGGTACTTAACATATTGCATAAATGGGCTACAAAGATGATACTATCAATTATGAATCTTGATCACACACCAAGCTACCACTACAACAAAATGTAGTATTAGCGACGCAAAGCTAAGTGTCACTAAAAATAACTATTTGCAATGAATGAAAAAGCGTCGCAAAAAAAATGAACTATTAGCCACGCATTTTTGTATGCGTTGCTAATAGTCATATATTAGTGACACTTAGTTTAAAGCGTTGCTAATACTAATCATATTAGCGACGCTTTATTGTAAGCATCGCTAATTGTTCTTCTATTTGCGACATTTTAAACAACCGTTGCTAAAAGATATATATTTTAAATAAAAAAAAACATAACTATTAGCGACATTTTTCTTAAGTGTCACTAATAGCGTTCGCAATAGTGACGCTTATTTAAAAGCGTCGCTAATAGTGCTGCTATTAGTAACGCTTATAAAAGTGTCGCTAATAATTATGAATTAAAAATAAAAAAATAAAAAAATTAAATTATTAGCGACGCTTTTCAATAAGCTCGCAAATACTATTTCTAATAACAACGCTTGTTTAGAAGGGTCTCTAATAGCTTTATTAATTAAATTTATTTAATAAATAAATATTACAAAATTCTAATAAACTTCCTAAATATAATATATTTTATTCAATATTTACTATTTGTATATATAATAAATAAATATTAAATTTTTAATAAAAACTAATGTTAATAATAGATTAAACTTTCACTATTTATATATAATATATTTTATTTCTTAAATTTTATTATTAATTTTAAAATATAATTTATAATAAAAGACAGAGTGAAGAGAGGAGAGAGGGGGAGGTGAGAGAGAGGGAGGAGAGAGAGAGGGTGGAGAGAGAGAGGAGAGAGGGAGAGAGAGAGAGAGGGAGAGAGAGAATTTTTTATTTAAAAATTAATTAAAAATAAAAAAATAAAAATGTATTAGCGACGTATAAGCATATACGTGGTATTAGCGATGTATATGCCTATGCCTCGCTAATACACTTTTATTTTTTATTTTAAAATAAAAAATAAAAAATAAAGAGAGGGGGAGAGAGGGAGGAGAGAGAGTGTGGAGAGAGAGAGGAGAGAGGGTAGAGAGAGGAGAGAGGGAGGAGAGAGGATTTTTTTTTATTTTTTATTTAAAAATTATTAAAAAATAAAAATGTATTAGCGACGTATAGGCATATACGTCGCTAATACATTTGAGTATTAGCGACGTATATGCCTATAAGTCGCTAATACCATTGAGTATTCACTACATATAAGCATATATGTTGCTAATACCCTTAGTATTAGCGACGCCTATTCCTATACGTTGCTAATACATTTTTATTTTTTATTTTTAATTAATTTTTAAATATAAAATAGAGAGAGGGAGGAGAGAGAGAGGAGAGAGGGAGAGAGAGAGAGGGAGGAGAGAGAGGGAGAGAGAGAGGAGAGAGGAGAGAGGAGAGAAAGATAGATAGGGAGGAGAGAGGGAGGAGAGAGAGGGATAGAGAGAGGGAGAGGGAGAGAGGGTAGAGAGAGAGAGATGATTTTTTTATATATTTTATTTAAAAATTAATTAAAAAATAAAAAAAATAAAAATGTACTAATCCCCCTCTAGCCGCCCAGATCCGCCTTCGGCTTCATCCCGCCGCCTCCTCCTCTTTTGCCACCATCGTCCCGAATCAGCCAGAGCCGCCACCCCTGCCCCAGTTCCACCTCCCACCTTCTCCCCTGTCTTCCCCTCTTCATTGGAATCCCTAAGCCGCCGCCCAGAGCCGCCTCCGGCTCCGCCCCGCCGCCGCCGTCCCGGATCAGCTACCACCAGAGCCCACCCTTCCCCCTGCGACGGCTTTGCCTCCCCCCTCCTCCCTCCCCCTCCCCGGTCCCCCCTTTTCTATGGAGTCCCCATGCCGCCGCCCAAAGCCACCGGCGCCTCCGACTCCACCCCGCTGCCTTTGCCTCCCCCTCCTCCCTCCCCCTCCCCGGTCCCCCTTTTCTCTAGAATCACCCTGCCGCTACCTAAAGCCACCTCGGCCCCACTACCACCGTCCCGGCCTCAGGCACCGCCAACCCCCTTTGCCCAATGCTCCCCCACCCTACACCCCTCCTCTGTTCAACAAATCGCTTTGGGGCCAGAATCCGGCTCCCCACCGGATTACGGCACCACTTATGCCCTCTCCCGGTCAAGCCCTCCCCCCCCCCCCCCCAAGTATCCTGCCGGCGGCGGGTTTGTTTTTTGACATTTTTTAAGTCATTAGCGACGCTTTCAATATATATATATATATATATATATATATATATATATATATATATATATATATATATATATATATATATATATATATATATATATATATATATATATTAGCGACACTTTTGAAAGCGTCGCTAATAGCAAAATAATTTTTTTTATTTCATTTTTTATTCAAAAATTTATTTATTTTTAAATATTTATTATTAGCGACACATACATATGCATTAACTATTAGTGACGTTTAATTATAATTAAATATCGCTAATAGTTACGTATTAGTGACTCATGCATATGCGTCTCTAATAATATAAATTTTAGTAACACTTAGATAAACGTCGCTAATGTTAAGACTATTAGCGATGCATAATAATATGCGTCGCTAATAAGCAATAGCGACTGTAGTTTTATTGACGAATTTAGCGACATTTTTTATGTGTCGCTAATAATTATTAGCAATGCTTAGAGATTATAAGCGTCGCTAATACTACAATTTGTTATAGTGTACATTAGGAACAAGGAGAAGTATAATCTATGGTTTAAAAGTACTCGCCTGGGCAATTGCCCCACCTTGACCCACTTTAGCTCTGTCCTAATAAGCTAGGCTCATTGTCAATGGGAAACATAAAAAAACAGCTTCCATGCACCTGTGCGAATGATACTATGGGAAATGAAGATAAAATGGGGGGTGAAGGAATGGAACTTGGGGGTTCTAAGGTGCCATTGGTGAACAAGTGGAATGGAGAGGATAAGAAAGTGTGGTAGTGATGTTGTTGGATTCTTATTTCAGGTAAGAGCAATGTGGAGGTTGTGTCCTGATCAGCGTTTGGAGATAATATACAACTCGTGGAGTCATTGTCCATAGTAGGGGCATTAGCGAACCAAATATCGTCGAGCTTTTAAGTGTTCAAGCTTGAGCTTGAAGCTTCTATTTTGAGCTCGAGTCAAACTCGAATTGAGTTCGAGCTGCATCGAGTTGCTATGGCTTGTAATCATTACTTAGTTTGTAATTAATGACCTAGAGGTATTTAGAGAAAAATCACTAAAATAAACATGGTTAATAAGTGGTCTAATATGTTAAATTAGAAAATCAAATGAATTAGTCTTTATTGATTTTGATTTTTTAATTTAAACTATTAATACATGACGGAGGAGTAAAGTTTCGTAAAAAATAGTTCTAGATCTCATGAGACATATTACATAATTTCTCTAACAAAAAAGTCTCATATAGTTATGTATAAAAAAAGTAAAATAATATATTAAATAAAAAGAATTAAAACTTAGGAGATATAAAATCTATATACAATGTAATATATACATGAGTATATTTAAAAATATAATATACTTAATGTGAGTTTAAGTTTTTATCGAGCTGAGCCTAGCCGATGTATGTTTGAGCTTAACTTGACCAATTTTAATTAAGTTCAAGTTCTAATACAAGCTAAGCTGAGTCAAACTCAAGCCAACTCAAACTTTTGGGCTTACTTTAATACCCATAGTCCTACTAAACGCTGAAGCCAGACCTTAGACCTACTCGATCTACAAGCTCTCGGACGATAACGTAGAACCTTTCTGAAACCAGAGGGAATATCTCCCGGGGAAACTTACAATCCCCATGCGGTCAATTGCCTGCTTCCAAAGGAAAGTCCAGATTACATGTGATGTACAAGCTTCTACACAACAGAAGTCGGCACAAGGAGCCGCGTAGAAAGGGAATTGGGGGGGGGGGGTGATGTTTCACTGCCCTTGTCTAGCCGGCGAAGTGAGTTATTGTTTTCATGGCAGAAAGGAAAAGTACGAAAAGAAACGTCAATTAAAGTTTGTAGAACAATAATTGAAACCTATGTCAAAACAAAATTGACGTAGAAAGGAGGCCACGGTTACCTGACTTTGTGGTCTTCTGCCCTGGAATGCAGGGTTCTTGACACCTTATATCTGGCCGTTTATTGTCAACTGTGGCCATGTAGATCATACACACCATCGAAATGAAAAAGAAACATCAAGATAGAGGAGCTTAATTACCGAATGAGGCAAATCAACACTAAGAAATTAGGGGAAAGGGCAATATAATTTGTGGATAATGATTGATTGGTCCCCTACTGTGTGTACCCCGGTCTCCCACATGCATATCATATGTTAACCTGATCCCAACAGTTGGGAAGAGAACGGAGCAGGACCACTGGTTCTCAGGTGAAATTGGACCAGCGCATGCCTTGACAGGGGCTTATTGTACTCGAAAATGTATTCCTGAAGAACTACTTATATAGGGCTCCGAACATAGTACATGAGATGACTACTACACAGTTGGCAAGTGGCCGAGTCCGGTGAGGTAAATGCGTCCCATTATACTTCCGTGTAATTCCTGCAATCTAAGCTGTTGTATTCACAAATAAATTGATATGTGATGGAAACATGTGTTTCAGATACAGAATCTTGAAGTTTGGAAAAAATAACGTATACTATCCAATGATAGTTGAATTGTCCAAAGTAAAGGATCCATTTTTTAGCTTTTTGGCCAAACTTACGATCTTATTTGATACATGCGAGATGGTTCTAGCTCTAAGCTTGGCTAAAGTCAAGGATCCTAGCTTATCGAGCTTAAGCTGGGCTCACCTTAAAATGGCTTGACTTAACAATTAACATCTGTTGAGACATAGAATGCTCGATTATTTTCACGATTTTTCCAAAATAACTTTGACAAATTACATATTACAAGTCGTATATTTCTTTAAAGAAAGCTTTTTTAACTTTTATTGTTTTAATTGAAAATGCATAAATATTTATTAACACATTCTTTATTTCAAATTATATAATTTAGATAAGTAGGCTTGAGTTCAACTGAATGAGGCAAACTTAAATTTGACTTGATTAATGGACCTAAAACTTCAACTGAGCTCGAGCCAAGTAAACGAGACTCCTCACATCATCACCCATAATTCCAACCTCTCAATCAAATAAAGAATAAAAAATACAAAAAAAAATACACCATACTTCAATCTCAAGGGTCAAGGCATAGTCAGGCATCTGAACTTGTCTAGTTTCCAAAGCATTTCTTATTGTATAATAGATGGAGTATTAAGATGTTTTTTCCCTCTATTTGCTAATCGATGTATTATCACCTCAATATTTCTTCTTCTACACTCTGGACATATACCCTCCCAATATGAAGCAAGGCGTAAGTTGTAATTACACAAGACAAGGTTTGTATATGCATACTATGCTGAACTTGTATTTCTATTTTGACACTTCAAGAATTTTGGGCCAAATTGTTTTCGGGGTGTTAGATACGAAGCGAATCTTGCAGCTCGGACACAATGGAGCCATGCTCCAGGTCGAAGTAGATGCCTCCATTTCCTTAACAAAATAAGATTCACAAGTCATTTACGAAACTACTTATATCAATTCAACAAAATCTATAAGAACTGCTTTTACATAACCACATCCTATAGATTCAATTCTGTGTATCAAACCACCATTTAAACCTATATTATGAACTAATTTTATATCACCCAATCATTCAAAAGACAACTGATTGGCATATGCTAGAATTCTCACATGTGGGTCAATAACTTATGCACAGGGAAGGAAGAAAATTGCTCGGAATGGTGTGTTCATTTCCCTCATTTGAGAAAGGCACAATTCAAAATTCAGGCGATCATTAAATTCCAAGAGGAAGTAAATAATTATTAGAACCAGCTCTAACAATATTTAGGGGTTGTTTGGATGAGAATTTTGTAAAATTTCATCGATTTCACCCCAATTTTAACCAGAATTATCGGAATCATTTTTGTGTGTAGAAGGTGAAATATTTTTGCGTAAAAGTTGATTCCAAGTAGTTTCGAGCTAGAATCAGCCAGGTTCACTGAATTATTTCATGAGGTGATTCTGTCGATTTTGGTTCCTAACCTCATTTCGAAATTAGAGATTCTGTTATTTTTTAATGGTTACCTCTCATATCGATTTAAACATCGAGAAGTGTGTCATATATATGAGAATTCCTTTGAACTTTATGTTGACTTGTATAGATGATTATAAGTATGTGAGTGCTAATTTATTCGCATTATATTATATTATATTATATTATATTATATTATATTATATTATATTACATTATAGGTTGACGATGATTAATAATGTACTATGGTTTAATATTTGGTTCAAAAAATAAGTGCATCACACCCTAATATATTTTGATGTATTTTTTAATATATAAAAAACATTGTTTTCACTGCTTTCATTTTCAAAAAGTGAATTTGGAAAATCTTGGGGTGTAACACTGGGTGCCACCAGCATAGGATGGAGTCCTATGCAATCTGGACTCATGTCGAATATTTCTTCTTCAAGTAGGGTTGAGATACAGATGGACTGATTTATGGGTGCACATGCATACGATTATGCCCAAACACTCGAGCAGTAGTGCTTGTGCAAGATGGTTGAGTGTGTGCATGGAAAAAGATGGGTTGCTGATGGATAGGAAGAATCCTAGCAATGACTAGGAGTGTGGGCTAAAGCACATTGTAAGTGGGAAACATGGAAAGCATTGGTTGCATGAGAATAGTTGCTCAAGAGGGTCAAATCTTACTTGCACTCGGACTCCATGTAAGAAGTGGATGCAATATGGACTTTTCTTAGGCAAAGGCCACGTAAACTAAGGACTTCAAACTTATAATAGGAGCAAAAGGCTACTAGACAAAGATGAGACTCTAAAAGCAAGGTACATGATGAAGCCTAGCATGGTTGGGAGTCCAGATAAAAGTCTTGAGTGGACAGTGAGTAGGTTTTCTAGTTGTATTTAGGTTGGGACTTTTGTGAAATGAATTTGTAAATGGCTGGCTAAGTTCTAGTACTACTAGTATTTGGATGGACACTCTTCCCTAAATAAGGGGTGGTATGAAGCATTCAACAATGAGATCAATTAAAGTTTGAGGATTGAGGGTTGAGAGGCGAGTTGGGTTGGGACCTAATTTGCAAGGAATGCTAGTCCTATGCTCATGTGGGGTTGCTCCTTGGAATTGGGGTGAAGGTAGAGGACCTAGATTATTGTGATTGAACAAAGAGTTACTAAGAATAAAGGCTTTGGAGTTAAGCCATTTTTTCTTAAATATTCGGTTGCAAAAATTGGGTGAAAGCTAGGCGAGTAGATGTTGTACGGTGTGACTAGACAATCATAGGGCAGATTTGCGGCGAAAAGTTTGTCCCCATTACAATTACCAAGTTGAGTGTAATCAAAGAGAAATGATAGAAGAATGTACGGTAGTGGCAGCAAGGAGAGGATACTATTAAAGATTTTAACTGCGTATGCCTTTAATAGCAAGGCGAGATGGGTGTGGACACACTTGAATAGAGGAAGGACGATAAGCTGAGCTTCAAAAGAACCCCCATTTGGGAGAATGACATGGTGTCTTGGATAGAGTAGAGGAAGACAGGAGCTTGTGCACTTGAATTTTCGTCTAATGTTATGTCGCTATACCATGATGACAGCTTGGATGAAGTGGAGGGAGGAAGAGTAGATCTAGAAGGTTGGGGAGAAAGCCCTTGCATTTGGGCCATTTGTAGTTGAGGGACAAGGAAAATAAATAAAAATAGACGTGATGGGTAGTTGCATGTTTGGGTACTATTTACTTTTTAAAGAAAAACGATTTTGGGTTATTTTATTGTGTAAAATGTCAAATTAACTTAAAAGGGCCTTAGAAAACTTAACCCTCTTTAGGGACGGTTCCGATGAAAATCCCTTTAAGTCATTTTCTTTTCCCATCTATATATGCCCTCTATTCTGTTAAACTGATATTAATTTTATAAAATTTTAATTTCAATTCCATACAATTTCATATTGAAACAGCCTCTTAGTTTGACTTGTACATAGTAATTGGAACTTGGCTTGTCAAGCTCAAGTTGGGTTCACCTTGAACGGCTTAATTTAAGACCATTGAGATATAAAATGCTTGGCTCTTTTCATAACTTTTTGAAACTAACTTAACAAATTAAATATTATAAGTAGCATATTTCTATGTAGAATGACTTTTCAAAGTTTTAATTGACAAATATACACATATTTATTTACGTATTCTTTATTTCAAATTATATAATTTACATAAATAGGCTAGAGTTCAACTAAAGAAGAAAATGAAAAAAAACATAAAAAACACCATTCTTCACTCTGTCCAATTTTTAAAAGATGCTTTATATATTATATTATATAATATTCCCTCCCTGTAAGATTAAGTATCCCATTTGTAAAAAGAGTAAATTTTAAAGAATAAAAAAAACATCTTGGCCAACAAAAACACATAACTCTTAACTAAGTTTTTCATACCTAAAATTACTCCCAATTAACTTAGATTCTCATGCTTAGAGTAGGAGAAGCCTTCTACTTGTTAAAACTATGTAACAAATGTGTTTTTAAATCAGACATGCATCTAGTATGGGACAGAGGGAGTATATATATTAAAGTATTTTTAAAATTTTTTTTAAATAATATTGGGTAGAAAAATATTTGCTTGGACGGTTTTCTATGGAGGTACAAATTTATAAAAAATAGTATCCCGTTATATACCATGTGCGGAGACCCAGGGTTGGTCACTTGGCTCCCGTCGTAGAAATGGGCCACCCTAAACGCTCTCTAGTAGGTATACTGCAAATATTAATACCTCATTATATCTTCTCCTACCTTCTCAGCTCATTGGCCAAATCTTTTCCGTAATCAATGAACGCATCACTCAATACTGACCAAAATTTATTATCCTTGCACCATTCCTTAGTCCTATTCCAACAGAACCCACTCCCACCGAGAAATTATTCAATATGCGTCGCACACACCCGCTGGCTTTCACCATTTAACGCATGACTTTTCAGCATAGTTATGGGATATGAGGGGCAGCAAAACCGTGCAGTACCTGCCCCCCCCCCCCCCCCCCCCAAAGTCTCCTCTTTTCATCTTCATGGCGAACTTCATACCAGTCCCCAATCTTCTCCTCGCTTTCCTCCTAATCAGCTTCACCCAATCTTCACCAGATGCATTTGTCTTCAATGGATTCAAACAAGCCGCCCCTAACATAACCCTGGATGGACACGCCATCATCAAATCAAGCGGCCTACTTGAGCTCACAGACGCCAGCACCGAAATCATGGGCCATGCCTTCTTCTCCTCCCCATTCAACTTCTTCACCAACGACTCAAATCATATAAAGCTTCAGTCCTTCAGCACCCACTTCGTCTTCTCCATTGTGCCCCCTGCCGTCGGGGTAGGTGGTGGCCATGGCATGACCTTCGTTCTGTCACCAAGCAAGAGTCTCCCTAGAGCAGGCGTTGGCCCTTTCCTTGGACTCTTGAACAGGAAAGACGATGGAAAAGCATCCAACCACATACTGGCCGTTGAGTTTGACACATCTAAAGGATTGTTTGCTGAGACAAACGACAACCATGTGGGCATAGACATAAACAGCTTAAACTCCACCACCAGTGAATTTGCCTCGTACTACACCAATACCACCAACAAGGAAGCCATCCAATTGGAGAGTGGTACAAAAATTCAAGCATGGGTTGAGTATGATGGGGTTTCAAAAGAGCTCCAGGTAACTATATCCCCTTCACACGTTACAAAGCCGTTGAAGCCACTGTTGACTCACAACCTAGATGTATCTACCATTCTTGAGGAGTCTATGTATGTGGGCTTCACTTCATCAACTGGCAAAGCGGCCAGCACCCACTGTGTGTTGGGATGGAGTTTCAGCATGAGCAGCTCCGCTCCACCAATTGATCTTTCACGCCTCCCCTCTCCTCCACACATTAGGGGAGTTGCTACATCAGGCATGAAGACACGTAAGACTCTAGTCATAGTTGGAATATCTTGTGCCACTACTCTTGCACTAATACGGATAATGATCTATGCGTATATGCACGTTGTTGGTAGAGCAAAGTTGAGAGATGTTTTGGAGGAATGGGAATCGGAGTACCCACATAGGTTTAGGTACAGGGACCTCCACGCCGCTACTAGAGGCTTCAAAGGGAGTGAGATTCTTGGGTCAGGGGGGTTTGGATGTGTCTACAAGGGCATTATGCCATTAACCGAAGAAGAGGTTGCTATCAAGAGAATTTCACATAATTCAAACCAAGGAGTCAGAGAGTTTGTTGCAGAGATTGCTAGTTTGGGAAGGCTTAGGCACAGGCATCTAGTCCATCTCCTAGGGTGGTGCAAGTGGAAGGGGGACCTACTCATAGTCTATGAATATATGCCTAATGGAAGTCTTGCTGATTTTCTATATGGCAAAGCTTGCCATAGAGTGCTAACATGGGAGGAGAGGTTTAAGGTACTAAAGGGAATTGCCTCAGCTCTGCTCTATCTCCACGAGGAGTGGGAACAAGTTGTGGTCCACAGAGATGTCAAGGCTAGTAATGTTCTACTGGATGCTTTCATGAATGGCAGATTGGGAGATTTTGGCCTTGCTAGATTGTATGATCATGGTTCAAACCCTCTCACTACCCGTGTTGTGGGCACATTGGGCTATATGGCACCAGAAATATCTCGCACAGGCAAGGCTACTCCAAGTTCAGATGTGTTTGGCTATGGTACACTTCTTTTGGAAGTGGCCTGCGGGCGAATGCCCATTGTTGTGAATACGGCACCTGAAAAGTTTTTTCTGCTGGATTGGGTGCAAAACTGTTATGGACGGGGTCGTATTCTTGATGCAATCGATCCAAAACTTCAGCATAACTACGTTGAAGAGGAGGCTGAGCTAGTGCTGAAACTTGGCCTTGTTTGTTGTCAGTCAGAGCCAGAAGCTAGACCTACTATGAGGCAAGTGACTCAGAATCTGGAGGGTCATGACTCTCTCCCTGAGGTTAAGAATCAATCTTTAGCCTCGGTTGAGTCTGGTTCCAGTGACGTCGCATGTTCTTCACATTCACTGTCTTCTGGTGTCATGTCCACTACTTCTCTCGGTACTGGCAGATGATTAGTTACTAGAGATTCTACGTTCATGTATTGATGAATTGGATGTTGCTGTCAGAATCCATAGTGATCCTAGCCAGCAGAACTCCAAATGGATAGAACATGCTCCTGCTACATTTATCATGCTTACCTACTTAATTCATTGTATTTTGGCTCCTTCAAGAAGAATATCTTGGTTTTGAATCCACTGTGGAGCACTCACATGCATGTCAGTATTCTCATAACCGCCTTGCGTGCCATGAAAACTCATACGTAGAATCTCATGTGAGTGCTCCACAGCGAATTTGAAGGGGGGATGTCTCTTAGCATCGTACCTCCGTAGTTCATTGTATTAATATCTAGTGACGAACTTTTGTGTTGTAACTATAATTTCACAATTTGTTACATCGCACATATCGGTGGGTACATCGCTAATTCACGTGTAACTGGTTGAAGCCATTAATCCTTTTACACCGTAATTAAAAAGTTACATATGTTGCAGTAATTGATGTGTCCGAGACAATATTTCCAATCTCTCCCAGCCAATGACCATAAATTACAAATCCCTTAAAAGGGTTAGGACAACGTAGTGTCCTTGGAGTTGAAACTTATTTCATTAGTTACTGTTGAATAATAAAATGTGATTGGAATGGAATTAAGCTCTTAAAAATAGGGGGGATCGTCCAAATTAAGGACTGCATGACACCAGGCCCTTGAGTAATATCTCAAGGGTTAGTGATGCAATTTGTATTGGAGTTCAATACATGGAAGAGTGGGACCGGTGGGACATGGAACATGCTTGATGATACATGGCCCCCGGTGACGTAGAAGTATGGTGGCACAAGACGTACACCTATATGAGAGTTTTTATTTATTTTTAGAGTTTAGTTGTTTAATTATTTATGCTTCTTTGTGTTTAATAGTTTTCTTTGAGATTGGTATGCGGATGTGAATCCTGAGGACAGTATGTAACTAGACTCATATATTTAACTATAGATATTTACATGAGTCTCGTTTATATGAGCTCAGGCTCATATATGCCTACGTGAGCCTGGACTCTATGGGCCGTCGGATTTACATCCAGCGGCCCATAATACTCATGGGTTTAAATGCCCATGAGTATTATAGGCTGCCTGATGTAAATCTGACAGCCCATAGAGCCTAGGCTCACATATGAGCCTGAGCTCATATAAACTTTTTCCTATATATATTTCATGCAAGCGTTAGAGAAAGACTAATTATTATGTTTGTTATATTTTTAATTGAAGAAGAAAATAACTTTCTATCTCTACTCTTTCAATTTTATATGATTGCATTGTACGATTCGCATGTGATGAAGGTCATGTGTGCTTGGAGCTAGTTTTATCAAACATGATTGTTTTATGTCAAGTTTAGAATGCATCAATTGGTAGTATTTTGAAGATCTAACATGCCGCCGTGATGATGTGGAGGATATATTGCAAAACTTAATGAAATTCATGAATGCGATAAAATGTGAAGTTATCTTGACAGGTTGAGTCATTGACGCACCAAATGTCTAATTTGTTTATTATCATTGCTCAATTCCAACTTGGTTTAGCCCAAAGACTAGGTTGAGGTTGATCAGCTAGAGGTTGAAGACAATTCAACAAATTAAAGATGTGGACTAACCACTTGCCAAGTGGCTGCTTCAATACTCATGTGAGACCCACAACATGTGTTGCAAAGGCTAGAGGCTTACACACCCCTAAGGTGAGATGAAGTTACTTTTAGGAAATAGGAGATAGCGATGAAAGTCAATTTTCCTTAATTTCATAGTGGTATGCAACTCCAAGGGTTCCTGAATTAGGTTGCTAACATGAAAGACATACTTGAATTCAAGGAGGTGTTGGAGCACGGAGAACAAGTGCATCCCCTTAGTGGCAACATGCTTTTAAGACTTGGCATTAGCACGGTAGTACAAACTTAAGACCACACAGACACACCAGGGCAAGTTGAAGATCACAATGGGAGAAACTAAAGAAACATATGGGGTAGACATTCATTCTATACAATTATGCACGACAAGCTGAAGATCATAGATTGGGAAATATTGAAGATCATAGAGTTAATTAGATTCATGGATGCAATGAAGTAGCAAGGTTGTCTCCATAGGTTAAGCAGTTGATGCACCATATGATTGATTTGGTGGCCCGTGTTGCTCACCAAAGCCTTTGGCCTAACAACCATGTTAAGGATAACAAGCCAAAGGATGACGCCAATTGAAGGAGAAAATATGTTTGTCAATGTCATTCTATGCAGTGATGAAGAAGTTAACCAACTGCCCTACATTAGGCCACGCCACTCTGGTGAGATCCATAGCCTGTCACGGACTGTGTTCTAGGCACCCCACCAATTGCTATTTTGCTTTACTTGTATTTTACTTTATTTCATTATATTTTCCCTTTTTATGTTTGAAATTGTAAACATGCATGCACAACACTTTTCCATCTAACTCCAGTCACGTGCAATAAATTTCTTCTGCCATCTTGGGGGAGGTGATGTGTTAGTGTTATTGGGTGGAGTGTTGTTGCACTCATTACATTATATGTACATTGATAATGAATGCAACATGTTTTCTTGCTTATGTTAATTCGATTCTTTAACTGTGTGTCACTCTTGTTCCCTCTATCTTTTTCTTTGCACAAGCACGCCCACAAGTAATTTGCACAACATATCCATTCAAGGTATATTCATTGTCCTACAAAAAGGCTTGCTTGTTGGACATCAATCTTGCAATGCTGCATGGTCGTCTGCCACACATGCATGTTTGTGATAGTTGGTATCATAGCCAGTTCAAAGAAAAATGACTCTATGTCATGCCTCCCCAAACGAGATGGACAAGTCTTCAATAGACGAAGCAAGTGGAGTTGAACAAGTGGCTCCAAAACAACAGCCGAAAAAGTCATCCAAATGGCAAAACGACATTGACGCCTTGAAGGAAATGGCATCCCACTTAGTAGTCAAGTTTTCCGAATCGGAATAGCAAGTGAAGTCCTTTAAAAAAGGGGAGAAAGAGAACCATGAAATGGGTGTAGAACCGTGATGTGAGTATACAAAACTACATGTTGATTAAAGAAGCATAGGTGGAAGTTGAAAGACTAAGAGAGGAGGTACAAAATTTGGCTACACAATTGAGCCTTCTCGTCCACACAACTACCCAACAAGAGTTTGTCGGCACCATTAAGCACCCAAAAGTGCCAAAACCCAAGGCATATCAAAGAATGTGAGATGCTGAGGAATTGAAAAATCTTCTATTCAGCATGGAACAATACTTTCAGTCTATTCAGCCAAAATATGAAGAAGCTAAGGTCACAATGACTACCATGTATTTATCCGACACTGCCAAGTTCTGGTGGAGGATGAAGTATAACGAAAATTTGAATGGTCGCCTTGAGGTTTATAATAGGAAAGACCCTAAAACTATTTTGGGATTATGTTAAACAATTTTTAGTCTTACTAGCTCCTAGACATTCAAGATATGACCAAGAATGATGAATTGTTCTACTTTTTGGAAGATCTTAAACTATGGACCTAAACAGAGTTAAATTGACGCGCAAAACTAAAGTTTAAAACAACCATATTGATGACCAAGACAAAGGCAAGAGAAAAATAGGAGAAAAAAATTGTATTACAAAGACTTCGAAAGTAAAGGGATAGTTTTACATCTATCACCCGACTATTTCAACCTTTTAATAGAGCTTGGTGTCGGGTCTACTATCATACCTACTATGTGCAGGGCCCTATTTTACTTAGGAACATTCCCAAAAGAATGCACTTAATGCCTTAGTTGTACAAAATTCTATACAAATTAAGGGAAATGATAAATCCTTTAGGGATGAAGAGGAAGTACTTAAAGATGAGATTACTAAGACTACTCAATGCAATTGAAAATACTTAGAAAAAATATCAGCAAAAGCACAAAAGATTAGATGTACATTGATATATATTTAAATGATGTCCCAACTATAGTTACGGTAGACATATGAGCTGTCCATACTTTTATATTAGATAATAAAATAAAATAATAATTAGATTAATAGAAGTTTTCTGCTTGTTAAAAGTACGCAACAAATGTGCTTTTAAATTAAGCATTAGTATGGATGAAGGGAATAGATATATTAAGGTGTTTTTTTTCTTTTAATAGGTGATACTACCTTTTAATGCTACACTGACATGAAGTTTCACACGTTGAAACGTTACATCATCTTTTTCAAAACATTTGTTGAATACGGCTCATATATTTATCAATGATGTGAAACTTTCACGTCACTCAAAACATTTTTCTTTCCATATCAATATTGAACCAGTCAATCGGACTTCACTGAAAATTTATTTTCCTTAGGAACCATTCTTTTGTTATATTCACCCCCTCCCAAAGTCTCCTCTGCTCATCTTCATGGCGAACTTCATACCAGTCCCCAATCTTCTCCTCTCTTTCCTCCTAATCAGCTTCACCCAATCTTCACCAGATGCATTTGTCTTCAATGGATTCAAACAAGCCGCCCCTAACATAACCCTGGATGGACACGCCATCATCAAATCAAGCGGCCTACTTGAGCTCACAGACGCCAGCACCGAAATCATGGGCCATGCCTTCTTCTCCTCCCCATTCAACTTCTTCACCAACGACTCAAACCATATAAAGCTTCAGTCCTTCAGCACCCACTTCGTCTTCTCCATTGTGCCCCCTGCCGTCGGGGTAGGTGGTGGCCATGGCATGACCTTCGTTCTGTCACCAAGCAAGAGTCTCCCTAGAGCAGGCGTTGGCCCTTTCCTTGGACTCTTGAACAGGAAAGACGATGGAAAAGCATCCAACCACATACTGGCCGTTGAGTTTGACACATCTAAAGGATTGTTTGCTGAGACAAACGACAACCATGTGGGCATAGACATAAACAGCTTAAACTCCACCACCAGTGAATTTGCCTCGTACTACACCAATACCACCAACAAGGAAGCCATCCAATTGGAGAGTGGTACAAAAATTCAAGCATGGGTTGAGTATGATGGGGTTTCAAAAGAGCTCCAGGTAACTATATCCCCTTCACATGTTACAAGGCCGTTGAAGCCACTGTTGACTCATAACCTAGATGTATCTACCATTCTTGAGGAGTCTATGTATGTGGGCTTCACTTCATCAACTGGCAAAGCGGCCAGCACCCACTGTGTGCTGGGATGGAGTTTTAGCATGAGAAGCTCTGCTCCACCACTTGATCTTTCACGCCTCCCCTCTCCTCCACACATTAGGGGAGTTGCTACATCAGGCATGAAGACACGTAAGACTCTAGTCATAGTTGGAATATCTTGTGCCATTACTCTTGTACTGATCAATGTTTTAAAACCCGGCCCGGAGGTCGACCCGGATTAGTGGCCGGGCTGGGTCGACCCGGTTGAACCGTGGGTCGACCCGGGTTG
Organism: Saururus chinensis; assembly: GCA_035235625.1. Taxonomy (NCBI): domain Eukaryota; kingdom Viridiplantae; phylum Streptophyta; class Magnoliopsida; order Piperales; family Saururaceae; genus Saururus; species Saururus chinensis. The sequence continues at coordinate 58,483,677 of CP141140.1, forward strand.
ACCCGGGTGATGACGTCATCATAAAAGAAAATTGCAAGAGTTTCCCCGTAACACTAAAAAAAATTCAGTTAAACCTGCTTCAAAATCTTATTTAAACCTATTTAACCATTCAAACTATTGTTCATTCCAACCACATCTAAACCTACACTACTCATTTAAACTCATACTTCTATCATAGATTCATAATTAGAAACATAAACAAACATTCATAGTTTTAAATCTAAAACAATCATCCACTTTTTACTTCTAAGTCTATTAATCCAAATTAAACAACAATTCATTGTCCACTCCAAATTCTACCAAACATAAGTAGATAACTCAAATTACATCAAATTCCTTTAAATGAAAAATCCTAATCTTCAACTTCAAAGTTCAAACTTCAAATTCCAAATTTCCAAATGCCAAAATCATCAAACTTTGCATTCTTCTTCCAAATTTCCTACAAAAAATATTACATATTAATATAGTGAAAGAAATAAAATACTAAATAAATCACAAGTCATATGTAAATATTACCATTCTAAAATCAAAAATCAAGATCATTTTCTAATCCAAAACCATCATCCAACCCTTCATTATACATGATTGGCTCTTCCTCATTTCCTACAAAAATAAATTCATTACTAACAATAAAAAATAATAAATGATATAAAATTGTATTATGAAGTATGAACTCTAAAAAGTAAATATATTATCACCTTGATTTCTAAAGTTAAGACCCAATTCATTAGCCTCGTCCCGAAGTTCTTCGTCATCAATATCATCAAGAATGATATCTTTGTCTACTACCCAATCTTCAACCAAGTCAAATGCTTCAAATGAGATAGGGTCAAAGATATCTTTCAAGTCCTCCGTCTTACCCTTCTTAACCAAATGCCTTCATTTACAAAAAAAAAAAAAATTTATAATCATGAATGAGACTTATATAATACAAAATGAAGAAAATAAAAACATATATTAGCTATCAAATAAGTTATCTTACTTCAATTGTAGATTATGTTGAACAAAAACAAGATCATTAAGTCTTTTATGCTCCAATCTATTTCTTTTTTTTGTATGAATCCTCTCAAAGATACTCCAATTACGCTCGCAACCCGAAGAAGCACATGTTTGACTTAATATCCTAACTGCCATGTCTCGTAATTTTTCAGCAGAGCCTCCAAAAGTATGCCACCACTCAGCTACATTAAAGAAATGGTAAATACTAAATAGTCAAGAAACTATATAATTATATATCATGATAAAAAATTATGTAAGTATAAAATATAAATCACCTGGAAGCATGGTCTTTCGTGAGGCAATTGCCATGTCACGTGCAAACCCTGTATTAGTTGTTACCTTCCTAAACAACTTTACCTCATTCGCAATTGTAGCTTGAGTTTGAACATCATCATGGTGCATCTTCTCAACCACATCTAAAAAATTCCTTTGTACATGGACTGATGATGCTTCAGAGTTTTCATCATAATGAAATTGAGGGTTCAAATAATAAGCCGCTACATGAATAGGCCGACAAAGTTGATCCTTCCACCGTCTCTCAATGATACTTAAATATGGGCCATACTCTTCCACCCTCTTATTACATATAACTTTCACTCTTTCCATTACCCTCCTCATCCCTTCATACAAATAACCCATTGACGGTTTCTTGTCACTATCAACCATTCTAAGTATTCTCACAATCGGCTCACTTATGGCAATGACCTTAGAACACTTTGGCCAAAATGATGAACTCAAAACCACATTCTGAAATTCCACCCCTTTAAGAGATCTTCCTAACTTTGCAATCTTTCTTTCTTTCCACTCCTCTGCAACCACCATTTTTCTTAATGCATCTCTATTATTGTAAATACTTTGTAATGTCAAAAAGTTGGTTGCAAACCTAGTAGCAGCAGGTCGAATGATCTCCCTCTCATTGTTAAACTTCTTCAACAATTGTAAAATGGCAAGGTGGTTATAGACAAACTTTGTTATAACTCTTGCATCATCCACAACATCACTTACTTCATCCACATATTTACAAAAATCCTCCAACATCAAATCTAAACAATGTGCTGCACAAGGAGTCCAATATAATTTTGGATACTTAATACTCAATTCTCTTCCTGCAGCCACATAGTTAGATGCATTATCTGTAACCACTTGAACAACATTTTCAGGTCCAACAAACTCTACAATTTGAGAAATCTCATAGCATAACATATCAGCTGTTTTGGATTGATCAGATGCATTAATAGACTTCAAAAATACTGTACCCTCAGGACAATAAACAAGAAAATTTATCAATGTTCTATTCCTATTGTCCGTCCACCCATCAGTCATTATAGTACAACCACTTTCTTTCCAATAACCTCTAAATTTTTCAATATTAGCCGTTACTTCTGTGACCACATCATCCAAAACTCTTCCCCTCAAAGCATGATAACTAGGGGCCTTATAACCAGGACCAATAGTAGTAACAGCATCAATCATTTCTTGAAAGTATAAGGAATTAATAGCATTAAATGGTATGCATGAATGATAGAAGAACCTACCAACTGCCCTGTCCGCCATTTCAATAGCTTTTTTTCCTGCCAGCACGCTTTTGATAGTAGGTTGGGCTCCTGGGGTAGTACGTGGAGGAAAGTAGCTGCTTATGCTATTTTTCCCTTTCCCTCCACTTGGTCCAGTTGGTTGTGGTGGTAGACTTGGTTGTGGTGGTAGACTTGCTTCCTCTACCTCTTCAACTTCATCAATTAGGGGCTCTACACCCACAATTTTCCTCTTCTTACTTTTATCTGAACCATTACCATCTAATAAAACACTCATTTGATATTGCACATCATCTGGAACTTTAGAACAAGAAACCACACTTCCTCTACGTTTACTCAAATGTAACTTTATCCTATTAATGCCTCCTCCATTAAAAATTTTTCCACAATAAAGACACTTAATAGACCTCTTTCCATCTTCAACTAAACAACAGTGCGCCCATGCTGGATCTATTTTCCCCCTAGTTGATAATGTGGTTGTGGGTATGGGTGTGCTAGCATTTGGGCCCGCTATTGATGCAGTAGCACTAGGTGTATTCCCTAAAGATGCACTTGGGGCTGCCTCCATAGATGCACTAGCACAAGAAGACCCCGACCCTGATGCCATTGTATATATACCTATAAAAAATATTATAAGATCAAAATGATTAATCAAACAATTATTAGCAATTTGATGCTCAAATTGATGGGCTGCCTCCATAGATGGATAGTAAGTAAATGTCAAAGGAAAAATGAATTACCAGTAAATATTAGCAAAATTGAATCAACATTCAACCGTCAACACCGAAAAAAACATAACTCGGCACAGTAATGTATACAAGATTACCGGTAAATAATGATAGTAAATAATGTTGTTACGCTGTATAGTTTATAGTGTATACCAATGTGTAATTCGGCAGTCGGCAAATAGAAAACTCAGCAATCGAGCGACAGGGGAAGGTGAGAATGGGAATTGGGAACTAAATTGTGCTGGAGCTGCTGGACCGGCAGAGAGAACTGCACAAACGGCCGGCGAAGAACGGACAAAGCCCGGAGGAGAAGTCTTGCGGAGAAGTGTATTCTCCTGCCGAGAGTCGCTTTGAAAGCTTCCGACTGAATATGGCTGTAAGGGAGAAAAAAGCAATGCGGTGAGGCAGATTTGAAAAAAAATTGCAGATGAGGCAGAGAATGAGGGCTTTTTACCGGAAATGGGTTTTCGACGGAGGGAGATCTTTGCCGGAGACAGATTTTAGCGGGAGAGGACGCCGCCGGTCCAAATCGCCCAAATTTGCCCGCCGGCCGCGACTGTGAGATTGAAGGGGCTGTGGAATCGAGCTTTGGACGGAATCAGCTCGGCTGTGAGATCACCGGACGGCCGGAGAAGAGGAGGTCGCTGGCGGCGGTGCCCCAAGGCCCCCAATTTCACAGTCACACCGGACCAGTCACAACGCGAAATCGTGATGGGAAGATGAACAGTATTTTACTGTACACTTCGCCCGACTCCGCGACTCGCCCCATTCATTTTTGTTTTTTTTTTTTTTTGGAAAACCGGACCGGACCGGTAGTCCGGGTTTGCGGTTTAACCGGCCGGTTCCCTCTGACCCGGCCGGGTTAAACTAACTCGGATTTTCTCTCGAACCGGCCCGTTTTTTATGCCGGGTCCGGTTGAACCCGGTCGGACCGGCCGGTCCGGTCCGGTTTTTAAAACACTGGTACTGATAGGGATAATGATCTTTGCGTATATGTACATTGTTGGTAGAGCAAAGTTGAGAGATGTTTTGGAGGAATGGGAATTGGAGTATCCACATAGGTTTAGGTACAGGGACCTCCATGCCGCTACTAGAGGCTTCAAAGAGAGTGAGATTCTTGGGTCAGGGGGGTTTGGATATGTCTACAAGGGCATTATGCCATCAACCAAAGAAGAGGTTGCAATCAAGAGAATTTCACATAATTCAAACCAAGGAGTCAGAGAGTTTGTTGCAGAGATTGCTAGTTTGGGAAGGCTGAGGCACAGGCATCTAGTCTATCTCCTAGGGTGGTGCAAGTGGAAGGGGGACCTGCTCATTGTCTATGAATATATGCATAATGGAAGCCTTGCTGATTTTCTGTATGGGAAAGCTAGCTACAGAGTGCTAACATGGGAGGAGAGGTTTAAGATACTGAAGGGAATTGCCTCAGCTCTGCTCTATCTCCATGAGGAGTGGGAACAAATTGTAGTCCACAGGGATGTCAAGGCTAGTAATGTTCTACTGGATGCTTTCATGAATGGCAGATTGGGCGATTTTGGCCTTGCTAGATTGTATGATCATGGTTCAAACCCTCTCACTACCCGTGTTGTGGGCACGTTGGGCTATATGGCACCAGAAGTATATCGCACAGGCAAGGCTACTCCAAGTTCAGATGTTTTTGGCTATGGTACACTCCTGCTGGAAGTGGCCTGCGGGAGAATGCCCGTTGTCGTGAATGCTCTACCTGAAAAGCATGTTCTGCTGGATTGGGTGCATAACTGTTACGGTCAGGGTCGTATTCTTGATGCAATCGATCCAAAACTCCAGCATAACTATGTTGAAGAGGAGGCTGAGCTAGTGCTGAAACTTGGCCTTGTTTGTTGTCAGTCAGAGCCAGAAGCTAGACCTACTATGAGGCAAGTGACTCAGAATCTGGAGGGTCATGGCTCTCTCCCAGAGGTTAAGAACCAATCGTTTTCCTCGGTTGAGTATGGTTCCAGTGACGTCGCATGTTCTTCAAAATCGATGTCTTTTGGTGTGATGTCCACTACTTCTCTCGGAACTGGCAGATGATTGCTTACTAGAGATTCTACGTTCGTGTATTGATGAATTGGATGTTGCTGACAGAATTCATAGTGGTCCTAGCCAGCGGAACCCCAAATGGATAGAACGTGCGCCTGCAACATTTATCATGTCTACCTACGTATTTCATTGTGTTTTGGCGATCCAAGAAGAATTTGAAGGGGAATGTCTCTTGGCATCGTACCTCCGTAGTTCATTGTATTAATTGTGACGAACTTTTGTGTTGTACCTGCAATTTCACAATTTGTTCCATCGCCACATATCGGTCTGTATATCACTAATTCACGTGTAATGGTTGAATCAAAAAGTGAAATCTGTTGCAAGTTAGTGTCCTTCTGAGTTGGAACTTATTTCATTAGTTACGATTGACCAATAAAATGTGAATGGAACAGAATTAAGTTCTTAAAAATAGGGGCCATCGTCCAAAGCTAGAAAAGAAAGAAATCTGGGGCATCATCGAAGAGAGAAGAATAAAAATAGAGGGATTTTTTCGATTTTGGAAAGTGGAACTTCCAACCACATACAACTATAGCTCGCTAAGAGAAGCCCATTAAATCCCCATTTCCCACCCACGTAACAGATTATAGAACAGTTAAAATTTCATAGAATTGTCTCGCATCCAATGCATAAGCCCATAGTTCAAGCCGGAAACCTTTACTGCACAGATGGCAAGTTGTGGAAACCACTTCTGCCGTAAATTAAGGACTCCATGGCACAAGCTTATGATACATGGCCCCTGGTGACGTAGAATGGTGGCACAAGACACTTATATGAGAGTTTTTATTCATTTGGGAGTCTAGTAGTTTAATTATTTATATTTTTTTAATTTAAAACTTTGTGTTTAATAGTTTCCTTTGCGATTATTTATTGAGTCATGGCAATATGTTAAAACTCTAGGTATTTACATTCATTGCCATAAGAGCAGTATACTTACTTCACACAAACATTGGAGAAAGACTAATTGTGTTTGATATTTTTTTAATTGAAGAAAGAAATAGCTTTCTCTCTATCTCTACTCCCTCAATTTTATGTGATTGCATTGTGTGATTCACATGTGATCAGGTCATGCTCGCTTGTATTTAGATTTTCGTCTAACATGATTATTTTCTGTTAAGTTCAGCATACATCAATGAGTGGTCCTCATATCTAACATATTGCCCTGACACCTTGGAGGACGTCTTGCAAAACTTGATGTAATTTATGAATGTGATTGAAATAGCAAGGTTATCTCGATAGGTTAAGTAGTTGACACACCAAATGCCTAATTTGGTTGTTATCGTTGCTCATCAAAACCCAATTTAGTTTAGCCCAACGACTAAGTTGAGGATGATGAACTGGAGGCTGAAGCCAAAGGTGAAAATAAGTTTGCCAACATTATTTGACAAAGAGATGGACCAACCGCTTGCCAAGTGCTTGCTTCAATACTCTAGTGAGACCCACACTACAAAGGCTTATGCACCCCTGAGGCTATATGAAGTGACTTTGGGCACTAGGAGATAGGGATGAAAGTCAATTTTATTGAATTTCATGGTGGTATACAACTCTAGGAGTTCTTAGATGGGGTTGCTAACATGGAATGCATACTTGAATTCAAGGTGTTGGAGCCTAAAGGACAAGCACATCCCATTAGTGGCGACACACTTTTGGGACTAGGGAGTTGCATGATAGCAAAAACTATACATACACTTGGCAAATTGAAGATCACAGTGGGAAAAATTGAAGAAACATATGAGGCAGACATTCCTTCTGTACAATTATGCATGCCAGAACAAGTTGAAGATCATAGCTTGGGATAAATTAGAGATCATAGAGTTGATAAGATTCATTGATGCAATGAAGTAGCAAAGTTGTCATGATAGGTTAACCAGCTGATGCACCATATGGCTGATTTGGTGGCCTGCATTACTCACCAAAGTCCTAACTTGTTTAGCCTAAACACCATGTTGAGGATGACGAGCCGGAGAATGAAGTTGAAGGTGAATATCAATTTTCCAATGCCGTTCCATGCGGTGATGAAGAGGTTAACCAACCACCCCGTATTAGGCCACACCACTCGGGTGAGACCCATAGGCACCAATTTCTATATTGTTTTAATTTTATTTTTCTTTATTTAATTGTATTTTCCTTTTTTATGTTTGAAATTGTAACCATGCATATACAACCACTTTACTAGCCACTCCAGCCACATGTAATAAATCTCTTATGCCATATAGGGGGAAATGTGTGTTAGTGCTATTGGCTGGAGTATTGTTGCACCCATTGCAGTATAAACACATTGATAATAAATGTAATCTATTTTCTTGCTTGTGTTCATTCGCTTCCTTATAGTGTGTCACTCATGTTCCCTCTATCTTTTGGTTTACACTCATATCCAAAAGTAATTTGCACAACACATCCTTGCAAGACATATTCATTACCCCACTCAAAGGCTTGGTTGTTAGGCACAAAGCCTGCAATGCTGCATAGTCGGCTACCTCGCAGGCATGTTCGTGACAGCTAGTATCATTGTCAGTGCAAAGAAAAATGATTGTAAGTCAAGCCTCCACACAAGATGGCCATGTCTTTGATAGGCATGTTTTCCCACATCCGCGATGGCTAAATTAGGTCGTCTCGGATAGTGGCCTAGCTAGTTTTGGAGAAACAATGATGACTAAGTTTAGCCACCGCTATTATAGTGTATCCACGATGGTTTTTTTTGTGCACATTAATATTATTACTTATCTGCGATGGCTATAGCCTCAACAACGATGACTAGAGTTTGTTGTTGTAAGCCTTTGTTTTGGTAGTGCAATTGAGCATTCTCCTCTGCACAACAACCCAAGAGAAGGCACTCAACACCATTAAGCACACCTAAAAGTGTCAAAACCCAAGGCATATCATAGAACACAAGATGCCAAAGAATTGAAAATTTTTCTATTCGGCATGGAATAATACTTTTAATTTATTTAGCAAAAATTTTAAGAAGCTAGTTCACAATGGCTACTATGTAGTTGTTTGACAATGCCAAGCTTTTGTGGAGGATGAAGTACAAATAAAATTTGAATGGTCGCCTCAAGCTTTACACTTAGGAAGACTTGAAGAGATAATTGAAGACTCAATTTTTACAAGAAATGTGAAATTCATTGCCAAGAGGAATGCCTGTCACCTCCAACAATCTAAAACTATTAGGGATTATGTCAAGCAATTTTTAGCCTTAATGACATTCCAGATATGTCCAAGAATGACAAACTATTCTACTTTATGGAAAGACTCAAGCCATGGACATAAATAGAGTTAAATTGGAAAAATGTGTAAAACTTATCTATCAAAAGCCATCACAAAGGCCAAACACCTCATTGATTACACCACCCATGATAACAAAAGGAAGTTGGGATACTATTAGAAAGACCAAAATTTGTAATAGGTCAACAGGATCAAAACAACCCTATTGATACCCTAGTCAAAGGTATGAGCAAAATGGGAGAAAAAACCATATTACAAAAAATTCACAACCAAGGGGGATAGTTCTACATCTTCTACCCGGCCATTCCAACCTTTCAACTAAGATAAAGGTTCACTATCATGCTTACTATGTGTGGGGCCCCATCTTAAATGACAATGAAGGAAAGATATGTCAACATGTTATTGTTTTGGGGGATTGCAGGAACATGATAGTTGAAAAGGCCATTCAAAGACTTCAATTGAGCATTAGACCACATCCTCACTCATATAAACTCTCATGGCTGAAAAAGGAAAGTAAGGTACAAGTCTGAAAATGTTGTTTAGTTCATTTTTCTCTTTGTTCTGCTTACTAAGATATGATATGGTGCAAGCTGCATTGAATGCTTGTCACTGATTACTTGATTGCCCATGACAACTTGATAGACATGTTATGCATGATGGGCATAAAAACACATATTTTATGTGGAACATTACAAAGATTGCCCTTGTACCTCATTGGGATGATGTGTCTACACCAATGTTTTAAAACCTAGCTTGGTCACTGACCCAAATTGGTGGTCGGGCTGGTTCACTTGGAAAAGGCTGAGTTGCTTATGGTTAGCAAGAATCTTAGCACGACTAGAAGTGTGGGCTGAAGCTCGTGTAAGTGGGAAACTCAAAAGGCAATAGTTACATGCGAATATATGCTCAAGAGGGTTGAATCCTAGTGGCACTTAAAATTCATATAAGAAGTTGACACAATGTGGGCTTTTCTAAGGGAAGAGGCATCCATGCTAAGGATTTTGAGCTTGAGTAGGAGTTGAAGGCTACTGGATGAAGGTAGGACTCTAAAATGAATGTACATGATAAATCCTAGCAGGGATGGAATTTGGATGAGTGGGTAGTAAGTATGTTTTCTAGTTGTATTCGGGTCGTGACTTCTGTAAAACCAATTTATAAAGGGTTGAGTGAGTTCTAGTAGTTCTAATGTTTTGTTAGACACTCTTCCCTATATAAGAGGCGGTTGGCTGATGAGAGGGATCATGTGCAGCATTCAACAATGAGATCAATTTGAGTTTGAGGATGGAGAATTGAGAGGCGAGTTAGGCAGGGGCCTAGTTCGCAAGGCAAGGAAGTCCTTTATGAGTGCAGGGTTGTTATTTGGGCTTGGGGTCAAGGTAGAGGGCCTCGACTATTGTAATAAAGCAAAAGGTTGTTGAAACAAAGGTTGCGGGGTGGAGCCTCTTTTTGTAAATGTTGGGTTGTGAAATTAGGTAAATGTTGGGCAATTAAACTACTGGTTGTGTGGTGTAACTAGGCCATCACGTGCCAGATTCCTAGCAAAAACTTTGTCCTCATGACAATTACCAAATTGGGGGAAATCAAAGATAAATCCTAGAGGAATTACATTAGTAGCGGCAAGGAGAGATTACTTTTACAAATAATTGTGTATTGTCACATACCTTTGTAAATACCTTGTAAATACTTTTTAATGTCTTTCTTTATATTTTTATATATTTTTCTTTATTTTTATTTAACCATGCTTATAGAGTCACTTTGGCTGCCACTCCAGCAATATGCAAGAAATCCCTTATGCTATATATGGGGAAAGTAGTGTTTGTATGACTAGCTGATATATTTTGCATCCATTGCTTTGTAAACGCATTGATAGTGAATGCAATCTGTCTTCATGCTTGTGTTCATTTGTTTCTGTGCAATATTGTGTCACTCTCGTTCCCCCTACCTCTTGCTTTGCAAGGCCCTTCTCACATGATTAATGTAGTACCTTGTCAAGAAAAAATACATGTTCCACTCGAAAGGCTGACTTGCTAGGTAGAAGGCCTCACAAGTGTCGCATAATAGTATGTCCATTGAGCAGGGCCGTGACAGTATGCTAATAGCAATAAGGCAAGATGGTTGCAATCACACTTAAATAGAGGAAGGATAACAAGCTAAGCCACAAACAACCTCCAAGCAAGAGCATGACAGGGTGTCTTGTATAGAGTAAAGGTAGATGAGGAGCTTGTGCACTTGGATTTTTGTCTGATGTTATGCATGACCCCAAACCATGACAGCCATTTGGAATGAGCAGACAGAGGGCAAATCTAGAAGGTTGGGGGGAAACCCTTGCATTTGAAGCTTTTTTTTAGCTGAGGGACAAGGAAAAAGAATAAAAATAGAAGTTACTAGTAGTTTAGACTTTTTGGAGGCAAAATTCCATGATTAAGCATGTTCGTCAAATTTGGTTACCAAACTTTTTTCTATTGGAAATTGGAATACCAAATTTGAATTTGATTCAATCCCTTCCGCTGAAATTAATTCCATAGAATTTTAGTTCCAATTCCATACAATTTCAAATTGAAATAGCCCCTTTCGTTTAACTTATAGTAGTTGGAACTTCGAGCTCAAGGTGGGCTCATCTCGAGATCAGTTGAGACATAGAATGCTAGATTCTTTTCATAAATTTTCCAAATTAATTTAATAAATTATATATATTATAAGTAGCATTTTTCTTTATATAATTTTTTTTACAATGTGAAGTGACAAATGTTATATATATTTTTATTTATGTATTGTTTATTTTAATTTCAATAAATAGGCTAGAGTTCAACTGAAGACTTGAATCGTCCTACAGAGGAAAATGAAAAAACCAAGAAAACATAAAAAATACCATTCTTCAAACCCATGGTTCGTCATGGCATCCTCAGGCATAAGAACCTGTCCAATTTTTAAAAGATGTCTTATCATATAATATTTCATCCATCTAAGATTAAGTATCCCATATACAAAGGGTAAATTTTAAGATATATAAAAAGCATCTTGACTAGTAAAAACAAGTACCTAATTCTAACGAAGAATCTCATACCCTAAACTCATTCTAATTAACTTATATTCTCATGCTTATTGTAATGGAAGCTTTCTACATGTTAAAAGTATGCGACAAATGTGTTTTTGAATTAGGCATTTAGTACAGAACGAAGGGAGTAGATATATTAAGTTGTTATTTTTAGAATTTGCCAAAACAACCCTATGATACAAAGTATTACACAAAATGTCTCTCATATACATGTAATATACAAAATGATCCTATGCACATATAAATCTCCATACATGTGCCATAAATTATCTAAAATATTTTTTTTCTCATTTCCTTCCTTTTAAATTTACCAACTCAATGTTTCTCAATTCCAGCAGCTTTAGATTCAACTTCGCCACCTCCGCCACCAACTTTGATGTCTCCACCACCAACTTCATCGTCTTCGCTACCAACTCTGCATCATCTAACTTCATCTTCACCTCCTCCTCCGCTATTGTCTCCTCCTCCTCCCCTCTTTTGCCACCTCCTTCTCTTCCTCTTCCCTCTCCTCTCCTCTTCCTCCTCCCTCCTCTCTCTCTCTCTCTCTCCTCCCTCCTCTCTCTCTCCTCCTCCGCTACTTTCTATCCTCTTCAGTCACCTCCTCTTTCTCCCTCCTAAAATTTGACAAGACCGATCACAAACTAGCTGGCACAACTATTAAAAATGTATTTTTTCTCTACAAACTAAAATCTTAAAAAATGAACCTTCAAACATGTTAAAATACTCAAAATTAAGAGTGAGTATTATTTTTACTTAGATATTGAATTTTCTCTAATGCTAACCTTGTACTGATAGTCGAGAGTTGACAATTATATTTATTACAATAAAAGGGATATAAGACAACATTATGAGTGACAATAGCTCCCTAAGTATTTTACAATGAACTATCTTAATAAACTAGAAAAGATAAAATAAAAAATAAAATAACTTTTAAATATGTGATTGTTAGCTGTCGAATGTCCCGACTGTAAACTCTCATAACATTCGGCATAAACCACCTTCTTCTCTAGAGCTTACAATGAGAATCTTCTTCTCCAACGCTGACAAACGTTTATGGATATGTGAGTCAACAATCAATATTCGCATATTTAAAATTTATTTTATTTATTTAGTTTGTTAAGATAGTTCATTTTAAATTTGAGGGAGACATTCTCACTCATAATGTTGCCTTATATACCATTTATTGCAATAAATATAATTTTTGACTATAAATGCAATGTTTGGGTTAGATTAGATAAAGCCCAAATTCAAGTAAAATGAAAGCCACTCTTAGTTTTGAGTAGTTTAATATGTTTATAGGTTCATTTTTCAAGATTTGAGCTTGTAGAGAAACAAAATTCTTAATAGTTCCACTAGCTAATTTGTGACCGGTCTAATCAAAATTTTAGAAGGAGGAACAGGAGCCAACCAAGGAGGAAAATAGGAGGGGAGGAGGAGGAAGAGGAAGAGAGAGAAGAAGAGGAGAGAGAAAGAGAGAGGAGGGAGGGAGGAGGAAGAGAAGGAGGTGGTAGAAGAGGTGATGAGAAGAACGCAATGGTAGAGGAAGAGGTGAAGATGAAGTTAAATGGAGCGGATCCAGTAGCAACAGAGATGACGAACTAAACTATAGAATTGGCAAAGTTGAAGCTAAAGATGTTGGAAATGAAAAATAATGAGTTGATGAAGTTAAAATGAAGAAAATACTAAGAAAATATTTTAGATAATTTAAATCTTAATGAGTGATTTTTTCTTTTTTCTTTTATAGATTTGTGATATTACCCTTCCTTACTCTCACAGTGGATCAGTATAAAGATTAGAATGCAAACATAAGATTGGGAAATCCATATTGTTCTACATTATCTATTAAAGTGAAAGGTGACTTAATGTGGATAATTATTACTTTAGAAGATAAAAATTATCTAATTATCTTTCATTTTCTCTTCTGTGATTGACTTTGATGTCAATTGTTTCACCCATTTTCCCCCATCTCTTGCTTTTCTCATATGTCATGACCCTCTTCTATCATTGTCAAAATAAAAGGAAGATGACAAGTACAATGAAAAGATAAGATACTGAAAACTGAAAATCTACCATTTATACGGAAATAGGAAGTTCCACAAAGAAAAGAGAAAATGAGGAACACCAATTACTGTTATTTAGCCTCGAAGTTTCAATCTTTGCAATAATTACCATTTTTATTAGTACAGCTGCTTCCTATCAATTTACTTTGCTCGGTTCATAGTCACGGACCATGTACTTCTCTACAACGGCATGGAAATCTTGCGCAAATTCGGCATGAGCAGGGTGTACCATGTACACATTGATGTCTTCCAAGCTGTAAAAGGTGGATTCAAACACATGAGTGGAGCCTCGATGCTTGTTGTACTTGTTCAAGTTCAGTCCCCTAGAATAACTCAACAGACATAAACTATAAAAGTCAGCAACAACACCAACAATGTTCAGCTTAAATGTTTTGAAAAATATCCCAAAAGCATCCAGTACCAAAATGTACAAAATCAAAGGAATAAGTTCAGGTTATTTTTCTGCTACAATTTCCCCTTGTAGTTGTTGTAACAACTTCACCTTATTTGTACCATAAAACCTCCCAAAAACCAACTTGCATAGATTGCAAGCCAATATCCATCGGTCTTACCTCCCCCCCCTTCCCAAAATAATAATAATAAAAAGAATAGAGTTAAATTGGTCCTTGTATATTCATCAAAATCAAAGGCTGAAGATAATAAGCCATGATCTGTTCTAGGAAAATCCCAGAATTCACTGATGACTACATATTGCAGGGGAAAAGGAGAAATATGAATAGCTCAAACGAGAAGATTTTAGATACCAGTGGAATGACCTCATGGGTTGGATGAGGGAGACGAGATTGGCGTAGGCCTTAATAACTTCATCAATTCTCTGGGGTGGTACGTCGTCCCTGAACTTGGCCACAAGAATATGCTTCATTGCCCCGGTTGCCTCCTCTCCCATTTCTCCTTCCCTCTGTGAATTGCGAGCTTCCATGGACGAGTAGTTGATCAGCTGTATAATGATGCTAAAAAGATTAATACTCTCACCGTCCGGATATAAGTGTCTTGTTTCTTAAAAACTTCTGTCTCGTATTAAGCGTGGTTTGGCAATGGCTTTGGGGAAAAATGATGCCAAAGAAAACTGATAAAAAGTGAGATGTGACATTTGTTTATCTTTCCCAAAAGTCTATGCATTAAATGAGTAAAAGCATCATGTATTTTTTATTATAAAAATGTATGTATAAAACGGATAAAAAGTAAGATGTGACATTTGTTTTTCTTTCCCAAAAGTCTATGTATTAAATGAGTAAAAACATCATGTATTTTTTATTATAAAAATGTATGTATTTTTATAAAGAAGTCTATACTGATGATGTCTTTTTTTTAAAAGAGTAATGCTAACGTTAAAAAACGCACGTTAAAAGTCTACTTCATCTTTCCATCATCATTGATGAGTGGGACCCTGTTCAATGGTGATGGGAAGATGAAGTGGGTCCAACTCATTAATGGTGATGGGAAAATGAAGTAGACTTTTCAGGTATGTTTTTTAACGTTACATAAGCATTTTTCCTTTTAAAATCTAGACACTCGTATAAGAAGGGAGTAAAATATGCTAAAAACAATTTTGACAACTGTGTTACAAAAAAAAAAGGAGTGAAAAATAGATGTTTTTTTTAACTTCATTCTCATGCATTTTTTTAACGTATATTTAAAATTTATTTTATTTATTTAATTTGTTAAGATAATTCATTTTAAATTTGAAGGAGACATTCTCACTCATAATGTTGCCTTATATACCATTTATTGCAATAAATATGATTTTTGACTATAAATGCAAGGTTTGGGTTAAATTAGATAATGCCCAAATTCAAGTAAAATGAAAGTCACTCTTAGTTTTGAGTAGTTTAATATGTTTATAGGTTCATTTTCTAAGATTGGAGCTTGTAGAGATACAAAATTATTAATAGTTCTGCCAGCTAATTTGTGACCAGTCTAATAAAATTTTTAGAAGGAGGAACAGGAGCCAACAAAGGAGGAAAATAGGAGTGGAGGGGAGGAGGAGGAAGAGGAAGAAAGAGAAGAAGAGGAGAGAGAAAGAGAGAGGAGGGAGGGAGGAGGAAGAGAAGAAAGTGGTAGAAGAGGTGATGAGAAGAACACAATGGAAGAGGAAGAGTGAAGACGAAGTTGGATGGAGCGGATCCAGTAGCAACAGAGATGACGAACTAAAAAATAATGAGTTGAAGCTAAAGATGTTGGAAATGAAAAATAATGAGTTGATGAAGTTAAAATAAAAAAAATAGTAAAAAAATATTTTAGATAATTTATGTCACGTATATGGAGGTTTATTTATACAAAAGGGTTATTTTATATATTACATAAAAATGACATACATTTTATGTAATAAGTTGCATCCCATTATTATTTTGGAAAATTCCACATTTTTTCCCTTTTTTCTAACTGATATTGGTGACTGGTGTAGTGGGTACTGACAAATATTAATAGCTCATTATTTCTTCTCCTACCTTATTAACTCACTGGTCAAAGCTTTTTCCATATGCATGAACTTGTGGTATCACTGAGTACTGACCACAAATTATTGTCCTTGCACCATTCCTCAGTTATATATACCCGCACCCAAAATATCCTCTTTTCTTCTTCATGGCGAACTTCAAACCAGTCCCCAATCTTCTCCTCTCTTTCCTCCTAATCAGCTTCACCCAATCTTCACCAGATGCGTTCGTCTTCAATGGATTCAAACAAGCCGCCCCTAACATGACCCTGGATGGACATGCCATCATCAAATCAACCGGCCTACTTGAGCTCACAAACGCCAGCACCGAAATCATGGGCCATGCCTTCTTCTCCTCCCCATTCCACTTCTTCACCAACTACTCGAACCATATACAGCTTCATTCCTTCAGCACCCACTTCGTTTTCTCCATTGTGCCCCCTGCTGCCGGGATAGGTGGTGGCCATGGCATGACCTTCGTTCTGTCACCAAGCAAGAGTCTCCCCAGAGCAGGCCTTGGCCCATTCCTTGGACTCCTGAGCAGGAAAGACAACGGAAAAGCATCCAACCACATACTGGCCGTTGAGTTTGACACATCAAAAGGAATGTTTGCTGAGACAAATGACAACCATGTGGGCATAGACATAAACAGCTTGAACTCCACCACCAGTGAATTTGCCTCGTACTACACCAATACCACCAACAAGGAAGCCATCCAATTGGAGAGTGGTACAAAAATTCAAGCATGGGTTGAGTATGATGGGGTTTCAAAAGAGCTCCAGGTAACTATATCCCCTTCACATGTTACAAAGCCGTTGAAGCCACTGTTGACTCATAACCTAGATGTATCTACCATTCTTGAGGAGTCTATGTATGTGGGCTTCACTTCATCAACTGGCAAAGCGGCCAGCACCCACTGTGTGTTGGGATGGAGTTTCAGCATGAGCAGCTCCGCTCCACCACTTGATCTTTCACGCCTCCCTTCTCCTCCCTACATCAGGGGAGTTGCTACATCAGGCATGAAGACACGTAAGACTCTAGTCATAGTTGGAATATCTTGTGCCACTACTCTTGCACTAGTAGGGATAATGATCTTTGCGTATATGCACGTTGTTGGTAGAGCAAAGTTGAGAGATGTTTTGGAGGAATGGGAATCGGAGTACCCACATAGGTTTAGGTACAGGGACCTCCACGCCGCTACTAGAGGCTTCAAAGAGAGTGAGATTCTTGGGTCAAGGGGGTTTGGATGTGTCTATAAGGGCATTATGCCATCAACCAAAGAAGAGGTTGCAATCAAGAGAATTTCACATAATTCAAATCAAGGAGTCAGAAACTTTGTTGCAGAGGTTGCTAGTTTGGGAAAGCTGAGGCACAGGCATTTAGTCCCTCTCCTAGGGTGGTGCCACTGGAAGGGGGACCTACTCATGGTCTACGAATATATGCATAATGGAAGTCTTGCTGATTTTCTATATGGCAAAGCTTGCTATAGACTGCTAACATGGGAGGAGAGGTTTAAGATACTAAAGGGAATTGCCTCAGCTCTGCTCTATCTCCATGAGGAGTGGGAACAAGTTGTAGTGCACAGGGATGTCAAGGCTAGTAATGTTCTACTGGATGCTTTTATGAATGGCAGATTGGGTGATTTTGGCCTTGCTAAATTGTATGATCATGGTTCAGACCCTCTGCCTACCCGTGTTGTGGGCACATTGGGCCATATGGCACCAGAAATATCTCGCACTGGCAAGGCTACTCCAAGTTCAGATGTGTTCGGCTATGGCGCACTCCTGCTGGAAGTGGCCTGTGGAAGAATGCCCATTGCCGTGACTACTGCACCTGAAAAGCTAGTGCTGCTTGATTGGGTGCAAAACTGTTGCGGACGGGGTCGTATTCTTGATGCAATCGATCCAAAACTCCAGCATAACTACGTTGCAGAGGAGGCTGAGCTAGTGCTGAAACTTGGTCTCGTTTGTAGTGAGTCGGAGCCAGAAGCTAGACCTACTATGAGGCAAGTGACTCAGTATCTAGAGGGTCATGTTTCTCTTCCTTAGGTTAAGAAACTATTTGTAACATCCCCGATTGTTCTGTAATTTTTTTACTATTTTTTATAATTTTTATAATTTTTTACAATTTTCTACTTTTACTTTCGATAAAGAAATTTTATGCTCCGGTGTATTAGTATTTGTAAAACTCATGACGGTAAGAGTCGAGAGTGGTGTTTAGTTGTAGGTCATGGGCCTCGACGTATCCTAGAATTTTTTCAAAATAAAAATCAGATGAGACGCGTGAGAACAGAAAACGGGTAGAAAAAAAAATTATATATAACGAGCGGATTGGGCGAGGAGCGCCCGACTGCGCTTGGAATAGTGGAAGGGGTCTGCCTCCTTCCAATTGTGAAGCGTGTGGTGGCGCGGCCGCCGGCCGCTGGCTTTCGCCTGGCCGGTCTTGGCCTGGCGACGCCACCACCGCCTCCCTGGACTGCCCCCGCCGACCGCCGCTGCATGTATCCTCTTTCCTGTTTTAGCACAACGGAACTGCCAGATCTTGATTTTTGCCCCAAATCGCTGCCGCCACCGGCTACATGACATCCAGACCTCCGCCAGAGGTTTCGCCCCGGCCAGAGTGACCTCCGGCCACCGCCGTCCCAGCCTCCCCGCCCCTCTGTCGCCGACGTAAGGTAAAAATAATTCCGCCCCCTTCTTTTTTGTTTTCTGTTTATTTCGACCTGCCGCTGGTTGACGGTTGCCGCCGCCGGGCCTCTAGCTCTCTTCTGACCCGGCGACGACAAGGCCACCACCTCGTGACCCAGACCGTTGCCTCCCTGGACCGTGACCCCTCCTATTTTCCAGTTCAGACATGTCGATTTTCCTAATTGTGTTTTGTGTTGCGGCTGCAGGCCATGCCACCAGTTGAGAGCCGCCGTCTAATGGCCTTTGATGCTCCCCCGGTCCGATGATGTCACGGCTGTCGCCCGGCCGTCGCCTCACTCAGCCTCCCCGCCCTCCTCTGCAGGCTTGAGGCAAGGTTTGCTCTGTCACCCATTTTTTCCCCCTTTGTCTGTTCGTTGCGGCCATCGTCCATGCCACCAGTGACAGGTCACCACCAAATGGCCATTGGCCCTCCCCCAGCTTGGCGACGTCAAGGTTGTCGCCTGACTGCCACCCAGGCCACCATCCTAGCCCAACAACCGCCTCCCTTGGCCCTTCACCCTCCTTCCGCCCCTTTTTCGATCCTGACAGATGGTGTTTCTTCCCTAGTTGTTTTCTATGACTGAGAGTAGCCGGCGGAGCTCTGGCTTACTGTCGCCGGCTTCACCTTGGACCGACGGCGGTAGGTAGCCACCACTCTTGCACCCCTTCACCTCTCTTCTGCCCCATTGCTCCGTTCAGTTTGAAACACAATTTCAGTCTAGTGTCGATTTGTCACCGCTAGACTCCAAACTAACTCCGATCGATATCCGTCCAGCTCGTCGTGGGTTGCAATTGCTAGGTCACTACTATATCCCAAGTCTGTCCTGCCTGACATTGCGTGGACTTGGGCCGTATGTCCGACCGACATGGACTTTACCCCGGCCCAGTGACATCAAGGGCCAATAATTCTAACCCGACTCTAGCTCTGGACCCCACTTTTTTAAGCATGACCCAAAACTTACGGGAAAGAGTTCCCAAATTCTGATTCTTCCAAAGGGAAGTATTATTGTAAGCCATTAGACTCATCCCACCGAAGGCTCGACCAATGTCGTGCCCATATCCTCCATTGTAAGTCGTGCTTGATGCATGATTATTCGTACAATGAGTTGGTTGTGAGTAGCGTTAAGAAATGATGCCTCCTTTGTTGGCCACCTACGCCAGGCCTTAGTGCCTCAACGTATGTTTAGGAAATGCCTCTACCGCTAGGCAATATGGCCGTTAAAGCCCTCCGCCACCTTGTGAGGCTTCGACGATGTGAAATTGTTGTAGCCGGATGTAGTTCGCGGTCTACTTTAACGTATGTGGCCAGCAAGTATTTTAAACTGTTGGCCAACCTCTGATCATTCACCCCCATTTTGTGGTCGCTTTTGCCATTTCTAGTGGCACGACCTTGTGTCCGGCTGCCTTGGTGCGTTCAAACGTTTGGCTTCGAGTGAAATTAATCTAACTTTATTGAAATTAATTCCAGCATCTTTGAAAATCCTCGGGACACAACAACTCTCTCAGTGCGATGCTTTTGGCCGCCTATTCCGCTATCGACGCCGCCATCGTCGATTGCTCACCATCAAACTCCTGTGGATTACGAGGTAGGGGACCTTGAACTCGTAATTTCATTATAGCATGCTTTAATTGTGTAGTAGCATGCTAGGAGTTTATAATTAAATGTTTTGCATGATTATGCTGGCTATAAAAGCATGTTGTATGTATGTGAACTGTGTGCATATGTTAGTGATTAAGGGCACGTAGTAAGTTGCTATGAATTGTATGTATGTGATCAAAGTGGGTGATCTTTGTTGTGGACTGGTGGTATGCGATCGATGGGCAAGAGTAGAAGTATTTGATAGTAAGTTTGGCTAAGGGATACTTCGTAAGCTATGACGTGGAAATTGTGATTGTATGTCGGGCAAAGAAAGACAAGATTGAAAGACAAATGTTTGATTTGATGAGATTGGAGAATTTGTTCAGTTTGAGTCAGATGGCACATTCGAGCGACGAGTAGGAGACGAGGGGAATGCAAGGAATTGAAGACTTAAGATTCAGAGCGCTTTTGGGGATTGTGAGTTAGTAAGAGTTAATGGTATAATTATACATGCATAATGTACGTAATATGAATTGTAACAAAAGAATAATGAGGAAGGAATTAGTAAGGGTTTGATGATGGGACTTAGGTATAAAGGGTTTCATTTGAGGAGTTCAAGTAAGATGATTCAGTTTTATGGTGTATGGTGTAAGTTGTAAGACCATAAGTGTTTGATGGTAAGATTATCAGTATGGAATTCGAGTTTAAGTATGGCTATGCAGAGATTAGTAAGGTTGTAAGTGTAAGAGTGGGGGATGAGTTAAGTGAAGAAATTCTACCTTTGTGGATTGAAATTTTGGGACGGGCGTATTTCTAGCCTAGTTGGCTGAAGAATGTAAGATAGTAGTCATTTCGAGCATAATTGTACATGCATAAGTTATCTAATATGAACTTGAATGGTAAGTAACCTTAATTTGATAACATTGTAAGTTTGAGACTGAGGGTTTCGACGGATTAAGTTCCATTTTGAGCAAGTCTATAAGTAATCTACTGAGTGTTATTTAATTTATGTATATATTTTAAAAATAAAAAACTGTCACACCCGAGGTTTTTCTTTATATTTAATTAAAAATCTTACAAATATTTTATTTTTAAAATATATACATAAATTAAATAAACCGACAAAATATCAGGTGTGACCTAATACAAAAACATACGAATAAAATCTACCATGACCATGGGTTTCGAAATCAAAAACCTCCCAGGCATCTCTGAGTACAAGTTCTTTCACAGTCTTAAAATCATTCGTAGATACATACACAAGTCCAATACATACTACATTTCTCTCACCTTAAACAATACATAAAATTGTAGCACCAACTTCACATAACCTTATCGCGATTTCGCTGCACTCCATGTTGAGGAAGAATTATCCACCACGGGAAAAATTAAGTCTCATCAACTAACGATCGACTTGCAAAAGCCTCTAGTCGAAGGGGCTAAAAAGATGGGGTGAGTATTTTCATACTCAGTAGGAAAATACCCAATAGGGAAAAAATATAAATCAATGAACTCCGTAAGTTCAAATATAGATGCTTCCATGCAATCACACATGAAGCAAATAGAATAAGAAGTATAAATATAGTCACGCATACAAATAATAGTACAAATCGAACTTACACTATCTTTTGCCTCCGTTAATATTATGGTTCCAGTGATTGTTGGACCATGGTATGGGCTTGGGCCCGGTTTGGTCCAACGGTGTCGCGGTCCGGGTGAGCCGGTACGGGTCACGGGGTCTAAGGGTGGTGGGGGCGGTCGCGCCGACCCCACTTGTGCCCTCATTACACATAATTCGAATGGGACCCGCAAATGTCACACACGTGCACTAGACATTCACTAGGGTGTGCATCGACACGTTGTGGGGCCCATACGCACGAATTAGGTGTGGAGGGTGGGACCCGTGTTTTTTCGAGGGGTCGACCCTATCGCGGGCTTGGCCTTGTGCAGGGGGTCCAGGCCTCCGCGGGCTCTGTGTGACAGAGCCCGCTCCCGTTGTGATCGAGCCTCTATATTAAACCTGTTGGAATTAAGCACTCAAGCCCATTTAATCTCAGCCCATTTGATTCAAACCCGCCATTTATGGAAAGAAAGGGGTTTTATGAGAGGGAGAGAATAAGGGAGAATATTCCTCCCTTATTCCCATAACTTGAATGGGGCGTCCCCCTCTTTTGTGGATCTAATTTGATAATTAGATCTTCTTCCTCCCTCTACTCTCACCCTCTCTAATCTCTCTACATTGCTCTCTCTCCCAAAATCAGTCCGCCCCTCCCTCTCTCTTGTGTGAGTGCGGCCTACGTGGGGTTTGATCAAGGTGATTCTCTCCTTCTTTGCTGAGAAGAGGAGGCTATAGAAGGGTAGAAGATAAGGGGCTGTTGCGCTGAGAATTCCTTCACTCCAAGTAAGGGTTTGAGAGGAATCATCACATAAGAGGTAATCCTTAATCCTTTTCTTTTTGATCTTGCTATTGATGCAAGAAGGCTGATTTGGAGGGCGTGCTAGGGCTAGATCAAGCCCAAGGTTAGTACATATTAATTCCATGTCAATTTTGTCTTCCTTTGATTGATTTATAAGCATGCTTATTGCTAATTTTAATTAGGTGTGCATGCTTGTTGTGTAGATCGTTTAAAGATTCATTTTTTATGTGCGCCATCCTCTCCCACCACTGCTTCCGCTGCTGGCCGGCCACTCAACAATGGTATCGGAGCCCGTAGGGAGGAGGTTTGGTCACTGATTTGGTAGAAATCCAATTTGTATTACCCGATCTAGGTTTAGATCGGTAAAATTGGGGTTTTTTAGCCTAAATCGTTAGATCTACTATTCAATTGAAAGGGCTTTTCATTTTGACATGATTATAACTGTAATTAGCATATTTCTGAATGATATGGCTGCTGGTTGCACGTGATTTGATTGAAAATTAAGGTTTTTGTGCACAATTGAATGCCTAAGGGCATAGTGGTAATTTCACCACATTATTTTTGTGCATATTTTTCTCTCCGATCACGTATTGGGCACACAATCCCTACTGGAAAGTAAGGATATTTTAAATTATTTATTGTGTTAATAATTTTAATTTAATTGCATAAGGGTGTAAATTGACCAAAATAGCCCTAGGGGCATTTTGGACAATTCACATGTGCATACTGTGTGCTTTATATTGTTCTGTCCAGTTTTTGTATTCACTGTGTTAATAACTTGTGATAGTTGCTGTGAAAATTTTTTGGTGTGCTGTTTAAAGGCGGAAATTACCAAAATAGCCCTAGGGGCATTGTGGTAATTATACACCAAAAAAATTTTCGCGACAGAATCTGAATTTCCAGAAGCGTTCAGAATTTTCTTTTTTACTGGAATATAATTGAAAATTTTCTGTGATTAATTTTGGTGTGTTCTTAAGGGTGGAAAAGACCAAAACAGCCCTAGGGGCATTTTGGTAAATATACACCAAAAATTTTCTAGACAGAATTTTTAAAATTTCAGTAGCCTTTAATTATGTTTATTTGCTGATTTATATGCTGGGTTATATGTTTTGGGAATTCTAAATTCATAAAATAATTAGATACCTAATTAGGGTAACATCCTGTAAGGGGTTAAGGGGTAGTTGGGGTTATTTTTGGAAAGTAACCCAAAAACCCTAATTAGGTAATTCTAATTAAGGAAACTCAGCATAATATACTCAAGTTGTCCCTAGGCTTATAATTAGATTAAAGAGTTAGTCTAAGCAATTATTTTTTTAATTAGATGCAGTGTCAACAGTGTTGAACAACCTTCCCAAATCTTGGGAGAGTGTAGTGATCTATCTGAACATGAGTGACCAGAAGATCACAATGGAGGCTCTGACTACCAAGCTTAGGCTTGAGCAAGAAAGGAGGAACCATGTGAAAGCTTCTGGGGGTTCTGCTACTGCCAACCTGTTACACAACTCTGGTGGGGGCAAGAAAGGTGGACAGGGGCCTGGTCCCTCTAAGAAAGCTTTCAAGAAGAAGGGGAAGAAGCCTCAGAACAAGGGCACTGGAAAAGGGAATGACAAACCCAAAGGTGCATGTTTCAAGTGTGGCCAGATGGGTCACTTCAAGGCTAACTGTCCCCAGAAGGATAACCATTCAAGCAAGGACAAGGGCAAGAGCGAGGATATCGTCTGTGTTGTCTCTGAAGTGATGCTTGCTGACATCAAGGAGAAGACTTGGTGGCTGGATTCAGGAGCTTCTGTGCATGTTTCCCACTCCAGGGGAACTAGGGGCGAGATGGTCAATCTGATTCGAGGCCAGAACAAAGTCTTCATGGGGAACAACACGTACTGTGAGGTGGAGGCTATGGGGAGCTACAAGATTCCTCTGAAGAGTGGGTCTAACCTAATCCTGACAGATGTGCTCTTTGCTCCTTCCATCAGAAGGAACCTGATTTCAATCCCTGTTCTGACCAAGAAAGGGTTTGAGGTTAGGTTCAAGGGGAGTAAGGCAACTGTGGGTAAGGGTGGGACCGTTCTATTTACTGCTTCTTTAATTAATGGATTGTACTGCTTAGATGTAATAAACTCTGTTGAATCTAATGAAATAAGCGCTTCTGAGTATTTTGTTTTGTCTGTGGATGATGCTTTACTTTGGCATATGCGTTTATGCCATGTAAATGTAGATAAACTACATCGAATGTCGAGCGCTGGGTTGTTACCCAAAATATCCAAAGACCTACGTGTGTGTGAGGATTGCTTATCGGGTAAGATGAGCAGGCAATCCTTCCAAAAGGGACAAAGGGCAAATGAACTGTTAGGGGTAGTACATTCTAACATCTGTGGGCCCCTGAATGTTCAGACCCACAGAGGTATGACGTATTTTATTACGTTCATTGATGACTATTCAAGGTACATGTATATGTATTTAATAAGCAGGAAGTCTGATGCCTTAGATAAATTCAAGGAATTTAAAGCTGAGGTAGAGACTTAGTTAGGCAGGAAAGTAAAAATCCTGAGGACTGACAGGGGTGGTGAGTACACCTCTGACCTGTTTATAGATTTCTGTACCGATTAGGGAATAGTTCACCAGTACACCCTACTGTACACTCCACAGCAAAATGGAGTGGCAAAAAGGTGTAATAGGACGCTTATGGACATGGTAAGGTCTATGTTAAATCACTCTGAGTTAGGAACTAACTTCTGGGGTGAGGCTTTAGACACCGCCATGTACATCCTTTATCCTGTACCAACAAAGGTAGTCCAACAGACACCTTATGAGTTATGGACGGGTCGACGTCCAAACTTAGGGCATCTTAGAGTGTGGGGGTCTAGGGCACACGTAAAGGTGCCTAACCAGCATAGGTCAAAGCTAGATCCCAAGACCATAAAGTGCAACTTTATTGGTTATTGTGATCACTCTAAGGGGTACCGATTCGTGGTTCACCACACGGATGGGACAGTGGGGGCTGTTGAGTCTAGAGATGCTTATTTCTTGGAAGAAGAATTAAACCCTAGAATTCCTAACAAGAAAGTTGATTTGTTCGAGGTGGTTAAAGAGGCTGGTCCTAGCACTTCCCCAGAGGAAGTAATTGGATCAAATCAAAACCAATCGGAACCTGAACCCAGGGCATTGAGGGAAAGAAGACCTTAAATTTTGTTGAGGGACTTCTAGATGACCCTATTACCCTTGAGCAAGCTTTAAGTCTTCCAGACGCTCAAGAATGGCAGGTTGCTATTCAAGAAGAGATGGACTATATCCTAAAGAACAAGGTCTGGGAGATAGTGGATCCACTTGAAGGGTGAAAGCTCATTAGGTGTAAATGGATCTTCAAAAAGAAGCTTAGGGCTGATGGGTCTATAGATAAGTACAAGGCGAGATTAGTGGCCAAAGGGTTCACCCAAGTGTATGGGATGGACTTTAAGGAGACATACTCACTGGTGTCAAGATTTGACTCGAATAGATGTCTCTTAGCATGTGTTGCTTATTTTGATTTAGAGTTGCACCAAATGGATGTAAAGACTGCCTTTCTAAATGGAGATTTAGAGGAGGAGATTTACATGGAACAACCTGAGGGTTATGTGATTCCTGGAGAGGAACACAAGGTGTGCAAGCTCATAAAATCATTGTATGGCCTGAAACAATCTCCCAGACAATGGTACTTCACTTTTCACAAGGTAATTAGTGAGTATGGGTTCATAGTGAACGAGCACGATCATTGTGTCTATACCTTCCGGGATGGTGTAAGGTATATGATGTTGTCACTGTATGTGGATGACATACTCTTGATGGGGAATGATCTTAGTATGATAGTCAGTTTAAAGGAGTGGCTCAAAACCCAGTTCGAGATGAAAGACATGGGTGAGGCATCCTACATCCTCGGGATGAAAATTGACAGAGATCGAAAAGCTAGGAAGCTTAGTATATCTCAAGAGTCATACATAGAGAGCGTTCTCAAACGCTTCAATGTCATTGGTTGGAAAACCATTGAATCCCCTATATATAAGGGTATTGTGTTGTCTAAAAATATGGCTCCTCGGTCAGAGGAAGACAGACTCCGGATGGAGTCAGTGCCATATGCACAAGCTATTGGCAGCTTAATGTATGCCATGACCTGTACACGACCTGATTTAAGTTTTGTGGTAAGCTTGTTAAGCCGTTACCAAGCAGACCCTGGTCTTCAGCACTGGCAAGCGGTGAAGAGGGTATTTCGGTACCTTTTAGGGTCTAAGAGTTTAAAACTCACGTATGAAGTGGAAAGTCTGTCATTGGCTGGATATAGTGATTCGGACTATGCGGGGGATCCAGATGACAGGAAATCTACTGCTGGATATGTCTTCATGTTTAGAGGCGGTGCTATATCATGGGCAAGTGAGAAACAAAAGAGTGTTTCTAAGTCTACGATGGAAGCTGAGTTCTATGCATGCAGTATTGCAGCTTCCCAGGCAATTTGGATTAAGGAATTTCTAGCAAAATTGGGGCTGGAAAACTGGACTGATGCTCCTGTCCAGATGTATTGCGATAATCTGGCTACAGTGTCGACACTTAAGAATGGGGAGATCAGTGCCAGGGGTAAGCACATTGAGGTGCATTACTATTACATCTTCGACATGTTATAGAGAGGAAAAGTGACTGTGAGTAATCTTCCTACTTCTGAAATGTTGGCAGATTCGTTTACTAAGGCCTTAACAACGGATCTATTTTCTAAGCACCCTCATAGCATTGGTCTTCGACAAGACTAGCGCTGGTCGCTGTTGGACCATATGAGCCCTTCACCAATAGTGGGGGATGTTGGACCATGGTATGGGCTCGAGCCCGGTTTGGTCCAACGGTGTCGCGGTCTGGGTGAGCCGGTACGGGTCACGGGGTCTAAGGGTGGTGGGGGCGGTCGCGCCGACCCCACTTGTGCCCTCAGTACACATAATTCGAATGGGACCCGCAAATGTCACACACGTGCACTAGACATTCACTAGGGTGTGCATCGACACGTTGTGGGGCCCATACGCATG
This sequence comes from Saururus chinensis, assembly GCA_035235625.1. Classification (NCBI taxonomy): domain Eukaryota; kingdom Viridiplantae; phylum Streptophyta; class Magnoliopsida; order Piperales; family Saururaceae; genus Saururus; species Saururus chinensis. Next base: position 58,511,508 of record CP141140.1, read on the forward strand.
AATTAGGTGTCGAGGGTGGGACCCGTATTTTTTCGAGTGGTCGACCCTGTCGCGGGCTTGGCCGTGTGCAGGGGGTCCAGGCCTCCGCGGGCTCTGTGTGACAGAGCCCGCTCCCGTTGTGATCGAGCCTCTATATTAAACCTGTTGGAATTAAGCACTCAAGCCCATTTAATCTCAGCCCATTTGATTCAAACCCGCCATTTATGGAAAGAAAGGGGTTTTATGAGAGGGAGAGAATAAGGGAGAATATTCCTCCCTTATTCCCATAACTTGAATGGGGCGTCCCCCTCTTTTGTGGATCTAATTTGATAATTAGATCTTCTTCCTCCCTCTACTCTCACCCTCTCTAATCTCTCTACATTGCTCTCTCTCCCAAAATCAGTCCGCCCCTCCCTCTCTCTTGTGTGAGTGCGGCCTACGTAGGGTTTGATCAAGGTGATTCTCTCCTTCTTTGCTGAGAAGAGGAGGCTATAGAAGGGTAGAAGATAAGGGGCTGTTGCGCTGAGAATTCCTTCACTCCAAGTAAGGGTTTGAGAGGAATCATCACATAAGAGGTAATCCTTAATCCTTTTCTTTTTGATCTTGCTATTGATGCAAGAAGGCTGATTTGGAGGGCGTGCTAGGGCTAGATCAAGCCTAAGGTTAGTACATATTAATTCCATGTCAATTTTGTCTTCCTTTGATTGATTTATAAGCATGCTTATTGCTAATTTTAATGAGGTGTGCATGTTTGTTGTGTAGATCGTTTAAAGATTCGTTTTTTATGTGCGCCATCCTCTCCCACCACTGCTTCCGCTGCTGGCCGGCCACTCAACAATGATGTCGCCAGTTCTTCAAATACACTGTCCTTTTGTGTCATCTCCACTACTTCTCTCGGTACTGGCAGATGATTGGGTTCTTCATAATCTATGTTCGTGTTTGGCTGAGTTGGATGTTGCTGCCAGAGTTCATAGTGGTCCTAGCCAACGGAACTCCAGTCGGGTAGAACATGCACCTGCAATCATGTCTACGTGTGATTATATTTTGTGCTCCAAGAATAATCTCTCTTTCCATCGTACCATCATAATTCATTGTAAGCAATTTCTAATCACGAACTTTTGTGCTGAACATGAGATCTTGCGACCTATAATTTCACAGTTTGTTACATCACCACATATCAGTACATCTTGCTGCTATTTCACTTGTAACTGGTGGTAACCTGTTAAGCTTGTTGCACCCTAGTAGAAAAGTAAAATCTGTTGATGTTGTTGATATCGCCGGGACAAGTTTTCCAATCTCTCCCACCCAATGACCATAATTTACAGACCACTTGGGGGTTAGGGCAATTTAGGGTCCCTGGAGTTGGGACTTGCTTCATCAGTTGAGGTTGAACCATAGTTTAATGTGAATAGAATGGAATTAAGTTCACAAAAATAGGGGGCGTCGGCCAAAGATAAAATAAAAAGAATTACAGAGCAGTATCAAAGGGAAGAGTTTTTCATACTCCCCTTTGACAATGAGCATAAGTTACACATGGAGAGCAGTTGATATTTTAGATCAATGATGCACATGTTAGCGCATGTTAGCATTAATGATATGTTGTTAATGTGTGCTACCATGTGCGCCGTTGATTTCAAAGTTGAACAGCTCTCATGCATAGCTTACACTAGGCTCATTGTCCATGAGGAGCAAAAAAAACTCTTCCATATCAAAGATAGGAGAATAAAAATAGAAGGCATGTACTGATTCAAGAAAATAGAGAGAGCGGGGGGGGGGGGGGGGGGGGGGGGGGGTTTCTTTTTTACTGGGAACTTTCCATTAATCATGCAAACATAAAACCATAGCTCGCTACAATCAAGAAGGTTGCGAGAAGTCAATCAAACCCCTATTTTAATTAGTAACGGCCATTTTTTATTTTCAATGATGGTCATAACTGTCGCTGAAAATCCTTACCCATTTGTCACTCTTGAGCAAATAGCAACGGCCTCAGCCGTCGCTAATGTGAATCCCTTTTCAAATAAAAATTGCATTAAGTTTTTCAGCGATGGTTGTGGCCATTAGATGGCTCGATATATCAATAGCAACAACTACAACTATCGCTAACAATATTTTTTTTAAAAAATAAATTAAATTTTCTGCAACAACTGAATATACATTGTCTTGACTGCTCACAAGCCTAAAGTTTAATCCTAACCATCTAATATGAAATTTCTTTTGCCTTTTCCTTCTTAGGTTTAAAATATAAATATGAAATATTACATGGCTTTTTTAACCTGGCTTTTCCATATTACCTGGTTGAAGAAGCCAATATTCGATATTCCTTGAATTTTAAACACAAATGCCACATTACTTATTTTAAGACGAAGCTGCCCTTAGGTTTTAATAAACCCACTACCCATACATATTATAATAAATGAATATCGGATCAGTGTGACATAGTTCCAGTGGGGAGGATTGATCAACAGCAGTCAAAAATCACTTGCAGGAGGTGACCGGCAGTGACTCACTAGTGAGTTCCGGCGACCCAGCATCGACGATGGTCTCGAATAGCCCTTCCCCTCCCTCTCTTCCTCAGCATTTGAACTCCAACCAACTTTTTGTGTTTTTTTTACAACCCAGATTGATCAGACCACCGGGTACCCAGTTTAACCGCCCGAGTCACCTGGTCAAACCGGCCAGTCCGGTCCAATTTTTAAAACACTGAAAATCGTCCTATGGTAAATATAATGGCACAATTATTCTATACAAAATTGGTGTCAGACCCTTTGACACACACTATTCTATTGAACAGTCCAAAATGTTTTAAAATAGGGCCTCTTCCCAAGAGGTCCTTCCCCGACTGGGAAAGGCTAGTGAGTTCCGAGCAACTATCTTTTACCCATTAATGATCCTTATTTCAACAAGGCAAATTTAACTCTTGTTTACAAATGTCATTGTTGCAGTATCTTAGGGCAAGTTTGGTCCCGCGTGATGAAGGAGCAGGAGGCCATTCATGATCGCGGGTAGAGCCAGGGTGCTGGTCCAGGTAGGCTCCTACTATATTTGACAGGAGTAAGGCCTCATTGCCAAATTCCCTAGAGCTCCACTAGCCAGTAGCAACCAGCCTGGATGACCTACCTGGCTGGTCATTGCTTCTGGTAGTTGAACAGCTCCCATGCGTAACTTACACTAAGCTCTTTGTCTATAACGAGGAAGAAAAACTCTTCCATATAAAAAATAGGAGAATAAAAATAGAAGCAAGAAAATAGAGAGAGAAGGTGGGGTTTCTTTTGTATTGGGAACTTTCCATTAATCATGCAAACATAAAACCATAGCTCGCTAGAAGTCAATTAAACCCCTATTTTAATTAGTAACGGCCATTTTTTATTTTCTCCACAGTTATCCATGGTCGGAGCTCTTATAGCCAGGTAACCAGGTCTCGAGGAGGCAAATGGGGAAGTGCTGATGAAATCTGAAACTGGATTAAGAAGAATTCCATTTAGAATTATTTAGAAACGTCAAAAAAGATAGAACTGGAAGGACTCAGGGATATTTCATCAAATAGTTTGAAGAACATTTAAACAATAAGGGTATTGTCGTCCATTACTAATGGAAAGGTTTAGAATACGTTGAAGCAGGAGGTGGGGACATGGACAATATAGTCATTTGACTATTAAACATGAGACATTTATTTCTGTTAGTCTTCTTCTTTGATGGGTTTACAGCTTAAACATGATTTTAGTTAACAAAGATCGGTGATTAATAAGGTTGATAATCATTAGTGAACTTTGGGCATCTATAAAAGGGAAAAGCCTAAATGAAAGGGGGACTTTTTGAATTTCGAATTGCTGCTGAAAGGCCAAAGAACGGAGCTCCTCTTTGTTCCTGTAGAACCAGATCTAGGAGAGATCTGTGAGTCATTTGTTTGAGAAATCCTCAGGCTTGTGGTTGAAGCATGAATGCTCCCAAGTTTCAGAGTTGATTTCTTTCTTCGAGCTAAGTAGAGATCAACTTTAGTTCCTGTTATTTTGTTCTGCACATTAGAAATCCATGTCTGTAATTGTTTGGAGTTCTGTAAATCTTAGCTGAAGATCTGTAATACGAGTCAAGTGTAATAGCTGTGACTATTCTGTAATCGAAGTACACTGAGTATTCTTAACTGTTTCAGAATGAATTGGCGAATTACACATTTGGAGTATTGGAATTCGAATTGAGTTTTAAATTTGAAGTAACTCTGCTATTGAATTCCGAAGTTGCTGTAATTGTTGCAAGCTGCATTTTAGAATTCTGAGCAAAGAACCAGCGGCCTGTCAATGTCGCCATAGCTAAGGGGCTGGCAAAGGTGGTGGTGGATCGAGCAGTCCCATAGTAAATATATACTTTATTGTCTACGATAAGTGTCTGCTATGAGTTGACTATAATAAATATATATTGTGTAGCATAAAATACAACCTTTATATTATGGCAACGCATGACAGCAAGGTGACAGAGGTGAAAGTGGTGGCAAGACGGTGGTGGAAACAGTAGCAAGGATGATTGTGGTGACGGCGTTGGAGGCACCCTTCCCTACTTTAGATTGAATTTTACAAGCCAAGGAGGAGCAGCTGCACTTAAGATTGGACCTAAATTGCATAGTTCATCAGCATATATCGTCCAGCTCTAAGTTTCAATTTTCCCAGGTTATACCACATCTAACCCTTTTTCGGCCTCAAGGTGCATCTTAATTTAAATCTTAATCAGTGATTTTTTCTTTTATAGATTTGTGATATTACCCTTCCTTACTCTCACAGTGGATGAGTCTAAAGATTAGAATGCAAACGTACCTAAGATTGGGAAATCCATATTGTTCTACGTTATCTATTATGGAGAAATCCATATTGTTCTACATTATCTATTAAAGTGAAAGGTGACTTAATGTGGATAATTATTACTCCAGAAGATAAAAATTATCTAATTATCTTTCATTTTCTCTTCTGTGATTGACTTTGATGTCAATTGTTTCACCCATTTTCCCCCATCTCTTGCTCTTCTCATATGTCATGACCCTCTTCTATTATTGTCAAAATAAAAGGAAGATTACAAGTACAATGAAAAGATAAGGTACTGAAAACTGAAAATCTACTATTTATTCGGAAATAGGAAGTTCCACAAAGAAAAGAGAAAATGAGGAACACCAATTACTGTTATTTATCCTTGAAATTTCAATCTTTGCAATAATTACCATTTTTATTAGTATGACTGCTTCCTATCAATTGACTTTACTCGGTTCATAGTCACAGACCATGTACTTCTCTACAACGGCATGAAAATCTTGCGCAAATTCGGCATGAGCAGGGTGTACCATGTACACATCGATGTCTTCCAAGCTGTCAAAGGTGGATTCAAACACATGAGTGAAGCCTTGATGCTTGTTGTACTTGTTCAAGTTCATTCCCCTGGAATAACTCAACAGACATGAACTATAAAAGTCAGCAACAACACCAACAATGTTCAGCTTAAATGTTTGGAAAATATCCCAAAATTATCCAGCACCAAAATGTACAAATCAAAGGAATAAGTTCAGCTTATTTTTCAGCTACAATTTACCCTTGTTGTTTTAATAACTTCAGCTTATTTGTATCATAAAACCTCCTAAAAACCAACTTGTATAGATTGCAAGCCAATATCCATCAGAGTTATAAAAAAAAAAAAACGAATAGGGATAAATTGGTACGTGTATATTCGTCCAAATCAAAGGCTGAAGATAACAAGCCATGATCTGTTCTAGGAAAATCCCAGAATTCACTGATGACTACATATTGCAGGGGAAATGTAAGAAAGAGGAGAAATATGAACAGATCAAATGAGAAGATTTTAGATACCAGTGGAATGACTTCATGGGTTGGATGAGGGAGACGAGATTGGCGAAGGCCTTAATAACTTCATCAATTCTCTGGGGTGGGACGTCGTCCCTGAACTTGGCCACAAGAATATGCTTCATTGCCCCGGTCGCATCCTCTCCCATTTCTCCTTCCCTCTGTGAATTGCTAGCTTCCGTGGACGAGTAGTTGATCAGCTGTATAATGATGCTAAAAAGATTAATACTCTCACCGTCCGGATATAAGTGTCTTGATTCTTAAAAACTTCTGTCTCGTATTAAGCGTGGTTTGGGGAAAAAAGATGCCAAAGAAAACGGATAAAAAGTGAGATGTAACATTTGTTTTTCTTTCCCAAAAGTCAATGCATTAAATGAGTAAAAGCATCATGTATTTTTAATTATAAAAATGTATGTATAAAACGGATAAAAAGTGAGATGACATTTGTTTTTTCTTTCCCAAAAGTTTATGCATTAAGTGAGTAAAAGCATCATGTATTTTTTATTATAAAAATATATGTATAAAACGGATAAAAAGTGAGATGTGACATTTGTTTTTCTTTCCCAAAAGTCTATGCATTAAATGAGTAAAAGCATCATGTATTTTTTATTATAAAAATGTATGTACTTTTATAAAGAAGTCTATACTGATGATGCCCCCTTTTTTAAAATCTAGACACTCGTATAAGAAGGGAGTAAAATGTGATAAAAACAATTTTGACAACTGTGTTACCAAAAAAAAAGAATATAACTTTGACAACTGAATTCATAAACAGAGTTGTACGTATTGCCAATGCTGTACTACGTGGGTATTTGTACTCCGCATATTGGTAATGCATAATTTAGTGATAAATTCATGGCTTAGACTAGCATAACCTTCTAAATTATAAGAAGTATTTTGTGTGTGTAAAATAAGTTATTATAATTGTTTGAATGATCCGATGTAATGCACTCTATTAACCATGCGTAATCTCTTTTAATATAAACTAATAAGAATGCACATGTAATCTCTTTTAATATAAACTAATAAGTGTACATGTATTGCATATGTAAACACATATTAGTTAAAAAATAATGAACATAGATAACAAAGAGAGGTCTCTCTTGCATGTTAGAGTTATAATATACACTTCTAAAATTATAATCAAGATACATATACATTATAATTATAAGCACTTCACCATCCTAAATACACTATAGTAAGCAACTGTAAGTCTAAACTCTAAACCTCATACTTTTAATATGATGATGCAGGTTCGAGAGGACAACAACGCAGAGGGCCTTCGCATTGATGAATATTCTATTCTAGTGCATTTTGGCACATGCACGTTCTCCTTCTTCGAGATTATAACATGCACATGATGAATATAATAATTTGGTATGCACCACTTTATATTCTCTGTCATCCAAGCTCAATCCTACCAAGAGAATCTCTACAAGTTCTAGTAATACATGCGTACCTCATAACGTCTTTCACAACATTGGGGTTGGTAGGAGAATAAAAACAACCCTAGTTATAAGTGAATGCATCTGGATGATAATGTTAACTTCTCCTTAAGCTACAATGCAATCACTACATAAGAGAATATACATTCATTGTAGAACTTCATTGAAATAGAACTTTCTCTTACAAAAGCACTTGTAGTAAGCAAGATACAATAAAAATTTCCATAGTTACCCTACTTTTGTCTTCATTCACAAGATTGCCATATGAGGGAATTAAATTAATTAATATAAAAGATCTAATACTTCTCAAATTCATTTCATATAGTCTAATACCAAGGTACTCTCTACAAGTTCCAATGCTTAGATATGTACCTGATCATAATGTCTTGCATACCATTGGGGTGAGTAGGAGCAGAAAAACAAACCTACTTATAGGTAAATGCATCTCTACATGATCATGTTGAAAGTGCACCAAGAAGAGCAAAGACGTCATAGAGGGGAGGTGCATAGGATTGAGATAAACCAAGGTCAATGGATTTTTATCTCTTTCTAATAATGGACCATGATGATCCCTAGATTTTTCAATAAAAGATGTAAAGAAGATCAAAGAGGCCCAAATAGGAAGGATTTTCTAAATCTAATGATATGGCCAAAACAATTTCTACAAAATAATGGCTCAGTTATTTCTATTTATAGAGGAAGAGATATGTATTTACTACTACTGCTAATGGTCGTCTGTTAGCCCCTCCACTTTTTGCATAGAGAAGAGGGCGACTACCCCCTATACTTAGCAGCAGATAGCCATGTTAGCCTAGGCGACGGATAGCCTAGGCAGCCCTTGGGCACGGATAGATGCTTGGAGCAGCGTTGGAGCAGCTCCGCTTGCGCACTCGCCTTGAGGAGCAGGCTGAAGTAGAGTCCCTGCGCGGGCAGGACTCTAGGTGGCGTGTTGGGCACCACAACCCCTTAGAGACGGACTCCTAAGGCCACTAGGATGTAGTCATGCAGCGCAGCCAGACTCCTAGCACGGGTAGGAGGCGATGCACAGGTTTCCCTGGATGGATGGACTCTAGAAGACAACAAAACGCTGGACTCCTAGCCGAAGACGGACTCTTGCTTAGTTTCCTAATTTATGTTGGGACTCCCCTATTGGGTTGGGAGAGTTAGGACAGGGAGGGACTCTTGTATACATGGGCTGAGCTGTTGTATTCCTAGCGCCATACAGACCAGCCAAGGCTGAGTCTATATAAGGAGAGAGGGTGGGGCAGCCATAGCTGATAGGGACTTGGTGAGGACGAACCAAAGAAAGCTCTGAGAGATTGAGCAGCGACCTAGTGGATCAGCCCCTGCCCTCTCCCTGCCATTGCAACCGACGATTGAGTTTACATAGTACAGGGTGGAGCCCTTTGCACCAGAGAAGGCTGTGTTGTTGATTTCTTATCCCCCCTTGCACATACGAGAGGGAAGGTCGCGAGAGTAGGCTGATGGTTGTGCATTACAGCCAGACCATCATGGGTAAATCATAGCGCCTGTGACATTGGCCATAGTGGGCATGGCGGACGGTAAATCATAGCGAGCATGACCGACGGTCGGCCATAGTCGGGTTTTACAAATTAGACCCTCATCTTTTAGATAATTTTTTTAATGTCTTTTTTGAGTGAGTCAATGGGCTTAGCTCTTTTGGGCTTTTTCAATTTAAAGTTACTTTTAACTGGGCAATGAGCTTAAGATATTTTGGGTTCTTACTTTAAAGTCACTTTTAAGTGCACAATGGGTTTAGATCTTTTGGTCTCTAATTTTAAAGTTACTTTTAAGTAATTTTCCCATCTTTTCATAGGCCAAGGAGCAAGGAATTTTTGCCTATTAATTGAGGGCTCCTAGAAGACAACGAAGATGTATAAGGTAAGGAGATTTATATCTTTGTCATGCCAAAGACCATATATCTTGTTGTTGGCGAGGCAATGGTGAGTTACGCTTCAACTTTAAATTTTCCTTGGAAGATCTTCACACCTAACATCTAAATCATACAAATATTGACACAACAATTTACAACACCTAAATAGTTTAGAAAACTATACCCGTGTAGGGTCTCATTTGATAGAGGTTGCTGAGTACTTTTTAACGGTACTAAGAATGTACAAATCCGAGGTCAACAACTCAAGGCAAAAATTATCATTAGGAAGTGTGTCATGTACATGAGACCCACCTAGAAAATTTGAAAAAGTATACCCATGGTGGTCTCATTTGATAATATCAAACACTTTCCAATGGCACCAAGTGCACAAATTCAAAGGGTAGATGAAGGCATAACCTTACAAAATTTGAAATAATATAATTTGAATGGTGGGACCATGTTGTGCTAAGAGCATGCATGTACTTGTATGATATGTGGCAGTTATATAAAAAAAATAATTGTATATATAATTGTAACTTATGGGTATATAGAAATAAATATAAAATTTTATAAATAATATAGATATAAATGTAAAAATTTATATGTAATAAGGTCCAAAACTAAAAGTTCTATCATATTTAACATTTGGCTTGGTTCTTTTTATAATAGTATGATTATTTTTTTCATTATACACTAGAGTAGCGCTTCTAATGCTCCAAGCCCGCTTGCATTGATGGTGTGTGCCTAGGCATGAACTTATGCCATTAATGTGAGAAAAACACTTGCATGTAGTTTTAGCACTTTCAAGCTTAATACTCCCTCCGTCCTGATAACTATATTTGGAAAAACAATGGTTTTTATTGAATGGTTAAACCTATATCTAAGGGAAAGAAAAATAAGTTTATGATGCTTATTTTTATGTAACCACTTAAATTGAACAAAATAGAGCTATTAATAGGGAAGGATTTTTTTTTCTAAATGGCGCTACTAATGTAGGATATTGGGAGTACATTATTTTGGAAATGATTTCTTTCTTTTAAATTTGTCAGGGAAAATTTTACAGCTAGAGTTTTTATTAGATAAAGAAAAGTTGACAACCCCTTATTGTCACGTGAGACCCACTCTTCTCTATTTAATCAAAATTTAGGTGTAAGGCTTTAATGGACAAATTTGGTGTAGAGTTAATTATCACTACTTGTTTTTTAAAGAGTTTGTAGTTATATATTAATATACAAATGTAAGGGAAAATAATTACTCTATATTGCACCTGATCTTGGCAAACCTTCAAACTAGGCTTTGATTGGAGAGAAAAAAGTCAGTCTCAACGATAGTAGGGGGTCCACTTTTCTTTTGTCTATTCAAAGGCCACTTTTCTCACGTGGTAACCCTATATTGAATCTGTTTAGCATAACTTCTACCTGAATTTTGATTGGACAAGAAAAGTGGACCCCCTATTGTCATGTGAGACCACTTTTCTCTATCAAATCAAAACATAGTTAGAGGCTTTTGTTGGATAGACTCGGTGTAAGGTTAACAATAGTTCTCTAACTTTCATCACAAACTAATATTTGTTCCATTTCCTAAGTTAACTCATGAAAACGAATTCCAGAAAATTGGATACAAAATAATCCGCATTAATAGAAATATAGAGTAGAATTCTCAATCAAATAATTCATAGATAGTTTCCATATTGGAAATAGTTAACATGCATTAGGTTGCATTGCATGCAATTAGATCAAAATTTGACGATTTGTATATCATGGGGCAGGCAAACAAATCAAACCTATTAGCCCCATTAGTAACAGTGGATCACGCAGCCAAAACTGTCTAGCGCACACATGTGGATATGATGGACTGCATATAAAGGGTTGTTTGGGTATGAAATTCTCCAAGGATTCTGCCTCAATTCTGTCCTGATTCAATAGACTTGTGGTTAGATATTGAAGTTGTACAAAATCAAAAATTCCAGTAAAAGAAGGATTTGGTCTCAATTTCGATGAAATCACCAAATCTCCTCGTGAGGTAATTTTTTCAATTTTAGGTTCCCACCCCCCTATTATTTTCCAATTGCTACCCCTTAATCGATTTGAGCTTTCTAAAGCGTGTCATATGGGTGAGGGAATTTATTAAAATAATAAAAAATATATTTACCAACATATTGACGAGAGAAAAATAATTACCAAAATAATAGTCCGACATGTCATGCAGATGCCAGCATGGCAATTGGTTCCTGATTAACGTTTTTATTTTTATTTTTATTTTTTTGATTGATTATGAAACTTTGAGTGAAACAAGTATTTCATCACTAAACATGTATTCATGTATTTTGTTACTCGAAGTGACAAAACAACACATAACCCTAGCACTTCTTGTAGTGCTGATGATGAATGCCCATGAACTTATGCTCTTGCTACAGTGCCAACAAGGAAAACCCATGCATTTCTGCTATCCCTTCCACTCTCCTCTTCCCTTCAACTCAATTCAAGAGACTCTCCAAGCCTTCAGCCTCTCCCCCTCCCACTTCTCTTCAGTGTTCAAACCCTCTAGGCTCCAGTGTAAACATCGCCCCATGGGTTCCCTCCATCTTCTATGCCATGATCATGCCAAAGTCTCTAGTGGAGCTCCTAGATTTGTGGAACCACCTCAAGCTCATGATCAGGTTGATCTTCTTCTACCATGGGCTTTTAAATCCAACAGACACCACCCTTGCTACGAGGCCTATGTGCACCCTACCGAGTTGAAGAAACATGGAAGTCATTACAAACCACTTCCCATTTTCTCTCTTACAAGTTACAACTCTTTCATGCAGATCCATGGGCCAAATTTCCCCATCTATTCTCTTCACATAGTTGTAACGCCCGAGATTTTTCACTTATTTTCCTCAAAATTCACAAAATTTTTTTGCAATATAACGTCTGTAAATCGGAGGAAAAATGACGAAATCAAAACCTGATAAAACAGTTGATAATTTAAAACACTAAACATCCATTTTCCATCTAAATATTTTCATCACACGGTCAAACATCGTACGGCCAAAGCAAATATCATCAGGCGCTACTCGAAAACACACATACGACTAAATTGCTATGATCATAGACTTTAAATACAAAACACTCCCAGGCATCCCTGAGTGCAAGTCCCATAACAGTCCACAGACTAATCCAAATGAAAGTCCAGAATATAAACATCTTAATGTCTCGTCTCACCCAATACATCGGATCGTGGCACAAACAAACTTGTAGTGAGTTAAGCATATACGTGAGTCAACGGGAATCAATACACCGCTGAAATGAGCATCCATCTCCAGGAGCTCTCCATCACAAACCTACAAAAGCCTCCCGAACCACGGGGCTAAAAATGGTAGGGTGAGTATTTTCATACTCAGTAGGAAAATACCCAGTAGGGGAAATCCCAAACGGTGAACTCAATAAGTTCATAAATACATGCGTTCATGCAACTCAAACATGAAGCAAATCGGCATATCTATATCATGCTCATACGCATACAAACATACCAAATGCACCATCGTGCCAAAGACATACTAAAAGCACCATCGTGCCAAAAACATACTAAAAGCACCATCGTGCCAAAATCGTACCATCAAACGAACTTACACAAACACCCTTATCCAGGGTCTTACAAACTTACTCCTACCATCGCACGCATACTCGTACGACCTTACTTGTACAATCATATGCTCACTCATACAGCTTACACATACCTGTACGACCTTACTCATACAGCTTACACAAAATCACCCTTACTGTCTTACTCAGAAACATACTCTCACAATCATACTCATATACATACTCTTACAGTCGTGCTCAAACTCATACGCTTACAGTCGTACTCATACTCATACACTTACAGTCGTTCTCATACACATACGTTTACAGTCGTGCTCATATTCATACACTTACAGTAGTTCTCATACACATACGCTTACAGTCGTGCTCAAACTCATAATCATACACATTTCAACAACCACTGAAGCTCATTACAACTAATAAGCTCCAGTGTCGAAATGGAAAAAAATGCCACTAGGGCAACACCTTAACCTCCGGGGAGTGACTAGACGCCATGGACTTTTCCGAAGGTAAGGCACACCAGTGCTCATGGGGCACAGGATCAAACAGGTAAGAGTAGGTCCATGATACTACTTACCTGAGCGCGCAAACATACACCCACACATAAGGGGTCATACAATTGCCCACACATAAGGGGTCTTATAGTGCCATTGCCACTCTTGGGCAGAAAACATACAGTGCCACTTGGGCAGAAACATACAGTGCCACTCTTGGGCGGAATCATACAACGCTCTCAACAGAGCATCAAACGTCTGGGCTTACATAGCACACAGACCAAATCGGAAACATACATCGCTCTCAATAGAGCAAAAGACGTCTGGTGCTCTACACAGCACACAGACAACATCCTGCAGGATAACTACCATGGCAAGACATGATAAATGCTTAGCCGACTCATTATCGGCTAGCTCAAACACAGTTTTTAATCCGTCGAACTCTCAAGTCTCAAACTTGCAACGCTATCATTAGTTGTGCTTATAATTCAAGTTTGAATTAAGTACATTATGCGGTACAATTATGCCACACAAACTCACAGTCCTCGCTTGATCAAACCGAAGCTGAGCCCGATCGAAACCCTAGTTTGTCAGGGCAGCAGACTTCGCTTAACCCGTCTATATCAGGATCAAAACACATCGGACACCAAAATCTTACAGTCTTACATCCTTCGCCATCCCTCTTATGGCCAAATCATCTTACACTGACATCAACAAACTGAGCTCCTCAGAGTCAACCCAGTTGTCACCCTTTTACTTATACCTCACATATTGAGCTTACTTTTCACTTCATAATTTGTACGTTATGCTTATACAATTATGCACACTCTTACTGTCTGACAATCCCCCAACATATGCCCTGATCCAAATCGATCCACTCCAAACCTCGCCCGTCATACTCATATCCTCTGTCCTCCGTCATACGCTTACACATCCATAACCAAATCCAGACAAAACCTTTGTCACCTCTTACTGTCCATCGCCCATACCTCTGCCCACATACACTTACACAGATCCAAAGCATAGGCTAATAGCCATCATACATACGTATGTCTATCACACATATGTATAACATACACATACGGTCATACATACGTAACTTACGAACATGCACGCTAGCCATCACTAGCACATGCACACACATTCATACATACTTCAAACATGCACGCTAGCCATCACTAGCACATGCATAACACACGTCAAACATACACGCTAGCCATCACTAGCACATACTCAATCAACGTATGAAACTTACCAACAAACACGCTAGCCATCACTAGCACATACATACATCCAACGTACTTACAACCAACATGCATGTCATATGCATTTCAACATACCATACAATCGTGCTTACACGTACATCATGCAATCAGATCGTTACATTACATCCAAAGCATGGAATCACACAATCCTAGCATGCTACTACACATTCAAAGCATGCTATCATGAATTTACGAGTTCAAAGCTCCCCTACCTCGTAATCATGACGTTCGATGGCAAGCACACGACGGTGGCGGCGTCGGCGGCGGAGTTGGCGGCCAAAAGCTTTGCCAAGTGAAGAGAGCTGCTGTCCCGAGGATTTTAGGAAGCGCCGGAACTAGTCACGGCCAAACGGGGTGTCAGAATCAATGCGGCAAAACCCGCGATCCACGACGGCACACTAGGGCGGCCGGGAGAAATATCATGCCAACATATGTGGCGGTGCGACCAAATGTCGATGGTGTACACTAAAGATCGGCCGGTGGCTAATACGTGCTCAATTGGCCACAAAACATCGAAATCGGCCGTGGACAGCACCCAACGGCGACGATTTCGCATCAACATGGGCCCACATAAGGGCGCAGGGCATGGGGCGACACTCGAGAACAGAGAAGAGGTGGAGGAGGACTCTAATGTCAACTCCATTCGGTGGCAGAGCCAACCGACGGTCAAGCGGCACAAATACGGTGCCTAAACCCAAAAATGCATGCGTGGCCACATGCACACGCGGCCAAAAAGTGCCACTCTAGGGGGAGATGGGTTGGACAGTGGCGACCCAAGGCCCTCATCAGGCCAACAGGGCTAGGGCTAGGAAGTGGTGGCCGATCGAAACAGCGACATTTCCAATCGCCACCCACAACCAACACCATGGTGCGGGCGGTTGTGCATCTCGCACGGTATAGGGCAATGACAAGTGGCCCAATCCACTATCGCCGAGCCGGGGCAGAGCCCACGATGGCCAAATGACCTACGGCTCGCCAATGCTAGCGACCCGAGACGCACCCAAAGCGTCTAATCGAGCGGAGCAAGGCAATAGAGGCAAAGCGGGGTCGGGAATGGCAACCCCCTACCGACACTGGGTCAAGGTAGGCTGGACGGAGTCCTACCGGTGGCTGGATGACAACCGGAAGTACACTGGCGTGTCCAAAAATGCTCCGGACAGTGAAAAGGGAATAGTAACTAAAACCCGACCAAAAGATCGGCAGCTCACAGCGGAGCGTAGAAAGCATGGCGGCGACTCTAGCCAGAGCCTATGGGTTCCTAGCGGCCAACTAAACATAAGTCTAGTTGAGAGCGGCCGCAAACGACGTCAAAATCGTACACCCACAGTTCAAAAACGGGATTGAAGGAGAGAAAAAATCCGAAAAAGGTTCGGTACCTTGTGGAGGAGTGAAGAGGCCATGGCGGCGGTCATAGCTGATGTCTACGGACTCGTGGCGGTGAGGCAAAGAAGATCTGGACAAGAACCGCCAGAATTCGATGATGGAGGAGGGAGAACGGAGCGACCGGAAATGGGCTCAGGTTTTCTAAAAAACTCACTGGACGTAAAATTTCTTCGGGATGTCGGTTCTATAAGTTTCTGGAAAAACTTACTGGAGATGGCTCTTTTTAAGCCGTGATTTCACTATTCATTTTTTTTATTTTTACATCCATGTCCTTAATGCACGTTAACTCACTAGTTACGCGTTATAGCTCCAAAATTCTCGTCGTAAGCGCACGGCGAGGCCCGCGGCCTGCGACTAAGCCCCACACCCGACTCTACGGGTATAAATATGGGGGAAAATATACAAATATGAATACGCCGAAGCGTCACATTTTCCCGCCGAAAATGACCAGAAAAATAGCAGGAAAATCACAGAAAATCGTAGAAAAATCAGGGACATTACAATAGTATTCCCCTAGAACCTTGAAGAACAAAACACTTCCAAGCCTCAAGGCCAATTTGGTCATCTTTTATTGGTTTTTGATGGGGAGGTGATTTGTAGGAAATATACAGCAGATGCAAAAACATGAAGAGGCAACCAAAAGTACCAACAACAAAAGAAAAGTTTATTGGGTAGTGTCAGTGGAAGCCTTGGGGCGAGTCCTTACAGTGGGAGCGCAAAGCTCCATTTTTTAATCCCTCAAAAGCAATATTCACATGCAAAACATGAAACACATATAAATAAGCAATAGATCTACCTTAGATTAATCACCAATTAATCAAGAATCAATGCATGGATTAAAAACTACCGACCTTCAGGGGCTGAGCCCCAAGGACATGACCAATCACCCACAAGCAAGCACGACCCTTTTATATAATCTCAATTCAATCTAAAATAGAGGGGGATATTGTTACCTCTTTGAAGATAATGTGAATGAGATAGGTTGAGGGAAGCGATCACCTCAAAACCTCCTCTTGGCGTGGCCAAAGACCTCCTTGCATGGTGCCCAAGGTTCACCAAACAAGGGAGAGAGAGCCTCTCGTGATCACCATGCATGGACGCGCACATGAGAGAGAGAGAGAGAGATGGTCGGCGGTTCAACCCTCACCAAGGGGAGCCGCGACCATGAGCTAGGCTGACAGAGGGAGAGCACAAATTGGGGAAGGAGAGGGTTGGCCTCTCTCTTCATTTCAAGTGAGAGGGGTGGGTCTGAGAGAGAAGGGGCATGAGAAGTAAGGGAGAGGGGGCTAGAAGTCCCCCTTTTATACTTAGGGAATCCCATTCCTAAGTTGCGCTTGGGTTAAGGCCCAACAAGACTCTTTCGTGTGGTTGTTCCGCAGCAATGTCACATTCAATTGTATGGGCTCAAGTCCATGAGCCTATGGATGTCATGCACATCCCTCATGGCCATGCCCATGGGGAGGTCAACCCCTACAACATTCAAGCGGGTCCCACATTAGGTCACACACTCGTTTGAGGGCCCACAAAGTATATTCAATGTGTGCACACCTAATATATATATATATATATATATATATATATATATATATATATAAATATATATATATATATATATATGGGACTTGGGCCCACCAAACAAAGGTGACATGTGTACGAGGTTGTGGGTCCACCCCTACGTACCTAGACCCCTTGACCCTTAACCAGTTCTAGTCGGTTTACCCTAGCCAGCTATAAGTTATTAAAATGGGTCGAGCCCATAATTTAGTCCAACAAAGTTGTAAGAAATGAAAGATTCATTTGATAGGAGGAACTCCGTTGAAAGAAGGTACAAGTGAGAAAAATAGAGTACTTGGGTCATTCAGTTGAACAGAGGCTGAATAAGCAATGACTAAACCAGATAATCATCTTGGGCAAGTCACCTGGCCGAGAGGAAGAAGAGACCTCGTAGCGGCGATGGTGTATGTTGGATCAAAGAAGCCCAGGTAGAAGAAGACTAGCCTGACCATGAGCTTGATATCAATGAGATTCAACTAGAGGCTTTGGCATGACAATGCCATAGCAGATGGAGGGGAAGCCCATGGGAGGAGGTTAACACTCGAGGCTGGAGAGTCTGAAGGCTGAAGAGAGGTGGGACTGGGAGGAAGGGAAGGGGAAAGGCTGATGGCTTGGAGAATCTCTTGAATTAAGTTGAAGGAAAGAGGAGAGTGGAGGGGATAGCATGTGCATGGGTTTTCCTCATGGCACTGTAGCAAGAGCAAATGTATCACTTATGCTAATGTGCGCTAGCATGTGCGCCAACGATCTCATGGATGAATGCCCCTCAAAGTGTTCCTTACGCTGGGCTCATAGTGAGTGGAGAACATTAAAAACTCTTCCGCATGGGTGTTCATTGTCAGCATTGTAGCAAGTGCGTGGCATGTCAGAATATCATTCTTGTAATTATTTTTCTTTCACTAATTTTATTAAAAAAATTAATAAATTTTGTTATAGGTGGGTTTTACTTAAAAGTTCAAAATAACCTACCCATGAAAGTCTTGTTTGATAGAGCTCGTCAATACGATGGTAACAGTACAAAAAACAAATGAATCTAGATTCATGAGAAAAAAATTATGATCGTTAAAAGTTTGATGTTATTTTGAAGAATTTTAACTTAATTTCTCAATAATTCCACACCCAAACAACTTCAAAGTCTCGACTAAATGCTAGAAAACAAGCACAAGCTGAACAAGGAATTAGTCAAACTGTTCTCTGGTTATGAGTGAAATATATGCCATAAAAAAATATCTTTAAGATAAACAAAAAAACGACAAAATAATTTCAACATAAAAGAATACAACATATAGCAGCGACACCCTAATACGACACAACTTAAATAAATTGCAACCAGCCATAGGCTAAAGTCGGGGAATGGCAACATTTATTCTTTGTGGGAAAATTCAGCATTTCAGAAGTAGGTTGGGGTGGTTAAGGATGCCTCCGGGTCGGGTTTTGCCAAACCCAAACCCAATACCATTTAAGAAATGGTAAACCCAAATTTGACCCGAATAGCTATTCGGGTTGATTTTGAAAACCCAAACCCCACCCATTAGGATCCGGTCAGGTTTATCAAAATATAAATAAAAATATAAAGAATTTATATTTATAATCTTATTCGGGTCAGGTTTTGCCAAACCCGAACGCGATATCATTTAAGAAATGGTAAACTTGAATTCGAAAACCCAACCCATTAGGGTTGGATCAGGTTTTACCATATACCCGACCCGAGTGGCATCCCTAGGGGTGGTAAAGAAACAAATTAGGAAGCTGAATCTAGATTTGGTTCTCTTGAGACGAAGAGGAGGATAAGGATTGGAAGGGGATAAAAGAGGTCCAAATGGTGATGAAAAGCTTGAGGAAGGAGCTTATGTGGAAATAAATAGCCAAGTAATATAGACATGGGATTTTCTATTCTCAACTTGTAATCTTTTACTAAGGCATATAATCTCTTGTATTATTCTCATGAGATTTACCCTAGATATGGGTTTTCCCTATATATTATACTACACTATACTGTATGATATTGATTCAAATTCTCATCTTGGTATCGAGCCACAAAAGGCCAAAGCCTCCTTCTCTTTCCTTGAACTTCAAGCCACTCTCTTCCCTTGGGCAAACCTTCCTGCCATACCTCGCGCCCCCTCCCTTCTCCATCAATCTTTGCACCTCTTTCTCCCCTTGGCTCACCCCCTCCGTTGTGCACCCCTGGTCCCCCACCACCCTCATTCTCTCCCTCCCATCGTCTCGTTGCCGCCAGCCCTTCCTTCTAGCAAGTTGCCACCTTCCCCTCCCCCCGATCCCTAGCATAGCCCCTCTCTTCCCTCTGACCCATCCTCCATGGACCCATTAGCCTCCCCCATGACCACAGCCGACTCTAGCACGTCCGACCACCCGCTGCCCTCCACTCTCCCCATCGTCACCAACTTCCTCCAATCAGTTCCCACCTCCATCAAGTTCCTTGTCTCCAACATGGCTAGCCTCATTACCGTTCGCCTTGACGGCTCCAATTTCCTGGTCTGGTGCACCACCATCGCCTTTGTCCTTGTCACATATCACATCCTACCCTACATTAACGGGACCTTGCTGTGTTCCTTTCCGGAAGAATGTTCTGCCTGGCCCTCCTACTATGACTAGATTGCCACAGACCACCATCTTCTCGTCATCCTTCACGCCACCATCGCCCGCCACTTCCTCACCTACATGAACACGGCTGCCCTTTGGACCGTCGTCGCTGCCTGTTATGTGTCAGCCTCCCTGGCCATTGTGATTCATCGCATGGGAGAGCTTTGCCACTACTGCTTCGGCCCAATCAGCATGGTGGCTTACCTCGAACAACTTCGCCAACTTGTTGATTAGCTCACCGCCATCGTTGTCCTCATCAACGATGCCAATCTATGTCGGCATCCGTGCCCATCACCAATCTACGTCCTCATCAACTTCGCCATTGGCATCCGTACCCGTTGCGCCTTGGTGCCCCTCGTTGAACTGTGGAGCCTCCTCCTTGTGGAAGAGGCTGCTCTTCAAGGCATGCCTGGTTGCCAAAGGCTTCACTCAAGAAGAGGGTCATAATTATCACGAAACTTTTAGTCCCGTTGTCAAACCCTACACCATCCGAATTGTCCTGAGCCTTGCACTTTCCAATGCATAGGCCATCAAATAGCTCAATGTCTCTAACGCCTTCCTTCATGGCACCATTGAGAATGAACTCTACATGGCCCTACCCCCCAAGTTCATTGACCCCTCCCATCCTCACCACGTTTACCGTGTCCACAAAGCCCTATATGGACTCAAACAAGCCCCTGCCATTGGTATGCCAAACTCCCATCCTGCCTGATTCACCTTGGCTTTCGGTCTTGCCACACCGACACATCCCTTTTCCATCACCAATAGGGCTCCCAAGTCACCGTTCTTGTGGTCTATGTGGACGACATCCTTATCATTGGTTCTCATCCTTCCTTTGTTAACCACGTGATCTCCCTTCTTGGTCATGCCTTTGCCGTCAAAGACTTGGGTCTCCTCCATCACTTCCTTAGCACTGAGTTCACTACCACCCCAGACAGCCTCTTCTTCTCCCAAACCCACTACACTCGAGATATTCTCCAACGTGCCAAAGTGGACCCATGCAAACCTACCCCCACCCCTACTGGCTACAAACGGTCTCCTGCTTCCCCCACTAATCCCCCATTCCCTAACCCTTCCCACTACAAGAGCATAGTTGATGCTCTCCAATACCCGACCAGACATTGCCTACTCCGTGAACTACGTTTTTCAGCATATACATAACCCATCCATAGCCCACTATGCAACTGTCAAGCAGATTCTCCGGTACCTTCAAGGCACCATCTCTCATGGCCTTCTCCTCCAAGCGGGATCCTTCACACTCACTGCTTACTCAGACTGAGTCAGTGACCCTCTTGACCGACGGTCCATAATCGAGTACTGTCTCTTCTTGGGTCCCAACCTCATCATCTGGAAATCCAAAAAGCAAGCCACGTTTGCTCGCTCATCCACCAAATACGAGTGCCATGCTCTCTCATCCACTGCCACAGAGATTGTCTGGGTATCCATGATACTCAAGTTCCTTGGCATCTCCCCTCTTGCGATGCCTATATTATGGTGTGACAGCCAGTCTGCCATTGCTCCATAGCCAATCTAGTTTTTCATGCTCGCACCAAACACATTGAGATTAATCATTACTACATTCGGGAGCAAGTTCTAGCCGGTCACATGCATGTTCAACACATACCCTCCAAAGAACAACTTGTAGACATATTCACTAAACCACTTTCTATCGCTCAATTCTAGATTCCCACTTCCAAAATCATGGCTCTTCACCCGCCCTGAGTTTGCATGGGCGTAATAACGGCATGAAATTTTCTATTCTCAACATGTAATCTTTTACATATGGCATGTAATCTCTTGTATTATTCTCAGATTTACCCTAGATTTAGGTTTTCCCTATATATTGTACTACACCGTACTATATGATATTGATTCAAATTCTCATCTCTAAGGTTCGGTAGATTAATATAAAGCATGGTTCATACTAAATTTTTCGGTGCTAGGGAAAACCAGAAGAACAACATAATTGACGATGTTGAGGATGCTAGCATTTGGTGGATAGTGAATCTAGAGGAGAATATTAAGCTAGTGATGTCATATTTTATGGGAATTTTTTATTCATCCTCTTTAGAAAACTTTGAGGGTGTTTTGAGTAGGTTGCCAATGGTGGATTCTGAACAAATCAACTGCTGGTTAATGACTGAGTATTCAGAAGAGGAGATCTCCGTAAATGTATAAAATGGGGGCACTATGGCCCCTGGCCTAATGGTATGTCGCCTTGTTTAAAATAAGGAGTATCATCAAAGAAAAAAAAACACTACACCATCTCCTACAATGGCTTGCTTGGAGCTCCTCAAAATAGCTGCATGGAGTCCATATTGGGCATGGGGCTGCTATGGGATTCACACATCATAGTGCTTAGGGTAGGCAAGTGTCACAACCCTACCCGATGGAAAGGCTACCGTGCAGCACTTGTAAGGCTTTCCACCTGGCAAGTAAGCCTATCGAATGGAACAATAGTTCTTGCTTGGCAAGGCGCCGCGCAGATCACGTGCAAAAGGCCTTGCAAAGCAAGAGGTAGGGGGAAAGGGAGTGACACATTGTAAAGAAATGAATGAACACAAGCAAGAAAGTCGATTGCATTCACTATCAACGTGTTTACAAAGCAATGGAAACCATTCAAACACCACCCTCCCCCTATATAGCATAAGGGATTTTTCAGATATTGCTGGAGTGGCAGCCAAAGTGGTTCTATAGGCATGGTTACATAAAAGTAAAGGAAAATACATAAAAACATAAAGAAAGACATTAAAAGGTATTTACAATGTATTTACAAGGGGTTTGGACCAGGTCCGTAACATTCTCCCCCACTCAATTCTGTCGACGTCCTCGTTGACGCTGCTCCTGGAGGTAGGCTTTGGCATGTTGTGCTTGTTGAATGGTGAGGTCGTCTTCGGGCTCCTAGCTGTGTGGAAGGCCCCACCACTTGATGAGGAATTCTTGTACTTGTTCTTTGCCGCGGAGAACTTCTCGATCCGCCAAGACTTCTTCTAAGACTCGAACATCGGAGGTGACCTTCGGGTTTAAGCGATCATTCTTGTTTCTGGAGGGGTCTTCGGCATCGGCATGATATAGTTTGAGGCAACTGGCATGGAAGGTCGGATGGACCTGCATCCAGGCTGGTAACTGCACTTGATAAGAGGCTTTCCCGACCCGCTTAGTGATGGGGACTGGACCTTCATATTTGCGAACAAGACCTCGATGGAGTTGCCGGAATATCTTCAATTGGGCTGGATTCAGTTTAACAAGAACCAAATCTCCCACCTTGAATGTGTAAGGCTCCGGCCTAAGTCGGCCCACTTCTTTGCTCTGCGCCGCGCTTTCTCGAGATAGGCCTTCGCAATGTCTGCTTGGAGGTGCCAATCCTTTGCTAGGTGGAAGGCAGGTGGGCTGTTCCCTATGTATCCAGTCGCTAGAGTAAGTGGTGTTGTCGGTTGACGCCCAATGGCAAGTTCAAAGGGGCTATGGTTGGTGGTAGAACTCCGTTGGACGTTATAGGAGAATTGGGCAATATCGAGCAAATTCGCCCAATTCTTTTGGTTGGCATTGATGAAGTGGCGAAGGTACTCTTCGAGGATGACATTGATGCATTCAGTCTGACCATCTGTCTGGGGATGCATGCTGGAGGAGAAATTTAACTTTGAGCACAATAGCTTGAATAACTCAGTCCAAAAACGACTAGTGAATCGTGCATCGCGGTCACTCACAATGGTTTGCAGTACTCCCCAAAGTTTGACAATATTTTTGAGGAATAAGTGTGCCGCTTCTTTAGCCTTACAATGCTTCGATGCTAGGATGAAGGTAGCATATTTTGAGAAGCGATCAACCACAACCAAGATCGATCCATAGCTGTCGACCCTTGGTAAAGCGAAGATGAAGTCTAAGGAGACACTCTCCCATGGCCCGTCTGGCACTGGGAGTGGTTCCAGAAGACCACAGGTTTGTCTCGTTCGACCTTATCCTGTTGGCATGTGAGGCAGGTGCGAACATACTCTTCGACATCGTCGCCCATGTGAGGCCAAAAATACCCCCTTTCCAAGAGAGCTAAGGTGCGGTGAATACTTGGATGCCCGGCCCACGGTGTGTCATGGCATTCCATAAGGAGATCCTTCCTAAGATTGTCGGCCTTCGGTACGTAGAGGTGCTTCCCCTTTGTCATCAGTAGTCCATCTTCCACCCAAAACTTGCGAGTTTTTCCCTCAGTGACTTGCTGGAGAAGAGAGGGTGTCAATGTATCTTTATCTAGTGCAACCCAAATTTGAGTATGTAGGTTGCTACTACACTGGCTGACACGGCCCAACTTGTTCAACTCGGTAGTGGCAAGATCATCAGACTCGGTCTTTTGGCTCAAAACGTTAGCGACAATGTTGTCTCTGCCAGGTTTGTACTCTAAGGTGAAGTTGAATTCGGTAAGGAAATCCTACCAACGAGCTTGTTTCAGAGAGAGCTTCTTCTGGGTTTGGAAGTAGCTGGCAGCAATATTGTCAGTCTTGTTAACGAATTGAGAACCTAGCAAATAATGTCGCCAAGTGTGAAGAGAATGAATGATGGTTGTCATCTCCTTCTCTTGTACGGTATACCTTCGCTCGGTCTCATTCAGTTTGCAACTCTCAAAAGCTACCGGGTGTCCATCTTGAGCCAAAACACCTCTGATGGCATAATTAGAGGCATTTGTTTGCATTTTAAAGGGCTTCAGGTAGTCAGGGAGGCGGAGTGCAGGATCTTTAGTCATAGCCTTCTTCAGTTCGGCAAAGGCCGTTTGACATTTCTCAGACCAGCACCAGGGATGGTCCTTCTTGAGTAAGTCAGTCAGAGGGGTGGCTTTTTGTGAGTACCCTTGAATGAACCGCCGGTAGTAATTAGCCAGACCAAGGAAAGCTCGTAACTCTCGTACCTTAGTCGGGGTAGGCCATTCATCAATTGTGTGAACTTTCGATGTATCCATGCGGACTTGTCCTCCTCCAATGGTGTGTCCCAAGAATAAGATCTCCTCCTTAGCAAAAGAACATTTCTCCAGTTTGACGTACAGTTGATTGCACCGGAGAACTTCAAAAATAGTCTTCAGATGATTAATGTGCTCTTCTAAAGTCTTGCTGTAAATGACAATGTCATCTAAGTAGACAACCACAAACTTGTCGAGGAACTCCCGAAAAATATCATTCATCAGAGTGCAGAACGTAGCCGGGGCATTCGTTAGTCCAAAGGGCATGACGAGGAACTCAAAGGCCCCATAGCGGGTAACGCAAGTAGTCTTCGCTTCGTAACCCTCGGCAATTCGAACTTGATAGTACCCCGATCGTAGATCCAACTTCGAGAAGTATCGGGCGTCGCCCAGTTGATCAAAGAGGTCCGCAATGAGTGGAAGGGGATATCTGTTCTTCACTGTCAACTTGTTGAGAGCACGGTAATCAATACACAAACGCAAGCTTCCATCATGTTTCTTTTGGAATAGGATTGGAGATCCGAAAGGTGCTTTAGCGGAGTGGATGAAACCTGCTTCGAGGAGCTCATCAAGTTGTCTTTGCAATTCGGCAAGCTCGGGCGGTGCCATCCGGTATGGGGCCTGAGCTGGAGGCTTGGCACCTGGTTCTAATTCAATCTGATGATCAATAGCTCTCCTTGGTGGGAGGTGTTTGGGAAGGGCTTTCAGCATCACATCCGCGTATTTCGAAAGGACCGCCTTAACTCTTAGGTGAGTAGGTGCATCATCCGGTGATTGATCCACATTCGCATAGCGACAATGTAAGTGGACTCACCCTTCCTCAAGCCCTTGTCAAGTTGTATGGCTGACAAGTGCTCAGTCGCAGGTTTGCCCTTCTGAATGGCTAGGACCATGCACCAGTTGGATTTGTCGAACATGCATACCAATCCTAGGTGTGGCATTGGCACAACACTTGCACCTTGTAGAAAGTCCATCCCCAAGATAACCTGAAAATCATCCAAGCGAACAGCCATAATATTAATTGTTTCAGAACAGCTTCCGATTGAAATGGGAACGTCCTTAGCTAATCCAGTTATAGGGTGAGCTTTGGAGTTCACGGCCTTCATCCGGCTTCAGTCTTTTACTAAATGTAACCCAAGGTGCTTGATCTCATTGTTGGAGATAAAGGAGTGAGTAGCTCTAGTGTTAACCATGGCTTGAGTTGGGACTCCATTTAAGTGAATCCCAATATACATCAAACCCTTGGCCTCTGGGGGTTTGGTTACACCTTGTCCCTTGAGTGAATTGATCAATCGTAACGCCCCCATCTTTAGTTCTGCATCTTCGTTGCTGGATGCCCCTTCATTGGCAGCTTCGGAACTTGATATCTGGGCATATAGGGCATTAAGCTCCTTTTTCTACGGGCAATCCCAAACAAGGTGCGGACCATTACAAAGGAAACAGGTAAGCTTGCAAGGTTGAAATGTTGTGTTGTTTGTCCTTTGTCCCTCGTTCCTATAAAAAGGTCTCATCTCACCTATCTTGCCCTTGCCTTTATCTTGACCCCTGGTGAATCACCCTTGATCTTTTTGGCCATATCGGGTATCCCTCTGGTTGGTGGTGTTCTTTCTCAAACCGCCTTCATTAGTATAGTCGGTAAGGCATTCAGCTTCTGTAACGGTAGTGGTCAAATCTCTTACACCCCGCCTGTTTAGTTCAGTTTGAACCCACGGCTTGAGTCCTTCCAAAAAGAAAAATAGCTTGTCCTTCTCGGACATGTCACGAATGTCCAACATGAGGGCGGAAAATTGCTTAACATATTCTCGAACAGTCCCAGTTTGTTGGAGACGTCTAAGGTTTCTCCGAGCAATGAATTCAACATTTTCGGGAAGAAATTGAGTCTTGAGTTGACTCTTCAGCTCCTCCCATGTCTCAATCCGGACTAGGCCTCTTGTAATCTCGTCATATTTAGTCCTCCACCACAGCTTGGCATCATCGGACAAATACATGGTGGCCATAGCCACCTTTGCCTCTTCAGTCTCTGGGTTGACAACCCGAAGGTATTGTTCCATATCGAACAAAAAGTTTTCGAGTTGCTTAGCATCTCTTGCCCCACTGTATGGAGTGGGTTCTGGCACTTTGGGACGTCTTTGTCCGCCCATCGTACCAAGGGGTTCTTGGCGAGCCGCATTGCGCATGAGAAGCGACACCTGGGCTGCCAAGCCATGAATCTCTTCCTGTAAGGAAGCCACAGTCACTTGTACATCATCACGAAGCTCATTGATCAGCTCGCGATTCACCGAGTTCAAATCACGGTTCCTTTCCTCCCATGTTTCTAGGGAGTGAACCTTGTCATCCAGCTTGTCGAAATTGGTTGCAAGGGACGCTAGTTGTTCTTCCACAACTTCCACACGCAACAACGTTTTTGACGTCTTTGTTGGCATGGGGGCAGGCTCTTCCACCTCGCTTGCCTCAACCACCGACTTCGGCATCCCTTCCGAAGATTGAATGAACTGAAAAAGGGTGGGATTGCCTAAACCAAGGCTCCGATACCAACTGTCACGGCCCTACCCGATGGAAAGGCTACTGTGCGGCACTTGCAAGGCTTTTCGCCCGGCAAGTAAGCCTATCGAATAGAACAAGAGTTCTTTCTTGGCAAGGCGTTGTGCGGATCACGTGCGAAGGGCCTTGCAAAGCAAGAGGTAGGGGGAAAGGGAGTGACACATTGCAAAGAAACGAATGAACACAAGCAAGAAAGTCGATTGCATTCACTATCAACGTGTTTACAAAGCAATGTCAACCATTCAAACACTACCCTCCCCCTATATAGCATAAGGGATTTTTCGGATATTGCTGGAGTGACAGCCAAAGTGGCTCTATAGGCATCGTTACATAAAAGTAAAGGAAAATACATAAAAACATAAAAAAAAAAGACATTAAAAGGTATTTACAATGTATTTACAAGGGGTTTGGACCAGGTCCATAACACAAGTGTAGCATTCGGCTAAGAAACAAAATTGTAATGTCTGCGGCCTAAACTTCTTGTGGACATATAGCTAGGCATTGTACAAGCCTATGACCATTATGTCCAAAAGTAGGCTATGAGCCAGTTACCATTTTGTAGGAAAAAATTCAAATGGCTACGACATCACTTAAGAGTTGAGATTAGCAAAGATAGTTAGATAAGGTCTTAGTGCAATTTTTATTACACCCCAATCCCTAATATCTTATAGTTTAACGGGCCAATTACAATTTAATGAGGAGCCAAGTGTAATATATGAAAGATATCAAGAACTTGGTTTAATATTCTAAAGTGAAGGGAATTTAGCATAATTAAAGGAATTGAAAGAATTTTTAAATAATCAAATATTAATTAGAAGAGCCTTAAAGAGGAAGAAAATATGAAGTCAAATTACTTACACACCCTTGAAAGAAAAGAAAGAATGTTATAATGATGAGGGCATTTTGGTAATTATTTGCAACATATAGGGATATAGGAGGTGAGCTACCTCCCTCTATAAATAAGGGAAAAACCAGAGAGAGAGAGAGAGAGAGAGAGAGAGAGGAATGGTGATCTATTAGCTCGCACTTTGATGTGTCAAGAGCCTGTTGAGTATGACCTTCAATTTGCAATTCTATGCGTCAAAGGTCAACCGGTAGTCGATCGACATATTCCCAATTGATGTAAAAAACATATTACTTCACTTGGTAGGTTTTCTCCATATTATAAATATGAGCCTTAGGGTAGATTTAAAAATTGGAGAAGACATTCATTCAAAACTCTAGAGACATTATTTTACATAGGATTTTAGCAATCCAATGGAGGAAAAAATGAAGAAAGTGAAGCAAAAACGTTCGAGCTTGAAGACCGATGGATAAAGAGTCAAGAGTGCTTGATTTTATTAAAATTAAAACATAGATGAATTGAAACATGATTTCAATAAAATTTTTATGAATATTTGAGTTAAGGCATAAAAATGAGATTTTGAGATTTGATGGATGGTAGGGGATGCTAGAACTTGTTCTTGTAATTAAATAAGAATTAAGTAGAATTGAAGGAAAATAGGGAAGTGCATTAAAACATTAATTGTTGAACACTTTGACATATTGAACAACTTATCAAGGTTGAACATCGATCGGCTTATGGCCAATGAATAGGTTAACTTGTCAAAGTGAACTAGAATTTAAAAATGAAAAGATAAAGATGGAAAATTGAGTGGAACACCCTAAACTATGTGATAATGAAACTTGTAAGTTAAAATGATAATCAAGTAAAGATTGATGCATTGTCAACAGGGCTTGATAGGCTTCTTGTGTAAGATCCATAAGTTTTATGTTTTTGTTTTGTTAATGGTTTGGAATAACTAGGATTTTTTTACAATTATTTTGAATTTTTGGAAGAGAATTCGTGGGACCGATTTTATCGGGGGTTTCTACTGCAAGGGTGACCGACTCATTTCTCCTAGTCATGGGGTGGAAATGTTCATGGAATGCATTAGTGCCTAGCATAAACCACAAGGTTAGCACAAAATTTGATACAATTTCTATACATTTCCTTATTTTGAGGAAGTGATCTCCACTTTAGGACCAACAACCCTTCTCGTTGTAGCGTCAATTCTTGTGCCGGAAACCTAATGGGCTAAGGCTTGGTCATATTCATTTCAGCAAAATCTGGATATTTGTTCTTCAATTAGACCCATAAAATCCCACTTACCCGCTTAGTACTATAAATAGTCAAGTTAGCCTCTTCTCTTCTTTTATGCTACTGAGATTCTATGTTTGCATGTTCCCTATCCTCTCATTTTCTTAAGTATTTGAGTTGATTCACATGTCCTCTTTGCATGTTCTTGATCTTCATGAATTTTTCTATTGGAAGTCCTTTCGTATACCCATTGTCTAGCCCTAAATATTAAATTTTAGTTCGTAACCTTTTTCATTCATGTTTCAACTTTATTAGACACAAGGAAGTACATGCTTTGTCTTGCTAATAGTGGTTTTGAGTTTTTATTTGGTAGAAATGTGTAATTTTTGCTTAAGGCAAATGAAACCTAATTTGTTGATTAGAAATTCCTCAATCTTGAGAGGAAATTAAAGACATTCTATACTAATTAAATGTAAGGGATTTTTGCTTGATGATGTTTTATTACATTAACACATGATTGATTGTGCTCTTGATGATTGATGGGTGGTTGATCCTATTTGCTCTCAAGTATAAGTAATGATGCTATTTTCGAATGCATGTGGATGGGTTATGTTGGGATTTTTTATATTCAATGTATAGATGATGTTTATACGAAGATGTATTATGCTTTGATGGTTGATCACACTTTCTTGTGGATAAAATTTGTAGTTTTCACAGTACCACTCCTGCCCAATCGATCTCCCTTAAGGCCCAATCAATCTAAAATGTTTTTGTCTTCTGATTCTTTGTTCCAGGAGAAGCTCGATTGACCAACCAAGCTTATGTGAAGTGTATTTTCCAGGTCGATCAATTGCCAAGTTACCCGATCAATCGTGCCGATTGATTGCCAAAACTTATGTTTGCATATTTTAAGGCTTGATTGACCACCCCAGATGCCTGATCGATCACCAAAGTAAAATTTGACTTATGGGTTTATTTTTAAACCAAATTTTGATGGTTTTGATGTATCTCTTGCATGTAACTTGCAAAGCATTAGCATGATATGGTATGAATGCTTGCATGCATATAGTATTATTCACATATAAATCATGTTGCATGCATCAAGAAAAGTATTTGCTAAACTTTGTTTAGTCATGAAGTGTGTTTTATTGAGTTTAACAATAATCACTTGTAGTTTTTCATAGTTTTCCAAATAAGTAGTATCGAATAAATCAATTTTTCGTTTTGAAAGGGCAAGGTTTTTATCCAAAAAGACATGACATTTCGTTCTAAAAGGCCACGTTCCTCCCCAGGTCATGATGATTGAGAAGCTTATTGAGGCATTGTAGGTGAGCTCTCGGTTAGTTATATTCACATGCACCGGCTTGACCAAGTATTTAGCATTTTTGGTCTACAAGGGTGTCAAGCTACTTGTGATATTTTCGGTTTTGGAATATTAGGTAAGGATGTATTTTAAATCTTTGGGCACTGAGATTTCTCTATCGTATGATTTGATGCATTATTGAAATATTTACACTAGTTATGGTTTGTAGAGAATATATGCATTATCAAGATATTTACACAGGTTTTGTGTATGAAACTTAATGCACTATTGAAATACTTACATAGGTTTTGTGTAAGAAATTTGATGCACTATTGAGATATTTACACAAGTTCCTATGTAAAGATTGATGCATGATTGAGATGTTTGCACCAATAGTGTAAGGATGTTGTTGTATTTTTTAGATATTAACACCCGTATTGCATAAGGGTTATTTTATGCATCTTGAGATTATGTTTTAAGGTGTTAATGCAAGCTTTGTGTTTTCAAACCTTTATTGGGCTATGGTCACCCCTTTGTTTTGGTTGAGGGGAGCCTCTTGTGAGGTCATGTCACTTGGGTACTCAAGAAGATTTGTTATGAAATCAAGGTGATAATTAAAGAGAGGTTAAGTAGGGATATGATATCTACTAAGGGATAACTAGTAGTTAATATGTTCATGACTTTAAGACTATAGTTATATTTTAAAGAGCCTTTTGATGGTTATGGATTTGTTTATTATCTTGAAGGCTTTGTACTCCTTTATGACTAACACGAACATGTGTAAGGATGCTTTGTTTATGCTTAATAGCTTTTATTTACTTTCTTTTATTTTTCTTGGTCAGTAGTGGCTATGCACATCGATCTAGCCCGAGCCTTGGTTTAGTAAATTGTCGCATTTTCTCGCCTATTTGGGTCAACATGGATGACATCTTGAACCCCTAGACTAGTGTTGGGAGGTTAATGTGATGCTTGTTGACAAACTATTTGATCGGTCAAGGGACCTTTTGAAAGATGTTAAGAACTATAATTAGAAAGAATTTAATTATGCTAATAATACATAATGAAACATAATGTGCTCCTGAGTGAGAAAAGAGGAACAAATGAAGATAATGATGATGAAACTCTAAGTGATTAATGAGAAATGAGTAAATTACCCTATAGTGTGAAATTAAAGGGGGTCCATAGGGCACGAAGGTAATGATGAAATCACATATATATGATATGAATTTGGGTCATAACTTGGGGATCAGAGCTCCAACAGTAGATCTTGTTGGTTCTCAATTGGGGCAGAATCTATGTGGTGACCGAAAACTCAATTGCTAATGTATATTCGGCAATTGTCAAATGTCATGATATCATACTATTAAGGGGTTGTTTGTGTGTTATTTTTTTTAGAAATGGAAGTGGAAATGAAAGCAGAATTTTCCAATAATTCACCACCGAATCAGAATTGCGTTTGGCAATGGAAGTTTTTAGAATAAATTAGGATATTGCGTCAAACCCATTTTTAAAATTTCAAACTAATATATATATCTCTCTCAAACTCAGATATGCATGTTCTTGGTACTATTGCGCTCACAAATTCAAGCTATATCAAAAAAGATCCTATAAGGGGAGGTACTTTAAAGTGGCCCCCACATATACAACATGCTTCTCGAGGCTCAAATTGATATGAGAGTTAACTATTTAAAAATAATAGAATCTGTAGTTCCAAAACGGGGGCTGGGAGGTGGAATTGAAGGAATCACCTCACTCGGTGATTCTGGCCGATTCCGGCTCAAAATGACTTAGAATCAACTTTTGGGCTGAATTTTTAATTTTGTCCACCTTCTTCACACAAACACGATTATGATAATTCAAATTTGAATTGAGGCGGAATCCATAAAAATTTAACATCTAAACAACCCCTAAATTGTCAACTGTGAGCATGAGCTGCCATTAATGGAATCATGTAAAAAACTCATTATTTTTTTAAGTAGTTAAATATGTTCTTAATTCATTTTCTAAGGTTGGAGTTTATAAAGAAAAAAATTTCAATGGGTCCCAACTAGTTTATAGTTAGGAGTGAAAGAGGAGGAGGGAAAAGGAGGAGTGGAGGAGTAGAGGAGGAGGAGACTTGGAGGCGAAGCCAGATCGAAGTTGGAGGTGGAGGCAAAGTTGTTCAGTGGAAAGTGGGAAAGATTTGAAGTAGAAGAAGGGGAGCAGGGTAATTGAGTCACGTGACAGCTCACTTGAGCTTACAGGTCTTATTTTGGTGGGTTCCTCTTATTAAGATGATAACATAAAATTGGGAACCTCTTATTAATCAGCTTCTATTATGGGGGAGTCCATATTGTTCTAGTCATCATATAAAGTGACCGACTTTATAATGCAGGTAATCACGTCAAATGATTGAAAACTATCTAACTGCCTTGACTTTGATGTCAATTGTATCGCCCATTTTTCCCATCTCATATGTCAGATAAAACAGAGGATGACAATTACAATGAAAAGATAAGGTACTGAGGAGTGAAAATCTGTTATTTATTTGAAAAAAGGATGTTCCACAAAGAAAAGAGAAAACGAAGAACATCATCTGTGTTGTTTTGTCTTGCAGTTTCAACCTTATCAATAGTTATCTTTTCCGTTCAATTGATTGCTTACAACCAATTGACTTGGTTCATAGTCACAGACCATAAACTTCTCTGCAACCGCACGGAAGTTTTTGGACAGTTCAACATGAGCAGGGTGTTTCATGTACACATCGATGTCTTCCAAAGTGTCAAAAGTGGATTCAAAGACATGAGTGAAGCCTTGATGCGTGCTGTACTTGTTCAAGTTCATTCCCCTGTAACAATTCAACAGTCATTCACTATAAATGTCAGAAACCATACAAACAAAGTTCAGCTTAAATGTTCCTGAAAATATTCCAAAATCATCCAGCAGCAAAATAGACAAAAATGATATGAATATATTGAGCTTATTTGTATCACAAAATCTCCCAGAAACGAACTTTCATAGATTGCATACAAGCTAATATCCATCAGACTTATCGAGTCCAATTAACACAAGGAACAGCTTTAATTTGATCCATGTGTATTCATTCAAATTAAACCCTCTAAATCAGAACTAACCTAATAAGGGTGAAGATAAGAAGCCATGATCTGTCCAAAAAAATCCTGGAATTATTTTTTTGGGGAACCAAAAGTTCTAATGAACAAATTTCAAGTAATTAGTCACAAGTATAATTCACTTAGGACAACATGAGCAGATCAAAGGAGAAGATTTGTGATACCATTGCAAGGACTTCATGGGTTGGATGAGGGAAACGAGATTGGTGTAGGCCTTAATGACTTCATCAATTCTCTGGGGTGGAACGTCGTCTCTGAACTTGGCCACAACAATATGCTTCACTGCCCCAGTCGCCTCCTCTGCCATCTCTCCTACCCTTTGTAAATTAGCGATTTGAGTAGGGATGTTTACATAGGAAATGGCCAATGATTGATGCTGGAGCCTCTGCAGATAAGGAGTTGACTCATTGATGCTAAAGAGATTGATAGAAAGAAAGCCAAAAAGTGCACACAACTTGTGAATTTTTTATGACAAAACCAACTTTGACAACTGCATGAATAGACTAGCATAAAGACACCTGCAAAAAATTATGGTAATAATTTTTAGGCTCTAACTAAGTACATTTTATTTTTTTTAGAGATACTATATAGTTCTGTAGTGCTGAGAATTCCTTCACTCCAAGCAAGGGTTTGAAAGGAATCGTCACAAAAAGGTACTATCGTAATCCTTTCTTATTGATCTTGCTATCGGTGTGCTAGATCTAATCAAGGAGGGCGTGCTAGGGCTAGTTTGGCCTAGGTCAGTTCGTCATCACTTCCATTTTGATTATCTCCTTTTAATTGAATGATTTATTTGCATGTTTATTGCTAATTTGATTTAGTTGTGCATGCTTATTGTGTAGATCTTATAAAAATTTGATTTTTATTTGCGCCAACCTCTCCCACCACTACTTCCGCTATTGGCCGGCCACTCTACAAGTTCAATAGCAACCATGCATAATCTCTGTTAATACAAACTATTTATGTCATTCTAACTAAAGTAGTGTTATGGCTGCTCGCAGCATGCTCGCATTGTTGGTGTGGACCCTGTGTGAGCTCAGGTAAGCTTAGCATGATTAGTGCGAGCGACGCAGGCTGCGTGCAGTCTTAGCATTTTCATTATAACTATTTAATGTTG
Organism: Saururus chinensis; assembly: GCA_035235625.1. Taxonomy (NCBI): domain Eukaryota; kingdom Viridiplantae; phylum Streptophyta; class Magnoliopsida; order Piperales; family Saururaceae; genus Saururus; species Saururus chinensis. The sequence continues at coordinate 58,546,640 of CP141140.1, forward strand.
TTGTTATATAATTATTTTTTCATCATCTATGAATGAAGCAAACAAGTTGTGCACAAACCATATAAACAGCTATTCAAATATGATATGATAACAGCGTAGCTCAACAGTTATTTGACGACTATGACTATGTTTCGCACCATAATCGACATACATTGAATGGGTCAAAGTCTTAGCAAAGAAATGTCGAAGTCAGAGCATATGAAATTTCATGGCCGACTAATATTTGTTCCATTTTCTATGAGACCACATGAAAGCCAATGCTGACAAATTGGACGCGAGATTACTAACTTTATAGACTTTAAAATTATCAAGTCAATTGGGATAGGCAAGAACCTAGCTACCTTTCTCAATAGAAAATGACAAAGAGTAGTTTTCACTCCTAATCTCTCCTTTGTCCCTCGTATGGATTTGAAATTCAAAAATAACTAAAATTAATTTATTTCTAACATTCAATCCAAATAACTAATTGGTGCCCCGGGGGCCAGTATTTTATCACAAGGAGCTTTCCTTCCATGGGTAAACATTATTATAAAAAGAATGTAGGATCTATCTGACACAAAAAAGAAGTTAATATTCCCACTTACTTTCTTTATACTAAAAGCTTATTTCAACCTCTGATTAGACAAAAAAGGCGAGTCACATGATAAAATGGAGATTTAATTTTCTCAATTCAATGAGATGCTAGAGTATGCTTTTAGTGTGGAATAGGAATGTAATTTTAAAAAATGTAATATTCAAGGTAAGTGGCATAATTTAAATGGATAGTTTCTAGAGAGAAAGTGGTGTGATAAAATCATTTTGGGCGATGGTTTTGTCAATTATGGGACACCCACCTAACTTGTTGGACCATCCATTGCCAATTGTTAAGTTTTGTCAACATCCAAGGGCTAACATTGTTGAGAACTTATTATGTATAGGCCCACACTTAGATGGTACAGAACATTAATTACTCAATGACACGTAGCTTTAGTGTGAAAAAAATGTTTTCTTTGACAGAGAAATATTTTTAATGCTCTACTTTAATAATAAGCTATAATTAAAAATACATGTAAATTCTTTATCAAGGAAATTGATGGTATACATATAACATATATTAGCATCAATCATACTAGCACTAATGTACGTTGATATGTACACTATCAATCTTAAATATTAAGAGCTCACATACATTCTTTACTATAGGCTCATTGTAAGAGGAGAATATAAAAAACTCTTCCTAACTATATATTACAGCACTTAGAGGGAGTCTACTCACCCAGTGGTAATATCATGCGGTAATGTGGTAAATTTGTAAACAATGGGGTCAAATTTTAAAATATTTCACCTACTCCATAGTCCAGCACTTCTCTCCGCCATCTTCCCCACCTACTCCGGCATCTCCTCCACCCTACATCTCATCTCCCATCTCCGACGTCTTGAAATCCCCCAGCCCCCTCCCCCATCCCATCCTCACTAACTAGTCCGAACTCGTCCTTTCGGCGTTCACCCCCCACCCCTACAATGTTGCATCCCCACCTCCGCCTCGCCCCCGCCACTACCAATATCAACGTCTTCTCCACCCCCTTCCTCAAGCTTTCTTCATCTCTTCTGTCAAATATATATCGGGCTCACCAAGTCCTTGTACTCCGTCACCTCCCCCTCCCCCATGTCCTTTGCTAGGGCGAATATCTGGGTCGTGTGGGTGAATCGCTCCATCCACCGCTTGAAGTCCTCTTTGGATACCTGTCACGGGTACGAAGCTTTGCCTAACGTTCGCACATGTGATGGCCTAACTACACTGCGCAGCAAGTAGCCACTCCCTTCCCTTCCCACTCGTATACGCAAGGGAAAACACAAGCAAACAGCACAAACACAGCACAAGTCCGTCTTGCTGCAAGAGTCTCCGCCCAAGCTATATTTCGGTCCGTCGAAATACAATGGCAGGGAGAGGGCAAAGGCTGATCCACCAAGCTGAAAGCTCTCTCTCAGCTCCTTGGTTCGTTGTGCATGAACAAAACTATCACCTATCAGCCATGGCCACCCTGCTCTCCCCCTTAAATAGACTCAGCCTGAACTGACCGGTCCTTATGCTACTAGGAGTTACAAAACTCACCCATACAAGAGTTCTCACCTTGACCAACTCTCAGCCCAACAAGCAGTTTGCCCCGAGCCTAAATTAGGAAAACAAGTGGAGTCTGTCTTCAGCTAGAAGTCCAGTGATATGCTGTCTCCAAAAGTCCTTTCCGTCTAGGGAACTCACTGCCTTGACTCCTACTTGAGCTAGGAGTGCAGCTGTCCTGCATAAGTGAATCATGTCCTCCTTAGGAATTCGTCCCTAAGTCAAAGTAGCGCCCAGCTTTCCTGCTAGAGTCTCGCCCGCGCAAGGACTCCTCCTCAGCCTACTCTGCAAGGCGAGTAGTCCATCCGGAACACCTCCCACGCTACTCCAGCTAGCATCCTTTGTGCCCAAGGGGCTGCCTAGGCTGTCTGTCGCCCAAACAAACTTGGTTGTCCACTGCCAAGTAAGAGGGTAGCCGCCCCCTTTTCCCATCCAACAAGTTAGGGGTCTAACAATACTCGTAGGGTACAACACTGATTGAGAACATGCCCAGGTACAACACTGACGTCTAGATCACCCAACTTTACCCAGACCTCTTAAAGTCGGCTGCCACAATTGCATGGCCGTCATAATCCCTTCCTCGTCAGGGAAGCAGCCCCATGCCATCAGGGCAGGATGGAGGTGGAGATGCAACCCCATGTTCGGATTCCTAGCCCACTCCTCAGCAGCACTAGCGTGCCTAGTGCATCCCCACAAGCTACCACAATCACCTTCAGCCTCACCACATATTCTTTATTCTTGAATTCAAATTCAACCCAAAGTGGCGGATCTACGTTGTAACTAGGGTGGACAAATGACTCAAAGTTTTTGAAGTACCCATCTTATTCAGCTTTGAAATCGATGGACCTGGAAAAGTGCCCCCCTCTATTATATGACCACTCCTAAAAAATGCCCTAACCACAAGATCCAACTCGTCTCTATGGTTAAACCCAACCCTATCAATTAAAATCCAAGCCTAATCCTACCTAAATTATTGATTGATTTAAGAAAACATCATACTCTAGTCAATGATATTATCTTATTTGTGCTTATATTGAGTTTGGAGTGTTTCCTTCTCTCCTTGGAGTTGAGGCATACTACAAATACTATTGTATCAAGGTTGAAGTTGTAATAGCAATTGTAACTAATGCTTACATCAACTTTGACCGGTTAATATTAGTCATAGAGCTAGCTGATTTTGATAAAGTTCAGGACCTTTTTTTCATTGATAATAGTGGTAAATAATGGTTATATATTACTAATTACGAAAATTTTAATGAGTGATGTTGTTGGTTGTCTTCTTGCTTATATATATTTTTATATTTATTTATTAAAAATTATTAAAGGCAATTATTTTTTGACCACCCTAACAAAAAAACCTAAATTTGCTACTAACTACCCCAATTGGCTTTTTGTTCCTTCGACCCCTTCCTTTCTTCCTCCTATAGAGCAAGATTTTGGATGCATTGTTGGAGGTGTCAATGGCTATTGACATCAACACTGATGTATTGATAAGACAACTAATGATACTTCAATTCATATTTTTAGGGTGAAAATTTTACCAATATTTTTATCACTAATGAAGTGGGTATTTGTGCAAATTAATTACTTACATAATAAACGTAAGTAAATATTAAAATAGACGATGGAGAAAATAAGGGTATAGGTTTGGGCATACTAAAAGGGTAGAGACCCTAATCTATTGTATATGACATTGATGAACATATGGGTCTTGTGTCAGTTCGGGCTCAAAAAACAGGTCATTTTAGCTACATAGAGGAGAGTTGTGGTAAGGAAAGAGACCACGAGTGCCCGGCTCCCCATTGCTTGGGAATTGATTGTTTGTAGATCCTCTCCCTGAGGCTTGGGAGTTAGTTCAAACCGGTTATACCAGTAAATGAAACATGACTCTACCGCAATATATAACAAAGGTTTCGATAATCTTGGAACATAAAAAATCTCAACCACGTAGATCCATGAGCCCTTGATGGCCTTAGCTTTATAGTCGGATGGAGTATATGTAACATCCTCGATTTTTATGTAATTTTGTATAAATTTTTTGCTATTTTATGTTTGTATTTTTGACTCGAAAATCTGATACTTCGGCGTATCCATTTTTGTAATTAATCTCGATATTTATAACTGTAGAATCGGGAGTGATGTTTAGTCACAGGACATGGGCTTTGATGCACCACAAAAACTTTTGGTGTGAAAATGGGAGAGAAAGGGACAAGAAGCGAAGGTGAATAGAAACAGAAATAAATGAAGAGAAGGAAAAAAAGAAAATAAAATCAAAATCAGATCGGTTGCGACTCAGCGCACCCGACTTGCTGGCGGAACAGAGGAAGGGCAGCACCCTTCCCTCTATGAGGCTAGAGGCACCACACCGCTAGTTGCCAACTTCTGCCCAACCAGCCTCGGCCTGGCGATACCTCCACAGCCACCTTGGCCTGGCCCCGGCTGTCTTCCCCTCTTCCTCCCTCCTTTCTCATTTTGGTCCTTTGAACTCGCCCTTAGTTTTTCCCCAATTTGCCATTGCCGCCGGCCGATTGGTCTCCAGTCCACCGCCATGGCTCTGCCCTAACTAGAACGACGTCTGGGCACCACCCTCCTAGACTCCTCACCCCTCCTTGCCACCGATTGCAATGCACAAAAGCATACAAAAAAGGGGCAAAGTGATTTTTACCTCACACCAGAGAAGGAGGGGCGGGGAGGGTGGTGCTTGGATGTCGTCCTAGCCAGGGCGGAGCCATGGCAGCAGGCTGGAGGCAAACCGACCGGTGGCAGCAGTGAATCGGACGAAAAACTAAGGGCGGGTTCACAAGACCAAAATGAGAAAGGAGGGAGGAAAGGGGGAAGACGGTCGGCGGGGCTAGGTCGGGGTGGCTATGGAAGCATCACCCGGTCGAGGCAGGCCAGGCTGAAGCTGACGGCCAGCGGTAGTTGCGCCTCAGCCTCACAAAGGGAAGTGTGCTACCCTTCCTTTGTTCCGCCAGTGGGTCGGGTGCGCTGAGTCGCTCCTGATCCGATTTTTCTTTTTTTATCCTTCTCTTCCTTTCTTTCTGATTGTATTCTCCTTTGTGTCTCGTCCTTTTCTCTCCTATTTTCGAGCAAAAAGTTTATGTGGTACGTCGAGGCCCATAACCTCCGACTAAACACCACTCCCAACTTTACAGTTACAAATATTGAGATCAATTACAAAAATGAATATGCTAAAGCATCAAATTTTTTCGTCAAAAATACAAGCAAAACATGGCAGAAAATTGTAGAAAAATTGAGGATATTATAGTATGTTATAATCTTCAATAAAAATCTAAATCTACTTCAGGGATTGATATACATTTCAAGAAGTCATGGATATCTCCTTGATATTGTCACATATTCTTAGAGTTGTCAATTTTAACCTATGCTTTAGTTTTGGGTGGGTAAATATATGTGTGTAAATGAAATGCACATATTATGGGTAAGAACGTGATTAGTGGTTTTGATCAACTTAACTTTAATTGTACATGTATTGTCCCACTGAGTATATTTGATGTACTCACTATCTTTGTGGTGCAAGAATAGTGTTGTAGGTGAAAAACAGTTGCAACTAGGGGGAGGGAAGTACGTAGAAGCGTAGTGGTTAATCTCATAGATTTCTTTCTTATCCTTGTTAGTAGAATAAATGTAAGCACGCGAGAGTGCCAAGTATCTCGACTTATTGTTAGAATCATGTAATGACAGACAAGTGCCTAACTTTTGGTTTTTGTATTTTCTTTAATTTGCTTGATAATTAGTTATATAATTATTATGACACGACTTCAGTGCATTGTATTGTTCAAACAAGTATTCATTCCCCCAAGATTTTCCTAAGTCATGATTTTACAACCACTTTTATAAACTTTTATTTCCTTACAATTTTAGTCTGATACATCATATTTCAAACAATATAAATATTGTGATTTAGATAAATTGGGGGCATGATAATCACACTATATATCTTCTCTTTTGTAAATAAGACACATGCTTTGGGAAAGAGAATTCTCATACAAATTTATTCTATTTGTTGGCTCAAAATCATTGTTTCATTCAGCCACCTTCGGGGAAGAAGAAGGCTGAGAAATCTAGTTTGTAGCTGATTCAGTTGGATTTCGAGAAGGAGGAAAGGAGAAGAAAAATGGAATGAGGAGGGGAGAAGGAAGCAGAGGAGGAGGTAAAGAAGGAGGATGAGGGGAAGGACAGCAGGGAGGTTGAGAGGAGCCAAGAGGGAGCGGGAGGGAAGGCAATACAATAGGAAAATAGACCTTGGGTGGAAGGGGAGGGGGATGTCTAAGTCATTTTCTCCCACATGTGTGGTAGTTCATAAGTGAGCAAGTCTACTTTGGTAAATACCCAAGACTTGCACACATTTTAGGATTTTTTTATATATCTCATAGCCATTTTAGCAAATTCTCTAGTATTAAAGTTCTCACAAAATCAATAATTTATTCTAACCACCTAAATAGCATTTAGCTAACATTGAAAAGATAGTGGCAATAATTAATATATAAGGTACTGAAATCTATAATACTTACCCAAACCACAATCTCATAATTGACTACCAAAATGATAGAAGTAACATTCATTTGAAATCTAATTTTGATATACCATATTCAAAATAAGTCTTTTCCTACTTCAACATTGGCATCTCCAACCTCACGCAAATTGAGGGGGTGTGCCCAGTTAAAGGAGGCAACAAGAAGAAAAGATGAAAAAGGGTTATGCTTCCCTCCTATGGGAGTCAAGCCAGGGGCCAGGGAGGGACAATAGGGGGAGAAGGATGGTTGGTCGAGCTAGGGTGATGGTCAGGGAGGAGAGACTATAACCCTTCCCCTTGATTTGCAGGTAGCAAGGTTGGGAGTGGAGGCCGAGTCCTGACCCACTATTTTGCAAGTTACGTGATGGGAGGGGAGGCCAAAACACAAATAGGGGAAGAGTTTTTTCCATATTACCTGGCTAGATATACAAATATTTCATATTCCCTAGATTTTAACACTTAATCCCATATGACCTAGTTTAGGACAAATATACCCTTAGGTTAAACCTAAACCTATACTCAAGCTCTTATCTCATTATTGGTAAAAAATTACCGACAATGGCACAAATTTGTATGAGCAAAATCAAAACACTCAACATATAGAAAATAAATCACCCACTTAAAGATGATCGATAGAAAGTAAAAAAATTCTCCTTCTCAATCATGTGTTCTAGAGAACAAACTAAAATAGAACCACCTGCTGGTTTCAATCCAAAAACTGGTTCAAAAGTGGGAATCAAAGGAAGCCACTTTAGTGCTCGCTGAATTGCAACAAATAGAATGTTCCGGCAATCTGAAAAACTGGGTTGCGTTTAGAACAGATTGAAGGACTCTGGAGACTTGCGCCAAATGGGGATTGAATGCTGCAAAAAGAAATGATTTTTGGGAGTACAGCGAATCCGAATGATATCGGGTAGAGTACATCAACTTTGCATGACTCGCGAGATTTCCGAGAATGCGAGAACGAGAGGATGATTCCCATTAAACGAACCAAAAATCTCATGCTCTGCATGGCCTGTGTCCAACACTTAATCCATATCGCATATACAATAACTCAATATGTCAATAAAATATATTTTTGATAATACAATATGTATTCTTTGAGCGAACAACCCATAATATGATATTCTCTATATCGCATATACGATAACACGATATTTGCCATAGCGTATTATCGATAACACGATATGCCACCATAATGTATTATCGATAACATGATATGCCACCATAGCGTATTATTGATAATACGATATGCCAACAATGTGTGCTATTGATAATACAATATGTTACGATATCCTCTATATCGCATATATGATAATACGATATTCACCAAAGCATGTTATCGATGACACGATATTTGCTATAACATATTATCAATAACATGAGATTAGCAATAGCGTGTGATTGATCACACGATATGCCAACAAGACGTGTTATTTATTTTCCTCTATATTGCATATACTATAATATGATATTCGTCATAGCGTATTATCAATAACACGCTATTCGTCATAATGTGTTATCGATAACACGATATGCCAACAAGATGTGTTATTTATTTTTCCTCTATATCGCATATACGATAATACGATATTCGCCATAGCGTATTATCGATAACACGATATGTAACCATAGCGTATTATCGATAACACGATAGGCAACCATAGCGTGTTATTGATAACATGATATTCGTCAGTATTTGTTATTTATACAATTGATCATCAAGTCAGGGATAAAAACCTCTGAGATCGTGTACATGCTTACATAAGATGTTCTATATAGTAAAACTTGCATATAAAAAATCATATTAGTCCCTCTTTGCACAATAGGGTAGGAGGCTATCATAGTTATTTATTTTCCTCTATATCTCATATACTATAATATGATATTGGTCATAGCGTATTATCAATAACACGATATTCGCCATAACGTGTTATCGATAACACGATATGCCAACAAGATGTGTTATTTATTTTCCCCTATATCGCATATACAATAATATGATATTCGCAATAGTGTATTATCGATAACACGATATGTAACCATAGCGTATTATCGATAACACGATAGGCAACCATAGCGTGTTATCGATAACATGATAGGCAACCATAGTGTGTTATTGATAACACGATATTCTCCAATATTTGTTATTTATATAATTGTTCATCAAGTCAGGGATAAAAACCTCTGAGATCGTGTACATGCTTACATAAGATGTTCTATATAGTAAAACTTGCATATAAAAAATCATACTAGAGTCCCTCTTTGCACAATAGGGTAGGAGGCTATCATAGCTATTCTACAATGTCCTTCCTTAGCATCTATATCCTTCTTTATTCTTATATAGTCATGTTCTCCCTAGATAGTCCTTCAAGATTCATTTTTTGAGTTGCAGTATCATCTTGATCTCCTTTTGTAATGATAAATAGTTTATGTGGTTAGAAATTTTTAGACGAAAATTAGAGAAGAACGATCGTCGATGAAGTGAGGGAGGCCGACAATCGCTGAATAGAAATCGAAATTTGTTGTTGATGAGAACCGCCGGGCAAAAATCACAAATCGTCTCTGAGCTCTGATCTCCTCTTTGTTTATGCTTTGTCACAACTAGTTTACACGATATTTAACCCAAACCTTGTTGAAAGAGTATTTTGGTCCATTTTTTTCCAAATATCGTGTAAACCCAAGTTCTATGGAATGTTTTTCATAAAACTAGGGAATATGGAATATTTGTATCTTAGGCCAGGTAATATGGAAAAAACTCATAGGGGAACCAGAGCCCGCGCCACCTAACTTGCAAGGGATCGGGTCAAGAGGTGAGGTTGGCGCTAAGAAACTATCCTTTTCAAAACAAAATTTATGAAGACTTCTGAAAAAATAACTTGTTATTTGTTAATAGGTGAATTACTTTTATGTACTCTTAAAAAGAAAAGAAAAATAAATTTTATGTTAATTTATAGGTTTTTGACCGACATTGCATATCTTTACATCACTTTAAGCTTTCATCAGAAGCATAGGTAAATTACTTGTACATTTTTTTTTAAAAGAGAAAATATATGTTAATTTAGAGGTATTTGACATATATATTGCTTACTTTTAATCTTTCATCTCAATATGGTTCTAAAAACTTATTTTTATATAGATTTTTATTTTATTTTTTACAATAAAATATATGAACTTCAGACCTATTAAAATGACGAAGCCATACAATATTTGAAGGCAAGTAAAAAAAATAAAATAATTGTAGTTATGTTGTACTCCACATTTTAACATATTGCCAATTGCTAACAACTACTCTCTCCATTCTATAATAAGTGTCCCATTTCCTATTTCCCATTCCCCTACTAAGTAGAAGGCTTTTAGCATGCTTCTTAATATAGTAGGAGCATGAGAATCTAAGTTAAAATTATAAAAAATTTTAATGCCTATGCTGCTTCAACCTTCCTTAATTAAATTTTGCACTTTTTATAAACGAGACACTTAATATGGGAAGAAGGGAATATATTTTTACTATTACTGGAAATTGCTTCAATTTAAGAGTCATAAAAAAATTGTATCTTACACGCCACAAAATATAGGCTTGTGCACATGTAAGTGAATTTTGGGGTATTCCTGGTTAGAAGGTTTTCATTTGCCCTCTAACCTCATATTAGAAGCACAGAATTGGCTTGCAAGATTTATGATGGTGGAGTTTAGCATCGGCAGTCAACTATCATGGCACCTCTCTTTGCTACTCCTAAGTATTCTAGCATAGAAAGAGTTTTTAATGTTTCTCACTCACCATAAACCCAATGTAAAGACTGTCTGAGAGTTGTTCATCAATAAGATCGATGGTGCATAGAGTAGTATCACTAATGTTAATATATGTGCCGTTGACCTTAAAAATAGATGGTCCCTAAGTGCTTCTTATATTGGGTTCATGGTGAACAGGGAACATAAAAATACATTTCATTACCGAGACCAAACTATAGCTTGAAAATGTCAAGACTAAGATGGGGCCAACCACTGTCTGACTCATAAAGCGTCTCCATTCCACCTTTCCATTGACTAAAGTTATAAATAGGCTCTATCAACAAACAAATCAAACAAGCCTTTGAAACCCACAATCTATTTCCAGCACATTTCCCCCACTACCAGTTTAAATTTCGGGTCAAGACATTTGCCTTCACTGATGCATAACCATCTCATAATTACAAGCGCAAATGGGTCTACTGATTTTGATTAGGGTTGCTCAAAATCAAATGTCATTAACATCCAATGAGGTTTGATGCATACCAGTCTCAATAAGTGGGTTGATGTTTGGCAAGACAGGCAAAGGGCAGTGAATGGTGATCCCCTAACCTTACAGCTTTTATTCATCGGGCCCCCTTAATTAATTTATCTACATATGAAGAAAACTAACCACAGATGTTCCACAAGTCAATCCCCAACCTCCCTACAATCATCCCTCTACAATAACAAATTGGGAAAAGTTAACATGAGCATGGGATCATAAGCCGTTAGAACAAGATCTGATAATGCGCATTAAGAGAGGAGGCGGTCAGGAGATCCAAATCTGCTTTACCCTTGAGTGGTGTGCATGGTCAGGTTAAAATCCAATGGCATGTGATGCCTTGACTCATGTGTGACTATGTGAGCCCCTACTCATATAAACGTTGTTGTAATATATTTGAACCTAATTATATTCTTCAACAACCACATAGGAATTTTCTAAGGAAATTTTTTTAAAAGAAGAATAGTATTCAGTATCCTAAGAAGTTTAAGGTTAAATTTCACCCCAATCCCTCTTCTCCCTGCACATCTTATAACCATAGAAGGATCCCTCAAAAGCCAAAACTCCTCAAAATTTCATAGAGGACATAATTTCCCACCCAAAAATATTATTCAGAAACTTTAATTCAACAGTATGAAATATGCTGACGTGAGAAAGTCGAACAAATCAATAGTACCCTTTCCAATGTGAGCAGATTTTGTACTTTATGAAATTATCATTTTAGGAAATAAAATTAAGGGGGTGCTTGAATGCCACTTTCCCTGGTGGTAAACTAGCTTTTGAAGCACTTTTTGAAAATAAAAAAACCTTCGAGGATAAATGGTCTTATTTTGAAAAAGGAAAAAATTGAAAAAAGAATAATAATTTGGGGCAGAAAGGAAATAATTTGAGGGTAAACATCTATTTATGCTTTTATATTCTCTTTTTACATATCTGGCACAACCCTCCTTAGGAAAAGAGGAGGAGAGTTTTGCAAGAAAGGAAACCTTTCCTTTATGCATTAAAGGCTCATCCCATATGTCAATCCTTTGAACATACCTAACAATTTATTTAGGAAATATTTTGACAGTCATTTTCTGTCACGACTTGGATTTTTAAAAATATTTTTAAATAGCACGAACGGTAATAACCGAATTTTTTTTTCTTAAATACAAAACAAACTATTCGATTAAATATCCAGGTCATGATAACTGGGGTTCACAAATACGGATATCAAATCATATGATATTATTTAACGTCTGAAAATTCATAAAGAACAGCTCATCTATCTAAGTACAAGTTCGTCATCCATCTGAAAATAAATAACAAGTTGACTCTCACGCTAAAGGTATACTTACGTACCAGAGTTGCAGACACGAAGAAACTTCATCCTATACGCGTCAATCTTGGTCTCACTCGTTGTCACCTTGAAAACCTGCAACAAAGCAAACCAAACAACAACCACAACCATAATGGAGCATATCCGCCTCCAGGAGAAGAGCTTCCAAAGGACAAAAGGTTTAATTAATATTTTTCGGATCGGGCTAACATCACCCGATGTTAGTTGCCTATGTACTCATCAGACAACATCTCCAATGTTTCCAACAAGATTGGATCCAGACGTAGTTCTGCCTAGAAACTACTCTATCCTAATAAGCATAGAACCACACATGCAATGCTTAAGTATATTTAACCTACATTTTAGTAAGTCATTTAATCGTTCCACTTGTCTAATTAACAAGCAATATCAACAATGTTATTAATTATCTCACAACTCTTGTTCAATAATTAATACTATCAAATCTATAACTTAGAGATGACTCGCCGCTCGAGAAATCCCCAAACAAAGTACTCCAACCTTGGAGTAGACTGCTTAACAGCAACTTTACCTAAATCCCCAGGGCTCTCAATAGCCTGCCACGAATCTGGAGAAGAGGATCCCAACTGTGCTCATGGACACAGATTGGCAAGAAACACTAGCCTTCCATGATGCTCATGTAACTCCGCTTTTCGTACGTACTAAATAGTCCTGGGAAGACCGCGGTAAAGACCCTCTAGTCAATACCCAAACCGTTGTGGCGATGAAGAAGCATATCACAATCTCCAGCATTATCCATAGAAGCCTCAGGTCTTTATGACCATTGACTCTGCTAAACATCTGAACTTAGACTAGATTATTTCTATCCAGTTAAGTATCCACTCAACCATTTGGGTCAATTTCACCTTGTGAATCGACCCAATAAATAGCTCATCTACTGAGCTATGACTCATAGAACATCCCAAAACCATCCTCGGTTCATTAACCAAGGTAAAATTCTATGTCAAGGCCCCGTTCAATCCATGAACCGGTCCCAAACCCTATTGAGGGTATCTTAGTCTTTATCTTGATTAGATGTTCTCCCCCAATCCAATGGCAACCCATGTCTCTTGATTAAACTTCATTAATCTTAAGTTACCGATATAAATTAAAGCATCAACAATAAAAGCATGCACCAGCATAATCAACACAAATAACATACATTCACACCAATGTGTAAAGAATGAATAAAGGCCCGTTGCACTCATTTGCAGGGCTAGGGCTTAACTAGTTCAAGCCCAAGAGTGCAAACAACTCTAACGCATCCTGCGATTTACATATATAACACTCGAGTCGATTGATGTACTCAGTTGCAAACACAAATAATCCGCTGCCCTAAACCTTGAGAATGAGGGTCATTCCTCTTGCTTCCTGTGACACTATGACCTGACAAGGTCTTCGTGTCACTTACTAGTCACACCCCTTCCTTTTGAAGTTGTTCCATGTCACTATAACATACCCTAACGCTTAGTGGTTAGGTTATTAGTTTCGATAGAAATGAAAAATACTGCCCTTAAGGGCATTAGGGTAATTCTACCTCTTAGGGTATGCTACCCTCCCTTGGGTCATTTTGGTCATCACACTACCCTTTTATTTATTTTAAGTCATAATCCTCTCAAAAGGCTCCACTCTCAAACTAACTCACGCTTCCATTCACATGAATGTGGGCGGGTCCGCTCAAAGGGTATTTCTGTTATTTGGTTTAAGGCCTTAATGACGTCCGATGAGTCCGAAATTCAACTCAAGGGTACTTCTCGCCTTCAAGGACTCTGTGTAATTTTCCTGGCATGTGACGGGGCCGTGAACCCCTTGAACCAACCCAGGTTGGCTTAACTGTTTACGATTAAACCTAGGGACAAAATGGTCAATTACCTACTCACTGGGATTTTTCCTCACTATGAGATTTGTCTTATAATTAATTTACTCATTAAAATCTCACTAAGAATTTTCCCAAATATTAGATCAACTCATAGGCTCCTGAACCGGAGCCCCTAAATCGGGTAAGTGATTTTCGCACAATAATTAAACCATAAGGGGTAAAAGGGTCCATTTATAGTCCTAGGATTTTTCCAAGGCCTGAAACTTGCTCCGAATACTCCCACACTTCTTGGGGTCCTTGAGTATTTTTACTGAATTTTTTTAAAGTCTAAACCCTATTGAACCGGACCCGGTTCAATGGGAGTTATTATTTTTTAATTAAACCGACCTGAGCCGGGTCTGCAGTTCCAGCCCGAAACGAGCCGGACCCACAGACCCGCCTGCGGGTCGTCTTCCCCGTGGAGACGCCCACTGGGCTGCGGGCGGCAGCTAGATTCGATCCAGCCGCCGCCGGCCCGACCCTCCAACCACCGGCCTGGCGATCTCATTAACGGCGGAAGACTTCCACCGAAGCGAGGCGGCCAGATCTGGAACCGACGACCGAAACGACGCCAATCTGAAATTTTTACTGAGACGGCCAGTTTCTGACCATCAGCGGGCACCACTGCTGCCATGAACGGGAGCAAGGCCGGCCCTAGTCAAATCACCTCAAAGCGGCGGATCTGACGGGCCCAACCTCGCTGTTGTCCGGTGGCCGCCGACCGCCGTCGAAACCACCTAGTTTCGCTCACTCCCGCCTGCGAGTAGAACCGCCGGCGGGTGTAACGGCCGTCACGAATGGAGTCAGGGGCAGGGCATGTTTGATTTGCCGCCGGGCGGTGAATCTCAGGGACCCAGTCCCCCGCCGCGGGTAGGCGGTGCTTGCCGGCCAGAGTCCAAATCCAGACAAGGGCAACCGGCGTGTTCTTCTTAATTAACTAGCGGATTAATACTCTAATTAAGAAATTAAAACAATTATACGCCTAAACTTCTTAATCACACAAGATAATCAAGTTTATACAATGATCCTACCGTAATTGCCGATTTGCTGTCAATTCACCGTCGTCAATGCTTCGCCGGAGTCTCGCCGGAAAATTCCTTTGCCTCTTCTTCCTTCACTTCACCGTCCCAAGCTGACCCCCTTCTTTTTTTTCTTCAAAAAGCCCTAATTATTTATTTTTATAGGCATGGGATTAGGGCTCCTAATCCCATTAAAATTTAGCCCCAAAAACCCAATTTCGGAATGCTAAATAATCGGGCTCGCAAAATGATTTAAACGGCCCATTTGCACGTTTAATTCGGGTAAACGGGCCCTATACAATATGTTCAACTTAAAACAATCGTATCTCTCTCATACGGACTCCGTTTCATGCGTTCTTGGTGGCGTTTCGAAGCTCTTTCCGTCTATTTTCCATCCATATATACTTTAGCCACCATTTTCAACTTATGATTAAGTTATTCTCACGGGAAGATCAAGGGATCCTACACCCTAATTTCCCCGTGTACAACTTCAGGAATTTAGAAAATTCCCGAACGTTACATTTTCACCCCCTTTAAGGCAGCAGAAAGCCCCTTTTAGGATAGAAAAAGTGTTAGGAAGGCTTTTTAAAAGGAAAAAAAGGTGGAAAGAAAGCAAAAAAAAATATTATTAAGGCATCATTTTTGCTTCTGATCATAGAATTGATACACTTTCCCTTTCTCGCAAAACCCACCTTTTGGAGAAGGTGTTGTGAGAAAGCACACTAATCTTGTTTTATGGTCCCAATACAAAGTCACTAAAAATAAAAGGGCCATAAAGGTCATTTCATTTCCAAATAGAAGCTAACTCAGATGTCCCCTTAGGCCCCGTTTGGGAGGCATTTTAGAGGAAAAAACATTTTCTCCTCTTGAGTGCAAAATGTCACATCAAGAGGGGAAAATTGTTTTCCCCTCCAACTCTCCTTCTCAGAATAGTTGGTGGGGAAAGCATTTTTCCCACCTGGCGCTTCCTCTCAAATGACCCCTAATTTATGAAAAGGAAAAGGAATGCTCTTTCATTTCCTACCCTATGGGAATCCAAATGTCCCTTTAAAAGGGCTTCCTTATATGGTGTACAGAGAAGTGGAGAGAAGTACATAAAAGAAATAATGTATCATGGTGGCAAAGATATACATTTCTAAGAAAGAAAATTTTCTTTTGACCCCAAATATCATTTTAATTTTTTTATTTTCCAAATTATTGTCTCTCTTGGGAAAAAGGGCATTCCATACAAAATTGGGATGTAAAGCCCATTTCTGCTATCCAAATAAGTCATAAGAGCATCTTTCATACTTAAATTCCTAATTTGTGTAGATATTCCAATAATAAATGTACTTCCCTTCTTGGGGAGCATTTATTTATTAAGAAAAAAAAATATATGCACTAGAAGAGGGGCAACCTCCCTCTTTTATTTTTCTATCTTTTTTCACAAATAAAACATGAAGAAAGCTAGTATACATTAGTGTTTTAAAACTCGGGTTGAAGTGAACCTATCTCAGATAACGGGTTGGTTCATCCAAATCGTGAGGCCAATCTGACCTAGTAGGGTCTCGCTGGCCCACCCAGTTGAACTAGTGACCTCACGACCTAGGCTAATCTGGTTCAAACATTGCATGTGTGGTGAACATTATTGTAACGACCTTCAATTTTCGAATGTGATTTTATGACTCTAATAATGCTTATATTCGAGTTTTTATTGAGTTGTGATTAATTAAATATTGTTACTCGATGATTTTTTATAATGATGTGAAAGAGCGTTGAAAGATGAGCGAACGGGTCTTGAATGGCTCGAATCGAACACCATGGCCAAAAGTGACAGCCACAAAAAAATGTGCCACACAGGGCAGGAATCACTTGAAAAGTGTGAGAAAACCCCCCTTGTGGGGTCTAGTTTTGTAGGGATCTTCGATATGAACCCACAATACCAAAAACATGTAAATCAAAATCTTGTTTGAATTTTTTTGCATTTTTTGAAAAATAATAATAAATAAATTAAATTATTGCATCTGCATGCTAATGTTGCATGTCACCACAAGGCACGCGTGGGATGGGCCCGCAACCCGTAGTGCCGCCACGTGGTGCTACGTGCCACGTAGACTGGGCCCGCGTCACGCCATCTGTTTCCACCACCCCACGTGCCTATAAAAGGGTGCATTGGCTTCCATTTCTAGAATTTTTCCAGTTCCTTCTCTCCCACGTTCTTCAAATTTCTTTTCCTCTATTTTTGAGTCTGATTCAAGTTGTTCAAGAGACATTCTTACCTAAATCGAGCATGTCGGATGTCGTGATGGGGTTATTTTTCTGGTTTGAAACCTCTAAGCCCTGGAAACATGACGTCCAAGTTCGTAGTGTCCAACGCATTGTCTTCGTTCTCGCGCAAGAAGCTAGGTAGGGGTTTTTAAACTTTAAATGCATGCTTAGTGTAGGTTTTATGGATGATTTGGCATGGCTATGTTTATGAGGCTTATTTTGGATAAATTTATTATGTAGTGAACTGATTGGGCATGTGATATGCAGTGTTTTGTTTATGTATACTTATGTGATTTATTTTTGTATGTGTCACTTAGTGTTTTGGTTACGTACACATGTGAATTGATTTTGTACGTGCCACTTAGTGTTTTGGTTCTGTACACTAATCTGGATGCCCGCCAAGAAAAATATTCTCCAAGTGCCACGCACAGGGTGGAGTATAATGGAAAAACTCCTTCCCTAAGTGGCCATCGTTGCACCATGAGTGTGGGGGTAGACCGTTGGGTATCACGGCTTGTGTCACGGGCGCGAAGCTTTGCCTAGCATCCGCACTCATGATGGCCTGGCTGCACCGTGCAACCAGCAGCCACTCTCTTCCCTTCCCACTCGTATGCGCAAGGGAAAACAAATAAAACAACCAACCTGCAACACAAGTCCGACCTGGTGCAAGGGTCTCCGCCCAAGCTATGTAAATCAATCCAGCATGAAGTACACAAGCAAGGAGATGGCTGGGCCGAACCACCAAGGCTGAGAACTCTCCTCCCTTTCTCCCTGGTTCGCTGTGCAGGAAGATCAGAGCTTTTTCATCAACTAATCAGCCTGGCCGCCCCATACCTTCTCCTTATATAGACTCAGCCATAGGCTGGCCGTCCTAGCTCTACTAGGAGTACAAAACCCACCCAATACAAGTGTTCTCACCCTGTCCAACTCTCAGCCCAAAACCATTCTGGGATTGCACAGATTAGGAGTCCTTAGCGAGTCCGTCTTCCGCTAGAAGTCCTCCTCCAACCTGCCTCCAAGAGTCAGCCAATCCAAGGGAACTAGCCAACCAACTCCCATCCGCCTTAGGAGTGTAGCCAGCATACATGTACGAGTCCTATCCGTCCTAGGAGTCTACTGCCCAGTCTCCTACTCCAACTAGGAATGCCCCCAACCAGCATCGCTGAATCCTATTCGCCTTAGGAGTCCTCCCCTAAGTCCAAGCAGCGCTCCGCTTCGCCGCTAGAGTCCCGCCCGCGCTAGGACTCCTTGATAAGTATAATTTATGCGTTATTTTACCCTTAATTATTCTATTTTCTAGTCTCATTTAAGTGTTAATATAGGTTAAATTATTAGATATTAAATTTAATTAGGTTAGAAAAAGCTTCCATGGTGTTTTGAATTAAATTGGCAGATTCTTCATTGGCGATCGAACGGGGTCACTTACCGATCGATCAGTTACACGTAAATTTGAAGAAAATTCAGTTCAAGCGTTCGAACGGGCATGCAGGGCGATCGATCGGCATAACGCGCAGATTCCTTATTTCACCCAATTTTGAGTCCTTCTCATATACAACTCTTTCTTACGGATCTTATGCCTATATAAAGACTTATTTGGCACGAAATTAAGGGAGAACAAGTAGATTTTCTGAAGAGAAGAAGGAAGAAGAAGATGGAGAAGAAGCCAAAGCTTTCAATGGAGATTGAAGTGTTTTCTTCTACCATGGAAGGCTAAACTATTATTTTACTTAGGAGTTGATGAATCTATAGATAAGTTTCAATTTCTTTTCTTTTTAATTTAGATCTCAGTTGTGAATTATGACAATTGTATGATAAGGATTTCCTTTTAATGGAAGAGCTTTTTAATGTTTATTCAAATCTATGTTGATTTATTGTCTTGTAGATGATAGATTGATGTGGTTTTGATATTTGCATCAATTCTAATTTCTGTGATTTAGATGAGATGGTCATACAATAGTTTTAATGTTCAGATAATTAAGGATTTGGATGAGTTATACTAAGATTAGACGGGTCATGCCTATAGCTATTTAGTGTAGATGATTCGTGCTATTGTCGAAGATAGTTCATGCCATGGAAATTAATTAATGATTCTTTCTGAAGTAATTCTAGCTTGTAGCTGAGAATACTTGTTCATATTCACACTAGATTTAGATTAAAAGTTAAGGAATTGTTATGGTTCTATAGTGGATTCGATTTCCTAAGTAAAATCTATCATATTAATCTCTTGTTTTTAAACTAGTTGTTTTCTTTTCCTTTACTTAATTTAAGTTTATGTTCTTTTCAGTTTTCAATCAGTAAATTCCTTTTTATATTTAGTAATAATTCATCCGTCCCTGAGGTTCGACAACCCTTAAATACTCATCCTAGTACAATTACCTTGTACACTTGCAAAGGGTTTAATTATAAACGATCACTCCTACCCAACCTGCTCTGCAAGGCGAGTAGCTCGTCCAGAACATCTCCCGCGCTGTCCCAGCATCCGTCCATGCCCAAGGGGCTGTCTAGGCTGTCCGCTGCCTAGTAAAACTCAGCTGTCCGCAGCCAAGTATGGGGGTAGCCGCCCCCTTTCCGCATCAGTCAAGTTTAGGGGCTAACAGCTTGTGATGTGACTTGGATTTGAAATTATGGATGTGATGTGACTCAGATTTGAATTTGTGAATGTGTTGTGACTCAGATTTGAAAGTGATGTGATTTGGAATTGAGCAGGTGGATTTAATGTGATTCAGGATTTGAACGTGTAGATTTGATTCATAAAGCGAGCTTGTGGATTTAATGTGATTCGGAATTGAGCTTGTGGATTTAATTTGTTTCTGAACGAATTTATTTTTTTGGTGATTTACCATGGACAAAAGATTATGTGAAAAGAGTATATGTTTTGTTTTTGAAGGTGCTGCTAATAGCATTATTTTAGATTTTAACTCAACCTACTGAGTATAAATATACTCACCCACCCACAGATCATGCAGGTATTCAGCAAGGACAGAGGTGGAAGCGGAAGGGATTTTTGAATGATTTTCTTTTGTGTAATTATTTATGTGACTAATGTGTAACAACACAATGTCCCTAATGATTTATAAACTATGTATAAACTATCGGCTCTATGCACAATGATCCTTGGCATGTGAAATAAATATACATAGTTATGGTTATGCAATAACTCCCTTAATTTTTATGAAGATTTATCATGTGAAATGATCGATATGTGATTGTTGGGCACCAACGGCCGTCACGTTTGGTCACGTGCGTAAAATTTTACACGTGTTGAACGAGGATATTGTGATTAAAATAATGTGGGAAATGGCGGCCGTCACAATTACAAAAACAATTTTGAGTGAAGGGGGATTCAAACTATGACACCTGTAATTTTTGAAAGGAAGTTTTGAACCTTTTGAATTATAATGTCGTAGAGTAAATTATTTGAGAAAATAGTAATGATGATAAGTATGAAGGTAAGAAAATTATGATTTATTTTGAAGGTCAGAGTCATGTTAGTGAACCATTGACACGTTGATGAACTCGCTAGTGAAACAATGTTTTTATTGTCGACGACGTTTGATGTGTCGATGAACCTACAGATGAAACAATAAATCCTCTATTAGTGATATTCGAGTGTCGATGGGCTAACCTTAAACTGTAATGTTAGAACAAGAAATACATGCTTGATAGATGTTGATAGAGTGATGTGTACGTTATGGTTAAAAATCTGGTATAGATAACTTGTGTAGAGTTAAAAAAACATCCATTTATTCTCCTCATGAGATAATTGATGAATGATTTTAATTGATTACATGATAAGATCTCATAGAGAAACTAATTTTGATGATCATATAAAAGTTTTACAACTTTCCCGTTCGTTAGCAGAGTCATCGACATGTCGATGATACTACCAATGAGGGAAGAAGAAGATAATAGAACAATATAGGTGATCTGATGGTACATCGTGTCTTACCGGTGGGTCACTGACAGTGATGTCAATGAGGACATCGATGAGAATGATTTTCCTATTTTACTTAACTATCGGCAAGGGGGGTTTGACGCGTCGATGAGTTACCAATGGTCATCAGTGACTTAGTCGACATGTCAATGAGTCCACTGACAGCAAGTTGGTTTTTTGTATTTTTAATAAGAATTATTATGAATATTAGGTTATTATTATGAGGAGTGATATATGTGATGATGTTATGATTAAATATATGAACCTTTGTGTGTGAATATCCTTGTAATGGATCACACCCCAAGACTGATTTCTTTCACCATTTGAGGTAAGAGGAACACTCAGTGCCTTGACTCCTCAAGTGAAGTTTTGATCACGTCGATGGAAGGTGATTGGTATGAAAAAGAACCAAAGTCTTTCGGCTCTATAAAAATAGGGGTTATGTAGAACTGCTTAGCTAGCCTAGGAGTCGTGTTTGAATGGATTAGAACATTAAAAGATGACTAGTCCTCGCGTAGTGCAATACAAGAGGCTTCAATTATTTTGGAAGTCAGAACTTCACCCACTTGGTCCATGAGTTGTGGACCTTAGCTTCATAACGTGGATGGGCGAGCAGACTTCAGAGTATCTAAAGTCAAAATTCAAGTAGTTTATAGTCTAATGGGGTAAGACTTTACTCCAAGACATGGCTACCTTGTCATAGAGAACATTTGACTTGGACTTATAAAGTCGGAGACTTTTGAGTGAGAGTCACATTATATTGGAAAAGATTGTTAATACATGCTTAATTGTTATCCATTTGATGCTTTGAAGTATAATGCTCTTTGTAATGGAATTTATGCTAGTTAGTATACTCATTTAGTTAGAATGTTGTTAAAATATGATTCTTGAAGTATTATAGTTCTTGTTTAGTCAGCTCACTGGGTATATTCGTATACTCAACATTTGTTGTTGATGCAGGTTCTTTAAAGGAATAGCAAGTGGGGACACTTGTGCTAAGAGAGGACATGAAGATCTTAGATCTACGTAGGATTTTCTGATTTAGATAATAAAATTTAGTTAGTGTATAATTTATAAGACATAGCCACGAGAGTGCCAATTACTTATAGTTGTGTATATTATATTATTTGGTATATGTACATAGGTAAAATCCAATGAAATTTGATTGTAATTTTATTATGTCTTTATATATAAAAACGTGATAGTTAATTATCCATATGTTCGAAAACGAGTGAGTCACACCTTGGAATAATATATTTATTAAAGAATTTGACAAATGAGTTCATAAAAGATTTAATTTCGCTGGTTTTCATTCAAATGTGAGTTTAAGAAAAATCAGGGTGTGACACGAACCTTAGCTCTCATTCACGTTTCATAGGCTTTTTACAAACTAGGCTATAGAGAATCCAATTATGTATATATTATTAGATGTACAGGAATGTGCACACATGGGCCACAATACATCATGCATCTTTGCCAACTAAGTTATTTTGCCTTCCTGCTGCATTTGGTAGTCAATTATGTATAAATTATTAAAATTATGAGAGAGATAGTTTATTTTAATCACTTGTCAGCAATAGTTGAACTAGATCAACCCAGCCCGATGGTCGGAAAGGGTTTTAAAACAATACTATATACATGTGTAGAAGCAATTACTATGCTCACACATGCTAACATGTTGATCTTTCATCCAACGGCATTCAAAAAAGGGCATCACATAGATCGTGCAATGTTAATTGGTTCTCATAAGGCATTGGGGGGGGGGGGGGGGTCTATATGCTCAAATCTAACCTCCCTCATAAAATAAACCTCAAATAGTATAAGAGTAGGCTTACGCATAGCCATCGATGTATGAGACCCACATTTTCAAAACATGGATGTGATTAATTTAATTCACAACCAAGGTTATCCCACAAATAGCAGTTTATAAGTATTGTATTTTTCATAGTAATATAGTATAATAGTGTTATTATATAAATTTGTATAGTGAATATTTAATTAAGAGTCCCGTTAGTATGAGTTCAGGTTCATGTGCAACAACATAATCTCAGGCATCGTGAGTTGTAGGATTTTAATCCAACGGTATACATTACTCAAGAGCAAGCGGGTTTGTATTACCCGCCTCCTCTAGTAATGTGTATTGTTATATCTCGATAGGCTCATGATGCCTACACGGGAGGTGAGCCCACATTCAAATTAACTTTTTTCTTTAATTAACAATATTTAATTATTCTATTGCATAAGGTTGTATTCATGATATTAAATGTTGATATGTGAGGCTCACATTCTCAAAACACGGTTGTGATTGGTTCATCCTCCAAAGAACAACAGCCTATAGGTTTAGCAATTTTTTAGACTATAATAGAGCCATTGTACAAATTGTTGCAGCATAGAATTAATTAATTGTACTTAATTATTCCATTGCAGAAGATTGTACATGTCGCACAAACGATGTTAAATGTTCTGTACGAATACTTCAAAAAGGAATCATTATAGAATTCATAAAAAATGATATTGAGAATGAGTGTTCATATACTCCATGGCAGATCAACATACCCAACTACCAACAAGTAAGAACCAAGAAACATTAAACTTTGGCCAATCCCCAATTTAGAATCACTAATAGATCTCACCAGCAAGATAATATTAAGCCAATTGAGTGTTAAGTAAGATTAATCACGTGAGTCACAAGCTCATGGTCATGGGACCCAATAGCATGTGAATAGGTTAGGTAATGAAAATTACTTGGAGCAACATTAACTTTCACACGTTAAAATTTTATTTCATCATTTCATTACTATTAATGAGTAGGACCTATTTTTTTAAGTACCATTGATGATTAGGCCCCACTAATCAATGGTGTTAAAATAATAAAACAAAGTTTTCGTCACAATAGCATTACTCATAAGTAATTTCTCCAAGGTAATTTTTCGGATCGTAGTTCCTTTTTCTCTCTGCAACCCACCCCCCGGCAATTTAAAGTGGTGGTTCATCCCACGCCCTGACAGAGACTCTATTTAAAGTGAAATAAAGTTAGAAAGATCAGCAGTACAAACTACAGAGCACTTTTTCACGTGCATTACGCTAATTTCCTTTTCATCATTTGCTGCTCCTTTTGCAGATGACAACGCGAGCTACGGCCTGCAATCTGCATTCTAGTCCAAACACGCGCCAACCCAATAAAACTTGCTCAAACTCAGTAGATGGCTCCAATGGGACCCATGCTTTCTATATCTCATTACATATCTTCTTTTGGTAAGCAGGACACGTATTTTAATTAGTATTTTAAAATCCGGCCTGGCTACTGACTCATGTTAGTTGCCGGGTCGGTTTAACCCGAGTCAATTGGGGGTTAACCTAGTTAACTCGTCCTCCTTTTTCTCCCCCTCTCCTCCCTTCTTCTTCCGGTCTCCTCCCCGACTCCACCTTTCCTCCCTAAGGTCACCTCAGTTCACCTTTATCCGCGCCCACCTTTCTTCTCTAATTAGCTTTTATCTGTCCTACCTTTATTCCTCAGCCTTGCCTCCAACTACTGCCCAATGCCCATGATTTTTTCCTCTCCATGAGGTGTTCTAGTGACCAAGATGGGAGGTAGAGGCAGCATTGGTGGTGTCCCTTTGAGGGCCAAATCTTCGTCAGCATCAATGACTTCTTCTAAAGGCTTATTTTTACTTACTTTTAAACTTTCAGCCCATAATTTCTGAAAACTTAATTTTATATAATTGTTACTTTCTTTTTTATAATAAATTATATGAACTTCGGACATTATATGGAAATGCCTAAGACAAACAATATTTGAAGGTAATTAAAAAATACACTGTGGCTAAGCCAAACAATATTTGAAAGTAAGTAAAAAAATTTACAATATTTGAATGTATATTGTACTCCATATTTTTCTGCTTGACAAATTGCTAGCTACTACTCCCTCTGTTCGATAACAAGTATCTCATTTCAAAAATATTTGTCTCAGTAAGTGCATTATTTCCCATGCTCCTACTAAGTAAATGGATTCTAAAATGCTTCTTCGTATAGTAAGAGGAGCAAGTTTGTTAAAATTATGAAACTTTGAGTTAATTAAAATTTTGTCTTTTATAGTTTAAGATGCATCTCACCTTGAAATGAATATTTTTTACAAATGAGACACTTAATATGGGACAAATAAAATTGCTTCAATGTGAGCATTACAAAAATTTTGTTTCTTATACTGTAACCACAAATTAGAAGCACCGAACTGGCTTGCAATATTTATATTGTCCATTGGGGCGTATGCCTTCGTGGTAGCGTGCATCTGGCGAGCATTATTAGGCATGCGCGGTGAGCATTATAAAGCACGAGTGATCTGCCTTCATTGTGGCATGCATCAGGCAAGCATTCTTAGGCGCAAGAGAAATGGTTTAATTGTGGCTTTGCATCGAGCGAGCAATTTTTGCTGCCAGTGATATGCCTTCATTCTCACCCGAGTCGTGGCTCTCCCCCTATCCATATCAAAGGACAAGGTGTAGCTCAATTATATAATGTGGAGCTTACCACCATGTCCAAACATTTCTATGTCCCCCTAACTGTAGCTTGAAAATGTTAAAACTAGGATGGGGCCACCTAACTGTAGCTTGAAAATGTTAAAACTAGGATGGGGCCAAGCACCGTGTGACTCTAAAAATGCTGAACGCAACCTTTTTCATGAAACCGGCCAAACCTAGCAATAGCATGTGTCTCCATTCCACCTTTCCACTGAACAAAGTTATAAATAGGCTCCAAGACATTTGCCCACAAGCTATTTTCAGCACATTTTCCCCACTACTAGTTTAAATTTAGAGTCAAGACATTTGCCTCCATTGAGTGCATAACCACCTCATAATTACAAGCTCAAATGGGTCCAATGATTTTGATTAGGATTGCCCAAAATCAATAGTACGTCATTAGCATCCATTAGGGTTTGAGGCATACCAGAGTCTCAAGACGCAGGTAGATGTTTGACAAGACAGGGAAAGGTGGAGAATGGTGATATCCCCTATCCTTGTAGCTTTTGTTCATGGGACCCCCTTAATTTATCTACATATGAAGAAAACTAACCACTGATGTTCAACAAGTCTAAGTCCCCAACCTCCCTAACAACTGAAAATCAAAAAGCAATCAGCCCTTTTCATAATAACAAATTAGTAAGAGTTAACATGAGCTTGGGCATCACAAACTATTAGAACGAGATTTGAAGATGCGCATTAAGAGAGGGAGAGCGGCCAGGATATCCAAACCTGTCTCCCCCTACGTAATGCATGTGTGCGGTCTGATCAAAATCCAAGGGGTGTACTGCCTCAACTCACAGTAAAATTTGTAGCTAATTACCTTCTTCAACACCCACATAAACATTTTTAAAGGAAAAAAAATTGCAAGAAAAATCGTATTAAGTATGCTAAGAAGTTTAAGGTTAGATATCGCCCCAGTCCCTCTTCTACAACTCCACATCTTCCAACCAAAAAAAGATATCTCAAAAGCTGAAACTCCTCAAAATTTCTTAGAGACATGATTTCCCACCCCAAAATATTATTCAGGGACTTCTATTTTATAAAAAAAAGTGTTTTTTTTTCATTTTTTTAAAAAAAAAACAAGAATCTTTCACATTTCATCCACCACCATTTTGTAACTTGTAAGGCATTTTCAAGAGTCAGTGCAACAGATGGGGCACCTCACCAGGCCATTCTCGTTGCAGGAAGGACAGCTCCGGAAGCCGGGGCCCTTGTCGAGGTGGCACTTGTGGCTCCCGTAGCAGGCCCCACAGAGGACGAAGCGGGCCCCGCCACAGCCCTCGCAAGGCGCGCCACCGGCCTTCTCACGGGGAAAGCCCTCCACCATCCGCCGCAGCTCCCCGCTCTCGTTCATCTGCCGGATCTCCTCCGCCCCTCCCACGCCTCTCCCCCCTATGAATACCCGTGGCAGTCTCGGCGGCGACGCCCCCGCCCCGCCCTCCTCCGCCTCCAGCTCCGCCATGAACTGCCGGCAGATCGACACGTCCCGCTCGTCCACCACCACCCGCAGCCCCCGGAGGATGGACCGCACCGCCCGGCAGTCCTCGAACGTCTTCCGCACCACGCGTAGGGACGTGAAGTAGAGCACGATCTTCTGGCTATTGGCGTCCTCCGCCGCCGAGGTGGCGTCGGGCTCGGCGGCCTCGACGGAGGCGATGGTGGTGCCCTGCTGCTCGGCGGGGTCGAAGTTGGTGGGGAGGGAGGACCAGGAGCGGAGCGAGGAAGCGGCAGAGCAGACGCGGCGGAAGACGGAGGTGGCCCTGCGAGGCGCAGGGCAGACGGCGGTGGCGGAGGCGGGCTTCTTCTCATCCTCATCGGAGAGGAGGCTCTGGACGTCCTTGAAGGTGGAGAAGGCGAAGGCGAAGGAGGGGGGCGAGGCGGCGGCGACGGCGGCTGGGCTCCGGCGAGGGGATCTCCGCCAAGGCGGCCACATCTGAATAAAAGGAGGGGGGATCAGTAACAGAAGAGGCGGAGAGACCCAACAAGAAGAAAAACGAAATGGCAAAATGGGAGGGGAGGGAAGGGGGGGATTCTACCCTCTGCCCCGCTGCTCTGCAAGTTTTCCTTTTAGGAGCTTTGCCCCCTTGTGGGCCAGATGGAGCCAATGGACGGATGAAATAGGAAGACAGGTTTCTTTTTGCCGTTAATCTGTGCTTGCAGGGGTATGGGAAGGAGAAAGCGGGGGGCAAGGCTCAAGAGGGAGGGGATGGGAGGGGTTGTTAAGTTGGTTAAGAATGGTGAAATGGGGGGATTTGAGGGTTTGGAGGGGGGTGAGATTGAGAAAGGGGGGAGGAGACGGAGAGGGGGGAGAGAGGTGGGGAATTGAGATTTGGCAGCCTTAATTAGCAAGTGACTGAGATTAGGAGGGCCAGGTCAACACATTCACCGTCATCTATCTCTTCTAAATAAAAGTTTTTTTATGTTCTTTAATTAAGAAATACATGAGAGCCGTTCATCTTTAAAATTGGCGTTAGTATTATAAGTACTCACGGTAATATGTGCTAGCTTGTACTCCGTCGATTTCAAATATCTACGGCTCATATAAATTCTTTATGCTTGGGGCTTTGTAAGTAGAGAACCTAAAGAATGTTTTCCTTCTTAACTGTCAATTTTAGTGTAAATCTCACTGATGTCCTTAGAGCTAGTCAGCCTGCCTAACATTCTGTCCATGTGTGCCTGATGACGACAGAGCCATGCTTTACTTCCTTGTAATTTATTTGCTTGGGAAGCTGACGATATTGCTGATAAATCGAGAGCGATGGTTATACATGTAGAAAAAGTTAACATGTGCCAGCTTAGATGGCTATACGAATAAAAAAAGTTAACATACGCCCAGATTATCAGGTTGTATACATGTTAAGTGTATCTTAAATCGTTGGATCGAGATTCGACGGCACATGTTATTCGGAAGTAGTAGGGAGTTAATTTAAACCATGTTGCCCCCTTTAGTACATGCACTATTGGATCACGATGGACGTCCTGCGATGCGCGATGAGACTTTACATGTAAGTATATGACAGAAGTGGCCCCATTTAAAAAATAGAAGGAAAATAGATCTAAATAGGTATTGGGTAATGAATGGTCCTGTTGACAGTGATATGAATGTGAATGTCCCAGAATTCGTGGGTGGCTCTTATCAAATCAGACCCCATATAGCTGATTCAACTTGAGTTAGGCAAATTTAATCTGTCATTAATTTTAATTTATTTTAAAAAACTAAACAAAACTATTAATTTAAAATGAAAGGAGTAATAAAAAGATGAAATATTAGTACATGTGTAATACTTGAATTATAAGATCCATCTTACTTACGGGGCCAATTTCTGGCTCCAGTCAAATTAAACCTAATGCTAGGATGAGCCCATGCAACCCCTTGTGAAGCAGTTGAGTCCTTTTAAGGCTAATGTTTTTGTCAACGCAATTGAATGTCCAACACGTTTGATTGTTTTCTATATGCACATTTTGTTTCTTATCATGAGCTGTATCAGATCACCAACACCCTCAACATAACAACATTTATTGACGCTTTCTTTTAGTTCAAATGTTTAATCAATTCTTCCCTACTAAACAAGCTGGTTGGCGTCATTTCTCAACAGGAAGCATTGATTTCTTTCTCGAATCGCATTCACCAATCTCCAGAGCCAGCCCTGTTTGCGTAGGACAGAATTCACACTTCACAGATTCAAGTTCAGGCCCACCTAAGATCATTGTGGGTAGACCATCATCGCCATTCAATTGGCTAAACCTGTGGTCAATCCAAGAAAGGAAGATGGAGGAGAAAGGCTGCGATGCTACTGACACACTCCATCCTCCACCTGCATACCGCACCCATCTGCCCGGCTGGGCCCCAACGCACGAGCGTTCGGTTTGGCTGTGTGTCGAACACTTGGGGTGCATTGCTTTTCAGAACCAGCGACCAAGAAGGGCTTCACCTTCAAGGCTCGGGTTTGGCACTTCGGCATCGGAATCGGACAATCCGTCAAGGTCTCACTTTCACAGTCCTGACGGGTCCAGGTTCTTCAACTGTTCTCTACATGGGAGGTTCCAAGTGTGGGGCTTGTACAAATACGCAGGGTCCCATGTTGGATGGGACTGGAGGGACTAAGACTGGTTCACTGTTGGAGTACCAAAGTCCGGACCTTTTGTTGTGACTAGGGTCCCTTCCAATCTGAAAATCTCTTTCTTTTTTTGGTTTTTTGCGAATTGCGATAACCTTCCTCTCTTCAGATGTGAACTATGTGATTCAGCTCATTCCAAATACATTGTATGGTTATCAATTTAGAATTTGCTTAGGGAAACCTGAATATGAAATGAGCCCTTAGCCTATACAATCATTATCAGTCATCATCATATCCCCTTATACACATTTATATCTGCCTTACGAAGGGTGTGTGTAGCTTTTGGTCCTAGCTTGGTACAGCAAAAGGCTATCTGATACAACATGAGCTATCTATGATTATTTATTGAATGAATTTTGAATCTCCTTACGTTCTACAGTTTTGGGCTGTGTTTCCTGTCCTCTCACCTCTGATTATCATACTTCCTTTTTCTCATCGAAAGCATTCTGGACAGGAAAGGCTATGAAGTTGCTTTACTGTAAAAGTAAAAGTAGCTGTAAAAGAAAAGGTAAACACAGAAGTGACAAGAGGTGAACGCTGAGACATTGGAGGGTAGAATATACTCCTATCTCTATCATACAAAAAAAAACTAAATTCAATGGATTTTTATGAACCTTCAAAATGCTCTAGGAGAAGAGGTCGAAAAACACACCTCTTCTCTCTTTCGTATAGTAGACTATTGGAACTCTTCGTTGGCTGACAAGATTCTTTTCTGGTTTTCAATTTCTCTGTGAAATTAGCATAATAAACTAATGTGTAATTATCTATTATTAGTGACGTGTGATTCTACCAGCTCCAGACTAGTTACATCTTTGATCCTCTTGAAATGTAGATTTCTCCATAAGGCTTGGATTGTTCAACTCTCAGAAAATCAGTGGTCGCCAGAACTGTCACAGAAAACATTGTTCCTTTCAGTTTCTTCTAGTAGCAGGAGCCCGAGTACTTCAAAAATATTTCTCAAGAAGAAATTGCAAAATAGAAAGTTCAATAATTGCCACTAATATTAATGTTAAGGCTTATCTAATGCCTTTCTTTTTGGTATCTCCATTTTCGAAGACGAGAGGCAATTGGATGATCTATATCATTTTGACCATATGAACCTGGTTCGTGGAATAACAGCATGTATGAAGATTTGCTGAATGTGTCATATCTGATTTCTTTTTTGTGTAAATCTGGATTCTAGGTTGAATCGGTCCCATAGGCAAAATCAATCCTAACTAAGCAAGTTTAAGGAACGTTATAATGTTCTGATCCTTTGCAATGGAAATTTAGTGATAGATTACTTGATCAAATTAACCTTAAATTAGTTGCTTTGTGGTGATAAATACTAGAGAGTGCTTCAATACCACATGTATGATAAAATAGCTGAGCGGCTTTCCTCCTATTCATTCCAAGAGCCAGTTGGTTGAGAGACTCAGCGCGAGGGGCACCGGGTGCATCAAAATGCGTCTTAAATTGGCTACAATTGAATATAAGACAAGAAATCAACTTTAAGCCGTAAAAAGTATCATGTAATTCTTTCTTTCTTATATATAAACAGCACTACTTCAATTTGCTTTGTGGCTAATTATGAAATCTACTTCTACCAAAAGATAGAATTGATGTTTACTATCATTGAGATGCAACGTTCATTATAAAAAGCCAAGGATCCAGAATTGTAATATCAAAACTGAAAAGCCAGAGTTTGAAACCATAAATGTCCTTTTCAATTTGAAGGAAAGAAATGAAGTGAAAGAATCACTCACGTTTGGATAGTACGAGTAATTTCGTTTAATGCCAACTCAGTGTTTTGTGGTTTCATTGTCTGGGTAGGTCCTGTTTCCTCCATCAACTCTTTCATGTTTAAATTAACACATACTAAAATGTGAGGTTTCAAGTACCATAAGTAGCCACACAAAAAAATTGGTAAGCGGGGGTTTTGTTCCTGCCATACCGAACTCGGGAGTTGGTCCCTCAGAAACCCGTCTGAGTTTAAAATCTGTTCTGTATTCATGCATTGAATTTTCCTCAAGGACTGGATCAAGGCTGCCAAAGCTCTGGCGTGATGAAGGGCTTTGTCTTTTCTTTGATCTGCGAAGAATGAACTACGCAATGTAAGCAAAATGCATAATTATTCATAACGTCTTGGATAATAGGTGCAATGTATGTACAGTTTTATGTGCGTAGCAAAAATAAGTGCAGTCTAAAATGATTTTATGAGATTCATAACCGTCTATTTTTGTAGTGTTTTTCCCAAAAAAAAAAACAGTTGAGATTTACTTTGACCAATCACTAGTGCCTTCTTTGGTCCAATGACCGGATAACCATTTTTTCTTTAAAAAAAGCTACCATATCTCACAATTCTATTTCTGAAATTTTTAATTCTCTAAAAGACAATTTGACAATTTTATTTCATAAACTGTTCTATGTGGCGCTTTTGATCGTCCTTCTACGACTTTTACTTTTTCAACTTTCGATATATTATGCATGATAAATTCTTGGATACTACTTTTTGGTCCATGTCAAACTGTTAGTTGCTATCTTTCACACATTCAGATTCTCTACTGACCTATCTGAGGACAGTTGGAACTCTTTTTCAATCTGAAGGGATCCTCGTCCAGATGAAGCACTGCGAATTGATTCTGCTGCACTGTGTCCTGTGTTAACAGTGGCCAATGACACTGGTAAGTAATGAATTGATATTTGCTACTGATTTGATCAAATAAGCAATAATAAGAACGTGGGTGACACCAGAACTCCCAACAGTCATAACATCAAATTCCATTGGATTGTCCTGCTGCTGCTTATCAGAAGAAAGTTGCATTAATTTCTCAATGTCTGGCCCGTTTTGGAAATCTTCGAAAAGCTGCAAACCCCAATATTTGCTTGTTAGATATGGAAATCCATAATTACCTCTTCCAAAGACTACATCAATTTTTTTCAACTAAACAGCTTTAGTACAGTTAATGTCACATGGAATGCAAAAATGTCTTACAAAGTCTCTTGGCTCCCAGGGCTTTTGTCTTTCTGTTGCTGAACATGGTTGCTGCTGCTGCGGTGCCGAAGGTTTCCCTGTATAGAGAAGAAAACTTTCAAGTCTCGAGCAATTCACCCTCCAACAAATATTTGGGTTGTTAAGCCACGTCTTAGTTTGAAAAAAAAAAACTAGCCTGGACGGGAATCTTGCTTGCGCGGTTGATGGGTAAACTTCTTCCAAAGATCTAGAAGGGCAGCTGGATAATGTATTTCGCCAGTGATGTCATTTTGAAAGCCAGATATGAGAGCCACAGGTGGCAATTCCATGAGTTCACTGATCTTTGCAGAGAAGAATGGATGAAGACTCTACAGTTTAGGTGTGACTTCCGTGAGGTCACTGACCTTTAATTTGGAGAATGATTAAAAAGACAACTAGAATGCCTACTAAATGGAGAAAGTAGAAATGATACCTTCCTTTTCCTCCCTCGTCTGGAAACAATATCAGATGCGTCTCGTATCCAAGTCTGATACATTTGACCAGGGATTATAGTCTGCTCAATATCCATAACAACTGCATCAGATTTTCCCCTGGCTTTTCGTCTAGTGTGTTGTCGCTTTTGCCCATCCTGCTTCGTCTAATCCAAAGTCCATTCACTTAGATTATATTTATGTCAACCACTTGTATCTTTTCATAAGATTATAAAAATTATATTACCTCTTCAGATTTACTTTTACAGTCATTTGATGATGGTTTTTCCTCTTGCTTCATGTTAACTACATCTGACCAACGGAACAAGGATTATTGAAAATGAGGCTCTTTACAAGGAAAATGCTAAATTATATCTATCCACAGTTGCGGTCATGACTAATCAGAATGATGAACCTCTCTCTCTCTTAGGCTAAATGCTTCACTCACCGTCCCACGCCTGTCTTAATTAGACAGAGATAAAATGGAAGGACGAAAAACAGTGAACTCTTAAAAATTTATATAGAACCTTCTGGGGCTTCAGGTGGAGAAGGTATAAGAGTCATCGGAACTTCTGGGTACGATTGAGAGAAAGTTATATGGCCGCTTCCTTCTATGATATTGTCAAACCTGTAAAATTCACAGACCAGACTAAGCTGTAAATGAATAGCTTTTGCTTCGTATAATAGCTCATCTTAATCATAAATGAGCCTAATTTAAAATTTACTTACTAATGATCAATATAAAATGAAAATGGATAAGTTCCATTATCTTACCTTTCGTCCATGTTAAATAGACTTGTCTCCTGCAGATGTGGATTTATTTCCTCAAATAAGGTGATGTTCTCTATATCAGCTGCCATGAATAGAAGATGATTAGCTAGTCACAATGGGGTCACTGTAAACCATGGCTGATTGCTCAACCTAGCTAACAGCCAATGTCATTCTCCTAAAAACACGGGTAGTTTTTTTCTGAACTGTTTTTTCGATAAAGCAGATAGAACAGATTAAATGGCATGCAACGTAAAAGTAGAGGCAAGTTCATATTCTACGAACATGAATAGTTTTCTAAAATTGGCCTACTAGAGGGTTTTTTTTTTCTTATCAAAGGCTGACTAGAGATTGAATCAACATAAATCTGAGTGTTATCATTTTTTGCTAATTAAGAAGCATAAAACTGAGTGCCTGGCTGCATGCAAGTGATGCAACTCCAGTTTGGATCATACAACTGATATTAGAATGAAAGCTTTGGAGCAGTGTCCATACCTTGGTGATGGTGGTGTTGCAGGTCAATGTCCTCTTCACCGGGGTTGATGTTTATATATGCATCTCCAACACTGTCCAATCCCTGTTCTCCAAGAAAGAAAGAAAAACTCCATTAAAAGTGCTACACAAAAATCTTATGGAACTGAAACCTTCAGCCATTGTCCCGTCCCACACGGAGGGAGCTCGTCAAGATAGATAACGAGTTTCAAGCCAGTTAGACCCGGCCAAGAACCCTTGCTGTCCATATGAGACAAGGCTAAGGCCCACGTCTTCCAGGCCCATTTAAGTTTCACTACGAACGTACACTTTATCTTTGTCGCCAAATCATGAATGCCGTACATGGACAATCAAATGGCAAAACTACCCTTGTATGGCTGAGCAGACAGCTTAGTCAGCAGCTTCAGACAGTTATAACGACCTTCACGAGAGGACAGGAATTGGCCTTCTTGTCCGGAGTAATGAAACAGGCAACAAATTGGATGATTTTGCGAAAGTGTCATCAGACTCTCCAGAGACCCCATAAAACATCACCCTAGACTAGCTTTGCTGTTTTTATTAAAGTACCCATAACAGGTTTACTTTCAAAAGAGAGATTTGGAAGATGATCCTTAGCAAGACTAAAGATGCACATGGAAAGAGTTAGAAGGTGCCCGGCATGCGTCAGGGCGTCGCGAGGTCTTGATCTTATGGCATGCGCTGAACCAGAGTTAGTAGGTGCCCGGCATGTGTTTGATTTGATTTTTTAAAATAAACAATTCATGCAGAAAGCAAGACCAGACCCACATTCTCATTACATACGTTGGAAATCACGGGGCAAAATATGAACAAAATCTGCATTTGGTACGATAGTGTAAAACGTTGTCAATATTCACAAAAAAAATGTCATAGACTGAAGAGTGGCAATAACATTCGTAGTCTGAAAGTGGCAGAAGGCGTAAATAAAGGAAATACCATGTGCAGAAAAGTGGACTGCTGGAACGTGGCGGCACTAACAGCAGCATAGCGGAGCGATTCCTGCTGCTCCAGCTCCGCCATCATTTCGTCGTCTAACGGCTTCTCCTCGAGCGTCACCGCCTCGTACCTGCAACTCACACCGCCGCCGCCACCACCAAAAATCTCTTAATATTCCAACCGAATACTCCCCTTTTCCCCACTCAATCACTCTCTTGTTCCCCTGGGTTTGTTTCTCATTTTAGCTTGAATTATTTAGTGTGAAGTAAATGGAAATACGAAAGAGAAAGGAGCAGAGGAGGGAGAGGGCGAAGAAGATCGGACTTGGCCCGGAGCTTAGACTTGGGGAGGATGGTTGGGTCTGCCACCGGCTTCATCTTCCACGCCTCGTTGATCTCCACCTGGTAGAAAAATCATGGTTACCACCCAAAACCAGTTTGCACAGAGACTACTCTGTTTTATCTCCCATGGAAGAACTAATTGAATTCGAGCAAGGAATGGCGTCGCTTACCACCAATCGGGTCAGATCGTCTGCAAAATCAAATGTAGAAGGACAAGAAAAAGGACCCATGTTAGTAATTGGGAAATTTACATCAAAAAATTGGAGATACCGGAGAAGGTGAGAAGAATGGATATGTACGGACCGTACAGAAGCTTCACCTTCCGCTCGTAGACGATGACTACTCCTCCTGATAAACCCATGAGAGGAACTCCCCGATTACTCGAAGAACTAATGTAGGATCGTCCAAAATTACAAAACAAGTAAAAAAGCAACAAAAAAAAAGGCTATCAAAGACATGGAATCGGTATGTGCAGCTTAAAACTAGGCATCGTTATACTTGTTGAGAACAAGGATCTTTTACCCAATTTCATTCAGAAAAGTTCGACCGAATCCAAAATGCTAATATCAAAACAACAAAAAGAGTTGAACGAATCAAAGAGAAAACAGGGAAGATATGATTTCATTTGAAATTTCTTCGGAGTTCTGGTTGTTGTCTGACCCAGGAGAATTCCGGAGAGCCTGAGTGCCATTGGAACAGTCGGGT
The DNA here is from genome assembly GCA_035235625.1 of Saururus chinensis. Lineage (NCBI taxonomy): Eukaryota > Viridiplantae > Streptophyta > Magnoliopsida > Piperales > Saururaceae > Saururus > Saururus chinensis. The sequence continues at coordinate 58,583,260 of CP141140.1, forward strand.
TCAGAATTTCCTCGCTGCAAGACCAACAAGTTACAAAATCACCCAAAGAATCCATTATAACAGATTCATTAAGGCACAGAAGTCACTGAAAAGCTGGTCGAAATGGAGAGGAAGTCAAGAGAGTAGGGAGCTTCAACCAGATCTTCACGAGATTGATCTTATCGAGCTTCCTCCGGTTGATCTTCGCGTGCATTGTGGCGGCCATCCTTCGTTACACATTGAGAAGAACCCATTCAACAAAAGCATCAGAAAACCACAGTTCAAACAGAAAAAAATCAAGGACAAATTCAAATGTACCCTACCCAGTGAGCAAAAATCAGTAAATAGAAATTAGATTTGAAAACAAAACAGAAATGGGATGAAATGGGTTTCTACCAAATCTGACCCAGAGGGGCCTTCCGGGCTAGAAGCTGGTGAGAGTAGAACATCCTTGGGGCGAAGTCTGATAAACGGAAACTACTACCAAAGAAGCATGGGAATACAATTTGTATTAGGAGCTGGCGGCCGGGAGTCCGGCGAAGATGGGCGGAGGAAAAAGCGCGGGAAGTGGCTCTGCTGGGAGTGGAAGAGAGTTGGAGAAGAGCAACGGGAATCGGTTTGTTGTCTGAAGGAGGAGGTGAGATCCGCTACACTCGCGAGTCGTGAAAAAGAAATGACGTGCGGAATGCGGGATGGAAAGTAAGATGAGACGCGGGTGGCGAAGGGAAGATGACTACACGCGATGGAGAAAATCTCTAGAAAAATCAAAATTGGGAAGATATCACCAAAGCCCCCTCCGGTTAAAAACGGTTTTTTAAGTGTGAGCCTGATCGGATATTTATTGCACCAAAGACCCTTGTTTAAAGTTACGAAGAGTTTTTTATGCTCCATTCTCAACGTGAGCTTAGCATAAGAAATACTTGGAGATTGTTTATGTTTATTTTTAAGATTGATAACACACATGCTAACATACGTTAGCGTTAGTATTAGCATATCTGTCATCAATCTCACAAATGAGGACCCTTAAGTATTTATTTTTTTTTTACGGTGGGCTCACAGTGAGGGAGAGCATTAAAAACTCTTCCCTTAAATTATACTTTCTTCTTCTAAATTAATAATTCTATTTAGGGAAAAAAATTGTCTTATATTAATAGCTTTATTTTGTTAAAATTAAGTAGGTGAGTACTTAAAAAAGAGTATCATAAGCTTATTTTTCCTTCTCTTATACGTAAATTTCACCATTTAATAAAAATAATTAGTTTTTAAATGTAACTATTAGTATAAAATGGATGAGGGAGTACTTATATTTGGTTCTATTCATTACAACATTGCCTTGTTGGTTAATGATACCATTTTTTTTAGTATAAAATAAGAACTAATTACTGAAGAACACAATGAGAGAATAGGACCCCATCTTGATCTAGCTAAAGCACATTTCGAATAGATAGAGGAGCCTGACGAAACCAATAGCAACATAATTTGTCAAGGGCAAGATTAGTGATTCTTAAGCACTCATAGAGAGGGCAAATTTTATCTTCAATATAGAATGTACACGCTTAATTTGATCATCTTCTTTTTTTTGTGAGTTTCTTTCATTGCAACACTTACTAAGGTATAGATTTATCAACAAAAAATCATTGAATATATTTACAAATTTCCCATTTGCCACCATCTAACCAATTATTGCTTTATGGTAATGTATAAGACGACTTAATGCTTTCTACGATGGTGAGTCCTGCGGTCTAGCAATGTAATTCTAAATAGAATATCCACTATGAATATATTTTTGATGCATCAGCTTTGTTCATAGGGTATTGTAACTCCCAAAGGTTTTTTTAGCTTCGTTGAAAGCATGACTTTGTCTTATCCCTTGGCCACCCGCACGCAGCAAAGGTAAGGATAAAGTGTCCCATTTGATCGTATGCAGTAGGTGAGCTTCCATCCTTTCAACTTAGAGTTCGTTTGTTTCGTCTTTAATTAGTGGAAATGCGGTCCATAAGATCTTTGCAATAGACATTTCTTAGCCCCGAGCATATTGGAACCCCCAAATATTTTGCTATCCCGAATGGAAATGGAGAAAATATATCTAAGTTTAGCCCTCATTACTCCAAGGGCTACATCGAAGGTCAGTTTTATTCCTATTAATTTGAAGACCAACAAGAGAGCAATAGGATATAACTATCTTCATAGCTTCCTTATACCCCTTAGATGCAGCCATGAGAAAAAGAGTAAGATCACTTGTATACATAAGGTTATTAATAGCATCATCACTTCTACAAATCTTATTACCCTTCATATACTTATGTGATACAAAGTCTAGGAGAGCTGCAAATAGAGGTTGTTGTGCCAGAATAAAAATATATGGGGACAGTGGGTCTCCTTGTCTTAATCCTCTTTGAGGTTGAATAGTTAGACCAAAAGAGCCATTAATGAGTACTTTGTAGGAGACAATTGTTATACTAAACATTGTTAGTTGAACCTACCATGGACTGAATCCAAGAAAAAGAAGGACTTGTTTAATGAAAGGCCACTTGATCCTGTCATAAACCTAAGCTATATCGAATTTGATGGCCGGTAATCCTCCCTCCTTTTGTAGGCTCCTTTTAGAATGTATGGTGTGAAAATTCTCTTTAGCAAGTAAAATATTGTCATATATAGAGCAGCCTTTAATAAAAGCCGATTGGGGCATCGAAATGAGACGATCCATAAAAGGTTGCATACAATTAACCATAACCCTGGAAATTATCTTATATGCAAATTTTCATAAGCTAATAGGATGGAATTAATGGAGATGTTGTGGATGGTTGCAATTCGGAATCAAAACAATGAATATACTATTTAGATTCCGAGAAAATGTACCAGTCATAAAGAAATTCTACACATAAGAACAAACACATAAGAACAAACATTAGTACCTATTATATCCCATTGTGTTCGAAAAAAAAACCCTCGAAAACCAAAAGGCCCTGGACTTTTAAGTGGTCCCATTTGTTTGACATCAGCCCAAATCTCTTCATCAGTAATCGGCTTGAGCAAAGACTCATTATCCTCTATCGATATAACCAAACACAAATGCTTAAGAAAGTCTGAGTAATTTTTTTGGAAATATGCATGGAGTTTGTCCTCTATAGCTTGATGACCAGTATGCACGTTACCATCTTCATCTTTCATTTCATGAATATAATTATTATTTTGTCTTACCATGGTGATTCTATGAAAGAATTTGGTGTCGAGATCCCCTTCATGTTGTCACTTTATACGAGATTTTGGGCCAATATACTTTCCTGATAAGCATAAAGCCTATGGTAATGTTTAAGGACCAGTCTATGCAGGTGCTGTTATTTTCATGCCTTTGTAAGTGTTGTGATTATAAAAACTCACTAGGGTAAGATGATCGAATCAAGCAAGTACACATAACAATATCAAATGCAATCCCTACTAGTGCTAAGGATTCTCTTGGACGTCTACCTCCTATTATAAGACGATCAACCACACGTTGTAGAAGCACCTTCACATAGCACACATAGCGAACTAACATTATAAAATTGCTCTCACAAAAGACAAAAATCCAGTAAAGGATTTTTCATAAAATAATTTTTCAGTGTTTTATAATAAATCCAGTTGAAGATAACTCATCCCATTCAAATGGACGCGTCTGTTTGTTAACGAACACATTTTGGTAAAAAAAAAACCAGACCTATTTTAGGTTAATAGAAAATCAAATGAATTTGTCCCAAAAATTTATCTTGTTGACCCAACTTGACCCGGCCCGGTCGTTCGTGTGAACCAAATCAAGTTGGCCGGACGGTAGTGGCGGTGCGTGCGTGCGTGTTAGTCCACCTAGGTGCATGGGTCCGAATGTATCTCCCCCACAAAAGTTGGGTGGCCTAAGGGCCTAACTTGAATGACCAAACTTATGCTTTATATACCAACATCATCACATTTTTCTATGCGATGTAGGACTATTCACTCCTTCAACCAATTCATATGTGTGATTCTCATTCATATCAAAGTGGGTTTGGGCTCTCAATACCCATATAGGCTTCCCACTTTTAACAATCCCTCATATAAATGAGAATTGACTGGATAACTATGGAAAATAATGCAGAAAAAAGTGAGAGTAATTATTGAAAAGTTTGTGCATGGAGGAAATGTAACTTTTGGCTTTGAACCTTCCCTTGTGAAAACTATCGGGTTTACTGGCTAATCAATAAATATGATATCTTGAACTATTCAACCATTTGTATAAACTAAGACAATAGAATTCACCCAGTCATTTCTCAAACACAATGTAGTTCTCATGATTATGTTTATTTTGTCCCTGAATAAACATAGTTTTTATGAGTGTACTAGAAGATTTAGCCTTAAAATTCTTATTGAAGCGACCCCTTCACACTTATATAAGTGATTCTTATTAGGAGTATCCTACCATACCCTACTTGAGCTATAAGAACCAATAAAAGTAAAGTGTATCCTTATTCACCTTGCAGACATTACTATCTCATCATAGAAATGGGGACGAGATGTTATTTCAATAGTGATTCCCCTTGAATCCCCCATGATTTGGTTGACCCTTTAAACCTAAATCTTGTGATCTCTAGTCAACTAGGTTGGGTTGTTATTATGGCGACTTTTAATACATATGCTTCAAGCCTATTCTTCTCGATGAACTGCTCACTTGTTATTTAGTCAAACTTTTAGTAAGCAGATCCGCAATATTTTCTTTTGTCCTAACATACTCAATGAAAATTATTCCACTAGAGAATAATTATTTTATGGTATTATGTCTCTGATGTATATGTCGAGACTTACCATTATACAAATTACTATGTGCCCTTCCTCTAATAAATGGTACAAGTTTTCCCCATATTGGAATATCCTCTAAAAATGACAAAGTCACTCAGCCTTTTCACCTACTCTATCAAGTGCAATAAATTCATATTTCATTGTGGATCTGGCTATGCACTTTTAATTAGATAATTTCCAAGACACTACTGCACCTCTAAGAGTAAAGACATACCTACTTATGGATTTTGAGTCTTTTGTATCAGATATCCAGTTTCCATCACAATAACCATCTAGTGCTGCTAGATACTTTGTATAACACAGTTCATATTTTAAGGCATATCTAAGATATCTAAGAACCCTTACTACAACCTTCCAACATTCTATCCCTGAGTTGCTATTATATCTACTCAGTTTATTTACTAAGTATGTTATGTCTGGTCTCATACAATTCATATGTAATTGAGACTAACAATAATATGATAATATAGAAGTTGTGATATACTCTCACCAGTTTTTTTTTCTTAAGTGCAATGTCACATCCATAAGTGTTCTACCTTGATGATTATCATTCTTATTGAATTTCTCTAAGATTTTCTCAATGTAATGAGATTAAGATAAAACATATTCATCAGATGTTCTAGTGATTTTCAACCCTAATAAAACATTTGCAACACTCATATTTTTCATGTCAAACTGTTTGTTTAACATCCTCTTAGTAGCTTTAATGATATAATAATTGCTACAAATAATGAGCATATCATCCACATATAGACATATAATGACATAACCATTATGTCTTTTTTTGACATAAACATATTTATCACATTCATTAATTTTGAATTCATTTGACATCATCGTTTTGTCAAATTTTTTATGTCACTCTTTAGGTGTTTGTTTAAGCCCATAGAGAGATTTAACAAGTCTACATACTTTATTTTTTTGATATAAACATATTTATCACATTCTGGTTGCTGCATATATATTTCTTCATTCAAGTCACCGTTCAAGAATGTGGTTTTCACATCAATTTGATTTATTTCAATATTATACAAAGCAACAATAACGATTAACATCCTAATGGAAATTATCCTTATGACTGGTGAATATGTATCAAAGTAATCTTGACCTCCCTTCATCCTTTGATAACAAGTCTGACTTTATATTTTTTAATTAATCTATCAGCTTTCATCTTCTTGTTGAATATCCACTTGTATCCTAGAGGTTTACATCTTGGTGGAAGGTCCACCAGCTCCCAAATATGATTTTGCATAATGGATTCAATTTCACTATGTACAACTTTTTCCCAATATTGTGCTTTACAATAGGGCATGACTTCCTTAAAGCTTTAGGGCTCATTTTCTTACAAATAAGTCAGAAAGTCTGAACCAAATGATTTTGATGTCCTAGCATGTTTGCTACGTCTAGGTTCATCATCTTCTCCCTCTTAGTCTTCACTATTGTCATGTGCAATATCCAAAGTTCTCTTAAAACTGGATATCTGATACATAATTTTAAAAATAATTCTCTTATGTAGAATTTCATGGAAAAATATGTTTAAAAAATGAAGCATTCCTGGAGTCAATCACAATATTGACATTTACATCAGGAATCTCTAATTTATTAACAAAAAAATGATATGCACTATTGTTATTGGCATAACTAATGAACACAATCAATAGTCTTTTGTCCAATTTTAATCCTCTTGGGGTTAGGGACCGCCACTTACGCCAAACACCCCCACACCTTTAAGAATTTGTAGAAAAAGTTTCGACTTTTCCATAATTCATACGGTGTCTTCAAGGTTTTCTTATGAGGTATTTTGTTGAGAATATAATTTGCTAAAAGCAAAGCTTCCCCCCACGTGTTCTAGGATAATCTAGAACTTATTAACATGACATTCATCATCTCTTTTAAAGTTCTATTTTTTCGTTCAACAACTCCATTTTGATGAGGTGAATAGGGTGATGTAGTTTGGTGTATAACATCATGTTGTAAACAAAATTCACCAAAAGGTGATTCATATTCCCCACCTCTGTCACTCATTAGAACTTTTATTTTCTTGCCAAGTTTATTCTCAACCTCTGTTTTGTATAGTACAAACATGTCTATAGCCACATCCTTACTTCTTAGCAAGTACACATAACAATATCAAATACAATCGTCTATAAATATAATGAAGTACTTTATACCTCCTCTTGTTTGAACAAGTTTTAAGTCGCATACATCGCTGTGAATTAATTCAAGAAGTTCAGTTAATCTCTCAAAGTTTTAGAATGATTTCCTTGTCAATTTTAATTCTGCACAAGTTTCACATTTATGATGAGAGTCAATATTAAATTTAGGCAGAAATTTTATATTAATCAATCTTCACATAGTGTCATAATTAACATGTCCTAATCTACCATACCACACATCACATGACTCAATCATATAAGAAGAAGAAGTACTAACATTCTTAATATTAGCAATAGATACAATAATCAATACATTGAGTTTGAAAAGCCCTTCATTAAGATATTTTTTTCTCACATACATCCCACTCTTAGTAAATACAAACTTATCTGATTCAAACACTAATTTGAACCTATTCTTCCTCAACAATGATCCATACACTAAATTCTTTCGAATTTTTGGCACATACAACACATTGTTGAGATTGAGTGAGTTTCTTGCCCAAAGTCATCTTGAGCACCACCTTTCCAGTACCTTCAACCTTGGTGGTAGAAGAATTGCCCATGAAAGGATGTTCACCATTTTCCATCGGTTGATAAATGGATAATATTTTTTTATTTGAGCACACATGATGAGTGGCCCCGGTGTCCACCCATCATTCTCTTGCATTAATGACCATGTTTACTTCAAAAATCATAGCGGAAAGGCTGATATCATTCACATTGTTGGAGAGATTCTCCACTTCATACACATTGGCTTGTGCAATGTTCTTCATGGAATCTTCTTGTTTCTTCCGCTTGTGACAATCCCTAGCCTTATGGTCTTGCTTGTCACACACATAGCACTTGCCCTTAAACTTAGCTTTGTTAGAGTCGTTGTTTGACTGTCTACCAGGAGTTTTCCTCTTCTTATGTTGAAGTTGATATTTTTATGCTCTTGTTCCACATCATTGACTTTGACTGTCATGACCCCCGATTTTCTTTTCAGAAGTACGATTGTCCTCTTCTATCCTTGACCTTACAATCAAGTCTTCCATGTTCATCTCCTTACGCTTATGCTTCAAATAATTCTTGAAGTCCTTCTAGGAAGGTGATAAATTTTCTATTATTACAGCTATATGAAAAGACTCACTTAAAGTCATACCTTTTACATGTATATCATGCAGGATAACTTGAGGTTCTTAAACTTGATTGATCACTATCTTAGAGTCCATCATTTTGAAGTCTAGGAATTTGTCTACCTCTGTTATGTACTTCTTATCTAAGGACTCCCACAATGCCTTAGCACTTCATCGAACTGTACACGTTATATAACATGTTGTCCAACCCATTGAGGATATAATTACGGCATAAAAAATTTGCATGTTTTCATGCATCGATTGCCACAACAGTCATTTTGTCATCCCTTTTCTCCTCAATGAGAACGAGAACTTCCTCTTGAAGGAATTGAGCTAAATTCAAGTGTGGTAAGATAGATCAACATCCTCTGTTGCCATCTTTTAAAATCCACATCATTGAACTTTTCTGGTTTTCCCCTTTAACTTGAACAGGAGCATTCACCGAAATGGGAATTATGATCAAAGTCAAATTTGTACCCTCTATAGCCATTTATGTTCCAATGAATAGAAGATAGTCTCAGTTTCGAAATTTTTAGAACACACTTTCGAAATAGCAGACAAACATTAAAGTACTAAAAAAATACAAATTTTGTCTTAAGATTGTTATTTTCGTACCTTCGTAAGTGTTTTGATAATAGAAACTCACTGGGAAAAGATGATCGAATTAAGCAAATATGCTCTATCCTTAACACAAAATTCATCCTCCCTACTGGTGCTAAGGATTCACTTGAGCGTCTACCTCCTAGGATAAGATGATCAACCACACGCTATAAAAATCTAGTAAAGGATAGTTCAAAAAATAATTTCCAGTGTTTTATAAGAAATATCGGTGAAGATAACCCATCCTATTCAAACGGACATGTCTGTCCGTTAACGAACAAATTTTGGTGAAAAGAAAACCGGACCCATATGTGAACTGAACCAAACTGGCCGGATGGACGACAAGGGAGGTGTGTGCGCGTGCATGTGGCTTAGCCCACCTAGGTGCATGGGTCCAACATGTATCTCTCCCACAAAAGTGGGGTAGCCCAAAGGCCTAACTTAAAAGGCCAAACTTATGCCTTATATACCAACACCATGATCTTTTTCTAGGTGATGTGTGACTATTCACTCCTTCAACCATTTCACATATGTGATTCTCATTCACTACAAAGTGGGTTTGAGCTCTCAATAATATTCTTGAACACTTGATTGTTTCAAACCTGCAAGGAATGTTGAGTATTACTTAACTTGTGTATAAACAAGTATGAGTATACTTGGATAGGGTCACTCCACGCATGAGAAACAATATTCTTATGTCCCTGCAGGTCCTATGAATATTTGTGGAAAATATAATTGGTGCATGAGATAAGATGCAATAATAGGTAAATGTGTAAGTATAGAATTACGATAGTGGTTTGCCCAATTTAAAGACATATAAGCCTTATAAATTCTTTCCTTTACAATGCCATTGATATTGATACATATCAAATATCAATGGCATGCAAGTAACACATGGGTTGGCTTACCTAACGGTAAGGAATTCAAATCTACTAGTGAAGCTTCACTAGCCATTAATGATCTCGATGTTGCATATTGTAGCACACAAAATTTGTAAAAAATTGTAATCTTTGTATAGATTTGTGCATTATAATGTGCATCATTGATATAAGACTATCAGCCACCATCAGACACGCCCAAGAGTTGGTATGGGTTGTAGTTGGTCATCATGGAATCTTATCTGAGTAGTCTTATCTAGGTAGGCATGCCATCTAAATGTAATAAGCCGGCATTGATGGATCACCTCACCCACGAGCTAGTGAAGTATGTATTATAGTCATGGAAGGCCATATTGGTTGATAAGGATGCATATCGGCCGATATGTACTTGTATCGGCCAACACTAGTATGGTATTGGGGGGGGGGGGGGGGGGGTGAGAGGGGGCGATACACCCTCCACATAGAAGGTCTATATGTATCGGTTGTATTGGCCATACTATATCGATACGGTCGGTACATATTGATATTTAATTAATTTATTATTTTTTACTTTAAATTTTTTTTTTTGGAAACCATAAATTTTTTTCCTAAAAGTAAAAACATGTTTTAAACCCAACTTCCTTGAAGGTTTAAAGATTACAATTTTTTTATATTAAAAATAATTTTTTAAAATTCATATGAGATCAATATGGGTGGGTCCATATAATTTATATAATTTTTTTTTCTAAATATAGTGTTCTACAATTATGCATTTACTTAAATATTTAATTGTGAGTCATATTAAGGATCTTATTTGGTTCTAAAATGAACTAATTTTATAGCACTTAATATGGGAAAGTGGGAGTAATAGTTATTGTGGGGCTGAGGGAGTAATATTGTATAGTTCTAAAATAAACTAATTTTAGAATACCCACATCAGCCGATAAGGTTTTCCATAGTCTTATTATGCTTTAAAAGAAGTATTATAATAATTTATTATTAGTTAAAATATTTTTTCATGTATATAAAAAGGTTCATGTCTGTTTCAGCATGTACCAAACATATTATCGCTGTGTACCCATATCCATAATCATCAATATTATTATCCGTATCGATATGGTCTTCCATGATCATAGTATGTGCGTGCTCTGTTGATTTTTCATGATGGACTATCAGGAAAATTTTCACCAGCTAATCACGTATGCCTTGGAACACTCTCTAGTCGTTCTAATTTGTCCACATTTTGCATAGAATGCTACAAGCATATTGCAGGAAAAAAAAATAGATCTACGAATTTGAAATCCAATTGCCATCTAGGTGGAAATGAAAGTGGTGATAGTGATAGCAGGGGCAAAGTAAGTGTCATCATCAAAGCAAAATTGTTGTAGAAGATGTCGTCAACCTTGAACTCATCTCGTGAGTAACCCCCCTCAGGCAATGTCCTTTCTAATACTACCGGATAAGAGGAGAGAGCCCTCTTCATGAGGTGACAATCGGCATTGATGTGATATGTAGAGACCAAGCAAGAAGCAATACCCACAAATACAATATCTACTTTGCCCAAATTCTATGTGATACTGACACCGGTAGAAGAGGATTTCTCAACCTATTCATCACATGCACTACTCATTTCTAACTCATGTGTGGTTCACAGTCATTTATTAAATTTGTAAGAGTTTATGAATAATTTATGGGACCTAGAATATACTTCAATACACAAAATGTCACACATTTATCTTTATTATAAAAAATGGCCTTACGCACATATGAATCTATATACATTTGGTAGGAATTCTCTAAAATATACCTTTCCCATTTTCTTCCTTTTAACTTCAACAACCTACTGCTTCCCTTTGTCAGCAACTTCTGCTTCAATTCTGCCAACTCTACCACTAGCTCCACCACCTTTACCGTGGATTCTATATTCAACATTTTCATCTCCTCCACTAGATCATCTTCATCCGCCTTTGTCTACACCTCCTCCTCAACCATCACCTCCCCCCCCCCCCCCCCCTCCTCTCTATCCTCGTCATTCATCTCCTCTTCCTCCTATTGGAATTTGACAAGAATGGTCACAAACTAGCTGATCCACCCTTCTTTGGCACCTACTTAAGGATAACACCAAATTGATTGTGATTTGATCCACCTTGAATTTGATCAATTAGATAACTATGGAAGGGGAATCAACCAATCAAGGCAATTGCCAAGAGAGGACAAATCCCCCAAAAGAAGGCCACCGGCCCCCTCCCTTTTTCCCCTCGCCCCTTGTCTATATCCCCCTCTCTCCTCTCCCTTGTTGTGGCCGGACATGCCCTCTCCCCTCTCTCCTTCTCTACTTGTTCCCCTATTTTCTCCCTACTCCTTCCTCTTCCCCTTGCTTTCCTTGATCATCTTACCACCATTAAACCTCCAATTAAAGCATCTTCAAGAACCTTGGATTGAAGCAGAGAAGCATTGATTTGGGAGAAACCCACAATGACTTGGTGTGCCATTAGATAAGCTTTCTAGAGTGTTTTTATCGATTTGAGGTAGGTTAAATCAAATCCTCATTGTTTTGATGATTGTATGATTTGAAGCATGTTTCTTAGGGTTTTAATTCTTGAACTAGGGTTTTCATAAAAAAAGAGGCTTTCTTCTTCTCTCTTCTTTGCAAACCAAGTTTTTGGAATCAGATTTCAAGGTAAGTGACTTCTCACTTGGTGATAAACTTTCTTATGGATATTTTCATGTATGTTTTACATGATTAAGCCTAGGGTTTGTTAAATCATGTTTCAATAGTGATTACTACCTGATTCGAATGACTATTTCTATGTCTTGAGTATTGCAAGCATGATGTTTGATTTTATGGCTGATTCCTAGTCTCAACTCATGTCTATTCTTTTGAAATATGATGTTCTTGAATGCTCTTATGGTTGTTTATTTCGGATGCCGTGTGAATAGTGTGTTTCCCTTATGAGTTGACTATTCTCAAAATTCATTGTCCCTAAAATAACCAATTTTATTCGGGGTCTTCCCAAATTATGTTTTATCCAAAATTTCTCTAAAAGGATCTTGACTCATTACACTTAGTCTGGTAAAAATCTCATAGGTTTTCGTGAAGTTTTGCTTGGTCAATAGTCATCTTTTAATGTACTTGATTTCAGTCAATTCGCATGCACTAATCCAAACTTCGAACTTCATTTTAGGGTCTTTTCTTCATGGAATGGACTTGTGAAAATTACATTGATCTATATTTATGCCTATTTTTACCTTTCATTTTTTGGGATTTTCCCCTTTAAGTTTGAATTATTAGATTTTTTGTAATTCGTGCTATTATGGATTAATTGATTTGTAAGTTCATGTTTTACGATTTTTTTTTGTTTCATTTGGACTCTAATTCCTCCAAAAAATTTTGAAGACAATATTCTCTATGTTATCTATTCAGCATAAAAAGTTTGGATAGATTTGGAGTCTTATTGATTGGTTTATTTCAGTTGTACTCCAACTATATAGGAATTCTAGAACTCTGCATTCATTTTTTCAAGTATGAATAAATTATTTTCTAGTGTTAGACCATACCCCCAATTTATTTTTAAGTTTCTAATTTATTTTTAAGTTTCATTTGATTCTGATACTCTTAGATGTTTTTCCAAAAATTCACAGTCAACTACTTTCCAAAAATTAAGGTTTCGACCTAATGCATGTAGTTAATATTTTGGCTCATGATAGGGTAAAATCATTTCTATGCATTTCCAACATGTTTTCTAACTAGTTATTATACTACGGGGTGGGATTGGATTACATTCTTGTACGGTTAACAAGATAATGAAACTGGAAAAGTTTTTGTGTCAATTGCATATATGGAAAATTATTGAAATAATCAAGGGGGGTCCTGAGGTCTTTATGGTGGTGCGGTATGTAATGCCATCAAGGCCGGTGCCGGCTGCAAATTAGCCATTTATTACAAGCCCACTAAGGGTGTTGAGAAAATTAGTGGAAGACTGTTTGTTCATATTTTTTGTAAATCATGGTATGGGATTTACTTAAATAAATATTACAAGCTGAATGCTTCACGTTTATATTCCAATGAATTTAAATTATTTTCATATATATATAGTTTTCAAAGCATAAGAATATAATTTAGTGTGTGTGAGTTTTTTTTTACTGCATGTAAGCTCACATGTGGTTTTTTCTTACATAAACTTGTCCACGGTGTGTACTTGTACACATATGTATTTAACTTTGTATAAGCTTAACAAAGAGTTTGCAAGACTTCGCGGATTAATAATTATCCTTCGTGATAAGGATAGAAGAGATGCTAGAGATTTAGACTCTTAGTTATCGTGACATTTTGTGTATTACGATGTATATATATAGTAGGTCCATTTTGACAAATTGCCCAAACACACGAGTGAGCAGTCAAGTACTTGTCTAATGAACATCAATTGTTTATAATCTTAGTCTTCGTCTCTTTCATGAACCCCTGCCACTTCCATCCATGATCTTAGTCTTTCCTCACGTGCCCAAGGATTCCTGCCAGATTCAATGTTCTACACTTCTACTTTCATCTAGATGTTGGATTAAGTTATTAGTCATTGATATTACCCCTTCAAACATGCTCACTAGAAGATCAGATCAACTGTAGCTAGAGTGGAAAAAAATTGGAGTCGCTTGCTCGAGTCTTGACCCTGTGCCATCTTCTGGAAAGGCCGACTTTTCTACTAGATGAAACCATGCCATATACGATCAAAGCCATGCTTCTTTTCCACACGCAAGTTCCACGCAGTTTAATTAATTAAACTACTATTTAGTTCCTGGTCCTTGGGCTTTTTATCTTTTTTTAATCCATGAGGAGGTACATTTTTCTTATCCTTCATTCTATTTAAGGCCTAACAGAGGAGTTCCTGCTTTTCATCACTAGATTTAGCTGCCAAGTGAGCTTCACAGTTGAAGCACCAATGGCTACTGGGTAATCGCTTTTATTCTGTCAAGGGAAAATAAAAATACAAAGACTGTCATTTCTTCAGTTCTCTAACTTTGTTGCTTGATTCTTAAGCTTGGAGGATTAAATGTTTTGTGCATTCATTTTCTGTGACTTGTATGATCAGGAAATTGGAAGCTGTTTTGCCTGCTGCTCTTGATTCTACATCCCCACCCCCTTCACTTTTTGATGGAAACACAAGGTTTGCTATATATGGGTTTAACTACTTTAGTACTTCATATAGAAACCGAGCATATATATATAGAAGCAAGGATAGGTTCCTTGCTACTTATCTAGCTTTTGGCTCGTCATAAGCGGCTTATACAGAAGCATCTGTCTATCTCTTCCCTCACTAAAATATATGCTATTTTTTAAAATTATCGTGTTGACTCTTCTTTTTGTTTTGAAGGTTGTATGTATTTTATGAATGCCCATTTGCCCAGCGCACCTGGATTGCCCGGAACTACAAGGTTTGTTTGTTTTTTTCAGTTCAATGGCATTACAATAGTTTGGAGCCTTAAACTTGTTCAATATATTCAATTCTCTGCTATTCAAGGGCTTCTTACTTGCTTTTTCTTAATCACTTTCATGGTGGAGCAGGGGCTGCAGGAAACCATAAAGTTGGTTCCTCTTGATAGAAATGATAAGCCTGCATGGTACAAGGAGGTCTACCCTTTAAATAAGGTGAAATTCCAAACTTATTTTTCTCCAAATAAATGTTCTTTCCATTTGGCAAAAGGGACTGTCACACATTACTATTTACTACTCCCTCCACCCCACAATAAGTGTCCTCTTTGTTGTCCTATTTGGTTAATTAAATAGGACACTTATTGTGGGATGGAAGGAGTATTATTCTATGCTTGATTCAACTTTAGCTTCTTTCTACAGAAGCTGGTAAGGGATATGCATGTCCTAGTTTAGAAAAATGTTTTCCTAACCAATTCTCCCTTACTAGCCCATAAAGGGCTCTGAACATGGTACATGAGAGGGCAACAATGCATAGAAAATCAGTGCCCCACTGCCCCTCTTAGGTATTATGATTGGAGCCCTAAGTATACTCACTGAGACATGCAGGACATTTAGATCATTTGCAACAGATGACCACTATAGTAGCATTTAGTTGAAATTAAAATTGCTTGAAAAATAAAAAACATAGATTTTAGATAATAGGCAATACAGCTTGCTTAGTTACAATTATCTTTTTTTGAAATCAGAAATAAATTTATTTGAAGTTACCCTTCGGTTCAAATGATTTGATCGATGGAGGCTTGCATGTTGAAAACATGTTTGAATCATGACCCAAAGAGTTCCGCAGCTGAACCATCTAGAAAAAAGTCAGCTAAACAAAAGAAAATTCAATTTCATGGAGGAATTGAAAACAAAATTGTCAGATTTAAATTTTATGATTGAAAAGCCAAAAACAAAGAAACAAGCAAAATATCAAATGAAGTTCGTCAAAAACAGAACCATATGGCGTCCACTTCTGTGAGGTCATTGCTATCTCTGTCACTGCAGGTCCCTGCACTGGAGCACAACAATGAAGTCAGAGGAGAAAGTTTGGATTTGCTGAAGTACATCGATAGCCACTTTGAGGGACCAAAGCTCCTTCCTGACGTATGATACAGAAAAGTTTGCCAACCTTCTATATACTTCCATATGAACTACATAATCTAGTAAAATATTTTGTTTGCGAATTAAACATATATAGGACTCAGCCAAAAGAGAGTTTGCTGAAAAGTTGATTGCTTACAATGACACCTTCCTCCAAGTTGTTCATGGTGCCTTCACCACTCAGAAGGATATAGAAACTGAAATTGGTTTGCCCTAACGCTTACGCTTAGTTTATTAAGCTAATTTTTTTGAATAAAAATGTCTCATTGTAGAAAAATGCATGAAAATTTGCCTCAGGACCCACCCTAGATTACCTAGAAAGTTCTCTTTCCAAATTTGAAGATGGGCCCTTCTTCCTTGGCCAGTTCAGTATGGTAAGTAGTTTGGCTCATTTTTTTTTCATGAAAGTTTGGCTCACTTAAGATGCGCTTAATGAAAAACCATACTTTGTGGTGATTCGCCATTAACATTCTTTTTACTAAAAATTAGATAAAAAGAGTGTGTTTCCTAAAAGTGTTGGCTCTGTGTTGTCTAGGTTGATATTGTGTATGTCCCATTTATTGAAAGACTTCACATGTTCTTCTTGGATGTGAAGAAATATGATAGCATGGCTGAGAGACCCAAGTTGGCAAAATGGTTTGAGGTATAGCTAGATGATCATGCTTGATATATATGGAACATAATTAGCTTATATATTTACTGACTACCGTTTTTAATCCATCATTTATATGGATTATCGACTTTCACTTCAGGAAATGAACAAAATTGAGGTGTATACACAAACTCGATGTGACCCTAAAATGCTGCTTGAACACATGAAGCTCATATTATCAGTAAGTATGATTTTTGGTTGTCAAACAGATGATCTGAATGCTTTCCTTGTCGAAGCTTCATTGAACTAGTTGCAGTACTTCTGCCGGCATCTACTTCTGCTTCTTGTGGTTAATGCTATTCTCATTGCTTTTGCAGACTCCATGAAGGCGGCGCCCTCACATTTGACTCCTATTGTAGAGTACTCATGTGATGGTGCATCTGTTTCAAGGGTTGAAGTGTTGAAACCTCAAGACTGGCTAAAATAAATGTTATATGCTAAATAATTTGATATACATATGGCAATTGCATGTCTTATAATATCAGTATAGTGCATCACAAAAGAAAAACTTACCTAAATTTATTGTGGTTGTAACTTAGAACTGGTGCAATAGTGATATTCCTATACCTTATTTGTCTACATCATAGGCTTTACACCACTTGGAAAGGGAAAAATAATTCTCATTTTGTGATGTATGACCTACCTTTATTATCTATTTTTTTACACCATAGGCCTTTTAGGCCACGTGATCGGTGTTATTCACAAGGCAGGTGGTTTGGATATGCCAACTTGCCCCATGATATATGTACGCCAGGCACACACCAATGCGCGTATAACCCAATGCTTATTAACTTTTTTCATTCAATATATGAGATCAGAGGGCATGCACACTGAGGGCAGAAGACTTTTTTCTGTGCCTGGACGGCGCATATTAAGTTTTTCCTTAGAAGTTGCAACCTTATCACTCTCTCATACACACATACATCATTTGATGAATAATCCTTGCACTTTGTAAATATTTTGCGTTGGAGCAACAAGCAGCACAATTTCTTCAAGGTACAAGAAAAAAAATCAGTTTTTTGGGTAGCCTCATTTCGTAAACTTTGGAATCAGAATAAATTCTTAATTTACATAAATAAGCCATTTAGGGACAAGAAGTTTAATTAACTTTACAAGATATCATAAATGGCAAAGAATTATTATCCTTCTCCTATAATAGTACATTTCCTTAGAAGAAGTGGATCAATTTTTGTTATTTTTGGCGATAGAAGCAAATATAATAGAAATCCACGATAATGAGCTCTCTATGATCTAAAGAATAAAAAAACTACAAATTTGTAATAGGCAGCGGGCATGCCTAAGATGGTTGACTAAGTTTCCGCAAGATGAAGGCTTGGTTAGTTTCTAGTCATCGGTAAGAATCCTAGCATGACTTGGAGTGTATGCGGAGGCCTAGTACAAGTAAAAAACCTAGTGGCAGTAGATGCATGTGAATGGAGTGTTCAAAATGGCTAAATCCTAGAAGAGATTGAACTCCATGCGAGAGGTGGACAGACGACGGAGTTTCCTGAGGCAAGAGGCATGTGAGCTTAGGACTTCAAGTCGGAGTGGGAGGCTCAAAGGTTATTGGATGAAGGCAAGACTCTTTATGGAGGTGCGGGCTTATTCCCAGCTACGCTAGGACTCAGGATAGATGTCTTGGGTGAGACTGTGCATAGGTTTCCTAGTTGTATTGGGACGGGTTATTTGTATGACAAATTAGTAAAGAGACATCGTTGTACTAGTAATACTAGGCTTTACTGGACCCTCCCCTCTATATAAGCGGCAAATATGCTAAATGTACCGGGCATTCAATGGAGGGTTGTAATCACTAATCAACAAGAGAGTGTTAAGAGGCGAGTTGGCTAGGGGGTCAAATTCTTAGGGTGCATGTCTATAGAGTGCAAGCTTGATTTAGGGTTTGGGGGCAATACATAGGGCCTTGTTCTTTGTGTTTTTGAGTGAAGGATGGTTGATATAAAGATTATGGGGTGGAGCCTCTTTTCTTATATGTTGGAGTGAAAAAATTAGGTAAAAGCAAGGTGAGTAGGTTGCTAGTTGAGCAGCATAGACATGCCATCACGAGGTAGACTCTTAGGCAAGGTTTGTCCCCATGACACCTTCATGGATTATTGAACTTTCAATCTAATTATTTATTGTGTAAAATCGAAGTTTCATATAGATCATTTAATGGGAAGATTTTTTAATGCAACCTATTTACCATTAGCCCAGTGTAAGGAACGTCTGATAGCTGTTTATCCATGAGATCAACGTTGCACACACTAGCGCACATTAGCGTCATTATCACTTGTTGTAGCATGTGCACAATCGATCTTAAAAATTAACAGTTCACGGGCATGCCTTACATTTGGCTCATAGTGAGTAAAGAGCATGAAAAACTCTTCCCTTCTAATGGGGTTACTCTTTCACGTACTTAATATCCATGGTTATAGCCGCCACTACAATTATTTCTTCCTAATAGTGAAAACTAATGATGCATTGAACTATTAATCATTTTTTGGGGGCATAAATTGGATTACCAATCTTTCTACAAGCCTTATTCCTTAGGGAAAACTACTGATACGTCCTAAGAGTCGCATCTAATGTGCGATATGTCCCGACCAAAATAATAATGGCCAGCGCATCCTCCCGTCGGTTTTTTATGTACCTTTGAGTCCTACATTTTTATACCTATGCCATTATTTAATTTAAAACCCAATATTACCCCTATTCTTTTCCCTTCCGTTTGCTAGATGCTCTCCTCGATCGTTTCTGATCTCGATAAAATCTGGCCTATCTTCTTTTCTCGACCGCCTGGAGCATCATACTAGCGTTTCTGAATATTCCTTTTCTATGCTTGATGGTCGGGTCCGCCGCTGCATTTCCTCACAAATAGTACACAGCTTTATTTAGTCATCGCTATTGATTCTGCCTCTCCCAAATTCTTCACAGCCTCCCCCATAGCCCCGCCACATTTTTATTCTCCTCGCCATTTTTTTCCCAATGTTCTTGCTAGCAGCCCCACCTTTCCCCCCTCCATTCTCCCCCTGCAGCCCGGTCTCTTGATTCCATCATTCTCCCCCCGCTGCCCCTCAATAGTTTCCCCCTAGGCATAATTTTCCCTCTCCTCCCTTCTCCGCCACCACATTATCCCTCTCCCCCATTTCAATCCCGTCTTTCCCCTCTCCTCTCCCCTATCCCCCGCAAACAGTTGCACCCCATCCCCCTCCGGCCCCCTCGTCTTCTTCCTCCACCCCCTGCCTTAGGATTGGTCATCCTCCTCCAGCCTGGGATAGATGTGTTCGATAAAGTGGGGCGGATGAATGTAGAAAGACAAGAGAAAGCCAGACACGAAGTAGAGCAGGATCCCGCCGATGTAGTTACAGAGCCAGGTCTGGAGAAGGTGGGGCAGGGGCTTCCAGATGCTCCCTGGCAGCAAACTCCCCATCAAGATGTTGTTGTACCAGTTGGTCTCGTCGACGACCAGCTGGGGGGCAGAGCCCCGTACAAGGTTGGGGGGCACTCCCCCCCCCCCCCTATATTACCCCTCTAAAAAAAATTATAGTTATGGCCCCTCTAAAAAAATTTTTTGCCCCTCCCCGTTCAGCTTTGCTCTCTTTGTAATGTGTTATATGCCCTCTATGTTCAAACTTGCCCCTCCTCATCCGAACTCTTGGCTCCGCCCCTGCGTGCAGGTAGTCCTCCATCTGCCCTCGTCCAGAAGCGGCACTCTTCAGCTGGACACTGGCCGAATTTGCAGGCTATTTATAGGCCCTTCCTCAGCGAGAAAAAACGGAGGGAGAGAGACCGGAAGAGATGAGTGAGAGAGTGGGAATGACAAAAAAAAATTCACGACCTGTGTTGATTTGGGGGAAGTGGCCCCAAGTCCCAATTCCTAATGCTCTCGTTCGTTCGTTGTTTTACGCTATGCTCTCGACGCATTTTTTTTACTCCCACTGATTTATGAGCCTACTCTAACAGCTTTCCATATTAACTTATACTATATGTAAATATGTATACTACTAAAACAAGTAGGTATTAAAAATATCTCACTTAGTAAATAAGCCTCTAAATTAAGATTATATTCTAAAGTAAAATTATATTATGCAAATATTCTAAAGTAAAATTATACATTTAATATTCACGCCCGGTTAGGGGGTGAATAAATGTATAATCATACTCTTAAGTAACTAATTCATCAATAGCCAAAAGTATAATAATATTCTTTGTAATATTCAACTTATAAAATCTACCATAAGACATTTTAACTTATAATATTATTATACTCTAAAAAATTATAGTAAAATCATACTCTAGCTACAAAACCAATAACAAACCTTGTAGTACATTGTGACAATACCTAAAATACAAAATTAATAATAAACCTAAAATAAAATTATACTCTACAAAATTATAGCAAAACATTCAAATAACAAAATTAAAGCAAAAAAGTATACTTTACATACCTATAGTATACAATAAAATATATTGACAATGAACGTTGCAATAAAATATACTTGAAAGTGATTCTAAAGTTTTAAAATAATTCTAAAACCATTTACTCCAATTAGGTAATTGAACCTAAAGCATACTAATAATAAAAAAACCTAAACTAAATTCTACAATCAAAATTTAAAGTATATTATAAAATTAAAACCTAAAGTATAATAATATTGTACACAAAAATTTATTAGTATTAGAGTCACTTTGTCCTACATTGCTAATGGAAAATATGTTGGAAATTTTAGTAGCTTCATGGTACAATCCGAAAGGTACAAAACACATTTAAATGGCCAATCAACAAACACACACATCAACTCATGAAAATGCATAAATTGTAAATAATAAAGAGATTCCACTTAGTGCGGCTCGAAACATTGGCATTAGCATTTCAAAACACATCATAAAGATACCAGAAACCCTTCAAAAGTTTACAGCCATTTCTGATTCCACTCTCTGCTTACTTCAACAACATCCTTGTTCTCTATACACGTTGAAACAATTGACCGTCTTCCCAACATAAATTGGGCAGAATAAACATACATTAGAACACATAACAATACTAAACGAGAAGTTCTCATGTTTGTTCAAAAACATGCCTGAAAAGTGAGGCTGAAGGGGTTCTTAAGCCCGCGCTTGGGCAGCCGCCGGCGAAGCGGGGTCTGTCCGCCTTTGATGCCAAGCTTGATATGGCCCCAGGCAAGAACCAATTCCCTTCCCTTTCCTCTTCATCTTCTTCCTGGCCCCCGCATTGTCCCTCAAATCGTTCAGTGCCAGCAAAACCTTCGTTGGCTTTGCCGCCATACCCATCTAAGTGTTGTACCACGCCCCGAATCCATGTACGAAAGACTCGGACAAGCTCGGAAACCCAATCGTTGCCGACTGTGAGAAGACCGGAGGTTGTGCTAGGGCTTTGAGGGCTCGGGACGGCAGAGCTACGCACTTGGGGCCGGAAATGGAGGAGAGGCGAAGAGGGGTTGTAAGCGAGGCCAGCCGGTAATGGAGAGGAACTCGATCGTGGGAGAAAACGGAGCTCGGGTTAAAGAATTTCGGTGACGTTCACGCGTGAATGATGGTTTTAAATTATCCGTATAATAAGGGTACTTATGTCTTTTTATCATACTCCATTAATGTCGGGACTTATTAGTTTCATGAAATCCAGTCGGGACGAATTCGATATTACGTACTTAAATTTGTCCTTATTGTATTGATTTACAATATTATCTTATAAATGACACAAAGTTCTTTTGTTTTTTGTGTGTGTAAAATTCACACAAAAGTTCATATAATATGCTTTTATTGCGGATTATTGACTTTTTGGGGGCGAAGTATTAATGGATTATTGATAGTCCACAAGAAAAGTCATGGAATGGAGCTCACATTAGACATTTACCAGCCTGATTAATCAGCTGCGTTGATCCAACCTTAGCCAAGCCCATTAAGGCCTCATGGGACAAGACTTGCTTGGACATACTTTTGATGGACAAGGCCCATGTCATTATTTGGCCCAGTAAACTCCTTAGCCCATTATGTCAGGGCAACACCAGCACATTCCCCGTCTCGTGCCAGTTCGGACTGTCAAACCCTGTGGCTCGACCATGGCGGCAGAAGCGGCGGCGAAAGCGGCGGCCTTGTCGAACGTCCGCTTCTCCGAGCTTAGGACCCCGCTGTCGTCGCCGGTGCTTGACGTATTGTCGAGGTCTGGGTTCGAATTCTGCACGCCGGTGCAGGTCGAAGCCATCCCGGACCTGCTGAGTTTTAAGGACGTCGCCGTGGACGCAGCCACTGGTTCCGGCAAGACCCTCGCTTTCGTCATCCCGGTCGTTGAGATCCTGCGCCGTTTGACCCAATCTCCCAAACCCCATCAGGTCTCTCTCTCTCTCTCTCTCTCTCTCTCCAGAACAAATTGAGAGGATTAGACAAAACGATTAATCGTATGACAAATAAGAAGAGGAAGTAGAGAACTTGGAAATTGAATGACGTAAAGCTTCATATGTATGATGAATATCGATTATTTTATTCATCATGTGACTGCATTCTATCGCTATGATTTTTGCGTAGGTGTTCATTTTTTTATTCTTACACGTTTTCAGTAATAAGCATTTTATTTTCTGAGCGATTGCTTCTGCATGTATGCCATGTTTTCAAGTTTGAAAGGGCTCTTGTGTGTCTGTGTTTATGTGACGAAAATGTTTATGTTCTGTAGCTCCTGGGTAGATACATCCGTCCATTTTTCATGTGGGTCAGATTACGGAGGAATTTTTTTTTCCAAGAAATTGTAGATATAATTATTGCAACATCTTTGTAGATAATAAGTGATTTCACTAATATCTTTTTCTGTGTTACTACTTTAGTATGTGCCACCTTGTGAGTAGCACGTGGTGAATTCAGCCACTATCGAGTACCATATTTCTTCCAGAGGATGCCTCTGTTTTGTGCTAAATTGACCTCACACCAGGTCACTTTCAATGCGTGTTAGGTCATTTTCAATGTGTGTTGGATGGCTCAAAGTGCAATTTTGGATTTTACCTTGATACTCTGCCTAGAAAAATGAGTGGCAGATGCATTATTTTAATTGCATGTTCAAAAATTTTAGAATTTTATGGAGTGCTTTAATGTGGTTCTACATTAAAACATAGATTTTCAGAATATATAATCTAAATGACATGTTCAGGTACTAGGGATTATAATATCACCAACAAGAGAATTATCTTCCCAGATATACCATGTGACTGAGCCGTTCATAGCAACTCTTCCAAGTATTAAATCTGTACTTCTTGTCGGTGGGTTCGATATAAAACTGGACCTGAAAAGAATAGAGGAGGAAGGGGCGAACTTGATTATTGCCACACCTGGGAGACTATTTGACATAATGGAAAGGATGGACGTCTTAGATTTTCGGAACCTTGAGGTAATTCCCTGATCTGAGTCTATAAACATAAAAAGGTTTGAATAAAACAATCTGCAGGGTAGCTTTTCATTTTAGTTATGAAACTATATTACTTTAAAATGTGTTTTTGGAACTGTTATATTTTGTGCAGAGATTTTATTTTCATGGCATGATGGTGTGAATTACATGATTCTGGTAGCAATTTTTCAATATGGATTGCTAGTCATGAATTTATAAGACCTCTCATTTGTGTTGATATCACAAAGGGTGCAATCTGTCTGGCATATGATTTTGTATGAATTGTGTTTTTACTCATTTATACAGATATTGATATTGGATGAGGCTGATAGACTGTTGGATATGGGTTTCCAAAAGCAAATATCATCTATCATATCACGCTTACCAAAGCAACGGAGGACTGGTCTGTTCTCTGCTACTCAAACGGAAGCAGTTGAGGAGCTCTCTAAAGCAGGACTCAGAAATCCTAAAAGGATAGTAGTTCAGATTCAAATGAAAAGACGGAATGAGTTGGTGCCCTCTGAAGGATTGATGTCTTCAAAGACACCTTTAGGGCTCCGTAATGAGGTAATCCAATATATTTTGCTCAACCTCTATTCATGCCAGTGCTTTGGTCGTTGCTTTCAATATCTTTTACAATTTACGATTTTGCATTTGGCTGCAGTATATGGTATGTGAACCTGAAAAGAAATCGTCACAACTTGTTGACTTCCTATCAAGGAACATGCCAAACAAGATAATTGTGTAAGCTTCTCCATAATCATGTTACTACATGATACAATTTTATGAGAGCACACATCTGAGAAAGTCATCACCTATATAGTTACTTGCTTGTCCATCTCCAAGGTGTTGTCCCTGTCCAACTTAAATTTAATAAATTTGTAACTCGGTTGTTATTGGATGTCCACTTACTTAGATCACTGGTTCTGAATATAGGATATTGAATCAAAAAGGACTCTGGGCCATAGTTCAAGTTCCCCCATGTAATGATAGTTCACTTAGCTGGCCTGCCAAAGTGTAATTATTATACAGATTGTAGGTCACAGCATCTGAATGTCAACTGAGCTGATGTATTTAAGTTTATTGTCCTTGTTCGTTACAGCTTCTTTGTGACATGTGCTTGTGTTGATTACTGGGATGTTGTTCTTCCCCATATACCTCTGATTAAAGGGTCTTCTATATTCTCTTTGCATGGCCAGATGAAAGCGGTATGCTTTAATATAATCTTATGCTCTTACTTGGGAGTAACCATACAATTCATCAAATAATTTTTTTTTTAACTGCTTGGCCTGGTCATTAGTGTTATAATAATTGTTTTTTTGTTCTTTTTATAGTCTGCAAGGCAAAAAACCTTGGATTCTTTCAAAGCTTTGTCAAATGGTGTTCTTCTCTGTACTGATGTTGCTGCTCGTGGACTTGACATTGCTGAGGTTGATTGGATTGTGCAGGTCAAATCAAATTTCTATTTTTTTACTTGTGAAATTATATAGCTGGACAAATATATTTTTTAGGGTTCTCAAATAATTGTTAGATGCCTCTAATATGCAGTACGACCCCCCAGTTGATCCAAAGGATTTCATACATAGAGTAGGTCGAACTGCAAGATTGGGCAGACAAGGAAGTGCACTTGTTTTCCTGTTACCAAAGGTTTGACTTAAAGCTTCTTAACAAATTCTGCCTTTTTTTTTAATAACTATGATTTCTAATTTCAATATTTGTTGGAAAAAACTACTCAAAGCTTAAGCTTTGAGTATCTTCTCTGCACTCAATGCCACTGAAGGCAAAGGCAACCAGCCTACTGGGATGTTTTGCAATAACTTTTATCGAAGATATATCGGTGACCGAAAGATATATATATATGAGATATGTTGGAAGAAAAATATTTGTGGACCAAATATGATGTTTTCATATATAGTTTGTTAATCTAAACATGTATTAACCTTTAAAAGCTCTAATACTATTCTCAAACAATCATTACACCATGTGAATACACTTATACTAACATAAATTATGCTCATCAAGCGGAAAATATGATCAATAATAATAAAGAACAAGTTTGAAAATAATGTCCATGATTAAGTGGATAACATAATGGTGTGCATCTAAATAAAAATTAAAAGTCATATCAGAATATATATAAATAATAGTTGGAGCGACGAGGAGGTTAGAATGTTGCCTGACCACAAGACTGATCATATGGGGAATCTAAGTGGGTACAATATTGCTTCCAGTTCATCATTATATGGTAGGTACTTAAATACTCACTCACACACTTCTCATACTCATGGTTAAGCAGATGATGCAAGAAATGGACTGGATCGAGTCTGCTGGCTGAATGAAAAAATGGAAGGAGGAAATGGTTAGGGCCAGGGGATCACAGGTGGGAAAATAGTCACGGGTGAGGTTTGCAAGGGATCCAAGATATTGGGAATATATGCGATATTTAGCCAATATCTTATATATATTTGAGATGAGTAATGCGACACTGACATCAAGTTCATTATGTGATGAAGACCCTTCATCATGCAAACATTGTTGCTTAGTAAGGCCCACTTTACTAGGCACCAGCAATCAATGGTGTTAGCTTGATAAAGTAACTTCATCACGTGCGAAGATTGCCATCGTTGAAGCATTTTTCATTTGTGATATTGTGGAAGATATGTTTTTTCCCAATATCTTGTATTTGTAAAGTGACCAATTCTGATATATCTGCAATATTGCGAACCATGCCTGCTGATTGAAAGAGGAGGTCACAGCAGGCTGGCCAGCCAAGGGGTGGGGGAGGAAAATTCGTCCTTCTCACCCTGTTTAGAAACCCTTCCCCGCTGCACTATAGGGCAGGTAAAAGGTGGGTTGGGAAAGAAGCCTGAGGGCCATCCGATCTTTGCATCTGACGGCTCTTAGGCCCAAGCACTGAGACCTAGCCAGAGCTTAAGCTCTGACTAAGCAGACTCATTTTTATTCCAGATATTCCACATAATCAACTTAATTTTGTTTCCCTTCTGTTTAGGAAGATGCATATGTGGAGTTTCTCAGTAGAAGAAATGTCCTGCTCCAAGAAAGGAAATCTTCAGACAATATTGTTGATATTGTTCCTCAGGTAAGTGTCTTTTCTGCTCCATAAACATACTTGGTTGGTCCGTTTGGTCATAAGCATACAGGGAAAAAAGGTCAACTTGACTTATACCAAAATACCCTTTCCTTAAGCAACAAGTCTTAGTTGTTACTTGTTAGGACCAGGAATATACTTACGGCCCACTTAGATGTCTGCATCATCTTTGCTTCATCATTCTTTCTTGTTATAGTGTGAGATTATGGCTTATAAGATTTGGCCAGGATCAATCAAAATATGAATAGCCTGTTAAATTTTTTTGAATAATGTTAATTCAACACATTATGTTTGATTTTGATGTATATTATATCGAATATATTAGAAGTATGTGTACAATAAGTATATGACAAAAAGATTTGGAAAGCTGATAATTTGGCATAGATCAATCAGCTGTGTACTCTATGGTATATAATTATTTTTCATGTTTCTTTTTTTCCAGCGTTCTTTCATATTTTTATCACATGTTTTGGAATGCTTAAATGTAGTCATGCGAACTGTTGCAGATCCGATGTGCTGCCAAAGGTGACCGAGATGTCATGGAAAAGGGACTTAGAGCTTTTGTTTCCTATGTCCGTGCATACAAAGAGCATCACTGTTCTTACATCTTCAGGTTGTTTTAAGAAATATTGATACATATTTTCCAGGAATATTTTCTTATTGTATTAACATACAGATGGAAAGATTTGGATGCTGGGAAATTGGGTATGGGTTATGGCTTACTCCAACTCCCTTCAATGCCTGAGGTGAAACATAAACTGCTTTCGGTTGAAGGATTTACACCAGCAGAAGACACTGACGTTGCTGCAATCAAATACAAGTAATGTATCTTCCCTTTCATTCTTTCACTCAATCAAAATTCCAGCTTTCTCATTCTAGCATAATGCTCACCAAATTTTCTTTCAGCATGTTCTTAACCACTTCTTTTATGTAGAAATAAATCGCGGGAAAAACAAAGACAAAAGAACTTGCAAGCTAGGAAAGCTAAGGAAGCAACAACAAATCAAGAGTCAAAAGTGGAGATATCAAAGCAGAGGCCAAATGATTGCACTACTATTATGAAGAAAACTGAATGACAGCGTCGAGCCATACAGACATTGGAAGATGAAGAGGAGCTGGAACATGAGTATAGATTACTAAAGAAACTAAAGAAAGGGACCATTGATGAAAGGGAGTTTGACAAGCTTATGGGTCTCAAAGAGGACTCTCTTGAATCTGATATTGACGATGGAAGGGCAGGATATCAAGTTTCCAGTAAACAGGCTGCAGGTGTTAAGCAAAGACAAGACACATTAACAAAATCTGGCAGAAAATGTGGCAAACATAAACGGAGCAACTCTAAAAAATTTGGTGCTAAAACTAAACGGCGATAACGGTTTGAAAGCTTACGAAGGACCCGGCAACATTATCCAGAATGATGGTGGGAATTTCAATAACCAGTGCAGGATGGAGTCATGTTTATTATGGACTTTCATGGATTGTGCATGAGAATGGGGAGCTGCACAAAATTTGGCGGTTGCCTACTGCGTCATTGTTAAAACTGGAATAGGTGACAATACTAAAGAACATTTGAACCAGCCGAGCTTTTAGTCTACTCTGAGCCTCTCAATCAATTTTGCAGTGTGAGCCTTTTGTTGGGTAAGTCTGGTGATTTAATTCTTTGCTCGTGTAAATTAAAGTGTGCAGTAGTAGCTTAGGATTTAGCCAACAAATCATTTTGTAATATTGTCATCGCCTGCCTTCTTTGCCACTATATTTTGGGTACAGAAACGAAATTTCATGGAGCTTATGGATTGTACTTGCTGGCATTCATGCAGATGGATGATCTATTTTCAAAATCAGCCTGTGGTTATGAAGATCTACATCAACATTGACATTTCAATACCAATCTAAAGTAGCCATTAATCGCAATTTTTGGAACTAGGATCTGATGCATCATAAATGATTTGTACATCTTGAACTTTTTGCTTATTATATGTTAGTAAGAGATTTTTGGCAGAGTCGAATACCCAACTAGAAGGATCCCCCTCTTCCTTTCAGCCTCCTTCCAGAGGTCGCCTCTACACTGCACTCCCTTTTCATTTCCACCTCTACCGCCTCTTTTTCCTCGTTTCCTTTCCACCTTGACCACCTCTTTTTCCTCTTCCTGCCTATCATCTCCTTCCTCCCTTCGGCTACTCCCTCAGACCTCTTCCTACCCCCCTCGACCTCTGCTATTTTATCGGTTGAATTGCTGTGTTTGTTTATCTCTCTAGATTTTTGTCCGTATGCATCCTTTTGTCATGGAGTTTGCTCTTCCTTTGTTCTGAGTACAGTTTATGATGTTGAAGACTGACTTGTGCTTGCTGTTATCGGCTGGTATGAGCGTGCCTCTGGCCTCTTACCTGCTGGGTTGGAGTAGAGGTCTATATTGTTGTTTTTTTGGATGTGCCGTACTGCTACTAGCATTTGTCTTTAGCTTTGGTCTGGGTAGAGTAAGTTGTTCGTTTCCCCTTGTTCCTTCTTGATGTGGCATCTTTCCATGGTTTCGCCTCTGCTCATGTTAATCGGCCTTGTGTCAAACCTTTGAAGACAACCCTTGTGAAGTGTACTAGCATTTTCAGTGTGGCTATGGTGGTTTGTGTGTGTGTTTTCTTCTTTGTTCTTGTTGTACTCTTTTTGTTTACTTTGTTGGTGACTTCCTATTTACTTGTGTGCTCGTTTATCTCGTAGCCGCTTCTCCTTTGTGTATAATGGGCACCTTTGTACTATCTTTTGCGTAAGGATGTCCAATTAACGTTGAAGGCTTTGTTGCCCGAAGAAACAAGTGGAAGTCTAGCTAATTTCGTCGAAGGCATCAACTCACCATACCTTTCTTCAGGTTAAATGAATTTGAATTTTGTTGGGTGGGGGCGTTTTGGTGGGACAACATTGTGGGATGCTTCCTAATTCCACTTCGTAGACCTCCATTAATAAAATTATTTCACGTTGGAAAAACATCTAAACTTCTTATCATTGCAACTTCCATTTCATTTAGGAATGACGGGCGTCTCACGTTGATGAAGACCTTCATGGGTGGGAGAAGTGCCAACCTTCAAGGTTTGAATTCTCTCGGTATAGTAGGGTTGTGTTCGGGGGTGGAATGGAAGGGGTTGAATGAAAATCCGATGCCAGGCGTACCTACACCACATGTCCGCTCATTGCATGCTAGGCGGGTTATTTTCTATTACTATCTTTTTGATGCATTCTGCCTAGAGGATTTTTTGACGAGTAGGCCCCGCAGCAGACGTAGAAAGGTCAACCGACAATAACCCAGAGTTGTTCAATGCTATAGTTCTTTATCTAGTACTGTTTAGGTCTTTATTTAATTGGTTACTAGGTAGTCTTTAAGTAAAATAAGATTATTTTATTTACAAATAATGATATTGGGGTCACTCATGTATATATACCCGTATGGGGCAGTTGGACCATCATTTATTTTTACTATTTTCTGATTTTGAGAAGAGGCACTTTTCTCTCTTTTTGCTAGTTTCTTCAGTGAAAGAAATACAATATTTTCATTCCATCAAGTTCACTCTGCATCATTTAGTGGCCCTAAATAGGTCCAACATGTCGCCCCAATATCATGGAGGACATGCTGAAAAACTTGATGAAATCCATGACTATGATGAAGTATTGAGGTTATCTCGATAGGTTGAGTAGTTGACACTTTAGATAGTTTATTTGATAGTCGTCCTTGCTCGCCAAAACCCCAATTGGGTTTAACCTCATGATATTGATTGAGTTGAAGATGATGAGTTGGACAATCCTACTCTGTGTGGCTATGAAGAAGTGAACCAGCAGCCCCGATGCGAGGCCACACCACTTAGGTGAGGCCTGCCACAACGTCTAGGAGACCATAGGTGTACGCGCTCTCAAGACACGAGCAGATTATATTTAGGATTGGGAAACTGGTTTGAAGGTTGATATTTATGAATTCCATGATGATATATAGCTTTGAAGAACTCCTTGATTGAGTTGCTAACGTTAATATTTGAATTTAAGGAGGTTCTATTGGACTGTCAAGACTCGGGTTTTTAAAACCCTTTTTAAATAAATGGCACGCGATAAATCATGACAATTTTTTTCTTTCTTAAACACAAAATAAATAAATCGATTAATTATCCAAAGCATGATAACTTGGGTTTACAAATACGAATATCAAAACATATGATATAATTACACATATCAAAATTCGATAAATAGCGGGTTAACCCTCTAAGTACAAGTCTGTTATCTATTTGAAAATAAACAACCAAGTAAAGTTGGCTCTCACGCCAGTAATCATAATTACTTACAAGATTGCAGAAGCAAGAAACTATATCTCACTAGTCCAATGTCGTCCTCAAACACCTATCAACGTCCCGATCTTACAACGTCCTCATCTAAAGAACCTGCAACCAAACAAGACCAAACAGACAACAAAACATCTCCTCCCCTTAGAGGTGCACTTTAAAAGTACAACAGTATTAATTAATATTTTTTGGATCGGGCTAATATCACCTGATGTTAGTTGCCTACGTACTCATTAGACAAAATGTCTAATGTTTCCAACAAGATCGGATCGAGACGTAATTTTGCCTAAAATCTACACACCCTAAGAAGTATAACATCACACATATAATGCTTAAGTATTTTTAACTAACGTACATTTTATGGAAGTCTTTTAACCATTCCACTTGTTCTAATTAGACAAGCAATATTAAATAATATTATTAACTATATCTTGAACTATTGTTTGATAATTAATATTCACGTATAATCCCAATGACAGCTATACTCATCAAATGTCAACCTAAGTAACAAATGATGCATTCACCATAGACCACCCTCAAAGGTAAATCTATAACGAAAACCTTAGAATCCACCATACCCCTGAAATCCACCAGGAAGTATCATCACCCATCCTAGCCCATAAAAGACCTAACCGGAGTGGAAGAGCATGACCCACAACTGCACCTAAACAGAAATGACAGAAAAAACCAACTAAGCAAGATGTCAAATAATTTAAATATATATACACTAAATGATCCTCAATAGATTGAAAAATAGTCTGGCTCACACAGAACTCCCTCCAACAGGGAGGTGCAACTACACAGTCAAATCAGCAGCTCCTCAATAGAGCTAAAACTCAAGAAACTATTCTAAACCCTATCTTACTCATCAATAAGATAGCATTTCAAATGACTATCACAAACCTATCAGTCCCTTCTAGACCGGGGTTGAAACTCAAAACTGCCATCGGTTCATCAACTAAGGCAAATTGTCAGGTCAAAGGTTTTGTTTATTCTATAAAATAATCGCAAACTCTTTTTAGGTATTATAGTCTTTATCTTGATTAGGCGTTCTCACCCAATCAAAAGTTATCTAACCAGCTTGATTAATCTTTCATTAATCTTAAGCTAATGATAAATTTTTATCACAACAACAATAGTAATCATCAAAACAAGAACAACGTAAACAATACAGATCCCCATAAGTCCATGCAAATCATAATATCAAGAACTAAACTCGATAATGATATTAAAAATGTTCGAGCTCTCATGCTTTAACCCTCTTTCGGTTAACTGATTAAGTTTTCATGAAAACTAGTCATAATGCACTTAAGGGCATTAAAATAATTATCCGACATTGGATATGGTCATCTCTGCTATCGGGTAAGTCTTAACTTGTCAAAAGGTTTCAATAGATCACATTGGCCCATTATTTTCATCCATGCGAATATGGGCCAATGCGAATGTGGGTCAATCCGCTCATAAAGGGTATTTCTATCTTTTTGTTTGGGGCTTCCCTAAACCTCAATGGGTCCAAAACTAATCCCAGAGTTACACCTTAGCGTTATAAACCCGAGGTGATTTTCTTATCATTTAACATAGTCGTAAACCCTTTGAACCGACCCCGGTTTAATTAATAATCTTACTTTAATTATATGGGTAAAATAGTCAAATATCTATTTATTAAGATTTTTTTCTTAGTTCAAGCATTGTTTTATAATTAGGGTACACATTAAACTATTACTATGATTTTTCTCAATTTTTAAGTCCACTAATTGGCCTCTGAACCAGAACACCTACTCCGTCCTATTTTAATAGCTCCAATAGAGTAAAAACATTATTCCGTATTAATTGCTCCGTATGGTTTAATTTAACCGTTAGACACATCTCTTATGCCTCTCACGTGAAAAACAGACCTCCTGCTTTCTGGCGTCCGAAATATTCCTCGAGATCGTCATCATCTTCTTCTTGGCTCCAATGTACAACTCCTCCAACAAGCAGGGAAGCTTATTCTCCACAGGCGGCGACGCAAGAGCAGAGAAGCTTGTTCTCCACAGGCAGTGTCTTCCTCGGCCATGCATCGCCGTTGTTGACGCCCAGAAGAACTGCACGTCCCTAGGAAATGCTTTGCTTCCCCTGCCGAGCAACTCGGCAAATATGTCCTCGGCATTGCAGGGGTTAAACTGGAAGCCGCCACCGGCGCAGGCCTGGGAGCCGAAATCCCTGGGAGGGGGGCGTTACCAGACTTGTGGCCCTCCTCGCCGAACTGGTCGTAGATTTGGCGCTTGTCGGGGGTCGCTGAGGACGTCGTAGACCTTGAAGATCTGCATGAACAAATTGAAAGAACATGCCAAAGCTGTTTGTTTTTCTTTTTTCTTTTCTATCATACAACTCTCAAAGAGCGAAAAACCAGACTAGAAATCAGGAAAGGGAAAACATGAAAGAACTGGAAAAGGCAAAATGGCAAATTCACAGTCACAGAAGCATATTCGGGCTTGCTCATACTCTCCTTCTACTTGAGTATGATTTCAGAGGATTTCGCGCCGCATTTTTCATCCCCGGAGGAGTACTCTCCCAGCCCTTCTTCGACAAGTCCAAACTCAACCTCCTCGTCTCATTCCTCCTGATCGCCAGACCTCCATTCTTCAATGAGCTTCGTCTAGATATCCTTTCTGATGCCGGAGAACTCCTTCCATTCAACGTCATCAGCTTAGAAAGCCGCGGATGCTTTCTTACGCACCTTCTCGTCCCTAGACAGGGCACCAACCAACCCAGCCTGGAGAATAAAATCTGACGGAATGAGGTCTACTGGCTCTCCGATGCAAGGGCAGCGGCAGGGGAGAGTATGGAGGCCGCGAAGACTAGGGACAGGGGAGGCCGAGTCGAGGCGGGAGACATACACGAACTGGCCAGGCTGGACGCGGTTGGAGGAGACGAGTTCGGTGTCCTCGTCAGAGACGGAGACGTACGCCGCATGACGAGAGTCAAAGACAAGGAGGAAGAAGCCGGGGCGGGCAGTGCACAACGGGTCATCCCCGTGAGGCATAATCCCCACCACCTGGAGCGGCGGCGTCCGGTGCTCACCTTCCACCTTGACATCTGTGCTCGCGTACTCCAACAACTTCGCCAACACGCTCGGCGTTAGCGACGCCATCGGCAACGGGTGGGAGAAGACATGGAAGGGGGAGTGAGAGTGGAAGGAGTTTTTGAAGCGGAAGGCAGTTACGAACGCGAGTGTCGACTTTTCTATGTTCCCTCGGAGATCAGCTTCTGACTTGACAGGCAGCTCTCGGAGATGGGTCGAAATTCAAAAGAGAAAACAACGAGGAAGATGACTGGAGTGGTTGTTATGAGGACGCAGTTTCAGTTCTTTTTTTTCGTTTATTGTTAGACGCGCGTAAGAGAGATGTGATTCCAATCTTAATAAAAATAACAAAAATCAGTAAGAGTTATTAATATAAGGACGGAGGGAGTATTATTTTACAAAAAACTGAATTGGAAATGAGATGCGTAGGTTTAAAGGAGATCGCCCGGGAAAGGAGTTGATGTACGTGAGGAAAGTCCAAAAGTGGCCCATTTTCAGGACTATTAATTAGACTGAGAACGATAAGATGTCGAAATGAACAGTGAAGGGAACAACAGGCCTGAGGCTTCGTGTTCTGCAACTTGAGCGAGTTGCTGGTCCTAGGCAGATTGAGATGACGGTTACGGATGAGGACGGACGAGAGATCGTTACACCTTGTCCGGATGGTGCATAGGAGCACTACTGCCACCGCCTGGATCGTCGCCTTTGCCGTGCTCTACGAGCGGGCGCTACACCAGTGCAACCACTATGACCGGTGGCAAACTGGATGCTGGTGAACTTCCTCGAGGCTGCGTTAGCGTTAGTCGCTCAGGAACTGCTGGCACTTGTTCTGTTTGTTGTCCCTTGGATTCGGAACTTCGTGGAGAAGACGAACTCGAAAGTATTCTAACTTGGCTACATGATTCGTGGTTCACATTTTCGTCGGCTGGGAGCTCAGGGAGATTAGTGCTCTCTGATCTCCTTGAGCACCGGTGGAGTCGGTAGTTATGTTTGGTAAATTACGTGAGAAGCTTTTCAGACTAATCTAACGGTGCAATTTGAGCCGTATGGTGCAATTAATAAACAGATCAGTATTTTTTTTCCTATTGAAGCTAGGACGGAGGCAGTAAGACAAGGGCCCATTAAGTTTTAAAAGTGTTAATTCTATTAATCGTGAGCCTAAAGAACATAATTTAAAAAGGTGAGCGACGGGATCGTAAGCCCCGTTCTGTTGGTCCGCAAAGGACTGAGCGGATATCTGTGTAAGTCGGTCAATGTTTTCAGGCCCACGAGGTCTTAAATGGACTCCGCACACGTCTCAGCCCCCCACCACGCGAAGGCAGTAGGAAACCCCGCAGGCCTGAAAGTTGCTCCTTGCGGAGGCCCCATCTCATCTCTGGGGTGGTGACCCGGGGACTTTCCTTGGCCAAGGCCAAACCACTCCGTCCCTCGCTCTAATTGATTAGAATTTGCGTTGCATGCTAAATATGTAAGTAATATTTTGAGTTATTTTCCGATGTGGGACTAATATATCCCACCTAGCTTATTTAATTTATTCGAAAATTAATCTGGAGGTAGATACATGCAGTTTATGTGGTTGAAACTTGAAACTCAATGGGGTCCAGTCCCATGGAACATAGAGAGATGTGGAGCACAAGAGGTAGCTTCTCTCTATATTCTTCCCAAGAAAGGGAGGAGACAAAAGGGCAAAGAAACAACTGTCCTTGCTGCCTTTGTTTGTGGTTCCATATTAGAATTACTTGATGAAATAATTTACCAAAAACAAGTTACTTCACGAAATAAGCTTATAGAGTGTACTCGCTGGAATTTATGTAGATCGATAGTATTTGAATAAATATCGGCCAACTGTGTTGAAAGTCAGTTCCATTGTTAAGAAGGAAGGGAACACAGGGGATCTTGCAGGAAAAGAGGCACTCGTATGTTGAGGTAAAAGGGAAGGAAATGACTCATTGAGCCAGAGAAATGGATGCAAGATAGTGAAGACGGCTGACCCTGTTATGCCACCTGAAGTGAGGCTGCCCCCTGCCACAGGAAAAAAGAGGGGTCTAAATAGCCACATTCTTATATATTTCAGCTAGTGCTTATATCCCTGGTGGGCTGTCGGTATCATCCAGTATGTGCTTCTTGACTTGTGCAGTTTTTAGCTGAAATGAGATTTGATGAATGTGAAAACTTATGTTCTGTTTGGCTCCTCCAAAACCTACTTTTAAGCATGTTCCAAAGATATTCCGACCCTTGAATTTTGACGAAGATTTATTGCAAACTTTCATGATATGTTGCAATATATAGGCATAGGAATGAACTTGGTAATTATAGTTACTACATGAAGGTTTATCAACTTATAAGATAGTGGAATGGATTATTTATATCTATCAGCTTTAATTGCGGTGTGGTCAGTAAGCAATTGAGATTAGCTAAATATAGTCAATGACATAAATGAAATGTCATCATTTTGTTACCATTCTCAGCCTTGTGCTTGTTTGTTTATAGTAGGTTTTAGTGGCCGAGGTATTTGATCAATGTGCTTTGTGTATGATGAATTTGTCTGAAATCCGTTCGCATTTGAATACAGAAGATATGTGTTGACTTGTGGAAAGCTCTTTTTGAATACAGTTTGTGATCTTGCTCTATATATTGTATTAGTCTAGGAAATTTTTTATTGCTTAAATAACAGTGTCATTTTTTTAAAAATCTCTGTAATTTTTTTGATATTTTAAGGATTGTCTTATGGATAGGTTGCTGATGGAAAAGACTATATATGTGAACTCCATTTTTTATCCAATCCAGAAGACTATGACAACCTCAGCTATCAGCTATTTCTAGAGGATCGGGAAGATGGATGTGCATAGATTCCACTTCCACCATTAGTAATCATCATCCATACTATTCAGTAAACCTTGAAGGCATCACGACAGTAATCAGCATGGTATTTTGGCCCAAAAAACAGAAGGAAAAAGGAAAAAAACTTTAAAAAGGAAAGCAGAGATCTTCAACAGTAGCTACCGGAGAAATGAAGCATAGATTAATTACTGTCACAACAAGTCATTCCCAACTTGTACAACTACAGTTTCCCAGACAGCAGTTTGTTACCTTGAAAGCTTCAGCAAAGCAAGACTTTTTACTTGTTTTTTCTGAGAAAAACAATATTCATGCTGCAACTAATGAGTTTAATAATTTGCCAAAAAAATTTAAAGAGTTAAATAAATGGTTTTACTTATTGAAGCTCACTTTCTAATTCTACTGCATTCAATTGTGACTTATGGATTGCAATGTGTGCAGTTTACTTGGATTCTTTGTTATTTGAAGGCGCATGTATTTAAATTTGTAAGGGTCTCTCTTATATTAACAGGGGAAGGAAATGATGCAAACATTTGAGTAATGCACATGTTCTTGTATCATCTATTTTGAGTTAATGAGAATTAGTCTTACATTTTATTTTAAATTGTTGCGTGTAAACAGACATGTCAAATGTTAGTATATTTCTACCATCTTCGACCAAGAGCATCTAAAATGAATTTGACACTTCGACCTAGAAGTTTTGGGGACTAGGCTATATATTGAGCACGACAAAGAATGGCTAATGTGTTATTTATACGTGTTGCTGAGCCGGGAGGTCTCAGAAATCACTCAACCTTTACGGTATTCAAAGCAAATCTATAGCTTCTAAAATGGGAGGCAGGTGAGATTATGAGGCCTAAGCAACT
Source organism: Saururus chinensis (assembly GCA_035235625.1). NCBI lineage: Eukaryota > Viridiplantae > Streptophyta > Magnoliopsida > Piperales > Saururaceae > Saururus > Saururus chinensis. The sequence goes on from CP141140.1 coordinate 58,621,573, forward strand.
AATTACTACTGACTACTGGGTGAACTTTATGCCCATATCGAAAGATCAAAAGAGTTCATCTAAGAGATATGTGGCACTTGACAACACAAAATCTCTATGTTTTTGTTAGTATCCCTTATCATGAAGTGATGCTCTTGCCACAACATCTTGATACATATGACTTAGAATATGGTTAATTTTGACTCTGCTTGTCCATGGATTTAATTCTAAAGTATTTTCTTGCCGAATGGTTTAAACGTACAAACAAGTTCAAAAAAATGTAACACTAAAAAATTAACTGGCACCAGTGTTGCTCTAATTAGTGTCAAAGCAGCAAAAGAGAGTACAACAAATCAGTAAGAGGCAGATAAAGACTTGAGATACATCATTCACTGGGACAGCTATGGCTCCACGTGCTTCATGTTGCTAACTAACAAATGCATTCTTGCATTCTCTACGACTCATCAAATTTCTACGTTTAGATAAGAGGGCTCCTCCAAAGTAGCAAATTCATATATTGAAACACAATTTTCCTCACCTACAAAATTATAAAAGTTTGAAGTCCATTACTGTGTAAAAAAACACTTCTGATGTGAACGTGTTATTTTTTAGGCCAGACAATTGAAAGATACTAATTACTTAAGATTTAAAATTGCTTTCACTGACAAAAAGATCATCATACTTCAATAGTCCCTGACATTTATAGACCGATTATTGTAAACTATGACAAGAAATTTCTGAATATTCCCTTCTCACAAGATATTTACCATGAAAACTTTATTCATTTTTACAAAAGACAAAACACAAACAACACATGTATGTTTTAGTGGTTAAAACCCGAGTCAAACAGAAAGTATCCTCATCACAACACTCAGGCATGCTAAATCTTCAGTGTCCAGATGATGAAGCCACCATTGGCAGATATGGATAAAAGCAAAAGCTATTGACAATATATGCATATTGACGAACAAGAATGAATAAGAGTCCCTCCAAAAGAAAAACACTGACAAAGAACATCACAACACGCACCAGATGCAGCTTGAAAGGTATATATCCACTGCCCAGATTGAATATTGTAAATGTGAACCTGACCATCCTACTATCATGGATGGTCACTCTTAAATAACCATTTCTTCCACTTTGTTGAATGCAAGATATAGATCATAAAAAAAAAACCTTTGAACTATGGTCTTAGTGCAATGGCAAAACACCCTTTGACATTTGTACATAAGTTCTCACATCCTACACAAATGTCATCAAGATGAATATGCTTCAAGTTCATTTAGTTTTAGTTATATCACCCTCATGGGAAATTTATCTGGAGACAAATATGTACAGTTTATGATAATAATGAATTCCAATTAAAAAATGAAAAATAAAGTAATTTTATTTGCGGGAAATTGAGAAATCTAAATTACAGAGTGCTCAATCTAATTGCAATTTGCCCAATTCTAATGACTAGTCAGATAACGAATGGGCAATACCAAATAAGGAGTGAGTTCCTTCAAAAAAAAAACCAGAGGATGTCAATCCTCCCCTTTACCTCAATGATAAACACCAAGTAGCAAGCATACAACATGAGATTTGGACATTGATGAAGAAGAAATTTTTGTACTAGATCAGAAGATTTGTGCTCTTTCTTCGAGTGCAAAAAAGGTCTGAAGATGAGAGACAAATTTGTACAATTTATGATCATAATGAATTCTAAGTAAAAAATGAAAAATAAGGTAATTTTATTCGCTGGAAATTAAGAAAACTAAATTACATAGTGCTCAATCTAATTGCAATTTGCCCAATTCTATGGCCAGTCAGATAATGAATGGGCACTACTAGTACCAAATGAGGAGTGAGTTCCTCTAAAAGAAAGAAAAAAAAAGAGGATGTGAAAAAAAGTCCAAAGATGAGAGATCATGACGCAAGTGGTGACTAAGGGTAGGTGGCTTGGTGAAATCAGCAGTGAAATGTAGTGGGGGGAGAGAGCAGAGAGTGTAGAGAGAGACGTAGTGGGGGGAGAGGAAATGGCCGGATGGGGAATGACATTGGGTTAGGAAGCGGGAAAATAAAAAGCCCCACGCTCAATTGTTGACGGCATCTACTATTTTCATCTGTTTATGACAAGATAACATGTAGTGTTTTGATGGGTTCTAGGCATGCCACTTTGGTGCCATTTCCACACCTAATATTTTCTCGAGAAGTTGAGCCCAAATGCCAACCAAGGGCAGGGCTATTTTTCAAGGGCGGGGGTTGAAATGGTTTATATGGCAAAGGGAGATGGTTGTGTGGAGATTGTGGACATGAATGGAAACCGCCTATGAGAAAATCGGTATGGTTAGATGCGGAAAAGACTATCTTAATAAAAATAATAAAAGTTAGAAATGTAGCTATTAATATAGGATGGAGGGAGTAATAACTTTGATTAGACCGGATGACCAATTAGTAGTGTGGACAAATCGATCGGTCAGTCATCTAGTTTTCTGTTTTTTTACACTATACCAAATGATCAATTATTTTGATATTTTTTTATCCCAATCGATCGGTTTTCGTACCCCTTCATTTTTTAACAGTTACAAATGGCTCTTTCGGAAAGGTTTAAGTGTCCCTTAATAAGGGTATCATTTTATATGGTTTTACATAGATATATAGTATGTGCATGATTTGGAGAATAATTTTTATGGTGTTTTCTCAAATAATTCTCTGTTTACTCTTTCACAAAAGACTCAATGAGATAATAAGAAGATTCGTCACATTTGCTAAGTGCAGATTTTACGAAGCTCAATTATCCTTAGAGGAGGATTTGTATGAGAACCTCATAATAATTTAGTTTACACAAAGGGGTATATATTTCTTTAAGAAAAGTTGTACTATACACAATTTAGAGCCACTATTTATATATTTTACTTGCAAATTCAAATTGTTTGATCTAACACTTCCTATTATGAAAGTCTTCCCATGCACGCTGTCGAGAAGGTAAAGGGAGGTTGGGAAGGCCACCTAAAGGCCATCAAATCCAAAGGCTTATAATAAGCACAAACTATATGGGATTTAAAATTTAATAATTACAAAAAAGAAATTATAGCCTTGCTGCATATGTAAAAGTAATGGAAAGAATAATGAGGAAACATTTTCAATGCTCCACTTTGACAATGAGCCCAGCATAAGGAAAGCATGGGAGCCCTTTATCCATGAGATTGAGAGCGCATACACTAACACATATTAGAGCAAGTGGTACTTGTGCTAACTTGCACTAGTGTATGTGTCACCGATCTCAAATATCAAAGACTCACATATATTCCTTATTCTCATTGTCAGAGGAGAGCATGAAAAACTCTTTCCTATGTACCATGCTTTGTTTCCCTCAATTTTCCCACCACACAAGCTTTATTAACTAATTGAATGTTTCATTCCATCAGATAATTTTGAATTTCTTTTGAAGTCTACAACTAGGTTGGTAAATATGGCAAGGTGCTTCATGGAGAAAATGTACTTATCTTTTATACTAGTAGTGCTATGTACACTCAGCCAATCTAGCCTTTATCGTGTTGGTTGGATCTCTCAAGTGTGAATCTTACCTTTAAAAAGGAAAATGATATTCATACACTCATTTTCTCTACACAATAGGCCTTACACCACCTTTAATTAAATAGAAAAAGTAGGTCTCACTTGACAACATGAGATTCACTTTTTCTTATCTAATCATAAGTAACGTAAGACCTATGGTGTAAAGAAAATAGGTGTAGGAATATTATTATCTAATAAAAACATGTTATATATACTCATGCCCAGCACTGCTCACTGCAAGCACAAATTATTTTCTTATTAAATATTTTTATTTACATGGTTCAACAAGCATTCAAGTCAGATAGTAGTCATGCTTCTTTTAGCCCTCCTTAAATATCATAACAACTGAAATAGGACCTAAAGAAAAAAAATCCATTTGATATGGGGCTCTCGGTAAAAGGTGTACTGTTGAATTCTATTTGTCTTTTAAGATTTGCTATTAAGTGACCCTGAGGTAAGTTTTCATACCATCTTTCATATTGTAATGAGGACGTTTAGCATGTGACCTTTCTTGTGTGCTATCTGATGTTGATCTAATGGCACAGTTAGGCGCATGTTAACTAACTGCTATTGTAATATTCTCTCCATCCTAAATTAATAGTTCTATTTGAGAAAAAAATTTGTTTCATATTAATAGCTCAACTTTGTTAAATTTAATTGGTTGGGTACTTTAAAAATAGTTTATAACCTCATTTTTCCTTATCTTATATGTGGGTTTTATTATTTAATAAAAACTACTATTTTTTCAAATATACCTATATTTACTAAGAGAGTATTATTGTCTCTTGCACAATTTGACCACATAACAAGTAATAATACACCAACCCCCCAACTATGACATGATAATCGAATGCTTAGCAGCTTTAAGAGTTATGGGTAAGACCATCAGTTAAAGGCAGATAGATGATGTCCCCTATATGACATATTGATGGTTTAAAATTGCTCTCAAAAATAAAAATGAGTTGCAAGCGTGCTGATCAAAATGATATATGTAATTTGACCTAGATTAGTGGTTGGACTGGGTTTAACTGGGAATTAATCCGAGTTAACCTAGTTGATATAAAAAAGAAAACTTTTTTCCCTTTTTCATTGCCATCCCCCCTCTCCCTCCACTCTCCAAAACTCTAAAGCAATGCGGCAGACCGGCCTAGATTTTTCTCTCTCCTCCCAGCAGCCAAACCTCAACGGCTGACACTCTGGCCTCTTCCCCCTTACCCCCCCTTCCCATCCATCTCTTCCTCGACGGATTGCCCAAATCCCCTCCTCCCTCCACGATCCCGCCTCCGCCTCCGCCTCCGCCGCACCTCCAACCTTGCCACCTAGTACCAACGTCTCTTCCATTCCAACAAGGGCAACAGCCCTTGGGAATCCCTGAATGCTTCGGGTTTCGGCTGGTAGAAGACTGCAGCGGAGAGTTGGCAGTGACCCACCCACTACAAGTACAATCATGGATAGCTACCTAATCGAGCTCGTGGAGCCGAGGATCCTCCAGTCATCAAGGCCATTCAAGATCCTCCTTGGCTGCCAATGCGTCGCCAACATCGACATATGGAACTGCATCCGCAACAAGGGCCACACCTCCTAGATCTACGCCATCTGCCATAGCATCACCAAGCTCTCCAGCGCATTAGCTCCAGCAACAAGGCAACAGTCCCCACTTCTTCCCCCTCCCCTCCCTCCTCTCTTCGCACAGATTTTTTTTGGCAACCTGGTCAGCCCGATTGCCTGGGTCACCAATTCGACCAGCCGGACTCCACCAGGTAAACCAAACAACTCGGCCAGGCCTGTTTGGGTTTTGAAACGCTGAACACATCCAAGCAAAAGCAATAAACAAGTGAAGGAACGCCTTGTTTCTTGTAAAACAGACTGGAAAAACACCAATCGGAAACATGCAAAACCAAAACATCTGCAATTTTTTGCGTTTTTAAGTTTGAATTCATATTTAAAGCTGAAACATTTATCTCGAACATCCATTTAGTACTTTGAAGCACGATAACATATTGCAGAAATTACAGTAAATGCCTTAAATAAAATTCATCGGAAATATATGGATAACAGAGGGATATCAACATCATTATCCTCCTCATCCTCGCAAGCAACCACCACATCCAAATGGCGCCTATATGGAGGAATTTCAACTTTGGCAATCTCCCTCGCCAAGTCAACCACTTTCCGGTCCATTCGCTCCTTGTGCCTGGGAAACATGCTGTTGTAAAGGAGGCAAGTTCCACATGAAATGCTGTAGGCATTAAGCCCCTTGTCCTTGAGCCACTGTATCAGTTCGCGAAGGGTAACATTCTGCTTGATGGTCCAACGATCCCAGACAGTCCAGCTCATATCCTGGTGCTTAATCACCTTTGGCGGCACTGGCTCTGCCATTGAAAAGAGTGGAAGTGCAAGGTTTGCAAAGGTGTTCCGATAATCTTCCAGCTTGTGCCCGCCATTGATCACTTTGTACAGCTCAAGGCAAACAAGGCCTGTGGCCATGGCAGTGGAGGTAGCAATGGCAGGGATAATCCTCCCAGCAATGAATTTGGCCCGAAGCTTGTCAACTTCAGGAATGCTGTAATTTCTAGCACGCATGTTTGCAAGTCCAGCAATGAGATCCATATGGTAATTTCTGTCATCATCCTGGCATCCAGAAAAAAATATTTGTGGTTAGAGGGGTGAAGAACTTCTGTAGGAAGAAATAAAAAGTCACTTGGAAAAAAGGGGTGGGCTGCCAACTGCAAATTGGACTGAAAGTTCGATATCCTTTAATCAATGGTTACTAAAAAACAAAGGGGAAAAAAATCTCCAAAAACAAACTATTTATAATGATGCTAAAACGATGGGGAAGGCACACTCATTGTAGTTTTATGCATTTTGTGAGGAAAAGTAACCGAACAATAGTTTAAACCGAATTGATTCGAGTAAAAATCTATGGAAGTTTAATTAACTCTGCATTGTAACTATCCAAGACCCGTAGCAATTCACATCTCATTAATGCAGACATTTTATTCCTAAATTTCATAACAAAGCAATAGCTGTGATGACCTATCATCTCAAGAAGCACCAGCGACTAATTATGCATTGTCAATATACCAGCCACACAGAAATTCACATCTCACTGATGCAAATATGTTATTCTAGTTTTTGTAACAAAGCAATGTGATGAGCTAGTGGCAGAAAGAACTAAATCTGTTTACTTCATAGCAGACACACTTTCGTTTTTCTTTGAGCAAATGATGACTGCTTGTTAGTATTAGAAAATATGTCAAGTAGGATTCTACTCACTCCAAGTAAACCAGAGAGATTGCCACATGCAGTAGCCACAAAGATCAATAGGATTGGGCACTGGCATATATCAAATTGAGACAGAAAATAACTGACCTTTTCAAATTGTACGGGGTTCATCCTGAAGCCAGGAGGCAGCTGCTTGGCACAATCTTCAAGTTTCCTGGCCAGATCATTTATAACTGACGCATCATCAATAGAGGCAGTCGAAAGACTCGTGGCCTTCTCATCAGTCACAATGTTCACTCCTGTCTTGGGTTGGAAATCAGGGACAAGCACCTTCTCAACAGCATTAGACAACTTTTTAGCATTTTTTGCCCAATCAGGAACAGGAATTCCAAATGTCTCGGCCCGCAATATGGATGCAGCCATGATGAAGTAAAGGTGACCGAGGTCATTACAGGAGAACTGTAATGGATGAGGAAAGCGTTTTGGGGCTGACCAGAAAGGGGCCCCAGTGCTGGTGGCAGCATCTTCTGGAAAAGTAAAAGTCAGCTGCTTCACACGGTTGGCAAAGTAGTCCTCAAATCTGCAATTATCAATGAACATAATTGTAAAGAAGTCCCACCATGCGACTCATAAACAAAGGACAAATTCATATCAATTTAGGTCAATTTAAATAAAAGTTCTTACTTCAGTCGTGCCCATGTAACACAATCTTGGAATGCTTCACATCTTTCTGCATCAAGGCACTCAATAACACGTTCCATGAGATCCCTAGCTTGGGCATCACCCGCAGCCTTCATATCTGAGATATACTTACTTGGGTCTGATAGGAACTTATTAACTTCAGCTGGTGTCTTCTCAAGCAATCCTTCAAACTCAGAGCGAGCCCAAGTGAGGCAGTGATCAATATTGTGCGGAAATGAATGAACAGTACACATTGGAGCCTGTTTCTCAGGTGGGTCCCTGGAAGCTCCATAATTCTCTGTGAAATGAGGAATAACCATCTGAGTATTGCACTTTGCCCCCAAAGTTCCAGACTCCAAAAGAGGTTTCTGAAAATATAAGCACCTAAGATCCATGTATATACGGGCGTTCACATTATCAAGTGCATTAACAACCACATCAAGACTCTCCCAAAATGCATCATTGAACACATTTTCAGTTTCAGGGCTTGCACGGTTTTGGAGAGCGTCAATGACAAAAAGAGGATTGATTGCACAAGCAGCAGAAGCAGCAACTGTAGATTTCGCTTGCCCGATGTTCCAATCACGAAAAAGAAACTGACGGCTCAGATTACTCTTCTCAATTACATCATCATCGGTTATCGTCAACCTTCCTCGGTTACTACAACAAACTCCCATCAATGCTAAATTCTTCAAAAATTCACATCCAAGTGCCCCAGATCCTACAATAAATACCTTAGCTTCTTCCAGCTTTTTCTGAAGCTTAGACCCAAAAACGGAGATCTGGGCATCATAACGACTATTCAATGGCTTGAAGTCACCAGCATCCAGAGGTTCAGTTGGAAGTGACTCAAGTGAATCAAAGTAAAAGAACTGAGGAAAATAAAAAGGTAGAGAGTAGTCAGTCTTACAAACTAACTGGATAAGTGCAATAGCAAGAGTTGAATGCAGAATATTGTTGGCATACAAGGATACTTCAATATCCTATGGCTGTGATAAGCAGAATATATGGCATATAGGTATATCATAATAGTTCAACCGGCATGATAGCAAGAGTTGAATGCAGATAATTGTAAGCATATAAGAATATTCCAATAGACTATGGGCAACCTGCACCCCATCCATGCCAAGCACCAATTAATTACAGCCCCCATTTCTAAGTAGTCCAAATTTCGAGTCACGTTACTGTGGAGAATTTGGGTGGGGGGAGTGGGGCGGGGGGTAACAGCAGTCCAACAAGGGACAGTAATACAATTTCTACCACATCCTACAGCCACAGTGATCAAGGTATGTTCATAGCTAGGTGCACAACAGACAGTATCATAAAATCTTTTAGGATTGTATATAATTATGTCACAATACCATAACAGCCAATGCAGAGGCAATCTGATAAAAAGAACATATTACTAAATGCAATTTTCTACCATGAAGGAAATGAAGTGTTCAAAGAAAATTACAAGCCCACTGAGATATAAGATTAAGTTTTACTTTTTCACCTGAAAAAGTGGATGGAACTTCCCAGAGCAAGCTTTCACAACCTCTTGTCCGACAATACCACCAAACATTGCAGCCATTGGGTTCAAAACTGCCCTGGAACCAAATGCAAAATGCCTTAGGACCTTCTTATCAATCTCCTCAATCTTACTATCTCCCGAGCTTTCATTAATTGCAGCTGCTATAGTCATCAGTCTCTCAGCATCCTCCTTGCACCCAGCTACAGGAAACCGTCCCACATCACACAAAAATTTATCCAGTGCTTGGAAAGCCAAGTGCAATAGTGGAGGCCGGTCAAACTTAGAAAAATCACTCAATAGAAAATCCCCAGGGTCCCTAAGTGCCTCCTTTAATGATTTAAACTGTAGAACTTTTGGTTGCTTGACTTGGGTGACAATACCACCCTTCACATATTGACCAAACCTTGTTGTGTCTTCCTCAAGAGTGAAAGAATAAGGCCTTGCATTTTTTACCCTTCTAGGCTTTCCATCATTTAGTTCAGTCATGCCGTGGACTTCAGAAAAGACAACCAGGTCTCCATCTTGGAACTCAAGGCGCTCATCATCAACACATGATACAATGGAAGGATTGTCATTACTAATGGATGCAATGATGCCAGTGTGAGGCTCTTCACCATCCACATCAACAACAGTGAACTCAGGACCAAAGTCACAAAATACACTGCCAAAGAGACCTCGGACTTCAGATTTGATAAAAGCAATTGGGGGATTTTGTTGACGGCAATATTCATCAAACTCAATAGCTTTTTCAAGACTGACATCAGTGAAAACAACTGCCTGCAGAACACAAATACTAAAGGCATTAGTACATTTCAGGAGGAGACACACTCGTAATTTGGGTAAATGAACACAGTAAAAGAAAAATCACTGCACATAGTTTACCTAACAAAATTTCCAGAAGAAATGTTCTAGCATGGATAACATGTAACTGAGAAAGGTAAATGACAATGATGATGGTAACCAAAAACTATTATTGCAACATTTCACATGAGAGACTTGCATCAGTAAGGTATCAGACACAAACCACTACAAAATGTTGTAACATAGATTGTACACCATCATTTTGAGATGAAAAACACAAGTACTCGTGTCACCACCAGGGTATCACATGGAAAATATCAGTGGCAATGGTGGTGGTGATGATGGAATTGAGCTGCTAAGGGCCATGTGTGGCCAACAAAGTACCATACTGATTGCTATGTTCAGTGAGCACCAACCAAAGTAGCTGTTCCCAGATTTAGCTGACCTCACCTCAACCATCCTAGAAACCCTAAAATTACCCTTAACCTCGTCCATCTAGCATTTTGAACCACTTACAACATTTCTGATTCCAACTTTTAGCTAACACACATCCCATCCTGATTCCATACACTAAAAATACCACAATGGAAAACAATCACCACAGCTGTACCTACTGATTATTGATTAAACTTCAGCAATAACTCATCCTCCCATTTTACACCCATTATACAACAAACGAAGACTCATTAATAAAAGGAAAATGCATATATCATCACCACGAGTGTAACGAAATCCAAAAGGCATACGTACAAACCTCCAAATCGCATATAGCTATGTTCAGAATTGTGGCAAATATAAAATGGAGCAATTTATTGTTATAAATGAGAGTGATAAAATAGGATTGAATTTTGATTTAATTATAAAGCTCTAGGAAAAGTTTTACTTTATACATTTCAAAGAAAACCTTTCAATACAAAATTTGTGCACATATTAATCACTTATCAGAATATGTAAAAACTTTACCTATACCATGAAACTTTTAGGGGTTGTATGGGTGTAGAATTTTTTAGAGATGGAAGTAGAATTTTTTGGAATTAATTCCATTGATTCGCCATCGTATGAGAATTAATGGAATTTTTTGGAATAAAATCAGATGTCACGTCAAACCCATTTCTAAAACTTTAAATTAACATAACTCTCACTCCCAAAGGCTGATATACATGTTCTTGATACTATTGTGCTCATATTGACAAGCCCCATCAAACAAGATCCCACATATGCAGGCAATTTTGAACTTTTAAAGTGGGCCCTACATATATATGACACACTTCTCAGAGACTCAAACAAATATAAGTGGTAACAATTAAAAAATAATAAAATCTATAATTCTAATAATGATATCTTTATTCTCGCGAGATGATTCCGGCTCGAAATGACCTAGAATCAACTTTCGGGCAAAATTTTAAATTCCACCCACCTTTTGCACCCAACCATGATTCCTGTTATTCCAAATGGAATTGGGGCAAAATCGATGGAATCTTACACAAATTCTACAACCAAACAGCCCCTCATTTACCTAGGTTATTAAGCATCATAACAAAATCCAAAAAACATACCTACAAATCCTCCAAAACATTTAGAGCTATGTTCAGAATTGTGGCAAATATAAAATGAAGGAATAATTTATCCTTATAAATTGTAGTGATAAAATGAGATAGAAATTTGATTCAATTATAAAGCTCTAGCAAAAGTTTTACTATATACATTCCATGGAAAACCTTTTCATTTAAAATTTGTCCACATATTGAACACTTATCAGAATATGCAAAAAATGTTACCTATACAGTGACTTAACTTTATACAAATTAGAAGTCAACATTTATATAAAAAGATAAATTTTCTAGAGTGAAGCAAACAGATTTTAACCAATAAGATATTAAAACACCAAAGAATCCCTTAACTTTCTACATTTTCCAATAGTATAATATGTACCCTAGATGCCACAACATAAAATTACAACTTTTTTGAAAAGAAGAAGACGGATTCCTAAATTAGCCTGGCCCTGTACCACAAGCATACTACACCTCCATTTTGAACATAATAATACAATCAATGGCATATCTTTCATGCCTCCAACCCGAAGTACTTCAGATAGGCAGAGGAGATGATGAGGACACGATGATAATAATAATCCCGACAAAAAAAGTAGGCTAAGGATTATATGATACCAAACTAATTGATAGGTTTCCAAACAACTACAGAAACAACTCACAAACCCTCTAATCAAGCATTCACACTTCTAGGTCAAAATCAAAACTATCTCTATCATAACCACAACTGCTATGAAAGCTACCTAAATTTTCCCTCCTAGCTAGACATGATTTTGTATGCAACTATGTATACAAACAACTGAATATTTATAAATCTGCACGTCTGCCTTCCACTCTACATCATTTCACTGATGACATAACCCCCTTCCTCATAGCACTAAGAAGACTTGACATCATAGACAGTGAAGTAATTGGGATCAAGCATTCAGTTTTCTAGATCAATATCTTAAACAGATATATATCATAACCACAACTGCTATGAAAGCTACCTAAAATTTTCCACTTAGCTAGACAAGATTATGCACACAACTATGTATACAAACAATTGAATCTTTATAAATCTACACATCTGCCTTCCCCCTACATCATTTCACTATCACATAACCCTTTTTACAATAGCACTAAGAAGACTTGACATCAAACATGATGCTGTTTTCTAAATATAAGAAAACTCCACCTTTTATCTACAACAAATTTAGTGGAATTAAAAGACATGTTCACTATGAACAACCAAGGTGGCCATACACCTAAGATCTAACAAAATGAAAGAATAGTTCAAAATCATCTTACAATTCCCTTTCTATACAATGTTAGCACCTCACAACATCTGGAAATACATCCCTTGCAGTATGTTAGTAAAGCTAAGTAATATCTACTGAACATAAAAACAGATGGCACTCTCATTTAGTCACATTGGTAACTGAGGTTCAAAGAGAACCACATGTACAGGGACCAACAAAGTATCATCCCCAAGATCAAGCCCTAACTAGTTTAAATTTGAGTAATTTTGATGGAGGTATCACAAACATAATCCAAAATTTTGGATTTATTCGTGTTTTAAGAAATGCACGGATTAATAAGTCTAATGCAAGACTTTCTCTTTGGGATTTTTTAATTTGTATCATCTAGAATGCAGCTACTTTACTCTCTGTTTTTCAGGATTACATAATAGCATTTTTTTTATTAGTTTTTCTTCCTCCTTCCTCTCTCATTTTTTCTCTAGTACCTCTTTCTTACTTTGCCACTTCATCATCATCTTCACCTCTTCATAAGTTCAGATTTTATTCATTTTTATAACCGTACTATGGTAGTTTTTTATGCTTAAAATTTAATGTAAACAGGAAACAAACATATATATATTCTAATATATATCTCCCCAAGAAGTGTGACATCTCCTTTCTCTTTCATACAAACTAATTATTTCCTTATTATTCAGAACCTAATAAATCAGCATCAGCATGGGTTCACCAAAGATTGCAAGGTCCTGAACATTCAACTTTCAAGTTAACAAATCACAAAGGTAAGTACATTATACCATTTGACAGTGACAGTGGATGGTCCAATATGTTCAATCCATCACAAAACATATTAGTAGACTTACTTGCAAGTTCTTATTCTTTCATCAATCAACCCCACCCTTAACTCCTTCCAGACCCTATCATAATAGTTTATTACCCTGATTGGTTGAGAGGATATGTCCAGTGACCTAATTTATCAACCTGACAGGGTTAGAGGTGGCCGCTTGGCCCATCACGGCCCAATGCCACGCCAAGCCCAAGATTACAGCCCATGGGCCCAGACCCCCACTGGCTCTAAAAGGAGCCGTTGGAGAGGCAGAGCAATCATAAAAGCTATTGGACTAGCTTTTTTTACCATTGGACGGACCAATCGATAGGACCACGGTCTGATTAATCGGCTCAATTGAGTATTTTACTTTAATACCCCCTATTAGAGCCATTTTTTGGCAATTGTGGAGGTATTTTCATCATTTAAACAAGGAATAGCTCCCTTATAAATTCTTCAAAAAGGCTTCTTCAAGCTCAATATAAATACAATCTTCATCCACCAATTCTCTAAACTCAAATCCCCAAGGGGCAATTCTCTACACAAATTTGAAGTAATTTATTTTTCTAATGTTATTATTTTATTTTATTCTTTATTTTTTTCATTTTCTCTTTCTAATTGTATCTTCACCTTTCTTACTTAGAAAAATAGCTCACTACTCTCACTCTCATACTTCCATGGATGAGTCCAACACTCCAAAAAGTCAAATGTTTGTATAGCCAATTTATCCCAATTACAAGTTTGAAATCTCATTCTCAACTAACAAAGATCACCAGCAACCCATGGACGTGGGCAACAAGCAATTGTACCAAGAAGCACAAAGTTACAAAGAAAGAAGTGTCAAACCCAAATAATCTTGGGCAAATAGTAACGAGGGTAGTGTGCAATTACAGTAAAACACATCTCAATATGGAAGGTATTGCCACTGGTCATCTTTCTAGGCACATAGACAGGTGCACCGCAAAGGCCAAAAAATTAGATTCGAAGCAAACACACTTAAGTAGCAAGGCTTTCATCAGCTAATTTGAATACTTTTATATACACAAAAGTACAAATCATAGTAAGCTAGCCAAATACATTGTGCACACCAAACAACCCTTCTCTTTTGCAGATTATATAAAGTTCAAAAGGTATGCGAAGAACACCCTCAACCCATGCTTCCACAAGATTTCACGTAATACAGCTAAGTCAGATTGTATTAAGCTCTTCACTGAGCCCAAAGATAAGCTCATTAAAACTCTTTTTTTTTATTCCAAGTAAATTTTCTCTTACTTTATATATATTTTTTTATATATATGGACTAGTAACAAAAATTTAAGATATGCTTGTATTACTAAACATAACATTGATCAAAATTGGGTTTTAAATAAAGAATTTATTACTTTTAATTTATTAGAATTTCCTCATACGAAGAGTTGTAATTAGTAGGTCAATAATGGTGGCTTTACGAGACCATCATATTAACGATAAATTTCTTTCTGTTACCTTAGATAATGCTTCAAATAATAGTAATGATATTGACTTTCATAAATCGCAATTGCAAGCTATATTAAATGAAAAAAAAATTCATAAAAGATGTCATATTATAAATTTATTTGTTTAAGATGGTTTAAATATTGTTAAAGATCATATAAAGAATATTAGGGAAGCGTAAGTATATATTAGTTCCCTATCTAGATATCAAGAATTTAGAGATTTATGTAAAGAATACGGTAAAAAAATATAAAAATTTGTTTTAGTTGTAAAACATAAGTGTAAAAGTACTTATTTATAAAAGAAATTATAATATTATGGTGTGTTGATTCTTTATTATGTGATAATAATTTTGAAATTTCATATGTTATTATGAATTTTTTGCATGTTTTTTATGAAGCCACTAAACAATTATTGGGTATATATTATCCTACTTTAGTTCTTAATCAACTCTATAACATTACTCTTATGTCTACAGAATATATAAATAATGATGTATTTAATACGATTATTGGGCCAACGAAAACAAAAGAGAATAAAGATTAGAAAGAAATTTTTATGATTTTTCCCAGGTAATATGCTACAACCCCTCTTCCCGAGTTCATGTATGTAAAATGCATATGTATAATATACATTATATAATACAGGATATACATAGAAAGAAAGACAGTATCAAGGAATGTTAAATTAAAAACATAACCCTATGTGAGTCCTATTTAGCTATGCAACATCGAAATCAGCTTAAGAGCATAATTTTGAGCTGCTTATTATCCAGTAAAATTTCAGAAGTATTAAGCAACAAGGAGTGACCTGGAAACCAGAGAGTTGCTCTTTTGATAACTTAGTTGTCAGTGTAGCAATAACAACGGCATTGTTGAGCTCTTGCAGCTTCTGAACACAAGCGAGTGCACGATTCTGACCAACATCATTGTCAGAGAAAAAGAAATTACTTGATAAGTCCCACAATTCAACTGCCCCTTCATCATGCAAGGTAACAGATTTGACCCCCGCAAGAACAAGGTTCTTTGCTGAAAAATCACACATAATTTGTAAGATTCAGATTCATGGATTAAGAAAAAAAAGCAGCTTCCAATTGCAAGGAAAAGTGAAAGAGAAAAAATACAAAATAACATGTGATAACAACTTTAACATTAATGAAAAAATATTTATGTAACATTTGTCCTTATAAATGATTTAACTTCAATAGCTGCCAAGGAAGTAACAAGGTGAGGCAAGTATGCATCATAGTCATTACTTGACGACCAAATACAACTGCTAAAAATGCAATGAGTAACAAAACCAAATCTGCATATGTTTCACTTTTTGCCTGCTCAAATATATTTACACACAGCAAACAAAATGAAGTTAAGCAAGGTATATGCCCCATGACTTTCTTGATCTTTAATGCAATCACTACATTGGGAAAATTATACGACCAATCTAGCAAACAACACTTAAATGCATTCAAATGGACCAAAAGACAAACAAGAGCAGTGTTTTATACAAAATCGAGATGCAAAATAAATTAAAAAAAATGACAGGTTCAACAACTAGAACACAACTATATTACTTGCAAGAGATGGAAAAGTCAGTAATCATAATGCTTAGCAAAACTATCATTGCTATCATGCATGAAAAATATGCCATGAGAAACAATGGAGAGCATCTTAATAAAAGCTCGTCATTTTCAATTGTTTTAAAAATATGCCTAAATTGTTACAGAACCTTCTAATAGAGAAAAAGTAAGCTTATGAAGTAAGATAAAGACAAAACACTAGCTCATATATATTTACACGTATCCATTTTTCAAAATAATCATAATATCAGCACGCAGCTCATATATATATTTACAACTAGCAAAACCGTAGTAGCAGAACAACTACCAGTATAGATGTGCTAGATCCGTTATCCAACAGAAGCTAAAAACAAAGAGAGATTTCATATCAATAATTGCACCACAGCACATTCACTCCAACATCTATCAAAAAATATTTTTTTTAATCGTCCAACAAAAAATAATAGCAGCAAGGCAGCTCCCAAACTTCAGATATTTATCGGATCCACAACATAAGCTAAGAAACAAAAAAGTAATAGAAATTATACCAATCTCGGCACCAAGGCCATTCAATCCGGAAACGAGCACATTGGATGCGAAGAGCCTCCGCATCGTCTCCCGCCCATACACAGCAAGCTGCCGGCTGTGGAGATCCTCATCAATATCGTTCTGATTCCCGTCCATCCCAGCTACAGGAAGGAGTTCGGCGCTGCGATGGTGGTTGTTGTTCTCGACCACGACGGAGGACGACGAGATCAAGCACTCGACCCTCGGCTTCTTCAACTCTTCTGCTTCCGCGCCCGCCACCGCCCTCTTTCTAGGAAGCATATAGTGGTATAAACTGCTCAACACCCGGTCACAACAACCCATCCACAAGATCATCAAAAACAACAATAGCAGCAAAAGAATCAAAGCATTCAAGAGACCCAGGACGCCGGACGACAGCACAAGGCCCGCGGCGACGGGCACGCAGACGAGGAAAAACCCAAACCCTAGCCTCAACCTCGGACCCATCTGAAACAAGACAATTAAAGAAGACAAAGAACCCAATAACGTACCGACGGGAACAACGAATCTTGGGCAGCGAGGCAAGAAGCCAGGGAAGGGAGAGGCGGCAAGAAATGAGTTCTCTCCAGAATTGCCGTTCCCTCCTGCTGTACGCTAGAATCGGCCCGTCCTCCCTCGCGATCTTGATCTGTTCGCCTGAGCTTGGATTCTTGCTTGGCCCTTTTTTTTTCACTTTTTGGGATTTTGGATTAGGGCAGTGGTAGGTGCCCTAGGTGGGGAAGGGCATGTCACCGTGGGGAAGACAGTGGGGAGGGAGAGGCATTTATATGTGCTCATTTGCTGGGTGTTTAGAGGAAAATGTTACTTCACTCCACTTTCTCTCTATCTCTCTTTGAATGTTGGAAAAAGTTTGTACGACCGCCTGCATGAGTCACCCTCTACTCTATGGGCCCTTGGATTATATTTGATGGCTCAGGGATTAAAATGTAAATCCAACGGAGCCTGGGTTCATGAACTCGGGCTAATATAAATAAGATTTTTATTTATTTCACAAAAAATGATGTTCCTACTTCACTTAAAAGTTCCAATTCTACTCTTTTATACTAAAAATTTACTTTAACTTCTGATTCAATTAGAAAAGTAAATTACAGGGATTGTATCCCAACGTATCTGGTGCATGTGATGTGCATATGTAGAATGTGATAGGCAGTAGAATACGTTGCTCTAAAAGGCCGGTTTCCCTGCCCCTTCTTGCGGGTCCTAATGACCTGGCCATAAAAAGAAGAAAAAAAGGTGACAAAATACATAGTGGTTCAACCTATTTATCTTTTGGAGGTCATTAGAAGACATTAATTGATGTTTATAGCAAAGCTAAATGTGCCTTCCAGCCGGTACAGATATAACCAATATATATTAACTCATTGTTTTGCATTTCTTTCAAAACTAATTTTTTAACATCTCCACAATGTTACAAAAATTTATTTGTGTCTGTAAAGAATGATCTAGACTGGTGCTCCATCAGTCCATTGATCTTATTCCTCCAGTTGTAACACTATTAATTCTAATATATCCTATTGAGCTTCACACCAGAACCACCTGATTCACCCAAAGCTGGTTACATTTTGCAAACTAAACAAAAGAAGAAAAAAAACACACCTCAAATACAACACCATGGCTTTTTGGACGGCTAAGACATGTTTATTCACAAATTCATGAAGAAAATGATGAAAAAGGACAAGAAAATTTGCAAAATGTGCATTGTTAAACTCTCAAGTATTCCAAAGCAAAATCCCCGCAAACCAGAAAGCAATTATAAGGGCTCTATCTAGGATGAGATTTAGGTCACCCACTAACTCACAGGCATCAAGACTACTAGCAAAATTTTCCCAACATTTTCTTCCAGGATCCTCAAAGGCATCAGCACGCACAGACATTATAAACTCGCTTCTAAAAAGATTTCCCTGGTTGTCCATAATGGGAATGTCTTCCTGCAGACCTCCGTATCTCTTAAGCTGCATGCTACACGAGGCCAATCTAAGGCCTAAGCTCGCAAAAGAAGGGTTCGCAGGGCCTTCCTGTCCATTGTATGCAACTTGTCATGTAGTTGTTTTCCTCTTGTTTTTTTACACCTTTTTCTATCCAAAGAAAATGAACGTTTAGTATAAAACTGAGGCAAATACAAGATCAAAGAAGAGGATTTCTTACCGAAAGACAAGGCAGCATAGAAGTTAAGCTTTTAGATAGTTCTCAATTGTTTGGAAAGGATTGGAAAGGAGAAAGATGACTGTCAACACTTCAACCTGCTTACCTCTTAGACAAGTATGATTGGGTGTTCTAGTTGTACTGATATCTTAAGCCATATGTAAAATGATTGTTTTGGTGATAAATCTTTCACATACCCATGATGAAGCTTAGGAGGTAAGGGACAGTGACATGGAGTTCGTTGGGTAGTGCTTCCAATATAGGAAGCACAGGTTGCAGTTGTGAGTCCCCAAAAGACGTTCCTACATGAGAGAACAGGAAAAAAAAGGTAAGTAACCAACTTACAAATGTATATAAAATAGAGGTATAAATTTAGATTAATGTCCAACAACACAAAATGAGGAGAGAATAATATTTGAAAGGGGAGATCTTGTAAGTAGCCTCATTAAATGTCACTAAAATTATTATGTTTCAAATGAATGAGAAGTCGCAATCTTGTTTATCAGAAGATATTTACATACTATTAGTAAAAAGAAAGAGTTCTAAACATGTGTACAATGAAGAAATGATTCATTAAGACAAAAAGTATGGACTTATATGCTGATCTGAACAGAGAAACTAACATTGAAATCTTAAGATTACTCAATATAATCTCTTCACTTACCTGGATTGGCTAATATTAGTACTAAATCAAGAGTAGGATTACAAGCAGCAACTGCAAGTGCCAGGCACCCACCAAAGGAATCGCCAACAAGATAAATTGGCTTATTTGGACATGATGTATGCTCATGTTTAACAATATCTTCGACAAATTTAAGAAGTCCTTCATAAGGAAGAATGTAAATTAGTACTAAAGAAACCAACCACCCATGACTCCCAAAATGCATTTTACATAGCTGGTGCTCTTTGATATTTTCTAGTTCTGGAAATGGGGAATTGAGGGGCATAGGAAGGGAAGGGGATCGGTTCCTTGGAGTCCATCAAGGTTTCCTACGGGAGTTCAACGGAGGAAGAGCAAGGCTGTAACCTACACAATTAGACCTCTACATAGTTGAAATGAACAGCAGCATTTTCTGTTCTATATAGATTGAAGCATCTATGAAAGTGCAACCCATTGAAGGAGAATAAAATCAGCACCAACAAAGCTGAGCCTTCAGTGATTAAGAAATGAATACACTAAATATGCAGTAAAAATAACATAATAAAAACAAGTGAAATAAACTGAGAAAACAAATGAAAAGACTGAAAGATATTCTATAAACACAGCCATAACAGAACTATCCAAAAACTTTTTCAAGTCGTAGAGCAAGAAAATGCCTCCTGAAATAGATAGCCAAAATATGAAGGACATGCAGCCCATCAGCTTGAGGATTTAAAAAGCATAGGAAGTATGAAAACAGAACATCTACTGAATCCCAGCTTATTACGAGATCTTCATAATAATCAATTTTTTGCAAAAAAATGGACAAAATACTAAAAATAGAAACATAGATGCTAAAAGCCCGAAGGAAGCACCTTCCTATGACAATGAGGATACTGTGAATCCCAGCTTATTACGAGACGTTGGTTTTACGAGTCGGAATGAAGAAATTGTCACAGACATATCTGATAGTAGTTTTCATATGATGGTCTCCCTGTGACCCCCATCAAATACACTCATTTCACCGAGCAAAAACAGGGAGGGGGGAACAGGGAGGGGGGAGGTTAGGAATAGGGCTGCAAACGGGACGGACTAGGGTTAGGCCGAAGCCCGGCCTAAAGGAAAAAAATTTTAAGGCCCGGCCCAAGCACGTAGTGAAGGTTAAAAAATTTAGCCCGACTTAAAATTTAGATAGGCTCGGGCACTAAGGCCAGGCCATTGGCTTTCAGGCCGAAAGAGATGTGATATAATTTTTTTTTAACTTTTAAGTATTTTACTACACGAGACGATGAATTTATTTATTGAGTAGAGAAATAAATATAAGAGAAGTTTAAAAATTAAGTAATTGTATAAAAACTATTGCATTCTATTTAATAAATAAAAAATATTATATTTTATTTGGTAAATAAAAATTATTGTAATCTATTTAATATTATGATGAGATTTTATACTTAAAGTCTGGCCCGTAACCTATTCTTTAAGGCCCAAGCCCGCTTATTTTCAAGCCGGGGTGGGCCGGTGACCTAACCGTATGATTTGCAACCTTAAATAGGAAGAGTGGGGAATTTGGTGGTGAGGAATCACATACAAAAGGAGTTTAGACAAGGAGACAATGGAAAGGAGGAGTGCAGAAGAAGCGATACTGGGAAACAAAGAAAAAACCGAACTTTAAATGAGTTCAAGCGCCAGCGCAGAGCAGCAAGCAGAAGGATAACCTTCAAGACTCAAAAGAAGATGGCGCCAGTGAGGACTAAAGCCCAACGAAGAGGAAGCCATGGCAACTGGAGTAGACGATAAGAAGAGCTTCACGGAAGATCGGAGGAGAGGCATCCACATCTCTCGAACAAAACAAACAAGTTAGGTGGGATAGACTAGTCCCACATCGAAAAGTAACACAAACTTTTACCTATATATTTAGCATGCAACGCTCCCAAACTCCAGGCGGCGGGACGGATCAGTTTGGTCTCTTTGGGCCAAGGAAAGTCCCTGGGTCATCTCTCCAGAGATGGGGCCTCCGAGAGGAGTGATTATCAGGCCCATGTGGTTTCCTACTGCCATCCCTTAGGGGACGCATGGTGGGAGGCTGAGACGAGTGTGGAGCCCATTAAAAACCTCGTGGGCCTGAAAACATTGGCCGACTTACACAGTTATCCGCTCAGTCCTTCGTGGACCAACAGAACAAGGCTTACGATCCCGTCACTCACCTTTTTGGTTTTTTAATTTACTAATACTCCATGCCCACGATAGTAGTTAATTAATGGAATAAACACTTTGAAAACTTAATGGGCCTTTGTCTTATTTTATTGACTAAAGTTTTTGCTTTCTGCTTACCATGGGCCCATATGTATCAGGGCCGCTTATTTTGAAGATTAACGTCGTATATATTAGTGCATGTTAGTCTCATAGATAAATAGTTTTTAAGTATTTCTTACATTGGAGTTATGTTCAATAAAAAATGTTGAAAAGTCAACATGAAGGATTTCCTTGCATTGTAGATTTTGTAGTCTAATAGGTAATAGGTATGGTACATATAAGCCAGGGCAGAGTTCCCGAACTTAAAACATCAAAACTTCAATGCATGTTGGCATCATTGGGATACAAAAGAGGCCTTCGTCAATCACAAATTAATTGATACCTTAGCTATCATAATTAGTCTTTACTATTACCACACCTATGGAAAGTCATATCGACAGATATAGGGGCATATCGGTCGATATGTACCCATATCAGCCGATACGATATGGAAGGCTATACACTTTCAACATGAATTTTAAACACATATTGACAGTTATCACATGCGCGAAGCTTTGCCTAGCATTCGTACACGTGATGGCCTGACTGCACCGTGCAACCAACAATCATTTTCTTCCCTTCCCACTCGTAGGCGCAGGGGAAACACAAGCAAAATAGCAACACAAGTCTGACCTGGTACAAGGGTCTCCACCCAAGCTATATGTTTGTCCATTGAAATACAAGGTAGGGAGAGGGCAAGGGCTGATCCACCAAGCTAAGAGCTCTCCTCTCAACTCCTTGGTTCGCTGTGCAGGAAGAAAATCATCCACCAACCAGCCATGGCCGCCCTGCTCTTCCCTTTATAAAGACTCAACCTGAAGTTGGTCGTCCTAGTGTCACTAGAAGTACAAAACCCACCTAATACAAGAGTCATCACCTTGTCCAACTCTCAGCCCATAGCCATTCCACCCCTAGCATAGATTAGGAAACTTACAAGAGTTTGTCATCCACTAGAAGTCCATCGCCATGCTGCCTCAAAGAGTCAGCCCATCATCCAAGGACACTAGCTACTCCAACTCTTATCCTACCTAGGAGTGTGACCAACTTGCCTGTGTGAGTCTTATCCGTCGTAGGAACCTGCTACCTGGACTCCTACTTAAGCTAGGAGTGCAGCAAACTAGCATAGGTGAATCTCATCTACCTTAGGAGTCCTCCACTAAGTCCAAGTAGCACCCAGTTTCACTCAAAGAGTCCCGCCTACGCAAGGACTCCAACTCAGTCTGCTCCGCAAGGCGAGTAGCTTGTCTGGAACATCTCCCGCGTTGTCCCAGCATCTGTCTGTGCCCAAGGGGCTGCCTAGGTTGTCCGTTGCCTAGCAAAACTTGGTTGTCCGCTGCTAAGTAAGGGGGTAGCCTCCCCCTTTCAACATCCGTCAAGTTAAGGGGCTAACCGCAGTATTATATCGATACGGTCGAATGTTTCGATACTTAATTATTTTAATTTTTTATTTTAAAAAATATTTTTTTTCTTATACATAAAAACACGATTCAAATTCAACCTCTTCAAATTTAAAAATGACAAAGTTCTTATTATATTAAAAATATTTAAAATATATATATATATAAGATCAATACAGGTGGGTCCATATAATTTACATAATTATTTTTTTAAATATAGTGTTCTACAATTATGCATTTACTTAAACATATAATGTATAAATTTCTCCATAATATTTATGCAACTGATATTAAATATCTTATTTGGTTTCTAAATAAATTAATTTTATAGAACTTAATATAGGACAAACGAAATAATAATTTGTATAGGATGGAGAAAGTAATTGTAACGACCCAACCCGAGCCGGGCCCACAAAATCACTAATAAGAAAATTTTCTCTTTCCTTAAGCCAGGAATCATCGTCTGAGTGCGAGAGGTACAACATTCGCCTACGCACTATGGAGCTTAAGGCTTCCTCGTACGTAGACTTAGGTTGTAACGACTATTTACGCACAACGAAGCTTCATAGTTCGTCGCGTGTAAAACAGAATAAAACATATTATTTATAATGATTTGGATCGGGCCAACGTTGCCTTGCCGTTGGTTGCCTACGTACGTATTGGATATTATTCCAATACGATCGGATCTAAACGTAGTTCTGCCTAATGGCTACTACATACAACAAGCATCACAAAATTGTATAACATACATATCTCCGAATATTTAATCGGAAGTATACAAAAACTTATAATATATCGGAGTCAAGTGGAAGTTAATAAATTAACGAAGTCATACATCTCGCTCTACCACAAAGCGGGAACAAAATCACATACACATATCTCGCTCCATTACTGAATCGAGACTGAGCACATCAACCGGCTCGCTCTATCACTGAGCCGAGACCAGACACACACACACACACGTCTCGCTCTACCCTAGAGCGAGACAACACACATCATAACATATAAGCGCACATCATGGCATATAAGCACACATCAAGCATATGGATCAAAGCATAGCACACACATCGCTCTATAATTAAAACGGGAGATCAGAAAAACTTACTGCCCTCATGTCTCGTAAGGTAGTGGTATTTGGAGTTGCTCGTATGAGCATCCTCCCCTTCAGATCTGAAGATATAGACGGAGCTTCCTCTAGCCTCTATACGTTCTTCGTCTTGTGTCGAAAGACTACGTATAACGTTCTCCTTGCCGGAGACTCTTCTCGTTTTCTGCGCCATGAGCGAATGACAAAACCTCCCATACTCTGGATTACTTCTCTTGATGTAGCCCGACAACTTCGGACATAACCCCGTCTTGTTCCGGGCCCATATTTCTTGTTCGGTGCTCGAGGATAACGGGCGGAGACTCTCCTTGTCTCGGGGCATTTCCTCCTTATATGGTTGTCGACTCAAAGAATGGACCTCTCCATTGCGTAGAACATACTCGATTTAGTTAAGAAATCCTCTTAGATGGACTAAATCGGAGTTAAGATGGAGAAAGAAGTTTGTTGATGCTTGAGGACAACGGGCAGAACCTCTCCTTGTCTCGGGGCGTTTCCTCCTTATATGGACTCCGACTCGAAGAAAGGACTCCTCCATCGCGTAGAACATATTTGATTTAGTCAAGAACGCCTCTTGGATGGACTAAATCGGAGTCAGAATGCTTAAGAACGGGGAAAAAGAAGTTTGTCGGCGCTCAAGGACAATGGGCAGAACCTCTCCTTATCTCGGGGCATTTCCTCCTTATACGGACTCCGACTCGAAGAAAGGACTCCTCCATCGCGTAGAGCACGCTTAATTTAGTAGGAAACGGGTCTTGAACGGCCTTAATCGGCCTCAGAACGGTTAGAAAGGGGTGAGAGAAAATCTGGGTCCAAAAATGAATAGAAAATAGGGTTTAAATAGGCCCTGAGCCGCCGAAACCGCGGCGCCGCTGGTTTCGGGCGGCGGCGCCCACCAGAGCCGCGCGCGGCTCGCGCCTGCGCGTTACGCGGGTTGCGCCCGCGCCGCGGAAATGCCGCGCCTGCGTTACCGCGGGCGCGCGCCGACTTGTGATGGCTCGCGCCGATCTGCGCTGTGGCGCGCGCCAGTCGCGCGCAGCGCGCCATTTTCTTTTATTTTATTTTATTTTTATTCTTAAGCCTTCAAACGCGTGTATCTCCCTACCCCGGATTCGGATTCGTGCGTTCTAGGTATCGTTGGACTCGTATCGGCGAGCCCTTCAATACTAACCCACTTAAAGCAGCATATCGTGCTCTTATCAAGTGGGTCCCACCTAAATTACATACTCATCGAGGTCGTAACTTCCGGTCTTGACCTTCGTTTCGCTTGTTCTTCGAATCGTTACACTCGTTTCTTCGAGCTCTACTCAAGTACAGAGGTTTCAACTTCCGAAACACTCTAAAACTCCTCTAATAGTTATCTAATTACCTCTAACCTCGTCGGTTAAACGAGATTAGAAAAGCGGGGTGTTACAGTAATAGTGCAAAGTTCTAAAATGAACTAATTTTGGAGCACTCGTGTCAATTAATATGGCCTTATTATGCTTTAAACAAAGTATTTTAATGATATATTATTAGTTATAATTATTTTTTTTATATGTATCAAAGGGTTTACGACCATTTTAGCACGTACCAAGCGTACCATCGGCACATACCAGTATCCATAAGCCTGTTAGGGGTTATAGAAAAAGAAATTCTAGAAAAAGCAACTTCCTAGGAAAATTATATTTCTATGTAAATAAATTATCATAGAAATTGATATTTCCATGGTTAGGGGTTTATTTAGAAGATTTTCCTAGAAATTTTTATTAATGTATATTTTTTAAAAAGTTTCTAGATAAAAAAATTTATGTTAATAAAGAATATCATATTCATGTCCTTTACACATTTTTTTGTTTGATTAGGTAACCCTTTTAGTCAAACACTTGCATGGTTATGAGTAAAAAAAAGACATATTATGTATTTATTTTAATTTTAATTTATTAAAAATGATACAAATAATAATTTAATTTTTTTCCATGTGTGTTTGGCACCATTTTTTCGGCTAAATATGTTTGATGATCAATCGGTCATCTTGAACATAATTTACTGCCAAAAAAGTATCTTGGACATTATTTTTTAAAATAAAATTAAATAGAAAAAATTCACATTAACTCAAATACACATTAATTATTATGCACATGCAACTATATAAAACTATCATTTAGCAATGATTCCATTCCATAAAATATTATATGCAAAATAATTTATAAAATATTCTATGCATAATAAAAACTCGAGTAATTCTTTCATTTGTTCTAGAATACCAAATTCATTAAACAAACAAGAAATAAAACAAGTATTCAACTCTATTTTCTCTTCCAACTATGAAACAACTTAGGATCTAATATCCCATAATCTACATTTTTCTAACTAAATTTGTTTACTTGATAACTTCCTACATATCATTTTAATCTCACATATTTGTAGCAAGCCCATCACAAAAACGACCCATCCTCAGTATTCCATTTGCCCATGACCAATAATCTTCTAAATTTGGTGCCTTGGTGGAAGTTCTTCATCATGTAATTCATCATCACTCTACTCATCATCTTTATCTTCTTTCCTAATAAAATTAGGAAGAATAATTGTGGCAACAACAATTTTAACTTGTATCTCATATGGGAATGTAGGTCATTTGTCTGATAATATTTCAAAATGATTCTTCCATATTCCAAATGTGCACTCAATAGTGGTCCTCAACTAAGAATGACGAAGGTTAAAGAGTTCAACATTTTGTCGTGGATTTGGGCCAAACTCATTCAAATGATATCAAGTTCTACAATATTGAGCTAGAAAACCCGGAAGATTTGTAAACCACGCATCCACTAGCAAATATTTACCTGTACTCAAGATAATATTACAATAATGAGAAAATAAATTACTGTCAATCAAAATAAATAAGCAATTATCAATTTTATTACCTCGATGGACTTTTAATTTTTGACTTTTATTTCGTGTTGTAATAGCCGTTTTTAAGATAGTAGAATCATTTGCAGAACCCTCCCAACCAGCCAAGACATATGTAAACTCTTATGTCAAAATTACATGTCATTAGCACATTTTTGTGTAATTTCACTCTTTCTGTTCCAAAATCTTATTTAATCTCTACCCATTATATGTGCAGCATCATGTGTCTCATCCAATGCACCAACATAATCTTGGAATTATATAAAACTAGTTATCAACATTATAAAATTTTATTATTTTAAAAAAATAATTACCTTAAAGTATGAAAAAAAATCTATCATCAATCCAATTGAGCGAAGAGGTAAGCGCCTTCACATAATCTTTACTTAGTGCTAAAATTACATTTAACACATTGTTGAAATGAGTACTCAATGTCCATCCTGAACATGCAAAATGCTCCCCTTTCACATTATAATGTTGTCCTTAACTAAGAGCTATTAATGTTATAGCCACTTGCTCCTTCACAGTAATATATCTAGTATCTTTTAAATGTCATTTTTCTTTCAAAATGTGGCACAACTTCTTAAACAACATTGAGTATATCCTATAAATACCTCTAAATAATTTAGCATCAAACACTAAGGCACTTCTAATATAATGTAATTTTTTCGTGCAGGAGATAACCTCAAATGACAAAAATAATGACCTAATGCAGCCAATGCTACACTAAATGCCAACTAAAGCATTTTTTGCATATCAAAATCAAAATAACAATGAAGTCACCTCCTTCTCTCTTCCACATCTAACAAAATAAAATTTTCCTTTGCTTAAGGTGACTTGAGAAATTGCAATGCCCTAAATTTCTCTCTTTCATCCATATAAAGTATTTCATATAAAGCCCACATGGCCGCTCATGGGGGATCATTTTCATGAAACATCTTCATAGTAGAAGTCATCTCCCTCAATGCATCAACAATCATAATATCTTCATATTTTTGCATTGCTCCTTTACTCCTCTTGCGACTACATGTAGATGAGTGTAATGCCCCTGATTTTCCCTACGATTTCTTGTAATTTTTCTACTATTTTTCTGAACATTTTCTGCGAGAAAATGTGACGTTTTGGTGTATTTGGCCTTGGTATTCGTACCAATAGAGTCGGGTGTGGGGTGCATCGTAGGCCACAGGCTGAGACACGTGTTTACGGCGCGAATATTTGAGAGAGTATGAGACTGTAGAAGAGATACATGGAAGAAAGAAAAAAAAAAGAGAGAAGATCGGGCTCGGGCTCAGCCGAGCCCGATCCAGAAAATTTTGGAACAGTGCAAACCCGCCCCCTCTCCGGCTTCTCTCTGTCCCAGCCACCACTGGTGGGCCACAGGGCCGCCACCACTAGCTCCGCCCCGGCCGTGCGACGGCAGGGGGGCCACCGTCTCGGCCCCACGGCCACTCCGCCATCTGCCCCATCTCGCCCCTGTTTCCCCCGGTCTCTATCTGCTCTCTCTGTTTTGTGCTGTGGCAGCACCAGCGGTGGCCGGTGGGCTCCGCCCGGCCTTTGTCCGGTGAGCCACAAGTCGATGACAACAGGGCCGCCGCCCTGGCCATTCTTGCCGGCTCCCCCACTTGGATTTCCCCGGTGAGCTCTCTCCCTCTCTCACTGTGTTTTGCGTACTGCCGCCGCCGTGGGCTGGCAAGGCCCGATCGGCCGGCCATGGCCCCGCTTTGGGTCAGCGACGACGAGGGACCACCTATCCCGGCCCCAGTGGTCCTCCTCCGCCACCCCAGCCCTCTTTTCCTCTCTGGTGCCCTGTTTTCTGCCCCCTTTGATCCAACTCGTCGTCTGGCTTCGGCAGCCGTTGGATGCCCCGGTCGAACTCAGTCAGAACTGCCTTGGTCCAGTGAAGGTTGTGGGCCACCTCTCCCTGCCCGGTTCCACCTCCGCCCTTCCTTTCTCCTCCGGCCAGATGCCTCCACCTCCCCTGTTCCACCAGTACTTGGTTTTGGTGGAACGGAGGCCGGCAGTTGCGGGCCACGGACGATAGAGTTCTGTCTGGCTCCGCCCCGGCCTGACGACGGCTGAGCCACCGTCCTAGCTCAGGTTCTCCGACCTTAGCACTAATCCGGACCGCCTCTCCCTCATCTCCCCTGTTTTTGCCGTATATGAGTTCACTGGCTTCCACCGTCAGCTGGACGCCGGACACCAGATTTGACCCACCAGACCTTTGTTTGGCTTCTCTCCTGCCTGGCAACGATGGTGGATGTTTCCACCTAGCCCGGTTTAGTCTTCTTCCCATCCGTTCCGCTGGAACGAGATTTGTCGCCTGCCGGTTGATGTGCTCGTCCATAGAAAGCCGAGCCTTTACTCCTCACTATGCTAATTGTCCGGCGTGTCGCCACTGACTTTGGCTGTCACCTCTAGCTGGAGATAGCTCCTCCTGGCCGCTAGGGCCACGACAGAGCCTACCAGAGCCATTGGTAACCCCTGCTCGTCGTTGTGCCCTTAGGGTTTTTTACCCGTTTTGGGCCACCGAGCGTTGTTGGATGTCGAACACCTCTGGACCTTGTAGTTTGGCGGGTCTCAGCCTAGAAATGGCTGGCCGCCCTAGTGTGGCACCGCCCCTCTTTTTTCGGCATGAGGCAGGTTCCCCCTCTGCCGATGATATGTGTTTGACCACGCCATTCAAAGCGCCACCGTTCTACCCTCGCCGGACGCCGATTGGCCTCTAGTCGGCCTGTCTCGGCACGGCAATGGCAAAGGCCGTCTTTGTTGGTCACCACCCTTCGGCATGGCCCTACCGCCCTTCCGAGTCTTGGGCTGACACCGTCTAGCCCTCTCCCCCTCCCTTTGGCCACGTGTGCAAGTAGCCACGCGTGCGGGTTAGGGTATTGGTGCCGCTTTGGCGCCGCCTGACCGTCAAATGGCTCTGCCATCTTTTGGAGTTGACATCGGAGTCCTCCATCACCTCTCCTCCGTCCTCGTTGGGTGCTATCCACGACCGATTTCGATGTCTTGTAACCGGTTGAGTATGGTTCACCCACCGGTCGAATTTAGTGTGTACGCTTAGACCTTCGGTCGCACCTACCACTCGTTGGCACGACCTTCCTCTCGGCTGCCCGTAGTGTGCCGTCGTGGATCGCGGATTTTGCTGCATTGATCAGTGTCACCCCTATTTGGCCGTGAGTAGTTCCGGCTCTTCCTAAAACCTCGGGACAACAGCTCTCTCTACTTAGCAAAGCTCTTGGCCGCCAACTCTGCCATCGACGCCGCCACCGTCGTATGCTCGCCATCAAACGTCATGATTATGAGGTAGGGGAGCTTTGAACTCGTAATTTCATGATAGCATGCTTTGAATGAGTAGCAGCATGCTAGGATCATATGATTCCATGTTTTGGATATTAAATCATGGCATGTTTGCATGATGTAAGATAGTGAATTATGCCACATTGAGATACATGTATGTATGTATGTATGTATGTATGTATGTGAGTTGTAAGCATGTTTTATGTATGTAGAATTTGTATGCGCTAGTGATGGCTAGCAAATATGTTAATGTGCTCCGTATGTGTATGATGT
This sequence comes from Saururus chinensis, assembly GCA_035235625.1. NCBI lineage: Eukaryota > Viridiplantae > Streptophyta > Magnoliopsida > Piperales > Saururaceae > Saururus > Saururus chinensis. The sequence continues at coordinate 58,652,574 of CP141140.1, forward strand.
ACGTGCTAGTGACAGTTAGCAATTGTGAGTAAGTTATGTATGTGGACTGTGTGGGCAAAGGTATGGGCGATGGATGGTAAGAGTGGTAAGGGTTTGGTACAAAGTTGGATGTGGATGTGGATGTGAATGTGTAAGCGTGTGAAAAAAGACGACCGATGTAAGTGTGACAGGCGAGGAATGGAGCGGATCGGTTTGGAGCATACGTCAGGGGTTCGGTAAGTAAGAAGACTTAGGCTTGGAGCCTTATGTGGGTTTGTCAGACAGTAAGAGCGTGCATAATTGTACAAACATAACGTACAAATTATGAAGTGAAGAGTAAGTATAATAAGTGAGGAATTAATTAAGAGGATGATAACGGGGATCTGCTGTGAGGAGCTCAGTTTGACGATGTAAGTAAGATGTTTTGACCGTAAGGTGGATGTCAAGGGTTGTATGATTATGTAAGTATTTGTGTACGGTGAGTTATGTGTGTCTTGGACGGGTAAGTGAAGTCTGCTGCCCCGACGAATTAGGGTTCGGATCAGGCTCAGCTTCAGTTTGATCAGTCGAGGACTGAGTTTGTGTGGCATAATTATACCGCATAATATACTTAATTCAAACTTGAATTATGAGGAAACTATTAATAGCATTGTGAGTTTGAGACCTGAGGGTTCGACGGATTAAGTTTTGTATTTGAGCTAGCCGATAATGAGTCGGCTGAGCACTTCTTGTGTCATGCCATGGTGGTTATCCTGCGTGATTTTTGTCTGTGTGCTATATAGAGCACCGGACGTCTGATGCTCTGTTGAGAGTGATGTATGCTTTGTTTTGGTCTGTGTGCTGTATTTAGCCTAGATGTTTGATGCTCTGTTGAGAGCGTTGTAAGTTTCCGCCCTTCATGGGTGTTGTGAACGTCCTAGGGGCTGCCAGGGGGTGCCACTCGGGCCACATATTAGGATATTTAGGGTTTTATATAATAAGGGCATTTAGGTAATTTGGTTAATTAGGTAATTTGTGATTTATTTCAATTATGCTAATGGGCCTTAGGTGCTTGTTAGTGAGCCCACTTAGCTAGTCTATTTAAATGTAAGGGTTGCGCCCTAATTGAGATTATGGAATGAATTATTATCTCTCTAATTGTCTTCTCTCCTCCCCTGCCTCTCCTCCCTGTCCGGCAGCCATGCCGCTCCTTCCCCCCTTTCCCGGCCTTCCTGCGCCACTCCCTTTTCGTTACCGGCTAGCCAGGCCATTGTGCCACTTCGGGTACAACAGTGGGCTCTGTATGTTTCTGCCTATAGATGACACTGTATGTTCTGCCCAAGAGTGGCATTGTAAGATTTCTGCCCAAGAGTGGCACTGACACTATAAGACCCATAATGGTGGGCAATTGTATGGCACTATAAGACCCCTTATGTGTGGGCAATTATATGACCCCTTATGTGGGTGTATGTTTGCGCGCTTAGGTAAGTAGTATCATGGATCTACTCTTATATGTTTGATCCTGTGCCCCATGAGCATAGGTGTGCCTTACCTTCGAAAAAGTCCATGGCGTTTAGTCACTCCCTGGAGGTTAAGGTGATGCCCCAGTGACATTCTTTTCCTTTTCGACGCTGAAGCTTATTAGTTGTAATGAGCTTCAGTGGTCGATAGTATGTATACGACTATAAGAGTAAGAGTAAGAGTATGAATATGTACGTTTCTGAGTAAGAGTATGAGTATGAGTACGATTGTAAGAGTATGAGCACGATTGTAAGATGATGATATGAGTAAGACTATAAGTGTATGTTTGAACAAGACTGTAAGAGTATGGTTCTGAGCAAGACAGTAAGCGTATGACTATACGAGTAGGGTTGTACGAGTAAGTGTAAAATTGTATGAGTAAGATCTTACAAGTACGTGTAAGTTGTATGAGTTAGCGTACGATGATATGAGTACGTTTGTAAGGCCCTGATTAAGGGTGTTTGTGTAAGTTTGGTTGGATGGTGTGCTATGCGTGATTATATGCATTTGTATATGATTGTTATATGTTATCTGCTTCATGTTTGAGTTACATGAACGCATGTATTTGATGAACTTATTGAGTTCACTGTTTACGATTCCCCTACTGGGTATTTTCCTACTGAGTATGAAAATACTCACCCTACTATTTTTAGCCCCATGGTTCGGGAGGCTTTTGCAGGTTCTGTTGGAGAGCTCCTGGAGATGGATGCTCATTTATGTGGTGGATTGTTTCCCCCTCGACTCAGGTATATTTAACTCAATGAGAGTATATTTGGTGCCACAATCTGATGTATTAGGTGAGATGAGATTTAAGTGTTTATATCTTCTGGACTTTTAATTTTGATCAGATAGTAGATTGTATGGGACTTGTACTCGGGGACGCCTGAGAGTTATTTGTATTTAAAAATCCATGATCATGATAATTTAGTCGTACGTTTATTTTCGAGTAGCGCCTGAGGATATTTGATTTGTAGGTACGATATTTAACTGTATGATGTTTTAAATTATAAACTGTTTATACATGTTTTGATTTCGTCATTTTCCCTTCGATTTATAGTTGAAAAAAAAAATTTCCCATGAATTTTATGGAAAATGTATAAAAATCTCGGGCGTTACAATGAGCCTTCTCCATGCCTTCACCGAGTTGATTGAGCCAAATTATCATCCATATCCTCATCATTAAGAAATGATGATGTGTTCATAAATAAGGCAAAAGCAGAAACACCTAAATCCATATCCCCAATACTATTGTGGTGATCATTTTCATCACCATTACATCCAATGGTTGTGCTCTGAGTAACTATAGAATCACCAATTACAACTGAAATTTTCCCAAACAATGGGCATCCTCTCTCTTGATATTTACGAAATTCAAATAAAAAATCAACATCTTAGTAGCATAATTCCATTAATTATTTACATAAATATTTTATAAAAAAACTAGCTTATCGTAATTAGTTACTCCATTAATATTCCTCAAGAGTAAGTCTCTCGGTAGTCTAGGTCCCACCCAACTCACTCTTTGAAAGCATTTTCATCCCATGTTTGTAAATTTTTTTCCATGTTTTTAAAAGATTGATAACATGGTCTTTTGTTTTCACGACCCCAATCTTCTATGTAAACTTTTGCAAGACACTCGGCCACATAGTAGATACCCATGCATTTCCAACTCTAAGCCCATTAACTTTTGCTTCTTTCAAAAGATCAATCATTGTCACATCCTCTTGAGTAGTCCATTTCTCATTGCTATTTTTTTTCACTATTGCTTATTCTATCAAAATAAATCACAACACATAAGAAATTAAATAGTAATAAAATTAAATATCAATATAAATAAAAGTAAAAAATAATAAAAACCAACAATTTGACAAGTGATAAAAAGAACAACTTCTAGATATTCCATCTTCCAATAAAAGTAGCACTGTATCAGTACATAAATCTCACTTGATACCAATATATAGCAAACAAAAAGAGACATCAATTATTTATGTTTCCTGAATCCCGACCACTCATTGATCAAGTTACGCTTTGAAGAACTTTAAGAAGAAGAAAAATAGTACTCTTTTATTCGGCGATCTAACAGAAAATTAAATAAAGAGTACTAATAAAATTATATATAATATTAAAAAAATTCTTCGGTAAGATATTGAGCAAAAATTCAGAGACTTCATGACAAAGCAAGAAAAGAACAAAGATGATCAAGCATACATCAGCTCGGAAGCTACTCCGAAAGTTCTCGCAGCAGGGACCATTGTCAACTGATATTCAGTCGTGACATTTTCAAGCAATCACAATCGATGTATTATGTTTTGTTCCATTCCTTAATCCTTAGTGCCTTATCCAAACAAAGCACCTGATATTCAGTAGTGACATTATCAGTATAGGTTTGCAGCTCACCTGACTCGTGAATATGACATCTTGTTATATCATCTCTTTGCAGAGTCCGTTCATAAGCTCGTGCATGACTGTAAATGACATGGTGTGAGCTTCCCTGTATGCATATGCAGATTTTACAGTTTCTGGATACAAGATAAAATTCTGGGCTCTAGCTTCATTTTGCAGCCATGCATACTGAGTGGTAGAGGAGCCCCCTCATCCTACCTGAGCCAGTGTGATTGGTCGAAGGAATTACGTTCGGCCAGCACCGTGAATCTTTTACTACTTTTTTATTTTTTATAAAAGGAATCTTATCATACTTTTTGTTGCTCCAAACTTCATCATATCGTTAACGGAGTAAATATTTCTTCTGCAGTGCCAAAAAAAAATAAGTTAATATGAAGATAGTGCGATATATATTTTTATAATTTTTTATGATACAATAGAAACGCATTTAGAAGATGATAATGGAAGACCGGGCCATACTAATTAATAGTTTCGGTCATTTGGAAATGGATAAGTTTAGTCCAGCTAAACCGATTGATTATTCGGTTTGGCTTCAGCCTAATCAGCGCTGCCCAAGCTCGGGTCGGTCGTTAGTGACCGGCTTCTGGGCGATGTCAATCACCTGATGCCTTCCATTGAGATTTGAAATTCGGGTCGCTTATTGAAATAAAATACGTATAGGAACCGTTAATATTTCTATCAACGGTGGGAAAAAAACGCATCCCTTTTACAGTCACTACAAAAGGAGCTATTCGTGTGTCAACTGCCCGACTCTGTTGTCCCTCCCGCATCTGAAAGCAAATATCCGCTTGGCTTCCGTAACCTCGAAGTCCTTCAAATTACAACAATGCCATCCCACTCCTTCAACGACACCTACGGACTCCGCCCCCTACTCCCCACCGGACGAATGCCTTGGCCCCTGGGATGCCGTCGTCCTCGAGCTCTCTGCCTCCTGCCGCGGAGAGCAGTATGACCGCATCGAGGCCGTCTGGCTGGACGGAGTGGAGCTGCTCATCACCAGCACCGCGGAGCAGACCCACGAGGGCATCTTCTGGGTGGTCCGCAAATATTTTCTTATCCAATGCTCTCTGGCTAGCAAACTTACAAAGGGAAGCGTTTACCGAGCGTAAAAATACTTAGGAAGAGTGCAATTTTAAGATTAATGGCGTACATATTAGTGCACATTTTTCATGATATTGAAGAAGATAACTAATTACCCTTATGTTCAGAGCCTTTATGAGCAGGTCACAGGGCTGTCATTACAACGCCTAGTCTAAAGAAATATGTGAAGCGGGCGATGGGGGAATGGATGACACTTTGCATTCGGCCCCCGCCCCAAGTATAACTCTACAAGCCGATTAAGACTACGTGCCACCATTGTGGTCCCCATTCCAATATTTACAAATCATATCTTTCGCTAGGGCTCACTTGCCCGAGTAGAGCCGTGCCCACAAATATTTCTTAGAAAATTATCGGCCTAAAAATTAAAATTTAAGGAAAATATTAAAAAATTACAAGTATTACAGCCAGGGTCAAGACCGAGGCAGATGGGTATAAATGAGAAACAGCAATGTGGTATTAGGGTAAGTGATTAAATTTTAATTACTATGAAATTTTGAATTTGTAAGGTAACTTACAAATAACAAGGTAAATTTTAAGAACAAATGTACATTGCAAATTCCTAGGGAGGATTTAAACACCATAATATTAACCTTGTGGAAGTAAATTAATAATTGAAATAAATATCAAATGACTCCTCTTATAAACTCATTTTTTATCTTGCTACAAGTCTAGAATCATGCTACAATGACGTTAAAATTTATTTAGAATGAACCTTTGAGATTTTGCACAACCATTGATCTATGAACTTGCAGGGGGCGGGGGAGAGGGGGGGGAATATAGGATTTAAAATATAAAATTTAAAAATATAAGCCAAATTCTTGGATTTGAGTTGTCAGATTTTTAAATATTTGGATGCCCAAATTTTGTATTGCTAGAATATATGGATTTAAATTGTCAGATTTCAAAATAATTGACTCTTAAAAGAATTGATCTACATATTTCAAATGTGACTAATACATAATTTACTAGAGTTAAATAACTTCAAACATGTTACTAACATATCAAATAAAAATATTAATATTATAAAATTAACTTTTTTAATAAAAAAATTACATACAATAATGCTTAAGACCACTAAAGCATGCAAAACTCAATTTAGCGCAATTACAGCATAAGAGAGACTCCATATGGGGAGGGCAAAGGGGGATGATTGATTACTGTAATAGAAACTACATGTGGCCTCTATTTAAAGGTCGGCCATGAAAACTCTACAAAAAACTAACATACACCATGTTAAGAAGCAACACAACACATCACACCTAAATACACATATAACACACGAACATGACATAATTAGATTAAGAATATCATAGTGTCACTGAATAATTCCATCAAATGAACAATACTCCATATTAAAAAATCCAATGATTTCTACAATCCCTTCCCCATTACATTTTTTTGTGGAAGAACTTTGAGAATTCCCACTCATATGTTTAGCAGAGCTCTTTTACATGAAGTTTTCATAGTCAATTAAGCAAATACAAGAAAAGAAATTTGCAGATAGGTCCTAGGCAAAAATTCTCCTGCCTATCCATATTTGAAAAACAAAACCCTCCGCAGCTACCAAAGTGCAATTTTGCAAATCTCCTATCACTTGACACAATATACAACCATTTAACAAGGTTTTAGTTCTAATACTGACCATCTGCAGAATTTTGTTCAAATGGAGAGTATTAGTAAGCTGCAATGTTCCTGTCAACATGCCGTTGTGGAGCAAAATTTCCTGGATAACATTGATCCTTTTTTCCCTTCAAAATACTTTTTGCGCATAATGTTATGGATGAAAAAGAAACTGGAGGACACAATTTAGTCATCCTCGTCATCATCTTTGGCCATTACAAGAACTAGTAATATGTGAACAAGTAGGCAATACAGAAGTAGGCTTTTGTTTGAGCATTGAGGTGTCAGGCTTCAGGATGGATTGCTTGCATTGAAAGTACAATAGTCCTATCATGTTAGAAGATATCCAAAACAAATTTCAAACCTCCCAACTTACTCATCAATTATAAACTAGTCATTTAGCTGCAAACTATGAATTTAATTTCCTATTCAACATGAAGTACTTGATTCTATCTGCATGATTAACAATCAAATGGTTGCTCTCCACCAACCAAGATGGGAAGAACTGTATACTATATACAGACCTCGGGAGAGGGATAATTATGGATCATGATTGCTGGTAAGTTGATTCCATAGTCTGAATTGGAGGGGTGGTGACGACAAAAATTTTCATATTAGCATGTGAGGAATTCCTTGACCTTTTACGGATCACCCTGTATTCTTGACAGATTGCACACAAGTGGCAGCATATATGAGTTGTGATATCCCCACATGGAGCTTCCTGCATAGAAAAATAAAATCTAGTATAAACAACTGAAAAAAATATACCATCAGATTGAATGCACAGCAATGCCAAACCCAAGCCACAACCATGGGATGCTTGCTTTTATTGTACACCAGTGTGCCTTCAAGCTATTTTAGACATGGATATATTTAAAACAACAATGACAAACTGTAACAACTAAAATAGTAAACAAATATAGTTGCTAGGGCCATGCAACAGGCCAACTTATAGCACACCTATTTATCACGTTCTTGTTTGTATGAAACCACCACAAGAGCCAATTTTATTTTATTGTGTACCATGTCTGTTAGAAGAGTTAAAAAAAATCACAAATAGGCTTATTGAACTCCATTAAATTTAACAATTATTAAGAGTAAAACATTGTTTCCATAAGCACGGGCAAGTTCTTGACAAAACCACAAAAGGCACTTTTGCCTAAATTATGAGGTAATTTTTTAAACTTGAAGAACATCTTCTTATGTCATATATAGCAGAAAATAGGAAACCAAGCAAAGAACTTATTTACATTCACTTCGTACAAAGTATAGGTGTGGCTAAATTGACATAGATTTGTCCTACCAAACCAAAATGGCATTAGAGCATACCTGAAGGTTGTACTTGGCATGCAATGCTCTACGATAATTATAAGGATTACATATCCTTGTAATCCCAATAGAAGGCCATCACTCAGCAGACAACAAAGACTGCTAATAAAGTAATCAATTTATCACAACTATATTCATCACACAACTGCTAATTCAGTCTCCATCAAACTATATTCTTCACACAAGTGCTAATTCATGACATGACTAAATTTTTTAAATAAGTCCAAACATCAAAATATATTCATCACACAACTGCTAATTCAGTCTGCATTGCCTACTATTTTTCCCACTTTTTGCCCCACCATTAACGGGCCAGACTCAAAAACTATCGTAAGCTTAAATGTGTTACTCAAGCATTAGTAAATTGGGGACGAACAAGCATCACACTATGCAGTAAATTTTCACTTTGAAATATGAAATACAATAGACTCAAAAACTCAGAGACTTGTGCTCATCATGCAAATTATGCAAGATAACCACAAAAATGTCAATCACTGCTCAAGAACAAAAAATTTAGGAAATAAATTATGCATGCCAATACAAATTTTTGAAGCAAATTATGCACAAGTAACTCCAAGCCCTGAATTTAAACAACCAAATCTCATTGGATACAATGAAAAAAATTGTAAATTTGAAAAAATGTGTGCTTTCCAACTGATAGAAAATGAAGACTACATAGAAAATTACATACAAAAAAATTGACTAGAGAAAGGATTAGCAAGCAGACCATCACTGCAGAAGGGTTTTGGTAGTTGATTTCAAGGGCAAGAATAGATGATGTAACTGTAGAAATTGATTTCAAGCATTTTTTGCAAGGTATAGATTTCACGTATTGACCGATATATATTCGTATCAAGTTTAAGATGATTTCGTCCTTCTAAAGGACGAAATCGCGCTATTTATAGAAACCGCCCGCACTCCGTCCCGCATTTTCTCTGCCACCGCGACGAATTTTTTCGCTCCACCGCGATCTTGTCCACCTTCTTGATTTGAATCCGCCCAGCTTTCCTTGAGTCCGCCCCAGCCTTGATTTCGTCCACTCTGCCTTGTTTGACTTCTATTTTGAGTGCCGCCTCGTTACCAAGCCGATTTAGGTATACTTGTTTTGCCCTAATTTAAATATAGAAATTTGATATATTTAATTTAGTTAGGAAATATTGTAATGTTCTGTAATGTTAGTATTATGTTCAACTTATAATTTGTTGTCTGCCCATTTAGGACTTACTAATAACAATGGGGTTGCAAGTGTTTTAAGGAGGGTTTTGTTATTACAAGAGTAGACTAAGACTGAGTGCTTGAATGCAAAATAGACCAGGGTCAAGATTGATTTGATTTAAGTTGTTAAGATGAATTAAGTTTTAGATAAGGAACTTAGTAGGCCTGTGTTTACTCAAAAGTATCTTGATGTAATTTCCTTTCACATATGTCTTGTAACACATTTGAAAATTTCATGTAAGGAAACATAAAATTTCATGTAATTTCCTTTCACCTTTTTAAGATTTCAGGTAAAAAAAAAATCCCCTAGGCTTCATAAATCCTACTAAATTGATTATTCCTTTCGTGCTATGTTACTAGTTCTATTTAGTTTTTCAAAGCGAACTAACTTTAAATTAGGGTTTAAAAAAATTAGTTTATTTTGAAAAATCAATGAAACTATTAATGTTGGACAGATATAGTATATTATTAAAAAACAATTCCTTTTCCTGGATGCAACGAGGTCTAGTTATCATAACTACGGTTGTTGGCAACACTGAAACAACAGAGGGTGGTAGAGGGGTCCGATTTTCCTTAAAAAAATTAGAAGGGTAGCATTTGAAATTTTTTGGGAATAGGGTATTTATGTTTTTAAGTCAATTTTTTTCCCATGAGACAAGTCATTTCAGAGTCTTTGGCCGGGCCCCACCTCCAGCTTTCATACTTTAAGTTCACCTCCCATTCCAAAACAAAAAGTCTTTCAACGAATCCGTCATACACAACCTCCCAGCCACGTTTGAATTTTAAAAAGTTTTATTTTATTTTTATTTTTTTAAAAAAATTATATAAGTCTAAACTTACACGCGTTAACTAAGTTTGAACATCATAAACTATGAAACCGATATCTAGAAGAAGCAAAAAAAATTTAGTTAACTCCCGAGTAATATTCATCCTCTGATTTTGATCTATTGCCAATGATGTTACCTTCAACGAACATGAGCTTGAGCTCATCGAAACAAGACTTTTTTATTTATTATCTAATAAAATTTTAATTACACATAATAAATAATATTCTCTTCTTTGTTGTCTATGTGAGACTTGTTTTTTTAACCTAATTAAAAAAATGTATTAAATAAATAGAAAGTGGTATACGGACATTGATAAAGAAATACAGGGTCAAGTAAAGTTGATGTGAGGCCTGCATGTTCTATCTAATTAAAAAAAAATCAAATAAAAAACTTTATTTGAAGTATATCAATATTCTTTTTTAAAATAAGAAAAAACCCTAGTATTTAGTGAGAATAGTTAAAAAATGGACAGTCTGTGTGATGATCCTTCATTGGGTGGAAACTAGATTTGTCGGCGATGGCTACGACGCTCAGCCTTTCTCATTCACTTTTAGCTTTTCTAATTGCCCATACATAATAAATTTGGTCGTGGGTAGCATGAAGGCGTGGGCACCACATCAAAAGACTAAAAGGAAGAGTTTGACTCACCTTTTTCCTTTCCATACTCATATTCGAGCATAATAGGAACTTCATGATCCCTTTAGTTAAAAATGAGTATTTTATGTCGAGTGACATTAGTGCTTTTTTTTACGGCTTATATGGTTTGTGACATTGCATGTATGATCGCATCAATTGTGTAATTTTATTGATTAGGAAATTTGCTCATTAATATAAAGTCTTCGTGATATGCATATGTACTTGGTAAATCTATTAGTTTCTATGCGTATATATTTTGAAAATATGTTGATTAGGGTAAATGTTAGTATTAGTTTGCTTAATCTAATATTAATTTAATTTATTGTTTATGAATTAATTGAATAGAAATGGCAGAAGAAGTGGTTAGTTTTATAATTAACTATGACGGACGCATAGAAGGATTATTAATTAAGAAACCGTCGACATTTGATGAATTTAAGATGCATGTTGCAAGCAAGGTTGGGTTGGATCGAAGAAGATGGAAAATTACTATCAAATGTAATATTCCGTCATATGGATCGAGGATGACACTAATGTGCATATATGATGATGCATTAATGGGTTTTATGTTTCACCACTCGCGTCACATAATTTCTTTCGAGTTATTTCTCGAAAAAGAGGCCCGAGTGACTAGTGAAAGGCGAAGTAGTTCACATAGGAGCTCTCACAAAAGCTCACAAAGGAGCTCAGATAGAAATGTGAACAATGAAAGTCATATGCACATGTTAGTGGACAACGAAGAAGAGGGAAATTTATCTATGACAGTAGCTTCAAATGAACATCATAGGTCGTCTGTCCCTATTTACTGTGGAAGTGGACCTAATTGGAGGTAAGGTTGATTTAGTTGGGAATACGTTTTGAATCTTATTATCTTTTAATGAAAATATGTTTAGCTGAATTTTGGGATTTTGTGTGTAATTTTGAAGGTCCACGATGCATGCACACGAGCCATTTAGCGTTCAAATGTCTCAAGGCGGTGCATGGTATGAAACTCAAAGTTCAATAGGCCTTCATTACCCCTACACTTATGTTGGTCATACCGATGCTGGACCATCTAATCAAAGGTGAAATATATATTTATAAATGAATTCAACTTTTTTAGGCTTATGAAATTTAATACATATGCTATGTTTATATGTAGGGGGGGATATGTCTATGGTGAAGATAATAATGAAATGAGGATAATGAAGGTGAAGATAATATTGACGAAGTAAATGAAGAAGATTCTGACATGAATGTAGAAGGGGTTAGAGGTGAAGAAAGTGCTCAACAGATGGTTGACGACGAGGGGGATGATGCGGTTGAAAATACTATTACTGGGAATGATATGAATGTAGATGTTGAAGACCCGTCGTATTATGAAGTGGAGCCACTTTATGCACACATCACAGATGAGGAGATAGATGCGGCAGTTAATTCTACATTGGATATGGACCAACAAAATGAAGATGAGTTATATGTTGGCCACATCTTTGAGAATAAAGAAGCATTTGTTACAGCCTTGCCGGAGTTCTCCATTCAAAATCATGTCGAATACAAGGTTGTACGAGCAAATTCGTCAGAGTATACAGTGAAGTGCATTGATAGCACTTGCCCTTGGAGAGTGCATGGCTCAATAAAAAGGGGTGGTGGGTACTTTAAATTGAAGACATACAAAGGTGACCACACATGTCGAAATGCCCAGCTTAGCTCAGATTATAGGCAGTGCAGTGCAGTGCCTCCTTTATTTTGAGGGATCATGTACTGATGGGCATGACGAACATCGTCATTATTTCAGATCGACATAAGGGGCTTCAAAAGGCAGTGCCTGAGGTTCTTCCAGAGCCGGATTACCACCATCGTTATTGCATCCGTCACATAAAAGCAAATTTTAAGAAGGAGTTCAAAAATGATACACTGATGGACTTGATTGGGGCAGCAGCTTGTGCACTCACAGTAGAAAAGTTTGATGCTAAAATGGACTTGATTGGTCAAGAGAGTCCTAGGGCAAAACATCTCCTCTTAGGAGGAGAATTACATCCTGCACAGTGGTCCCTTGCTCATGGTGGTTTTATAACATTTGGCATGACTACTACAAATATGGCTGAAAGTTTAAATAGCGTCTTGAAGGGGGCACGAGGTTTACCCATGCAGGCTTTAATGTCAGCTATCTTTTATTGGCTCATAAAATTTTTTGTTAAACGATCTTCTGCCACCTTTGCCATGACCACCCTGTATACTCCTAGAGTGGAAGCTATAATGAGAGAGCAAACAAGAAAAATTGGGCAGTATATAGTTAATCGGATTAACAGCGGTCAGTATGAAGGTCTATTCGTGGCCGGAAGGTTATGGTAAATGCGAGAATGCATACTTGTACATGCAACATCCCTTAGGTTTATGGTTATCCTTGCCCGCACCTTATCGCCATGTGGGCAAAGCGGCGGGAGCTGATACAGGCATCATTGTTTTACACATCGTCCACTTATAAAAATGTATACTTTGCAGAATTTTATTCTCCTCCTGGTCGGGAGTATTGGGAGAGGGATATACCTTTTGTGTTATACCCTCCGATATCAACAAGGCAACCTTGTCGCCCACGGTCAGTTCGCATTAGGAATACAATGGACCGTAGAACTATGGAGAGAGATGGTAGAGGGGGATATAAATGAGGGAGGTGTAAACAAAGTGGGCATAATAGTAAATCATGTCAAAATCCTCCTGTTGATTGGTAAAGATATAATTAATCTATTTATTTACTCTTTATTTTAGGTATGAGCATATGTTCTTATTGAATAATGATGTGATCTTAATTCTCCGTCTGCAGATCATATGGATCATGCAGATCGATCTTACGGGCCAGGCCCGATCGATGATTCTATACTTTCACAGCAGGAGACACATAGGTCGACAGCTATTTAGAGAGGAGAGGTATGATAACTATTATTTTTTAAAAAAATTGTTTATACTCGCATCGATGGTCATGCGGTGACGGGCACGACAGGAGGAGCTCATAGTGATATTTTAGTTAGACTCCTTGGTAAAGCTCCTCCAGCTACATTTATGTGTGGTAGTCGAGTGAGCCTTCGATGGCTCTTACAGGAGTTTTGACAGCTCCTAGCCGATGCTACGGATATAGTTATCTAGCAGCATGCACGAGCCCATTTTTTACATCTACTTGGAGCGACGATATTTGCTAATACGACGAGTAGCCATGTACATGTCGCCTATCTCTCCCTCCTTGAGGATTTCGACAAGGCGGGTGAGTATTCATGGGGCAGTGCCACTCTTGCGTTTTTATACCGAGAGTTAGGGAAAGCATATCAGGCCATGACTTCGGGGATTGTAGGCTGTCTGACCCTTCTTCAGGTAAATGAATTTATAACTTTAAATATTTTTATTTACGTATAATTATTTCATTTTATTTAATATGTTCATATTTTATAACATAACTATGGTCGTGGGAGCATTTACACGTCAGACGACCAAGTGTTGAGATGGGTCGCTTAGCCGAGGGTGCTCCATTAGGCGCGAGGTAGCTTTTATTTTTGTTTAAAACTTGAAACTTTTAGCATCGTTTTATATATATTTGTTGTACTCATTTTTTAAATATAACTCCTTTAGGTGGAATATTCGAAGAAAGAGAATAGAAAATCCACAAGGAGTCCTTCGATTGTATAGAGGGGAGTTAGACCACCAGCAGCTATATCAGGTAATTTTAGTTATGTGTTGAACTATTTTTGTAGTGTTTATAAAATATATTGTTGTTCTTTAAGTTAAATTATATTTATATATTGTATAGGTTATTTGGCAACCGTACTCACTGGAAGTATTGGCTGCCTTACCTCCTCTATGTACTGACGCTCGAGACGTGTGGCTATCTCGAACTCCATTAATATGTTATAAGATAGTAGAGATGTATGTGCCAAATCGGGTAATGCTCCAGTTTAACCTGGAGCAGGGGGTCCCACTTTCTCCTGTTGAGTATATACACCGCATTACTCGACAGGGCCGCCATATTACCGACTGGATATTACATCATGCGTCATATATCGCTCGATGGGAGGATAGGAGAGCCACTATTATCGGAGGGGAGATGTCTACGACATCGCGAGATGTTCATAACGCATATATACAGTGGTATTTACCGATTACATTACCATATATTTTGCCCCGTGATGATATAGAGGAGATGACATATCAGCCTAGGGGAGCGTCTGAGGCAACTTTGGTAAGTAGAACTTTGTTAATTAATGCACATATTATTTTTTTATATCTTATTAATTATTTATCTAACTTTTAAAAAAAAATTTATAGCTTCGTCTTGCTCGACATACTCATATGCATTTGACTGACACAATTAACACCTACACTTCGAGCGAGGACTTATTAGTAGCATGTCAGTTAGTGATTAGGGAGCATAATGATGTCATTCGTAGCTTGCCACTACTTCAGTCAGTGATTACGGATGTCTCTAGAGATTATCCTGTCCATGAGGCCACTCAGACACCGCCGATTCACTCTTCATTCCATGATATTCCATTGTCTTTAGCAGCGCATACCTCTCCTCCTTGTTCATCATTTGGAGTCACTGCACATAAAGCTCAGGCAGAGCCGATTTTATATTATAGACGACATCGGCTAGCTCGTGTTGAACCATCTATTACTTATGCGGAGCCGGAGCCATAGCTAGAGCCACATCCCGAGCCAGAGCCCGAGGTAGAGCCACAGCCAGAGCCGGAATTGACAGATCATGAGGAGGAGATCGTGCAGCACCGTCGAGGTCGAGCACGAGGATGAGGTCGAGGCCGTAGGAGATTGTGATATTTGCGTTGTTTTATATTCTCCCCTTATGTGTAATAATATTTGATAAATATTTATAATAATGTTTGTTTTTATTTAATGATGTTAATATGCATTGAATGTGTGAAATGGAATGGAACTTAGAATGGAATGTGTGGAATGAACAAGGACAGGGGTTAAATTTAGATTAAAATAGATATTTTAAAAAAATTAACTTGATTTCACTGATTTCATCCTTTAAATGGACGAAATCAGTGTTAACACCCGGTCGAAACCGCTAAGTATGGTGATTTCGTCCTTCTAAAGGACAAAATCGGGTCAAGTGTTTTAAACTTAACTCGGTTTCGTCCTTTAGAAGGACAAAATCATCTTAAACTTGATTCCGTCCTTCTAAAGGACAAAATTGCTAAAAAAAAAGCCACTTGACGCCACTACTGGCGCTAGTGTAAAACGAACACCATTTTGGGAATTATTTCCCAAAATAGTTTAAAATGGTAAATAATTATTTTTTTAATATTATTTATATAATTTTCCCTTTATTTAAACATATAACTTAGACTCATATTAAGCATATTATTTATTTTTAAAATAAACTAATTTTAAAGCACTTAATATGGGAAAGAATGACCAATAATTTGTTTGGGACAGAGAACATAATAATGTATAGTTTCGAATGAACAACTTTTAGAATACCCGTATCAGTTGATATGGCATTATACGGTCTTATTATGCTCTAAAAGAAGTATTATAATAATATATTATTAGTTATAATATTTTTTTATATTTATAAAAGAGTTTATGCCCGTTTTGGCGCGTACCAAGTGTATCATTGGCACGTACCTGTATCCATAGTCATTGATACTCTTATGCGTATTGATACGACCTTCCATGTTTTTAAGCATGCAAAAGGAGAATCGCCAAAATACACGAATTGGTTTTTCTACACTTGTAATTTCCCATTGTTTTTTGATTCCCGAACTAAGAATCGCCAAAAAGCATAGAAATATCATATCAAAGCCAAGGTCGGGTAGAAGTGAGAGGCAGCCATGAGGGTGTAGCAAGAGTGTATGCAGAGGAAAAATACAAAATGAGAGAAAGGAAGACAGAATGTCAGTCAGAGGGTGAGAGGAGATGAAGAAGGCGTTACCTGGTCCAATTATTTTTCCGACAGGGACAAGATCGAGTTGCCGCAGGCTCCACCAATGTCCAAGAGCGTATGGCAGTCTTTCTTTACCAGACGGTGAGAACAGTGAGAACGACAGGGATAAGTGTAACGCCCCAGAATTTCTATGTTTTGAAATTCCGGCGTTTGGGCCCATTAATGACTTTTAGGCCCATTAACGGTTTTGCTTTAAATTAGACTATTTTGAGCCTAATTCATTCTAAGAAGCCTTAAGATATTTCATAAGGCTCGGCGAGACGAATGTATCGAGCCCAAGAACATGTTAAACGGACACCGAAATAGTAGGCTATGGCATTGGGAAGCGTGCCATAGGTGGGACCTATTTTAAATCTGAGAAAAAACATGCCCTTGTGTGGTCTTGTTTCGAAGGGCTCATTGATACGAGTCTAATGCTACCAAGAACGCATAATTCCTAGTTCGGGGTAGGGAGTTACTCTGGTTTAAAGATTTAATTTTCGTTTTGATTTTAAAAAAGAAAATTAAAAAAAATAAAAATAAAAAAATGTTTTGTGTGTTAGCCTTAGCGTCAGCCAGCCCTACCGCTTTGCGGCAGGGAAAGCTGCCGCATTGCGGCAGTGCAAGCTAGCTGCAGCTAGCCTCAGACCTACTGCAGGAGCCATTTCAGCTCCTATAGCTGGCTGGATGCGCGACACATGTCGTGCATCCAAAGGCCCATTTGGGCTATTTAAGGGAGATGGGAGGGGGAGGCTCAAGTCGCCCCAACCCTCTTGTCTTCCCGTTTCATTGTTTTACGCCCGTTTGTGAAGGGATTAAACATGCATATCTTTGTTATTTCTCACCCATTTTTACCCATTCAAAAACCGAACCTACCTAATTCGAGGGTGCCCGATGTCGTGAGATGGTCCATTTTTTGAAATATACTTTCTAAAACGTGGGAACGACCCGGGGTGAGAGGAGGTTATGTCCGCGATCATCGGGCTGGAAACGAGGAGACTATCCTCGCGCTAGGGGGAGGTTCTGCCCGCTTCACCCAAGCCGGATGAGGAGACTGTCTCGACGCTAGGGGAGGTTCTGCCCACCTCACCCGAACCAGACAAGGAAATTATCTCCGCGCAAGGGGAGGTGCTGCCCACCGCTTTTAAGCCGACTACGAGTGAAGGACTTACGAGGGTAGGTGGTTTTAAATTCTAATTTCGTGCTATGACTAGGCGTTATATTTTATAATTTATTTGTCTTTAAATAAATTATTATTTTGAAATGGATATGATTAAGGGCGGACATGCGCTAAAATAATAGCGTCGTGTACGCCTCTTAGTGGGATTTTGTTGTGATACGTTTATTAAAATATTATTATTATTTGGAATATATTTACGAATGATTTGACCGGATTTGAAGGGTAGTTATTTGGTATAAAGCCCAAAAAACTACGATCGGTTTTGACGGGTAGCTATTTGGTATAGAGCCCAAAAGCTATCAGAGTTATGACTCCTAGGTACCGCCTTTTATGGCATATGGCGCACTCATGAAGTTAGATATCGTGGGAAGATCCTCTTCATTCCGATCCCGTTGCCGCACGAGCACGAGTGTATGTCGCTCGGTATCGGCAACATTCTGTGAACGATGTTTTATCTGATTTTTATTTATTTATCGGATTTTGGCTACGAATGAATTATCCGGGTTTATCGGATTCTGCGAAGAACCATGTTGTCTGACTTTTCGTGTAAGAAGGGTGTTGAATTCACTCAGTCGATATTATTAGTTTAAAGTCGACTTTTGAAAAATAATTATTATGAGAATGTTTTATGTATATTTATGCTTTATGTTTTAGCATATTAATGGAATTTAATTCTATCTACTGAGTATAATTATACTCACCCACCCATAGACGCTGCAGGTCTGACTGAAGGAGACGATGTTAATGAAGATTACCTGTAGAACTTCGAAAGATCAATGTTTTATCAGGTTCTTTTGTTATGTATTAATTTTGTATGTGCGCAACTTTGATTTTGTCAAGGCTCGATGAGCCTTACTTTGTAAAGTTTTTGTAATTACCTAAATTAATAGAAAGTTACTCTTCTATGCACGGTTGATCTTGGCCCGTTTAATATTACGAATTGCATGCACTTCGACTTTTAAAGTAATTTAAAAGGTCAGGGCGTAACAATAAGCCTAGGTAGAAATAAGCTCCGGTGAGAACGGTGGCCTCCAAACAAGTGCATCGACCTTTCTTTTCCACACGATGCCCTAGCTAATAAGGTAAGCGTTCTGTCATTTTACAATACCACCTCCGGAGGTGTTGTTGTAAAATGTCACTTCTACGTTATTAAGTTCCTGCCAAATCCTCTTAAGTCAAAATATTTATTTTTTAATTAATTCTGGATTTCAAATACATAAATCAAATACTATATTTTAAATATTAGATTTTAAATCTTAATGACAATTCAAAATGACTAACAAGAAATTTTAAAATACTAATATTTTATTTTCAAATCCTAATTGACTAACCCCCTGGTAGTAGGGCTGCTTCTTAGGTTGGGTTAGGTCAGGTTTTGCCGGACCCGACCTGACCCGAGATAAGAACCGAAATTTTTTGGACCCGACCCGACTCGAGAAACCCGAGGATCGAAATAGGAACCGAGATTGTATCTTGGGTTGGGTTGGTTCTAATATTTTAATCCAATTTGATCATATAATGAATTAATTTTATCTATATAAAATTATAAAAATTCATATAATTAAAGTTAAATATGATTTTATAAGTTAATTAGGAACTTGGGTCGGTTCGGGTTGGTTCTTGGGTTTTTACATACTGGACCCGACCCGACCTGAGATAGGACCCGACCCAACCTAATCCGAGTCAATTTCAGGTCGGTTCCATCCGAATTAGTTTGGATCCGAGTTTTCGAAGCAGCCCTGGTAGTGAATCAATTTATTTTTATCACACGTGGTTTTTTTTTATATACCCTTGAACTCATATTTCACAAATGAATAACACTTTGTTAGTTACAGGGTATTTGAAGAAAGCCACTCTCTACCCTTGAACTCCTTGGATTGGCTTCACTAATTTTTTTAATGATCATGAAGTGGTGGTATATGAAATCGATCTTAATGAAATGATTAATGGGCGGCCTAAAAAGGGTGGGACCCAATAAACGTGTTCGCTCTTTATTTGGGCAGTTCTAAAATAATAATAATATAATTCGGGTGGCCAACAAGGACTGATGAAAATGGTCCAAGTTAAAAGGCTTTGAGTAATGCTAAGCTGACGTTAACAAATGCACGTTAAAAGTCTACTTTATCTTCTCATCACCATTGATGGGTCTCACTCATCGGTGATGGGAAGATAAAATAGACTTTTCATGTATGTTTTTTAACGTCACATAAACATTTTTCAAAGGGGTTTTAGGTGTGTTCCATATCAATAGCTTCGTGTACTTGAATAGAAATCTACAACATAAATTTAAATACTTTTATAAAAAAATTCATTACATACTCTATTATGTAAATATCACTTTATATACATTATTTTCTATTTTATATTAATAGTATATTTTAATAAATAATACTTTATATTAAACAGCAAATTTTATATTTAAGAGAAAAATAAGCTTATAAATTTTTTTAAGGGGTCATTTTGGATGTACAGTAGGGAAAGCGCAATCTTGATGTGATATATTACTTCTTTAGAAAAAGTAAAGGTAGAATCATTTTTTTTTCTCTTGATGTGATATATTATATTTAAAAAAATTGTTTTCCCCTTTAAAATGCCTCCTAAACGGGCCTAAGTAGCTAATATTTAAATTGAATAAATAAAATTATTAATATATAATATATTTTTTCTCCAAATAAAGCTATTAATATGTAAGGAATAATAAATGCTAATATGTCACACATCTCACCCATTTATACCTTTTTTCCCTTTTAAACTCCCACCACCAGCTTATATCAACCCCCATTTTTTTTCTTAAAATACTATGTAATTTCTAATTTGTAGGTTAACCAATAAATAATCTGGCTATATTTAAGAATAAAGGTATACTATTTTTTTAAAAAAACTCACAATGAGTCAAAAGCCCAATCTTGTTCCCCATATCCTGCTGCCTTTCTCCTCATCTCTATCTTTCCGTTATCGTGGGACCCATGCGGGTTCATAAGGATTAAGGCCATTACTCGCTGCCATGATGCACGGGCCATGTTGACAAGTACGTAGTCCTACGCTTTCATTGTGGTGGGACCATGTGCATATATAACACTTTTATTATAGATTAAAAAGATAATAATTTTTTGTTAACCAGGGGTGTGTAAGTCGACCTAACTAAAATGGGTGGGAGAAAAAAAAGACAATTAATATGCTTTACATGTTATATTCTGAGGGAGAAGAAACTTATAGATGGCCGAACGATTCCTAGAAGCATAATAAATTGGGATAATCACTACATTTAATGACAATACAAACAAGATGCCATTGATAATAGAGGATGTTTAGCATGGTACCAAGGAGCTGCAGCTCCCTTGTGTTAGTTAGTTACCCTACCCCTTCTAGTTGGGTCCTAGAGACTCAGATACCATATGTTATCCAAAGAGATAACCCAACATCAACATGAAATGTTCCACTAACTTTTAGCCACACAGGGAAAACAAATTTGAATTTTCGAAAGGAAAAAAACATATAGTCAATGGGCTGATCAATAAATAGTCATAACCAAGCTTTGCTCAGATATTATCAGGCCATAAAAAGGGCTTGGATCGAAGAAGGCCTTGAAAGAAGCTGATGTAGTGCATGCTCTTAACACACACCACTACTTATAGTGCAAAGAGAGGGTCTGTTCTATCTAAGGGCTGTTAAAACTTTGACATGATCCTTTTACCCATCTTAAACTTGACCTATTAATATTAGGTCATGGTTAGGGTTTAAAAAATATACCTTATTAATATAAGTGTCGGTAGGGTAACTACCCGACTAACTCATTGAATTCGTTAAATCCATTTATTTAACATGTTTAATATAAGAGTTAAGAGTGATATGTGAGACATTTTTTCTTAACCTTAAGTTTCTTAAATTGTTATGGTGTTACAAGTGCTCTTTTTGTACATGATTGAGGTTGTTAATGTCTCTTAACAAAGTCCCAATTTGGGTTCTCTTCAACAAAATCAATTCGGATAAATTTGAGATTATTGAAGTAAAACTAAATGGGGCTATTAATTTGGGACAGGGAGAATAAATAAAAGAGCATATTTGATGTAAGGAAGCACTAGAGAACTATGTTACAAAGCCCCAATTTGGGTTCACTTCAACACTCAATCAATTCCGATAAATTTAATTGAGAAAAAATAAAATGCAGTTCTGCACTAAACTTAAGCCATTAATTAAAAATGATATAAAAATATATACGATAAATATCCAATCAGATGATTAAAAATAGGAAAAAAAAGATGATAATATAAAGATAGAGAGCACAAGATTTATGCGCGCAGTATATGTGCTTTTCAATTATCAGTAAAATAAAACAATAAAAAAATATTAAAGGGTACTAATAAAATTATATATGATATTCAAAAAATTGTTCGGTAAGATATTGGGCAAAAATTCAATGACTTCGTGACAAAGCGATAAAAGAACAAAGATTATCAAGCATACATCAGCTCGGAAGCTACTCCGAAAGTTCTTGCAGCAGGGACCATTGTCAACTGATGTTCAGTCGTGACATTTTCAAGCAATCACAATCGATGTATTATGTTTTGTTCCATTCCTAGTCCTTAGTGTCTTATCCAAACATGTTTGGTGCTCTCTCAGTTCATCCCCAACCATGTTTTATTTTCAGTATAGGTTTGCAGCTCACCTGACTCTATGAATATGACATCTCGTTATGTCATTTCTCTCTTTCTGATCTCTATACAGAGTCCGTTCATAAGCTCGTGCATGACTGTAAATGACATGGTGTGAGCTTCCCTGTGTCCATATGCAGATCATTTACAGTTTCTGGATACAAGATAAAATTCCAGGCTCATCATTTTGCTCCATACTGAGTGGTATAGGAGCCCCCTCATCCTACGTGAGCCAGTGTGAATCTCTTACTACCTTTTTGTTTTTTATAAAAGGAATCTTATCATACTTTTTGTTGGTTCAAACTTTATCGGAGTAAATATTTCTTCTTCAGTGCCAAAAAAAAATCGTCATTCTTAGTTCTTCAGTGCCAAAACATCGCCCAGAAGCCGGTCACTTACGGCCAACCCGGGCTTGGGCAGAGCTAATTAGCCTGAAGCCAAACCGAATGGTCAATCGGATTAGCTGGACTAAACAAATCCATTTCCAAATGGCCGAAACTATTAATTAGTACGGCCCCGTTCTTCCATTATCATCTTCTAAATGCATTTCTATGGTATCATAAAAAATTAAAAAAAAATTGCACTATCTTCATATCAACTTATTTTTAATTTTTTAATTTATAATTATAATGATGCCTTCCATTGAGATTTAAAATTAGGGTATAAAAGTTTAGGAGTTTTTTTTCCATATAGGACCATATATGTGGGCCTTAACTAATGCATCTCTGGAATTTTTTTTAAATATAACTATTAATATGAGACAGATATAATATAAATTTTATTAGCATAACTGTATTCTTGCAATTCTATACTTATTAGTATTAATTACTAAGATATGGAGAATCTGGTTAAAGATATATAAAAACAATAATCAACTTGTCGGACACAGGATAAGACAAAGAAAGATGTATAAAAAACAAATGTTCATCATTATCAGACCGGACAAACCTTCTTGACATAAATGGAAAAGTGAGGATAAACCAAACCCACAAACGAACCAGAGTGGGTTCACTCATGTACGGGCCGACCAGCCGGTCTGGTCTTTCTCCGAGTTCACAAGTTTCCAATTTTTACTCATGCTGACGGACACATTTTACAGGGAAGAATTTTTCATACATAATAAACCCAAAGTAAAGTACGCATAAGGAACCGTTAATTTTTCAATCAACGGTGGAAAAGAAACGCTTCGCTTTTACAGTCACTACATAAGGAGCAGCTATTCGTGAGTCAACTGCCTGCGTCTGTTGTCTCTCCCACGTCTGAAAGCAAATCCCGAGATCCGCTTCCGTAACCTCGAAGTCCTTTAAATTACAAAAATACCATACCACATGGCCGCGTATTACTAATTAAAAAAATAATTTATTTATATTTTTTCAATTAACTTTTTAAAAGTAGTCAACTTAATAAAAAATATAATAATATATTATATCTTGATTTGTAATATGCATGCCACGTTAATACCCTCTCTATACCTGATATTTTTTCGCACCGCATAGCCGAATCGAGGGCGTCTTCTGGGTGGTGCGCAAATATTTTCCTATCTAATGCTCGTTGACTAATTTACATGAAATTTTAATTCCACAAAGGTAGCTAATTACCCTTTATATATTATGTTTAGAACCTTTATGAGTTGGTCACGGTGGTCAAACTAGAGGAGTTTATTTGGGTTTGAAAAATTTGTGGTCTACCTCGTATGGATCTCCCAAGCAAAGAAGGTTTTCCCTACCTAAGTCACTTAAGAAAGGTGAAATTACGCTTTGGAGTTGGACTTTCTACTAACTTTACAACTCAAGTGAATTAGGCCTTACAGTTAATGATTCAAATAATCATTAACTGTAATAATAATGTGTCGGTGCCACCATTGGCGTCCAAGAAGGGGATAATGAGGCAGATGGGTATAAATGAAAAACAGTGAGGTAGTTTTAGGGTAAGTGACTAAATTTAAAATACTAAGAAATTTTGAATTTGTAAAATTTAAGAATAAATGTACATACAAATTCCTAGGGAGGATTTAAACACGGCAATATTATCCTTGTGGAAATATGATATGATATGGATCTTGATGACATGATTGATGGGTGGCCCAAAAGGGTGGGACCCAAGGATTGTGTTCGTCCTTTATCTGGGCAAGTTCTGAAATAATATTAAATAATATATAATTCGGGTGGACGACAAGGACTGAAGATAACGGTTCAAGTCAAAAGACTTTTGGGCGTGTCTCATATGCGTAGCTTAGTTCGTGTACTTTCGCTACTTAATAGAATCTGCAATTTAAATTTAAATACCTTTATAAAAAATTAAGTACTTACTAAATACCACTTTATATATATTACTCTGTCTTATATTAATAATTATATTTTAAAAAATAATAATTTATATTAAACAGTAAAACTTATATTTAAGAGAATAAAAAAAAGCTTATAATTTTTTTAAAGGGTCATTTTGGAAGCACCGAGAAGTGGGGAAAGCTTTTTTTTCTATCAACTCTCTTCTTTAAAAAAATTAAAGGCAGAGATAATTTTTTTCTCTTGATGTGATATATTATATTAAAAAGAAAAAATTAATTTTCTCTATATAATGCCTCCCAAACGTGGCCTAAATACCTAATTACTTAAATTGAATAAAAAATATTAATATATAATAATTTTTTGTTAAATAAAGCTATTAATATAAGATGTAAGGAGTATTAAAGACTAATATGCCACACTTCTCACCCATTTATACATTTTTTCCCTTTTAAACTCCTACCACCTTATATCAACCCTTTTTTTTTCTTAAAATACCATGTAATTTTTAATTTGTAGGTTAACCAACAAATAATCGGGCAATATTTAAGAATAAAGGTACAATATTTTTTTAAAAAATACTCACAATCTTGAGTCCAAGGCCCCTCCCCATATCCTAGTGTCCCCATCTCCATCTTTTTATTATCGTGGGACCCATTAAGGTCCATAAGGATTGAGGACCATTACTCAATCCCACGATGAACAGGCCATGCCGACAAGTACGTAGTCCTACACTTTCATCATGGTGGGACCAAGTGCACATGTAGCACTTTATTATAGAATAAAAAAGACTTTTTTTTTGTTAACCATGGGCGTGTAGACAACCCAACTAAAAGGGGTAGGAAACAAACAAAACACGTCTATTTCCCCCCAAGATTATACTCAAGCCCTTTATACTTTACACACCCTAAATAAATTAAATTAATTACTAAATACCCCTCTCCCCTTCTACTCTTCTTTTTAACTATATTTTTGCTTTTTAGTAGGGGGTAGTCACTGCCAAAATATGTAAAATTTGATGGGTACCAATGATCTCTGTCTAAATAAGTTTTATATTTTTTGTAGATAGTATCCCCCGCCAAGAAACCTCCATAAGTTTTTTAAATTTATGGATGATTTTTGGTAGAGAGAGGTCACCGCCACAATATGCAGACATTAACGAAGACTTCTATGCACCGTATAATACAATTTTATTTGGCAGGGGGTATCTCTTACCATGAAACTTCCAAAAGTTTTTTAAACTTCTTAAAAACTTATGATTGAGGGTGGTCACGACTACAATATGCTGAATTTAATGGAGACCTAAGATATCTGTCTAAATCAGTTTTATTTGACAAAGGGTACTACCTGTCGTTAGGGCTCTTGAGAGAAGGGGTAGGTGGGGTATTGGGGTGGGCATGAATAAAATTCTAGGGGGGGTGTGGGGGGCGCTACGTTGTTAAAAAATGTCAGTTATTTTTCTGTGGTGGGGGCCTAAATATTTTTTGGGAGAAAATAGATGCGTTAAAAAAGCTAGTTAATATGCTTAACATGCTGTTGTATTATGAGGGAGAAGATCTTATAGATGGCCGAATGATGCCTAGAAGCATACTAAAGTGGGGACAATCGCTATTGCATCTAATGACAATAGAAACAAGATGCCATTGATAATAGAGGATGTTTAGCTCACTACAACCGCAGCTCCCTGACCATCAGAGCATAGTACCAAGGAGCTACAACTCCCTTATGTAATAATAACATATTGTAATGGTTAGTTGCCCTACCCCTTCTAGTTAGGTCATAGAGACTCAGATACCATTGGTTATCCAAAAAGAGAACTCAACATCAACATGAAATGTTCCATTAACTTTTAGCCACACACGGAAAAGAAATTTGAATTTTTTCCGAAAAATAAGTTCACATAATCTTCTATCAAAAGGACCTAAAAAATCATATAGTCCATGGGCTGGTCAACAAATAGTCATAACCAAGCTTTGCTCAGATATTATCAACCGAAAAAAGGGCCTGGATCGAAGAAGGCCTTGAAAGAAGCTGATGTTGTGCATGCTCAATCCAGGACTGTTAAAACTTTGACATGATCCTTTTATATACCCATCTTAAACTTGACCTAATAATATTAGGGTCATGCTTAGGGTCTAAAAAATGGACCGGATAAAATTGAGAAAAAATAAAATGCAGCACTAAACTTAAGCCATTAATTAAAAATGATATAAAAATAAATACAATTAGTATCCAATCAGATGATTAAAAATAGGAAAAAAAAGTTGATAATATAAAGATAGAACACAAGATTTATGCAGTATATGTGCTTTTCAATTATCAGTAAAATAAAACAATAAAAAATAAAGAGTACTCATAAAATTATATATGATATTAAAAAAATTGTTCGGTAAAATATTGGGAAAAAATTCAAAGACTTCGTGACAAAGTAAGAAATGAACAAAGATTATCAAGCATACATCAGCTCGGAAGCTACTCCGAAAGTTCTCGGAGCAGGGACCATTGTCAACTGATATTCAGTCGTGACATTTTCAAGCAATCACAATCGATGTATTATGTTTTGTTGCTCGCTGTCAGTTCATCCCCATCCATGTTTTATTTTCAGTATAGGTTTGCAGCTCACCTGACTTATGAATATGACATCTCGTTATGTAATTTCTCTTTTTCTGATCTCTATACAGAGTCCGTTCATAAGCTCGTGCATGGCTGTATATGAAATGGTGTGAGCTTCCCTGTGTGCATATGCAGATCATTTACAGTTTCTGGATGCAAGATAAAATTCCAGGCTCTTCATTTTGCAGCCATACTGAGTGGTAGAGGAGCCCCCTCATCCTACGTGAGCCAGTGTGATTGGTTGAAGGACTTACGTTCGGCCAGCACCGTGAATCTTTTACTACTTTTTTGTTTTTTTATAAAAGGAATCTTATCACTTTATCATTTCTTCTTTCGTCCTCTTAATTCTTCTTGTACAGGTGATTGACATCGCCCAGAAGCCGGTCACTAACGACCGACCCGGGCTTGGGCAGCGCTAATTAGCCTGAAGCCAAACCGAATGATCAATCGGTTTAGCTGGACTCAACAAATCCGTTTCCAAATGACCGAAATTATTAATTTGTATGGCCCCCGTTCTTCCATTATCATCTTCTAAATGCGTTTCTATGGTATCATAAAAAATTATAAAAAAATATATTGAACTATCTTCATATTAACTTATTTTTAATTGATTAATTTATAATTATAATGACGCCTTCCATTGAGATTTAAAATTCGGGTCGCGTATTGAAATAAAAGTTTAGGAGTTTTTTTTTCATGTAGGACTATATATGTGGGCCCTCTTAATATTTTTTATTAATTAATACGTCTCTGGAATTTTTTTTAAAATATAACTATTAATATAAAACAGAGTATAAATTTTATTAGCATAAGTGTATTTTTTCAGCTTGTTACATATTAATATTAAAATATGGAGAATATGGTTAAAGATATATAAAAATAATAATCAACCTGTGGGATACAGGATATATAAGACAAAGAAAGATGTATAAAAACAAATGTATTCATCATTATCAGACCGGACAAACGTTCTTGCCAAAAATGGGCGAAGGACCCAGTCTGGGTTTCCAGTTCACTCATGTACGGGCCGACCAGCCGGTCTGGGCGTTCTCCGAGTTCACATGTTTCCAAGTTTTACTAACGCTAACGGACACATTTTACAGGGAGGAATTTTTCATACATAATAAACCCAACGGAAAATACGAATAGGAACCGTTGATATTTCAATCAACGGTGGAAAGAAAAACGCTTCCCTTTTACAGTCACTACAAAAGGAGCTTAGCTATTCGACAGTCAACTGCCTGCCTCTATTGGCCTCCCGCATCTCAAAGCAAATCCCGAGATCCGCTTCCGTAACCTGGAAGTCCTTCAAATTACAAAAATGCCATCCCACCGCCGCCGCCTCCTCCTCCTCCTCTTATTCTGTTCCGTCGTCGCCGCTGCTTCCGCATGCGCCGCTCCTGCCCGATTCACCCGCCACAGCCCGGCCGTTTCCGCCCCCACCGAGTACTTCCAGCTCACCCGCCCGCTCGCCACCGACGCCATCACCCCGGCCTGCTCCGCCGCCCTCCTTGCCCACTCCTTCAACGACACCTACGGACTCCCTCCGACAGCCGCTCCCTACTCCCCTCCGGACGAATGCCCTGGCCCCTGGGATTCCGTCGTCCTCGAGCTCTCTGCCTCCTGCCGCGGAGAGCAGTACGACCGCATCGCGGGCGTCTGGTTGGACGGAGTGGAGCTGCTCCGCACCAGCACCGCGGAGCCGACCGAAGAGGGCGTCTTCTGGGTGGTCCGCAAGGAAGTCACCGCCTACACGGCGCTGCTCCGGCGCCCCAACGCCACCCTTTCCGTCAAGCTGGAGAACATCGTCAACGACGTATACACCGGAATCTACCACGTGAACATCACCATGTTATACTACGTCGGTAAGAACGGCACTTCCGTGGAATCTGATGTTAGAGAGACATCTGATTCTATAATTAGGGTTTTTAATGGAGAAGCTGTGGATGGTCGTAAATTAGGGCTTCTGGAAGAGAACAGTGAATTGAGTGGTAGAAAGGACAAATTAGGACTGTCCTGGAAGGAAGGCTTTAGATGGTTCCACAAATTGCGGAGATCAATTTGGGGGGAAGATGATGAAGATTGGGAGGATGAAGATGAAGATGCCAGTAGGAGGGAAGAATTGGTGAGTCTGATGAAGGAAAATGCTGCAAAAGCTAGGGAATTGGGGTATTTATCCAATGGAGGAGACGGTGTAGAGGAGGATATCTCTGTAATTGGACACGAGAGGGGGAAATTAGGGTTTGGCTGCCAAAATCGTATAAAACAGAAATCAGGGAGGGTGGTTTTGTCGAAGAAACCGGCGGATTTGATCATCCCCATTTCGTCGAACGGGAGTGATGGATTCTGGTTCCGAATTGAGAACTCATCTGATATCCATTCCAAGAGTGTGGAAGTTCCAGCAAACACTTACAGGGCCGTGCTGGAGATTTATGTGTCTTTCCACGCCGATGATGAGTTCTGGTATGCCAACCCACCGGATACCTACTTTCAGCAGAACATTAATCTCACCGGCGTGCGTGGGGGTGGAGCGTTTCGACGCGTTTTCGCGACGATAGATGGGAAGTATGTTGGCTCTGTGGTGCCATTCCCTGTGGTGTACACTGGAGGGATCAATCCCTTGTTTTGGGATCCAATTGTGGGTATTGGAGCTTTTGATCTACCTTCGTATGATCTCGAGTTGACGCCGTTCTTGGAGATGTTGTTGGACGGGAAGCCTCACACAATTGGCCTTGGTGTTACGGATGGAATCCAATTTTGGTTTGTGGATGCAAATTTGCACCTCTGGTTGGATCATAAGTCCTCGCAAGTTCATGCAATGCTGGTGCAGTACGTTGCGCCTGAATTGTCTGTTTCCCGGAAGGATAAAATTAAGCGATTGGATGGGAAGTTCAAGACTGAGGCAGAGCACAAAACCCAGTTCTCAGGGTGGGTGATTTCGAGTTTTGGGAACCTTACCACCCACGTTACCCATAAGCTTGAGTTCGAGAACAAGATAAAAATCAAGAAGGATGGGAGTGTGAAGAAAGTCAAACAGAACGTTGACGCCAAAACGGAGGTGAGGCTTGAGGCCTATTCAGTGTTGCTGTTTGCTCAATCAGTGCACAAAAGTAAATACTCCCTTGAATTGGAAACATCGACTCTGCCTCGGGCAAACTGTACCGATATGGTGACAACCTCGTTGTCAAATGGAATCACAGATAAATCATCTCTTGTCCTGCCCAGTGGTATATTCTCTAGTTACCTCCAGAACAAGCAGGAAGCTGAGGGCTGGATGCTTGTTCAAGATAACTCTGTTCTTTCAGGCTCGGCGACCACTGAACAAAGGTACAATTACACAGATGACCGCAGTTCTTATGCCCGATCAGTCGATACAAGTGGAGGGGCGCTTTTGGCAGACAATTCTACTGAAGTCTGTCTGACCACTGGAGCGTTATATGCTTGAACGCTTTATCACGTAAGTAGTAGTAGTACTTTTACCTAAAACAGTTTTATTCAGGATGGCAGCATCGTTGTGATTACAGAGCCTTTCCAAATAAAGTGGCTGATGTGCAGTTGTCCTGAGGTACGCCTACTGTTGTGTATTTTTGGAGTCCGCTTATTGTATATACTTTTGCCTGTGAGTGCTGCATTGTAGAAGTTGTGACAATATTCTGAGAATGAAATGCCACGGTTTTATTGTGATTCATAGCGGTAATTTTGTCCATTGATTAAAAATCTACCAATTGAGACATGACAATTGATTCACTCAATCTAAGTGCCTGCGGCTTCCCTCAAAACTCTTTCCAATTGGAGTCGACCCAAGATTGTCCAATGTCGAGTCGGGTCCTATTTTGGGTCTAAGAAAAAAAACTATTCTAGTAATTCTTGGGTGCAGTCAAGTTCTTAATTAACCTATACAACATGATCTAATTGGGGCAGTATGCCAGTAT
This sequence comes from Saururus chinensis, assembly GCA_035235625.1. Taxonomy (NCBI): domain Eukaryota; kingdom Viridiplantae; phylum Streptophyta; class Magnoliopsida; order Piperales; family Saururaceae; genus Saururus; species Saururus chinensis. The sequence goes on from CP141140.1 coordinate 58,683,763, forward strand.
GAGTTTTTGTAATTTTTTAGATAGAACCAATGTAATGTAGTACCAATTTGGTTTGAATTATTAGAACTGACCCTATCGAAAATAGAATATTGTTTTCCGGTTTTTAGGTTTTTCATTTTCTTCCTTTTAGCTGGTTGTTGATTAACGATGTAGCTTTTTTAGTAATGTTTTATCAATACTATAAACATGGTCTTATGGAGTACATAAATACATAATATTCATTATATTATTCTTATTTTTATTTAATATAGTTAATAAATACAAAAAGGTTAGGCGCAAGTTATATGTTTATATTGTGAGAATGAAAAAATCGTGATAAGAATTCTAATATTGAAAAAGTTAATATCTGCTTAGTGTGATCCGTGCCATCAAATCAAAATTTGATAGCTGACATCATATAAGGGGGCGGGCAGGTAATTTAAATCCCCTTGCCCCAATGCTTCACAACCAACAGCTAAACTGAACCAAACCGGTTCCTTCTGAATCAAAGCCATAAAAATTAAAATAAAAAAACATATCAACTTCTGCTTCACAACCAGCCGCACAATATATGTAAATCCAAGAGGGTTTTCTAGGAACAGACTCATATTTGGTAGGAGTATTTTGATATGGATATAGGTACAAATAAGCATTTTAATGAGTTATTTTCCTAAAATAAGCTTTTAGGAATACATGGAAATTTTCTTAGTGTAGAGCTCACTTCTAAAAGTATTTGAGTTTTAACCAGCCAATTGTTAGTGACCACGCCTCATGAAGGGGAGGTTTTAAGTTTAAACCTCTCTATTTTGTTTGTTTGCAACTCAGCGGAATCATATCCCAAACTTATGGTACACATGACATGTGGGCGTTGTTGTAAAAGGTTTTTGCCCTGCCCTTTCTTCTTAGGTCCTAAAGACAAAGAACATCCCTAAATTAACAAAATAAACAGAATAATGAAACAGTCAGGCATGCCCATAGATTAGGTGCTCCCCATGATATGAACAGGGGCCCTACTGCTTCCCCGTCCATAAAAAACAGTCCAAAAAAGTAGATTTTCCTTATGTAGCAGTTACGAAAGCAGGTTTGGTTGTCGTGAAATATATACAAGTCCCATCAAAAAATGTCCGGACTTACGTGCAATTTCATAAGCCGAGGCACCGTGGACCCTCATATTTATATTTGTCACCCCACGGCGCCTCTGCTCACACAGTCAACCAATATATATATATATATAAAAAGAAATGTAAGTAATATAAAGTTAACTTAATAAATTCTATATTATGTTAAGTTTTTTAGAGGGCTAATTTTATAATCTACGTCAAATGGGGGTATGTAACCAAGGGGATACATTGTAAATTATATAAAAATAATATTAATATATTTGGGGTCAATTTCGATATATAGGACCCGCTTATTAAAGCTGGTTCAACCCTAAATTAATGGTTTAAATTTAATATAATTTAAATAAATAATCTTATATATTGAAATAATCTTAAACTTTGCAGATTCACATTTTTAAATAAGATTTTTAAATTTTGATTAGTTTCACACATATCTTATAATTATAAATACTTAAATTAGAAAATGTAATCTCAACTATTAATTTGATTATGAGATTGAAGTAACATAAAAAATATGTCTAAATAGGCCTAAAATTTATAACCCTCTATATTTTTATGATATTTTTTTATTTTCTTTAGTTTCATGCTCAACAAATATTAAGTAAGATCTATATTTTTAAAATTAACCTAATAAACTTTTTTATTAAGATGACTTTATATATATATATATATATATATATATATATATAAACACAAATACTTGCGGTCATATTGAGATACGATGATGCACAATGTGTTGCAAAGCATATCACACATATTAACATTTTCTATAAAGTAAATGTCTAATATGTTCTATGCGCGCGTGTGTGTATATATATACATGAGTGATTAATATAAATGAAACTATTTTATTTAATATAAATACACTATTTTATTTGACATTATTGCTATAACCACTCGCAGTTAGGAACGCTTGCCAAACACACCATGATTATGGTAGGACACATGTTTGGGAAAGGGCCGTCCCTTTGTGGTAGGCATGTGGCGATTGTTCCTAGGCTCTAGTCTATGTTGAATTACTCACTCACTCTATTTAAAGAATAATTTGGTTTTTGAAGACTGGGGTTCAATTGATTAGCCGGTCATTTTGTAGGGCTCTAATTTAGCCATTGGGCCACTAAATCTTAATATCTAGATCATAAAAAATTTGGAGTTGACATTTAATTTTTCAAGAAATTACAGAATGCAACGTGAAATTTCCTTTTTTTTTATGTGTTATACTCTATATATATGGCGATCATTCTAAAGGAGTGCCCATTATGCATTCAGATTGGCTATAAGGCACTCACATCCGATTAGATGAGAGTCCCCAATTAACACGTCTGTTGTAAAAATATATAAAAAGTGGGTCTGTTTTTTTTACATATTTTATGTATTTTTATAGCATGAGAATCCCGAATTGTTCAATTATAAATGTTGTGTTATGAAGGTACAAAGGATTAACCAAAATAAACTTGTACCTAAAATGTGAGTATGCTCAAATTGTTAAAGTATACTTTCGCACATGTGAGCCTACCCATGCATGTGGGAAAATGACCCGAGATGTACCCCTCATGCCTGTCCCCCTCCCGAACATTGCAACTGCCATGTGAATCTCTTGCCTTCTCCATCTTCGACTTGCCCCGCCCTAACTTGTGCTCAACGCTTATTGAAATTCCTCTTGCCCTGATGAAAAGTGAAGAGTTGTTGTTGACACGGTCCCTCTTGACATCCCCGCTCCACCTCCCCCCGTCACCAAAAAGGCTTTGTCCCCTACAATGACTCAATATCCGGCAGGGTGAGGACATCATCACAAATATTAATCGTCATGACAGAGTGAGGACATCGTCACATCATATTGATCGTCATGAAATGGTGAGGACATCATCATAGCATATTGATTGTCACGACAAAGGTGAGGAGATAAGGTGTAAAAACTGCTACTAGGGCTGGTAAGCAGGCTAGGCTCAGGCCCACCCGAGCCCGTCCAATTAGAGCCCGAACCCGATTACTCACGGCCCATTTAAAAGTAAATGGTCATGAACCAGTTTCGGGCTCTTAATGGACTATAACAGCATTCAACTTAAAAAGAGTTATTTTTTGCCTTATAATAAGATGTAACTTGAATACATAGTAAAATTTAATTTTTGGGGTCAAATATTAGTTATAAATTGCTATTTTTTCAGATAAAAGACAAATAGGGGTGTACACAGACAAAAACGGATGTAGACAAAGGGTTGTTTGTGCCTGTTGGCTATATGTATATCTTTTGTCAATATCTGTATCCACTTGGGTTCGTATTATATTTTGTCCAAGTTTATCCGCCATAGACATGAACAAACATACACTAAAAACCCTAATTCTTAGTGTCCAATAGCTATATAATATATTAGATCAAGTCCTAACTTACTACATAACTACTAGATCCTAATTTTTTTTACATTTTACTTTTGTCCAGAAGCTTTATACCAGAACAAAAAAAGCTTTCTCCCACCTCCATTTTAATTAATATACTTTTGGGATATGCATAATTTCTACTAGATACAGCAGATGAAGAACTATATACTCCTATATAATTAGAAGGAATAAAATGTAAACTGAAACAATTAGGCTCACAAAATTCAAAATTTTATTCAAATACAAGAAAAATGAAACCAAATACAGATCTTAAGAACCATGAAAACTACTTCCGCGGCCACCTAAGGCTGTATTATTTAACGATTGTGATGGTTGTATTAGTTAACATTAGCACAGCAGGCTTCGAGAATCATACATGAAAACTTACATTCCACAAAAGTAATTTTCTTGGCGAATCAGAAATAGAGCAATTCACTTTGGCTAGTTAATAACTCCCACCCAGCACGGCTAAACAAACGCTATGAGAACAGAACCCCCCAAAGATCAATCATCACTACTGTACTTGTTCCAACATGATTATACAGTTTTTTTTTGTTGATAACGTGATTATACAGTTGGCATAAAGCCAAAATCATGAAAACACATTCCAGGTTATGAATTTAAACATTACCGGACAAATCAACCCAGCATAATCAGAACCCAACTCCTCACTTCCCCGAATACCCAACGTCTTTTATATGTAAAAAATTCCCAGATCAGCTCATCATTCTCAAATCTACAAAATGTTTGGGCCAACCATCTTTCGGAAACAAACCCTAAATTCGAAAACCTGCTGATCGGAGCATGAAGATTGACAAGAACCTATTCTGCTAATCGGAGCACGAAGATCTGGAAGCCGTGGAAGATCGGAGGAGAGGCCGTCACAAGCCGGTGATCAAAGAGCAGTGATGAGGATTGAAGGATTCAGGAGCACCAAACAGCGATGGTGAGGAACTATTACTAAGACGAGAATAAAAATAAAAAGAATGAGGCTATATGCACCCCAATAATCCCTTAATACCCTAATAACCCCATAAACTTCATCATGAATTTATGAGTAAAATGGGGTACTGAAAGGATTATTGGGGTGCATATAGCCTCATTCAAATAAAAAATATAACGGGACTTGTTGGGCTCCCGTGGCATAGCCCAAGCCCGATTCATTTTACACAGCCCGATAGTAGCCCATCTGCCTTTGCTTAAAAGGGCTCGGGACGGGCCGGTCAAACGGGCTCAAGTCCTGTTTGCCAGGCCTACTACTGCCCCACTGTTTCGCCTCTTATGCTGCAAATCTAAGGCGCGGTCTCCACCATTCTTCCTCTTCCATTGCAACTCTAAGGCATGGTCTCCACTGTTTTCCTCATCCACCGCAACTCCAAGGGGCAGCCAAAGCCCATAATGAAGCTAAGGCACAGAACTAGCTGATCCTTCTCAAGAACACTCTTGATTACGGAATCCCCTCTAAAATCAAAGAAGGTATACTTGACAATTCTATTTTTTACAGTACTAGAATACCATTAGATGTACTTCATTACTCTACCAAAGTTAAGTAGTGAACTACAAAACTACCAAAGTTAAGTAGCAAACTATTAAACTACAAAAGTGAACTATCAAACTACCAAACTACTAAACTATGAACAAAAACAATTCATTTTTTATATATGTAATTTGCACAGGAAGAATGGCCAAGAGAAAGGCTGCAACTGGTTCTTCTCGCCTCTAGGCGAAGTCTACTTATCACTTCCTAGAGGTTATGGAGCATTATTTTGTTAGTTGCAATCAAAAGAAATTGTTCTAGCATAGTTGTTTTGTGAAACTCTACAAACTAGAGATTGGGAGGACAATGTTTCCTGCTCAAGCACTGAAGCATCCAATCCAAAGACAAAGAGGATTTTCCTTACCAAGTCACAGAAATCTACACTATGAAGATATCTCCAAAGGAGTTTTGCATGGTGAGTGGGTTGAGGGTATCTGAAACTATCCCCTTTATTCCTGTTGTGACCCCACACATATATAAGAGGGAGTCTATTGTATAGTTCTTTGGGGAGGGGGAGGAGATGATAACAAAGGAAACCCTGTAGGAAAAAGGTGAAAGAATGTAGGAAGGACAATGATGCAGTGAAGCTGGTTCTTGTCCTCATTCTTGAGAGCTTGTTTAGTGGAAGGAGCTAGGAGCATGGTGTGGATAAGAGGTTTTAAGTCTTGGTGGATGATTGGGAGGCCTTTAATCAGTATTTATGGGGGAGCATATGCTTCTAAGATACACTCCATGGATTGGAGCATGCGGCTATGATTGGGCCAAGTGACGGTGGCAATGTGTCCGATTCATACATGGTTTGATGGTATGTGATAGTATAAATTGATAACCGCTTTCTTTATGCAATGTTATAGGTGTGGGTAATGAAGAGGCTCCCCAAGGATATTAAATTGGCTTGGTAATAAGAAGCCCTCCTATAGAAAGATCGAGGAGGTAATCTACAAGAAAGCAAATTAAGTTAATTCCTTTAATATGGTATTGTTAAATAATTAAGTTATGGTCACATAATACATCTTCTTACTTAATACAAACTTCTTTTACCAAGTTTCGTTCACATTGAAGGTTTCAAATGATGAGAGTGTTATAAGAACATATGGGGTCATATATATTATATTGACTCAATTCTGTGATCAAAACAATGTCATATATGCAGAAATTTTGAGTTATAGTATGTCTCAAGATTAGATGTTGAATATGAAGCATAGAAGTAGACTTAATTAGTGTTTCAAAAGGTAAAAACATGCACACACATCCCACCAACACTTTGGGGGTGAAAAGAACCTTATTTGAGAGTAGTAGAGCGTTGAAGACATTCGTAATGAAAATTAAGTTTTTGTTCAAAACCGATTCATTGTTAAGATCGAACGATCGATCAACTTTGAATGTTGTTCCAAGGTTCTCCAGTTTCATAACCGAATAATTGCCTAGTGGATAGATCAATTGGTATATGCATAGGGTGATTATATTAGGTTAATGGATCGATTGTTCAGTATATGGATCAATTGCACCATGTAATAAAGATTCTAGTAACTTCATCGATATATCATTCTAGTAGAAAGATTGATTAATTGGGCAATTGCATTCGAACAAAACAGAGAACAATCGATCACCATGTGGAATGATCAATTGCTTAAATGTGCAGTTACTTAAATTAGACCAATCCGGTTTGATTTAGATTTCTCGTTGGGCTAGACTTCCTTATTGGACTTGGGGGGTGCTATATAAGTGGTTTAGGGAATGAGAAAGAGAAATGAGAAGGCTTAGAAAGCCTAGAGAAAAAGTGTGAAGATTCTCTAATGCTTTTGAGTTCAACTATAATAAAAATAGTAACTAGAGCTGGATTAAGAGCACAAAACACTTGAGGGGACAAAGTGTTTGTTGAAGAAAGTTGTTGAGAAGATCAAAGGGAAAGGAGATTCATGCTAAAAGGACTTGTCATGAATATATTAATCTTTCAGAAGCATGACAAAGGGATAAGATCAAGCTGATGCAATTAAACAACCAATGAGTGGTTGATTCAGAGTTTAGAGTGGCGTGAATAGTCGGTCGAGTGAAGAAAAAGAAGCGTCTTTTGTCTTTGTAAATTGATAACTATGTATCTTAGTTTACATAGTGGATAGTTGATTAGGATAGAGTGTCACATAGTTTTTTCCTTAATGTGTTTCCACATAAAAATTCTTGTGTTTTGATTAGTGTGATTGATTTTCATGATTTTGTTATAATACATAGGAATTTGGCACAGTAGCTTATTAAAATCTGAGTTTTGATTTTAGTTAAGAAGAGGATGATATATCTTGTAACTCAATTGTGAGTTAGATGCAATTTATTTTTCCGGGTTTGTATTTTTTGCTTCCCAATACAAACCAACAAAGAGGAAGGTCGAGCTCATCAGGGAAACAAATGGACCGAAAGCCTTCATGACTGGTGAGCGAGTGAGATTTGATTGACTAGAGGAAGGTTCAGTTAAAAAGGTTGGAGGAGAAAGAAGTTTGAGAGATGAAGATGAGGAGGAAGAGTGTGAAAGGATTGAAACTAGGGCTAACAAATGGGATGGGCATTGGGTTGGATCATGGGATGGGGAAGGATATGGGGTAGAGGATGTGGCAAGAAATGGGGGTGAGGCAAAGGCTGAGGAAGAGGCTCAAAACCCGACCCAGATTTCGGTCGCTCCGTTCTCCCTCCTCCGTCATTGGATTCTAGCGATTCTTATCAGGATCTGCTTTGCCTCACCACCACGAGTCCATAGGTACCATCTATGACCGCCACTGCGGCCTCTTTGCTCCTCTATGAGGTACCGAACCTTTTTCGGGTTTTTTCTCTCCTTCAATCCCGTTTTTGAACTGTCAGTGTACGATTTTGACATCGTTTGCGGCCGCCCTCAACTAGACTTATGTTTAGTTGGCCGCTAGGAACCCATAGGCGCTGGCTCGAGCCGCCGCCATGCTTTCTTCGCTCCGTGGTGAGCTACCGGCACTTTGGTCGGGTTTTTTATTCACATTCTCCATCTCACTGTCCGCGGGTTTTTTTTGGACGCCGGTGTGTTTCCGGTCATCGTCTGGCCACCGGTAGGACTCCGTCTAGCCTAACTCGACCCGGTATCGGTAGGGGTTTGTCGTTTCCGACCCCGCCTCTCCCCTATTGCCTTGCTCCGCCCGATTAGACGCTTTGGGTGTGTCTTGGGTCATTAGCATCGGCGAGTCGTGGGCCATATGGCCATCGTGGGCTTTGCCCCGGCTCGATGACAGTGAGGGCCAACCTCACTTGGCCCGATTATACCTCCGCTCGGAGTGAGCCGCTTGCCATTGCCCTATACCGTGCGAGATGCACAACCGCTCGCACCATGGTGTTGGTTGTGGGTGGCGATCTGCGATGTCGCCGTTTCGACTAGCCACCACTTCCTGACCATAGCTCAGTTGCCCCTTTGTGGGCCTTGGGCAGCCACTGTCCGACCCATCTCCCCCTACAGTGGCACTTTTTGGCTGCATGTGTATGTGGCCACGCGTGCATTTTTGGGTTTAGGTGCCATATTTGTGCCGCCTGACTGTCGGTTGGCACTGCCACCGAATGGAGTTGACATTAGAGTCCTCCTTCACCTCTCCACTGTCCTTGAGAGTCGCCCCATGCCCTCCGCTCGTATGTGGGCCCTTGTTGATGCGAAATTGTCGCCGTTGGGTGCTATCCACGGCCGATTTCGACGTCTTGTGGCCGGCTAAGCACGTCTTAGCCACAGGCCGATCTTCAGTGAGTACACCCTTGACATCTGGTTGCACCGCCGTTCTTGTTGGCTTGACTTTTCTCCCGGCCGCCCTAGTGTATTGCCGTGGATCGCGGGTTTTGCCGCATTGATTTCTGACACCTTGTTTGGCCGTGATTGTTTCCGGCACTTCTTAAAATCCTCGAGACAACAGTTCTCTCCACTTGGCAAAGCTTTTGGCCGCCAACTCCGCCACCGACGCCACCACCGTTGTGTGCTCACCATCAAATGTCATGATTACGAGGTAGGGGAGTTTTGAACTCATAATTTCATGATAGCATGCTTTGAATGAGTAGCAGCATGCTAGGAATATATGATTGAATGATATAGATGTTGAATCAAATCCGTTTGCATGATGTAAAAGGATAAATTATGCCATGTTGAAATGCTATGACGTGCATATGGGTTGTAAGCATATTTGAAGTATGTATGGAATGTGTATGTGCTAGTGATGGCTAGCATATATGTTTGAAGTGTGTATGTATGTGCTAGTGATGGCTAACGTGTATGCTTGAAGTATGTATGTATGTGCTAGTGATGGCTAGCATGTATGTTTGAAGTATGTATATATATGCTAGTGATGGCTAGTGTGTATGTTTGAAGTATATATGTATGTGCTAGTGGTGGCTAGCATGTTTATTGGTAAGCTTCGTATGTTGTTTGAGTATGTGTTAGTGATGGCTAGCGAGTTTGTGGGTATGTTGCATGTATGGATGCGTATGTATGAGCTAGTGATGGCTAGCGAGTATGGTAGTAAGCTTTGTATGAAAGTATGTGTATGTTATACGTATGTGTGATAGACATACATATGTATGATGGCTAATGGCCGATGCTATGGATCTGTGTAAGTGCATGTGGGTAGAAGTATGGGCGATGGACAGTAAGAGGTGACAAAGTTTTTGTTTGGATTTGGTTATGGATGTGTAAGCGTATGATGGATGACAGAGGTTATGGGTATGACGGGTGAGGTTTGTCAGACAGTAAGAGTGTGCATAATTGTACAAATATAACGTACATATTATGAAGTGAAAAGTAAGCATAATAAGTGAGATATAAGTAAGAGGGCGACAACTGGGTTGACTCTGAGGAGCTTCATTTGATGATGTCAGTGTAAGATGATTTGGCCATAAGAGGGATGGCGAAGTATGTAAGACTGTAAGGGTTTGATGTACGATGTGTTGTGATCATGATGTGGACGGGTTAAGTGAAGTCTGCTGCCCTGACGAACTTGGGTTTTGATCGGGCTCAGCTTCGGTTTGATCAGTCGAGGACCGTGAGTTTGTGTGGCATAATTGTATCACATAATGTACTTAATTCAAATTTGAATTATAAGCACAGCTAATGATAGCGTTGTGAGTTTGAAACCTGAGGGTTCGACGGATTAAGTTCCGTGTTTGAGCTAGCCGATAATGAGTCGATGGAGCATTTCTCATGTCTTGCCATGGTGTTTATCCTGCGGGATGTTGTCTGTGTGCTGTATAGAGCACCGGACGTCTGATGCTCTGCTGAGAGTGACATATGTTTTTGATTTGGTCTGTGTGCTGTATAAGCCCAGACGTTTGATACTCTGTTGAGAGCGATGCACGTTTATGACTTTGTCTGTGTGCTGTGTGAAGCCCAGACGTCTGATGCTTTGTTGAGAGCGAAGTATGTTTTCGATTTGGTCTGTGTGCTGTGAAAGCCCAGACGTTTGATGCTTTGTTGAGAGCGTTGTATGATTCCGCCCAAGAGTGGCACTATATGTTTCTGCCCAAGTGGTACTGTATGTTTTCTGCCCAAGAGTGGCAATGGCACTATAAGACCCATTATGTTGGGCAATTCTTTGGCAATATAAGACCCATTATGGTGGGCAATTCTATGACACTATAAGACCCATTATGGTGGGCAATTCTATGGCACTATAAGACCCATTATAGTGGGCAACTGTATGACCCCTTATGTGTGGGTGTTTATGTTTGCGCGCTCAGGTAAGTAGTATTATGTATATACTCTTACCTGTTTGATCCAGTGCCCCATGAGCATTGGTGTGCCTTACTTTCGGAAAAGTCCATGGTGTCTAGTCACTCCCCGGAGGTTAAGGTGTTGCCCCAGTGGCGTTCTTTTCCATTTCGACGCTGGAGCTTATTAGTTGTAATGAGCTTCAGTGGTCGTTGATATGTGTATGATTATGAGTTTGAGCACGACTGTAAGCGTATGTGTATGAGAACGACTGTAAGTGTATGAGTATGAGTACGATTGTAAGCGTATGAGTATGAGCACGACTGTAAGAGTATGTGTATGAGTATGATTGTGAGAGTATGTTTCTGAGTAAGACAGTAAGTGTGATTTTGTGTAAGCTGTACGAGTAAGGTCGTACATGTATGTGTAAGCTGTATGAGTGAGCATATGATTGTACGAGTAAAGTCGTACAAGTATGCGTATGTTGTATGAGTATGCGTGCGATGGTACGAGTAAGTTTGTAAGACCCTGGATAGGGGTGTTTGTGTAAGTTTAATTTGATGGTACGATTTTGGCATGATGATGCCTTTGGTATGACTTTGGCACGATGGTGCATTTGGTATGACTTTGGCATGATGGTGCATTTGATATGTTTGTGTGTGCATGAGCATGATATTGATATGCCTATCTGCTTCATGTTTGAGTTGCATGAACGCATGTATTTATGAACTTATTGAGTTCACCGTTTGGGATTTCCCCTACTGGGTATTTTCCTATTGAGTATGAAAATACTCACCCTACCATTTTTAGCCCCGTGGTTCAGGAGGCTTTTGCAGGTTTGTGATGGAGAGCTCCTAGAGATGGATGCTCATTTCAGCAGTGGATTGATTCCCGTTGACTCAGTTATATGTTTAACTCACTGCGGGTTTATTTGTGCCACGATATGATGTATTGGGTGAGACGAGCATTAAGATGTTTATTCTTTTTGGACTTTAGTTTGGATTAGACTGTGGACTGTTATGGGACTTGCACTCAAGGATGCCTGGGAGGGATTTGTATTTAAAGTCTATGATCATAACAATTTATTCGTACGGTTGTTTTCAAGTAGCGCCTAAGGATATTTGCTTTGGCCGTACGATGGTTAATCGAATGTGTAAAACTTTGGATGAGAAAAATGAATGTGTTATGTTTTAAATTATAAAACTGTTTTATCAGGTTTCGTATTCATCATTTTCTCCGATTTATAGCAGTTATATTGCAAAAATTTTCCGTAAATTTTGAGGAAAATGTATGAAAAACCCCGGGTGTGACAATCCCACTCTTTTAAAGTGGGTTCCATAAATAAGACTCATTTCTTGAGGTTGTAACTTTCGACCCCAATGTCCGATTTGAGCGGTTGGAGGCTCGATACACTCATTTTTTTAGAGCTCTTTCACAACCTTAAGAGTGACCAAATAATCCCCTTTAAATAATTTTAAATTATTTAAAACTCAAAAAATAGATTTATTAGAGGCGTAATATTGTACCGAAAATTTGCGGGTCATTAGAACTATATTTCGATGATCAAAACTATATCCATTCAATGGGTATATTTAAGTTTTATGAAGTTTGATTAGATTATTAATGTGTAGTCACATTTAAAATTGTATGAATTGAATAATTGGAGTAGATGTGTGATCGTTTATAATTAAACCCTTTGCAAGTGCACAAGGTAATTGTACTTAGATGAGTATTTAAGGGTTGTCGAACCTCAGGGACGGATGAATTATTACTAAATCTAAAGAGAAATTTGTTGATTAAAAACTAAAACAACTTAAACTTTAATTAAGAAAAAAAAAAGAAATCAACTAGTTTAAAAGTAAAGATTAATATGATGGAATTTACTTAGGAAATCGAATCCACTATAGAACCATAACAATTCCTTAACTTTTAATCTAAATCTAGTGTGAATATGAGCAAGTATTCTTAGCTACAAGCTAGAATAACTTCAAAAAGAATCATTAATTAATTTCCATGACATGAACTATCTTCGACAATAGCACGAATCATCTACACTAAATAGCCATAGGCATGACCCGTCTAATCTTAGTATAACTCATCCAAGTCCTTAATTATCTGAACATTAAAACTATTGCATGACCATCTCATCTAAATCACAGAAATTAGAATTGATGCAAATATTAAAACCACATCAATCTATCATCTACAAGACAATAAATCAACATAGAATTGAATAAACATGAAAAGCTCTTCCATTAAAAAGGAAATCCTTATCATACAATTGTCATAAGTCACAACTGAGATCTAAATTAAAAAGAAAAGAAACTGAAACTTATCTATAGCTTCATCAACTCCTAAGTAAAAGAAAAGTTTAGCCTTCCATAGTAGAAGAAAGCACTTGAATCTCCATTGAAAGCTTTGGGTTTTTCTCCATCTTCTTCTTCCTTCTTCTCTTCAGAAAATCTACCTTCTAACCCCTAATTTCGTGTCAAATATGTCTTTATATAGGCATAAGATCCGTAAGAAAGAGTCTAATATGAAAAAGACTCAAAATTGACTGAAATAAGGAAACTGTGCGTTATCCCGTTCGAACGCCCTGCATGCCCGTTCAAACACCTATACTGCATTTTTCATCAAAATCACGTTATCCTGTTCGAACTCCTATACTGCATTTTTCATCAAAATCACGTTATCCCGTTCGAACTCCATGGATGCCCATTTGAACGGCTACATTGTTTTTGTAATCTGGACAGTTTTTCTGGACAGTTCGTTTTCTGTTCATTAAGCTCTTTCTTTCATGTCCATATTAATTTTTAACATATTATAACTCCAAAAAGTTGTCCAAATCACTTTAAAACATGTCAAGACTATTTTGACTTATTCCAAACATCGTCCAAGTATTTCGATAAACGCATTTCCTATAAAACATAAAATATCACATTTTAGATATGTAGATTATAATTAAGATCCCAACTTGATTCAAATACATATCTAAACTACTAATAACTATAAAATTATTAATAATTAAATTAAAATACTAATATCTATCTTAATCTAAATAAACCATAACTAACTCTAAATTAACCTAATCTATACTAGGAAATAAGGTAAAAAGGCATATAAAATAGATATATATTTCATACTTATCAATGTGTTCCAAAGATTGAAGGTAGAGGACTTAGTCAAAGTGATTAAAGTTTGAAAAGTAAAAGGTAAATATCACATACAAATCACAAGCAATTAGTTTTTTTTTATAGAAAATACCTTATGTGGGTGTTCGGTAAAGAATAGATGAAAAAGGATAATCATAAATAAGTTCAAAAGCGATCAGTCGTCCTTGACTAGTGATTGATTGAGCTTGAATGAGTTTTTGAGATTTTTTCTAGAATATTGAACAATCAATAGAGTGACTTTTTTCATGGTCATAATCGTGGATGATCGCTAGCACTGTTAAAACGATCGATGGAATTGCTAGGGTTTTTGAACTAACAAGGAATGATCGATCAGACTGAGCATGATTACTTAAAATAGGTCATTCCGAAAGTAATTTTTTTCTATTAAAAGACAATGACCTAAACTAACTTAGATAACTATTTGAGGACCTAAATAGGATAAAACTAAAAAGGAAAAAAGAGTGTTTTGAGAAGAAAAAATTGAGAGCTTTATGCTTAATTCCTTCAAACAACTTTGATTGAATTAGAGAGAAAATTAATAGAAAGATGGGTGATTGATTTATAATCTTTGTATGAATTAATTTTTTTAGTTGTGAGAGTCACAAACACATCACACACAAGGATTAATAGTGGAAGCTGATTAAAAAGGACTTTTATTAGAACTTCAAGAGGTTAAAGGGGTTGTACTAGTGAAGAAGAAGACTGTGACAGAGATTGCAAGCATCGAGATGAACTTTGGTGGCTAAGAGATCTAAAGATGGATTTCTAGAAGAGGATATTGATAACTTAAAAGTCTTGTAAATTCAATATCTTCATAGTGCATTGCTTAACCGGCTTCGAGTGGTCACATGGTTTTTTCATGGTTTGTTTTTATATAAAAAATTTCTCATGTGGACTTTGTGTCATTTTGTGCTTTAATTTTTGCACTAATAACAATTTTAATTTCCTGCATAAGAGGCTACATCTTGTAGCTCTCTACCTTTTTTGTTTTAGGCAAGAGGCATTGTGGTGACCTTCTAAATTTGAAGGGTATTAAACTCATACAAACAAGAGGAGAGCTAGAGAGGGATCTTTGCTAGAGATGACACCAGATTTGGGACTAGGGTTCATGTTAGTATGATATTTTTACATGGAGGGTATGAGAGGCCGTGGCCGAAGATGACGCCCTTGATAGGATTTCTACAAAGGGAAAGGGTAGCTTCTACTATGTGAAGTGAGGAGAGGTTGCATATGGCAAGAGGGAGAGGGTGACATGTGTGAAGGCCGTGGAGTGCATGTGGAGTTGGGAGAGGGCGGCACTGACAATCTGCGGCTAAGTACATCAACTGGAAAGAGGGAGTTAAGTTCAAATGACACCCTCCCAATTGTGTTTGTTGGCAAGAACACGAAGAAGAGGTTGGGGTAGGCTGAGTCATTTTTTCACATGCATGGGGCATGCTCACCTATGCGCACGTCTACTTTGAATATTTCAATAGACTTACACATATTTTAGGTATTTTCTTAAGTACAAGTTCATTTTGGTAAATTCTTCTAAGGTTATATGAGAGCATGTCATGAATGAGCCGATCAAGGCACATTAACTAAGAAGAGACCGGAGGAACAAATGAAATTTTATCTTGAGAATCGCGGTGGGCACTCAACCAGGCTTCCCTTTTCATAAGGCATGAGGCAAGGAAATTGTGTTTCCTGTATTAAAAATAGAGATGACTCAAGTGGCATCTCTATTTGCCTATGTAGCAAAATAAAAATTATTAACTCTAACCAGAGTTTTCAAGTAGTACCTATAACTGTGTGAGGGGGTGGAAGGAGGGGTAGGTATGTGCAGGGTTTTAATTAAAATATGAAAAAAAAATGGTGTCTCCATTTGCCATTTGTGGCACCCCAAATTGGGGTGACATTTCCTATCGTTGGACAGCACGCGGGTTGGAGATGCTCTAACCCACTGAAAGCATATATGATTGGGAAAATGGTGTTGATTTCAAATCACAAAAAGTAAGATCTTTATTCTATTTGAGAATCAAGTACAAAAAAGCATAGGCTATACGACGCGTGACTAGGATTCCTAATATGGTACATAGAAGCTGATATGGTAGCTGTGTCGGCCTTTGGTACCATGTTGCGGAACCTATGTAGCATGATCACGAGGCTATGGTCACGGTGTGGTTAGGAAAATATTTTCCAAGCGTGATGAATGATCATACAAGCATGACTTCACGGAAGTGGTGCTTTATCAAAATGAATGGCCGCACTTGCCGATTGCATGCAAAGCCAAAAGTGGCCTAAACCACCGAAAGTACATAGGGATTGGAAAAATGATGGCTGTTTCAATCATAGTAAGTAAGATCTTTATTCTATTTGAGAATCGAGTACACAGAACAAAAGGATAGCTGTGATGAAAGTTGATACAAGCCTGACTAATGAATAACCATTTCTATGAGATGATAACTGTCTTTTTGTAAAAATTAAAAGAGGATTTATTAGAAGTAGACATGAAGTCCAACATAATCTCAGAAATTTGCAGTGGTTTCATGTACTCTCAGAACTTGACCTAGGCATGTGAGAACCCCCACTCAAGTGAAAGACAATATAAGCATGACTAATGAATAGCCATCTCTAAGATAGTAACCTTCTTTTTTGTAAAAAAAGCAGAAGAGGATATATTAGAAGTAGACATGAGGTCTAACTTAATCTAAAAAATATGCGATAGTTTCATGTATTCTCATAATTTTAGAGAGAGTTCTGCGTGAGCCTTGCTCACAACTGATCTTTTCAGGATCATTTAATATTTTCTATCTTGAATATTATATCTCAGTTTCATAATTTAGCCTTGTGTCATCCATTTTGAATCTAATAAGACTAACCAAAAACCAACACTAGAGCCATTTTAAATTCTAAGCTCCAATCATAAAAATTTGAACCCATAATATGTTGTATTATCGCCTCTTTTACTGCAGTAAATTTGGCAAATGAGAGCTGTGAGCTGACAATTGTGTGTTACCTTTATACACTAAAAGGCGCAGGCTACCATTAATGAATATTTAAGGTTTGTGGGTACTTGAGAAGGCTTAAATAAGGTAGAAATAAAACACATTGTTCATTTTAAGTAGCTAAAGATATATATTAGTTTATTTTTTAATATTAGAGCTTATAATGAGAAAAAATTAAATGGCTCAAAGATCGGTTTGTGGCTAGTTTCATTAGATTTTGAGAAGAATGAGATAGAGCAGGAGGAGAATGAGGCAAAAACAGAGGAGTTGGAGGCGGAGCAGGTGTTAGTTATGTGAGTTATGCGTTAGTGGAGATGAAGTGGAAGAAGAGGGAGGGGTTG
Source organism: Saururus chinensis (assembly GCA_035235625.1). NCBI lineage: Eukaryota > Viridiplantae > Streptophyta > Magnoliopsida > Piperales > Saururaceae > Saururus > Saururus chinensis. Next base: position 58,700,969 of record CP141140.1, read on the forward strand.
TTAGGTTTTTTTTTTTTAACTTGTGTGGGCTTTCACATGTGCATAGGTCTAGTTCTACTATTAATACTTGAAACCACGACATTATATGATTACAGGAATTTGCCAAAATAGCCTTTGAATACAATGTATTTCACAAAATGTCTCATACTTTTCAAGTAATACACAAAATGACCCTATGCATATGTAAACCTCCACACATTTGGTGTGGAGTATCTAAAATATCCCCTTTCTCATTTCATTCATTCTAACTTCGCCAACTCATTGTTTCTCATTTTTACCACCTTTGCCACCGGCTCTGCTACCTTTACTGCTCTACCACCAACTTCATCATCTTCGCCATCGGCTCTATTTTATTCGATTTTGTCTTCACCTTCTCCGCCACCTTCTCCTCCTCCCCTCTTGTAACACCCCATGTTTTGATTATGCTTAACCTAGAGGATTAGGGGTAATTATATAATTTTTAGTTAAGTTTTAGGGATCTCAAAGGATGAAATCTTTGTTTATAGGTAGAGCTCAAAGTAACGAGCATAATGATTCAAAGAACACACAAAATAAAGATCAGGAGCAAAAGTTACGACCTCGGAAAGCATGCCACATGGGCGAGATTCACATAAAAAGTACGAGATACCTATTCATGTTGGGTCTTATTTCGAAGGGCTTGTCGATATGAGTTCATCTATACTAAGAATGTACGATTCCAACTTCAAGGTGGGAAGTTATTGCATTTCGAAGTTAGGATATTATTAGAATAAAATAATGACGTATCAGATAAGATTGATGATGTAGCAGATATGACTGATGACATAGTGGATAGAACTAATGATGTAGCGGATAAGATTGATGATGTAACAGATATGATTAATGACATAGCAGATATGATTGATGACGTAGTGGATAAGATTGATGATATGTCAGATATGATTGATATGTGTCAGTCCTATCTGCCATGTGTCACCCTCATGTCTCTCCATTTTCCCTAAAAATAGTGTTCAGTTTTCCGATTATGGAGACTCTCACATGTCCAGAAACTTCTTTTCTTTATTTCTCACTCGTTCTAAGTCTGATTCAAGTCGTTCAAGAAGCATCTCCGGGTAGAAGGGAGGTTCTGTCTACCGCCGACAAGCGCGGGAAGTGTGAAGTGTCTTCGGGTAGAAGGTAGGTTCTGCCCACTGCCTACGGGTGCAGTAAGTGTGAAGTGTCTCCAGTAAGGGGAGGTTTTGTCCGCTGCCTACATGCGCGGGAAGTGTGAAGTGTCTCTGGGTAAGAGGAAGTTTTGTTCACCGCCTACGGGCACAGAAAGTGTGAATTGTCTCCGAATAAGGAGAGGTTCTATTTACCGCCTTTGAGCGTGAAAATAGTGATGCGTCTTCAGGAAAGGGGAGGTTCGGTTCGCAGATTATGGGCGCAAAATGAGGAAAGAATCTCCGGGTAAAGGGAAGGTTTGTCTGTCACCTACAGGCGCGTAGAGAAAAGAGTGTCTTCAGGTAGGAGAAGTTCTATTTGCTGCCTACGGGTGCGAGAAGTGTGAAACATCCCGGGTTAAGGGGAAGTTATGTTCACCGCCTTCCGGTCATAAAGAGAGAAATGTTGTAGTTGAGAAAAGAGGTGATGTCCAACAGCTTTATATGCAAGGAGAAAGATATACCGAAACAAGAAGAGGTTCTGCCACTGTCTTTAGACCTGAAGGGGAGGATGCCCAAAGGAAACAAGCAATACTGAACATCGCGACTTCCGGATTTATAGGGGAGTAAGTATTTCTGACTTTCCGATTTTATTTAATTTATATGCATACATATCTAAATTAGTAATATTATTATATTAATTAAGATATATGATTATATGAATGCATTTATTACTTAAGATATATGCTATGCTATGATTCGATGTGTTTTGATATGCTTTGATCTAATATAATCTGATAAGCCCTAAAATGCTCCATTTAATTTGATATGTTCCGATCTGATATGTTATGATATAATATAATCTAATGGGATCTTATATGAGCTAATTTGCTTTGTTGCGTGTTCTGCTCACTTCTGTGATAGAGTGAGATGTGTGTTCCATTGATTTATTGACTTCCGTTTAAATCCGATGATTTACAAGGTTTTCGTCTAATTCTAGATGTTTTATTCGGATATACATATTTTAATGTATATAATTTTGTGATGTTTGTTGCATGTAATAGCCGTTAAGCAAAACTATGTAAATATTATCCAATACATATATATGCACCAAACGGTACAACAACATTGGCCCGATCCAAATTAGTTATAAAAATTAGGTTTGTTCTAATCTACACGCAACGAAGCACTAAAACTCTGTAGTGCGTAGAGGAATGTTATGACTCTCGTACTCAGAGTCCGCCACTCCTAGTTGGCCTCATTTTGGTTTTAAACAAATAAAAAATTTAAATTTTCTCCGATTTTGTGTTCCGAACACTCCCGGTCTGGGTCGGGGTGTTACACCTTTTATGCCACTTCATCCTCTTCCTCCCGCTCCCCCCTCTCCCTCCTCCTCCTCCTCCTCCTTCCCTTCTCTCTATCCTCCTCCCCTTTTCCTCATCAGTCATTTCCTCTTCCTCCCTACTAGAATCTAACAAGACATATTATAAACTAGCCGGTAGAGCTATTAAAAATTAAATTTATTTTATCTACAAGCTCAAATCTTAAAAAATAAATTCATAAACATGTTAAACTACTCAAAACTAAGAGTGGATTTTATTTGTACTTGATTTTGAGTTTTCTCTAATGCTAACCCAAAGCTTGTACTCACAATTGATAATCAGATTTGTTGAAATAAAGGGGATACAAGATAACATTATGAGTGACAATGTGTCCATAAGTATTTACAATGAGCTATCTTAACAGACTATATAGATAAATGGAAAATAAAGTAAATTTTAAACATATGACTGTCAACAGTCACACTTCAAGAAAAGGTTGTCGGGGCTAGATAAGAAGATTCTTACTGCCAGCACAAGAGAAGGTGGTCTTCAACTCCAAACATTATGATAGTTGGGACATTCGACAGCTGATAGTTGACACTCAACAACCAATAATTACATGTTTAAAATTTACTTTATTTTTTATTTTAGCTATGTAGCTTAATAAGATAGCTCATTGTAAATACTTAGAGAGATATTGTCACTCATAATGTTGTCTTATATCCCCTTTATTGCAACAAATCTGATTGTCGACTATTAGTATTAGGTTTGGGTTAGTGTGAGAGAAAATTTATAATCAAGTACAAATAAAACTCACTCATGGTTTTGAATAGTTTAACATGTTTATGGGTTCATTTTTTAAGATTTGAACTTTTAGATAAAAAAATTCAAATTTTTAATAGTTTAACCAGCTAGTTTATAACCGGCCTTGTTAGATTCTAATAGGGAGGAAGAGGAGGTCATCGAGGAAGAAAAGGGGAGGAGGATAGAGAGAAGGGGAGGAGGAGAGGAGAGAGATAAAGAGGAGGAGAGGAGTGAGGGAGGAGAAGGAGAAGGAGAAGGGAAAATGAAGAGGAGGAGGAGAGAAGTAAAAAGAAGAGGAGGAGGTGGCAGAAGAGGGGAGGAGGAGAAGGTGACTATGGCTGAGAAGGTGAAGACAAAATCAAATAAAATGGAGCTAGCGACAAAGACGACGAAATTGGTAGTGGAGGTAGTAAAGCTGAAGCTAGAGGTGGTAGAAATGAAAAATAGTGAGTTAGTAAAGTTAATATGAATGAAATAAAAAAAGGGGTAATTTAGGTAATTTATGCCATATGTGTGGAGGTTTACATGTGTATAGGACCATTTTATGTATTACTTGAAAGTAGAGATATTTTGTATAATACATTGTATTTAAGGGACATTTGGCAAATTCCTCCTATGATTATGCTAGACCTATTTATGATCAATACTCAAAATAAAAATCTTCTACTTCTTTGGAAAAAAAAACTAACCAAAAAGGTTTGTCTAGTCCATCTGCCTCAACAACCCACCCTAAAGAAAAAAGGGAAGAAAGATCCAATCTATTACCCGCTCCAGTCCATTACAATTCTCATTTTGGAAAAATACTTGTCCCATTTTAATAATCCCATTTACCATTCTCTAACCTGTAACATGTTTCTTCCTATAGTAGGAAAAACATCGAAATGCAATAAAAAAAAACGCAAAAGTTGAGGTGATTTTGAGTTCACACACTACTGTGTGAGTCTAAACTTTGTGGGCTATCAGATCTAAATCTAACGGTCTCCGTGCTCAAGGCTAAAATGCCCCTTGAGTCACATGGACCATCGGATCTAAATCGGACAGCCCGTTGAGCCTGGGCTCACGCAACTACGCATGACCCATGCTCACCTCAGTGGCCCTAAAAAAAAGGCTTAAGGGCAAATTTTGCCTTTTATCTTTTTATGGCCCAAAGGCACCTATTTCATAAAATTTGTATTTCCTCTATCTCACATTAGTAGTTTTACTTAAATTTTTATACAATAACTCTATTTAGTTTTAAAAAATAAACTAAATTAGTTCATTTGGGAAGGAGAGAGTATTTTTTACAAATAGGACAATTAAAATTGGAGAGGGCATATTTTTGTAACAACATCACATGTTATGTACTTAACTTTCAAATGCCACCCTGATCGAAAATAACACTTCATGATGTCTCCTGAAAATCAGATGCCACAAGCTTTTCATTAATATTCACCTTATCAAAAAATGAACCATTGCCTTTGATCCATGTACATAAAAGGGAGAGAAAACCAAATCTACAAGCTGTAAAGTGCAAAAAGCTTTTATCTGGTTTAGCTTTTTCGGCCAGCCGCGTTTAGCCTCAACAACATTGAAATGATTTCAGAGAACTGGGGGCGTTTAGAGGGGCAGCTATTCCAGCATTTGTTCATCAAAGATCTAAAGAGGTGCGGACAATCTCGAGGTACTTCAGGTCTCAAACCACATGCTGCAATTCCTACTGCTGCTTGCACTGGTGAATAAGCCCCATATGCAATTTCTCCAGTAATCATCTCCCAGATAATCATTCCAAAACTGTAAGCATTGCTCATCCAAGTTTCTGTCACACTCTCAGGATCGCCTGCTATGATCTGAAATAACAATTAAACAAAAAAATTAATTGCCTGTGTGACCCTTAACAATATAGTCGGGTCTATTAATCAAACTATGTCTAGGTCTGCTCAGTTAGCCAAGCCAGCTTGACTTGGTTCAAGGTTCAGCAGAAATTGGCTACCTTAAAGCTCTATCTTGGGCTGGTTGAGCTGAGCTCAAGAAGCGGCTTTGGCTTGAGCAATATGTGGCTCAACTTTTTAGCATTTTAAACGTGATTTTTTGCACATAATTAGGTATATTATATGTTGAAATTAATCTTAATTAAAAAATATAGAAAAAACAATAGGAAACTACAAAAGGAGCCAAGCTTGAGATCAGCTCATTAGGCTAGGCTTGAGCTCAACTCGGTTCCAGCCATAAAATGGGCTCAAGCTGCGCAATATTCAGCTCCACTCAGCTCATGAGCACCCCTAACTATGACCATTACTTAGTTGATTATAATAAGCTCATGACTTCCATCAAATGAAAGGATTTTGGGACAGAACTCAGATTTTTTAATGCCATAATTTCTGAGCTAAACTTTTGTTCTTTGTACTTAGACGAACTCCAGCAAGACAAGCAAATAGAACACTAACCTCTGGAGCCAGCCACCGATAACCTGCAGTTTCATATTCCGTAACCTCTCCTAAATTGCTGCAAGTGCTAACTACACCCATATCCCCAAGGCATGCATTGCCCTGCCGGTCTAGCAAAATCCTCTGGGTGTTGAGATCTCTATAAGGAACTCCATGATCATTCATGAACTTGATACCTTCCGCAACATCCACTGCAATCCTCATTACTTCTTTAATAGGAATTTTCTTCCGCTTCTGCATGATCTCATGGACAGTCCCTCCTTCCATAAACTTTGTCACAACACACAACCCATGGTTCTCATGGACACAAACACCATAAAAGTGGAGAATATTCCGGTGCCCGCATGTCATCAATCCTAAGAGATCATGCCGGATCACAATTTCATATGCAGACCCCCTCTCACAACCTCTGAGCTTCTCGATTCCTACCCGCTTCCCCTTGTAGACACCTTTGAATGAGAATGGTCCTGTCTGATCAGTAAATTCAATGCATTCGGGACTCAGCAGCCATTTCTGGATCTCATCCCCACCTGACTGGACTGTTTGCCATTCATCAACACATACAGTGTACATTGAATCAGGAAGAGAGAGAGGGAGCTGGATAGAAGAGCTATCAGTGGCATCAAAATTTCGTCCAATATCATCTTCTTCAAAGTCAGCCTCCATATAAGGATTCATGTTTCCTTCTTGGCAGCCACAAAGGCCAAAAGGTAGCTTGATTGTTGCTATCTTGGGCTTCTTTAGAGAAGATTTGAGGACAGTTTCTATTTTGGATTTGAAAAACTTTTCCTGTCCTGATTGTACTAGAATAAGTATGATTCCAAGGCTGAGGGATTTTTTCTCAAAAACTTGTATTTTTTTGCAGCAAATGGAAGTACTTTCTAAGGCTCCAGACATGGCCTGTAATGAGATAGAGCTAGAAGATGCAAATGTGAGACGATACACAGATCCTTGTGATTGATTTTCTGAAATTTCTTCAATGAAGATTGCTGGCTGGTCTTCAGAGCGGGACTGTTCCAGTAGGCGCATGTGCAAGAAGACTTCTTTCATGTCAAAATCAGCCTGAGCATAGCTGTTCATACAAAAAATTTGCAAGTAAATTTAGAGTTGTTCAAAAGTGTCAAATTGAGACAACATAACACTACACAAGATGGACAAATGGCAAGCAAGCGTTTTTTGCACTATAAAGCCAATCAAAGTTGAATGATCATTTTCATTGTTCCAGTAAAACGTGAAGAAGAAAACTAAGGTCTGTAACAAAATTACTTCAGTAACAAATAGCACCAGGATAAAAAGAACTGGACAAGGGAGGGGTGGAAAAAGAGCAGAGATTAATAAAGTACACATCAGATATAATTTTAGAAAGAAATGAAAAAGAAGTGTTACTATGAACACAGAGTATAAGAAAGCAACTATAGCCATTTCTCAATGAAGGAAATAATCCACATTTGAAAAAAAAAGTCTAAAATAAAATTCGATTGTATCTAACAAAGTGAAGACCAGAGCCAACAACCAAGAGATGGACAACACTTTTGAATTTTCAAACTAACCTAGAAAATTGATCTTTCCAAAAAAATAAAAATAAAGATCATGGAATGAGAGTTTGGTAGCAAAGATAAGCACTTAAAGTATTTACAGAAAGGGAAAAGGCAAAAGAAAATCCCAACGCAGTTAAACAACAAGTAATTATTCTAATGACCATACAATTGATGCAATCAATTAATCGCTTCCCTATTTATACCCGACATCTCCCAGATCGTAATAAACTAATAGACTTTCTATCTCTAATTGATCAATAATATTGGTGAACTTCAAATCTACCGATAACTAGAAAGTTCCAGACAACACAATTCCAGATCCCTTTAGATTTAGCCCACAACCAAATTGCAAGATATTTGTGCCTTTTTGATTGATCGACAAATATAGTCTCAACTTCTCGTCACAAAAGCCTTAATAACGTTATAAAAAAACAAGTAAAAGATACCCAAAATAGATCCCGCTTTCCTAAAAAACCCACTTGAAAACCAGCCAAAAACTTCAAATTTAAGAAAAACACAAGAAAAGGACACCCAACATGCATCCCACACTCCATTACACAACACCCATAAGCAGGTTCCGAGTTAACAAAAAATGAAAAATAAGTTCTGAAGATACCCACAGTTTCCTGTTTATGCAAGCAGACCCATATCTCCAAATCCACTCAAACAAGTGAAAGCCAGTCCCCAAACACTCCACATTCCTTCTCAAAAACCCACAAAGGAATATCGATTTTGGTCCCCGACATACCTGGCCGGCAACGAATCGAAGTGCTTGCGGATGTTGCAGACAAGCCTCTCGGGCAGCTGGCTCCCGGGATAGAGCCTGGCCAGGTTCTGTACGACCCCGCCCCATAGCCCTCCGTCGGCCCTGGCGGCCGCCGGGTGATCCCGGAGCAGGTCGAGGTTGAGGGAACTCCTGAGGTTGCTGATCGCCCCGGCGACGTTCCTGCCCAGCCGCTGCCACTTAGAGGGCTCCTTGGGGGAGGTAGATGGGGAGGTGGAAGGAGAAGCAGCCTCGGATCGGGGGTGGGCCTTCACAAGGACCTGCTCCAGCACGTCCTCCTCCGGGCTCGCCCGGCCCGACCAGCATTCCAGCGCCGCGGCCATGGCCGGCAAGCAGGCGTCTAGGAAAAAAAGAGGGGGAAAGGATGGTGGGGCAGCAGAAAATAAGTTTGCCGGGCAGCACAAACGTAACCTCCAGCTCACCTGAAAGAGAGAGAGAGAGAGAGAGATAGTGGACAAAAGGGGCTTTTTTTCACTTGTTTTGTCTGCAATGTGGGGGTGAAAGCATGAAATCTGGCCAAGTGCTTCAATGATGGTGCTGATGGGGGGAGTGAGAGAAGACAAGGCTTACGGAGAGAGATAAATGGAGTCACAGCTAGGTTGTAGATGGTGCAGTCATGCTAATGGATTAGAGGAGAGAGTGAGATCGCTCATACGAAATGAAGGGTGACAGATAAGTTGGCAACATTATTACATAGGCTCGTCATGAAGGCACATAATATCTACTTGAATACGCTGGATTGCTTGTAATCTGGTGAGCACTTCAATGCCACTGCTACGTAACATAACTCTTGTCCTCCGTTAGTTGGTCTTGCACATTAAGTGACTGTTTCGGTGTTTCAATATTTTTCCGGGAAGTGAAATTTTTTAAAATTAATTTTAATTCTTTTAAAAAATAAATGTAAAAGTCGCATCAAACTCAATTTTAAAATTTTAAATTAATATAATTTTTCTTTCGAATTTAGATATGCACATTCTTAACTATTATGCTCTTAAATTCGAGTTTTATTGAACAATATCCTATTAGGGTAGGTAATTTTGAACTTTTAAAATAAATACTACATATATAATATAGTTTTTGAAACTCAAATTTATATGAGAGATAACTGTTGAAAAATAAAAAAATTTATAATTTTTAAAACGGGGCTACGAGCCAGAATCAACTTTCGGGTATAATCTTTAATCTTTAATTCCCTTCACCTTCTACACATAAATATAATTCTGATAATTCGAATTGAAATTAGGGCAAAATTAACATAATCTTACATAAATTTAATATACAAACAACCTCTTAGTACTCTAGATGCCTTTTCATCCATTACTAAATATAATTTGTAACGCATAATTTGTACGATATTTCAAATAGACTTTTACATATGTACCTAATTATCATTACTTTATTATTCTTCAATTTCAGCTTGAGTTACCCATTTAACCAGTTACGTATAACTTCCTCTACCTCTTAGCCCTATTCCACTACCATTGTCGCCTCCGTTGCCTCTGCCACCCTCTTCTTCTTATTCTTCTCCTCCTCCTCCTCTTTTTCTTCCTCATTTTTAACATTTAGTGGAACTTGGCATAGTTCAACTATGACCATTACAAAAGTTACAATATTGTGGCTCCAGCAAAGGTAGATATTGCTTGACCATAACCTCAATTAATTTTGACACATGTTACAATTTATTATAACTTTAAACCCCTTCAAACTTTGAAGGTCACTATAGTACCTCTAGCCCAAAATCAATGGTAAAGAACTATAAGATATGACTTCATTGCACATATATTTGTATTTACTATTGAAGCAAAAATAAACCAACCAATCACAAAAAAATTTGTAGGCAATTTTTTTAATATATAACCCCAACTAGGGAAAAAATCACATAGCATATCCACTAGCTGAAAAATCAATGTATTAAGAATTCAACACCTTACAAAATTTCAATTTTATTACTAATATTACAAATTAAAAAGTCTATTTGTAGTTGTCTTTGACCACTAAAGTCTTTTTTGGTACTTACCAACTTGATCTTTTGTCTTATTCTTCCTTAGCACAATTTTTTGCTCTTGAAGCTTCAATTAAGGTCCATATAATTTGCTCCATCATTAGCATGTGTGCGATGTGGTGCCTTGTCTACCACAATTCGAATGTCATTCATAAACTCTTTTTGAATCAAATATGCTTACCTTCCTTTTGATAATCACTCAACAAATTATGAAAGTGTATGAAGGAATTTAGTGTAAAAACACGCTCTTTTAACTCAATGAATAGTCTACATTTTTCTTCAATTTTGTCACTACTAAGGATATAGAGCTTTAAGCCAGTTTAAATCTTTGTGTTTAAGTAAGTAAATTTTTTTTTTCAAAATGACCTATTTTATATATACTTGCTACCAACTAATTGATCGTTCTATAGGGAAATCGATTGTTACCTGTATTTGGCTCAAAATCAAAATAGGCCAAGATGAAATCGATTTTGATCATGGAACTGACTGATCGATCATTCTACCAAAACAATTGTTCATTCAACAAGGTGATGGTTTGTTTTGCTCTTGGTAAAAATCCCAAAATTCATTCAAGACTGATCGATATCTGTACAAGGATGGTCCATCTCTTATAAACAATTTTGCATTTTTTGTCATTTTTTTTCATTTCTTTTTCCAACACTCTCAAATGATAATAATCATTAAAAACCATATGTGTGTGTGTGATTCTTTACCTTCTTCCTTTAACTTTTCAATCACTTTGTTTATCTTCAACATTGAATCCTTGAAACATATCTCCTCCAAGTTTTTTAAGTCTTTAATTCAAAATCTAATTTGACATATTACTTATCAAACCAGACTTCACAAGACTTAATTACACACATAGAATGACCATAATTTTGATTAACAAAATAAATCTAATACAATTACATATGTAAAATATGTTCTATCACATTGATGGTGTTTTGAATATGAGAGCTATATAAATTTTATATTTTCTTTCTTTATAAGCTTAAAACTTAAAATCGAACTCATAAATATCTTCAAATACTTAATATTAACAATGAATTTTATTCTTACATGATTTTGTGTTTTTTTACAATTAATAGTTGAGAGATTTACATTAGTAAAATGGGCAATAACACAACATATTATGCAACTATATCTCCCTTAGCATGTACACTTAAGCATAGGAAAAAAATTGGCAAAAATAGGATAAAAATAATATGTTTAAATATGTCAATTGTCAACTTCCAAGTGTCAAATGTCAAGTGCCAACTTTTGATTGCAAACTATGTCTTCTTCTTTAGAGGCTTTATTTTTCTTTGGCACTAGCGCCGGAGAAAAGGATGTCATTGATGACAAAGAAGAACGTGTTATTGATAGTTAACAGTGAAGATCTTGCAATGGACAATTGGAAGTTGATATATTTAAATATGCTTTGGTTATTTATTTCTCGTTTACTTTTTTATATGCTTAAGTTCACATATTGAGGGAGATACAATCGCATAATAGATAGTATTATTGCACATTTTACTAAAGTAAATCTCCCACTTGCTAAGACCAACTAGCAATTGTAAAAGGCACAATAATTAATATAAGTATCAGGTTTGTTGGGTGCTAGAAAAAGTAATAAATTGAGTAAGAATAAAACTCATTATGGATGTTAAGTACTTGAAGATGTTTATGAGTTCAATTTTTAAGTTTGAATCTTGTAAAGAAAGAAAATCTAAAATTTATATGGCTCCTGTGTTAAAAAATGTCATTAATGGAGCTATAACATGTGCCACAATTAATAGTTTATGGTGAAACGAAGTTTGGCTTGGTTGGAGCCACATCAACCATGAGGTTGCAACTTTTGTGATGACCTTGGCCAAATCATATCTAATCCTGTCAAATGCCAAAAATTAAGAAGAAGAAGAAGGTGATAAAGGCAAGAGAGGTAGCAGTAAAATTGGAGGCAGAAGTAGAGAGGCAATAATAGAGTTGGAGGCAGAGGTGCGGAAGGAGACGACAACAACCGAGCTAGATGCAGAATAGGACTTACAGGCAAAAGAGGAGATTAAATATAACTTGTTAAATGGGTCACTAAGCTGGAGTGGAAGAGAAAGTGACGAGGATAATTAGGTTATTTTAAGCCACATGTATAACCTCTTATAGAAGTATTTTTAATACTACATTTTAATAATGAGCTCATATAAGGAATATATAAAAATCTTTTATTTATGAGATTAATAGTATATATGCTATTGCATATTACTGTCAATGTGTACTAATATCTATATCATCAATATCAAATATCAAGGATTTATACATATATTTTTAATAAATTTATTGTGTTCATAAAATATAAAAAACACTTTGAACATTCCATGCATTGCCGACTCTATTTATATCAACATAATTTTTTTGTGCATAAAAAAAAGGGACGGGATTTTTTTTGGTGCCATATTAGATAAATGGATTCTTCTTTATTGAGGTGACAAGTATTTAGTTTATTTGAAGAAGACAAATATAGGATCGCATCTCATTGGTTGGGTTGAGAAGCATTCATTAAGGATTTGACAGTAGTCGTTGTCATAAGGACAGGAGCAATTTAAGAATGGAGAGGAGAGAGGGGGACCGACCAGCAGGCTTAGGAGGTGGGTCACACATCTACTCAAGTATGTTGGTGTGGGACATGGCCGGGCATTTACGTACATGGGAAAATGACAAGTTGGCGAGCCCCAACCAAAAGAATTTAAGATCCCTTTTGTCCCGCCACTGATTGTGAGGATTAACCCTGACGAACTCAAAAATCAAAGTCTCTTTCCGTTTGATTGAAAGTAATTTCCTACTATTCGCTTATTAATGGAGGTTGAGTATTTTAAAGGAGGTTAGTTTTGTCACCCCGCGTTTTAAAAGGCCCACCCCATTGGCTTCCCCATCCCTAAGAGAGACAACAATTAGGATTGCCATCCCATCCTCTTAGAATCAGAAGGCGCCACCACCGGCCTGCCTCTCCTCCCTCTTCAAACTCAGCCCTACCACCCTCCTTTGTAGTCTTGGCTCCCTGCTTCCCCCTCCTTGTTGCTTTGGCGAGATTATGAGAAGGGAGGAATCGGATTTTGGGCCTATTGCTTACTCCAAGGAGATCCTTTTTTTGAGGTGGATGCCCACACATTTTGGGGTAGCCACACCATGCTGCTGGAGTTGGAGTGTGGTGGGAGAAGAGAGGAGGCTGCATCAATTTGTGGCTCGTGGGGGCAAACCAAGGGCTCATTAGTAGTGAGGATCCCACACTAGTGATGGCCTTCATCCGGCAGATTCAAGAGCGACGTCACTAGAGAGCCTCGAAGGTAGTGGCGCCATGCCTGCAGCGGCCGCAATGAAGAAAAAAAGGGGCCTTGATGTCCCAGTCAACCACCGAATGGAGGCAAGGCTAGAGTCATCAGATTTTCCATGAGGCGGGGATCCGGCTAGCCCTGGCCCTGGCTCTTCCATGGCTGCACCATTAGAGGCTTGAATGCTTTTAGCTGGAAGTGGGGAAGACGACGCTCATTACGGGTCGTCAGGCTCGAATTCCGGTTGGATGACGCGAACCACTTTGGTTAGGACTAAGCCGGTCTAAGCCTCGCCCGGGTCCAAGCTGGTTCTTTCCAAAAAGAAAAGAGGAGGGGCATTAAACGATGTCTGATTCAAGTAGGCATAAATATCCAAAAAATTCAAAAGAAGTACCAATAGACGTTGAGAAGGATTTGAATGTCCTCACTAAGTCTCAACTTGAAGAAATATCTCATAATCTTTAAAATGATTATTTTACCCTTAATAAAACTATAATATTTAAAGTGAGCTTCTGTTTAAGGGCTTATAAATATAATTTAAAATTAAAAAAAATCTTAATAGAGGTGAGAGTGTATGCTAAATATGAATCAAACAACATGGTAGGGAAAAAGCCTAATAATTAAAAAAAAATGACTATTTTACCAATAAGATTTGAGGGTGAACCATTGAGTGAACCAAAGTTGATTCAAGGGGTTTATGACCCCATAAAATGTTAGGAAAATTGCAATGGGCTTATGACATAAAAGAGTATAATTCGGCCCAAATTCATACCCCATTAAAGTTCAGGAAAACCCTAAATGAAATGAAAAATGTCCCGAATTGTCGCTTTTACACAAATGGAATCGCAAACCAATTCAAGAGCAGAACATATGAAAAGGGCAAGGATTCGAAATAAAAAAAAGGAGAGTAAGGTGACCAGTATGTGTAACGTCCCTGATTTTTCGGTAACTTTTTTATATGTTTTTGCAATTTCTCTACAATATTTTGCACGTATTTTCAATGAAGGAATTTGACACTTTGGCGTATCCGTATCTTAAATTTATTTCGATATTCATGATCGTAAAAGTCGGGAGTGGTGTTTAGTCGCAGGCCATGGGTCTTGATGCTCCACAAAAAAATTTTGGCGCAAAAATGCTAAAGAATGAGACACAACGGAAATTAGAAATAGAAAGAAAGGAAAAGGAAAAAAAAATTAATAAAAAGTAGAGTTGATCGGGCACGTCTCAGCACGCTCAACCCATTCCGGAATAGTGAAGGGGGCTTTGCCCCATCTCCGGCCCCCGGCTTCCGCCCAGCCGGCCTCTGCCTGGCGACGCCGGTATCGTTGTCCCGGCCTGGCCCACCGGCCACCGCCGCCCCTCTTCCTCCCTCTTTCCCCATCCGGTCCGGTGAGCCTCATTTTCGTGTTTCTTGGCCCGATCCGCCATCGCTGCCTGTTGCATGGTCGGCAACCTGCCGCTACAGGTCCACCCTGACCACGACCACCTCCTCACACCTCCTTCCCGGCCTCCCCTTCCTCCTTCACCGGCCTGAGGTAAGTTTGGCTCCGCCCCTTTTTTTCGGTTTTGGTTTTCTCTGTTGCGACTTGCGGCTATGCTACTGGCCACCGCCAATGGGCCTCTGGCTCTCTCTCGGCCTGGCAATGACAAGGCCGCCACCCCGTGGCCAAGACCGTTGCCTCGCCGGCCCGTTACCCCTCCTTCCGCCATTTTTCGATCTGGACTAAGCATTTTCCCCCTTTTTTGTTTTGTTTTGTCACTATGTGTTGAGGCTGCCAGTGGCCGGCCACTACGACCGGCCTTTGGCCCTCCCCCGGCCTGGTGATGGCAAGGCAACCGCCCCAGCCGCAGCCGCCTTGATCCCCTATGCCGAATTTCAATCCGGACAGAACTTTCGCCGCGATCTTTTACCTTGTGTTTTCGCTGTTGTCCGCAAACCACCAATCCACCTTCGGTATGCCACCTTGAGCTGAAGGCGGCGAGGTGCCGACGTCTGGCCTCTGTTGCCCCAATCAGACCCATTTCGCACAATCAGTCAACCCTTGCCAGAGAAAAATCTGCCCTTTTTTCTAGCGACGTACATTCTCCGCAGTCAGACGTTGGACGACATCTCACTGACGTCCATTTGACTTGCTGCGATCCAGCGAATACGAGGTCCTACCATCTTCTAGGTCTGGCCCCTGGCCCCGCCTGGCTGTTCATGGCCTGACGATGTGTGTCAGCCTCCCCAACTCAGCACACTATCGCCCTCAACTAAATAGAATCTATTTCTTTTGACCGGTGGTTTTGCTGTCACTGGTGTTAGCGAGAGGACAACCACAACCCTGGCTTGACCCAACGATGGTAAGGGGTCCACCGTTCTAGGCCTCCATTGTATGTCTTCTGCACACACTAAACGCCCCTAAAGTTTGAAGTACGTCTCTGACTGCCGCTGATCGGCCTTGCTCCAACCCAAGCCAACTTGTCCAGCTTGTTATTGTGCGGACTTGGACTGCATGTCCATTTGACATGGGCTCTGCCCGGGCCCAATGACGGCAAGGGCCAGCACTACTGCCCCGATTCCACCTATGCACCCACCATTTTGTAATCTCTTTTGCCATTTCTAGTGGCACGACCTTGTGTCCGGCCGCCTTAGTGCACCCAATCTTTTGCTTCGATTGAAATCAGCCTAGCCTTATCGAGATTAATTCCAGCATCTCTGAAAGTCCTCGAGACAACAACTCTCTTAGTGCAATGCTTTTGGGCCACCTATTCCGCCATCGACGTTGCCACTATCATTTGCTCACCATCAAACTCACGTGGATTATGAGGCAGGGGACCTTGAACTCGTAATTTCTTTATAGCATGCTTTGATTGTGTAGTAGCATGCTAGGAGTTTATAACTTAATTTTTTGCATGATTATGCTAATTAAATAAGCATGTTATATGTATGTGAATTGTGCATATGTTAGTGAAGACTAAGGGTACGGTAGTAAGTTATGAATTATATGTATGTGATCAAAGTGTGTGATAGATCTTTGTTGTGGGCTGGTGGTGTGTGATCGATGGGCACAAGTAGGAGTGTTTGATTGTAAGTTTGTCGAAGGGGTACTTCATGGGCTATGACGTGGAAACTGTGATTGTATGTCGGGTGAGGAAAGATGTAAGATTGACAGGCGAATGTTGGATTTGATGAGATTGAAGAATTGATTTGAATTGAGTCGGGAGGTATGTTGGCGCAATGGGCAGAAGACCTAAGTGATGTAAGGATTTGGAAGATTTAAGGTTCTTAACGTCTGTGGGAATTTGTGAATTAGTGAGAGTGGACAACATAATTGTACCCGCATAATGTACGTAATATGAATTGTAATGAAAGAATAATGAGTAAGTAATTAGTAAGGGTTTGATGATGGAATTTAGGTTTAAAGGATTCCATTTGAGGAGTTCGAGTAAGACGCTTTGGTTTTAAGGCGAACGGTGCAAGATGTAAGGTTGTAAATATATCATGGTAAACGTATGCTAACATGGAATTCGAGTTTGACAAGTAAGGTTATGTAGAGATTTGTAAGACTATAAGAGTAAGAGTGAGTTTTAAGTACGATTGGATGTAACAACTCGTTTTTCAATTACGTATAACATGAAGGGTTAGGCCTAATTAGATATTCTGAGATAAATTATAGAGGGTTTCAGAGGTTGAAACCTTTGTATATGAGTAGAGCATGAAGAAATGATCGTAGCGAATCAAAGAATGCATAAAACGGAGGTAAGGACCGGAATTTATGATCTCGAGAAGCGTGGAAAATAGGTGGGACCCACTTGGAAAGAGCATGATATGCTTCTTTAAGTGGGTTAGTATCAAAGGGCTTGTTGATACGAGTCCAACGGTACTAAGAATGCGCAAATCCAAATCCGGGGTAGAAAGATACGTGCATTTGAAGTTAAATATTTAAAAAAATAGAAAAAATGGCATGTAGAGCACGTTGCAGAGTGTAGCCGGCACAACGCGTGCCCGCAAAACTGCATGCACTATGTTTTGATGGGCGCTGCTAGAGCGCACCGTGTTTCGGCAGGCACTGCCACCCGAAAACAGCGGTGCAGCCGTTTCTGGCGGCGCAGCTCCATGGTTTTGGTGCGGCTCGGGGTTATAAATTCCTCATTTGTGCTAGTTTTTCAGGGAGACCTTCTTCTCCGTTTCTAAGCATTCTGAGTCCAATTAAGGCCGTTCAAGAGGCGTTTTTAAGTACATTGAGTGTGATCTACACGATGGAGGGGTTCTTTCTTCGAGTTGGAGCATGTATAGGGAGGAAATGCCCCAAGACAAGGAAAGGCTTTGCCCGTTGTCCTTGAGCACTGACAAACTTCTTTTTATCCATTTCTAAGCGTCCTAACTCCAATTTAGTCTGTTCAAGAGGCGTTCTTGACTAAATTGAGCATGCTCTTTATAATGGATGGGTCCTTTCTTCGAGTTGGAGACTATATTTGGAGGAAACAATACTTCGAGACAATGAGAGGTCCAGCCCGTCGTCTTCGAGCACCGAAGAAAGAAAAAGAGGCGAGGAACAAGAGGGGATTATGTCCTCCGTCACCAGGCAAAATCAAGAAAGGTGGCCCAAAGTAGGGAAGGTTCTACCTTCCACTAAAGGGCCACGAAATGTGAGGAACATCCCCGAGAAGGGGAGGTTCTGTCCGTCGCCCACGGGTGCAGAAAACGAGAAGAGACTCCGGGAAAGGGAGCATTTGTGCGTTATCTTTCGATGCAAGGCGAGGAACGTATGAGGGCTAGAGGAGTCTCCGTCCACTGCCTCTAGATCCTAAGGGGAGGACTCCCAGAAGAAACGAGCAACTCCGAATACCGCTACCTTACGAGACATGAGGGGAGTAAACATTTCTAACCTCCCATTTAAATTATAGAGTTGCATGTGCTAAATTAGGATGAATGCTATGTCATGATCCTTTGTGTTCTAATCTGCTATGCTTTGATGTGACCTATTTATGTTTCGTCTCGTTCTCTAGTAGAGCGAGACGTGTGGTGTGCGTACGGTCTGGACTCAGTAATGGAGTGAGACATGTCTATGTGGTTTTAATCCTGCTATCTGATAGAGCGAGATGTGTGATTTTGTTGATTTATTCACTTTCGCTTGACACCGATATATGACGAGTTTTTGTATACCTCTAGTTGAATATTAGTATATATGTATTTTAACGTATATGATTTTATGATGCTTGATGTGTGTAATAGCCGTTAGGCAGAACTACATTCGGATCCAATTGTATTGGAATAATATCGTGAATGTTATCCAATACATACTTAGGCAACCAACGACAAGGCAACATTGGCCCGATCCAAATTAATTATAAATATAAGTTTTATTCTGACCTACACGCGATGAACTTTGAAGCTTCATCATGTGTATGTGAACGTTACAACCTAAGTCTACGTATGGGGAAGCCTTGAAGCTTCGTAGTGCATAGATGAATGTTATACCTCTCGCACACAGACGATGATTCCTGGCTTAAGGGAAAAAAATTTCTATTAGAGATTTTGTGGGCCCCGGCTAGGGTCGTGGCATTACATTGGATGAGTTAAGTTGAAGTATGTTACCCTTGTGGACCAATGTCATAGAACCGGTGTGGTTCTAGCTTGGTCGACTGAAGAATGTAAGACGGAAGTAGCTCCGAACATAATTGTATATGCATAAGTTACCTAATATGAACTTGAATAGTAAGTAACCCTAATTTGATAACGTTGTGAGTTTGAGACTGACGGTTTCGACGGATTAAGTTTCATTTTTGAGCCAGTTGATAAGTAATCAACTGAGCGTCTTTCCAGGTCTAGCCATGGTGTTATCCTGCGGGATTTAGTCTTGGTGTTGTATTTTGGCTTAGACGTTTGATGCTCTGTTGAGAGCATTGTAAGTTTCCGCTCTTCATGGGCACTGTATGTATTTCTGCCTACATATAGCATTATATGTTCAGCCCAAGAGTGGCATTGTAAGATTCCTGCCCAAGAGTTGCACCGTATATTTTTTGCCCTTAGTTGGCACTGTATCGCCCCAAAGAGTGGGCATTTGCACGTTCAGGTAAGTAGTATCATAGATATACTCTTACTTGTTTGATCCTGTGCCCCGTGAGCATAGGTGTGCCTTGCCTTTAGAAAAGTCCATGGCGTCTAGTTGCTCCCCGAAAGTTAAGGTGACGCCCCAGGGCGTTCCCTTCCTTTCCGACGCTAGAGCTTATTAATTGTAATGAGCTTCAATTGTCGGTAGTATGTGTATGATAATAAGAGTAAGTTATATGTATTTGATTTTGAGTAAGTTGTATGTGTAAGATCCAGAGTAAGTGTAAGCGTAAGCTTCTAAGGAAGACAGTAAAAGTAAGTTTATGAGTAAGAGTAAGATTGTACGAGTAAGGTCGTACGAGTTTGTGTAAGTTATATGAGAAAGCGTTTAGTTGTACGAGTAAGTTAGTAAGACTCTGATTCAGAGTGTAAGTGTAAGTATAAGTGTGTAAGTGTAAGTGTAAGTAAGTGTAAGTGTATGCTACAAGAATAAGTGTAAGTTCAACTAGTATGATTGTATGTGTGTAAGATATATTATTTATGCTGCATGTGCTTCTTGCTTCATGTGTGATTGCATGAATGCATCTAAGCATGAACTTGCGAAGTTCATTGATTTATTTCCTCTATTGGCTATTTTCCTACTGAGTATGAAAATACTCACCCTATTTTTTAGCCCCTTCGTCGGGAGACTTTTGCAGGTTGATCGATAACTTTTCGGATTGGACTTTTCCCCATGGTGGTCTATTTTTACTCGACCTTGAGTATAATGGACATGTGTGAAGCTATGTGGATTTTTGTGCTACGATCTCATGTATTGATTAAGGTGTGAGAAATGTATTACTTACGGGATTTGTGTATGTATATACAATTCATTTTTTAGATTGTTAAAGAACTTGTACTCAGAGATAATCTTCAGTAGAACTGAGGCAAGCTTGTGAGTAATTCATGGCCTAGTGAGACGTGATTAAACTCCTAGACGTGGCTACCATGTTATAGAGAACCATTATAACTTACACTTGGGGAGCAAACAACTCTCAAATGTGGTCACAATATTGATTTATAATCATGTGGAAACATTTATGATTTTGTATGCTTATATCAATTATGGCTTATCATTTTAATGTTTATCATTAGTTATATGAGATAACATCTCGTCCCCATTCCTATGATGAGATAATGGTGCCTATAGAATGAATCAGGATAAGCTTTAGTTTTAATAGTTCTTATAGCTTGAATTAGTTCAAGTGGGGTATGTCAGGATACTCCTAATAAGAATCACCTATATGAGTGTGAAGGGGGTCACTTCTATGAGAATTTTAAGGCTAAATCTTCTAGAGCACTCATGAAAAGCAGGTTTGTTAAGGGCCAAAATGAACACAATCACGAGAACCACATTGTGTCTGAGAAGTGACTGTGTGAATACTATTGTCTTGGTCTACACAAATGGCTGAATACTTCAAGACATCACGTTCATTGATTAGTTAGTAGATCTGATAGTTTTCACAAGGGAAGGTTCAAAGAAAAAATATATCTTTCCCCCATGCATGAACATTTCAATATTTGCTCTCATGTTTTATCTGCATTGTTTTGTATAGTTATCCAGCCAATTCTCATTCATGTGGGGGATTGTTAGAAGTGGGTATGATGAATATGGGTTAAGCCCATATGGTTTATATGGGTTAAGCCCATATGGGTAGAGAGCCTAAGCCCACTTTGTATTGAATGAAAGTCACACATATGAATTGGTTGAATGAGTGAATAGTCGCACATCACCTAACAAAATGTAATGGTATTAGTATATAAGGCACAAATTTGGCCTTTCAAGTTAGACCATTGGGCTACCCCACTTTTGTGGGGAAGTTACATGTTGGACAACATGCAGCTAGGTGGGCTAACCCACATGCGCATGCACCGATGTTCAGCTGGTTAGGTTTGGTTCGCATGCACAATCGGCCGGGCCTGGTCGGGTTGGGTCAACAAGATAATTATTTTTGGGACAAATTCATTTGGTTTAGTTTTTTCTTAACCCAAAACAGGTCCAATTTTATTCTTACCAAAATGTGTCCGTTAACGGATGGATGCGTCCGTTTGAATGGGATGGGTTGTCTTCAACAGGATTTCTTATAAATTCCTGAAAAATATTTTCTGTAACTTTTTTTACTGGATTTCTGTCTCTATCCTTTTTGTGAGAGTATTCCAAATCGTGGTTTGCTGTATGCACTGTGTAAAGGTGCTTCTACAATGCATGGTTGATCATTTTATTATGGGAGGCAGACGCCCAAGTGCACCCTAAGCACTAATAGGGAGGACGAATTTTGTATTAAGGACACAACGATTTGCTTGATTTGATCATCATCTTCCAATAAGATTTTCGCATCACAATACTTACAAACGTACAAAAATAACACCAACAAGAGACTTCAACTCTTCCTGAACTTTCTTTGTCACTTGGGGATTTCTCAGCTACTCCGATAGGGCCATTCTGTTGCAGCGGAAGATTTGTCTACACAGCCCTAAATCAAGTCTTGTGTTGGACATTTCACATAGCAAGAGTTACATCCTTGTCAAGGCCATAGTTTACTCTTACAACAAGTTCTGGAAACACATTTGTGAAATTTGTTCTTTCCACTAAGTAATAAGTTAAGAAATAATCATTTTAAGGAGAAATCTACCCAAACATTGTAGCTTCAGCGTTGGGTAGTGAGCTGGATCCCCCCCGGCTCCTGGCTGTTAGACCATGGCTAGGGGTGCTGGGTAGCTATCCTTTAATTTTAAAACTCCATTTGCACTCTAAAAAGGCCCCAAGTCTATTTGATTCTCTAGCCTCTCAAGCCAAATTCTATATAAATAATTAAAGTTAATATGACTCCAAGATGGACTCCACCCTGAGTGACTCCATTGATTTCCGAGTCAAATTCCATAAGCTCGTCATACTCCATTAGATAACAGGACTATAAGATTTTATTTGATATTTGTAAAATATATTAATTAAAAAATATTCAAGTACGCTTCGATATTATTTTTTACTTGTAAATTTGAAAAATAGCATAATAGTTGAACAAATGTCGACAATATTACTTTTAGCAACAACAAAAAAGATGTTGACAATATTACACAATAAAATTTATTTATTTATTTCATTATTTTTTAAAGCAAATTTGTTATTTTTGGTAAAACGTATTTAAACTTTTAATATATGACTCATGATTCAGTGGAGACTCGGAATGACTGGACTCAAATAGTTTTGGAGCATATCCAGAGTTGAGTTTCAAAAATTAATTAGGACAAGCACAAGATATATATAAGCACCAGTATTATACTTTCTAAGATAAAATAGTCCAACCTTTTTTTTCTAAAGTATACAGGGACTTCTAGAGAGTTGTAAATGATATATTCACTATGTTCTATGGTAATAACTCTATTTAGTTTTTCAAATGAACTAATTAGTTTTGAAAAACCAAATAGAGCTATTAATGTGAGATAAAAGAATTATTATTTATACATTAATTAGTGTCTGAATATGAGAGAGTAAAACCTTCTTTGTATTCAAGGTACAATGTACTGCCCATTTTTCCTTCATGCAATGTATTGGTGCTTATGTTTAGAAAAATATATCAAAAGAACTGATTATTAGGAAATAAAAGACATGGCCAAACATATTAACTTGTGAATGTATGATTGAATTTGGCTTACATATTGTTGTCAACATGCCAATCAACCTACTAAATAAACCCAGTGAAGAATCCCTCATTGTATTTATGAGAAGAGTTCCACCTCACATGAAGACAGCTCTGAATGCTAACAGATGCTTTTGAGTAGTCCACTGCTTCGATTGACAGTTGCACCCACCTCAGCTGCTTCCACTACCTTCCTCATGGAAATGTTGATTAACTAGCAATCGATTCCTCTATTTATGAAGACAATGGTTTAATTATTAACTATGGTTTAAAAATGTAGAATCGGCATTGATGCAATCTTGACATTTAATTGAATATTAGTTAGTGGAAGTGGAGACATGTGAGACGTAATCACTTGCCGCTGCAAAACGGAATTGTTAATATAATCACTTGCAACTGCAAAATGGACATTGATATGGGGTTGAACAAACGGTTTGGTTATGCAAATCTACGCATGTGGGAGTTTATTATAAACGAATTTAGGTGACTTAGAAATTATACAGCATGGAATAAATTATATGCCAGATTATTTATTAAAAAAATGGCATGCAGTGTACCGTAGCTTAAAAGCTCTGGAACACCCACCTGGTGTTGGTTTTTATAGGAAAAAGTCACTAGCGATTGATGGGCAGTGTGAACCAATTGATCGCTTCCAACTATCTTTTCAATTTTTTCCGTAGATTGACTATCGTGTGATTAATCATTCAATTTACTATGATATTATTTTTTAAAACCGATAGTGTCTACTGTAGTGAGATAGTTCGTTAAAGTTAATGTGATACCGTTTTTGATAGCTAATCTATCGTTTTGAAGGAGTGATCGATTGTTTCATGTAATTTTCATATTCTAACGGTTAAAAATGTCTCTTTGGGATGTCTTTCTACATGATTTTGCATAAGTATAAAATGTGTGTATATTTTGTGCAAGAATATTATGTGTATTTTCCAAAACCATCAGCTAATTTTTTATAAGAACTTCAAGGACAAAAGAATGGGATTCTTTACTTTTGTTGAGTGTAAATCCTACAAGGCTCTAACTATTATGAGAGGAGAATTTGCTTTAGAACCCGATAATAATTTGGTTTACCAAATGGGGTAAATATTTCTTCAAGGAAAATAGTAATATTTGGGGTTTTTCTATGTTTTAAAACTTAACAACGTGGAGAATAGTGTGTTTGGCCTCTTGACCTTATCATTTAAATAACTTCCTATGTAGATATAATTTAAAGTTAAGATCAATTATTTAAAAAGTAAACAAAAATAACTTTGAAACACCACAAAAAATGCGTGAATTAGACTTTGGACAAGGGAGATATGACATTTCAAAGTTGAACATGACACGTATGATCTGTTTACCCGAATCAGACACATAAATGGGCTATTTCAGGTGCTATGCGGACCCGGTTAACTAAAGTGACGAAAATAGGTTTGGGAGGCTAAAAACCTTAATGGATTAAGAACCCTAATCCTCATTAGCTATAAATACTTGCCTAAGGCTAATTAAAAAAGGAGGGATTTTGGCTAGAAGAGAGGAGAGAGAAGGAGTCGCCAAAGGAGTTTCTGGTGAGTCTGACTAGCGACAGAAGCGGGGAAGAGTTTTTGCGAAGTCTTGACGAGCTGCATAATTAAATTGTGTCTGGTATGATTCCTTGTATGGATGCATGATTAGCAGATCTAGGCATCGTTTGGATGACGCTTTGTGTCATATAGAAAGCTGTTTTTAGTTGAAATCGTTTTTTGAAAAACAAAGCAGAAGTCGGTTATGTTTGGATATATATTATAAAAAATCAACTTTTTTAAAAAAAATTATAAATCAGCTTTTAGCCTAACCCTCCTTAGGAGGAGAGTTAACCATAAAGCTGTTAAAAAGCAAAAATGAGTCAAAAATAGAAATAAATACATTTTTGAAATAAAGCGAGGCTTTTAGTCTAAATTGCCTAACCAAATAAGATTTATATGAAAAACAACAAAAAGCGGACCGAAAGCCATTGCAAAGCGTCATCCAAACGATGCCTTAATGTTATTTAATTATATTTTAATTAAGCCTTACACACCCTGGTA
This sequence comes from Saururus chinensis, assembly GCA_035235625.1. Lineage (NCBI taxonomy): Eukaryota > Viridiplantae > Streptophyta > Magnoliopsida > Piperales > Saururaceae > Saururus > Saururus chinensis. The sequence continues at coordinate 58,726,039 of CP141140.1, forward strand.
CTCGCTAGACAGTCAGTGGGATTTGGCTAACGTGCCGGTAGGCCATGGTCATGCCACACGCAGTTGTCATTGATGGCACTCACATAATCCACATTCATTGCATAATCCACATTATGAAACTTCTTTTCATTCATACAAGGACCTGCAGGAAGGGAGAGACCTTTGTTTTCTTTTCATCTCCTTCTTCCTCCCATCCCAATGAAACTTCTTTGAGGGCCAATGGGGCGATGGAGAGAGGGAGGCCACAACATTGTCCCTCCCCATTCATCCTTGCCACCTATCACTGTAGATGGTGGCTGGGGGTTGCCACTGTAGTCTCTGGTGTGGCAACTCCCTTTCCTCTTGAAGGTCGAGTGTAGAGCATAGCACAATGGCCGGCCGGTTGAGGATCCGCCACACGAGAACACAACTGCCGTTTCTTGCTATATTCCATAAGCTTTCTGTTGGCGTGACGCAGAGAAGGGAGGTAGGAGGTGTCAGCTGTTGTTTCACTAAAGCCTTTCATCAGCCCCTCCCCTCACCTGAACTGAGAGGCGTCCGCTAGTTGGAGCCGCGCGACCCCACTCTTTTATTTCTCGTCTGCCTCCAACAAGAATTTTGTTGGAGGACGAAGGCGATGGCTAGATCCAACTAACAGACCTGGCTAGCGGCTAGGCTGGGCCAGTGGTGGGGCCTTCCGGACCTAGCCTACGCCCAAGTCCACTGGGCTAGGGTTAAAGGCTTGGCCCATCCGCGCTAGCTTGATTTTTTTTTTAAAGTGAGTGAACCGAGACTGGTTCATAGGGTTAAAAATGACATCAAAATTTGTAAAAATTACCTTGGACCAAGTGAGTGTCACAAGTCTCCTTACCTTGTTTCAGGCCGGGGGGAAATTCAAGAGCTCTGAAATGACTATTTAACCCTTATATTTAAAACATAATAATAGTTAATCACCTGACTCGTCTCCAATTTAGCTTCCTATGAGAGGAATTAAAAATTGAGAAAAATCCTAGTGATAGTTGAGGGTGTACCCAAATTTGGACCAAGTCACATGGTGGGAGAAAATCCCAGTAAGTAGATAATTGATAATTTATACCTAGGGTTAAAGGTAAACCGTAAAGTGAACTAAGGTCGGTTCAAGGAGTTTATAACCCTATAAAATGTCTAAAAGATTACCAAAGGTCTATGATATCAAGAAGTACCCTTGAGATCAATTTTGGAGGGTTAACTTGTTATTTATATACCTTTGCCACATATAGTAATATTATATGTTTTGATATTCGTATTTGTGAACCCTAATTATTATGACCTAGATATTTAATCGAAGGAATTGTGTTGTATTTAAAGAAATATTTTCTCATGATTTATTGTGTGTCCTTTATTAAAAAGGGTTTTAAAATTTTGGGTTGTGACAAAAGTTGCACTCTACGCGATTCAAAGCTATTTTTGTGTATTCTACTTGTAGATTCCAATTGTTCAAGCCTGAAACATCTAGAAACATCTAATATCCAAAAATTACATTACTATTATATCACTACAGAATGTACATTATCTTAATTCATAAGTCAATTATCTCACCGTTTCACATTAATAATCCAATTTGGGCTTAAAAATGAATTAATTTTCATTCATTTTAAAAAATTAATTAGGACTACCAAAGTGGGATGCATACTTAGAGAGTATAGAAACATAGGATTTAGTTAGGGTAGTACGTCACTTAATAACATAATAGTGGTACAACTACTACGAGATAACAAAGTGAAAACTATACTCCCTCCGTTTGGTAATAAGTGTCACGATTGGAAAAGAAAAATGAACTAAAGTCAGTTTATTTTAGTTTTCTACTCCAGTAAAGGATGGAAGGAAGATTAACTAGTAATTCAGTGACATAGTGACATATTCGTGGATCTAATGTCCATTGTCATCTACCGGGGAGAGCTTAGTCTTGGGTTGGGGACAGGAGGATCACGAGGCGGGAGCTAAGCGACTTGCTGGGAGTTTGGGCATGTTTATATCGGAGAAGAAGCAAGAGGGGATGATCGAGAAGATCGATGTGGACGGGGAAGGGTGTGTGGGCGTGGGTGAGTTTAAGGAGCTGATGGTGGAGAGGGAGGGGGACGGCAGCGGTGGAGCTCATGGGGGAGGCGTTCGGGGTGTTCGATGCCGACCGCTATGGGTACATCACGGTGGAGGAGCTGTGGGTGGTGCTGGCAACGGTGGGGCTGAAGCAGGGGCGGACGGTGGAGGATGAGCTCGGGATCAGGTTTATGTTTTCAGAGGAATGCAGTGGACAAAATACAGCTGACTTTTAAATGAATATTATTAACATAGGTCTTATTTTCGGACTGAATCAGTGACTGAATTCAGTCTAAACAAATACACTGAAAAGCCAACTTTTAAGTGGTTTTTCAGTGACTTATTTAGTTCATGTCTGAATTAAACCAAACAAATGGACCCTAAAGTGCCCTCTTACTAAGATTAATTAGACCCAAATCTGAATCCAGATTTCCTAAACAAAATTAGGAAATTCTGATCAAACCATCACCAATCACTCAATTAGTGCATTATACAATTTGAATTGTGGCGCACTGGGCAACAACCACTTTGATAGAGGCAACTTTGGATGCAAACATAATTTATTAATTATGTGTAACTATACTTTTTAAATTTTTATCAAATAACAACATTAATAGCTTAGGCTTGGACAAAAGACTAAAATGTCCCGCTTATAAAAGTCCCCATGCCATTTGCCCCAAAGGGCTCTGCCACTGGAGCAAAACCCTCATACTGGTAGGCACCCATATTTTTATAGAAGTGTTTTCTATGCTCCACTCTGACAGTGAACCGAGCGTAAGGAACACCTGTGAAGCGTCCGCTTTCAAGATCGGTGTTGCACACGCTAGTGCACGAATACACACTCTAACGTGCGCTAGCGTGTGCGCCATCAATCTTGAAATCATATGCTTCACAAGCGTTCCTTACGCTCGGCTCATGTTGAAGAGGGAGCATAGAACACACTTCCTATTTTTACATATTAAAGTTTTCAGATTTAATTATTCGAAGCCTAAAAAAAGTTCTTCTCTACACAATAGTAATTAGAAATATGAGAATTTTAGTTAGGTCTGACTACATGGCTGGGCCCTAGCCGCTGCAAGCATTGGCGGGTCCATGTTGAAAGGTGGGTGGCCAATTGACCACCTTGAAATTTGACATTTTTTTACAAACCCCTATAGATTAGCTAGTGGATGGATCAACGGCTATAACTATTGACCACCATCTTAAACTTTCATCAAAGGGTAAGCTATATATAGTTATTCGTAAAAAAAATTAATTATTTTTTGACCACCATGATTAAAAATCCTAGATCCGCCAGTGGCTGCAAGGGCTATACATGGCTGGCCCAACCAGTCCTTAGTGAGTACGCTGGTGGTGGTGAAGAGGAGCACCTTCTTCGCCACACTCTCTAGTTGCATGGCAGATCAAATCCTGGAAGCCGTTTTTTTTGTTTGAATTTTCATGCTGGGGAAGATTGTTGGGGTAAATAGACATTACTTACCCTTAAATAGCCTTTTGCATAGTCCTAACAAAACATGCTATTTTGGAAATCTCATAAATTCATTTGCATAAAGAGCTTTTGCATTAGCGTTCGCAAACATAAAGTCATTTTGATTTCCCCTTTTAAAAGCAAAATGGGAGAAATGACATTTTATTTCTGTGCGAATGCACATCCAAACGACTTTATTTGCCAAAGTTTACCCCTAAACCTGTAATATCAAGAAAGTGCCTTTATGGGCTTTAAAAGCCCTTTCCTGTGACATCCAAACGCCCCTAAATGTTCTATTTCCCATAGAATGCATTGTTTACATAGTAAGAATAGCATGAAAATCTAAGTTAGTTAAAATTATCAGAATCTTATTTATAATTTCATTTTTTTTAGGCTAATATACTTCTCACTTTTTTTAAAATTTACACTTTTTATAAATGAGACGCCTAATATGGAACTGAGGGAGTGCAACCCAAAAATGTTTGCCTATGTTCCTAATAAATTAATAGTTAAAAATTTACCAATAAGAGAAAAAAAAACCTAAGACTTCAACGTTATTTACTCTCCTTATTCTTCAACATAAGAATCACCTAAATGTAAAGTTTTTGCATGTTTTGATCAGATTTTTTCCCCTTAGTTTTATTTACAAGGTAAAAGGCAAAGAATGCATTCCAAAAACTAAAACGAGAAGAAAAAATATCTGATAATTCTAATTTAGCTAATCGATTATCCCTCCAGGGTTTTCCAACAATTTCAACCATTGTTCGTCTGCAAAGTTCACTAGAAAGCAATCACCACTTCAAGCCATACAAAATTAAAGACACACGTTTGATAGAAATTTCTCACGAACTAGCATAAGTAAACAACATAGCAAGATCACTAATTTTCATAAGTTTAATATATTAAGTCAGCACCAATAAAAACAAATATAACAAGTCATCAGTTGGAATGCTATGCTTGATAGGTGAGCTCGCCATATGAACATCTATTTTTTTCTCTTTGCCTATTTAGCATTGCTCTTATGAATGTTTCAAAAAAATATATAATTTTTTTTATATAAGAGACAACGACCCAAACTAGGAATGATAGAATAAGAAATGAGTATATACGTGAGAATTTAGATCTAAGTTGCTGACGGGCTATATGACAAACTTCCTCTTAGGATACAACAGAGCCTTTGAGAAACTACAACTAGCAATGTTGAAGAATTCTCTTTGAACTCTCCTTAAAACTATATAAGAATCTGGTTGAAATTTGTGTTTGAAAACACAAGGAAAAATATAGGAGAAAAAAGGGAACACAAGGGAAGGAAAAACTGTAGCGTGGGTTTTTTCTTCTGGCTTTTTAAATGCAGAGGCCTGGGTCTTTATTTATAAACACCTAAGGGGGGCGAAGTGAAGAGGTATGTCCCTTCACGAAGAGGTGTCATATCACAATCGAAGGGATGCAATCATTCTCAATAGTTATAACCCATACACAATATTCAAGGGATGACACCTTTCACCAAGAGGTACAACCCTTTATTGAAATTTATTTATTATTTTTAAAAACATCAACAATCCCCCACTTTTTAAAAACAAGAAATGACAAATTTTAGCCATATCCTTATTGACATTATTTTGCCTACAATACAAGAAGGTGTCTTGAGATTAAACCTTCAATTAGTACAAGGGCTACAAAGTTAAGTAAAAATCATTGGTGTGCTATACATTAAACTAAGTATTCTAGATACAAAATCGTTAGCCCCATACACAAAACAACATCCAATCTCGTTGATGTGAGCTTCAGAAGGGAGGAGGAATAAGAGGGAGAGAAAGCAGGGAAGAGGAAGATTTAGAGGAGGAAAGGGGACGCACTTGCACAAAGCAAGTGCAATCTTTAGAGGGAGGGAAGATGTCGTGAAAGAGTCGTGGAGAGAGTTGAGAAAATTACGGCCAATAATCACTAACTAATTGCTGATTAGGCTACCCTAATCCATTGGGCTACATAAGAAAAAGCCATCTGGCTACATAGACCTTAGCAACACTAACACTAATTAAAACCAAAGTAAATCCTACTACATCTTCAAATAACCGACTAACCTACTAACTTAACTGCCTATTTGACACATTACTACGGAACATAACATCCCACCACCCTAGAAAAAATGACTTGTCCTCAAGGCGTCCAGTTAAGAAACTGAGTAACAAATCATCTTCAAGAATCCAAGTGGCATCCTCTAAATGCTGATCCCGCCAAGCAACAAGGACTCCAGTAACAAGGTGACCCTTACGTCGAATGCATCAAGTGTTTTGAATAGAGCTGGGGTCAAGGCTGGTGGAGCATCTAAAAGTGGGGAAGCTAGCAGAATGGTAGGAGTAATAGTGGCTGTATCTCCCACGAACCGACGAAAACGGGAGACATGGAATATTGGGTGAATGCGGGCAGTAGGCAGTAGCTAGAGCTTGCAAGCAACGTTTTCCACCTTTTCAACAACTAAGTAAGGACCATGGAACGAGGTAGAAGCTTGTTATTGCTGGCTAAGCGGATAGATAGTTGATGATAAGGCTGAAGCCAAACGTATACCCAATCACCAACGACGAACTCCCTACCAGAATGATGTCGATCATAAACATGTTTCATTTGATTCTGGGCATCCTTGAGATTCAACTTGAGGGTACGAATGACTTCATCTCGCTCTTGTAGTGACTGATCAACAGCTCTCATAGCCGAACGATGTGGCACGTAGGAGAGAATGGTGGGGGGAGGCCGCCCATAAACAACCTGAAATGTTATGGTAAGTTGTGGTGTATGACTATTCCGCCCATGGTAGAAGTGTAAGCCATTGGCAAGGGTGATCTCTTGCGAAACAACGCAAATACTACTCAAGACATTGATTAAGGACCTTCGTCTAGCCATCTATTTGAGGATAGTAAGTTGTACTCATCTTCAAAGCAGTACCCTATACGTGTGGCCGGGTTGCATGTGCGCAAGTTTAGTTTTGCAAAATTGAAATTCCCTGCCTATTTTTGTATTTTTGATATTTGTGGTATCTATTTTTGAAAACTTTTCCATCTGAAGCCTTGTACGAAAGGTAATATTTCCATTTAACAGTATGGCCCAAAAAGACTTCTCATTCCAGAATGTAATTTTAGTTAGAGGTTTTATTTTCCAAGATTTATACTATAAAAACTTCATGAGTGCCAAATAGTTCCTCTTCTATATTGTCTCCTCGATCTTCCTAATCTCCTCCAAGAAGGCTTTGCACCGTCTCAGTGCCATTGGACTGGGCATTTCTATGACCACCTTACTAAACCAATTCCTGTGGCAACCAACTGCTACAATTGGAAACTGATGATAACCCAACGAATCTAATCAACAAACCTTTCGTCCAATTCCTTGGGGTTGGGTCCCGCCAGTGTACTTGAACATGGGGCGACGCAAAGCTTGTGTAATGACGATAGTGATATTCGCACAATAAAAATACCTAGAAAAATTTATACAAGTGTTTTTGACTTTTTGATTGGACTTCACAAGTGGATCTACCCAAAGTTCGCATGGCTCATTTATCTAAGATCAATCACAACTCATGAGTTTTTGATATGTACATTTGATGTAAAATATTCTCTCTAACAAAGCCTAGGGCTACGCTAGACAAAAGGAAGCTGATTATTATACACCACATCTATACACCAATCCGTACACTTGTAAGGTGGCATGTTTTTAGTGCCCAATAAAAGTAGGCCTCACATAGCCTACTATTTTTATTGTCTAATTAACACCTGGGATATATATATATATATATATATATATATATATATATATATATATATATATATATATATATATATATATATATATATATATATATATATATATATGTGAGTTTGCTGTATAGATTTAGTGTTACATTATCATTTTCAAAAGAAAAATACTTTCATGACGTTAAAATTCATATGTCAAAATACTACATCATTCCCACACCATTGATGAGTGGGACCCATTTTTCATCAATGGTGTGGGAACGATGAAGTAGCATTTTGACATGAGAATCCTCATGTCAAAATAGCATTACTCTTTTCCAATCACAAAACTGCAAGGTCAGACAGGCGGTTCTCTGACAAAATTGTAGGTATATAAATTATTAAAAGGGTCAGGCCAACACCTGTGTAATGGAGGGGTGAATGAACTATTAAAAGAGTATTTTAATCCTAAAATAAGTTAAATGGAATGATTTTGAAAAATCCAATAAAAAAATAAATTCCATAAAAATTGCCATTGCATAAAATATCCCTTGTCAAAAACATAATCCCTCTTTTCATTTTAATTGTCCAACTTGGTATTTGAAAATGAACTAATTTTACTTTATTTGAAAAAACCGATTAGGACAATTGAAGTGGTATGGAGGGAGAAATATGGACTTCACATAAGGTTTCCTTGGGCACATAGAAATTGCCCTTAAAACACTGGATTAAACCAAACTCTATGTAGTTGTATCGATACATATCGGCCGTATCAATATGGTACGGCTGATGCATATCGATATTTGGTGTGGGGGCGTACCACCCCCCGTACACGTATCAATCTCCACCAATACGGGTATGTATCGATCAATACGGGGTCATATCGACCGATACAACCTTCCATGGTAAGAAGATCCGAATGGGTAGATTTTTATTTATTTATGATCTTTTGCCATCTGACCCTGATCGGGTGTTAAAGATGCACACGGCTAGAGTGGCTATTGTTAACACGAATGAAACCACCAAATTTTGTATGGCCCCGTTCATATGACCCACCCTCTTTCGCTGGTCAATGTAGCAACCTAGTTAGGCACATTAAGTCCACAGTTTCAAAGTCCTGAATTCTCAATTTCATACCCCCTCTATCCCATATCCCATAATAAGTGTCTCATTTTAAAAATTATTAGTCCCACATGAAGAAATCGCTTCGAGCCCTTTGGGTGGGAATGGAATGGGTAATTTTATGCTAAAATGGCCCATCCAAACAAAATTTTTCTAGGCCTCGTTTGGATGCTGCTTTCTCTTATGGGAAAGCATCTTTCAAACCCTTAAAAGCTCATTTCTCTCTATAATACATTTGGCATAGCAATTTAGTTTAGAACGCAGGAGTGCACAATCCTTAAAAATGGAAAGGGGAATCATTTGAAAGAAAAAGGTGCCCTTCCACCTTTTTAACACAGGAAAAGAGCATTTCCAGGTAAAACCTCCTCAAAGGGCTTTTCCTCCCAGTTGAGACTATTAATACAAAGAAATGAAAGGGTGGAGACATTTGAATAATGGGGATGTGCCTTTAATGCATAAAGGAATAAGTCCCTTTCTTGACTTTTGCCCTTAAAATATTCTCTTTCCACCTGACATTATACCCTTTCCAATATTTTTTCTTTTTTCAAAATTAGACTCTTTATCTGCCAAAGTGTACCCCCAAACCTGTGATTTCAAGGAAGTGCCTTTATGGGCTTTAAAAGCCCTTCCTTGACGCCCCTAAATGTTAGTAGAAAGCTTTGTTTTCACAGTAAGAAGAGCATGAAAATCTTAGTTAAAGTTATGATATTCAAGTTAGTTAGAATTTTTATTTTTTTGTAGGCTAAGAGGCTTCTCATTTTTCTTAAAATTTACACTTCTTATAAATAAGACACGTAATGTGGAACGGAGGGAGGATAACCCAAAATTGCTTGCCCTTGTTCCAAATAAATTAGTAGATAAAACTTTACCAATAAAAAAAGAAACTTAAAAACTTTAACCTTATTTACTCTTCTTATTCTTTAACATAAGAATCTCCTAACTGTAAAGCTTTTGAATGTTTTGATCGGATTTTTTTCCCTCCAATTAAATAACACTAAGTCCTTTAAACCACGAATATATTATTTATAAGATGACAGTTACATTCCATTCTTCAGCTCAACAAATATATTTGTAGATTACAAAGTATGTCAACAGAGCCTAGAAGAACATCACAGAATGTTACAGCTTACTGCGCTCCCAGTTTCACAGATTACCTTGGCTCAACGCTCTGCTGCATCTCCAAGAGAGCAAGTTTAGGCAGCACCCAAGATGGCGATGAGTCTATCCATAACCCTTCACCAGTTACCTTATGTTTAAAATCAGGGTGCTTCTGATTGGGCTATAAACACATAACAAGAACAGGAAAAGGGAAGCATATAAATGGTTAGTAGAAGAAGATTTTTTATCATTATGATAAGGAGAAAATATTGAGGGTACAGGTATGCACAGCCAAAAGTTGCGGCAGGTGTGGGATCGAATTTTCTGAACACAAGTATGGTTAAAATTTGAAGAAAGCCAAAATCAGAATCCCAACAAATTTCCTACCAGCTAAAAAGACAGCCCGACTCAATAAGCCACTCCTATTGAAGATAAGATCCTTTGAAAACTTAAAATTGAAGGAGCTGTTATAGTAGTAGGGAAAAAGGCCCAGATTCAGCAGAAAATTAGCAGGCTATACGATATCTTTGAACAACTTATTTGAAATAACATCATCTGAACCAACATATGCTCCATGCTTTGGCTGAAAGCATCTGAAGCACCAAATTGTTCTACATGCACTATTTACATCTATAATATAACAAGGATAGCACATTCTTATTGTTTCTTGATTATTTCCAATTGTGCACAAATTTTTGACACGGAAAAAAGCAAATAAGGTATTCCAAAAACTAAAACAAGAAGAAAGAATATCTGATAATTCTACCTTAGCTAATCGATTATCCCACCATTCATCAGGGTTTTCCAATAATTTCAACCATCGTTCTTCTGCAGAGTTCAGAAATAGCAATCACCACTTCATGCCATACAAAATTAAAGACACACATTTGATAGAAATTTCACACACACTAGCATAAGCAAACAGTAGAACAAGAGTCTATAAATTTTTTAGTGCGTTTAATATATTAAGTCATCACCAATAAAAGCAAACAAAGCCACTGAAATGGCTCATGTGAGAATAAATATTTTTTTGTCTCCATGTGATAGGAAGCAAGCCAATTGAATCACAAATAGGTCCATATATGAAGCTCTTAAGAATTGAAGGGGAAAAGTTTGCAAATCAAAATCAATACAGGAGGATGGTTGCTAAGCTGATTTATTTAACTATTATACCCTCATACCGCTTTTCTTATTGGCATGGTTAGTCAACTCATGCATGATCTAAGAGTGCTACAATAGTAGGCATTCCTGTGCATCTCACAGTACTCAAGCCCCAAACTGAGGTGTCTTGTACAACAGGAATTCATCTTCAAGAGGATATATGCTCCTGTGATGCCAACTAGGACAGCTTATAAGAGATTTATTATAGGGTACTGTACCTTTTTCTGGAAGTAATGTTTTTTTTTAAATCTTTCTGGACGCAACTTGGTCCAATAGAATGGCTCATTCATTTGCTGCAGCAAAATATAGGAGCCTTTTCTCGAAACTTGCTGTCAAAGTGAAAGACCTATGACCTTATAGTGTGACAATCAGAATACTATTCATATTGCAAATAATACAATTTGTCACAGTGTACTAAGCACATAACAGTGGATTTGCAGATTGTGCTGCCTAAAAAAGAAATCCGCATTCCCTATGTCCAGTCCAAGGAACAGCTGCTAGATGTATCCAATAATGCCTTAACAAAGACTCGCTATTTGGAAATTCTTTCCAAGCTAAGTGAATTCAATATCTACACAGTACACGTAATAGTGGATTTGCATATTGTGCAGAAGTTGTGTAAAAAAGAAATACAGCTTCCCTATGTCCAGTCCAAGGAACAGATGCTAGATATATTCAATAATGCCTAAACAAAGATTCGTTATTTGGAAATTCTTTTCAAGCTGAGTGTGTTCAATATCTCCACACCGGCAGTGTTGAAAAATCATAAAGTGGGCCCTTATAGCTGGGCGCATGGTGTTGGCCGATGGTACAGAGTACAAGAATGAATGATCTTAAGAGTATCATCTATTTAGGAGACTAAGAGTTGAAAGAAGTAAGGAATCTGAAGGACACAACCATGGCAAATAAGCACTCCCATTTTATAGGGGCCTGACTGTATAGCTTGACTACTTTGGTTTTGATATGATTTGATAGTAAAATATATGAAGCAGTGAACTAGCATAGTATTGATCTCCACACTTCTCTTCTTCTCAATTATAACAGTTATTTTATCAATTATGACCGCTAACACTATAAGCCAAGTGCATACTCATGTCTTAAGTATTTAAACAGCCAAATTAATTATTTGTATAAATAAATCAGAATTGAAAGAGTGTCAGTTGAACAAGGAAGAATAATGGTCTCACTCTAAATGTAAAGTGTTATGCTTCGTTACCTATCAATTGAAGATTATAGTATGCTGGAATGGTTGACATTAAAGTCACAACAGCGAATAAATCATTCAAGGACATGAAAATTTATTAGACTCCTACCAGTATAGACATGCTACCAACGCCACCCACGCAGAAAATAATGCTTAAGTGATTTCCATATGACAATAAGATTTACGACCTGAACTATAGATTGCAGATTCTAAATGTTGTATGATACCAGATATGTCCATATGTATTAAATAACAGAGGTACACAGACAGAAACATATAGAATATTTACGTAATGCACAAACAGGAAGCATTCGGTCAATACTAACCAGTGTTTTAAAAGCCCGACAGGATCAACCAGCTCAACCGGTTTAACCAGGTTTCAAACCCCTATCTGACACGGCACTGCCCGTCAACTTCTCAACCAGAAAAATTGGTAAGAACCAGCCACTTTTTATGTACAAGGTGGTATGTGAACTGACCGGTTTAATCCACAACACTAAAAACATCTCTTCTAGTCGAATACCTAGCCTATGCCTTCTCTTTTCCTCTCTGGCTTCAGCTTCAAAAATACCGCATATTCCATAGGTGGTGCACAATGATAAACAAGGCCCAATACAATCTAATTAAGACTTTGAAGCCTGCTTTGCCTTAATCTCTTTAAGGATTACCCCTCAGTGCTATTGATTTTGTATTTGAAGTACTTTATTTTTATATGTTAACTTATGTTTCAACTTCAGGTTTAATCCTCTTCAATATTGGGTCACATAATTTCTTCTTTTTCACATTCTCAAGCTTCAGAAATGGGAACTTTTAACTCTCATCACAAACCCTAACGAGATAGTACTCAAGATTTGGTAGAATCAAGTCTATCATTTTTTTCACTCTGGAAGCATACTTGAAGGGTAAAATACTAGATATCCATACATTCATTTTTTCGGTGCAATTACAATGGTTAGTTCTTTGCTGGTCTATGTTCATTATTTAAATCACTTTTCTTTAACAGGATCGCAAAGTTCTTCTATGTTATATCTGCAACCGAAGTTGTATTTTGTTTCATATCTAAACAGAATTTTGTTATATAGACATTGTTAAAATGTTAGACCATCTTTTTTGTGGATATCTTATTTCCTACCACTGCATTTGTATGATTTTACTATATATTACCCAACTTTCTTTTTTCTTACCCCTTTGACTGCCAGTTGAAGGGGCCATCCTCATGAACCAGCATGCAAACCGATTTGACAACAGGTCTGGATTTTAGACATTGACTCTTAACATTAAATGATGCATAAGCAAAATGAATAAAAGAGTGAAATAGAGAGAATTAGGGGGAAAAAAGTGTTTTATGTCCCCTCAGCATGACAATCCCTTCATCAATTTTATAAACATTTCCATTAGAAAATCTTAATGTAAAATGAATCTCTTAATAGTTACATAAGCCTAATCTAACATTTAACCAAATAGAAGAGATATAAGCAAAGAGGAAAGATCTGTGGGACTTAAAAGTGATCCATATGAGTGCCCACATATCTGTAGTATAGGATAATCACTTACAGCATCACAATCGCAACACCCCCACCAAAAACAACAACATGGCTCAAGAAGTATCAAGCCAGCTGTTGACAAAAGGAATACCACACATTTTTTATCAAATTAAAGAAATGAAGTTGGCCAAAAACAAGTTAGGCTCACCAGTTTGAGAATTCTTCTTATTCTGCATAGTGGCTTTCACATCAAACTCAAGTCTATCTAGTTGCTCTAGGACCTGTTTTGGAGCTCGGTCAATCCATACAGGTCGTCCTGACATTTTGTGCTTAAAATCTGGAAATTTTAAACTAACCTGATAGTTAGATGAACATTAGTATACTGCAATAATATGATATGAAAAAAAAATCATGATCTTATGAGCCATATTTACCAATCCGTTGAGCTTGGCCTTTCGGTAATCCCACCACTGGTTTGGACTAGAAGTAAGTTCTGTCCAACAGTTCTCCACTTCCGATCCAATGGATTTTCCTTCAGATGCTTAAATAAAACCAAGTAAGGCACTGTGAGTGACATGATATGCACAGAAAACAGCTTAGACAGGTCATCTTAAGCCTTGTGTTCAGACAAAAGGTATTATTTCCACTTAACAGTATTGCCCAAAAAGACTTCTCATTCCAAAATGAAAGCAATACACGTCATCAGCAACTTTACTATTTATTGACAACATACACGCAAATTGGATACAGCAGCGGTAGACAAAGGTTTCTACCAAAAAGTTGGAATCTATTTAGAAGTATTTAGGTGATGTAATTAAGGATTAGAAGCAAAAAAGAATTTCCCCTACCTTTGGATTTCCTATTTTAACTTAAACATATCTTTTTCATGTTACCTGATACATATGTTCCATATATCCATGCCAAGAAAAGTGTTCCATATATTGGAATAAGAAGCAAACTACCAGGAAACTTATTCATTTATAAGAGTTCAAAGTCATGAAGTAAAGAATTACCAGTAGTTTTATATCCTTGATCACTTTTTTCACTAATGACATTACATTCCTTAATCGAGTCAGGTATCTGAACAAAGTGAAAGTTCTGAACCAAAACCTAGAAAGATCGCAATATACATCTCAGATTTTTGCCAACAAATTAAAGTAAAAAATGCGACAGAATGAAGAATTGACAAACTTGAAAAAAAAAAGCTGCCAGAGGTAGAAGAAGAAGCATATCAATAAAGGCCATAAAAAATAAATTTTATAATCTAAGAATCCGGATAAAAAATTAAACATAAAAAATTGAAAGAGATACTCCAACTTACTATAGAAGATATTATTCTATAATTTCACTAACAATATACGAAGACGGCTCCTTATTTTTACGTCAAAAGTAGACGTTAACTGTAGTGAGAACTAAGAGAGACAACAAAAACAGGCACCTTATAGATATGATAAAACAGCGAAGCAAAACTTTCCACTGTAATGCATACTCAAAAAACTATTATAAGATCTTCGAAGATTTTTTTACTAATAAAAGATTAGATGCTTGAAATTTTTCATAAATTTAGCTTAAAATTTTTTGGGATTTAAACCACTTTCAAGCAACATCTAGATCTCACTTCCATATAAGTTAGACTCCAGTGAATAAAAACTGCAAGATACAAAAGAAAATATTATTCCATAATTTCACCAATGATTTAAGAGAACAGCTCCCAGTTTTTAAGTCAAAACTAGACATTAACTGAAGCAAGGACTAAAGAGAGCCAAAACAAAAGGCACATTAGATATATGGTAGAACAGTGAAGCAAAGTTTTATATATATATATATATATATATATATATATATATATATATATATATATATACACACACACACACACACACACATTCAAATAGGCACTCCAAGGACTATAAAATAGACCTCTGAATATAATAAGTATTCTACTACAAAAGATTAGATACTTAACAATTCTTTGCAAATTTAGCTTAATGTTTATGGGGTTTGACCACTGTCAAGCAACATCTAGATCTCACTACCATACAACTTCGACTTGGAGGGCTAGCAACTGTAAAACACATAATTTATGTCTACATTAAAAATGATATAAAAGAATTTGCAAAATAGAAGACCACTTTTAAACCCCAAAAATAATGTGGTCAATCAAATTAGTACATAAAACAGCAGTGAAGAGTGATAGAATTCTCTGAATAAATTGTATTATTGAACAGAGAAGTCGAATTGTTAAGTATATCTGCTCGTTTTTTGTCTAAATACTTAGTAATAGTTTTCATACTATAGAGGATAGTTTAGTCAAGCCTTATATATTTCTTTATGTTTGAGCAATGCCCTATTTTAAAACTTATTTTGTATTAGGAGATTTTAAGTATCAATCCCCCTATGTAATTCAGACTTTTTTATTCAATAATACAATTTATTCATAGAATTCTATCATAATAGCTGTCACCTGGACAATTTTTTCGCAAGGAATCTGCCCTGATCGCACCACACAACCAGTAGCCTACTCACCCTGCTTTTGCCCACTTTTTACAACCCAACGCTTAGGAAAGTCTCCACCCCAAAGTCTTTATTCCAGCAACTCTTTGCTCGATTACAATGGCCAAGGCCCTCTACCTTGCCCCCAAACCCAAGAACACAGGACTGCCTTGCCTTGCGAATTAGTCCCCTGCCCAACTCTCCTCACAGCTCTCAACCCTCAATCTGAACTGATCACCTTGCTGAATGCCCTTTCATTCAGCCAACTGCCCTTATATAGGGAAGAGGGTCTAGCCAAAGACTAGTACTACTAGAACTTGGCCAACCCTTTACAAATTCGTTTTACAAGAATCACAACCCGAATACAACTAGGAAACTTGCTCACAACCCACTCAAAACCTCTCTCTAGAGTCCCAGCCCTTCTAGGATTCAGCCTACGTCTTCCTTCTAGAGTCCCACCTTCATCCAACAACCTTCAGCTCCTAATCAAGCTCGAAATCCTCAGCTAGCATGTCTTGCCTCAGCAAAGCCCACATTGTGTCCACCTCTTGCATGAAGTCGAGTGTGCAACCACTGCTTTTTGAGTTTCAGACTTGCGCCAGGCATCAATCCACATTCCCAATCGTGCTAGGATTCTTGCCAACCTTCACCAACCAATGTGCACCCATGAAGCTGGCCATCCACATCTGAATCCTACCTGATGTAGGTGTTTCCATCAACTTATTTGTATGGATCCAAGCTTGCACAGGATTCCAGCCTATGCTGGTGCCGCTCACCCAGCCACCGAGTCCCCCTAGGAGTAGGACTTCCACCAACATGTCTACCCAACACACCAACACTGCTGCAGACATGCACATCGCCCCAGAATGCAGTTACCTTGGCTAGTTCGTCCACCAAAGCTTAGGTGCTGCCCGGCCCCTAAGTATAGGAAAGAGGCTGAGCAGCTAATAATAGCGCAATCCAAGTTTCTAGAAACCAGATTCTTGCATATGTCTGACAACGCTGGACTTTCCTATGTTTTTTGTGGCCGTTGTTGTGAAAGAAAATTGTAGTTCCTCCATCAACTTCATTTGTATAAGTTTAGGTGCGCGGGTGTTGTTGGAGTTGACTATGAGAATTTGCCCGTTTGAGTTAGCTATCGGATCCCTAGCCAGCAACAATTGTAGCAGTGATTTTGCTCATTTGAGTTTGCCAACATTGATAGTACAACCTCATGCCTTCTCACCGGTGAAGTTGTAGCTGTTATAGCTCTAATTTGTTGGCCTCGACCACCATTTGTTCACCCACTCGCCACATTCGTCTGCTATTTGTCCTTTGCACTCTGCACCATCGACAAACACTATCTGTCTAGTGATATTTAGTCTCTACTGGAACCACCCTTGGTAGCAATCGGGGCAAGATCCCACATATCAGAATGAACTAAATCAAAGGGATGATCAGAAATTAGATCACTTAAATTGAATGGAACTGCTGACATTTTTAAATTTAGAACCATGACAAGCAAAAATATCACTAACTGGCAAAGTTCTTAGAGCAACAATAGAGACTAAATATTGTAGTCCTTTTGTTTAAGTGTTTATCATCGTTTGACATTATCGAGGGTAGTTAAGTCAATCTAGTTAACTGTTATATTCTTATTAGTTAGCTCTTCTTTGAGTGAAGGGTAATTAGGACTTTTACTCTGAATAGGGTTTAGGGTCGTTCTTTCTCTGATTAAGAGAGTCAATCCCTTTATTATTTGTATTGAGGACTCTTCTTTTCTTCCTCCAAATTTGTCCTCGAAATTTCTTAATGTGGTAGTTGAGGCATTTTGAATCTGTTCTAAATTGTTGCATTCTATTTGGCTTTGCGGCAGTACTTTTATCACACTGTAGCGGCAGCACGGTTCATTGCACAGCAGCTGCAGCACTATTTATTACACTGTAACGGTGGTACTGTTCTCAAGCTGTAGCGGCAACACCAGGGACAAAACTAAGATCTAAATGACCTGGGGGGCCAATGATTGTTGGAAAGTCAAATCTGGAGGAAGATGGAGGGAGGAAGACACTAGAGAAGGGTTGTACACTAAAGGAGAAAAAATAAACGCATGCTGGATAATGTAGTTCCATCCCTGGGCAGCATTGTTCCTTATTGTAGCATTCAGATTGGAATCTGAAAATTGCACTGTAGTGTAAGTACTATAGCTGGGATACTATAGAGGCTGCATTTTATACTCTTACCGTTATGTGATTGGCACTTTTGTTCCTTTGAGGAAGTCTATTACATTTGTTCCTTGCAAGTTTCCGGTATTTCCAATCTCTCTTTGCTGTAAGTTGCCTTTGGCTATTTATTTATAAGTACAATCTCATTACTATGGATCTGTCAGACAAGCACGATAATCTTCTGGCCATCAGTGTGCGTCTAAATGGTAGTACTTCCTCCTATTGGAGTTATGTCATGAGTAACTTTATCATAGGCAAAGGATTGTGGAATTATCAAATCTTTTCAGGACTTCTACACTATACAACCATGAGATGTTATCAATTAGCACTTATGGAACCTGTTAAAATCTCTGATTCTCCAAATTTGCTCAGTAATCACGAGGATCACAGCGTTGTTAAGTTTCTTATGGCCCTTCGGGATGAATATAAAGTCATTCGTGGTTCCATTTAACATCGGTCTCCCTTCCCCAATATTGCTACTATTGTTAATGAATTAATTGTAGAGGAAACCATATTGAAGATTTCTAATGGCTCAGCCTCAACTATTCTGACTGTTTTGGTTGCTTCATCTAATGTACCCATTCAAGTAACAGGTAAGCCTAAACCTCATACCACCATTGATGAATGCAACTATTTCCATTAGATGGGCCATTGGAAAACCAAATGCCCTCAACGCCCACAATAGTTCGGGCATTAGTCCACTTCTTCACAGAGACATGGACGTCCACTTCCTGGTTGATCCACAGCTTCTCAACCAGCCTGTTTCTTTCAGCAAAATTGTGGACAGCGATTCCCTCTTCACAGAAACATAGACGTACACTTCTTGGTTCATCCACAGCTTCTCAACCAGCCTGTTCCTATCAGCAAAATTGTGGACATTGATTCCTTAGTGGCCACCCTATAGCTATCAATATGGTCTTTGATACACCTATTGACATTTTTGGTAACTCCTCACCAGTGGCAGCCTCCACTCCACTCCTGAGATCCAATCTTTGCTAGCAAATCTTGCTCGACTACTTGGTACTTCTGTCTCTCCTACGTTGTTTGTCTTAGACACAAGTTTGTCTCCACCTGATTTTGTTTGTCTTCCTCGTTCTGATTGGATATTTGACTTTGGCGCCACACACCATATGACACTAGATGATACCTATTTTGTTGAGTGTCGAGACTCTTCACACTTCAGTGTCGTTCAGGCGCAAATGGCAGCTCCATGTCATTGTCTAGCACGGGCTCCATTAGCTCACCCTCTCTTTCACTCTCCGATCTTTTGCATGTCCAACAACTTATTGTTGGACTTGTGTCTATTAGTCAACTTACTAAGTTGGGTTATCTGTTTTGTTTTCTTCCTCTAGTTGTGTTGTGTCGGACCCAAAGACAGGCAGGCAGATTGGGATAGGTCGTAGAGCTGGAGGTCTCTTCACGTTAAATCAATTACACGTGCCTGCTTCTACTGTAGCTCATTCTACATTGGGCATTGGGCGACTTGTGTTTTCATACTAATTCTTCTTCTTTTTTACTTATGGCACTAGCGATTAGAATTTATTGCTGCTTGTCGTGGTTGTAAATTTTCAAAAATGTTTGCACTTCCATTCAATTTAAGTGAATCAATTTCTGATCATCCCTTTGATTTAGTTCATTTTAACGTGTGGGGTCCTGCCCTGGTTGCTACCAAGGGTAGTTTCAATTATTATGTTGTATGTGTGGATGATTGTACTTGTTTTTCTTAGGTGTATCTTATGCATCATCTCTCTAATTTTCTCTTGATTTATCGTGAGTTTCTTGCTATGGTGAATAATCAATTTCATGAAGCTATTAAGTGCTTCTGCTCTTACTCTGGTGGTGAATATATATCCTCTTGAGTTTAAAGTTCTTCTCACCAATGAAGGTACACTTCATCAGTTATCTTGCCCTTACACACCTCAGCAGCATGGGGCTGCTGAAAGAAAACATTGCCACTTCCTAGAGACTGCACGTGCATTATTACTTTTTGCTTATATTCCCACTGTTTTTTGGGGTGAAGCTGTCCTTACTGTAACCTACTTGATCAATTGCATTTTGTCATCCTTGACTGCAAGTAAGTCTCCTTTTGAATGCATAAATGGTGTTAAACCTAATTATCAGTTGATACATGTTTTTTGTTGCGCTTGCTATGTGTTGCTCCCTGCCATTGAATGCACAAAGTTGTCTGAACACTCTAGGTTGTGTCTTTTTAGGTTATGGCATTGATAAGAAAGGATATCAATGTTATGATCCGACATGCAATAAGTCATATATATCTTGACATGTGTTTGATGAACGTGTGTTTTATTATGCAATTCCTCAACATGTTTCTACTGTTGACCGCTCTACTTTGATTTACATCAATCCTTTTTCTAAATCTTCTTATGATGAGTGTAATCAGTCTATTGATGTGTCTCCTCTTTTACAGGCTTGTCTACTTATTACCCAAGTTTAACAACGTAAGATTAAGGGCTCAAGAACACCCTTGTTGCCTCCTATGCCCCTGCTCGGGACCAATCTGGTATATCTCTATATGTTCCTAAACACATACGCAGTCGCTATTTAGCTGCCTCTCTACCTTTGGATTCTACTACTATTGCATCTCTTGTTGATCGGTATGGTCCTCCCTCTTCTCTTTACATTTCCGATTTTCTTAGTTTTTTTCTGGTAATACAAGTTGGGATAGAATTATCCAAGAAGGGTTATCTGCTTTGCACAAGCCTAGCACCTAGGAGTTAGACTCTCTTCCACCTTGTCAACAGGCTATTTGGGTGCAAGTGGGTGTTCAAGATCAAAACCAAGTTTGATGGTTCTCATGAACGGTACAAGGTGCAGCTAGTTGCCAAAGGATTTGCTCAGGAATATGGGATTAATTATGAGGAGACATTTGATCCCATTGCTAAAATGACTTTGTTCACACTCTTATATATGTTGCGTACGTCTATCAGTGGCCACTCTATTAAATAGATGTCAAGAATGCTTTTCTCAATGGTGATTTGTCCGAGGAAGCCTATATGAAGCCGCCTCCTAGTCTTCTGCATAAGCCAAGGCAGGTATGTCGCATACATCGTGCTTTATATGGTCTTAAGGAAGCCCCATGTGCTTGGTTAGAGAAGCTCAGTACGGCATTGCTTCATTTGGGTTTCACTGTCAGTGCTCATGATTATTGAGAGACACTCAAGTTGTATTGTACTCCTTTTGTATGTTGATGATATGATTATTACTGACAGTAATGTTGTCGGTATCTCTTCTCTCAAACACTAGTTGATGGAGTTGTTTGAGATGAAGGACCTTGGTTTTCTTCGGTATTTATTGGGAATTGCCGTTGCTTACTCTTCCCAAGGATATACGCTTTCTCAGTCCAAATATGTGCCACTGATATTATTGCTCACTCAAGCTTATCTAACTCTCGTCCAATAGCTGCTCCTATGGAACTAAATTTGAAGTTGGACCTCTTGGATGACACTCGACTTGATGATACTCGATATCGAGAGGTTGTTGGTTCCTTGGTATACCTTATGTAACTCGTTCTGATATTCAACATGTAGTACATATTATCAGCCAGTTTTCGTCCACTCAATCTACCCATTCAGCTGCTATTTTTCATATTCTTCGTTATGTACGAGCCAGTTTTCCTCCGCTCAGTCTACCCATTGGGCTGCTACTTTTCGTATTCTTCATAATGTACAAAGCACTTTGCATTACAGTGTACTTCTTTCATCCTCGTATGATCTTTTTCTTTGTGCCTACTCAAATGCTGATTCGGCTGGCGATGTTGATCGCAAATCTACGACTAGTTACTATGTATTTTTGGGTGATTCCCTTATCTCATTTATCAGGCTCATGTGATTCACGTGGCGTCTGTTCATACACAAATTGCCCCAAAGACCAAAGATGAAGCCCTAAGGAGAACCCGCAAAACAAACCAGAGAATGAACACACTAGAGTCGGAAGGAGAGAAATCGACAAGGGCATGCTGCAAATGGAATGGAAACAAGGGGAGGTCTCTAACTATCAGCGGCAAGTGGAACCTGGTCGATGGCAGTGCAAACAAATGAATCAAAAGAGACCAGCAGAAGCAGGGCAGTCAGCTATGTATAACAGACATAAAGGAGTGGCCGGTGACGCAAAGAGAAGGGGCAGGTAGAAACAAACAACAATCACATACAGCCAGCAGGTGGCTAGATGGAGGCAGGGGGCAACAAACCAGATAAGTAACAGTAGTCAACTTCACCGGCGACAAGGCGGGAGGTTGTCACGGCAACAGTCGATGTTGGCAAGACATCCAACAGCAAATTCCAAAGAACAAAATCACGACAATCATCATTGTTGGTGAGAGATCCGACGACAAACTCCAATGGGCAAAATCTCAGAGTCAACTCCAACAATACTCGTGCATTTGAGCTTCAACGGATGAAGGTGACAGAGAAATTGCAATTTCCTTCCACAACAATGACTATGGAAAACATGGGAAAGTTTAGCATTGTCAGACAGACACAGGAATCAGGTTTAAGGAAACCTGGCCTCAGTTACCATGATAGAATTCTCTGAATAAATTATATTATTGAACAGAGAGGTCTGAATTGCACAGAAGCAATACTGATCCTTATATAAAGATCAGATCTCCTAATAAGACAAAATAAGTACTAAAACAGAAAATTAAAGAAATAAATAAAGACTTTATTAAACTACCCTCTATAATATGAAAAACCAATATTAAGGCCTTAGACAAACACGAGCATATATACTCTAATAAAGAGTATATTTAAAAATTCCAATTTACATAGGGGTCATATGTACAAAGCTTAACTTTTGTATTAAACACAAAAAAATTATGTTTTGGCAGGGCTGGAAGCTTAGAGATATCTATTTTACCATAATCCGGCCTCAAACAAAACCTCAAAGTTAGGCAAACCCTCGCCGACTAAATTCCATTTTCCTTAAATGTAAGAAACAAGAGGACGAAAATAAAATGCGCACAACTGCTACAACAAAGAAACCTGAAAGTTAGCTTGACTATAATCCACATCTATTGTCGGAGGATCTCCCATAAGCTGTCCTGATACATATATAAGATCGTTTGTCTTCAGATGGCAAGCAGCAATTTCAGCCAAATCATCTTCAAACATGACCGGAGTCCTAGTGAAAAGGTAGACAAAAGGGAAGTGATTGTAGATAATAAGTAACAAGAGAAGTAAATGGGAAGATGCAGTGCATTATGCCACATTTGTGAATAAATTTTTTTTATTTTCAAATAAATTTAAATATAATAGGGAACATTATATAAATAATGTTAAAAAAATAATTACCGAAGTCGCAGAGAGATGAAAATATTTACCGAAATGGTGTTTGCTTTTTGCCACATAGGTACTAGAGCCTACATGGCTTTTTTTTAGGTGATTTCATCAAAGGAAGTTGATTTCGTCTTTCTGAGTTGATTTCATCCTTGAGAAGGATGAAATCAACTCAATTTACCCCCGCCCCTCTTCCGCCTTGTGCTTTCTGCCATTCATCTCTTCCACCCCTCTTTCTGCCATTCCGTCTCTTCCACCCGTAGAAAATCTTCTTCGCCATCCCGCACGTCTTCCAGCTTCGACTCTCGCTCTAGATCGCTATCCCATTTTAGGCCATCTATACTAGGGACAAGGCATCACATCCCGCTGATTGGTGGCAATGTCACTAATTTGTACGGCAAGTATCCTGAATTTCTTATGGCGGCAACGACTACAGACGGAAAACAAGGGGTTATTTCCTCTAGCTTTCAAGATAGTATCAAAGGAGAATTACCCAAATTAGAAATGATTCTTAAGTCAATTGAGGGAGAAGATACTTATGGATATAACACATGTCACAATCATCTCAGATTGACATAAAGAACTTCAAAGAGCCATGCCTCAAGTTTTTCCCCCTTCATTCTTCTACCATCAATATTGCATCCGTCATATAAAGACAAATTTTAAAGATTTTAAAAATGATACACTCACGAATTTGATTGGGGCAGCTGCATGTGTGTTACAGTTGAACAATTCGAGGCTAAAATGTACTTAATTGGTAAGGAAAATTAAAGGGCAAAATAACTCCTCATAGGAGAAGGATTACACCCTGAAGAGTGGTCTTTTGCTCACAATGGTTTTAGAAGATTTAGAATGACGACTACAAATATGGCAGAAATTTTAAATAGCTTCTTAAAGGCGGCACGAAGATTACCCATGCAAGCCTTAGTGTCAGCCATTTTTTACCGTGTAAGCGCTTCAGAGGCCATGGTTACCCAGTACACTCCCAGAGTGGAAGAGATTATAAGGAAACAATTAAATAAAATTAGGGAGTATATAGTTCAAAGAATCAACTGCACCGATTACAAAGAGATGACCATGCGTGGAAGGAAGTTTGTGATGAATGCGGTTCATTGAACTTGTATGTAATTACCTGCAAGTCTACCAATATTCTTACTCTCATCTTCTTGCTGTGTGAGGAAAGCAACGGCAGCCAGTTACATCTACCGCTTAGAGAAATGTGTACTCCGTACAATTTTACTCTCCTAGAGGTTAGGAGTTCTGAGAAAGAAATATTCTTTGTGTTATTACCCCAATAACAAGAAGACAACCCGGTCGCCCACGATCTGTCCACATTAGGAATACAATGGACCGTGTGACCATGGAGAGCAATGGTAGAGCAGGTTATAAGTGTAGGAGGTGCAAACAATCTTGGGCATAATAGTAAAACACGCACTAACCCTCTTGATGTAGAGGGGCACTTTGGTCTTTTGGACAACTTGCTCAGCTTAAAGATTGTTTAGTTATTCTTAGTATAATAACACATTGTTTTCTGGTTAAGGGTCAATATGGGTAATTGTGTCTTAGCGTTTAAATGGCAATTTCTTTCCAAAAATGGCAATTCAGATATTTGTAATGGGGAAGGTATTTCTGTAATCTGACCACCAGTTAGTTAAGGGGGTGTCAGAAACAGCTACTTACAGGGAGGATAAGTAGTGGGAAGGAGTAAGGGAAAGGCAGATTTCGAATTTGAATGTAATTTCTTTCCAAAAATTTCTTCTCGGCTCATGGATTTGAGCTAGGATTGTGGATTCAATCCTTTGTACCACTTCATGGATTTGAAGGCCTTAGCTTGTGGATTCAAGCTTGTAACTCTCTATTCTTACAGAAAATTCAACAGAAACAGTACTCTTCCTCCTTTTCTTTGTTCTCAGTTTAGATTTACTGTTATATATGGTTCCTGCTGCTCCATTTCTGTTCTTCATTTATTTGTTACATCAAATTTGGTGCTGTTTATGGGAAAAGGAGGGTCCCCCATGGCAGCTCCACCTCCCGCAGAATCTTCTTCTATTCAAGCTATCAAAATTATAAAATTCTAGAATGTTCCAAAATTATAAAATTCTTAAGTACCATCTGGTTTCCAAAATGCATTTTTAGGAAACATGTTCTCGATCCGAAGGACAAGTTTCTGACCTATTGCTCACCCTTGAATTTACCAGCCAGCGTCATGTATTTGCCCTTGTGCTATATGGGCATTGATGTTAAAAACTTATAGATAAATTTGCTTGTATAAAGTTCCATCAAATTTCCTCTAGGATAGACTTCTATCGCAAGTATACTAGATGGTATAAGAATTGAAATGATATAAATCAGACTACTTAATATCCTAAAAAAAATTAACTAAAAAAGTCCCAAAAAGAGTAAACTTTTCACATTTGTGTACATATCAAAGTTGGATTTTGGAAACTCATAATTTGTTTTCAAATTTGGAACACACACAGACTTCACGCTATCTGAATCCATTCACGTGTGCGACCAGCCCTAGGTCCGGGTAGTAATTTTGTAAAAAGGTATCTAGTTTCATAAACATCAAAATTTTCTTTCAATTGATTCAGCAAAGAGACCCTTCCAATCTCATCTACTTATTCTTAGAGCATGCACATAACTACCAGCACACCAAGAAAGAGAAACAAACTAGGATGCAAGTGTCAATTAATTTAGTTTTACACAGATGAGAACATAGGACAAGAGCTATAATGTTCAAGAGTCACAGCACCTATCTTGATTGGTAAAAGCAAAAGAAGTTTGACCAAATTTAAGTGATCTTAGACCACCTTGAGGACCACCATTTTATAATTGAGTAATTATAATTCACAGCCATAAAAACTGAGTACTTATGCTGAATAGAGAGATACAAGGCTTCACCACTGGATATAAAACATTAGCAGCAGCACCTCCAGCTCATCAAAAGCTACAAAAAAGTACAGGGTTTACCTAACTCACATCTCCCCAACCCTTATGCTTCAAAAACTGTACCCTGACCACCTAAGAAACATGTGGCAACAATGGCAACAGACTTCTATTCTAGTGACTGTAACCACCAGGCAAAGCCAACAACAGTGGTAACCTTGGTGAGGAACAGAGGGGGCAACAACAAACATTTTTCATATTCATCGAAGACTGGGCTGGAAAATGTGAAACCACCACAACCAAAGATTATCCCTTTAACAAAACTTGCCGTCCTCAGGTGTCAAAATTGTTAGCATTGACATGGCATTTACTTGCTCCAAAGTTGCACTTTTACTGTTAACAACAGTCAGGTATAACAAGCATCTAACTTTACATTTTACTTTCAGAAAGAAAAAAATCATTAATTTGCTAATCTCTTTGCCTTGTATTCAATCTTGTTTCACCACTTTTTTTGCTTCTCTCTTGTTTTGCCTTAACATTTTAAAAAATATGTGAATAACAATATTAATATGTTTCACCTGATTCACATTACGAGTAATCCAATTTCCACAAGCATTAAAGTATAATGGTTTTTAGTCTACACGTCCAAGAGAAAATGACGAAACTGATGAAGTGCTTGCACATCAAGTCACTGCATGCGTTGTACCAAAAAAATTACTCCATGCACAATTTATTTAAGAACTCTTTAGGGCTTTTCCAGACTTCCATCAGAAGTCACCTAAAGTTCAAATTTCCAAATAGTTTGACCTAGTGCAGACCAAAAAAGAACTCTCATAGTCTCAATCTTTAACATCCCCCATCTCATATTCCTGATAGCCATCCTGTATCCACTGAGCCCTACGCAATTGACTCCACTCTCTATCCCCTTTTGTGTTCCCTCATCCCGCATTTTCCCCATTTTCGCTCACTCTCTCACCAATTGTACATCAAATCCAACATCAAGTATTTTTCCTGCCTGAACGATTCCCTGTCAGTTCCTCATTTCTTCGTATCGATTTTGTATTTCTTCTTAAGTTTATCATTGTTCACATCATATAAATTCTTCCTTCTACAAAGTGAATATTTTGGATACGTTATTATTTCTGCAAAAATGCTCATAATGTTTCTTCCACAACTTATTTCATCAACCATACAACAATCTAAGGAATGTGAATAAAATGATGATCACAGCCACCCCGTAATATAAAATGGGGAAAGCATAAAAAAGAAAAAAAAACAGATTTTTCGGTCGAGTTACCAGAACTGAGGCAAATCGTCGGATTTCTCCTGCATGAGGAGAGAAATGGCCCAGGGCCTGCCCTCGGGGGTCCTCTCGAGGTAGACGGGCCTCTTCACCGATCCAATGAGGCGAACCGAGTTCGCAAGCTCCGCCGCCCACCGCATTTCTGGCGGGCGTGGCCAGCTTGCCGACTCCTTCAGCGGTGGCGGTGGCGGCACCGAGGGGGCATGAGGAAGCACTTTCTTGCGTTTGGAATTGGTAGAGTAGAAGGAGGAGGACGGGAGTAGAAAGCGATGGACGGACTGCTTAGATGAGACAGACGGGAGGGCTCGGGAGGCCTTCGCGAGGGCGGCCATCGAAGAAGGTTGCGGAGTTTGAACTTTTCCAATTTAGAAGCTGCCGACTGGGCCCGGTGGGAGTGCGACGAGAAAGTATATGGTATAACCGCTCTACCACGTGGCCGTGGATACCTCTATTCACATTTAAACACGTACACCGAAAATCACGCCTCATCTTA
Source organism: Saururus chinensis (assembly GCA_035235625.1). Taxonomy (NCBI): domain Eukaryota; kingdom Viridiplantae; phylum Streptophyta; class Magnoliopsida; order Piperales; family Saururaceae; genus Saururus; species Saururus chinensis. Next base: position 58,754,026 of record CP141140.1, read on the forward strand.
CTCACTTGTAAACACGTATCAATTGGTTAAACTTGTTAAACATCAACAAGGCGTGTCTACCACGTAGCCCGTACAACAGTTGTACAGGATAATTTTTTGAGTGCGACCGTGTCAACCATTGGAAAAGTGCTTGTATTGCTTGACCGGTCTCCGTGACCACTCGTGGGAAGAGTTTTTTCTATAACAGCAGAGGGGGATATTATAAAGAAAGGGGGAACCAGGAACCTATTCCCCCAAGAGGGCCAACACCCTATGTGTTAAGCCCCTCCAGTAGAGAAAGGGGGCAGCTACCCCCTACACTCAGCAGCGGATAGCCAAGTCAGCTTGGGTGATGGACAGCCTAAGCAACCCCTTGGGCATAGATAAATGTTGAGAGCAGCATTGGTGCAGTTCTAGACAGATACTCGCCTTGCAGAGCAGACTGAAGAGGAATCCTTGCGCAGGCAGGACTCTAGGTAGCTGGGTACGACAAGCACTTAGGAACGGACTCCTAAGGCAGCGAGGACTCACGTATATATAGTAGTCCCACTCCTAGCTCGAGTAGGAGTGGAGGCAGTAGGTTCCTTGGGCGACTCGTACTCTTGAAGCAGTTGGGCGCTAGACTTCTAGTCAGATAAAGACCCCTTTAGTTTCCTAAGTTAGACTAGGGTGGCTGGCTAAGGTGGAGAGAGTTGTTCAGGATGAGACTTCTTGTATGGGTGAGTTTGTATGTTCTATGTTGTTACGTCTGAAACAAGACTATGAAGAAGTCAAATTCAAATTTGTTTTACTTGCCAGATGTAGTAGACAAGGTCGATCCACAGGGAAAGCCTTGTGCAACAAAGAAAATAGTTACGAAGAAATAGAAGAAAGAAAGAGTAGAAGAGTATTGAGGCAATAAAAAGTCAAGAAATCAAGATAAGAAAATACTAAGGCATTAAGGATCATTATAACATCTAATGATGTTCTTCATGTATCATGTTATCTCAGTTAGAATCGAATGAAAATTCTATCTAACCGGAAGATATGAACATTAAAATTAAAAATAAAAATAGAAATGTTTTGGATAGATGAAGGATAAAAATAATTGTCTCTTAAAGATTTCTATGTATCCAAATCACAAAAGATCAAAAAGGAGAGCCTTTAAGCATCTTATGTATCCAAATCACAAAGAAACAAGAAGAAGAATAATATTAAATAAACATCACTTCAAATAAACAAGACTTACTTGAAACCATTGATGAAACATGAATTGAACTCCATTAGATTGTTACAAATCACCTATAGCCTTAGCTTGAGAGCTTAGAAAGCCATTACAATAAAACTAAAACAAAATTACAAAATGAGAGAAGAAAATAGGAGAAGAGAGCTCCAAAGAGGAAAGAGTAAGTCATCTATCACATCCACCCCTCTATTTATAGAAATAGAAGGGGTTGCTTCAAAGAGGAAAGTGAAATCATATCTCTAGATTGCATCCTGATTGATTGCCTGATTAGTTGCTTCTTTGGCAATGATTAGATACTAAATAAATCATGATTTATTTAGCAAATAAGTATCTTTGAATCTTCCTTTAGTTAACCAATCAGCCTCCTTGTTGTGTATCAATCATAATCAATGAAAATATTCTTCATGTGCTGGCCTCGGGTTAGTTTACTAGCTGTCTGATTACATGCCAGATTCGACCCATATATCTTCAGAATTTAGAATTTCTTCCTGAAATATCATTTGTAGCTATGGAAGTCTTCTTTCCAATGCCACCAGAATCGTATCTATCCGAATTATACACAAAAAGATATGAGCGAAATACTAAGCCTCTGTCAATCTGTCCGAATCAGCTTCTTTCCTAATTTAATCCTCTTCATACAAATCTCAAATCAAACGGGTCCACAAGGTTGTGTTCGACCATTCCATGCATGTTTAGACCATTAGGGGCCCATTCTTGACTTTCAAATAGCTTTGGGTAGATGGGCTTTACTTCCTCTTCTACTTAGATCCTGTTAAAGCCTGTTTAGACATGTAAACTCAATTAAGGTCCAACTAACTTATTCAAAACATAAAAAACCCAAATCAGCAATGAATTAACACAAAATAGGATTGCAATTCAAAATATGAGAACATTTAATTAAACATTATTTCAGTACATCATTCTACTAGCCTAAGGATTGGCCTATGTCTGAGTCTCTATATAAGGGAGAGAGCAAGGGCGGCCATGGGAGACAACCATTGAGGTAGCGAACCAAAGTTTTGAGAGAGAAAACTCCAACCTGTTGAGCAGCCTTGCCCTCTCCATGCCCTTATACATCGACGGATTGATTTACATAGCATTGGGCGGAGCCCCATTGCACTAGAAACGGCTTGTGTTTGTTGATTGCTTGTTCCCTTTGCGCATACGAGTGGGAAGGTCGGAGAGATTGTCTGTTGGTTGTACGATGCAGCTAGGCCATCACGAGAGCAAATGCTAGGCAAAGCTTCACGCCCGTGACACTATGTAATATAGTAGGGTAAAATGGTTATTATGTTAATGAGGGGTCCACCTTGAGTTTTCCCTATCCACAGCAAAGGCCTCAACGTAGTCCAAGGTCGAAGAGAGTGATAAGTGGGATGAAGTTGAGTAGTTGGGGAGTCAATGGCAGGTGGATGAGGGGGCAGCTAATGGGTAATGAGGAGTGGGTATAGTCCAGGAGGTGGTAAGCGGACTTGTTGTAGAAGCACTGCCCTACCTAGGAGGCGAAGGATATGGGCCCAGACCTAGCAAGTTGGGCCCTAGCTCAGGCTAGGCCCACCACCCGAAACCTGCACCAAAAGTTGATGCCAGACATCCTCACCTCCTCGTCAAAGTTTAAAAAAACATATGAGGCATATGTATTGTAATTAGCTGATTTTGAAACTTTATGTATATTTTTGGTCTTATGATTCTGATTAGATGTGGTTAAGTCGGATTTGGGATTCATTGACTTAGAAAATAAGAACAAATGTGTTCTTATCAATCAAGGTTGAAGACTAAGTAGAGTGTTGAATATAAAAGGTAAATTTATACACACTCATATGCACAAATCACTTAGATTAGCTTAAAATAAGTGAATTTAGGAATTTCAGACTAAATTAGGGTAAAATTGTCATTTACTATTCGATCAATCACTAAACTTTACATTGGACCAATCAATTGATTGGCACGTGAAAATCATTGTGTAAAACGAAACCAAGAGTTTATTGATCGGTCACAGTATTAAATGATCAATTGCTAGAAGTGTTGTGCCCTAAGAGTGTGTTTGGATTGGTAGAAAGTGGGGAAAAGAAAAAGATTTTTACAAAAAAATTCTCTAGTTTCCACTATTTTATGCAACTAGAAAAATTTGGTGCAACTAGAAAAAGAGAAACTAAAAGTGGAAATTGGCTCAAAAATGTTTCACCCCTCAAAGACCTATGCCTTTAAAATACCTAGTGTCAACCTTATCACCGCCACCGCCGCTACAACCACCACTACCACTACCACCGACACTATCATCATCATCACTCCCACCACTACTGTCGTCACCACTACCACTACCGCCACCATCGCAGCCTACCACCCCCACCTCCACCACCACTACCGCTGCCTCCACCACCACCATCGCCACTACCACAACTGCAACCATCATTGTCACTACCTCCACCACTACTACCACCTCTGCCACCACTACTACCACATCTGCCATTACCGCCGCCACCACCACCATCGCCGCCCCCACCATCGCCGCCTCCACCACCACTGTCGCTGCCACTATCACCACTGCCACTACTACCATTGTCGCCTCCACCGCCATCACCGCCGCCACCACTACCACCATCACCGCCACTACCAACACCCTTGCAACTGCCATTGCCACCACCACTATCGTTGTTGCCACCACTATCAATAGTGTCCCTAATTATTCTATGATATTATGTGATTATCCTAGTATTTTTCTGATCATTTTCAGCAAAAAAATGTAATGCTTCATCGTATTTGTTTTGGTGTATTTGACCTTGATATTTATACTTGTAGAGTCATGTGTGGGGCTTAGTCTCGACATTAGGCTTTGACGTGTCACAAAAGTGTTCGGCAAAAATGTTGGTAAGAGCCCCCCCTCCCCCCCCCATTGGTCTGGACTACCTACTGCCATCGACCACTGACAGCCCTACCAAACGGACTAGTGATGATGGGAGAGCCTCTACTAGGGCCATCACGGCCACTCTGCCATCCGTCGGACTCTCCCCCATTAGCTCCTCTCCTTCTCTTTGTGTTGCAATTTTCCTCCACCGTTGTTGGCTGGCAAAGGCCAGCCGGACGCCCACGGTTTTGCCCTGGCTCAGCGATGGCAGTGAGCCACCCCACCTAGCCCCATTTTGCCACCGTCCAACCAGCCAGACCCATTCTGTTCCACCTCTATTTTTCCTGGTACCCCCTTTCTGTCACGACTCGGATTTTCTAAAAACATTTTTAAATAGCACAAATGGTAAGTCAAGAGAAATTTTTATCATAAATACAAAACAAACTATTCGATTAAATATCCAGGTCATGATAACTAGGGTTCACAAATACAGATATCAAATCATATGATATTTACACGTCTCAAAATTCATCAAGAACAATTCATCCATCTAAGTACAAGTCTGTCATCCGTCTAAAAATAAATAACTAAGTTGACTCTCACGCTAATGAAACACTTAGGTACCGGAGTTGTAGAAACGCAAAAAACTTTTTTTTGTGCTCGCATGTCTTAGTCTCACTTGTCGTCGCTTGGAGAATTTGCAACTAACCAAACGAAGCAACCACAACAACAACAATAGAATCTCTCCGCCTTTAGGAAAAGAGCTTCCAAAGGATAAAATATTTTATTAATGTTTTTCGAATCGGGCCAACATCACCCAATGTTAGTTGCCTACATACTCATTAGACAACATCTCCAATATTTCCAACAAGATCGAATCTAAACGTAGTTCTGCCTAAAAGTACACTATCCTAAGAAGCATAGCATCACACATGCAATGCTTAAGTATTTTTAAACAACCTACATTTTATGCAAGTCCTTTAATCGTTTTACTTATCTAATTAACAAGCAATATCAAATAATATTATTAATTATCTCACAACCCTTGTTTAATAATTAATACTATCAATATGTATTCACTCAGAGATAATTTGCCCCTCGAGAAATCTCCAGAAAAAAGACTCCAACATTTGAGTAGACTGCTTAACAACAGTTTGACCCAAATACCTAGGGCTCTCAATAGCCTGCCACGAATCTGGAGAAGAGGATCACAACTATGCTCATGGACACAGATTGACAAGAAACATAAGCCTTCCATGATACTCATGTAACTCCGCTTTTCGTATCCACTATATGGTCCTGGGAAGACCTGCGGAGACCCGCAGTAAAGACCCTCTCGTCAATACCTAAACTGTTGTGGCGATGAAGAAGCGTATCACAATCTCCACCATTCCCCAACTCTGGGAAAAATATCTTTTAAGACATTACCAATGTATTAATAGAAGCCTCAGGTCTTTATAACCATTAACTCCCCCAAACATCTGAAACTTAGACTAGATTATTTTCATCTAGTCAAGTATTCGTCCAATCATTTGGGTCCTCTTCATCTTGTGAATCAGCCCAACAAATAGCTCATCCACTGAGTTATGAAACAACCCAAACCCTAATAGTCTCTTTGAGACTCGGGTAAACTCCCATAACCACCCTCAGTTCATTAACCAAGGTAAAATTCTATGTTAGGGTCCCGTTCACTCAATGAACCAATCCAATATCTCTTATTAGTCTTCATGAACCTTAAGTTACCGATTAATGCATCAATAATAAAGCATGCATCAAAATAATTAACATAAATAACATGTAGTCACACAAGTGCATAAATAATAAATGAAGGCTTGTTGCACTCATTTGTAGGGCTAGGGCTTAGCAAATTTAAGCCCGATAATGTAGATAACTCTAATGTATAGCACGAGTTACGTATATAATACTCTAGTTCATTGATGTACAAGGTTGTAGACCCTGAGAATTAGGGTTTTTCCCCTTGTTTCCAATGACACTGTGACCTAAATAGGTCTTCGTGTCACTTACTGGTCACACCCCTTCCTTTTGAAGTCATTTAACATCACTATAGCGTACCCTAACACTTGGTGGTTAGGATATTAGTTTTGGCAAAAATGGAACATACTGCCCTTAAGAGCATTAGGGTAATTCTACCACCTAGGGTATGGTACTCTCCCTTGGTCATTTGATCATATCACTATCCTTTTATTTATTTTAAGTCATAGTCCTCTCAGGAGGCTCCACTCTCAAACTGACATGCGCTTCCATTCACACGAATGTGGGCGGGTCCACTCAAAGGGGTATTTCTATTATTTAGTTAAAGGCCTTATTGACATCCAATGGGTCCATAGGCTCAATGGTACTACATGACTTCATGAACTCGGTGTAATTTTACTGGCATGCGATGGGGTCATGAACCCCTTGAACCGACCTTGGTTGACTTAACGGTTTACAATTAACCCTAGGGGCAAGACAATCAATTACCCACTCACTGGGATTTTTCATCACTACATAGTTTGGTGTATATTTAGGGTACACATTAAGCTCTTACGGTAAATTTCTCTAATTTTTATATCCACTCATAGGCCCCTGAACCGAAGCCTCGAACTCGAGTAAGTTAGTATTATACAATAATTTAACTATTAGGGGTAAAATGGTCATTTTATGATCTCTTTTATGAGGTCTAAAACTTGGTAGAATATCCCCAAACCCTTCAAGGTCAATGAGTAATTTTCTAGAATTTCTTTGGATACTTATACCCCCTCGACCGGACCCGGTTCAATTCATTCATTATTATTATTTTTTAAACCAGACCAGTCCCTTTGGCGGTGCTGCCCCTGGCCGCCACGATGGGGCAGTGGCTAGGGCTGACCGGATCACCATCACATGGCGATTTTGACCGCCATGGCCGGGCTGCCAACTGGTGGCCGGCCGGGGCAACAAAGCACCCCCCCTTTTTTACTATGCAGCACGTCGGGGTACTGCGGCAGCACATCGGGGTACTGCAGCGGCAGGCCACCACGGCCGGCGATGGGCTGGCTCGACCGGAATCACCTTCTTCCGGTGATTCCGGGAATCCGGTCCCTCCTCCGGCCAACGGATGCACCGCACTCGTCCGGTGGCAGATCAGTTATCACTTTTTTTTTGTTCAATGACCCGACGGCCTGCATAGCGGCCGCCGAATCCGCCGCTGGCAAGGCGTCACTGGAGCAAGGGCCATCGTGGCCAAAGCCAGGGCCGCCATGGACAAGGCCAGTGCGGCCCCTTTGCTATCACTCAATGGCCAAGTTGTTGTCGATCCACCGTCGCTGAAGCCTTGCCGGAGTTTCGCCGGAAAATTCTCATAACGGCTCCTCCGGTCAAAAGATAACCCCCCTCCAATAGCCCTAATCAACCCCTATTAATAAGGGGATTAGGGTTCCTAATCCCCAAAGAGGTTTAGGCCCACTAATCTCCTCATTGGGCCTTTAAAACATAATTTCGAAATACTAATTAATCGGGCATGTATAGCAACTTAAACGGCCAATTCGCACGTCCAATTCGGGTAAACGGGCCCTGCAAGATATGTTCAACTTTGAACGGTCGTATCTCCCTCATACGAACTCCGATTCACGCATTCTTGGTGGCGTTTTGAAGTTGTTACTGTCTACTTTCCATATATATAGGATTTAGCTATCACTTCAGACTTATGATCAAGTTATTCTCATGAGAAGGTCAAGGGGTCCAATACCCTAATTTCCCATGGTCGACTTTAGGAATTTAGAAAATTCCTAGACATTACACTTTCACTCTTTGTTCTTTCTCTATGCAAGGCAGCTTCGGCAAGAACGCTGATCAACAACCTTTGGCAAGCCAGCCTTGACCCAGCAGCGACGATCAAGCCGCCTTGGCCCAGAACCACAACTACGCTCCATCTCCTCCACCCTACTGATCCAAACTATTTGCACAACATTTCTTTTTGTCTGATGACCCAAAGTGTTTGCTTTTGGTATGTTTTATGCTATTGGCCACATGACGGACTCCGTCCAACCCACCTTGACTCAGAATTCATTAATGGGCCACTGTTTCCAACCTTGATTTGCCCCTATTGTCTTATGCTATACCCTTCTGCCTCGATTTGTGTCTTACCTATACTACCCTTTGTCACAACCCGTATTTTCAAAACCTTTTTAAATAAAGGACACGCAATAAATCACAATAAACTTTTTTTTCTTTAAATTAAATCAAATCAATCGACTAAAATATCTAAGTCGTGATAACTGGGGTTCACAAATATGAATATCAAAACATATGATATTATTACACGAGTTAAAATTCGATAAACACCAGGTTAACCCTCTAAGTACAAGTATGTCATATATCCTAAAATAATTAACAAAGTAAAGTTGGCTCTCATGCCAGTAATTACAATTACTTACAAAATTGCAGAAGTAAGAAACTAGATCCCATGCAATGTCATCATTAAATGCCCACCAACGTACTGATCTCACAATGTCCCCATTTAAAGAACCTGCAAGTAAACAATACCAAATATTTCCTCCCCTTCGAGGAGCGTTTCAAAAGAACAAAAGTATTAATTAATATTTTTCGGATCGGGACATCACCGAATGTTAGTTGCCTATGTACTCATCAGACAACATCTCCAATGTTTCCAACAAGATCGGTTCCAGATGTAGTTCTGCCTAAAAACTACACTATCTTAAGAAGCATAGCATCACATATGCAATGCTTAAGTATTATCAATCAACGTACATTTTATGTAAGTCCTTTAATCGTTCTACTTGTTTTAATTAAACAAATAATATCAAACAATGTTATTAATTATCTATCAAACCATTGTTCGATAATTAATATCCTTGTCTAATCCCAATGACAGACAAACTCATCAGATGTCAACCTAAGTGACAAATGATACACTCACCATAGACCACCCTCAAAGGTAAATCTACAATGGAAATCCTGGAATCCACCAGGACTCTAGAATCCACGAAGAAGTACCATCACCCATCATAGCACATAAAGGACCTGACTGGAGTGGAAGGGTGTGGCCTACAACACCTAAATAGAAGTGGCAGGAAAAGGCAACCAAGCAGGATGTAAGCTAATCCAAATGCGGGTACACTAAATGGTCCTCACTCCTCAATAGATTGGAAGTGAGCCCGACTCACGCATAGTTCCCTCCAACGGGGAGTTGCAACTACACAGTCAAATCAATAACTCATCAATAGAGCTAAAACTCAGGAAACCATTTTGAACCCTATCTTGCTCATCAATAAGCCAGGATTTTGAATGACTATCCCAAACCCTATCAGTCCCTTCTAGACTGGGGTTGAAACTCGAAACTGTCATCGGTTCACCAACCAAGGCAAATCATCAGGTTAAAGGCTTTGTTCATTCTATGAACTAGTCTCAGACCCCTTTGATGTATTTTAGTTTTTATCTTTATTAGGTGTTCTCGCCCAATCCAAAGCTATCTAACCCCATTGATTAATCTTAAGCTAATGATAAATTACCATCCGTATATCAATAGCAGACATTAAAAAAATGAACAACATAAACAATATAGACCAACTCAGGTCCAAATAGATCACAATATCAAGAACCAACTCTATAATGATATTGGAATTGTTCGTGCTCTCCTTGGGTTAACTAATTAAATCTATATAAAAATTGGTCATAATGCACCTAAGGGCATTAAGGTAATTATTTCACCTTAGACATCATTCTCTCTATGCTAAGGAAATTCTTTGACCTCTCAAGAGGTTTTTGTATCACATTGGCCCGTTAATTTCATTCACGCGAATGCGGGCCGGTCCGCTCATAAGGGCATTTCTATCATTCTGTTCAGGGCTTCTCTGAACCACGGTGGGTCCAAAACTAATCTCAGGGTTAAACCTTGATGTTATGAACCCGAGGTAATTTTCTTACTATTTAACGGGGTCGTAAACCCCTTGAACCGACCCCGGTTCAATTAATTGTCTTACCTTAACCCTAGGGGTAAAATAGTCAAATATCTATTTATTGGAATTTTTCCCTAACTTGTGGCTTGGTCCAAATTTAGGAAACACATTAACATCTCACTGAGATTTTTTTCACTTTTAAAATCAACTTATAGGCCCTTGAACCGAAGCCCCTAAATCTGGTCATTAATCACTATTATTTTACGCTTCAATACACATGGGTAAATTAGCCATTTTAAAGTCTTCGGGATTTTTACTCAGTTTTAAACTTATTCAACATACTATACATACCCTCCCGGTCATTCATAATTTTGGTTGAATTTTTCTGACCATTTTAACTCACTGAACTGGATCCGATTTAGTAGGAGTATTTTTTATAACCGGACTAAACCGGGTCGGGTAGACCGACCTGGTCCAGGGATGACGACCCGTTTCACGGGTTGTCTTCCCCGCCATCAGCTTGGCGGGGCTGCCCATACCATGGCAGTGGGGGGGGGGGGGGGACGGCCCAGGGGATTATGGGCAGCTGCCGCCCAGTGGCCAGCCTGTAGCCAAAAGCCATCCCTTTTTTCTACAAGTGATCATGGTGGCGGCTGGCCGCCCGTCATGGCCCGACGAAGAATAGGCTCAACTGGATAGCCGTTGCACGATAGTTCCTGGAGACTAGGTCCCGTTGCATGCCGTTGAGGGCCGGAGGAATGGCGCCCTCATGTTTCCTCTTTTTTCTTCCTCTGCACCGGTCCGACAGTCTACTCGGCGGCGACCGTGTGTCGGAGCTTGGCCCATCAGAAGCCGCCACTGATCATTAACGAAAATTTACAAAAAAATTATACTTTTTAACGAAAAGACAGAACACTAATTACTGTTCATGTAAATTAAAAAAAAAGAATTGCATAAATCTAATTTACATTCAAATTTATTAAATAAAATTAATGACAATGATCCTACCTTAATCGCCGATTTGTTGTCGATCCATTGCCATTAGAGCCTCTTTAGAAAAGTCCATCGGCAGCTTCTGCTCCTTCCCTTAACGGTCAAAGCTCCCCTTAATTATGCCCTAAGAACGCCTTTTATAAGCCTGGGGATTAGGGTTATTAATTCCCTTAAGAGTTGGGCCAAATCCCTTCATTTAGGCAACCTAATTGGGCCTCTAAAAATAAATTTTGTAACTTTAGTTAACCGGGCCCGCTAGACCCCTTAAACGAACTAAATACACGTCTGAAACGGGTAAATGGGTCCTATACGATATGTTCAACTTCGAACAGTCATATCTCCCTCATTCGAAATCTGATTCATGCATTCTTGGTGGCATTTCGAAGCTCTTTCTGTCTAATTGCTAACCACATAGGTTCAGCCATAAATTCTGTCTAGGAAGGAAGTTATTCTATAAAGGATGTCAATGGGTCAAACACCCTAATTTCCATGTATTTACTTTTCGAAAACTAGGAAAATCTGAGATATTACATTCTTACCTCCTTAAAAGAATTGCACTTGCAATTCTCCACGGCCAACCCTTGACAAGCTCAACCTTTAACTCAAAACTCATTCTACCCTCTCAATCCACATCAACTGCAACTTATAATTTAAGTATCATACATACTTAATATCCCACAAAATTCAGGTCATTACACCCGTGGTGCCCGTTTGGCCATTTTGATGCCTCTAGTCGCCAATTGGCCTCCGGCACGCCTTGGGGTCAGCTTTGTTTCACCAGTGACCTGTGCTCCACCACTACTCCACCCTGAGACACCCCTTTGCCCTCTATCGTGCTTGATGCACAACAGCCCACACCAAATATTTTGGTTATGGATTGGCGATGTTGTCGCTTCAGTCAACCACCACCTCCAAGTCGCCCTTCTGGGCTTTGGACCGCAACCTTCCAATGTATCTCCCCCTCGAGTGGCCCTCTTTGCCAAGTGTGCAAGTGGTCGCGCATGTAGTTTAGGGTTTAGCACCGCTTTTGTGCCACCTAACTATCAGTTGGCTCTGCCACTGATTGATTTGATCACCATAGCCATGCACCTCTCCCATATCCTCAAGCGTCGCCCCACGCCCTCCACCCCTTATGTGGGCCATAGTTGACGCTAAATTTGGGTGATGTCCACGACCAATTTTGGTGTCTTGTGGCCGTCGAGTACCTCTTCATTGTCAGCCAATTTCCATTTAGTCCACCATCATCTTCCGGTTGCACCGCCACTTCTTTTGTCACGACCCTTCTCCTGGCCGCCCTTAGTGTGCCTCCGTGGATCGTAGATTTAACCGCAAAGACTTTAGTAACCCCCATCTTGCCATGATTACTTCTAGCATTCTATAAAGCTCAGGACAATAGCTCTCTCAGTTAGGCAATGTTTTTGGCTGCAAACTCCGCCACCAATCTTATCACCGTCATGCACTTGCCATCAAACGTTATGGATTACGAGATAGGGGAACTTTAAACTTGTAATTTCATGATAGTATGATTTAAATATGTAGAAGTATGCTAGGATTGTATGATTCAATGCTTTTGATGCTAAATAATAATCTGATTACATGATGTAATAGCGAAATACAATAAATGATGGTATGTTTGAAAATGCATATGATATGCATGTGAGCTAAAATTATGTTTAATGTTTGTGAACTATGTGTATGCTAGTGATGGCTAGCGAGTATGTTGGTTAGCTATGCAATGAATTATGTGTATGTTATACTTATGCATGATAGGCATACATATGTATGATGGCAATATACTTGCACGATGGATATGTGTATGTGTGTGAGGCAGATGGATGGGCGATGGACAATAAGAGGTGGCAGAGGGTTTGGATGGATTTGTTGTGAATTGTAATCATATGACAGAAGACGGATGATGTAAGTTTGGCTTGTGAAGATTGAGATGAGTTTAGTTTGGATTGTATGTTGTGGGGTTAACAAGTAAGCGGATTTAAGGTTTGGTCCCTTATGGGGGATTGTTAGATAGTAAGAGTGTCACGCCCCGACACTAGCCCAACCCGAGCTGAACCCGATCTAAGGGATAGCCGGAGCACATAGGGGCAACAAAGTGTTGAATTGCGGAAGACTTGACCCCTCTAACGGGTATAACACACACACACACGCGGAGTAACACACCTATTTATCTTTGTGCATGAGAAAATAAGTAAAAATATAAAGGACACCATATTTGAATTAGTTCTACGCTCATAAACCCACAATCTTACAACACTAAGCCGTCAACATGGCTCAAGTCATAACATTTGAAATAAGTCTAAAACCACAATGGCTAATAAAGTGTCTCAAACACACCAACATATCATGCATATCCATAAATAATCAACCTACATGAAAAGTGTCTCTAACACACTATCACAACCATGCATATCAATAAAACAACCCTGCTTAATCAGCCAAAGCTTAAACAGTCCCTACTCACTCCTGACAATCCCCAATTGGAAAGTCTGAAGGAATTACGCAATTTGGGTAAAATCCCTAACGGGGAAGATACCCCTGGTAAGCCGATGCACTCGGCTACACCAGTCTGGATTCTCAGGGTCCAGATGGTCTCAATAGTTATGGTCTCCTTATAGCATTGCCACTCTTCTCAACCCAAGGAGGAAAACCCGTCCTCGAGGAACGTAAACCCCGTCCTTTTGGAAGTAAAACCAAATCGATAAGCCTCTGATTGATTAATCTGGCATGCAATATCACACAATTACATCCAATCGATCAACCACAACTAATCTCGATAAAATCTCATTCGTAAATCCATCTCATGATGCATGCAACATGGTACATACATGAACAATAACTACATGAATCCTAATTAATGAAACATGCTCCCATCAGCCATACATGCATTATTTCTAATCATAAGTGTCAAATAATTACCATAATTACCCCCACATGTGTGTGTACATGGTAGTAACATTCAATCCTAAGCCTAGGGATATGCATTATGAACAACCCATCGACATACTATACACACATGCTATTATAATGTAATCATAGCTCCTCCTTACTGAAATCATGGGTGAAAATAATCAAAAAACACAAATCCAAGTCCAATGCCACTTCATGCTAGATTTTGGTATGCATACTCATTACAACGCTTAAGCTAGACATGGAACAATAATTCACCTATCATTTCACATAACATGTGAAAGAATACAAGTCCATTCTCATATTGTAAACTTCCTGGAATCCTAAGTAAAACATGAAAAATCACTCAACATGAATTTAGGATAAGAAATCATAACATGCTAAACTGAATAACATGTAATCCACTTCACATTTGAACATCATCATAGCTTTCAACATAATATTTATATCCTCACAGTAGCATTTCCAGGTCAAAATTGCTCATCATAACTATAATAATGAGATTTAAAGAAAAGAACATAAAAATGAACAAAAATACTTGAAATGGCAAACTACTGTTTAGCCGTTCAATTGGCCAGAAGGCCGTTTGAACGACCTATAAAAACAGTAACTCAGGTTCATCTTCAACCTTGCAAACCCAAAACTGAAACTTTACAAAATCAACATAAACATTCAAATCTCACTTCTAATCATCACAAAATTGAAATATGAGCTTAGAAAATGATAGATCTAGTCATTAATCAACTAAAACACAAGAAAATCATTAGAAAGATCAAACTTTATATAAACCACCATTAAAGCTCCACACCAAGCAAAACCCACATAAATCATGCCAAACTTCAAATCCAAAACACAAACTTATTTTAGATGAAGACCCTTAACTTCAGTGAGATCTTGGACTGAAATCAAAGCTTGAAACTCTTCAATTTCCTACCCACATTTAGGGTTTAGTTAATACTTTGATAAATCCGATTACTGAAACTTAAATCACTTAAAAACTCATAGATCTAGGGCTTGTTTTGTTCCAAAATGAAAATCTCTCATAGAGGTTTGAAATATAGATTAAAATAAGAAACTTTGGTGGTAAAAATCAAGATTTTACTTTTGAAGAGATGAGATTAAGAAAGATTAGGCAAAACCCTAGGTGATTAATGAAGAAATCAAGTTAATCTTCCCTTAATCGAGCTTTCTTTTATGGAATGGGGATTAGGGCCTCTTAGCCTCCTGATTCTAGCACTTCCCAAATGGGATTGAGGCTGTATCTTTCTATTTATAGTAAGTCAAAGGGTTTACCTAATAGGATTTTGAGGTAGGAATATAATTTAACACTAAAAATGGGTAATTTGTTCATTTTGAGTCCAAAACGAGGTTTAAAATTTTTGAAATACTTAATTACTGAAATAAGATGGGTTTAGGGTCTTGTGGGACGCATTATCCCAATTTACGAATGTGGGGCCCACGGTAAGACCTGCGCCCTAACTTTTTTAGAAAAATAGTAAAAAATTCTAAAAAAATTGAATTGACTTAGTTTAACATAAAAACCAATTCAACGAAGAAAATGTTGATTAAAACCATTGTTAACCATCTTAAATTAAAAAATAAGTTAAACCGGCCAAATTTAACACTAAGCCACATAATATTAACAAGATAAATTAAATAAACCGGTTTAGGGTTTATGGATCTTACAAAGAGTAAGACGAAGAGTATAGAAATAATTTTTTAAATAATTTTTTTGTAAGAGTCTAGAAATACTTTTACTCACAAAGAAGTTTTCTCACATTTATCTCACATAGGCAAAGACTAGTGTCAATGACTAGATAACAAGTGACCATGGTACATGTTTCTAACATTGATGCTGTTTGGTGAGTAAAAGCCTAACATGATATATACCTACTTAATATTGTTGTTCATTTTGAAACATTAAACAAAACTATTAAGTCTAGCTAGAGTTGTAGCTCACTACATACCATGCTTAAACAACTAAGTAGCTACAACTCTAGCTAGCCTTTTTCCAACTATTTATATAGGACAATGGGTGTATACAATATCAAAGATCTATGTACCATCCTAAGACCATATAACATTTTCGAAAAAGATACATGTAAATGGTATCTCCGTAACATAACATTTTCTATACTCCTTACTAACAATATGAAGTATAATGAGATCAATAAGATCAATGATGTACATACTAATGTGTTGATCTCAAATATCAAAGTGTTTCATACACGGGGCTCAATATTAGTGAGGAGCATTAAAATCAGTGAGTGAGGAGCATTAAAAATCCTTCTCTATGTAACTCTATTATTTTAGTTCCCTAGGTATTCAATAGAACCGTTCTACTACGTAGCTGTGCATATATCCATTAATGTTTTAACATATAGGGGTTGTTTGGGTGTTGGATTTTTTAGAAATAAAAGTGAAAATTTCAGAATTAATTCTAAAAATTCACTGTCGAATGTGAATTATGGTTGGTAATGAAATTTTTTAAAATAAATTTGGATATCGTATCAAACTCAATTTTAAAACTTTAAACTACTGTAATTCTATATCTCGAACTCGGATATTTACGTTTTGGGTACTATTATGTTCCTAAATTTGAGCTTTATCAAATAAAATATTATAAGGGTAGGTAGTTTTAAACTTTTAAAGTAAACTTCACCTATATGACATATTTTTTGAAACTCAAATAGATACGAGAGTTAACCGTTAAAATAAATAGAATCTATAATTTTTAAAATAGATAGGGGCCGAGAACTAGAATCAACAGAATCATCTCATGAAATAATTTAGTAATTCAGTCATTCTAGCTCAAAATGACTTTGAAGCAACTTTCGGGCAAAATTTTAATTTCGCTTACCGTCTATAGACAAACATCATTCCGATAATTTGAGCTTTAGTGCACAAACTCAAATTTGTGCCTCCGTTTACTCGTCTTTAAATATATAAAAATTATTTAAACGTGTCAAATGATAGTATCTACCACGTGGCCCTAGAACGGTTCTACCGAATAATTTTACGCTGTTGTTGGGTTCCGCCAGATTGCGACCACAGTTATATTCTGGTCTTACGAGAGAAGCGTGGTCCATTGCTCCCAGTCTTCGAGTCCACGTATTTTATGGGTTTAGGAGCCGAAAAAATGCGCTTACGTTTCTCTGCTTGATCGCCTCTCATGGCGTCCTCCAAGGGTAAGAAGATCCTCGTCGAAGAAGAAGACGAGTACGGATCTGAAGCCGAAGCCGAAGCCGTAGAAGACGTACGCTATCCTATCCATACCTTCTCTTTTATCCAGCTTTCGCTTTAATGCAGATTTATACTAATACTCCCTTCTGGGCAAGAGGGGGATGTCGGCTTGATGGAATAAGATTGCGTTACTTAGGTTGTTGTTTTTGGTTCTTCTGCATGTAGAAGGAATGAACAATGTGAAGAAATGTATTTAGCTTTTGTCCGTGAGCTGAAAACCCACATTTCTCGCCGGGACACCAATGAAGATCAGATATAATCGAATTGTTGAGCCTGATTTTTATCTCATAAGGCAAATGAAAATTAAATTAAGGTTGTGTTAGAGTAGTGCATGTATGCGGCGGTTGGTTATAAATTTATATGATAATTGACATCTTATGTGAAGGTTCAAATGTTCAATGTAGCTAAATCATACATAAACGTTGGAATCAATGTTGTAAAACAGGAGGATGTGCGATATCAATATGAAGTTTTTGAGGGGAAAGAAAAAAAATGATCTTTCTGGATAAATTTGACGGAGGCTTTGGCTCAGATTTTGAAGTATTGGTTGCATATGCATCTGCACAATGGCTTTTGTGTCATGACATTTGTAAGAGTGAAGCCCATTAAATATTTTAAAGAAAATTGGAAAAAAGGAGAAGATGAAAGCAGAAAAAGAGACAAGAATTAAAGGTGAAAATTAGAGATCGTTCTAGGTTGCTGATGTCCACTTTGTTTAATCTGGAAATTACATCTTTTAATCAATAAGGAAAGTAATGTAGATTACAATCTTGATCAAATTTGACACCACCAAGCAGGGGAAGTTTCAGTGATAAAATTCTTTACTGCCTAAGTTAATTAACTAAAAATGAAAACATACAAAAAAATCAACAAATAGGGACAAAGATGTTTTAATTGTAAAACCATTGTTCAGGATGCTTGTCTTCAAGATTAGTTTTTATGTTGTTGTTCTTATCTGTATTTGTGCTTGTATCTTAATTTTTAAAATAAACCTAATGAATCTGGAGTTTTTATGTTATTACAGCTTGAAGGATTTGATGATTTCACCCTTGCTTCATCATGGGAGAGGTACTATAGAAATTTTTTTGGATCTTAAGCCTGGAATTCAATAGATTGAAACCACTGACAGTTTTATGTTTTATATATTGGCAGATTTATTTCTGAGATAGAGGCTGTTTGTCGTTTATGGATGGCTGATGGCTCCAAGAATTTGCTGGTATGATAAGTTTTGATGATATTTGTTTCCTGATGGCTCTACTTTTTAGAATTTTGAAATATTTGTGGTCAAAGCTGATAACTATATCAAACTGAAAGGAAGAAAATATTGGTAACAACTACCCTTTACCTGTTGCTTTACTACTGAAGAAACTATTCTTATTAACTTCCTTAATTAAGCCATATTAAGACATTGAGGAAATAAAATTTCAAGAAACATGAAGAAGAGAATTATAATTGTGATGACGTAGAAAGTACAGGCCAAAGTGAGGAGTCTTCCCCCACATAGGTTTGACTAATAAAATGTAACTACAAGGTCTAAGATTGCCGTAATACTTAAGTAATGTTGAGAACTAAAGATTGGCCATCTCGGATTCTAGGTGAGATCTCATATTCCAAAAAATAGGAGATCTTACTGGGAACTCAAAGTGAATGAGAATCTCTTGAGATGTGATAAACTAAATGATTTCTGTAATTTATCGATCAAATCTAGGGTTCTCGGTTCTGAGTGAACTAGCTTTGTTTTGTAGAGTTCTGTGCCACCATCTAATGTAATACTATTTAGGTGTACTCAGTTTGGTTAAACTCATTGAAACTCATCCTAAAACAATCTGTTCCCTTTGCCTCTGCTTGACTGATAGCAACTGATTTAGGAATAATTAAATATGATCGTTTATGATTGACCCTTCCCTGAAACAAGAACCTTTTTCTGGCTACTACTTCTAAGAAGCATAAAACATGGAAACTTCAGAAATCCTTTCCTACTGTAACACAACCCAACTGAAGTGATTTTGATGCCTGCTGCCAACAGTGCATATTTACCAAAATGCTTCTGACTTCTCTGAAAATACTGATGCAACAGAACTCCTCTAAATCTTTCTTTTTCTGCAAGTGCAAGGCATGCTTCTTCCTCAAATAGGTTTTAAATTGCTGAGGATGCTCCATCGACCTTAATCATTTGTATTTACTCTTCAATCCATTCATGGTGGTGTACTGCATTGAAATGCAATATGTAAATAGGATTTCCAGACTTCCTAAGTGGACGTTGGCTTAGATCATTAAGAAGAATTATAGCTGCTGTTGGTCAAACAGAAACAGGGTATTGAGGACCTTTAAATGGATGACCACCACGTCCAGATATTTGAGGTTCCTGTCCTGTTTGCTTTTTTCATGGAGAGGCTGATTTGCGTAGGACCCTTGCATTTCTAGGAAATATGTGCATCCATTCATAGCTAATGCTTAGACTTGAATGAGATAGTTGTTGGGGGATCTTAAGATAGTGAGCGTTAAAATGACAGGAAAAACAGTATTCCCTATAAAAGTTGTTTCTGCATTCAACACACTCATAATTGAGATAAAATTCCTAATGTAGGCCAATTGCCTTTGCAAATTCTTGAGGTCATCTTTAAGAGAGAGCCAGTCAAGTGTAGTTCGATAGGAAACAGAAGGTGAAAGAAACCAATGCAAAACAGATCCTAAGACAGGGAAGGCAGTAGTCGTTGATCAAGTTGTTTCTGCAATAATACATCCATAGACAAGGAAGCAGAAAGCAAAAGAAACCAATGCAAAATAGAATTTAAGACATTGAAATATGTGATAAAAAGCCAGACGAATTTTAAAGTACGTTTTTTTTTGTGAATTTCTTATAATTCTTGAGTTTACAAAAGGAGGAAGGCTCCATCAGTACAAGCTGACCCTGCCTGAATACCACTCATGTAAGGATAGAAACCTTGAACATTATAGCTCCTTGAATGGCTGCCCAAATTTTCTTAAGCTGATAATGCTCTGCGAAATTAGGGTGCTATGGAGAAGCAAAAAAAGTTGAGGTTTCTTCACAGTAGGAAACTACAATGATTGTATCCCATATTCTGCTTTACATAACTACATTATTTTTAATCTAGGTAAAATTCTTTACATTGTTATTAGTCCACTTGGATCTGATAGTAGTAAGCTTTTTAGCCTTGTGTTTTGGAACTTCTGCAGTTTCATCAGCTTAATTTTCAAACATCTTCCCCAATAATAATATTTCACCACCATATATTAGTAAGATTTACTAGAACCATTTAAGCAAATGATGATGGCATGCAACTGATCAGAATATTGGCAGTGTTCACAACTAACCAGGAGGCAGAAAATATCGTACTAAGCCAAAGAAGAATACCAAATATAATTCGTGTGACCTCACTGAAATAAGTTGCAACAGACTGACTTTTAGTTACCTTGAAAATAATGTGTGGAAAGTGTAATAGATTCAACATTGTATGCGACCTTAGCGACACAAAGAACTAGACTTGACAGACTGAAAGGTGCAAATGGAGGGAGGTGTGAACTGACCCTATGACAGAATGCGGATGTACTTGTGATTTCCATGAGATTGCAAACAGACCCTAGTCAGAAAAATAGAACCAGATGCTAAAAGACCAGACAATTTTCCTTCCTGAAGCCATATAACCGCATAACAATTAAAAAGGGAAGAGGAGTATTGCATTAGCTATAAACAAAGAAAGGCATTGTATTACCTATAAAAAAACAAAGAGGGCATAGACCTAGGTGATGGTTTGACTCTTATATAGGTTGACTGTGTAAAGAATATAAGAATGATGTCTAAATGTCCCTTACCTAAGTGATGTTATGACTACAACAAAATTTGAGTGGCTCACTGTAGAGCCACTATATTAATGAGCCAGGTGAGCCGCCCGAATCCCATATGAGGGTTGATTGGAGCACCTAGCTCATGCATATAGCGGCTCATTGTACAGATTGACTGCTTAAGGAATATGAGAATGATGTCTAAACATCCCCCACCTGAGATGTAAGTGATGTGATGACTATATATATAATGGCTTCGCTTGCAGGAAAAAGGTGCAAGTCAGGTGGGATCTCCAGCAAACATATTTAAGGTGACAAATGAATTGAAGTACAATCGGAAATCCTATTCAATGGAGTATTACTTCAGGAACAGTAGCACTGGTAACTCTTTAAAGTCACTGATGTTTTTTATTTATTTTTTCTTGTAAATGTTATATCGCTTCTTTGTGATGTTTAAAGTTGGTTCTAAATTTTAGCGATTCTCATTGATGGATTTTCAGGAGATTGTCTTGAATGGAGTGATGATTTGCACAAGTTGCAGCTATCATTTGGAGTGAAAGAGTTTCTGGTTCGTGTTAGCTTCATATATGCATCTCAATGTAAAGAGCAGTTCTTTCTATTAGTATTTTTACATCCATGTATTTGATGTAGGAAATGCACACTTTCTCTATGGCTGTATCATCATCATCATCCATCAATAGGTAGATGGTTAAACTTTGTCAGACTAAATTCAGTAGGAATGCATCGATCTTCATTTGGTTAGATGGAAAAGACATTACGAGAGGATTATAAGGTCACGTCCATGTGATTGGAATCCATCATATTGCATAATTGTTTCTGTGGAGTGTTCTTTTCCTTTACATTTTCAATTGCATATTGAAGTTTCTATTGGATAAACACCAAGCAATTTTTTTAGGAGCCAAATTTTGCAGTAGATGGTTAAAAGCTCTCATCTTTTATGATCTTCTTTCATCATGTTTTATAGTCAAGCCAGATTACTTCCTTCAATAATCAATAACTGAGTTGTAGCCTTTATGATAAATGCCTCCCTAATTTTGCTGTGTATTTTCTCTGCTTAAGGTTTCTATCTCTTTAATGACAGTTTTGTTATTAATGTCACAATTTGCCCTCACAAAATTACTATGTCGATTGTGTAATCCTAGACTTTGACTAATTTATGGGCATTTTTTTCTTTTATGTCACTTTCAGGTTATTGCTCCTCTTAGTGCTAGTGGTGTTGTTCTTGATACTCCAGAGGCTACCAAGCTTCTAAGTTCTGTTGCAATTGCTTTATCAAACTGTGGAAGGTAATTCGCTTTTTGTATGGGTATTAAAACTTCAAAGATGATTTTTATGAACAAATAATTGTTGGACGAATATGATGTCCCTTAAATATAAAAAATGACCATTTTTGTGAAGTGAACCCATAATTATTTTTGCTCTGTAACCTATGAAGTTCATTACTACATTGGAATGAGTATTGGTATTTTGTGTTCAAAATAGGCAAGATTCTTATTAGTTATGTGGAAATTTTTTGGCTTTGTATTGTTTTGTTTCTGGCTAAAGCCGATCTCTACTTATACTGTCCATTTCTGGAGGCAGCTATGATTTGATTCATGAGAATGATGTTTTAGTAGAGAGCTTCTTGTTTTAGATGGAGAACTTACATGGCCTACTTGTAATGGACAAATCCTGCTTGGTGTTTTCAGGATTGCAGCAAGGTTTGCAATCTCGTGTCAGCTGAAAGTAAGAGATTTTAAAGAGATTGGGAAAATGATCTCAATGATGAGGAAATTCTAATCTGAGCACAAAATTGATGTGTATGTATATTTACAACTTATAAACACAATAATAGCTCCATTTGGTTTTTCAAAATAAACTAATGTAGTTTATTTTGAATAACCAAATGGAGCTTTTAATGTAGGACAGTGGTTCATTTTGAAAAACTAAATGAATCTATTAATGTGGGACGGGGGAGATGTGCTTTATGGATATACGCAGAGACCTGTCCTTTTTCTGGTTGGAGGTGCCAAAAGACTGTTAATGGTAGTAGAATGTTGGGTGTGTCTTAAAGAGTCAAAGAAGGCATTTATTTATAATTCAAACGAAAATTAGTGCCATGCAATAACTAATTGTGGCCCAACCAAGCTGGGCTTGAACCTTATTTAGCTTGGTTCGATGTCATCTGGACTTGAGCTTGGCCCAAGATTGGTTGAGCTTCTTATGTTTGTGCTTGAGCTTGACATCCATAAATTGTGACAATTGAGCATGACCAGTATTCAGGCTTGGGAGTAATATACTGAGCTGTAGGTCTATCTTTAGATTCAAAAGGAAAAAAACTGTGGTAAGAGCCACCAAAATTCCCAAAGAAAACCTCTCAGATGCTAAAATAATGCACAAGCCCCAAATTGAGGTGAAACATTTGTTGCATTGTATAGCTGTAAGATGAGCTTTTAACTGCAATATTCTACTCACCAGTCTTGTGGAGAAGTGAATGTCAAGTTGATGTCATCTAAAACTTTCCAATTCATTGAGGGTGGTTCAAGGAAGTGACAATTCCATTTATAGAATGCCATGAATCTTCCAAGGACGATTGCTTTGATTTTTTTTTCAAGAAATTTGAGACATGGGAAACATATGTTGAAGTTTATTTATTTGAATGACGTTGGTTGGGAGGAGGGTTTGTGTGCTGTTCAGAGAAAGAATTTGTATGCAAGGGAGAAAAGATTGCTATCTACTGTTTACTTATAAGGGTTTTTGGTATTGCATATTTGATCTTAGATTGAAAACCTAAAGGTTTGATGGGTAAACATTGAGCCAGCAGAATCTCTGATAATTTGAGCTCAGCTCATTTTTTCCAAGCTTTGGTGGCAAGTTTTGGCACTGTTTGATGGATAAAGAAATGTATATTGAACTTATGTTGGGTTTCTTTATCTTGCAATCTGGTTTGGCTTATTCTTTCTCACACCAACTTTGCTTGTTCTCTGATAATTTTTTGGAAAAGCATTGCGCTAATGTTGATACGCTTTTGGTTTCAGTATAATAACTATTTTTGCTAATTTCAGTCGTTGTCTGACATCACCTAGCAAAATGTGTTTTTTGTTTGTGGGGATTTATTTGAGTGTTTGATATTTGTTGAAGAATTCATTCATTTTATCTCCATTGGACTAAATGTTGCAGCATGTGGCCAGCACTTGTACCAGTCCATGACCCCTCTCGGAAAGCTTATATTGGAATCCAAAATTTGGGAACAGTCTTTACTAGAAGATTTGAGGCAGATCGAATTGGTAGCCAAGTCCCAGTAAAGCTAATGCATTTGGAGGGTTTATATGAGCTATTCATCTCTAAATTTGTATGTTTGCAAAGTACCTTTTTTGTTTCATCAATCTCAGTGTTATCAATGTTGTCATCTTCCTCAACTCTTTTATTGGAGTTGCTATTCTTTGATCCTATTCTGTTGCGAGCACATATGTGTTCAAAGCACACTAATATTGTATCTTGTTGTCAATTATTCTTTCCGAGTTCAATTGACATTCGCCTTGTTCTACTTATCTGTTGTATTGGGCTGATGTAAAGCAGTCTAGTCATTTGATTGCAATTAGTTTTTTTAATATTTGAATTTTTATTGTGAAGGCATTCTCCGATGCTGATTTTTCGACAAGCTTTTTCAAAGTCCACTTCAGTATGAAGCTTACCTATAGAACGCCTCCTCATGATGATGAGGACGAGACAAAAGTAGGAGAATCTGAAATGGCAATTAATGGAGGTTCTGATGACAATATTCGCATCAAAGTCCAGTGGGATGATGATTGCCCCTGGACAGAGTGGTACTCTGCAGAAGACCCTTTGAAATGTAATCTTACGCATTTTTATCATCTGCCTATGTTTGTTATAGTCAGAACTGACTTGCAATATTATTAAAACCTCCATTTTTGTAGATTTCAGTGAGAAACTATTTAATTCTGTGGAGTAGACTATCAGGCATAGAGCTAATTGGAATTTATTTAAGAGTGTCGGTGGCTTCTCATCTTTCTTTTCCCCTGCATACTATGTTTATGTTTTTCAGGCTTTGAATTGACTGCAATATGGTCAAGCAGTCAGGTTGAAAGTTCCTTGGTCATGGCTGAATTAGAAAATGCTTCGCTGCTTGAAGCAGAAAAGTGGTTTTTTCTTCCTGTGCTGTCTCCTAATCTGTAAGTGGATTGTTAGTTTAGTTATATACATTTTGTCAGAATATATACAGTAATGACAACATGGAAATTAATTGATAAAAAATTACTTATGCTAGTTGACACTATTATTACCTATTTTATGTAGCTGATCTAATGCTCTGGTAATGCTAATTGGTAGAAAAAAGGCCTCTGAATTTAAAACCTTGGGATTTTGCATGTCAAATCTGCACAGCTGTATTGGTAGAACAGCAAGGAATTTGTTTTGCAGTTAGCAGAGTTCTAGTTTAATTTGAGGGAAATTTTTCGGGTCAGCAATGAAGTCTGCCATTTCTAATGGGGCTGACTATTGGGTAACGAGAACCAGTCATAAAGATATGATGTGTATAGCTGAAATGGATGATAAGGTATAATAATTGTCTTATGTGGAGATAGTTTAGTTTCAACCCTGATGGTGGACAACAGTGGCCTTCAGGGATACTTGTTAACTGACACATTGATGGGGACATCTAAGTGGGCCCTGGAGATCATATGTAGATGAGAGAAGATTTGATATTTGGCTTATTTAGGTCTTAGGTATTTTTTTTGGAAGATTGCATTCTCGTGAAATTAGGACTTTAGATTTAGATTTTCTTCCTGTATTTAGGAGTCTCTTGTTTGGTTCATTATTTCCCAAATTCAGACTTTCTGTAAGCCTATTTAAAGAGTATTGAATGAATGTAGCTTATGATTTGTGAAAAAAAAATTCTGTTTTCTGTTTCTTGAGAATTTTATTGTTTGGTGTTAATGCTGAACAAATCCTTGGTGATGATGCCAGCAGCCCTATGGTGGTAATTCCGTAGAGATTTATCTCTATCCTCTACCCTTTTTCCTAATGCTCCCCAAAATTTCCCAATTATTCCTTCTTCTCTACATTGTCCTACATCACACATGATTGAGGATGTATGCTCGGCTTGATCTTAGGGTCTAAATGGGTCAAAATCTCTTGAAGAGGGAAATTGTTAATTGAACAAGCAGAATGTTAATAAGTTGTAAAATGAACAAGGGTTTCTTGAATGATAGTATGGAGGCCATAGGAGTAGTTTGTTTCATAATTAGTGTATTTATGCGATTAGGAGCTAGTAGTAGTTTGATGATTAGCGATGAGATTTTTAATTTTCATTTAATTAGTGTTATTGGGTTTTAGACTAGTTGTTTAGGCCTGTATAGGATTTCTGTTTAATGTAGGAAAGTAGCCATAATTTAAGTTAGTCAATGCATGAATTAGGATTGAGTAGAACTCATGGGTTTAATTTTCTTAGTCCCTCCTCCCCATAGTCTAAAATTTCTCCCATTTCGTTGTAGTATCTTAATTCGATCAAGCCTATTCTATGTCTTGATTCCTCCTCATGCAGCTAAATTCTCTCATAAACCCTAGTTCCTTCCCCTCCCCCTCCCCCTCACCCTCACCCTCACCTTCCCTATCGTCTCTCCTCAATGTGTACAATTTTGTCCCCATATCCCTTGTAAACCAAGGGTTCATAACAAATAATATGCATGTGTGGGAAAAAATCATATTGATGGCAAGATTCACAATCTCAGATCTTGGTCTCGTCTTGGTCGGTCAAAGAAATGAGACATTGAGGAGATTTCGGAGAGATCATGTAAAATGTCTCGGTAGTAATTTAATTAGCTTTGTGTATGTGTAAGTGTTGTGTAGTTTACTATTTCATATACTTGATTTCTAGCATTCAATTTTTAATTTGCTTCATGCATGTGTGAGTGTTGTGTAGTATACTAATTCATGCACTTGATTTCTGGTACTCAGTTGTAAAAATGTCATTAACATTTTTTCTTAACTATATTTTAACTATAATATGTTGTTGAGCAAGCTAGTGGCTATGTTATTCAGGTACATTCTCAACTATATTTTAACTATAATATGATTCATGTGCCATGTCAATAAGAAATTAGCTCAACAACTTCAAAATCTTGTGGACAGTTCAAATTTATATGGAAGAAATTTGTTATTGTTTTAGTTCTTCTAAGCTTCTAGTAAGATACTGATTTTAATTAAGTTTTTATCATAGTTTTTGTTGATTAGATGTATCTTTTTCTTGTTGTGTTGTTCCAAAATTTTGGGCACTCTATAGGAGAGGTTGTGTCTGTTTTGCAGATTTTTGAATTTTCATTGGCTTTCCTATATGCTGATTGGGTGTTTCATTTGAGGTTTCTGCCTTGTAACAAAAAGATTCATACTCCCTCCGTCCTAAATTAATAGCTCCATTTGGCAAAAAAGTTTGTTCCATATTAATAGCTCCATTTTGTTCAACTTAAGTGATTGAGTACTTAAAAAAGAGTATCATAAGCTTATTTTCCCTTCTCTTAGATGTCAGTTTCACCATTCAATAAAAACTACTATTTTTTCAAATGTAGCTATTAATATAGGACGGAGGGAGTATAATATATGAGGTTTCTACCCTTACATGTTTTTCTTGATTTTGGATCACAGTTCATGTCCCTGTACCCACATTAAGTGTCTAAGAATTAAAGTATGTTTATTTTATTTCATAATGTTAATTGGAATTAAATAAAAAAATGATTGCAGCTTTCTGCTAAAAGCTATAGGAGCAGGCATGTGCAGTTGTTATTGCCAAAAACAAAAAGCTGCATCTGCAGCAGCATGCATGCAGCAGTATCATAAATATAGCCGTTGTTGCTTAAAACAAAAAGCTGCAGCAGTTGCATGGATATTGCTGCTCAGCAGCTGCATGCATGCAGAATCAGTTGCAGTAGCTGCATGTATCTTTTACAAAGGGAAGAAGTGTTTTTTATTGGAAAGTGGAGAATATTTTGCCCAGATAGGAGACGTTTTTTTATTGGAAAGTGGGGAGTATACTTTGTGCGTCGAGAAAGGGAAAAATGTCTCGAGTCTTGGTTTGTGGAGATCTAACTGAGATTGTGAACCTTGGATATGACTATTCTATCTCTTACAAAAGAGTTAGCACAAAACAACCTAGAGTGGTGGCATAAGATCCATGTTGCCAACCTCAAATTGTTGGGAATGGTGTTTCTTGATAATGATTATGTTGTAGATCTTTACTACAACTGGTTTGTATGCAGGAAAAAGGGGAGAGAGAGAGAGCTAGGAAGAGGGAAGGAAAATTAACTAAGTTTACTTCTTAATCATTCCCCTTGTTTTGTAGGGAGTACATAATTTATAGGCTTCAGCCTTCTCTAACTAGAAAGTAAATTTAAATTAGGAATCTATTAATAAGTAATTCTAAAGAAGGAAAATAATAGAGAATAAAAATCATACCTTAAATAAGACATATCATTAATAGAATTCTACCTAAATTGGGAAATACTATAAAAGAGAAGCCCTAATTAACTACGGTTCATAACAATCTACTACTGCTTCCACTTGGCCTTATCCTCAAGGCAGAATGATGTGCAAGGGTAGTTGGAAAGTGAGTTGCATCTGATAAAAGTCCCATTCAACTTTGCCAAGGGCACGGAGCCAATCAATCCCGAGAACCACATCTGTGCCCTTTAAAGGAAGGTAGAAGTCCGCACTAATAAGGATACCCTGGGCAAATAAGGTGGCACCAAGACCAATGTCGGAACAATGGAGTTTGGCACCATCACCAACCATGACATCAAATGGAGAACAATTGGAAATAGTAAGCCCCAATGTTCTAGGAACTCTCACGTTGATAAAGGAATGAGTGCTTCCGGTGTTGGCCAACACAAGGACCCGTTGGTTAGCCATTTGACTATTAACGTGCATGGTGGAAAGAGCATCAACGCCTTGATGTGCATGGAATGGATGTCATTGACCAGCATGGCTAAATTTGCATCAAAGCTGACAACGGGTCTCTCATCCTTGGTGATAAACATGTGAATCGTTTTGCAACGGTGAGCAGGGTATATGTTTCATCACAATTGTAATGCAAGCCCTTGGAGCGGCGAGCGGTCATCTTAGCTTGAGATAGCTTTTTAATAAGAACTATGGCAGTGGAGGACGCGAAGGTAGGAGTACTCAAAGAGGAGAGCAGGGTTGGAAACCGTAGGTGACACCACTGATTATTGACTTTCTCTTTACAAGTGTGAGCGACATGAATAGCCTTAGTTAAAGTCTGAGGGTTTAGAGTATCCACCTCATTGGCGATGTTGTCACGCAATCCCCCAATACAGGTTTTGACTAAAGCATCTTCGTGCCAATTGCAGACCTGGTTGGCTAGCTTTTCAAATTCATCCACAATCTTGGACGGTAGTCTTCTGGCGAACCTGAGAAAGGACCTTGTTGAAATTTTGATATTTAGAAGGTTCAAATTGAACAATCAACACTTGTTCAAGAGCATCCCAGGTAGCACGAGGATTGTTATGAAGATAATGGTCAAGCTAGTGGAGAGCACGACCCTCCATGTGGAATAAAGCCATATCAATCTTTAGAGCTTCAAGGTACGGTGGAATCAAAAGAAATGACGGGCATGCAAGACCCACTCATCCGGTTCGTCATTGGTGAACATTGGAAAGGTGAGGCGAGCGGGATAGGCTTGAACATTCGCCTGTGAGTAGCGGCCATGTTTGCGAGGGCGAAAAATGTCATCCAAGTTGTGTAGAGCATCCTCGTATGCTATAAACTGACCCAGATGGGGTGGCCATGGTGAAAGTTGTTGCTCATTCGAAAGAGCTGGCAAGGGCCATTGGGCTGGCACAATGGTTATCGAGCCCAAGAACATGTAAATCGGATGATGGGATTGTAGGCTACAGCCACAAGAAGTGTGCCATCATGGATGGGGCCCCACTTAAAAAGTGAGAAATAACATACCCATATGTAGTCTTGTTTGGTAGGGCTCGTCGATACGACCCGAATGGTACCAAAAACATGCAAATCCGAGTTCATTTTTTAAAAAAAAGAAAAACTATTTTTTAAAAAAGATGATGTTAGCAAACTGGCGTCAGCAAGCTGATACTTGCATATGCATCATGCACCCTCAACTATAAATAGGGGGAGGGTTTCTCATTTTCTTCACCCCTCTGGTCCTCTTTGACTCCATTACCTGTCTCCTGACCTTCTTTTGCCTATTTTGAAGTCATTTTAAACCTGTTTGAACCCATTCAAAAAGCTAACCTAGCTAAATCAATGGTGCTCTATGCTGTAGGAGGGTCAATTTTGTGAGATAGACACCTTAGAGAGGGGAAAGTCCCTGTGAGAGGGGAGGCTCTATTCACCACCTCCAAGCCCTCAAGGGGACAACGTCCTAGGGAGTAGGGAGATTGCCTGCTACCTCAATGCCCTCAAGGAGATAAAGTCAAAGGGAGAGGGGAGGTTGTACCCGCTACTTAAGGAGATAAAATCCCAAGGGAAGGGGAGACTTGGTCCACCACCTCCAAAAATATCAGGAGAGTAATGGTAGGTGGTTTTAACTTCTAAATCCATGCTAGGACTGCAACGCGCCCTATTTTCTAATAACTCTTTTTGTGTTATACTCAAAATTTTGTTTCAAAATTGGTACTATTAGGGGTCATAATAATGCTAAAACAATAGCATCCTTTAATACCTCTTAATGGGATTTTGTCGTAATATTAAATTTTGAATATTATTATCTCATCTGAATGATATTCCAAATATTTTGGTTTTCCATATTTAAAGGATAGTTCTTCAGAATGCAAACCAAGAACTATTGGAGTTTTTCCTCCTAGATACCGCCTAATGAGACATATTACGTGCTCATGATTCGGGTATCATGGGAAAACCCCTTTCCTTTTGATCCCGTTGCCCCATGAGCACAGGTGTATGTTGCTTTGGTATTAGTAGCATTTTGTGAATAATATATTTGTTTTTGGATTTTGCAAGTGATTTATTAATTAACTATGACTTTCTTTTCCAAGTCGACAATTTGAAATATTAATTATTCCGTACCTTTTATTTGTAAAAGCTTTTTATGCGGCATGTTAGTAGAATTTAGTTCTACCTACCGAGTATAAAAACTTTATACTCACCCACCTCCAGATGCTGAAGGTAGAGACACAGGCTTGGGGCTGTAGTAGAAAAGTATGTGGTAATTTGAGGGTGTATGTTTTTGGGTCTTCACTATTATGCTTAAAAACTTGTGTATTTGTGCCAACTTGATGTATGTGTCATGTCGTGCCTTCTTTTATAATTTTGTAAATTAATCACTCGCACCATTACCTAGTCCATATCTAGGTTTTTACTATGTTATTTCGAGCACTTACCACACAACCTTGCATCCCCATGCACGTTTCAGCCATAATTCTGGATGGGCTGTTCACAACGGAGCTATGGTGGGCCCAAATTAGAGCCACCTCAAGTACGAGGTTGTTTGGTTTGGTTAAGAGTTAGGGAGCTAGTTGTCATTTGGTTATTTATTAGGGGTGTTATAGTTATTATTAATAATTGGGCTTAGCTTATTGTTAAAGGGCTCATTAGTAACTCTATGCAATGTAAGCTCTTAGTCCTAATCTCGCTTACGGTATGACATTATCCTAGCCCTAATCCATTATTATTCCCTTCTCATCTCTTTCCCATGGTGAGACGCCATTGTGTGCACTGGTCCACAACATCTAGCTACTTGGAAAGTGTAGCAGCCATGCTTATATTTGGTTATAGTTGATATTAGTTGTCATGCTTATATTTGGTTATAGTAGATATTATTTATCATGCAGTAGGTTGCATATCAGTGTCTTTCCTTATGTTTTGGGGTTTGTAAATTTCTAAGGTGCATAACTGCACTAAATTTAACGTAGCAATCTTTCCAATATTCTTGAAAAGGTAGGGTTGGGGTGGCCAATTTTTGTTGGTTTCAGGGCTGTGCATGATTCATGCTACAATTTATATGATTTTTGTGGAAATAGAATCTATCTGGTAAGGCTTTGGTGAAACATGGGGATTATGTAACATCTGAATTTGTTGAATTTATCCAGAAATGCTGGTTCAGAAAGACACAGAATAGGATTTGCTTCGCAGTTAACGCTTCTTATAAATGCCTTCGAAATGTCATTTAGCGGTCAATTTTTGGAAGATTTTATATCAGGTTTGAAATAATTACATGTGCCTAATCTTTATATGTTAGTGTTGCTATTGTTCATCTAGTTCTTCTTTATCCAATTAAACCATCAATAATATTTGTCGTGGCAGTTGAAAACCGAGGTTCTGAAACTGTGAAGTCTTCCACAGCTGTTCCTCCTCCTACTGTTCTTGATCGTGTTCTGAAAGATCTTTTCCAAGAAGGTCCTTTTTTGTTTTTTACTGTTTTCTCCTTTTACTCATGATTTTCTTCATCCATTGACATTCATGCATGAATAGATATAATTGTCATGCTATTCTCATTCTGCAGTGTGCTACAACTGTTGTACTTACATATTTCAGGGAATGAAATTTCAAGTTACACAAAGGGTGAACATAAGAACTCACGTGCTATTAAGGGAGCACCATTGGAGTCTATATTTGCCCAGTTTTGTTTGCATTCTCTTTGGTTTGGCAGTTGCAGTATACATGGTATGATTTGATGAGAGATACCAAAAGTTTATAAGTATTTTATGTTGATTTAAATTGTGACAGAAACTGTCAATTTATACACATGGAGGGCAAATTTATTTTTTTTGTTGGGGGGAGAGCATGCATTTTGATACAAACGACAAAGGCATCTTTCCATTGATGGAAAAGTTAATTTGACTACATTTTAATGTTATCTTAAGTCCAAAAAGGATAATAATTAGTGTTGTTTGGCAAATTAGTTATATCTAATAAGCAAACAGCTAAAAAGTGTCAGAGCAATGGGACTCGTGAACAGGTAAAACATATTGCTGCCTTCTGAAATTT
Organism: Saururus chinensis; assembly: GCA_035235625.1. Taxonomy (NCBI): domain Eukaryota; kingdom Viridiplantae; phylum Streptophyta; class Magnoliopsida; order Piperales; family Saururaceae; genus Saururus; species Saururus chinensis. Next base: position 58,786,931 of record CP141140.1, read on the forward strand.
GATCTGACATTCTTGCGACCTTCATAATTGCCTTGTTCTCAAGTTCTAATTAAGACTATATGATTTTTTGAGAAACTATTGTTGACTTCTCATTTTGATAGTTTTATGTAGTAATAGATAATTTAAATTTAGGGAGTCAAAATGGTCGAATGACTGAGCAGGCCATGTTGCTAACCCCATAAAAATGGATAAAATAAGTTGATGTAGTAGACATTATATAAAAAGAAGTATTATTTGTTTCATTTACCAATTCAACTATATTTTTCCCCTGCCCTTACCCTTCAAGGTCCCGATGTTTAATGTTGTTTCTTTACCCTGGTCTGTCCAGTTCAACACGAGAACCCATGCTCACTTCTCATTGCAACCAGGTGATGTTGTTACCAAAAAAAAAGACAAATGTTGTCGCAATGTGTTGCTTCTAAGGGATGCCCAACCCTTTCCTACTTATCATTTCACCCAGGTTATTGTGCAACATGTTGCTTCTGGGGAAGTATATGTGGTTTAAGATCCATAGATATTGACAAAGTTTTTTGAGCCGGTTGTGAACCTGACGCAACCATCCTCCTTTACCTGGTCTTGGGACCAGTATTGTGAGACACATTGGTGAAGTTAGAACATGTAAACATCATGCAACAAAATTCATTGGGTCCCTCACTCAGCCAGTGCATGCGTAAAGCATTCTTTGTTTATATTAACTGCTTGTATTGATGGTCTCTTCTGGATGTTTTCTCCTTTCATCATCAGCAATTGCACTCCTGTGGATCGAATTTGTACGAGAAGTTCGTTGGTACTGGGAGGAGTCACAACTATTACCAAGAATGCTATCCAACTGTGGTATTGATCTTTCTACATGTCTAATACACCAAAAACTACAAATGGTAATATTCTCATCTGTATTACATTTTGATTTTCTTAACGCTCATTACCTCTCAAATATTAAGAAGCAAAAGAAAATTTGATAGGCAACTGATTTGGGCTCCCCTCCACACGTTTTTTTATAAGGGCTCCCCCGTTATTTTCACCTGATCTGATGGACACTGATTGAATGTCTCAGTGGACCTTGCATGCTACATTAGCAAAAAAATAAAGGAGCACCCTTATTATCAAAATGTGGCCTCCAAATCAGTGGAAATTTTGAAATTGTTAAGGGTGGGACATTTTTTAATTGATGTTAGCTTTTTAATTTCATGGATTCATTTTATTTTTCTTATAGCTATGTGCAAGTAGAAATGGTGTCAATCAAGGAAGCACGGATACGGATACAGGACATGGGTACAACAATATAGCAATTTTAGAAAAATCCAGATGCGATACAGGGGCTGTGCATGTATATAAATACTATTATATATATATTATTGGTATATTTTAAGTTAGTTCTTTCATTAAAAACTTAATTATAAATAGAAATGTAGCTATATGTCTAAAATGCCATTACAAATACCTCATTTTTGCAGAGAAAGTATACCACAAAGAGTAATATTGCTATAGAACAGTTCTACTTAGATCTTTTGAGCGGAAAACACATAGTTCTAAGTCATAGCATTTGTTTGATGTTTAACTTATTTAGAAAGGATTTAATCAAGTAATTTATAGTTGATGTATGATATCACAGGTAGGACATGCATGCAGCTGTATCCGATATGGATTTGGATATGATACAGATTCGATACGGATACAGCGCATGTTTTGAAGTATCCGTGCTTCCTAGGTGTCAATACAAATGATAACCTTGCTAAAATTATTTGAAGGATAGATTGCATGAGTTTTCTGGCTTTTCTAGAGTTTCCTGAAGCAATTTTGATTAGCTAGGGATGTTTTATGATGTTTTTAGCTGGTTGTTCCATTATTAGTCTATAATTGTCTTTTATTTGGCTTTTGACATTGCAATTATTGATTAATTGGGAAATCTAGTCAAATTGGGTTTTTGAAAAAAATGAGAAAAACCTCGAAGTTCCCTTCTGAGCCTCGTATCTCCAATTTTTTCTCCTAAGATGAGCAAAATAATGCTAGCTTGTGATTTCTCTTATCATGCCTAATATGATACAATAGCTCCCACTGTAAGTAAAATTTCCTACAAATTAAAATTACGCAGCAGTTTCAATAATGTGGCTTATTTACTCTTGTTGCAAACAATGTACTAATATATGTCAATTATCTAGATATCGTCGTCTTTTCTCTGTTTGATATGCTGCTAAATGTTGATTTCAAGCAAATGCATATTTGATCTATTTTTTTAAATTTTCAGCTTGCTATATGTATTGCGAAAAAAGGGGTCGAAAATCGTGATTTACATGATAAGAAAGTTGACAGGTAAAATTAGGCAAGATTTCTTATTTTAAAAAGATTGGTGGCAATGGCAATGTCCGTGATTTTACAAATATGCTAACTGTGTTTGAATTGCTTCGAAGTTCTTTTTACTGTCATTATTAATTGTACAATCTGTTAGATTTATTATAGTTAAGAAGCATTCTTATTGTTAAGTTAATTACAGCTGCTAAAAACATTAAACATCATCAGATAGAGGCAGAAAAGAAAAACGGAAGAAAGAAAGTGTAGAAATGTTTTGCCTACACCTCTCGGCCCTTTATTTGAATCTGATATGATATTAGTTTTGCTGAGGAACAAATCCAGCTTAAATCGGAGAGCTAGCACGTGTAAACTAGTAAAGATTTTCTAGGGTAAAAGGTTGCTTGCTGGTCAGTAACTTCAGGCACAAGTGATGAAAATTTCCTTGAAACTCAATGTTACTAGTGTTTTTGGGTAGCACCAAGAGATGAAAAATCAACGCGTCTAGCCTGACCAGGCTCTGTGACTAGTACCCCGTGACCAGCCCACTAGGTCTCTGAACATAGTACATAAAGGTCAACTCGCCATCTCTGTGCAGCTGCCCTCTTATGTACCATGTTCAGAGACTTACGTGGGCTGGTCACATAGTTGGTCAGGAAAACATTTTCCGTAAAGAATTTCCCTGTATGTAGTTGAAGTTAAAAACATCACAAAGTTGTGCTATTAGAATATGGCAGTAATGAGCTGACTACAACTTGCACAATGCTGCAGCAGAAAAACTGAAATATAGTAATGGAAAAACTAGCCAGAGCTGCAGCTCACTACAGCTCTGGCTCCCTGGCCATCAGATCATGGCCAGACTCATGATCTGATGGTCAGGGAGCTCCAGCTCTAGTGAGCTAAAGCTCCGGCTAGACATCCTCATATAGTAAATTGAGGAAGATTAGAGAAGAAATAGTGAAGGAAGAGAAGCTGGAATAAGAAACATTGGATTTTATTGATAGACTGAGTGCTATGGTTTCCGTGAAATACTATGTTTTGTACACACCTGATCCTAACAAGTACTCAATTTTGAATTTCCCACTACCTAAAGTAAAATCCAATTGAGAATACTCTAAAATGACAACCACTAACTAATTTGGGGAAAATAAAAATTAATCAGGGCATATCTAATTCTGATCAGCTTCCACCTATGTTACCCTAAAATTTGAAAACATTGAAATTGAAAGTCTGATCCTAGCTAACCTCTTAAACTAATGTCAGGAAACTCTCTTATATTGCTTTACAGGCCAAATTACCAAATTACTTGTGTTTTTTTAAATTCCTGATATTGTGTAATCCAAAAGCTGTTATTAAATATTCCTCCAGTTGATTTCTTAAATTGTAAAATGGCAATCCATGCCTTCTTCTCCAAGAAAAGGTTTGAAGAGTTTTTAGGTGTTCAGTTGCCCTATAAATTTCCTCTTCAATATGTTCATGATGATGTACTACGTCAGCAAATCTGGAGTTTATAAAATAATTATCACACAATCATTTACACAGTTATGGTGCTTTGCACAACAACTAGGCCTTGGAGGAGGCAATGCCTCTTGTTCTTTCTTACTTAAGCTTGTTCATCCAACTGACATCTTTATCCTTTCTATTTTTTTCCATATTTATGTTAGACGAATTGTTGAAATGGTACTAAAACTAGGTACAGTTGCCAAAATATTTAACTTGCTGAACAGATTAGGCATTTGCTTGAATTTATCATTTCAGTGTCAATAGAATTATATAGTTGATATGATTTTATAGTTCTTTCCATCTGTTTTATTAAAAACATGAATATAATGTGTGAAGTAATGCAATTTCTTACATTTGAAATTTTTTTTTTTGGTTTTTTTCCAACAGGTGTATATTTATAAGACTTTATTTAGATATATGTTAGCTGCGGTTAATGTTACTCCAAGGCTATTTTATGCTGAAGAAATACATTATAGAATTTTCGTACTATCATTTAGATTCTGATAAATGATGATAGATTTTTCTTACTTTGTTTTGCTCATTAAAAGGCCTTAGTTTATCTAAACTTGTCTGTTTTCACATTCAAATTGTGCAAGGCCTGAAAGTGAAAAGTTGTTAGTGCAAGAGAGGAGGGGCTCTGCTCGTCTTGCCGGAAGCATGATGCTTTTGAATTCTCATGAGAGGATGCATGTTCCTCATACTCAGGTCTGGATTTAATGCATGAATTCTAATTCTTTTTTCTATGTATTGTTCATGTTTTAGGTTGCACACTTTTTGAGATTTTTGTAGGATGCGCTGATTATGACTGAAGATATGCACGAAGAAAGGATGCATGCACTTGAAGCTTTTGGCAGTACATACGTAAGCTTGCTATGATGCATCATAAAAAATTTATTTGTTTGTACAGCTAGACTTTATATGATAGTAAAAGGTTTTCCAATTAAAATTCATTATGTTACTCTCACAAATAATCTACATCAGAGTTGCATTTCAAGTTATTTGGTTTGTTTTTCCTGTCATTTTGCCGTTGTACAAAGAGTATCCTTTTGCTCACTTGATTGAGATTTGGCTGTTTATGTTTCATTCTTGGTCTTATTAGGTTTTAAATAATTTTGATAAAAATTTTGGCTAAATTCTGACCGAAATTTTTGGTAACAAAATTTATGTTCTCCATAAAAAGTTATGGTATGTCCAACATGTGTTACCCTTGTGGTTTAACCCAGACATATCAAAGTGTCCTTGGTGCAGACCGGGTGCTTGAATCTCCCTGTTGGTTTCTGAATAGCTAGTAATATGCAAAAGGGGGGAAAATGTTATTTGCTAGAATTGTGTAAAAAATGCAGAAAATGAGTATCAATATTTTTCCTGCAATTATTGGCTTTGCTGGAAACCATGTATGATGTTGGTCCTGGTGGTAAGGTCATCTGAAATGAACCTTGCCATTACTATTTTCATGCACCGATACATAGTCACTTTGATAACAGCAGGTGCTCTTTGTTCCATTGATTAATTACAGAAAGCAGTAAATAAAAGTGAGAATTAGAAGAAAGAATTATAGGATTGATGTAGAAGTGAGATCATGCTGAATTACAATTGTGTACTCCCTCTCCTTATACATAATAATGCAAATCCGCCTCAAGCTTTCCTACTTCGGTCAAAAAATTGTGATTCAGGGAATTCCTAGTAATCAGAAACCCACTTCCTTCTAATTCCTAGTCCTTTTCTATAAGTTTTTCTCAAAATAGAGAAGCATTCCTAAATTAAAGACATCCTCTCTAAGAAATTTATTCCCTGTTTAAGGAAAGGTACCTGTTTTGTAATCAGAAACCCACTTCCTTCTAATTCCTAGTCCTTTTCTATAAGTTTTTCTCAAAATAGAGAAGCATTCCTAAATTAAAGACATCCTCTCTAAGAAATTTATTCCCTGTTTAAGGAAAGGTACCTGTTTGAATTAACGGAAAAAAATTTACGTGCCTAGAAATTTATGGACATGTCAGAGAACTATGGCACTGTCCCTTGTAATGTGTAGAAATTCTATTTCTGTATTCCTCTTCTTTATTTCCTTCTTCTAGAATCTTCCTAGTAGTACATCATATGCAGCTTGTTTCAAAATACTTTTTCACTCATAAAAAGCATGGTTGAAGCTTTCTCATTCTCATCGTAGGAAATCAAGATCCAATCACAATGTTCGGTCTGCAACTTTGCATAAACAACTAAGCATGTGCAGCAGCAGGTTCTGAAGACATGCGTAGTTGTTTATTTTGGCAGAAGTTGCTGCCCATCTCGGTGAAATCTCGACAGGGGTGGGGTGGGAGTGGGGGGTGGAAGGGGGAATACATTTCCCCCTCTTGATTCTTGGTTTTCTAACCAAGTCCAAAATCTTGCAAAATTGCAATTGGGATCCTCTTTTGATTTCATTTGTGGGCACGTTCTGATGGTTAAACCAAGAGCTGAGGTGAGGGCAGCTTACTGAGCTCACTCCAGCATTTCTCTCTCTCTCTCTCTCTCATGTGTAGGAAAATGTAAGCGTAATGTTAACCGTATGCTACAACAGCATTTTCTCTTTGAATTAGTCTCTTTTGAGGATTGAGGTAGCTGCTTTATTGAGTTCTATAATGTAATTATTGTCCTTTTCATCCAGGATAGAATGCTGAATTTTTTCTTTTGTTATATGCAGAACTTTTCTGCTCATTTAGAGAAAGACGTACTGTCTTCAGGTAATTGCACTCTAGTTTTTTCTCTTATTTTGTTTACTCTTTTTTTCTTTTCGGATATATTTAGTGCTTACTTTACTACACATGCTGATAATTAATGCAATGAAGTTGCATCAATTGTTTGAATACATCAATAATTACATGTAACTTAATAATGGGCTTCAGCATTTCAATGATTGCCACGTTACTTTATGGTAGCTATTAAGGGTCAGTTCTGTTCTGTAATGAAAAACATAATTAGCTTTTGTTTTTGTGGACAGATATGTCAGCGTTTAAAGCAGCAAACCCTTTGGCATCTTTTGAAGATTTTATCCGGTGGCACTCACCTGGTGATTGGGAGTATGAGGAAAAACCTAAAACAGGAGACGATGGAGTTCAAAGATTGAATCCTGATGATTGGCCACCTCGAGGGAGATTGTCACAGAGGATGTCTGAAGGTGGCAATTCATGGCGCCAAATATGGAACAGCTCTCCTGCTTTGCCAGTCTCTGAGCAAAAGCCTCTTTTTGATCCAAATCGAGAAGGAGAAAAGGTATCTATATGTTGATGTCTTGTCGTGTGAACCATTCTAGCTGCTTATGCTTCTACTTCCTACATGTGCTGTGGTGTATTTTACTTAAATTGGTCTAGAATCATTGAAGGATAGCTTCAAATTAATATAGTTGTAGATGGCCTCATACTGGCCTGTCACCAAAACTATCCCATATCCATCCTACCTTGGGTGGGGTTGTGAGTGGGTAATTTGGTTCCCCTCCTTGAACCGTATACACAAGGTGAAAGTAGTTCACAGGGTGTTAATGGAGTTTATGTATATGGTTTAGTGAGATTATAGGGAAATTACCTGGGTTTATGTAGGAATTGAAGTCACAGGTTAGTGAGGCCGGTGTGAAACTGCTAGGAATTGCAGAGAGGGGGATAATCTAGACTCAGAGATAAAAAAAGAGAAAGAGGGTAGAAAGAGAAGAGAAGAAGGGAGCACTGCAGGAGGACAGACAAACAGAGAAGAGAGGGGAAGAGGAAAACAGGGGTTGGTTGGTGGGGGGGGGGGGGGGTGGTGTGGATATAGAGGATAAAGAAAATTAAGGACTATGAGGAAAGTTTAAGTCTGAATAAACTTTAAAGAATGTAATATAGGGAAGGAGAGGTAGAGGGAGGGAGGGAGCTTAATAGCTAATTTTGTTTGGTAAGAGTTTTATCTTATGCTTTGAAAATAGAGATAATGACTTCTTATTCCAGCTTGAGAATTTCGTAGCTGTGAAGAGGATCGTTCATGATCCTACCCTTTAGATTTTAAGGATTTTTTAAAATTTATAACATGAGTGGACAATGTCATATTACTTGAGATATATCAAACAAATTAGCTATTAAGCTCCATCAACAATATGTATTGGACAATTCCATCACTTGCAATGTGGTAGAGGGGGGCGAGTATGGTAATACTCAATAGGGGAGTTTCGCCTTGACCGTATATAAGTATTTCATATAGAAATCTAGATGAATCAATATAAGCTGGTGCAGATATTAATATTATGATATGATTGTGAAGATGAATAACTGTAATGATAATCATTCAAAATCATTTTTTGGTAGACCAACTCATTCATAACCCTTTAGGTAGATTCTGTCACTCATCATTGTAGGTGCAATAAATCTTTGGAATGAATACGCAAATATCAGGACAACACCCTAATGACCGGTGTTGCATGATGATAGAACAAAAAGGATTGAACAAATTATTAAAATATAGGGTAGTGCAATGCAAGTTGGAAATTCATGGGCCAAACAAGTTGCAAGTGCCCATGGTATACATATGGAAATGGCAAACTCTAGAGCACATTAGAAGCCAGACATAAATAGCTAAGATGAATGGCAGATTTAGGTCCTCTATGACTCTGGCACACACTAGAGGCCAGAACCTTATGCACTAAGATGTAGGGCAAATCTATATTATTGCTGTCTTGGGAGCACATTAGAGGCTGGTCCCCTACTCCTTAAGGTCAAAGGAAGATCTATAGCCTCTGCACTGTCTGTGGGGGTGGCCAGGCTAATTCTGCCCCCAGGGAGTCTGCCACTGACCTGGTATATCTGGCAATGTCATGCCTTGTCTCAAAGCGTGCCTCCACCTAGGTTCTGCAGATAATACCCGACAATGTCTTTGGTCTTCTGGATCCTACTATGTGATTGGTCCTTGCCCAAGAGAGAGGCACAACACACCCCTTGATCTGTGGGTATCATGGAAGACCCATTTACCACCAACCACCAGTATCCATGAGGAAGGTGGTGTCCACGTTTCTAAAACCCATGACTGATCTTGATGCATTGCGATCTCCAGGGTGACGGGATTGTTATAGCGGCACACTCCCAAATGGGAGATGGTGTTCAATGTGTTAGCTTGTGGTTGTTCTCAAGACTTCTGATTTACTTCTGTTTTATTCTTATTTAGAGTGTAATTTGGGCTTCTCAAATGTTAACAGAACAAAGGAAAAACAGAGCATCAATTTGAGAGAAATATAAGCATAGGATTGTAAACTCAGATGCTTTGTGGGGGATTTCCTGACTCTTCAAAATAGGATTTTAATGTTTACACTGACGGAAATGTGTACATTATTACCATATTGCAAATGAACTTTCCGAAGAAAAATAAAAGATGAACTTGTGATGCTGTGATCATGACCATAAGAGGAAAGTGTAAGGTGTGATCTTTTCAAGTCAAATCAAATTCAGAGAAGACTGCAGGCTACAATGAATTGTGCTTATAGTACCATGTTGACTTACAAATCATGCATAAACTGAATCTGCATATGCTACCCCAAATTCCTAGTGGTGGTCGCTGAGAAGAGGATGAATCATTGTACAAAGGAATAAAGTGAGTATTGCTTAATAAGGAGAAGAGCTTTTGAAAAAGACAGAGCAGTCCCATCAGTTGAGTGGATGAGGAGAGGACGTGTACAATAAATCAATCATCATTTACTGGATTTCCCTGTTAGCGTACACTCAGATGATACTACTGTTGGATAAATCTGTTGTTTGTCTCTACATCTGTCTATTTGGGCCGGTCTGGTTGAAATGCATTGTTGAGTCATTCCTTCAGCTTGAGTTTTTGAGGCAACTTTGTTTTGAACATGGTATCAAAGCTTAGAGATCCTAGGTTTTATTCCCACCCCTACTCTATATATTCTATGCACATGCAAGCACATGCATCTGTTAAATTGTGCTTGGCCCATGCAGGGGGTTGTTGGATATATTTGTTTGCTTGTCTCTTTTGTTTGGGCTGGTCTGGGCTTCGCATACAAGGTTAGGCTTCGTATAGATGGAATTTCAGGCTGAGACCAATGAGGTTAGAAGGTGTAAATGGAAAGAGCTCTGAAACACAACCAAGATTGCGTGAATTGGAGTTTGGATGAAGGATATATGATCATTTAAAGTTGAACATCGTGCATAGGGCCCATTTACCCAAATTAAATGCACAAATAAGTTACATTATGCAGCCTAATTGGGTCTCCTAAACCTATTTCCTGCAACCTAATTGTGTCTCCTAAACCTATTTCTTGCAACCTAATTGGGTCTCCTAAACCTATCTATCACTTTAGTTGATCGGTCCTATGCACAATGTTCAACTTTGAATAGTCATATCTCCCTCATCCGAACTCCGATTCACGCAATCTTTGTAGCATTTTGAAGCTCTTTCCGTTTACTTTCTAACCTCATTAGTCTCGGCCTTAAATTCTATTTATTTAGGAAGTTATTCAAATGATAAGGTTAAGGTGTCAATACAGGTTTTCCACGTGTTTGTTTAAAAACCTAGGAAAATCTTGGATATTATACTTTCCAAGGTGGATGGGCATTTTTATTTGGTGATATGCCTAGTAAGTGAGCTACAGTATTCTTCCTGTTTTTTGTGTGTTTTATATTTGCAACTGTACCACATCCAAATCATAAGTTTAAATTTTAGTCTGTCTACGGCATAACATATTCACTTCTTTCATAATCATAAGCATGATGAAAAATCCCCTTTTTCCAACAATTTGAGGTAGGCAACATGGATCTTATGCCTCCACTCTAGCCTCTCTTGTGCTAACTCCAACGTGTTCACTTATTTATGTCTCAAATTTGATGCAAAGGATTTAACAACAAATTTTCCTCTGCCTTTTATGCTAGACAATAAAAGTGCATTTTTTAATAGGACAGACATTAGGAGACTTCTGTCTTGCAGATTCTTCATTACCTTGAAACTCTCCGTCCAGATCAGCTTCTGAGGCAGATGATTTGCACTGCATTCCGAGCATCTGCTGATACCTTAAATCTGACCACATTTGGTAATTTGAAAGAGATGGAAACAAAAATGAGCCAGTTGTATCTAACAATGGCGTCTACTTTGAAACCTTTGAGAGGTACAATTTTCATATCCCGATTCATTGTAAATTGAAAGTCTTATTATAACCCATGTTGCCCACATGTTGCAGCAAACCATTTGCCTGATAAGGTTGAGTTCATTAATGACCTAAATAGACTTTGTCTTCTTTTCGAGCACATTGAGGTGCTTCTGACTGTGGCGGCTTCAATCCATCGGAAGTTGGAGCATGCACCACGCTTATGTAAATCTATTTTTACTGATATCTTCAATTTTTATATTCCAAGAATGGGTACAAGTCTTGAAGAAAGCAATGACGAGAAGGTACTATGTTTTTCTTCTTTAGCAAAGTTTTATTCTAGACTGACAATTATTTAAGGAAAATATTTTTTTTTTGCGACTTATATTACATATCAAGCATGTGACTTGTCAGTGTCGCTTTGTTGATGCAGTACCTGAAAAACCTTAATGATCTTTCATGTCTTATTCATATTAAATGTATTACAGAAGTGCATTTAATTAATTTTTAATTGTAAATAAACTTTATCAATTTTCTGTAGGAGTTTGCAGCCAAACAATTAGTAAGTATGTCAGAGAGAGATGTAATTACGAGTTTGTTTCCTCCGCCAACTGCAAATCAATCATGGAGGAAAGTTTTGAGCATGGGTAATCTTCTGAACGGTCATGAACCAATCATGAGAGAGATCATTTTTTCAGTCTACAATAGCATGAGAAGCAGTCACTATGAGACTAGCAGCCCTTGGGGCTCTTTATCAGAAGTTGAGACACATCGAATGTACATTTGTGGCACATCTAACGATTTGCAGGTTGCACTCTCTGTGACTTCTTGTGATTAAACTTTGGGGCTACATGGTATGTCAGCTTGCTCTTTCTATTAATTTTAATTGCTCTGATTGATCTTAAACTTGGCTGTTTCAATGATGGATCTTTGCTTGTATTGCGTTAATATAGATATGGATGAAGTCTCATGATACACTAAACTTTTGATGTTCAAGATGCGTGAATGTGGTGCCTGATATATTGAGATGTTTCCACAAGGACGAAAGATTCTTTCAGCTAGACCAGTCGGTTAACTGGTCAGGATTCTAACTTGTTTCCTTGTGTCAGCTTTGGGTGGTCAATGACTAATAAATCATTCAAGCGCAAGGTGACTCCATTGAAATTTCATTAAGCTTGACATGACTCACTGAGTGTCGAGATTGGATATCATATGCAGGATACTTCCTATGTTCTAGGCCATCGGATTGGCTATAATGCCTAGGAGTGATATGTCTCTGCATAACTTCAGCGTAATAATTTTTTTCTCATTCTTACAAGCTTTCAGTTGCTTATTTTCCCTGTATATTGGTCTTATTAATGTAAATGAATTTAACATTCTATGTAATTGAATATGTCTATGTAAAGTAATAATTTTTTTTGCTCATTCTTTCAAGCTCAGTTGCTTATTTTCCTTGTATATTGGTCTTATTAATGTAAATGAATTTAACATTCTATGTAATTGAATATGTTGTATAAGCAATAATGATCATTCATCATATTAGCGAACTTTCTTGTATTGTTGTATAACCCTTGATTATTTGACAAGTATATGGGCTCTTATCTCTTTTTATTAGATATAGTATCTTTAAAATTTGATACGCAAGATAATTTTATTCTAATGTTTGTGGTTTAAAAATTGAGATATTGTTCCCTTACAAGGCTCATCAAAGTGGTGGCAAGAGGTGTCTAGTACCTCGCACAGGAACCACTGAAACATTCATATAGATTGGCGTTTGGCCTTTAGTGTTATTGCTGATAGGTGAAAAAATATATATCGAGTTGTAGGGGTGGAAGTCTTAAACAATCTTCACAGCCCAAACAAAAACAAGAAACGAAAATGTTGGGTCTATTAAGTCATTCAATAATATAGCGCATTTGCTGTTCCAAGTATACATTGCGATATCTAATAGATGGGGAGATGTGACGGAATATGATATAATAGTAAGCATGAAATTTCTAAAAGTTGGTCTTAAGCAGTTTTTTCTTTAGTGGTGAATATGTTATTCATAAACAAATAAAACACTCTTCTGCGTCTGACATTGTTCATCAATGATCTCTACACTTCAATAGAACTTGTTCACATTTTCCAATAATCCAAGTCCTAGCAAAGTTTTTATCGATCGAAATGTCAGGCTTGGATGCTCAGACAACCATGTTTCCAAATCTTATACCCCAAACACTCAATGAATTCGAGATAGAAAAGAGATCAAATTGGCTGATCTTGTTTCTGACCATGAGAATTAATCCATATCTTCCCCTGCTCACATTAAATTCCTGTCTAGACTCTAGAGCCCTCCAACTTATCTCTGGAAAGTTCTTCCAATTTATTGGCCATCTTGTAGGTGTCAGGCTGTACTGGTTGATATAGGTGTGTCTCGACAGATACAAACCCGTATTGGTGCTCACTGGTACCAGCCCCCCCAAAAAAATTGAAAATGTTTCCATAGGATCAGCCATATTGCAACCCCATGTTATTAATTATTTTTCACTAGAAGAAGGCTTGGCTCTGATTTAAATCCGACTTTTTTGTAGTTTTAAAGTTGACCTAATTAATTAGACTACATTATATTAACATTGACAAGGTGTAAACAATTTTTTTTTTTGGCAATTACATAAGATCAATAAGGTGGGGTTCATACGATTTAAGATAAAATTCTTTTGCTTGAAATATAGTGCTTCATGCCTATACATTTACTTACACAACTTCTACATAATATTAAGTATCTTATTTGGTTTCAAATTGAATTAATTTTAGAACACTTAATACTCGATGAAAAATTTGTAGTGCCCACATTTTCAATATATAATTATGATGAGCTTAGTGCAATACCCAAAGGGTTGGGTCACATTTGAAATTATTTGTAATAGTAGCTTCTCTCATCTAAGAATCTTATGAAGGGGTCATCATTTAAGAATTTTATACCCCTTCCCCCAAAGCAATGTGTGTTAGTTACTAATATTAGTATTTTATGTCAATTTTTTTATCTAGTGTGCCTTTAAGAGAATTATTATGAAAATATATTATAAAATTTAATAATTTTTAATATAAATTAGAGGTTTATGCCTATTTGGATTATTACACACATATCTATAATCATCAATTTTGTTATGATTCTAGGCACCCCATAGACTTAGCCAGGAAATGATTCAAATCGGAACCCTGACCAATGAATAGACTCTCTTTCTTTCTTTACATCCATACAACATCCCTCATCTCCTCTACAGTGAGTTATGATTGCCAGTCTCCCCACGCTTCATTGGGTCCTCTTGCATGTCCTCATAGGCGACGAAGTGCACTCTACTCCTTCCCTTCCAACATCCCAGCGCATTATCACAGAAGTGCCCACACATGATGACCATATTGGAGAGAGACGAGTGGGTCCATTTGTTGACATCAACCTTGTGTGACTGGTAGATGATAGCTTTGAGCCATATAGAGCCTATGTTAGGTAGTAGGGAAGACAATATAAGGTGGGTTTCTTGTGCACCCATTGCATCTTTTATTTAAGCTTTGATTATTCACCAACATGGTGTTGGTGGGATGGCCACTACAAGTCTAGGATGTCTTGGGTTTAAACACATATTGTGTTAGCCACCCACAGGGATTATACTGTGACTTATTCGGTACAAGTTGTGTGAATGTGTTTGAGGAGATTGGTAACAGGATACAGTACTCAAAGAAGTTGATTGCCTTGCCCTTCTTGTCGGGTCTTAAGCAGACACCCCCCCAATTTTTTTCTAAAAACTAAACTTTGCTCAGCCATCGGCCCTTCCAAATGTGCAGAACCATTCCATGCCACTTTGCCACGTGAAGTTGCCTGGCATCATGTCCTGTCATTGTTGGTTTGATATGGATCCTATGTCGTCCTCATAATTATTCAAGAAGTTAATTCATTCATTTCAGGACAAGGTGGCGAGTTGGAACGCAAAGCTTCTATTGACGGTGGTAAGCGAGTCTTGCTTCGCCATTTTCTCTTTTATTTGTCTTATCGCTGCGCATGTTCCTTTCATTGTTCTATTGGAGTGAGGCTGGTGGTAAAAATATATATAAAAAAAGGGGTTTTGCCTGAAGGCGCATTTGTAGTCCCAACTGGAGACGGTGGCTGCGGAGTTGGATCCTTGTGATCATGAAAACTTTAAGACTGAAACAAGTTTGACAAGTGCTTCTCACCTTCGATTCTCTATAGGCCCATTATGTTGTTGGAAAATCTTCCTTTTTTTATTCTTTTATAATTCTGAAATTTACATTAAACTTTAGTGACGAAAATGATTAAGGCTAATGCAGTGTGTCTTTAAGACAAATTAATTTTTGTTCTTTTAGAGTTTGGGATATATTAGACCTTTGTCTCTTAGAATACAATAATCGTATATATACATAGTAGAAAATTAATTGCAAATTATATGACTGACAACAAAAATAATATGTATTTACTCTTGTAAATAGAGAGAAAAACCTATTGGAATATGTATAGTATACATAGATGAGTTTACACAAAAGGGTACGAAGACAATACACACGGGTGTAACAACGATATGGACAAGAGAAGATCACACCAAAAAAATGGGTTTCATTTTTCAAATGAACCTTATTTGATTGGCTGCACATATGAACCAGACCAATCTGGCAACACAGTGTGTGGTAGGGCTGGGAAAATCCAACCCGACCCATTTACCCGACCCGCTTAACCCTGTACCCGACCCGACCTGACTACAGGTAGGATCAGGGTTTAGGCTCTTGATCCGTTTTGAATTTCGGGTCGGGTCGAACCCGACCCACACAACCCAACTTTTACTCGACTACAAATAATAAAAAACCCTATTATTATAATGTTGGTTTATTGGACTTATTTATACTAATATTATAGTGTTTGGTTTAGTGCATACTATGTTAAATTAGATGTGCTTAAACTTAAATTTCGGCATGAATAAAATGTTTGAAGTATAGGTGTGATCACATATATTTTACTTTGTAGTAGACATCCATTTTGGGATAACAGAAGACAATATCTTCAAAGTGTGGTTAATTTATATATAGTTTAATTTCTTTTCTTTTATTCTTTTAGGTGTGGTGAATTAAATGAAAATATGTTATATTTTTTTGTATTCATTACTCATCCCCTCTCCTTCAAAAGTACACATCACACACTAGATTTAGCTCTGTGTTAAAGGCCTGACAATTATAATAAGGAGCAGGTTAGGAACATGTAACCAGATAGGCAAATAATAAAGCTCGATGAGGGATAATTTTTGGATGAGGAAAATTTTAATTAAGTATCACTTGTTACAAAAGAGGGTAAGGTTATGAGCAGCCATAAAGAAGTAGTTATTGGAATTTTGAAAATAAGACATGCTAAAACGCATGATCCTCTCGGGCCATCAAAGAAATAATGTTTAATCTGTTTTACGTTGGTATGTGAGTTATTTAAAGCCAAGTGGGTTGATCATGAGTAAACAAATGTTGAAGGTCCGTTTTGTTATCATTATCTTAGAATGGTGGAAATGCAACATTATACCTCTAAGGTCTTCATTGATGGCTACTATAAAAAAAGTATCCGCCACAAATTAGCCAAATAACCAAACATTAAAAATTAATATTTTAATATATTTAATTTCATTTGTGTTTTCCCTTTGCAAAGAGAATGTATATAATACGAGTATAACAAAAAAATTGAGGAAAAAAAGTAGGGTTACCCGCATAACCGACCCGACCTGACTAAAGTAGGGTTAGGGTTTGAATTTTTGACCCAATTTCAGTTAGGGTCAAGGATAACCCAACCCGATTTGACCCAACCCGACCCGATTCCCAGCCCTAGTGTGTGGTTAGACCAAGCTATGGGTTGGGTAAAGCCCAAACCTTCCTTAAGTCCAAGATTTCTTTCTCCTCATGAAAGCAGGTGTGTCCTGGGGCTTAAATATAAGGCCAAACAAAGTCTTTATATACTAGCTCAAGACTCTTTTTAATAGATATGAGATAGTTCTCCTTCCATTTCTTCACAAGTTGACTATTCTCTTTCATCCTCACAATGGGCTTTGGGTCAAATCCAACAAACCCATCAAGACCCTAACTCAGGGCCCGTTTGGGAGGCGATTTCCTGAGCTTAAAGACAATTTGTTTACACTAGAAAGTGCTTTTCTAGCTCAAAACTATTTGGAAGGGTCATTTTAATTTAAAATGTCTTTCCTAGCTGAAATTACCTTTTGGGTCAATTCAAACCAAATTGACCAAAAATCTGATTTCTTCAAAAACTCTTCTCAGGAAGAGAATTTTTGAAGAAAGTCATTTCTTTTTTGAAATAATGTGAAAAAACATTCCACCAATTATTTTTGTGTGTGATAGTTATGTTGGATGATATTTGTGCCATTTTACACACAAAAATCAAAAGTGAGCTAAAATTGATTTCTCTTTAAAATTATCGAAATAAACTCTAACAAAACATCTTTCATTTTTACTTTTCTTGTCAAAAATTGATTCTAATAAGAATCCATTTTCTTTATACTTAAAATTTATAAAAATAAGCAAGTCCTACAAAAGGAGAGTGAGGTTGAAAAGACTTTGTAGAACTTGATGGAGGCAATTCAACTTTTCAAGTTCACAATGAAGAAACTGAAGAAGCTAATATAGGTTGTTCAAATTTTCATGTTCACAATGATAAAACTCAGGTTTTTAATGAGGATTTATCACAAGATGGAACTCATGTTATAGCTAAAAAGAATCAGGTTTCTACCTCCTCTATACCTCTCAAACTTTCATATACTCCTTGGATAGACATCTACTAGACAACATAAGTAGAAAACACCTTGGTCTCTTAGCATAAACTATTTGTTATTGACAGATAATGATGAATCTAAAAGTTTTAAGGAGAAACCTCGGATGAGCACTCATCTTGAGTAGGATCATGCCATGGATGATGAGATGAGGTCGATATCTTGAGCGAGTATTCATCTTGAGCAAGAGCATGTCATGGATGTCAAGATGAAGACATCGAACTCAAACAAGATTTGAGAATAGGTTGAGTTTCCCAAAAGATAGAAGACTCTACACAACAAGTAGATCAACATGCAAAGGAAGAAGTTGGGGACATACCCATTTTGATTTGTCTTCACTAAATGAAGACTAATTTTTGCCCCACAAAGTTGATCTATTTTGCAAGGGAATGACTTGAAGATGTCTGACTTCAAGTGGGAGATCAATCTCCCAAATGGGAGATTGTGAAAGAGATGGAAGACTTCCAAACTTAAGCGATTAATCAATGATGTTACTGGATGTTGAGTCGGACGCAATGATAGATCGCTAGACCTGGGTGATTGATCGATAGAGTTACTAGAAGCTGCATCCAAAGGAACCAATTAATCATTGGGCCAAACGATCGATCATTCGGGTTACTAGAGGCATACAAAACTAGAAGCGATTGATAGCTAGGCATATGCGATCTATTAGTCAATGACTAGAAATGTGGTTTACTCCGATTTGAACTCTTTCTGATTTACTGCTCCACACATATGGGTTTGTATGTATCTTGAGGTATTTAAGGGCACTTATAACTTAGGGGGTGGAGTTGAAACATTGTAGAAGCTTAAGCTTTTAGGAGGTAAAAGCTTAAGCTTTTATGAGTTGAAATGGTTTGACAACTTGAAGATTGTAATTTTCACTTTTGTATTTTCTTCTGATTAATAGTGGTCTTGCGTGATAAGTAGAGGTTAACACATTACTAAACCACCTTAAATCATGCATTGTTCCTTTGTTACATTCATTTATCATTAAAACTTTTATGTTATTTACCTAACACAAGTTGATCTCATTTAAACTAAATTCCCTTATCCAACCGTGTAAAAGCTTTGGCACCCTCTTGTTAGATTAAAATGGGTCGATGGTGAACACATGGGAAGTTAATGGTGTATATACAAGTGCACGCACTATATGATAATTGTATTATCATATACGGCAATGTGCATGTGTCATCGGTTTTATTTGATGTAAGCGTAAAGCTTTACCAGGGAATTTAAATTCGAACGTGTGTGATGATGAGCAGGCCCCATGCCAACACATAAATCATAGCAAACTGGTGAGGACAAAGTATAGCGGGCCCTGTACACGTGCAGGCCCTCTGTCTTGACATCAGTAGGTAGCAGATCCTACGTAGCCTCTCACATACATCCAGTTTGGCTTTTAAATCAACGGCTGAGAATGGGCTGCCTTGCTCAGTTGCGCCAAAAATGAGAGCGAATTTGGTGGACCCATTATGTGAGCACCCTCCTATGGGCCCACAGGAGTATCCGTATGCTCCAACAATTTTCTGTCGGCAGGCAATGCCAGAATCGATATTAAAGGCTGGTCATCTATCATTTCTTTTGTTAATAAGTTGTACATGACATTAAATAGTTTTTTCTTGCTTATGTAATTGAAACTCTTTTTTTTTCTTTTAAATTTTAATCGAAAGATAATATCGTAAATTATTAGATTTTACTTGAAAGTTTTATTTAATTTAAAATTTTATTTTTAAATATATAAAGAACGCGGCTATTTCCCCTTACAATTTACTCAAGGTCCCCTAAATAAGAAATATTTGGGTCATTTTTTTTATTTCTTTGTGCCCCCCAATTCCTACCCACACTACTGGTATGAGGCACCCCAGGGAATAAAGAAAACAACATTTCTTCTCCCCTTCCACGGTTTTTAATGTGCATGAAGATTTTGCCGGTGGCAAGTGGGCTATGAGCGCCTGCGTTCTACAAGGTGTTGTCCCTCTCATCTTCCTCCCTCCCTTATTATGTTTGTCCCTCCATCTTCTTCTCTATGCATGGTTATCATCGGCTTCGTCTCTCTCCCACTTCGCTGATTACAGAAGTTTCTGCATGCACAAGAAATTTCGTTGCTTCCCATCCTGTTTTAGTGTTTTAAAAAGATCTATCGTTTGGCTGCTGAGACAGTCATCTCTATTAGTATTTTGGGGCTTCAATGATCAGAATTGGTGTTTTTCAATTTGTTTGAAAACCTTTTAGAAGTTGCATGGCAGGGGGTACCCCCACCACATGAAACAGATTCATACGGGGACTAAAAGTCCTTGATAATTTATTTCTACTTTGGTAATGGCGTTGGGGGTTTTAAGTAAAAAATAATTTAAAGGTTAGGCTGGGTGTAGATGAGTAACTTAACTGTTTCTTTTAGGGTGTGTAAAGTTTGGGGGGCCTTAGGGTTTAAGTAAATTTGGGGGGGGGCGGGCTAATTTGGTTAGATAGAAGAAAAAAAAAGGAAAATATAATGGACAATAGAAATATAAAAAAAGAAAAGGATACCCAAGGAAGAAAGAATTATTTTCCTTCATATGTTTGGATTGGTAGAAAGAAAAACTTAAAGGAAACTAATCATCCATCCATTCCCCCGACCCCTGCCATCTCCCACAACTCTTATATAGCTTCTCCTTCTCCACCTACCCCTGTCCATTTCTACGTTTTCATACTCTTGAAGAACACACATCATCGGCACTCAAGCAAGCATGTTTCGGTTTATCGAACACAAACTAAGTATTTAATATTTCTGTAGCTTTTCCTTCCAAAACAGTATTATACATGACATCAACTAGTTATCTCCTGCATATGTAAATAGCCTTTCTTTTTAATCTATCTTTTAATAGAAGAGTTGCAATTAAACAAGTAAAATTTTACTTTCTTTTATATAATACTCTCTCCGTCTCATATTAAGTGTCTATTTTTTTAAAAATGTGATAATTAAGGAAATAATTTTATTAACTATTTTATTCCATCTACTAATTATTAGTGAATGATAAAATAAAATAAAACATTTAATATATATGAAACAAAGGAAATATTGTGTTTGTGATGTACACGCATATTTCCGTTTACCATCAAACATTTTTCTGTGCCATGATTTTTCACATATTTTTTCTAACTTTTAAATTTATCACAGAAAGTAAGGTAGGTTGCTTGTCTACAATAGCACTTTATTTGGAAATTCAAATGTTGATAAAAGCATGAGCAAAGAAAAACATGTCGACATCTTCAAGATTTAAATCTTGTGCCACTACCATGAGACAAATCCAACTCAACTAGAATTAGGTAAAAAAAAATATGTATCTTTCATAATTAATGAGCAAGTCAAATTGACCAAAAATACGAACAAAAACCTGCTGCTTCCATGCGTCATGAATCACAGGTTGTTTGCTCATAGGAATGAGGAAATGACTACCCACATCATCCAATGCATGTTTAGAGTCTTATCAACGTAATAAAAGCAAAGCTGGCAAAGTAAATAATTTATGTACTTCTTCCGTTTCATAATAAGTGTCCTATTTAATTTTTATAATAAATTTAACATATAATATTTTAAAAATAAATAAATAAAATACTTATTATGGGACAGGGAATATACAATAAAGCCTTTAGCCCTATCTTTAGGCTACTTTGTAAGTCTTACGTTAATAGTTTTATTTAATTTTTTAAATAGATTAAAATTAGTTTAAAAAACCAAATAAAGAGACAGAGAGAGTGTAAAATATACAAATGATAATCATGGCTTAATGAATTAATTCTTTGGGTATTCTGTCATCTAGAGTAAATAGTCGAACTGATCTCCAAGATGGACAGAATTTGGGTTCAACCTGGTGATCATGTTCTTTTGGATGAACAAGGAACCCCCAAAGCCTCAGTCATGTTGATGGAGACAGTTGCCTTGTCTAAATTAAACGAGTCAAACTCATGAAACTTCATGGATTGTTGGCCAATAGGATCCCATGGACATATAGTCAGGCAGATCTTACTTCATGCGGAAAACAACAAGCCAACACTCGCAGTTGTTCTCACCTGAACTAGCCTTTAGTCCCCACTGCACGGCAACGGATGGTTTCCACTTCAGAAACAGTAACCCATGAATGCGTTTTCTTTTTATACACGGTGAATGTATCTATTGTCAACTTAGCCGACACCAATATCGAACGTTGGTTGGGTTTTCTTTTTCTTCTTCATGTTTTTTTTTTGTAAAAGTATGGGCATGACATCAACTATGATGTTTGCATATTTTGACATTACATTTTCAAGCTATTTATTGTATACAATAATGGTAACGTAAAGAACTGAATTTTTACTGCATTGAATTGTATGACACCGGTGCTCAAGCATGATTCCATTCTCTCAGCACATAAGCCAGCATGCGTGCAGGTTAGCGTTGTTTTTATCTTCTGAGTCAAGCTTTTTTTATCTCTGAAATTCCTAACTACCATATTTCCTCTTTTTTTTTCCCTGAAAATGGAGATTTGGAACTTCCAAGGTTAACCGAAGTAGAAGATATTTGCTTTGATAGTTTAAACTTTTAACTATTTTGAATGTATTAGCGTCAAGGTTAAGTATTCAATTTATCAATTTGAAATATACAAAATATTTTGTTTAACCTTTTGTGATCTTGATATTTCATTAAGCTATGCAATCAGCCTTTGTAATGGCTTTTTTTTTTTTGGTAAATCGGGGATAAACTTGAGAAAATATTTTCCAAACTAAGCTCCATGACCAAAGTTTATGAACATGGTACATGAAGCCTAACATGTGACGCAGCTACCTGGTGACCATGCTATGGTGGTATGTACCATATTAGGTCTCTTTGTACCATTCTAAGACCCCTATGTATTGTGGTCATAAACTCCAGTCATGGAGCCCAGATAGGCTAGACACTTCCTTACATTAAGTGCACTTAAGGGAGAGTGCAAGAGTATTCAAAAGGTACATTAGAGAAAAGCAAAATAAGAATTACAAATTCCATCACTCTTGGATGAATAGAAATTTTTTAAAGCTATATTTATGGTGACACTTACCTTGGCCTCACCTTTTTTCCAAGGAAAGAGTTTATAGTTTATATGAGCCCAGGCTCATATATGCCTACGTGAGCCCGGGCTCTATAGGCCGTCGGATTCACATTCGACGACTCATAATACTTATGAGCATTTAAACCTATGAGTATTATGGGCCGCCAGATGTGAATTCGACGGCCCATAGAGTCTGGGCTCACGTAGGCGTATATGAGCTCGGGCTCATATAAACATGACTCTTTTTCCAAATTCCCCCATCTAACTTGTGGCAACAACCGTCAATATATTATGATGACGAATTAGCCTCGTCTCTACTTTTAGAAAGGAAAATGATATTTTCACATAAAAAACTACTACAGAGCAAAAACTTCCATATTAGTTTTGATTCGACTTGGATGAGTGAGCCCATATGAATTTTATGTGGGGCCCATTTATTAAATCCAAGCAAAACAGCAAAACTCATATAGGAATTGTGAGTTTTTTATGTGGGAATATCATTATCCTTTGAAAAATCATTAAGCACGCAAAAGGATATGGATGTTTTGTGTAGAACACTAATCCCTACGCGACAAACTCCACACGTTGCCAACATGGACCCATGAGTTCAGGAGCAGTATGTTGAGCAATCATTGTTGTTCTGTACCATACATCTATGTGCTCATGTACACCTAATAATTTCTCCTCTACCTTACCCATGCCTTGTTTCCTTGTTATATTTCTATTTTGATATTCCACCATATCGTCCTTAGACACCAATCACTATATCTCCACGAGTAATCATATGTCAATCACTTAGGAATCCATTCAAGAATTCAAACATACCACTTTGGAGTCCACTAAAGTCATCAATTTCACATGTTTACAAAGAAGTGTTTTGTTAGTGTGAATTATATTCTCATGCTCAAGGACAAATTTTGCAATTAAATACTCAAACGCATGAGACTCTACATTGTGCTAATTGATTGATAATAAAACAAAAACCTATTGTAGAAGAACAAGCTCTCTCTCTCTCTCTCTCTCTCTCTCTCTCTCTCTCTTTTCAAAAGGTGTGCAATTTTGAGTCAAAGTAGTCTCTGGTTATTGCTGAAGATCACATGAAAAGATGAATTAGAACTATAAACTCAAAAAATATTTAGAAGGTAAAAATGTGCACATACATTATAACACATTTGGGAATAATGAGATTATCATATAAGAGTGTGAGAGAGTGAAAGAGATAGAATGATGAAAATCTGTAAAAGAATGTGATTTTACTCATTAGCTATCAATAGCTCATGAAACTAGATCGATCAATCTTGAATGTGTTTCATAAGGTTCTCGAGTACATCAAACTATCGATAGCCAAGTGGATAGATATTCAATCAAAACTAGTCTCAACTAATTCTAGTATAGTGAATGATTGAATATTGTTGTATGGAACGATTGATTGTATGTAAACCAAATTTTAAATGGTATAGGGAACTATCAATTTTCTAGTGAAATGATCAATTGGTATGTATCGTAGTTGCCTAATATAGGACATTCCATGTGGATATTATTTCCTATTGAAAGTCCAATACCTAAACCAACTTGGAGTTATATAAAAAGACGGTTTGGACGTGGCAATGAGTACAAGAAGCCTAGTAAACTTAGAGAGAATATTGAAAGACTTCTCTAATGAATTGAAAGAGGAGAGAGTTTTCATGACTATTGGATTTTGAGAGAAATATAAAATAATTATATTAATCTTCGATAATTCATGTCTATGTCGTTAGCTACATGAATTTAGGATGTGTTGTACAAAAACACTTGAATGACAAAGTGTTGAAGAAAGGAGAAGTTGAGATTGAAACTTTCTTTCAAGTTTCATATTTGAAGAGTTGCTTAGAAGATCAAAAGGGAGATCATTCAAGCTAACGGACTTACATTGAAGATCAAGATCAATTGAAGCAAGCTCGTGTGAACTCGGCAACTTGAGACATTAAAACCCTAACCGCGGGTCTGGGAAGGGTGAAACACATCATTTTGATTTAAGGGTCTATTTTTGGTAAGTTAGCGGACCCATCTAAACTACTTGACCCAAGTGACCCGTGTACAAGAGTGCACCCATGGACAAATGAGATTCACCTAGAAGTTGGGGGTGTTTTGTAACGTCTGAGAATTTTTTAAATTTATGTAGTTGGCCACATGGAAATTAGGGTATTTGACCCATTTGACATTCTCATAAGAATAACTTCATCAATAGATAGAATTTAGGACCGAGACCTATGTGATTAGAAAGTAGATGGAAAGAGCTTTGAAATGCCACTAAGAACGTACGAATCAGAGTTTGGATGAGGGAGATATGAATGTTCGAAGTTGAACATGTTGCGCAGGGCGCATTTACCTGAATTGGACGTGCAAATTGGCTGTTTAAGTTGCCCTACTGGCCCGGTTAATTAGGGTGATGGAATTAATGTTAGGAAGCCCAATTGGGTTGCTAAGGGAGGTTTAGTTGACCCAAACCTTTTGGGGGATGAGGAACCCTAATCCCCTTTATTATAAAAACCTAATTAGGGTTTGGGGAGGAGGAGGAACTATGGGAAAGGGAGCATTGGTGAAGTTTTCCGATGAAGGCAGCCGACAAAGGAATGGGAGAGGAGCAAGCATGAAGACCAGTGTTGGATGAGGTTTGATCACTTAATATCATTATATCTAGTACGATACGTTGTATGGATGCATGATTAGTAGATTTAATGTTATTTACTTATATTTTATATTAGCCTTAAGCAACCTGATCCTCACCGGATTGCCGGCAAGATCTAATCAGCGTGCGGGTTGGCTACTAGCAGGCAGGATGTGTGTCACCATTATCACATCGAATGTTGTTGTAGTCAGTGACACTCAAGACATTGTAGGCCAACAGGAGGGGAGGGGCCTCTATGTTTTTCCTCTCTCTTTCTTCCTACCTTTCGGTGAAATGCCTTTGAGAGCCTGTAGGGCAACGACGGGAAGGAGGTCACAATGATGTCTTTCTTGGTTTATTTTCTTCTCAAGTTGTGGCTAATAGGGGCTAGGGTAGCCACACGTCATCGACTTTCTCCCTTTGGTTTGGACTTTTAGGCATCACTGGGTCGAGAGGGTCAGTGTCATTGTGATGGTCCTGGCCCCAACAACCAACCTCGCCAATTTGAGGATAGGGTGGAGCTAGTAGAGCCCTTCTGCTTCTCTGTTCAGAGAAAACTGAGAGGGAGGCAGAGGGAGAAAAGAGAGACTGGTGCTGCTGAAAAGCCACCCCATCGGGGGTGGTTCTGGCTTGTTCGGTAGATTTGGGGCAGAGCTGAATGCCCTGCCATGGTCTCTAACTGCCAAGCCTCGCGCAAGAGGTGGTGACGACAGTGGTGGGACACAGTCTGGTAGTTACTGGACTTCCACCCCAAGGCCGTCCCACAAGCGAGATAACCTTCGCATGTCTTGGACGGATTCTGAGACCGTAATTCAGTGATTCTAGTCCGGAGAAGGTTGGGATGGCCATAGTAGGTGTGCCCATACATATTCCAGGACTCTGCCTCTATGTGGAGTCGTCTCCCTTCTCCGCGAGGCAAACAACAACTGGACCAAGAAACTAATCCCTAGTCCGGCTCAGTTGTTGTTTTTTAAAGACAAACAAAATAAAGAGGACGGAGCCGGGTCAAATTTAGGGAGTCCTCTATTGCATCAAAATTAGTAAAAAAATTACCAAACAACCAAAGGAGCATGTCGAGTGTTCAGACTGGAGAAAAATTTCAATCGATAAAATGACTATTTTACCATTGTAGTCAAGTTGTCGTATTATTTTCAATTATCCGACTTAGGGGCTCCGGTTCAAGGGCCTAGGAGTGAAGTTGAAAATTGGGAAAAATCTTAACAAGAGGTGAATGTGCACCTAAAATTTGGACCAAAACACAGTGAGAAAAAAACCCAAGAAGTGTGTAATTGATTATTTCACCTCTAGGGTTAATGGTGAACCGTCAAACAAACTAGGGTTGGTTCAAGGGGTTACGACCTCGTTAAATGATAGAAAAATTACCTCAGGTCTATGACATCAAGTTGTAACTTTGAGCTTAGTTATGGACCCATTAGAGTTATGGAAAGCCAAAAATAAAATAATAAAAATATCTTTTGAGCAGATTGCCCACATTCGTGTTAATGGAAACGTGAGTCAGTTGAGAGTAAAGCCTCTAGAGGGGTCAATGAATTGAAATTAATGGAATGACAATGATATGACCATAATGACCTAAGGGGGAGTACCATACACCAAGTGGTAAAATTATCTCAATAGCCTTAGGGGAAATCTACCCCATTTTCTCTAAAATAGATACCCTAGCCAAAGAGAGTTGAGAACCCTATAATAATAATAATAATAATAATAATAATAATAATAATAATAATAATAATAATAATAATAATAATAATAATAATAATAATAATAATAATAATAATAATAATAATAATAATAATAATAATAATAATAATAATAATAATAATAATAATAATAATAATAATAATAATAATAATAATAATAATAATAATAATAATAATAATAATAATAATAATAATAATAATAATAATAATAATAATAATAATAATAATAATAATAATAATAATAATAATAATAATAATAATAATAATAATAATAATAATAATAATAATAATAATAATATATATATATATATATATATATATAATAATATATATATAATAATAATAATAATATATATATATATATATATATATATATATATGTATATATAATAATAATAATAATAATAATAATAATAATAATAATAATAATAATAATAATAATAATAATAATAATAATAATAATAATCATAATAATAATAATAATAATAATAATAATAATAATAATAATAATAATAATATAGGTCATTAAATGGAAGGGGTGTGACCGGTAGGTAACATGAGAACCGTTATAAGTCATTGTGTCACTGGAAATAAAGGAAAAAACCCTCACATTCTCAATGTTTAAGATAACGTAATGTGTATGCAACAGATTACATCGAATTGTTAGAGTTGCATTTACGTAACTTGCCTATTACATAGGAGTTATTTACATTCTACGGCTTGAAGTTGTCTAGCCCTAGCCCTACAAATGAGTGTAATGAGTTTTTTTTATTATTAATGGACTTATGTGACTTCATGTTATTTATGTTAATTACTTTAATAAATGCTTTTATTATCGATACGTTAGTATATAATGGTAATTTGAGATTAATGAAGATTAATCAAAAGAAATTATTTGGCTTTAAATCGGGAGGGAGAACATCTAATTAAAATAAAAACTAAAATACCTTCAATGGAGTTCAGGATTGGTTCATGGAGTGAAAAAGGACCTGACATAAAAGCTTACCTCAGTTAATTAATCGAGGGTAGTTATGGTAGTTCACTCTAGTCTCATAGGGACTATTAGGGTTTGGGTTGATTTATGAGTCATAGCTAATTAGATGAGCTATTTATTGGGCCGATTCACAATGTGAAGAGGACCCAATTGGTTGGACGAATACTTAACTGGATAAAAATAATTGAGTCTAACTTTCGAATGTTTGGGAGATTCATTTGTCATAAAAACCTTAGGTTTCTATGAGTTACATTATTTATATCATTGAAGACATTTTTCCCAGAGTTGGGAGGGTGGATATTGTATTACTTGTACACTTTCTTCACTGCCATGACTGCTTGGGTATTGGACAACGAGGTTTTTACCACGGGTTTTCCACAAGTCTTCATGGGACCATATAGTGCATACAAAAGATGGAGTTGTGTGATCATCATGGAGGGATTTGAGTCAAGCAATTATCTCTAGGCGAACACTTATTTATAATATGTTCTTATTTCCTTACACTTCATTTGTAGTGTAGTAACCTTCATTGTGAGTTATGTCCAGTTAAACCTAGAGTTGAGCCATAACAATGAATGTTGGTTAGTATAATTTGTCATTTTAGTTGACATATGATGTGTTTGTCTGTCCAATGGATTAGGCAAGGTTATTAATTATTGAATAAGAGTTGTGATATAATTAATGACATTAATTGCTATTGATTGTTAATTAGAACAATTGGAACGATTAAAAGACTTGCATAAAATGTTGGTTGATTGAAAATACTTAAGCATTACATGTTTGATGTTATGTGTCTTGAGATACTGTATTTTCTAGGCAGAACTATGTTAGGATCCGATTTTGTTAGAAATATTAGACATGTTGTCTGATGAGTACATAGGCAACTAACATCTTGGTGATGTTGTCCCCATCCGAAATATTATTTAATCTTTTTATTCTTTTGGAAACTCTTCTCCTAAGAGTGGAGAGTGTTTGTAGTTGTTGGTTGTTTGGATTGGTTGGTTGCAGGTTTTTCATGCAAGGACTAGTAAGACCAAGACAGGCAAGTTTGGGTGGTAGTTCATCGTTTTTGCAATCCTGGTAAGTAAGTGTATCTTTAGCACAAGATCTAACTTAATTATTTATTTTCAAACTGATGATGGACTTGTACTTATACGGATAGCCTGCTCTTTATGGATTTTGAGACATATAATAATATCATATGATTTAGTATTTGTATTTGTAAACCCCAATTATCATGACTTAGATATTTAATCGAATAGTGTATTTTGCAGTAAGAAAAAAATCTTTGTGATTTACCATTCATGTTATTTAGAAAAGGTTTTAAAAATCCGGGTCATGACATGTTCTATTTAAGGAAACTTCGATGGAACGTCAACTTTATTTGGAAAGGAAAGAATTAGACGTATGAATAAGTAAATTGGCCTTAGATGGGGTTAGGCATGTGCCTTATTGGACGCCTAGCCAACCCATACTCCTTGCTTTAATGCCAAGTTACCCAAGAGTCCATGATCTTTCAAACTGGAAAATCCTAGCCTAAGTGGGAACTTTCCCAATAAGGGCTCCTCTCTTTTCCCTCTCTCTCTCTCCCCACCCACCACCCTCTCTCTTGGTTTGGCCACCCTATCCCCTCTCTCCTTCCCCTCTTCGTTTGCCCTAATCGTATCTCTCTCCCTCTCTTCTTGGAGCTCCTTTGAAGTTTGAAGCCATTAGGATCCCCTTGAAGCTTGGAGAAGGAGGACCATCTACCTAGGCTAAACAATGATCGAAATCCATTGGAGAGGAGTTTTCTTCATAAAAATGTAGGGACTACCTATGATTCTCTGGTTTCACGATGAATATAAGATTTTGAGCACATTTGGTATGTGATTCATATATGTTTGAATGGGAATGCATATTTATTGTTTTTCCTTTATTAAAGTTAGAATTTTGATGAATATCATGTATTTTAGATCCTATGCAAGTGTTCAAACTCATGTATGATCTCTAATGATGGATGCGAGTTTTTATTTCATGTTTGTAATCATGATTTTCAAGGGCTTGTTAATGGAGAAGGTCATTATGTCTAGCATTAAATCATTTTGAAGATAATGTTTTGCTCTCGGTTTTCACTGTGCAACTAGAAAGGCCAGATTGTTTCATGACCTTCTGGTGTTCATATCAATCTGAAATAATTATGGGGGTTGAAGGAACTTCATCTGGTTAAAATTTTGAGTGTTTTCACTAGGTTTTTATGTGTCAACCATTTGTATCTGGTTGAACCCAGTTTTTTGTTGATTGTCAGTACCTCAATTTTGGTTTATGTTTCGGGACCATTACCCCATACCCTAAGAAAATTTTTTGGGACTCATGAATGAGTGTATTTTCGTTTCTAATTTTTTGGCATTTTTCATGTATTTAATATTAGATTTTTTTAATCATAATAGGTACAAAATTCTAGTCTTTAAATGTTGGTTTTTGCGGACTAAAAGATTTGAGACCACCATCAAATTTTCTTGATACCTTGCACTATGAGTCTTTATTATAATGCGAAAACCCTTGGTGAGTTTAGATTCATTTCAATCTAGTTATAACCTTTGGAGTTTTGACTGTCCAAGAAATTTTAAAGTGTGCGAAAATTTCCAAAATTTTGGGAAAATTATTTTTAATGATTAGACCACTAGAATTAATCTTAGGCCATGGACATATGAAATTTATTGTGGTCAAAATTTCATGTCAATCGGATGTCTTTAAGCATTTTTCCTAAAAAATAGAATTAAAAAAAGTAAGAAATTAGGGTTTTGCCGTGTAAGACTAAGATGGGTGATTTGCCAATGTTGATTACCCGGTTTACTTGAAATATAAAAGTCTCCATATCAATGTTTCTTGGAAGTGCATATTCATAGAAGGAGAAGATGATCATTTATAATTAAACCCTTTGTAAGTGTGCAAGGTAATTATATTATGAAAAGTATTTAATGGTTGTCAAACCTCAAGGATAAATGAATTAATTACTAAATCTAATAGAGAATTCATTGATTGAAACTTAAAAGAACTTAAACTTAAATTAAACAAAGGAAGTAAACAACTATACTAAATGAAAGATAGCAATATGATGACAATAACTTAGAAAATTTAATCAACTAAGGAATCATAATAATTCCTTAACCGTTAATTTGAAGCTTGTGTTAATATGAATGATTAGTCTCAGCTACTACTTTAGAATGAATTATTAATTAAATATGTCGCATAAACTATCTTCAACAATAGCACAAATCAACTACATTAAACTATAAATATGACTCAATTAATCTTAGCATAATTCATCTAATTCATTAATCATATAAACATTAAAACTATTGTATGACTATCTCATCTAAATCACATAAATTAGAATCGATGTAAATCTTAAAACCACATCAATTTGTCATCTACAAGGCAATAAATCAACATAGAATTGTATAAACATGTAAAGTCTTCTATTAAAAAGGAAATCATTGTCATATACCTCTTAAAAATATTTAAATATTTAAAGAAAACAACCATGAATACTTGACATAAGCAAATAATTTCGATTTGATCACTTTCAAGTAAGGAACCATCCATTCTATTACTTCATCTTGAAAATAATTGTGCAAGATGAAGTGTAGAAACCAATAGTAAGACAATTTCAATCTATATTAACAAGCATATCTTAACATGAGGAGAAGGAGGAGGAGAAGAGGAAAAGGAAGAGTTGGAGGTAGAGGAGGAGGAGGAGAGAAGGAAAAAAAAGATAAGGAGGTAGCAGAAGAGGGGAGGAAGAGAAGGTGATGGTGGCAGAGAAGGTGAATACGAAATAAGGTGAATACGAAATTGGGTGAAATGGAGCCGGTGGTGAAGACGACGAAGTTGGTGGTGGAGGCGGCAGAGCCGGTGGCGGAGATGGTAGAGCTGAAGTCGGAGGCGGTGAAAAAGTGCATTTTAGACAATTCATGCTACATATGTAGATATTTACATGTGCATAGAGCCATTTTGTATATTACTTAAAAGTAGGTGATATTTTATGCAATACATCGTATTTAAGGATCATTTTGGCGCATTCCTCATTTTTATAAGTAGAGGAGTAGAAAATTTGGCAGTTTTGAAGATTTATTATCATATCAAAATCAATAAAAATTCAAAACTTTATAAATTTAATAGGTAGATACAACAAAAAAACTCATTCATAACTTTTTTGATTGATACTCACTAAGCTAAATAAAGGAATGACAAAAACAATACTATGAGTCCTTTAAGAAAGAAAAGTGCCTATTTATTTATATGAGACATAACTTTTTTCTCTTTAGAAGCCCTATTCAATTTTTTATTAAGAATATATATGAAAATTAATAATAGATATAATTCTCATTAGAAATTTCATTGATCTACATATGACAAATGTAAAATATTATCTAATAGAATTTGTCTAACATGACTAATTTTCATGATTAAAGCTTGGTAACTAACAATGAGAAGGTACCACATCACCAAGGAAATGGTGAGAGAGAAATTTGGGACCAAATCTTAACGGTTCCCATGTTCCCCCCCTCCACATGTCCATTAAACATGCAATCTGGTCATAGTAATTAGCTAAGAAAATATTTTTAAATCTGATATCATATTTTTTTAATTACCCTCTAATTTGTATTGGACAAAATTTTATAGCAATATTTGCCTCACCTAGGTAGAAATTCTGTCTCTACCCCTACTCATTTGTATCCTCCGTATGCTTAATATGCTTTGGCTGCTGATTGGGAGCAGACTTTTTCCATGTACGGTAGTGTACATTGTATGTGGGATGATGAGCTTTGTATTTGTTATGATTTCTCATAGCTATCATGTTTGTAGGGAACTCTATTATATGATTATAGATATTCTTGGATATTTTCCTTGCATCATGGTGATAAAAATATATATACCGACCTATACATATGATTCTAATGTAACAAAAATCGTTTCGTATTCAAATCGATATAAAACAACAAACGAGCCATGCCAAGTCGAGCTCAAGCACAGTATCATTTGCATTTGCCAAAAAAAAAAACACAAACACAGTTCCACTATGCTGAATTCAATACCTCATTTTATTGAAGGTTGGGCCAGCGCCTACGCACAAGTTGGTACGGCTCCTTAGCACCCTCACAAGCACCCGTCGTATTCAAGAATTATGAAATAATTTCAGCTAATTTGAACCTGACATCAGTCTAAAAAAAGTAGAACCAGACCACAACAAACATATTTGAGGCCCGGTAACATGAGCACGGGCTTATGAACGATCGTGTGAGCCAGGCCATATGGGCAGTAGAATTTTAATCCGGGGAAGCGTTTTACTCAAGGGCAGGCAGCCTTAGTAATACACACCATTAGATTTTGATCTAACGGTTTATAATGCCTTAGACTCACAGTCGAGGGTGAGCTTGGTGGTCATGTCTACATATTTTGCACGAAACTGTATAATTCTCACAATTTTGAGTCTCAATTTAGGACACCTTTACTCGCTAAATAGGAAAATGATAATTACCTAATAAATTTATCCAACAAATTCTCTCAATTGGAATTTGATTGGATAACACATGTGAACCCAAGTGAGTTTTGTGTCAAGCCCATATTTGTTATCTAATTAAATGCTAGTTAAGAGGATTTATTCGGTAAATTAGTTAATTCTGTATCACTATCCCGCTAAATACCACCTAAAAGCCCTCCTTTAATTTTGTACCACCTAAGAAAGTAGTGTTTGTTTTTATTTTACCTTGAAGTAAATATGTGGGAGTGGCTCAGAATACAAAAAGGAAAGAAAAAAACTAACCAGAGCCAGGCATGATCCAACAGCTAGAGAGTTGCAGCTCTCTTGCCAAACATCCTCATACAATAAGGCCTTCAATGGACTTAATTATTTAGTGTGACCCATTATCATGACCAAAGCTAAGTGAGCAACAATGGAGACTAGCAGTGAGAAAAAAACTTAAGAATTAGATCGAATAGTTCCCCATGTTCTTCCCCTCCACATGTCCAAAAAATATTTTTCGCCTCAGGGGGTAGTGGAGTGTAAATATGGAAAGCAATTTTCCTGCTGCGCAGACCATGCAAAGTCGCCAATATATACCAATACAATACGTCCATACCGGAGGGGCAGAGACAGAGGGAGGGACGGACGGACGGACGTAGGACGGTAGGAGGGGTCGTCTTATGAGGGTCACGTCCCGCCGGGGGCCACCACGTGAGTCTCGCAAGCCTTCACTCCCCTTCTCCCATTCCACCCTTTTTACGTCCCATCCCCACTTTCTCCCCGCTCTCTCTCTCTTTTGGTCTCTTTGCTGCCGCCTCTTCATTTACCGGACAGCAAACAGTGGCACTCCTCTTGAGCTCGCCTGCCAAGGGCAGTTGCATTCGCCTTAATTATGCTCTTCAGTCTTGATCAGCACAAGGAAAGAGGGCTGTCCGGGAATTAATCGTTTATGGAGTCGGATTCTCCCTCTAGCAGCGGCGGCGCTCCGGAGGCAGTACCAGTAGCGTCGACTTCGCCGCCCGCTGCCGAACCTGCCTCTGCAACCGGAGTGACAGTGGCTGTAGCGCCACCGCAGCCTTCTCCGTCGCCGCCGGGGACAAGTGATCAAGTGTTGTTGAGTCCGAAGACCGCCGCCGCCACAGCTTCTACGAGAGCCGAGCCGTCGGCGTCGGCGTCGGCGGGGCCACCTAGCCGTTACGAGTCGCAGAAGAGGAGGGACTGGAATACGTTCCTGCAGTATCTGAAGAACCACAAGCCGCCGCTGGCGCTGGGGAGGTGCAGCGGCGCCCACGTGATCGAGTTCCTCAAGTACCTGGACCAGTTCGGCAAGACCAAGGTCCACATCTCCGGCTGTGACTTCTTCGGCCACCCCTCCCCCCCGGCGCCATGCGCCTGCCCCCTCCGCCAGGCATGGGGCTCCCTGGACGCCCTCATCGGCCGCCTCCGTGCCGCCTTCGAGGAGAACGGCGGCCGCCCCGAGTCCAACCCCTTCGGTGCCCGCGCCGTCCGCATCTACCTACGCGAGGTCCGCGAGTCCCAGGCCAAGGCCCGCGGCATCCCCTACGAGAAAAAGAAGCGCAAGCGCCAGCCTCCACCGCCTACAGCGCCCGCCGCCGGCACGGCCCAGGGGTCGTCCTCTTCAGCAACTGTGGCAGGGACGAGTAGTAGCGGCGGAGGTGGTCAAGTGGGCGGGCAGTCTTCGTCTTCGCCGGCGGGGGCTGGTTCAGCCACAGCTGCTGCCAGTTCTTCGGCGTAGCAGCTAGTCCGGTTTCTTTTTTCATTTTTTACACCAATAATTTTATTTCTTTCGTTAACACTATCATTAATTCATGTTAATCATTTTGGGTATATAATTAGATAGAGTAATAAACTATACTCAATTGGAAGATATTGGCGGGCCTTTTTGTTTTTTAAATGAAACGAGGCAAAGTTGCATTGATCTGTACTCTCCCCTTTTGCCTTCATTTACTCTTCTCTCTCTTTTTCTTTAAATTCCCTTTTTGAACACTAAGAGGGATCAAATTTGAGAGAAAAAACAAAATGCTAATCAAGGTTTATATTTGTTCTTCATTTCTTGCAGACCCATTATTTGATTCTTACAAGACATGCCAAGTGATTTTCCTTTTGATATCTTTGTTTGATCCATTAAGATCTTTTAATCAAATATAAACCCATCAATGTTTTTAGTTCCCTTTACCATCTTTTCTTATTTTCAGTCCTTTCACCATAATCTTCAAAGATTGGAGCACTTGTTCAGTTGATGAACATGAAAGTGAACTCTTATAATTTCACCACACCAGTTTAATTAAAAGTTGTAAATTTTGACTACTATGGAATGCTGTTTTTGTAGATTCACCAGATCACTTTGTATCTTCTACTCTTATTACTGAGAGAATATGAAAGACTATCCCTTCTGATGCGATTTGAACAGAAGCATCACGAACTTCTTTTCTTCTTAATTTCCTAATATTGAAAGGTTGCTAATATGAAAAAAAATCATGAAATTGTAAGTCCAATGTTTGGACGTTGGAATATCACTCTTGTCTTCATTTTCAAAGCAAGATTGGATGCACCTAAGCACCCAGTAACAAAAATGTTCACTAACTTCAAAATAATGCTAATATCCTTCAGTCCCTATTAATAGGGTCCATCTGAAAAAATAGTGATTTTTATTAAAATGGTGAGCTCACACTAAAAGAATGAAAAATAAGATTTAAAGATGTTTTTTAAGTGCCCAACCCCTTAAATTGATAAAAATGAAACTATTAGTATGAAACTATTAATATGGTGGAAATTATTTGGGTAATAATCTTTTGAAGAGCTACATTCTTTCTCCCATATTAATAGTTTCATTTAGTTTTTCAAAATCTCCTAATTTTAATTAGTTCATTTAATTCAAAAGCCAAATAGAGTTATTAATGTTGTTTATCAGATTTCTATTTCTCTTAGTCTCATGACGAAATTTCCATAATGAATCTAGCATTTCAGATTATTTTATTTGACTAACAACCCCTCCAAGCTATGAAAGCAACAGGCAGCCGACTGCAATTTTCTTCTGTTTCATGTTCCAATTTTTAATTGTTTGTGTGGATTCCACCAAATCCCTCGCAATCACTCAAGGTCTAAAAAACACCGTGATTAGACTGCAATTTATTTTACTAACACTTAAAAAGCCTCAAACGCCCCAGGTAATTACTTGTTTCTACCCCCAATCTCCTTAGGCCATTCATGGTTATTTGAGACAATGAAGGAATATATATCTCTTTCATCTCTATGACTATATAATTATAAATGTTGCGTAAAGAGATAAAATTTGAGATGCATATGTAGGATAAAGTTAAGATGTGCTGGGCCTATTAGTGGGTGTCTCGTGTTGCTTATGGAGAAGAGTATTGGGATGTCTAGAAAATTCTACACACAACCAACATCCACACTTGTGCCTGTGCCCCTTTGAAGGGTGGAAACCCTTGACTAAGGGCTGTCCGATCATTTAAAGATAATATAGAAAACTTATTTAGGGTGTCCACTACTAATTCCAAACCAATCCAATTATGAGTAGATTTTTTACCCTTACCCATCCCATACCAAAACTAAGTAGAGCCTTTATACTCAACTCCACGTGTAGACCATCTATTAGGTCAACATTTTGTATGGGAGTACTATGTATGGTGCTATTGGATAATTTCACGATAAAAATACTTGTTATATATATTTAGGTAAATCTACTTTATAACTTAAAAAAGTAAGCAATAGATCTTTAAGATTGAAGATTTAGAGAGCTTATTAATCTTCTTGTGAAGGTTCTTCGAAAGTGCACAAAATCGTGGGTATATTCTTGGATAGTTAAAACAAGTCATTTTTATTTATTCTAGTTTTTTTATATCATATTGAAGCTATCCATAAAGTCATAAAGAGACAATTATATTTGAAACACAACTTAAATTTCTACAGGTCTATCATCGCCTAGGGCATAAGTCAGATTCAAGTAAGTTGTTCTCAATCAATCTCTTATTCTCGGGATCAATCTACTCAAGTAGATCAATTGCCTGATCGATTGCCCTATAAGAAAATTTCGTAGTAAATCCGACTGGATTTCTAATTGGGCAAATATTTTCAGAACCTCTATATACTACAAATATGAGTGTGGAATACAAAGTTAAGATCCTTTAAATAAGAAACCCGAATTCTATGATAACCTAAGTGTAAGAAGCACTTTCCATTGTCAAGGGTACCCTAGCCTTTAACCTATTATGTTCTTTCTCTTTGCTTCTATTTGGATGATGCATTCTTGTCTCTAAGACCTTGTTCTCATTTATTATTCCATACTTTGAGCCACAATCTTTCTAAGTCATTGTTGATGATTTGAAGTTTGTGAAAAGTGTTCCAAAAAAGCTATGTCAAACTTGAAAATTTTCTTTATTGTAATTAATTGAATCACATGAAAGTGATTTGTTAGTCATCTTTGGTAAATATCCAAAGGTGATTGTGCACAGGTGAAAAAATAGAATTCAAAGGAGGTGCCATAAATATTAGATTCGCGGGAAGTATTGTTGATTCATTAGGTAAATTGCTAAAAAGTAATTGTTCTTGAAAATGTAATTTTTTGTTGCTCAATCTACTCTATAGTGCATCTACTTTAAGTGGCCTGATAGGTCATGTGGTGTTTTACTCTAATTTGGGTTTTCTATACTAAAATTGTATATTTAGTATGCTTGTGCTTATGTATTTATTTAATCTAAATATCATGATTAAGGTTTCAGTTATATTTATGAATGCTTGTCATTAAATAAATTCAACAAAGAAAGGGTTCATTAGATTAGTTCCTTGAGTATTTGCAATCTAATGAAGTTGGTTTTGTGACTAAGTATGTTTGATATGATGTTTAGTGTACATGCACAAACCCTCACAATTCCCGTGAAGAGAATTTCTAGCCATCACCGTACATGTAAACTACTTTTTAGGTTTTTACCCATTTCAATCATTCCTCTCTAATTATTATTACCACTCATTTTAATGAAAATAATATATATATATATCTTTGTTGTATGTCTGCATATGGATGTTTCCTAATATTATAGTGCTAATTATATGACTACTTTTCATGACACTAACTTTTGTTGTTGTCATCCATAGAGTATAGTAATCGTTTTTCATGGAATAATATGTTGATCTTTGACGTTTCTGATGAGTGATTGGGCTGGCTCAAATTTAACGAATTTCCAAATTGTCTGTAATCTTTTGTTTATCTTTCTCACCTTTTTTTGTATAATATTTGTAAATCTATCCACATGTACCTAGTACTCATCCTCGATCTTGACCATATCCTTAGGTTCCTTTATGCCCATTAAAAACAAAGCATCACTAGCCTCTGAAAAAAAAATTATATTTCAAATTTGGAGTCTCACGCCTACTGCATCAAGAACCGATAAGTTTTTATTATGATCGTTGATAATTTTAGAATTAAAAATTTATGCATCATCAGTTACGCAAAAATCCTGTATTTCTAATGGACATAAAGCTGTACACAGAAGTTTATATCACCCCTAGGAAAACAATGAATGTTCATCACGATATAATAATACTACAGTTTCTTCCATTCAAAATACAAGTATAGGTTTTCCTTTCATCATTCCAGTTACAGAAAATTCCTCTTGTAGAAGGCTAGGCTGTGCATGCCAAATTTTTAGGAGGGGTTAGCAGCCTTTCAAATGCAAGCTATTTCCATTTCTTTAAGAAACCAGAACTACTTGTTCTCAGTTCAATTTTTGTGGATGCCAAAGTAAATTTTGCGACTCTTGTGATAGCAGTTTCAGCGGCTAAAGTCTTACCAAGAGTACACTATGTGGGAAGCGTTTTTATTGCTCCCTACTGACAGTGAACTAGTGTAAGAAATATATGTAAGCTGTTTATTTAGAAAATCGACGACACAAATGTTTTGACCCTAACATGTATTAGTGTGTGCTTGGTTGATTTTAATTATCAATAGTTCTTATGTATTTCTTACATGAGGTTCATTTAGTAGTAAAGAACATAAAAAATACTTCCCCAGTACGTGGGAATGGGATTCCACTAGCCCACAAAAGACTGTCGGTCATATGAACTGCGCCAGCTAACCCTCAAGGTACTGTGATCTGTTCACGCCCGCTTCCACACTCCTCTATCCAGATGCCACAAGTTCATCATCTTTTTGCAAATTTGCACCAAATAAGATTGAATTCTGACTCTCGAAACTAGCATTGTTCTTGGGGCTGACCTTTAAGGCATACGCGCAAGGTACTGTAAAAAAAAAACAGAGTTTCAAGTGTAATTCTTCCACGGAAAGTAGATTTTTACTATTGCAAGATTCTAAAATATGCACCCTCGGTCCCACATTAATAGCTTTATTTACTTTTTTAAAATTAATTAAATAGAGCTACTAATGTGGGACGTGGGAGGTATATAAAGAAGGCGTGCCTTTCTAAGAAAAGGTAAAATCTTGAGCTACATGATTAACAAACTAGGCCATGATCGAATTGGCTGCATCTGTTCCATCGTCGTTTTTACAAGATCTACACGGGTAGTTCAGGAGCTTGAATTAGTTTAACCATGTAGAGAAATGTCTCGAACATACAAATAAAGTGTGATTCTAGCCAAAAGTGTGAACATATGATGTGACAAGGAAAGATGAGTGAATCGCGTCTTTTGTCTCTGCCTGCCTTTCCCAGCCAATGGTAGAGAGAGAGAGGAATTATAAAGTAGGGGAGGAGACAACGTCTAGTCTAATCCACACTAGCTTTGTTTATATCTCGCCAAATTGATAAGAATATATACCTAAAGAAACCCATCCATTTCCTACCATGGAAGACACACTATCTGCACTAAACTACATCAAACAATGGAGGATGAAGAATAGAATCATGAAGCTATTTCATTTGTACAGCCTCTTGTTTTGCCCAAAATAAAAAACCACCCTCATTTACCAAGATCCTGATCTATATAGATGTTTCCTTGTCGAGGCTTTGTGGCAAAAAGATCTGCCTGCCTCTTAGAAAAATTATGACAATGCCCTTCTCTTCAACCTTATCACCTTAAAACTAAACATGTCAAAAAAAATAGCCCACCTCACCTCTGCCTCCCAGCCCCGCCCTATCCTACCTCCAGCTCCTCCTCCTTCCCTTCCTCCTACTTGTTGACATCTTCCTTTGGTGCCTGTGTGGGCATTCGCATGTGAATAAATCTAGTCTTGATATTACCCAAAACATGTACACATTTTTGGCATTACATAAACCCCATGTCAATTGCAGTCAATTAGCCCTCTTATTTAGCTATTTTCTCTCCCATAGTGCATTGCCTTTTGACCTTTTCTGGGTATCTAATGCTAGTATGCTCTTCGTTGGATTCTCCATTCATTTCATTGTTCAATCCTCTCTGCTCCCCACATTATTATTATGATAATTACATGTCTCCAGATTGGCCCACCACAACGAATTGACGAAACAGTCCGGCTACCTGCAAGTCAAGGTGCATGTCATAGCCTGTATCATGTACCTTTCATTGGGGCTTAGCCACTAATATATAGTAGTTGTTTTCTAATAAGGGATGCAGACATCTAGTATGGTGGTATATTATATTTCAGGAAGCAAATCAAGGCTATTCGACAGGTTTAATAGTCTTCTTCTTTTATTTTCTTTTTTAAATAAATAAAACTAAGCGTGGGGAATGATTCATCTTCTAGAACCTGCATCTGAAATATGATTGGTGTTTGCTTTTAAATCATGTTTGACGTTTAGTACTCTGTTTTTCAGTCTAAGTTTTTTTTTTTTTTTTTGTGTGAGCACACTTTCAGACACACAAATTAAATATGGTCATGAACTTTTGTCCTGTTTCTTGTGGAGGGCATCCCGCCCGCTACTCCACTCCATCAGATTGATCAGGTGAAAATTGATTAGGTGCTTGGTTGCGGTAGTTCAGATGTTCCTGTAGAGACTCGCTGAGTTCCAATATATCCATCAAACATACTAAAATAAATCTAAGGTAGTTTTTTGCTATAGATTAAATCATAGATTTAAAATAAATAGCACTCATAGATGAGCCACTAGGTGGGTCCAGGGATAATGAAATATTTGTTTACAACAAAGTTGGGTAGTGCCAATCAATCAATCATTCACAGGATTCCATTTTAAATTCATGACATAAGCGCCTTGTTTCAAGGCTTTGGACAAAAATAATGGTTGTGCCATTATCTAGTAGTGCTTACTTTTTTTTTTCCGAAGAAATCTACTGATGCTAACCATATAACAAGGAGAAAATTTTTCAAAGTTTCGTTGATGTTGACGAAATGGGTCCGAAATTTATTTCGAAATTTGGCCCATTTTGCTGAATTTCCATAGTTTTAAAAATTTTATCAAAATTTTCCGAAATCTACATTGTAAGTGGATTGTTTAAAAGTATTTCACGTTTTAAGCTGGCTATTTTTTAATTTTATATTCTAGGCATAATTAATTTTTGTATTTTACAGTTTGAGCAAGGTATTTTTGGATTTTTCCATTTCGAACAGATTATTCTAGGCTCTCCTTTTCCTATACTTCTTCTCCCCTCCTCATTCTTACTTTCGAAAATTTTCCGAAATGAACCAAATCAAAGCAAAATAACCCACGACCGAAGTGATTTGAAGTATGACTTTGTTACTTTGTTATTAACTTGGTCAAGTAAAATCTGGAGTATTTTGGTATCTATGTGACTCTGTCTTCATCTACGAGAAACCCACCGTCTTTAGCATAATCGCTGATATAAGGTTAGTTTTTCTAAAACTTTTCGGGGGGGAGAAAAGAGAAAGAAGACCTAGAAAGCAAAATGGACAGGTAAGTGAAACTTTTATTAAAAACTTTTTATTTTTACCATTTTTCGCCAATCATAGTATTACAATATTAGTTTTTCTTTCTTGTCATGTGTGCTGAGAGCGTTCCCAAGCAAGCATTTTCATTTCACAAACGTTTTTTGGCATGTGACCTCCACGCAGCGAGGTGAGCAGCTAAGGAGCATTTGAGGAGGAATATGTGTAGCATTTTCCTAATTTTTAATGGGATTAGAGACCAAATGTACTTCCCCAGTAGAATTACTTTCATGTGTTTTTTGTCAAATATGTGGCCAGGTGAAAGTTGGGTAGATTACAAAAGAAACCCTGCTATACATCTACTATTGGAGTATTTATCATGTGTTTTTTTAATTTCAAGTACTCCTTCCGCTTCGTATTAATTGTCTTATTTAAAAAATACACTTGTCTAATGGTAAATAACACAATCCGGATTTTTGAAATACTTTAAAAAAGGGGGCAATAAATCATGAAGAATTTTTTAAAATAAAAATCAAATTATTTGATTAAATACCATTCATGATAACTAAGGTTTATCAATACATATAACAAAGGTACCAAAATCTATAAATAAACAAGTTATCTATCTAAGTACAAGTGTTATATTTTATCTCAAAATAAACAACTAAATAAAGTTGACTCTCATATCATAATTACAATCATTTCTAAAGATATTGAAATAATAAAATTGAATCCTACTACAGCTACATCGTCCTCAATCCAATGCCCGGTCCCTGATCATGCTAGGCCTCACCAGAAGAACCTTTAAAACCATATCACTTAAGGTTTCAATTGCCCAGGAGGATAGCATAATAACCAATAATCTTAAAATGTGGTTATATTTTATGCAAGTCCACTTAAGGTTTTACTTGTACCAATTCACCACAAATAATGTCGCTATTAATCTCATTAATTTCCCTTTAGGAAAGCTCTCAACCGGCCTAATCTTATATACAAATAGAGTAATCAATTATCAACCTAAGTGACAAGAGATACAACTCACCATGTACTATTCTCTAAGCGGTACACCCATGATGAAGCCATGGAATCCACTAGAAAGTGTCATCGTCGCTGGGCAGCGGTCGGAGTGACGGAAAAAAATAGCTGGGCGGTAGAAATAAGAGAGCTCTTGATCGGACCAATAGCGGAGCCTGGAAGACGACCCCAGATCCGTGTAGAGGCACTGGCAAGGGCAGAAGAGGTCGTAGGTGGCAAAAATCACGGTGCAGCATACGGGCCGACAGAAAATATGAGAGGAAGGTGGCGGCTTGGGCGGAGCTAGGCAGCAACGTCTGTGAGATGGTTGGATCCAAGATGAAAGGGGCGGATCTGGCTGGGAATAGTAGTATGGTCGCCGAATTTGGAGCACATGAGGCGGATCTGGCCGGGATCAAGGGACCGAATCTGGACTAGCCAAAGAGGAACGAGCAGCGACAGGGGCTGGGAGCGACACTGGCAAAAGAGAAGATGGCGGAAAGGCAATGACTTGGCCGGCCACAAAGTTCCAGTGAGGGATGCAAAATCGACCGGCAACAACATGGAGGCAACTAGCGGCGGCGAAGATGCAGGTAGGGTGATGAGTGCTGAAAAGTAAACGCGTATGAAGCGCACAAAGGACATCCGCGAGTAAAGAAAGTGAACTTAGAAATCATCGAAGCATTGAGCGTAAGGGTGCTAACAAGCCGAATCGAACCGAGTTTTCAGGTTTTTTGACTCGAGCTCGATTTCTGAAAGCTCGGCTTGAGCTCGATCGAATAGCTCGATGCCTGGCTCGAGCTCAGTTCGGCTAAGAAACTCAAAACTCGACTTCAGCTTGAGCTCAAAAACATACTATAACAACTCGAACCTATGTTCGAATTGAGCTCAAAT
The DNA here is from genome assembly GCA_035235625.1 of Saururus chinensis. Taxonomy (NCBI): domain Eukaryota; kingdom Viridiplantae; phylum Streptophyta; class Magnoliopsida; order Piperales; family Saururaceae; genus Saururus; species Saururus chinensis. Next base: position 58,831,240 of record CP141140.1, read on the forward strand.
CCCATTTACAACCCAAACTATTTTTTTCTATAAAAATCTATATTAATTTAGAGAATCGCACCAACATTACAAAAAAAAAATATAACAAACAAAATTCTATTCTATTGAAGTTATAAATATTATTTCAAAATCTATGGTTAAAATAAGAGTCAATAAATACCCCACAAAAAAAATTCATTTGTCACCAAAAATTTAACTAATGTTATTCTAATATCTCATATAATAAATATAATTATATAAATAATATTAAAAAAATAATAGTTACCAAAATAACATAGAGAGAAAAATATTTACCAATATGATGTTCCTTTTCGCCAGCGTCTGCGTGATTTTTTTTAATTTTTTTATAATTTCATTCTTATAGAGGAAAAATTCAATATAATGTACTGATTTTGTCATTTAAAAGACAAAATCAATATAATGTACTGATTTCATCCTTTTAAAAGATGAAATCAGTGCAATGTATTGATTTCATCATTTAGAATGATGAAATCAATAATGAAATAATTTTGTCATCTCTTCTCTTTTTCTTCTCTCCTCTCTACTTTTTTTTCATTCACTCTCTCTCTCTCCTCTTTCTCTTCACTCTCTCCTCTCTCTCTCTCTCTCTTCACTCTCTCTCTATTCACTCTCTCCTCTCTCTCTTCACACACTCTCTCTCTATTCGCTCTCTCTTCTCTCTTTATTCACTCTCTCTTTCTTTTGGCTATCTCTCTTCACACACACTCTCTTTTTTTCAGTTATCTCTATTCACATACTCTCTTTCTTTCGGCTATCTCTCTCCTCTCTTTTTTGGCTATCTCTCTTATCTCTCTCTTCACTCTCTCTGTACACTTTCTCTTCTCTCTGTCCTCTCTTCTTTATTGTTCTCTCTCCCTATCTCTCTCTCATGTGTGTGACGTGAGCCCTAGCTCTGAGAAGTGGGGAAAAAGTAGAAAGTTTTAATTTTAATTTTTCTTATTTATATATTGTATATTAAAATAAGAAATTTAAAATAAAATATAATGTATTTGTGAATGACGAGAGGAGAGAGAGAAGAGAAAGAGAATAGAAAGAAAGAAAGAGGAGAGAGAGAGAGAGAGAGAGAGAAAAGAGATAACCAAAAAAGAGAGGAGAGAGAGAGAATAGAGAAAGTGAATAGAGAGGGGAGAGAGAAGAGAGAGAGGAGAGAGAAGAGAGGATAGAGGAGAGAGAAAAGAGAAAAAATAATTCATTATTGATTTTGTCATTTAGAAGGACAAAGTTAGTACATTGTATTAATTTAAGTATACTCATTTTGTCCTTCTAAAGGATAAAATTATGAAAAAAAATATAAAAAAAACCACACAGGTGTCAGCGCTTAGTCAGCGAAAAGGAACACCATATTTGTAAATATTTTTTTTTCTCTGTTATTTTGATAGTTATATAAAATTCCCCATATAATAAGCTACAAAAAACTGAACTAGTCATCAAAGTTATGACAACTCTTATTCACATATTTCATATCTAATTATTCTAGTGACTACAAAAAAGTTCATGATAAGAGAATTATTTGGACCTCAGCAATAACATATTTCATGGTGTATGGATTGCGTGTAAAAAGAAAAATCAATATAATTGAAATTCAATAGTAAAATATAGACTTAGTTCACTGGATATATTTATAGGAAAAATTTAGATATAGTTCACTAAATCTCTAATTCTAAACTAATATGATTGTTGAATTAAGAATGTTTATTTGCAAGTAGAATTCTATATTTATATTTGTTAGGATTAGAATGATTAAAGGTAGTATTTAAATTTTAAATAATATTATATAGATAAATAAGGTAGAATAGAAATAAAATAATTTATCATACCTACATTCTCAATTTTATTAGTAGTTGAATTTATATTTTTTTGAAATATAATAGTATAATATAGGTATTATATATCATATTATATTGTATATCATATACCATATGTTAATGTATATATAGTATATAATTTATAAAATAATATAAAATATTATGGGTACATGAAAGGTAAAAGTTAAAAAATTTATATAATATGGGTATAATATATAAAAAGTGATATATAACAAATCGAGCCGAGCTTCGAGTCGATTCGAGTTGGCCCATGTTCGAGATCGGATCGTTTACTTTTGAGTTCGAACCGAGCTCGAGTCGAGCTCACTTCGAGCCGAACCAATTTGAGTCGAACCGAGCCGAGCCTGTTTAGCTCAACAAGCTAGCTTGGCTCGTTATCAGCCTTAATTGGGCAGTGTCTGCACTATGCACATAAAAACAACGGTTGTGCTCGTCTCTAGAAGTTTTAAATGTCTGTCATCACATCGGTAAGCTTCGTAACTACTAATTTTACTTGAGTTTCCAATTGTTGTGTGTGAGCGTGAAGGCTAGTGGGGGAAGAGTCCGCAATTGGCACATCACGAAGGATAGAAGACTCTGCGGTAGTGAGAGGTGGTGCGATGACCGGCGTCAGGCTTTGCCGATGCAACAGACTCTTTCGGCGTGACTGACTCATGGCAGAAGAAGGGTGGGAAGGTGGGTAATAGGGAGCAGAATGTCCCTGAGCTACCAATGGTGCAAACCAAGGGGGTCTATATAGGGATAATAAGGAAAAAAATGGAGAAAAGAGAAGGATTAGAACATAAAATTAAATAAAAAGCAAATTGATTTCCATTGTCTGTATTAGAATAAGCTCAATAATACAATTTATTGAACAATAAAGTACTATTCCTACTAAAATAAGTTAACCAAGACTAATCTTAACCAAATTGGGAAATAGACTAATCTAGAAAGTAAAACAAATATTCTTATTAAGATCCTAGTCTAATTAGGAATATAACAATCAAATCAAAAAAACTTAAATTTTTGACTAGGGACAAGTAATCTTATAATCACATAGTTTTAAGGTTAGCAATTTGGTATTTCTTCTTAGTAAGCAAGCAGTGCTTTAATTCTTCCTTGTTTAGTCATTTTTTCCATTATTTTCATATCTTTAACATGCACTAGGTCTCTCCTCTTGACCAAAAGTTAGTTCTCAAATAGATTCAGCTTGTAGGCCATCAAATTAGTATTTATAATGAAGAAAAGCAACCAAATATGGTGTGTGACAATGCTTGTAACTGTTTATTTCATACGATTTTTAATCACATGGGTAAAACTACTTTAATTATCAACGTATTTATGGTTCTACCAATGAAAAAGAAGAACTGTTGATGGCTTCACTAATGTGTCGTTATTTGTCTACCAATGAAAGTTTTATATTTAATCAATTTCAACAATTTTAAGATATAAAAATGTCATCTAAAGTTAAGAGTCACATCAACCGACCCCCATGTTATAGCATGGATCCGTCCTTGGTTGTGGGGCGTTCGATATGTAGAGTGAGCTTGTCCCAATAAGCACCAATGGGGGCCGATACCCAATGTGTGTGATATGGGCCAATTACAAATAGAATGAAAGCCCGTGTGGTGCAACATTGGATGGTGCCATGGTGGAGGAAGATTGAGGAGTTAATTTGGGATATTACTATAAATAGAAAATATGACCTCTCTCCCCACCTTTTTCTGTAGACGTAAATTTAGGAAAATCAGACGAACTGGGACGTAAGGATTCAATGAAAGGGGGGTGGACAAGCCGAGTAGGATGAGGAGAGAAATGAGAAAACTAGGAGATCAAGAGGACAAAATGGGAGAAATTGGGACATATTTAGGAAAAGAGGGAGTTGAAGGAGGAGATGCCAATCTCACAAATCTGATCAATTTACTCATTAATTCCCTGAAAATGAACTTACAGGAGCTTTAATAAGCCTAAATTAACCATAGTAACTAATGTCACGCCCTAGAACCTAGCCTGAGCTTGTGGCGAAATGATTGATCAATACAAGAGAACAGACCATCGAAGTATGTTAAGGAATGTTTATCAGAGGCAATTAATACATTATGAAATATTATTAACTAAGCTTCAACTTAATCGATAAATAATTTTTATTACATCTCCCAAATAACTTAAGTTAACTGCATTCATAACGTCTGCAACTAAGCAAGAGATAAGTATCTCCAGACTCCAAAAGATTATCCAAAAAAACTTGTTCCATGCTCACTCAACGCTCCCGTCCATTTAAGCTCCTTTGTCATTTGAAAACCACATTTTCCTCACTCTAGCTCCAAGGAGTGTTAATGCTATGAGCACTGAGGAATTTAACTCCATCTCACTTTGCAATTTTTTGTATTAATTAATCTCCAAATTATCTGTAATTGTCTTGCCATATCTCTTTACTCTCTTGTGCACCACAATCAATCAATCAGCCTTCATAAAGGGTCATATGATAGAAGAGAATATCTATTGGTCCATGAAATGGCAAGGAACATCCATCTTAAAGGAGGGCCAAAGAGATATTCTATTAAGGTTGATCTTAGAAAAGCATATGACAAAGTTAGATGGAACTTTGTGGTCCATGTTCTCAAGGAGCTGGGCGCACCGATTAATGGTTCAAACTATGGCTACTTCAAAAATAGTTGTGAGTTGAAACAGGGATGCCCTTTATTGCCGCTTGTTTTTATTTTGTGCATGGAGGAGTTTTCTTCTCTTATTGATTCTAAATGCGTCGTCTCATCCAACCCCCTGAATTTCCAAGTGCCCCATGCATGTCACATCTTCTTTTTGTAGATGAGATGCTACTTCTCTCCCGGGAGTTTAAGGCTGTATTGGTCAACTGTGCTTCTTTTTTGGGGTTGGAAGCGAATAGTTACAAGAGTTCTATCTTCTTCTCAGGCAGGTCAACCCTTTCGAAGGATATTGGTGCAATTTTTAATTTTCAAGTACTGGGCTCCATTCCTATCAAGGATCTGAGACTTCCTCTTTCCTCCAAACGTCTATCTAATATGTCGTGCAAGCCTCTTCTTGAATGTACATTACACCATATTGCCGAGTGGAAGGAAGGCTGGCATTCCATCATATGCGGGTAGGTTTGACCTCATCAAAACTGTGTTCAATGGTCACCAGCCTTTCGACTTGTAGTGAACTGCTTGATTTTAAACTCCCGAAGAAAGTCTACCAACGTACTGAGTCTTCTTTTCTATGGAAAGCGATTTGTTCCTCTTTTAGTTTCTATATCATTGCATGGAGAAAGCCATTGAATGTGGATGATTTGGGCATTCGAAGAATTAGTGTTTCTAATAAGAGTCCCGTTTATACCTACCTATGTGAGCCAGGGCTCTATGGTTGACCCATAATATTCACGGGGCATTTAAACCCGTAAATATTATGGGCCATCAGATTTACATCTGACGGCCCATAGAACCCGGGCTTACATAGGCGCGCATAAGCCCGGGCTCATATAAATTTTTTCCTTCCAATAAAATAGGCTTGGCTAAACATTTTTGCATATATGGTAATAAAAAACAAAGAATCTCTTTTGTGCATGTGGGTGCGTGGTGATTACTTACACAAAGAATCAATTTGGGTTTCTAATTCAACATCATGCTCTTTTTGCTTGGAGATCTATATTGTCTATGCAAGATATACGGGCTCGAGTGTGCAAAATAAATGTTGGAAATTGGAAAAGCATATTCACTTGGTTGGACCTTAGGGGTGTTCACGAACATAAATTGACATGGATAGAGGGATGTCCATATTCGTCTGCCATTTAAATATCTCTTATCCATGTCTGCCCTAGTTCATAACATATTTTGTCTAAGTCTGTCCGCTATGGACACAGACGGTCCTGAACAAATATTTTAACACCTAAATTTTTTATTTTAATTCAAAAATTTTAATACTTTTGTAGCATGTTATAATTGTCCTAACATGCTACATAGGTACTAGATTTATATTTTCAAGCTATCTAATACCTATGTAGCATGTTAAGATTGTCGTAACGTGTTACATAAGTTTTGGATTCATATTTTCAATCTGTCCAGTACCTATCTACATAAGTACTGGATTCATGTTTTTAAGTTGTCAAGTGTCTATGTAGCATATTAGGACTGTCCTAAGATGCTACATAGGAATTAAATTTTTTTCTTCTTTTAATAGTTAGTAATAATTACTATTATATTTAAAGAAGTGTTAGGTAAGGGTGGCGGATGACATCCATGGACAGGGTATGTCTGCGTACGTAGCTCCTTGTTAGTGCAAACAAAAAAATTGGTCCGTGTCTGCGTCCGTGTTTGCCCCTGACCAAAAAAATTGTTCATTCTATATAAAAACGGACACAGACAAAAACACAGACACATATGGACATATGGACAACGGACATCAATGAATTATTGGACCCTCGGCTAGTCTCATTCCTCTTCTTCAGGGTTTTTCTAGGAAAGTAATTCTTCAACTAGGGGTGAGGTTGAGGAAAGACTGTCCCAATCTCTCCTCTCACGAAATTGGAACTTGGAAGAGCCTACAATCATTCGTACTCAACAGTTCATAGTCTTTCCCAATTGTCACAAACCTTCCCTATATTATACTGAGAACACTTATGGTTGGAAGTCTTATACATGTAAATATTATTGCCTTAGATAATCAAAGTGGATGACTACAATTTGAAATATGGGAATAAACGTGTTCTAAGAAAACATGCCTAGAACATGTCTAAGATGGTAACTGTGGGTCTCATATAATCGTACGGTTCTCTGCCCTGCATGAAATATCTGCATGTACATTGGTTGTTTAGATTTTTTAAGGACTTGTCTAGCATGATTAGGCTTCCTTACCTATGCCTTGGTAACCAACAATGGGAGGCTGCCACAACAACATTGGAGTGGTGTGAGAGAAACTTTGGAATCGGCTCTAATAGGTTCTTAGGTTTTCCCCTCATCGTATCAACTGGTCATGGTGGGTGGTCACAAAAATATTTTCCATTTTTTGCAGGTCCAATATTCCACAAGAATGTTAAGTTTCCTTAAATTTGCAATGTTAATGTTGGAAGCCGCATCATGTTAGAATTGTTTGAGATTAGTGTCATTTGATCTCATAATCATATGATTTGTTCTTGCCATTATGAAGTGAGTCATCTTATTGTTAGGAGTGATTTATCTTCTCTGTCCAATCAAAGAGACTCGTGTAGGCTTTTAGTGACTCCCAATTAAAAACACATGTAGTAGGTTCAAAATTAAAGCACCTCTTATGTAGGTTTGAAATGGGGTTTTTCTTCATTAATTAATTATTGGGGGGGTGGGGAAGAAGAGGGAGAGAGAGTTGTTGACTTCGTCCGAGAATAACACTTGAAGAAGAGATAAAGAGAAAGGGACCACGCTTGCTGTGGGTCCTCTTAAGCACTGCAGCAAACCACAAAGATCATGATCCTAAGCAAAGAGAAAGATGCCAGAAAAGGGAAGGTTGGAGTGTGAGAACACAAAGATAATTAAAGTTGCTCATATGTGGATAATGTTTAATATCGTATTGGCATCTTTCTTTACGAAAATTATGGTACCAATATTCGCCTATAAATCGTGGGACAGGAATATGGAATGCTTGTAGTTTTTCTTCATATAACTTGAGATAGATACTACATGTTTTTAACCTTTGGAAACTTTTATTATTACTTTTTATTGAAATAATTAAACAATATGATTATGTTAGTGTTGCTCACTGCACCTAGAACAAAGGTACGTAGCTCAAATGCTCATGGACTTCTTAAGCATCTGATTGTAAAAGACACCTTTTCTTTTTTGTAAAATACTTGTCGGAATGGGAGAATGAATGCTATTTCTCAAACAACATGAATCGTCCACCATGTTAAAGCTATAACGACTTAGTGAGCTGATTTTTTTAGCTTATTATTGTAGTATGAAAGTGTGTGAGCTGCTTAGTTTTGACAGTAGCTTCTTTTCATGTTTGCACTCTGTTTACACCAGCTAAAAAGCTAAAAAATGCTGCATCGGCATCAGATTTGCGGTAGAACTTGCTTCATTAAATATGATGTAGCACAACTAGACTGCGCCATATGGGATGTAGCTATATTAATTTTTCATGCGCCAGCTTACCCTTCTTGGGAGGTGTGGAATTGAGGGTGTTTTAAGGAACTATGTACTAGGAAAATGATATTTTCACATCAAAATACACAACAAAAACTCACACACGTGTCTTGATTGGATTAGATACATGGGCCCAAGTGAACTTTGTGTAAGACCCACTTATCCAATCCAATTAAAATACATGTGTGAGTTTTTGTGTGTGCTATTGTTGTGGGAATATCACTATCTAAGAAATGACCCTTCCCACACATGTGAACCTTCATAAATGTGATAGAAAATCTAAAATGTCCTACCCTGTTTTCTTACTTTTCACTTTGCCAACCTACTGAAGTAGGTGTCTTTCTTGTGTCACCTACTCCAGGTATAGGCTTTGCCTCCTCTGCTACCATCTCTATCTCCACCTCTAATTCCTTGGCTCCACCCCCGCCCTCCGACACCTCTTCCTCATCAACCGTATAGTATTTCTTAAAATCTTACAAACTTTTGATATTTTAAGAAATGACCCTTCCCAAACATGAACCCGGCTAAATGTGATAGAAAATATAAAACCCCTCCCATTTTTTCTTACTTTATACTTCACCAACCTACTAAACAAAGTAGGTGCCATTCTTGTGCCATCTACTCGAGTTCTAACTCCAACTCCATGCTTTGTCTCCTCTACTACCCTACCTCCGACACCTCCTCCTCCATTGTCTCTTCTTCCTCCCCTTCCCCTCTCCTCTACTTCTAGCTCCTCCTCTGGCACCTTATCTCCTCCTCCTCCTCGGAGTCCAAAGGGAGCAGCCATGACAATATTCTTGCCATCAAATATGTGCTACTTTCATTCCAAACGAAAGCAATGAAACAATAAATAAAATTTGAAAAGTATGGCCGCAAAGTTTTTATCCTTGGTAAAATGAATAAGTTGCATCTCTTTTTCAAAATCAAGAATAATTCTCAAGATGAAGAAATTCATTTAGAAGGATCTTCCATTTACTTTTGAAAACTTGCAACTGAAGAAAAGATCTTGTTTGTAAATAAGAGAGCACATGTTGTCTAAATGAAAAACTCTAGAGGACAAGTTCTCCAAAGGCGAGAGACCATTATTTAGAGCAAGCCAGGAGTTAAAAGAATGCCGATCTACCCTATGTTTGTGCCATACCAAGTGTTTAAACAAATCGATACAAGAGAAATGAGGTCTAATGAAGTTCCAACCAGATTTGAATGAGAACTTGCTTCTTATGAGTAATCCACCCAAAAGTATCATATCGTTGAGAAAGAATTGGCTTACGAGGATTTAAGAATTCTATAGCCTACCTTGGGTGCGGATTTTGGAAACAACCTTCTTTTTTTTTAAATATATGTGACGAGATATGGCCCCTCACACTATGTGCGCTAATGGGATTGGAACGTTTCTCACATCCGGGAAAAATCAAACCAGCCCACCAAAGACTGGATCGGCTTTTGGGCATCATTTGAAATCCACTACCCATTCTAAAATTATTGAACCAATTTTAATTTTCTTCTTATTTTTTTCAATATACTTGCTTTCAATAAAAAAGTTATTGATCCAATTTATCTTGAATATTAGAGCCCCCAAATGGAGTATAGTGTGTCTCCCAAAGAGATGAATAAGAGTTGAAGAAGTTGCCCATGGATCTTGTACTGTTGTTTTGCTTCAGCCTTGAAGTTTGGTCCTAGTAGAGCATTGAATTTCTTTCAAAAGCATGTAAAGAGTTTGTCCAGGCCGTTAAGCTTTTTGGCTCGTGGCTCTTGCTTGACTACATTTAGGACGAGCCTATAACGTTCTCGCCCAACTTCAGGCGGGCTGAAAATTTTCAGGCCTTGGACCACTTTTTTATGGGCTGGCCCAACAAAGTTTCATCGCTACTATTTAGAGCAAATCAGTATCTAAAACCGTGTATTTTATTATAATAATTGAATGATATTTTTAATGTTAAAATAAAAATAAAATATACTTTCTATAGTATAAAGAAAATTGGTGTACCATACAACTTTTAAATTATGATTATTTGACCTATATTTTATACCATTAATATTTATTTTACCTCTATTTGACACATCTTAATATTAAAAAAGCCAAAGAAATTAGAATTATAATCCATATATTTTTAGGTTATGTTAATTTTAAGTTTATAATATTATATCTTGCATGTTGTTATTGATATCGTTAGAAAGTTCTCAATAAGTTCTATCAAATGAGATATGTGAGGACTATGTTTTTTCAAACTTTATTTGGGCCCATGTATATAATACACTTCTTAATAATAATAATAATAATAATAATAATAATAATAATAATAATAATATTATTATTATTATTATTATTATTATATATATATATATATATATATATATATATACATATAATATTTAGCCTTTCAAATGCCCCAAAAGAGCTTTATTAAATGAAACCTACTCCCAAACTATAGTCTTGAATATGAATAACGTGCTCGATGAAAAAAAAGTCATTCGACATCATTGTTTTCGCTGACCTACGATATAATATTTAGCCTCAAATTTAGATTTACAGTTGTTTACTATGAGTATATATAAGTTAATATAGAGTTTATGTATATAATTAATGATTATTGTGATCCTTAAAGTAATGTATTGTAACTTTAGTAGCATATAAGGGAGGATTTTATTTAATATATATTTTATTTTAAATTTAATTTATGTTATCTTAATTAATATATATTTATATTTATTATACATATGCTTTCTTGCTAGTTTTAATTAATCAAATTGGGTCCAGTTCAATTGAATTTGGGTTGAATCAGCAGCTTGGGTCTGAAGTCATGTTTGGGCTTTTCTAAATAGTATAGGATTAGGGTTGGGCAAAACCCAACATAGTGGCATCACCACTAATAGGGGTGGGCCCACCACTAGCCCCTAGTAGAGATAGTTGTCCCTGGAGTCCCTACCTACGGCCATCATTGAAACCAAATGCCAAAATTTGAAATTTGAAAGTTGAGATTTTTAAAAATTTTAAAATTTGGGATTTTGATGGGAGATTTTGAAAATAAATTTTTACCCTATTAAATATCATAGTAAAACTTCAGTGTTGAATCTACAATATAATGCTATTATTGAATGAATATTGTGTATGCTATGTTAAAGTGAAGCGTTTTCTATGCTCTACTTTGACAGTGACATGAGTGTCAGCGTCAAATTTCAAGATCGACGGTACATATGCTAGCGTAAGTATTACTTACGCTCGGCTCACATTGAAGATGAAGCTTAAAAAATATTTCCATGCTAATGAGTGTTGTTATAAAAAAAAAAGTCAAAAAATTTCCTAAAACTAAAAAAAATATAAGTGCATGTTACAATTAAATCAATAGTGTACTTCCATGTCACTAAAGCCACTCTTGGAGCCACATATGCCCATCACAGGAGAATATGTTGACTACAGTCAATAAGAAAGGGAAGGCGAAGTATAACGGGTTTTTTTTTTTTTTTTTTACAAAAGTTGCACACATGGGACAACATATGTAACTAAATATTCTCTCTTTCTTAATTTATTTTGAAAATATAAATGGAGTTATTAATAGAAAAAAATTATATAAATAATATTAAAAAAGTAATAATTACTAAATTAGCAGAGAGATGAAAATATTCACTGAAATGATGTTATTTTTTATCATGTAGGCATCAGCCAAGCGCTGGTACCTATGTGACTTTTTAAAAATTTTTGTAATTTCATGCTTTAAAAGGACGATCACCATTAAAATTGTTTAGGACTAATTGGTGGATAAGTGACAGTTGAGTATTCGGATTGGCTAGGTGGACTGCTGCACTTTCTCAATGCGGTTGGCTCTAATTGATCACTCTCACCAATTGTGGTGGGAGTGCCCACCGAACTATCTGAACCTGAGTTGGGACCAAGTGGGAAGTTTCTGTTTTTTATTTCTTTATATCTGAGGCAACTTCTTAGTTGTAAAAGGCTTTTTGTTGGGCTTATTTTGTAATAAAACATCAAGTGGCCCAACTGTCTCAATTGATCACACTATTTTGGACTTTTAAAATTGTCTAGGTAATAAGCCTGAGTCTGAATACCCATTAAGTTGTGGTTTTAAGTGACAAATCTGGACCATTGGATGACTTATGAATGGACGGTCAGGATTCTAGGGTTTTTAACAATGGTGTCCTAGTTTAGTTATAAATATACCGTTAGCTATCCTAATACGGTGCCTAAAGCGAGATTACTCTCAGTCAATTTCTAAACCAAATACTCATTATGTTATTCTGAAGAAGATTAGCATTGACAAGGCTTCATCAAAGGAATTAAGCTTCATTGAAGGTTTTAATGGCTACAGGTATGCCTAAATCTATGTATTAAGTTTCTATCAATTGGTATCGAGGTAGGCTTAATTTTGACAACAACCGGCGAACCGTCGGCCGGAGTATATTCCGTCGTCGGCGGGTTGTGGGTTCTAGCCGGAATCACTACTAACAGTTGGCAGACAGCTGGCCAGAGACTTGGACTCAGACTGTTACCATTTTTTTTCTGGTCTTGTAAACAGTTCGTCTGGCTGTAAAGTTCTTTTTTTTCGGCCGTTGTGGGCCTCCAGTCGTCGCCATACAATCTGTCAAGTGCCGGCCAAGACCGTTGTCTTACTGCGACTTGGATCTGGCCGGCCACCGCTGTGTTCGGACTCGTTTTTCCGGTAGTCTTTTTACCGTCTCAAATTAGATCCATCGCCGCTAGACGTTGATGCTTGAAATTGGGGCCGGATCTCGAACCTATGTTGTCGGGCAAAATAATTTCCGGCCTCCTGGGCTGCTGGCGGGCGCACGTGCAGTCACTGGGTTTTTCCTCGCACTGTGCGATTTCTGAAATGTCCCTACATGCCACTTCCCACCGTGAAAGATCGCCGGATATGAGATCTCCGCCGTCAGGCGGTGTGTTTTCCGGTTTTTCAGCTTCCAACGGGCTTCGACTGTCGACGGCGGGAGGGGGATTTTGTGCTAGGTCTGAGACCTCTCACCGTGCGGGTTGGCCCAGATCCACCTTGTGCGGGTCACTGTTGACCCGCATGTGCAAACCGGGTCGATTGACCCAATTCCGGGTAAAAAAATTTTTTTTATAAAATCTTCCCTTCTTGAAATAATTTTTTTATATACAATTATGATTGCATGTGTGTTATAGATATATTTTAATTATCATGTCAAGGCTTTATTAATGTTATGGGGCGACCAAGAGATTATATTGTAATTTTATGTTTTATTAATTTTTTTTAAATTGTTAAGCACACTACTTATGTAATTTTGAGAGAAAGTGTATATTATATTTATTGTAAACGACACCAAAATTGAAGGACGTGAGGAGGCGGATCCATATTCCAAAGAAGCAAAGCAAAGAATTCTCCTCCTTTGACACAACTACGGATGTGGACCACGTAAAGTATTCTTATCTCATTATCGAAGCCAGTAAGAAAGAAAGAAATCCGAACATCCTTTCTAGTGTTTTAGCCTTCTAGCAAATTGAAAGTGTCTTTACTTCCGTGCCAAAATGTACATTGAAACTTTGTGAGAGATAATGCCGCTCCTCAATTGGATTAGACGAATATTTTTTCTTTTTGATCAATTGTGTTATAACAATATTGTAGTATAACTATATAATAACAAGAGCTACACAAATTAAGAGGATGCATCTTCATACAGTGAAAAAGATGGCTTGGTCGTCTCTGTCCTTTTAAAGATAGACTGGGTGACAGCATTTAATTACCTTTACTCTGAAAAGCTGGTGTGTTGCTGGTCATTATTGGTTGATCTGACCCAACTCTTTCCGTCTGCTTGTCCATTACTCGTAGGGATGAAGAAGGTGGCTGCTAAAATGCATGAAGCGGTTGCGACGGCCATGACGGCCGCGGCAGCGTAGACCCCGTCTTTCACCACATAGCAATCGCCACCAACCCACCCATCTCCGTATTTCTGTCCATGGTTCATGCTCGTCCCTGCTGCCAGTATAACGACTGCAAGTCCGGCAATCATCCTGCACGCAACAAATTAACATATGACAAATACCTTGTTCCTCTTGAGCATGGCTGATAATTTCCTGCAGTGTTTGCATGCTGCCCCAACATGACAATATCAAGAGAAAGAGGCATTGAAGAGTATCGAACAATATTGAGAACACGCATTGAGAGACACCTACCATGACATGACCAGAAGGCTGGTAATTTTGGTTTTTGACCACGCATTGATGTTCGGATTCTTGGTGCTGAGTCTGCTGACACACAACTTCCATCCCACCCAAGACGTTCCAATGGTTTCTGCGGCTATGAAACAGACTGAGGCAACAATTCCCATCACAAACGCTGGGCTGGCCGGTAGAGAGCACAGACGGCCGTCCAATCTAATGTCTTGTACCTTCATCGCAAACACGAACTCCGTCAATCATGTGAACTGTCATCTTATACGTATTCGGTGAAAATAATGAACAAAGTTGCGAATTTGTGAACATAATACAACTCGAGTCTCAAGCGCACATGCATCTTGCACCTTCGTTTTCGTTATCTCCGCCGAGGCACATGTCAGAGCCGCTACCAATCCCATGCACAGGATGGCGAAGCGAATCGCTACCGTTTCAGTTTGCACCATGTGGACTTCGCAACGCACAGCAATTTGATCACAATTGAGAGGACTTCTTCCTCATTAAGATGAGAGGTCTTCATTTGGAGGAGGGAGGAGGCGTGCAGTGTGTATGAAGGTTGTTGCTTTGGAATTAGGTATGATGAGATACTGTGATAAACTGTCCATGTTATCATTTTTTAAGCTTAGTTCTTAAGTTTATTCCATTCCTTGCAAGGATTTCCTTTTGAAATGGTAATTAAAATCTATAAAGAAAGCACCATCATGTATTACATCCTAACCGCAACCGAAGAAGGAAAGCACCAGTCGATTTGGTTGTCCATGATTTGTCATGGCAACTAAAATTGAAAGAAAGAAACATCACAACTGTGTTACGTTCTGAGGACTCCATGTCATGGAAAGATGGGCACCTCCCAACTGCAACCTGGCAAGGGAAGCATAGTCCTTAATTTGGAGAGAGAAGAATAGTAGAATTTTTAATGGGGTTCAACTCCATAAGACTCATCTTTTAGCCTATCCTGACACCCGCGCAACATGTAAGGGCCCCCAACTTCTCACTCTGTTTTGGTAAGTTTCAAAAAATTAAACTATTTTTTGTTTTTCTTGGGGCACCTATGCTATGCAACCCTGTTTTGACAATAATTTATATTTGGAATCTTAACTCTAACACAGGATTAAAAAGGAAGAAGAATAAAAAGTGAATATTTCTGTTGGTTGAGTCCATCCCCAACCTGTCTTCTTCGTTTTCCTGGTCTCTGCGTATACCAATGCATATCAGACGCTTTGTTCTCTAGTTGGATGGAGAATAATACAATCATGTCTTATATTCTCCAACACCAACTTTTCTTCTTTAAATTCAAATCAATAAAGGCTTCCTCAACCTTGCACCGTGATACGATTGCTTGAAATCCTTCCACCACTTTAAGTTGCAAACCCCACCAAAATCATGAACATGAGCAATTTGGAAGCTCTTTCTCAAGATATCTAATCTTTTCAGGAAGTCGAAACTGTGGAACCTCGGGCTGTTGTCAAGGTAATTTGGTTTGCAGCCTCATTGGGTTGTGATCGTATGTCCTTTTAGGGATGTGAAGAGGGGATATCCAAGTTTAGAGACAGTGATAAAGCACGCATAGTTGGCCTTCAATATGCAATAGGTTTTGGTTTTTTGAATAGGTTACATCAACTTTCTTTGAGTCATGTCTGTTGCCAATATGATTTGTTAATCGATGCACCGTGAACATAGGGAAGAGGGTGTTTTCCAAGAGATGCTCCATTGCGGAGACAGTCTCCTTTTATGCCAATGACACAATCAAGCCTTTTATATTTCGCAATGTATTTAATAGCTTACATGCGAGGTTTCTATCTGTGTTTCCCATGTGTTATTTGAAAACCTTATTTCTATATGACTTCTTGTATCTGGTTTGATGTACTAGGCGAGCACTGTGTGCTTTTATTTCGATTAATGAAAAATCAATCCATTTGAGTCTCACCCCTCCCTTTTGGAGGCCCGGTGGCATGAAAGATAGGCCTAGCATGGCCCATAGGCCCTCTAGAACTGCTCGCCAGCCTCGTTTATTTAATATTAATTTAATTAAAATAGAAAAAAATATTTAAATAGTAATTTTAAAAATAATTTAAAAAATAATTACCAAAATAACCCATTTTGGGAAATATTTCCTAAAATGGTGTTGAATTTTGCCACGTAGGCACCAGCTAAGCACGGGCGCCTGCGTAGCTTTTTTTAAAATTTTTAATTTATTTCATCTTTTGGAAGGACGAAATCATATTTAAGTTAATTTTGTTATTCCAAAGGACGAAATCCTTGTTTCAAACGATTTCGTTATTTGGAAGGACGAAATCAGCATAAGGTTATTTCGTCATTCGAAATAACAAAAACGTCACATTTCTGTTTTCGGGAGTTGGATGCTTACTAAGTTGATTTTGTCCTTCTAAAGGACGAAATCCACTTCTTTATACCCTGAACGGGAATTCTAGTTCATCTTGCCATTTTGACGTGCTTTCGTCCAATGCCGCTGCCATGCCCTTTCGCCCAAATCTGCCGCTGCCATGTTCCGCTCAGAACCGTCTGTCGCAATCCCCTTCACTGAAACGCTCAAATCCACCGTGTTCCCTCACAAGGTGAGAATTTTTATTTTTTTTGTAACTGTAGGGCTTTGATTCTAACATTTAGGAGGAAATTTGGATGTTTATAGTAGATTTTAATTAAATTATTTGATTATAACATTTAGGAGCTTTGATTCTAACGTTTAGGAGGAAATTTTGACCGTTAGGTAGATATCCAGGCAATCAGCTAGCTCTTAGGTATGCTGTGATTTTTTCCTGTAATTTGCATGACATTCATGGAGTGTCTCCCTCTTGGCGTGATAACCCACTTGAATTTCATTGTTGACTTTTGATCGATCGATAATCAGAGTGAAATGTGTAGTTTAGTATTTTATTGTTTGGTGTTGCAGCTACTTTTTGGCTGATATTTATAATTGGTGAGTTCTTTTTCTATTGCGCTGCCACCCTTTTGAAAAAGATTATGAATTTTTCTGTGTCACTTGTAGAATAGAACATTTATGTGCTGACTTTGATGCTTCTTAATCAGTTGTAGTGATTATAGATGTGATATCGTTTTTATTTAAAACTAGAAAGGATAAAGAAAAATGTTTTGTGGATGTTCTCTTTATTTATTTGCAGCTCGATTAATTTCATGTTTCGTTAAGTAAAGTAGTTATTTTGAGGCAATTGATGAATACATTATTTATGTAATTTATTATTTATGAATTAAGTGAATATAGATGGTAGAAGCAATGGTTACTTTTGTACTTCACTATGAATGACGCACAGATGGATTATTAATTCAGAAACCGTCTACTTATGATGAATTTGAGATGCAAGTGGCTGGCAAAGTTGGGTGGGATCGAAGAAGATGGAAAATTACTATCAAATGTTATATTCCGACATATGGATCGAGATCGGCACTAATATGTATAAATGATGATGCATCAATGAGTTTTATGTTTTACCATTCGCCTCACATAGTATGTTTCGAGTTATTTCTCGAAAAAGAGGCCCGAGTACCTAGTGAAAGGCAAAGTAGTTCACACAGGAGCTCTAACAGGAACCCTCCTATTGATTGGTAAATATACAATTAGTCTTTTTTATTTATTCTCTATTTTAGATATCACTATATGTTCTTAACGATCTTTATTCTTTGCAGATCATATGGATAATATGGAGCCTTCTTACGGGCTAGGCCCTATTGATGAGACAGTACTTGTGCAGCAAGAGTCGCATAGGTTGACTTCTATTTGGTAAGGAGAGATGTTATAATTGTTCATGAAATTTGTTTCATTTTGTTGGTCTAAATATTACGTTGGGTTATAATTTTTAGATTTATTATAGGGCCCCAAGTGCCTTGAGTGCACCGAACATTTTAAATATATATCTCCGCCATTGGCCCGCAGATGATCATATTCTACCCTATATCGAGCGAACGAGATTTGAACATTTTATTTATCTACAATATGTTCATCTAGATCGACCATTATTGACAGCTCTCGTCGAGAGATGGAGGAGGGAAACACAGACGTTTCACTTACCCTATGGGGAGATGTCCATCACTCTCATGGATGTGGCAGTTCTTTTAGGACTTCGCATCGATGGACAGGCTGTGATGGGCACGACAGGAGGAGGTCATTTGGACTTATTAGTCAAACTCCTTGGCAGAGCTCCTCCTACTATAGTGATGTGTGGTAGCCGAGTGAGCCTTCGATGGCTATTATGTGAGTTTCATGATCTCCCAGCTGATTCCATGAAGATAGTTATCGAGCAGCATGCACTGTCGTATTTATTACATTTACTTGGGGCTACGATATTTGTGGATAACACTAGTAACCATGTACATGTTGCATATCTCTCCCTCCTCGCGGACTTCAACATGGCGGGCACATATGCATGGGGCAGTGCCACTCTTGCATTTTTATACCGAGAGTTAGGGAAAGCATGTCAGGCTATGACCTAAAGGATTACAAGATGTTTAACCCTTCTTCAGGTAAATGAATTCGTTAAAGTTAATATTTTTTACACAAATAATTACTTCATATATTTTAATAATTTCTATCATATTTTGTGACAACTATGGTCGTGGGAGCATTTACACGTCGGTCGACCAAGTATTGAGATGAGTCACTTAGTCGAGGGTGCTCCATTAGGAGTGAGGTAAGGTATTTTTATTTTTAACACTTAATTATTTTACCATGGTTTTATTTAGAAATGTTGAACTCATGTTTTAAATTCGACTCCTTAAGGTGGAATGTTCGGAAGATAAAAACCGAAAATCCACAAGGAGTCCTCCGGTTGTATAGAGGAGAGTTAGACCACCAACGGCCTTATCAGGTAATTTTATTTTATTATCAAATTTTATACAATGATTATAAGATATGTAAGGTAATTTAAATTTAATTATCTTTATCAAATGTGTAGGTTATTTGGAAGTCGTACTTGCCGGAGGTTTTGGTTGTGTTACGTGCTCTCTTTGCCGAGGGTCAAGATCTGTGGTTCTCACAAACACCACTCATATGTTTTGAGATTATCGAGATGTATGTGCCAGATCATGTAATGCTCCAATTTAACTTGGAACAAGAGGTCCCACCTCGTACCGTCGAGTTTGTCCATCGCATCACTCGAAAAGGCCGCCATATTACCGACTGGGCTATACATCATGAAACATATATCGCTCGATGGGATGATAGGAGAGCCACTATTATAGGAGGGGAGATGGCTACAACATCGCAAGATGTTCGCAACACATATTTGCAATGGTATTTATCGATTATGTGGCGATATATTTTACTGCGTGATGATGTAGAGGAGATGACATATCAACCTAGGGGTGCATCTGAGGTAGCTTTGGTAAGTATATCTTTGTTAATTATATCATAATATTTTCTTATTTCTCATTTATTATTTATCTAATTTTAGTTTATTTTTTATAGTTTCGTTTAGTGCAACATAGGCATGCACATTTGATTGACGCAATTAAGACCTATACTTCGGGTGAGGTCTTATTAGCATCATGTCAGTCGATGTTCAGGCAACATGATGATGTCCTTCATAGCTTGCCACTACTTCAGTTGGTGATTACGGATGTTCATGGACATTATCCTACCGACGAGGCCGCTCAGACACAGCCAAGGCACGATTCATTCTCTGATATTCCATCTTCATCAGCAACACCTAGCTCTCGTCCCCGTTCATAATTTTCTGTCACTCCACATGTAGCTTATCCTCAGCCATATCCGATATTATGTTATAGACGACAGTGGCCAGCTCGTGTTGAGTCATCTATTACTTATGTAGAGCTAGAGCCAGAGCCGGAGCCGGAGCCGGAGCAGGTGGACCATGAGGAGCAGGAGGAGCTAGTACAACATCGTTGAGGTCGAGGACGAGGTCTAGGACGTAGGAGTAGAATAGATTAAGTGTATTAGATTTGTCATATGTTTCATTTGAACTAAACATTTTATTAACATATGATGTTAGATTTATATATTTTATAAACATTTATATCTTATGCTTATTCGTATATTGTGTAGATGATAATTGATGTCGATAAATTTAATGTTATGTGAATAATAGTTAATGTGGATAAGTTTGATGTTTTGTGGATGTTAATTGAAAATTGATGCGTGGAATGTGTGTGGAATGAATGAACAGGGACAAGTGTGGATAAATTTGATGTTTTGTAGATGTTAATTGAAAATGATGCGTGGAATGTGTGTAGAATTAATGAACAGGGTCAGGTGTTAATGTCAGTTGCAAGCTAACTTAAAAAAAAAACATTGAATCAGATTTTGTCCTTTGGAAGGACGAAATTATAGTTTAAATACTTGAGGCTGAAATGAAGAAACTGGAAGTTCAAGTGCACTCATACTTCTAAAGGACAAAATCATATTATCTATAGATTTCATCCTTTGGAAGGATGAAATCAACTTAAAGATGATTTCGCCCTTCCAAAGGACGAAATCAATTAATTTTTTTTTAAAAAAAGCCACGCAGAGAAAAGTAACACCACTTCGGGAAATATTTCCCAAAGTGGGTTATTTTGGTAATTATTTCTTTTTTAATTATTATTTAAATAATTTTCTCATAAAAATACTTGGCCAAAAAAATTATTTTATATTTAGAAATTATAAAGTAAATAGTAAAATTACATTAATATAGAATAAGTACATCCTAACTATGTTGGATCCTGTTTACATATCTATCATTTACAAAATAATCTAGAACTTCAAATACAAAAATAATTAAAAATTATGGAAAATTATTTAAATAATAATTAAAAAACTTATTTACCACTTTGGGAAGTGGTGTTCCTTTTTGCTACGCAGGCGCCAGCCAAGCAGTTGACACCTGCGTGCCTTTTTTCTATTTATGATTTTGTCCTTTAGAAGGACGAAATCAGGTTTAAGTTGATTTCATCCTTCTAAAGGACGAAACCGGTTTAACGTCTTAAAAATACTTGACCCGATTTCGTCCTTTAAAAGGACGAAATCAACTTAAGGCGATTTCGTCCTTTAAATCGCCCTTCTAAAGGACTAAATCGCCATACTGGGCCAATTCAGCCTTCGACTTCTGATTGCCAAAGAAGATTTCGTCCTTTTAAAAGACGAAATCAACTTAAGCTGATTTCGTCCTTTAAACGAACAAAATCAACATAAGTTGATTTCGTCCTTTCAAAGGACAAAATCATGATAATTTATCCTTGCCTCCAATCATTTTCTGTCTGCGCTCGATCGCTCCTTCCATACGTTCTCCGGTTCTCGTCATTCGCCCCGCCGCCGTATCCGCCGGTCGTCTGGTTTGAGCGCCGCCTCACCGCCGTGTCCGCCGATCCCGTACTCTGCCTTAGATTCCGGGTATTTCCCTTGCCCTAATTTTAGTTTAGGATTTAGTACATTGGGGTTTTAGTACTTAGGAGAGAAAACCTATAATATTGCTTAGGCTACTTTGCTCTCCTTCTAAAATAGAGAGAAAGAGATAATTGAGACAGATCATTAAACATTTTCATTACATACGTCTAATGGGGCTATTTTTTTTTGGTTCAGATGTGGAATGACAGCATTTTAGGCATTAAAAATATGAGCCCTTAGCTTAATCATTAATGAAGGTAATTTTGGCACAAGAGAGAAGTATTACATAATTCATCAAAAGAACTGTGAGGTCCTACTAATTTTAGAGAACGTAGAGGTTGGTTTGATGAGCTTTTTGAAAGTTGTCCCATTTGAGAATTATAGCACTTTGAAGTTGCTTAGGAATATTTTCCACTATTAAAATGTTGAAAAAGAAGAAGAAGAAAATCCCTTTTAAAAACTCATAAAACTATTAATCCCTCCTTGAGAAATATGGAAGTAGATATGACATACAAGTTTCCAACTTCTCACATATGAGCTTCTGACATATGAGATTGTTAATAATAGTTTAATATTTTTTTTAATAGGGTAGATGTATGAGAATATTTGTTGTCTTCTTTGGATAAGAGTAGAAATATGTGAAGAAGTGTATGATTATTGCTCGTTGACAAATGAGGCAATTGCTTAATCTAATTATAGCCTTTTAGTTTTGAGACAATTGCTTAATCTAATATTAATTTAATTTATTGTTTATGAATTAAGTGAATAGAGATGGCAGAAGAAATGGTTAGATTTTTACTTAACTATGACGGACGCACAAAAGGATTATTAATTAAGAAACCGTCTACATATGATGAATTTGAGATGCAAGTAGCAAACAAGGTTGGGTGGGATCAAAGAAGATGGAAAATTACTATAAAATGTAATATTCCATCATATAGATTGAGAATGACACTAATATGCATAAATGATGATGCATCAATGGGTTTTATGTTTCACCACTCGCGTGAAGTAATTTTTTTCGAGTTATTTCTCGAAAAAGAGGCCCAAGTGCCTAGTGAAAGACGAAGTAGTTCACATAGGAGCTCGTATAGGAGCTCTCACAGGAGCTCACACTGGAGCTTGGATAGAAATGTGAACAATGAAAGGCATATGCAAATGTCGGTGGATGACGAAGAAGAATGAAATTTATCTATGACAGTAGCTTCAAATGAACGTCATAGGTCGTCTGCCCCTATTTACGATGGAAGTGGACCTAATTAGAGGTAAGGTTTATTAAGTTGCAAATACATTTTGAATCTTATAATTATCAATGAAGTATGTTTAGCTAAATTTTGAATTTTGTGTGTAATATGGAAGGTCTATAACGCATGCACACGAGCCATTTAGCTTTCAAATGTCTCAAGGTGGTGCATGGTATGAAACTCAAAGTTTGATGTGCATTCATTACCCCTACACGTATGTTGGTCATACCGATGCTGGACCATACAATCAAAGGTGAAATATATATTCATAAATAAATATAACATTTTTAGGCATATGAAATTTAATACATATGCGATGTTTATATGTAGGGGGGCATATGTCCATGACGAAGATATTGATGAAAATGAGGCTAATGAAGGTGAAGATAATATTGGTGAAGCAAGTGGAGAAGATTCTGACATGAATGAAGAAGGGGTCAAAGGTGAAGAAAGCGCTCAACAGATGGTTGACGGCGAGGGGGATGATGCGGTAGACAATGCTATTGCCGCAAATGATATGAATGTGGATGATGAAGAGCCGTCATACTATGAAGTGGAGCCACTCTATGCACACATCACATATGAGGAGATAGATGTGGTAGTTAGTTCTGCCATGGATATGGACCAACCAAACGAAGATGATTTATATATTGGTTGCATCTTTGAGAATAAAGAAGCATTTGTTACAGCCTTGCAGGAGTTTTTCATTCAAAATCATGTCGAATACAAGGTTGTACGAACAAATTTGTCATAGTATACATTGAAGTGCATTGATAGTACTTGCCCTTGGAGAGTTCATGGCTCAATAAAAAGGAGTGGAGGGTACTTTAAATTGAAGATGTACAAAGGTGACCACACATGTCGAAATGCCCAACTTAGCACATATCATAGGCAGTGCAGTGCCTCCTTTATTTTGAAGGTCATAATGCCCACTATCCAAGCCGAATTAACTCTCACACTAGGGGATATTATTCAAAGAATGAAGGAGAAGTATCATGTTGACATATCTTATAAGAAAGCATTGGCAGCAAGGAATATGACAATCAAGGGTATTTATGGGGATTGGGTGGAATCATATAAATTGTTGCCAATGTACTTAAGGGCGATGCAATAAGAGAATCCTAACACCTACTACCGCTTTGAGGATGATGAAGTACATCGTGCAGATGGTGACATTTGTAGGAGATTTACGCAGTTATTTTGGGCATTTGGGCAGTCTATAGTGGGTTTTCGACATTACATTCCTGTGATTGGTGTTGATGCCACTCACTTGTATGGCAGATATCATGATGTTCTTATGGCTGCAATAGCTATAGATGGAAACAATGAGTTATTTCCTCTAGCATTTGGGCTTGTCGGGAAGGAAGATGGAGACAATAGGAAATTGTTCTTAATGGAACTAAGGGATCGTGTACTGATGGGCATGACGAACATCGTCATTATTTTAGATCGACATAAGGGGCTTCAAAAGGTTGTGCCTGAGGTTCTTCTTGAGCCTTTGTACCACCATCGTTATTGCATCTGTCACATAAAAGCAAATGCTAAGAAGGAGTTCAAAAATGATACACTGACGGACTTGATTGGGGTAGCAACATGTGCACTTACAGTCAAAAAGTTTGATGCTAAAATGGACTTGATTGGAAAAGTTTGATGCTAAAATGGATTTGATTGGTCACGAGAGTCCAAGGGCAAAACATCTCCTCTTAGGAGGAGAATTGCATCTTGTACAGTGGTCTCTTGCCCATGGAGGTTTTAGGACATTTGGCATGACGACTATAAATATAGCTGAAAGTTTAAATAGCGTCTTGAAGGGGGCAGGAGGATTACCCATGCATGCTTTAGTATCAGCTATTTTTTATCAGGTCATAAAATTTTTCGTTAAACAATCTTCTGCCGCATCTGCCATGGCCACCCCGTATACTCTCAGAGTGGAAGCAATAATGAGAGAACAAACAAGAAAAATTGGGGAGTATATAGTTGATTGGTCAGTACAAAGTGACGTCAATTCGTGGCCGAAAGGTTATGGTAAATGTGGCGATGCATACTTGTACATGTAACATCTCTCAGGTTTATGGTTATCCTTGCTTGCACCTTATCGTCGTGTGGGCAAAGCGGCGGGAGCCGATACAGGCATCACTATTTTACACATCTTCCACTTATAAAAATGTGTACTCGGTAGAATTTTATTCTCCTCATGGTCGGGAGTATTGGGAGAGGGATATACCTTTTGTGTTATACCCTCCGATAGCACATAGGCAACCCGGTCGCCCACGGTCTGTTTGCATTAGGAATACAATGGACCGTAGAACTGTGGAGAGAGATGGTAGAGAGGATATAAATGCAGGAGGTGTAAACAAAATGGGCACAATAATAGAGTATGTAGAAACCCTCCTGCTGATTGGTAAACATATAATCAATCTCTTTATTTATTTTCTATTTTAGGTATGAGCATATGTTCCTAACGATTGATGATATTCTCTTAATTCTCCGCAGATCATATGGATCATGCAGAGCCTTCTTACGGGCCAGGCCCGATTGATGATTCTGTACTCGTACAGTAGGAGTCACATAGGTCGACTGCTATTTGGAGAGGAGGGGTATGATAACTCTTTTTAAAATTTGTTTCATTTTTTTTGGACGATATAGTACGCTGGGTTATAATTTCTAAATTTATTATAGGACCCCAGATGCCTTGAGTGCACCGAACATTTTACTTATCTCCGCCATTGGCTAGTGGATGATCGTATGCTCCCCTATATTGAGCGAGCGGGATTTGGGCATTTCATTCATGTACAGTTCATCCGTATCGATCGGTCTCTATTGATAGCTCTTGTTGAGAGATGGAGGAGGGAGACACAAACATTTCATTTGCCCTATGGAGAGATGTCCATCACTCTCACAATAGTACTCATCGGAAGTATTGGTTGCGTTACCTCCTCTATGCACCAACAGTCGAGAGGTGTGACTATCTTGAACTCCACTAATATGTTACAAGATAGTAGAGATGTATGTGCCGGATTGTGTAATGCTCCAATTTAACATGGAGCAAGGGATCCCACCTTCTACCGTCGAGTTTTTCCATCGCATCACTCGACAAGTCCACCATAATACCGACTGGACTTTACATCATGCGTCATATATCGCTTGCTGGGAGGATAAGAGAGCAACTATTATTAGAGGGGAGATGGCTACGACATCGTGAGATGTGCGTAGCGCATATATGCAGTGGTATTTATCGATTACATGATGATATATTTTACTGCGCGATAATATAGAGGACATGACATATTAGCCTAGGGGAGCGCCTGAGGCAGCTTTGGTAAGTATAACTTTGTTCATTAAGGCACATCTTATTTTCTTATTTCTTATTAATTATTTATCTAATTTTTAATTTATTTTTTTATAGCTTCGTGTAGTTCGACGTACACATGCACATTTGACAGACGCAATTAACACATACACTTCGGGCGAGGACTTCTTAGCAGCATGTCAGTTGGTAATTAGGGAGCATGATGATGTCATTCGTAGCTTGCCACTGCTTCAGTCGGTGATTACAGATGTTCATAGAGATTATCCTGTCAACGAGGCTGCTCAGACACAACCGATGCACTCTTCATTCCCTGATATTCCATCTTCATCAGCAGCACATAGTTCTCCTCCCCGTTCATCATTTCGGTCACTGCACATGTAGTTCAACCATATCCGATTTTATATTATAGATGACATCGGCCAGCTCGTGTTGAACCATCTAATACTTATGCTAAGCCAGAGCCAGAGCTAGAGATAGAGCTAGAGCCGGAGCCACAACCAGAGCTAGAACCGGAACATGCAGATCATAAGGAGGAGCTCGTACAACACCATCGAGGCCGAGGTCGAGGCCGAAGTCGAGGACGTAGGAGATTGTGACATTAGCTTTGTTATATGTTTCTTTTAAACTAAACGTTTTTTCAACTTGTGATGTAATATATTTAATAAACATTTCTATTTTATGTTTGTTTTTATTCAATGATAATAACTTTAATGTTATCTTTGTTATGCATTGCGTGGAATGAATGAAATTGTGTACGTCTTTAATGAATAAACAGGGACATGTGTGAAAATTAGTTTAAAATAATTTTTAAAAAATAAAATAATTTGATTTCGTCCTTTAGAAGGACAAAATCAGTACATAAGCCACTAATTGGGGATGTAGATTCCTAAGTCACATGATTTCGTCCTTTGAAAGGATGAAATCTTCTTTGACACTCAGAAGCTGACGACCGAGTTGGCCAAGTGCGGCAATTTCGTCCTTTAGAAGGACGAAATCAACTTAAACCTGTTTTTATCCATTTAAAGGACGAAATCATAAAACAAATTAAATAAAAAAAGCCACACCAGCACCAGCTGCTTGGCTGGTACCTACGTGGCAAAAATTAACACCACTTTAGGAAATATTTCCCAAAGTAGTCGAAAATGGTAAATAAGTTTTTTTAATTATTATTTAAATAATTTTCCCTAAAAATTATATTGCGGATTTTATTGAATTTAGTCATAGCTGTTGGGGGATTGCAGTTCATTCCCTATGCACAAGACAAGAGAAGAGATAGGATAATCCCTTCTTTACAAGAGATAGAGAATAAACCTTTTTTTTTTAGTATGACCCTCTCTTAGCTAATTGCTACTACTCTTTAAATTTTAGGATAGTGTAGTAGTAATTAACTAATTTTCAAACCCTTCGATTAAATGGCAAAAAATAAAGACAAATTAGAAGTAGAGAAAGGATGAGAATATTGAAGTTATCAAAAGATGATTACAAGTATTAAAAAAGAAAGAACACAACAAAAATGAAGAAGATCACATGTAAGAACACATCATTTCTATGTCTTATTATCTTTAAGCTTGAGAATCTTCTTTCCTTTGTTTTGTACAACTTCTCCTACTTCAAACTCCTTAGGGTTGAATCCTTTAAATTGAAAGGATGCTTTGAAAAAAGAGACCTTTGAAGAACTTGGTGGATGAACTTTCTTTTTGAAGTTTTCTTCTCTTTTTGGTGGAATATTTTCCTTTGGGATAAAGACTTTTAGAGTTTATAAAGGCTTCTTAGACTTTACTGTCAAAAGCCTATCTCTATGAAAAAAATGGGGTATTTATAGTGTTGGAGTTGTGTCATGGGGTAATGTAGTGGGAAAAGTTGGTGAGTTAGTAGGGTACTTTGTGGGAAGTGGGGAGAGTTCGTGAAAAGTGAGGAATAAGTTAATGAATTAGTGGGGTAGTGGGGAAGACCATTTGGCATGTGGTAGTAGTTTGACTTAGTCTTTGCCCTACTCTTTCATTTCATTCATTCATTTTTTTTAACGTAACACTTAAAAAAAAATTGACTTAGTCTTCTCAAATATTAATTTTGTTAGTCAAGTGTACATTCTTTAAAAGTGTAGGGGCCCACTATACATGGGGATTTAACTAACTTTTTTTTCTTAGTTTCTCTAGTGCACCATGTATTTTTTGTTATTATTTTCTTTTCTTTTCTCAATTACATAACTAGCCTTTAGGAGGTGGGGCTTAAAATCATCTTTTAGACTTTAAGATTTATTTTAAAGTCTATTCTTTTTATGAGACTTATAGGGGTCTCATATTTTAATTTGACTAATTTGATATGGGACTTACGTGAGTTTTATTCAGTTTTTTTATTTTTAATTTGATGGTTAATTTGATGTGGGACTCACTTAACCTTTTATAACTTTGATTTGATAGCTAATTTGATGTGGGACCAATGAGGGTCTCACTTAGCCTTTTGTGATTTTAATTTAATGGCTAATTTGACGTGAGACTCATATGGATCTCACTTAGCATTTTGTAATTTTAATTTGATGGCTAATTTGATGTAGGACCCATGGGGGTCTCACATAGTCTCTTTTTATTTTGATTTTATGTGAAACCTGTAGGGGTTTACTTAATTAAAAAAATTTGTTATAAATTTTGTCTTATTTCTACATGTGTAGAATATATCATTTTTTTTTTTACTTAGTCAGCTTGAAGGACTTTGTCCACTTTGGAGCTAATCAAGCTCTAAAATTTTGGACTAAGTCTTTTTTGACTTTTTTTTATATATAAATATTTTTTTTAAGAAAATATGTCAACAATAGCTAAATATACAAAAAATGTTGAAAAAAAGTTTTAAAAATAAAAAATTTGTCTATAAAAAATCAAAACACAATACTATTTGTAACAACGTTAAATCTTCACAAAAAGTATTTATTGATTATTTGTGACTATAATGAACTCATTGCAAAAAATAATTTCAAAATAAAAAATATACTCATCGACTATTTGCAAATAATGAAATTGTTCAAAAAAATTGATTTCAAATAAAAATATTTTTATTGACTATTTGTGATGAAATGAACTCGACACAAAAAATAAATTCAAACTATAAGAATATTTTTTAACTATTTGTAAACCAAATGAACTCGTTGCAAAAAAGAATTTCAGAATAAAAGAATTTATTGATTGAGTAATTTTGACAACAAAATTTATACCAAAACCCGCTGCTAAAGGCTATAAAAAAATAAGAAACACCTGTAAGAAATTATAAATGTGTCATGCAAACATTTGAGAGCCATCAGCCTTGTGTTAAGCTTTTCCATAATGCAGGATTACTAGATGTGAACCAAGTTACATCACAGACAAAAAAGGTTATATAAAGCCACAGCTCTGACAACAATAGTTTGATCCTGACACTTCCCTTGAGTATAGGCATCGATCTCACGTGCAGGCTTTATCAGACGCCAGGTCTAAAAAACCTGTGAAATCAAATTAAAGGTGATGTAATTTTAATTTTTAGACAAAACTACCATTCTTCCACGTTCTTCACGTTTCTCCTTCCTTCCACCTTCATCCAAATCCTTAATCCTTCTTTTTGTTATGCTTCTCTTTCTTTCAGCATGGATCTCCTCTTCTCCTCAGCCATCCTCTGCTACCTCTTCCTCACCTTTGAGGCCCACCTCCTCAGCCGCCGCTAGCCCAACCTCCCCTCGGGATCTAAACCTTTGCCCATCTCCGGCCTAACCTCCCCCACCTTGGCCCCGCCCCCCACTAGAAAATAGTTGTCCTCACCCGCACCTACGGCCCGCTCCTCAGCCTCCACTTCGACTTCGTCACTGTCATGGTTGTTGCTTCCTCCCACACCATCTCCCTCTTCTTCAAGACTTACGATGTCAACTTCTCCTCCTGTCCGGTGTCTTCAACATGGACGACTTCATCCCGGCCCTCGACTGGCTCGACCTCCAAGGCGTTGCCAAAAAGATGAAGTGCCTCCACCATGAGCACTACTAGGATATCCTAATAAAGATAATAAATATTTACTCTCTTTATATATAACAAAGAGAGTAAATTACTCTTTTTTTATATAACAAAGTAAGTAAATATTTACTGTCTTCTTCCTCCGCATAGTTGCTACAGCGGAACCTACTGGAGGTGTTGGAGTCAAAGTGGTTGGTGTTGCTGACGGAGAACACATGATTGTGGTTTCGGCCAGAGGCGGCGGAGGAGGCAGTGTTCATGCAGCGGAGGACGACAGAGCTGGTGAGATGTTGTGGTGAAGACGAGGGACAACTATCAAGTGTGATTTCTGGGCCAGAAGAAAGATGACTTGCATGCACAGATATATAGGCAAGAGAAGAAGAATAAGGAGTGCTACAAGGTGATGACCCAACGGGAGGCATAGAAGCGGGCAGTGGTGTGGGAGGTCTACCATGGAGCGGCTGAAGCTGGAGAACATTCTAGTTTGGGCTCGATCTTGGAAATGAGGAGGGTGGCTGGGGGTATTTTTGTCTAAATACAAATATTAGAGTTAATGACATATTAACAAAAATAATTGTACTTAACGTCTAAAACCCCTATAACAAAACATTTAAGAAATGAAGTGTAACAAGGCGCATCTTAACTTTTTCCATAACAGCCGGATAAGTTAACAATGCACAATATCAGATTCATCCAGTATACACATATATCAGGCGAAGTTAACAATGCAAAACTGGATACCTATGAATGCAGTTCAAGCAATAAATACATGAAGAGTAAACAGAATACTTGTACATAACTGCATTTTCCATCGCATCTGTCATCTGGCTGTGATATGGTTCTCATACAATGACAGAATTGAACTGCAACAAAAAAAGCAATAATGTAAATATGAATGGTTTTGTATATTAAAGTGCATTCAAGTGTTATACTGATGCCTTGGTTAAAGGCCACCTTCAGCTGCATTTTAGAAACGCTCCTTAAATATAGCTGCCAAAAACAAATGCCTTGACATACATCACACTGCATGAACCAAGTATTAAACTCCAATGACAACTTTAAACCAAAACTCTCCAAGAATTTTAGACCATTAAACATGAATCATTCCAATTTTGAATATAAAAAGAACTTATAATTTGAAAAACGCAAATTCCAACAAACTAATGTAGCCAAAAGACCTTAGTCACCTCAAACAAGTTTTTGGATCAGTAAATGCTGGCACTGCTCCTATGATTAGTGCCACGAAAAGCCAACAATCCTTCAAATTGCCTTATGTTGTTTATTTGGGGCTGCGCAGGGGAATGCTCTCTCCAAGGTCCCTGTGAAGAGCACACTATGTGATAATTAAATCTTTAGATTCCAAAAAAGTAACTATTTTACTGTCCCAAAAATGTGATGGTATCTTGATCTTTTTTTGTTTGGCCAATAGTAGCCTTATGAAGATTCTTTTCCTTGAAATAAAAAAAAAACAAAAATTAAATAATTCTATGTAATTCTGTTAGCTTTGATTTGTTCATTATATGCATAAGCTCTTTAATTTGTTACAGGAAACCATCTGCAAAAGAAGATGAAAACGGTAGAAAAGGAAATGGATTATAATTTACTCCATCTCAACCAAAAAACAAGCAGGTAGAGAACCACTATGACAATTGACAACGGACATACAGCAGGACACAGTTAAAATTCTCTGCATGGCTAATGATTTATAATGTGCGCCAACCTCTGGGCCACTCTTTGTCTGGGATAGATTTTGTATGCCAACCTGTACTTAGAATTTTGGGATGAAAAATAGAAGTTAAATGTCATAAACAGTAGTGGCAAATTCAAACAAAAACAGCAGTAAAAATACCAAACTTACAGGAGGAATTTCTCCTCTGATCAACATCTCAACAATCTTAATGACTTTTTTTGGAATAACGTCTTCCTGAATTTAGCATTAGATGTGAAGATGATTCAGTTAAAAAATTAGATAGCAAAAATAATAGTTAGCTGGTTAAACGTTGACATGATCAAGAAGCCTTACATACTAAATGTTTAACCTTTTGAGCCCTTTGAATAGTGGGCAATTGTGAACATTGGAGCATTTACACAACATCCCTGCAGAAAAAGTGTAAGATCAGTACGTTATTTAATAGGTGATGAAAGGTTTTCAAAAGATTATAATAAACAAGATACAGATACAACAAGCTCACAAGAGCATGGAAGACATGATGATTGTGGAACCAGGAGCTAGCTTTTCGTCCTACACTAAATTAGTACACTACCTTTATAGAAGGTTTCTTCTAATATCTCTATAACCCAGTCAGATCAGTAGACTGGACCATTTAATTCACTTTTAATTAGCTCCAAAAGTTTAAATTCTTTGACAGGATTTTCAAATGTTCAACATTTTAAATTCCAAACTATAATATTCACAAGTAGGTTTAAGGATTTTGAGACCACTTGAAATAAAAGCGTCTCTTTGTACACATGATATCCAAAATAATTGGTATCAACCAATCAAAGATCTTACCAGATTCCATTTCCCCAGCAGAGAACAAGTCGTCCTTCATTATTTCTGTTGATAAATAGCAAACATTAGCTCAGAAAGACATTCAAAAATTAGGAAAAGAAAAACTAAAACTCACCATTGCTCTTCACTTCCAAATGCTTAATGCCTCTAGAATTAACTGGCGCTTCACTCCCACATGCTTCAATCCGCACAAGATGTAAGAACACTAGAAAGTGGATTGTGCCAGCTAATTGAAACTGGCAATAAAGAGAAACCAGGTCCCTATAAAAGACACTTCAAGCCTCCTAGAGAATGACGCTAAAAAACAAAACGAAACAACTAATATACAGTTATGCACAGACAACTTCATCAAAAGAGGCAAGTCACGTGCCCTTTACACATATAAACATGTAAATTAACAGAAAGTTTGAGTATAATGCAAATAAATCATGCACGTTCTATTTCATTACAATGAACTTAAAGGTTATACATATAATTCGTAAGATATATCTTCCCAAAAAAATACAAGAGAACTAACTCTAACCCCTAACCCACCGTAAAGATTACAGCTCTTGCCTAAATAATCCTTTTTCACTATCTCCTGACAAAGTAAAGTTAGGCTGCGACAGGAAACCATGATCCACCTCTTTTGATCATTTTGAAAAAAAATTCCACCCATTAGCTTTCACTAGCTTTTCTGAAGATGCTCACACCTTCTGACTCTGATGATTTCACCTGAAAAAGTCCACAAGACTTCATGACCATGATGCCCTCCTTTGAGTTACAGGCAAAATGACATACAACCTGTCCATCAATTTGCCCTTAAATAGCCTAGATAAGTTGTAACTTTAGTATTTTAATGAGTATTTCAGTCATATATAAAATTACTTAAGGGCAAAATTAAGCTTAGGGTTTGACCAGGGCATAACAGAAGTAAAAGTTGTACCACTAATATTGATTGCAACAGAAGTTCTAATAAGGGCATACTTGAAATAACTTAAGTTGTAAATTTCATTTAGATGCGGAAGAAAAACATAGATGAAATTCAACTTGCCTTGGGAAGAGAAGAGGTTGCAATTGAAGATGCAAAAAATTAATGTATTGCTTATGGTTCACAGTCACCCTGCTGCTAGAATTCTGTCCTGATCTGCGATGAATTGCTCATGACTCCTTGTGAATTTTTCTGGCATGCCTCTTGCACTCAGTTTGACACCTTTGATATATTCAAGGCCCAGGGGAAGTGATTTCATATTTGGACATCCATACAACACAATATCCCGGATATTGGGCAGTGCTCCCTCTTGTATTACAATTTCAGCCAAATTTGTAAGGCGAATAAAATACAGCTGCCCAAGAGTTTTGAAGAATCCCTGGTGGAAGGTCAATCTCTGCCCATCATATGCATAGTCAAGTGTAAGCTTAGTGAGATGAGGAAGGTCTTGAATGGAAGGTAGTGGACTTCCACTAAGGTGTGAAAAGGCCAAGTGCAGACTTGAAAGGCTAAGAAGTGAACCAAACCATTCAGGTAGCTTCAGCAATCTGCCTTCTAATTTAAGCTTCTGAAGATATGGAGGTGGAGAAGACATTGACTCCAAAAAGAGTCTCTCATCCCCATTGGCTGCGCTTATGGACAAGGAGCGAAGGTGGTTCATCTTGCTTAGTGAGGAACACAAAGAATTTCCATCAGCCGGATGAACATTTCCAATCCCTAACCTTCTCAATTGGATCAAATCACCAAGCTCTTTTACAATCATATCATCTGCTTTGATATTTGATAGTGTCCTCAAGCTAGTTAACTTGCATATGCCTCTGGGAGCACCCAAGGCAACATGATGGCGGTTCCAGACGGTTACATGACGAAGTTTCTCTAGTTTTGTTACTTCAATTGGGACTTCTTTCATCCATGTTCCTCGAAAATCAACAGTCTGAAGATTTTGGAGCTTTTCAATACCTTTGGGTACATCCTTGACTTGGGTATTCCTTAAACTCAAGTATCGCAAATTGAACAACTTCCCCAATCCATATGGCACATTACTAATTGGACAGTCCTCTAGATCTAAAACTCTCAAAAGCCTAAAATTTGAGAAAGCTCTAATTAACCAAGCACATCGAAGAGGATTCTTGTCAAAAATGAAAATTGAACGTAGATGAGATATATTGGTATGGGGTGAAATGTTTCCACTGTCTGTATAAATCGACAGGCGACGTGCTCTGCTGTGAACCCCCACTTGTGGCCTATCATATGTCATTAGGAAATTCTCCTTCTGAGATATCTGAAGAGCTAAATCATGCACTACATCATGCATTCTATATGATTTTCTATCCAAAGATTGAATCACATTTCTACTAACCAGTTCTGCAAGATAGGACTCAGCTCGATCCTCTAGTGCCCCGCCACCTTCTTCCTCAACAAAGCCTTCTGCCATCCATAACCTCGCCAACCTGCTCTTTTTAATAGAATAATCTTCTGGAAAAATACAAAAGTGTAAGAAGCAATGCTTAAGATGATAAGGTAGGTCGTCAAAACTAAGCGACAAGACACTCTTGATTGGGTCAAGCATCTGATCATTGCTAAGATGCCAGCGGAGGTTGTCTTCAATTTTCTTCCATTCTGGAGGTGTCTTATCCTTGGAAGCAAGGAGTCCGGCCATGGCAACAATTGCAAGTGGCAAACCTTCACATTTTTTCACAATTGCTCTAGCTGAACTTTCCAAAGCTGCAGGGCATGTCCTAGACATAATATCCCTAAATGCCACCTTGCAAAACAGCAGCCAAGCATTTTTGTCATCAAGACACCTGAGACGGAAAACATGTTTGACGCTTGTTACAGAGGAAGCCACCTCTTCTAATCGGGTTGTAAGCATCACACGGCTTCCCAACATATTGTTTGGAAGTGCAACTTTTATGTCTCTCCAAAAGTTGACATCCCACACATCGTCCAACACTACAAGGTATTTTTGTTGCTCCAGATGATTATACAGCCATGACACAAGTTCTTGATTGTCCTTGTTTTCAAGTATTTGCTTGTCAGTGTTCATCACCACTGGAGTGAACTGTTTTATTAAGCTTTGAATAGCATCTCTTATTCTATAAGATTGGGAAACAGTAATCCAAGCGCAACAAGAGAAATTATTCTTAACATGATGGTAAGACTTACCTACTAGAGTTGTCTTGCCTAAGCCACCCATCCCTGTCACTGCAATCACCATGCGTTGGGGCTCTTTCTCCCTAACCCATTTAACTAGCTTATCTCTGTTGGCAACAATGTCCACAAGATTGTCGTCGTCGTTGCTAGGAAATGCAGCACGCTCCGAATGAAGCCTTCGTCTCTCTGCAGCATTGTTTGGTGCAATCTCTCTTGGCTCAATTGTCTGAAGTCCATACCGCCGGGCTGCATCTGAAATTCGCTGGAACTTAATCACTGTCTCCCCTAGGCTGGTGGCAATTTGATGCCTCACATAAATGGTTTTTACAAAATAGATTGTTCTACGGATAGAACCCAGAACTCCTCTTCGGTGCACCTTAACTAGATGATGCATGAACTCGTCAATAAGATCCTCTGCTTCATAAGCAGAGTCCCTCACTTGCACTTTCCAAGCGATTGTTCGCTCGGTCAAGTCCTTGCTTGCATCATCCTTTAAGAAGGACTGCACAAATTCCAGTTCACACTGAATTTCATCAACTTGTCTGCCAAGCCCTCCTAACAATGTCACTTCTTGCCTGATTAATTCAAGCAAGAATTTAACAGCTCCCTCAGCTGTGCCTCCAGTGAAGGAGCCCAAAGCCTCGGAAGCCATTTTCGCTCCTTGGGACTTGAATCTCAACGACCACAGAGCTCTAATTGAAGATTGAATCTAAATACAGACATGAATTATTCATTCAGTTAAACTGGCGAAAAACTAAATGGCAAGTCGTCTCTAGTCTACCCTTGCCAAGCTATAAGTTAACTTGTCATTAATACACGAGAAGACCTTGACCAATTTCTTGGAACGCGGCTATTTCCCCCCGGGCCCTCCAAATAACAAAAATCTGGGTTATTTTATTATTATTTAATACCCCTCAATTCCCACCCATACGAGGCACCCCATCTTCCTCCCTTCCCTGTTTATCCTTCCCCTGTTCGCCTCCCAAATAAGAATGCATAAAGGTTTCACCGGCCAATGGCAAGTAAACTGCAAGCACCGGAGTTCTACTAACGTCCCTCCCATCTTCCTCCCTCCTTCCCTTGTTTGTCCCTCTCATTTTCTTCTCCATGCATGAAGACCTCGCTAATTACAGAAGTTTCATCTCTCTCCCACATTGCTGATTATAGAACTTTTTCCATGCATTAGAAATTTCGTTGCTTCCCATCCTATTCAAAAAAATCATTCCTTTAGCTGCTTAAAAAGTCATTTCTATTAATTTTTTGGGCCTTCAACGATTAGAATTTGGAACCAAAGTACGCCATGACTATTTGAACTTTTTCATGTTGAATCCTTTGTGCACGTGACGGGGGGTACCCCCGCCACACCAAAATGATTTATATAGGGACTAAATATCCCCATCAACTTCTAGAAAAGTTGGCGGTGACCTCTCCCCGCGAGCACCCAGTAAATTTCAACCTTCTGGAGCTTGCCGGGGGGGGGGGTGTTCATACGGGGATTAAACGTCTCCGACCATTTATTCCTCATTTGGTGATGACTGCTCCTCACCAGAACTCTTGCAGAAGGTTACAACACTTTTGACAATCTTCTGGTTGTTGTATGGCAGGGGGTACCCCCTGCCACAGAAAATGTATGTATGCATACGGGGAACTACACGTCCTCGTCCATTGCTTCGTAATTTGCTGGTGACTGCTCTCTGCCAGAACTCTTCGAGAAGGTTGCAACACATTCGAAAATCTTCTGGAGGTTGTCTGGCGGGGGTATCCCCTGCCACATCCTATGTATACATACGGGAATTACATGTCCTTGTCAACTACTTCCAAATTTGGCAATGATTGCTCCCCGCCAGAACTCCTCCAAAAGGTTTCAACACCCTCAAAAATCTTCTCGAGGTTGTCACATGCTTAAATCGGACTCCTCTGTTTTTTTATGCTTTGGGGTTATTTTCATTTTCGGTGTTTTATTAATATCCTTATTTTAATTTTTCCACGACGAAAATGGGACAGGAGTGAAACGGATGTGACAGGAGAAGAGGGGATGGAAAATTCTGCAGCTACTTAACCTTTTAGAAATGACAATGACATAAAGGACTAAGGAAAATGGTTCTATAAGCTGGGTTCATCCACGTCAGTGTGAGCCTTTAGCATCTCGATTCCGTAGCACAAGGATTTAGAAACTAATACGTGAAATTTCGATATGATGGCGATGACGCACAATACCGGGGCTCATGCTCTTACAACGGGGCTCAAGGGAATACGAATTAAAAATACAAAAAAAGTTAGACAACCAATTTCCAGTAGAAAAGGGATAGTTCCTTTCTTATTTGGCTTACCTAACCATTATGAAAAATGTCTAAGAGGTGTAAATACAATATTTAAAAAGTGAGAGGTTTTATGTTTAATTTTGAAAGTTTAAGTACTCCCTCCGTCCTATATTAATAGTTACATTTTAAAAAACTATTAATTGAGCTATGTATTTTTTAGCTCAATCTAACTGTGAACATCAACTTTTATTAAATAAAAAACCTCATCAATCATCCCCAACCATGCCATGTTAACTAATTGGGATATGTCCATGCACTTAAGGATGTAGACAAACATCAATCTGATTTTTTTTTCTAAGAGCCCCTCAAAGTCAGCCAACAATTCCCCCTTTTAGAATTTTTCTTATGAGGTCCTTGATTATTGGGAAAATTATATAAATAATATTGAAAAAAATTACCTAAATAAAGGAGAAAAAAAATATTTCCCATCATGGTGTTGGTTTTAGCCATATAGGCGCTAGCGCCTGTGTAGTTTTTTTTAATCTTTCTATTTCATAGAAATTTCATATTTTTTGTTTGAATGACGAAATTAAACATAAATTTTATTTTAGTTAATATTTATTTAACCCCAAAACAAACTCCTATTAAAACAAAATATAAAACACACATAAAACCATAGATTGAGAAAATAGATGCTAATATTCTCACAAAAGTTGCCTCAGATGCGCCCTTAAGCTGATATGTCATCTCCTCTGAATCATTGCATGGTAAAATATATCTTCCCGTAATCATTAAATACCATTGCATGTATGGGCTACGAACATTAGGCGATGATGTAGCAACCTCCCCTTGGATAATAGTACCCCTCTGGTTATCTCATCGAGCAATATAAATTGCATTAAGTGTAGCCCATTCGGTAATGTAGCGGCCTTGTCTAGTAACTCGATCGATGAACTCTATTGTATGACGAGGAATATCTAGCTTTAAGTCAAATTGAAGCATCACATGGTCAGGCATGTGCATTTCCACAATCTCAAAGCACAATCTCACAATATTCCATCAAGAAGTATTGAAAAATATTGCAAATAGTTTTTTTTTCTCAACCGTCAATATAATGCAAAAGTACATTGACCTATCGTGTTCTATGATCTATATTCTTGGATATAAAATATAGATGCATCTATTTATAATGTGGGACAAAGGGAGTATGTTTTAGTCTAAGTTCATGTTTGTTATGCACACATGCATTTTGTGATACACATTGAATCATAATGTTTTTCATTAGTTTAAACAAATTCATGAAGCAGATTTATCATAACCTATTTCAATTTATTGTTGGAATGCTAATTTTAAAATTGTTTTTTCTATTAAGAAAAAAATGAACACTTTGTATGGAACCTTTTTTCTCTTTTGGCCTCTTGCTAGTTGTGGTGCCCTTTCACATTCATGGAAAGTTATATTGATATCAATAGTTATTGATGGCACATGTCGATGATATGTTGGGTATGCATTGAGACATGTATGGAATGCTCTAATACATATTTAAAAATATTAAGATTTAATAAAATATTATTTTAACATTTCTCCAAAAAAATATAATACTACTTGCATCCTATATTAATAGTTGCATTTTGAAAAATAATAACTTTTATAGATTGGTAAAATCCTCTAAGAGTATGGAAAATAAGCTTATGATATTCTTTTTTAAATACACAACAACTTAAATTGAACAAAATGGAGCTATTAACATGGAACGATTTTTTTTTGCCAAATGGAGCTATTATGTAGGATGGAGGGAGTATGATATAACATAAGTTGTGACATCAATATATTCCTTACAAGCTTTAGTTACTAATAATAATGTTACAAAAGAAGTGAATGTTAATACTAGACAAAAAGGATTACATTAAAATATTTTATAATTGTATAATAATTGTATCAATTTTGATATTTGAGCATGTTGGAAATGAGAGAGCCTATATTTTTAGAAATTAACTCAAATGTTGTTTGAAAATGCTAAGCTTGGAGGCTATATATTAAGCCTTACCCTGACGTCACAACTTTGTTTTGAAAATACAGGTCCCACAAACTCATGGTTATATAAAGTGCTTAACATAAATCTAGCACTATCATAGCCAATTCTACCTTGAATTATATAGACCCCACCCCATTTTTACCTTATATTCCCTTCATCCTATATTCATAGCTTCATTTAGTTTTATTAGTTTATTTTGAAAAACTAAATGTAGCTATTAATGTGGGACATAGAGAATATATCAACTTTTTATTTATACATAGTTAAAAGTAGAAATTCAATAAATAAAGAACCATTGCCAACATCTCCGTTGAATAGTTAGATAGTTTGTATATAGCTCAGACCTCTACAAGGGTGTTGGTTTGAGTCCCAGTAAAGTCAGTTTTGCTTTTTTAATCGAACATATATATATCAATTGACTGTATGAATCCGTTCATATTGTATCGATAGTCACAGTAAAATGGGTACGATTGACTGATACACACCATATTTATGGACACTATCTTCCATGTCACACGTTTGTACGGGGTAGGTCCAACCAGTAAAATGATACTGTTGATATTGGAGTTCACCTGCTCGACTTTTGGATCATTGGTTGATTCATATTCCGGATGTCCTACATTAATAGTTTAATTTGACAAAAAAACTTGTTCCATATTAATAGTTTCATTTAATTTAATTTAATAATTAGGTACTTAAAAAAGAGTATCATAAGTTTATTTTCCCTTATATGTGTGTTTTATCATTCTATAAAAATCGCTATTTTTTCAAATATAACTAATAATATAAGACAGAGGGAATATGTATGTACTTTTTCTATTTTGACTTTCAGCTATTAAGGTGGGGCTCCAACATTACATGTTGCAAATATCATACCCATATATAATTAATTTATTTTAAAAAAGCAAATGGATCTATATATATCCAAAAGTTCCTAGGTTGTTGGAGCCCCTGTATGTTTTGCAATAATTTTGTCTTTGTTCCACCCTTTGCTGACATTGTGTGTGCATCTACACGCTCTTGCACTTTTGTAAAAATGCATGGAAGGTTGAGCGTTCATTGGCAAAGGCCTATGTAGGAAAGTGTTTGCGTTGTATCTCTATAGAAAAAAAGTGTATGTATCAAAAGAACGCATCTATTTCCTCACCAAAGAATTCTAAGAACCCCTAAAAATGAAAAAAACATTGGTATTTTTTTTCTTCACTCAGTACCCCTCATGCTCCCCTACTATTTTACTACTACCCACCCCCACCACTATCTCTTCTTCGGAAGCATTTTTTATGCTCTACGCTTAATATAAGCCAAGCGTAAGGAATGCATGAGAGGCGTTCATTTTTAAGATCGATGGCGCACACAGTGGCGTATGTTAGCGCACGTAACATGCGCAAGCAATACTTGTGCTGACGTGCGCTATCATGTGTGTCGTCGATCTTGGAAATGAACGCCTCTTAGGCGTTCCTTACGCTCAGCTCACGCTGAGTGCGGAGCATTAAAAACGCTTCCCTCTTCTTCCCCTTCTTATCTGGTGTTAGTGACAGCAACTGGCATCCAGTTACCGGCACCAACTGTATTCCTTTTTATAATTTTTTTGATACAATGTTGTAAACTAATAGTTGCTTGCTTCAAAGAATGACCAGGCTATTAGCTGCTTTCGCGTACTTGGATTGGATTCGAAATTGATTATTCGTACGGGCTGAAGAATTGTCTTGATTAGCTTTGTTTGGGGTTTGTGTAACACATCATAATTTCGGGCAAGCTGGGTTTAAAACAAATAAATAGATCTCGCACCAGTCCTGTCCCATTTAAATGGAAAATGATCTAGCAAGTTAAAATCCTTTTGCTCATTCAGAGTTGATTCTCCTTGAGAAACTTAAAAGTAAATCTCCCGAGACAAAATTGTTTTGAAGTTTGGATTGAAACATTCATTTGCCGATGAAATAAGTGATTTTGCTCGCAGAGCCAGCTCGGTACCATCAGAGGCCTAAGGCGAAATGTTAAGTGACGTATTTTTTTATTTTATATTAAAAAAAAAAAATATATATATATATATATATAATTAATTACTTGTTAATATATAGCTAATAAATTTATTTAAAATAGATTTAAGTCTAAAATTACTTATTTAAGTTTCATTAATAAGATAAAAAAAAAGAGAAAAAATAAAAAAATGAATTGAGATATAAATGTCTAGTGCACCAAATATAGAAGTTAGAGAGATTTTAGGTTCAACATCTAACTCTAGGTATATATTTCATTATTTGGGTAAGTGGCTTAAATATTTTAAAATTTTAATCATAGTTAAAGATGATTAATTTAAAGAAGACATGAATGAAGAATAGTAAGGTGAGGCCTTTACATAAATGGGGAATAGTAAGGTGAGGACGAGGCCTTAAATATAGAAAATTTAGTATAGGAATAAATAAAAGGCCTAGTATTTTATATTTATTTCTATATAATTAGGCCTTTTTTTTTGGTGGGCCTTAGGCAACTGCCTAGGCATTGAGCCGGCTCTGCTAGTTGCTCATTTAGACAGGTCTCCAGTTGGGCATCCATCTTTGCGGTATGACATGAACAAAGCGCCATGGAGTATGGTTCATAGCCATAAGCCAAGTGGTTCAGTAGTGGCATCCTGTTATCGGCGTTAGTTAATGGCCTGCAAACCAGTCCGGCTGGGGGCACCATGGCCTATAGGCTGTGGGGACAGACGTGTTCTTATAAAAAATAGCTTTAGGGTCCTTGCTTATAATCAAGATGTGTGAAAGTTTTGGCCATTGACATTAATAGACTCACACGTGAGATGAGTCACACAAGTGGCACGAAAAGACCACAATGCCCTTGTATTAAAAAACATTACCAAAAGACCACAACCGTGGCATCTATCATGCTGGAAACATGTTGGGAACATAGTAATAAAGTTGGCATTTTAGATCATTTTGGTGAGGGGTCATTTTGGATTCGATTCATTTTCTTATCAAAAATAGCTTTTGGGGTCCCTGCCTATAACCAAGATGTGTTAAAGTTTAGGCAATTGACATTAATAAACTCACATGTGAGATGAGTCACACAAGTGGGACCAAAAGACCACAATGCCCTTATATTAAAAAACATTACCAAAAGACCACAACCGCGACGTCTATCACGCTGGAAACATGTTGGGAACAAAGTAAAAAAGTTGGAATTTCAGATCATTTGAGAGGACATTATAGATTAGATTCATTTTGTTCAAACAATTTTAGGAAAAGTTTAAAAATATAAAACAAAAAAAAGGAGAAAGGAAAACTATATGGAAGGAGGGAGACCAAAAAAAAGAACATGCCACAATTGTGAATGCTAAAAAATAACTTGCCCACACTCTAAAATTATCTTTCTTAAATAGTAAAAAAATAAAAAATTG
The DNA here is from genome assembly GCA_035235625.1 of Saururus chinensis. Classification (NCBI taxonomy): domain Eukaryota; kingdom Viridiplantae; phylum Streptophyta; class Magnoliopsida; order Piperales; family Saururaceae; genus Saururus; species Saururus chinensis. The sequence goes on from CP141140.1 coordinate 58,874,562, forward strand.
ACCTATCTAAAATGTAAAAAATTCAAAAATTATTTGCCTAAAACGTAAATACCCAAAAATAACCTGCCTAAAATGTAAATTGACAAAATTTTGATCAAATTTTTTAAATTATAAAAAAATAGCTAAATGTCCAAAATTATGAAATAAATTTTAGTTAAGGACCATTTTGCAGAAAATAATTAAATTTTCAAAAAATTTGTTACCGTGTCTCCAAAGTGCATATTGAGCATCTTTTCCATGGTCGAATATAATGGGTTTGGCTGGTGGGGAGCTTCAATGCATTTCATGACTAATATGATCTTTAGCACTCCATTAATGGCATCTTGAGAAAGATCCTAGAGAAGTTTGCAAGCAAGATGAGCTTCAGACAACAACTTACCACTGTTACATAAACTTTATCATGTGTATAGATCCGAATTATTATGTCTCCCTAACTCATATTTGCCACTCTCTTGCTCATTTTCTTCCCAAATCTCTCTCATTCAAAGCCACTTCTTGCTTCCCTCACCAAGGACCACTCCACCCACCTTTCTCTACACCAACACAATCATCTAAATACTCCTCTCACACCCACAAAGCTCACTCTAAACCTGATGGGTCAAGTGTCCAAAGAAGTACAAATCCTCCTTTTACCTTCCCATCCCCGACAACTCTTCACCTACTCCAACTACTTCACCCACCCCAGACAAAGAAAAATGCTTGAACTTCATCAATGGTGTGAAAATGATGTAGTGTTTCGATGTAAGAATCTTCACGTCATAATAGCATTACTCTTTGGAGAATGGGTGTGGGTTTCTAATGAAAAATGAAAGAATTACAAATTTGAGATGGGTAACGATAGGCGAGTTGATAGTAAATAGCTAGCATAGTTGATAGCTTACAGTTTGCAAAGGTAAAAATTGACAACAATCAACAGATTACAAAGTTAACAGGCATTCCTTGTAGACATCAATGTAACAAGCATTTGGTATTCATTTTTTGAAAGGAGAATGACATTACTTTTGTATTCATGTTATTGTAGACATAGAAAATATGAGTTGGTAATGTATACTAAACAAAATTTGTCAATCATTAATGTCATCCCATATACAACATAGAGTGTTTTCTAACCAAAATAAACATTGTAGACACGATATATATAACCAATAAAAAGCTTTTTGAATGCCTATTGCAACGTACAAAGGGGATCATCATCTTCAACCTTTTGGCTGAAAACTCTTCCAACTTTAGCTTTCCTAGACATTTATTTTTAGATGTGTAAAGAAAATTAATTCCATCTTCTTTGATTGCTAAAGAAGATGAAGAACAAATTACTTTTTCAAGTTCACTTTGGGGTATATAGTAGAGAAACCCCACGAAATGTTGTATGAATCAGATGTTTTAATTACAAATGTTGTCTAGTTTATAAATGAAACATCATTAAACCATAAATATAGTTCCCAACCCTGCACAATAAAAATATTATATGCTTAGCTAATGGTTCTTCACTAACATTTAGCTAACAATATTGAAACAAAGAAAGAGATTTTTTATATCACTTTAGCACTATAGTTCGCCACTAACTGTTAGTTGATAACTACCAAATTTACAACATTACGAGTATGTTTGGATACTGATTGTTGGGAAATCAAAATTAGGAATTTGTGGAAAGCAATTGTTGGGAAATCAAAATCATGTTTGATTGCAACACGGGGAAAGAAAATTTTGGACATGATTTGTCATAAATCTCGTTTAGGTGGAGTATGTGGGAAAGCTGATTTGTGGATGTTATATTACTTATATATCCTTTAAGAGAAGCAATCATAATTGTTCAATCAAATAGATGGCTGCGATTACAGCAAAAAATGATAAGAGAAACACTTCTCGTTCCCTTTCCATTCCGAATGGTTTGCCCCTTTCACACTAATCACCCCCCTTCTTCGTCCATCCACCCTTTAACTGGAGCGATCATCTACACCCTTCCCCCCACATCGATCCAATATCTAAACCCCCAAATCGCCTCTTCTAGCAGTTTTCCCCTTTCACCCTAATCGCCCAAATCACCCCTTCACCCGATTTCCAGTACTCCAAGAAATTCTAACAACATAAGGTTTACATAGATTGTGGAGGGTATTGACGAGATATCACTTTGAGCGGCCACTCTCCAATAGCTCCACTATCTTCATCTCGCACCTGGCCTTACTCAGAGAGGTACTCGACAATAGCAACACCACGGATGTCATAGGTAACACCTTACCAAACCCTAAAACCTATGCCTCTCGGGCCTGCTAGACTCGTCCACGACCACAAGCTACTCTTGTGAACTAAAACCCACTTGGTCTGCTGATTGCATGTTCCGAAGTTGTTTGTATTTTTTTATTATTATGGATATTTGATGTAATGGTTAATTTAATGTAAAAAAATTCATGGTGCATGCTTTTTTACTAGGGCGTGAACTAAAATCCTTATTATCAGCCCACAAAGTAGTTCAAGTGATGTTTGCTTCAATTTGCACGAAATACTATTCAATTTTTTAAAAAAAATTATCTTTCCACCCTATTAGGCTACTAGTATCCTTTCCTTTCCAGTCAATTGTTGTTGCCCCAAATATTTTCGCTTTAGAATTGTCATAGAAAATAAAGTTTGGCCCTTGTATTTTACTATTTATTAATTTCAAAATGCTTTCATTGTTTTTCCTGGACTCCATGGAAACATTTAACAATATTTCCTAGCTCTATAATATAGGGATACATTGTCCTATGTCAAATTTCTTTATGAATTGTATGTGGGATGAGATGCAAAGGGTCTATGGTGATAAATGTCTTGAATGCATGCATTGATCCATGCATATGTTATGTTTTCATCATCTAAAATGTTGTCCATGTGATTGAACTAATTGTGCAGTGTGTGTCATTAATTGTATGTTGATTGGTTAAAATTAATTTGTTCTCCTTGTTAAACTTTGTTCCTATATTATAATAGTCATTGGATTGGCATGTGAATTATGTATGTTACACATACCTATGTTGAATCTCTAGTGACAACAAAAAGTTGAAGGTGAGTAGATGTGTGTTATGTATATATGTATGTTGTAAGAATGGTATAGTGTTATTTTGTGATGGTGGCAGGAAAATGTTGAATGTCGCAATGGATATGTTAGTTATACATATGTATGTTAAATGACAGGAAAATGAGTAATACAAGGAGATCAAATAACATTTTCTTGCCACGTACAATTATGTTGTCCATGTGATTGAACTAGTTGTGTAGTTACTTGTGTGTCATTAATTGGAAGCCGATTGGTTAAAATTCATTTTTTGTCCTTGTTAAACTTTATTCATATATTAGATTAGTCATGTTCATAGGTCTATTAAGTTATATATATATGTTCTTAAATAATAACATTTTATTTGAATAGTTGTATTATGTTATATGTTTTTCAACTTGTTAATAATATATGAACAAACATGGTTGCAGAGATGGTTCTTTTGTCTAATGATGAGCTTTGCTAAGCCTTATTTTTCAAACTTAATGATGTTTTTTGTCTACACACAAATGCTACTCTTCTATAACCCAGGCACATGTTTACTTTTCCTCCCCTCTGCCTTGTAGTATTTGTCTACACTTTCCAAATAACATATTTTTTTGGATTTGTTAATCTTGTCAACATCTTCAAATAAGAGTGTAAGAATCTTTTTTATTTTGAATATTTTTCCATTATCATTCTTTAAAATATTATATCATAACCATTTTATTCGGACCTTGCAAATCATATCCTATATCTAAGCATAATTGTCTTGTGATATCGAAGCATATTTGGCCACAATTTTAGCAATAGTTTTGGTCACATTAAACAATTTGTATGCATCTTTGTTCACAGTTTTGGACATTTTTTGTATATTTGCTTATGATTTGGAAAATATCATGAAGACACCAGTCCCAGGGTACCAACTCTAAAGACTTGCAACAAAACCTTAATTCTTGTCATATTAATACATTCTTTTAAGTATTTATAATATTTAAGTACTTTGCACTTGCATTGTGAATTATATTATTTCTTCATTGACTACATGGATTTGTGATATCCATGGTGTATGATGTTGTTATAGTGGTCATTATGACTAGGTCACATAAATGGAATCTAGCTCAAGTCGCAACAACACCGAAGGCCCTTATTGTCACTACAAATATGGCCATATGATTCAAATGGTGTCTCGAACACTATGAATGTAAGGATGCATTTCTAGAAATGCCCCACAATAGAATATTTACGTATATGACTAGAGTTGCTATGTAGTTCATTGCCAATAATGATTGTGTGCTATGTCTTTGTCTACCTTGGTTTGATTAATTGTCATTTCTTCATGTTATACATTTCAAGGGGGTTCTGGATGTGGAAACTTTTATTGGTGTGATGAACTTGTATGGTCACGCCTCAAATAGTGGTCGATCAAAATATGTGGTCACCCACAATTAAGCATGAAGAAGTCCCCTCAATTGTAGGACATACCTTGACAATTGAGCCATTTTATTAGGGAAAACTTCATGATTGTGTGCATTACTATTTTAATGTTGGTCTTACTGTATTTTGTTCTTAAGGATTAATGTGCTCGGGTTAGTGGTTTTGTTATGTGGTTGTATCTTGTACTTGAGATATGATATATATGTTTATCGGCCTATTATGGACTAATAGGTTTTAGTTATAATGATATGTACATACCGCCCAAGTTTTGGTTAAAATGATAATGAGATTTTTTTATTGACTCTTGGGTAATCATGTAAAGGCAACATAAAAGCACTGATCTTTCCCATAGTGAAACCTAAGGTTATGGATACTTAAATATCACACAATTTCCTAAAGTGTTGACACATGTAGATAATAATAATAAATAATAATGCTACATTCCGAAACCAATAATTTGAAAATGCAGATTGAAAACGAAATTTTAACGTGTTACCATTTGCATTACACGTGATGGTTTTCTATTTACATATACACCATCACCAGAGATGTTTGCACCATTGCCATAGATGTTTGTTCAATTTTGGCTTCTTTTCATTCACGCACATACCATGAATAACTTTTGCACCATGAAAAATTGATAATTTAGATAATAATGTCAGCTACTCAAATAGAACTATTTGTCAAGCTAAATGGAAATTATTTTCATCACTAGGTTCTCACAAATCAAGAAATATATAATTATCTTTTCATCACTAGATTTTACTAGATGCTCATCGCACACAACCTTTTTGACAAGTTGCTGGTGATTGACGCAAATGGCCTTTTTCCCATCACTTCCTCTTAGTTATGTGTGCCATCCTCGAGCTTCTCTCTTCTACCTTTGTCTAAAAGGAAACTGTGGCCAGAAGGTTGGTAAACATATTAAGGAATATGGTCATATGGTCACCCCTCTAGGAAACGTCTATTCCAAGTTCAACACAGATTCAAGTGGAATAAAATAAGTCTGATGCAAAGTGATACCACTAAGTCACTGAGGTACAACACCTACTTTTAAATTTACCAATCTAACCACAAGAAAATTAATCAAGTGAATCACTTGTAGCACATGATATCTCCAAAAAATTTACTGTCAGCATATTCACAAGTGAATTTTTTAGCTATAAGTTGCTAACATAAATAAGGCATGAACAACCAAAATAAAAGTCAAAACATATTTGAATATTTTTTCTTCCTTTCGGCATCTTGCAATAGATTACAAGGTAAATCTATGTACATATAATCAAAGAAAACCAAATTGACAACAACAATATTTCATAGTTTTTAACTGAATGTATATCCAAAATCATGCATACATCCTTACGCAAGGAAACATTTATTGACTATTCCAATTACTAACCAATCCATATATTGCCCAATAGTCTATACAATGGAAGAGGAGCCATAAGCGTTGTCCTCTAGGGACTACATTCTCCTATGGGGACATACATAATTCTCATGGCATTCAACACACATAATTCATAGATTGCCCTATGACACGTAATTCCCATGTCATTCAACACACATATGTCTTTGCATAACAAACATAATTCCCATGTCATCATTCACACATCTCCCTGCCATTTAACGTACAATATGTCTTCGCATAATACACATAATTCACATGTCATTTACCCATTTCATTGTCATTCAACATACACATGTATAACATAGTTATGAAACAAAATGGTATGAAGTAGGTCAACCTCATGTTAATATTAATAATCTATTAAGAGTTTAGAATGTCTAGTAATCAGGCACACACCAATATATGAGTCATAAATTAAGGTGGTATTTGAAAGTGATCAGCAATATCATCTCAAATCCTATCCCATACACGAGCCATATATCGATTGTACTTCACAACTGGAGGCCTGTCATTTGTATCTTCTTGGGGTTGTCCATGTCTTCGTTCTCCCATCTTCTTAACAATGCATCAATAAGATTAAGATCATTTTTGGCCCCTTATTGCTCTTTAATGAAATTGTGTATGGTCATTGATACAATCACTATATGACATTGCTTTTCAAATGAATATGGTGGGAAATCGTCCAAAATCTTCCAATGTTGCTTCCCCACACAAAATGTCATCTCTATTATATTCCTAAGAAACATGGAGATGATTGAACTTCCCCTTCCTCCCCCGGGCCCTTGTTGCTGATATTCTAGAACATGGTACTGGGTGCCTTTATAAGGACCAAGAAAGCCTTTCATGTTAGGGTACCCTGCATCAACCGCATAATACTTGTTGTCAGGCAATTTAGGAAAGTTAGCTTGTAACGTCCATAGCTTCTTTGTAGTTGATAGCATAAATGAACACCTTCAAATTGTGGGCCAAACCCTCCCATCCAGCTACGGCAAAGGTGAACCACATGCTAAAGTCTCAAAGATCCATGATATTTTGAGTCACCTTCCTTGTCGTGCCCATGTATGCTTGTTGCTACTCTACTGGTATCATTGCCTCCATGTGTATGCCGTCAATAGCTCCAACACAACTCTTGAACCATGGGTAGTACTTCTGTTTGGTCTAATGTGTGAAGGCATTTGCTCTAGTGGCATTAAGTGTTTGATCATGTTCTTCTTCCAATCCAACAGAGCCTTTAATGTTTATAAAAGTGTCGGTTGTCAGTTTCAGTTGAGTGTGATATCAACTGACCTATTGACCTTTGTCCATCCCATATGCCCTAAGATTTGAAGGAAACTACACATCTGCTCTTCAACGACCACATGTCTTGTGTCTTTCAATAGCTTAAGTGCCCTAACCTCATAGCATAGTTTAGCTTAAGTGCCCTAACCTCATAGCATAGTTTAGCTTAAGTGCCCTAACCTCATAGCATAGTCGCATGATGGTGGCCTTGTTCGTTTGGCACATATCATGACAACATGTGTTCGGGCCACTCAACATGTCATATACAATACTTTTACGCTTATCCTTGTGTATGTGTACTACCTTCCTAGGTGGTCTTCGTTCCTCTATCAAAATTTTGACAACACATTGTTCAATTACATTCTCTTCTTCCTCGTTAAAAAGAAGTTCATTCCATGTGAAGGACATTGCAAAATATATGGACAATGTAGACTACTAAAATTAATAGATAGATGATCATTACATACTATATCACCCAAATGTAAGTCATTAAGCGGATCATCACATATATCACCAAACATCGTATTTGCTATCATACAATACAAATTCAAATGAAATCAAACTAGATATATATAAGTAAAACACATAAATAACACAAATGTTTCATGTCTTATCTCAAAGTCATAAGCACGGATTGAAAATAGTAATGAAACACATAACACTAAATTGTAAAAAAGTATCCTAACTATCAAGAAGCCTGTTATTCCACCAGTTGCCACACAACCACTCCTCTCTTAGGCGGGGGTCACCTCCCAATGCCAACTATAGTTGCCAAACTTTGGTGTTGAGGAAATAAGGTATAGCAGATGTGTGGGTAGAATCACTAGGGTCAGAGCCGGGATAGAGCAAGATGCGAATGCACGAGTCTTCCTCTTTCCAATGCACATTGGGAAGGGCCTAGATGAAACTTCTACTCATGGAGGAAAGGTAGTTGGGCTATGGGGTCAAGGAGTATGAGCAAGCAGATGGATGGTGACCCTAAACCCCTAGGCTCACTGAGAACATGTCTGCTCTCACCCCCAAGTGGCTCATATTCATCATCGGGAGACTCATTATTTTTGGGTGCATCCTCATTTGTATATGCCACTCTCTAAGGAGTCCCTTCAACAAATTGAGGTGGAGGAGTATACCCAACATCTCCATGCACTATTTGCATCCCTGTTGCATGATGATTGAAGAATACTTTCATCATATTTGCCTTAAACTCATCATCATATCCCCACCTTTGAAGACATTGGCATCTCTTGTGCTTCTACAAGGTTGCATACAAAGATGAAGGTTATTATTTATTAGTCGAAGATAATGTACATACCAAATTGAAATAAAGGATTGATAAGTAAACATACCTTTAAAAATGACACACATGCATCTTTGGACAACAAGAATGCATTGTCAAGATTTGAATTCAGTTTAATTATGGCTTAATAATGTGATGGTTTCAAATTTGTCTCTTAAAAAGCTTTTTAATGGAATAAAAAAATTGGCAACGCATGGCACACAACTAATGTGCAATCAATCCTCTTGAAAGCAACATGTTCATTATGTAAATTAATATCATACTAATTCTTTCCAGTTGTTTTATGGTTCACAGCTGACAAAGTATTGCCCTAAAAGAGAAAACACGACAAACAAACAATTTTGTAACTAGATACTCTCACTTCCTTTTTCCACCTGAAGCCCTACACATGCATGAATGAACTTTCTCATTATGTATGGAATCTCAAATTAGAAGGATGGCCTGATGACACTCCATTTTTTTTCCTTTTGCACGCTACTTAAGTATATTAATAAACTTACGTTTTATGTAAGTTCTTTAATCGTTCCATTTGTTCTAATTAACAATCAATAGCAATCAATGTCATTAATTATCTCACTCATTCATGGACGTTGATAAGATCCTTCCATTTAGCAGCACCTTAGGATGGCATAACCCTTGTTTAATAATTAATAACCCTGTCTAATCCCTTGGACAGACAAACACATTATATATCAACTAGAATCACACATGATACTAACCACCCTTCATTGTTGTGACCCAACTCTAAGTTTAACAAAACATAACTCGCAATGAAGTTTAATACACTACAACCACTGTGTAAGGAAATAGGAACATATTATAAATAGGTGTTCACTCAGAGATAATTCGACTCTCAAAGATATCCCTAGATACCCTATTCTAATATTAGAGTAGACTGCTTAAATAGCAGCTTTACCTAAATCCCTAGGGCTCTCAATAGCCTACCACTAATCTGGAGAAATAGATCTCAACTCTGCTTATTTACACGATTGGCGAAAAACAAAGCCTTCTATGATGCTCATACAACTCCGCATTTTGTACGTACTATATAGTCCTGTGAAGACCTGTACGAAACCCACAGTAAAAACCTCGCTGGCCAATACCCAAACAATCGTGGCAGTGAAGAAAGTGTACAAGTAACACAATCTCCACCCTCCCAACTTTGGGAGAAATGTCTTCAATAATATAAATAATGTAACTCATAAAAGCCTAAGGTCTTTATAACCACTAACTCCCCAAAACATTCAAAACATAGATTGAATCATTTTTCTCTAGTCAAGTATTCATCCAACTAATTGATTATCTTAATGAATTTAGATATAGCTTTAAAGAATCTCTATTCATCCAAGAGAGATGGAATTTGTAATTATAATTTTGCTTTCTCTAATGTACCTTTTGATTACTCTTGTACTCTCCCTTAAGTGCACTTAATGGAAGGAAGTGTCTAGCCTAACTGGGCTCCATGACCAGAGCTTATGATTATAATACATAAGGGTCCTAGAATGGTACAAAGAGGCCTAATATGGTAAATACCACTATAGCATGGTCACCAGGTAGCTGCGTAACAAGTTAGGCTTCTATGTACCATGGTCATAAACTTTGGTCATGGAGCTTAGTTAAGAAAATATTTTCTCAAGTTTACCCCCGATTTACCACAAAAAATGAGCCCTCACAAAAGCTGATTGTGTAGCTTAATGAAATATCAAGATCACAAAAGATTAAACAAATTATTTTGTATCTTTCAAATTGATAAATTGAATACTTAACCTTGCCGCTAATACATTTAAAATAGTTAAAAGTTTAGACTATCAAAGCAAATATCTCCGACTTCGGTTAACCTTGGAAGTTTGAAACCTCATTTCCAGGGGGAAAAAAAAGGAAATATGGTAGTTAGGAATTTCAGCGATAAAAAAAGCTTGACTCAGAAGAAAAAAACAATACTAACCTGCACGCATGCTGGCCTATGTGCTGATAGAATGAAATCATGCTTGAGCACCAGTGGCATACAATTCAATGCAGTAAAAATTCAGTTCTTTACGTTACCATTATTCTATACAATAAATAGCTTGAAAATTTAATGTCAAATATGCAAAACATCATAGTTGATGTCATGCCCATATTTTTACAAAAAAAAAAAAACATGAAGAAGAAAAGAAAACCCAACCAACATTCGATATCGGTGTCGGCTAAGTTGACAATAGATACATTCACTGTGTATTAAAAGAAAACGCGTTCATGGGTTATTGTTTATGAAGTGGAAACCATCCGTTGCCGTGCAGTGGGGACTAAAGGCTAGTTCAGGTGAGAACAACTGCGAGTGTTGGCTTGTTGTTTTCCGCATGAAGTAAGATCTGCCTGACAATATGTCCATGGGATCCTATGGGCCAATAACCCATGAAGTTTCATGAGTTTGACTCGTTTTAGACAAGGCAACTGTCTCCACCAACATGACTGAAGCTTTGGGGGTATCCTTGTTCATCCAAAAGAACAAGATCACCAGGTTGAACCCAAAGTCTGTCCATCTTGGAGATCAATTTGGCTATTTACTGTAGATGACAGAATACCGAAAGAATTAATTCATTAGGCCATGATATCATTTGTATATTTTATACTCTCTCTGTCTCTTTATTTGGTTTTTTAAAATAAACTAATTTTAATTTATTTTAAAAAATTAAATAAAACTATTAATGTAAGACTTACAAAGTAGCCTAAAGAAGGGAGATCAACACCAGAGAACAAGATCTTAACTAGTCAAGATAGGGCTAAAGGCTTCATTCTATACCCCCCCATTTCATAATAAGTGTCCTATTTAATTTTTAAAATTATTTTATATTAAATTTATTATAAAAAGAAAATAGGACACTTATTATGAAACAAAAGGAGTACATTATTTACTTTGCCTGCTATGCTACTTTCTATTACGTTGATAAAACTCTCTAAACACGTACGCATTGGAAGATGTGGGTAGTCATTTCCTCATTTCCATGAATTATGAAAGATACATAATTATTTTTTACCTAATTCTACTTGAGTTGGCTGGTCTCATGGTAATGGCCCAAGATTTAAATCTTGAAGACGTCGACATGTTTTTCTTTGCTCATGTTTTTATTAACATCTGAATTTCCAAATAAAGTGCTATTGTAGAAAAGCAACCTACCGTTTTCTATGATAAATTTAAAAGTTAGAAAAAATATGTGAAAAATCATGGCACAGAGAAATGTTTGATGGTAAACGGAAATATGCGTGTACATTACAAACACATAATTTCCTTTGTTTTATATTAAAATGTCTTATTTTATTTTATCCTTCACTAATAATTAGTAGCTGGAGTAAAAAGGTTAATAAAAATTTTTTTTTTTTAAAAAAAATGGACACTTAATATGAGACAGAGAGAGTATTACATAAAGGAAAACTAAAATTTTACTTGTTTAATTACGACTCTTCTATTAAAAGATAGATTAAAAAGAAAGGCTATTTACATATGCAGGAGATAACTAGTTGATGCCATGTACAATACTGATTCGGAAGGAAAAACTACTGAAATATTAAATACTTAGTTTGTGTTTGATAAACCGAAACATACTTGCTTAAGTGCCGATGATGTGTGTTCTTCGGGAGTATGAAAACACAAATGGATTGAGGAAGAGCGAAGAGGAGAAGACATGAGTAGGTGGAGAAGGAGAAGTTGTATGAGAGTTCTGGGAGATGGAAGGGGAAATGGATGAATGATTAGTTTCCTTTAAGTTTTTCTTTCTTCCAATTCAAACATATGAAGGAAAATAATTCTTTCTTCCTCGGGCATTCTTTTCTTTCTTTTTTATTTAATTTTTTTTCCAATATATTTTTTCTTTTTTTTCTCCTATCCAACCAAATTAGCCCCTAAATATCAAGAAACCCTTAGTGAACTTATGGGCCAGGGTTGAGCCCTCAGGCAACGAAATATGAATTGTGTCCAATTTAAATCAACGTCATGTAGGAATTTATGATTGTCCCTATTTTATATGCTTCGCAGAAAAAAAAAAAAAACTTACTTTACGCCCCAAAGCTTATTAACTTGTTCCATATGTCAATTTAGAAATAAAATTTAAAATTAAATAATGTTTTCAAGTAAAATCTAATAATTTACAATATTGCCTTTTGATTAAAATTTAAAAGAAAAGAAAAAAAGAATAATTCCTACTACGACCTAGAGGTCATCTATATTTACCAATAAGTTAACAACAAAATTATCTTGTATATAATAATATAATTTTACTATTGTCTGCTTACGATAATAATAAAATATAGATAACCAATAGATCTTAACGAGAGACTAAGTGATATAGCTTCTTATTTATTATGACTTAAGTCTTTTATAGTAAATATTGGTGCACAAACTTATTTTTTCTATATTTTTAAAGACAAAATTACTTTATAACCGGTCTTGGGTTGTGAAAGGTCCTTGAGTGGTATTTCTAGTCACGATTGGCTTCACAAGATAATTTATCGCAAACAGAAAATAATAAAATTATACTATTATATTTAATATAATTTTACTATAAACCTATTGATAAATTAATTAGACTGTTTGTCCTTATTAGAAAGAACCCTAAGAAAAAAAATTAAATTACATAATCAAGAAAAAACTAGATATGTGATGTACAACATCTTACCAAAAGAAATGGTAGACGACCAGCCTTTAATATCGATTCTGGCATTGCCTACCGACAAAAAATTGTTCGAGCATATGGATACCCCTGTGGGCCCATAGGAGGGTGCTCACACAATGGGTCCTCCAAATTCGCTCTCATTTTGGGCGTGTGAGCAACTGATAATAAGTAATGGCAGCCCATTCTCAGCTGTTGATTTAGAGCCAAAACTGGATGTAGGTGAGACGCTATGTACGATCTGCTCCCTGCTGATGTCAAAGCAGAGGGCCTACACGTGTACAGGACCCGCTATACTTTGTCCTCACCAGTTTGCTATGATATGTGTTGGCATGGGCCTGCTCATCATTGCACACGTGCGAATTTAAATCCCCTGGTAAAAATTTACTAGGCCTACATCAAATCCCCTGGTTTGTCGTATATGATAATACAATTCTCATATAGTGCATGTGCTTGTATATACACCATCAATTTCCGTTATGTGTTCACCATCGACCTAGTTAAATCTAACAAGAGGGTGCCAAAGCTTTTATTGGATAAGGGAATTTAGTTTAAATGAGATAAATTTGTGTTAGAGAAATAATCTAAGATTTTTAACAATAAATGAATATAACAAAAGAACAACACAAGATTTAACATGGTCTAGCAACGTGTTAACCTCTACTTGTCACACAAGTCCACTATTAATTAAAAGAAAATACAAAAGAAAAAATTATAGTCTTAAAGCTCTCAAACTATTTCAACTCCTAAAAGCTTAAGCTTTTAGAATAAAAGCTTAAGCTTCTACAATGTTTAAACTCCACCCCCTAGAGTTATAAGTGCCCTTAAATACCCCAAGAGACGTACAAGCCCATATGTGTGGAGTAGCAAATCAGAAAGAGTCCAAATCGGAGTAAACCGCATTTCTGGTCATCAACCATTGATTGCATATGCCTAGCTATCAATCACTTCTACTTTTGTTCGCCTCCAGTATCCAGAACGATCAATCGTTTGGCCCGATGATTGATTGGTTCCTTTGGATCAGCTTCTAGTAACTGTATCGATCAATCACCAAGGTCTGGTGATCTATTGTTGCGTCCAACTCAACATCGAGTAACATCATCAATAATTGCTAAAATCTGGAAGTCTTCGATCTCTTTCACAATCTCCCACTTGATTCTAACCAACCCTTTTCATATCCCAGAATTCAACCCAAGCTTGATAAAACCACCTCAACTTGTCGTAATAGTTATTTAGCCCAAGTCTATCACTAGTGCCTAGCCTTCTGGATCTAGACCACTGGCCACAGTTAATTGCATGAGACATGTGCCTAAGGAATGCATAATGTAAAAGTTTTTTCCATTTTACATTTTTTTCATATTTTTTGGTCTTCTCTTCACCAATAGTTGTGTCGCTATCAATGTTCAATGACTCATTCATATTCATTGTAATAGTCCTAAATAATAATTAGCCTACACAAGTCATGTAACTAACATACCATATACATAGGATATTATACACAATAAATTATATCAAAACAAATCTCATGTAACTGAATGAATGACCTACTTACTTAAACTGGTAAGGTGAACCTTAGCAAGATCTCTAGTGAAGTTGTTAATGAGGCAACAGTGAAGGGCCTAAAACATTATCACTTTAATGAGATTCTTATTAAAATATAAAATTAATTACACGCCACCAAATGCACAACTAGAACAAAAAAATAGACAAAATTATCATTAATATATCAAAGGCAACCATCTAGGACTATGCAAATAAGATGTATATTGCCTTGTCGTTTTCATTAATGTAACTAACTCTATTTATTAAGCATCTTATGTTGCAAGTCTTCAGAGTAGGTATGTTGGGCCCAGTGTATTCATGGTATGTTTCAAATCATTTACAAATATAAAGAAAAGGTCCAAAACTTTAACCAACTATTTATGATCTTTGTAACATGCGAATGATACTTTTGATATAGGATAGGGTGTGCACTATATGTGAAAATTGATTATTAGATGAAATTTTCAAAATCACATTTATTTGAATAATTTTACAAAAGATTGACAATGTTAAAAACATATGCTATTTGAAAAGTGTTGATGAAGACTACAAGTCGAAGGGGAAGAAAATTAAAATATGTGGCTGGGGTATAAAAGAGGAGGATGAGTGTGTAGACCCAAAAACACTATAAAATTAAGGCTCCAATAGATGTCATTAGACAAAGCAACCATCTTGGCAACCACATCTGATCAAATATTATTAACAAGTTGAAAAACATATAACCATTAACCCTTTATAACATAACAGACTTATGAACATAATATATGCAAATTGATAGTCTTTGGGACATCTTTTGTCACATGCAAGGACTATATTAGAACAAATTAATTTTAACCAATCGGCATACAATTAATGACACACAAGCAATTGCACAACTAGTTCAATCACAATGACAACATTTTAGATGGCAAAAATAGAACATATGCAAGTATCAGTGTTTATAGTCACGACATTTATTCAGTGTAAAAAGTGAAACAACTAGAGACCCTGTTCATCTCATCCCTCATACAATTCATAAACAAAACCGGCATAGGACCATGGATCCTTGTGTTCACATACAGATCTACAATGTTGACATTGTGTATAATAGATGGTTAGGAAACTGTTAGTCATGTCTTAAAAAGTATTTATCTGACTATTTGTAGCTGTTCAATTCTCATTTCACAGATTCCTTCTTATTAACATAATTATCCAACAAGGAAAAAGACTGGGAGTCAATCTACCACTATAATTTCTGTTTGAAGTCAACTAATTTAAATAATAATTAATTGCATTTCTATTTGACTCAATCGAGCTAATAATTAACTAGGAATACTAGCTGTGAAACCATCAGTCAGGTATATATAAACTTGCCCATTTGAAATTTCACCCATTTCCTCTATTTGCAAAGACCAATTATTAACATAAACTGCAATTGAACAACAAAACGAATAATGCAGATAATAACATCCAAAGTGACCTTGGGGGAAAATATGGGTACGTCTATTTCCCGACAATACATTAAAGTCATTTATGCATGATTGAAAATGCTGCTTTTTGCAAGTTTGCAATTTTCTTGAACATCAAAGCTTTTTTTGAGTTAAAGAGCTAGGAAATATTATTAAATGTTGACATGAAGTCCAGAAAAAACAATGAAAGCATTTCCAAATTAATAAATAATAAAATACAAGGGCCAAACTTTATTTTCTACTACAGTTCTAAAGCCAAAATCTTTGGGGTGCCAACAATTGATTGGAAAGGAAAGGCTACTAGCAGCCTAATAGGGTGGAAAGGTAAAAATATTTAATTTTTTCGAACAACATTTCATGCCAATGGAATCAGACATCACTTGAACTATTTTTATGGGCAGAGAAAAAGGATTACAATAAATGACCTCGCAAAAAATCATGCAGCATGAAAAAAAAATCCATAGTTAAATTAACAATTACAGCAAATATCCATAGCCATAAAAAAAAATTTATGAACAGCTTTAAAATCACACAATCAGCAGGCCGGGTGGGTTTTCAGTTCACTTGAGCAGCATGTGATCATGGACGAGTTTAGCAGGCACGGGAGGCAGAGGTATTAGGTTTTGGTAACATGTTAGCTGTGACGTCAGGGGTGGAGCTGTCGTCGAGTGCATCTCCGAGCAAGGCGAGGCGAGAGATGATGACAGTGGAGCTTCCGAAGAGTGGCCGCTCACAGTGATATGCCGTCAACCAATTTCTGGGAGTGTTGGACCTCCGGTGAAGGGGTGGAGAAAAGGAGGGATGGAAGGAGGATGGCAGCGAGTGGAGCAGAAGGGGACGTTTGGATTAGGGCTGGGTTGATGAAAGGGGCAGAGAGTGGAGCACGGGCAAGATATGTCCAGATTGACGAAGGCGGAAATCAAAACCCGAGCTTTCCGCAAAATCTCCTCAACCAGGAGATTGTCTGGAAAGTGCTTTCCACCAAATCGTGTGATTTTTTTATTTACAGCAAAGCGTCCATCCAAACAGGATTTGGCAGAAATCCTTATGCAAATCCTACCCAAACGGACCCTGCATTGTATATTACAGACTACAGTTCAACACTTTAACACTTACGCTCAGTTGACTACTTACATATTTACAACATCACATTGCACATCGAGTGCATAGATGAGCATTATACTCAGCTGGTCAGTATCTGTTGTGGACGCCAATGGAGGAGAAGACCTTTGAAGGAGTCAACTGCTGACTACAGTTTGTCATGGCGCGGTCGCTTATGGAGGATAAGGTTGTCGGAGGAGCGAAAGAGGGGAAAGGGAGAAGGGAGAGCTGTGCTGGCCACAAAATGTCATGGATGCATGCAAGTGGAGGAGAAGGCCATTGGAGGAGCCAAGAGAGGATGACGGGGGAGCTGCTAACAACGATCAATCATAGACGCCAGTAGATGAGACGGCCAGGGAGCAGCCAAATGGGGGGAGAGGGCGACAAGGAACATCTGGCCCGCTAGCAAAAAAGGCCATTGGAGGAGCCAAAGAGGGGAGCGGGGGAGCTGCTGCTGGGACAGCCCTTCTTGTTTTTATTGTCATCTGAAGAGGGACATTGGGGTCTTTTGGTGGCACTCGTGGGTTCCTTCTCATGTGTACAGTCTATTAGTGTCAATAGCCAAAACCTTCACACATTCCTAACAGATCCTCGTAAAAAACCTATGGGAAGTTGACCATTGCTCAGTGAGAGCATCTCTTGGGTAGGGTTATCAATGGGTAACCAATAACCTCAAGCACCCAACCACTCGACCCACTTGTAATGGGTGGGCAATTTGAATTTGGAGAGTGTTGTCGGATAATTTTACCCACCTGTTTGTGAAATTAGTGTTTGTACCCCTTCATCAGTAGTGGTTACTCATTGAATCCTATAGTACTCAATTATTCTTTACGAAAATAGTTAGCATGCGCCTTGTGCATCTAATTGCACGTGCCACATGCATCATGGCCGTCAGATTGAGATCTGACAACGCACGTTACTCAAAGGGTGCTTGCCTCCTGAATAACATGTTCCATAGGATTGAGATCAAACAGCCTGCGACGTATCCGACAGATGCCCTGCCAGATGCACTAGGCGCATACTTCAAATCACTACCATTTTCATATACCTACCATTTTCTTTATTGTCTCGTCACCACTTCACCTTTCACCTTCCCCAGGGTCGAGCCATTTTTGGTGCCTACACAATCTCTGACACACCTTTATCTCTAGCCTGCCTGTCTTGGTATGATAACACCTGCGCCATCACTCATCCATGCCATGCCTCATCGTTCTTATTTGCGGTATTGTTCATCTCATCTCAGAAGACTACAGGAACTTTTGGTCAATATCAAAAACATGATGTCTGGTTAAGTAAAACGATGTCTGATGAATTACGTTCATCTCAGTAAAATTATATCTCATGAAGAAAAATGATGCCTTGAGTAAAATCAATTTTTGGTCATCTCGGTAAAATCAAAATTTACACTTGTGAATCTCAGATAAAAGATAAATTTGATCATCTCAGTATATGTGTTGATTATGTGTGCTGCTCATCTCAGTAACATGATGAATCTACTCGTGACAGTCTGATTCCCAACGGAACTGCATATAACTCTTTAGTTTCATGAATCACCTTCAACTGGTTAACAGATGTGAATTGGTAACAATAAACTTAACTAGACATTCATTATAACCAAACTGAAAATAGAACATACAGATTTTCCTTCAAAAATCAAAGATATACACATGACCAGACAAAACTACTACTTACAGCTTAATAAGATGGAATGAACATTTGAGGCAACAAAGAAAGCTTATATAACCACAAAGGGTAACTACAGAAATGTACACACTTTTCAATTGGTCTTTTTGTGATATGCATATTTCGCATGTTGCAAATGATTTCTCGGCATTTGCAAATTCTAAGCAAGTAAAACTGTGAAAGACAGAACATACCGGCAGCTTACTGAAATGTTTCCTAAAAATGGAAGCCTCCTCTCACACTTTCTATCCTCCATTTACTGGACGCCAGAAAGCCTTCCTACTGACTAGATATCCCTTTTCATGAACAGTACTGGCCCAATAAAGGGATCGCAATATGGGAAGTAGCTTCTGAATAGTTTCGATGGTGTCGTGAATGATGATCCATCCACCAGGTCTCAATATCCGATCCATTTCAACCACTATATCTAGAATCTCACACCTGTCAAAAAACAAAAGCATACAAACTATACACTTCAAGCTATAGAAAACAAAGACTATCGACCAAAATGAGGGAAGGATAGAGCATCAACCACACTAGAAAATCTTCAGATACAAATCTGCTTAACAGGAAGTTACCCACCTAGCAATTTCCACCAACATATAAAAACGGTGATTTGTTTACAACTCACCTAAAGCTGGGACCCAAAAACAGCATTTAATGGATCAGATCACTTACCAATTTGGTAAATTTCCAATACAGAACATCTTGTGGATGAAAAGAGGGCACCGAGATTGTTTTTCTAAATTTGGGATTTATTTTAGCAACTTCTTATGTTCATTGAGATTTACGTTTTGATTGAAGAGTTATTAGAGGATAGATACGATTAGAATTTAGATTTCTATAGTTAGGAGGCTTATTTTGTTGGATGCTTTAACTTTCCTATTAGAGACTTATGTAAAGCCTTATAAAAAGCCCTAAAGTACTCAATGAAAGATAGCCCATGATTAATGAGATTTTTTAAGTCTCTGTGAGATATTTTCCCCTTGACTGGTGGACTACAGGAACTGTCAGTGGATTCCGGCAGCCCTTCCATCCAGTGGACCCCAGCAAAAACCCTTGGTGGATTCTAAGGGCCATATCCTTCCTCGCTTTTCCTCCAGTTCCTTCCATTTTCCCCTCTGATTTCCATGCAACCCGCTCGGCCATTGTCCTACATCATCCAGTTTTCAGTTCTATGAAATTCGAGGTAAAACGGCTCATCTCCGAAAACCTGATATAAAGGCCAGTCTTTTGAAAATGAAGCCAAAGCGTCTTCATTTATTCAACAGGAACACCATTTAACACTGAACCAATTAAGTATATTTTTTCCATAGATATTGGTTTTTCCAGTTTAAACTAGGCTATTTTACATAACTAGACTCTGTAATATGCATAATGCCCAAAATGCACGCATAATGACGCAACTAGACCTATGCACATGTAAGAGGCCACACATATGGGGAAAAATGACCAAACTACTCTTGCCTTATTTTTTCTTCCTCTCTACCTCCTCCTCTGCCTCCCAGCCCCATTCTGCCTCCAGCTCTGCCACTGCCACCACCTCCTCCCCTACCTTTGCCTCCATCTCTGGCACTGCCTCCCTTGCCTCTGGCACCACCATTGCCTTCTTCTCCTCCTCTTCTTACTTATTTTTGGATTTCGCAGGACCGAATGCAATCCAGACATGACCATAGCAAACTCACAACTCTTTTGGTCATTGTGATTCCAAGGGCCATATTCCGCTTGACTATAACTTCCATTAATTTTGGCACTGTTACAACTCCATTAATGACATTTTTAAATATGACAGCTATATAAATTATTGATTTTTGTTCTTTACAAACTTGAAACTTAAAAACTAAATTCATAAACATCTTCAAGTATTTAATATCAATAATGGGGTTTTATTCTTACTCGATTTGGAATTTTTTCCAACACCCAACAAACTTGAGACTTAGAATTTTTTCCAGCACCCAACAAACTTGAGACTTACTTTAATGGCGACTTGCGCCATTTACCATTGGAAGTTGGGATATTTACTAGTAAAATGGGCAACGACGTAACATATCATGTGACTATATCTCCCTCAATTTGTGCACTTAAAGATTCTGAAAAAAAAAAAAAAAAACAAGAGAGAAACATGATAAACAAAGCATATTGAAATATGTCAACTGTCAAATGCCAACAGTATTTTTCTTTCTGAAGGCTTTCTCTGGTACTCGCACAGGAGAATAAGGATGTAGCCGATGACAAAGAAGAGCATGCAATTGACAGTTGGACGATTACATCCTTTCTCTTCGATGTCAGCTATAAAATTGTTAACTGTCAATTGCATGTTCTCTTTTGTCGCCGGCTCGATCCTTCTTCTATGCCATTACCGAAGAATATGAAATCCTTCGGGAAAAAAAAACACAGTTGGAAGTTGGCATATATACATATTTATTTATCATGTTTTTCTCTTATTTTTTTTAGAAGCTTAAGTGCACAAATTGAGGGAGATACAGTCGCATAAACATGTTGTGTTATTGCCAAATTTACTAAAGTAAATATCTCAGCTTTCAACTGCCAACTGTGAAAAGCGCGATCCGCCATTAATGTAACTCTCAAGTTTGTTGGGTGCTAAAAAAATAGCTCCAAATTGAGTAAGAATAAAACTCATTATATTAAGTACTTGAAGATGTTTATGGGTTTAGATGAGTTTGAAGCTTGTAAAAAATGAAAATCTAAAATTTATATAGTTCCCATGTTCAAAAATGTCATTAATGAAATTGTAACAATGTTAGAATTAATGGAGGTTATGGTCAAGCAAAATATGGCTCCCTTGGAGTCACAAAAATCAAGAGGGTTGTCACTTTTGCAATCGCCATCGTCAGATAGTGTTTGATCCCGCCAAATCCTAAAACAAGGAAGAAGAGGAGAAGGCTGTGGTAGAGAGGCAAAGGAGGTGGCGCCGAAGATGGAGGCAGCAGCAACAGAGTTGGAGGCGACATGGGGCTGGGCGGAAGAGGAGGTAGGCAGTCACCAGTTATATGGGTTACTGGAGCTGGAGAGGTAGAAAATAAGGCAGGGGTAATTGGGTCATTTTATGCCACATATGTGGCCACTTACGTAGGGCTACAACTGGGCCGGGTCAGGCTGGAGCTCGGCCTTGGCCCTAGTCCATTAATTATTTCTAGACCTAGCCCGACCGTAGCCCTATGTGGGCCTTAAAAAGACCGGCCCAAACCCGATCCTATGTGGGACTTAGGCTAGGCCGCTGGTTTTTTCTTTTATTATTTTTTATTAAACAAAATTTATTTTGATTAAAAAATCTATAATTTTTGGTTTGGGTCCCACTAGTTGACCCATTAGACACAAGATCATATTACCTTAGGTGGGTCTTTCACATCTAACTATAATGACTTAAGCTTATAATCTCCTAAACTTTCATAAAATATACATTTTCACTTTCTCTTTCTACCTATGGGACTATCGAAAAAAGATAATAATATTATTTATACTTAGGGTCAGGATAGTTGGGCTTTTTGCCTCCTGACCCTATCTAAAGCAGGCCTAAATTTTTTAAGCCCAGTCAACCTATATTTTTACAGGCCGGGCAGGATCGGGCATGCGAGCCGGCCCTTAAAAGTTTCACCCCTACTTTTACATGCCAGGCTGAGTAGGGTCGGGCTTGCGAGCCGGTCACCCCTACTTTTACATGTGTATAAGTCTAGTTGCATCATTACGCACACATTCCGGGTATTACGCATATTAAGAAGTCTACTTATGTAAAATGGACTCAAAACTATATCCACAAATGAAAAAACCAAATAAATCATGTAATGTCAATCATTATCTATTACTTGGGAGTCCACCGACCTAATAGAGAAGGAAGCCAAAGCCATTCTTTTATTTGTCTATCACCCCCTGCATCCCAGCTCAACTCAGAACCACTATCAACTGAATTCTACAAGAAAACTAACCCTCCCGGCCTAATAGCCTCCAGTTACAAGATCAAGATTTATAACAGATGCCACCCCAATGCTGTAAAAAAATTTATTCTTCAAATAACAGCCAATGCATCCCAAGAGATGAATCTGCTCTGCATGCCTACTAAATGGAAGCTATAAAGTCTAGACAACACAAAAATACATACAAAAGCAGAGACCAGAAGCTACATTACCTGTGTGTAATATTTCCAAATAGGAAATTGCTATGTAAAAGGTCATAAGTTCGAGGGTATGTATTAAAAGCTTCACACCAATCATGGTAAATTCCAAGTAATCCTCTGTCAAAAATAGTAGGTAGCGTATCTGGGCCATTGACAGGAACAGCATTAATAACCCAAACGGGTAGATCAACCAATCCTGCTGCAAATCTGATAAGATGGAAAAGATGCAATAATTAGTCCGAGATACATGAGATAAAAATCAAGAACATGGTCATTAAACACTTGTGATCTTTGTCATAAAAAAAACTACCACATGAAAACACTTCTGCATAGGGCTGTCAACTGGTACACAATTTACCCATCCCACCCATCCATTTGACCTGCTTGAGATGGAAGGTAAATTTGAATTTACGCAAGGGGCAAATAAGTCCATTTGCGAATGAGGTCGGCCATGGATACCCTTACTCCATATCCATTACCTGCTTCTAATATCATTTACTCCCTTTGCCCTTTTAATGTTACGGTAGTCCCTTTGGCAGTTCCCATCCAAAGCTACCACTGGTTATACCATCTCCGGCCTCAATGTTTCTGGCAACGTCTTTCCAGTCCCCCTCCTCCCCCTCAGGCAAGACAATGGAAATAATGCAGCAGAAGCTGCTTCTTCCTTCCTTTATCAAGCCATTTTCTCTTCTTCCCACGTGTTTGCACCCACTTTACCTGTATCCATCCCGTTTCAAAGCCCAATCTCCACCTCTTCTTCTTACATGTACCATCCCTCAAAGTTGTCTAACATACACCAACACTGGCTTCTTCTTCCACCCACTGCAACAGGTTCCCACGATTCTTTTTCACATAAATATAGAAAAACTGATTTACGTGTTTTGTTGTATCAGGTACTGATGGGTAGTGAATGTTTTATCAATATGCTTTCAGATAACCAGCTCATGAAGGAAAGAGAAATGATGCTGGATGAATCCGAGGTTCATTTAAGTGGGCTATATCTCCAGCGTCCATGGCTTCCATGGAGAGCTACACGTAAAATCTGCCATCAATTTTCCCAAATTGTGGTTTGCAACTGTACACCCTCTTCTTCTCCCAGCCTTATTCAACAATTTCGTATTTTATATTTCCTCTCTCGTGTAGTCTGTCAAATTGAAGTTTTTGATTGTTAATTTATTGTGCTTCAGCTGGAAAAATCATTTTTTTATACTTCTCTTATCAATGCAATTTAATTGTGTGATTATTTGGTAAATGTATGTGGTTTGGGCTTTTAATGTCTTTTTTTTGGTGTTTATCCATTCGTTTTATCATTTCCTGCAAATGGGAGACAAATCTTCTAGTTCCTGGATTTGTGCCATCTTCTCTGGGTGTTTTTGCTGAAATACTGCTTTAATCCAAAAGGGTCAGTTTTCTTTTTCATTTATTCATTTATTGTGCAACTGTCATAACTACTTAAATTATTCAGGATATTATGTTAATATTAAATATTCCCTAAAATTATTCAGGATATTATGTTAATATTAAATACTGTTACGGAAAGAGTCTAATTATCACTACTAGTTTTGTCTGGCAAAGAGTATCTAATTGTTTTATTGCCCAACTTGTGAGCTGTAATATAATCTACAATTTGAGCTCTCCTTAAGTTTCATATTTAACATATTTGGATCTTTTTCGTCGGATAGGGGGAGTACAACATACTCTTTTGTATGGAGAAGTATATAATTTATAAGTGAGTTACCCTATTAAATTGCCATTTACCCGGAAAGAGGTATGGATACGAATTGGGTAAGTGGGTAATGGATTGGGTATGGGTAAAAAATAGGGAAGCAGGTAGGTAGCTGAATAAGCCCTACCTGATCCATTCACAGCCCAGCTATTGAAATATCCAAAAATCAGGAAAGAATAATAAAAAACTTTCTGCAAATCCTTACCCTCCATAGCCTGCATTCATATCCATAATATTCCGGACATTTGACCAGTTGATTGCAAGTTGCTGCAAGTAAACACTAGATATGATGTTTGCCCAATCCTTTGAATCCTCGTAAACATTCTGCTTCAAATTATCATTCATCAGTTCCACGGATATAGGTTTACTTAAAAGCCTTTCAGGCCAGGGTTTGGGCCTATTATGTTCCATGCCAGGGTAGGAAGGTGGAAGCAGGGGAAGACAATAGTTGAGGGGTACATACCTGCCAACATCAGAAGATACAAAGAGTCATTGAAGAAACATAAAAGATGACAAATTAGAAACATTTACATATTATGCACTGACAGGTTTACCATGAAATGCCCATCATGTCCTTTTGATCACAGAATGGAGGGCTATTCACTTTCTTTTCTTTATAACAGGTATTTGAGACAGGTTTCTGGTATATTACAATCCCTATTCCTGTCAAGTCTACTGTTTTCACCACCATTTTCCAGCAAATAGATTCTGTTATAGCTACCACGGCTGCAAGGAAAGGCATTAGTTACTTTCTTGTAATGAAACATTTACTACATTTAACATTCAAGATATATTTCCACTTAATCCACCATCAAAGCATATGCATCCACAAGACATGCAAATTCCAAGCCAGTTGATAAACAACAACTAGAACATGGCCATACATTTATAAGAAAAGCAAAGTCCATTTGTTGTAGCTGAGAAGAATAACTGTTACGATTAAGTAGTGTTAAACACTTTATGGCATCCAATGCTATGAGTATGAAGATTGTGACAGGAAGAAAGAATGCAAAGATGGCTAACAGTTGAGCAACAAAATGAGATACTGTAAGACAAACCTTTCCACACCTTCATATCTCGTTCATCATCACGGTAAACTGGAGTAGCAGACCATATAAAATATCCCCCAGGTCTAATAATCCTGTTTAGCTCCAGCAATGGCATTCCACCTGCATCGAAAAAAAGAAAGCAAATTAATTAGTCAAGGAACATTTTGAACTAAAAACACACAAATTGGACCTACAAACAAATAAATTGAAGTTACAAATCCAAAGAATCAAAGATTGTCGTTAGTTGATGCAGATTACATGAAGAAGGTGAGGGGAAAGGAGAACTATCCTCTGTGAACATTTGCATAAGGGATTACTCGCAAGCCCACCTCATATGGGCCCTGCAGTGAATTGGAAGTGAGCCCACAAAATGGGTGCTCACCAAATTTGGTCACATTTCAACATGTGAGCTCCCACCATCTTTGCATGTAAAGTCAACCAATTTTTCCATTGATTTGATGTCAAAAAGGCCAAAACTTCACATGCTACAATGGAGGATGCCCAAGTGTTCATATGGTACTAAATTTAGTAGGCCCCCATTTTTGAGGGCCCACTTTCAACTTCACTTGCTCCCAACTTTGTGGGCTCAATGAGCGGCCCATACATGGTGAGTTCGTAAATGCTCCTCTATGCAACCACTTTCAGGGGATTATTTTCTGAGAAAAGTCCCCCTCAGCAGGCTCCACCCCTTATGAAGCATATGTCAGTTGTCAAACCCCCAGGGGAAAAGGCATGAGACAACACCCAGGATTCCCAGAATCAAATCCCAACACAGGCAGGCCTTCGACCAAGTTTTCCCTAGTTTCCTTTATAGACACCTAATTACTTGTACTGCATTCAGAAAACACGAAAAAAAAACGACGTCAAAATTGAAACATCAACTTAAGATTGAATCAAAACCTATTATACCAAGTATTTGTTGACCTTTGAAGGATCAGATTTGCCTTAACATTGGCACAGCTGATTAAACATAGACAGTGAAGTCCAACATACCATCAACATCCCAGTGAACCCTACATCTTGCGCAATGCACTACATCATATGCATTGCTAGGGAAATTGAGCCTCTGGGTCCCTATAACGGACAAAACTGCAGGAATTCCTCTCTCAAGGGCAAACTGTATCTGAGCTTCATGCTCATCCTTTGGGGCAAGTGACATAGTAATAACACCTCTGTCCAGTAAGTAACCACCAAAACTGGCAACACCGCAACCAACATCCAAAACAACTCTAGCATGCTTCCCCCACTCTATATCTGGTAATATCTAGTAACAAAAAGATAGATTAAAGAAGATGTAGTACCACTATATAACAACTAAGCATGAAGCTACAACAATTCTTAATTGCTTTTGCCCAAACAGTATTTGGTTGTAATTGAGTAATAGGATAACAAGAGATAATATGAAGTCAGCGTAAGGGAATATTAGAGTGTACAGAAAGGGTCGGATTGCTATAATTTCTAATGCATATTAGAGGTCACAAATTTTATTCTAGATCATATGAAACAACACATAAACAAGAAAAAAAAATGAGTCTCAAAGAAAATATATATTTCACACATATATACCAATTGCTCAAAGAAGCAGTAATTTAGTCCAAGAAACAGGAGAAAATGGAATACCTCCTCTATATATTGAATATAGTTAACAACTCCCTCTTTAAACTGGGTTCCACCCCCTGGAAAGACAAGATAGTCACCAGATCTTCGCACCCAGTTCTGGTCCTTCTTGTATTCAACAAGTTTGGGGTGAGGAACATTATCAAACCAAATCTGCATATCAAAAGTCAACCATGTAATTCATGCTTTATCCTGTGTGCATAAAAAATGCTCTACAAAAAATTTCTTTATGCTTGACAGAAAACACAAATAGATCACTCAGGAGACTTCAGTTCAATTAAAAAAACTGCCATAATATCATATACACTACAGTTGAGAAAGAGTTTGCTTTGAAGTAAGGCAAAGATGGTTCCAAATTTCACTGATAGGTATACTACATTTCCACACCAATATGTAATTGCAATTGGACAGACAAATGAGCTTAAAAGATGGAGCCAAAATGGCATGAAATATTATATACCAGTCTCTCCTTTTTGCATCAATGTCAAATCACTTTTTGGACATCATGGTGAGCTCCCATCACTCACTTTTTGAAGTGCAAGAACAAAATGGTCACACTCCAATTTAACAAATAGAGCACAGAGGAAAACGAATTGAGTACAGAGCAAACTGGCAACAAGCTAAATATGTGGAGTTTATTGAGTACGAGAATGTCAATCTACAAAAGGTGATTTCTGGAACTACTCATAGCATTCCATATCTCTCATTGGCCCAGGCATTCACAGTCGACCTTAAATCAAGTGGCAGTGGAAACAACTAGCTGTTATTATGACACCAAAACAAATTAACCATGCAAACAGCTCACAAACGGGAGAAAGATCGTCATTTTCAAAGGACCACAGTCTCTGAGAACTGGCTATTCCATCTCTATAAACCCACCTCTAAAGTTTCAGCTACTCCAATAATCAGGTTCCCATCACAAAGAGAAGCCATTACAACAAAAATTCATCAGGTTCCCATCACAAAGAGAAGCCATTACAGCAAAAATTCATCAGATTCCCATCACAAAGAGAAGCCATTACAACAAAAATTCATCTATTTAACAGGAAACCGCAATCACAAACAACCCCGATGCTTACCAAAGAAGCAATCTCACCATGTCCCTGCTCTTCGGCCACGGCACGGGCGCCCGGTATCCCCGTGGCAGAGGCACCAGGCATCGCAATGGAGGCTTCGGACAGTGCCGCTCCCGGTGCTCCATGTGCCGCCGCGACTGCAGCGCCTTGATTGCCTTCCAATTGTCCAGGCAGGGTATGTAGTCCACCGCCGCGGAGAACCCACAAAGCTTCCACCCGAAATCCACCGCACCATCCTCCTGAGCGACCTCAGGGCCACTTCGCGCGACGGACTGGGAGGTCTGGGGATAGACGGCGGCGGCTGGGATGGGGGAGATGCGGCGGCGGTCGGAGAGGAGGATGACGGAGACGCAGAGGAGGAGGACGGAGAGGGAGCAGAGGAAGGGGTACTTGCGGTCCTTGAGGAGGGACCGGAGGGTGGTCGCCATTGGAGGCAGATTCGATCCAGGAGCCTCGAAGACGAAAATCCCCCCGGCTTGGGCAACGCATCCGGATCGAGCAGGGAAGGGAAGATCGGAAGTCAAAAACTTATGGCCGGTTGCTCACGGACAGAAATGGTTACGGACAAAGGTTGTCGGTGCCCGTCCTTCATTTGATACGTCCTTCTTATCCGTGTTCGTCCGCCACCTTCCTAATCCGTACTATGTTTTGTCTATGTGAACACGGATAAATATTTTAATATTAAAATTTTTATTTTAATTTAACTTATCTAATACTTATATAGTATATTAAAATTATCTTAATAGATTATATAAGTACCTGAAGTTGTCTAATAGTGACATGTTAAATAAGTTAAATTCTATTTTTTTACTAGTTAATAATACACTAATACTTAAAAATATTAAGTAAGAGTAGAAATACAAACATCTTGCACACATAGATAAGGTTATGTTTATGTCTACAATTCTCCATTAAGGCTCATAGTTTGGTGACTCCATTAATATAGTTTTTTTTCATAGTTTTTCTTATATCAAAATTATCTCTCTTGTTTGGTGCTTGATTGTTTTTTTTATGTTGTTTTGTTATGTCTAATCTTAATATTGACATGGTTAAGCATGGTGATATGAGTAACCCTATAAATAGACCTCCTTTGTTTAATAGTCAAAACTTTTCATATTGAAAAAGTTGGATGAGAGCTTTTATTCTAGCTCTTGATGATAATACTTTAGATTTGCTATGATTAAAGGCTAGAATCCCCCTACGACCAAAGATAAAGATAGGGTTGAAGTTCTCAAACTTGAATTTTATTGGGATGAAGGAGAGTGAAAGTTAACAAATTACGGTAGTAAAGCCTTAAGTGCTCTTATTGTAGGAAAGAGTCAACACAAATTAATATCTAATTATACTTTTGTTAAAGTTGTTTGGGATAGATTGGTTAAGTACAATGAGGGAATAGATGTAGTGAAAATTTTGTGGCTTCAAATGCTAACACTAGAGTTTGATAACATAATAATAGGTGAGAATGAAACCATAGTTAATATTATGCCAAGATCTCATGCATTGTTAACACTAGTACTTACCAACTAGGTGAACTAATTGTTGATCGTCTTGTGGTTAGGAAGATACTTAGGTCTTTGTCTTCTAAATTCAAAATCAAGGTAGTTGTTATTAATAAATCTAAAAAATTGATACCTTAAATATTGAAGAGTAGTTGGGGAACTTAATAACTTTTGAGATGTAAGAAGAATCTTATGATAAAAAAAGAGAATTGTTTAAGAAGGTCGAGGGTAAGCAAACAATTTTGAATGTTTCAAAGAAAATGACTAAGAAAACCAAGGCTCTAAAAACCCTAGATGAAGAAGATTATGAGGATGAGAGTAATAATGAACAACTAGACATGTTGACTAAGCAATTTAGGAAGTTCATAAAAACTGAGAACTTTAAGGGTGCAAAGAAAGGGCAAACATTAGGAAGAGGGAAACTCTATGAGAAGATAGATGATAAACCTAACAAGATAGATAAGAAGAACATAAGATGCTTTCTTTATGGTAAATTAGGTCATTTTTCTTATGAATGCTCTAATCATGCAATAATAGTTCTTCTGATGAAAAACCTAGGAAATTCAAGGGTCATAATAAGAAAAAAAAAAGTACTCCAAAC
This sequence comes from Saururus chinensis, assembly GCA_035235625.1. Taxonomy (NCBI): domain Eukaryota; kingdom Viridiplantae; phylum Streptophyta; class Magnoliopsida; order Piperales; family Saururaceae; genus Saururus; species Saururus chinensis. The sequence goes on from CP141140.1 coordinate 58,905,106, forward strand.
TAACTTTATCAAATGACAACTCATATGATTAAGAGAATGAGATGTGTAACTACACTGCTTTCGATACAAGTGTGAAAGAGGATAGCTCTTCTGGATGTTCAAGTGAGTCAAATTATTTGGAATTAGACTTTTATTCTTCTGCTGAGAGAGAATTAGGTAATGAGCAAAAGAATATGATTCAACAGGTCGTGGTACTTACTAGAAATCCTAAGAATCGTTAGTGAGAATTGAGGAAGAAAGATGAGAAAATTGAACTTATGTCTGAAGACTCCAATAGATTGCATTAGTTGAATGCTGAGGTTGGAGTGTGAAAAGGGTGACCTCAAGGCTGAACTTGAGAATGAGAGAGTGAACTCTAGTACATTCAAGAGGACTTATGTCCTCTAAGGAGAAACTAGATGGATTCAAAAATGGAAAAAAAAATCTCTAGACACTATGATTAACATTGGTCCATGGGATAAGAAAGGGTTACGGTTTAAGCCATCAATGTGACATCAAGTGTGTGCATTGAACATAAGATAAAGAAAATGTGGATTAGGAAAATTGATCTTCAATTTTTGAAAGATCACTTAGGGAAATTCAGTAAGAAGCCCTGAGAATGCCTTTAGGGTGAGAAAATATCTATTTAGAGATGATGTGCCTTATGTCCATGTATTAGTTCTTTCTATACTATGGGCATGATCATGTTTTTTTCTAATTTTGTTTCATTTACTTTGTTTTTATATGTGTGCTTTTCTTCTTAGGTTTTGAAAAGAAAAAATTTAAGACACAAAAAACAAAGTTGATGGTATGATTGCATAGGTTATTTGTTGTTGTTTTTTAATATTCATCTCAAAATTGAAGGTTGTTGATTCACAATTAAGTTGAAAGACCGTGATGTGTGGTCTATATACTTTAACTAAGAGTGGAATGAACCAAGGATAGTGAAGATCTTTTTTATTTTCTTTTATTTGGTGTTGCAATTCTCTATTTTTAAAATTTTTACACACATCATGATTTAAAGTCACATTCAAGATTAAAATTAAAGAGAGAATTCTTAAACACTTGTTGACTAATGAGTTTAGATTCTAGTAGAGCCCAAGTAATCTATATAAAGGAGCTTGCTAGATTTTTTCTAGGAAATTTGAAGGCCGAGAAAATTCCTTGTAATGAGTCACGTAATTGTCAATGTTTTATATTTTATTTTACAAAGGAATTGTCCTTGTAAAGATGATAGGAAAGAGTTATCTACTTACTTCAACCTAGGTTAGTGTGAAGCTCTCTTCCACTTGACATAAAAAAATGATATAAAAATAAAAATAAATAAATGATGCAAGTTGAGAGGATTTAGAAAAGGCTAAAACCCTAGAAAAATGAATTGAAAAGAAAAGGCCAAAAACAGAAAAAGGCATGGGCAAGATTTTATATAGAATCTAGCTATGTGAGTAAAAAATGAAAGTTTTATCTTTGCTAAAGTCTAGAAGATTTTGTATCCTTTAAATAAGGACCTTAAGAATTTCATGATTAGAAGATACAAAAGTTAAAATTGATGGTTTTTTAAAAATTTAATAAAAAAATAAGATGTTGAAATGAACAAAAGAAAATTGAGCTCCACAATCTACTAGAGTTGACTAATCAAGGGAGAGGTGCATTTGATCATTAATATTTGGATGTAAAGAGATTAATTGTCCAATTACAAAAATTTAATCAAAGACCTCAACATTATTTTTTCATAGTTTGTTCTATTTTTATTTTAAGTTCTATAGCTCTAGTTGATGTGTTTTTCTATTGATAGTGATTCTTTTTTAGCATTGGAATTTATTGTATGTTTTTTAGATTTTTCTAAAAAAATTTCAAAATTTACTAAAGAGCAATCAATCACACTTGTGGGGCGACCGATCACACCTGTCGGATGATCGATTGTTAGCCTAACAATTTATGATCAAACACTCATTTTTAAAATGGCCAAAGCCTCATTTCACCCCCTTTGTTTCCAAGCTCTCAGAGAAGCTACAGCGATGTAGCCAAAGGCTAGTACAGTTTGGGTCAATTTTCATGGGTTTCCGTGCATCAATTTTGTGATTTCTTGCCATTGGAGGTATGCACCCAAAATGAAAATTTTAAATTTTAGGAGATTCTAAGTTGTTTTCAATGATTTTGAACTACTAGGATTGTCTTAACTTGCTAGATTTACATGCCTTTGAAGTTTCAAATGTTTTCATATGCTAAAACTTGATATTTAAATGAATTTTCACATGAGAGGTTTGAAACTCGCCCAAAATTAGGGATTTTGAAATTCATCCATTTTTGTTCAAATTTGACCATTTTTGTAGTTATAATTATTGCTTATCTCACTGATTTCTAGAATATATTGAAATTTGGGATCAATCCAAGAAGATTTTGTTAACCAAGGGCATTTTGGTAAATTAAAAATTGGGCAAATTTTTTAAATTTCCAAAAATTTAAAAATTGCTAGGATGATTTGCTACTTTATTATCTGGCTATTTCTAGCTTTAACCATAATTTTTTGTTTAAATTTATATGGCTAGATGGAAGAAGGTTGCAGCATTAGCATAAGCGAGAGCATCGAGTGCTTCATCATCATCTGCTACACAACCTAAGGTTTGGCCCATTAGGTTTGAGCGATCAGTAGTTATTCAAACATAGAGGGTATTAGATTTGTCAAAACCCATTCACCATGGAGTGCTTCTTTGTAATCTATGTCTACCAACTCAACTCGGTGACGCTAGACTTATTAGGTAGTGGCATGCATCATTGGATAGTTAGGAGGATTTGGCCTTGACTGGCTAAGTCAATGAGACTACTGTGAGAGTCGCCCCATACATCATAGTTGTTGTAATAGGAGTAGGGAGAGGTTAGATCCAATACCCATTGTTTGAGATGCCAGACTACGAAAGGCAAATTGTTGGAGACTTCCATCATGGCATATTCCATAATTTTGACATTCATAGTTTTGCATGTGGTTGCACAGTGAGACATATGGAGTGTGCAGAAAGAGAGAATAGACCAAACTATGACACAAATCCTCTATCTTTTGTCGAAGCTTGAGCTTGATTTAGATTTGTCTTCTATTATCTTTGGCCGATTCATACTCACCCATCTTGTCTAGGATCTTTTAGTCACAGGTAAGGGTGCTAATGAGCCGAATCGAACCGAGTTTTGAAGTTTTTGAACTCGAGTTCGATCGAACAGCTCGAAGCCTAGCTCGAGCTCAGTTCGGTCAAAGAGTTTGAAACTCGATTCAAGCTAGAGCTCGAAAATACACCATTGTAGCTCGAACCTATGTTCGAATTGAGTTCGAATCCGAATTACAACCCAAATTATTTTTCCCTATAAAAAACCATATTAATTTAAAAAATCACATCAACATTACAAAAATAAAAAAAATTATAACAACTATAATTCCATTCTATTAAAGTTATAAATACATGTATATATATATATATATATATATATATATATATATATATATATATATATATATATATATATATATATATATATATACACACACGTGTGTGTGTGTGAGAGAGAGAGAAATAATCAATTAGTGATCTAGTAGTTGCTAAGAGAAGTATAATCATAAGCACATAAGTAAAAAAAGACCAATATGATTAGTTAAATTAAGAATATGCAAGTAAATTTACATATTTATATTTATTAAGATTAGAATAATTAAAGGTAGTATTTAAAAATTTAATAATATATATTATATAGATGAATAAGAGTATAATAGGAATAAAATAATTTTTCATACCTACATTCTCAATTTTATTAGTAGTAGGATTTATATTTATTTTAAATTTAATAGCATAATATGGATATTATATACAATAATATATTACATACTATATATTAATGTATAGGGAAATTTATTTAAATAATAATTTTAAAAAAATATTTACCAATTTAGACCACTTTTTCCAAAGTAGTGTTGTTTTTTGCCACATAGGTGCCAGCCAAGCCTGCGTGACTTTTTTTGAAAATTTTTTTTGATTTCATCCTTTAGAACGACAAAATCAATACTGTGTACTGATTTCGTCATTCTAAAGAACGAAATCAGTACTTCCCTCTCTCCCCTCCCCTCCCCTCCTCTCTCTCTCTCTTCACTCTCTCTCCTCTCTTCTCTCTCTATTCACTCTCTCTCCTCTCTCTCTCTCTCTTCTCTCCTCTTTCTTTCTCTCTCTCTCTCCTCTTTCCCTTCTCTCTCTCCTCTTTCCCTTTTCTCTCTCCTCTTTAAGACAATGAATAGAGAGAGAAAGAGGAGAGAGAGTGGAGTGAGAGAGGAGAGAGTGAAGAGAGAGAAAGAGGAGAGAGAGACAGTGAATAAAGAGAGAAAGAGGAGAGGAGAGAGAGAGAGTGTAGAAAGAAAGAGGAGAAAGAGTAGAGAGAGTGAGTGAGGAGAGAGAGAGAGAGAGAGGAGAGTGAAGAGAGAGAGAGAGGAGGGGAGGGGAGAGAGAGAATTACTAATTTCGTCCTTTACACAATATTGATTTTGTCCTTCTAAAGGACGAAATCAAAAAAAAATTCAAAAGAAACCATGCAGGCGCTAGCTGCTTGGCTGGTGCCTGCGTAGCAAAAAGCAACACCACTTTGAAAAATATTTCCCAAAGTGGTCTAAATTAGTAAATATTTTTTAAAAAATTATTATTTAAATAAATTTTCCTAATGTATATTTTGTATATATTAGTACAAAATAACATAAAATATTATAGGTATATGAAAGGTGAAAGATAAAAAAATTATATAATATAGGTATAATATATTAATATATAAGAAGTAATATATAACAAATCGAGTCGAGTTCGAGCTGAGCTTCGAGTCGATCTCAAGTTGAACCGATTAGGTTTTGAGTTGAGTCGATTCGAGCGGGACCATGTTCGAGCTTGGCTTGTTTACTTTCAAGTTCGAACCGAGCTCGAGTCGAGCTCCATTCGAGCCGAGCCAACTTCAAGTCGAGCCGAGCTGAGCCAGTTCAGCTCGACGAGCTAGCTTGGCTCATTAGCAGCCTTAGTCATAGGGAGTTGGGATTCCTCGCGGAGAGGTTTCTCATATTTACGTGGGACCTACTAATGAGGCAGTTGTTCATTAGATGAGTTCTTACAGCCATGATCAGTTTTGAGAGGATGTTGCTGCACAGGAAGATGAGCATATTCCAAATGCTATGGAGAGACTTGCTGCAAAGGATGTTCATGTTGTTACACGCTATGCTACATATGATGAGCTTATGGAAGATCATTGTGAGATTCTTGAGTGTTTTGATCGGATTGAAAACCTAATTAAATGACATTCAGGTGTTCTTTGGATGACGTTTCGCAACCGCTTTCTGTCCACTTTTTTTTGTTTTGCAATAAATCTTGTTTGGTTAGGCAATTTAGACCAATAGCTTCGCTTTGTTTCAAAAATACTGTTAACCATGTTTTTGACTCATGTTTTCTTTTTAATCGCTTTCTGCCTAACTCTCTTCCTAAGGACATTTAGGCTAAAAGCGTATCAAAAAAAGGAAAAATATCATTAGTTGACATTTTTATTATGACAATCATGTTCCCATTATGCCTAAACCTTTGGGTTAGGGGCAAAATAGTCACTTATCTACTTAATGATATTTTTTCGCACTATTTGTTTTTGGTCTATATTATACTTTCACTCTCTCTCCTCTCTTATCTCTCTTCTCTCTCCTCTTTCTTTATCTCTTCTTTATCTTCTCTTCTCTCTCTCTAAGAGAAAATAGGGGAATTTAATTAATTAATTATTATCTATTATATTAAAATAATAAATATTAAATAAAATAAAATATTTTTATGAAGTTTTTTCATTTAAATTTTTAAATATTTATTTATAATATATTATATATTTACATAATAAATATTAAATAAAATAATAAATTTGTTCATCGTTAATAGTCATTTTTGTTGTAGTACACTTTTGACTATATTTAGGAATATCTATATTGAAGAAGTTATTATCATCTTCATTCCACTTACCATAGTTTATTAGTTCTCTTTGTGCATGTACTTTGGAATTTTTTTAGGCTTACCAAGGATGTTTAATTGGGTTTCTATTTTTTTTTAATTTCTGTGATGTATATGTATGTAAAGTGAGGAAAATAGTAATTTTACATATTATGAAGTATATATAACTAAAACTTATTTATTTTACTTTTCTCCTTAACTAGTGACTATACTTAGCTATTTAAGGTACAATAGTAATATTTGTAAAAGGATATTTATTATTATTTAATATTAAAAATATCTTATTATGTAAGATACTTTATATACTTTAGATATTTTACTTATTTTTTGGTTGAGCTCATGTCGAGCCCAAGTCGAGCCTAGGCTTGTGATTCACATATTGAAGTTTGAGTTTGAGCTTGAGTTCGAGTGGAGCTAAGCTCGAGATAAACTTATTCGAGCTTCGAGCCGAACTTGAACACTTCAAGCTCAAGCCTAGCAAGCCCAATACTCAATTTGGCTAAGCTCATTAACATACCTAATCTACATTATTGATAATTTTTTTTATTAAAAGTCATCCAATCTACTTTAGCCATATTTATGAAAAGAATCATGCTATGGTGATGTCAAGTTTGACACGTAAAGAGGTTATTTCATCCAATAGAAACCGTTCATCCATATAACCCAATTTTCAAATAAAAATGATATTTTTACATAAAAATACACATAAAAAACTCACACATGAGTTTTGATTAGTTAAGATAAGTGAGACCATGTGAACTTTGTGTAGGGCTCACTTATAAAGTCCAATCAAAATACATATATGAATTTTTGTAGGTGTTTTTGTTTTGAGAATATCACTATCCATTTTCAAACAACTGTTGTGATGACAAGACGTAGCCCATCACGTGTCACAAAAAACATCTCAGAAACATTTTTCTCATGAAAACTAGCACGTTTTATAGAAAATATGCTAATATTTCCTGTTTAACTATTTCACTGATATTAGGTGCATGCAAACGTTTTGTTTTTTCACATACACGACACAACTTGAAAGAATTAGTGAGAGGACTAGACTAAGAGCCACAAACGGTAATCTACATTAACAGATGTGTAATCCACCATATGTTTGGCATGCAAAGGGGTGGTTTGCAATCTTAAAGGAAGCCCCGCCATTTCTGTATCCAGCACAAGAATAACTATTTAGTACATTGTTGCATCATTTAATTATTTTAGTCACATGCTGGAGCCCTACTTAAAATATGTGCTTTCTGGATCTTTAAGAACATAATCTTCTGATGATCGAGTGTTAGGTGTAAAACATGCTAAATGTACTTCGCTGCTTAATTAAAGTTGCATCTTGTAGGGGTAAGCCAGTATAGTTTGCGTACTTGGGGCTTCAAGGCCATCGCCTGTGGAAGTTGAGATGCTCAGCTTTTTGGAATAGTTCGATTTATTTATCAAAAAAGGATTAATACAGACATCATGCAGAAAGTTGCAAAGCTACGGTTGGAATGTCACTATAGGACAAACTCCAATGTTTATTCCATATAGGGAAACAAGTAGGCCGTCATTTATCTTCATCGCAGGACTGTCCTGCCAGGACATGTTAATCTTTCCTGCAAAACAAACAAATTGTACATAAATTTTAGTATATGTTTCCAAAGAGAATAACTAGTATGGGCCAAGTGCATGCCCAGGCATATGCGCCAAATGCATACATTCCATAAGTAGCATGCAGGCAGGTTTTAATCAACCTCTCATCGGACACGAGCCATCAGATCACAATCCGACAGCTCATGTTGTAAGGGAGCACATATTTTTCATTATGTGACCTGGCAAATAATTTTTTGCTTCCAAATAAACACTATTTTTATGTTTTATATAGCCCAAAAGATGACAACCCACAAGCATACAATTAAACCAATAGTAAACTTGGACGTGAATTTAAAAAAAAAAACAAAAAGACGAAATCAAACTGGAGTTACTTGTTGCACTTCGGAAGATAGCTCATTTTGTAAGAGGTACTTATATCACATTTCTTTAGCGGGGACTTGATATTGGCTATTTCATTGTCATGCTCGCTGGACACGAGGGACTTGACGCAGCAAAACAAACGCTCACGTTCTTTCTTGGAGTCTGCTTCATAGATGAGTTCCTGGATACCATTACAACACTTTTTTGAGACACTCCCACCATACTTGAGGTATTGCCAGCAAGGGTACAATTCTTTCTCCACTTCTTTGCAAGAGTTTGCCTCTCCGCAGCGTGCAAGCAAAAAAATACAAAACATAACACATGCCACCCTAAGAACTTTTCCTGTCTCCATGGATGATGTTTCACACTAGACGAAGTTTGTACTCGGCAAGTAGAAATATTTGTGCTTCTGGAGCTCCCGTTTAAGCAGCTTTTATACTTGCAGGTTGGACGTAAGGAATAAAGTTCACATTAATTTAATGGGAACGTTGAGATATGCATTGGTGCAATTAAGTCTTTATGAATTAATTTTGACATTACGCTGATTTGATCTTTGGACGACAAACATAAGTTCATCCTGTATTGATTCGTAGGTTGGCATGCGCCTGGGCTTCCAAAAGTAAATACATAAGAAGTGAGTATTAATTAAAGTGAACTCTAGTCTAGTCATATATGTTTTCCCACAAAGCTTTGATAATTAGCACATGATCTAATATTTACCATCTGAAATCAAATTTTAATAAGAACAAGACCCCCAATGATGCATTTGGCAACCTTGATTTTGATTTCAGGATGTGATGTAAATTGCATGAATTTAAATCATGTGATTTTCAAAATTGGCATTTGAGATAATTAATGTTTGAGAACGATGTAATTTTATTGGTGAGATTTAAAAACCCCTTCTTTGGAAACTTTGATTTGCCATGGGTTTGATTTAGATTTAAATTTTGATAGTACTTAAATTACTTTTTTTGTCTTATATCTTTTCCAAAGTGTGAAAAAAATTAACCTTTACATAACTTTCAATTATTAGTTGTTGTTGGGTAGTTCAATTTCTAGTGAATGAGATAGAGGTAAACCTCAAGAGAATAAAGTGTAGGTGGTTTACATGGTTAACAAACACGACCTAGTTTCACTTTGCAAGAGAGGGTTGGGGGAGAAGAGGGCGGAGTTGAGAGAGATAATTGGTTGAAGGGGAACACTGAGAGGGTTGTGGGGGAGGAGTTAAGGCAGTACCCAAAACAAGCAAGCAAATCTCATAACTATGATATTTCACAAAAACATGTCTCAGGAATCACACCCCTTAAATCCATGTTTCCAAACAGCAGGATAAAACAAATGTTTTTTTTATGACATATCGACATTCTAATAATTGATTGAAAGAGTGATTACAATTAGATTTTTATTTCATTAAAAGTAGTGAATGTCTAATAGGGAAGCACCGTGACAATAGAATATAAAAGAAAACTATATTTATATACTAATCAAAATTTACTTAATATTCAATTTGTATTTTTTTTTCACAAATTCACAATTATGGCTTCTATATCTCTAGTATAACATATTTGTATCATACTTTTGAGCTTCAAATTTTCTTTTCAATAAAGTCTTGAAGATCTCTTAGTACGTAGTGACATTCAGATATATAGTTTTTGTTACCCTAAAAATATGTTTGGTATATTTGTTAGCTTTGTTTTAATTTTTTCTGGAGTAATGCTAAGTTGAAAAACGTACATCCCACTCATGAATGGTGATAGAAAGATAAAAGGTGATAGAAAGATAAAGTAGACTTTTGAGGTACGTTTTTCAACATCACGTAGACATTTTTCTTCTTTCTGCCAGTTTTACCTTCATCGACTTGAAGTTCGGGTTGGACTTTCGATGACATATGCAATTATTAGCACGCATACCATCAATGACTTTTGCAACATAGTAGTTAGATTTGGACTTTCTATTTCAGGCAATAGTTGACACTGAACGCAGAAAGCAATACATAAATGCAAATTTGACTTCCTAATAAGCACTATACCTTTAAGGCAGCATTATTCGACTATTCACTCCTTTTTGTTTAACTTTCTAGATTTTTTTTCTATGAAAAGCTCTCTAAAATATATATTGTTGAATTAATTTAATAATATTACTAAATTGATTCAACAGCAAAGGAAAAAATACAAGAAAAAAATAACATGCAAGGAAACATTTCTTGATTTAGGAACCATCACAAGGTTGATTTGGAGGAGAAGACAGGCGTCTGTAGGAGGCAGTGTATTAGCGGTTGCAACTATAAGAGGGCAAGGCAGATGTGTTGGGAGGTGAAGTAAATCAAAAAGTTTTGAAATATACGGAGAAATAAGACTAAAAACATAGAGTACACAATAGTTCATTGAATGATTGATCCAGCCCTAAGAGCAATCGATCACTTGTCCGATTGCCTTTGCAAAACAGTTCCCAAAACCCCATCAATTGATTGGGTTCTTCGAGTAATTAATCGATCCATGATATTGTTCGAACATTAACATGAATGATTAATTGGCGCTTAGCAATTGATCGCCTAGTTTTGGGATAGGCCAAGGTTCTATTTTGGAATTGATTTCTTGTTTATGATTACATTCTTTAAAGTGTTTTCTTTTAGTAGGAGACTAAAGTCTGTGTGTTCTCATTTATTTAGGTTTTTTGGTCTATTTTCTCTCATTTTTATTGGTTAGTTCTTATCTAGTCTTACATTGAACTCTTTTATTTAGAGTTCTGCCACTAGGGCCTATGTCACGAGCACGAAGATTTACCTAGCGTCCGCACTCATAATGGCCTGGCTGCACCGTACAACTAGCAACCACTCTCTTCCCTTCCCACTCGTATGCGCAAGGGAAAACAAAACAAAACAGCAACACAATCCAACCTGGTGCAAGGGTCTCCGCCCAAGCTATATTTCTGTCAGCTAAAATACAATGTAGGAAAAGGGCAAGGGCTGAACAACCAGGCTGAGAACTTTCTTCTCTTGCTCCCTGGTTCGCTATGTAGGAAAATCAGATCATTCTCATGCCATGGCCACCCCAATCATTCCCTTAAATAGACTCAGCCATAGGCTGGCCGTCCTAGTGCAACTAGAAGTACAGAACCCACCCAATACAAGAGTCCTCACCTTGTCCAATTCTCATCCCAAAGCCATTCCAAGACAACATAGTCTTGGAGGTCTTCAAGAGTCCGTCCTCCGCTAGAAGTCCATTGCCATGCTGCCACCAAGAGTCAGCCTATCTGAGGGAACCAGCCACTCCGTCTCCTATCCGCCCTAGGAGTGTGACCAACCTGCCTGTGTGAGTCTTGTCCGTCTTAAGAACCTGTTGCCCGGTCTCCTACTCCAACTAGGAGTGCAGCCAACCAGCATCACTGAATCCTATCCGCCTTAGGAGTCCTCCCCTAAGTCCAAGCAGCGCCCAGCTTCGCTGCTAGAGTCCTGCCCGCGCAAGGACTCCTACCCAGCCTGCTCTGCAAGGTGAGTAGCTTGTCTGGAACACCTCCCGCATTGTCCCAGAATCCATCCGTGCCCAAGGGCAGCCTAGGTTGTCCATCACCTAGCAAAACTCGGTTGTCCGCTGCCAAGTATGGGGGTAGCCGCCCCCTTTCTGCATCCGACAAGTTAAGGGGCTAACAGCCTATATAAGAGGTTGACACTTTGATGGAAGTCATTAGTATGTAGTTTTCTCTAAAATATTGCTGAAGAAGAAGAAAACTTCATTTCTCTTAACATTTTTCTCTTATTGTGTGAGTTTACTTAATAATTTGTGAAAGAGGAAGGTTGTCCATGTTTGTAGCTGGATTTATTTAGCGAAGTGCTTCCCATCAATATCCTCCCTAGCTACATTAGGAAGAGAGGAAGGACAACATGTGGTAGGTAGTGGATCGGCATAGTGGCTGCAATATGTGGTGGATCGATGTTGAGTGGGTAGAGGGGAGGACAAAGAAGGAGGTTTAGGTCTGTGGGGTGTGGCAACAGGAGGCAATGTCATTGCAAATGTATGGAAGTTGAGGGCTTCTGCACGGACCCTTGAATGGCCTAAACAAAGGACGAAAGAGAAAGAGAGGGAGTTTTGGGCCACGCAGATGACCGGAGGTGGTGGCTAACCGGAACACTCCGTTCTCCGATAATGTTTAACGTAAGGGGTTAATTTTAATTTTCAAAATTTGGAAGAAGTTTTGAGTGAATGAAGTGGTAAAACTCTAATTGGGCTCGACGAGACAAGTGTACCCAATAACGCGTAAATCAGACGCCATGATTATAAGTTACCACCTTAAGAAGCATAGGGTGGGTCCCACTTAAAAGGGCGAGATAACTACCCATTTAGGGTCTTGTTTTGTATGGATCATCAATACTAAGAATGTACAAATCCGAGTTTAGGGTAGAAAGTTATGACCATTTGAAATTTGGGAACCAGATTTGTATTAAAGAAAAGAAAAAAATGGAGATGTTAGTGAACTAATGCTAGCTGGATGGCATTAGCATGCCATGTGGCATGCGATGATGCGCGATGTCATGCTTTTACACTCGTTACTTGGATCCTTAGTGCAAGTGGTGCACCAATGTGTGCCATACATCTAGAGAGGCCCCTTCCCTATAAAAAGGGGACTCTAACTCTTTCAATGCTCTAACCCTTTTACCAATGTCTAAACCTTCTTTTCCCTATTTTGAAGTCATTTTAAACCCATTTTAGCCCGTTCAAAAAGTGAACCTACCTAAATCAATGGTGGTCTACACCATGGAAGGGTCAAATTTTTAAGATAATCATCCTAGAGAGGGGAACGTCCTAGGGTAAGGGGAGACTTGTTCCACCACCTTCAAAAGTCTATCATAGAGAAAGGGGACACTTTGTTTACTGCCTCCAAACCTTCAAAGGGGAATGTCCCAAAGAAAGGGGAGATTTTGTATGCCACTTCCAAAAATCTTGTGGGAGTAACCGTCTAAGGCTTTATGGCTTTAATGCATGCTATTGATATGAATGTGCTTTTAAAATGCATATTTTTTTCTTCTAAAAGTCAAGTCTAGTTAGCTTTTATGGTTTCGAAATTATACATGAATGCATGTTTTAAAAGAGTTCTAATTTGCTTGTGATTATTTCATGAGTTTTTTTATCTGATTTAGGTTTTTGGGCTTTCTGTATTTGGACTTTTGCATTTGAAGGGTAGTTTTTTGGTTTGATAACCAGGAACTATTACTGTTATGACTCCTAGATACTTGCCTATTTATGCATATGACACACTCATGAATTGGGATATTGTGGGAAGATCAATTTCATTTTGATCTTGCTTCGGTATTGGCATCATTGTGTGATTTATTCAATTTTGTGAATGATTGATCAGATTCTGTGAATGAATGATTTATCCAATTTACTGAATTTCGTGATTGAATGATTCATCCAATTTTGTTATTGAATTATCGAATTATGTATATTAATGATTTGTCTCATTTTTTGGCAATTAATTTTTTTTTGCATTGACTTTGTTATATAAACGCATCTCTAGTTGAAAATACTTAAGCATTGCATGTATGATGTTATGATTGTTAAATGGCCTTAGTTATTAGGCATAACTGCATTTGGATATAATCTTATCGGAATAATTTATCTTTTGAAAACTGGTGTCGTAGGGTCATCATGGCTCTTGCACACACATGATGATCATGGTGATTGAAAATAAATTATGATATTTTTGATCCTTGGTCAGGATTTGCCCTTGAATTTAAGGTGCTTGTGGGACTAGGGCATTACACTAACATTGTCGAAGATGGAGTAGGAGAGGCAATTGTGAGCTGCCAAAGACGGGTCTTGAAAAACATCCTCACTCTTTTTTATTTGGTCCATTTGTTAGATCAATTTTTGGAACCTCCTTCAGAAAATAGCACTTTTGCACAAAAGAAGGGATATGACAAGCTAAAAGAAGAGGATGCAAAGGCTAGGTCCACTATCCTTACCTTCATGATGCCTAAGGTTGTGAGGGTCTTTAAGAAATTGCCAAAGAAATTATGGAAGCAGTGTCAACAAGGTATGGGGAGTAGACAGAGGCTCATGCGAGGATGTTACACACTATATACCAGAATCTGAAAAATGAAAGAGGAAGATGATGTGCTTGAGCACATTAGTGTTATGTCTATCATAGTTGATGACTTGGAGGTCCTAGAGAACCTTATGAGTTATGGGCTCAAAGTCTCCTCAGTCTTGAACATCTACCCAAGCGATGGGTAAATGTGGTAATATATATCAATATGAGTGACCAGTAGTTAACCATAGAGACTCTCACTTCTAAGCTTGACTTTGAGCTGGAGTAGAAGAATCATGTGAACTTGACTTTTGGTACTACAACCAACTTGGAGCAAAACAATGCTAGACAAAGGAAGGGTGGAAATTGTCACATCCCAGCTTCGCCCGACCCGAGCCGAATCCAGTCCAAGGGCCGGTCAGTGTGCAGGGGAGACATAATTGAATGGATTATCGAATTTATAGAAGACTTAGCCCCTCATATGGGCGGTTCAACTAATAGAGTAGCGCACCTCACGTCCTTTGAGCAAGAGTAATAAGGATAAAGAGGATAAAAAATAAGTCATCGTAATCATCCTCCCACGCATCCCACATCATAATCTCTAGAGCCTACACAAGGCTAAAAAATCTAAAAAGTTCAGAGATGTCTAACAACAACAAATAGACACAAGTAACATACATAATCCACCACGGGATGTTCTCAAGTGTCAGCAACGAGAAGATTAGAAAGTAAAACACCATCATAATGTGACGAAAGTTAATCTCATGTGTACCCATGATGTCCCTCATATGAAGTGTCCTACTCATCTGCACGCCGCACTGTGCAGCTCTAAAACAAATCACAAAAGAGAGGTGAGTACAAAACTTAGTAATAGTTTGAAAGCGGTAACATTAATCAGAAAATTATCACGACACAACATCATGGGAATTTGTATCCATAAATGACATGGTATACCTTTTTCTGATCATCTCCCTACTACACCCTTACTTATCCATAAACATAAGAGCTAGCATGCATATGACACGTATACCAAGTCAGGACATAAATGATCATGTTATAACTTAGCATCCATCTTACATGAGTAGTGATCCTTATCTAATCAAAATCAAGCATAATATCACACATAATCCACATGAGAAGTGTCTCTAACACACTTTTTGATCATGCAACCATATCACATAAACTTGCATAATAGTGTCTCAATCACACCATTTAGATCATGCAGTCATTTCACCTAAACCTGCATGAGAAGTGTCTCCAACACACATAATCACATAATGCAGATTCATATAGTTCAGCCATAAATCATTCACCCTGCATGATAAGTGTCTCAATCACACTATACTAAATCATGTATAATAATCATATCCACATGTGTCATATAATCTCAATTATCCCTACACAACCAGTGTAATCTAGGCATAATATTATCTCATACACATGCATTATCAACAAATGGTGAATTCCTCCATCAAGGAGTGTATACAAACATACACTTGCCTTCGATAGTGTCCGATTTCCTACATGGAAACCTGGGGTGTCAACCCGCTCTGGATATCAATCCGAGTTTCGAAAGGAAACCTAGGGTGTTTGGGGTAGTTAGCCCCACTGCTCGCCTTAGACAAACGAAAAGGAAGGTCTGATTCCCTTACGAAAACCTAGAGCAGGTCTGCTCGCCCTGGACAGTCCTTACTAAGAACGACTGAATTCCTTATGGAAAACTAGAGCAATGTGTTCGCCTGGACATCTCTACGGTATGAAAGTTTGAATCCCACACGGGGAAACTAGAACACATGGTAGCCGGTGCACAAAGGTATACCACTCTAGATTCTTAGGGTCCAGGTTTGACTGTCTCAATAAATAAATCTCAACTGCATTAACAATTCAGATCGACTCAACCCGGGGAGTATTCATGTACCACACAGGAACTCAAATCGAAATCATGTCCTTTTGGGCCAACTAAGTTTCAATTAAGCCAACGATTGATTAATCTGGCACGCAATCTCACACCATTGCATACAATCGATCAAACACGGCTAAACATCAGTAAAGTCTCATACATGAAATTCATTTCATGATGTATGTAACATGATACATACGTGAGCATTCTCTACGTGAATTCCAACACATGGAATGTGCTCCTATCAGTCCCTACATGCATGTAATTTTGAATCATAATAACCACCATTTCATAAATAAATTCCCCACATGTGTGTGCGCGCATACATTTCTAAGCACATGACCATGCTTTGACAATATCTCATAAGGCAATACACACAAGTTTTGATAACATCTAATCATGGTTACCAATTGAAATCATGGGTAAAATCTATTGTAAATCATCATTTCATTCATGTGAAATTAAATGCTCAACTCCTACAAGCATAATTATTCTACACATGACGCTAGAACATGATATCATCATTCACCCACAATTCATTCATATTATAAGATGACATATCATATCATTGTCATACACTAACCTTACTGGAAACATGCTTAAACATAAGAAAATCATCAACCGTAGGTTGAAGATAATTCATACTAACATGCCTAACCATCAACATGTATTTCCAAGTAATACTTAAACATGCAGATCTGGTTTGTCTTAAAACCAAACCGAGACTCCATTAATGGAACTTAAAACCTTCAATCAAACCCTCAAACATTATAAAAATTTAATCAAACATTCTAGAATGCTAAATCAACCCATTTTAAATCAAAACCCTAATAAATCAAGGCAAAAGATTAACTTTTACTTAATCTACTATTAAAGCCTTAAACATGAAACCCATTAAAGCAAAACACATAAAAATTGAGATTTGCAAATATAGTAAGGCTAAGATTAAAACTCATTACCTTTCACCTTGTTTTAAGTCGGATTTGCTCCTCAATCACCTCTGAAGCCTTCCAAAAATATGATTTTCTTGTTAATACCCACATAAATCTGATTTAAACTTGAAAATCATTGGAAAAATCCTATATTTAGAGCTTTGGAGACATAAAAACGAAAATTTAAAAGCTAGGGTTTGAAGTAGAGGTACAAATCAGTGATTTAATGGCTTGAAAATGGATTGAATCAATGAAAAAGGAAGAGATTAGGAGAAGTTTATGGAAAACCCTAATGATTAAGAAAGAATTAAGGAAATCTTACCTCTAATCACTTACTCTTTGAGCCTAATTGAGGATTAGGCTCTAGATCTTTTTGCTCAACCCTTTCCCAAATAGGAAAAGGGTCAGTTCTTTCCTTTTATAGGAAAGAATGAGCTAGACCTAATTAAAACTCTAGGTGTGAATATAATTTTTTTAACTAGAATTAAGAAATTTGGTCATTTAAACCAAAATTAGGAATAACAAAATTTTGAAATTTCCAATAACTCGTTTTAAAGTCTGGGATATTTCGGACCAAAAACCCTAAATTCGACTGTGGGGCCCACAAAGGGTCCTATAAAACCCTAATTTTTGAAATATTCAAAAAAAATTCTAAAAATTAACAAATGGTTTAAATTCACTTAAAACTCATAAATATGAAGTTAGTTTTGATTAAAACATTTTAAAACCAAATATATTTTTTAAAATCAACGAAATTAATCAGAAACGACTTAAACTAAATAATGATGATTAAATAACAAATAAAATTGGAAGTAAACCGGTTTTAGACCAGAGTTCTTACAGAAATGTAGCTATGCCTCAAAGAAGAACGACTTGAAGCCACAAAACAATGGTTATGGCTAGGGGAATAAAAAGCCCCGAGGATCCTGCTTCAAATGTGGCTAAGTACGTCACTTCAAGCTAACTGTCCAAAAAAGGATGATCAGGGAAACAACAAAAGAAATGAGATAGTTTGTGTAATAATTAAGGTGTTCATGGTAGATGGTAAAGAGAAAAGTTGGTGGCTTGACTCTAAAACTAGGAATGCATCTCTGGTCAGGTTAGGTAGGGTCTTGTAGGACTTGACCCGAAATAGGAACTGAGTTCCTTGAGCCTGACCCAAGATAGGAACTAAAATTTTAAATCATGACCCAACTAAAATTTTAAAACATGACCCAACCTTAGATAGAAACCAAAAAATGCGAGAACCGAAATAAGAACTGAGACTCTATCTTGGGTCGGATTGGTTCAAATAATTCAAGCCAAATCAACATTACATTGGGTAGGTTCTATCTATAAAAAATTATAAAAAATCATATACATGGGTTAAATATGGTTTTGTAAGTTAATTAAGAACTTGGGTTGTGTCGGGTCAGTTCTTGGGTTTTTTCACATGCTTAGACCCAACCCAACTCAAGATTTACCAAGGTATTTATTTCTTGGACCCAACTTGACCTTACCCGAGTTCATCTCAGATTAGTTCTATCTTCAACTGTTGTCCATGTTGTACTTGTCAAGGGGTTTATGGGAGAGATGATTAATCTACTTCATGGACAAAACAAAGTGTACATGGGCAACAATTCTTACTGTGATGTAGAGGCAATGAGAACCTATAGGATTACCTCAGTTGATTGTAACATTCTGATCTTGACTAATGTCTCGTATTCTCTTTCCATTAGAGGCAATGAGAACCTATAGGATTACCTCAGTTGATTGTAACATTCTGATCTTGACTAATGTCTCGTATTCTCTTTCCATTAGAAGGAATCTCATTTCAAACCTAATGCTGACTAAATAGGGATTTGATGTGAGGTTCAAGGGACACAAGACACTAGTTGGAAAGAGTGAGATCTAATTTATTTACTACTACATTGGCTAAGGGATTATTCAAGCTTGATGTTTTTGACTTTACTATTTTTATGAATGAACTACTTAATTATGAGTATATTCCTTGTATGTTTAATGATGATAATCTACTGTGGCACTTGCATTTGTGTCATGTGAACATTGAAAAACTCCATAGAATGTCTAGTGTAGGGTTATTACCTAAGATCACTAAGGATCTTTGTGTGTGTGAGAATTGTCTCTTAGGTACGATGAGTAGACAATCGTTCCCTAAAGTCCAATGTGAAATGAAATGTTAGGGGTAATTTATTTAGACATTTGTGGACATTTGAAGGTGGAAATCCATAAAAGGATGACATACTTCATTAATTTTATGGACGACTATTCCAAATTAGGGTACATATATCTTATAACAAGGAAATTAGATATCTATGAAAAATTCAAAGAATTTATAACTGAGGTAGAAACCTACTTAGGCAAAAAGATCAAAGTCTTGAGGACTAATAGAGGTGGAGACTACATCTTGACTTGTTAAAAGATTTATGTACCAATAAGGGAATAATGCATCACTGTACACTCCCCTACACTCCACAACAAAATGGAGTGGCTGAAAGGTGTAAAAGAATGCTAATGGACATTATGAGATCCATGATAAATCATTCTGGATTAGATATAATTTTTGGGGTGGGGCACTTGACACCAGTATCTATATTTTAAATCATGTACCCATTAAGGTAGTTAAATGGACACATGAGTTATGGATGAGTCGACATCCAAACTTGGGGCATTTTAGATTGTGGGAGTCTAGGGCACATGTCAAAGTGTCTGACTAACATCGATCTAAACTAGATCCCAAGACAATTAAGTACTACTTTATTGGGTATTGTGATTACTCTTAAGGGGTACAAGTTTGTGATTCACTACAGTGATGGGACAGTAAGGGTCATAGAGTCGAGAGATACCTATTTTGTAGAGCGAGAATTGAATCCGAAAATTCCTAACAATAGAGTTGAACTAGTTGAAATATAAAAAGAATCTGATCCTAAAATGAGCTTTGACGAATCAATAGGGTCAAGGGCAACAACAGAGGAAAACAATGAACCCAAAGCAATTAGGGAAATGAGTCCCTCAAGTCAGTTGTGGGATTTCTACACAATACTAGGGGAAGCCAATATCACTATTGATGAACCCGTTCTAGATGATCTTAAAACACTAAAATGAGCTTTTAATGGTTAAGAATTAAAAGAATGGTAGTATGTTGTTCAATAAGAAATTGATTCATTCCTAAATAAGAAAGTTTTGGAAGGAATGTTTGTCGCGCCCTGAGATTTTATGGAAGCACATATAAAAATATCAAGAGTTTCCCCTGGCCCGCAACTAGAGCTACTCACCATAAGCATGTAATAAAATAGCAATCACCTAGGAATATATAGTATGTGTACAAATACATAAGCTGAAAAATAATAAAACTTCTTAGTATAATTTAAGTGTAGTTGAAATCATCTCAAAAACTCCCGAGTAGGCCCTTCTACCCACACACTAAACTTCGTCAGGTCTTACAATGTCTAGGGGGTGGTGAGTATTTTAAAATACTCAGTAGGAGAATTTATACTATTAAGCAAAAAGTAACATATGCCAGTTTCAAAATATATAATATAAATAATACTTTTCATAAAAATAGTGTGTGACTCTCACCTAAAACCACCCCTAGAATTTCTTCGTATGTATCGAAGATGCTCCAAGGGTATGCAAGCTCTCATGACTTGCTACAAGTGTCCCAAACACCTATTCCATCATATGGACTTTGTTGTAGGTACAAAATAGCGGCCTCTTACTCTGCCACGGATCATCGCAAAAACACCAAGTGCTTGTAGAGAGAAGAGACACCCGTGCTCATGGGGCGCTGAGATTAAGAGAGTAGAGAGTCTTCCCACGATACTGTCTACCCTAACGATGGTAGCCTTCTCAATAGTTCCCACCCTTCGTTAGGGGCTAACCGAGGTTCTTGCCCATCGTTAGGGGCTCACCAGGCTACAGAGTATATCATGCCTCCAATTCTAAACCGGATTATTATTGTCCCCTTATCTATCTCACGGAGCTCTATCAGGGTGCCAATCGACAGCTCCAGACAAACAAAGCAATCCTGAGTTCCCAGACTCATAAAGGGGCAGCTTTTCTTTCAAAATATACCATCCCAATGCTTATCTTTTCAAAAGCCCTAGCTTCGTCGTACAAGCCATGGGAGTATCACTAATAACGGCTACAAATATAGGGTTAGTCGCTTGTCAAACGAGATGGTTACCTTTCTTCATCCCGTTTCAATAACTTGATCACCATGCTTGTATGTATTTTCGAAAAATAATCTTAAGAGTCATCCTTCAACATGGAATCATTCTCTAAAACCACTTTTCAAATCTACTTTAGTCCTTCTTAATCAAAACAGTTGTGAAGCTAGATTTTCCCTATCTCACATGCTTCCACGTATATAATTTGTAATCAAATTCAAAGGATAAACCATTCGATAAAATGAATATACAAGGCAGAGATAAAATCACCATATGTAAATCCTATGATAAAGCGTATAGTATATAATCTACATCCTACTCCAACGGATAACCATTCGATAAATCATATACGTGCAAAAATCATAAAACATAACTCGAAACTAACTCTAACACTTAGCTTGCTAGAGTCAAATAATCCCACCACGATGTCCGGCACGCTTGATTTAGGTAAGAATACCTCTTAATGACATAATTTGGACTTAAAATGACTCCGAATTTGGTAAAATAAGTTTGAATGTGGGATCAAGGGATCTCTTATAGGGTTTCTTTACTTTGGAGCAATCAAATCTTAAAAATAACCCCTCCATCATGTAGAAAACTCTCAAATCAGTAAAGAACGCATTTTGAATGGACTAAATCAAACTCAGAATGACCAAAAACAGAAAAAAGATGTCTGGATCAAGAAAAACCTGAAACATGTATTTATAAGGTCACAATGTGCCAAAATAGTGGTGCCATTATTTTCAGCAGCGGTACCTGCCGAAAGGGCCTCATGTGTGTCACGCATCGATTGAGTGTGATGCGCATGCCGCAATGCACGGGGCCGACCCACGACGCGTGGGTTCACGCGTCACGTGCATCCGTTGGGCACTTCATGGTCGCGCCGCAGGAATGTGAATTTTTTTAAAATCTTTTATATTTTTGAATATCCGTAACTTTCTACCCTAACTCGGATTTGTGTGTTTTTGGTTCCGTTGAACTCGTATCGACGAGCCCTACGAAACTAGATTGCTTCAAGTAGTTTATCCTACTCTTTTTACGTAATTCCTATGTATAACATATGCTTCTTAAGGTCGTAACGTTCAACCCCGATGTTCGATTTGAGCAGATCAAGGCTCAAATCGGACATTGGGGTCGTGGGTAATAAACCTTCTTGAACTAACCATGGTTCACTTAATGATTCACCCTTAACCCTATTGAAAAAATAGTTAATTACCCATTTACAATTTATTGGGATTTTTACCCACCATGTGAATTGGTCTATGTTTGGGGTACATATGAAACTCTCACTTGGATTTTTTTTCGAATTTTTAAACCACTCTTAGGCCCATGAACTGGAGGCCAAAGACGGGTAATTAAACTGCCACTTAACTACAAGGGTAAATTAGTTAATTTAAAGACTCTGGGATTTGTACCCGGTCTAAAACTTGGTCAAGACACTTAAACCCCTCTCATGATATATTGTGATTTTTTTAAAAAATTTTGGACATTTAATCCCTCTTGAATCAGATCCGGTTTAGAGCCCCCCTTTTTTGAAATGGTCTTCGCCCAGAACAGGTCATGTTACCCAACCCAGATCCGATTCCAGAACAAACAAGGGTTGTCTCCTTCCTGGAGATGCCCCCAGATACCTGTGGCCACTAGACATCATGTCCAACAAGGGAGAACACTCTCTCTAAGGGCGTCCAGGGTGGAAATTCTGGTTTTGGTGCCTCTGTCTCCACCGCTAGACTCGCTCTGCGAGTTTCCCATTTCCACCCTGGCAATGTACTTGAGTTGCCAGTGAGTACAACGAACACCACGACCAGGCGGGAGGCCAGGTCTAGTCAAATCCCCACCAAGCAGAAGATCTAATGGACCAAGCCCCGCCTCCGTCTTGTGGCCACAGGCCAGTGTCGAGGCCAAATAGTGAAAATTTCTCCACACACAGCCAAAGGATTCTAGCCTCTGGCTGGTGTGACGGTTGGCAGCCAGCAACCATGGTTGGCAAAGGACTGGGCTCGACCAAATTGCTAGCAAGTGGAGCTTTCGAGTGCGCAAGTCCCATCGCCAGATGGTAGCTGCGGTCCACCCCCTCCTCCCCGTTCTCTGTGATTTCGCAGAGAGTAAGGGGAAGGTAAGCAAGGAGGTGGCGGCCTGTAGCTAGTAGTTCCTCCTCCAGCTACAGAACAGCCGGTAGCAGCCAGATCACTAGTAGTGTGTGACGCATCAACCCACGACCAATTGGTATAGTGGCTTGCCATCCATCAGCCGCTGGTAGCTCTAAACAATTTAGGTTATTGCCTAATCGCGTAATCAAGCATAAATCTTACTAATTGACCCTTTACCATGTAGAAATCATGGTTAATAAGCGATCCTACCTTATGTGCTAGATTTTTGTCAATCCACCACCGCTAGAACTCCGTTGTTGGTCATGATTACCAGAATTCTTCAAGATGCTTCTTCTCCAATGGGTCCCCCCTCTCCCAAAAGGCCCCCCATAGCTCCTCCCAAATCAGCCCTAATTCATTTTTGATCATCATAGGGATTAGGGTTCCTAATCCCATAAGAAGTTAGGCCAAGCTTGACTACTTGGGCTAATTGTAAAAAAAAATTGTCATCTTAATTAACAGGGCCCGTAAACCGACTTAAATGTTCTAAATGCATGTCATATTCAAGTAAATGGGCCATTTGCGACATGTTCAACCTTAAACGGTCATATCTCCCTCATTTGAACTTTAATTTGCACATTCTTCGTGGCGTTTGAAAGATCTTTAGATATTCCAATTTCTATCCACATAGGTCTCAATCACCAATTCCATATATTGAGGAAGTTATTCTTATAAGAAGGTCAAGGGTTCAAATACCCTATTTTCCACGTGGCTAACTTTGGAAATTTAAAAAATTCCCCGACGTTATAGTTAAACCCTCCATCTTTTCGAGATTACCTCTGGTGCTTCCTAAACCCTTAGGACATCAACTCTCTCATCTAGGTGATGCTTTTGGCTACTAACTCCACCACCAATGCCGACGCCATCATGTGCTTACCATCAAACTCACCTAGATTACAAGGTAGGAAATTTTAAACTTGTAATTTTATGATAACATGCTTTGAATAATTTATAGCATACTTTGAATTATTAGCACTAGCATTATGTGATTTAATATTTTAGATGTTAAATAATGATTAAAATGCAGGATGTAAGAAGGAAAGATAATAAAATATGGTCTACTTGCTTATGCAGATGACATGCATGTAAGCTATAAATTTGTGTTATGTATGTGGATTTTATGTGTTGTAGTATGGTGACTGAGAAATTTGTACGTGATGAAATATAGGTACATGAGGTATACGTGTGATGAATATGCGCATGTGTGGGTCACATATGTGGGTCATATGTATGTGTGATGTACAATAAGTTGTGATGGATAGGTTTTACATGGACTTTGATATTGATATGTAACCTTATGTGAGATGACGGAGGGTATAGGAATTAACAGGCGATGATTGGTTTGGAGAGGAATTTGTGAAGGAAGAAAGGCGGTATCCTGGGCACAACGCCCTAAAGGTAAGTTCATATTTATCTGATTTTATTTTCCTTAATATTATTGATTGAATCCAGAATTGAGTATTGCCAATATATGATTTTATATTATATGCATGTTAATTTAAAGTAAAAATTGAAAAAGGCAACAATTTTATTAATTACATCATCACCAAGTGCTAGCTCCCGTCTCTTCGGCTGCATCTCCACTCTTCACTATTCCAACTAAATGGATGTGGCTTGACGAATTTTTGTTTGCATACGTATGGCCCCATCTGGGGGCACCATTGTGCATACAAGGGACAATCTGATAAGGAAATTTGTGGTAAGAAAATTTGTAAGGTTCCTAGTTTGCCAGCTTTTTTTTTGCTTTGGATCTCCCCCTCTATCTGTTGTGTCATGAAGGCATCCCTGTAATATCTCTTACTGTTTTTGTCGTTTTTTGCCTGTTTTTTATAGAAAAGTTACAATATCTCGAGGATCTGTCAGACAAGATCTAAGATAAGTGAATGTAAATTTTTTGTGAGGCCACATAGTCTATTCTAACCAAAACCCAGTTGAATGATTAATTTTGTTGGACAAAATTTGTGGTGCATATCTCTTTCCTTTGTAGGTACTAAACAACGACAAGCCAGCAACACGCTTAAAATACGTTTGTATAGGTACTAGACAACGACAAGCCACCAACACGTTTAAAAAACGTTTCAGAGATAGAAAAAAAGGTTAATGGATGCAATGGGATGACTAGAAGATGATATGTAAGACACAAACTTAGAATGTAGATTAGACCAGAAAATTAATTAGAACGTAAGCCAGCGAAACCCAGATGAATGATTAATGTTGTTAGATAAGATTTATTGAGTGCATATCTCTTTTTGGATAGGTACTAACATTCAGAACCACTAAAAGTGAAACTTTTTTAATATACTTTTACTTCAGTCCCCTGTATTTTCTCCGTCACTTTCTTCCTACTTTATCACTTTCTTTTTCCTTTAAGTCCCTCCGTATTTTCCCATCACTTTCGTACTTATCCCAAAAAAATGAATCCCACCCACCCGCTCCCACTCTCCTTCCCCCTCCGTCCCCCTCCCCAAAATAATCTTTTTTAACTCCGACGATGGCACCGGCGGCCTCTAATCCAGGCCAGGCTCTAACATACTGCACTGGCAAAGCAGGTCCTAGCTGCACTTGCCAGACCCACCGCACGGCTAGCGCCGCTGACTGGCCGTGCTGGCTAGTATCTACCGCGGCCTCCCAGGCCTTGCATAGTCGTGGCTAACAAGAAGGGGGTGAGACTGGCCGTTGGTGGCTATGGCAGCACCAGCGGAAGCCGGAGTAAAAAGAGAAGGGAAGATGGGGTAAATAGCGGAGTTTTTTGAAAGGGTGGGAGACGAATGAGATTTTAATAATTGGGGTGAGGTAAAAAGGAGATGGGGGACATAAGAATTTAGTGGGGTGCATATAGCCATGTTATTGAAAAAAAGGTTAATGGATGTAATGAGATAATTAGAAGATAGCATGTAAGCCAGAAGCTTGGAATGTAGATTAGAGGACTAAATTATTATTTAATTGCTCGCAATGCTAGAAAGCCCTAAATCTGTTTTTACTGGAAAGCAAAAAATTCACTTGTGAGAATACGGTTTACATGAACCACTTCCAATATCAAGTCTCCTTGTCTTTTGCTCAATCGTCCGCTGAAGGTAGCTTCCCACAGTCGTAGTTCATGACACTCAATAACATTGTGGAGAGATGGTTGTAGATTTTCTTCATGATCAGCAAATTGGAGCCATTCTGCTGAACCCAACCCGTAACGTATGAACAAGTGACGACCCAAGCAAGTCGCCTCGCCACTTCCTATCATTCACATACTTGTCTAGGGCTTCCCCAACCCTGCCCCAGTCCATCCCTCCGTCAGGCTGCTGTAGTCGGTGAAGACACCGGGCAAGGACCACGGCATCCTCTAGTGCACTTGCACCTCCTTGGCCAAGGTCCGGGGTCATCGGATGCATTGCGTCGCCGGAAACTGTGATATTCCCTTTGCGGAGTTGTCTCAGGAGTAGGTCCCATGGCACTCGGAGCATTAGGGGATCCCACCTTAGTGAGGCTCGATCGGAGAGTCGCACCACATCTAAGAATGTATCTGGGAATCCCTTGGCACAGATATTCAGCGCTTGATTTATCATTGATTCTTTGTCCAGTGGTGTTTCTTCACCTACAAAATTATGGAAGAGAAATCTAGGACTACATTCATTTACAAAAGCCTTTTTTTATATGGTGTGAACAAATAGATGCCCCTCCCTACTGTTAAAAAGAAAAACAAAAGGAATGTATCACTTGGCCTCTTGCCCTAGTAGAACCTAAGAGTGAAGAACCGATTACTAATACAAGCAACGGTCACCTTGAATAGAGGATTTGTAGTCGATGAACCAGTGGATCTCAGAATCTGATAGAGGAATCATTCCTGCCCTGATGCCCATTACCTACAATCAAATAACTTTCATGTAAGTCATGGCCGCCCGGATACACAGTCAAGCCCCGGATGGCCGACCGGCCGGAGTGAGTGGGTGCACTGAGACCTAACCACTGTGCCACCACCGAGCTGATTCCATCGCATCCGATTACAACCTGCCAGACAGAAATCAGTTGAGCACATGGATGGTCTCGTCATCTCAAGTGAAGAATATTCAGAAGAAATGCGTCATGTTTGGTGAGTTACATTTTAAATTACGAAGGTTAGCCCGGGCCCGTACTGCACCAACCTTGGCATTTATGATGGATTTGTCATCCAAGTGCAGAACAGTGAGAAATGAATTATTGGTTGTCTGAGTTTGGATGGACACCACTCGTGAGTTGAATCGGATTCTTCCGGGAGGCAATTCATTCGCCATGGCCATCAGCAAAGCACTTCTATGAACAGGCACAGTCATTTCTTTCTGGCTACTTCACATAGCAGACCCACCCATGAGTACACAAATAATTAAAATGATGCATGGATTAAAACCCAAATCACCAATATTAATTTGGTCCACAGTTCTCATGAACATGAGAATTTTAAAGATGGAATTGCTATTGTTATAACTCAAAACCAGTGCTTCAAGAATACTATGATAATCTTTTGTGTTGTGTGTAGCTACTACAGCTGGAACACAACACTAAATTAATTGCTCGTCATTATGGATGAATATTTCCATTATATTTGTGTACACCTGCTTACTGATCCTGAAGTGTCACGTAAAGTCCACATTTTCCCTGAAGTGAGATCAGTAATGTAGCTCCTGAAAAAGATAACCAATATACTTGAACCGATGAACAAAGCCCTTGATAGTGGATATTAGTATAAAAAGAAGAGAGTTACTTGAGGGGAGGTTGATATATAGCTAGCTAGTGACCTTACTAGCTACACCTAGCTGCTCAAATGCTCTTAAGGCGTTGGGGAATAGGATGATGCCCCCGCCGAGGGCTCGCAGTTGGCCGGCCTTCTCCAACACTACTGTGCTCACCCCAACCCGCTCGAGGGCCACTGCAGCGGCCAGCCCTGCAATTCCAGCACCGACTATCACCACATCTTCTGAGACCTCCATTTTTCCGGTGCTGTCTCACTTCACTACCACTCTGCCATTTATATATTGTAAATAATGATGTGAAATAAATGAAGAAGGAAACGTGCGCTTCCCTTTTGTACATTTTGTGTAATTACTAGATAGTCCATATGAGGGTGTATGTGTTTTAGTTGTCTTCTTATTCATTTAGACATATGCTTGCTACTTAAGTGTATTTTTTTTTCTTAGTAGCCAATAATTGTCATTTAAAATTAAGGGGTTGTTTAGGTGTTTAATATTTTAGAAATTGAAGTGGAAATTTTTAGAATTAATTTTAATAATTCACCGTGAAATGAGAAATATGATTGGTAATAGAAAATTTTAAAATAGATTCAAATGTCGTATCAAACTAATTTTTAAAAATTTCAATTGAAATAACTCTTTAGAACTCGGGTATGCACGTTTTTAGTACTATTACGCTTCTTAATTTGAAACCTATGAAACAAGATTTCACATGGGTAAATAATTTTAAACTTTTAAATTGAGTCCTAACTATGTGGTATGCTTCTTGAGGCTCAAATCTATATAAAGGGTAACAATTAAAAAATAATAGAATCTTTTATTATAAAACGGTGGGCTGGTAGCCGGAATAACAAAATCACCTGGCAAGATAATCCGATAATTTTGGTCGATTCCAGCCGGAAAAAGCATAAAATCATCTTTTGGGAATTTTTTTTTAATTTTGCCCACCTTTTGCACCCAACCATAATTCTAGTTATTCTAGACAAAATTGGGGTGGCATCATTGGAATCTTACATAAATTCATATGCCAAACAACCCCTAAGTCTCAGTAGCGCATGATTGTTACCTAATTGTATATTGTTAATTCTCAATAGCTTATATTTTCAAATTTTCATGTTAGTGTGGAATTCAAATGTTTATAAACAAAGGGACAAAGCTTAAGATTATGCACATGGTAATGCTTGTTGAGTGTCGGAGAGTCGAGGATCTAGTAATATGAAGATGGTACCATTTCTCTCTCTTTTTATATATAATATATGCTAGCAAAAATGTGCACACACTATCCATGTAAATACAAATTAAATAAGAAAAAAAATAAAAAAATTAGAAATAAATATATATTGAACAAGGGTCTCTCTTGCATGTTATAATTATAATACATTGCTTTAAGGATCACAATGATCATTAATTATACACACAAGCTCAATCTTAACCTATATACACTCATAGTAGGCAATTGTAAATCCAAATCTCATAAGATAAATATTATGTCATAAGTTGGCGAAGACAATGGCGTTGAAGGACTTTGTGTCCTAGAACTTATTATTTATATATAAAAATATTATTGAGAAATGTGTTATATACATGGGGCTTACAAAAAAAGTTCGAGAAAACATGGTCATGTAAGATCTCATTTGATAGAGCTCATCAAAAGTTTTTTTAATGATACTAAGAAGACAAGAATTCAAGTTTGGGAGTGTAAGAAATAATATTAAAAAATTAAAATTAACATAATATTAAAGATAGGGATTAGGATTCTGATATCTTTGACTTATTGGGGATTAGAATGGGTCAAATAAGAGTAAAATAGGGATTAATGGTATCAAACATGGGTCAAACTGTTTGATTTTTGAAGTTCTATAGTACACTAATTTTCTTTATATTATAGTATGATATAAAGAGAGAGAGAGAGAGAGAGAGAGAGAAAGACATGTAAGGACGTGCCCTTCACAACACCTGATCAAAACACACCATTTTTAACTAACTGGTTAGAATGCACATGTGATGCAGATGTTATTTGGATTCTATTTATTAAAATAAATCAAATAGGCAACATAAATATTCTCATTAAAAATAAATGAATAACTTAGAACTCGATGAACAAAACCTAAACAAGGATCATTTTAAGGTTTGGTTTCGATTAGGGACTGAAGTGCGGATATAAAGTCCTTGCTACTATATCATCTCCAATACACTCTAATTCCCGCGTTACCTCTCATTACTTGCGTTACCCTCTCATACTTGTCCCCATGACCAACTATGGAAATGACCACAAGCATCAAAGGGGTTGGGATGATAAATATACCATAGAAGAAGCACAATGAGCTCTAGGGATTGGAAAATCATCTTCTCTCTTTCTGATGTCACGTCAACAATCTCATTATCCTCCTTATGGCTAGCCCTCCTCAATCCTTTTGGCCTATATCAAAACCCTTGAATGCTTTCACTCTTTTCGGTCTCGTTGTCAGTCACCCCTCTCATATGAAAGTTCACTTTATCATCCTCTAAATGTTCTGAAAATTATACCACTTAGAATGCATTCACTCTTTTCGGCCTGGTTGTCATTCACGCCTCTAATCTTAAAGTTTACTTTATCATCCTCCAAATGTTAGGAAAATTATAATAGAATAAAACTTAAATAGGATTAGGCTTACCTGTAGCTATTAGAACTTGAACAAAGCTTTATCCCCTTTGATGAAGCAATGTGTTTCTGGTTAAGAACTTGACTAAGAGTAATTCTTGCTGAAGGCACCATATTATGACAACTAAAGGTGTATTTATAACTAAACTAGGACACCATTATTAAAAACTCTAGAATCCTAACCCTCCATCCAGTGGTCAGGCAACAGTCCAGATTTGCCACTAAAACCACAGCTTAATGAGTATTTTGACTCAGGCTCATTACCCAGACAGTTTTGAAAGCCCAAAATATGTATCAATTGAGCCAATTGGGCCACCTTATGTTTTAATTCAAAAATAAGCCCAACCTTCGTTCACTTGGTACAACTTCTCAATTTAGTCATAGAAATAAAATCTCCAACTTGGCTCAATTAAACTAAAATTGAGAAAAAAAATTAGTTAAAAATAATTACCAAGTGGGTAATGGGAAAAGTTGAAATGACTTTCATAAGCGCATACAATTTTGGAAAAAACAATGTCCTTCGAATTTTATATGGTAACTTTATACTCTTACATAATGTCCTAGTTGCATGAATCAGGTTGGTTATGTCCTCATATGAAAACATTCTCTTCCATGTATCATAATGCAACTAACCACTCTGTTTGAGTGCTATATGTGGCAATATATATATATATATATATATATATATATATATATATATATATATATATATATATATATATATATATATATATATATATATATATATATATATATATATATATATATATATATATATATATATATATATATATATATATGAGTCATGCTCTCAGTCATTGTCCAAACATTATCTCATAATTAAGTGCACAGAAAATGAGATAGCACGAGAAAAGAAAATGTAACTATTTATATAAGCGAAATCAAATGCACGATGAGCTAATAAAATGCATACGATCCACATGACTCTGAAACAAAGAAGGGGGTAAGCCCTTGTCATTGGATCAACAACCATCATCTTATTACCTATATGCTCAATAACAACTATCCCTTCTTTAATACATTCCCGAATAACAAGATATTTGATGTTGATGTGCTTACTTTGACTTTCACTTTTATTGTTCTTCGTGAAGAACATAGTAGCACTGTTATCACAGAACATCTTTACGGCCTAAATATGAAATCCATAATAGTAAACCCTATGATAAAGTTCATCAGCCAAGTAGCAAGTGACATGCCCTCATAACAAGCAACAAACTATGCCTCCATAGTCGACGACGTTGTAAGGGTATACTTTATATTTTTCTAACAGACATCACCGCCTACCAAAAGGAAAAGTTAACCCAACATCGACTTTTTTGAGTCAACACAACCAACAAAGTCTGTATCTGGCTAGCTCCAAATGATCAAAATGTCTATATGTGAACATGTAATCCTTCGATCCTTATAGATACCTCATAACCTTCTTTGCAGCTCCCCAATGATCCAACCCTAAATTTTTTTAGTATCTACCCAATATTTCCATAGCAAAGGTAATGTCTGGTCTTGTGCGAACCCCTAAGTACATCATATTACCAACAACTAATGCATAGGGAATTTTCTTCATGCTTTCCAACTCTAGAGAATTCTTCAGATACTAGAACAAGCAAAATTTGTCACCCTTCAATATAGGAGAGCTGCACTAGGCGAGCAGTTTTCTATGTTAAACCATTTCAAAACTTTATGGACACAGGCCTGTTGAGACAACCCAAGGATTCGTCTGGATCTATCACAATTGATCTCAATTCCTATGATACATGATGCATCTCCTAAATCTTTCATGTCAAAGCTCTGAGAAAGAAACTGTTTAGTCTCGTGCAACATCCCTAAGTCACTGCTTGCAAGTAGAATGTCATCAACATACAAGACCAAAAGCTTGTAATGGCTCCCACTAACCTTAAGGTATATGTATTGATCAACAGTGTTCTCCTTAAAATCAACAATGTTCTCCTTAAAACCAAATGGAATAATAACATCATTGAACTTCAAATACCACTACCAAGAAGCTTGTTTTAGTCCGTATATTGACTTCTTGAGTCTACAAACAAGATGACTTCCGTTATTTGAAGTGAAACCTTTAGGCTGATTCATATACACCTACTCCTCAAGATCCCCATTCAAGAATGATGTATTCACATCCATTTGATGTAACTCTACGTCAAAATAAGTTACAAGGGCCAAAATAACTCTTAATGAATCCTTCATAGAAACTAAAGAGAAGGTTTTATTGTAATTGACACCATCTTTCTAAAGAAAACTTTTGGTAACAAGTCGGGCTTTATATATGCTAATGTTACTAGATGGATCTAATTTAGTCTTATAGATCCATTTGCAGCCAAGAGTCCTAGCACTCTTTGGTAACTCTACGAGATTCCAAACTTAATTATCAGCTATAGTCATCTTATCCTACATAACATCATACCACTTTTTGGATTTATCTTCATTCATAGTTTGTGAATATATAATAGGACCTTGAATGAGTCTAACATTCTCGTCAGACTCCTAGAGGTATACAACATAGTCAAAAGGGACTACAAGTTTCTTTATTCTTGAGGACCGTCAAAGTCCCATTTGATCTATAGTTGAAGGTGCCTGTACAATAGGAGTTTC
The DNA here is from genome assembly GCA_035235625.1 of Saururus chinensis. Classification (NCBI taxonomy): domain Eukaryota; kingdom Viridiplantae; phylum Streptophyta; class Magnoliopsida; order Piperales; family Saururaceae; genus Saururus; species Saururus chinensis. The sequence continues at coordinate 58,938,196 of CP141140.1, forward strand.
TCTGACTTGTTCTTAAGGGGATAGTGGTGGAATGATAGGCTGCTCTAGAATCACTATAGGTGATACAACATGTGATCCTCCACCGAATGTGGGTAAAATAAAAGGAACCCGTACTTTCTCAAATGCAATACATTTTGGGGAAATAATCTTGCTCAAGTTGTCATTCCAAGAAAATGTGTATTTCATGCTTCGACTACTATATGGGTGTGCGATGGACAATAAAACCGATAACCCTTAGACCTTTTTATAGAGCTAATGAAAAAATCACTCAAAGTCTTAGGGTCAAGCTTCTTCTCAAGTGGATTTTGCACCCTAACCATAACAAGACAACCTCAAATATGTACAAGATCTAAACTTTGCTTCCATCTATTCTCTATCTCAAATGTTATTTTAGGAACGACTTTAGATAGAACTCGATTTAAAATGTACATGGTTGTCTTTAAGGCTCCACTCCACATATTGAGAGGAAGAGAGGAGTTAATGATCATGTTCCTCACCATATCCATCAAAATGTGGTTCCTTCTTTTAGCCACACCATTTTGTTGTGTTATGCACGTTACTATGTATTATGCAATAATACCATGTTCCTTAAAAAAAAGCGCAAATGGTCAAGGTTTTTGTCGACTCTCTGTGTACCTACCATGATATTCCCCTCCTCTATCTAATCTAACAATTTTGATACTCATACGAAATTGTTTCTCTATATCTACCTTACAATTCTTGAAAGCATCAAATGCTTTAGCCTTTTCATTTATGATATAAAGATGCATGTATCGGGTATGATCATCTATAAAGGTAATGAAATATCTTTGACCATTCAGACAGGGTGTACTAAGCGGTCCACAAATATTAATGTGTATGATTCCTAATTTCTCATCATACCTCTTAGCACCCTTAGAAGACTTGTTAGTCTTCTTTCCCTTTATACAGTCTATACATGTCTCAAGATTAGTAAAGTCTAGAGTTTTTTTTTTAAACTCATTCTCTTACTAATATCTTTAAGTGGTCAATAGAGATATCCCCTAATTGCCTATGCCATGACATATAGAATTTTTTTTAATAACATTAACTTACATAAACATCATAAATTATCCAAAGGAAACATGCAAAGAGAGATAATATAATCCATCTATCAAGGAACAAGAGCCAATGGTAATTGAATTATAAATGATAAATTTAAATTAAAGCCATAAAGCACTAGACTTGACACAAAAACTATTTGAAAACCCTAGAATATAAAAAGTTCTTTCTAAATCTAAGTTGTATCCTATATGAAGAACAAGTTGATATGTTACCACACCTTCAACCTTTGAAAATATATTATTGCCCGAATAACATCTTATTGCTTAAATAGATATCCCATCACTTGGTTTTCTTAGTTTGAGAAACTCATGTCATAATAAAAATATGGATTGTAGAACCAGAATCAACCCCCCATGTGTTATTATGATGAAAATCAACATAATTAGATTAATAACACACAAAGACATGAACTTACCTCCTTTATTGGTAAACCACTTCTGATATTTAGGGTAATCTTTCTTGATGTGTCCTTTCTTCTTGTAGAAAAAATATTTAGTTTCCTTGGTGATGCCAGTCGACTTCATTGACACACCTTTATCAGCTTTTTTCTCTGGAGCACCATGATTTCCCTTCTTTTTTCCTTCATGAGAAACTAGATGGGCACTTTTTAGCTTCTCTTGCTTAAGTCTCCATTCTTTCTCGACACACATACTCAAAAGGCCATTGATTGACCATTGCGTGTTATGTGTGTCATAAGAAATCTTGAATGACCCATATTGTGCAGGCAGGGAGTTGAGAATAAAGTGGACTAAAAATGTGTCGTTAATCTTGATTTTTATGTTGTTTAACTGGTTAGCAATATCATGTATTTACCTGATATGCTCTCGCACCCCTTTGTCATCTGTAAGCCTAACGGATGACAACTTGAATATTAAGGTGCTGGCCAAAGCTTTATCAGAATTCTTGAATTGAGCTTCAATAGCTTTCAAAAGTTCTTAAGTTGTAGCACATTCTGGGATGGATCTTCTAATGCTTTTATTTATATGAGACTTTATGAGCATCCTAATTAAGTGGTTAAACTGTTCCTATTTTTTAAATAATGCTACCTCACTTAGCGTACTTTTATACATAGGGGCGGTGGGTACATCTATACAAAACGCCAAATCCAAGTCCATGCACCTTAAAAATAAAACTATCTTTTCCTTCCAATTCGAAAAATTGTCCCTAGACAATAATAAAAGATAAATAAGCTGCAATAAAAGAATAAATAAATGCAAATAATTTATAGGGCAAGAAACAAACTGAAGTATGAAATAGACAATGCTAAAATCAAATAGTAAAATTTTGAACCTCCCTTTGGGTAAAGGTTGCATTCTGTACCAAATTTATTAATATTGTATAGAAACAAATGGTCATAATTTTTTATGATAAGGCTAGTGGTTATATGTGATACATTATTGGAAAATCTCACACCTTTGGACCTAGAGATTCACTCATGTTACAACATATAACCCTCCACCCTATCCTAATTATATGACACTAACTATCACCTCCCTTTAGGGTTGGATGATAATTATTGTCACATAATTAAAATTTGATGACAACTAATGATTATTTATGTGAATCCATGCACCCCTTAGTATCATTTATATGATTCACAAGTTGAAAGTAACTTAGAATGCATTGGCCACTTCACAATAGACGTGGGAACTTAATTTGTGCAATTAACCATCTAATAGAATGAGATAATTGCAATTAACAATGAAAAAATACATAAACAAAATTGACAAGGGCCTTTTCGTCAAATTTGTTATCTGGCTTTTGGGATTCGGCCAAAGGTTCCCATCATCACATACCACAATTAATAAAATATAGTCCACAGTCCATGTACAATCCTTAAAAAAAAAAAATTAAAAAATTGTACAAGTTGGAAGCACTAAGGATCCTAAAAGAGAAAAAATGTGCATTGATTACTTATGACTGTATCCACCTTGAGATGTGATCCTTGAATTCTAGTGAAGCTTACAAAGTGTCTAATGTACACTCTCTCACAAACTTACATAAATGGTGCACTCAACAATTTTTTTTCTTAAATTGATAAACCATAAGATTGCATTTTAATCCTCTGATTGGCCCATAACACTAATAAAGCCCTTTAAAGATGGTTAATACACATCCACATGCAATCATTAAAAAAATATTCCTAAAGCCACAAAAAAAATTTATTCTCTTTTTTGGCCCGAAATTGTTGACCCGGTTTGCAAATGGTTGAAACTAACCCGCAACGCCGGTCAATGAAGACCTGTGCGGCGCGATTGACCCACGCACACATGTGCGGGTCAAACCAACCTGCGCTCAGCCCTTCGTAGGTCATCTTCAACCTCTCGACAGAGAGGTTGAATCATCTGCTGTCATCTAGCAAGGCATGTTTGTAGCCTGAAAAGGGCAGAAAACATCCCACCCATCGTCGGGGAATCCACAAGTGGCAGGAAGATCTAGATGATGGGAAGCCCACAACGACTAGAGAAATAAAAAATGGCACATGAATAGTAAGGAAAAAAATATTTTTTGGTGCTCGATTCCAATGACTCGGCTATTGATCGCAATAGTGGCACCGGTCAGATCCCAAACGCAGTGAGACAACAACCCTAGCCAACGCCAATGGATCCAAAAGACTGTATCGATGATCGGAGAAACGAACCCACATTAAAAAATAACAATCTTCATCTGTATGATGCTGTCAAAGTGTACCTATGTGTTTGGAGGGGTGGCGGTGCAGGCTAGAACCCAAAGCCTGGCAACATCTCTAGCCGGCATGTATGCTCCAGCCAGTAGTTCGGCGATCATCCAGTGGATTGACAGCCTTCCAATTGCGACACTGGTGGCCTAAAAAAAAATGTGGCCGCTGTCGGTCATCATCGTAATCAACCTAGCCATAGTCCAACTGATAGAATAAAACACAATGGGATTAGGCTTACTTGTAGCTTGAACAAAACTTTATCCCCTTTGATGAAGCTTTTCCTTTGCTAATCTTCTGCAAATCCTCACAATGTGTTTTTGGTTTAGAACTTGATTGAGAGTAATTCTCGCTTAAGGCACCATATTAAGATGTCTAATGGTGTATTTATAACTAAACTATGACACCACTATTAAGAACCCTAGAATTCTGACCCTCCATCTAGAAGTCAGGCAACGGTCTAGATTTGCCACTAAAACCATTGCTTAATGGGTATTTTGACTCTGTCTCATGACCCTGATAGTTTTGAAAGCCCAAAATATCACTACAACAAAATATACTATTAGCGACGCAAAAACAAGCATCGCCAAAAACTACTAATAGCGACACATAAAAAAGCGTCACAAAAAAATTCACTATTAGCGATGCTATATAGTAAGTGTCGCTAATACTAATCATATTAGTGACACTTTATATTATGCGTCACTAATAGTTAAGTTATTAACAATGCTTTGAACAAGCGTCACTAAAAGATATATGTATTAATTTTTTTAAAAAAATTCATAACTATTAGCGACGCATTTTCTTAAGCGTCACTAATTAGTTTTAAGAATAGCAATGCGTGTGAAAATGTGTCACTAATAATTAGACTATTAGTGATGCCAAATAAAAAGTGTCGCTAATAGTTATGAATTCAAAATAAAAAATTACAAGTTTAGAATTAATAAAGCGTCGCTAATGTGTCGCTTGTTTACAAGCATCACTATTATCTTTATTAATTACTTTTATTTAATAAATAGTGATATAATAAATATTAAAATAATTTAAAATAAACTTTTTAAATATAATATATTTTCTTCAATATTGACTATTTGTATAAATAATAAATAGCTTTTTATTTTTTCAATAAAAGGTTGTTCCAGTAATATATTAAAACTTTCTCTATGAAGAGAGAGAAGTGAGGAAGAGAGAGTGCATAGAGAGAGAGGGAGAGGAGAGAGAGAGCAGAGGAGATAGAGTGAGGAGATGGAGAGAGAGAGGAGGAGAGAGAGATAGTGAGAAAGACATGAGAGATAGAGGAGAGAGAGTGAAGAGAGAGAGAGTGAGTAGATAGAGATGAGGAGAGAGAGGAGAGAGAGTGAGTGAGGAGAGAGAAGAGAGAAGAGAGAGAGAGAGATGAGGGGAGAGAGGAGAGAGAAAGAGGGGATAATTTTTTTTAACATTTTAAAAAATAAAAAATATATAGTAGCGACGTATATTGTTATGCGTCACTACTACAATTTTTTTAAAAAAAATTAAATAAAAGAGAGAAAAGGGAGAGGGAGGGAAGAGAGAGACGAGGGGAGAGAGAGAGGAGAGGAGAGGAGAGGAGAGGGAGGGAGAGAGGGGTAGAGAGAGAGAGGAAGAGAGAGAGAGGAGAAAGAGAGAGAGAGGAGAGAGATAGAAAGGGGAGTAGAGAGAGAGAAAGGAGAGAGAGTGAGGGATGAGAGAGAGAGAGATAGAGAGAGGAGAGATGGGGAGAGAGAGGGAGAGGGAGGGGGGAGAGAGAGGGAGAGGGAGAGAGAGAGAGAGGGAGGGGGAGAGAGAGAGAGATAGAGGAGAGAGAGATCGAGAGAGAGAGAGAGGAAGAGAGAGGGAGAGAGAGCGAGGGGGAGAGAGAGAGGAAGAAAGAGAGGATAGAGAAATAATATTATAAATTATTTTTAAAAAAATAAAAAATTATTAGCAATGCATAATAGTATGCATCGCTATTAGTTTTGGGTACACGCATAGAAATATGTGTCGCTACTACCTAATACAGCGATGTATAGATGTATGTGTCACTATTAATGTATATGAGCGACACATACGATATACGTCACCCATACTAATACTGATAGCAATGCTTAGTATGAGTGTTGCTATTAATCTTTGTTTTCTTAAAAAATATAAAGGCTATTAGCGACGCTCGTATGAAGAGCATCGCTAATAGCCTATGCGGGAGAAATTTCTCCCGCTTATATAGCTCCTCCACCCCCTCCCATTTGTCCCTCCTCCAGTCCTCGACTCCGCCTTCCTCCGGTCATCTCCGTTCTCCGGTCCCCACCCCCTCCGTTCATCGCCTTCTTCCTGTCATCACCGTCCTCATGCTCCCTGCCATCCTCTGGTCCCCCACCCCCCTCCCGATCCCCCTGCTCCACCCCCCTCCTCTGATTTTCAGGGGGGGAGCCGGGGAGAGAGAGGGGGGGAGGACGGCTCCGCCCAGCCATCCTCCGGTCCCCCTCCTCTCTCCCTCTCCCCCCGCTCCCCCTGCTCCGTCCCCCTCCTCTGATTTTCAAAGGAGGGGGGCAAAGCCAGGGGCATAGGGGGGAGCGGGAAGGATGAGAGGGGTGGGGAGCCGGAGGACAGCACCACCCTATTGTCATCCGATCCCCCACCCCCTCCCTCTCCCCCCTGCTCGTTCCCCCTCCTCCCCCCCATCCTTTGATTTTCAGAGGAGGGGGGTGGAGCAAGAGGGAGGAGGGGGGTGGGGGGTTTCCTACAAAGAAAAATTACTAATGAGACAACTCATCAAACATATAGAAGGGACACGATTTACATGCACCAAAGCAACAACTATATTCACAGGGTCTATGTTGACCAATTTTACTACCAATAATAGGGTTACACTCTATCTTTTAGAGATTATACAATCAAAGGATAATACCATCTCTACATATGATAAAGATATCCCACACAAAGTAGAGAGAGAGAGAGAGAGAGAGAGAGAGAGAGAGAGAGAGAGAGAGAGAGAGAGAGAGAGAGAGAGAGAGAGATATTGGGAAAGGGCTACCAACAAAATGACATTGTTGTGTCTTCTCTGTGCTAAGTAAGGGAAACAACGTGAGCTTGAAAACCTTTCTCCTTTCCTTCTTCATCTTCCTCCAAGAAACCTACATTTTTACTCTTTAAAGTCCCTCTCAAAGTCATTGGCTCTGTTATTTCTTTCTCAAAAGAAAAACTCTTTTTAAAAAAGATTTAATTTATTACCAATAATACCCCACACTTGCTGTTTTCTACTTAGCACAAAATGAGATAAGTGAAGGGTTAGCACATGAAGAGGAAACCCCAACAATGGGCTCCACATGGGCGGAAGACCCAACACCAAAGCTCGACTTAATGTTGTGAGCTTTTTTGCCTTCCTACCGTTATTGTGGAAATTGGTGTTGACTATGGGGCAAGAGTATATATTAAATGCAAATTACTTTTTTGTGGAAATCGTTGTTGACTATGGGGCAAGAGTATATATTAAATGCAAATGACTTTTATGTTAGCATGATTAAGAAATTGAATTTTTTTCATATCGGATTGTCTTCTTGAAACTTTTGTGATGTTTGATTCTGAATTTGACTGTTTTCTAAAAAATTGAAATGATGTATGAAGTGTAATCGATTAATACATTATCTTACATCTCTTGATTTGGATTCTTATTAAAAGTTTGTATTAAGAATAGCAATGCCTTAAGCATTAGACTTTCTTATATATCCCTTTTTGTCCATAAAGTGATGAACATCTATTATAAGAAAATCGAATGAAATATACTATACATTCCTATATAAGAATTTGTATTTATTTCACTACATTTGACTAATGATTCGTGGACAATGTCTTTTCCTTTAAAAGTAGGAATGCTCTCACACTCCGTGTAGTATTCACATAATGTCAGGTCTGATAAGCGATGCATTTGCATAAAGATCTTGCAAAGTTTGATTGAAGCCTAATCCTATTTATAACTTACAAATAAATGAGAGGGAGGTAGATAGGATAAAAATAATAAAAAAGACTACATCTGTTACACTTTACAAATTAATCCTTCACCATAACATGTACTTAAGCAAGAGTCATGAGATTATACTCTCCTTAAGCAAATGATAGGCACACCGTTTGTATAAGCAAAAATATATAGCACCTTTAGAGCATTTGAGTGTCTCACCTTGAGGTGTGCTCCAATGACCCCTTTCAATACTGTCATCAGTAGTACACACCCTTAATGCATATACGTCTTCACCAAATATTTTACCAAATCATACCATGACTACCCAAGTTACCTATAGACTTTCATTACAATATTCTTCACCCGAAAAATCACAATTTATATTCCAAGAAGGCCATAAAGAGATTACACACACTCAGAAAGGTGTAGAGCAATGTTTTAAGATATGGACTAAGGCAGCAAATAATATGGCCAGCCGGCAAGCCCGGCCCGGCCAAAAAATAAGTGAACTTGGGCCTTAAAAAATAGGTTATGGGCTAAGCCGGGCTTTAAATATAAAATCCTATCAATTTTTGGGCCGGGCCCGGGCATGAAAAAAAATAGTAAAAGCTCGGCCTGACCCACAAAACCAAATGAAATACAATAATTTTTATTTACCAAATAGAATGTAATAATTTGTATTTATCAAATAGAATATAATAAAGTTTTTATATAATTACTTAGTTTTTAAGCTTATCTTATATTTATTTATCTACTCAAATTATAGATTTATCATCTCAGATAGTAAAATACTTGAAGTTAAAAAAAAATTATATCACTTCTCTTTCGGCCAGAAAGCCTGTGGCCCGGCTCAAGCCTGTCTAAATTTTGGGCCGGGCCAAATTTTTTAACCTTAGCTACGGGTTTGGGTTGGGCCTTGAAATTTTTTTTCTTTGGGCCGGGCTTGGGCCTACCCTAGCCCGTTAGGGCCCGGCTCGTTTGCATCCCTAATATGGACTAGACTAGTTGATTTGATGGGTTCGACTGCTCCCAATCAAAATTCTAGTCTAGTTTGTCTAGGTTTCCGGGCGAGTATGACCCGGGCAGTTCACTATAGCCCAGTGGAACATGTGACCAAGATAACAGGGCCAATCCGGTTTTGGCAAAAAAAATGTAGGAGGGGGGGAAGGCGGATGGGGAGGAGAGGGGACGACATTTCGGGACTAGGCCAAGGAGGAGAGGGGGCAGTAGTTGGGGGCAAGGCTAGGGAGAATGGAGGGTGGTGGCTAGGGTGAGGCTGGGGAGTAGAGATGGGCAACTAGGGTCGAGGCTAGGAAGCAAGGGGGTGGCTGGGGTCAAGGTCAGGGAGCAAAGGGAGGCGATTGGAGTTGAGGCTGGGGAGGGGTTGGAGGTGGATTTCGGCTGGGCAAGGCCATGGAGGAGAGGCAGTTACAGCTAGGGGCGAAGCTGGAAAAGAGAGGCGGCTGGTGGCAAGACTGGGGAAGAGAGAGGGAGGGGAAGGAGGAAGGGAAACTAGGGAAGACAACTACGGTTGGGGGAGAGGGGAGAAAAATACATATGTATATCAAGGTTGAACCGGCCTGACCACCAAAACGGGTTTCAAAACATTAGTACAGAATGGTAATCAGATACGTGGATAGTTTTAATTAGATAGACCCAAGTGTTCAATTGTTTATTTGTATAGTTGTCCGATCATCCACATGTCCTTTTAGCCAACTGACCAACCGCATTTGAGTGACCAATTGTCCTTTTGACACACTTGACCAAATGTCCAAATAGCTTGTCTGTTTGTCTGATTTTCACCCCTACAAAGATTTATGATGGGGGATCAGTCAAGATGGATAATTTCTTCACATTCACACAAAACACTAAAAAAATTGTACAGGTTAGTCACATATGTCTTTTTAGTGTGGAAAATTTATCACACGTTATTCGTGCATGACCTTTTTCAGTATGACAATTTTTCTCTGCATTAGTCATTTTCTATAGGGGCTCTTGTGATAATTTCAAGATTTCCCTACTTACATATAATTTTCCTTCAAGTTTGTGATTTTTTTATCACACTTCTTTATTTTAACAAAAATTTCCGGAGCTCATCTTTCATTACCTTTATGTAATATTGTAGGCCAACTACCTAAATATCATCTCCTACCCGTAGCTACTATTATAGGCCCCACTACCTCACGTATTGCTTTTAATCCTAGATATTATTGTGGGCACAATTACCCATACCTCTTAAGTCATATATATTAAAAATACTTTTTGGGCTATACGGAAGTCCTAATGTTCACATGGGTCCATGATGCTCGTGTTGATGGTTCGGAACCCATGTTGGCTCCATGTCTAAGGTCACATGGGACTTTTTTCTTATAATTGAAATTGCATTAAAAAATCGGGGTGAAACTCGAAAAAAAGCTTACAACCCTACTACCCACAAGCAAGGAGCTAGAGGTGAACCACAACATCCAAGTTTGTATCTTACAAACCAAGAGCTAGGAGGAAACCATGTCGGAAACAAAAACTAAACCAAGTAAACCACCCCCTAAACACTTAGAGGCTGTTTAACTGTTTGATTTTTTAGAAATGGAAGTGGAATTTTTTGAAATTAATTCAAAAAATTTACCGCCGAATGTGAATTACAGTTGGTAATGAATTTTTTTAGAATAAATTTGGATATCACGTCAAACTTAATTTTAAAACTTCAAACTAATATAATTCTCTCTTGAACTTGGATATGCACGTTCTTAGTACTATTATGCTCCTAAATTTGAACTCTATCAAACAAGTTCCCACAAGGGTAGGTAATTTTAAACTTTTAAAGTGGGCTCCACATATATGACACATTTCTCGAGACTCAAATCATTATGAGAGATCACCGTTGAAAAGTAAATGAATTTATAATTTTCAAAATGGGGGTTGGGAGTTGGAATCGACGAAATTATCTCATGAGGTAATTCGGTGATTCTGTCTGATTTAGGCTGATTCCAACTCGATACAGCTTGACATCAACTTCGGGGTAGAAGTTTTAATTCTACCGACCTTCAACACACAAACATGATTCTGATAATTCAAGCTGAAATTGGGCGGAATCAACTTAATCTTACACAAATTCAGTACATAAACAAGCCCTAAAACAACCAAGATAACACACTGACAAGCGGCAAAAGACCAAACCAGGGGAACAAAAATAAACTTTCACACAAGGAGAAAGCAAAAGCAAGCTATAGAAAAAATAAGAGGCCGATCAAGCCCAAGCTCTCAAGAGAGATGTCACATCACACTAAGCGATCCAAAAATCAAATAGGAAAGGATATGCAGCACACACTCTTTCGTTAACTTTGAATTCAATGAGAACTTCTTGTGCTCGGTGGATGATGTCATGTGCAAGTATATATGTTTTCTTCTTTTTGTCTTCAAATATTCTTTTATTCCTTTCACTCCAAATGAATGAAGGATATATAGTGAAAATAGATTTAAGAACATCACCTGCCACTTGATTTTGGTGGATGAAAGTCAATAGCCATTGGATCTAACTAGGGCCGTCCCTTATATGATGTCTCAATATGCATTTTGTGAGCATACTTCTCCACATAATCTTAGTAAAAAGACATTCAAAAAGGAGGTGTTGGATACTTTCTTCTTTACAATGACACAAAGGACATCTACTAGCCAACTGAATTTCTCTTTTCTTCAAATTATTATGAGTTAAAATCCACCATTGTGAGCCAACCAAGAAAGCAAAGAATATCTACACACCTTATGCTTAAACCAAATTAAATTGAGCCAATTTACCTCAGGCATATGGTGGCGGAACTCGTTCCAGGAGCTTTTGATAGGGAATTTCCCATTCTGATTTAGCCAACCATAGGAATCATCTTCTTCAAAGGTTTATGAAGGTTCGAGAAATCCATGACTTGATTAGTTCCTATTGTCAATGGAGGCAAACAATTTCACTCACCATGCATCAAACTCACATTCAGTTTATCGTTCAAAGATCCTCCCAACTGAATAATAGAATAATTCCCAAATATAGTAGGAAGGTTGACACCATCAGCCCACGGATCAATCCAAGTGAAGATATCAGCCTCATTACCAACATTCAAGACACAAGGAGTACGCATGAATTTTTTCATCTCTCAAATACACTTCTATGCATAAGGACATGAGACTTGTACCATCAACGTGAGAACAAATGAAATGCATACATACTAAAACTATATGTATATATGTAAGTTTTTATGGTCACATATCAAATTAGCACGTGAAATAAAATCCAAAATATAGTTAGACTAGTGTTAGAAAAAAAAGTCATTGTAGTTTTTGGTGCAATGTGAGGGAAGAAAAAACCCAATAAAATAGTAGAATTGGCATAATCCTTGAAAAACTCCTATATAACGAGATGATGACGTGAAGGACATACTAAACCCACAAAAAAGATGGTGAGAACATGAAGAATATAGAGAAAATAATAAGTCTATCACTTTCCTAAATACCCCTCGTGGATTTATGATGTTGGGCCACATGCTCGTCGACCCTCACTGATAATAAAAAAAACAAATATGAGTGGAAGGGTAGAGCCAAATGGCAAGTAAGAAGTTGTACTTACCTTCATTGTTACAATTTTATTATTAAATAATAGTATTATAATGTATTAAGAGAACTTTGTATTATAATATATGAAGCCAACATTTAGTTTTTTGGTGTTATATTTTATGGATGCATATTATGTTGTTTGTAGTGTAGCATATAAGAGGAACTTCTCCTTGTTGATATTTTTTTACTTTACTATTATTTGAATAATGAAGGATGCTTCTAATGATGGAGACCTAAATAATTTAATAGTATATACTTGTGTGCTAAGAGAGAAGTTGGTGCTTGAGAATGCTGAATTTTGAAAAAGAATAAAATGAATACCTCAAAAAGGAGTTTTTTTTTTTTTAAATCATAATGGAATGAGCTACTATGCTTGACGAAGATGTATTGTATAATAATTTTTTGATGTCATGACATTTGTTTTAATATAATGTAGATTATTCATATGTAATTTAAATATTAGTTATTTTAATAATAAATGAAGGCAATGACCTTTTTCATATATTAATTATGTTTGTTATGCACAAACTTGTTATTTTTTTTATACTAATAGGAGTGCACGTGCATTTGCAAGTGCTGCACTTTAGAGATTTAGTCTTATTACCATATGTAAATTAAGCTTCAAATTTAGAAATTTTATACAATTTATAAATTAATAATAGTTCACAAATAATATTTTAGGCATGTTAGGGTAATTTAGGACTTCTATAATAAAAATCTTTGCTCCCCTTTTTACTTTAATATTAGTTTGTGTGTGTTATGCATAGGACTCTTGGATATGTGAGTATCAAAAGTAATTAAGATGAGTGACCTACTGAATAATGGCATGTTGGCATGAAATTGGTTAAAAAAATAAAGAAATTATTTTTTTTGAATAGAAAATATCTAAAATACCCACTTTTCTAGCAAACCCAATTTTGTAGGGATTCGTCTTTACCTATATCTCTACTAACTTGTTGCCATCTTAACCTGCATCTTTCATATCCTTCGACGGTTTGAAGATATCTCCATTTTGCACATCTTCAAGGAAGCTAAAGCTGCGACATATTGTCTAGCTAATTTTGCATTTGATGCCTTTTCTTACCCTTAATTGAAGCACTCTTCCAGTTGGGTGGCTGCAACCGGTTGCAAGACTACTCTGTATGTTAATTTGATAACATAAACAACTTACATTTGAAATATACACCGAAACTTGTAAATAATATTTATACACATAAACAAATCCAATTTTATTTGTAGATCATGGATAATGTCAATTAATGATCAGCAAGATATATAGCATACTACTTGCTTAAAATGTAAAAAGAAAATTTACAACCAAACGAAAATTTTAGCTAGGCCAGATGAATCACAAAATTGCATTTTAGGGGTTAAACCGAGAGCTACCTTGCACATTTGTTGTTAGTTGTTTCAAACAATAGAAACAATGCTTACGAGAAATTTAAAATTGACAAGTTGAATTGTGCTGACTCCTTTGTTTGCCATCAGTCAATTTAAGGAAAGAGGTACAAAGTACGGCCCTCAGTTCTGTTGTGGATCACTCACAAGCTCTCACAAAAGCTGAACGAGTCATGAATGCTCACTTGAGTTTTCATGGCTCGCTGGGCTTTTGTGGGGCGGATCTAAAGCCCAAAGTATTGACCTAATACCGGCTGCAAAGAAGCCTTTTCACTCCCTTCTTTCCTCTCAACAATTGTGTCACTTGTGTAGGGGTTTAACAATTCCACATGTTGAACTCTGCTCTGCAAAGAATACATGTCGAACAATTGTCATGCTGCAAGTTGGCTGTGGCCGCCAAAAAAGAGTAGGATAAGAAAATAGGAAGAGGCACCGGCGCCGACTCTAATGCCGTGAAAGAAAAAGAAATAAGGTATTTATTAAAAAGAGAATGAGGAATGTTTGGTGGGTGTGAAAGATTTTAAGATTTTAATTGAGAGAAGTGAGTAAGGAAGGGTTACTGAGACTTTATTTGGAGGGCAATAGCAACATGTTAATTACACTAGTTTTAACGAGTGTAGGGTCTGGCAATTGACATCAAGGATTGTCCTTTAAGGCTGAGCCCAAGCATGTTTTGCAGGATAAAGATAAAGGAGATTGCGTTAAGAAATTTCAGCCGGGTAATTATCGAAACAAAAAAAGAAAGAAAGAAAAGGAATCTTAGCCTAGCCATTTGTGAGCCAACGTTACAACGCACAAGGGATACACGTAAATCATCATCAACCCTAATTTTCTCACTTGAATTCCAGCATTTAATTTTCATGGAACTTTTTCGCGGTGAAAAATCGACCTGCTTAGTTATGTGGTGCCCTTATTTGGTGTATTGTGTTTGTGTATGTCAACTTCTTTAAAGAGAATTCGATTGCCACACTCGTTGTCGCATATGTGAGAGAGAGGCGCGCACGAAGTAATTAAATGAAAGTCCAAATATCTTGAATAGTTAAAACAACTGTAATCATCATAATTTACGTCTAAAAACAAGAGCATCAAACCATCATCTACTCCTAATCAGCAAACAAAAAAAAAACATTAACTCCTATTTTTAGATGTTGCATGAAATTGAAAACCTAATCCAAATTTCGTATTAAAATCTTCTCTACCTTCATGGAACACTGCAAGCAAGCCAAACACACGAGTCAGTAAATTATCGAACACAAACCACTACGCTACAACTGGTAAGAAAACTCAGGATAAACATAAGATCAGAAAAGAATTTGATAGTAAGATCATAGAGCAAGGTAAGAAGTATACCTAGAACAATTCATATTCTGGGTAATATTAAAGGAAAGATTGACACCGCATACTGCCGGAAGTTGTCCAGCATAGGTATAGTTAATGCCTGGAAAATGAGCAGCAGCAGCCTGCAAGCATGTACATGCTACCTGGCGAAGGGCCGTAGTACTAGCAGTGGCGTTGAGAGCCTTGACACCATTGCAGCAGGGTAAAGATGGCACCCCGCCAGACTCTAGGTAGCCCATGCATGGAAGAATCTCAGTCACCGCTTCTCCACAGGCAAAAAGCTGAGCCTGTGCATTAGGTAGTGCCTGAGAACAAAGCAGCACAAGGCAAGCCAGCATGTAAAACCCGTACTTGGCCATATCTGAACTTTCTCTTCTCTCGCTTACAGCAACTCTACAGGCACTGGGTGCTTACGAGATATTAACATATCTTCTCTTGATTGTGTGGTTGTGTATATATAGAGTTAGGAGACGTAGGCAAGTAAGAGATATTCTGCTTAATTATGAGATAATCCTTATCTCTTTGAATGAGTTCTATTTCATGCAAAGCAGTTCCCAATACTTTCTGCTTCTAAGAGATCAATTTGTTTGATTGTGCCAGCAGTAGTTCTCCGTATCAGTGCTAATCATTCCATCATTACGATTTACGAAATTTTAGAAGGACACATCGCTTATCATGAGTTCTATTGTTGTCAAATAACTATATATTGTGTTTGCATAAAAGGAGTCTTCATCTCCAACCTTTTTTTGTCGCAGGAGAAATCTTGAACGTTTGTGTCCTGCATGGCATGTAGTCTTTTTTAACTGATAACGTTAAGGGCCTGTTCGGATGGGTTATATGTAAAAAGGAAAATGTATTTTTCACGTTTTTGCCTTGGATTCACTTTTTCCCTATCAACGGCTTCTGCCGCAGCAAGTTATTTTTTGGTTTAAAACTGAAATTTTAAAGGGGTTTTATCAAATAAAGACATTATTGACTCCCAAATTACGTTAAGATCCAGCCACCGTAAATTTTATCGAAGAAGGATAGTGCTTGGGGAAAGACTAAAATGCCCATCTTGAGCTCGATCACCTCCCTGCTTCATGATGGAGTACATTACACAAAGCACTATCGCTCACCCGTACTGATCCCGCCGTGCCTGTACCAATCCCCATGTAAGTTTATCCTAGAGAAATTATATAAATAATATTAAAAATATAATTATTAAAATACCCGAGAAAGGAAAATAATGATTAAAATAGTGTCTATTTTGGCCACGTAGGTGCCAGCCAAGTTCTAGCACTTGTGTGACTTTTTTTTTTTTAAATTTTCTGATTTCATCTAAAGCATGAAATCATGTTTGATTTAATTTTATTCTTCTAAAGATAAAGATGAAATCATGTTTGAGTTAATTTTATCCTTCTAAAGGACAAAATCCTCTTTAAAGTGATTTCGTCAGGTCTTTGTCATTTGCACGGACGAAATCACCTCACTTGGTGTTTTTTGGCTCATACACACTAATTTCGTTATTACCAACGATGAAATCAAATTAATTATTTTTTTAGATTGATTAAAATATGAAGTAACCCCTACCCCTATATAACATCACATATAACATGATAATATCCACATAACTAATATATAAATCACATTAATATCCACACATTAAGTAATTAGAAAGTTGATAAAATATATAAATTAGATACAATGTTCTTAAATTGTTGGGTTTACAAAGCAACTTTATAGCAACTCTAAGTTGCTCTACCTCTCCTACCCCTACGACCTCGACCCCAATGGTGATGTATTGGCTCCTCCTGGTCTGTATAAGTAACTGATGGCTCACCCAAACACGCCTTTGAAGATAATGGGATAGGATCCACACGAGTTATCTGTGGTCGTCTAGTATATACTATTAGATCTAGCTGGGGATGGGCTAGGTAATCTAGAGTAACCAAAGATGATAAACATGGAGGAGAGCCAAGTGCTACAGATGAAGAAGAAATATCCATGAATGGAGCATGCCTCGGTGGTGTCTAATATCTGCCTCATCGGTGGGATAATGTCCATGAATGTCTGTAATAACCAACTGAAGTAGTGGGAAGCTACGAAGGACATCCTCATGGTGCTTGATTATTGACTGACATGATCTTAATAAGACCTCACTCGAAGTATAGGTGTTAACTGCGTCAGTCAAATATGTATATGTTCGTCGTGCTAAACCAAGCTATAAACAAATTAAAATAAAAGTCATATAAATATTAACGAGAAATAAGAAAAATCTTATGATGTAATTAATTAAAATATACTTACCAAAGCTACCTCATTTGCACTCTTAGGCTGATAAGTCATCTCCTCTGAATCATCGCGTGGTAGAATATATCTATGTGTAATGGGTAAATACAACTGCATATATGGTCTATAAACATCTTGCGATATTGTAGCCATCTCCCCTCCGGTAATAGTGGCTCTCCTATTATCCCATCGAGCGATATATTCTGCATGATGTATAGCCCAGTTGGTAACGTGTTGGCTTTGTTAAGTGATCCGATGGACAAACTCTATGGTACGAGGAGGGATATCTTGCTCTAATTTAAATTAGAGCATCACACGATCAGGCATGTGCAACTCTCCAATCTCAAAATATATGAGCGACGTTCGAGAGATCCACACATCTCTTCCCTCTATATAAAGAGGAGATAACTCAGCCAACACCTCAGGCAAGTATGGCTGCCAAATGACCTGTACAATTTATAAGCGAAATTAGTTTTTAGTAACCTTACATCGCTTATATTTATCATATTAAATGTGATAATGAAATAAAATTACCTGATAAGTGATGCACTGAAATAATGTTCAATTAAATGTTCTCACATTTTGAATTGCAATCATATTTTGTGTTAATTCATTACTTATTTAGGCTATTTATATTTTGAATATGTTAGTTGGACCTTAATTGAGTTTACATGTCTAAACATACTTCAATAGGATCCAAGTAGAAGAGGAAGTAAAGCCCAACTACCAAAGCTATTTAAAAGTCAAGAATTGGCTCCTAATTGTCTAAACATACATAGAATGGTTGAACACAACCTTTTGGACCCATTGCATTTGAGATTTGCATCAAGAGAACTAAATTAGGAAAGAAGTTGATTTGGATAGATTGACACAACCTTAGTATTTCAACCATAGCTTTCTATATATAATTCGGATTGATATGATTATGGTGGCATTGGAAAGAGCACTTTCATGGCTACAATTGTTATTTCAAGAAGTAATTCACAATTCCGAAGATTTACGAGTCGAATTCAGCATGCAAAGGGACTGCTAGTTAACTAACCCGAGGCTAGCACATGGAGAATATTTTCATTAATTGTGATTGATACACATAAGGAAAGACAATGAGGCTGATTATATAACTAAAGAAAAACTCAAAGATACTTATTTGTTAAATAAATTATTAATTTATTTGATTGATTTAGAATCTAATTATTACCAAAGAAGCAATTAATTAGGCAATCAATCAGGATGTAATCTAGAGATATTGTAAGGACTCTTAATACCAAACCAGTTTTCGTTTCATTTTAATCGTCAGTTATTGCTTAGTTAACTTATTTCTTATTAATTCGGTGGTTTCTTAAATAAATGGTGTTTCTTATGGTTTTAATCAAAATCAACTTCATAATTATTAGTTTTAAGTGATTTTGAGTCAAATATGAATTTTTAGGATTTTTTTGAATTTTTACTAATTTTTCAAAAATTAGGGTTTGGTGGGACCCCCTGTTGGCCCCACCGTTGAAATTTAGGTTTTTTGACCAAATTAACCCAGACATCAACACAAGCCTTTACCAAAAAATTTTATAATTTTCCCAGGTTTAATTAGTGCTCAAATAGCTAAATTACCCATTTTTAGCCTATTATTCTATTTATACCCCACTACCTACCTATACACACCCCAAACCCTACTATAAATAGAATGACCTGAGCCATTTTCATTTTGGGAATAGGCTGAGAAAGGGAGGTTAGGCCTAATTGTAACGACCCGACCCGAGCCGGGCCCACAAAATCACTAATAGGAAATTTTCTCTTTTTCCTTAAGTCAGGAATCATCGTCTGAGTGCGAGAGGTACAACGTTCGTCTACGCACTACGGAGCTTAAGGCTTCCTCGTACGTAAACTTAGGTTGTAACGACCATCTACAGACAACGAAGCTTCATAGTTCGTCGCATGTAAAACAGAATAAAACATATTATTTATAATGATTTGGATCGGGCCAACGTTACATTGCCGTTGGTTGCCTACGTACGTATTGAATATTATTCCAATACGATCGGATCCGAACGTAGTTCTGCCTAATGGCTACTACATACAACAAGCATCACAAAAATCGTATAACATACGTATCTCCGAATATTTAATCGGAAGTATACAAAAACTTGTCATATATCGGAGTCAAGCGGAAGTAAATTAACGGAATCGTACATCTCGCTCTACCACAGAGCGGGATCAAAATCACATACACATATCTCGCTCCATTACTGAATCGAGACTAAGCACACCAACCGGCTCGCTCTATCACTGAGCCGAGACCGGACACGCACACACGTCTCGCTCTACCCTAGAGCGAGACCACACACATCATAACATATAAGCGCACATCATGGCATATAAGCACACATCAAGCATATGGATCAAAGCATAGCACACACATCGTTCTATAATTAAAACGGGAGATCAGAAAAGCTTACTGTCCTCATGACTCATAAGGTAGCGGTATTCGGAGTTGCTCGTATGAGCATCCTCCCCTTCAGATCCAAAGATATAAAAGAAGCTTCCTCTAGTCTCCATACGTTCTTCGTCTTGTGTCGAAAGATTACGTATAACGTCTTCCTTGCCGGAGACTCTTCTCGTTTTCTGTGCCGTGAGCGGCGGACAGAACCTCCCATACTCTGGATTACTTCTCTTGATGTAGCCCAACAACTTTGGACAGAACCCCGTCTTGCTCCGGGCCCATATTTCTTATTCGGTGCTCGAGGATAACAGGCGGAGCCTCTCCTTGTCTCAGGATATTTTCTCCTTATATGGTTGCCGGCTCAAAGAACGGACCTCTCCATCGTGTAGAACATACTCGATTTAGTCAAGAACGCCTCTTGGATGGACTAAATCGGAGTCAAGATGCTTAAGAACGGGGAGAAAGAAGTTTGTCGACGCTCGAGGACAACGGGCAGAACCTCTCTTTTTGTTGGGGCGTTTCCTCCTTATACGTTCTCCGAATCGAAGAAAGGACCCCTCCATCGCGTAGAGAACGCTCGATTTAGTAGGAAATGGGTCTTGAACGGCCTTAATCGGCCTCAGAACGGTCAGAAAGGGGGTGAGAGAAAATCTCCTCCAAAAATGAAAGGAAATGGGGTTTAAATAGCCCCGAGCCGCCGAAACCACGGCGCCGCGCTGCCAAATCCGGCGGCGCCGCAGATTTCGGGCGGCGGCGCCCGTGGTAACGCTCGGCTCGCGCCCGCGCGCACAAATTCGCGCGCCCGCCGTGTCGCGAATCCGCGGCGCCCGCGATTCCGCGGGCGCGCCTCGCGCCGCGCTGCGGCATGCGCCAGTAGCGCGCTGCGCCGGCCTTTTATGTTTTTATTTTTCTTTCTTCTTTCTTCAAACACGCGTAACTTTTTTCCCCGGATTCGGATTCGCGCATTCTTGGTACCGTTGGACTCATATCGACGAGCCCTTCGATACAAACCCACTTAAAGCAGCAAATCACACTATTTTTAATTGGGTCCCGCCTATTTCCACATTTCTCGAGGTCGTAACTTCCGGTCCCGACCTCCGTTTAACGCGTTCTTCGAATCGTTACGTTCGTTTCTATGACCTCTACTCATATACGAAGGTTTCAACCTACGAAACCTTCTAAAACGTATTAAAGATTATCTAATTACCTTTAACCCCGTAGGCTAAACGTAATTAGAAAAGCGGGGTGTTACATTCTTCCCCCCTTAAATGAATTGCGTCCTCGCAATTCGCCCAAACTAACTCTTCGAAACACATCTAAGTCAAAATAAATATCTAGTAAAATCAGATAATTAATCAGATAAGTAATCGTAAACATAGTGTAATAGATCATAATCAGCTAAATCATATATAAAAGGAATCCAATCTTAAAATTGGATAACACATTCACAAATATAATCTGATGATTTATGATTAGATGAAATATTTTCACAAGGAATCCGACTATAAATTTAAAATCGGATAAATCATATCATACAAAATTCGATACTTAAATCAGAGTCGAATAAGTCATCGTTCAGAAATCAGATATGTCTTTCAAAATTAGACATATCATTCTTTGAGAATTCAATGAATCGATCGTTCCTCAAGATCTGATAAATCGTTCGTAAATGAAATCCGACATTTAATTCAAAATCGGATAAATCCTTGTTCAGAAATTCTGATATGTCGCTCAAAATCGGACATATCGTTCTTTCAAATTTTGATAAATCAATCAGTCAATCAAAATGCCGTGATACCGAACGGCTTACTTCCGCACTCATGGGGCCACGGAAGACAGAAGGATAGGAGCTTTCCCATGATGCTCCACACCTGTGCGTGCCAGAACCGAGTGTTTCTCTCGGTGGGTATCTTTATTTAAATCCGCGATACCGAACGGCTTACCCCCGCACTCATGGGGACACAGAGGCCAGAAGGATAGGAGCTTTTCCATGATGCTCCACACCTGTGCACGCCAGAACCAAATTTGGTGGTATCCAAAATTGATAGCTTTTGGGCTTTACACCAAATAACTATCCAGAGAGTCCGAAGACCCAAATCATCAAAAATTTTATGATCAAATCAAATTCTGAATCGTCAAATCAAACTCAGAACAAACATTTCTGAATAAACTAGATTTGAAACCAAAATTTATTTCAATACACTCGCGGAATCAACCTTAAAGCTATCCTCATGTCATACACCACGGGTGTTTAATGGTTTCTTCTTAGCAATTCCACAGTGATTGAGATAAATTTACTAAATTTCACATCATGGGATTTGAAATTAAATTTTATATCAAATTAATCGGTAGATTCAACCTTAGAGCAATCCAATAACGCGCCATGTCCCATACCATGAGCGGTCAATGATCACCCCTTGGTAATTCTACCGCCTTTGAAAATAAATCAATTTTAGAAAATAACACAAGTCTAAAAACATACGGTCACATAAGTGTCGTGATACCCCGACTTATACCCGCGCTCATGGGGCAACGGGAGATAGAAGGAAAAGGATTTTCCCATGATATCCTAGTCCTGTATGCGCGCCAGAGACAATTGTTTATGGTACCCGGAATTTTGAAAATCTTTTGTTTCGAAAAATCATATCGGTAGAATTTACTGTAGAGTTATCCACTAACACCTCACCTTCTATATCGTGGGTGTTTGATGGTTACTCAGAGGTAGTTCCACCGTATTTGAAAATAATTTTATTTTTAAATCAAAAATGTCACAGAAATGTTGTGATACCCCGACTTACACCCGCGCTCATGGGGCAACGGGAGACAGAAGGAAAAGGGATTTTCCCATGATATCCCAGTCATGTATGCGCGCCAGAAACAAGTATTTGTGGTACCCGGAATTTTCATATCAAAATAATCATTTGTTCGATAAACCGAAAGCTATCGAAAGGGTTTAGTTACCCATAGCTCAAAGAAGTTTCTGAAAAGAGGAGATGCTTTTAAAAACAGAGTTTCTTAGAAGAAAACTTTTGACAGAACTTTGATAAGTCAAACTCTAGGCATACGATTAGAATTTAAAACCACCTACGCCTTGGAAATTCTATCGTAGTTGAAAGCATATTTGAAATCAAATTTTATTTCAATACCCGAGTAGAATTAACCGTTGGGTTTTCCACTAGTGCTTCATGTCCCATACTATGAGCGGTTAGCGGTTACCTCGTGGTAATTCTACCGTCTTTGAAAACATATTTCAAATCATATTTTGTTTAAATACCCGAGTAGAATTAAACGTAGGGTTTTCCACTAGCGCTTAATGTCCCATATTATGAGCGGTTAGCGGTTACCTCGTGGTAATTCTACCGTCTTTGAAAACATATTTCAAATCATATTTTGTTTAAATACCCGAGTAGAATTAACCGTAGGGTTTTCCACTAACGCTACATGTCCCATACCATGAGCGGTTAGTGGTTACCTCATGGTAATTCTGCCGTCTTTGAAATCAAATTTTATTTAAATAACCGAGTAGAATTAACCATAGGGTTTTCCACTAGCGCTACATGTCCCATACTATGAGCGGTTAGCAGTTACCTCGTGGTAATTCTACCATCTTTGAAAACATATTTGAAAATAATTTTTATTTCAACACTCAGTAGAATTAACTAGAGAGTTTCCACTAGCGCTACATGTCCCATACCATGAGCGGTTAGCAGTTACCTTGTGGTAATTCTACCATCTTTGAAAACATATTTGAAATCACATTTTATTTAAATACCCGAGTAGAATTAACCGTAGAGTTTTCACTAGCGCTACATGTCCCATACCATGAGCGGTTGGTGGTTACGCTATGGTAATTCTACCGCGGTTTAAAACACATTGAAATCAAAGTTGTTGAAAGTATTTAAAAAGAATCATGTAACAAATTCAAAACAAAATTTTCGATCGAGTCGAATTCAAAATCACAATTCATAAAAATCAAGGTTTCCGATTAAATCCAAAGCCATATGAGAAAACAAAATTTCAACTCATTCTCGGTGAAAAATCGAAATTTGAATCCGTCTTAAATTCGATGCAACACATGCAGAATGAAATTCTAAATTAAATCTAAATCAACTTATTTAGAAAGAATTTTCATATAACTCACAATTAAAAATCAAATTTCATAAAATCGGACTTCATATAAATCACATATACAAAATGAAAAGCTCAAAAGTAGAATTCATATGAAATCCAATTCTAAATAGATTCAAATTTTAAAAAATTAAACATGATGCAACAAATTCAGACTTAAAGCTATAAATAATTTTCAACTGAAAAATCAAAATAATCAAATTGATATTTACATTAAATCTCATGCAACACATGACGATAAAAATCTCAAATAATTATTCTTCGATTAAATTAGATGTACCATATTCAATGCAAAAATTCCAAATCAATTCTAATTTAAAAAAATCTACATCTATAAAGTCTAAGCTTGCCAGCAATTAAATACACATACACAAAATAAAACTTTAAAATTACTTCTAATTAAACAAATTAGAATTTATCAAAATTAAAGTTTGTGTTAAATTCGATAACACACGGGTATAACCAAAAGATGAAACTCGAAATTTATTTGAAATCCATGACAACATGTTCAGAAGAGAAATTGACTTAAAAATAACAATTCATTTCAAAATAATCAGAACACATTCAAAGCAACAATTTCTAATTATAAAATATTATACTCTCGCAGACAGATCAATGCTCCGATACCATTTGTAATGACCCGACCCGAGCCGGGCCCACAAAATCACTAATAGGAAATTTTCTCTTTTTCCTTAAGTCAGGAATCATCATCTGAGTGCGAGAGGTACAACGTTCGTCTACGCACTACGGAGCTTAAGGCTTCCTCTTACGTAAACTTAGGTTGTAACGACCATCTACACACAACGAAGCTTCATAGTTCATCGCATGTAAAACAGAATAAAACATATTATTTATAATGATTTGGATCGGGCCAACGTTACATTGCCGTTGGTTGCCTACGTACGTATTGAATATTATTCCAATACGATCGGATCCGAACGTAGTTCTGCCTAATGGCTACTACATACAACAAGCATCACAAAAATCGTATAACATACGTATCTCCGAATATTTAATCGGAAGTATACAAAAACTTGTCATATATCGGAGTCAAGCGGAAGTAAATTAACGGAATCGTACATCTCGCTCTACCACAGAGCGGGATCAAAATCACATACACATATCTCGCTCCATTACTGAATCGAGACTAAGCACACCAACCGGCTCGCTCTATCACTGAGCCGAGACCGGACACGCACACACGTCTCGCTCTACCCTAGAGCGAGACCACACACATCATAACATATAAGCGCACATCATGGCATATAAGCACACATCAAGCATATGGATCAAAGCATAGCACACACATCGTTCTATAATTAAAACGGGAGATCAGAAAAGCTTACTGTCCTCATGACTCATAAGGTAGCGGTATTCGGAGTTGCTCGTATGAGCATCCTCCCCTTCAGATCCAAAGATATAAAAGAAGCTTCCTCTAGTCTCCATACGTTCTTCGTCTTGTGTCGAAAGATTACGTATAACGTCTTCCTTGCCGGAGACTCTTCTCGTTTTCTGTGCCGTGAGCGGCGGACAGAACCTCCCATACTCTGGATTACTTCTCTTGATGTAGCCCAACAACTTTGGACAGAACCCCGTCTTGCTCCGGGCCCATATTTCTTATTCGGTGCTCGAGGATAACAGGCGGAGCCTCTCCTTGTCTCAGGATATTTTCTCCTTATATGGTTGCCGGCTCAAAGAACGGACCTCTCCATCGTGTAGAACATACTCGATTTAGTCAAGAACGCCTCTTGGATGGACTAAATCGGAGTCAAGATGCTTAAGAACGGGGAGAAAGAAGTTTGTCGACGCTCGAGGACAACGGGCAGAACCTCTCTTTTTGTTGGGGCGTTTCCTCCTTATACGTTCTCCGAATCGAAGAAAGGACCCCTCCATCGCGTAGAGAACGCTCGATTTAGTAGGAAATGGGTCTTGAACGGCCTTAATCGGCCTCAGAACGGTCAGAAAGGGGGTGAGAGAAAATCTCCTCCAAAAATGAAAGGAAATGGGGTTTAAATAGCCCCGAGCCGCCGAAACCACGGCGCCGCGTTGCCAAATCCGGCGGCGCCGCAGATTTCGGGCGGCGGCGCCCGTGGTAACGCTCGGCTCACGCCCGCGTGCACAGATTCGCGCTCCCGCCGCATCGCGAATCCGCGGCGCCCGCAATTCCGTGGGCGCGCCTCGCGCCGCGCCTGTAATAACCCTAATTTCTACACGATTTTCTTATAAAATTTTGTTATTTATACATTTTCTAAAGTGATGGTTAGAACTCGTGGAGACGAGCGTAACAAGTCGTAAAACACGTAAATCGAAGGTCGGGAACAAAAGTTATGACCTCGGGAAACGTGTTCAACCGGCGGGACCCACTTTTAAAATTCGGGTAAAATGGATCTTAAGTGGTCTAGTCTCGTAGGGCTCATCAATACGAGCTCAACGGTACCTAGAACGCACAAAACCGAGTTCGGGATAGGAAGTTACAATTTTTGGAATTTTTTGGAAATTAAAATAAATAATAATAAATTAATTTTCGGCGGCTCCGGCTCGGCGCGGCGCGGCTCGGTGCAGCGCGCGGCGTACGCCGCGCGGCGCGCGATGAACGCGCGACGGTCGCGCGTTCGACGTGACGAACGCGCGTTCGTCAGCGCGCGCGTGACAAACGCGCGTTCGTCACGCGCGCCCACAGGCTCCGGCGGCGCCAGTGGGCGCCAGCCGTTTTCCACGGCGGCGCCGGTGGGCACCCACCGGTTCCGGCGGCGGCGCCCACCGGAAAAAGCCCCCTCCGCCCCTATTTATACCCATTCCGGCCAGTTCTTTTACCTCACCTGATTTTTCACCCCTTTCACTGTTTTCACCATTCCCGACCCGTTTTAAGCCCGATTTTCACGTTCCAAGACCCGTTTCCCACTAATTCAAGGGTGCTCTACGCACCGAAAGGGTTATTTTCTCGAGACGACCTCTCTAAGACCTCGAAAAACGTGCCCCTTTCCTAATCTTCCACTTTCATCTTTTTACTGTTTCCGGACCATTCCCAACTCTTTTTAGCCCGTTCCAAAGCCCCACCCTACTAAATCAAGGGCATTCTACGCGTTGGAGTAGTTATTCTGCCGAAATTCTCACTCGAAGGCTAATATCTTAAGGCGGGACTTTCTTTACTCTACGAGGAGATTTCGTTATACTTCGCACGTGTGATAGGTAGGTAGCCTTAAATTCTAATCGTATGCCGAATTTTTACTCGCCCAAGTTTTTAAAGTTTTTCGCTACCTTTACGAAAACAAAAGCTCTGACTTTAAAATCATCTCCTCTTTTCGAAAAATTCCTCCGAGTTTTGGGCAATCGTGCCGTCTGGATAGTTCTCGGTTCCTCGGAACTAGGAATTATTATGATTTTGGATACCGCCAAATTTGGCATCTGGCGCGCACAGGATTGGGATGTCATGGGTAAATCCCTTCCTTTCTGTCTCGCGTCGCCCCATGGGCGCGGGTGTAAGTCGTCTGGTATCGCGACATTCTGTGATCGTATTTTCAAATTTTCTGAATGATTTCAAAAAGGAAAATGACACGATATTTTCTTATGTGCATGGAGCATATTTTTAGAACTTAATCCGACCTACTGAGTATGAATTTACTCACCCCCCCTCAGATTCTGCAGGTGAATTACTCGAATCTGAAGGAGTCGATGGAGAATTTCCTTAAATTACAGTCTTGCACTGTTGTTTTTGTACTTCATGTAAATTATTGTACTGACTGATGTATAAAGGCTTGTGATGCCTAATTTTGGAAATCTTTGTAATAATTACTTGTTTTAGTACACGGTGATCCTTGGCAATTGTTATTAAATTTTGTTACGTTTTCAAAAAATTATTTTTTTTTATTCGCAAAATTCGAGGGACGTTACAGCGCCGGCCTTTTATTTTTTTATTTTTCTTTCTTCTTTCTTCAAACACGCGTAACTTTTTTCCCCGGATTCGGATTCGCGCATTCTTAGTACCGTTGGACTCATATCGACGAGCCCTTCGATACAAACCCACTTAAAGCAGCAAATCACACTATTTTTAATTGGGTCCCGCCTATTTCCACATTTCTCGAGGTCGTAACTTCCGGTCCCGACCTCCGTTTAACGCGTTCTTCGAATCGTTACGCTCGTTTCTATGAGCTCTACTCATATATGAAGGTTTCAACCTATGAAACCTTCTAAAACGTATTAAAGATTATCTAATTACCTTTAACCCATAGGCTAAACGTAATTAGAAAAGCGGGGTGTTACACTAATTCCCCAATTAAGCCCGGATTAAAAGGTGTTTAAGGTAAGCCTCTTCTAATTAAGCCTTAAACCCTAGATTTTCTCTTAATCCCTTCTAGATCTATTATTTCCCCTTTGTTTTGATTCATTTTTAAACCTCAAAACTATTTATTTGCATCTTGTCTTCAAACCCTAGATCTAAAAATCTGATTTTTATGTTCAACAAGCCCTAGATCTAAGTTTTTCATTAGGGTTTTCTATGTTAAATTGGTTTTAATGAAGTTTAATTTAAACTCTATGTCTTTGTAAGGTTTTCAAGAAGGGTGACCATCAAATCCAAGCCTAATCAAGGGAAAAGGTAATGGACTTTCAAAATTTCAGTTTCCCTATGGTAAAGCTCTTGATTTCATGGTTTATTTTGAGTGGATTTACTTGATTAGTGCTTTAATGGCATGATTAGTAAATGGTAACCTTTAATCCCGATTTCATAGGGTTTTATCTTGTTATGATGTGGATTAGCTTTCTGGAAGTTATGGTGAGATTTTATTGGCATTTAGGTTGTTAGATAGTGATTTTAAGTTTTATCAATGGAGTTTCAGTTGAAGATTTGAAATGGAGAAGAAGGTCAATCTGCCTTGTTGGTGTTCGAACGACCCTCCTGGGAGTTCGAACGGCAACATTGTCAGTTTGACAGATTTCACGTTTAGCCAATTGAACGGCCCTCCTAGGCATTTGAACAGCTACACAATAGATTTTGTAATATTTGCATGATGTTTATTTCAATAATTTCACTTTGATATATCGTTTCCATGTGTATGTGGAGTGTTTTGAGCTTTAGTATGTTACTGGAAGGGTATACCATTGAGGTTATGAAGTTATGGTACATATTTAGTGTTATGAAGAATGACTTGAGATTGGTTATATGATGTTGGAATTACCATCTTAAAGTTATGAATGGTTGATTCTCTATAGTTATGTATATTTTCAGTAGAGCTATAGCATACTAGTGGGCTGATAGGTCATGTTGGGATGTGGTTAATTGATGTGTGAAAGTTAGTGAATGTCATGGCTCAAGGATTAAGTGAATTATCTTATATGTGTTTAGCTTGTGGTTAAGTTTTGATTTGAGTTATGATTTTAATGATTCTTCATCTATGATTTCAGCTGGAATTCATGATTAGATGTTAATACACATGTGTAGGGTGATGGTTATGATGATTATGAGCATTGATATTAGGATTATGAATGATGCATGAGGGGCTGATGAGAGCACTTAGCATGAATTAGGATTCATGTATGCCTTGCCCACGTATGTACCATGTTGCATGCATCATGAAAATGGATTTCAATTGATGCTTTATCGAGATTAATCGAATTTGACCAATTGGATGCAATGTGGTGAAATTGCGTGCCGGATTAATCGGTCATGGCTTAATCGAAACTTGATTGGTCTGAAAGGGCATGTTTTGATTTGAGTTCCTTCGTGGAACATGTGCACTCCTCGAGTTGAGTCCAGTTAAATGGAAATTATATAGGGACGAGTTGTGTACTTGTTTTGTGATTTGAGATTATTATTGTCTTCTGGACCCTGAGAATCCAATATGGTATGCTCTGTGCACCGGCTACCATGTGTTCTAGGGTTTCCTGTGTAGAAACTCGGGCTCTTCCCTATCGCAGGAGATGTCCCAAATCGAACATCCCTGCTCTAGGTTCTCTTCGTGAGAATGTGACATCCTTGGCTAGGATCGTCTGCGGCGAGCAGCTTTTAGGGATTGACAACCCCGAACTTCTTAAATTCTTGTGTAGAATTTTGACCATAACACGACTTCGTGGCCTTGTCTGTGTTCCTGCTTGCGTGGCACAAATTGTGTTTACTCTTTGATGGAGGCATTCTTGATTTATGTTGATGCAAGTATATGATGTATGCTATGCATGTTTGTGTAACATGTAATTTGACATGTTTGTCGTGCAAGAATGGATGAGATATATTATGCATACGTGATTGGAAGAAGTGTGATTGGGACACTATATGTAGGTTTATGTGTTATGAATGCATGATCAGAAAGTGTGATTAAGACACTATATGCAGGTTTATGTGTTATAAATGTATGATTAGAAAGTGTGGTTGAGACACTATATACAGGTTTATGTGTTATGAATGCATGATCAGAAAGTGTGATTGAGACACTATATGCAGGTTTATGTGTTATAAATGCACGATTAGAAAGTGTGGTTGAGACACTAATATACAGGTTTATGTGTTATGAATGCATGATCAGAAAGTGTGGTTGAGACACTATATGCAGGTTTATGTGTTATGAATGCATGATCAGAAAGTGTGATTTAGACACTATATGCAGGTTTATGTATTATAAATGTGTGAACAGGAAATGATATATCTTGTCAATCTTTGCTTTGATTAGTTATGTTGCTATGCCGTCGTGTTTCCGATGATGATAGTATATTAAAAAACCATTGCTGAGTTTATTTAAACTCACCCATCTTTATTGTGTTTTGCTTTGGGGTTGCGTAGTGCGACACGCAGACGAATAGGATCTCCACTTTGAGGAAAGGTCGGAGATGACTTGGGAGTGATCATGGAGACACCTTGTGTAGCTTGTTTCCTTGTTCATGTTTTTATGTTTAGAATCTTTATGTATGGTTCTCATTTTGATTTATGCTACTTCATACATTTGTGTTATTTAAAATCTATTTTGGAGCCTAGAGTGGGCTAAGGTTGACTAAGCATGTGGGTTTGAGACTTATGTTTATCTTGAGTTAAAGCAATTCTCTTTCTTTTCTACTTATTTACTCTTGCTCAAAGTGGTGTGTATACTCCGTAATTTTATTAGATCCCCCGTAATTAGGGTTAAGTCTTCCGCTAAACCATATCTCAAATTCCCTTGTCGTCCCCGTGCGCTTTTCCTGCCCTTGGACTGTCGGCTCAGGTCAGGCAGTGCCGGGGCGTGACAGATATGATTGGACTTTCCTCTTTGAAGCAACCCCTTCTACTCTTATAGAGGGGTGGACGTGATAGATGTATCATCCCCTCCTCTTTGGTGCTCTCTTATCATATTTTTATTCTCTTCTTTTGTATTTTTGTTTTTAGTTTTATTGTAATGGCTTTCTAAGCTCTTAAGTAAAGACTAGAGGTGATTTGTAACAATCTAATGGAGCTCTATTCATGTTTCATCAATGATTTTAAGTAAGTATTGGTTATTTAAAATGATGTTTATTTAGTATTTTTTTTTTGTTTCTATGTGATTTGGATACATAAGATGCTTGAAGGCTCTCCTTCTTGATCTTTTGTGATTTGGATACATAGAAATCTTGAAGAAACAATTATTTTTGTCCTTCATCTATCTAAAGCATTTTCTATCTTTATTTTTAATTTTAATATTCATATATTCCGGTTAGATAAAATTTTCATTCGATTCTAACTAAGTTAACATGACACATGAAGAACATCATTAGATGTTGCATTGATCCTTAATGTCTTATTGTTTTCTCATCTCGATTTCTTGATTCTTTATTGTCTCAATACTCTTCTACTTTTTCTTTCTTAAATTTTCTTTCCTCTATTTTTTTCGCAACCATTTTCTTTGTTGCATAAGGCTTTCCCTGTGGATCGACCTTGTCTACTACAACTGGCAAGTAAAACAAATTTGAATTTGACTTCTTCATAGTCTTGTTTCAGACATAACAACAATAAGGGCACTGGTGGTTTAACTCTCCTCTATACAAACGCATGACTCCTTATGGATTTTTGGTTTTTCTCCTCTGAACAGTCTACCTTAAGGAGTCAAATTTAACACATAAAACTCAACACATCTACATAAAACTATGTTAAAAATATAAGTGTAAAAAAGTATAGACATGGCTCCTAATGGAGCACCCTCTACTACGTGACTCATCTCAATAGTTGGTCGGCCAACATGTAAATGCTCCTACGATCATAGCTATGTCACAAAATATCATAAAAGTTATTAAAAAATGTGTAGTAATTATACGTCTAGAAAATGCCAACTTTAACAATTTCAATTACCTAAAGAAGGGTCAGATAGCTTGCAATCCTCGAGGTCATAGCCTGACAAACATTCCTTAACTCTTGGTATAAAAATGCAGGGTAGCACTACCCCATGCGTAAGTGCCTGCCATGTCGAAATTAGCAAGAAGGGAGAGGTATGCAACATGAACATGGCTACTGGTGTTATTTGCAAATATAGTAGGCCCAAGTAAATGTAGCAAATATGTGCGTGCATGCTATTCAGTGACTATCTCAGTGGCATCTACTGGGAGCGCACGAAACTCACCTAATAGCCATTTGAGGATCACTTGGCTACCACACATCACTGAAGGAGGAAGTGCTCTACTAAGGAGTCTGACTAATAAATCTAAATCTCCTCCTCCTACCATGCTTGCCACTGCTTGTCCATCGATGCGAAGTCTAAGAAGAACTGCCACATTCATAAGTGTGATGGACATCTCCCTATAAGGTAAATGAAATGTCTATGTCTCCCTCCTCCATCTTGCGACAAGAGCTATGAGCAAAGGCCTATCGAGTCAAACGTACTGTAAATGGATAAAGTGTCCAAATCATGCTCGCTCAACATATGGCAGAATACGATCATCGATAGGCCACTGTTGGAGGTATCTAAAATGTTCTGTGCACTCAAGGCGGGGTCCTAAAATTAGTTAAATTATTATAACCCAATGTAATATATAGTCATAAAAACTAAATAAAATGCATGAACAATTAAAATATCTCACCTCACCAAATAGAAGGCAACCTATGCGACTCCTACTGAACAAGTACTAACTAATCAATGGGGCTTGGCTTGTAAAAAGGCTCCATATGATCCATATAATCTGCGAGGAAATAAGAATTTGAGGAACATATAGTCATATCTAAAATAAAGAGAAACAAAAAGTCTTACAGTCTAATTATATGTTTACCAATCAACAGGAGGGTCAATGCATCTTTTACTATTATGCCTAAATTATTTGCACCTCCCACACTTATGACCTGCTCTACCATCTCTCTCCATGGTCACATAGTCCATTATATTCCTAATGCGAATAGATCGTGGGCGATTGGGTTGTCTTGTTACTTTTGGATGTAATAACACATAAGGTACATCTCTTTCCCAAAACTTCTGACCACAAGGAGAGTAGAATTGTGCGTACACATTTCTGTAAGCGGTCGATGTGTAATATACTCCTACCTATATAGGTTGCGCTGCTTTCCCCACTCGATGAGAAGATGAAAGCAAGTATACCGGTAGACTTGAGGATAACTGCATGTAGTCCTCACTTCGTAATCAGTATCATTGACCCTGCTAACTATATAATGTCTAATTTTATTTGTTTGTTCCCTTATTATCCCTTACACTCTAGGAGTATACGGGGTAACCATGGAATCCAAAGCACAAGATCGTTTCACAAAGAATTTTACTACCTGGTAAAAAATAGCTGACACTAAGGCCTGCATGGGTAATCCTCATGCCCCCTTAAAGATGTTATTTAAACTTTCTGCCATATTTGTAGTTGTCATGCCAAATCTTCTAAAACCATCGTGAGCAAGAGACCATTGTTCAAGGTGTAGTCCTTCTCCAAAGAGGAGTAGTTTTGCTCTGGGAACACATACAACTGCCCCAATCAAGTCCATCAATGTATCTTTTTTAAACCCCTTAAAATTTTCTTTTATGTGATAGATGCAATATCGATGGTAGAAGAATGGTGGAGAAAAATCTCAGGCATGCCTTGTTGAAACCCCTTATGTTGATATGATATGATTGCGACATTCATCATATCCATAAGTACATTCTCCCTCAATTGACTTAGGAACCATTTCCAATTATCATATCTTCCTTTGATACAATCCCGAATGCTAGAGGAAATAGCTCATTATTCACAT
Source organism: Saururus chinensis (assembly GCA_035235625.1). Taxonomy (NCBI): domain Eukaryota; kingdom Viridiplantae; phylum Streptophyta; class Magnoliopsida; order Piperales; family Saururaceae; genus Saururus; species Saururus chinensis. The sequence continues at coordinate 58,972,223 of CP141140.1, forward strand.
CTTTAGCCATTACAACCATAAGAGTTCTGGGATACTTGTCGTACAAGTGAGTGGCATCGACACTAATCACCAGGAAGCAATGCCAAAACCCCAATATAGAGAGCCCAAATGTCCAAAACATCCGCGTAAATCTTCGACATGCACCACCATCTACTAGATCAGACTCCAAGTTGTAGTAGGTACCGGGATTCATATCTTGTACTGCCTTGAGGTACATTGGCAATAATTTGTATAATTCAGCCCAATCCCCATAAATGGCTTTTATGGCCATATGTCTTGCTGCCCATGCTTTTTTATAAGAAATGTCAACATGGAACCTATCTTTCATTATTTGAATAATATCACCTAATGTGAGAGTTAATTCAGCCTGGATGGCGAGCATTACAACCTTGGAAATAAATATTTATGCACTATACTGCCTATGATTAGTGCTAAACTAGGTATTCCTACAAGTGTGGTCACCACTGTATGCCTTCAATTTAAGGTACACCCCTCTTCATTGATCTATGAACTCTCTAAGGGCAAGCACTATTGATGCACTTATATTCTAACATATTTATACATAGAACCTTGTATTGGACATGATTCCTAATTGAAAACTCCCTCAAGGCTATGATAAATGACTCTTTATCCTCACAGATGTGCCCAACATATCTCTTCTTCATTTTTTTGTTCCATATCCATACCACAATTAACTAAAGTGGATATCCTTATGAGATAACTAAAATATCACATCATATGGACAACCATTTTGAAAAGCCCCATGAGTAGGGTTGAAGAGAAAAGACCCTTTTTCTAAGGCATTTCTTTTCGTTTTTAAAGTAGTTGTCAAACAAACCCTAAAGTAGCATCCAAACGAAGCCTTTTGCTTTTAGTCATGGTTATTTCTCTCAATGTTAAATTTGTGTTTTAGACGCCTAGTTGATGGAACCGCTCCCAACAATTAGTAGACCTATGGAAGTCACAAACAATATTCCCTCCGTGTGACACCCTGAATTTTGCTAAAAGAAAATAAACTCATTATATAACAAAGAAATTATTTTGGTTCAATTGTCAATGACCATCGACATGTCGATGGTGCTAACAATGAAAACAAACTTGTTTTGTCTGTGAGCATTGACGCATCGATAGAGTTGTCGACAATGACTGCATGCATGCAATTATCAAGTAATACGAAGTAGTTAGACAATTTAATTTTTGGGAGTAGTTATCTAGTATTTAAAGGTGTAGACACCAACTCTTGGTGGGAATCAAAGTCCATGGAGAGGCCAAGCACCAATGGAAGAACATCTACAGGCTGTTCGAGAAGAACGATCACTGTAAGGAGAAAGAAGATTTACGTTGTGAGGTCGGATAGCCTTTAAACTAAAATCTTAAATGAAATATGCTCTGATTTGGGGTTTCCTTACAATTCGTTGTGATTAAGAACTAGCATTTTGTCATAAGTAAAAGAAGTCTAGTGATTGTCATGATTTTAATGGAGTATATAAGACTTTGTTGTTCTTGGTAGGAATTATGGTTCATCATATCTAGAGAACCTTGAATGAGATTGCTCTATGGGAATGAGTTATTGCTAAGACAAGGTATGTTTGTTGTTGGGAACTTTTATTTTGTTTAGATTATTATCTCATTGAGTATTCTCGTATAATTTAATCAATTAAATATATAGATTTATATTTAAATTACTAGTCTCACAAATAATGAATTTTTGAGATGTTACGGAATTTCATGCCACTAATTAATTATTTTAACAAGTTGATTTAATGAATGAATTATGTTATTTATATGAAGGAGATGGATTATGATATTCAACTTATTTCATGTAAATGGAGATTTTATTTTTCACATAAAAGTGTTGGTAAAATTGGGGGTGGGACATTTTGGGATCAGAGAAGTTTACAAGTTAATTTGTTGTTGTCTGTTAATGGTGTCTTAGCGAGTAGAAGAATAAAATGGGAGGGATATGGGTGATAAAAACTTATATATTTATTTAGTATATTAGAATGGTTCAAGAAACTATATGCAATAGGCAAATGCAAGGTTTACTGAAGATTTGGCAAGAGTTCTCCAACGAAGAGAGGAAAACATACATAAAAGATTGTTCACCTTCTCTAGCATATGTAGACTTGGATCTAAACGAGGATCCTGCAACACCCCATGTTCTGATTACACCTAACCATAGAGTTAGAGGTAATTATGTGATAGGGATGGAATCTCGTATTTAGGTAGAGAATGAAGTAACGAGAGTAGCAAATTGAAGAACACATAAAACGGAGGTCGGGAGCAAAAGTAATGACCTCGGGAAGCAAGCCACATGGGCAAAACCCACGAACAAAGTGTAGAATAACCTACCCATGTGGGTCTAGTTTCAAAGGGCTCATTGATACAAGTTCATCGGTATGAAGAATGCATGATTCTGACTTTAAGAGAAGAAGTTATTGCATTTTGAAGTTGAGATAGTATTTGAATAAAATAATGAAGAAAGGACGAGATAGATGATGTCAGCCGAGCATAGCCAAGCTGCTTTGCAATGCGAGCCATGGCGCATTGAGAAAAAGAGCGTTCATGCGACGTGTGGTAGGATGCACGAGTCATGCGTGATATGTCTGCAGTAGCATGTTAGATGCACGATTTGTGTCCCGCATATGTGTGCGCATGTCCCTTTTTCCGCCGTTCAGTCATAGCCTTTTCCTACAAATTTGGATTTACGTCCAAACTTCCGGAAGAGTTTCTGGTTCGTTCTGAGTCATTTTTATCCGTTCAAGAGACGTTTTTAGCTAATTCGAGGGTGTTCTACACAATGGAAGCATCCATTCTTCGAGTTGGTAGCTATATAAGGGGGGAACATCTCGGGGCAAGAGAAGGCTTTACCCGTTGTCTTCGAGCCCCAAAGAAAGAGAAGAGGCCCAAAGCAAGGGAAGGCTTCATCCTCTGTCTTCGGGACACAAGAAGAGATGTGGCCAGAGTAGGGCCACACAGTGAGAGAAACATCCCCGGGTTAAGGGGAGGTTCTATCCACAGCTTATGGGTGTTGAAAGAGGAAAGTGTCTCTCGGTAGCAGAAGTTCTATCCTCCACCTACGTGTGTGGGAAGTGTGAAATATCCCCGATTAAGGGAAGGCTATGTCCCCTACCTTCAGACCGCAAAGAGAGAAATGCCCCGGGTTAAAGAGAGTTGATGTTCGTTGCCTTCGAATGCAATGAGAGGAATGTTCCGGAGCTAGAGGAGGTTATGTCTGCTATCTTCAAACCTGAATGGGAGGACGCCCTGAAGAAATGGTCAACTCCGTATGCCACTACTTCTGGAACTGTACGAGAGTAAGCATTTTTTACTTTTATATTTAATATAACTTATATGCATGTGCATCTTAATTAGTAATATTAATAACCTATTTAAGATATAGGACTTGCTATGGTCTGATGGATTCTGATATGTTCTGATTCGTTATGCTTTGATATGCTTTGTTTTGATCCGATCTACTCTAAAATACTCTATTTTAAACTAATATGCACTGATCTGATTTGATATGATTTGTTATGGTCAAATAAAATCTGATATGATCTAATTTGCTTTGTTGTGTGTTCTTCTCCGCTATGTGATAGAGTGGGATGTGTGATTCGGTTAGTATTCGTCTCACCTATGTGAGATGTGTGATTCTGCTAATTTATTGGCTTCTATTTGACTCCAATGATTTATAAGATTTTTGTCTGAATCTAAATGATTTATTCAAATATAAAGATATACATATTTAAATGTGTATAATTTTGTGATGCATGATGCATGTAATAGCCGTTAGGCAGAACAACATCAGATCTGATAGTATTGGAAAAATATCGTAAATCACTACAACAAAAAAGACTATTAGCCACGCTTTTAAGCATTGCTAATAGTAATAAAAGTGTCGCTAATACTTATTGTTAAGCGTCGCTAAATGCGTCAACAAAAATGGAGTCATTTTTGCTCATTAGCGACACTTATATATAAACGTCTCTAATTGTTTATTATTAGCAATGCTTGTTATTTTGTGTCTAATACAAGGTTATTAGTGACATTTTTTATTAAGCATTGCTAATAATATAATATTAATAACGTTTATAAAGCATCGTTGATAAAAAAATTATTTTTTTTAAATATATTTAAAAAACATTAAATTAAATAAATAATTAATAGTGATGCTTTTTATTAAACATCGCTAATAATATAGTATTAGTGACGTATTTTTAAGCATCACTAATGTGTATAATTATGTAAAAAAATATTTAAAATAAATAAAAAAATAATTTAACACTATTAGCAACACTTGATAAGTGCGTCGCTGATAACACAAAAAAAGAAAACAATAAAATAAATCTATTAGCGACACTAAAAATTAAATAATAAAAAAAATGACAAAACCGGTCAATACCCGATTTAGAACGGGTCAAAAAATGACTTGCAACGCAGGTCGGTGCACACCCGCATGGGGCGCAGGGCAGTTCAAACCTACGCAGGCGCGAGGGGCAGGTCAGCGATGACCCGCACAAGCATGTCAAGGCGACCCATTTCTGCGTGTCGTCTTCAGCCTCTCGACAGAGAGGGTGAAGCAACCCCTTCGGTGAAAAATTTTCACCATCCATCGTCCGGCGAGGTCCGCCGGCTCCCAGCCTTCAGCAAAGTTTTTGCCCGACAGTGAGGATGCAATAACTGACTGCTAAAGGACGGGCAGAAAACAAAACGGCGGCAAGACACTACTGACGACGGCTGGAGGACGGAACTACCCACACAGCTAGTCGTCACCTGCCCCATCTTTCTAACGGAACTCCTCATCGATATGCCCGAACACATCTCCCTTCAAAACTACCACCTCCAACAAGGTCATGTCCGGCACGGGCGACTAGTCCGTCGAAGATGCTGGAAAGATCATCATCCTCAAACCCAAAGGCATTGCATTTCCCATCCCCGCCACTAACAAAGAAGGGACAAAGTGAGGCGCAGAACGTGGAAGCGGAGGAGAGGATGCTTTGGTTCCGCAGTTGTGATGATGGCCGGAGGTGTTGGAATATAAAGGTATGGACGAAAATTCGCCCGAGCGCGAAATTTCTGCTCGCCTAATACTTTTAGCGACGCTTCAAAGAAGCATCACAAAAAGTGGCAATTTGCTACGCTTCGCCGCATCACAATTAGCTTCATTTGCAACGCTTCTTTTGAAGCGACACTAATAGATATTTTTTAAAAAAAGTTATTTGTGACGCTCATAACCGAGCATCGCAAATTCTAAATGAATTAGCAACGGAGAATAGTTAGTGTCGCTAATATAGGTGATATTAGCGACACTCTCTTCCGACCATCACTAATGGCTTAAATTTTTTTAAAAATAAAAAGACTATTCGCGACGATCAGTTTTGAGCGTCGCTAATATTATTATTAGTGGCGATGCTTACAACTAAGCTATTATTCTATTAGCGACGCTCATTTTAGAGCATCGCTAATATTATTTTTTAAACTTTTTCCCCTCCCTCTCTCTCCTCACTCTCAACTCTCTCTCTCTCTCTACCCTCTTTCTCAACCTTCTCTCTCTACATTCTCTCTCTTGTCTCTTGTCTCTACCCTCTCTCCCCTCTTTCTCTCTCTTCCTCTCTCTTCTCTCTCTCCTCACCATCTCTCTCTTCTCTCTACCCTCTTTCTCTCTCTTCCTCTCTCTTCTCATTCTCTCCTCACCCTCTCTCTCTCCTCTCTACTCTCTACCCTCTCTCCCCTCTTTCTATCTCTTCCTCTTTCTCCCTTCTGTCTCTAATATAATTTAATTTATTTTTTATTTCTTTAAAATAATTTACAATTTAAAATTTTTTTCCTCTCCTCTCTCTCCCTTCTCTCTCTTGTCTCTCTCTCTCCTCACCCTCTCTCCTCTTTCTCTCTCTCCTCACCTTCTCTCTCTACCACCTCTCTCCACTTTCTCTCTCACCTCTCTCTCTCTACACTCTGTCTTCCCTCTCTATCCTCACCCGCTCTCTCCTCTTTTCTCTCTCTCTCCTCACCTTCTCTTTCTACCCTCTCTCTCCTCTCTCTCTTCCCTCTCTCTCCTCTTTCTCTCTTCTCTCTCTCTCCTCTGTCTCTCTCTCCCCACTCTCTCTCCTTACTCTCTCTCCTCTATCTCTCTCTTCCCCCCACTCTCTCCTTTCTTTCTTCTCTATCTCTCTCCTCTCTCCTCTCTCTCTATCACTCTCTCTTCCTAGCTCTCTCTAGTTTTGCTCTTTTATTATAAATTATATATTAAAACTAATAAAAAAATTTAAGAATAAAATATATTATACATAAATAGTGAAAGTTTAATCTATTATTGACACTACCTTTTATTGAAAGTTTAATATATTTTTTATTATGTATACAAATAGTAAATATTGAATAAAATATATTATATTTAAGAAGTTTATTTTTACTTTTTTTAATATTTATTTCTTATCTAATTATTTATTAAATAAAATTAATTAATAAAGATAATAGCGACACTTGTTTAAAAGCATCGCTAATAGTTCTAATTTTTATTTTTTTATTTCAAATTTATTATTATTACTGACGCTTTTATTAAGCATCGCTAATAGTTCTGATTTTTTCTTTTTAAATATATATATATATATATCATTTAGCAACGCTTGTTTAAAGCGTTGCTAATACCATAACTATTAGCGATGTTTATTAGAAATGTATAATTATTAGTGACGCTTTAAATTAAGTGTCACTAATATATGACTATTAGCAATGCATATTATTAGGCATCACTAATAGTTATTTTTTGTGGCGATTTTGTATGCATCGCAAGTAGTGTTTTGTAGCAACGCTTGTATTTGCGTTGCTACTAATACATTTTGTTGTAGTGAATGTTATCCAATACATACTTAGGAAACCAATACGAAGGCAACATTGGCCCGATCTAAATTAGTTATAAAATTGGGTTTGTTCTGACCTATGCGCAAGAAAGCACTGAAGCTTCACAGTGTGTAGAGGAATGTTACAGCCCTCACACACAGAGTCCGCCGCTCCTAGTTGGTATTTTTAGTTTTTATTTTAAATTAAGTTTCTCCAATTTTGTTTAGTAAACCCCCGGTCTGGGTCAATTTTCTAGGTCGGGGTGCTACAAATAACATCAGAGCATTTCTTTTTGTGCAAGAGGAAATGTTTTAAAAAAATTAAGTGATTTGATTTAAATCTTTATTTTAAATTAGAATTAATCTCAAATCTTGTTCTGATTGTGTTATATCAAATTTAAGATTCTGTTTTGCAAGTGTTGCAACGGATTTAATACGAATTATGAATTTGATCTTTCTATTCTATATGAATGACTCGGATTTAATACAAACAATGATTTTACAAATTTTGATTTTAAACAGAAATGATTTAAAAATTCTATATTGAATAAGTTGTATCGAAGTTTATTTGAAATTCCATTTTGTATGTGTTATGTCGGGGTCAAGGGGAACTCCGATTTTTTGAATTTTGATTTGTAATTCAGGAATGATTTGAAATTTTGTTTTGTTAGTGTCATATTTGATCCGAACTCTCATTTTATGAACTTCAATTTTGAATTTGAATCAATCAAAAATGTCTATTATGAATCCGTTACATGATTCTTTTTAAAAAGAATTTTAGTGACTTCGATTTTAAATAGTATATTAAATTTATTTTAAATGGCTGTAGAATTACCAAGGAGTAACCACCAAACACGCGTGGTGTGGGGCACAAAGTACTTGTGGAAGATTATGATTAATTCTCTGGGGTATTGAAATAAAATTTGATTTCGAATAGTCTCTTTTAGAAAATGTATTTTATTAAGAAATGAATATGTTTTGAAAGATGGTGGAACCACCTAGGAGAAACCATGAAACACCTATGGTAAGCGACATAAGGTGTTAGTGGAAAGCTCTAGGGTGGATCTGCTAGTATATTAAAATAAAAATTTAACTTTGAAATGCCTACATTCTGAAAGTTCAACAGAGCTATTTTGAAAGACAATGGAACCACCTAGGAGAAACCACGAAACACCCATAGTATGGGGGGACATGAGGTGTTAGTGGAGAGCTCTACGATTAGTTCTACTAGTGTGTTGAAAATAAAACTCGATTTCAAATTGTTTGTTTCGAAAAAATTCATTTGCATATAAAATGAACATACTTAGAAAGGTGGTAGAGTTGCCAAAGAGAAACCACTAAACACTCGCGGTATGGGACGTGAGTTGTTAGCGGAAAGCTCTACGGTAATTTTTATCGATATATTGACACAAGATTGAATTTTGAAATGTCTATATTTCGAAAGTTTGTTTTTAAAAAAATAATGGAATTACCTAGGAGGACCCACTAAATGCACGTGCTATGGGACATGTGGTGTTAGTGGATCACCCATGGGTAAGTTCTGCTAGTGTTTTGAAATTAAACTCAATTTTGAAATATCAGTATTTTGAAAGTTTGCTTTAGCTTAGCGCAAATTTATTTCCAAAAGACATTGGCTTTCCCTAAGAGAAACCACCAAATACCTGTGGTATCGGACATGCGGTTTAGTGGACAGCTCTAAGGTTGAGTCTGGTGGTGGATTTGACATAAAAATTAAGTTCAAATCCTCTATGTTTTGAAAAGTGGTTTGAAATTATAAAGTTGCCTCGATGGACAATAGAATTACTATGGAGAAACCATCAAACACTCGTGGTATGGGACATGAGAGTTAGTGGATAGCTCCAAGGTTGATTCTGCTAGTGTTTTGAGACGAATTTCAATTTCAGGTTTGATTTGGTTTGAAATGTTTGATTTGAGTATGATTTGAATATGGAATGTACATCCTGACGTAAATGTGAAAAGCCTGTTTCTTGTTAGTTGATTCCATTTCTGAAAGACTTTGTATAACGTTTATTTTCTGTCAGATGCTTTGAGTTTTGAAAGACTATGAAAATAGTATGATTGATTTTTTATATATTTTCTGTCGGATGATTTAAATTCCAAACGACTCTGTAGAAAGTCTATTTTTTTGTTAGATGATTTAATTTTCAAATGACTGTGAAAAGATTATGATCGACATATATTTGTGATAAAGAAATTCTGATATGATGAGTGCAAAGATACGCAAGTGCTTGCACTCTCTGGATAACCACCGAGAAAAATAATCGATTTTGGCGTGCACATATAGCTATGGAGCACTATGGGAAAGCTCATACCCTTCTGAGCCTCTCGCTACCCCATGTGTGTTGGGGGGAACACATTTTGGTATCATGGCTCTAGTTTTCTCATCACTCAGACAAACTGGCAATTTTTGCATAGGTTTCTAAATCAAATTGCTTCTAAATGATTTGTTTTCTGACAAATAATTTTATGAAAAAGATTATAATCATTTTTATAGATTTTTGCTTAAAGCCCAGACCAATGGCGAACTGGGTCATGATGTAGCTGTTGGGAAAGGCCTTCACTCAAGATTAATGAGTGAACAAACTTCTTTGTATCATAATAAAGGAGGGCAGACAGAAAGGCCTACCAAAGTGGATGCAGTGGATGGCCATCACCACAAGTGCAGTGAGCTGGGTAATATTCCCCTTCCTAGGTTAGAAATTGTGGATAAAATTTTGATGATGTACTCAAAGAGAGGGAACATTAGGAAAGAGGGGAGAGCATTACCCTCATACCAATTCCTATGACGACAACATAGGTCACATGTAATCATTTTTTTGTCCTCAAGAGAAATGTGGAAGTTTGTGCCTTAGACATAGAAACCACTAGAAGCCCAATCCTCTTGGTTGATATGGTGCATTGTTATGAAGTGTTGGGCACCATTGACAGAGAGGTTAAAATCCAAACCATCATAAGGAAAGTCTTGCATGGCTCCAAAGACCTCACGAACTCCGGAGACAATAGCTTCACCTTCCTAGGAGAGAAGGGATTCAGCATGCATGGCAAAGGGCCTCTCTTGGATGACCGAGAGATATCTCCACAATGTTGACTTGTCTCTCTGCAATGATAGGTCTCCACCCTTGGTTATCCATGAAAATCGGATTCGCTTCATCAAATTGGAGGGGGGGTAGGAGCAAAAGACGATGTATCATCATCGTCGTAGGAGGAGATAGTGTGGTTGGAGTCCTAAGGATTAGGTTGTGAGGTTGATGGTCTCGCAATAATTGTTGCTGACTTCATTACTATGGATGGTGGAATAGATGTTGAAGAATCAGAAAGCGAGGCTGAAGATCGAGCTCTTTTGGATCTTGACATATGAAAAGAGGAGAAATAAAATTCTACAAGAATCAAAATTTTGTATTTTATGCGGTTTGGTGTGCTATTGGTGTATATTGATGTGTCGATGAACTCACCAATGAATTAGTTAGGTCACTATCAGTGACCCTTTGACGTGTTGGTAAACTCAATGATGCTATATATTAAATTAGTGACAGTGAGTATCAATATGTCTATGAATTTACCTGTGAATAAGTTGGGTCACTATCGGTGACCCTTTGACGTGTCAGTGAGCCCACCGTTGAAAGTGAGAAATTTATTGTCGGTAACTATCGCCATGTCGATGACATACCTATGGAAAGCCTTTTTAGATTTTGAGATATTTGGGCATTTGGCCGTGACCTACGAAATGGACTTAAAATTTATGAATCAAAGTTTGGAAGTGTTTGTGAATGTTAAGTGTTAAGGAAACCCAACCATTAGGTTGCCCATTAGTGACTAAGGCTGCAAATTTTAAGGGCCGGCCCGTTGGCCCGGCCCGGCCCGTTGGCCCGGCCCGGCCCGACCCGTAAATATTCGGGCTTGGGCCGAAAAATATTTGAATCAGGTCGGGCCGGGCTTTAAATTTGAAAGCCCGAAACATTTATGGCCGGGCTTGGGCCTAGGGCAAAAAAAAGAGAAAGTTCGGCCCGGCCCGTAAACTCAAAATTCACTTCTTTTTCAATTGTGAGTTTTTATTTATTTTTCCCTAGGCCCAAGCCCGTTATCAATCTAACACTCATCCCATTTTTATCTTTTATTTTAACCCAGGCTCAAGCCTGTGATCGATCTAACAATCATCCAGTTTTTATCTTTTTTTTTTTTTGCCCCAAGCCCATAATCAATCTGACACTCATCTAGTTTTTATCTTTTTTTTGCCCCAGGCCCAAGCCCGTGATCAATCTAACACTTATCCATTTTTTATCTTTATTTTGCCCCAGGCCCATGCCCGTGATCAAGCTAAGAGAAAAGCTACTTGTCCAAATAAATCAACTCAATGGTACAGCCCTAAAATAAAATTAAATTGTGAGTTTTATCTTCTTCTATTTTTTAGCTTTTGTTGTTTTTACTTTATTTGTCTATTAGGTAATATATCTATGGGTTAGTAGTAAATGTGGTAAAGTCAATTTTTTTTAATAAAAAAATATTATTAATAAAAAGCCAAAAAAGCCTGTGGCCTGACCTGAGCCCGAACATCAAGCCGGGCCAGGCCGGCTTTTTAACATAGATGTTAGGGCTGGGCTGGGCTTTTTTTTTTATACTTATATTTAAGGTCGGGTTCAGGCTTACTCTTGGCCCGTTAAAACCCGGCCCGCTTGTAGCCTTATCAGTGACTCACCGACTCATTGGTAGGGTTGGCTGTCGAATAGTGTGATCAAATAGTTTAAAATATGCTTAGATTGGGGATAGAATATTATAGTAATCTCGCTGATTGGGACCGAAAGAAGACAAAAATTGCTCCTCACGAACAAGATGATGTTGCCGGAAACGAGGAAGATGAAACGACGAGTTTTGTCAGGGGATAGACTCGAATAATGTCACGAGAATGGGAGTTCAATGGTTCCCAAAAATCTTGAAACTGTCAGATGGAGGTGATGAGAATGGGTGAAGACCAAATTGCCCCTGTCGCCAGTGAAAATTAAGCAGTGTGAACGAGATGAACGAAAAATGAGAAAATCACATTTGGGCTGCGGTGCATGCATTTTAAAAATTGAACAAAACCATCGGTACATAGGTGGTCAACTGACTGTCGATAAAGTCAAAGTGAAATTTAAAATTTCTTGAGAATAAGGTTAGACTTTTGAAGACAAAATCCATTCTAAGGAAAGAAGGCTGTGACACCCTAATTTTTTTTAAAAGAAAATTTACTTATTTTATAATTTTATAATAAAAAAATTATTTTGGTTTAACTATTAGTGACCATTGATATGTCGATGGTGTTACTAATAAAAACGATTATGTTCTATCGGTGAGCATTGACAAAGTTGCCGACAATTGTCATAGGGTAACGGAGCGGACTATCCGTGACACATACTGGGGCTCACACACGTGGGAATGTGTTGTATACGAAGTGTGCATGTATTATGGGAATTGCCTTTAATGTTGCATATCTTGTGTGCAGGCGTTGCGGGGAAGGCCCGCAACATTGCGCAGAAAGCACGCAACGATGTGCACACATAGTTGGCTATGTTGGGACACATAGCCAACTAGCACATATTTGGATTCTTAAGATGTCCCCTCCTTCCTATATAGTGTTAGAGGGTCCTTGGGAGTGTTCCTGGGCAGTTTGGGGAAATTCGGATATACCATGCTCGTACGGCCACTTTGGCTGCCACTCCAGAGAAATGGGAAAAATCTCTTATGCTATATAGGGAGGGACATGGTGAGCTTCATGGACAAAGTTGTTGGTATGATGCCTAGCCTTACAACAGGCTGTCCGGATGGCAACAAAGGCAGGTTGCCTTGCTAGCTATCATGCCAGGAGCCCATCCGATAGTGGGATGGGGCTCTCCGACTCGTCAGGTGGCCGTCCGGCTTTAGGGCCGTGTTGGATACAAAGACCCTTGCATGCACTTGGCTGAGACGAATTGTTCGGATGACCAAGTTGCCTAAGTTGGATCCAGGCATCGCAAAGAAGTGTCCCTCTCCGGCCAGCTCACTTGGGAGATAGTCTGGCACGTTTGCACGTTAGTTCTTGGGACGGGTTCGTTGCTTGGCTTTGCGGGATGGACGCTAGGTCGAATGGCACGTGGCCATGACCTTAACGAAGAAAGGCTTACTTGCTGGGTTGTTTGGCCTTGTGAGTGCCACACGGTGGTCGTTCCCCGGGCGACCCTGTGACACAATAATTGTATGCATAAAGTTATTATAGAATATGAAGCGGTTAGACAATTTCATGCTTTCAGAGTAGTTATCCTAATTTTTAAAGGAATAGAAACTATCTCCTAGTGGGAATCAAAGTCCACAGAGAAGCTAAGCACTAGTGGAAGAGCATCCAAAGACTGTTCGGGAAGAATAATTGTGGCAAAGATAAGGAAGATTTACATAGCATGGTTAAATAACTATAATGACCCAGATTTTTCTGTGGTTTCTACTTTTATTTTTGTGAAAAAAATCAAGTTGTTCTTTATAATTAGCTTATATTAGTTTTGTATATATATGTGTACTTGGTGTTATATTTGGAGCTTAATTATAAGTGGAGAGGTTGTGCACATAAAATAAAGCTCTTACGTGCATAGGGAGGCTTTGGTGCAAAAAAGGTGGGCCTGAAGTGTTTATTAGAATTTGGATGCGTTAGGAGAGGCTTGGCGCGTATACGGGAGCTGCGACGCATGAAAAGTGGGTTTACATGTGTTGGAATTAAAAAGTATACAAAGTCAAAGTGTGTCGTTGCTTCCAGTGAAGTCTAGAAGCTCCCAACGCATAGAAGGAAACCAAGGCCATTTCTCTACGCTCTAGCGTGCCTCCTCTATCATCGGAATCAGTCATTTCTTGCCAGATCTAGCTTCACCTGGCCGCCACGAGTCTAGTGGTACTAGCTAAAGCTGTTGCCGTCTCCTCCTTGCTCCTCGCACTGCCGAAATTTGGCCTACTTTCCACCATATTAGCCGTTGGGAGCATCAGAACAACATTTGGCTACCACCGTGTGCCATTTTTGGCTTGCCACCATCTCTCCACCCCTCCTTCGGTCAGAGGCTCCCTCCTCACACCCTCCTTTCTCCTCTCCGATTATCCCCCATCGCCATTTCTCAATTTTGTTGCACCGACAAACTGACCGAGACAGCAAAACCTTGTTGTTTTGCAATCGTGTGGCCTTTCCGGCAACCGTGGCTGACCACTGTCACCTTGTTTCTCCTCCTCACATACCTACCTTAACCCATACCCCTATAGCTCTTCTATGTGGGTTTTGGCTTCCAGAACCATGATTGTTGACCTCTAACTGGGACAATTGAAGATCCGCCATGATGTCTGGTGACTGATGGTGGAGCAAGATGTCGCACGGGATTTGGGTTTGCATATCAGCCCTTTTGGGCATAATGTCCACCTCCGACCGCCTCTTGTACACATTGGCGGGAGGCATGGAGATTGACAAGCATTGAATTGGGACCAGACCATTCATCACGTAAACCCTGGCAAGCCTACGACACTTTCGCACCTAGGGGTAGCTTGTTTTATAGAAAGCGACACTTGGGTTTACCGAATTTGCCACTAACATCAGTCGTAAGCTCGAAAAGCAAGGTAGGGGGCTTTGAACTTGTAATTCTATGATAGCATGCTTTGAATGTTAGAATGCATGCTAGGGCCTATGTAATTACATGCTATGTGATGTGTAATACTATGGATATCACGTGTTAAATGGCATGTTTATCAGCTCAATGAATGATAGATTGTACATGTTTATAAGGCAATTATTTGCATGCTAGTAAGATAATTTATCTGCATGCATATGAAATGGTTTATGCATATGTTGGATGTGCTATAATTGTAAGTAGTGTTTGGTTGGATGTGTGTGGATTGACACATGGAATGGTGGATGATTATATCAATGGCATCGATATGTGTATGCTTGATGGGCTAGAGTTAGTTTGGATTGGATTAGGCTTTGATGCAATGAGCGGAAAGCTTTAGGGTTCAATGGGCAGACACACTTAGTTTTGAGCTCACTGCGAGACTATATGATAGTATGATTTCAGAGGAAAAACTACACGAGTATAAAGTATTTAATTCAAACTAGAATGTTAAGTAAAACTAAAATGATAACTTTGTGAGTTTAATACTTTAAAAGTTTGACGGATTAAGTTCCGTGGTTGAGCTAGCCAATGATTAATCGGCTGAGCATTTCTCATGTCTAGCCATGGTGTGTATCCTGCGAGAATTTGTTTGGGTGTTGTATTTAAGCCCAGATGTTTGATGTTCTATTGAGAGCACTGTATGATTATGCCAAAGAGTGGCACTGTATGATTTCTACCCAATAGTTACATTGGCACTAATAAGAACCCTAAAGTATAAGCGATTTTATGGCCCTAAGCAATTATGTAAGTAGTATCATAGAACTACTCTTACCTGTTTGATCTTTTGCCCCATAAGCACAGGTGTGCATTTCCTTCGGAAAAGTCCATGTGTCTAGTGCTCTCCAAAGATTAAGGTGATGCCCCAGTGGCATTCCTTTCTATTGACGTTGGAGCTTATTAGCTTGATAATGAGCTATAGTTGTCAATCGTAAGTGTATGTGTCGAATAAGACTGTAAAAGCAGGATTGTAAGTGTGAGAGTTTGACTAAGACTGTATGAGTAAGACTATAAGTGTAAGTATTTGTGGATGGTATGGTAAGATGGGACGAACATGAGTTTGTGATATGTGTTTGACTATGAGTATCATATTTTGAGAGACTTTGATTTGTTCATGTTTTATTGCTTCATGTTATGTTTCATGAACACAACTACGTATGGACCTACAAGTTTACTGTTTAGAATTCCCCTACTAGGTATTTTCTATTGAGTATGAAAATGCACATTTTTCCCTCTCCTGAATTTCAGATACTCCAGTGACTTCTGCAGGTCCTAGCACGAGAGCTTCGTAGGCAAGACTTAGCGATTTGAGGAGAGGACAGACTTACGTACTTCAGGTCAATTTTTGACTGTTTAGTGGCAATAACTACCTGATGAAGTATTTTGAGTATACATCTATTGAGCAAGTTGATAGCTTATGCATGTATTATTTCATACTTGTATATGGACTGTTAACATTTGGACTATTATTAGACTTGTACTCGGCTATGCCTGGGAGATGTGTATTTAAGCCCATGGTCATGGCACTCGTGATTTTATATATGTTTATTTAAACTCACGCCCGAGGTGATTAGTCGATGTGTTTTGATAATTTGAAAGAATTTCAAGGTGTGTAGTTTTAAATTGATGATGTGAGAAATATAAAATATTTTCACACGCTTCAATTTTCTTCAATTTTCAAAAATTACAGCCCTTATATTACAAAAAAATTTCATGAACTTTGTGAAAAATGGTTGGAAAAACCGAGGGCGTGACAATAACCTTCTAAACTCAAATCATAAATGAAATGCTCTAATTCAGGGTTTATTTAGAGTTCTTTGTGATGATAAATTGGTATTTTGTTGTAAGAGAATTTTGGTGATAATTATAGTTTTAATGGAGTATTTTCGACTTTGTTATTCTTGGTAGGAATTATAGTTCAAATACCTTGATTCTCTATTATGGAAAGGTTTCCATCAAATTTTATTTCAAAAATATGTTTCAATTAGTTTATGAGTACTTGGTTTTAATTTTCTGATCATTGGTATAATCATCAACATGTTGATGGACGCATCAGCAAGAGGAAGAAGATGAACAGTACTATGAATGCATGTACTGGTATGCATGGTATTTTTAGTCATCAGCAGGGGAGTCGATACGTTGGTGAAGCGTCGATGGAGAAGGTAGGCTCATAGTTTTTCCATTGTCAGTAAGGTTCGACGTATAGATGAACTCATCGATGGTAATTAATGAAATAACCAATTTGTCGGTGAGGTTGCCAATGGCACCTTCATTTTACTATTGGTGATGTTCAATATATGATGAACCTATTGACGGTCATCGATGGGATAACCGACATGTTGGTCATGTCATCAATAGTCATCGGCAAGGTAGCCAATCTAGCGATAAGGTTACCGATAGTGATGTTGGTTATGTTTTTCCAAAAAATGATATAGCAATGATTAATGTTATAATTATTATATAAGTAAATGCATCATTTGAGGTGTTTGATGATGTGATTGAAGTGTCTATTATACATTAGTAAGTAAGGGTTAATGAACCCTAAGTCATGTATATAAGACCTCGTGATGTGATGAATGCGATTAGTGGGTACCCTAGACAATGCATTAGACATCTAAGGTCAAGAGTTTCTTAGTGTCTTGGCCCTCAAAGGAATTATTCATTAGCCACGTAGATTGACAGGGTTTTGTATGAAATAGGATTAAGGTCTTCTGACTCTCTAAGGATGAGAGTTATGTAAAGTTGTTTCCTTGGCCGAATAATTGAGTTTGAATGAACTAGAGTATTAAAGATAATGTGTCCCGCATAGCACAATACTAGAGGTTTTGATGAAAGTGAAAAATTATAATCTCAATACTAGGGTCCATGAACTCTAGTGAGTTTTTACTTCATGGCGTAGATGAGGTGAGGTAGGCCTCAAAAGTACTGTAGTTGTATTGTGGTGGCCCAGTATTTAGTGGATTGAAGTTTTTAAATGAGGTCATCATGTCTAAAGAACCTTAAATGAAATTGATCTATGGGAAATGAGTTCTTGTTGATATAAGGTATGTTTGATTATTATTTATCTTGAATTCCTTAAAGATTTTTATCAACAAAAGATTCTTAGTATGTTATTTTGAACTTTTGTTTTGTTTAGATTATTATCCCACCAAGTATTCTTTTATACTCAGCATCCACGGTGTAAGTTCCCAAGTCACTTAAAGAGGTACGGGAAGGCCGTAGCTTAAAATCCCTTTTCAGCAAGTCAAGGCATTTCTTTCGTGAGGTTTATTTAGGCACGAGAATGTGCTATTTTAATTTTATTATCTTTGATGTGGTTAAAAAATAATTATGTAATTTGTAGATCTTGGTATAATTTACTCAATTAGATATGTAGACTTATATTTAAATTAATAGTATTGTAAATAATAAATTTGTAAGATGTAATAGAATTTCATGCCCTGATATATTATTTTAAAAGTTAATTTAATAAATGAATTCCACTATTTATACAAAGGGAATGGATTGTAATTTTCAACTTATTTCATAAAAATAGAGATTTTATTTTTTACAAAAGGTGTTAATAAAATTGGAAGCATAACACACCGTCTTATATTAATACTCCATTCGGTAAAAAAATTATTTTTATATTAATAATTTTATTTTATTCAATTTAAATGGTTGAGTACTTAAAAATAATATTATAAGCTTATTTTTTCTCTAAAAAATAAGTTTCAATATTTAATAAAAATTATAATATTTTTAAATATAATTATTAATAAAATATTATGCCGAAGGAAGCTAGCAAATGGAAATATACCCTCATGGGCTCCGATCGTATTTCCTTTGGCTAAAAAATAAATTAGAAAAACTGATGAAAATATCAGGATCATTAATGATGCAATCTTTATCTGGAAGTTTCTTCAGATTTAAATTAAGCAATGAACACGGGTTTGTAGACGTGTGCTAAATTCTGACATATGTTCCGTCAGCAGATCCGTCTCATCGCCTGACGTTGGAATTTAAGCCGATTTGCAAATTCTCATTTAAGTTTAGATTTTACTGCTCGGGCTCACCCTGCCTAGACTCCCCCCTCAATATTAAGATTTATTTGGGACATGGTTGACGAATCTAACACTTTTGAGATCAGATCTGGATTCAAATTTTCTTTTATACAGAAAGGATTCCTTCGAATGGTGGAAATTCAGCCTTTTTTAAACTAACTTGGGCACCCACCTGGATTGGTGATCAGGCCAGCTTGACCCGCCTGCACATAAAATCAAACAAAACCCCTCATCTCCCTACTAGAAATCCCATTTTATGAGTCATTCCACACACCTATTCTCAGTCCACACCTTAAAACATTAAATGTCAACATGTCAAAATAATTTACTGTACACTGATGTTCAAAAGTAAAAATAAATGACAAATCTGTTAAATGCTAGCAGTATAGCTATTCATTTGGATGAAGAATTTGAATGGAAAATAGCAGATACCAACTTACAAAATTCAGCACCAGGAGAACTTTTGGAAACCAAGTCCAGTTCAATCAGAAGAGAGATTTGTACACACGTTAATTTTAAACTATAAAGAGAATCCCATCTAAATGTACATGTTTCGGAGTTATACATGTACTCTAACGCCTAAGACACATAACACATTAAATAAGAAAGAACGACCAAGATATCAAATAAGTTAACAACTAAGAACATAACAATTTAAAGCCTGTATAGAATGTGCAAAATGCAGTGTATCATTTGAAGTTCAATGAGACTTGGCATCCCACTCATTCGTCAAGTTCGTAAATAGAATTAAAATGCATCACGTGACACACTAATCAGAACTCTTTGGCTCAAGTTATTCTGTGTATTTACTTAACTAATATAATAATAAAGTACTAAAGCTTATTCAGAATGCACACAATACACTGTACATTTGAATTGACCTCCCACTCTTTCGTCAGGTTTGTAAATTAAACAAACCCAAACCCACTAAGTGATGCACCAATCATACAAAATAAATATGAACAAATCACCAGTCTCATTTATTTGTTATGTTTATAAATATGAATTAATTGTACAAAATGATGCACCAATCATAAATAGGAAAGAAGGTAAAGCGATAGCGAAAAGTATCTATGGGGACAAGCAGCAACCACATGGATCTGTACCAATGAAGCGACAACTGGCAAAATCTGTGGAGAAGAATGGGAGAGAAAAATAGATTGTCGAGAAGCATGCACACAGCCAAGAAAAAGGGGAGGAAATGATGGAGGGTAGACTAAATGAGGGAGGGAGGGGGGAATGCAGGGAGAGGGTGGAGTGCGTTAAGGGCAATGGAAGGCTCAACAAATGGTACTCGCAATTAGGGAAAAAAATGACTTGGGAATTGGGTTTTTATTTATTTTATTTTTATTAAAAAATGAACCTTCTCCGGGTCATCAGGCCGGCAATTCAACTGGCCAAGCCCATGCTTCCCGAACAGGTAAAATGGCCAAAGAAACCGGACAGACCAACCCAAAAAATCCATTGGGTCCAGCTTCAAATTGGGCAATTTTTAAAATAATGTGTCTATATGCACCCCTAAAAACCCATCAGTACCCTGTATCTCACTTACCTATAGTAATTTATTAAAAAATTCAAATATACCCCCGGACATGAATTTTAGTATATTTTTTCTTTACTACCCCTTTTATTTGCTCATTGTATACCCCTTTCGCTTCACCTCGCCTCACCTTCTCTTTTCTCTGATAACCCAACACCACCCCACCTTCCCCTCCCTCTCCTCCCCTACATTTTGGTCCCGGTCTTGACCCCTCCTTCACCTCTTCCGGCCTCGACCCTTCCTTCACCAAGTTCCGACCTCTTGTTCACCAGCAATCGGTCAGGAAATTCTATTGGTGCTTATGTTGTGGAAATTAGGGCTATGCAATCTTTTTTCACTTAAATTTTCATGGTATGAATTTTTCTTCCCGTTTCAACGTCTTCCCCACCATGCAACGACGGTGGTAGTGACCAAAATCTTGAGCTCATCCTTTGTTGTCAGTCATCTACTGGGGAAGTTTGTTTTGCACCTGAGTTGTCAAAATTTCTCCGTAGGTATTGAAAATCGTAGCTTTTAATTTCTTCTGTTGTATTTGGTTGTTTTTCAATTGTGATTTTTCTTCATGGATCTCTGTAGAATAACTCCGGACAGTTTGGTCAATTTAATTTCTTCATAAAAAGGTTAGCTTTTGACATTGTAAGTGGCATAGAATTTATAATAGTCTGTATGTCAAATAAGGTTTGGAGCTGCCTGCCAGTTGGAATCTTTCCGGTCAAATTGTTGTGGGATAAGTTCAAGCAATTTAAGAAATTCAAATCAGATAAGCTAGAAGAGATGACACCGGAGAGTATTTTTGGAAAAATCTAGAGACTACAAATTTGCCAATTTCCCTATGTCTTTTGGTATAACCTCATTAAAGTTATTTGTAGGCAGATTCAGGGAAATCAAACCATTGAGCTGTATAACTTCTTTTGGAATCTTCCCTGATAAATTGTTTGACTAGTGACAAGAGAAAGAGTAGTAGAATAGCTATGTGACTTCCCACTCATTTTCACAACCACCCTTTCATTGTAAAAACCAAGAGAATTTCCATAAGCAATTACATCTTTTGTGATCTGTCTTGTCCACATTGCTGTCAAGTTGCCAAAGCTCTTACGGATTGTTCCTCATAAGTAGTTGTCTGCCATACTAGGAGATATGTAAGATTTCCTAACTCCCAGGGTATTTTATCTTAGAAGTGATTAGACCTCAAACGAAGCACTTTAAGATGAGGGAAGCTTTCTATTTGTATAAGTCTTGCATACACACCCTTGTATTTGTAGTGTGTTTACCATATATTCTATAATAAATGCATATCTTAATTGGGTTTAATTAACTTTATGACCTCATTATGCAAGTGTTTTTAAGAAAGCTACTTCGAAAATGCCAAGAGATCATCCTATAGCTTCAAGTAGGGCATGACAGACTGCTTCTAAATTAGTTGGGATACAAATGTGGAATTCAATACAAGGTGAAAGTGAAGGCCCAATAGAAAATGATGTTCAATATGACCGTATTGAAGGAGAGAGTCATGAAGATGCATTCTGTGACGAAGGGGATAGTGGTGACAAACCAAATGTTGAAGGCGAAGGGCAAGAACATGATATTTCTCAAGAACATGATATTTATTTTAAATGTATTATTGTAAATGAATATATATTTGTTACTGTCTGCTTTATCTACAACATTAGTACTTCTACATTGTCACTCTTACAAGAATGTTTTAGATGCATTATACGAGTTAAATGTGTTATCTTATACGATTTGATTTGCTTGATATAATTTTTTGTCTATAAACATATATATTTCAATTACTATAGCATACCCTAACGCTTGGTAGTTAGGTTATTAGTTTTGGCAGAAATAGAACATACTGCCCCTAAGGGCATTAGGGTAATTCTGCCATCTAGGGTATGATACCCTCCCTTAGGTCATCTGGTCATCTCACTACCCTTTTATTTATTTTAAGTCATTAACCCCTCAGAAGGCTCCACTCTCAAATTGACTCGCGCTTCCATTCACACGAATGTGGACTGGTCCACTCAAAGGAATATTTCTGTTATTTTGTTTAAAGCCTTATTAACATTCAATAGTCCAAAATTGGGCTCGAGGGTAATACTTGACTTCATGAACTTGGTCTAATTTTCCTAGCGTGTGACGAAGTCGTGAATCCCTTGAACGGATCCAGGTTTACCCTAAACCCTAGGGACAAAATGGTCAATTATCCACTCACTGGGATTTTTTCTCACTGTGTGGTTTGTCCTATGTTTAGGCTACCCATTAAAATCTTACTGAGAATTTTTCCAATTTTAAGATCACTCATAGGCCACCGAACCGGAGCCCCTAATCGGGCAATTGAATATATCACGGTAATTTAACTACAAGGGGTAAAAGGGTCATTTTATAGTCTCTGGGATTTTTTCTAGGTCTGAAACTTGGTCAGGACACTCATCCCCCTCTCAAAGTCCACTATTATTTTTTTCTAAAATTTTCTAACATCTAAACCACCCTGAACTAGAGTCTTAGACGGGTAATTAAATATTATTATCGTTCACTTCTAAGGGTAAAATAGTCATTTCACACACTTTGGAATTTTCCCCAGTCTAAAACTTGTCTATTTAATCATCATGTTCCCTTGGATGTTATATAATTTTCTTAAAAAAAATATTTGCATTTAT
Organism: Saururus chinensis; assembly: GCA_035235625.1. NCBI lineage: Eukaryota > Viridiplantae > Streptophyta > Magnoliopsida > Piperales > Saururaceae > Saururus > Saururus chinensis. Next base: position 58,994,969 of record CP141140.1, read on the forward strand.
ATCCTACTGAACGAAATTAGTGGGTAATACTATTCTATAAATATTGAACCAGACCGGTTCGGAACGGATCCCAGTCAAAATGGGTCGGTGACCTGACCTCGACCCAAATTCTAATCCCCTAGTGAAGCTTCACCAGGGTGGCCTCTTATGAAGTGATAAGTGTCAGCCACGTATATATTTTACGCTATTTTATCTGAGATGAGATGGCAGTTGAGAAAATGCGTTTGCATTTTTTTTAAGGCTCACGTAAAACACTTATGTGGCTGGCACTTAATGCCTCCACTAGAGGCGCCCTGGTGAAGCTTCACCAGGGGATTACAATTCCCTGGACTCGGATCCGAATCTGGACCTGCACAACCCTGCGGGGTCGTCTCCTTCCTGGAGATGCCATGGGCGACAACACCCTGCCTTCCCGGACTATCGCGGTGGAAGGAAATCTCTAGTCAATCGCTGTCCGGCAGCCCATACTTCCAGCTCCAGCTATGTCATCTCCTCACACAAGGTCAAAAAGGAGAAGGTGGACAGGAGGACGGCGGCAATGGTCACCCCCGCTGCTGCTAGGCGGAGGAGGTTCCACTCTAGGGAAACAAGTTTGGAAGGTGGGAGACACATCCATAGCCATTAGACGGAGCACACACCCAGCCCCCTCACCGTCGCCACCATCTACAATAGTTCCGGTCCCCAGATTTGAAGAAGGGAAGCGGAGGATAGCGGGGAAAGGGCTGCTTGTGGCGATCAGTGGCAAACAACGGTGATCACGAGAGCAAAGCCAACACCATTTCTTCTTCTCACGTTGGTCATTGTCGAGCACCGACAACATGATAGGAGAACATGGAGATACATTGGTCTCCTTTCCCACTGCCCGGAGCATAGGGCAAAGAACAAGGCATGGGTCTCCCCTCCTCCAGCCAGAATAGAACCTCTGGCGACGACCTAACAATGCCTACAGTGATGGCCAGATGAGCAAAGATATGATTCATTAATAATTGGTGGCCTTCATTGTGTTTTTGTGTGAGTTGCTTCCCACATGGCCAGCTGCTGCTACTTTAGTTTTGATAATAACTACTTGATATATTATTTATATGATGGAATTCATGCTTTTCTTAGTCCTATAAATAGACTGTGTGCAGTGCATCTGAGAGATTTGAATCAATCCTTGTGGCAGTTGTTGTGACGCAATATGTTGTAAATGTATTGTTAATCTGTCATTGATTGCCGTCTAGATAAACATACTGGTCAACAATGCTTATAACTTTCACGTCAAGATGGTGATTATTTTGGCGCCTAGTGGCTGATTCTTTGGGATGCCCGGGTGATAAGCTTTTTGACATGATTGGGCAAGCAATATTTTGAGGTAAAAACCACATCTTAATTGATGTTACTTTTATGTTCGCAATTTGTAATGTGAGATAAAATAATATTTATATTACTTAAATTTCCTTAATTTAAGTAATGGGGTTACATGTTGAAATGACTCAATTATTTGGAGAAATGTTGTGCCACCGTGACAACAATAACGGAGTGATTGCTTGGGCTCTCTCGGTGGCCGCCCACCATTGGATTCCATGTAAACTGTCGGGGGGTGCCCACCGTGAGAGCAGTTCCAGAAACATTTCCAAGATTTCAATAAAAACCTTCTGCTCTCTCAATCGCCGCCTACCATATGATTTCATGTAAACTGTCAGGGGGCGCCCACCGTGAGAGAAATTTTATAAACGTTGCTGAGACTCCAATAAAAACTTCTTCTCTCTCGGTGGCCGCCCATCATATGATTTTATGTAAAATGTCAAAGGGAGCCCACCATAGGAGCAGTTCCAAAAACATTGCTGAGACTCCAATAAAAACCTTCTTCTCTCTCAGTGGCCGCCCACCGTATGATTTTATGTAAATTGTCAAGGGGCGCCCACCGTGAGAGCAATACCAGAAACATTACCAAGACTCCAATAAAAATCTTCTACTCTCTCGGTGGCCACCTACCATATAATTCCATGTAAACTGATGGGGGGATCCCATTGTGAGAGCAGTTCCAAAAATATTGCTGAGACTATAAAGACCTTCTGCCCTCTCGATAGCCGCTCACCGTATGATTCTATGTAAGCTTGCGAGAGGAGCCCACCGTGAGACCAGTTTCAAAAATATTATCAGGCATTAGTGAAAAATATCTACTATCTCGATGTGCTTCTTTTAAGATGAAGTATTCACACCAGGAGAAGTGATAGATGATCCAAAAGTTCATTGCTTTCCGAAGCTTCGCCCAAAAGTTTGTTGCTTTCCAAAGCTTCGCCGGCGTGTACTTAAGGAAGATTGCTGCCAACGTAAGAGATACATGGGAGACGATATGTCTTGGCACAATAACTTTCCAATAAGTTTATTTGGGGGTAATGACTTGGAAAATAACATGGGGCCATATGGGGTACAAGAGAATAAAAATTACCAATTTTTTCTTTGTAATGGGGTATTGAGGGGTTTTTAGGGGTGCAAATAGACATATTCTTTTTAAAACATTGGGTGGATTACACATGAAAGCCCATATCCTGCAGGAGTCTGGACGTACGTTCATCATCCCAGGTGCGTCCATTTTCAACACTTTTATGATGATGGGCAGTACAACAAGAACAATTTACTCTAGGACCAGGCAATCAAAACACATCCTGCAACATCTATGCCCTGTGAGATTAGTTTGGCAAGCGAGAAATCCCTCTGCAACCCAAAAAAAATGGAACCCCAGTTTCCGCAAAATGGTCTCCATTAAAGCTGGAAGCAAATCTAGAAAGATGACGCACCATTTTGTCTCCAGGATTACCTAGCACTACTTCAGATCTTAATTTCAATAGGATTTCCATGAATTTTCCACACATCCGTTAGCGATAAATTGTAATAGATAAAGAGGCAGGGTAATCTTGAAATTTTATGCGTTCCAGAAGTAAAAAGGGTGACAACGATTGGCTTAATTTACCCTAATTTTCCATCAATAAACCACTGATGTGCATAGGTAAAAACATTATTCCTAAACATTCCGGATTCACAAAAGACAGCAAACTATAATCCCATTAGCCAGCCAATAATTAGAAAATATAGCTTCTTGAAAGTTGATACCAGAAAGGGGCAAGGTGTAATTTCACACAGTTACACTGGGCATATTAGGTAATATACCCTTTACTCTTCAAGCTATGTACAGCATCCTTGATTATTTGCTCCATGTTGGCAAAATGGAGACCCAAATCTATAAGTTTCTTGCTTGGATTTTCAACCCTTAACAAGCCAGGTTGGGTATCTTTCGGAAACCTGACATATGAGCATTCCAATTTAAGCACTTTCAAAGACAGAAAAACCAGAGACTTAGAAATGAAGTTTGAAGGATTTTTTTTATTTGAATGTGTTGATTAACCGTACTATCTCAAAACCAAGTGGACCCAAATAAAAAAATACATCGTGTCACCTTTAAATTGAAAAAGTAGCTTTTACTTCCACCAAAGTTTTGGGAGGGAGCCATTGATAAAAAATTTATCCCCAAGGGCATAAATCAGGTTCATGTCATTTGCAGATAGATAACGAGAATTAAAAAACGAGATACTGGGTTCATATGCTCAGATTGACAATGCTATACCAGCTTCAAGATAAAGATGAAAGAAGAGGAGTCTTTATGACGAACACTAAAGATTTGGATCAATAAAAACTCCCACACTGTCCACTGCTAGTCGTTTCACCCTAAACCCCATGATCAATAACTCTCTACTCTGGCCCACACTAATGCAGTCTCATAGGTATCTTGTACCCCCATTCCACTAGGACCACAACTACCACAGTCAAAATTAACATTGGTTAAATATGCACAAACAGACATGAAGATAAAAGAACAATTTTGATGAAAAAAGGGTAAGGACAACTTACATGAGGGTTCAACTTGATTTGAACAGAGAAAATTGCAATTTCAGAGCAGAATTTGGCCATTTACCTTTTTCTATGACAAAAAACTTGGCCAATTACTTACATAGTAGTACTCCCTCCAGTTAGAGGAGTATTTTCTCGTATTTTGTCCAAGTGCTTATTATTATATCTTATTATTCATAGAGGGTAGAATAGTTAAAGCTTTGTAATCTTATTTCTTATTGGTCAGCCCACTCTTAAGTGAAGAGCATATTAGTCTTTTGATTGTAAGGGATGGCTTCAAGCCTATTAGAGGCTGGTTGACTCCACTATTCTGTATTTTCTTCTTCGTTAAGCAATACTTCTTCCTCTCAAAAACCCTAGCTTGTTAAGTATTCTATAAGGTTCATTTTCAAAAACCAAATAGGACAGTTAACATGGGACGAAGGGAGTATTATATTTTCTCTATATCATCTTATTATGACTTGTAAATTATAATGCCAATTTTCCGTCCAATTAAATTACTAATTGAAGACTAATCATACAATACCTGGGCACTTTGTACTCTGGATAAAGTTGAGCAACTTTAGCTGCAAAGTCACTATAATGGGATATAGCTTCAACACAGAGGTGCCTTCCGGATGCAGTTGGGTTTTCGTACAACAAGATATGAGCTAGTGCAACATCTTTCACATGAACGGATCCAATGAAGAAATCCTCATATGGTTCAGTGCATCCTACCACCAAAGCAAGCAGGTTTGTATTGTTATGCCAGTAAATTTTTTAACTTTCCTACTAAGCAATAGTTCAGACTTCAGAGTAATTGGCAAGTTGGTTATATGAGCACAAAATCTAAAATTTCACCAGTTAAAAGTCAATGAAGATTAATCCCTCTATTTTCAGAGGCACACGTGTAACTGAGATAAGTAACTTTTTTACGAAGAGGCAAGACCAAACTAAAGTAATATTTCAGGAAGAAAGGAGAAATTATCGGAACAACTAAGCAGTAATATATGACATGCAATTTGCGCTGAAAGAAGTAATATATGACATATTTTGTTTGTTTACTGACCAGAAGCAAAACCATTACTGCAACACATTCAAGTTGACATATGGATCTTAATTTGACATTAATAGTATACCCTTCATGATTACTCACATTTTTTATGTGTTAAATTGAGTAGTTCAAGTAATAAAGAAAGCTTTATAACTTCATAACGAACCCGTCAAGATATGGAATAGGAAATTGCCAAAGTTTCCAGCTCCCAGAACAACACAACAAGCAAAAGATAGCAAATCTGTAATATAACCACTGTTTGCTTAAAGGAGGAACATGCGAACATGAATAGGCATTAATCCTGACTAATTACTGTCAACAGGACATATAACAAATAATCATTAACTTTTTCCTTTTAAAAGGTTATACAGCTTGATAAATTTATGTACAAGAACACTAAGAAAATTGGGTCAATCCCTGCTACCAAGGGACGTCAACCCCAGGACTCCAGGAAGCAAGGAAAAAGGGCATTTGAAACAATTATCATCATCCAACGTTGTCAGTTCAGTCTAATGCATACAGGGTGAAATACAAATTCCATATAGATAAATTTATTCAGCAAAAGCAATGCAAATTGGCATTGTATACCTTGCAGGAGGCGAAGCAACACGCTCATGCTAGCATTAATGGTGGGCGGGATGATGGGACCCATGACAGTTCCTGGGTTCACCACAACAATGTCCAGTCCATTCTTCTCGGCAAATTCCCAAGCAGCTTTCTCTGCCAACGTCTTGGAAAGTGGATACCAAAGCTGCCCACAAATGACCAAAACAATTACCCAACAAATATTATTCATGTTTAAAAAGGTGTAAATCCCCAGGCATTCCACCCGTAAAACAGGTGAGGCATAAGCCTCATGAACATCAAATTATAATGTCTAACTCCAATCCAGTTAGATATATATATATATATATATATATATATATATATATATATAGTGAGTAGTGAGTGTCATTTAGATAAAAAATAATAGTTAAAAGCGAAAAGTCAGAAAAATTGAAAAAACAAAAAGAAACTAGAATATATATATATATATATATATAAACTAAGACTCAAGAAGGAAGGCGCGCCTCATGCATGAACATGGAAGGCCGTATCAATCAATACACATGAATATCAGTCCATACATATCTGTTTCGGTTGGAATCAATTGGATAAGGGGGAATTAATTGACATGAACCTTAAAAGGTCTCTGGTCATTTAAAAATCTTCTACGGTTTAGAAAATTTGTTTTCTCTATTTTATTATCACACTAAGTGATTTCAACATCTCTAACCTCTATTCAACAAATTTTTCATTAATGATGTTTTTATGTTCTGGATGCTCAAATCTCAATTGGGCAACTTTAACTTATATTGTTATCCTTGTCATATCTTTGCTCAATGCATGCTCAACTTTGGTCGATTCCTTTCCTATCCATCATAAAATCAACAAAAACTTTAATAATCTGCATCAATCTTTGATGGGAGTCGACTCAATAGATTTAACCCCAACTAAATGCATGCCCACATGTCAGTAGCATGTATTCTTATCAGTATACATCAGAATGGTCGTCGGTGTCAAACAAGCTTCCTTAAACATGGAGAATGGATGAAGCAGACGCCTTAGTGCCTAGGCTTGGTCGCTTTGAGGCGTTCCCTAATGGCTGGCCTTTTTAAAATAACGATATTACAGTCAAATCAGTAAACTTGTTAAAATTAAAAAAGTGATGACAAGGACAAAAATCTGCGTACACCAGTTACGCAGAATTGGTTATGAACCTGATGATATTGTACAGCAGAAGAGAAGCGCGAAGTAGTATAGAAAACGAAATACTTCCAATGATAAAAATGTTCAGCCAAAGTGTATTCAATATTTACATTATTAATACAAATAAAAAATATGTACAAAAAAATATGTTAGGAACTTAATGTGAAAACTTGAAAATATGGAAAAAAAATACATAAAAAAGAAGCAAAAATGAAACAAAAACATTCAAATTAGAACTTCTATTAAAAGTATAGGCTGTATAGCTTGATTTGCGTACAGTTTGTGTTTTATACCTCTCATCCAAAAGAGTGGCACACGCTAACTATGGAAATAAAGCACCACTTTATCACTCACGCTGTGCATACTTAGCATGATTATGAAAGAGACATTTGCCAATACGCGCCTGAGTACCAGCAAAGACCAGTAGCGTCAAAGTGCCTCCTTTCCCGGCAGAGGCAGAGCTTCCTAAGCAGACAAAGGAGCACTCACCTCCTTGCCTCGGCAGTAATCGACATCAGTCCAGCAGTCCTCGTCCTTCACCACGTCCGCAGGCCACTTGGGACTGGGAATGATGGCGGAGATCGACGACGTCACCACCACCCGCTTCGCCCCCACCGCAATCGCCGCCGTCAGCACATTCTTTGTCCCCTCGATCGCCGGCCCCAGCAGCTCCGCCTGACATCCCAAGTTCCCAAATCTCCATCAACAGGTCAATTACCACAAACAAACCCACGAGAATGAGGGAGAGGAGGAAAGGGAGAGACGGCCAGGGTGGAACGTATGAGACCTGAGCGTCGCGGACCCGGTCGATGATGCAGGGGGAAGCGACGTGGAAGACCCCCGCCGTGCCGGAGACGGCGGCGAGAATGGAGTCGTAGTTGAGGAGGTCGATCTGAAAAAGGCGGAGCCGCCGCTCCCCGCCCGGCTCGTCCGCCGCTAGGGCTCGCAGGTGCTCCGTCTCCTTCTCGTCGACTGAATCAAATATTAGGAAACTCGGAAAAATGGCAGGAATAGATGTAAGTTTCAAAAATGGAGAAGGGGTTATGCTGACCGAGATTTTGGACAGTGGCGTGGACGGAGTAGCCGCGCTGGAGGAGAAGCTTGACCAGCCACGATCCGATGAAACCGCTGCCACCGGTGACGCACACCGCCCCCTTCTCTTCCGTCTGGGCGATGTTCTCTTCCATCTTCCCTGCTCCGCTGCAAAGCTGGTGCTGATTCACTTCAGACAGGGAATTTTATCCGTCGTCGTCACTCCTCACCAGCATAGCAACACACGGATGTCGTCATTCCGTAAGGACATTAGTGGCTTTAAAAATATATTAAATTAATTTCAACAGTATTAAAAAATTTAAGAGTTTTAGGCGATATCACGAGAGTATCGATGACAATAGATACGGGTATATGTAAATGATATCCTTAATATGCACCGATACATATATAAACTCTTTTATAAATATAAAAAAATATTATAATTAATAATATATTATTATAATACTTCTTTTAGAACATAATAAGACCATATAATGCTGTATTAACCGATACGAGTATTCTAAAATTAGTTTATTTAGAACCATATACTATTATGCTCTCCGTCCAATATAAATTATTGGTCATTCTTTCTTATATTAAGGGCTTTAAAATTAATTTATTTTAAAAATAAATAACATACTTAATATGAGTCTAAGTTATATATTTAAATAAATATATATTTGTGGAGCATTATATGTAAAAAAAATAATTATGTAAATTATATAGACTTATTTATATTGATCTCATATAACTTTAAAATTATTATTTTTAATATAACTAAAACTTAAACTTTTAAAGAAGTTGGGTTTGAATTGTATTTTTATTTTTAAGGAAAAAATTCAAAAAAAAATTTTGGAAAAAAAAAAATTTTAATTAAAAAATATTTTTTTAATATAGTATTGATATGTATCGGCCGTATCTATATGGTACGGCCGATACATATCGCTGTATCATGTAGGGGGCGTTTTGCCCCCTATACCGTATCGGTATCGACCGATACGGGTACGTATCGACTGATACGGCCTTCCATGGCTGTAACTGCAACAAAATTTATTAATATGAGATTAACTCTAAATTTTATATTAAAACAAAAATGCAACCGCTTTGACAATGCCCCTGTCCACGGCCTTTGCACTACCTTCGACTCCTACACCTTCCTCTATAGGCCCTATTGTGTCCCCTCCCTCCTCAACATCCCCCGACTTCAACCACCCAATCTCATGTGAGCTATACTCTCTCTCTGCTAGTGTACTAGCCTACCTCAACGACCTTAAGGGCACCTCCTACGTCCATTACGAGCAACTCCCACTCTAGGGCACCTCCTACATCCACTACCAGTGACTCCCACTCTAGGTGCTCCTTCTCCACCTGGACTCCCCTTACCAACCCCTTTACACCCAGGCCTACTACGCACACTTGAGCTATGCGGGTGAGATGTGGTAGAGGAACGACAAGGTGGTCTTCCGGAGCTACACTGAGAAAGAGGCCAAGGGGCTCATCTCGTACAAATTAGACTGCTGACCCATTATTCACTGTGAAAGCCGAAAATTTCAAGGATCGTTGGCTGCTGACTAGCATGAGGGTTGGCACAAAAAATGGATATGCTCTACAGACTTGGGCTGCAAATTTTGGTACAACTTGGTTCGATTGCCTCCTTCAACGTAAATTATAAATATTTACTCACTTTGTTATATACAAAGAGAGTAAATATTTAGTCCCTTAATTTGTTATATACAAAGAGACTAAACTTTACTATCTTTATTAAGAGGGGTCCTTGGTGGCGACGGTGATAGCAGGGTCATCGTCGGGGAGGAGGCGCTTATCTAGGATGAAGGGGGTGGCAGAGGCAGTGATGAGGGGCTTGTGGTCAAGGGAGGAGGGCACAGTGGAGGAGGCGTCAGAGCTGCTACAGATGGAGGAGGAGGCGGGGGTGGTGCTAGTGCCAGTGCGAGTGGCGGCCAGTGAAGCTCTAGATTTGGCTGAAGTCGAGGTAGACTTGGAGGGGCCGAAAATTGGCTCTGGCAAGGGCAATGAGGCCGATGTTGATGACATCATTGGTAGCAACGGTGATGGCTAGGTTGTCGTCAAGGAAGAGGCACTTGTCGAGGATGAAGGAGCGGTGGAGGCGGTGTTGAGGGGCTTGTGGTCAAGAGAGGAAGGCACAGTGGAAGAGGCATTGGAGATGCCATGGATAGAGAGGGAGATGGAGGAGAAGGAGGCCCAGAGCATAGATGAGTGATCTAGACTTAGGAAGAAAGAGAACAGTGACATGGACGAAGGTGGAAATTATATGTCCAAGTCTGATATGTCACATATCACAAGCATCAATATTGAAAGCAAATGAACTTTTATCATTAAAAGAAATGTTATTACAACACGTCATTGCAAAGATAACATTTTCCTACAAACACTCCAAATTTAGATATTACAACTTTATTTAACTCAAACACTAATTTAATACCATCTTGACTAAGAAGTGCTCTGCTGAGTAAGTTTTTCCTAACATCTAGCACATGTTGCACCTTATGGAGAGAAAGTTTTCCCAATGTGAATCTCACATCCACCTTCCTTCTCCAACCACTCGTGTTGCATACAGAGTCATTCCCCCATTGTTACTACTCTCTCTTTCACCTCCTATTATGAAGAAAATGAAGATAGATCAGAACAAATGTGGATACTAACTCTTGTGTCTACCCACCAATCAATAGGTTGACTATCTAAATTTTAAACTAGGTCAATAGATTCAAACCTATCATTGGGTTCAACTGAGCTGTCCCCTTGATCATCACATTGACTTGAGGGTTTTTACCTTCATTGTCAACTCCCTTCCTTTGCGAGTACTGCCTTGCAAAGTGTCCAAATTGACCACACATAAAACATGATTTCTTCTTCTTGTCTTCTTGGATCTTCCCCTTTAGGCTTGGTCATGTTGTTGTTTTTCTTGTTGGAGTTGTTATTATTCTAACCATGTACTTTGCGTGGTTCTCTACCTGTAGCACCCCGACTTTTTAAATAACTTAAAAATCAGAGTGCTATCAATTTATAATGAAAATTGGGTCACAATCAACTGTGTATAGAAGAGTAACCTTTTATTAATTTGCATAATTACAAAATTGACAGAACATATAAAATAAGGCTCAATGTGCCTTAACAAAATCAAAGTGACGCAAAAATACATAAATATTACATATCAAAAGAACTTGACAAAATAAATCCAAAATGCAGATCTTTCAAAGATCTACTGGCTATCTTTATTAAAATTATCCCCTTCATTTATATCTACAACGTCTGGGGGTAGGTGGGTATATATAATACTCAATGGGTAAAGTTAAATTCTATTAACAAGCTATAGCATAAAGCATAATCAAAGACACATAAAATATTATTCTAATGATTCATACTATAAAGTCAACTTAAAATATAATTACCGATTAACATAATCAAAACATATTTCTTTTACAAAAAGTTAGATAAACAGTAGTCATTTACGTAAATCGATAAAATTGGATAAATTGTTTGTAAGTAGAATTTGATAAACCATCCACACAATTGGATAAATCATCACTCACAGAATGTCGCTGATGCTGGAGTGACATACATCCGTGCTCATAGGGTAACAAGATCAAAATGAAAGAGATTTTTCCGTGATATTTCATTTCATGGGAGCGTCATATGCTATGCGGTACCTAGGAGTCATAACTCTGATAGCTTTTGGGTTTTATACCAAATGGCTACCCTTCAATTTCTATGATAGTCATTCATAAATGTCTTTCAAATAATAATAATATTTTAAAATCTATATCACGATGAAATCCCACTAAGAGGTGTACAAGATGTTTTTATTTTAGTGTTTGTTTGGCCCTTAAAAGTAACTTTTTTTTAAATAATCTTTTATGAAAGAATTACAAAATTGTACGGCCTAATCGTAGCATGGAATTAGATGTTAAAGCCACGTACACTTCGTTCTTGAATTTGATTGGAGTAATGGCTAGCGGTCGAAGCCTTATCTCTTTCCCGAGCTTAAGAGCGGCAGGCAGAATCTCCCTTTGTGTCGGGACAGAATCCCCTTATGGGCTCGGAAAACAGCGGATGGAGCTTCCCCTTGCTCTGAGACTGAAACTCCTCTGTGCTTGGAATAAACGGATGGAGCTTCCCCATATGCTGGAACCAAATCTCCTTCCGGGTTTTGAAGCGGTGGATGGAGCCTCCCCTTGTGCTGGGACGTTTCTCTGTTCCAGCCCGAAAGTGACAGACAGAGCCTCTCTTAATACCGGGTCGTTTCCTCCCTTTAGAGTATCTAGCTAGAAAAAAAAAAAGACCCTCCATGACATAGAGCGCCCTCGAATTAGCTAGGATTAGTTTTTGAACGGAAAAAATTGGGCGAGAAATGACTTTGAAAAAATGGTTAAAATTTCACAACGAGCAGAGGTCAAAAGAGAGGAGAGGAGAAGAAATTATGTGAATTGAACCCATCCAATCCCCTTTTGATAGAAAAATGGAGTCATTGTAAGTGTGCCATGTGGCACGCATCCAACGGCTAAAAGAGCATTGCATCAACACTAACGCATGCGCAACTGTAGGCCAGGGTGCACAGGCCATTAAATGGCAATGGTTTGTTGCGCAGGCCGGCCTACATTAGCATGTCTACCACATTGCGTCGGCACAATGCTTATTTTTATTATAAAACAGCGGTAGTGCTCACACAATATTTTTTTTTAAAAAAAAAATTATATTTATTATAAAATAAATTTTAAAACTTTAAACGGGTGTAACTCCTTACCCCGAACTCAAATTTGTGCATTCTTAATACCCATGCACTTGTATCGATGAGTCATTTGAAACAAGACCATGCAAGGGTACCTTATCTTGCAAAAATAAAATAGGTCCCGCCCACGACACGCTTCTCTAGGTTGTAGCCTATAACCCCGGTGTCCATTTTATGCATTCTTGGGCTTGATATGTTCATCTCTTAGAGCCCTACAAACAACCCTAAAGCTCATTTGAACGAATAGCGCTCAAAACACTACAAATTTTGAAAAAACTGCTATTAGGCCCTAAAATTCACTAATGAGCCCACATGTTCAAATGTTCAAAATATTGAAATTTTATAAAAAAACTACTATTGGTACATATGCTAGCGCATGTTAGCATTAGTTACGTTTGATGTTAACATGTGCTAGTGGGTGGTGAACTGTCAATCTCATAGATAAAAGGCTCTTATCAAAGTTTCTTATGCTAGGCACATTGTTAGCTGGGAGTAATAAAAATACTTTCGTCGTTGATTGATGGAATGGTTGGCAATGCGAGCCAACTGTAGTCATGGGTTGTTGCTGAACTATCTGGAGTTCTACGTCTTCTCCTAATTTGTGTCTTTCTTTGCGAGTTCGCCTGTCTCTCCTCTGTTTCTCCATAAAGGACAGACTAGTTGTTGAATCCCATTAAGGAAGCCATAGATGAGTTTGTTTTGGATGGAAGAAGCACCTTTTTTTGGTTATTGAAGATGGAGCTTGTGTTCAAAGGATGGAGATGAAAGATGAGGAAAAGGTGTTTATCATATGCCATCAACCAACCAGCGCTTTCTAACTCTAGTCTCATGCCCAGCCTAGCTGAACTGACCACACCGTACACAAGTTCAAGAAAGACATTATGAGTATGCTATTTATATGTTTATTTGGCAGAAGTTGAGGTGCATCCTGTGACATCAAATTTCCAAATGGATTATTATTTGACGTCCTGATGTGCCTGGGCTCATGTAGCTGTGCGTGAACCCAAACTCACCTCAACGGCCCTCTACATATTTTAATTGGGTAGCTGTCTATATAAATAACACACCTTTTATATTGAGGTATGTTTACTTAACCCTGGGATCATGATCCAAGGCATCTTCAGCAATTGCATTTTTGCTAGTGCTAGATAACACGTGTTACTAGGGCAATGTACTTTAAATAATACATACCATCTAATTTTGATTTGATGGCTCACATTACATTTCAGCCCAAATGTAAATTATTTTTTTATTTATATATAGAAAAAGTTTATATGAGACCGGGCTTATATACTCCTACGTGAGCTCGGGCTCTATGGGCCGTCGGATTTATATCCGGCGGCCTATAATACTCATGGGCATTTAAACCCATGAGTATTATTGGCTACCGGATATAAATTCGACGGCCCATAAAGCCCGAGTTCACGTAGGGCTCATATAAACAGGACTCTTTATTTATATATTTATATATATATATATTTATATATATATATGTATGTATGTACAAACAACTTTGAACACTTTATTATGAATATAGGCGGTCTCTCTACAACCTAACATTTCCTTACCAAGGAAACACAAATGAAAGTGTACTTACTGCTTCTGGTCAGCATGCAACCTTCTGCAATCTTTTCAAACTTGTAGAATAATTGGCCCATTAACTCTTGACCAAAATGATCAGCCAAAATGGGCTCCACAGCAGCTCTTGCAATGTTTGCAACTCGCTTACCACTTGTTTGACGAACGTCTAATTCATGGCCATGATCCCAATCAATTGCCGAAACATTTAGGCGAAGGAGAGCGAATGATCCTTCCTTTTCTATCTCTGATTTCACCTCATCAACAGAGGGCAGGAAGTATGGGGCATCGAAGGCATCCAACTTCTTTTCTTCGACGATACCCTGCATTGATAAAAAATTAATCTTCTTGAATTCCGATATTCCACGGATTCTTACTGCTCAAAACCCGAATGCGAAGAAAGAAAAGAAAGATGAAGTTGAGAGAACCTCCAAAACCATAGCACGAAGTGCTTGTTCTACAAGCGGCCAAGGCTGACAGGCTTCTTCACTCCAATATTCTGGTGTGTCTCGGCCAACGAATGTTAACACCATACGACCTCCACAAACAATTTCCTCCGAACGTAGTCTTAGAAAGAGAGAGAAGTCCCTTTGGAACTGTGACAAGTACGCGTCCGCAACAGATCGAGGACTTGTCTCAGAAATGCATATCGCTCCCTTGTTCAGACACCCTCTCTTGTTTAACTCTTGGGGTGCCTACAAGGATTGAGAGAGATGAAATCAGAGATTATTGATTTGCATAGGTTAAAAATATTGTTGAGTGGCATGTGTATTATTGATTTCACAGTTCATACAATCTAATATCAATTACTAGTCATCGCCTATTATTTTCATTATAAAGATTTTTCCATGTGAAATGAAGGATCATAAGCTTGCCTCTGAGAGCCAGTGGAGACTTGAGGAAGAATGGACGAAGTACATGCTTTTACTTGGGAAAAGCCTCCCATAAAAAGAACCCGGTGCTCCCACAATAGATATTGTCCCTGCTCTGTCACCTATTTTCGCCCTGATTTCTCTATGAAAACCAGCCAACGAATTGAAAAGGGTGTTGAAATCATTCCCAGGAAGATCATTCAGGAAGACTTGGAACTCTGGCATTGGGCGGCTCAAGGATTGAGACACATCAGCAATCACGAAAAGAATATGGGAGATCATCAATAAGGCATTAGGTCCAGTGGAACAACCCAATTCAGCAACAGTAATGCTTTGGGGTATCATGCCACAGTACATTGCGGAAATGGCTTCCTCTACTATGGATTTGCAAGAATTTATGATTTTCGCCTGCAAGGTAAACTTATATATAATGAGCACACAGTTTTTTTTGCTTGGTAGGCACTGAGTAGGTATATTAGCACAAAAGAAGGATATATAGATAGATACCAACAAAGAAAAGGAACCCCCCAGCCCACAGCTACACACCTACGCAAGCCGAAACAAAGTAAGAGAGGAAACACATGGCTTCTCACCCCACTTATATAGAACTTGTTATGATTTTTCAATTAGACTTTCACCCTACTAGCCACTTGCATTGTTGATGCCTGATACCAACGAGTAGATTAAGTTGAAATGATCTGAGGATTGTATGTATGAGTATTTCTGTCCATTAATTTCAATGTGCAACCCTTCCTCTTCTCTTTTTTCATCTCCGCTGGACCACCGCTTCACATCGCACCTCCGATCGGCTTCTCTAGGGAAGTCTTCTTCACTCATCAGCCTTCAGGCAGCTCCTTGGGGAGGATGAAATCATCTGGCCCTTCTCGAGAGGGTTGTAGATAGATCCTTGGCGGTGCTAGCGTATGCTTCTTAAAAGAGCATGAATTGACAAAGTGAGGAAATCAGTCGAGCACAAAGGCAGATTTCGAGAGCGGGAAGTGAATGACAATTCCGGTGAAAGACCAAGGGAGTTAATTCTAAGTCACAAACATAACTTCCCCATCGTTAGACGAAGAGTTGACTGTGGTGGCAGAAGTGGTGTGGCAAGCAGCGGAGGGAAGGGAGAGACGATCGAGAAGAAGTTGCTGAGATAAGGGGATCATAGTTGTTCGGAGTTCCTCCTCCCAAGAATACATACTACTAGACCTTATCATACAAGACATTCAGCATCGATATTAATATCAGCTGCCCTCAGTCCCTCAGTCCACCACCGGACGAATGGACCAGTGCCTCCCTCGGTCCCTTTTCTCCCTTCTTGCCTCTGCTAGACCGACACCTCCCTTTTCTCTCCTACACCAGCCACTTTTTTTCCTGCCGATGATGTTGGTGAAGAAAGCTCGTAGCCCAGCCCGCATACAAGGTCTGGACAGGTAAACCGAGTTTTTACTCTGGAGGTTAGGGCTCGGAAAAACCCTTAATCTAACACATTATTTTATCAACACCAACCCTGTAATGTTCGGGAATTTTCTAAATTTTCAAAGTCAGCCATGTAAATATAATTAGGGTGTTGGACCCCTTGACCTTCTTATCAAAATAACTTAATTATTAGTTGGAATTGGTAGTTGATACCTATATGGATAGAAAATAGACAAAAAGAGCTTCAAAACGCAACAAAAAACGTGTGAATCAGAGTTCGGATAAGGGAGATATGACTGTTCAAAGTTAAATATAATGTGCAGGGCCAATTTACGCGAATTAGATGCGCGAATTGTCTGTTTAAGTCACTATACAAACCCGATTAATTAATGTGACAAAATTAATTGTTAAAGGCCCAATTTGGTTGCCTAAGTGAGGAGGTTTAGCCTAACTTCTAAGGAGATTAACAACCCGAATCCCTTCCTTATAAAAAGGATGCTTAGGGCACAGTTTGGGGGGGGGGGGGGGGGGGAAAGCAAGAACATGGCTGGTGACGGAGTTGGGGAAGTGGAAGCTCGAAGTTTTGGAGGTGGTGGATCGATGACAACCCGACGAGTAAGGTAGGATATCTTGTTAATGATTATTTGTTTACGTTGGAAGCTAATTATCAATTTCAACTTTGTTCAGGGCCACTGACTGACAATAGACGGCCTATGGGATATACCAGCCGGCGATAGATTAATTTGGTGATTTGGCTTCTGCCAGTGGACTTGCTGGTAGTGGAGGGGGAACAATTGGCCCTAGGCCATCGCTCAACGGACCGATACTCTCTATGAAATCGCACAGAGAAGGGGAAGCGAGATTTACACCTTGCAACCATCGTCGGGCGACAAGGCTGGGGTTCCCAGAAGTGCCCGATGCCGACGATTGGGTTGAGCTTGGCTCTTTTGCCCGGCCACAGCTTTCTACCGCCGCAACGGCCAAAATTTCAAATTCACAAAGGAATTTTCCCCTGTTTCGGCCTCAGCATCAACCGGTGGCCACGGGACAAAGGCAAGGCTAGGTCTGTCGAATCTTTTGCTTGGCGGCGATCTGACTAGACTTGTGCCAGGCCATGGTGGCCAGCACACTCACTGGTGGCCTGAGTTCTCTATACAGAGAAACTAGAATTCTGTAGAAAGGACTGGCGTGCCACCGGTCGACGATATCGGATTTGGGAGGCCGGATTCGATCGTTTCCCCTAGCGGATTTCATCCTCCAGTGGTTGGAGAGCCAGTCCAACGGCGATTGGATTTGGTTCAGCCGCCGCCCGCAGCCCTGCTGGTTAGCAGATCTGTGGGTCCGGTCCGATTCCAGGCTGGAACTGCATACCTGACCCGGGTTAATAAAAAAAAGAAAGCAATGTGACTGAATTGGGTCTGGTTTTAGTAGGGTTTAAGTGTGGAAAAAATTCAAGAAAATTATATAATGTCCGAGGGAACATGACGAGTAATTGAACTAAGTTTCAGATGGGAGAAAAATCTCAAAGTATGTAAAATGACTATTTTACCTTTCAAGGTGAACTGTAATAATATTTAATTACTTGTCACAGGCTCCGGTTCAGGGTGGTTTAGGTGTTAGGAAAATTATAAAAATTTATTAATAGACCTTGAGAGGTGTGAGAGTATCTTGACCAAGTTTCAAACTTAGAAAAAATCTCAGAGACTATAAATTGATCATTTTACTCTTTGTAGTTAAATTACTGTGTGATATTTACTTACCCAACATAGGGGCTCCAGTTCATGGGCATATAAGTAGACTTAAAAATTGGGAAAATTTCTAGTGAAAGTTTATAACGTACCCTAAATTAAACTAAACCACTTAGGGAGGAAAAATCTCAGGGAGTGGATAATTGACCATTTTGCCCCTAGGGTTAATCGTAAACCAATGTCAACCAAGGTCGGTTCAAGGGGTTCCCGACCCCGTCACGTGCCCAGAAAATTACACTAAGTCCATGAAGTCAAGTATTAACTTTGACTTTAATTTTGGACCCATTAGATATCAATAAGGCCTTGATCAAAATGATAGAAGTACCCCTTTGAGTGAACCGCCCACATTCGTGTGAATGAGAATGCGAGTCAGTTTGAGAGTGGAGCCTTTTGAGAGGTAAATGACTTAAAATCAATAGAGGACAGTGAGATGACTATAATGACCTAAGGGAGGTTACCATACATCAGGTGGTAAAATTACCCTAATGCCCTTAGGGGCAATACATTATATTTTTGCCGAAACGTATAACATAGATAACCAAACGTTAGGGTACCTTAGAATAACGTTAAATGACTTAAAAAGGAAGGGGTGTAACACATAGGTGACACAAAGACTTTACCGGTCACAGTGTCACAAGAAACAAGGGGAATAACCCTAATCTTAGGGTTTAAGGTAACGTATTATATACATAACTCATGCGATGTGTTATTATTTTCATTCACGGGCTTGAATTCACTGAGCCCTAGCCCTGCAAATTAGTGCAACAGGCTTTCATTTATTATTTATGTACTAGTGTGACCTTTTATTAGGGTAAGAAACCAGACTTTCTTTGCCCAAAATAGACTCGAAGTATATCAAAATCTCCTAAATATAAAGTCTTCACTAATTCTAAATATAAACCTACACACATGACAATAAAAGACTTATATACCCTTCCTTTCTTCAACTTTGGGTTTATTTTTCCCACTTTTATGCATTGTATTGACTCCCCTCAAGCTCCACCTCCATACTCTAGCTCATATCTACCTCCACCTCATTCTCTTTTGCTTATGTCTTCTCCACCATCTACTCCCCTGCTTTTGTCTCCCCCTCCTCCTCTGACGCCTCTTCCTCTCCTTCTCCACCTCCTCCTCCTCCTCCTCTTCCTCCTCCCTAGTATTTGGTAGGATTGTATGTGAACAAGCCATAGTCATTTAAATTTTTTCCCTTCACATACTTCAATCTTAAAAAATAACTCATAAACAACTTCAACTACTTAAAAAGAAGATGAGCTCTCAATTGTTAGACTACCAAACTCCTTAGCAGGTTTGAAGCTAAACTACCAAATTGTCAACATTCAAACTGCCAACTTGTGAGTTATCTCCTTTTTCTCTAGCACTGGTAGCCTCTTTTTCTAGTGCTAACATCCTAGTATGGAAGATAAGTCATAGTTTAGTAGTTTGACAATTAAGAATTAGCACTTTGATTTAGCTTTAAAAGCACTAAGGAGTTTAGCAGTTTGGCAATTGAAAGCTCATAATCAAATAAAAATAAAAAACATTCTTCTTTTTAAGTAGTTTAAGTTATTTTTTATGATTAGAGCTTATAAAAAAATTTAAATGTTTCTATGCCTCATTCGTGGTCAATATTGTCGAGAAGGAGGATGATGTTGAGCAAGGAGAGGGGAAGGAAGAGTTTGGGGTGAAGGCGGAGGGGAGTCAGAGCCAGAGCTCAAGTTAGAAGGGAGGAAATTCAGTCGAAAAATAGACCTCATGTTGAAGAAAAGGAGGAGGTACTTGAGTCTTTTATTGCCACATGTGTGAAGATGTATCTTGAGAATTAGTGCAAACCTAAACACATTTTGAGCATTGTGATATAAGGGTCCATCCTCCCCCCCCCCCCTCCCCCCCAAACAAAAGCTCAGTACCCCCAAAAGATAAAAATAGTTATTTTTTTTTGCTTAAACCCCCCATAGTCTCCCACTCTTTTACTTAGTAGCCACCCCAATGCCATCTTCCCTTCTTTTCTCTCCGGCACCAATACTGGCGATTGACATCGCAAAAACTCTCTGGCCATATCATTCTGGCTAGAGGCGGACCTCCAACCAGATCGTTGGTGTTGGCGAGTGGTTCTACGCCAGACGTCAAATACTGGCCAGAGGTTCTCGCCAGAGACCTTTGGACTAGCCAGATACTTTATTTTTTAGGTTTAAAATATTATTGGGGTGGGGGAATATTGAGTAATACTATAGTTTTTATTGGAGTATAGAAAGTGTAGAGGGTATTGAGCTTTTGTTGGGGGGAAATAGTCACGTTCTTTTGGTTAATCTTCAAGTAAAATATGCATCCAAAGAAACCTAAAAATCTGAATTACAAGGAGAAAGAATTCTACAATATAGGAGTCGAATTCATCGTTTACGTCAAGTTCCTAGTCTACCTATGATTGATCTGATAACTTTTCGTAAGAGTTCGGCATTGAAACTTGGGTGGGTCTGAACAAATTTACCACTAGAATGACGTCGCCTGAATGGGCGGATTATCTATGGCCTGTCAAAACCTGGGATTGGGCAGCTAAAGGCTTGGTATTATGGATCCTTCCCAAAGGGGATTTCTCATTCCATAATGTAGGTAAATCACGATAGTCAGGATGAGAATGAGAAGCTGAGACCAAATCATCTGGGTGGTGGGGGATTCATTGGCAGAAGATACACCCCTGGCAGAATTTTCTTCATTGCTTAGATTGCTTGTTGTTTTAAATGGTTGAAAAAAAATGAGATTGCAATCTTCCCTTTGAAGAGTTTTAGATAAAATCACCTGAAGAAGAGACACACTGGCCAACCAAATTTGAAGCAAATCCCATCATTGCATTTGGACCGAAAGCCTATATATGAAACCTCCAAAGATCGGGTAGGCACCAAAACAGGAGGAAGAGAAGAAGATAGGATGTTGAGGATCTCCTAGAACATGATTTCCAGGATAAGATTAAGCAATCACCGCACCTGAAAAGGATTCTCACTCTGATGTTGGTTGCCCGTGGGGGGATACGCCAGCCGGAGGAAACTTGGTAGCCGCTAACTCCATGAGTGCTTCGAACAGTTTCCAACAAGTCTCCATTCTTCATTAGCCTTGTCAATACTTTCGATACGATCAAAAGACAAGAATTTTGAACCGGAGGCCGGTTTTCATTCCTATTCAATTTTTTTTTATGGAAAAGAAGAAGGGTTGTCGCAATTGACAATGATGCTCTTGAAACTTGAAAATATCTCTACACACACATGGACATATGTCAGACTTGTCTTGTTAGTTGTTGGCAGGTGATCTGAAAGATGGCATCCCCAAGTTACTGGAAATAATTCCTAATGATTCCTTTAACCAGAATTGAATTGGTATATGTTGATGTCCCACCCATATGGGAACTATATATTTTAATAAGTTCTTGAATTAGTTTGAATATTAGTTACTATTTTTATAAATTCTATAACAAAATTATCAGTAGATCCGTCTTGTATCTTATATCTTTTAGGGTTAGTTTAAGGAGCCAAGATGAGCTTCACGACATTTTGATGCATGAAAATTTAAAAATTGAAGTGATTTCAACAAAATCAAACTAAATGTAAAGATATATTAATATGAATTCAAAAAACACGTGATCTATGACTCACCTCAAATAAAAGGTAATTATGTCTTTTTATACTATAGTTTACCTACCTTAGAAGTCAAATGAGTATAAATTGTGTTTGGACTGCAATTTAAATTTTAGTAGGTCGATTGATCTACCTATTCTAATAACATCAAATTGATCGATCATTCGATCCATCTTAGCCCAATAGATGATCCAATCAATTTACTTGCAGGGTAGTTTTTTGAAATATTTCAATTTTAGTTCTAGCTTGCTCTAATCTTGTACTCTAATCTATACGCTAATTGTAAATAGAGGTAATTTGACAAAAATCCAAGGGTGAGGAGATCTATTTTGCATAGGAAAAGCCCTATTATCTAGAGATAATCAAACTCTCCAAATAGTGAGTCTTTGTTGGTTATCTTTCTTCCTTGAGTCAATCAAATTTTATGAAATTAATTCTCCTCATTGAGAGGTTTGATTTGAGAATTTTCTATATACCTTAAACCAAAGATCCTTACATTCATATTCCTGAAAAGATCTAATCACTAGAGATTGATTATTGCTAAAAAATAGTGGGTTCCAATTCCATATCGTCACAAACCAACTTTGGAATATGACTCATCAATAAAAGTGAGGGACATTTTTCTTCGTATCCGTTCTCTGTAATGGCGAGCTTCTTCCCCAGTTCTACAACCACTATGCTACCGTTGTTAAAAATATACTCTCTCCCTCTTATATTAATAGCTACATTTAACCAAATGTAACTATTAATTTAGAATATATAAAAAAAGTACTAATGGTATAGAGTTGAGAAAGAGTGCACCTGAGTTCTGGAGTTCATAGCGTAGCTAGTATCTCCGGTACCGCCATTCATGCGTAGAACAGAAGAATAATCTGACATGCTCCTTCTTTCCTTCTTCGTAGAGAAACAATGGTACTAGAACTCCATGGGCAGTGGAAATTTATTGACTCCTAATTTTTGCTCTCTCTCATGAATGATTAAACCCATATACGCCCACGCCTGCCTGCCCGCAAGCAGCCCATTATAAAATCACTATGGCACGTCGTGGTAGAGACCAGTAGTGCCGTTAACATCTGCATGAGAATCATATGAGAACGTTGGTTGCCTTTACACAAAATTGACTCGCCACCAAGCCTCGTACCTTTTCTTTCAAGAATTAACCTTCATACCATTTTTTTTTTTACAATAGAAGACCTGCTACTTTCTATGTTTTTGAATACTTTCATTTTTTTGGCAATGCTAATCCTTGAATACATACACTTAAAGCATCATTTTTCTCTTCTTTTTTTAACTAATCAATTATTTTTTTTTTGTCTATCTTCTTTTCGTAAGGGCGAATTTCTTCCTTTAATAATACTAACAACTCCACATATTATGCATTCAAATATTGATCAATTAAAAAATAAAAAAAATTAGAGATTAAGTTTGTATAGAACAAAAGTGTCCTTTGTGCACTATAATTACAATGCACACTTACAAGATCACAATAATCATTGATTACAAGTATATTTGCCTACATAAAGTGGTATGGGTGATGATAATTTTTTGCTTAATTATCTAATATAGCCCTCATATTTTCAATAATATCCTCATGTAATTTTTTTTATTTTTTCTTTATTATATATATTCAGATTAACACATTTTTGACATCGTTGAAAAACTCTCCACTGGTCCAAATCTCATGAGCTTATAGTTTATGACATATGTGAGAAGGACAATGGTACCTGAGGGACTTCACATGGTGAAGTGGGCCCTTCATATTCAAGATATATTAATTTGGTTGCAAGTCTCAATTGATAGAGCCGGTTAAGAGCCCTCCAAAGATGTCAAGAATACATGAATCTAAACATGTGTACTAAAAAAATATAGAATTTATTATATGGGGGTATTATTATAAATATGAGGGCAATATAATAAGTTTGGCAAAAATCTATAGTTACCCTTTGCACTTTATATTGTAGTTTTATATGAATGTCACTTAAATTATTACATGAATGTCAATACACATGAGCTTGGAAAAACCTTTCTCAAGTGCAGAAAGTTGATTACACAATTTACTCCAATAATGGAGGTTGGAAAAAATTGATTTTTATGTAATATGAATGCAACTATATGTTAGTGGAATTCATGCACTACAATAAAATATACTATTAACGAGTATTAAAGAGTTGATAATACCCATTTAAGACGTTGATCAAATGTTGCAAAAAAGGTCCCTAAAGGTACATTCTCATGTATCTATATTTATATCTAAATCTATACTATTATTAGAGTGAGAATAGGGCGAATATTTTTGCCACACTATACCTATATTACTCTTTCAAAGAAACTCTTAATTAATTTAAAATTCAAGATGCCTAAAATATTATAATAATTTTTTAAATAAGTAAAACCTTGTAGTAATATAAAAATATAGATTTCGTAGTCCTAATTAGTTTAGAACTTATAAAAGTGAAAATGGGGCAAATATATTTGTCATTTTGTCGTAGAAATCCAATTACTCATAATCAATGCTATGCCTATATTATTCTTTCAAAGAAACTCTTAATTAATTTAGAATTAAAGAGACCTAAAATATTATAATAATTTTTCCAGTTGAATAACCTTGTAGCTATATAAAATAATAGATTTCATAGTTCTAATTAATTTAAAATTTATTAAAGTGAAAAGGGGGCAGAGAGTTTTACTAAATTAGTCTTAAACCACCTACAATATACCAAAATACTATTTATGAACTCTTATTTAGGGATCACGTAAGATAATTAAACTTGAAGTTTAATTTGCATATGATGATATAAGACTCTAAATCTATAAAATACAACACATGTGCACTTCTACTATTAAAACTACAACATACGTTACCTTGTTTGCATGAAAAACTTTTATTTTGTTACATGCATGGCAAGTTTTCATGCTTATCACATGTATCTTATCATATTGTAGCTATTTACTTCCTAGGTGCCACAAGCTCCTCTCACACGTTTTTTCCTTTTTGGTTGGGTAAGCAAAGAAAGTAGTAGCTCAAAAAGGAAAATGATGTTAACCCTAAACCCTCTTAATTAGATTTTAGTTATATTGCATATGTGGGCCCAACTGAGCTTTGTGTGAGACTCATATTCTATCCAACCAAAATCCAATTGAAAAAGGTTATTGGGTAGCTTCGTTGGGTGTGATATCACTATCCCTCACTAAAAAAGGATTATAAGAATACAACAATCAGATTCAACCTTTCCAAGCCGAGAGCAAAATGAAACCCCATGAAAATCCACCTAAAAGGAAAGCATGGGTCACATGAAACGACACTACAACTAAAAAACTAGAATAAAAGACTTACGACCTCCCTTCTTATTCTCGTTTTTCTTTGAAAGCCTTTTAATGACTTTAATTAGTGGAACATTAAATTCACCTAGATAAGAACAACTAAATCAGGAATCTCGCCTTGAATAGTTTGCCGATCTACTATACGGTGATGATGTTCTTCTCGCCTAGAATAGAAGATTGGCACAATGCGTTTTGTGTGGATCCTCGGTTCACTCGTGCCCGAATTTCCATTGATAAGATGAGTATACGAATAGAAGACGTGTTGGGCTCAATATATATGTTAAGAGAAATGAGGAGAATAGTCCAATCTGATGCCAGCGAGATGAGATAAATTAGGATCTTTTAATTGGGATTGGACTATTAGAGAAGAGTTTTTTTATGCTTGATATGAGCCCTAAGGAATTCACATAAAGCATCTATTTTCGAAATTGATGGTGCACATCAATGTTAAGTAATATTTACGCTAACGTGCACTAGTGTGTACACCGTCGATATTAAAAATAGATAATTCACATACATTCTTTATACTCAGTAAATAAAAAATGCTTCCCTCAACAAGAACCGGTGACGAGGACGTCATTTAAATTTTCCCTACCAAAGCTCAGACTCAGCAACAGTGGCCACTTCCTGATTTTGCGCGTGGGATCTTTCCCAACATTGCTCTTTGGTTGTCAATCCTCTTTCAAGGAACACTTGTTAGCATTGTCATCGGAGGAAGAACACTTGTTATTGGAGGCGAGACTTCTAATCATATTTCACCGCGTGTGAAAAAAAGAGCCATAATCTCATTCAACATCCACTTTACCTAGAAAGTTGAAGCCCCCTTTAATCTCACTATGAATCTTAGCAAATGCCAGTCAAGTTTTAGTAATCGCTTGGGAATCACTACGTATTGGTCCACACCCTAAGTTTTTATAAATCTATTGATTAAATATAGTCACTAAAAAATATTATAAAATAAATTAATACTTATGTCCCTATAGTCATATGTAACCAAGTCACACAACATTAGCAAAATCTTACATGTTGTTATAAAGTCTAGCCATGTATCACTAGTTGTAGCTTCTAATCTTACGAAGAACCTGCACTATGAAGATGTTTTGAATATGTTTACATAAACCCAATAAAATACCAAAATAGTTGAATTAGTAATAAATTTAAAAATAATTTATTAAAATAGACCTGAACTTTAGTGTAATATCTGAAATGTATAACATTACCAAATTAGACATGCACATATGCGAGGGTCATAAAATGGTCGAGACTACGCCCCATTCATAAGAAGGAAACCACTTCCCTCCCTCATGCAACTCTCAACCCTCTCTCCCGTGCATGAGTCTCTCCCTCCCTCTGGTTTTCCCCATTCGGTCAGCTCTGCCCTAGTTTCACTTGCCACAAAGAGAAAACACTTCGTCAATCCGCTCTTCTACAAAATCATCTGGAAGGCACAATTCCCACTATCTCCTCCACCCCCCACTCAGAAGACTTCGTCCCCTGTTTTTATCTGTCAATTGCAGTGGACCCTCTGACGATGGTGTGTGAGTGACATTCGTGGCGTGCTTGGCAACAATGGAGACGACGACCTATAGCCGCTGCCCCACTGCTCCACCTATTCCTTTGCAAATCCAAGGCATAGGCGAAGCACATCTCAGGTTCTAGGGGATGCTATTCAAACCAAGATAAGTCCTTCTCATATTCACTCCAGCACCAACTGTGACAAGGAAGAAGGCATGAATGAAAAGCTCTAAATTTTTCATTAGTAGAATGGATCAATTTAGATTGCTAGACTACCAAAGACAACTACCATTCTACCAAACTACCTAACTTCCTAATCTATGAAACCACATTATGACATAAAAATATGATATGATTTGTTGACACGTCTCTTGTAATATGCACAGGTATCATGGCAAATGGAAAGCAAACCACAGGGTATTCTATGAGGCTTCAGGTCAAGTTAACATAACATTTTCTTGAGGTATTACAAGAACATCATGCGATGATCAAAATCAAAAGAAATTATTTGAACAAAGTTGTTTTGGGAAGCTCTTCCAGTTGGACATTGGGAGAACAATGTTCCTAGCACAGGCTTTGAAACATTTGATTCATAGTTATAAAGGCGATTTTCTCTTTTAGGTAACCTAGACTCCATGAAGATGTCACCAAAGGAATTTTGTGTGGTGATAGGGCTTATGGCTGTTGATAGTGTACCAATATTTCTTCATTATTGATGGTGTTTGGGGAGGGGGAAGTATAGATCACTAAAAAAGCCCAACTATAGATGGTGAATGTGTGCAAGGAGGAAGGTGATGTAGTAAAACTAAATCTTCTCATAGTGCTTAGGAGCTTTTCATTAGAAGAAGTTGGAAGCAAGAAGTAGACAAAAGGTCCTTAGTTTGGTCAATGTTTTAAAACCCAAATCAGCCCAACTGGGCCCTATAAAAAATCTAAGCTAAGTCGCCTAGGTTGCTAATGGTCAAACTAGTAACCCAGACTATTGGACCTCTCCGGGTCTTAGAAAGAAAAAAAAAACTGAAGGGAAGGGGGGAACAACAAAAGGCAGAAGGGGGAATAGAGGGGTGGTCGAGGGTGGGGCTCGGGCAGGGGCGAGGGAGCAAATCTCTGATAAGTATAAAATATATATATTCTATATATTTTTTTAACTTTTTTACTAATATAGTATTAAGTTAATTTAGGATTAATTAAACTTTATTTATGTTAAGATAGATATTAATATTTTAGTTTAATTATTAATTAATTTGGGCATTATTAGTAGTTTGGTTGTATATTTGAATCAAATCGAGATTTTATTTATGTAGTACATGTCTAAAATACAATTTGTTTATATTTTTAGTTAAGATGCATTTATCGAGGCCCTTGGACTATGTGAGAAAATATTCAAGACACTCTCAAACACACTTTAAAATGATTTGGACACCTTTCCGGAGTTACAAACACATTAGAAATTAATATTGACATAAATGAAAGTGCTTAATGAATAGAGTAAAAAATTGGATATGAATATGGACTGTCTAATGAACAGACTTAGCTGCCTTAATAGAAACTGTACACAAAATTGAATAGATTTGTCCATATTGCAGAAATAGTATACCTGATCAATCAGACAGCCAGGGCAATCAATTGGTTAAACATGCACTTTCCTAATTTAAGCTCGTTTTGAATCATTTTCCAATCAGACTTCTTCCTATGACTTATGCCTATATAAATTCATATGGAACTCAAAATTAATAAATTCTAATATATTTTTTTAATATAAAAAGGATGAAGAAGATAGAGGAGTAATCAAAGCTTACAATGGAAATTCAAGAGTCTTCTTCTACCATACATGACTAGGTTTTATTTTTACTTTGGAGTTTATGAAACTATATATGTTTTAATTTTTTATAAATTTAGATCTTAGTTGTGATTAATGATAATTATATAAAAATAATTTCTTTTTTAATGGAAGAGTTTTTCATGTTTATTCAATTCTATGCTAATTTATTGTCTTGTAGAAGATAGATTAATGTGGTTTTGATATTTATTTCAATTCTAATTTCTGTGATTTTAATGAGATGGTTATACAATAGTTTTAATGTGCATATGATTTGTGAATTGAATGAGTTATACTAAGATTAGACAAGTCATGTTTATAGTTTAGTTTAGTATGGATGATCCATGCTATTGTCGAAGATAGTTCATGTCATGTATTTAATTAATCATTCTCTCTAAAGTAATTCTAACTTGTAACTAAGAATACTTGTTCATATTCACACTAGATTTAGATTAAATATTAAGAATTTTTTATGATTCTATAGTGGATTCAATTTCCTAAGTAATTATCATCATCTTGCTCTATTTCATTTAATCTAGTTGATTGTTTCCGTTGATTAATTACAGTTTAAGTTCTTTTAGTTTTCAATCAACAAATCCTCTCTTAGATTTAGTAATTAATTCATCCATCTTTGAGGTTTGACAACCCTTAATACTTATCCTTCTCTAGGCGTGACAAGACCTCAGCTAAAATAGTAAAAGTGGGGCCTTTCCAATGCTCCCACAGTCACTAGATCTTCTTGCTCTGGTGCATGCCATTTTTTGGTTCCATTTCCAGTGGGAAAGGGGAAGGAGGAGGGGGAATGGAGGGGCCGTAGCTGAGCTGTGGGGAGGAGAAGGAGGCAAGTTGGGGCGAGGGGCTAGTCTAGAGTTGGGTTTGTGACCATTCTCTCGGGTAGGGTTAGTGGTCGGGTTGCTGAGGAGGGGAAGGGGGAAGAGGGGAAGGAGGAAGGAATTTGTCCATTGTCAGGTTCATGGCTGGGCCACTGGGGAGGAGAGGGAGGATATGGGCGAAGGAAGATGGCTATCAGGGTCGTGCCATAGTGGCTCGAGTGTTCAGTTGGAGAGGGAGGGGAAGGCTGTGACGACCCTAATTTTTGGATGTGATTTTTTGCCTCTAAAAATGCTTAATTCAAGTTTTTATCAAGTTGTAACTAATCAAATATTTTTACTCTGAGTTTTTGTAATGATGTGATAGAGCACTTAAAGACAAGTCTAACGAGCCTTGAACTGCTTGAATTGGACACTCGGGCCAAAAGTCACAGCCTCGAGAAACATGTCAAATGGGTGAGACCCACTTAAAAAGTACCAAGAATGTGTCTAGTTTTGTAGGGCTCATTGATACGAGTGTAATAGTACCAAGAATGTGTGAACCGGAGTCCGGAAGAGAAAGTTACACATGTTTATAGTTTTTGGAATTTTGAAAAAAAAAGAAATAAAAATAATAATTATTGCATCAGCTGGCATCAGCATGCTGACACTAGCCAAACGCATGTTAGCGTGACGTGTTGAGACATGCATAAGCACAACGCTCGTGCGGGGGCCTATGAACACCATGCATTGCGTGCACAACAAGTGGCATTTTTGCATCATGCATTGTGTGACGCGTGTCTATTATGAAAATCGCCTCAACGCATTGTAAATAGTGTGCGAGGGTCCAATTTTTTTCTCTCCCGCTTCTCAAACTAATTTTCCTTCGTCCTAAGTCATTTAAGTCCGATTCAAGCCGTTCAAGAGGCGTTCTTGCCTATATTGAGTGTGTCAGACATCATGGCGGGGTTATTTTTCCGGTTCAAGACATGGAAATGTAATGTCTAAGTTCTTGGAGTCTGATGCATCGTCTTCATTCTCGCTCAGGAGGCGAGGTAGGGGATTTTGAACTCTAAATGCATGCTTAGTGTAAATTTTATGAATGATTTTGCACGGGTATATTTATGAGACTTGTTTTGAGAAAAAGTTATTATGTGTGTGTAAATTAATTTTGTATGTGTCAGTTACTATTTTGGTTATGTACACTTACGTGAATTGATTTTATATGTGCCACTTAGTACTTTGGTTACGTACACTTATGTGAATTGATTTTGTAGGTGTCACTTAGTGTTTTGGTTAAGTAAACTTTTTTAGATGTCTGTCGAGAAAAATAATTTGCATGTGGCGCGCATGTGGTGTGCACATGGTAGAGTATCATGGAAAAAGTTCTTAACTAAGTGGCCCTCGTTGCCCCATGAGCACAGGGGTAGTCCATTGGGTATCACGGCTTGTGGATGTGATGTAACTTGGATTTGAGATTGTAGATGTGATGTGACTCAGATTTGAGATTGCGGATGTGATTTGACTCAGATTTGAGATTGCGGATGTGATTTGATTTTGAATTGAGCTAGTGGATTTGATGTGATTCGGGATTTAAGCTTGTGGATTTGATTTGGAATTGAGCTAGTGGATTGATGTGATACAAGATTTGAACTTGTGGATTTGATTTGGAATTGAGCTCCTCGATTTATCGGCCATCAGTGCACAACAATCACAAATTTATCATTAAAAATTAACATAGTTATTGCACAACCATAAATACTAACTCACACAGTCAACAACACGTAAACTTATTACACATGCCAAGGACCACTATGTGTGGAACGGATAGTTTATAAATCTCTAGGCACATCGTACTATTAAACATCAGTTATATAAATAATTACACAAGCTAAAATCATTCGAAAATCCCTTCTGCTTTCACCTCTATCCTTCTTGAAACACCTGCATAATCTGGGGGTGGGTGAGTATATTTATACTCAGTAGGTTGAGTTAAAATCTAAAGTGATACTAAACAACAAACCTTTAAAAACCCTTATAATCCTTTCACATAATCTTTTATCCACGTAAATCACTCGAAAAATCTAAGCTATGTAAGTGTGATTTATGGCTACAACATATTGTTTTTCGTTGCCATATACTTTCAAAAGATGGAGTACTAGTTGAACCAACCAAGATTAAAACATGAGGATGTGGGATGAGGAAAGTGAGAATGAATTTCAAGTGTTAAAAAGGAAGCTAACCATAGTAGTAGTCTCCCTCAACTCGATATTGGACTACCACAAATTCAACATCAGTCTTCACTTAAAGCTCACCCTACCTCATACACACCATAAAGTAAGGACTATGATAGTCCTTAGTGTAGACATCCCGACTGCTATGATCATTAAAACCTCCTGTGTGTGATTTACTTAGAAGTTCGCAGGTAAATTCCAATGCTATCTTATCTAGAGCATTGACTACACCATTGATAAAAAATAGTATTATTAACTAATAAACTAAAGAAAGTAGCAGCAATAATAAATACGAACTTTATTTTATCTTACTATAAAAAAGAAATTTTTTGTCGATAGGTATCAACATGTCGATGACCCTACTGATGAAACTCGGGGCCACTGTTTGTAAAGTTTGACGCATCGGGCAACTGCTAGAAACACTGTCAACAGTTATTGACACATCAGTGTTATGTGATAATCTTATCAATAGGTTTGAAAAATGCACTTAAAAATGATTTCGAAGCAATTTTGGAGAAGATTATGCACCAAAATTTGGTAAGTTATTCTTTATATAAATATGTTTGACAATCTTTAACCCAAATCTTTCGAATTCTCTATCTTTGAGAGAAAAATGAAGAACTAGGGCGTGTAAAAGATCGAAGAAAGTGGGAAGAAGAATGGTTCATGGACACCTTGGTATTGGAGTTAGATCTCAAAGCTCACTATCATGATTTGACTTAGAAGTGCATGTATAAAATAAATTGTCATTTCTTAATATAAAAACATGTTTAAGATAATTTTCTATGATTTTCTTACATGATGATGTTGAAGAATTATAATTTTTGTATTTTATGATTGTTTGATGACATAAATCATTATTTATCATTTAATATGATATTATACATGAAGAAATATGTTTTAAAATGCTTTACATCAATTTTTTTGGACAGTTGGGACATTTTCTATTATTTTTATCGTCGACACAACCATCGATACATCAATGGTGTCATTAGTAAAATAGACAATGGACAAGATTACAGTACTAACACCGACATGCATTAACGATTGGTACATAACCGGTGTGTCATCTATGAGCTTATCTTTCGGTTGTGAGATGTTTATATTGCTCTCCTCATACGAAAAGAATTTTTCCTACTCCCTTCTAACAATGAATAAGTGTAAGTTCTGGATAAGAGTTATTGATACTTAAGATCAAGAGTGCACATGCTAACGTGCATTAACAATAATGATATTGACGCTAATGTGCACAAGCATATGCACTAGTGATTTTGTGGATGAAAGCTCTTATGCTCGGCAACCCCCACCACCTACAATGAAAGGGGCAATGAAATGGGCATCAGCCCAAAATATTAACCATTAGAAAATGATAAATTGCCATAATAAAATGGATAGTTATACTCCACAACAAAAGCACCTACAAAAACTCATGCAAAAGCTTTGATTGGACGTCACAAGTGGGCTTCATACAAAGTTCATATGAACTTATCTAGACCAATCAAAACTCATATAAATTTTTTTATATAAAAAATATCATATTTCTAATAAAATTGATTCTTGTATAAATACACACCTGATGGCTACGTTGAGCCGTCATACCTCAAATTCAGGCTATGGAGATTGTAGGTCGAATCCAATGATAAAGAAGACAGTTACAGTTATCCATTGCTGAATGAATCATGATTAACATATAGTAGTAGTATATATGATTTAACATATAGTAGTATCATATTGAGTAGGTGGGTCCACAATAAAATAATCAGCCAGGTCTGGTCTTCACTTGGTTATTTGGGTAAGTAAATTGACAAAAATAAACCCCTACAATAAACCAACAACCGCTAGGCAAATGAAGTACAAAGAAAATAATATTCCCTATTCTATTTTCTCTACACCAAGACAAGAAAATAAGTCCTAACTGACAACATAATATTTACTTTTTCCTATGATTGCACAGGTGGTGAAAAGCCATTATTGTAGAAAAAATAGGATAAAAATATCAGCATCCAATTTCAAAATCAGCTATAATGCTTTGTTTTTTACTCGATTGGTCAAGTCAAGATCCACAATGAAAAGAATCGGCACAATCAGGTTTCTTCTTCTTCACTGTTGTCTTCTACACAAAAGGGCGTGCCTTTGCTCCTCATGGACTCCATTGCTTCCTCCTCGTTTGCATCCCTTCGCATCACCGACCCAAAATGGATTGATGTTATAGATCATTTATTGCAATCAGCTCAAAGATTAGATAGATGGATATATTTTAAAATTAATATATATTTTTAAGGATAAAAGAGTTAAAAATTAAAAATTTTATCGTACTACGTACCTTCTCTTTTTTTATAGTCTTGTGAAACCAGACTATGCTAATTTGACGGCTTATGAGACACTTAAACCCTAAGTAGTACGAACCGTCGGATCTAAATCCAACTGCTTGCAGAGATGTCTTGTAGTAGACAGGCAAACTATAGACAATAACCTTCTGTGCATGCCTAATTCCTGATGTCCACACTCACCATTTACCACAAACAAAACTATTCAGAACTCCAGCGACAGTACATATCTGTTGATCATGCCGCACATGCTACACAGTTTGCTGATAGAAATAGTTGGTTTACAACGTCATGACCACACCGACATTCTCTACCTGAGCAACTTCTAGAAATGGCACTAAACTTCTGCGCCTAATTACACGATGGATATATTTCGATCTGCTCAAGCAGCAGCTTCTTCGTGGAGAAGCATCTGATCAAAATGCCAGACACCTGCAAACAAGCCGAAGAGTATTTAACCAAAAGTTCAGAAGAATACAATGCTCTTAGGTTTACGATCACACTGAAAAGAAACTATTGTCGCCACCTACATGAGCATCTTGGGCAGCAGAATCAAGTTGACCACAACCCTATCAAGATAACCTTTTACCTTTACTCAACTAATAAGTAAAATGAGTAGGGATCATACCATGTCCTTTGCCCACTCTTCTTAACTGTGCCACATACTCTGAGATCTTCTTTATGGTATCAACCTGGAAAAAATCAAACATCAAATCAAAACTAAGACCAGATCACAAGTTCGTATCAAAATAAATGGGAGATCCACCAATTGAAGAACAAGATGATTCAATAAACCAGATAAACTCTCACCTGCTCAGTCAAAAACTCTCTCTCAACTAATTCAGCCATCTGGGCATCATTGTTCTTCGTCGCGACCTGTTTTAATGACACAAAAAATCGTCATCTGTCATCTCAGTAGCCATATTTCCAATACTAGGGCAAAGACTGAAGTACATTATGCAAAATCAATGGATTATACCTCGTGCAAGTTTAGAAGCTTCTCATGCGTCAACTTCTCAAGAGACAGAGCTAGCTCCATGACTGAATTAAAAAAAAAAACAAACAGCTCATTACAATGTTCAAAAGTACGTATTAGAATTTTGACACGTATGAACATTCCTTCTTATTCTGTTTTATGTTGGAAACTTGGAGAGCTTGTGAATTTAGAGATACACCTTTTTTTTCCAATGTGATATCTCTAAGAGTCTTGGGAAAGAAGTCTTTAAAAAGTGCAACACATGGAAATGTATACATTTGTGGATTGTTGAGGTAGATTGGGTTCTTCAATTTGCAAAATGGAACCCTCTAGCTGGAATTATAATGAGAATCCTTTTCAATTCTTGCTTATCCGCTTATGGCACATATGGAAGGAAAGATTTTAGAGAATATTTTAAGACTCTCATCAACCTCCCCTTCAAGTCTCCCATATCATTCTTCAAGAAGCGAAGGACAAAGTGACGGCCGTTGATGTAGAAGATAAAAGAGTCTTTATGCTCTTTACGTCTATTCTTCTTTGATTCTTTACATTGTGATTCTTTCCATTTTGAGGCCAAATTTTCTCAGGTATTTCGTGGTGTTCCAGAAAAGAGTTCTACAATCAACAGCCATCAGATGGAAGGACCGGACGGCCATGATGAAATCTACCTTTCCAGGAAGGTAGGAGAGGTCTTGGCAAAACTAAAAGCTTAGCATAAAACTGAGAGTCCACAACCAATTCAGTAAAACATCAAATGACAAGAATACTAAAATTTCAACTTCTGTCATATATTTGACAAGAAGAAGGAAAAAACTTATCAGCCAAAAAAGAAAGGAAAGAAATGATGCTCAGACACGTCAAAGTTGGTGAAATATTTCTGCAACAATAACTACACTTTCTTTGAGACTAAAATATCAAGTGTCCAAGAAGAATACATCATTCAAATAGAAGTATTTTTATCAGGAAAAAAAAAACAGAACTATGGTGTTGTATGTGTATACATACAACGACGCTCAATTGTCAGCAATGCAAGCGACAGTAAATAATTGAACGTGAATTATCTATCTCTCATACGGGTGTTTTTTTTATAACAGACTGGAAGATAAGCATGCATGTGAATTATCTATCTCTCATAAATTCATCCTAGGGAACTAAATGTGAATAACCTAATCACTGGTCCAGTGGATCCTTGCACATGAAGTGTCGTACAAAGGGAGAAATGTCATCAATGTTTGCAAACAAAATTAGCGACCATTGCCATACAAATCTTAATTGAGCAGAAATGCATGGTAAATTATACATAAGCTCTTTCCTGCTTCTAAAATCAATCAATTGAATCTATTATTAATCAACCAGTAGATGAACATTTATTTTAATAGAAAATTAATTATATAAGATGGATCAGGCTATAGTAAGTGGTAATTTGTTTGGTATTGAAAATAATAGCACGAGGAAAAGCTTAACAGACCATAAAGTGCATCTCCCTTCTCAGCATGATCATACTCGGAATGTGGCATCAGAATGGACAGAAGTTTGACTCTCCCACCTCGCTTATTCTAACAGATTCCAGAATTTATCAAATCGTCAAGGCGGGTACTACGACATGCAGAAATATGACCAATTAAAAGAATACAAGAAGGCCCAAAAAAACCTGATATTCCATCAATTTCTCAGCATGTTCTCGTACTTCATCACTAGCTTCCTTGAAAAAACTTCAACAAGAACGTCGTGAACCATCAATGGCCATTGTACGAGAAAACAATAAAATTAAATGATAGAATAAGTTAAAGGCGATAACGAAATTGATTGCATACTGTGCAAGTCCTCGGAGGGCAACGTTGTCTCTGTCAAAGAAGGCAAACAAGGCATGATAGACGTAGGAAACGTTGTATTCAACGCTGCAATTGCAACCAAGCGGTTTCATTAGAATACTGAATAAAGGAAAAGTACAAACAGAAATAAGTTCATCATAAGATTTGCAGAATTTTTAATTGGGTTTCCATAATTATTCTAACAAACACATTCATGTATTATCAAAAAGAGATTGAAACACATCAAACTGTAACATGGAAAAGAAATCATGTTAATATCGGAAAAAAAACATCATATCTACAGGTTTCAAGAAACAAAAAACACAGAAAAGGTTGATGAAATCGTTTTAACAGGGAAAATGGAAAAGCAGATAAAATCCAACCAACTATGACAGGAAGAATAACAACCCCAAAATTTCAAACCCACCCTAAAAGCCAAAGATATGATATACATGAAACGGAATTACCAAACTAAAACAAACCTGATTACAGCACAAAAGAAAAAAGTAAGAAAAGGAGAGTACCAGTGTAATGCTGAACAACATTACACTTTCAACTATCAAGGTTACAGACAATATCAAAGAGCTGAGATCTACAGAAAAATGAATAAAAAGACAGAAAAATCTCTTTGTACACTCAAGTCACAGGCCCAAGAACCATGGAGAAGTTTAGCTTCCCTACTCCCCGCCCATGAAACTTACAGATAACGGAAATTAAGTGCACAAACGCATTTACGTGAACACAAAAATGGAAGAAAGAAAAACAAAGGAAACCAACTTAATCTGTTCGTTGATTGCAGCCTCGCAGTCATCAGAGTACTTCTGCCGGGCGAGCGAAACGTGGGGAGCCTGCGGGACAAGCTGCAGCTCCTCCTTCTTCAATTCTTCAAATGGCTCGAATACGACACCCTCCAGTGATCGGCTGTTGGTATCCCTGGCCGCCGCCATAGCAACCAGAACTCCAACCCGCCCACTCTTCCTCTCGAACCTCAGTAAAGATCGGCACCCGGAGCTCCTCAAAACAGCAGAGGAAGAGAAACAGAGAAATGGGTTCCGGCTATCTCCATGAGAAGAAGCCGAAAGTGCAGCAAAAGCTCTCACAAGCGCCATGGAGCGTTTTCCTTCTTGCTTCCAGAGCAGAGCAGAAGTATCAGGGGAAGTGAAAACAGAGGAATACTGCGGCAAATGGCGAGGTAGAAGAGTGATATAGAGGTGGCAGGGGATCAAAGTTGGGAGGGAAGACGTTAGATTTGACGTTTGGGATGAAGGCGCGTGGAAGGTCTGAATGGAACCATAGAGGGAAGGCTGAGGAAGAGTGTGGATGGCTCGTGGTCTCTGCGCAGAGATGCCCTGTCAACCAGTGACCTGGCGACTAGTTTGCATAACGACAACTAGGAAATATCCAGATGTGATCCGTTGATAGGAGGTTTTTGGCTGCTTGTTCTGAGAACTGGAGCTGAGCCAACAATGCATCCAAAAAAGGGTCATTAATGTGGATTGGTTTAAACCTTCTTTAATGGACCAAGACAAAGAGGGGTCTGTTTATCAATTTATATCTTTTAGAGTCTTATTTGTTTAGCATGAGCTCTAGGTTAGATATAATAACGTACATAACTCAAAAGACAGATAATTATCGAATTGTTCTTTAAGTCCGTGCTCACACTAGTGCGAAGAGAGAGCTCAGATTTATATTATTTTTTGTTATTTTTGTATGACTCCCTCTTATAAGTGGGCGGTGTTTAGCTTTAATTTTCTAGAGTATTTTAATTTAATTTTAAAATATTAAAAAAAATAAAAAAAAGTTTCGACTAAAGGTGTTGTAGGAAATGCTACACAAGAGTTTGGATCTTGAAGGGGGTAAGATAACTTTTCAGGAACTTCAATAAGTATTGAGAGGCATAAAAAATAATTTATTAATGAAACTCTTATCCCAAGAGCCTTTAAACCGGCTTAAAAATAAAAATAAAAGAGTTAAGACGAACCCGAAACAGGGAAAAAAATTGGAGTAGAAAAATTCCGTGAAAATTTTACCCAAAGTCTATGGAGAATTTTGACAAAATTCAGAAAAAATTATCCTATGTTAATGTTTTATTCTCTTGAGAAGACCTTCTCGCATCCTAGTTTGCAAAGCCCAACCCTAATCATTATATTTTTTAATTTTGTGATAATCAAAAAATGATGGTTAAGGAGTTGATATGACTCAACGGAATTTGATGGATTTGCAAGAGTCTCTTCCTCTATTCTAAGGGAGGCGTTGGTGAGGAATAATATTTCTCATCGTTAGTTTGTGTGCTTACTATAAAAAAAATTGTTGTTATGGACTCTCTCTCTCTCTCTTCTTTTTTTAATTTGGTGGAATGTTTTTGAGTGATAGATAAGTTAATATCATGCAAGGAAAATTATATTTATATACCTATTTTTTCTACAGGCCTTATAACATCTTTATTTATTTATTTATCTTGATCTTATATATATATATATATATATATATATATATATATATATATATATATATATATATATATATATATATATATATATATATATATATATTTCATAAACACATAATCATGTCACCTATGCATCATGAGTCATCTTTAGCTCATAGAATATATACATATCACGTATAATTATCAACATTCATATCATGCATAATTATATCTTAATATAAATATTTGCCCTGCAAAATTAAGTACATCCATCACACACCATCATGCATATTCATACAAACGCATTTTCATAATCACATGTGTACCATAAGCATCATTATTCTTATATATCCTATGTTAATGAGCATTATATACATACACATGCATAAATCAACCAGTAAATATCTCACAATCAAGAAAAATAAACCTGCTCACCTTGGCCGAAGACTCGAGCAGACCTACTCTCCTAGAAATCCTACAAAGGAAATCCTCAGCAGTTTGGGTAAATTCTCTAACAAGGAAAATATCTCTTAGTAAGCCGATGTACACAAACAAACCAGTCTCGATTCTCAAGGTCCAGATAACTAAACAATTTGACTTATTATAACATTTCATTTTTTTCACCCGAAGAAGAAACTTATCCTCAAAGGCATGTAAAACCATGTTCATTTGACATAAAACCCCATCCTTTCGGACGTAAGACCGATTTGATAAGCCTCTGAATGATTAATTCAACAACCAATGACATCCAATTATAACCAATCAATTAACCACGACAAATCATGATAAATCTCGTTTGTAAATCATTTTGATGATACATGCAATATGGTACATACATGAGCAAATGATAAATAAGTCAAAGTATGAGTAAATATGCTCAAATCAGTCCATATGTGCATGAAACATGATCTATTTGTGTCAAATAAAATCATAAATGTTTATGCAAGAGTGCACATAAGTGGTAATATTTAAACCTAAGCTAAGGCATATGAAGCATAATCAAACTAAAATCAATGTCATATATGCAAGCATCCATAATTTTATTATAGTCCTATCCAACTAAAATCATGAAGTAAAGGTGAAGAAACGTCGAAATATAGGTTCAAGACAGGAATAATATCATGCTAGACCTAGACAAGTATAATTATATCTATACTTAAGTTAAAACAAGTGAAACATACATCACCTAAAATTTATATAATATTTGGAAGCATATATAAATTATCATAGTTGAGACCTACTAGAATCATCAGGTAATTATGAATAAGTCATCAAACATAGATTTAAAATAAGTAGAATATAGTACTAAAACTAAACAAGTATAGTCCTATTCATACTTGAGCTACATCATAATTCAAATATAGTTCTCATGCAATCATAGTAGCATTTATAAGTAATATTAACTCATCATAATTATAAAGAATTAGATTCATCAAAAGAGAACAAGAAATGATCGAAAATTCACAAAAATAGGCTGAATCTCAAAATTGTTGAGCTAGCATTCAATCGGCCTAGCAGGCCGTCCAATAGGCCAGATAGGTCGTTCAAATGGCTAACCGTTCGAACGCCTGTTGGTTTGTTTGAACACCCTTAACAATCCACTTTTTCTTTTTCCTTATTCATCTTCAACCTTCTGAAATTCAAACACAAAATATTCTAAAATTCTAGATAAATTCAAAAATCACCATAAAACATCATATAATCAAAATCTAGCTATAGAACATGATAGATATAATCATTTTCATACTTAATCATAAGAAAATAGTCATAAATAATATATTTTTTAATAACTCACTATTAAATCTCAAAATGAAACAAGAACCCACATACATCCACAATCATGTATTCCAATGGATAAAACCACAAAAGGAAAAATTCTTTTAGCTCTATGAAGCCTTTGGATTTACGAAGAAGCTTCAATCCTCAAGAAATCCTACCCAAAAATTAGGGTTTTTGTTAAAACTTTATTAAAATTAACTAATAGGCTTAAATCAACTTGAAAATAAGTAGATTTATGATAACTTTTAGTTAAAAATAAAAATCCTCATTTAAGGTTTTAAATTTAAATTTAAAATAAAATTTTTAATAGAAGAAATTAAGAATCAAATTGGAGAAAATGAAGATAAGAGGGATTAAAACTAAAATCAAAAGATTAGGGCTGATTAAGGCAAGAAAATACATCTTAATCCATTTTTCTTCTTTGGAAAATGGGGGTAGAGAACCTCCTTCATCTTGGCACAACTCTTCCTATTTGGGCAAATGGCTATAGTTTTCTTTAAATAGTAAGGGTTTTGTGTTGGGTTAACAAACTATTAAGCTATAAAATAGGTCAAAAACAATCTAAGTAGCTAATTAAGGTTATTTTTAGTCCAACAACGAATTTAATCATACCGAAACCAACTAAAATGAAATAATAGAGGCTTGGGGGTCAAGTGGGTTGCATATCGTCTAGCATGGACGTGGGGCACATGGCTGTGTCCGCACCCTTAATTAAGGAATTTTTTTGATAAAATCCATAAAAATTAGATAAATCAAGTTTGACACTAATACTTATAAAAAGTGAAATTAAATTTTATTAAAGCCATAATTACTAACCCATAACCCCAACATTAAATTAAACCAGTAGATAATCAAAACCACACAAATTTACATAATTAAAGGAAATTAAACTGAGTTAAAAATTAAAGATCTTACACATATCGTCCTCAATAGAAAACAACGACGCCCTTGGACCTCTACCCATCAACTCAGCAGGGGTATGGGGCATGCCCAACAACAAAATTGTCATTCTTAGCCAATGATCCAAACCATTTTCCGTAATGCATCTACCAAATACCAAACTTATTCCACCAACTTAGGGGTGCTAACTATAAGAACTCTTGTCTTAAACCGGTTTACTTTCAATTTTATTTATTATTTATTGGTCATCGTGTGGTTTAAACCATTTCTGATTGATTTCGATGATTTTTGAAATAAAGGTGGTTTCCAAAAGTTGTAATCAAAACTAACTTCACTTTTATGAGTTTTAAGTGAATTTAAGTCATTTGTGAATTTTTGGTATTTTCTCAAATTTTTCAAAAATTAGGGTTTCTCAGGACCCCCTATGGGCCCCACGGTTGAATTTGGGGTTTTTAGTCCAAGACATCCTTGACATTAAAACAAGTCATTAGATAAAATTTTAGAATTTTTCTTGACTTAATTTGGGTTTAAATAGCCAAATTACCAGGGTTGACCTCTTTCCCATTTGGGAAAGGGCTGAGCCTGAGAATCGAGAGGCCTAATCCCCATTAGCCCAAAGTGGAAGGTGATTTGAGGTGAGATTTTCTTAATCTTTCCTTAATCATTTGGTTTTTTCATAAACTTCTCCTAATCTCATCTTTTTTCAAAGGTTAATCTCGTTTTTAAGCCATTAAGTCATTGATTTACATCTTTACTTCAAACCCTAGTCTTCAAATTTTCATTTTTAAGTCCCTAAAGCTCTAGATCTAAGATTTTTACAATGATTTTTAAGTTTTAAATCGGATTTAGGTGGGTATTAACAAAAATCACATTTTTGGGTAGGTTTCGGAGGAGATTAAGGAGCTAATCCGACCCAAAAAGAGGTGAAAGGTAATGGGTTTAATCCTCAAGCTTGCTGTGTTTCAAATCTTTGTTTTTGATGTGTTTTTCTTCAATGGATTCCATGTTTAGTGCTCTAATGGTAGATTAGTAAAAACTTAATCTTTTGTATTAATTTCTTAGGGCTTTGATTGGAAATGGGTAGATTTAGTATTCTAGAAGGTTTAATTAAATTTTTATAATGTTTGAGGCTTTGAGTGGAGGTTTTTAGTTTGATTGATGGTGTCTCGGTTTGGTTTTCAAAATGGAGAAGACGACTCAGATCTACGATTACGGCGATCGATTGCCCTTACAGGCTGATCGATCGACCAAACGGCATTGCAGGCCGATTTTAAGGCCAACAGAACCAACACCCATGTAGGCCGATTGATCGACTACACATCAGATTTTGGGCATTTTATTTCCTATGTTTACTTCGATATTTTACTCCCAAATGTAGTTTCTAATGTTTATGTGTGAGTGTTTTGAGTTTGAATAAGCTACTGGGAAGGTATGTTATTTATGTTAAGAATTATGGAGCATGTTTAAGTATTATGTGGAAATACATGTTGATGGTTAGTATGATTTACCTTGAATCTATGGTTGGTGATTTTCTTATGTTTAAGCATGCTTCCAGCAAGGTCATTGTATCACAATGAACTAATGTGTCTTCTTATCGTATGAATAAATTGTGGATGAATGGTGATACAATGTCCTAGTTTCATGCGTGGATTAAATATGCTTGTAGGAATTGAGCATTAGACTTCACTTGATTAAAATGATGGTTTTAAATGGATTTCACCATGATTTCAATTAGGAACTATGTTTAGATTTTATTAAAGCATGTGTGTATTGCCTTGTGAGCTATTATCAAAGCATGGTCATGTGCTTAGGAATGTATGAACACATAAATGTGGGGAATTAATTATGAAATCATGGTTGTTTATGACTAGAATATGATGCATGTGGGGACTGATGGGAGCACATTCCACGTGTTGAAATTCACGTAGAGATTGCTCATGTATGTATCATATTGCATGCATCATGAAACAGATTTCATGAATAAGACTTTACCGATGTTTAGCCGTGGTTGATCAATTAGATGCAATGATGTGAGATTGCGTGCCAGATTAGTCGATCGTTGGCTTAATCAGAACTTTGCTGGTCCGAAATGACATAATTTTGATTTGAGTTCCTGAGTGGAACATGGATACTCCCCCCCGGGTTGAGTCGACTAAATTGTTGATGGGGTTGAGATTTAGGGGTTTGGGTACTGAATTAATTCAGTTGCAAATTAATTCAAAAAATTCACCACTAAATATGAATTACATTTGGCAAGAGAATTTGTTAGAATAAATTCAGATGTCACGTCAAACCCAGTTTTAAAACTTTAAACTAATATAACTCTCTCTCGAACTCGAATATGCACGTTCTTGATACCATTACACTTCTAAATTCAAACTTCATCAAACAAGATCCCACAAGGGTAGGTAATTTTAAACTTTCAAAGTGGGCCCTACCTATATGGCACATTTTTCGAGGCTCAAATCGATATGAATGATAACCATTGAAAAATAATAGAATCTATAATTTTCAAAACGATGATTAGGAGACTAAATCACCTCATGCTTGAAACATTGATTCAGTGATTCCGGCTTGA
The DNA here is from genome assembly GCA_035235625.1 of Saururus chinensis. Taxonomy (NCBI): domain Eukaryota; kingdom Viridiplantae; phylum Streptophyta; class Magnoliopsida; order Piperales; family Saururaceae; genus Saururus; species Saururus chinensis. The sequence continues at coordinate 59,039,173 of CP141140.1, forward strand.
AACAACCTAAATCTAACTTCAGTACTGAATTTTTAATTCAATGCAGCTTCAGTACACAAACAGGATTCTAATAATTCAGTACTGAATTGAGCCTGAATCAACTGAATCTTTCATAGATTCAATACCCAAACAGCCCCTTATTTATTGAGACAATCAAACCTGGACCCTGAGAATCCAGAGTGGTATGCCTTTATACAAAAAATAAGGCCTACCACATGTTCTAGGTTCCCCGTGTGGGATTCAGACTTTCCTACCGCAGAGATGTTTAGGGCGAACACACTGCTCTAGGTTTCAATAAGGAATTTGGACGTTCCTGGCGAGGACTATCCAGGGCGAGCAGATTGCTCTAGGTTTCTGTAAGGAATTCAGACCTTCCTTTTTGGATCGTCCAGGGCGAGTAGAGGGGCTGACTACCCCAAACACCCTAAGTTTCCGTAAGGAATTTGGACTGTGTCCAGAACGGGCAATGCCCTAAGTTTCTAGTTAGGAAATCGGACCACGTCCAAGGCGGGTGATATGATTGTATTTCTCTCCATGATTGAGACATTCACCATTTGTTGTTAATGCATGTGTATGAGATAATATTATGCCCAGATTACACATATTGTGTAGGGATATTTGAGATTATGTGACACATGTAGATTTGATTTATTATGCATGATTTAGTATAGTGTGATTGAGACACTTATCGTACGGGGTGAATGATTTATGGATGAATGATATGAATATGTATTATGTGAGTATGTGTGTTAGAGATAATTCTCATGCAAGTTATATAGGTGATGTTTATGCATGATCTGAATGTGTGGTAGAGACACTTCTAATGCACGTTATATATGATGATTGTGAATGTGATGGTGTGAGAATCACTAGTTATGCAGGATGGTCGTTAGGTCATATTATGATCATTTATGCCCTGATTTAGCGATATGTGTTATATGCATGCTAGATATTTTACTTATGGATAAGTAAGGGTTTAGTAAGGGGGATGATTAGAAAAGGGTATACCATGTCATTATGGATCTGAATTGCTATGATGTTGTGTCGTGATGATTTTCTTATTAATGTTACCGCTTTCAAACCATTATTGAGTTTCGTACTCACCCTTTTTTCTGTGATTTGTTTTGGGGTTGCACGGTGTGACGTGCAGGGTACCTTATATGAGGGACGACATGGGTACTCGTGATATTTGCCTTCGTGGCATTCTGATGATGTTTTATTTTCTTATTTTTCTCATGGTTGACATTAGAGAACATTATATGGTAGATTATGTATTATGCTTAAGTTTATCTATTGTTCTTAGACTTGTCTAAACTTTTTTTATTTTGAGCCATGTGTAGGCTTTGGAGTTGGCTATCATGTGCATTTGTGTGAGGATTATGATAGTTTATTATCCTCTTCTTTATCCTTATTTCTCTTGCTCAAAGGACGTGAGGTGCGCCACTCCATTAGTTGAATCGCCCGTAAGTGGGGCTAAGTCTTTCGCAATACGTTAATCCATTAAATTTGGTCGCCCCCACACGCTGACCGGCCCTTGGACCGGGTTCGGCTCGGGTCGGGCGGAGCCAGGGCGTGACTAATGAGCCGAGTTGAGTCCAGTTCTAGGTTAGCTCAGCTCAAACTCATAGTTTTGGGTATTAACTCGAACTTGACTCAAACTCGATCGAGCTAGACTTGTGCTCGGGCTCAGTATATAGTGACCATATAACTTAGCTCGAATTTGACTTGACTAAAAGATTCCTAGGATTTGAACTTGTGTGACGTTGCCAAAAAGAACAAACTCCTTGACCACTCCACTTACAACACCTTTTGTGTTAAGCATTCCATTAAATAAATATAATATTCTCATCATTTAAATACATTTTTTATCAAATATAATTTTATCACTCCATCATTAAAGTCGTACGCTTGCCCCATGTTATTTCAAATAATATTTGTGCTTCTTTACATTGATCATATATTTTAATGCATGAAAATGAGTGCATGAACTAATTAATATTTCCACCTCATTATACCAATATATGCTAATTGCTTGGTAAAAATAATATTATCAAATACTCCATCCGTCATAATTTAATAGCTCCATTTAGTTTTTAAAATGAATTAATTTTAATTTATTTTTAAAAACTAAATGGAGCTATTAATGTAGAACAAATGAAACATTAATACAATCTCGTACAAAATTGTCATCATTTACTAAAAGCTTATAAATTTGTAAATAGATAACTAAAGTATAAATAATATTATTTACTTATTTATTATTTTTCTTTTTTAATATTTTCATTTGTTGTCAAGCTATATATTGTGTTTGTATGTTTAATTATATATGCATCTTTTAGTAGTCTTCTATAAATATGTCACTATTATTAGAACATATGTACTCCCTCCATACCATTAAAGTGTTCATATATTTGTATTATATGTATTTTTTAGTAGTTTTGTATGAACATGTCATTATTATTAGCACATATATACTTATATGTATATGTGGCACCACAACCTCTTTTGCTTACTCCAACCTTCTTTTGGTTGTATGAAATATATTTATTATTTGATAACCTAAAATTTTCAAATCTTTGTATTTACTTCTTACTTCAAATGTCATCTTATAACCACCAAAAAGAAAAAAATAGTGCCTTTGTGGTTAACTACATTTGTGTATATGATATATCATTTATAAATGTATATAATTTATTTTTATTATACACAAATATAAATTTTAGTAAATATCACATATATAACATATGTATACTATGTCTCTTTAAAATAGTTACTTCCAAATAATTTATATCATGTATAATGTATAGGGGTCGAGTTTTAGAATAGTGGGAACATAAAACTTGATGTCTTGGACCCATCCCAAATAATTATAACTCACCCTAATCTTATGAAGAAAAAAGAGACTTCATGAGTCAATGTTAAAAAATATTTAGAAAATTATTGCACAATTCGAATTTCTAAGGATTCCAACAGTAGTGTCCATAGAATTATCGTAATTTGTTTGATATGTAGAGATAGTAAATAATATTACCATAAAATATTGTCTAATGATTGACATATTATTCGATATGTAGTGCAATATATCGCATTGTTTTACTCGATTGTACTATATATGTATATACTTTATTAAATCTTATTTTTATGGTATATCTAAATTTCAATACATATCACATGTGGACATATGTATATTATGTGTCTTTAAATGTTTACTTCTCAAAAATATATATCGTGTGTGATATAAGCCAATACTCAATACATAGACATTATACATTCATTAATAATATATAAATTTGTTATATACTTATGTATGTATATGTTATAAATGTAAATTGTGATTGATAATTGTGCATATGTATACATAAGTGTCAATATGTATTTATGTATATTATAAGATATATTTATGAATTTCATTCAAGTTCAAGTTCGAGTCGAGTGTGACTCGAGTTCGAGTTCTATTCGAGTCGAGTAGAGTTGAGCTAGGTATGCTTGAACTCAACTCGAAAATATTCAAGTTCGAGTCAAGTTCAAGCCAAACTATTGTTAATCGAGTCGAGGCACTTTTGCTCGACGATTTGGCTCAACTTATTAGCAACCCAACACCAACTAGGCATGCTAGACCACATATACTAAAATCAAGTATAAAAATACAGTTAGACTATTGACCCACCAACCTGAGCCTGTGCGATTTAGACTCCTACATGTGTATATGCACAAGATTGTGATTTGAACTCTACTACTAATAATAGGGTTAACCCAAGTGGTCTATAGTTGAACCCAATTGACATGGCTTGGTGACCAATTTGGGTAAATATCTGGTCAAGTTTTTAAATACCGGTATGGAAGTGTTTTTTATACTCCTCACTAACAATGAACCTAGTGTAAGTTGCACATAGGAGCCTTTCATTTATGAAATCAATGGTGCATGTGCTAGCGCAGGGACACTAACATGCGCTAATACCTAGGCTATCGATCTTAAATATCAAAGGCTCCTATGTGTGGCTTACACTAGGCTCATTGTCAATCGAGAGTATATAAAATACTTCCCACTGGTATGTACTTCTCCCTAGTTCACCTTAGCTTAGAAATCTTTGGCTGCAATCAAATTCCACTTAAAACAAGTTCCCAAACATAGGATTTGGATTAAATCTCATGTAACTAAGGTGTCATATGGCAATATATTTGAAGATAAAGAAAATAATATTTTACTTTAAAGTTTTGTAGATAAATGAGCCATTAATGCGCCTAGAAATATGTGAAGGACGATAATGAGGATTTGTAAGTCATTTGTGTAGAAAGTCCCCTCATCATCTTTTCTACAAATAAATTTCATGACTATTTCTAATATAGGTTTAAATTTTAAGGTCATTTATTTAGAATTTGTGAAGAAATGATTAATATAGGTTGTAAATCATTTACTAACATTTGTTGGGAAAAGTAATTTGACGTAAAGTATGACGACAAATGAGAGGAAGAGTAGTTACCTAATAATACCTAAAACTTACACATTATTTGCCATTTTGCCATTGTATTTTGGAAAACGAGGGCCCTAACCCAAGTGCAGCATTTACTTCCCAGCACTCAGGTAGTCAGGCTCTTCCTACTCACTTTGATTACGGGCCTACCCAAATACAACAAGGCAACTATGGGACCCACTAGAGTATCAATCGATTGGTTTAGAAAAAATCATCCCTTGTGAGGGACTCAAAACACTTTCGTTTGCCCAAACCATTAACAAAGTTAACTATTAACGGAAATGCCACCCATAGAATTGGCGCCACTTCTGCCCCCCTCGCTTTCTCTTGTGTCGATTCTCTCTCTTCGGCCTTCGCGCCTCTGTCAGCCGGCCAGCTCGCTCCCCACTCTGCCACTGAGCCAGTCACAGTCAGGCCATCCTCACTCCGCCCACCACCTGTTCGTCGAATTGCATGACCGAAGTTCGCAATGCCTCTAACTGCGCCCGCGTTCTGGGCGATACCGGCGCTGTGGTCCCTAGCGTTTCTCCTCGGCTCAGCTCGGACGGCCATGGCGGTCGGGGTAAATTGGGGCTGGGACTCCTCCCACCCGCTCCCGCCCGCCAAGGTCGTGGCGATGCTGCAGGCGAACAACGTGAGCCGGGTGAGGCTGCCGGACGTGGACGCCCGGGTGATGGAGGCGCTGTCCGGGACCAGGATCGGGGTCATGGTCGGGATACCCAATGAGTCGCTCCGGGGGCTCAACGCCTCGAAGAAGGCAGCTGACGATTGGGTGCACGACAATGTGACTCGCTACGTGGTGAACACTGGTGGTGGGGGAATAGTGAGAATCGAGTAAGCTTCATTCTGTTGTACTTCTTCTTATTTGAAGCTTCTTAAATTTTGTTCTCATGCCTTTTTTTTTATTTCAGTTTATGCGATTTTGTTTGTGCTGTTAGATTCTTTTTATGAAATAGAAAACACAGCAGGCCATGCGGATCTCAACACTAACCTGAAATGTAAAAGAAAATTCTTGGTTTAGTCCTAGTATGCTGAAATGGAGCATCTTTTAATCTTAATTTAGATGTAGTTCAACGTCTATATTCTTTTTAGCAGACTTCGATTTTGAGAGTTATTTCTTATTATTTTGATGGTACTAAATCATTGTTCTGTTTTCCGTCATTTCTTTGTTGTTTATGTTATCATTGACCTAGCCATGTATTGCAATCACTGTTTTCCATTTTGTTTTGTGGCCCAATGTGGAAATTTAGGGGGTGTAGTATTTTGCATGTTATGGCCGTTCTTAGAAAACGAAGTTCTAGGCGTAGTGTGTAGAGTTAACTGAAGAAAGTCATGAGGAAGATAGAATCATATTCACTTAATCAGAGATTACAGAAGAGGACCTGCTTATACATCTGACTAAAGGACACCTCAGGACCATATTAGGCCCATTTACAGACACGTAAACGAAGAACAATACATACACATGTATGTGCAATACACCACACTTTCATACATACGGAGAAGACAGATACTCTCAACATTGACGATCTTAGAGTTTCGAGGAAATGTAGTGTCCATTCTTTATTACGGTACCATTCCCGAAAATGTCTTACTAATTTATTTTGGGGGTTTATTATAACTCAGAGCTTCTATAGGATAACTTTTCAGAATGTTCTACAATTCTTTTTTCCTGTGGGTGTGTTTGGGTGCTAGTTGAGCGATTGGTTGGTCTGAGTACACTTTTGGACCTACAAGCTTTCAGTATATTTGTACTATGAGCTTGAGCTTGAAACAGTTTGGGGGTAATTTTGCATCTTGATTCAGGAGAGTGTTTGAAAATGACTACCTCTACGGAATGTCTTTGGAGTTTTGGGAGTTTGCATAGCCGTAGTCCTTTTTTTATTATAAGGCTTCATAATTTGTACAAGTCTTTCCTCTAGTATTATGTATCTGTTTGCTTGCGATTGTTTGAGAGTGGGATTTTGTAGTTTGAGAGTCCATGGTCCTCTAACCATGTAGTTGCAGCTATTACAGTGCAGAGTACAGTGGGACTTGAACTCATTGACGTTTATTACTATATGAAAGGAAATGACTTGTGTAAATCCCTCAGTTCTGTGTTACTTAGAAGCTTGCTGCTGTTTTAACTGAGGAAATTTGTTGTGGCAGCTTGGGTGGTCCAACCATTTTATTGTGGCTACTGGCTGTAGCTGCATTAAGAAAAATTTAGCTTCTTTGCATCCCTATGATAAATTAGTTCTTCTGCACATCAAAAGTTAGTTATGCTGTCTGATAGTTAGAAGGTGAAAAGAATGGCAAGGTGGGATACGAAGGAATCATGAACATAATTTTCCAGGAATAATTTCTCCAAGCACTTTGTTGACTTCATTTATAGCCTCGTAGGTGAGATGTATGACATATGTCTAATGTCCCTCTTTCTTAATCATCAATCCATTTTCTAGGATGATCTCAACATCATCCATCCTAAGTTGTTAATTTGGTTACTTGAGCCATAATTGAACCTGAATAAAGCTTTGGCCCATTTTGAGCCCTATTGGTCGCACAAAGATACTGGTTTAGCTCTATAGTCTGTGGTGCTCAGAACAGTGTTACATACCAGATGTATTTTTCATCATTAAGTAGCAGTTCTCTGCTTGACTGTTTCCTATGTTGTGTTTGAGGATCGGAAGTTGCTGCTGACATTTTACCTCTTTCAGTTACTGTTAACATTTTACCTTTTACTTGGGATATTTGAGTGATGAATTTGAAGCAGTAATTATTTAGCTCTCAAACATATAATTTGTTGTGTAAATGCATGCTAGTCATTGGAAGTTACTGAAAAACACCAAATATCTAATAAAAATTGTTAAATGCATTCTAAGAATTTTAAATTCGTGACTGAAAATAGTCACACCATCTATATCTGAAAAAAAAAAATCTGTCATGCATCAAATAATTTGCACTTTAGCATCTTGCTCTCTCCACTGAGTACTGACTGGATCTTTTCAGGTATATTTCTGTTGGAGATGAACCTTTCGTCCAGAGTTATGGAGATCAGTTTAGGCTCTTTGTTCTAGGTGCAGCTACTAACATACAAATGGCTTTGACTAAAGCAACCTTAGCGGAAAAAATCAAAGTTGTGGTCCCTTGTAGTTTGGATATACTGCAGTCTGTTTCTAGCCTTCCGTCTAAAGCCCTCTTCAGGTCTGATCTCAACAAAACCATGACCCAACTTCTCTCATTTCTAGTGAAGCACTCATCCCCATTTGTGGTTAACATCGACCTGTTTTCTATTCTAAACCAGAACAAGAACTTTACACTTGAAAAAGCCTTGTTTCGACCAACTTTACATCCACTCAAAGACGGCCTCAAGACATACGATAACATGTTTGATGCAAGCCTTGATTCTCTAATTTCATCTTTATCAAAGGTTGGCTTTGGCACCTTGGATATTATTGTGGGGAAGATAGGTTGGCCTACGGATGGATCAGTGAATGCTTCCTCCTCTAATGCTGAAACCTTCATGAAAGGTCTACTTTCTCACTTGGACAACAAAGCAGGGACACCTCTAAGACCACGAAGGCCTCCTGTTGAAACATACATTTTCAGCCTGATGGACGAAGATGAACGAAGTATTGCCACTGGAAACTACGAGAGGCATTGGGGAGTGTTTACATTTGATGGTCAGGCTAAGTACAAGGTTGATTTAGGGCAAGGTTCACATGATTTAGTGAATGCCCAAAATGTGGAGTATCTGGCCTCGAAATGGTGTGTGGTGGACAATAGTAAGGACATCTCTAATGCAACTGCCAGTGTGTTGGAAGCCTGTAAGGTTGCAGATTGTACTCCCTTATTTGCTGGGGGTTCTTGTGATAACATTAGCTGGCCAGGGAACTTATCTTATGCTTTTAATAGCTTCTACCAGGAAAATGATCAAAGGGCAGATAGCTGTGATTTTGGTGGCTTGGGGATGATAACCACTGTCGATCCTTCAGTTGATGAATGCAGATTCGCAATTGGTCTCCGGACATCATTAGCCATTACTCTGCATGAGACTCGCTATGTTAGGCAGATTGTAGCCTTTGTTTTCAGTTTCCTGGTTCTCACTTGGTAACAATAGTTTGTTGGGAAACGATCCTGTAATTTTGACAGTAGTTCTGGCTCTTCTGTTGAAATCGATATGTTATCGGCTCTCAATATCAGCTTCTCGTATTGAATTTATCATCTGAAATTACGAACTTTTGTACACGCTTTTACTCCATTTGAATCTTTGTTCTATGAGTTCTTACAAGTTTGGGTAATCAAGCTTTAAAAATGGCCCAACTGGTGGGTTAACCTTGACTGTTTGGGAGGAGGGAAGATAAGGAAGGGAGGTTGGAGGGGTACAAATGAGGATGATAAGCAGGTGGGAACTGGTGTTTGGAGAGGGAGGGGGGGGGGTGTTGTTGGGGTTGGAAGGGGTGGAGGAAGAGCAGTAAGGCGAATAGAGGGACCCCACCTGTTTATAGGGCCAAAGGAACCCACCTGGCTTGTGCCAATTGGCAAGGCTGGGTTCTAAAACACAAATTTGGATTCTGGTAGTGGTTCTTAGAAGGCTTCAAGGACAAAGGGCTGTAAAACTCATCGAAATTGGAGGTTGTGATTCTTGCTGCGTATGCCCATGCGCGCAGGTAGGACCTGACTTCTTTCATAGCTTGGAGATCTGTGTCAACCTGCCAAGGAAGCACTTCGGACAATCTTCGTTCATTGCTTGAAAGTCTGTGACAACCTACCAAAGAAGCAGTAATTACTTCATAGTTGGAGTATGTTAGATGACTCTTAGAGAAGGGTCATGGTGGAGTCAGAGGACTTAGGCAGGCTATTCATGTTTTTCTTATAATTGACTTTTTATGATTATTATTACTGTATGGAGAGATGAGATTGGGAGATTGGGTCGCTGGCCAATAGGAAGCGGACGTTACTCAGAGTGCTCTTAGAGGGAAAATAGTGTACAGCCATTGAGCTCATGTCCATTATGTTTACCGTTTTATACTGATGATATTGTTTAGTGGTCTTTACTTTTGTATAGGTAGTTGGGGTTTATGAAAGGAAAATGATATTGTTACCCTTTTGTTTTTACATCAAAGGTCTTACATCACATTTGATTAGATAGGGAAGGTAGATCTTACTTGAAAATATGAGATTTACTTTTCTCAATTCAATCATATGTGGTGTAAGGCTTTTGATATAGAAAAAGTAGAGTAAGGAATATCAGCTTCTTAAAAGGTAACATTCACCTACTATAGTAGGGTGTAGACAATAAATGGTAAGGATAATCAATTACCAAAAATAGATAAACATTACTATAATAAATAGGTGTTTGTATAGTCTTGTGATTCTATTGGGTATACATAATACCCTCAAGCAGTCTCCCGGTGCATGAACCTTAAGAGGAGTAGTTGCGTAGCAGATTAGTAGGCATTGACGAGCGAGGACGAGCTCCTTTGGAGTAGTACTTGTTTTATTATTTAGTAGAATGTAATGGGGCACGAAAGTTTCCCATTCATACTTTAATTTATGTTGTCAGATAGTTAAAAGATTTGCACATGGATGTTACATGATTCAGTAATTAATGAATTTGACTGAGAATGATTTATGGTTTGATAGTATTATTATATTAGAAAATGATGATCACAACTTAGGGTTTATTTTAGCAGCTCGTTTGAGTTAGCTTTAAAAAAAATTTAATTTTTTGTTGTATTTATTCAAAAAGAAAATATACTTAAAAACCTTGGGCAATGACATCAAACGAGAACGGGAATGTGCTTTGGATTATATAGAATTTTTCAAGAAATGTAAAAACATGATGATAACTTGGTTGCCGCTGAGGAAGAATGGTTTAAGATTATTTTTTATGGCACTTTGAATGAGAGGGAGTGTAAGACTTGTAAACAAGATAATATGTGGTGAGTGCTGATTTGGGAAGTATTCTTTATGTTCCCCATTGACTCTGAGCCCACTTTAAGAAATGCACGAGGGCTTTCATTCATAAGATAGACAATAGGCTAGTGCACGTTGACGTTAACATATGTATCATTGATCTCAAATATTTAGATCTATAATATTTTTCTTATATTATGTTCATTGTCAGTGAGAAGTGTTAAAAATACTTCCGTTAACTTGTGATAGATATCTCTTCTCAAATGTGAAGGAGGTGGCTGACCTAAGTATGGGCCATGGGGTCAAGTGATGTGCAAGACAGAATCTCAGTCATTTATTTTCATGCTGCATTTGCAACAAGTGGCGATCTACGTTGTAGGGTGAGTGATCAAATGACCACCTTTGACTTTTTGATGTCTTTAAAACCATCTTATAATTCACCTTTGAGTTGGGCTAAGAAAATTCTCATCCCAGACATCACCTACAAAACCACCCTGCCCACTATGACCCTACTTCGACGCGAAAGTAAATTTTAAATTCTACCTAATTCAAATAATCTCATTAAATCTAACCCGACTAAAGTAGTTAAATAATATGAACCCGGCCTAATGAAATCAGGAGAAGAAAGAAACGATACTGGGAGACTCGCCATCCACAGTGTCTTACTCTTGGCCCCTTCGCCCTCAAATATAGCCTTCTCTCCTGTGTCCATAAAACTCTTGGCACAAAATTGAACCCCTACTCGAATATTTCTCTTCTCATTAGTGGCCCTATGTCTTCGTCCTCTGAAAGTTGAAACCTTTTTAGAATCAAACCTTATTTCAATTCATCAAATTTGATATGGATTTTTATAAAAATTAGAATAAATTATAGTATGATATCTTATATAAAATAATATTTTGAATTGAATTATTTTTTTACTACCCAATTTGAAAATCTTGGATCCCCCACTGATTCGTGATTTTATGTACATATTTGAAGAGGTGAAATTAGTTGTTGATAGCTAAGCGAGGAGGTTGTTGGTTGATAAGGTCTCCGGGATTGTAGTCTAGGTGGATTGGCTTATACTTTATATGGACTTTGCTCGTGTAGTTTTTCCTTAGTTGAGGCTCATTCCTAATAAATAAGAGAGGCCTCTTTTCAATGGGTTTTTCCCATTAGAAGTATTTTCTGTATTCTCTACTAATAATGTGCCCAACATAAGAGGGCAAGGGGTGGCCATGGCCCCGTGGCCGATCACACTTTCTTCTAGTTTTTAGGTTGGGACTATGTGGCCCCATATTGTTTGCTATCTAGGTGAGACCACATAGCCCACCTAATGTATTTGGCCCTCTTAGTCCTTTTATCCTAACTCTGTCTTAATACATGAAAGCCCTTCATCTATGAGATTGATGATATATATGTTTATATTACTACCACTTATATTAATATATGTTAGCATATATACCATTAATCTCAAGTATTAAAAAACATTTTTAATAATTTTTATTGATAATGAGCTGAGAGTAAACTATGCAAAGGTCTTTCATCCATAACATCAACGATACACACATTAATACATATTAACATTAATATATACTTTTGATATCAATGTGTACTAGCATGTACTTCTGATGCTAAATAGAAGAGTTCTCGTGCATAGCTTAAACTCGGCTAGGTATGATCCTAAAAATGAGGGGCTCCCATGTGTTCTGCTGGGCAACCTGACAGTTTCCTGTTACCTGTAACTACGATCGGTCAACTAACAAACTTCCTCTCGCCCATAGATTAATCTTTTATAGGTTTTCAAACAAATAAACTTGGTGGGCGATGGTCCTGGTAGGCTTCGGCCAGATATGGCCGGAGCAAGGGCTCGTCACGGCTGGACGTCTCACGGTCAATTCTGGTTGTGGCAAGCGTGATTTGGCCGCAGTCTGGCTGCAGCTAGCCTCGCCGGAGCTCCTACGACTAGCAACCAGGGTCGAAGCTCCTCTGTCTAGCAAGTACCAACCATTCTCGGAGCAATAATCTGTGTAAAGAATTCAGCCAGCATTTCTCAGTTGTGGGACTTCTCGCCCAAGCTTCCCCATTTCAGCTTCTGGTCTCAGCCACGGCCAGGTCCAATTTTTTTGGGAGCATCTTGAAGACCACCCCCTTGGACCTTAGGCTGCGTAGACGGCCCCCGTCACCCATCGAAAGTCCAACATGGTTGATGCCGGCGACATCATTGCTAAGCTCCTCCCCTCATCCTCGGCCTAGGTCTGCTTCCTCCGCATCTTTGCTCACCCGAACGAAATCCCCCGCTTCAAGATTGAAAGGTGAAGTATCTTTCCATTTATAAAAGTTGGCTTCCCTTTTAAATCATTGCCATTACGAATACATATCTTTGCCAAATTTTTAAGTTTAAGCACATAAAAGGTTTCTTGGCTCTGCTGCCTGCTGGAGCCTTAGGCCACCCGATAGTAAGGCATCATACTTATTAAACAAGAATACGTTTACATGGGAGATCAAAAAGCCTCTATATGAACAGGACAAGCAACATCGACTTACTTGCCTTCTGCCAAAAAAGAAAAAAAAGAAAACCATTTGCTACTTACAACTTACCAAATGAGGCTTTAATTATCCTTTATAATATTCTACACCCTAGCCTCCTTCCTTAGATTATCCCTACTACACCCCCATAGGCTATATTTGAACTAAGCTCCTTCCATTCCATGCCACACTGAGTGGTGTTAATGATCCAAATATTGTCAAACTTTAGACTGTTTGGGCTTGAGCTTGGAACTTTAATTTTGAGTTCGAGTAAACTTAATTGAGTTTGAGTCAAGCTTGAGTCGAGTCTAGTTGCTTTACCTTGTGATCAATGCTTGATTTTATAATTGGTTGCTTAAAGGTATGTAGAGAAAAATTAGTAATATAAATATGGTTAGAAAGTGGTCCAATTAATGTGTTAGGATTAGAAAACCATATAAATTAGTTTTAGTTTATCTTGATTTTATAATTAGACTATTAATACATGGTGGAAGGAGTAAAGTTTTATAAAAAATGATTAGAATCCTTATAAGGCATATTATCTATTTTCTTTAACAAAAAGCGTGAGGTAATTGTACCTGATAAAAGTAAAAATGATATATTTGATGGAAGTAGATGAAACTTAGGCAACATTAATTCTATATATATTATGTAATATATGCATTTATGTATTTAAAAAAATAACTATGTATAACTTGAGTTTACGTTTTTCTCAAGTTTTGAGTTGAGCGAACACATCTATGTTTGAGCTTGGCTTGACCAACTTTGAGCAGTAGCTCAAATGTGAGTCGAACGTGAGCGGAGTCGAGCTTTTGAGCTTAATTTAATAGCCAAAGAGTCCCTCATCTCTCCTCAATTCTAAAAATAAAAACACTCCCTCGTCTCTTTCTCTAAAGACAACAAATTCTCATCTTTCTCTGAATTCCAAAAACCAAAAGTAGGTCATATTATTCTTTTTACATTTTAATTTATATACTAATTTTATTTAGCATAACCTTTACTTCTCAAGATTTTTGGTTTTTGTAAATATTTTTAGTAACATATATCTTTAATTTTTTATATATGTGAAAATGTCTAAAAAAATAGAGGTTAGGATATGAAAAACTTTAATAAAAGAAGGGTAGATAAATTAATTCAATGTAAAAAAGAAGCTCTTGATAAATTACTTAACAAAGAATAATTTTTTTTGCTTTGCTGCAATAGTCACGAAAAACCATCTATAATGAGTGCTTCTTTAAGCAGTTTCAGTTGAGCCACCACATCCTTCATTTGCATTCGTGCTCTTGGCGAATCAACGGAGCACTTGACACCAATTTCCATGACTGATCTGAGGCAGTCGTGCAATTTCTTGCTGCAACTTGAAAGTAATTTTTTGCCAGGAAGTAGGAAGGGGTCTACAATGTCCACAAAACCATCACGGAGAGCTGTCTTCACGTAATTGTGAAGGCTTAAATCTTCGCTGAACATGTCACTTGTTGGCCTTTTCCGAGTAATCATCTCTAGTAGAACAATTCCGTAACTATATATATCTCCTTGTATAGAAGCTTTAGAGCCCATGGAGTACTCTGCATGTTATAGAATAGCTATCATTGAATACTCCGCATATGGTGAGGCTGTTGATCATCTGCTTTAGCTATTATTTAATCGAGTTATTTATTCAGCTGTTTTATGCTTCAGTCAAGCAGGTACATTTTTTTATAATACAATTAAGCTCCAGGAGAGCTTTATCTTTTGTCCTGTTCCGAAGCTTTGTGCCTATGCTTTTAGGAGAAGTTCTGACCATGGAAGTTTTCGCAGGTTTTATCCTTTTTTCATTTTCAAAATTGGACAAGCTCAGCTCATATTCGCTTCTATTTAGGCAAGAAATATGATAAATGTAATTTTCTCGCAGTGATTGTGCTATAATCAAGAGTTTTTGGACCTGCATTATTGTCATCTTAGACCTGGGGTTAATCCCTTGGTGCAAGCTCGCATCATAGAGCTAGCAAATCTTACAACGTTGCAGTACAAAACAAAGACACATTTCAATAATTCACCACACGATTTATTGCACTTTCTAAGGAGAAGAAAATCACCTTCTTACATGTTTTTGTGAGAAAACCCAATGCAATAGCAATTGGGATGTATTTTCCATTAATATATATAAATTACATGTATATTTGAATTACAATATGGAGAATCAGTGAGTTACTATATATATAATATAACATACCAGTAAGTTGCTATGTACAAAAGATATTGTGAGCCAAATCAGGGATGTGCATAGCTAGCATGATCCAAATAAGGGATATGCATAGCTAGCGCATAGAGATTTCGGGGATTGAGACTGAGTCAATCAAGTTGGCGCCAATAATGAATTACAGTTCATATCCCCTCTCAAACTCAAGGAGGGAGAGCCCGTAGATTGAACTTGTCACGAAGCAATAAGAACTAAGGACTAGGCAAAGATTTAGTAAACACATTAGCAAGTTGATTAGATCATGGCAAATGAGCAATATGAATAGTGTTGTGAAGAACATTTTTCTAAATGAAGTGTGTCAATATCAATGTGCTTGCTGCGATTATGGAACACAAGATTTTTGACCATGTGAAGAGCACTAATATTATCACAATGTAGTATAGGTGGAGAAGAAAGAGGCACTTTAAGGCGACATAAAATATGAAAGTACCAAAGAACTTCAGCTGTCCTAGAAGCAAGGGCATGATATTCCACCTCAGAACTGGATGGTGAAACAGTTGGCTACTTTTTGACCCCTCATGAGAGAAGATTAGGGTCAAGAAAAATAACAAAGCCAGCGGTAGAGCGGCGACTATCAAGATAGCCAGCCCAGTCAGCATCAAAGAATGCCCTAAGGTGAAGGGTAGCAGACTTACTAATGACCAAACCAAGAGATAATGCGCCTCTGACATACCGGAATATACGTTTGATAGCCTCAAGATGAAGTGCACATGGGCGATGCATGAACTGACAAACATGATTAACTGCAAAGGCAAGATCAGAACGACTCATAGTAAGATAATGCAAGGAGCTAACCATCTGACGATAGTGAGAGGGATCAGGGAGAGGGACGGAGCCACCGACAAAGAGGTGTTAGCCAGCAACAAGGGGGCTTTTGGCGGGTTTCACCCAACAAGGCCAAAACGCTCCAATAACTGAATGACACATTGTGTCTGTAATAAAGTAAGGGGGGATGGAGTACAAGTAACCTTCATGCCAAGAAAGTAGTTCGGGATCCCAAGTCCTTCATATCAAATTGACGAGAGAGTTGAGTGATGGGCCTATGGAGAAGGCGAGAGTCACTACCAGTAAGGATGATATCATCCACGTAAATAAGAAGTAAGAGCATATGAGGTCCCTTCTGCCAAATGAATAAAGAGGTGTTATAGGGACACATAGAAAAGCATAATGTAAAAAAAAAGGGGCAAACTTAGTGTACCAGGCGCATGGGGCCTACTTGAGACCATATAGTGCCTTTCAAAGACGAAACACATGATTAGTGTGAGTAGAGCTAACAAACCTAGGAGGCTGGTGAAGATATACTTCCTGTAGATCGCCATGCAAGAAGTCATTCTTGACGTCAAGTTGATGTAACCACCAATCAAGGGAGAAAGCAAGAGATAGAATGAGGCGAATTGTCCCACTTTTGACAACATGATTGAATGTCTCTTCAAAATCAAATCCTTAATGCTGGTTAAAGCCCTTAGCAACAAGATGAGCCTTGTACCAATCAATAGACCCATCAACAAGAAGCTTTAACTTATAGACCCACTTGTTGCCTCTCTACCACTGGCTTTGCTATTTTTCTTGGCCCTAATATTCTCTCATGGGGGGCCAAAAAGCAGCCAATTGTTTCACGATCCAACTTTGAGGCGGAACATCATGACCTTGCTTCTATGACTGCTGAAGTTCTTTGGTACCTTCATATTTTACGTCGCCTTAAAGTGCCTCTTTCTTCTCTGCATGTACTATATTGTGATAATATTAGTGCTCTTCACATGGCCAAAAATCTTGTGTTCCATAATCACAACAAGCATATATATATTGACGCACGCTTCATTCAGGAACATGTTCTTCGTGGCACTGTTCATGTTGCTCATTTGCCAGGATCTGATCAACTTGCTGATGTGTTTACTAAATCTCTGCCTAGTCCTCAATTCTTAGTGCTTCGTGACAAGCTCAATCTTCAGTCTCTCCCTGCTTGAGCTTGTGGGGGATATGATTTGTAATTCATCACTGGCGCCAACTTGATTGACTCAATCTCACTAATCCCAAGAATCTCTCTATGCTAGCTTTGTATATCCCTGATTTAGATCATGCTAACTATGCATATCCCTGATTTGGCTCACCATATCTTTTGTACATAACAACTTACTGATATGTCATATTGTATATAATAACTCACTGATTCTCTATATTGTAATTAAAATATACATGTAATCTATATATGAATGGAAAACACCTTTCCTCTTTGTAGGAGTTACTCAATTGTGCTCCTCTCATTTCTTTCAATTATCAAAGATAAAGTGTCAATCTACTAAATTATATAATTCTATAATATTTAGAATTTAATTTAAATCTTGTTCATATGTGCTCGCCACATGCCCAGATACTTTTTGTCTGCACTGTTTGGATAAAACAATCCACATAAAATAGGAGGCAAGTGGGTTTTCAATAACCTGATCAACTGTTGTGGGCGCGATGTACTACGATGCATATTTATATATTAATTTTCCCCTTGAATTTATATTATTTTTATTTCTAAGTATACTTTTTCATTGTCAAAGTCCTTGGTTTGTTTGTATATATTTTAATAATAATAATAAATAGGCTTAGTAGAAAATTTGAATCAGAATATTAAGTACATAAGAAATAATAGATAAATCAATATAATTAAAAAATAGAGCTCTTGATAAATTTGTTGCAAGTAATAAACAAAATACATAAGAAGCTTAAGTTTAGGTTAATAATTGAACAACCACTATTTTTCTTTTACTAATCATAATAAGAATTTTTTTGGCACCAACCATATTAATATTAATATATTAAAAATAAAAGTCTCATTTGAATTTTTCCTTAGGCCTCAAAATATATTGAGACGACCTTGCATAGGCGGTGGCGCATGCATGGTTGGAGAGGGGCTGCTTCCCATCATTGGTGGGATAGTACTTAGGGGACTTGGAGGCGGCGAAGGAGGGCTCGGTTGGCTTGGGGGCATGCTTGGGAAGGGATCCACCATGCTTGGCCTTGATGGTCTAGATGCTACACTTGTGGTACATCTTGAACTGGGAGAGCTTGGCGATTCCCGACACCAATTCTTGATTCTCGCTCTTCATCTTGGGCTTTGACGGTGCCATCTCAGGGTGGTGGTATGATGGGAATGCACAAGCAGGGGAGTTGGCGATTGGGAGATGGGAAGAGAGACACTTTGCTGGAGGCGAAGAATGCACCTTAACCGCTATGGTAGTGGTGCATTTGGTTTTGGCAATGGCAGGTTAGAAGCAATGATGATTGACCCTCTTGGAGGATGACTTCAAATAATCCATTGAAGCTAGAAGGAGTTACCAAGGGTCGCTATAGAGCGCCTCACAAAGGCAATTTCCTAACAAAATACTTTCATTTTAGTATTCAATTGATGAGTAGAAGGTGGGAAGGTGCATCAACATGCTTTAATACCCGTGTTGTAGACTGATGTTTATACATGCCAAATTAGAGAGAAAGGGGAGAGAAAGAGAGGGGATTGGGGCTAAAGAGGCTAAATTAAAATAACTAATCTAATTGTCCATTGATTTTGTGAATTTTTCAATTAGGGCATAGCCCCTACATATTTATCGACGACAATTGAGAATCCTAGTCCTAATCCTAATAAAATTTCTAATTAGAATGAGACTCTAATATTAGCCTAAGCTCAATAAGAATAAAATCCTAATTACTCTAAAATACTATCACTAATAATTAAATCTTAACTATACTAGACCATGAAGACGGGACCCGTGGGTCACAACAATACCTTTTGCTTCTTTTCCCCCTTCAATCCTACTATTTGTATGTTCTGTTTTTTTGTTGTTTTTGTCTCAACCCTTGTTTTCATTTCCTCCTATCTGTCTAACATGCACCAAGTAAAATGCTACTGTTTCTTAACTCCTTGATTGTTGGAATATCTTCTCTTTGCTCACCACAAAAGTGTTAATTTTTTTGTTTTTTAAAATCTTTTGTTAGCACTTTTTCATTTCTTGTTGTTTCAAATGCACATTGTCCCACCACACATTTTTAATTTCATTTGCTTTTTACCTACCTCGTATAGCTAACTTGAACATATCTTTCTAACTCCATACAGTTTTGTTCCTAGGCACCTAGAGGCATAATTTTGTGTATTATGTTGCAAACTACTCGTTTAAAGCTCTTTGAATAGTTACTTCTGTAGTTGTAAGATGGTCTTAGTTGTTTTTTTAATTATTATTTATTTTTTCACTTAAAATATACCTATATATATATATATATTTTTAATAGCAGTATCCTTACCATATCATATCCTAATTTTTTAGAAATTGTTGTATCTCTATGTTCGTATTGTGTTGTATCATATCCCCATGTCCGTATTCGTACTTCCTTGGTTTTATCTATTGCTGACTGCTATTTGTAGTATCCGACAATATTAATTATTAGAACCGCTATTGGTAAGATTATACTATAAACAACCAGAATGATAGATCTGGTTGAATTTACCACTATTATTTTATTGGAGTCTACCATTGTGATTCTTAGATCTCAGCGTAGTTGATTTGTGACGACGCAGGTGAATAAGGATAATAATGCACCTAGGTGTTGGTGTTAGAGCTGGAAAATAACACATTATATAAATTACAGATTATTTTATATTTAGATCTTGAAATAATTGAAATTATGACTGTGTAATCTTCCTTTCACTCACTCTATTTATCATCAATATGCTATTACTCCCTCCCTTCTAAAATCGGTGTCCTATTTGATTTTTCAAAATAAATTAAAATTAGTTCAATTTGAAAAATCTAAATAAGATGCTTATTTTAGGATGGAGGGAGCATATGATTTGATGTTGACATGTTAGTTCAAGATTGATCCCGTGATTTATTATTGGTCATAGTTATCAGCATGAGCCTAGGCTCATACTAATAGGCCTCTAGTTATATTGCTAATTTTATAAAAAATTATGTACGTAATTTTTTATGACTATTTTTGGTGAGCATAATTGTATAGCCGAGCATTCGGTTGCACTTTGGATGTTTGATAAGGATGTTACTTGAATTACCTCGCTGGTTAGGGGTGTTAAAGCCGAGCATTCGGTTGCACTTTGTATAGCCGAGTATCATCGAGCTTTAGAGTGTTCAAGCTTGAGCTTGAAACTTCAATTTCAAGCTTGAGTCCAGCTCGGATCAAGTTCGAGCCAAGTCGAGTTACTATGCTTTGTTATCATTACCTAGTTTTGTAATTGGTGACCTAGAGATATTTAGAAAAAAATCGCTAGAAGGAACATGGTTAGTAAGTGGTTGAATGTGTTAGATTAGAAAATTAAATGAACTAGTCTTTGTTGAATTTGATTTTCTAAGTTAGATTATTAAGACATGATGAAGGGAGTGAAGTTTCACAAGAAATAATTATAGATCTCATGAGATATATTATATAATTCCTCTAACAAAAAAGTCTCATTAGTTGTACATGAAAAAAATAAAAATGATATATTTTATGAAAAGAGCTAAAATTTAGAAGACATGAAATCTATATATAATGTGTAATATATGTATGTGTATATTTAAAAAAATAATGTATTTAATGTGAGTTTAAGTTTTTATCGAGCTTCAAGCAGAGCCGAGACGAATATAGGTATGTTTAAGCTTGGCTTAACCAACTTCAAGTTCAAGTCCGAATACAAGTCGAGCTCGAGCCAAGTCGAGCTTACTTTAACACCCCTATCATTGGTGAGAACAACTTAAATTATACTTGAGGGCCTCAAGAGGGCATTACATATCATAGATAAGAGATACACAAGTGTACAAGATATCCAACTTACCTTTCAGAGGTTTCATGATGTTTTTGTTGAACATAGCTGCATAATAGTAAACTATGTTGTTGATAGCAAATTTTTCGTTAGATCAATATTCCTATTGTTACTTATAATCATCTCCACCCTTTCTTGATCCTTAGTATTTGATGATATATATAGTCGTGTATCTTCTAGACAACATTATTTTTTATGCTTCTTATTGACAATGCGACGACTCATGCATTCTTTAAGCTGGGTGCATTTTTAGTAGGGAGCATAGAAAATGCTTCCCTTCTATACTTATTTTGCCCTTTCGGAAATTGAATTATTTTTTATGCTCCCCACTAATAGTAGCTTAGCTTAAAGAACACATGGGTAGCATCCTTCTAGAAAATCGATAGTGTACACGCTAATGTCAGGTTCAATAATACAAACGTGCGCTAACGTGTGTGCCATCGATTTCAAATATCAATAACTCCTATGCATTCCTTAAGGCTCATTATTAATAGCAAACATAAAAAAATGCTTACTTAAGGAATCTTCCTCATGCCTTTAAATAAAAAAATATGAATGAAAAATGAAAGACAAATTGTTTCAAAAATTGTTACCTGGTGCAATGTATCCAATTGTGCCTTTTATCCTAAGTGAAATGCTCTGATTTTCAGAAAGGCTGCTGCTGTTTTGGACGATGAACCTCGCTAATCCAAAATCTCCAACACAAGCAGTCATGTCACAATCAATAAGAATGTTGCTAGGCTTGAGATCGCAATGAATAATTCTTGGTACGCAATGCTGATGGAGATAGTCCAACGAACACGCCACATCGATGGCTATATTCAGCCTCTGGAGGAGTCCTAAGCGCCAGTTCAAGCCATTGTGTAGCCACTTCTCAAGACTCCCATTTGGCATGTACTCAAATACAAGAGCTCTAAACTCATTCCCTTGGTAGTCGATACTGGAGCATGAAGTTAAAACCTTGACAAGATTCCTGTGCCTAATACGCCTCAATGACTCGCATTCGGCAATAAAACTTTTGAATGCTCCTTCTTGCTGAACTTTGATTACCTTGATAGCCACAATTGTCTGGAAACAGTCTATAATCCCCATGTATACATGGGCATAGCTGCCCTCACCAATCAAATTGAATGAAGAAAAGCCAGAGGTTGCCTTGTAGAGATCTCCATATGAAACCTGTGGATACTGGTCGATAATAGGTAAGGGGGCCAACTTGGGTGTCCCCCTGTTTCTTCTCTTGGAATAAAGAGCAACCAGAGCTACTAGAACCAAACACAAACCTGCTATAATTGCTATAGTCCATACTTTTTTCTTTTTGGTGAATGCTGCAGTTGGTGTTTTGATCTTATAAGATCTATTGCATGGGCGAAGTCGTTCTCCGCACAAGCCAGGGTTGTCTCTGAGCTCAAGAACAGAAATATTTGGGAGTGAATTCAGTGATGAGGGAACCACTCCATTCAAATGATTGGAACTGAGATCCAGGTATTTCAAATGTTTGCATCTTCCAATCTCCTTTGGGATTGATCCTGCGAGTTTGTTTCCTCTGAGAATCAACCTCTCTAATTTCCCTGGGGTTGAACATATGCTTAAGGGGATCCCACCACTAATCCGATTAAATGAGAGATCCAAAGTCAAGAGATTTTTGCACAACTGCAGAAACGAGCTCCTCGCCTCTGACAGCGAATTATTCGACAAGTCAAGGCTCTGAAATCTGCATAGAGAGGAAGACACAGAAGAAGAGAGACTCCCGTAGAACTGGTTGCTGCTAAAGCTAATGTCGCGCAGGTGTGCAAGAGGCATGAGGTGGTCAATGTGCAACATGCCCTTGATAAAGCAACCATTAAGATTTAAGGCAACAATATTACGCTGTAAGCAGTGGACACCATTCCAGGAGCAAATATCTGATTGATTCCAGCGCCAGTTCTGTAGACAATTATGAGGGTCTGTCTCCACTGACGATTTTTTGAATGACAACAGGGCAGCAGCCTGGTTGGTGGACGACGAAGACAAGCCAGCTGAAGCCACTGATGGAGGTGACAAAACAGGCACTACAAACACTAGAAAGAAGAAGGCAGGTGCTCTTTTATTAGCCATTTTCAAATACGAAGTTCTCTTGTGTGTTTTGTGTTCTTCTCTCGCGCTCTTCGGATATGTCAAGTGACAATTTAAGTATCAGAACGTTTTAGTGACCAATTCTCCATGCCAGTAGACGTGCTGAACGAGTTAGACTTTGGTGGTTCGGGCAAAGACTATGAACACACCAACTTGACTTGGTCTCTTGATTATTGGTCGGGAGCCCTTCCACTCCATATTCCTAGAAGTTGTGCCTGCGGCCCACTAAGTTTTGAAACTTCCACTCCATGTTCCTTGGAGCTGTGCCACCGGTCCACTCCTCAGTTTTGGAACCCTTCCACTCCATTTTCCTCGAAGTTTTGCCTAGAGCCACTCCTCAGTTTTGATTGACTTCATTTGATGCTTTAAATTTTGAGGAACTGACGAAAGTCGACTTTTACTTTAAGTGAAATAACCAAAATGTGAGTATCTTCTATTTGCCAAAATAGATTTGCTCATGTAGGAACTTATAAATGTGTAAAGGTTTTTGACTAAACTACCATCTCCTTCATCATATGACAACCCGATAGAAAAAATCATCTACATCTATCGCTCAGTCTAGGAAAATGTCTTCTTCTCCAGTATGATTTCATCCTACGGTAGTTTTATCTCCAGTAAGGCTTCCTACCTGGGTTGGTTCATCTTCTTAAAGCTACTTTTGTTTGCCCAGTTGTTTCCTTCTTCACGACTTTTCTCTGGCACATCTCAATGTCCAGCTTCGTATATTCCTTCGACGAAGAAGATTGATTCATGTTATTTGAGATGATGACAAATGTGTTACCAGATGAAAAATGATATTTTGGGTTGGTTATATATTGGTCATTATGTAGTTTATGCTAGTAAGATTTCTGGGTAACTAGAAAATTGAAAATGGGAAACTGGAAATTTAGAAGACGTGATAACTAAAAATTTGGAAAAGTAGAAAACTAGATTGCTGATATGATACGAGAAGAGCATGGAAAGGGAGACACAAAGTTTGTTGTGTGTTTAGGACATACATCAGGAAAGAGAGAAGTCCCTTCAATAAAGAAGAAAAAGATAAGAACTCCTTGAAATATAATACATGTTTAGAGAAAAATGCATTTTTGTGGATATGAAAGGTGTACAAGGAAATTTTTTGTTAATATTACATTTTTGCATTAGGTTATCATGTTTCTATTCAGGTTTCAAGTAGACTTTTCTAGTTTCCAATTTGCCAATTTTCGAGCTTGCCATTTTTCAGTTGATATTATACGAGAAGAGCATGGAAATGGAGACACAAAGTTTGTTGTGTATTTGGGACATACATCAGGAAAGAGAGAAGTTCCTTCAATAAAGAAGAAAAAGATAAGAACTCATTGAAATATAATACATGTTTAAAAAAAATGTATTTTTGTGGATATGAAAGGTGTACAAGGAAATTTTTTGTTAATATTACATTTTTGCATTAGGTTATCATGTTTCTATTTAGGTTTCGAGTAGACTTTTCTAGCTTTCAATTTGCCAGTTTCCCAGATTGCCATTTTCCAGTTGCTCGTTTTCAATTTTCTAGTTCCCAGATTTCAATTTTCTTGTTGTCAGTTTTCCTATACAGATGTATACTAGGTCCAGGTTGCATCCCATTATGTTAGTATAGTTTTCTTTACATTATCCCAGCTTGCCATTTTCAAGTTGCCCTTTTTTAGTTTTTCAGTAACGATGTATACTAGGTCCAGGTTGCATCTCATTATGTTAGTATAGTTTTCTCTAAATTGCTCATTTGTGTGATAGAAAATAGAAAAGAACAAGAACTAAAGCATAAATAGAACTTAATTTTTTGAATTAATCTTTGTCATAAAACTCGATTCAATGTTTTTGAATTATGTTTATATGGATATTGTCTTCGGATTAAGTTATATTAAAAATACTAATACAACAAATTCAGTTTTTGTTCTTTTTCATTTTCTATTACACAAATAAGCAATTTAGAGAAAACTATACTCACATAATGGGATGCAACCTGAACCTAGTATACATCCGAATGACAACATTGGCAATTGGAAAACTGAAAGCAAGGAACTAGAAAACTGAAAATGGGCAACTGGAAAATGGCAAGCTGGGAAAATTTATAGAAAATCATACTAACATAATGAGATGCAACATGGACCTAGTATATATCTGAATGGGAAAATTGGCAACTAAAAAACTAAAAGCTGAGAACTGAAAAACTGAAAACGAGCAACTAGAAAATGACAAGCTGGGAAATTGGCAAATTGGAAACTAGAAAAGTCTACTTGAAACCTGAACAAAAACATGATAACCTCATGCAAAAATGTAATATCAACAAAAAATTATCCTTGTACGCCTTTCATATCCACAAAAAGATAATTTTCTCTAAACATGTATTATATTTCAAGGAGTTCTTATCTTTTTCTTCTTTGTTGAAGGGACTTGTCTCTTTCCTGATGTACGTCCCAAACACACAACAAACTTTGTGTCTCCCTTTCCATGCTCTTCTCGTATCATATCAGCAATCCAATTTTCTAATTTTCCAAATTTTTAGTTATCACGTCTTTTAAATTTCCAATTTCCCATTTTCAATTTTCTAGTTACCCAAAAATCTTACTAGCATAAACTACATAATGAACAATATATAACCAACCCAAAATATCATTTTTCATCTGGTAACACATTTGTCATCATCTCAAATAACATGAATCAATCTTCTTTGTCGAAGGAATATACGGAGCTGGACATTGAGATGTGCCAAAGAAAAGTCGTGAAGAAGGAAATAACTGGCAAACAAAAGTAGCTTTAAGAAGATGAACCAACCTAGGTAGGAAGCCTTACTGGAGATAAAACCACTCCATAATAAAGTCGTACCGAAGAAGAAGACATTTTCTTAGACTAAGCAATGGATGTAGATGATTTTTTCCATCGGGTTGTCATATGATGAAGGAGATGGTAGTTTAGTCAAAAGCCTTTATAAATTTGTAAGTTCCCACGTGAGCAAATTTACTTTGGTAAATAGACGATATTTGCTTATATTTTGGTTATTTCACTAAAGTAGAAGTCTACTTGGTCAATTCCTCTTTTATTTTTGAGCAATTTACCAAATTAAATCATATATCCATTAGGGAACTTATTTTTTAGTATTTACCTAAATAGACTCTATAGCATATTAACTTCCAACAGTCTTGACATGAAAAGAGGAAGCTACACTCTCCACTTATAAATCTTCATCAACCGCTAGTAGGAAACACAACCAAAAGAAACAAACTCGTCTAATTTTCTCCTTAATTTGTGTCGCCTCTACCCTCTAAAGGTGCAAACTTTTTGGGCTGGCCTAATGTCCTGACCCTACCCGGCCCGTACAAGAGTGGTTAAAGGTTTTAAATTTTTTATCCCTAAGACGGGTTAGGCCTTAAAAATTTTAAGTCCATATAATATAAAGCTAAGGTCCGTAGGCAAGAAAAGCCCATAAACCTAGCCCAGCCCAATGGCATGCGGAATTCCAAGGATTACAGAGAAAGAGAAATAAGAGGAAGGAGGAGGAAAATGTGCTTTAGAAGACAATGTAGGGTGATAACTGCATGTGAACATGCAAAAGAAAAGGAAGTTCACTGTCGGAGCGGAGCATAGAAAACGCTTCCTATTCAAAAGATCGGTCGCTTTCTCCAGCTTTCTATGTTTTTTAAGTTGCATTAGACTTCTAACATAGGGGCGAGTCTAACTTAAAAGTTTGCCGTCATTCGGGCATGGAATGAGTATCAGTGTTCCACACGTATATGCTAAAGTTAATCACGTTCCCCGTGTTTCATACCATACCGGCATTTCACTGTTTCACCAAAAGAAAAAGATCAAGAAAATATCACATACCTTCTCCTCCAAATTTTTTCAACATAACTAAACCTACTTATTATTCTATCACATAGCTACTACAATAATTTTTAAATTTTCAGATATAATAACCAACTGAAACCCTTTTTTTTTTATTCCCACGGGTACCCCTTTTTTGTACTAAACGATTCTTCTCTTCTTCCTTTTCCCACCTTCCCTACATCTTTCACATGGCTGCCGCCCCCCACTTATTGTGTTTGATGTTAGCGCCACCAAAACCACCACCTCTGAAGAGTGAAGACGTTTTGCCCTCCGACCATCAATGCCAGTGACAACTCCTGGTCCTGATGCTACTCGGCCGACACTTTTTTCCCTGCTCAGCAGTTGGGAGGTTTTTAGCACCTATGGTCGACAAGGGCGGCCTGGCTGTGACTGCCAAATCTAGCCAGGCTAGCCTTGCCAGGACATGGCCAGGGTTGGTAGTGGCCGAGGTCGGCTAGGCCAGGCCATGCCCGGCCACACCCACAGTTACATTTTACGGTTGAATCCACAGTTAAATGTCATTGTAGGATGCAATTCAATTAATAGATAATAATTACACTGTGGGGGAGGCCAAAGTTCAGAAGGCTAGAGCAAGGCCGGGGTCAGGGGAGGAATCTACAACAGAATTATACTACAATGAATCACATGAAATATTCTACTATTAAATCCACAGTACAATTTCATTGTTGAATCAACAGTACAATTATACTATTGGGACGCTAAAGCCAGTGGGCAGGTCGGGGTTATTTTGCAAGTAGAAGTGAATTTGGGTCTAAGAATAGCAAAATAGACGTGTAAGCCCATTGAATAGCATCTAGGACAGACCCACGGGCAGGGAAGGACCGGCTAAGGCCACTTGGGCTAGCGTAGTTCCAAGAGGCTCGAGTCTTTAGGTGGCACCAACTAAATTTTCTTGGGGTGCTTTTGGAAATAAGGATTTGGGTAGTGTGATTTATATATGGATGTAATTTAGCCTAAATCGCATGTTCCATAGGGTGAGATTTGTTTTTGCCCCAAATCACACCCGAAATCACGTCGTTTATTTTATAACTGGAAAAGGGGTAAACAAAAATCACATGGTTAAGCGTATTTTTTGTAAATCCCACCTAACTAAGATTCAAATACAAATCTTACATTTAAAATCACGCAGTTCCTAGACGCTTAATTCTCAAATATAAATCTCATGCTCTCTCAAATATAAATCTCATGCTCTATCATCCAAAACTAACGTCTTCACTATGCACACCAATCTCCCAATAAGCTTATTCCTCCTAAGTGCATGTATAACAACGACGTAGAGTATATTGTTTACCCAGTAGGATAGTTAAACAAGAAACTACATGCATAATCATTATATAAGTAAATATACTAATGGTCATTATTTAATACCCAACCCTTATCTTAAAGGAAAAAGGTTTCACTAATGTTGTGGCAATATCAAGCAGGTTATTCCAACTCCTTAAAATATATACCATTCCGTGAAGAAGCTTCATATTCTTGCTGAAGACTATTATCTACTCCATCTACGCCATTAAGTAAGGCCCATGTACCCAAGTGATTGAAATTCTCAACCTTCCATGATTGTTGATAACTCCAATGTTATAGTGCGCTGAAACTTTTAAGACTATAACTCATTCAAACCAACTCCCAAGCATAGGGGATAACCCCTATAAATAGCAACTCACAAGCCTAGGGGGGTCAGAAGCCCACAATCCCTTCTAATACCATGAATCTCCTCGACGTGGCTAAATAGACCCACTCTTGGAGTCCACAAAGATAGTAGATACTCATAATCTTTTGTGTCATACAACATTAGGATAAGGTCATTACTCTCTTGGTACAACCCAGGTTTTGCTTATCATATCTTCACATATTTTTTTAATATGTTCCAATATTTACTTAAGTTATTTATGCAATTAAAGTTTTAAGTGGACTCCTCATTGAACAACAAATGACCCCAAAAAGGATCATTTCAAATTGCATGTTGAACCACCGTCAGTCGTCCCATAGAAGCATCAGTGTCAATACCAATGGCCATCAACAGTTCTAAGGACACATCCATTCCTATCGACTATTAGAAGGCTTGTTCATCCTTGGTCACCAATGTCATCATTGATGCGTCAAACTCCTACTGATGCCAATATAACACATACACACCCCATGATGTAATAACTGTTCATCTTCTCCTAACCATCGACACTACATGAAAGTTGATGCGGCACACTAAGCATTAATAAAATGTGCATTAGTCACAAATTTTCAATTAGATTACTCCTAAAATAATCTAATTAATTTATTGATTTAATTTTCCTACTGATGCCATTACAACACATACACACCCCATGTGTCAATGTCATAAATGTTCATCTTCTCCTAACCATTGACACTACGTGAAAGTTGATGCAACACACTAAGCATTACTTAAAGCGTGCATTAGTCATAGATTTTCAATTAGATTACTCCTAAAATAATTTAATTAATTTATTGATTTGATTTACCCAAATAAAACATGTAGTATGAAATAAACCCTAATTTATGTGACTTGTTGAACAATAAATAAAAAAGTAAATCATAGAACAACAACCAAATTTTTATGTGGAAAACCCTAAAAAGGGAAAAATCATGAGACCTAGTCCAACCTTGAAAATACACAATGAAATAGAGTTTAAAGCAATGTCACCTTCATCCTTTATACATATTATCCGTTAGAAAATTAAAAGTGACTATCAATTCACTTCACGCAACTCCAAACTCTATAGGTGCATCTATTGTGTTCTCTACTTCTTCACTAGTGCATATTATTATTCAAAAATTCAAATAGGAAGATCCAAATAACCACTTTCTAGCGATTCACAAACTTTTAACAAGAAAAGGTTGAACTTTAAACATAGAATTTTGAATAAATAGTCATCAACTAGCCTTCTTATAGTTATGCAATAACTCCAAGAAGATTAGACATCAACAAAAGAATAATCAGATGTAAATTAGACTTTTGACTTACGTGATGAGCATTCCAGATGAGGTATGTGACGAGAGAGGCCCTTAGTTGAAGAACTAAGGTTTCTTTTAACAATAAATAAGCCTTATCACTTAGGTTTCTCGTTGAAAGCCTCTAATATAGAATAGAGGGATCAAAAGGAAACTTTGGAACATATTGGATTTGCATTAACTCAAATCTAAAAATTTGCCCTGAAGGTCGATCGATCGGGTGATTGATCGGGTTGTGGTGATTTTACCCGAGAGATAGAGATTAATCAGACTCAACCTACTAGAATCTATCATTGACCAGGGCGATCAATCGACCAATTAATTGGGCAACTAGAATTTACATGTGTTTGAGACAGATTTCTGACATTTTCTCACATCTTAGAAGCTAGAATAAAACATGTATAACATAAAAAATGACTAGAATGGACCTTCCAAGATTTATAGATCCATGAATCACATGCTTTTAGGTAGAATATTCATTTATGACTTTAACTTGAATTCCTTTGTCTTGAATCTTTAATCTTTCTTCAGAATTTGAAGCAACCACACATATATTTTGCCTTCTTAGACAACCCTATCAAATTTAAGATATAAAGTGGATTCTTCTTCCCCACGTACTGCTGCTTTTGTCATGAGATTTGCCATTATGTACAATCTTCTACTCTCTGACAACATGTCGACAAAGATGTCATCGACTAGAGCAGAAGAATAACAATTCCTGTATTGGCACGATATCAATTTATCCCACAAAAACATACACAAACTCTTATAACATGTATTAGTGTCACTATACTTTTTATTAAACATGGATTTCTATACAAACCCCTCCATTATTTTCTGTACAAATATATACTAAGCCTTAGCAATATAATCATATTGATCTAATTCTTTATTTTTATGCCGATAATCATATCATAATCCGTATTCACTGTCTAACCCACACATGTATAACACATTTTTTAGGATTTAAGTCATAATCACTTTGAAGTTTAGTAATTCGACCTTTTTCCTCTTAGAATTACTTGCTAATCTCACAGAATTTGTTTCCTTCTTTTCTTTCGCAACCGATTCTAGTGCACCCTTGGTATCCCTTTTCTTAATTGGGGTAAGTTTTTTTAAGGGATGAGAGTCATAGGGCATCAAAGGGTTTTATATGCAAAGAGAATTTAAATATGGTACATAATTATCAATCTCAAACAGTTTTTGCTTTCATCAGCATAATTGCCCAATACACTAACGTGTTGATGGATTTGCAGACGGAGCCTATAAATTCATTGACATTTTGTAGACATTTTGTTGTTTATTAACAACACGTTATGGTTTTTGCTGATTGGTGATGGCATTGACAATCCTCCCAAGAGGAAAATAAATTTCATCCTAAACCCAATACTTTAATATGAGAAATACCTAAAATTTGTGGGTGTCACAGTAAATATATGAAAACTAGTTGTGTTCTATTTAATATAAAAATACCTTAAAATTGTGGGTGTCATAATAAATCTCTACAAAATAGTTGTGTTCTATGTAAAGGCATGTTATTTCCTAGTTGATTTAATACTTAATTCCAAACAATGGATTTTGATGGCATGTTGCATGTGAGTTTCAATTTGGGTTGCAACCATTGAAGTGGAGTCGCCCTTCAATGGCCAAATCTATGTCACAACCCTATTTTTTGAAAATAAAAACTTTCAAAATTATTGGAGTGTAGAAATTCACGATCAAAGTATTAAATCAAATCCACGTACCACTATGACGATTAATTTTAGAGCTATGATTGTTGTTTTTCAAGCATATAGATAGTAAATCATTTTCTACTAATAACCTATAATACTTCCAAGATACATTATGTCTCATACATGCACACACAATCTAACAAGACAAAATAACAAGCACAACCAAGTGGACCTTTCATGGTCTTATTACAAACCATACCTTAATTCAAGTATAAGTCTTATTTTAGATTCTAAAATCTTAACAATCATAATACAGATATGCTCCATCGTCTAGTTGCTTGTCCCTCAAACCTACATCACTAGGGTGCATGTATATCTACCTACCTAGTAGTATTAAAACTATAAATGATATCACGATTTAATAATTATTATTCATATTTACAAACTAAAGAATGAACATAACTTACCGTACTTGAGATCAATTAACCACCAAGCCTATAGACATCAATGTTCCAGTTGTATTGGTACCTGGAGTTCAGAAAATGTTAAATGACTTTGTACCTGGGGTTCTTCAGCCCCACCTTGGACAGGTTGGATGTACATCCATGCCATGATATAGAGTTGGAAGCCCCACCATGCTGCACATGGATAGGGCTGCCAATGGAACAATATGGATACAATATAACCTATTACATTACCATAACTATTTCTCAAATCTTTATCCATAACCGTTTTATTAAGAAAATGATATAAGTACTTCCATAACTGATCCTTCCACTAATAATTAGCTAGTTAATCGGATAACCATTATCCATTACATTTTTTAAATTGTGCTAAAAAGGATAAAATAAATATTTTTTATTCACTTCATCAAATATTACTAAGGTAAAAAACTAACATCATTACTACTATTGTTTATAGTTTTTGCAAATAAATTATAAGTATTAAACATGAAACATAAATGGACACATATATTAGGCATATATCCATAATAAAACTACTTATTTTCTATTAATTCTTTCCTATCATATAAGTCCAACTCCAAAATATCCATCCACTACCTATTTCAAAATATACCCAAATGTGAGAAGAATGATAATTGCCTTCTCATTGCCAGCTATCTTCAAAGGTGTCTTGCAAGTAAGAATGAAACCACATGCAGTGAAGTACATCATCGAGTAGTGTCTCTTTGAAGCAATGTTTTAAAACCCAGCCGGAACCCTTACTCAAATTAGTGGTTAGGCTAGGTAAACCCGGGTTGACTGGATGATGACATTATCACCTAAAATAATTTAAAAGAATCCTCCCATATTTTATTCAAAATTTTACTTAAACCTATTTGGTCAAAACTTGTTGATTCCAACCTATTTCAATAAATAAATCATTATTCCAAAATTTTCAATCTCATATACAAACATGATTTGTAACACAATCATGATTCCAACTAATATATACCAAATCTCAAAATAAGCCACCTACACCACTCATTCAAAGTTAAGCCAACCAACACTCAAATGAAGCCAGTTCGAAATGGGTCAAACAAGAGTTTGATTCTATTATCCCAAGTTTGAGTTTTAATTTAAGCTAACTTGAGTTTAGCCTCGAGCATAATAGAGCTAGCTCAACAATCCTTCTCCAAACCCACCAATCATTTTCTTGCACAAACAAACACTCCATAAGTTTAATTATAAAAAATAAACAAAATGAACTCATGTGTTTAAGTTATCAAAACAGAATCTAAACTAACATAATAGCTGCAAAAATATTTTTGTACAAAGTGTCTATGTAGCTAGTTAAGATTCTAGCACATATGATTAAAGATGAACCCTAGCCTAATGAGACCAGAGAAATTAGACAAAGCAACCAAATTGAAAACATTGAAGCAAAGTGAGTTTAAGAGAATATAAAATGTAAATTGAAAATGAATATTTTTTTGTCAAAAAAATGCAGTTAGATATGAAATGTTAGAAAGATCAAATCATATTCCAAGTAACAACTATAATGAATGGTTATAAGTAGTTAAATCAATACAATAAATGTTTGGGATTTGAATGATATCGTTGAGTAAATCAAAGTGGTGAATCAAGACATGAAAATTATTGTAAAAGACCATAAGTCGAACTCTTTTGAAATCAAACCACTTAAGACTAATAGGTACATATATATATATATATATATATATATATATATATATATATATATATATATATATATATATATAAAATTTTTAAATATGACAAACGGGTAACAAATAAACGGGTATGGAAGAATATTTTTCATTACCTTCTATTTAGATAACGGTCGGATAAAATTATCCTCTTATTTACCTATCAAATAAATTTAACAATATCATTTAACTTCTTAATGGTATGGTACAGAAAGTAGAATGCTAGAACGGGTAATGTTGGCAGCCCTACTCATGGATAGCAGTAGCAAGATGCCATCCATGAAATCTTAACATTCCAATCCATTTGTGCAATGATTCTTTAATGGCTAGTAGCCCCTTGCAGAAGGACTATCCTCACACATGGCTTCGATCTTTTGAAGACGTCACAACCATACCCACTAAGCTTGTGCAAACCTCTTTTTGGTTTACACCACCACAAAGTTCATGTGCAACCATTTTATCTATGAGTTCTACAACTTGCACAAATCATTTTTCAAGATTTGCAGCCTTAGCTGGTTCCTTATCTGATGAAACTTAATTTCTCATTCATATTCTTCATTATTATTCAAGTTCCTTAGGAAACCAATTGCTTATTCTCTAGGGCCCACCTTGAGGTTCCTTACCAATTTCTATCATTATCGACATGTCCTAGCTTCCCCTGATATGTCCTCTCTGGTGTTGGTAACGACTAACAACATTGGAGCCCACACTGTACACCCCCCTTCCACTGACAAGCATATTCCATGGTGGAAGAATGTTAGGGAAACCTAACTGGTCCGCCCATAACTACATTCCATTGTTTCAGAGGACTACTGACACCCCTACGACCATGTCAAAGTTGTGTTGACCACTTGAAGAACTCCAACACATTCTATGGTTTGCTTTACAACACACATAGAACCTTTGTGCTAAGTTCTAACCATGACCAAACTTCCTAAAAAATAAAAAAATTTAAAAACAACCCAAATCACCCAACTTACATGTCAATCCCTTCTTTTCACTACCCATGCCACCACCCAACAAAGTTTCACCCAAAACTTTGAATTTTTAATTATGAATCCTTTACGAAACTCCAATATCATAGATTAATCACAATCCAACATTCTAAATATTACTTCTTGATGCTTGCTTGCTTCCTCCTTCTCTTGTTAGCTTTTTCCTTCAAAACTCTCAAACATCACTCAACACCAATTTGAAGAGGCAAACAATGGTCTAGAATCCAAAACTAGGGTTTCACCTCACATCATATTTATATTGGGTTTAAGGTAGTAAAGTCACTTTACGCAAATGACATGAAAATTTTGAGTTGCAAGCTTTTTTGCATGACAAGTTTGCATTGTCGACATATTGGTGCTTGTGTTGATGCATCACTGAACCTTCAATATGTTGATAATCCAAATTTTACTATTAACAACTCCAATTTAAAACTAAGAATATACATGCTATTTTCAAATCATCACAATTTGACTATGATCTCTCTGATTGTGGAGAGGAATGATAGGGAAGGGTTTTTGATGTGCCAGTGAAGGTGCTTATGCTTTGTAAGGTTGTAGGTAGTGATCAGAGATGGGAAAGAAGAGTGGAAATAATCGGTGACAAGTTCCAACACTGTTTTGGTTGTTGCCAGCTAAAGAAAGGGATGAGATGGGTGTCCGGAATCTCGAACATCTCATAGAACATGGTTGTGTATGGGGTTAATGGTTATACCTCCTTAGTGCTGGTAGAGAAGTGATAGAGGAACTGCCCATTAAAACTGCTAAGTTTAGAGATAATTGCTTGATGTTCAACAAGCATCAAACTGTTTATCAATGCGGCTCAACATAGAACAAAAAGATTATTGATGGGTGTTCAAACTATCGAAAAGAAGTAGTGTTGGGGTCTATCGATAGGTGTTGACAAGGTCCATTGATCAGTCAATAGGTGCCAATGGTTTGTAGTTATTCATCAACAAGGTCCTTTTGATGGGTCGACTAGTGTCAAAAATCTTCAGCTGGCTATTGACAGAGTTTGATGTGTCGACAACTAGCATGTGACATATTGACAAGGGCAAAAAGAGTGGAATTAAATCAGCTTAACGAATATTAATTATTTCAATTATTCCTCGTGAGGTGAGGTGATATGGGAAGAGATTCTAGGAGATGAAGACAAGTAATTAAAAGATAATTACTATGATTACGCTAAAGATGAATGTAGAGTTTTCCTAACGGGGTAGTTTGAAATTGAGTTTAAAAGTAAATCTTGTTTTGCAAAATTGGTATACTTGTCTTGAAGACTAAGACTAAGATTTAGCTAGCACGCTTACCCTTGTAGGTTGATTCTTCGAGGATCCAAATATAAACACAAAAGTTTCTTTTGCCATACTAGGAGTATCTACCTATATATGATCTTTACTTGTGGTTTCTAACTTTGAAATCATAATATTAGTTTGTTCAACTTGGTTTGTCCAAGTAGTTCCATTACGGGGCTTTTGGCCTAAATAAAGACCATAGTGTGCTTGATATAGGAGGATCATGGGTTGTGAGTTTAAATCCTCCACTCCTGAGGATTAACATCATGGGCTCTACTAAGTATGCGCAAGGAATAAAAATTACTAAAAAATAATCAATCACTCAAAGTAAAGAACACAAGCAATTTTAACGAGGAAACCCTCGGGAAAAATCATGTGACCAACCCCTAGCTGATTAGCCAATGTACTAAGAAGATTTAGAATTTACAAAGACTCAATTATTACAAAACTCTAGAAGTCCATTTCTAGATGTCCCTTGGCTACTAAAGTCTTTTTTGTCACTTTTGAACTTTTTCTTTTGTTATCTTCTCCTCTAGCTTAATCTCTTACTAAAGCTTCAATCAAAGTCTATCTTGATTCGCTCCATCTTCATTCTCAAAATTAACCTTTATTGAATTTGTTGTGTTATAATTCTTATTGTGATATGTGTAGTCACTCAACTCATAATTCACATAACTCAAATTCATTAAACAATTATGAATCAAACTCTTTCACCTTTCTTTTAATAACTCGCAAAAAATCTCAAAGGTGCATGAAGAAATTATGCAGAGAAATCACTCAATTTATCATTTCAAATAACAATGCTTTATCCCTTCAATTCTCTCAAGGAATACTATTCTCTCCTCTCAATTTCATTATGCCTTAAGCTTTTTATAGGGTTTGATATTGGTTTAGGTAATTGTGTTGCAATAAAAAACAAACTCTCCATGGAAGGCCTAAATTTGACAAATCCTACACTGACCAATCGATTGTTCCATGCATTATTTCAAAATTAAGCTAACATTGATCGATCATTCTAAAGTATTGTAATCTAGCGAAACTCATTCCGATTGATCTTTGCCCTTGCCAATCGATAATTTAATGTTTTTGAAAAAATCTTAATAATATTCAAGGCACCAATTGGCCATTAGGTCATTGCCGATCAATCACTTATGAACTTTTTACAATTTTTATCCATAGATTATCCATTCATTTTCTCACACTCTCATATGATTAAGCAATGACTTTCCTAAGTGTGTGTGGCGTGTCCATGATTCCATACTTGGTTTTACTTTGAAGTATATAATCACTTCCTTAAGTCTTCCACCTTGGTATCTCAAAGAATGTATGCTCCAATTTTTTTAAGTGTTTCAATTTTAATATAAGTAAAAATCACCAATCAACTTAGGCTCCTTAAAACTCAAAAATAAATATTGAATGGACATCGTTTTGTTTGACAAAATAAAATCAATACATCACATATGCCTTAACATGGGTGTTATGGAAAACCTATTTTCATGCTCTTATGTCCATGAGTAAAAAAATATGATCTTCATTGGCCATGAATAGAGATTTGGCTACTCTATAAGTAGACATCGACTTTATAAGTTAAAGTTGAAGACAAGTAGATGACTCGTAGAGAGGGGCTTTTGAGTCAAGAGACTCAGTAGATGAGAGATGTACATATTACTTGCTGATTTTATTATATATAATTAACATCATGCATGTTTAATGATGGTCAAACTTAGACTAAGGTTATAATAGTTAATAGAAATGAATAATGTACTTAATGAAGTGGAGGATTAATTCCAACTAATTGGTTGTAGTTATTTATATTCTTGTAATTTCTATTGTGTATGTGTATATGTAGATATATTCAGACATCCTTAGTAGTGTAGATTCTTCGTTAGAGGAGTAGTTGTTCAGGTGCTAGGAGTAGCATTGGTGGGTCGACATTGAGTAACAAAGACACCTGCAGATTGTAGGAGTTTCTTTATTGCTTAATTTCATAGTTGAAATTGTAGTAAAGCATGTGAGATGTCATGTATACTTTGATGGCTATTTTTAGTTGGTTATATGACTTGCACACGGATGCTCTTGGAGATATTATATGGTTTGAATGATTTGAGTATGAGAATTTCTTATTTTATGTTGGAAAAGCAAATGTACTGATGTCCTGGGGTAGTTGACCATTGATTTGAATTGAAATTAAAATAATTTATGCTGTGTTTTACTTCAATTTTATGAGAAGTTGGGTT
This sequence comes from Saururus chinensis, assembly GCA_035235625.1. Taxonomy (NCBI): domain Eukaryota; kingdom Viridiplantae; phylum Streptophyta; class Magnoliopsida; order Piperales; family Saururaceae; genus Saururus; species Saururus chinensis. The sequence goes on from CP141140.1 coordinate 59,077,391, forward strand.
TAAAACCTCAAGGGGGTCACAAGTTCTTCCCTTGCTCTTGCAAGCTAGATACACTGTAGCATGGTTTTAGGCCAGGTCTATGACTTTGTGCCTTACTTGCATGGCATATATAAGGCCGTGTAAGTGCTGCACAACATTTATCTGCTTTAGCACAGATCCCCTTGATAGGCAACAATGGTGGTAATGATATAGGAGGCGGTGGCCATGACAATGGTAAGTAGCAATGATAGAAGTGGTGATATTGGCAACAATAGAAGTGGGGCAGTAACGATAGTGATTCAGTGAAGCAGATGAGCGGACAAGGAAAGAGAAAAAAGAGATAACATTAAAGAATTTGAGTCACATTGGCGGTGGCTAAGCCTCACAAATGGGTGGGCTCGGGCGAGCCGAAAAATATCAATAAGGAGCTTGAGCCCGTTAAGCCCGAATGAATACCCAGTTCCCGCCAAAAAATATACGAACTTGAACCCTCTAGCTTAGCCTGCTGACTTGCGAAAGGCCCCGGCAACTTGGTGGCTGGTGCAGGAACCCCACCACAGCTCCTTCCCTTGCTAACTCATCCACCACAGCTCCTTCCCTTGCTAGGAGGCTGACCATCGCCAGGGGCGGATCCACATTATAGCTAAGGGGGTTAGTTGACCCCCATGACTTATGAGAGATATGTATAAGTTTTTACCTGTACATTGAGTCTCATTGGACCTACTAAATAATAAGTCTAATAAATAACCATACCTAAAATTGCCTTGACTCCTATTAATAGGCTTAGTTGTAAGAGACTATGGAGATTGTCTGCCACCCTGCCATATTTCACACCGGCGGAACCTGGCTCTGCTAAGAAGTAGAAGAACAACAAGAGATGGTGAGTCAACAGCCATTTGTGGGTATGAGAGAAAAGAGCCAAAATGGGCATCACCATGTTTCTACAACCCAAAATCATCTGCTGATGAAGCACTGGATACGGAGACGGAGATGCCTTGCATGACGAAAATGGTGATGCCTGACGAGAGGCAGACATCGTTTTAGTGAAGCCCGATACGAGCCCATCCAACATCCGTTTTTTGGGCTTGGGCTGGGCTGTTGAGCTCAGGTATCGTTTGCCAGCCCTGGTAGTGCATTAATGTAATAGTTTTCTTTTTTAGATGTACAAAAAAAACTATTATTCTCGGTGCGTCCAAGACACCAGAGTGTTTTTTCTTTGGGAGGGGTGGGGCTTACTCCTGTTAGATGCTTCACTCTTGAACAATTAGAACTTGTAATTAGAATATATATAATACGGCTCTAAATTATATAAAATATATACTTTCTTAAGAAAATATTTATCCTAGTAAATTAAATTGTTATGGGGTTTTAAAGCAAATTCTTATCTTAGGAGAATTAGAGCTTTGTAGGATCTTTACTCAACAAAAGTAAAAAAATCCCTTTATTTTCTCCTTGTGCCTTTTGTGAAATAGTTGGCTAGTTCTTGTTTTGAAAAAACACAAAATTATTATATACAAAATATGAATACATAGTATATTTATGTAAAATCACATAGAAAAAACATCTTATTAGAAGATAAACCAAACCCTTCCCAAAATGATATTTTTATCGCTGGCACATAGCAATCGATTGGTTTAAAAATGGGTAAAAATAAAATTTAATTGAGCAAAGACTGATCAATAAGTTCACAAGCGGATCGATCAAAGGATTCCTTTCATGATAAAAATACCCGAGCGATCAATTCACAAGCTAATTGATCACCTACTTTTGTGATAAAAACACAACAATCTCCCCTTTTTATTATAAAACTTAAATACAAACTAGCCAACAAGTTCACTAACATTTAATTGAAGACAAGAAGGTTTCTTTTAAATTAATTAAAACTCAACCTTCACAAGTAACATTCACAAAAAATTTCTTAAAGGAGTTTAGACAACTAACAAACACATGCATGGAGCTCTTGTGTTAGTATTTAAGTCAAAATAACAACTTGTTCTTACCCATTGAACCTTGCACTTAACTAAGGCTTGGTTAGGTTATTATCACTATTGACCAAACTCAACGTGGGTTTCAACCCATTTCCAAAGTTGGCACTCTCATATGTCTTGCAGAAGACTCTTAGTAAGAGTATCAACCAAGTTTCAACTTTACCACATATAGGTAAGTGTAATGACACCAACTTGTATTAATTGCCTCACATACAATTATGTCTAAGACTAATTTATATGGGTGGCAAAGGGCCACCGGGGAGAGGGGGAGCCCAGACTAACCTGCCAGGCCCTCTCTTCCCCCTTCCCCCCCCCCCCCCCCCCAAAAAAAAGTAAAATATTCTAAAAATATATTTATTATAATTTTTAAAACTTATAAAATAGATGCTAGAATCACAATCACTGTAGAATGAGTATATCACTCATTTATCTATCATTTGTAATTATAATCTAAAATATTAAATTTAAAAATAAATAAAAATTATATTATTAACTAATTGATTATCAAGTCTTATAAATCTGCTCCCATTTCCTAGGAGTTTGTGTCATTTCTTCTACATCTAACCAATCTTTTAAGTAAATGATTGCCTCCATCGCATCAGGATAAGTGTACGAACCTGATGTTGTAATTAGCTAAAGTATATTTTGTGGAGATTGATGTTTTTATTTTAGTTATTTAATTATATTATAGATTAGCCTTTTTATGTTTATCTATGTTCTATAGACCGAACTTGTATTTTTTATTATCTTATTATGAAGCGATTATTTATGGGCTTATAGATCCCATTTTATATGATGTACGTCAAACATGAGAATGAAAGTGTTTTTTTTTTAATAGTGAGGACATGTTCGACTATTTGATTCTCCAGTTAGCCGATTATCCATGTCCGATTGACTGACACTTCGATTGTGTCCAAGTGTCCGATTATCTATGTCTGTTTGTTTCCTATTTCTGATTTCTATCCCATCTAGCTGGCGATCCTTCTGTAAGGCAATGCCGCCAAAACAAAAAACCAATTATGTATTTATCCTGATCACCTTTTATACACCTAAGAGAGTGAATAAGTTCCATAAATAAATAACTCGCATTGCCACTTATGACTTAAGGGGCTTAACTGAGTTAAATCTAAGCCAACATTACTCGAGATATGATATCTGATGAAATTCATAATCTTCGTTACGTTATACAGAAGACCAGGATGAGAATGCTGAAAAGTTCACACCACATTCAAACCACATTTTGAGTTGGCAGCAGCCTATGTTCAACTCTCTCTCCCTCTCTCTCTCTAACTTCGTAATAGGAAAAAAAACATTTCTGGCATTGCTATTTTTTGGAGTGGAAGAGGGAATAACACTCTCTGCAGACATGCCTTAAGTTCAGTACGTGAAGCTTTTGTATGTTAAATTAACTGAACCGAAGCACCAATATTGTTTGTTTAAGCTTGCAACTTGCTTTCTCGACTTTGTTCTTCGGTCGAATTTACAAACCGAAATATCGTTTGGAATTTACACGCAAGAGCTAAGTGATGTTGCATGATAAAATCCCTCATAATAATTTAACGTCTAGTATTGCCTCATCGAGCATATAACCGTGTGTTACTTCATTTACTTCATATAGTACGTGAAGCTTTATCTTAAGAAGAAGACTCATTTCAACAAAAATAGCTGCGGTTTTCATTTGCGTTGTGCACTAAGCTACGATAAATGTGCTACTTCTCTCCCGCCACCCTCCAAATAATATGTCTTACTCCCCTATTAATCACTCATTAAATATGATAACATTTGTCACATCGTTTCACTTCTCTTTTTTAATAAACAAATAAAAAATACTTGACTGACGTGAAGTTTTACATGTCTAAACTTTACTTCATCATTTTTATACTATTGATGAGTGTCCCCCTCACGGGGCAAACCCGGCTGGAGAGAGGGGGCCCAGCCTACAGCCCTGGCCTCTCAGGTCCACTCTTCCCCTTATATTTTTTTCAAAAAATAAAACCTTAAAAATTAATACAAAATAAAAAAATATTTATTAAAAATATATAAATTTATATAATACAATTATAACTTATAAAGTGAATGTTAGAATTACATCAATATATAATGACTACATCCCAACTAGGTTGGCACCACTCACCTATATATTATTGAAAATTATAATCTAAAACCTTAAATATAAAATTAAATAAAAATTATATAATTAACTAATTGATTTTCAAGTCTTTTAAAACTTCTCCCATTTCATCTTCAAAAGTGGGAGCTTGCGCCCTTTCTTGTGTATCTAACAAATCCTTCAAGCGAATGCATGCCTGTACCGCATCAAGTGTTTGTTGACTTTGCATATCGTCCAACACCCTACCTCCTATACTAAAAGCAGATTTCGATGATACTGTAGACATCAAGGGGGGTTAGTAAGTGACAAACTAAGGCAGACAACACATGATATATTATTCCATGTGTCTACCACGAAGTTAAAATATTCATATTATTAAGTTCTTAGGTAAAAAGGAGGTTAAAATTAGTTTGTAAATAGTTACTAATTCATTAATATTATAACTTTTTTTTTGAAGTTCCAAGACTTAGTTTTCTAAGGAAGAGGCATAAGAGTAGAAGAAAAAGAAGTTCATTGATTTTGACTTGAGCCATATGTTATTTCGTATGTATTATATAAAGAATGCAAAGTAGTTTATACAGTTTTATATAGAGTATCATTTTCATCAGCATAGGGACTCATTTTTTCCCGTATACATAATCATAATCAAGAAATGCATTTACCCAATAATTTGGGGTCAGCGAAATAGATCTTACGCCTCTATTTTAGTTTGTTTTGTGCAAAAACTCTTTTGTAAGAGATAACATAGTCATATTCTTTTTTATTAATTTTATCCAAGTTCACTTAGTTCTCCCTCTCATTCTTTTAACATCATTTACGTAAAACCCTTTCAACCTTCTTACCGGGGCATCCATTGGTCTTCGTTGGATATGCCCATACCAATGCAACCTATATTCTCTAAGCTTCTCCCCTAATGGTGTTACCCCTAAGTTCTCACGTATATACTCATTTCTAATCATATCTTTCTTGGTTATTCCATACATCCACCTTAGTATCCTCATTTTAACTACATTAAGTTTATCTATATAAATTTTCTTTGGTGCCTAACATTTTGCTACATAAAGTATTGCAGGCTTAATAGCTGTCATATAGAACTTACCTTTAAGCATATTTGGGACTCGCTTATCATATAAAATAATTTGTACCATTCTCTATTTTACCTACCTCGTATTAATCATATGTACCACATCACTAGTGATATCTCATTCTTTTTGGATAATGGAGCCCAAATATCCGAATTACTCACATCTTAGCACTTCTTGCTCATCTATTTTAATCAAAGTTCTACTATCCTTAAAGTTAAATTACATATACTTTGTATTCATCCAGCTAATTTTAAGACCTTTTGATTCTAGAGCTTCCCTCTATAATTCTAGTTTGGCAGTTAACTCTGTTATATCTCGTCAACTAAAATTACATCATCAGCAAAAAGCAAGCACCAAGGTATCCTATCTTGTATATGTTTAGTTAGTTCATCCATAATTAAAGCAAAAAGTTAAGAGCTTAAGGCTAATCCTTGATGTAGATTTACTGTGACCAGGAACTCCTTGGTCTCTCCCCCAATTATTTGTACACTGGTCACTACCTCATTATACATATCTTTAATAATATTGATGTAACATTTTATTACTCCCTTCTTCTTCAAGACACTCTAAATGGGCTCTTGAGGCACTCTATCATAATCTTTTTTCCAATTCAATAAAGGTCATATAGAGGTTTTGTCTCCTATCCTCATACTTCTCAACTAATTGTTGTAATAAGAAGATGCTATTGTTGACCTCTCTGTCATGAAACCTTTGCTCATTTATCGTTGCACCCGGGTTTTGGCACAATGCATTGCTTCCAGGGAATGCTCTAGATCTAGCTTAAATATGTGATGCAAGATCCATAGATATTGATAAGAGTTTCTATAGTCAGTTGTCAACATAACGCAACCCTCCTCCTTTATTCGGACTTGGGACTGCCGTTGTGAGTCATAATGGCGGAGTTTTTAACGTATACCATCTAATAATATTTGTACATCTTCTAATCTAACCTTACGATCCATTACAACCATGGAAGGCCGTATCAGCCAACACTGGTACAATACGGGGGGCGATACGCCCCCCACTAAAAATATCGATACGGCCGATACGTATCGATACCATATTTAAAAAATATTTTTTAATTAAAAAAGGGAAATTTATTTAAATAATAATTTTAAAAATATATATTTATCAATTTAGATTCCCAAAGTGGTGTTACTTTTTGCCATGCAGACACCAACCATGCAGCTAGCGCTTGCGTGGTTTTTTTTTAATTTTTTTTAATTTCATCCTTTGAAAGGATGAAATCAGTCATTGTACTAATTTCTTATTTTAATCAGTCATTGTACTAATTAGTACACAGTATTGATTTCGTCCTTCTAAAGGACGAAATCAGTACTTCCCTCTCTTCCCTCCCCTCCTCTCTCTCTCTTCACTCTCTCTCCTCTCTCTCTCTTCACTCTCTCTCTCTCTCTCCTCTCTCTCTCTCTCTCTTCTCTCCTCTTTCTCTCTCTATTCACTCTCTCTTCTCTCTCTCTCCTCTTTCTCTCTCCTCTTTAAGAGAATGAATAGAGAGAGAAACAGGAGAGAGAGACAGTGAATAAAGAGAGAAAGAGGAGAGAAGAGAAAGTGAGAGGAGAGAGAGTGAAGAGAGAGAGAGATGAGAGAGAAGAGTGGAGAGAGAGAGGAGGAGGAAGGGAGGGGAGAGAGAGAAGTACTGATTTCGTCCTTTAAAATGACGAAATCAGTACAGAATACTCATTTCGTCCTTTTAAAAGATGAAATAAAAAAAAAATTTAAAAATCCCGCAGGCGCCAGCATGGCAAAAAGCAACTTCACTTAGGGTGGTCTAAATTGGTAAATATTTTTTAAAAAAATTATTATTTAAATAAATTTCTCTTAAAAATTTAATTTTTTTCCTTAAAAACAAAAACACAATTCAAACCCAACTTCCTTAAAAGTTTAAGTTTTTGTTATATTAAAAATAATATTTTTAAAGTTATATGAGATCAATACGGGTAGGTCCATGCAATTTACATAATTATTTTTTTACATATAGTGCTCCACAAATATATATTTATTTAAACATATAACTTAGACTCATATTAAGCATATTATTTATTTTTAAAATAAACTAATTTTAAAGTACTTAATATGGGAAAGAATAATCAATAATTTGTATGAGACGGAGAGCATAATAGTGTATGGTTCTAAATGAACTAATTTTAGAATACCTGTATCGGTTGATACGGCATTATACGGTCTTATTATGCTCTAAAAGAAATTTTATAATGATATATTATTAGTTATAATATTTTTTTTATATTTATAAAAGGGTTTATGCCCGTTTCAGCGCGTACCAAGCGTATCATCTGTGCTTACTCGTATCCATAGTCATCGATACTCTTATCCGTATCGGGTCTTCCATGATTACAACCCCTAAACAATAAATTAAAGGGATAGGAGACTACTATTTATTAAATTTTGTTTCTATTTCTTTTACAAGATATGCAAAATATTTCATTATCTCTATATTGTACATATACATCAGTTATGTCATACAAGTGGTTTAGAATTGAACAAGAAGTAGGATAGTAAATTCTGGATAAATATTTAATAATAGTATAAAAAATAAAAAATTCATCAAACAAAAAGTTATGGCAAAATGACCTTCATTAAGTCCTAGATGAGGTAACTTTTTTGTAGCCCAACATATAATTAAACTTTATAATCCTTCACAAGATTTCAATATTAAATATGTGTTATTCCACCTATGATGGACATCTAATTGAATTTTTTTTCTATTTCTTACCATACAATCTATACAAGTCTTTTAATTCTTGTAATCTAGAGGGTGAGAGGTGACATGTAACAAAGTACTTTTAATTAATTGAAAATGAGATTTAACTACATTTAAACCATCTTGAACAAATAAATTAATTATGTGACATGCACATCTAATATGAAACATACTTGATTCTATTACACCAATGTAATCACAATGAGATTTTAAAAGTTTGACCACGGAATTATTATTATTAGAGGCTTTATTGTAAGTAATAAACAAAATTCTATCTTTAATTGAATATTCATTTAAAATATAAATCCATGATTTTTTAATAACTTAAGTGGAATGAGGATATTTTAGAATGTTAAAATATATTTTTCTCTTATTTAATCTCTATGCTTCATTAATAAAATGAGTAGTAACACATGCATAGTTGATATCTTGGATACTAATCAAAACATCAGAAGTTAAAGAAATCTCACCTAGAATTATTTTTAGGGTTTTCATAAGCTCTACCTTGTACTCCTTATGTAGCTTGAAAATATCTCTATTCAAAGTGTTGCGTGAGATTTTGTTGAAAGCCGGGTTGAGAGCTTGTGTCACATACATCTCAAACTTGGAATCATCGGTGAAAGGGACTGGTTACTCAGTGCGCACAACGTACTTTACGAGCTCCATCTGATTTGTATCTTTATTAAAATTAAAAGTAATAAGAGAGGTAGAAGAGGAGCTCATGACACTTAACTGTGCTTATTGCAGGTTTTTCGGTCCATGCTTGGTGGAGCATATATAGAAGAAGATGTCTAGTACGCTTTCCTTCCCCAGTTCCTACACTTAGAATATTTTTAAAATAGTTACATTCAGCTTTTAGGAGGAACTTGATGAGGTTGTTAAGGTTGTTCACCTTAATTTTCTTTGTATGATTCCACACCATAGGGGTTTTCTGTTTCTTTTTCTCCCCAACCATCGAAGGCAATAATGGAATTCTTCTGTAGTCAACTTTGTCTATGACGGGAATTCCTCATTTGAAAAAATTGGTAATTGGACTTGAGGGGCAACTGAATAGGAGGAGACATTGTAGGTTGAATGGGATGCCACATTCTTTAAAAAAAAGAGTAAATTATTAAGAGAAAAATAAAGCAAAATAAACTAAAAATTAAATTATTAAATCAAAAACTTGGACCTTGAATCTTGATGCTTGAGACTTGAGTTACCCACTTGATAAAGGCGGAAAAAACTTGAGAATTGAGAACTTTGTTCTTGAATTTTGAGGTTTAAGAGTGTGAGAGCTTAATTTTAAATTTTAATTAAAAATAAAAATTAAAGTGTTTAAGAGCTTGAGACTTGAGAATATGGGAGGAGAGAAGAAAAAGAGTAGAGGAAAGGGCAAAAAAAAGGTTAAACTCCCCCTTATTTATAGATTTGTAAATATGATAATTACCCCTCCTACCTTTGAAAATGATTGTTATTGGGATAAATTTATCTTTTTGAAAGGGCGGGTGTGGGGGGAGCCACATAAAAATGAGCCCTACACATTAATGGTGTGAAAATGATGAAATAGAGTTTTGATGTGTGAAACTTCTCTTCACAATAGCATTACTCTAAACAAATATTTCTTACCACATTCCTCTTTCCCCCATCGCCGAAATGACACAACATGACAGCGGCTCAATCTTCTTCCTAGTCCACCCCTTCCCCACAGCCATGACTTCCTCCTTTGCCGCCTTCTTCTCTTCTTCCTCCCTCCTACTCTTCCCTACAATATGTGACAATCGGTGGAGCAAACTATTTGCCATAGCCTTTTTTGGCCGAGTTGTCTGCAGCCAGCCTAGATCTAGCCTGATTTGGGCACGGCTACATGCAGCTCCTTCCTCCTCCTTCTCGGCAACCTGTGGTATGGGCAACACAGAAGAAGTGTGGTTGGCACAGGCACTTGGAAGTGTGATTGGCACCACTGCTAGCACCAAAGGAAGAAGAGAAGGGGAATGAGGAGGGGGCAAAAAAGATGAAAGGAGGGAAGTGTTTCTGCATTAATAATTTCATTTAGTTTTTAAAACTGAATTAATTAACTTGATTTCATTTTAAAAATCGAAATAAGAAAATTAGAAGGAGGGAATGCATGCTTCATCTGGCTTACCAATGTGAAAGATAAGAAACTGGTTCCGGCAGCTAGCCGTCCACACTGTCGAATTTGTCTCACATAGGCAGCGGTTAGCTTATGACTTTTGGTACAAGTATTATGTACCTTACGTCATTATCTAGTTAATTAATCAGTGGCAAAGAACAAATAACTACAATTCTGATGTCTTCTTGTAAACGCAATGTCTCGATTGTCTAAATTTAGTCAGTTCCTTTCAAAGCAAGAGAAATTAGGCAAGGACTGAAATTTGAAGCAACACTGCTCTTATATCGATGCATGCATTCTACTCACAATATACAAAGATTCTGCTCCTTGTTCGTCTCTCTTTATACAAGGAAAGCTGGAGGTGCATGCATTGCTTGAAGTAGATCACTGCAACTTCATGTACCCAGTATAAGAACCACAAAATATAGCTAAACAGAACGTTTAGAAGAGAGAATGTATGGAGAAATAGAACAAAAAATACATTTTCCAAACGTAACTTAAGTCTTATATACTTAAGTGGTCTCGTTTAGCATGATTAATTAACATCCTGACGTAAAACGTAACTAAAGTCCGACTAAAGTGGCTTCGTTTAGCTCGATTTTTAACATCCTGGAGTCTTCACATTAGCTAGTTCGTCTACGAGTGACGTTATTCGTTAGCATTTAGGGAGAGAATCACGATTGGTTTGTGCAATTATTTTAAACAGAGAATAGAATTAAGCTATTATTTGGTTTAGAAAACAGCTCTGCCTTGTAGCATATAGAGTGGAAAAAAAATACCAGCGGGGTGGCGAGTTAGGCAGACCCTAGCTACGAGTATATTAAACTCATAAGGGTCTTACAAAAGGGAAAATATACCAAAACACTAAAACCACAAACAAAAACCACTAAGAGATATCAAGAAGGCCTATCTGTGGATACTAATATGCCTTAATCCCTGATGTGTCGGTAGTGTGACGGAATAGAGAAGGCTTCAACTCACTTGACATATTAGCCAAAGAGGCTCCTATGTCATTAACTTATCTAAAAACATGCTGGATAGAAATATGATGCAAATCTCTCAAGGCTATGATTTCAGAAAGAGTGCTTTGAATATGCTAGAACAATCTAAAATTATCATTAATCATAGGTACTAAAAAAAGGGAATCCGATTCAACAAATAACGGTAGCCAATTGAATGCCGATGCATATCTTATGCCTTCCACTATAGCCTTAGCTGCAGCATACGCACTTGTTTGAAAGCCGTAAAAATGATACAATCCACAATGAACTATTCCATTCATATTTTGAATAATACCCCCGCCCCATGATAATCCCATATTACCTTTAGAAGCTCCATCTGTGATGCCTCTAAATCATTTTTTTTTTTTAATGTGTGTGTATGGGGGAGGGAGAGGGGTGCAACAGCTATTATAACCATTGAGGCTCCTCACCCCTACGACTGACAGTCGTTGGGGGCTCCCCAACAGCTGGAATGGCTGGGCCAACATTTGGTACCAGCAGGTAGGGCCGGGCTTAGACGGGCTAGGGTAGGCCCAAGGCCCAGCCTAAACCCAAAAGTTAAATGGGCTTGGGCTAGGCTACTAGCTTTCTAGCCGAAAGCGAAGCGATAAAATTTTTTTAACTTTAAGTATTTTACTATTTGAGATGATAAATCTATATCTTAGTAAAGAAATAAATATAAGAGAAGTTTAAAAAGTAAGTAATTATATAAAAACTTCATTGTATTTTATTTGATAAATAAAAATCATTACATTCTATTTGGTATAGAGTACATTCCATTTAGCAAATAAAAATTATTATATTCTATTTGGTATTGCAGGCCAAGCCGAGCTTTTACCTTTTTTTTTTTTCATGCCATGGCTCATCCCAAAAAATAATAAAATTTTATATTTAAAGCCCGGCCTGGCCTGTAACCTATTTTTTAAGACACAAACCTGCTTATTTTCGGGTCAGGCCAGGCTTACTGGCCGGCAGTATTATTTACAGCCCTACCTACTGCCAGAAATCAATGGGCCTAACCTGCTGATGCAGTCCACACAATTGCCACCTCTACTCACTAATATCTTTAGAGTTGTCAATCCAAATGTTATTTGATTTTTCATGTAAAAGAATAAAACCTCTTGGCTTTAAGCATAGAATGAAAAAAATTGGTGTTTTTATCATCAGCCTATAATCATTTTATTTTAGATTTTTGCCACTAGAAGATTTTCTTTTGATAGAGGACATTATCTGAATGGAGAATAACCATAGCTAGTGCCTTTGAATTTTGGCATGAACGATCAGTATCAAATTGGATTTGAGCTTCAAGCACATCCTCAACTTAGTCGCAACTAATGGATGGATATTTCCAAAGTGATTTTTGTTCCAAACTTTTAAAAACTTCTTAGCCTAAGCAGCTTAGGGAAGAAAATTTGGAGCATATGCTCACTTATTTAAATTAATCAAAACTCATGTGCGAGTTTTTTATGTCTATTTTTTATAAAAAATATTATTTTCCAATAACAAAGGCAAAATTTTGTTAAATTGCATATAATATGCATATGATTCACACTCATATCATCCTGGAGATGAGCTGCTTAATACAACAGGGATTGCAACCGAAACCACTACTCTAGCAATACAACTGTGATCAAAACAACGGGCTAGACTCGCAGAATACATTGAACACAAGCAAGGGCTAATATCCTGAAAGCAACTTCTGGGTCGTGTTTCTCATGTAAAGCATGTTAAGGATAATCGCACTTGAGGGTCCCTGTGCAGCCACGAAGCCTACTAATGGTTCTTAGAAACCTACTAATGGTTCTTAGAAGTGCATCCTCCAAGACGGCACCACTCAAAAGACAATCCAAAAACAGTCCATTACAGCCTCTTTCCGTTCATCTTCCGGGACCAGGATATCCAGCGGCTGAGGTGGGCCCAGCACCGCCACAATGTTGGGACAAAGCACTACTTTTTTCAATTGCTCAATTTCAGAAACAAACATTAAGTGAGAGTAGACGCAGTTTGAACTTGGACTTGGCGATTATAAAAGTGATCAAGGAATCCCAAAGTCAGATTGATGCTTTGTTTCTATCATAAACAAAACAAATACATGGACATGCTAAATAACTCAGCTGGGGTTTGTATTCTTTCACACAAGAGGTCAGTTTCCTCCCACGTGCATTCCATAAGAGAAAGAGAGGAAAGAGGGAGAGCATCAACATCTATTGGCATTAATGGTCTAAAAGCCGGTCAGTTTCACAAGTTTACTAAAAAAATGTAATTTTTAGAAATAGTTTAGGAACTGACTGAAATTCTACAAATGTTTATAATTTTACTAAAATAATATATATGATCCTACACACATGAGAACTTCTAGTCTTCCACGCATATTGTTTGAAGTTACCCAAATGCCCATGCCTCCTTCTACTTTATCTCCACTAACTCGTTGAACCCAAAATCAGCCCTACCTAGCTCCGCCTTTTAGCCACTGTCGGCAACTCTGCCTCCTAGCCACCACCGCCATCCCTTAGTGTTGCCAACCCTTCCTCTATCACCTCTGCCAATCCCTTCTCTGCCTTCTTCTCCACCTCCTCTTCCTTTTTTTCCTCCTCCACCATTGCCTCTTCCATCTCCGTATTATTCTCTTCCTCCTCTTCTTTTTTCTCCTCCTCCTTCCCCTATTCTTCTTCTTCTCTTCCTAGTTCCCCCTTCTTGGAATAATATGGAACTAGCTGCAAACCAGTCGTTGAGTCTTAATAATTTTTTTTCCTTTGTCACCTCTAATCTCTAATAATGAACCCATAAATATGTTCAACTACTTAAAATTAATAATGCATTTCTTTTTTACTTGATTCCAAACTTTTTCTAGAACCATAGAATTCACATTGCTAATAAGTCATGATGACACATACTTGACAGTTAAAGCTTGACTATTGATAGTCGACTGCCTACAACCAAAATAGGGAAATAAAAGTGATTTTAACTTTGTTGACTATCAATGTAGGTTGTCGGCTTTCGACCGTCGTCTATGTATTCTTATCCAACAACCTCCTTCTCTGACACCGATGACTTTCTTCTTCTTCGGTGTCAGCTAAGGAGGTTGTTGAAGAAGAACATGTATCAGACATTCGATAGATGACTTCAATTGTTTCCAAAGTTAAACTTACTTTATTTTTCCTATTTAGTTGTCAGTTGGGCATGTAGGTTGTTGGTTTCCATATATCATACTCATGTTATTGTGAACTGTAAGCTATGGAAATCTATGAAGATGGACAAAGTTTGGAATCAAGTAAAAATGAAAGTTATTGTTAATTTTAAGTAATTGAACAAACTTATGGTACATTTTTAGATACTAAATGTTGTGAAGAAAAATAAAATAAAATTTTAGATGGCTTAAAGGCTAGTTCATGGCCAATCTCACTGGATTCGAGAGGGAGGACCAACAAGAGGAGGAAGAGGAGTAGGAGGAAGGAGGAGGAGGAGGATGCGGAGAATATGTAAAAGGTAGTGGCAGAGGAGGAGGAGAAGCAAGAGGAAGAGGAGGGGAAGGAGGAGGTGAAGAAGACAAAGGTGGAGCTGGCGGCCATAGCGAAGGGGGTTGGCAGTGGCAACTAGGAGATGGAGTTCGGCAAAGCTAGTTTTGGGTTCAATGGGTGGTGGAGATAAAGTAGAAGGGATTGGGGTCATTTTGGTAACTTTTAGTCACATGTATTAAAGTTCTTATTTATACAGTTATTTTTAGCATTTTAGTGAAATTGCATACATTTTTAGGATTTCAATCAATTCCAAGTCCATTTCTAGAAAGAATCTCATTATTATGAGCTCGGGCTCATGCGTTTCAGCATGAGCCCATGCATCTTCGCCCGTTGAATTTTGATCCTACAACATCCAAGACACCTTCTGTTGTTGGATTTCAATCTTACAACAGACATTACTCATGGGGCACACAAGTTTCCTACCTCCTTCACCATCTGATCTCTATCCTACATCCATGATACTTGGGTTCATGCTTGTCAACATGAGCCCGGGCTCATACTAACTTTTTTTTTTCGTAAATTACTTTATAAAGATGAATGAGAAGTTTCTCACCTCTTCTTTTAGCCAGCCCATTCCCTTAATAGAGTCAGTGGATATCCACAATCTATGTATATTCAAACGGTAGATACTCACCGAGTGTGTATAGGCGGGGTGGGCTAGCTAAAATAGGGGGTAGAATCCTCATACTAAAAAAACTACTATTCACTTCAAATTCTCATACATTCTCTTACCGTACGTGTTCATCTTATGGTCAAGCATTCGTACTTACCGACCTAAGAAAAGCCCTTTAACTTCAATGTTAAAATCAAGAAGAAAGGAAAAGCCAATTTATTAAAGCTTTTCTTTTATCAAGCAATCAACAAGAAGAAAATGGTCAAGAAGGAACATATCATATATTGATTTAGAAATACATCATGTCCAGAGAGACTCTCTCTTAAGATTATCCTGCATTACATTGCTAGAAGACGCTATGTTCATGTACTGTGGAAGATTGCTGTTAAAATTACTAGACATCATAGCAGATTTCTCATCTAATACTATCTGGTTATTAGGCAGTGGTGGCTCCTGCTGCATCATGCACAGTATCTCAGCTTGGGCAACTGCGAGCTGCATCTGCAATTGAGACACTTGGTTCTGCAGGTAAGATATCGCCCCAACGCAGCCGTAAACTGGATCTCTAAGTCTTGCATTTGCTTCGTAGACGAGGCTGCTCACTGCATCCGCCCTTTGATGAACCGGAAGCTCCTGCCAGATTTAATAACAAAGTACATCAGCCTATGATATATTCAGATGTGAAGGTTAGTGTTGTGGTAGGAAAAAACTCTGTTAAGCCATCCTTCAGTCATGCACAGAGAGTGGGAGAGAGAGAGAGAGAGAAGAAAAGAGTTTCTTCTTGTATGGTTAGGGTTTCATTCAATACCTGCAACATTTTGCTCACATTGCTAGCACCAAAAACCTTGTGGACCATTGCAAACTTATGTGGATCATCTGGTGGGAAGTAAGGGGCAAAGATGCATTCTTTGGTGCACCGGCGCCTGAGCAATTTGCATGAAGCACATGGTGAGTTTCCGCCCATTGAGGCCAGTGCCCTTGTCCAGAGATTAGACTCAGAGAGAGATAGACAGAGAGACAGGAGATGAGAAGGAGAGACTATTGGGGAAGACAAAGACGGCAACGAGTTAAGAGTTGAAAGACAAAGTGAGTAGCTGGTTGAGCCTTATTTATACTAGTATACGAGAGTGTAGGACCTAAGAAGATGTTATTCTATTAAGCTGAATCTTTAGGCCATTGTACTCGCTTGCTTATTATAAAGTTATTATTGGGTTCCCTTACATTAGTTACATGTATAGCAACTTGCAAATTCTGCCTAACAAAGAAATTAATGCATCTTAATCTGTCAGTAATTAATTGAGAAGTCAAAAGAACCCACAACTAGTACCTTACAAAGTTTTTCAATTTTCTTCTTATTGGATTTCAGGCCCGTCTTGTATTTAGCCGTCCTGTTTGCACCTTATGGACACTCATTTCCAATATGTATGGCCACTTCGGTAATTACGCTTGCATGAGTTTCATACACACGCATGAGGAGAGAGAGGGAGAAAGAGAGAGAACCAAGCAAACATTCACGTTGAACTTTTCCATCTCCGGCTCTTTAGGGTTATTTGGCAACATTTTTATCATGAGACCCATTTATATGCGTATTACATGAGCCCAAGAATCGTGTACTGTTTGATCTCAATATAATACACATAATTCAGGGGGGCAAATTAGCTTCTGCCCGTTCACCGGCCGTCAGATCGAGGTTCACAGAAATGTGTGTGAGCTCATGTAAATTTTTTGCTTGTATCGCTTAGTCTAGTCTTCGGTCTTTTCGTCAGAGTGTTCTAGTAAGCAAGCATTCGCAGACAGGAGTATTCATATCTTCCAAATGGACACCCGTGATATAGTAGCTACCTAGATTACCCACCATATCTCAAAGTTCCGACATGCATATTCATACACAGGACACTCTTCCCACATTTCCTACTAGGCCTCTTATATCTTTATACATAATATAAAGCATCCAGCCATTTGTTCACCATCATCTTTTGAATTCTAAGCAGTAAGTAAAAAGTTTCAGCACATGAAAACTAATCTGTCCGAGGAGATTCCCTCTGTAAGTCAACAATTTCTTGCGAATTCTTTAAGCAACAGGCAGACACGATGCTCTAATCCATTGGAGCGGGAAATACTTAGCTGGTAAGTTCTTTTAAAACTGTTATTCAAGAGACCGATTATATTTCCTCCCTGCTTTGGATGCTTCATATGTACATGTGTGGCAAAATCACAATCACATGGACATTATAGTGAATCATATACTTAGCGTAGAATCACATCCAGAACCCATGTTTTAAATTGATGAAATTTCCACGAGATATATCAAGAAACAAAACTTAAACGAGTGCAACATTAAATAATTATGATTAGGGACAATCTTAACGAGATCCGACATCAGACTAGGGTCTAATGCCGAATTGAATACGCCCCATTTTCCATGGAAAGGAACATTGAAAACCCTAGTTGTAGTACCCAAGTCTTCTGGCAATAAATGCCCCTCACATGTTCTATGTTCTTCCTTTTCCCGTTCCAAGGTGAAACAGCATACTTATCCTGGTTTTCAAGCTGTGTTCCCTTGAAAAATACTTCAAATGAAAAGAGACACTGTTGCAGGGCTTTTATATTTATGTTTTAAGTTTCAAAGCGCGTGGTTCCAGCCCTAAGCACAAGAGGGAGCGAATAAACAAGCCAAGAAACAGACATCTTTCTCTAACTTAGAAGGAAAAACATTGATGAACTCCAAAGCACATTCAATGCAGGCTGGTGGCCAAGATTCGCTTCGCCTCAATATCCACAAGAAATACTCTCTTGTCATGAAGTAAGTGACTTAAGTTTTACCTCCATCATGCAGTAAGTGACTTAAGTTATACCTACTGTCTCTGGATTACACAAGATTCAAGTCTTCTTGGAGGATGAGTTGAGGCAAAAAGGCAAATTGCCCACGTAATATCTTATCTTTATCAAAATTTCACTAGGTTGATGCCGTGCTAAGCTTAATCAGCCTAACGTCAAACCAGCTTGACTCAAAGCTCGACATATATAGCCGAGTCCAGTTGGTTTGAGCTTAATCGACACATTTTGGACCAACTAATGCTTAATTCTTTAGCAACTTGCAACCGAGGCCAAATTAGCCTCTCCATAGCTACAGCCTCTAGTGTGCCCACTGACTCAACTCAAATTAATCATAGAACATGGCTATTTAGACCCCAATAATGACTTGTTTAATCTTGCTTATGCCACATGCATTTTCAAAATATCTCACTTATACCTGATGTAAATTGTAAAAGCTTACAAATGAGTTATATAATCTAAGTTAAACCTATATTGAAGCAAATTGATAAGAAGGTTTCTAGCTTGAAGAAGCATGAAGATTGGCTTGTAATTGAAGATGTAAACTAGCTAGCTTTGAACTGCATGGAGTAATAGGATCAGAAGAGGAAAATGCATAATTTTCTATTGAGCCATCGATTGGGCAATATAGGCAATCGATTGAGCAATATAGGCAATCAATCGCCTGCTATTGTTTTCTACTAAGGCCCAAGTGATCGATCGGTGTCATTGAGCAATCATTCGGCACATTACCTGATCCAATGTAAATTTAGGGCGAGAGCTAAGCAACAGATCGGAGGTATAAGGCAATTGATCGCTGCATTAGCGGGATAACTCCAAATATCATTTAGGATTATGATTTTGATTTTGTCCTAGAAGTCTTTATTCCATGCTATCTTATTTATTTAAGGATTTTCTAGTTTCTTTTCCTTAATTATGATTGGTTAGTCCTACAATAGTTAGAGTTTGGATTCTTTTATTTACCATTATGACATTGGGCGTTTTATTAAAACTTGCCTCTTTCATGGAATCCATTTGCACTATGAGTTCTCTGAAATATAGAAGAAGAAGAAGAAGAATAGAAAACTTCTTTCTCCATTATTTTCCTTCTTTTTTTGTGAATTTACAGTTGAAATTTGCGAGAGGGGAAGGTTGTGTGCACCTATAGCCAGATTCGTTGAACATTGCGAATCCCATCAATCTCAGTCTTGCATCAATTAGTAACCCTACGTAGGTTCAATATGCTACCCTGATGTCGTGGAGGATGTGCTACAGAAATTGATGAGATAAATGATTGTGATGAAGTAGCAAGGTTGTCATATTAGGTTGAGCAATTGATGAGCCAGATGGATTATTTAGCCAATATTATTGCTCGTCAATATCATACCAATATGAGGTCATGAGCATCATCACTTTGATGATACTTCACGTTATCCAATTAATACACCTAACTGTTAGGATATCTACAGTCCCACTCTCAATGTGCAAAAGGGGATTGATTTCAATCTCCTTCCCATCTATGATGAAGAGCCATATATTATATCATGTGATGTGCTCATGCAAAAATTCAAACTATGGGATGATAGGCAATTTCTACAAGAAACGCAAGAACGAGAGTTGTCATTGGTGCCAAAGTTACATTCACTGTTGTTCAGCACCCCTTCTATTGGATGATTCGAAGCCACACAAAAAATTTTCTTTGCTACATGAATTGGAGTGGATTGCAAGAGATTCTCTATCAATAACATTGTCTGCACATCATATCACTACAACAAATTGGAGTATTAGCGACGCATGTAAGCGTCGCTAATAGTGCCATAAGCATCGCTAATGGGTATTAGCTATGTTTAAAAAGCGTTGCAAAATGTGTCGCTAAAACTATCGTCGCTATTACTTATTAGCGACACTTATGATTAAGTGTCAATAATAGTATGAACATTAGCTATGTTTAGGTAAACATCACTAAAAAGTATTATTTACGACACAAAGATAAGCATCACGAATACATAACTATTAGCAACGCTTACGATTAAGCATCGCGAATAGTTATGTATTGGCGACGCTTATATATGTGTCACTAATAATAAAAAAATTAAAAAAATAAAATTTTAAATAAAATAATAAAAAATGTCGCTAATTTTAAAAACGAAAAAATTTATTTTTCTATTAGCGACGCATAAATATGCGTAGCTAATAAGAAAAAAAAATAAAAAATACAAAATGTCTTTAGTGACGCTTTCCATAAGCGTCGCTAATGACTTAAAAAATTATATAAAAAAATAACCGGCCGCGGGTGGGCGCCAGCGGGGGATACTTACGGGGGGAAGGGTGGAGGGGGAGCCGGAGGCAGCTCTAGGGGATTGCGGAGAAAAGAGGGGACCGGGAGGGGGAGTACGGCGTTGAATGAGCCGTGACGGAGGCGACTCTGGGGGGATTACATGGAAAAGAGGGGACCGGGGACGCGGAGCCGGCACATGGGGGGCTCTGGTGGTGGATGATCCGTGAAGGCGGAGGCGGCTCTAGGGGGATTACAGAGAAAAGAGGGGACAGGGGAGGGAGAGGCGGAGCCGGTGCAGGGGGGTTCTAGCAGTAGATGATCTATGACAGCAGCGGAGCCAGAGGCGGCGGCAGGGCGGAGCCGGTGCAAGGGGGGCTGTGGTGGTGGATGAGCCTGGCAATGACGGGGCGGTGCCAGAGGAGGAGGTGGTGGGGCGGAGGCGGAGCTGGCCTGCGGTAGGGTATTCTAGAGAAAAAAATGGGGGACCGGGATAAATACCGCGCGAGCGAAATTTTGCCTGCGCAGTATTTACTTCGCCCGCACAGGCGAATTAATAAACCCCGCACGATTCGATCGCGCAGGTAGAAATTTTAGTGACTCACTGTTAAGCGTCACTAAAATAGACCTTGTTGCAATGTCTACATATAAACATCACAACCGGGAACGTTATTTGCGATGCATATTTTAAGCATCGCAAATATTTTTCATATTTGAGACGCCGCAAATAATTTACCTATTTGCAACGTTTGTTACTATATGTGGCAAATAAGCCTCGTATTTGCGATGCTTACTTGTAAGTGTCGCAAATACTTTTTTTTTAAAGATAAAATCCACTCCTCTCTCCTTTTTCTCTCTCTCTCTCTCTTTCCTCTCTTTCGCTCCCCTCTCTCCATCTCGCTCTCCCCTCTCCCTCTCTCTCTCTCTCTCTCCCTTCCTCTTTCTCTCTCCTCCCTCCCTCCCTCTCTCTCTTCTCTCTCTCTCCTCTCTCCCTCCCCTTTCCCTCCCTCTCTCTCTCTCTCCCTCACATACATTTTTCATTTATTTTTTTGATTAATTGTTAAATAAAAAAATATTTTTTTCCTCTCTATCTTCTCTCTCCCTCTCCTCTCTCTCCCCTCTCTCTACACACTATCTCTTTGCTAATTTTAATTTTTTATGATTTTTTCTTTACTAGTTACTTTTAAAAAAAAAAAATATTAGCAATGCATAGTAATATGTATCGCTAATAGAATAGGTATTAGCGACGCATAACAATATGCGTTGCTAATAACTACCCTATTAGCAACATATATTCCTATATGTCACTATTAATATGTATTTTATTTCTTTTTTATCTTTAAAATATAATAATTTATAAAAAATTCTTAAAAAATTAAGAATTAATTACTTTCCCTCTCCTCTCTCTCCCTTTCTCTCTCCTCTCTCTCACCCCCTCTCCTCTCTTTCCCTCTCCTCTCCCTCTCTCCTCTAATTTCAATTTTTTATAATTTTAAAAATAAATAAATAAAATGAATTAAATACTATTAAGACGTACTCTAATAGTTTATGTATTAGTAATGTATAACAATATACGTCTCCAATACCTATACTGACGTATATTTTTATAAGTAGCTAATAGTATTTATTTTATTTTATATTTTTAAAATATAATAATATATAAAAAAATCTTAAAAAATAAAAAATTAATTAATCTCCATCTCCTCTCTCTCTCTCCTCTCCTCTCTCTCTCCCCCTCTCCTCTCCCTCTCTTCTCTCTCTACACACTATCTCTCCTCTAATTTCAATTTTTTTATGATTTTTTTTATTTTTAAAAATTAATTTTAAAAATAAATAAATAAATAAAATAAATACTATTAGCGTCGTATAGAAATATATGTCACTAATAATGTATGTGTTAGCGACGTATAATAATATAAGTCGCTAATACCTATAATAATTTGCAACGTATATTTCTATATGTCGCTAATAGTATTTATTTTATTTTTAAAATATAATAATATATAAAAATATCTTACAAAATTAAAAATTAATTAATCTCCCTCTCTTCTCTCTCTCCCTCTCTCTCTCCTCTTTCTCTCCCTCTCTCCTCTCTCTCTCTATCCTCTCTCTCACCCCCTCTCCTCTCTTTCCCTCTCCTCTCTCTCCTCTAATTTCAATTTTTAATGATTTTTTATTTTAAAAAATTAATTTTAAAAATAAATAAATTAATTAAATAAATTAAATACTATTAGCGACGTATAGAAATATATGTCGCTAATAGTGTATGTATTAACGATGTATAATAATATACGTCGCTAATACTTATACTAATTAGCGACGTATATTTTTATACATCGTTAATAATATTTATTTTATTTTTTATTTTTAAAATTTAATAATATAAAAAAATCTTAAAAAATTAAAAATTAATTAATCTCCCTCTCATCTCTTCTCCCGCTCCTCTCCTACTCCTCTCTTTCCCTCTCCTCTCCCTCTTGCCCTCTCCTCTCCCCCTCTCCTCTAATTTCAATTTTTATGCTTTTTCTATTTTAAAATTTTAATTTTAAAAATAAATAAATAAAATTAATTAAATACTATTAGCAATGTATAGAAATATATGCCGCTAATAATGTATGTATTAGCAACGTATAATAATATACGTCGCTAATACCTATACTAATTAGCAACGTATATTTCTATACGTCGCTAATAGTATTTATTTTATTTTTTATTTTTAAAATATAATAACATGTAAAAAAATCTTAAAAAATAAAAATTAATTAATCTCCATCTCCTCCCTCTCCTCTCTCCCTCTCCCTCTCCTCTCTCCCTCTCCCCTCTCACCCTCTCTTCTCTATCTCTCCTCTCTCTCTCATCTCTCTCTGTCCTCTCCCTCTCTCTCCCTCTCTTCCCTCTCCTCTCTCTCTCTCTCTCCTCTCTCTCCCTCTCTCTCTCCTCTCTCTTCACACACTATCTCTCCTCTAATATTAGCAACATATATTTCTATACGTCGCTAATAGTATTTATTTTATTTTATTTTATTTTTTAATTAATAACTATTAGCGACGCTTTTTTTATGTGTCGCTAATAGCAGGCTATTAGCAATGCTTAAAAAAAGTGTCGCTAATTGTTATACTTTTTTTATTTAGAATATATATCCTTTTAGCGACGTTTGTAATAAAGTGTCGCAACTAGGTTAACTATTAGCGACACTCATAATAAAGCGTCGCTAATATGATCACTATTAGCGATGCTTTGAACTAAGCATTGCTAATATCTAACTATTAGCGATGTATATATTTATGCGTCGCTAATAGTTAATTTTATTGTGATGCTTCTCTATGCATCGCAAATAGTTTTTTGTAGCGACGCTTGGTTTTGCGTCACTAATAAATGCATCGATAATACTACATTTTGTTGTAGTGTATGTTAGAACCAATACCTCCATGTGTTGGTAATAATAACTTTAAGGAATTCTCTTATTTTATTCATTTTGAAGATTGTGGTCCCTTGAGTTCATAGAGTTTGATGTTCAAGTTAATGCATGGTTTGTTATAATAAAGTTTGGATTGTCTATATTGATGAAACTTTGGACACTTGATATGTGTTGTTAGAATTAAATAATTCAAATTGCTCACTTGATGTTTGATATAATGCTTCATTTGGATATTGTAAGTTGGAACTCAGAAATATGTGGTCAACAAGATTTAGAGACTTTGTGTGATATGAGGAAAGAACATCCTTGCATGATGATTAAATCACATGTTGGATATTGTTAACAAGTTAATGTTGTCCAAGACATGCATGATGTATTTTTGTAGTCATAATATTCTATTTGCAAGTTAATATGGTATGCCTTATTCTTAAAAAAGTGTTTGGTTTCACCCCAAGGAAAGTGGTTGTCACATTCATGGGTGTGATCAAATTGATTTTCTTCCTAGTGATTGTTTGAAGATTGAATTTATTGTCATGAACATTGATTACTACGTGTAACGACCCTCAATTTTCAATAAGTTTTTAGCCTCCAATAAGCTAATTTTAGAGTATTTAGTAATTTTTATTTAGTTAAATATTATTGCATGATAAAGTTTTATAAGATTGTGGTAGAGAGCTGAAAGACGAGTGTAACAGGTCTTGAAACACTCGAGTCCGACACCGGGGTTGAAAGTTACGGCCTCGGGAACCATGCCACATGGGCAAGACCCACTTTAAAAGTACAGAAAACCTACCTATGTGCGGTTTAGTTTTGTAAGGCACATCGATACGAGCCCAACAGTACCTAGAGCTCGTGAATCAGAGTCAAGGAGAGAAAGATACACGGGTTTAAAGTTTTTGGAAATTAAAAAAAACAAACGAGCTGACGCGCACAGCTGGCGCGCCTACCACCTCGACCAGTGTGCAATGCACGGACCCAGGCCCACATGATCGTGGGCCATCCACATGATGCACTGCTGGTCCATGTCGCATGGGACCCAAGCCTGCACAATCGCGTGATGCGGTCGCAATGCGCGGTGCCGCAATTCCGTGACTGGGGCCAGCTGCACAAGCGATGTGCACGTAATGCATGTCATGCAGGCGTCATGGTTGTGTGATGTGCACATCATGCATCTCCCCCTCCATGTGCGCACCTATAAATAGTGACCACCGGGTAAATGTTTTCTAAAGTTTCTAGTTTTTCTACTTCTTAAACTTCTTTTCCTCCTTTCTAAGCCATTTTATGTCCAAATTGAGTCATTCAAAATGTGTTCTCTACTAAATCAATTGTTTTGGACACTGTGGTGGGGTCATTTTTGACGTTCGAGGCCTCTACAGTTACGAATTTATAACCAAGGGTTAATGTAGGGGGGTTTAAACTCTAAATACGTGCTTAGTATAAATTTTCCTGAATGTTTTGGCATGGCTGTGTTTATGAGACTTATTTTTGGAAAATATATTATTTGGCATGTGTTATGTTGTGTTTTGGTTACGGACATGTTGGGGGTAGTTCTTGGGCTTGGAAACCAGAAATTATCATAGTGTTTTGATGCCCGCTGAGAAAAATGATTGGCAAGTGGCGCGTACAAGGCAGAGTATCATGGGAAAACTCTTTCCCTAAGTGACCCTCATTGCCTCATGAGCGCGGAGGTAGGAAGTAGGGTATCACGGCTTGTGGATGTGATGTGATTTGGAACTGTTTGGTTTTCTAAATAATTTATTGTTGATAAAAGTTTGTGTGAAAACACTAAAAGGGTCTTTTAAAGATTTTATGCTTAGCATTTTCTTTAGATTTTAAGTCGTTTGGGTACTGAATTAATTCAGTAGCGAATTAATTCAATAGCGAATTAATTCAAAAAATTCACCGTTGAATATGAATTAAGTTTGGTAAGAGAATTTGTTAGAATAAATTTAGATGTCACATCAAACCTAGTTTTAAAACTTTAAACTAATATAACTCTCTTTCTCGAACTCAGATATGCACGTTCTTGGTACCATTGCACTTCTAAATTCGAGCTCTATCAAACAAGATCCCACAAGGGTAGGTAATTTTGAACTTTCAAAGTGGGCCTACCTATATGGCATATTTTTCGAGGCTCAAATCGATATGAATGATAACCATTGAAAAATAATAAAATCTGTAATTTTCAAAATGGTGATTAGGAGACTGAATCGCCTCATGAGGTGATTCAGTGATTTAGGCCGATTTAGGCTTGAAACGGCTTGAATCTAACTTCAGTGCTGAATTTTTAATTCAACACAGCTTCAGTACACAAACAGGATTCAAATAATTCAGTACTAAATTGAGCCTGAATCAACTGAATCTTCCACAGATTCAGTACCCAAACAGCCCCAACCTACTGAGGATAAAAATACTTGCCCACCCCAGATTCTACAGGTGATGCAGCGAGGGTGGAAGTGAAAGAGGAAAAGTTTCCCTATTCAATTATCTATTCGTTGCAGTTGAAAAACATGTAGTTATTTATATGATTGTTGTTTAAGGGCACGATGTGCCTAGAGATTTATTAACTATGTGAAATTATCGGCTCTATGCATTGTGGTCCTTGACCTATGTAAATTTTATTAAGTAGTTATGATATATTTTGGTTGTGCTATGACTCCGTGGTATTATTATTATATTGATCACATGTGTGACTGTCTACGCACCGATGACCGTCGTCACGTTCGGACACGTGTGTGATTGTTGAGTGTGTAGAAATATAATTATTATTATTTATATAAGTGGCAGCCATCACATTTTGTATCGGAGCCCAAGGTCCCACTATCTATAGAGCGGTAATTTTAAATCGGTCAAATAAATAATTACTATTCTATTCTCTATTATCTGACTGATGTTATGTTGATTTTTTTAATCATTAGAAATGACTGGGAAGTCGAGGATGAAAAATATTTCAGGCTCATTGTACTATTCTACAGCAAAAAAATTGCCCTTGACATCCAGAGCACGGGGAAGTGGTGGATAGACATCAGGGGAAGCGATCACCAAAGAGACCCTAGGATCCTTGAGTGATTTTCAAACCACAACTACAATTGTTTCACCCTCACGTAGTTATGATGTGCACGAAATGATAAATGTTCCAGAATCCCCAATTATGATTGAGGATTCAGAGGAGGATCTATGTGAGAGAGACCCATCCAAGGAGGACCCATTTGAAAAAGACCCATCTGCGGAGGAACCATTTGAAGAGGAACTGTACGAGGAGAGGGAGGAATAGAACTTTTAGGAGGAGGAGGAGGTAGTTGTGAGGAATTTTGATCTAAACGGTTAGTTGTTGTTGAAGATCACAATGAAAATGAAGCAAGTCGTAAGACTCAAGAGGTGTTTTGACATACAACAGTATGCACACACATCACATTCACACACTTGATTTAAAAGAGTTTTATCATATTAGAGTATAGAAAAAAGAATAAGTAGAAAGTGACTAAAATTACACATTAATTTAATATTATTTTATTTACCAAAATAAGTCGATATAATACTTATGGCCACATATGTTCTTATATATATACCTCACGCAAACTTCTATGAGGTTATTCTTATAGGGTAATTTTTGTAGAACTATTATCAAAGGCAAGTATGGAACCAAATGGAATGAATAGTAAATCATGAGGGTATGTTCTATGTGAATTTTTAGTCGTTTTCGATAAGTAGGACCTACTCATCAAGGCGAGTCAAATTTTAAACCATAAATTAATAGCTCAAAATCGATGAGGTTAAATGAATTGGTCTTACATATTAGAATGACACCAAATCTAATTAATCCACATTATTAAAGTGGATCGTTAAATTTCAATTGTTCCTACTCTTTTTTGTGACCTCCACAAATTCAAATTATAAAATATAATTTCAACTATTGATTTGAAAGCAAGATTGAATAGTGTGATGCAAGGGACCCACGCATCCAAATAGGCCCAAATTTCGGCAACCCCTATTTTTTATGGTGCTCTTTCAATTTCTCTTAGTCTCGTGCTCTACAAGATATTACTTCTGTGAGATTGATTTTCTAGATGTGGATCTTACCTATATATATATATATATATATATATATATATATATATATATATATATATGCATGTATTACCAATATTTGTAAAGGGTGGGATAAATGGGAATTGATAAAGCACCATAAAAAATAGTTGTCAGCAAAATTTAGGCCCATTTAAATGTGTGAGCTGCCCTCTTCATCATATCATTTAATCTCACCTTCAAATCAATAATTGATACTACATTTTTGAATTTGGATATATGGAGGTCTAAAAAAGGAGTGAGACTAACTGAGATTCAAAGATCCATTTTGATCAATATAGGGTTAAAATTTTGACTAGCCTTCATGAATGGATTCTACTTATTGAAATTGACCCAAAACTAACATGGAGGTTATCCTCATGATTTCCTACTTAATACCCCTTAGTCCCATACCCATTTTTTATGAAAGTCTTACAAAAATCAACATTACATTAAATTGACCTTACATGCGGTTGCATGACCCCATGCTCATTGAACTATTGGATTTATATTCGACGATCCATATTACTCCGGGGGCATTTTAGCCCTGAGTAACATACGTCATCATATTTAAAACTAATAGCCCGATGACCCTAGACTCACAACTCACGCCGTGCACGTGAGCCCAAGCTCACCTCAACATTTGCCATATATATATATATATATATATATATATATATATATATATATATATATATATATATATATATATATATATATATACACACACACACACACACATGCGCGCACGAGAGGCGCATAGCGCCTACGCATCAACACCCGGCTCAGTTTAAACTTAATTGGCTTTTATATATGCACCATAAATTGGTAAAAATTACATCAAAGAGAAGAACTTATTTAATACTCCTTCCATCTCATATTGATAACTCTATTTAGAAGAAAAAAAGCTTATCACATATTAATGGCTTCAATTGACTTAAAAAAATTATACAGAAGCTATTTTACATTCTCATAGCTGTGAGTTCCACTATTCAATAAAAATCACAATTTTTCAAAACCCGAGTAAAAGACAGAGGAAGTAGTACTTTGATATAATGAGAACCTCAAGCATTATAGCTGGAAGGGAATTTATTGTGAAAAAGCTTCCTCGTGTAAAACTAAAATACATCAATATCATTTCTTTCACCTAGTTCGTTAACCTGTTGCCTGCAAGCGAAATGTTGGAGACTCATCCAGCTTCTGAAATGCCCCATCAGTGCTGCACACTTGAATGATGAACAATACCTCTGAAACACCAGCTGGAATAATCAGGTCAGACACATAAAACGATTCCACCTTTGCAACCCCCATGTACTTTCCATCAACTCCAACCAAGTTACCTTCACCCGTATTCACAACTTGTTTAGGTGTTGCCCTAAAGTAGATGTTATACTTCAGGAACGATGATGTGTCACCTGAGCCTGATTTGAGCTTCCAGTCTATTCTAAGACTCACGGTTTTGGTCCCTTGTGAGCCTGACCCCCATTGTATATTTTCACCTGTAACCAACCATGAACTAGCAGGAGGGAACTCCACGTTCTCAGCAGAATTTCGAATGCTTATATGACCAAGTAATGCATGATATTCTGTAGCAGCAGTATGAAGAATACTGTTTTCTGCATCAGACTCCACTACCTTCGGCAACTGACTCGTACTACCAATTTTACCCTCCTTGTAACAGACCACATTAATGTCTTTTAATGTGTAATCCTTCATTTTAATGCTCGCCTGCTGTAGGGTCCAACCCTTTCCCTTCACTTCCTCTGTTTCAGAGGTACTAATTTGAAATGCTGTAATTACTTTATCAAACTTGCTAGTTAGTTGCTTCGGAGGAGGAAAGACTCGACCTTCAGGCACAAGAAGGATAGAAACTCTCTCTGATGTCTTTGTAAATCCAACAGATACACCCAGCATAGAGCTACCTTCTACATTCACCTGGCATGACAACATAATATTTTAGCAAATGAAAAAGGTCAAGCTAAAAGTGCAACATTGGCTAGACATGATTGTTGCTAGTAAAACCAAAGGAAGATACAATTGTGTAACATCAGAAGCCACCAAAGAATTGTAAGCCACCTTTTCCCAACTAAATGGTAGCTCCAAAGCTAATACAATACTATTTTTACTAAACTGACAAGGTTATGTGATGCAGTTGGCAATTCTTGTTCTGCATTTTAATTTAAGAACTCCATTGCAGCACTTGTAGAAATCCCAGTCATAAATATAACTTTATCAATAATCTTTCCAATTTTTGGTTTCAGTGATACACCAGTAGGATAAACTCAAACAAAATGCTTTGCAGAATTATATTTTCAAATTCTTTCAGGCTTGATACCATCTTTTACTCTACTTGTGCTATGGACCAAAAGTGGCACATACAGGTCGCCATCCTGTTACAAGTCAATAATTTAAAATCTAAATTCTAACTTCATCAAAATGATAAATTTTATGGATTTATCTTTGATAAAAAAATTAAATGGCTCCAAGAAATTTTCAAAATTAATAATTCTAACATTCTGTCATATTGTTGCTCCCGAGTACTTGCTGAAGAGATGCTATTGCACTGTTCCCTAAAATCTTTACAGAAAAATGAAACTTTTTTTTACATAATAATGCATTTAGAGATCTGATTGCTTACCGAATATGTAATATGTACAGGTAAATCTCCCAGTGGAAGTTCTGCTTCAAAGAGTCTTATCAAGACAGAAGAGCTATCTTTGATAGTGCCATTAAATGTCATGCACTCCCCTCCACTATAAGATGCATCCTTAAAACTACCATACAGAACTAAGAGTCATTCATCCAAAACAAGTATTATTTGCTACCAAGATTTACAACAAATAGTGCAAATGCCAGTGAAATATAAAAAAAGTATACATGTAAAATAAGATAACGGCATACAGTAATCAGGAAATTGTAATGCAGATAGTGACAGGGTAACCACAAGAGTGCCTTAAATTTATTATTTTCATACAAAAGAATTCTTTTGTCATTTTGTTAAGTAGGGCATTGCTTGTGGTTAGTATATGATTAAGGAGTAGAGTTCCAACATTAATTACGGGTATTGGTAGTGAAAAGCAGGAAGGAGGCTTGATAGCCCTAACATCTTTCTCTCTGCTCTCTTTTTTTCTAGCCAACCACTCTCCCATTTCTCAAGCTCCCTTCCCCCTTTCTCTACCCTTTTTATCACTTTGAAATCTATTGTGTGTACCTTTTTCCATCACCATTCCTCTATTGCTCCCAAACCTCTCATCACCTTTCCACCCTCAAGCTATCAACTTTACTCTTGAAACTCTGTTGATTTCTTGGGAGGTTTCATAGAAATCCTACACATATATACTAACTACGTATTATACAAAAGCCACTGTAAAAAATCAATTAGTAGTAGAATGAGAATACTTGAAGAGTAAATAAAAATGTCTCATGTAGAGTCCCCTAAACATGGTGGAGATGCTTGTGTTTCAAGGCCAATTGCTCCATATCAAAGCATTAAAGAAGCTGGAGGATTGCTTTGAGCACAAAAACTCCATGACGTGAACAGAAGCATTGGAGACTTTGCAAGTACGACCACATGTCAAGTTCAACGCAGAAACATCAGAGGTGCTCATCTTGGGTATACACAGAATGTGGCAGCTGCAATGGCTACTGAGAAATTGCAATCCAACCTTTTTGCGGCCAGCACCCTGATCCAAACCTTTTCCTGCCAGCACTGTGGTGGCACCCATTAATTCACAACGAGAGATGCTCTACCGGGTCCAATTGATACCCAGGATGGGGATGGCAATGGATGTCATACATCTCCCTCCCTCCCTCTCATTCTTTTTCATCTTTCTTCTTCCTATTCCCCCTTTAGTCTCGATAACCAAGGAGTCAAATTTTTTGTCTCGGAGGGCAAAGAAATTTGCTCTAAAATTTTGTTAATAAAAATTAGAAAATATAATATAATAGATAATGTTTTACAATTATCCCCGACAATTTTTTATATTTTATAAGCATTGGGTAATAATTCATTGTCAACATTACTAAATGCATCTTTCTCAATATATATGACTAAACAATCATTCATCCAATCAATTCCCTTTCAACTACGAAATCAATTCTTTACATTTTCATGGAAGAAGATGCCTTCAAACTGTCATTGTTGCGACAGGTAGGATCAATGTCAACATAACAAGCAAATAAACTAGTGAAAGTAGAGCATCCTTCCTAGTCTCAACACCTTTTTCTGCAAGACCACCAATTCGTTGAACTTCCAAAAATTTAATATCAAAGCACGTATGAATAACATAAGGCTGTGTTTGATTGCTCTTAATAAGACATGAATCTAACAACTAAGTCACTATGCTTTGTGAGAATTACAGCAGATTACAAGCACATACAATGCTTAACTCTCACAATGTTGCCTCTCCTTCACTCCCAAAAGCCTAGAACAATAAAAGCATTAAAAAACCATAATCGTAGGGTTATAACACATGTATTTATACCTAGGAAGCCCTAATCCCCATCAAAGAGTCCAAACATGGAAGGATTCTTTGTATAGAGCAGGCCAAAGTCGGTTCCAAAATCAGTTTCCACATTCCCGCAAACTCTTGGATTCAGCCGAATGTTCGCTTCAGGTTTGAATATTTGCAAAGCCATTTCGTCACTCGACGTTCTGGAGTCAATTCCTCATTCATTCTTTCTGCCCAAACGTATGGCCAAATGGTCGGCATACCAAATCCATCTTCCGAACAATCTCCCACTTGGAGACTAATCTGGATTCACCTGGCTTCTTAATGGAACACACCAAAATGATCCAAATGAAACCTTTTCCTGGTCTTTTCTCTTGGTGCCTGGCCGAGAAGTGAGGAGATCTTGGGGAGGTTGCAAACCTTGCTTCAGCCACAGTTTGGTCTTCAACTATGATTGGTGATCTATCACTTATTAATCATAATTAAAGTAATTTTGTTCCCCGTTTCTTCTACTCTGGTGCCCCTTTTATCTTCTTTTTTTGGTAGTGTATAATATTGTGCTTCACTGACCCCAAATTGTTGGGAAAAGGCGCTACTTGATTATGATGATGTTATAATACTCTGCTTGTCATATAGTTCAACTATGTTATAGACAAATATTATTCTCCATGTGACTGATTGTGGCTTTTTAAGTCTTCCAACATGAATGACGCGTTTTATCCTAGTTTTAAATAAAAAATCTCAACCATGATTTTCATGGATAGCCCCTAAGTCCAATTTTAAATCATGACACTCCTAATTGTGAATATTTGATGATGAAACATTCTGACAAAACTGAATCTGTAAACTAATGAATACCCCATGGTAAAAAATACTGCACACTTTGAGTGTGTTATGCAGACCTTTTGCAACAATCAAGTCTTGCAACACACTTCTGACTCAGGGAAACTGCTTCTGTTGTTAGTATCGTGCAAACTATATGATGGAAATAGGTTTTACTACACACATTGAGTCAACAACACTAAATTATGTCCTCTCATGTATAATCTTGGGCACTTGAGATGGGTTAAGACCTCATGGTTTACCAGCTTACATTGCAGCAACCTTTCTACATAACACACTACTAAATGTCCCTATCTCAGTGCAACTTGGGGACATGGGGTTACTGGTCTTGTATATTCAGCCGTTCTGATTCCAATGATGTTTTGGTCCAAAGAGAGATTCTATTTCCAAAAAGATCCAATTTGGCATAACTCATGTCTAAGACATTCTGCTTCACAAGCTTTGCTTCTAATAATACAATCTATGCTTCTTATATTCTAAATTTAAGTATTCTAATGAAGATTCTCAATATGTTTTCAAAACAGATTTCGAATCAGAATGGATACAGAATCTAAAAAAAATTAATACAAAATATGTTTCAAAATCCATTTTATTGAAAATTCTTAATCATGATTATTTGGTTGTACTACTACCTACTGGGTAAATCAAAATACTAATCACACCTATGTTGTGACCGGCAGGGCACAACCCAATTCCGGCAAGGGTGCTAGAAGTAGGGAAGAAGTAGAGAGGAAGAGGAGGAAGGATCAAAGGAAGAAAACCGAGTTTATTATTGCTTACCTTCATCGTACAAGTACATGTATTATAGGTAGATACATGATCAATCAACTGTATTAGAAAGGTAAGTCCTCTAATTAAATTCTAAATCAAGCAAAAGGATAAATCAGTGTAAATCATTCCCTATAGAAAGCAATAGGATCAATTAGTGTAAAGCATTCCATATAGAGGTTGATACGGCTGATTCTGTTATGAGCTGGATGGATTCCAGAATTAGATTATTTGCACCATAACATTCCACCACGCTCCGCTATGGCCTTGTCCTCAAGGCGTATAATCCAAGAATTGCTGCCAAAATTCATCCTCCGAGATCCAGGTGGCATCGTCAAGGGGTCGGTCACGCCATGCAACAAGAAAGTTGGTAGCAAGACTACCGGCTTGGCGGATGGGACGGTGATCGACAATAGCGGTTGGTACAAAAGGAGGTGGTGGGGGCAGAAGCAACGGTGGAGGTGGCACAGAAGATACGCATGTCGGATCGCCAACACACCAACGCAGGCGGGAGACATAGAAAATAGAGTGGACCTGAGAGCCAGGAGGGAGCTCAAGCCGATAAGCTACCTTACCAATGTGTACCACGATGGAGTACGGGCCATGAAACCGATGGGCCAACTTAACGCTAGCCGGTTGGTAAATAGTAGACTGCCCATGTGGGTTGAAGCTCACATATACAAGATCTCCCACTTGGAACTCCTTATCAGTGTGACGGCGATCATAGATCTGTTTCATGCGATTTTGGGCGACGGACAAGTTTGCTTTGAGTTGACGCAGGACTGCATCTCTATCCTGCTGTAAGTAGTCCACCTCGCTGACAGACAAACGGTGTGGCACATATCCCAAAGAGAGTAGGAGGGCGGCGACCATAAACAACCTCGAAAGGTGTAAACCCAGTAGATGTATGGAAGGTTGTGTTGTAAGACCATTCTGCCCATGGTAAGAACTGGAGCCAATGACAAGGGTTGTTGCCGACAAAGCAGCGCAAGTACTGTTCGAGGCAACGATTGACGACTTCCGTCTAACTATCCGTCTATGGGTGATATGGTGTGCTCATGGTAGTGCGGTACCCTGTAGCTTGGTGAATTCCTTCCAAATAGCGGAGATGAAGACTCGGTCACAATCAGAGATAATAGAGCAAGGCATGCCGTGGAGTTTCGCGACATCACGGAGGAAGATATGGGCGACATCTTTGGCAGCATAAGGGTGTCCCAATGGGCTGAAATGAGCATACTTGGAGAGTCGGTCAACTACCACCAGGATGACCGTCTTGCCTTGGGCCAAAGGTAGCCCAACAATGAAGTCCATAGAGATGTCTTCCCATATGCGCTCAGGAATGGGTAGAGGTTGAAGGAGTCCGGCTGGAGTAGTGGTGGTTGCCTTGGCACGTGGTGCAAGAGGCAACATAATCATTAACATCCTTCCGTATGCCGCACCATAGGAAGCTTTGGCTCACCCGCTTGAACGTCTGAAATGTGCCCTCGTGTCCTGCCATGGGTGTGTCGCAGAAATGTGAAAGAATGGTGCGACGAATAGCCGGATCACGAGGCACCCAAAGACGCTCCTTCCAATAAATGAAATTTCCCTGCAACATAAAAAAAGGTGAGCATAAGGGATCAGCCCGTAGGCGGGCCAAGAGGTCCTGGGCTTCAACATCTGAGGCATATGCCAGGCGAAGATCTTCAAAGAAGGGAAATGTCGGAACAGAGTGTCCCAATGACTACCCCTCATCAAATTGCCGGGAAAGGGCATCGGCCACCGTGTTTTCGGACCCTTTTTTGTATACCAGCTCGTAATCATATCCGAGAAGCCGAGTCACCCACCGCTGTTGTGCTAGTGTGGAAATTCGCTGCTCCATCATATACTTAAGTGGCTGGTGATTCGTGCGAATAATGAAGTGGCGACCTAACAGATATGGACGCCACTTAGTGACTAAGTGGACAATGGCCAACATTTCACGTTCATAAGCTGAGAGTTTGAGAGAATGGCCCAAGAGGGCCTTGCTGAAGAAGGCAATAGGCCGATTGGCTTGCAATAGAACAGCCCCCAAGCCTGTATCAGATGCATCGGTCTCCACAACAAAAGGTTGGGTGAAATCTGGAAGTGCTAAGACTAGAGCAGCAGACATGGCTACTTTAAGGGCATCGAAGGCTCCTTGGGCAGCATCGCACCACTGGAAGGCCCCCTTTCGAAGGAGGGGTGAGGGGCGCAACAATAGTGCCATAGTGAGATATGAAGCGACGGTAATAACCTATAAGACCAAGGAAACCACGAAGAGCTTTAAGATTTTTTGGAACAGGACACTCCTGCATGGCAGCAACTTTGTCCGGATCGGTAGATACCCCATGTGCATTAATAATGTGGCCCAAATAATCCACCTATCGTTGACCGAAGGAGCACTTGGAGCGCTTTAGATAGAAAGAATGTTGAGCCAACAGGGTAAAGATGCACCGAATATGCTCCAAATGAGATGTCCAAGAAGGGCTATAAACTAAGATATCATCGAAGAATACCAGGACAAACCAGCGGAGGAAGGGTCGAAAGACATCATTCATCAGGCTTTGGAATGTGGAAGGGGCATTAGTGAGCCCAAATGGCGTAACTAGGAATTCGAAGTGCCCGTCATGTGTGCGAAATGTCGTCTTATGGATATCCACGGGATGCATGCGAATTTGATGATAACCTACAGGCAAATCCAATTTAGAGAAGTATTGCACTCCTGTGAGTTCATCTAGAAGCTCTTCAATGACAGGGATACAAAACTTGTCCTTGGCGATGATGGTATTGAGAGCGCGGTAGTCAACACAAAATCGTCAGGTGCCATCTTTTTTCCGAACTAGGAGGACTGGAGAGGAATACAAACTGGTGTTGGGCCGTATAATACTCGAGTCGAGCATCTCGGCCACCAAGCGCTCAATTTCTGTCTTTTGGATTACCGGGTACCGATATGGGCAAACATTTGCGAGAGAGGATCCAGGCTGAATAAGGATCTTGTGATCATGTGTGCGGGCCGGAGGGAGGCCGCGAGGTTCTTAAAAAAGACCACCAAAGTCATCCAGAATAAAGGACAAGTCAGCGGGTACGGGTGCGGCTGCGGCTGCGGCTGCAGGGCTGTCCGGGATGATGAGCTGAAGAAAAAACCCATGTGCGTCCATCTGAAAGAGCGACCCGATGTCTTGAGCAGAGTGCAAAGTACCGGGGACGGAACCCTCAGGGTGCACTCGCGCACCGTCCACATCAAAATCCATAATCATTTGCCGAAAATTCCAAGTCACATCCCCCAGCTCTTAGAGCCATTGGACGCCTAAGACGATGTCTGCCCCTTTTGTGGGTAAGAGATACAAATCTATAGCAAAGAGATGACCTTGGATGAGCAATTCCGCCCGAGGACACATGCCACTGCTGTGCAAATGTTTTCCATCCCAATAAGGACATCAAAGGGGGTGGATTGGGTGATGTGGCACCCTAACTTGTGGGCCACCTTGTCATTGATGAAGTTGTAGGTACTCCCACTATCAATCAATATTGCAACCTGTTGACGTTTGAGGAGGCCCGCAACATGCATTGTGCGAGGCATGTAGGCCCCAAAATAAGCATGTAGTGAGATCTCGGGAACCACATCATCTTGGAGCACGCCCTCCTCTCCAATCTGGTCCTCAGCCCCATCACCAACAGCCTCCTCGAAGATGAAGGCAGTAGGGCGTGTACGACAGCGATGTCCAAGAAAATACCTTTCATCGCAATTGAAGCACAAGCCCTTGGTGCATTTCTCCTCAATTTGAGCTTGAGAAAGACGGCGGATCGGCAAGGAATTCGGGAGGCGGTTCAAGGAAGGTGGACGCACTGCAGGACCCCCTTCGGTTATGGTGTGCAGAGTGGGAGGAACACCTAATGTGCGGGGGGGCGGAGGATGCCGAGTGACACGCCGTTGGCATGTGAGCCGCTCCTCGACAATGCGGGCATGGCGCACTTCTCGCATAGACTCGCACATAAAGTGGCGAATCTCATCAGCAATGTCGGGGC
Organism: Saururus chinensis; assembly: GCA_035235625.1. Classification (NCBI taxonomy): domain Eukaryota; kingdom Viridiplantae; phylum Streptophyta; class Magnoliopsida; order Piperales; family Saururaceae; genus Saururus; species Saururus chinensis. Next base: position 59,115,198 of record CP141140.1, read on the forward strand.
ACAATCCGTTCATAAAGATGCCAACCAAGGCCGCTTGATCCCAATTCGGGAGACGGTTGGCAATACGCATAAACTCTTGGTGGTAAACTCGGATGGTGGATGTCTGTTTGAGAGCTCCAAGGAGTTCATTGAAGTTGGCATACTCATTGGGACCAAATTGAATGCATAACTCCTGAATAAAATCCTGCCAAGAAGCATTAGGGTGCTTACGCTCAAAATATTGAAACCATACCAGAGCGTCGCCCGTTAAGTGGAAAGAGGCTACACGGAGTTTCTCTGCATCAATGGGATGAGTGGCCTGATAAGAAAAATATTTGTTCGCTTGGTATATTTAGTCAATCGGGTTGTCATCCCCATTATACTTAGGGAATTGGAATCGCACCAGATGAGGTTCGGCCGCATTATGGCGTGGAACAAAAGCTCCCGTCCCAAACTCATTTGATTGAAGATATGGATATGCAAGCGGGCTTGGGCCCGGGACATAAGGGAAAAGGTGGGGGCCAGCATCACGTCCAAGAGCAGAATGGGTAGGACGGTGGTCCATATGATGAGGTCTGGCATAGTGCAGGGGCCCAAAATCTGGACTTGTGCTAAACTGCAAGGGAATGTGGCTGGGCTGTAAGTTGTTGTGGCCCAACCCACTGAGCTGGGTGGAGTCACTATCGTGGTGCAGAAGGAAGGACGACCCCGGATTGTGGCTTGCAGGCACGCTAGAAAGGGGGCTGGTGACAATGGGCGGGCCGTTGACAGGACCCTGGGGCATCAATGGGGCCGTGGTCAGCAGGGGCGGCGGTTGTGGTCCAACGAAGCTCCAATGCGATCCAACAGAGGTCCCAGCAGAAAAGGAGGTGAAAAGATGGGAGGGGTGGTCTGGCGGATCAGCAGAAAGCATTGTACCTTGGGGAGGCAGACCAGAGGCGGCGACAAAAGGAGCGGCCACGAGAGAGGTGCCGACGGCGGATCTGGCGGGGCGGCTGGCAGACGGTGCTGGGGTGGCAGGGAGCCAAAAATGGGTACCGAACCCGCCATTTCCAGTCCGCTAGGGGTGGAGGGGGAGCCATGGCGTCCAGGCGGAAGAGAACCAGGAGGGTTGAGGCCACCCGATGTGAGGGAAGGGCCCTCTAAGCGGCGAAGCACCTCCGTCTACATTTGCTGGACGGACCGGTCAGAACTTGTAGGAGTATTGGATCTGTGGGTGGGGCTGGCGAGGTGGCAGAAGGTGCCGGACCAACCGGCGGTGGTGTGGGAGGCGCTGGAGTGGAATTTGTGAGGAGATTGCTCTCGTCGGTGGAAGCAACATCGGGCAGCAGTCCAAGTGCCATGCAGTGCACTGTCTTCCCCATCAACTCCCGAGTCTAATACCAATGTTGTGACTGGCAGGGCACAACCCAATTCCGGCAAGGGTGCCAGAAGTAGAGAGGAAGAGGAGGAAGGATCAAAGGAAGAAAACCGAGTTTATTATTGCTTACCTTCATCGTACAAGTACATGTATTTATAGGTAGATACATGTTCAATCAACTGTATTAGAAAGGTAAGTCCTCTAATTAAATTCTAAATCAAGCAAAAGGATAAATCAGTGTAAATCATTCCCTATAGAAAGCAATAGGATCAATTAGTGTAAAGCATTCCATATAGAGGTTGATACGGCTGATTCTGTTATGAGCTGGATGGATTCCAGAATTAGATTATTTGCACCATAACAACCTACTACAAGAAAAATGATTAAATAACAGTGCAACACGATAAGACCTAAAGGATACTTAGAAGAGTGTTGGACAAATTGGATTGATCTGGATAAAGATTTGTTTAAGCTAAGATGTCATTTATGTCATGTTATTCGACTGTGCTCAACCTAGGATCATGGAGCGCTTGTGCAAAGAATAAGCTTGTTTGAAACAAATGAGCATTCAACTGGTGCCAAGACCACAATGCCAGGCTTTCATGCACACAAAAATGATGTGTAAATCCGCGGCATGACATAAGATGTGTCCTTTAAGTGTTCCCTAGTGTTTATCACAAACCCATCATCTTCTCCAAATGCACAGAAGAGGAACCTAGATATTCCATGCTTTTCCACCTCCTTTGGCAATCCTACAACTCTGTCATTTTCTGTTAAATCTAAAACATACCACCTTTGCATGCCTTTCTTCGTTGATTTGACCTTCTCTGGCTCTTTGGGATAAGAGCATTAAAGGGGAGCACAGGCTGAAGATCGACACTTCAAGGCCATCGCACTCAAAATGTGTTTTTCTGTTTCCCCATTGTCACCTGAAACCCTACTAAATTCAACTGACTTCATATCACCTCCACTATTTGCTCCCTAGATTTCACATCTTAAGAGCAACATGTGGCAAAGCACGACCACCAATGGAAGAACTTAGCAGTTTCTAAGCATAATTATTTTTGTCTTGTACGAGTTCTTTCCTATCATCACAAATAAGTAAATAGTTGCTTGTTGCTAAGGAGTACAGTTTGCAAAACCTTGATTACCAATGTCCTTGTAATGAGAACCACAAAGACACATCCTGATATCCTCTTCTTCCCTCTTCTCTCTAGCCACTCCTCTCTCCTCCCATGTCCCCTTTCTCCCTCTATTACCAATGTCTCCTTTTGCTTCAAATCTTCCACTACTTTCTCCAACCCTTTAACTCCTCTTTTACACTAAAGCTATCAAGTTTCCTTTGGAAATCTGACAAATTCCGGGAAAACTGCATTAAAAAGCCTCTGCAGCGACAAAAAAAGATATAAAACATAATGACATGCCATCCTGCTAAGTAGTAAAAAAGACTACAATAAATGATTCAAATAGTTTTGTTAGAATAGTATTATCATGAGGCATTTTATCATTTTATAGTGCCTTGCACTTGAAAAATAGCTATATTAACAAATCAAAAAAATAAGATTTTCATGAAAAGTTTAAGGGACTAGGGAGATGAGAGAACATGGCAACTGGAGTCTTAACTTCAAGAATATAAGTCAAAAGCAAGAAAAGGTTTAGGTGAGAAATAGACCTTATATCTAGATTAGCTCAACCTAAGATATATGAGAAAAATTAAACTCACTTGATAGAAGCTTCAATAGTACTTTGAGGAGGATCAGAATAACCATCCAGAATAGGCTGCCACAAGTAGCATATAAGATAAAATGCACATCTATGAAATATATATTCAAATGATCATGTAGAAAGCGTCATAAATCATAAAGAGACTGCATGCGGCAAATAGTGTGGCAACTACAAAACTTAGAAAGCACGAATCATCGCACCAAAAAACGTAGGAGGCAGTGATGGATGTTATATTTCCACAATAAGCAGAATGCTCTCATTTGTAATTAAACAATAATCTACATGAGAGGCAAACTTTAAAGTTTGACATAAGAACATGGAAACATCAGAAATCCAACCTAAAAAACTGAAGAAAATAGAGTCAAGAAATGCATTTTAGTTTTTCCACTTAATAAAGCCATCAGAGAATAATAACAGATAATCCAAGTACCTGAAAGGTTTGAGAAGATATATTGTTCCAAGAATCGGATGATACTTGCGTACTTTCAACAAAAATATGAAGACCGTGACCCTGGAAAAGTCTGAAGAAAATGAGTACCAAATAAAACTCCTCTCAAACATACCAACTTAATCAAAACCAAGTCCCAATGGCCAAGCCTCCCCACCTGATCAAAGTTGGAGTAAAATGGAAGAAGTTTTGGGTACTTTTGTACTATGCCCCATGACTTTTCTACAAGGCCCCACCAGCTGAATATAAAATGAAAGATTGTAAGGGTATACTATTATTCAATTGTCATAGTACCAGATGGTTACTCTTTTAGATTTGTAAGAAAATATGATTGAACAACGTTATATTTGGAGAATGTAGCTAAGAAGGACAACAAGATTTTGATATTCAAAAGATAGAATTCACTTTTGCTTCAATTGTTTATGTATAAATAAAGACAAATGACGATGTTGCTCGCCTAACCTGTGTTCAGAAACAAGTCTTATTTAGCTGTACATGTATTCAGTGAAATGATTCTTACATGTGGTTAGAGAGGTGAATTAAGTCACATATTTGATAAATTATTCGGTTGTCTTTACTCAACTCTCACTCAAAGCTTGAGTTTCATAGAATTTGGTAAACCTTGGTGTCAATTAGTGACATTTTTATCTTTCTAGTTTTTAAATGTTACCTCATATTAAATTACAACAACTATATTACCTTAAATTTTGGTCTTAATCTTTTTTAAATATGTCCCACAACTAAAACATAAAACCCATAAAATAGCTCAAACACGTAAATAATATGGAGTATTATACAAGACATCAGACTGTTTAAAATTTCAAGCAATTGAAAAGAGACGTACCGATTCTGAGCAGTTTGAAAATCAGGTGGTTGTTTGGTTTCATAAACCCATCCAGGAGCGAACAAGGCAGCTGACACATCATCCTTCTTTAGCACATCCAAGGCCACATTTGTCTTCCATATAGAAACTTATGTAAGTTTGTCATGCATTAATGCAACATAAACCCAAGATGAAACTATATAGTCATGGACACATATATGATCAGTTGCACAAACCTATATAAAAATTAATAGCATTTGAGAATCTTAATTACCAAAGAGGTAGCTGGCACACAATACAGTATCACAAACTAATGTAGGTACGAAAAAAATATCCTTCACCATGCATAAAACAACTAAAGGAGATATGTAAATTGTAGGGTTCGCAATCCTTGGCAGATATTAACTCACAGTCCACTGTCCGCCACCAAATGTTCCTCTACCAAACACATCAATACCCATGTACACGTCAAGTTTCCTCTCACCAGCAACAGAAGCTGACTGTTTTGGATAATCTTCCTGCAGAATCCAAGTCTACGTTAATATCAGAACCACTAGATAAAAGATATGCGCATATAGATATATCAGAAAAACAAGATGGTAATTACCTCCCACGTATAATTTACAAATATGCCGTCACATAAGTCAAAGAAGGGCTTGTTATATTTGTTCAACTGATTTTGCCAGCTAAGATCTCCATCTTTAGTTACACTGTCATACCTACACATCGACCGTGATAAGTAAGGCATTGTCAAGCACCTGCAGTAACAACTCAACCAATCTGAAAAAATCGGTAGAACCAAACATTCACCATATAACCAAAGATCCAGGTACAGAGGTGTGCATTGTCTCAGTTAAATGACTGGCAAATTCTTTCAAATTAGAAATTTGTTCCAAATCAAGATTAACCTCCATGTTTAGCTGCAGATAAATCTTCTCCGTCAAATAACTGAAAGTATATGAGATGTGCTCTTAAAATATTTTACATGTCAAATCATATTTTGCACCCTTGTAGGCATTGATATCCCCTCAACCAACAAACAAGTATGACTCTGAAAACTCCTTTGTTAGATTTCAGCGTTGTAACTTACAAACAGGCAAAGATGTAGTTTTAAAGCCATATACTGAAATTTAAGTTTATAGCCTTAAAGAGTTGCTGCTTGTGCTGAAGAAGTTCCCACCAAATTGAATGAAAAGGTCCACCATCAAGAATTTTTGCAATATTGTGGAGCAGCATTTGGTATTGACACTGAGTGTTAGTTCTGGGAAAAGGAAAAAGAAACTTTCTACTGCTCATTGCTCAGGACGTTAATTGAGTATTGAATTGGTGCATCTAAAAACCTGATTTTTTTCCCTTAACAATAAAATCCCTAAGATTACCAGCCAGCCGTCAAATCCTAAAGCAACTGCAAGTTCTGTCAGCCGCTCAGCATACAAATGAGCAGACTCCTTTGTGGACAGTAAAATATCACAAGCAGCTTTCCCTTCATCCCACTCTGTAATGAATGTTCCCAGCACCTATAGATCCATGCATCGTCAAACTTATAAGAGAGAGAGAGAGAGAACTCGTAGGAAAATACTTCAGATAACGTACATTCAGTTCATGTTCAAAATAACAAAACACAACAAGCCTCAAGTAAAATTTTCATTTATGATGACATTACCACAAAATTCCCAGACTCCAAACATACATAAATCCTCAACTAGCATGCTGAAATCCGAAACAGACAAAAGTAACTACCAACTCAATTAATATCCGGATATAAATTATGAATAAGTACACATACCATCAAGATAAACTAAATACTCACCAAAAACAAGCATTTTATGCCATTAACCAAAAGTTAGAATATATAGTACTCCCTCCATCCTAAATTAATAGCTCCATTTGGAAAAATAGTGGTTTTTATTGAATAGTGAAACCCACATCTAAGAGAAGGGGAAATAAGCTCATGAAACTCTTTTTTAAGTACCCAATCACTTAAATTTAACAAAATGGAGCTATTAATATAGAACAACTTTTTTTGCCAAATGGAGCTATTAATTTAGGATGGAGGGAGTATATTGCAAGCATCTTAAAAACAAAAAATCCCTCAAATCAAAAGAATCTAAAATCAAAAGTCTAAAACTAGATTATACTAAATGCAATAGCACCAAGAAAAAAGTGTCAAAATCATCTTGTATCATTACATCCCAAGCAAGACAGATACTGAGACCAAACTACCACCCAACAAGAAGAAGATACAGAACAAACACAACGCACAATAGAAACAACAAAACAACTTAAATTTCTAGATAACAAAGAATTAGAAAGTCCATTTCAATTCGTAATCCACATTTTATGTAATTCTCTCTATGAACCAACATGCCCATCAGATACAATTCAATGCCGAGAAGAGAGAAGTAACAATAATAGAAGAAGAGGCAAAAACATGATGCGGGACCTACAAATAACATTACTAAATATTGAAATAAACAGTTTCCAAACCTGAATCAACGTTAACAAAATCAAGCCACCAGCCAACAGCCAATGATAAAAACAAAAATTTCAAGTTAATAATCTTCGTCCGATCAGAGTCCATTATAACAAAATAATAAACAAATCACAAAACACATACAGAAAGAAGTAAGGACCCAACAACTATTAAAAAGCAAAGTTCTAGAACAGTCAAAGTGGATATTCATCGAAACAAAAATCCTATTCACCTCGTATTTCTCAAGTATTGAACTAACTACAACAAAACAAAGGAAGGAATACCTTCACACCATGGGCGTGCCCGGCATTCGTCCAGCAAGGCGGAGGGATGGTCACCAGATTGTGCGAGAAATACACGAAGACATCAATCAAATACCAATGCCATATCGCATAAGCATCCGAATTAGTCCCGCCTTGAACCCACTTATCGTCCACGTAACCCCCTTCCATGTCATGACAGACCAGCATCCTGGGCCGGGACGGCAAAGAAGAAGAAGGCGGGAGGCTGGTAGATGCCTTGTTGAACGGGAAGTGGAATGAATCAAAATACGATCGAGAGAGCAAATCCTGCATTGTTTTGATGGGATACGAAATGGGTATTGAAGGTTCCAACGGATCGAATGGGGGATCGGCCGAACTTTGTTGCTGGTCATCGTCTGGCTGCGGCTGGGCCATGGTTGGGAGGCGGAGAAGGAGGCGGCGGAGGAGGAGGCAGAGGAACTTGAGAGTGGTCGAGGATCGGAATCGGCGTTTGAGGTGGCGCTTGAAACGACTGGGACGGGGGAGGCGCATGTAGAGGTGAGAGAGTGGAATTTGAAGGGGGGACTATTGTGTGGGTGGGAATTGTCGTCGCCATTGTCGTTGTCCCTTCTCCCGGCTGCCTCCAGCAGGCCACTCTGCATTTTCTCGGCTGCTTCCAGGAAGCCACCATGCTTTTGGAGAAGAACGCGGCTATTTCCCCCCAAAATTCACTAGAAGCCCCCCAAACTTTACACATCCCAAATATTGATTTTACTTCTCTACACCCAACCCTCACCGTAACATTTATTTTTACTTACGCCCTAACCCCCTCACTTAGACCGTGCTCCCTATCTCTTGTTATTCTATTTCCCCCTCCTATCTTTTCTTCTCCATTTTCGTCTCCTCTCCTTCAGTAAAGTCCCTTCCCTTCCGGTGAAATCCCCTCCCCTCTCCTTCGATGAAGTCCCCTTCCCCTGCCCTCCTGTCTCTTTTCCTCCCCTCCCCTCCCCTCCCGTCTTGTCTCCTCCTCTCCCCTCCTCTCCCCTCCCGTATTACACCTTTGACAGGTTAACAACTTTGAGATCAGCAAAAGTATTATTCATTTGTGAAAATAATATAACTTTTTAATTGAATCATAAACCATAAATAATTTTCTTCTTTTGATACTTTTTTGTGGTGGTTTTTTTGGTCTATGTGAAGGGAAGAAGGGTGGGGTATGAAGGATAATGAGCTTCACGAGTTTGTAGGATGCAGTTCATGAATTTTTTTATGGTTTGAAGCTTCTGGACGAGTTCTGGCGGGGATCAATCACTGCTAAAGTAATAAGAAGTTAACGGGGACATACGGTCCCCATATGAATTCATTTTATGTGGTGGGGGGTACCCCTGCTAGACGACTTCTAGGAGATTTTCGAGGGTGTTGAAACCTTTTGGACGAGTTCTGATGGGGATCAATCACTGCCAAAGTAGTATGAAGTTAACAGGGACATACAGTCCCCGTATGAATTCATTTGATGTGGCAGGGGGTAACCTCTGCCAAACAACTTTCAGAAGATTTTTCACATCCATTGAAACCTTCTGGAAGAGTTCTGACAAGGATCAATCACTGCCAAAGTAGGAAGAATTTGGCGGGGACATATAGTCCCCATATACATGCATTGAATGTGGCAGGGGGTACCCCCCGCTAGACAACTTCTAGAAGATTTTTTAGGGTGTTGAAACCTTCTGGAGATTTCCTGGTGGTGGGACCCCCCGTCACATAAAGCAGAACAACGCTTTGACACCTTTGTGCACGTGAAAGTTCAGTTAGCCATGGCGCATTGTGAACCCAAATTCTAATCATTGAAGGCCCAGAAAATCAATAAAGATGACTTGCTAAGCAGCCAAAGGAAGGAATTTTCTGAGTTGGATGGGAAGCAATGATTTTTAAGTGAATAAGACAATTCTTTAATCAGGGATGTGGGAGAGAGGAGAAACTGATGTAATCAGCTTTCTTTTCATGCATGGAGAGAAGCAATTGGGAGGGACGACCATTATAGGTAGGGAGGAAGATGGGAGGGACGCTCACAACCTTCTTGCCGCCGGTGAGAGCTTCATGCCCATCGAGCACAGTGAAGATATGAAAGAGTTTTTTCTTTTTCTTTATTAACTGGGGTGCCTCATAAGAATAGTGTGGGGGGTGCTAAGTAATAAAAGAATTACCCACATATTTCTTATTTGGGGGGCCCTGAGTAAATATTAGGGGGAAATAGCCGCGTTCTTTGGAAAAAAATGTTTTTCATGTTCTCTGTGAGTCGAGTGTAACTATGTGAGGAACGCACGTGGAGAGCGTTCATTTTTAATGTTAATATTTACGTGTGTTGTCGATCATACTTCGTATCTGTACTTTATGTTCAGTCCAAGGCATAAGAAATAGAGGAATTGACCAAAGTAAACGTTTACTTTAGTAAAATAACTAAAATGTGAGTTAAGTATCTTTTATTTACCAAAGTAGACTTACTCACATGGAAACTTGCAAACGTTTGAAGGCTTTTGACTGAACTACCCTCACCTTCGTCTTATAACAAACCAACGGGAAAAATACTCCACATCGGTTGCTCAATCTAGAAAAATGTCTTCTTCTTCTCTTGAACGACTTCATCTCACGGTGATTTTATCTCCCGTATGGCTTCCTACTCCTGGGTAGGTTCATCTTCCTTGTGTTTTCGTTTGCTCAGATACTCCCTCTTCTCGGCTTCTTTTCTCTAGTACATCACAACTTCCAACTTTGAATATTCCCTTTCACCAAGTAGATTAGTTCATGTTATTTGGGATGATGAGAAAAGTGTTACCCGATGAAAAATATTATTTTAGGTTGGTTATATATTGAGTATTAAGTAGTTTCTGCTAGTAAGGTTCTCTAGGTAACTAGAAACTATAAAATTGGAAGACTGGATCACTGAAAAACTGGAAAAGTAGAAAAGTGGATTACTGATATGATATGAGAAGGAAAAAAAATATTACTCATGGGAATATTAATGTCAAAGTGGCAAGAGGAGATGGGAAGAAAAAATGCAAAGTGGGAGGAGAAAAGAGGAAGAACATGAGTAATATGGGAGAAGGGCACATTTTTTAGTGTTCCATACAACATAAATGTCAATCTCAGTTGTGATGCAGATAAACTCTAATTAGATGAGTTATTTTATTTAGAGGAAGAGAGTAGGAAGAAGAGTATGCATGCATCCCGCATTAACATTGATTCAATACATGATGACCTAGCAAGTGTAAAGTAAGATTATGATATCGATTCAAGCATAAATGAGTACGTCCCAAACACGATTATAGATGACTTTGAATTTGGAAAAGATCCTTATTATGCATCATCATGAGTAAATGAAGACGATCCTATAGGAGAAGTGAATCATGGTGCAGAAAAATATGTTATGAGTTTTCCAAAACCCCAAGATAGACCTTGTCCTAATGATGAAAGGTATAGTAAATATTATAAATATAGTTTGTAATTGTGTATTATGTATGTAGATATATGAGACCATTGATACAAAATATATTGTGTGGGTGGGAATTGTCGTTGTCATTGTTGTTGTCCCTTCTCTCAGCTACCTCCAGTGGGCCACTATGCTTTTCTCGGCTGCTTCCAAGAAAACCACCACGCTTTTGGAAGAAAGCGTTTTTCATGGTCTCTATGAGTCGAGTGTGACTATAAGGAACACACATGGAGAGCGTTCATTTTTAGTTTTAATATTGACGGTGCATATCAGCGCATCTGCGCTATCGTGTGTTGTCGATAATAATACTTATATACATTTTTTATGATCTAAGTGAGCGGAGTATAAAAAATATTTCTTTTTAGAAAAAAGCAAATAAAAAACTTTTCTAAAATAGGAGTTTATTGAATTTGATGGTTTCCGCCATGCAGTTTTGAAGCCACTGCTACCCATGGTAGCTAATCAGCTTCTAGCTCAAAGTAAGAGGCTGGGCATAAAAAAATTAGAAACAAAATAAAAAAAAATAATTAATTTTATAAGTTCTCACCAAATGAGAATTATGGTTAGTAACAAAAAAAATTAGATGTAGCATCAAAACTATTTTTTAAAATTTAAAATTAATATAAATCTCTCTCTTAAACATAGATATGCACATTTTTGTACTATTGCACATCTAAATTCGATCCCTATCAAATAAGGTCCTATATATGGGTAGCTAATTTTAAACTTTTAATATGGGCCTTACCTATATGGTATGTTTCTTGATGCTTAAATTAATATAAGAGGTAACAATTAAAAAAATAAAGTTTTTAATTATGAAACAGGAGCCTAAATCGACGAAATCACCTCATGAGGTGATTTTCACTGATTTTAAATAGAAATGGCTTAGAATCAACTTTCAAGAGGAATTTTTAATTCCGCCCACCTAACACGGATTCCTATAATTTTAGGTGGAATTAGAGCAGAATCGATAGAATCTTACCAAAATTCCACACTTGTGTTATAAGATACTTAGTGCTTACTAGCTAAAATTGGGTTTTTAGCTATTTACAAATGCCTTCTTCTCTTTTTAAAATTCACAATTAAGCCTGACTTGACAGTCACATCGTCGTTATCTCTATATCGCTACTATTCCCCCCCTCCAAATAATGTTTCACCATTCCCTAATTTTTTTTGTTGATTATTTATTTATTATCATTATTCTCTCCTCCATGTGCTTATCCCTTATTTAATTATTCTCTCTATTACCTCGTGTATCCTCGTCCCCTATTATCCCTCCCTTCTTCCTATGGCATCGACAACAACACCAACTAAGTTTCCAACAATGGTGCCGATGCAGACTACACTTTTAACTCTAGCTCTTTCATGCTGCCCATCCCTACCAGTTGCCATGAAAGAGGAGGAGGAGGAGAAAGGGGTTGTATGTGGGTGAAGCCTTTTTGGTGGTGGTCGCCACATCTAGCCCAAATCTCATTGTGGTCCAACAAGATGTGAGTTGGCTAGACCATGTGCACTTTGTGCCACCTTTTATCGCTAGCAACCCCGAAGGAGGAGGAGGAAAAAAAGAAAGGAGGAGGAGAAGAAGAAGAAGGTGGGAGAGGAGGTCATGGTAGTGGAGGATGGGTGGAGTGGGAAGAGGTTAATGGCATTGTGCCATGCCAGCAATGACTTCAACAACAACTCTTGACGTTGGCTTGGCATAGGGGAAGGTGGAGCAGTTTAAGTGGGGAAAGAGGAGTGGGGTGGGGGTGGGTGTAAGATATTTTGTAATATTTATATCGGCAAAAGTAATAGGAAGAGTGACAACATTCTTACCTCCATTTACAAAAACTCTACTATTACCTTTCAAGAGTTGGAACTCTTCAACACCATCAACCGGTAAGGTTTTAACTATTTATTTATTATTTTCACAATTTATATTATATATATATATTTAAAATACTAAAATAGGAAAGGATTAGACCTGAACCGGCCCAAATTCAATCTGAATCGGGCCGGTTCAGATCAATTGACCCATCGTCAAGCGTACCTCGGTAGTGTCTGAGTTGCCTCGTCGGTAGGATAATGTCCATGGATGTTTATAATAACCAATTGGAGTAGGGCAAGCTACAAAGGAAATCTTAATGGTGTCTGATGATAGACTAACATGATGATAATAAGACCTCGCCTGAAGTATAGGTGTTAATTGCGTTAGTCAAATGTGTATATGTCTGTTGCACTAAACCAAGCTATACAAAAATTAAAATAAGTCATATAAATAATAAACGAGAAATAAGAAAATATTATTATATAATTAATTAAGATATACTTACCAAATTTGCCTCAGATGCACCCCTAGGATGATATGTCATATCCTCTACATCATCGCACGATAAAATATATCTGTGTGTAATGGGTAAATATCACTGCATATACGGGCTATGAACATCTTGCGATGTTGTAGCCATCTCCCCTCAGATAATAGTGGCTCTCCTATTATCCCATCGAGCTATATATGTTGCATGATGTAGAGCCCAAACGGTAATATGGCGGCCTTGTCGAGTGATCCGATAGACAAACTCTATGGTACAAGGAGGGACCTCTTTCTCCAAGTTAAATTGGAGCATCACACGATCAGGCACGTACAACTTGACAATCTCAAAACAGATGACGAGCATTCAAGAGAGCCACACATCTCTTCCCTTTGTACAAAGAGGAGGTAACTTAGCCGACACTTCAGGCGAGTATGGCTACTATATGACCTACACAATTTATAAACATAATAATTTTTAATGACCTTACATAGCTTATAATCATTATATGAAATGTGATAATTAAATGAAATTACCTAATAAGGCCACTGGTAGTCTAACTCTTCTCTATATAAACGAAGGACTCCTTGTGGATTTTCGATTTTGATGTGCCCGAAGTAGGCACAATCGGTACCTAGGAGATCTCCGCAGGGAAAAGGGAGAAGTAAAGAAGAAAGGGGAGAAACACAGAATAACTTCAATTGCATAATGATAAACAAGAGAGGGCCGCCCCATATTGGGGACAACCAGTCCCCTAGGGAGTCATGCCAACCCAACCCAGGCTGGCCCGGTTCCCTAGGTGAACATGCCAGTTAGTGGGTCGGCTAGCCCGAGCCACTAACTGAACCTAACACAGTTTTATACCTAAATACCAAACCAAAGTATTACAATAATAAATAGTTCAATGCAACTAAGTAAAAGCAATAGAGTATAGTCTGGGTGAGTCCTATGGGAATCTGGTCATCGTGCACAACAAAATTTTCTCCTCCGAACATTCCACCTTAAGGAGTCAAATTTTAAACATAAGTTCAGCACATTACGCATGTGCATGTGATATGTACCTTCCACATTATGCACAAAATTCATAATTCAATATCCTACTTTTTATCGACAATTATAAGATTCACATCTTAAGAAACCTTACCTCCAATTAGGTCCACTTCTATCGTCAATAGGTGCAGACGACCTATGATGTTCATTTGAAGCTACTATCATCAATAAAATTTCTTTTTCATTATTATCCACTAGCATTTGTATGTGTCTTCCACTGCTCACATTTCTTTTAGAGCTTCTGTGTGAACTCTTACTTGCATTATGCCCTTCACTAGGCACTAGGGCCTCTTTTTTGAAAAATAGCTCGAAACAAAATATATGAGACAAATGGTGAAACATTTGTCTTAATGATGCATCATTATTTGCATGTATTAATCATAATCTCCATCCAAATATCGGAATATTACATTTTATAGTAATTTTTTATCTCCTTTGATCCCAACCAACTTTGCTAGCTACTTGCATCTTAAGTTCATCAAAAGTAGATGATTTCTTGATGAATAATCCATTTGTGCGTCTTTCATGGTAAAGCAAAAAACTAACCATTTTTTTCGCCATCTTTATTCACTTAATTCATAACTAATAAATTACAAAAATAATACATTAAACAATTACTTCAAAATAACTACTTTACTTAATGAGATATGAGATTATCTATTATTCAAACTTAACCAAACAATTCCACTCAAACAACAAAAAAATATAGCCCAATTCCATCGAACCACCATAGCACAATTCTACTCCCTTAACACTGAAATTCATAGCACTAATGCATGCCTTGAGTGCAAAATTAAAACAACCAGTCAAAACAGCCAGTCAGTAATTAACATTTTCAAACCCTTAAAGAAGGTAAAATTAAGGGAAATTTATTTAAATAATAATTTTTAAACAATTATTTACCAAATTGGATCACTTTGGGAAATATTTCCCAAAAGTGGTGCTATTTTTTGCCATGCAGGCGCCAGCCAAGCAATTGGCGCCTACATGGTTTTTTTAATTTTTTTTTATGATTTTGTCCTTTAGAAGGACGAAATTACTACAATGATTAATTTCGTCATTTGAAATGACAAAATTAATAATATGTGAAAGGACGAAATCAGTACCTCCCTCTATTTACTCTCTCTCCCCTCTCCTCTCACTCTCTTCACTCTCTCTCTTCACTCTCTCTCTCCACTTTCTCTCTCCTCTCTCTCTCTTCACTCTCTCTCCTCTCTCTCTATTCACTCTCTCTCTCCTCTCTATCTTCTCTCTCTCCACTCTCTCTTCTCTCCTCTCACTCTCTCTCCTCCTTTTCTCTCTTATCTCTCTATTCACTCTCTCTTCTCTGTCTATTCACTCTCTCTCCTCCTTTTCTCTCTTCTCTCTCTATTCACTCTCTCTCCTCTTTCTCTCTCTTATCTCTCTATTCACTCTCTTCTCTTTCCCTTCTCTCTCTCCACTTTGAGAGAATGAATAGAGAGAGAAAGAGGAGAGAGAGTGGAGTGAGAGAGGAGAGAGAGAGAAAGAGGAGAGAGAGTGGAGAAAGATAGAGAAGAGAGAGAGGAGAGAGAGTGAAGAGAGAGAGGAGAGAGAGAGGAGAGGGGAGAGAGTGTAAATAGAGGGAAGTATTGATTTCGTCATTTAGAATGACGAAATCAGTACACAATATTAATTTCATCCTTTCAAAAGACGAAATTAGCCATTGTAATGATTTCATCCTTCAAAGGATGAAATTCGTAATTTTTTTTTAAAAAAAGCCATGCAGGCGCCAGCTGCGTGGCAAAAAACAACACTACTTTGGAAATTATTTTCCAAAGTGGTTCGATTTGGTAAATAATTTTTTAAAAATTATTATTTAAATAAATTTCCCTTAAATTAATATTTGAAAGAATATGCGAATTTAAATCACAATGAATTTTTTAAAAATCTCACCTAAGAAAAGAAAGAATATTAATTAAAAAGCTTCAAGAACAACAACAACTACTCTTACATTTAAGAAACAAATCAAAATATTTTAAACAGACAATAAATTGTAAGATCCAACAAGACGGAAGTAAAGCAGCAAAACAATGAATATAACATTTCCCCCCCTCAGTGTAATAACAAAGTGTTGGAACAACAACAACATATTCATTATACACAACAGCCATGACATAATATTAGCAAGCAAAAAAAATTAATTAAGAAGCACAACATCTATGAGATACAAATCCATATCAATAAAACGTACATAACATAATTTGAATCTTAGCACAATAGAGAAAGACAATACATGATCAGTTCGGATAGGTAAAAAGAATACAAATACAGAATAGGGCATCCATTGAAAGAGAGGGAAACGATAAAAATTGTAGTGAGCAAGTAATCAAATCATAGGGACAAGTACTAAAATGCAGAGGAAAAAGTTTATACTTGGCAAAATTACACCGAATTTGGGCAAAATTGAAGCAGACCTTGGCTAACAATGGATCTACACGAGGCGGAGGCGGAGGCGGAGGCGGATTTGGGTGACATTCGATGGCGGATGACAGATCTACACTAGGGAGGTCGGCGGATGGCTGATCGTGATGAACTGACACAGAAATGTGGGAGGAACAAAGAACGGTCGGGAAAGGAACAGAGGTGAATATAACCACAAATTTCATCATTCAGAAGGACATAATTAGCTTAAAAGTTTATTTTTTTTTCAAAAGGACAAAATTCATTTTAAGTTGATTTCGTCATTCGCAAGGATGAAATTCACTTAAACGCCGACACCTTCAGTCTTTCTTGGGGATTTCATCCTTCACAAGGACGAAATCAACTTAAAACTAATTTCATCATTCAAAAGACTAATTTAGAAAAAAAGCATGCAAGGCACCCACATGGCCAAAACAGACACCAATTTAAGAAATATTTTTCTATCTATGTAATTTTAGTAATTATTTTTTAATATTATCATGTCCAATCAACAAATGGGTCTTACAAAGCCTTCTTTCCGGACTCGGAATCCTCCGCCAGCCTGCTAGTGGGCCGACCCGTTTACACCATTTGGCTCCTCCTACCGCGCACTACAAAAGGGCAAAAGGTCCAACTTTCTCTCTAACCTGCTGGAAACTGGTTTTCTTGCACAAGGGTTCTTCTCTTATAGGCTCTGCAACCAGTCTGGAACATTGATCTCTGGTCTTCTTGCACTACGCAATGGGGGATAGCCAGTATTCTTTCTCTCTCACCACATTCAGGTAGTTGTTCGTTTGCAGATACTGTTGCCTACTCAATTTCTTTCTAATGTAATTTTTGTTTTGCTATAATGGGCTGATTCGTGTTCTTGTTTCTCGGTTTTTTTCCGAATAGTCCATCGGGTAAACTGGTCCAGATCGAGCACGCTCTGATGGCTGTTGGGTCCGGCCAAACTTCTCTCGGGATCAAAGGTGATTTATGTTTGCCTTTTTGCCTTTGTTCTATGTCTTCTTCTTTTTCACATGTAATCGATCTTGACATTTTTTTATGTTGGGCTCTCTTATAGTGATGCCCTTTTCATGGTAAATAAGTACGGATTTCTTGTTTGTGAGCTGACGATTGGGAGCTTTATGCGATTTTATTTAGTATATGGGAGATACATAATAAGTTCTTTGTTCGCTTGTGTGATTGTGGACAAATGCGAGTGCTATATACTTATGGGGAAAAGGTGCAATACATTAAATGACAATTTCTGTTTGCTGATGCGCTTCATTAGTGATCTGCTAATTAAGGGTTAGCTTATGCGAGTGCTTTTGAACAGTGCTTTACGAATACTTAGAAACAGTACTTCATGAATACTAGAAGTGGAACGATTAGAAACAAGGATTAAACTTTGATGCTTGTCAAGGATGAATGATCACGTTTAAACCCTTGGCCACGCTTTGGCAATCTTCCTGTGGTGTGTATGAGTAGCAAGGAGTATTTATCACACGGAAAAATGCTCTTCTTTTGTTTTTAATCCATAATGGGTATAAAGAGGTTACATATTATGAGGAAATTGGACTGTTGGTCAAGGTAGTCTAACATAAGATTCATTATTTTGAGAGAAAAAAGTTGTGCTATTGAGCCTCTGATGGTTGATAAGGAAGAAATAATGAATCTATGGGCAATGTTGGTAATAAAGCGTCAAAGATTAAATATCATAGAAATTTGAAGCTTCAAAGTTGCTGATGTCACTCTGTTGTAGTGAAAAGTCTGATTTGGCATCTTGAGGACATAAAAATGGCGGTAGTTCACAAGTTTCAGTGATGTTGATTTCAAAATAATCCTATTTATGACTGAATGAGGTTTTATGTACTTGTTTCTTTTGATACCCATAACCCATGAATCACTTTCTTCATTCTAAATTAAATGGCTCACCTCTGTATTTCTTTCTGTGAAGTGAGCAATTTAACTGAAATGCCTTAATTATATTCTAAAACTGCAGCTGCTGATGGTGTTGTTATTGCAACTGAGAAGAAGCTACCGTCCATCTTAGTTGATGAAACTTCAGTAAGATAATTCAAACTCTTTAGCTTTCTTGCATTAATATTCAGACCCATTTATAAAGCATTTAACTATTTATGTTTATACTTGTACCTTTTTTTATTACGCTGATTTGTTTTTGTTTTTAATTTTGTGGCTGCCTTTTTTTAGCTAGAGTTCAATGTATTTAAATTTTGTTTACCTCAGTTTTATCATCATTATTTCACTTTATTATGGATATTATATGGTATGGAGTGTCCTATATCTTCTGGGGTATGCCATTTTGCTCTTGTGCCAACCCACTCTCAAATTGATTGTGGTTGATAAAAACCTAACTTCTATGGTTGTAATAGATAGCTTTATAATGTAGATTATTTACTTATGGTGTATATCATATAGTTTAGATACTCAATTTATGTAAAGTCTTTCTTTCTCTTTCTCCTGTTCCCTTCTCCCTCTCTCTGTTTTCTTTAGGAAGATGATTTGCTTATGTAAATTGATGTTTCAATACTTTTTTAATCTCTTCTAATTGACCACATATGGATCTGAAACAAAATGTGATGACATGCAATACTCAAATATTAAAGTGGCATATAAGAGAGTAAGGTATAACAGGTTGTACATTAATTAGGTTGAACAAGGATTTGCATTGAATAAATTGGATAATTCTTGGGCTGTTAAATTATTAACTACAAGCTAGGTTGACACTGGACTAAAGGTATATTGTTTCCCAAAATTTATATTATACTGTGCCTGAGTATACATCAGTGTCAACAACAGCACCTTATCCCACATGCTTGGGATCAGCAACATGGATTCTACTGTCCTGCTCTACAATTGGCAATTTTTGACTTTTAAAGAAATCTATCTCTGGTTCTTTCCTAATCTTTAAAAAGTCATTGGAACACTCAGTGTACTCGAATGGTCGTTTTCCCATCACTTTGCATCTTGCTTCAAATTTTTGGATATTTTAATATTGCCTTTTGTTGTATGGGCATTACAGTGTAAATTTTTTATGAATATTTGTATGGGTACTATGGCTTGCTGCCATGTTAGTGGAAGCTGTGTTGATGATCTTTACTATACCAGGTTTGTACTTAGGGAAAGGGGAGAAAGGAAGGGATAGAGAAAATTAACTAAACTAGTTCTAGATTTTCATTGCTTGTCTTCCCATAGGAAAAGTGGGTTACAATTTATATAGGCGTAAGAGCCCTTTATTCCAAGGAATCTAATATAATTAGGGAATGTAATCAAAATAAGCATCCTACCTTTAATAAAACTTTAGATACCAAGTAACCTACTTATAATAGAAATCCTAATTAAGGAAACTAAGTCTAAATCAAGGAACCCTAATTTTGAGACATAACAATTCACCACTACTTCCGCTTGGCCTTGTCATCGTGGCCACTGGATGATGTGCAACTTCTCCGATGGCTGTGCAGCAAGACGGTGCGTTTCACCCGCATGTTGGAAGGTAAGCTTCATTTGATCAAAATCACATTCAACTTTTCCCAGGGTACAGAGCCAATCAATCTCGAGAATCATGTTCACCCCCTTCAAAGGAAGAAGGTAAAAGTGCGCACTAGTAATAGGGATACCTTGGGCAATTAGGTGACACTATGACACATGCCCAAGCGATGTAGTTTGACAACATCACGAACCATAACATCAAATGGAGAACAATCTGAAATTGCCAGTCCCAATGTGCGTGCAATTCCCTCGTTGATGAATGAACGAGTGCTCCTATGTCTACCAAAATAATGGCCCATTGTTTTGCCATTTGGCCATTAACATGCATAGTATAAGGAGCATCATCACCCTGATGAGTATGGAAGGATACCATAGGGTGTATGTCATTGACCAACATGGCTAAATCGGCATTGAACTTAGCAAAAGGGCCCTCATCCTCCTCGGTAATAAACATTTGAACTGTCTTGCAACAGTGGAAAAATATTTTTTGTCACAATTGTAGCGCAAGCCCTTGAGTGGTGAGCATACATCTCAGATTGAGAGTGCTTTTTAACTGGAATTGTGGTAGTGGATGATGTGGTAGACATAGGAATACTTGAAGAAGAGAGCAGGGTGGGAAGTTGAAGGTGACGCCGCTGGTTATTGACTTCATAAGTGCGAGCAACATAAATAGCCTCACTTAAGATATGAGGGTTGAGAGTATCTACCTCATTGGCAATGTCGTCATGCAATCCCTCAATAAAGGTTCTGACCAATGCATCTTTGGGCTAGTGGCGGACCAGATTGGCTAGCTTCTCAAATTTATCCACAAAATCTTGAACTTTGGTCTTCTGACAAACTTGAGAAAGAAGCGTATTGAAATTTTGGTAGGTGGAAGGCCCAAAGCGGACAAGCAAGACTTGCTCAAGATCATCCCATATAGCATGGGGATTGTGTTGAAGATAATGGTCAAGCAAGCATAGTGCATGACTCTCCATGTGGCACATGAGACCCACTCGCCCGGTTTGTCACCATTGAACATTGGAAAGGTGAGGCATGCAGAACATGCTTGGACATGCCCATCGGCCACACTATCATGGGGTGGCTCATCAACTCGGTGACCACATTCCTGAGGGTGGCAAGCATCAATGAATCCAGGAGCATAGTAATTGCGGAAAAGATCATCAAAGCTGTGCAGTTCATCTTTTGCATCCGGAACCCGACCTGGCAAAAATTGTTGTGGGGAATCCCTGATGGCCCAGACCTAGGAACGTTGGCCGGCTGCTGTTACAGCGCATAAGCAAGGGCATCCCAAGGCTGCTGGACGGGCTGAAAGGGGCCAGTAGTCTTCTGGGCCGAAGGAAAATGTACCAGGAAAGGTCTGGAGGTGTCAATTGAACTCACTGGACCTGCCTAACCTGGATAGGACCCTGCTGGTGAGTAATAGAGGTGCTGAATTCCATCCACCTCCTCTCATCTTGTTCACTTGTTTCGCCTGCTGCACCTCAGTTCCCACTCAGGATTAGGTCTGCCATTGCAAACAAAACTTCCCCTACTTACAAGGCCAGATGACATCCCAGCTCTGCAACCCACCATTTCTTCATCAGCCGGACCTGGCTTTCGGAATTAAGCACCTCTATTACTCACCAGCAGGGTTGCAGAGCTGGGATGTCATCTGGCCCTCATAAGTAGGGGAAGTTTTGTTTGCAATGGCAGACCTAATCCTGAGTGGGAATTGAGGTGCAGCAGGCGAAACAAGTGAAGGAGATGAGAGGAGGTGGATGGCAGCTGCACAAAGGGTTGTGTGACCGACTGAGCAGTAATAAACCAGGGCATTGATGGAGCGGTAGTTTGGTGGGCGATGGCCTGTGCTGCTGAGGCAGTGGCAACAACAGAGCGAGGGAGGTCTATGAAAAAGCTTGAAGCTGCTGTGCCACCCATGGGTTGAGGCAAGTCTGGTTGGACAAAGCCGGAAAAGGAGAAATGGGGATGCCCTCCTGCTGTGGAAGTGAAAAAGGCAGCACTTTGGGAGGCGGGGAGAAAGGACATTGATTTTGACGACAAGGCTGTGCCCGACACAGCCATGTTGTCTGATGATGGTGAAAGGCTGGCAGAGGCTGTGGGATCTGCAAACATCCCAAATTGGTGGGGGCAGTGGTACCATCGGTCAGGTTGAAGGAGGAGGGACGGTGGGACCATCAGCCATGGAGGAAGGAGGCAATGTAAGTTCAGAGGAGGTGGACACTCATGGAGAAGCAAGACAAGCTCCGCTAGTTACTTGCCCTGTGCCTCCATCATCTGATCCAAGGTTTGAAGTTGCTGATTTGTCGCAGCAATTTCATGTTTTGCTGAATCAAGGCCATCCTCAATTTGACGAGTGAGTAAACGGAGTTCGACATCAATCTTTTGGTGTCTCGTGATGGCCAAAATTCATCACATGAAGGTTGGTGCTGAATGTCGTGATCTGTTGCTGCAGCACACCTATCTGGGTATGAGTGGCGTCCAGTTCATGCTGCCATGGTGGCTGGGAAGAGGAATCGGTGGAGTTGGATGCTGACTTGGCCCGTTTTGCTGTTGAGTACACGTGCCGGACACCATGGATGGAGGATGCAGGAAGGACCAGCACTTTTATACCAATGTTGTAGATCTTTACTACGATAGTTTTGTATGTAGGGAAAGGGGAGAAAGGACCGGAAGGGAGAGAGAAAATAGACTAAACTAGTTATGGATTTTCATTGCTTGTCTTCCCATAGGAAAAGTGGGTTACAATTTATAGGCTTAAGAGCCTTTATTCTAAGGAATCTAATCTAATTAGGGAAAGTAATCAAAATAAGCATCTTACCTTTAATAAAACATTAGATACTAAGTAACCTACCTATAATAGAAATCCTAATTAAGGAAACTAAAGTCTAAATCAAGGAACCCTAATTTTGAGTCAAAACAAGCTGTTTGGTGTAGGACTTACAACCACCACCCTAAATCAGTTTAAATTTTAACCTAGAATCTTGAAATTTTAATTGTATTTTTTTTTTCATGCTATCTGGAGTGAGGAATGCTATTGGATTCTTAAATTTGTATGTTTGCAGGTACAAAAGATTCAGCTCTTGACACCTAATATTGGAGTTGTTTACAGGTTTGTCTTAGTTATGCCTGTTACCAGTTTTTTGTGTTAACATCATTCAATATGGGAGAAATTAAAGCATGTGGTTTGATAAAAAAAGGCCACTGATCTTTTGCTTAGTGGTGTTGTGGGTATTATATGCTTAAATGAACATTTGTAAGGAGTTATTAGTATATCTTGCACTAGTCACAACAATTTTACGTATTAATGGTTGTTTTTGTAGGAACGAATGCATAAAGATATATTTCAGTATTTTATTTATATTTAATGGAACTTATGTATTCATATGTAGTGATGAGAAGGAGGTTTAAGATTGCAGCTCTTCCAATCACCCTAATAACGAATTGAGCAATTATTAAAAGATAGTAGCCCATTCAGGAAAATTTGGTTTAACAGCTGATTTGGACCTTGATGTTCTGTTTTTTGCTCACTAGGTGAAACGTAATGTAATATTTTCCCTCTTAATTCTTTACCAATATGGGGTCATTGCAGTGGATTTTAGTTGTTTTTGTCGTATATTTTTGGCCTCCAGGTGACTGGTCTTTCTTTGACGAATGTCATCGCTGGCTAGAAATGAGATTCTTGCTTTTACCTTTGTTGAATGATCCCTTTGAGACATGCTGTAAATTGACAGTAGTTTTACCAAAGAGCTCACCTACTTGCTTCATTAAGTGTCATGGGTTGTATGATTACATAGGAGGAAACTACATTGGTTATTTTGCATGCTCTGATATCATTGTGAGGAAACTTTATCTTGTCAGACCTTGTTATTTGTTTAATAATGTTTCCCTTTTGTTTTCTTTTATGGGTCCTGTATAGTTATGTTATATCTAACTGGTGATGTTCCTAACTTGCATGTGCATGTGCAGTGGAATGGGTCCTGATTCCCACGTTTTGGTGCGGAAAAGTCGAAAACAAGCTCAACAGTACTTCAGGCTCTACAAAGTATGCTTTGATTAAGTTTGTACCTAAAATTATATTATGATAGGTTTTCAATGCATTGAATATCAATACCTTTGGCAACATATCTAAGTTTTCTTGTTTTTATTAGAGTGCTTTAGATGCAATTATGACAAAATATTGATCTCCTGGGTTATTTTAGTGTTCTTTGTTTTTGATGGCAATGCCATATTCTCTTCTTTGTTCTGTTATTTCTTTTGTTATGCTGTTAGTTGTCTTTATATCTTTGAAAGTTAAAGTCTTATAGTTGACCTTTTCCTTTCACTATATATATATATATATATATATATATATATATATATATTATAATTATTTGTATATGTCACGTGGTCGAACAAAGTCTAACAAACCCACCTGATGGCCAATTTTTGGAGGATAATTACATGCATCATTATTTCTAATTAGTCTAAAGTATAATGTTAGCCTCTTCAATAGCTCATATTATGTCTCTGATGGCTGATGAGACAAAAAAAATCTTCGAGTAGGTGGATTTGTTGTCTTTTAAATAGATTGAGGTGTTACTTCTTTAACTGTTTGATTTTTGTATTCTGATACCTCTTCATTTAAATACATTTTATTCTGCATTCTCTTGATTTCATGTTCAATCCTAACATTAGATGGTGAAAATGTATTACTGTATTTACTATATTCTCATGTTATGCTGTCAGCATTGTAAATACTGTTCAGGTCATTTACTTGAACGGATTGCTAAAATGTTTAGTATTTTTCTGATTTCAGGAAATTATCCCTGTCACACAACTTGTGAGGGAAACCGCTGCTGTTATGCAGGAGTTTACTCAATCAGGGTAAATAACTTTTGGTATACAATATTTTTCCTGCCTGCATTCAGGTGCGAGTATTGAGAGCAGTCCATGGGTGACTCATGGCTGAGTAGTGTTTATGAGTCATGTCGTTTTTCTAGAAGAGGATTATGAACATTATGCTTCTGTCTTGGTTTAGAATTTAAGTTTTTATTCCAACTAACATGATGTTGGTTTGTCCCACATTTGTGTTTGATACTACCAATAACATCTACTAGATCCTTGAAGGGTAACATACAATTTAACTAGGACATAGCATATTTTTTATGCCTTTTTACCAACACAGTAGACAAAGAAGCACTGAAATTTTGGACTGCATGAAGTTTAAGCATACCTTAAATTTAGCGGGTTGACATCCGTTCTTGCATGGTTAGAAAATGCAAGGTGCTAAACCTGGCTATGTTCTGATTCGCATGAACACAAAATTAAATTTTGTTGCTCATGGCTTTACATATTTTCTGAAACTCAGAACTTATGATGGTTTGACATGATTTTGGTAAAGATCTGTTAGTGTAAAAACTAACACCAAACTCTACTGAGGTAATATGTATGGTATTTAGAATTGGTGCTAGGGATTGTGTATGATCTCTATAGAGACTTTTATCTCTGACTGAAAGCTTGTAGTAGTTGGCTTATACAGAATCCCAATAGGTTAGGAACTTTGGTAGCTTTATCATTTTAATAACTTTCAGAAAATAAAATACAAAATTGGATAAAGAGATGACCAGCAAAGTTAGGAATCCTTAACTGGGGCTTCATTTTGACAATGCTATACCTTTGTATTTCATTTAGGATAAGATAGTAATTGGCGTGTTCTTACTTTCCACAGAGGTGTAAGGCCCTTTGGAGTTTCACTTCTCATAGCTGGATATGATGACAATGGACCACAACTATATCAGGTCTTTTATTATACTTCATCATTTTCTGCATTTATGATGACTTTCCACTATAATTATGGTGTATTAATTTTTTTTTTAACATTTCAACAGGTTGATCCCTCGGGTTCATACTTCTCGTGGAAGGCCTCTGCAATGGGAAAAAATGTCTCAAATGCAAAGACATTTCTCGAGAAAAGGTAGTAAAAGTTCGACTCAACTAGAATTTTTTCGTTTTATCTTGAGGTTTAATACTTTTTTTTTTCGGCTCAGTAGGTTCAATGTTTACTGCTACATGTGGTTATAAATTTTTACCTCTTTGATGATTTTGACTGATTATGTTCTTTCCATGTAGATACACTGATGATATGTTGCTAGAAGATGCAGTCCACACAGCCATCTTGACCCTTAAAGAAGGGTGTGTTATGATTCATAATGCGTACAGTGAGATCATATACATATTAAGAACTTTGTTATGGAGGTTGTTCATTGTGTTGATTTCTTTTTGACTCAGGTTTGAAGGACAGATTTCTGGGAAAAATATTGAGATTGGAATAATTGGAGCCGACAGGAAATTCAGGTAAACTTTTGTTATTCTTTCATGATATGGTACTTTGACGCCAACTGTTGAAGTAGCAATTATTTTTCACTGTTTTTACCCTGGTAAGAATAAAACCATTAATTAATTTGCATTTTTTCACTGGCAGTAACTAGCATGATATAGCAATTGAAAATCATTTTGTAGTTTTTTGTTGTTAAATTCTTCTTTAGACTAGTGAATACAGGCGGTTCCATGTGGGTCCTTCTGTAAACGTGTATGACCTTTTACTTGAGCTTTGTTTCCATCTTGCAGATTGCTGTCTCCGGAAGATATTGAAGATTATTTGCGGGAAGTAGAGTAATATTGATGAAACTTGGAAGCTCTTTTTTATTTTCAGATTCACATGCCGTTTCTGTAACTTTCTGCATCCGTTTATCTGGTACATGAGAGCTCAAATACTGCTTGGATTGTTTTACTCAGTTGCAGATAGAATTTGTAAGATGATGGAACAAATTCCCAGTTCTCTGGATATTTACGAAATATATTTTTGTTACCAGGGATTACATTCGATGTTTTATGTTTTGTACTAGGTGATGCATATGCTTGTAAGCATAGAGCTGGTCGAAACGTTGGCCGCTAAGAAGTCTATCACGTCTTCACTTTGATGTTATTCATTACCAAAGTCTCTGCTAGTCCGCAAAATTCTCAAATAATGTGTTACAAGGGCTACTTAGCCATATGATATTAACATGGATAGAATTGTTGACTTTGCGATGCAACATCGCACATGGTAGTAGTTCTGCTGGGTTTGATGCATTAGTGCACTTATCATCCTGGAAGCTTTTTCGAGGCTTCGTATTTCTTCCAAGTAGGTGGTTCTATGCGTCTAGTTGCATAGCCATCCTTGAATCCACCCCTCGTTGAATCCATGCTGCCTCTATTCTACCTCTGCATCTTTTATTCCATTAGTCTGTCTCCTGCAGGAACAAGAAAACACCATTCCTGACTGAAATATTTTTCTGACCTTTTGTCTGTCTATGAGAGCTCAAGGTCATAGTGGTAGTGCACATTTCCTAATTTGAAAATAATTTTCTGACCGGCTCTATGACCGGAGCCCTGTGATCAGCTTACATAAAGCTCCAAACATGGTACATGAGAGGGCAATTGCATATATGGCGAGTTGTCTTCTATGTACTATGTTCAGAGCCCTATATGGGCTGGTCACATAGCTCTAGTCACTGAGCCTGGTTAGGCTAGACATGTCCATCCTAGTTTGGATTCCAACCCCGTATTTGGCTTCCTGTATAATTTTTATCCCTTTTGTACAGTGATTGCATTTAACATGAGAACTTGCATGCTTTGGTCATCTTCCATTCTTAACAATAAGAGTGATTAGCTTGATTATTCTGCAATTCTTCATCTCTTACTTTGCTTCAAGCACACCACCTCAAAAAAAAAAAATTTACAGTCCTCCCGGAGCATATCAGTCAGGATAACTACCATAAAGAGTGGCTTGATCATCGATGCACGCACTAGTATATGTTAACACAAGTATTAAATTACTGCATGTACACTAATACATGTGCTGTCGATTCTGATGATCGATGGCTTCTACCTGGTGGCAGATGCCCTTATTGATGCCATGTAGAAGGGCAATTTTTTATATCAAAGCATATCCCAAATAAGAAGAGAAGAGAGAAAGTCTTCGCAACCTCCACCCGATCGCCCAATCTCTACTATGAATCTGTCTCTTCTAATTATATGTCAGAAGAGAACAAACAATAGCTTGCGCACCTAGATAAAGCAGAAAGAAAAGAGAGGGTGATCTTTATTTGAGACTAAAACTTGTATGGTGAAGGCAGAAGGAAACAAGAGGGGAATATCACTAGAGCATTCATTGACCCAAAACACATCCACACAACCACTAGAGCAGGTATCGTTTTCGCGTGTGTTGGGCACACAACTCACTCCTTATCATGTCCCGTGGCAAGGCTCGTGTGGTTGGCACAAGCATATCCCTTCTCTCCCTTGGCATGGCTGAAGAGATGCCCAGTCTGATGTTAACCTGCATGAGAGCCATTGTAGATGCTTCGAAAGAGAAGATAAAAAAGCTTGTGATGGTGAGTAGTGGATGGCTTTGTCAGGTGGTGATGGTGATGGTATTTTATCACTAGTATGTACACACTTATTTTGATCAGGGAAGTACCAACTTCGATATGGGTCTGTTGCTTCATTTGAAAAGAAGATACTTAAATGCAACCCTCTCCAATGAGCTTAAAATGAGCCCTTATGGCAATGAAAACTGGTTGCAGCCGATCAGCTGGTAAAAAGGCTGATAGTTAACCCATTGCAACGGTTTCACATACCGCACGCCACTTTGCAATAGGTGGCTAATGTTAGACTCGTTAGGGAGTGACTAAATATCTTCCCACAAGTTAGTAACAACCATGAGATGGTCCCATAATTTATCTACGACTTAATCCACATGTATTTAGTTCTAGTCATTTTAGTTTGCCATTTATGTTTCTCACAAGTGGTGATTCAGGTAAAAAAGTTTACACTAAAAGCTGTGTTTGTAGAGTCGTGGACTAAATTCCTTACTCGTGCCGCTAAGCGCTTCATGTACTACAAAACAAGATTTATATGGTCTGATTAGTAAAATGAGGGACTACACAGTACTCCCTCCCTCTCGGAGCAATAGTATCATTTAGTTTGTCAATATAATGTGGGACTACTATATGAAGCAAGAAGGGAGACAATAGATTTTTACCAATTTTTGTATAGCCCTTATATATTTTTTTATAAGGCATTTTAATACAAGTTTGAATTGGTGTATGATTTATGAGTATTTTAGTAAAATCAATTATTAACTTAGGTTCTTTAAAATGGTTGTCATGTGTTAATACTGATTGTTGATAGGATACAGGCCCTACTTTTTAAGTTATGTTAATTTGACCTTGTGAAATTATATTTTATACTCGTGAACTCGGATTTACACATTTTTAGTATCATTGGAAAGCTTTCAATGAACACTATCAAAAGAGATCTTAGTATTTTTTTCTCAAACTCTTTTGGGTCCTACACATATAACACACTTATCAATAATATTTTTTACATTTTTTCTTATATTATGCATGTTCATATTGCATATCTTTAATATAATTAGACAAAAAATTACAAGCTCTATCAAACAAGACACCCCACCAAATTGGTATTGAATATAAATAATGTGCTTTATAGTATGAAAACCTTTGACACTATTGTCTTTGCCAACGTATGACTCCTACAATGACTTGTGTATGGGTTGTTTCTAATTATACATGCATGTAATTTGTTATCATTATTACCATGAAAGCATATATTGTAAGTATAATATATGCAAAATAGACCTTTGTTTGATACATACATTCTATTCATTTTTTTTAGTTTTCTAATTATCTGATCTATATTTGCACATATAATGTGTATGCATTCTTACTAATATTGAATAAAACAATTTAGACAACCGTTAGTATGTGCACTAGCTTAAGTGCTTGGGCAAATACTAGGACATTGTGGGCAATTGGGTCGTACATCAAAACAGGGGCAGGTAGGTTTGAACCACCCACCTGTCTTCCGGTTTAATTCACACCCTCAAATTGCAATCCAACGGCTCACAGCGCATGTCGATGTGTGTAAGCCGGGGGTATATTTACTTTTTCCTTCAGACAAATACTATCATTTTATCATACTTGCATGAGGATCTAGATTCATTTACTAATGAACATGTTGTGTATGAGCAATCAGTTCCTTTCATTTCAACAATTGGAGTCGGCTAATTTAATTTGTGCTTTTAGGTTCTTCCTTTGGGATCTTATTTACTGTATTCAACATAGTTTTGATCCTTCCCAGAGAAAGCAAATTATATTCTCAAGGTTCATAATCGTAGGAAGAGTATGAGTTGCTGGTTTGTTTCCATCATAAAGTAGGATTTCATTTGTTTGGCCTTTCCCCACGCTTGCGACGGAATCGTTTGCATGGCGACAAACGCCGCCCATTCCCATCCGAAAGCGATCCCCACTCCATTCTACTGCTTTAAGTCTCCTTCTTCCCCTCCTCTCTCCTCCACTCCCCCTTCCTCTCCCATGGCTGACGCCTCCCCCCGGTTCCACCACTCCGCCGCCGAAGTCCCCGCCGCCACATTCCTCCCCCCTGATCCCTCCTCTACTGCTGCTGCCATCCACGCAGCGCACCACTACGATGCCCTCCACTTTTGGCAGTTCATGCTCTCCGGCTCCGTCGCCGGCCTCGTCGAGCATACTGCCATGTTCCCCGTCGACACCCTCAAGACCCGCATCCAGGCCTCACCATCCTGCGCTGCCTCTGCCTCCTCTGGCCTCCGTCTCGCCCTCCGCTCTCTCATCTACTCCGAGGGCCCCGCCGCTCTCTTCCGTGGCCTCCCTGCCATGGCCCTCGGCGCCGCTCCTGCCCACGCAGTCTACTTCTCGGTCTACGAGTCCTCTAAGCACTTCCTCCTCGGCACTGCCACCGGCGGCGAAGGTGCTGGTGCAATTCTAGGCGACTCGTGGGCACACGCGGCCTCGGGTGTGCTGGCCACGGTGGCCAGCGACGCAGTGTTCACGCCAATGGACGTGGTGAAGCAGCGCCTGCAACTCCGCGGCAGCCCCTACCTGGGCTTGGCAGACTGCGCCGGGCGGGTACTCCGCGACGAGGGCCTCCAGGCGTTCTACGTCTCCTACCGCACAACCGTGCTGATGAACGCGCCGTTCACTGCCGTGCACTTTGCCACCTACGAGGCAGCGAAGCGGGCGCTGGGGAGGCTGGACCCAGAGAGCGCAGACGACGAGCGGCTGGTGGTCCACGCTACTGCTGGGGCGGCTGCCGGAGCTGCTGCCGCGGCGGTCACGACGCCGCTGGATGTGGTCAAGACCCAGTTGCAGTGCCAGGTAAGCTGTCTCGAGATATGCGGCCTTAGTATGGAAATTTCTAATTTTTGTTCAAACATTTCTAAGTTTGATTACTTCTTAGTAAAACCTTCCAATAAAACAAAAAATATATCAACCACATAAAGCCCAAGCTGGGCCGGGCATGAAGTACACGGTACCACGGGTGCTAGAGAAGAAGTAGCGATGACACCGGGTCGGGTTCGGGTCGGGTTTCGCCAAACCCGAACCCGAACCCACATCACAAAGCTGTGACCCGAACCCGACCCGAACCCGACCCATTTGACCCGAATAGATTAAAAAAATAATTTTTATATTATTTTTTTTTATTTTTTTCAATTTTTTTTTAAAAATAATATTAAAAATATATAAAAAATATAAGTTTTATATTTATATTTATATTTTTATTTATATTTATATTTATATTCGGGTCGGGTCGGGTTGGATCACTAAAACCCGACCCGACCCATTAGGGTTATTTTTGAAAACCAAACCCAACCCATTAGGGTCGGGTCGGGTCGGGTTTACCATTAACCCGACCCGAGTGGCATCCCTAAGAAGAAGGCAGGAAGGATGAGTAAATGAGAATTGGAATAATAGTTCAATATAGACTCTTTTTCATTAAGATGCAATAATAAAGCCGGAAAAGTAAAAATAAAAATTTGGGCCAATCTAAAAATAAAAATAATTAAAAAAATTGTATAAAAAAGATAAATAAAAATATAAGTGTGTTTAAAAATATATATATTTTTATGCTCATACGTATGTTAGTATTGGGAGCACTTACACTAATGTGCACTAGTGTATTGTATATTTCAAATATTGATAGCTCTCATTCGTTCTTATGTTGAGTGTTTCGTCATAAGGGAGCATAGAAAATGTTTTCCCGCCCTTTATGATCTTATGTTCCTACTCCTGCATACATTGTATTTTCCACTAGTTGTTTAAAATTATATCTTTTTTTTAATAGTAAAAAAAGTAGTCTAAATCTTTAAAGACCCAACTAGGAAGGGGATTTTCATGCTCTCTGTTCATCGTGAGCCGAGTGTAAAGAATGCATGTGAAATATTCATTTTTAAGATCGATGGCACACGCGCTAGTGCATATTAGTATAAGTGTTAACGTGCCCTGGTATGTATGTTGTCGATCTTGAAAATGAATGCTTCATGTATGTCTACTCACTATTAGAGTAGAGTATGAAAAACACTTCTTTAAGATAGGGGCACTAGACTTTTATACCACCCCTGCTTAACCTCGAAAGTGTTTTTCGTGCTCCTTGTTAACCATAAGCCTAGTGTAAGAAATGTTAAGGGACCGTTCATTTTTAAGATCGATGATGCACATATTAATATCAGTGATAATAATATTACTACTGACGCTAATGTGTACAAGTACGGGGTGTTGTCGATTTTATAGATAAACGACCCTCAGCCATTAAACACTCGATTCATAGTGAGTGGGAGGATTAAAAATTCTCCCCTCATCCCTCGCTACTCATAAGACCATTTCTTTATCAATATACCCTACTTCTCTTGATATTATATTCAGGGTAGTCACTAGTGACGCAACACTAATATGATATCACTAGAAAACCGACACCACTTGTGGTTACAACTTTATTTGTGTGATTGGTGTTGCTCTTGTTGCTTCACCAGCCAGCGGATCACAACTCCACAATAAATTTTTTTTTCTCTATTATTTTAGCCATTCTTCCCCTACGTTACCCTCGCCTCCTCCTCCTCCCCGGGCATGTGCCTGCCTTCCCTTTTCTATTAAAGACAAACTTTTTTATTAAGACACAATAAATCCTTAAAGTTGAAGTTAGAGTAATTAAAATAAATTGGCCATCTATTAAGGGGCCGCAAGTTGCAAGGCCCCATTTGTATTATTCACATATAGAAGGGCACCTTGTACCATAGAATAAAAACATCGCATTTATGGGAAGCGTTTTTATTGCTCTACGCCGAGCACGAGCTAAGTGTAAGGAACACTGCAAGCCGTCGATTTTCAAATTCAACGGTGCACATGGTAATGCACAATAACGCAAATACACTTTTTAGGGAGCATTAAAAATGCTTCTGCATTTATGAGGGCTCCCTTCCTTTTTTTTTTCTTTAACAATACGGGGCAACCTTTGTGTACGCGTGTTTAGCGCTACATCCCCAACACCTTATGGTCAAAGGGTTGCAAACCATAAGGCCATCACATAGTGAGATTTATGTTATCACCCATCTTTATACAATCAATAATTCTAATCCCTGGTGAATCTCCGGGAGGCCTTTGGTGAAGCTTCACGAAACAACCACGTACGTGAGATAAAATAACATTTAATAAAATAATAATTTATTTTTATTTTTTACACCCCGTAACAAAAGTAAGTGGTTGTTGGTGAAACTTCTTTCACTAGGGGCCTACGTGGTTGTCGGGTGAAGCTTCTTTCACTGGGGGGCCTCCCTAGTAAAGCTTCTTTCACAAAGGAGATTACAATTCCAATTGAAGATATCATCTTGGCATTGACATCAGCCTGGAAGCCTATTACGTATAGGTGTTGTTTTGCATAATCGGAAACCGTGAATCCTCAAATCCTCTTCGAATGGAATGGAAGAGGCAGCATGGGCAAAGGTAAGAAATCAACAACCTTCAACACGTCATCCGTTATTGTCACTAAAACTGTTGATTGCAGAGATGCAACAATGAGGAACATGCGCACAACTAGTTCATTAGTCCAAAAAATTGAAGGCTGTTGCTATTTGTTTACCAGTAGTTGCTAAGTGGCAAATGATTTGAGAGGAAAAGTAGAGTGATAAGACGAGTTGAAAACGAGAACGAAAAGGAAGGAGGTGGGGAGGGGGTTTGAACGGGGAAGGACCATACGATAAATTCGTGCATATATAGTAGGTTTCCTTTTCAGAAGAAAATATTTAGTACGGTGAAGAGTGCCCCTTGATCTCTCATATTATGTGCCTTAAGTAAAAGAATAGGAACATTTTTTTTTAAAAAAAAAAACATGCCAAGAATACATGAGAATCAGGGTCCCTGCATACATGCTGGGTGTTAAAGGATAGGTGCATGGCCTAATAAATTTATCTGCTGATATGTTTTTTTTTCTTTTGTCAAAAAAGGGTTGTGTAAGTTCTTAGGATCTGAGTAGAAGGGGTGGGAAATCTGACATTTAGAGCACCCCTACTTTAAAATATGAGTAATTAAAATAGAGTTATTTGTTTATTTCTTTCTCTCTCTCTCTTTGTTAGAAAGAGTTATCTGAATCTTTAGGACCCAACTAGAAAAAGGCGAAGGCAATTGGACTTTTAGAGCACCCTTGCATATCCCATCTAGATTAGAACCCAAGAATTTCTTGAGGCATCATATATTATTGACCTTCCCAAGATACAAATCAATTATCTCCTTGTTAAGATACTTTTTTTGATATGATAATAATATAAATTTTGGTACTATATTGATGTTACCAATATAACATACTCCTTCTATTCTACATTAATAGCTCCATTTGAAAAATTAAATAGAGCTATTAATGTGGGACAAAGGAAGTACATTTATTAGTACCCTAAGATTTTCTTACCTAGTCTGTTACTTAATTTACCCTACCAACTGAAAATAAAATCTCTCCTTCCTACCCTGTGATCTGATGGGAAAGCATTAACATTGGACAACACAAGAGCTGCTAGTGTACTCTGATGGTCGGCTAGTGTTGCTTCAGGAGCAACTTTGCTGGTGAAGCTTCACTTTCACTAGTGGATCACTACTCTATGATAACTCTATTTCCCCCCTATCATTTTACCTTTTCTTACCTCATAAATGCTCCCTTCCACCATTCTTCATCTCCCATGCTGATGGCGCTAGTGCCAACGCTGCCTCCCCCTTCCCAACCCAACCCAACCCAACCCAACCCCACCTTCTCTTGTCTGGAGTCTTAGTTGGAGTGGCGAGGGCACAGGCCGATTGGACACACCTCAGCCCCTTGCCATCAAGCCAATGCCACCGGCCACCAGCGCCAAAGAAAGAGGAACAAAGGGGGGTAAATTTTTGTTTTTTATGTAGGAAAATCATAAAAAAAATCTATGGGGGACACATGGGGTAAGTAAGCAACACACAAAAAATTTAGAATATCTCCTTTTTGGAGTAATTAGGAGTTTATTTGGGGTGGGGATATAAGTGTACGTTCTGATTTCCTTGGATCACATGCTTACCAAATTGAACATTTTTATCGGAGAAAATGTATTCTAAGCCATTGATTCTGAAAAAGATATAGAACCTATTTTTGAAAATAATTATGGATGATGGACTAATGGTGAAGGTTAATAAATAATTAGAGACCTAAGTTGTACTCCCTCAGTCCCATATTAATAACTATATTTGAAAAAATAATAATTTTTATTAATGGTAAAACTCACATATAAGATAAGGAAAAATAAGCATATGATACTCTTTTTTAAGTACCTAACTACTTAAATTGAACAAAAAAAAATTTATTAATTTAAGATGGAGGGAGTATGTATTCAGGGTTAGACAATTATGTTTTTCTTTAAATTTAGCAACTCATTTGATCTCTCTTATGGATGATGCTTCACTTTGGTGTTTATGATCTTACGCAACGGCTATGCAATTGTTGTTGCAGGGTGTTTGTGGCTGTGATAGATATTCAAGTGGTTCAATCCGAGAAGTCATCCGAAGCATATTGAGGAAGGATGGCTATGCTGGGCTAATGAGGGGTTGGACGCCTAGAATGCTCTTCCATGCCCCAGCTGCTGCCATCTGCTGGTCCACATACGAAGCGTCCAAGGCCTTCTTTCTGGAACTCAACTCAAGCAGAGAGGGGCCTTCCTAGAAAAGGAAATAGCATATTTGCTTTGTCCTTCCGCCATTGAAGACACCCCATCAACGTTGTTGAAGAATCTCCATCTTAGATATTCCATGGGTTCATGGCTAGGTGAATGCAACATCTCATCCAGCTTATCATATTTATGACAGTTGGTGAGTTACAGGGATTAATGAACGATTGTTCATGTTGTCCTTATTTTACTTTGTGTTTGTGTATATATTATCTCTAAAATGAGCGAAAATGATGATAATGTGAAACCAAGTTAATTAAATTGTTCACATTTCCTCATTTCTTACTGTTTTTTTCTTGAATGAGTTGAATTTAGACCATTTTACTCACATTTGTGCTCCACCTGCGCCTGTAAAGCCTCATTCATCCTCTGCTTAAGCTCACTAAGCCTGTTAGAACACATGCTGATAATTCTCCTTTGAAGGGTCACCACTGACGAAATTTGTCCTACTATCTTGCAACTTGGCCCCCTTAACAGTCCTGTCCCCAATGGTTTTTCAGGTTTCCCTAACCGCAATATTGGGATGTGGTTGGCCCTCATGTAAATCACTTGGTTATGGATCTTTTTCCAATTACATTGTTTGCTAAACAACTTCATTATACCCATCAAGTTCTTTTTCCTAAAATCCCTAATCCTGAACTTCCATTTCAATTTAGGCCTATTAGTATGTGTAATTTTACTTGCAAATTTATTTCTCATATTTTGGTTGATCTACTTAGTTCATAAAATTATTTCTCTTAATTAAACATCTTTTTTGAAGGGTTGCCCCTTCTGTCCCACTTTAATAGTCCACATTAGAAATCCAAAATGAACTAAGGGAGAGAGTAATATTATACTTGCAGAGGACTGAAGTAAAAAAAGGAGGCCCTCAGCTGTCAAGTTGGATTTGACCAATGCACATGAATGTATATTTGTATTAGTTAGAAAGTTATGGAAATTATGATTATTGTTAGGGTTTCTTTCTCATTGGATTCAAGTAATTAAGTTCTGTACTATGACAATTTCGTACCATATTCCTATTAATGGTACTCCTGGACCTACCCTCAATACCTCACATGGATTATGTTAAGGTGAACCCCTTTTTCCTTATAGTTTCATTATAGCTCATCAAGATATTATGTTTGCACCCAATTTTTCTTAAGAAAGGCATCAATTTTGTAGTATTAAAATTTCCAAAGATGCTCATCTTATCGCTGATTTGATGTATGTTGATGGGTGGTAATCGGACGTTGTTAATTAATTGTTTATTTGACCAATTGACTGACTAACCGATTGACCGAATGTGTCAGATTGTCCATTTGATGATGATCGATTGTTGGAATAACCTCCGTTTGTTCGACTTCCAGCCCTATGATGATATTATTATTTTCCTTCCTGCACAGTCACATTCTTGTTCCAATTTATTTCCTATTATTCAGGTTTATTGCTACCTAGCAGTTTAGACCTTAATTACAATAAGATTAATATTCAACTAGTCCCAACATTCAAGGGGAATTTAAGGCTGATCTGAAGAATTTTTTTTCATTTTTTTAGTCCATCTAGTATTACTAAATATTTAGCAGTTCCAATTATAAATGACATTCTCCACGAGAGCTAATTACTAAATTCCATCATCCTCTTTTGGAAAGCTGAACTTCCCAGTCAAGCTACTCAGAGCTACACTCATCAATTCAACATTTGCAATCCTTCCCCTTCATTACATGTTATATAAATTTCCCTCTTCCCTCTTCTATTATTGATAAGCTTTTCTGCAATTTTTTTTTGGAATGATGAGGGCTAATCCAAGTTTTATAGACGGGAAAATTATATAAATATTATTTAAAAAATACAAATATGGTGTTAGTTTTTTCCACGTAGGTGCCAACTAAGCGTTGGCACATGTGTGGTTTTTTTTTAATTCTAAGTGATTTATTCCTTTTAAAATCACCTAAAATAGTGAGATTTTGTCCTTACAAAGGACAAAATTTCAATAATCACCATTAAATGGTGATTTCGTCCTTGCCCATTAAATGGTGATTCCTAATTTCGTCATGTCTTTTTACCCCCCTTCGCATGGGTGATCCCACCTCTTCTTTCCTCTCGCTGCCTCTATCTCCTCTTTGATCCACCCCGTCTCTTCCTCCTCATGCCACTTCTGTCTCCTCTACAAGAAGGACCTCCTTTTTAACTTCGTCCATGTCAACTTGTTTGCTAGTGAGCATAAAAGTTTCGCCTTTCTTTACAAGAAGGATCTCCCTTTCATGCTTGCCAGCAGACAAGTTAACATGGATGAAGTCAAAAGGGAGGCCATTCTTGTAGAGGAGACAGAGGCACTGTGAGGAGAAAAAGGAGATGGGGCGGATCAAAGAGGAGACGAAGGCAGCATGAGGAGAGGGAAGAGGTAGCTGAATCACCCATGAGACAGGGGGGGTTAAAAAGACTCCTGATTCACCCTCCTCTATAAGAAAGACCTCTCTTTTATACTCACTGATGGACAAGTTAACGGGGACGAAATAAAAAGGGAGGTCCTTCTTGTAAAAGAGACATAAGCGGAGTGAGGAGAAAGGGGAGACGTGTGGATTGAAGAGGAGATAGAGGCAGCGTGAGGAGAAGGAAGGGGCGGCCAGATCACCCACGAGACAGGGCGAAGGGGGGTAAAAAGACTCATGTAGAAGGACGAAATCAGAAATCACCATTTAATGGTAATTTTGTCTTTTGCAAGGACGAAATCATCATTTAATAGTGATTAGGCTAATTTTGCCCTTGCAAAGGATGAAATCACTTTGATGGAAGGCGATTATGTCCTTTGCATGGATGAAATAACTTTCCATCAAGGTGATTTCGTTTTTTAGAAAGATAAAATCATACATCTTTTAGAAGAACAAAATTACCTAATTTTTTTTTAAAAAAAAACCACATAGGAGCTAGCGCCTAGCTAACGCCTATTGGCAAAAACCAACCCCATTTTGGTAAATATTTCTAATATTATTTAATATAATTTTCCCTTCATAGAATTGCTTGGTCTTCTCTTTGTGTGAGTAAGTGGTTTAGGTGATCACAATTTTGAGCATTCTCACTCATTTAATATTGTATTATTGCTATAGAACTTATGGCAGACATACAATAATTCCAGTTCCTACCATGAGTCAGTATATGCAGTGGTGAGTGATGGTAGCAAGCGGTTAGGAGCAAGCAAGCATAGCATTTCCATTAAATTTCAAAATCAAACTTAATACTTAGGGGAAGTTATACCATCGTAGAGTCATGGGTGTCCAAAAGATTCTCCCTCTGTACCACATTAATAGATCTATTTATTTTTCCAAAACAAACTAATTAAGCTATTAATTTGAGAAATGGAATATTTTATATTCTAGTGGCCAGTTTGGTTTGCAATATTAACTCTAAATTTCACAAACTTTGTCCCATTGGATTTGTAATCAAAGTTCTACAACATACTATAGTTTCCATGTTAAAATTCATTTTCTAGACCAAATGATTTGGGTGTGATAATAATGAGGCAAAAATGGTAGAAGAGGTAAATGGGCTGAAGCGTGGCGAATATTATTATTTTCGTGCCATATGCAATTGTGATGAGAAAAATATATAGAAAATTTAAAAATTTAAGACCAAGTCGAGCGTTAAACACTTTGTCCTTGAGACAAAATTACGTCTTCCCTACGATGCTTTAGATCACGTAGATGTATGCCTCCCAAGATAAATTAATCTTTCATATGCAGTAGTAGTCCTCCAAATTGTGTATGCAATGAACCATATGTGATTTACTCCATCAGAGACACAGTGAAAATCCAATAAAGGATTAAGCTACAAAATATTTTTTCAGTGTTTTATAAAATATAGCAGAATCTCTGTTAAGAAGAAAGCCTATCCAAATGAACGCATCGCTCGTTAAGGGCACAATGGAAATACAAAACCAACCCATTTGGGTTAAGAGATAGCTAGACCAAACTGGGTTAGAATAAACAAAAAGAATTAGTCTCATAAATATATTTCCTATTGGCCCAACCCCACCCGGGCTGGCCGGCCCTGTGCATGTGGGTTATGCCACAAAAATGACTTGGTCCAACATGTCTCTCTCAACCAAAAGTGGGGTGCCCCTTGGGGCTTATTTTATAAGGCAAAAATTAGGCTTTATATACCCACTCAAGTTCCATCTTCCAAGGATGTGGAATTATTTATTCTCCTTTCAACCAACTCACATGTAGAATTCTCATTCACATGAAAGTGGGTTTGGGCTCTCAAAACCCAGTAAGCTCATTAACATAGACATATTTCAAGTTGAGCTTAGCCCAACATAATCTATTTTCCAATAGTCCCCCATATGAATGATAATTGTCTAAATGACTATGCAAAACAATGCAAATAAACACACAAGAGTAAAATATTGTAAAGTTCTTACATGGGGGAAGGTAGCTTTTAGCCTTAAATTTTCCCTTGTGAAAGACTATTATGTTTATTGACTAATCAATGAACACAATGTCTTGAACTATTCAACCATTTGTGTAAACCAAGACAATAAAATTCATACAGTCACTTCCCAGATATAATGTTGTTCTCATGGTTGTGTTCATTTTAGCTCTGAACATACTTAGTTTTTATAAGTGCTTTAGAGGATTCAGCTTTAAAAGCCTCATAAAAGTAATCCCTACACACTCATATAGGTGATTCTTATTAGGAGTATCCTGTTATCCCACACGAATTAATTTAAGCTATAATAACCATTAAAAGCAAAGTTTACTTAGATTCACACTGTATACATCACTATTTCATTATATGAATGAGGATGGGATGTTATCTCTATAGTGATCCCCCCTTGAACCCCTCCCAATTCAGTTGTTTCTTTCGATCTAAATCTTGGGATCATTAGACAATTAGGTTGGGTTGCCATTATGGCGACTCTTAATACAGAGACTTTAATCTTATTTCCCTAGATAAACTGCTCACTTGCTCTTTGGTCAAACCCTTAGTAAGCGGATCAAACTCAAGGTTAAACATTTGAGTTGAACGTTTGAGTTGTGCCGACAAACATTCAAGTGCAACAAAACTGTAAACTAATGCTTAAATTATTCAAGCCAATTTTAATTTATTTTCCTTTTGATATTAACCAACTAATAATTAATCTTTTAATAATAAATCCATGGTGAAATTGATGATCACATGTTCTTTTCCCAAATCCACACGTAGCTTGAATTAGTTGATTTTTAACTCAACTTTTTGTTGAAAAATTTCAACTCTTCAAAACTCATCTTGCAATCTTCGAACACCCTAAATCCTTTAATTATAGATGAATCTATTCCATCATTTGAAATTTGGTCATAGTGCTTTTGTCATAGAATTACCCAAATTATATATTTTTGACTTTACAATGTTTGCAGTAAACATAAATCAAATGGCCACTTACAAGCGTATCCACACTCAACACCTCACTGGACACTTGGTCACGTCAATATATTGGCATTATCCTTACTCGCAACAGGCCACATATCAGATATATTAAGCTTTATCATGGTATATGCCTGGTTCAACTTCCTTCCATTCAGATTTTAAAAAGTCAGCCCAAAAATGAATCGATCAATCAAAGACAAATCAACTCTTGCTACTTGAGAACGAGTAATCTTCTGTATTCACAATTCATGAACTAACCACTTGACCCACAATCACAGTGATATCATCCAATTTCCCACCTGTGGACAAAAATTGCAATTTAGTCTTTTGTAGCAGTTTGCAAAGACAACTCAAAGGAACATATCTAAGTGCTTATCATCTAGGAAGAGTTTTTCATGCTCCTGCTTACCATGAACCTAGCGTAAGGAACACCCAAGGACTGTCCATTTTTAAGATCGACGGCGCATACGCTAGCACACATCAACATTAGTGATATTGACGTTGACGTGTGCTAGTATGTGTGCCGTCAATCTCATGGATGAACGGCCCTCAACCATTCCTTATGCTAGACTCATGGTGAGTGGGAAGCATTAAAAAACTCTTCCTCTGCTGCAATAAAGTGGCCTTCATTTGGGCGCTCCCAGAGGTCCATGGAGGGGTGTTGACTACGGGGATGGAGGGAGGACTACCCAAATAGATGGTGCCCTGCTACCCACCCTCCATCTAAGCCAGTGAAAATTCATCAGTTGAAAGGGGAAAAATCTTCACCAGCTTAGATTTTGGTTGGGTAAAACTGACTGGATGAAGTACAAATTTTGGATCCCACGTATATGGGTAGTCCGTTTTCATTGCCAAGGTTTCCTCCCCAGTGGGACCTGTGAGGGCCCCCAAATAGAAGGTGGCACCATAAGAAATGTGAATTCTGCTCATTGTTGCTTTTTGGGCCCAACACAGATTCGATGGTGTTGGAACCAAAAAGGGATTGCAGAGTAGATGGCCATAATTTTAATTTTGGTTACACTATAGCATGTGGGACTTCTCTAATTGACCATTTCTCTTCCTTTAAAAGTCAAAATCATACAGGGTTTAATAATAGAAGGCCTATACATTGGAATGAAACCCAATTTTGGCCCCCAATGTGATGGTTGTGGCACGAAAGAAAGAAGTTTAACAAAGATTTTATATATGTAAGCATGCTAAAAAGAAGTTTATTTCTTAATCACACATATTAATCATGAAATCAGTAATCTCACAGATGATATATAAGATTAGAAACAAATTAATACCTATTAATTTCTTTCCAAGAATTTTTTTCCACAGTGGAACATCAAATCCCTGCCAAAAGAAACCATCTGTAAATATATTATCCCATTGTCAAAATATAATGTGCCATATGTTGTAGAAAAAGATAAAAAAAAAGGAACTCTATTGGTCGACAAGTCAAAGATTAGAGACGGCCAACTGATCAACATGTAAAGACCAAAATGTACAAAAATGTCACTTTCTGTCGCATTGATAAATCTTGGTAGGGTGATTTCGTATTAAATCCAATACAAAACTGTTACCTCTTCAAAGATAAAGTGGAGGACTTCATCATTGTTGGTTTCTTAAGTACAAAAGAGAAACAAGTTCCAATCTGATTTGTGCGGGTATAATTCAGCACTAAAAATAAATTTCACTTTCAATTGATTTAGACAATGGAGATGGAGTGTAATTCAACATCAATCAAGTCCCCCTCAATAGGGTAAGGATTGATAGAAGTTGTGGAGGGAGAATTTATATGGATTCACCAAAGTCATATAAAAATACTTATCAGGTCCATCTTTGTATAACACTTTGCCAGAACTTCAATCAACAAATCCAAGATAGGAAGAAGTAATATATTGAATTATGTAGATATGATAGGAGACCCTAATGAAGATGATAAATATGACTCATCAGAACGTTATTCTTCATATTCTAAGTGAGAAGAGGCTCTACAAGTATTTCAATTACCTAAAGAAGAAGAAGAACATAAGCTCAGCTCACAAGAGCATGGAGTCATTTTACAGGAATAAAAAACCGACTACATGTTTCCGGGATACTCATGTCAAAAAGCCATACTGGCCGAAATTGGCATAATCTCCTGAGAATGATATACTCAATAGTTAGCCTAAGTACCTGCAGCTGTAGGCATGTAAAATCTATTAAGATTATCTCCTTAAATAATGAAACCCATGGCTCATACCTTGATGGAAGCATAAAAATATATACCCTATGTACATCAGGTTGAGGCCAAAGAGGAAAAGACACAATGCAATGATTGTCTGGCTGAAGTTAGTTCAGACAGGAGACAATCTTTTCCATGGAAGAGTTACTCCTGGGAAGCATTAAACAAAACAGGCTATTGTATCACACAGGTTATATTGGTGTGAGCAAGCATAATGCCCCTGCAAGCTATCT
Source organism: Saururus chinensis (assembly GCA_035235625.1). NCBI lineage: Eukaryota > Viridiplantae > Streptophyta > Magnoliopsida > Piperales > Saururaceae > Saururus > Saururus chinensis. The sequence continues at coordinate 59,158,903 of CP141140.1, forward strand.
TGTATTTAGGAGTTTCTGTAAACAATGCAATGATTGTCTAGCTGAAGCTAGCTCAAACAGGAGACAATCTTTTCCATGGAAGAGTTACTCTTAGGAAGCACGAAACACAACAGGCAATTCTATCACACAGGTTATATTGATGAAAGCAAGCATAAGGCCCTTGCAAGCCATCTCGTATTTAAACGTTCCTGTAAACAAGCTAAATAGCAGAAACAAGTGATCTGCCATATCCTACAACTTATTGGAGAGACTGTCAATCCAAAATTTATTTTGTGATCCCATCAATGTTTCAAATGGGAAGAAAACCAGCAAAATGCGTAGTCTTGAAGACTTTATCATTTAATGGGATGTGTGACTTAATGACAATGAAGTAGTGGAAGAAGATGATTTGTATCCTGAAATGTATACAACCGAGATAGAAAACACAGAAAGGAAGGCCAAAGCAAAGGAGGGGAAATATTGATTATGATAAATGAAGCAGCAACAACCACCTTTAAGCAAAGGCCAAAGAAAAATATAATAAACACTATTGATCAGGAGTCCAATAAGAACATAAAGAGTATAAGTTCCAACTAGAGATACATTCCATGAATGATGCTATAACAGAAGGTTGGATGAAAGCAAAAAACATCCTTAAGGTCAAAACCTGATGAACTAATTGAACAATTAAAAATAGAGCATATTTTGCCAATTTCACTTTCTCTGAAGTTTGCATGGTCGAAAAAGCCGGAGTAGCATAAATACTACTCAAATGGTTTGAAAAGAAAAGTGCATGATGGAGAACCAGACTTTTTCAATCACTCCCCATCAATCTTTTAAAGCAATGGAAAATATGGGGTATCATTTCAAAGATCCTATGGGTCTAAAAGGCAGTAAGGGAACAGTGGTCACAAATACATGAACAGTCAATACCAGCCTAGGTTTGTGTGGGTCAATAATGAATGTAAAAATTTGTGCTTAAGTAAATCACAGAAAATGGGTCTTAATATGGACACAAGTTTTAGTAATCAGTGGAAAGGCATTTGTCCATCAATTGTTATACAAGAAAAAATCGGGATGTGTCTGTACGGGAAAAATTTATAGTAGATCAAGATGTCCACAGCTTCGCATGTAGGTTATTATACTCATACCAAAGATCCAAAGGAATGGAAAAAAAGTAAAAAGTTTTCATAGTAAAGATGTATATACACCTTATCTGAAGGAAAATTAACTTCCGGAGAATGGAAATCATGGTATATTTGTTTTTTTTCCTTGAATAAAAAATATTATTCAAGAAAATTGGATAAGTATCTATGACTGTGATACTTGGATAAAATCCATCAGGAAAAGCTTTGATTTATGCAGTCTATTATATATAGGTAAGAGAGCATATAGCAATAGCTTCTTTCAGATATTATAAAAAAAAAGCGATAATCTTTGGCAACTAAATATTGAACTTATATATAAAAGATAGAACATGACATACCCGACTTCTTGCTTCCAAGGAATATGGCGAATCAAAGTTTGAATCCTTGGAGTGACTGCTAGCTAAATCACCTAACACCTTTGCTACAACAGAAACCAAACTTTTCAGTTACACAGAGAAAAAACAAAATGCAACATTTTTTGTGCTATAACCTATAAGTAGATATTCAAATCAGCCTGACAATGGAAATGCATACCAGCTTCTGTCACATCTTTCTGTCTGGTGATTGCTGACACAATTTCATGGTCAAAAACATTATCAAACAGCCCATCAGAACCCATCACGACTGTATCACCCTCCGCCACTTCAATACTATAAACCTACTTTGAAGAATATGAGACAATTAAAAAAATCAAAATCAAAACTCAGATAATAGGAAACATATGATACGGGAACAAAAGGCAACTTGGGCTCTCCAAATAATCTTTACTGCATTAGTGACAATATAAAGAAAATTTATCATTGATATGTCTCACATTAAGCAATGAAAAATTAGCTAAGATAACCCTGAAATCAGGACATATACAATATGCACTCAAGACCTAATAAACATCTCATTGGTGTTACTAAATTTAATAACATAACCAAAGAATTTTGAGTAAGTGAAAAGGGAAGACACTCTATTAAAGTTTAGAAATATCAACATACATCTCTATTGAAACAAGTTTATTTATCCTTAAAACTGCAAACCAAAGAAACTGGCAATTATCTATATGAAAAAGAATACGTCAATAAGAGCACGAGAGATCTCTACCAAGAAAGCTTGAAATATCACCAATAAAATTTTACAAGTATCAAATTCAGTAAAACCGTTGAACCACCAAAATTCACGAAGGACAAAGTTGTTTACTTAACAGTATTGCTCAAGGAGCAGGAAGACTGCCAGTGATGAGACTCCTTAAAAATAAATCAATTACAAGATAATAGCAATTTTAATATACAAATTTGAAGGTCAATTAAAACTCAGAAAAGATTCCAACTGGCTGGCCAGGTAATGGCTAATATTCTCCTGTCATGAGATCATGAGAAAAATATATTATCAGGAAGCTTGACTCTGTGTCATTTGAAACATAAAGTTCATACAAATGATTTAAAATGACCGTCCCTCATTGACGAAATGAATTCTAATACTCAAACTTGAAAGCACAAGATAATGTTCCCTTGTCTCTACAAAGTGCCATTTCATTACATATAATAAATGCTTAATGATAATTGCAAGCAAAAACATCTTCTCACTTGTAGAACTGAGTCCAAGAATAGCAATTACCATAGCATCTCTGTAAGTTTGACCAACCACTTCAGAGCTCAACTGGTAAGGACAGTCGAAATAATGCTCTTGAGGAGAAGTAGAAAGTATTATTCTTCCTATAAAATAACAAAAAAAGAAGAGTCCTAAATGATTATGATGAGCATTTTGAAATATGTTTACAAGACTGAAAACCCAATACAGTCATTACCTTCTCTGAGGATTCTTAGTCCACAATCTCCTACATTAGCAATTTTCATAATTCCACTTCTCTCCAGCATAGCAACAATTCTATATGGCCAACATGCATCTGAATCATAAGAATTAGCATATACTTCTATGACTTTGTATAGCTATTTAGAAGGTCAGAACAGTAAAGTACAAGAATTGTTTATTTTCTACAAATAAGAACTTCAATAGCTGTATATTTCTTAATATGGTGTACTCAAGGATCATCTGAAAGCAAGAAAAACAACCTTGTTTTGGTAAAAAAATTAAAGAAAACAACATATATTCGCAAGATTAAAAATCACAAGGCTTCGTTTAGTACACAGTTTTAGGCATAGAGATGTTGACAATGAACATTAGTAGTTTAATATGTTTGTCTGATAGGATTGAAAGCAATGGCCCATTCTGTCTTTGAACCAGTCACAAACTTCCAGCATATAAATTATTAGAAGGTATACAACAAGTTCTTCATAATATAAAAAATGTGATGTGCGGAACTATACTTGCAAGTTCTTCTAAATGGTCATAGAACTATATTTTAGTTTTATCAGCTTCTGCATACAATGCTATGTACAATTTTTGACATTGTTCCAGAGATCATTGTGAGAAGTGAAACAAGTTTTTTGATGCAGTAGATATGAGCCAGAGGGCAAAAAGGCATACAATTTTCAAGTCAATGCCCAACAACAATGTTCATCTGGAGAATGGAACATAGGTTATGAGTTTCTGGCAAAAAAAAATTACACTGTAGCTGATCCTATAGAAGAGGTAGCAGCATGTGCTTTCCCAATGAGAATTTGAGGATCATGATCTACCTGTCCAGAAAAAGACGAAAACTATATTACCATCTCAAAGCCGAGTCTTGTCCCTAAATCTATCTACTTACACATTGAAAGCAACAACTTTCCTATTATAACCATTGGCCAGAGTGTCCTTGATTATTTAAATAAGATATATTAGAATTGTATGAGAAGATACAAATATGATTCTGGTTATATATATATATATATATATATATATATAGAGAGAGAGAGAGAGAGAATGTGTGTATCAATGGATTTGATTAAGCAGTTACTTGGAGTCAAAGTCAAAAGAAACCAAGGAAATAGCTGAAATTTGTAATCAGGTAAAACAACAGGAGCATGATCACATATCATCTTCCCTTTTCTTTGCGAGGACCAAATCGCATGTTCAGGCTCTGTTCATCCTTAAAGTAGCTAAAGTGGTTAATTGGTGATATCAATACATGCCAATATGAACTTGCACAGCATCTTGGCAGATACAGATACTTGAATACAAGTAACTTTTCCCATGAGAATTGACGTGTATTTACTGATTAATATTCTGTGTTAAGCCGAATCCATACCATGAAGCGTTTGAGACAATTAAAGATTTACAATGCCATTAAAGGTTTGAGAGATCACTATGAAGAACAAATAATTTAAGGAAATGTAAAAAATAGTGCAAACTAATATGGGTTAGTATAATACATCTATTTTATGCCCAACATACAGTGGTGAAACCAAATTGTTGCAAACCCTAATAATCTAGAGTTTTTGCAATAGGAATTTGATGAAAGGAGGGATAATTGAGGTGAATTCAAGGATATTAGGGGTGAAATAAGAAGAAAAGTGAGGATAATCAGATGAAAAGCGAGAAATTGTACATGGATCTGAGAAAAGAGCAATGGACATCTAGAGTAGAGTGGTTTAAACTCAAATCTGAAATTCCATTAACTAAATGAAATTAGGGTTGTGTGCTTACATTAAGCAAAAAGCTAAATGGGCGTAATTAATTAGTCCTAAACCCAAAAATCCAAATCCTAATAAAAATTACCAGTACACCCTAATAATCACAAAATTACCATTAAGTCCCGACTTGTAACATAAGCAAAAATCTAAGCAATTTCTAGAACAAATGACCAAAAAGGTCCAATAGGGAGACCGCACCTTAGGGCACGTCGTAACATTCCACCATCGCTTCCACATCATCTCATCCACAAAGTAACCTTTGCATCTTAAAGGATGTGGAAATGCTCGGCAGAATAGTTTGTTTAAATGCTTCATTACAGCCCACCATTGCTTTGTTTCACACTTCTTGTCACATAAGCCCACGTGATAGCTACATGGTTGCACCCGGAGTGAGCAGGAGAGGTATGCTCCAAGGTGGATGGAACAAGTTCTGACTTCCATGTGGAAAGCAAGGCTTATGAACAGATCATCTAAGGCCTTTCAGAATGGGGCATCCAAAAGGTTGCCCACTCTATTGGCTTCCAGTGGCAGTGGAGGCGGTGGCATGGTAAGGTCCTCAAAAACTTGTCATGCAAGGGTGGTGGGAAGGCTCTAAAGAGGGATTCTAGTAGACCAAGAAATTGGAAACTTTGGCAATGGAGTCAACAGTGGGGCTGGAGGGATTGGCAGTAGGCTGGAGGGATGACACTGTCAATGGATCCGGTGGCCAGCTGAACGAACTTTTTTTGCCGTATGTTTTAGTGTTGTTTCAAATTTCAACTATATGAGTGCTTTCTTCCTACTTTGGATTTTGAAGGGAACTAGAGATAAGGTAGTGATTGAACTGTTGTCGGCGGGATCATAGCTCGCCAAGATCTCGGTCATAATGGGACCCCCATAAATCCTGCTTACTCCCATGAAGTTGGATTCTCCCCCTTTTTGCACTGACTTCTCATATGAGTTGTATTTTTGTTCTCCCCTATGTATTATAGCACAATTTTAGACATCAGACAATCTATCAGCAATTGGATAGAACCAACTATTCCTGTTGGAGCAAATACTCCTCTAACAATCCTAACTATGACCTAATGAGACCCACTTTGTTTCTGGCTTGGGGAGTTCAACGAGATAGATGTGCATTCAAAAGATTTAGCATAGTTTATGTTAATACAAATGCAGGCTCATGATGTTAGAGTTGTTTGAAATTAGAATGAGGGCTTTTAGACATTAAAATATACTTAGATTAACAAAGCATGTGTAGAAAATCTCTTCAGGATCACCACGGTTATTTACATGATCCATCTAAAACGAGATCTCATCTCTTTGGCTCACCGAGACGAGACTGAGATCCAAGATTGAGAACCTTAGCTGCAGCTGGTAAGAAATGTATTGTGGAAGGATGCAGTCGGCAGTCTACAAGAAGGAATGACTGTTTTCCTTTGTCTGTTAGCATTTCTGTCCTTACAATGTGTTGTTCTTCCTCAAGAGAGCTGAGGTAGCTATCAACATCTTAGAACTTTCATGTTCTCACTGCTTCTACTCTTCCAATGGATTTTCAAAAGTCGCCATTGATGCTCTCCAAGAATTCAGATATTAACTGCACTGATACCTGTGAACCCTTATAATCTACGGTTTTGTAATAGGAATTTGGAAGAAAAAGGGGATTGGGATTGGGATTGCACGAAACGAGGGATAATTGAGACAAAATAAAGGAGATTAGGGGTGAAATCAAACAAAAGAAGAGGTTACTTGGATGGAAGGAAAATATGGAAGACAAATTTGGAAAAGAGCAAGGGGCAGCTACAGTAGAGAGGATTAGTCTCAAATAAAAAATTCAATTTACTACACAGAACTAGGGTTGTTCCTTTAAATTAATAGGAGTGCGACATGCGCTTAATTAAATAATCCTAAAAGCCCAATAATCCTAATTAATGAAAGATGCAATTACACCAGACTAATCATGAAATCACCACTAAGCCAATTCTATGCAAATATTTAAGCAATTTCTAATCAAATGAACAAGTGAGTCCAAATTCCAATAGAGAGACTGCACCCTTAGGACGGGTCATAACATAAACTACCAGCCTACTCGGTATGAAATGATGTCTATTCCACAAAAGGACAGAGAGTCGTAGAAGAAGGGTTTTGATAGAAAGCTCTGGGTGCATCCAGTGCCCTATATCAGCACTCTGTAGAAAAAAACCTCAAATTTGGAGCAAAAAATTTAAAAACAAAAGGAAAGAGAAGTTGTCATTGTTAACATATCTATGAACCTGGACAACCAGTCAAAGCTGAGTCAATTAGGCAAAATGTACAATATATTTGCATTGCATTCTTTTTCCTAAAAGAAAAAGTAATGAATCGTTAAACATATTTGGTGAATTTGGTCACTGACTCTTACTTCCTTTGTCCAGAAAACTTCTCTCAATGATATTTCAGCTTCTCACTGCAAAATTTTGAAACTGATATTGACTGCATGTCTAGAGACACAGCCTAACTCATCTACAACAATGTTGCTAAGATTTGGTCTGACCAAATGCTGATAAAATACATAATCAATGGTCTTTCTTTCTATGATTTCTTCTTGTTTAGATTTTTAATTATAGAATGATCCATAGTGTTATTGAAGAAACATCAATTTGAATGAAAATGCAAGGCATTCCAACATCATGGATTTTTCCATATAAGTCACATAATCATGCATAACAAATACTTAAATAGTATGAATTGGTGTGCGTAGTCAATCTTTCCACATCTAGTTAACCTGACCAGTATATGCTCCATCAGTGCTGGCCAATTAGATCAACAACTATTGCTCAAAAGACAACATATGAAATACCTCCTCATCATGAAATACCTCCTCATCCTCAACCAAATGCGAGAAATTAGCCATCAGCTCTCTAGGAAAACGTGATGGATCTACATCCTCTTCTGCCCACCTGTAATATGAAACCATTTTTAAACAACAAGAGGACGAGTGACACAATTGATGTAGCATGTACCTCCAAGTAAAGGCCTCATCATGTTTGACTTAATGAAATATAAATCTACCTAGTATCTGGAAAAAATTATTTTGAGACATTAAATAACTTTAACACATTAGAAAATGAGCCTCTAAATTTCAAAAAAGAAGAGGCTACAGATTTCACTTCTTAAAATTCAAAAAAATTAGGCACCTACTAAACATGAGGTAGTATCCTTTTTTCTTGTCCGGCATATGATTTCCTATACATGATAGTTCTATGCAGCAACTGATTAGAGTATAAACAACATATTTCTTCCCATGTTATCTGGCGAAATTTTCCATGGAAGACTCCATGACCAATCTTGTGAGTCTAACTCCGATTAACAATATAGAGCAAGATTATGATTTTATTCCCTTTTGCCAAGGTGTCTCTTTTAACATAGCCATAGATTGGTTTCGAGTTGTGGATTCGAACACAAGGAATGAAAAAAAAGAAAAAGAAAGGAGGTATACTGCAATCTAGGAAGACATCTCTTAAGCATAATTGGAAAAAGGAATAATGTGATACCACATTGAGAGCTTGCCATAAACTGTGGTAGATCCCTGTGATACCACTGACGAAAGAGACAGCATACAATTAGAATATGCCCTTGGGGTAAGGGCAATCTGGGCTACGTGTAAGAACTGAGGGATGAGATGTGATTCTATATAGAGAAATTTCCTACCCAGAGACCCCATCAGCGATGGCAATGACTCCTCCATTATAGCTACTGGCAAAAAAAGCATCTTCACCACCTTTATCAACCTTCAGAAGAGAAACAGTACATTAGCAGGAGATGATCGGAGAAAAACATTATGAAATAACATGCTCTTGCATAATTCAACAAAATGCAGAACACTGGCTTTCCATTAGGCAATTAAAACTTAGTAAACTCTGCAATACCTTCTTTGGATGAGGTATGAGATGGGTCCCAATTGATAAATACAGTTCTGACCTAGGATCAAACAAAATTGGTTCAAACATAGTTAAAGAAGTTTAAGAACGCTAGAAATTTGAAACAGGTTGCTAAGAGCTCAATTGGCCATCAGAACACATTAACAGAATGAAGATATTAGCATAAAACCAATACCTTCCCTTCTCATATACACATATAGCTGCACCTAAGAACTAGCTTAAAATTTAGGTATTTAAAAAATTAAAATTTTGGTGCTTCATTCAATAGAGACACATTACATGTTTACAATATCATTTGAAGATCATGCCAAATAGAGCAAAAGATCAACAGCTGAATGGTTCACTTTCCTGTGAAGTACTAGTAAACCTCATAGAAGCATCTGCAACTTGTTATAAGAAACCCAGTTACGCAAAAATTACAAGCAAAACAGCTGTTTGCTGCGGTTAATCGGTTTTGCAATATTTACAAAGCTCCCCTTTTGATTTTTTTTTCTCTTTCACCACCAAGCACATATTACAGTTGTAAGACATTATTAAAGATTTATATCTACATGAAAAAACAATGGAGGAATGAGTATAGCACACTTCACCGTGATATATCGAATAAAAAAAATTGAAACCCCATTTCAAATATCACAATTTCCTTTAGATCGTCACAAAGCATAATAAGAAAGATGCCCAACAAGTTAACGGGAAAGATGGCTTACAGAGGCCGAGTGGATGCCGAAGTGGAAGTAGAACAGGGGACGAAGCGCCTCTTCTTAGCCAGCTGACAGGGATGGGGGTGGGTTACTTCCAAGTAAGAAAAAGAAAAGGGGAAGAGCTGGGGAGAGTAATGAGCAAGCAGAGGGCTGAGAAGTGGAGCCGCCATTCTCAGACTCACACGGTCCCAGTCTCCGGCACTCCTCGACGGCGTCCGACGAGTGGACAATGAAGACGATTTGAGTTCAGTGTTGGGGAGGTATGCCACGTCCAACCGTTGATGGGTGATAGTTGTTTTCCGCTCCCTCTAACTTCCATCTTGGGACTTGGGAGGGGCATTTTAGTCAGGAAACGTTTATGGTCCTCCTGGAGCATGTCCGCAGGAAAACTTGATGGTCCTCCTTAGAGCATGTCCATTGTCCGCTAAGGATATCCTCTGAGGGTAACCGGAGAAGCATGCCACAACCGCTTGCGCCGACAACCCCACTGCGGGAGAAGAAGACGAAGTAGATTATGGGCTGGATGCACTATTTGCAGTAGCTGCTATACCAATTCCTCGCAGAGTCGAATGGTCCTTATAGCACTGTACCCAATCGTTAGGGAGACGTTCCAGATATATGCCGACATCTACAAGATCCTCATCGTGTTGCTTGACTGCTTCTTCGACATGGACTACCCAGACTGCGTCAAGTCCTTCGAGGCCTACATTAGTGCCACCAAACAGACCGATGAACTCACACCTTCTATGGTTGGTGCAATGACACCAGCGTTGCTCATTCGGTTGAGTACCCCGAGGTGCAGAAGATAACTAACAAGCTGTTAGAGACGCTCGTACGGGATTGGGGGCGGTGGCCAAACAGTATGGAGAGGAAGCTAGAGTCGGTTCCAGTGGAGGAACCTCCCGTGGTGGAGGATATTAATGCGATGGCGGGTGGAGAGAGAAGGGGGTGGGGATAACCGGACGGTGGGGGACTCAGCTTAAGAGGGCGATTGACATGTTTGGGGAGGTGTATGAGAGGGTGGAGAGGACGAGGTTGCAGCAGGTGGTGGAGTTGGAGAAGCAGAGATTGAGTGGAGGACTTGGAGTTGCAAAGCATTCAGTTCTACATGAAGACCCAGATGGAGGAGGTGGGCAACATAATGAGCACATTTATGAGGGGAACAGCAACTTAACACCAGTCTGCCATGTTTCCGTCATATCAGCGTAAAGCCAGAATTGGCTAAATCACTCTAGGAGGTCATTCGGAGATTCTAACAAAAACACGCCTGAATGATAGTTCAGGTGGAATTAAAATTTCACTCACAAACACAATTCTGCAGAATTTTCATGGAATTGTGCAAAAATCAATGGAATCTGACCAATTCTACACCTAAACATATCCTTAGTTAGGAGGACCAAAAAACATTAAAAAAACTGGCGCATGCTCCTATGAGCGGTTTTTATCTGAGGAGAGAGGTATGAAAAGTTTGTCAAATCTATTTCAAGGCTTAGTAATTTTATTTTTTTTTGACAAGTCTATTCTTCTTTCTTCTCCTGTACTTTCCATGTTCTTCTTCTTTCTACTTTTATCCATATTCTTTACTTTTTTTTTCTGTATAAATTTACTTATTTTTCCTCCATCTCAATCTCCATTCACAATAGCTCTGGTACCTCCACTATCATGCCTTCCTCTGCCGTGCCTTCCGCCGCCGTGCCCTCCTCTACTGCACCCTCCTCCACCGCGCCTTCCTCCTTTTTTTTTTTTTTTTTCTTCCTTAGTCTAGATCGCTTCTTTATATTTTAGGTCTATTTCTCCTCCGTCTCCCTCTCCGTCCATAATAGCTCTGACGCTTCCTCTACCATGCCCTCCTTCGCCGTGTCCTCCTCCGCTATGTCCTTCTCCCCTTTTTCTTCTTTCTTTTCTTCCTCCGTCTAGATAGTTTCTTCTTCCATCTAAAGCGTTGCTCCATTTCTTCCTCGGTTCAGATATTTACTCCATGCTTCATGTCTCATCCTCCGTCTCCTTCTCTGTCTATAGTAGCTTCAACATCTCCCTCTTAATAAAGATAGTAAATATTTACTTTCTTTGTATATAACATAGAGAGTAATTTACTCTCTTTGTATATAATAAATAGAGTAATATTTACTCTTCTTCCTCGCTCAGTTGTTGGTCGTGGAGATTGTGAAGAAGGAGGTGGAGAGGGCATTCCTAGCGGACAAGGTGGATGCGCTCGAGCGTCGGATGGTGGAGTCAGGCTGGAAGGATCAAACAAAATTGTGATAGAAATCGACTTACATGCATGATTCCTCAAATGGGTATCAGCAAATTGATAAAGAGAGCATGCCCATTAACTTATCTTGCACGGTTTATATCACAAAATGAAGAATCAGATGGGGAAAAAGGCTGACAAAAGGCTTGGAAATCCTACCACAAACTGATGTTAGCGATTGCAGCAAAATGAGGAGATGGGTAGTCTTGAAATCAACAAAAAGACACTAATAGATGTTCCAATGCTCCTATAAAGCTCATGCAGGAAAGCACTTGGCAAGTGCATTGGACATCAAAGCAGCAGGAAGTAAGAATCAATGTATTCAAATGGTAATTGTGGAGTGATTGGGAGACAATGAATCAAGAAAATGGATTTGATGATTAAGAGAAATGAAGGAAGAAAATGATTGAAGGATCGAGGATGGATGGATGATGACCAACAAGTGGAGACAGAGAGCGTGGGAAGAATGGATGAAGTGTCGAATATTGGGAGTGAGAAGGAGGGTGGTTGGGGGTATTTTTGTCTTAATGTAAATTTTGGAGTTAATGACATATTACTAAATTTTTTTGTATTTAACGTCTAAAACCCCAAAAACATTCCTTGTTCATACTCTTATTTTCTTTAAACCTATCCTCGGTGAGAAGCCGACTTACTTTCCCAATTCGGGTTTGGATAATACTCCTCCTGTCCTATATTAATAGTTTTGTTTATTTTTTCACAATGAACTAATTTTAATTCATTTTGAAAAACTAAATGGAGCTATTAATGTGGGACAGAGGGAGTATGTGTAAGGACTGTAATTTTTAAAAAAAATTAGAACCCGGTCCGGGTCTGAGTTACTCAGACCCATTCTTTTGAAGGCACGGTGGGAGGGAGAGCTCCTCATCCTCCCCCAGCCCTAGCTGCACAAGGGAGGGAGAAGCTCTCCTCTCCCAGCAAGCGAACTTCTCTCTCTCTCTCTCTCTCAGCCCACCTCTTCCCTCTTCTCTCCCCTCACTACTTAAGCAGCCCTAGCCTCTCTTTCCTTGCCTCATCCTTCCTCTTCCTCATATTCCGGCGAGCAGCGGCTTGAGGAGGATTCCGGCGGCTGGTGAAGGCTTTGGGGGTGAAGATTTAACGGCTAGAGGGCTGGGCTGCAAAAGGGAAGACAAGAAAGGTAGGCTTTTTGTTGAACTATGGTGTTCCTTTCCCTGATTTGGATTAACTCTCTCTTCCCCAAATTCGGAATCACTATTCACAATAGATTTTTGGGCAAGTGAAATGCCCAAAACCACGTCTTCTCTTCCTCTATTTTAGCCAATTACAATCTATAATTCTTAGCTATAGAGCTTTGATTTGAAATTTTTATGTTAGGTTTTAGAGAGGAGCATTAGCTTTTGTACATTAGGTTTTGGAGTAGGCTAAGGTGAGGACCCTCACGTATAACATAGCTTGTTTTCATAGCATGAATTGTTATGTTGCTTTGTGGTGATATATACATGTGAAATTAATTTGAGTATGCATGCTTTGTAAACAAATATTTAACACATGTTCTATTGAGAATTATTTTATTTCATGTCACACCCAATTTGTTTAGTGTACGTCTTACTCAAAATTCCCTTAATTATGCTTTCATGGTTGTGTGATTATTCATATATGCAAAAACATTAACATGTTAATGTAGAGGATCTAGTGCCTTCATTTAATTACTCATGATCCTTGTTTTAGTAATACACCATGTGAACTAAATACATTTTTGGTTCGGGTCTTTCTTTTGGTTATGGGTTGAGGGTGATAGATTTTATTGATGGTTTAATGTATTGCTCATCCTCTAATTACGTCCAACAATAGGTGTGGTTGGGTGGGAATTTTGATGAAGGCTTCCTTCCCAATCTATTTCGTAAGTGGTGGATTGATTTGTGTAAATGCTACTTATGATTTGTTATTCTTTCCATGATTTATTTCCTAGTTCCAGAGGTTATTCTTGCATACTATATTGCCAACATTATGTGGTAAGTGCATATGGGTCAACTTATGAGTTGTGAGGAAATGATTGAATGTAGAATGAATTTTCTTAAGTTACATACATGCTATTATAGGTTCGTTGTGAAATTTTCCTTATGATTGTGATATGTAAGACTCCACAAGTTATGTTGAGATGGAAATGCTAATTTGATGTTTTGATACATATGTATTTATATATTTTCCACACTATGTAGGTTGTAATAAATTGGGTCAAATACTAATTATGGATAGATGGTGCATGTTTATGTTCTGACAAGTTGATGAATTAAATAAACAATATGGGTGATATCTCAATTCTTGTTTTGATGAACTTTTTTGCTTATTGTTTAATCAGGTTCTTGAGTTGAACTGAATAGAATGTTTTTTTTTCTTTATGGGCATGTGAGAGTATTATATTGCATGAATGGTAGATCAGGGATAAAGAACCAACCTAAGAGTGAGAGGTTGAACAAGGGGAGTTAAGGTCAGAGTGTAGTGCCTTAACTTTAGGAACAAGATAATAACTTTACCCAGGTGCCACATAGGGATGAGGGTGGACCCCAGCCTTTGGCAATTCCCTTCCGATTTTTATAGGTCATACCGAGTGCATGCGGATGACTACCCACGACGCTTTTGCACCGGCGCAACTCATGGATCACATAGCTAATTCTCTAGGTGATATAGGGAATGGGTTGTGTGTGTACTATGAGATATGATGCATATGGTGATTGTATAAAAGTATGACATGATGAATGTTAAGTTAAATTGTCATGCATATATGATGTCTATGTTTAAATATATCATGCTGAGCTTGAATATTGAATCATTGTCATTGTATGTTTGGTGATTGCTAAATTACAAGACATGTTCTATTTGAGGCATGATCACATAGCTTTAGCTCATGGGTGGAATGTCTATTCCACCAGGTGTATTTTTGCGCATAGGTTTATTTGCTGATTTGGATGCATAGGAATGTGAAGAAATGATCGAGTTTACATTCACAGGGATGATCAGGGAATTAGGAGTAGTTGATTATTTTTCTTATGAGGAGATCAAGTAGTTAAATTGTAGCTGCAGATGAACACCCCTTGGGTGAAACTCAATTTATTTTGATCCAATAAAAGCTTAGTAGGAAGGTTATTCAAGTTTTAGCTTCAATTCTTTATCCCTTGCATAATATGTTATTGTCTTGTCACAGCTCGAGTTTAGGTGTACTTCGATGGGGTTGATGGTCTGTGGACTCTTCTCAAAGGTCGGGTTGTGACAGTATGTTTCATCATGTTGAGGAGAGTTAGGTGGAAAGCACCTTTAAAACTTTTTTGCTTCTCTTTTGCAACAATATCCAAACCACACCAAACTAGATGAGGAAAAAACATTTTTTTATCAGGACCCTCCCACTTGTTAAATTTTTATAACAATAAAGATTTGTCAAATAAAAAATCATAATTTGACGTGAACTTTTTTTTTTGGTTTTGAGCCTTGAACTAGGAAAAAGGGTGAATGACATACTTCACTCTCTTGAATTGAAATTATTGTGCCTTTTGCATTAAAAGAGAGAGAGAGAGAGAGAGAGAGAGAGAGAGAGAGAGAGAGAGACGAGAGACGAGAGACGAGAGAGACGAGGTTCAGTTGTAAATGACAATGGTGGCCAAAGATAGTCATGATTGTTGCTTGATGGTTGGTGATCACTGACAACCGCATAAGAGAAGGAACTAACAATATTAATAGGATCTATCCTAGTGTGAATGTAACACCCATAATTTTTAAAATAAATTTTATGAATTTCAAGTCACAACAACCTCAGGTCGCTAGGTGGGACCCACTAGCCTTAAGTCCTTAAATTAATAAGGTTATGTATTGTTATTGTAGAGTGCTCAAAGATGAGTGTAATGAACTCAACAACGCAAGAAACTAACATAAAGAACATAAGTTACGACCTTGAGAAGTATGTGAGTAGGCCTCATTAGAAAAAAAATCATGAAAATGTATCCATGTAGAATTTCATTGGATCAAATGGTACCAAGAATGGACAAATTTGAGCTCGAGAATCGAGATAACTGCATCTTAAGTTTAGGGAAAAGAAGGGGTTTGGCAACACATCCACTGATGCATCAATGGCTTATTGATGTATTATGTTGACACTGCTATCGACATATCAATGGTGGGTTAGCGTTGAGTCAACACCACAATGTCTGACCTTGCCAATAGATGTTTCTTCATTTCCTCTTAACAAAAAAACACTCATCATGGCTCCAAATAAAAACTCTAAGTTCAAGAATAGTAGCCAAAACTCTAGGAGTAGGATCAACTTCGTCATGTTAAAACATATATATGTGTCATATGTTAGGTTTATTGACTAATTTTTTTGTCAAAATTATGTTAGAAATCTTAAGTAGGTAATTAATATTAAAATTTAATTAGATGTAGTTGTGGTTGCGTCAGGTTTGTAATTGATGGTCTTAAAAGAGCATGTTCCTATGGCTAAAGAATGAAGTCTAAAAGATGTTGATGGATTTACAAGCTTATTTAGTTCACATTCTCATACCAAAATTACTTGGAGAAGTTTCAAAAGTAATTTAAGAGGTTTCATAAGGTTTTAGGGGGAAAATGACAAATATGTTATTAATAGTGTCATCGATCGATTGTTGGAATTATGTGTTGATTGAATCGATTGATCACTAATGAATAGTAGCACAAAATTGATGAATTGATCGCCTCCAAACAAGATTGATCAACATCTAAATCAATCCTTTGTAAAATGAAACCAAGAGTTTTCAATCGATCACTTTGTAGACCGATCGATCGCTCAAGGAGTCGTGTGTTTAGAAAACAATATATGATTAATCAATGTTTGAAACGGCCGATCACTAATAGCTTTAGTTGCCCTAAAAAGCCTTTTTGGATTGAATTTCTTTTCTTTTTGCAGCCAAATTTCTAAATCATTTTGGAGACCTATATAAAGGATATGAAGTGACGAAATTAAATAGAGGAAAACCTAAAACAAATTGGACAAGAAAGAATATACATTTTCATATTGTTTTCTTTGATAATTCACTTGGGGTCTTGTTGAAGAATGGGAAGAGGAATCATGAGAGGATACAACCATCATATGAAGATTTAGCTAAAAAGAGCATTGCTGCATATTTTGTCAACAAAGACCCAAAAGTGACATAAAAATATATAACAAACAGGGAAATGTATTAATTGATGATTTGAACCTATGTGATTATGTCCTAGAGAGTAAATAAAGATCTTGGTAAGATGAACGGTTGAAAAAAAATTGTTGCAGTTGATAGGATCCCTAACCAGTTGACAAGTGTTGATAGAGCTATGAGTATTAGCTCATCAAGCCCATCAATACTAGAATGTGAGTTACCCTTTGGGACAAAATAATGTAGATGATATGCATACGCAACTAATATGTTTAAGGAATAATGGATGATCTAAATAACCATTATATCATATTAGATCCCATGGAGTTGATGAACTAAATTACCATAAGGGCAAATGGGTGAATTAGAGTTTTTGAACTAAGGGGAACTTAGGCTTGTTGAAGATCTCTGCTTATATATATGGCATGACTTCTTGAGTGAAAGTTACGTGGCAATTGTCGCAGTGAGTTCCTGTAATGAGCAGGGTCACTTTCGGTCTAAAAGATGAAGATAATAGTGGTCATCTTTAATGAATTATTTTACAATGTTGAGGCATTTGTGTTGATGATCATTGTTGCGGCTAGGGTTACATTTTAATATAATTTTTATGCAGGAGGCTACCAACTCAAAAAGTGATCATAGTGTGCACACAATTTCTACCCTAGGCATCATGGTAGGTATGGGGAGTGAGGATATTGATATTTACGAGCATCAGTAGGATCTTGCTTTTACCTCGTGGCACAAGGGCTTGACCAAATAGTCCAGGAGAATGTTAGACTCCAGGAATGAATAGAGTCAAAGATTAATATATTACTCCTAGGGTGGAGCATTTGATTAGGGAATTGTATATGAGTTTGAGTTTTTGGTATAATAATGTAAACTTTACTTAAGTGGCTAATTCTTAAAATGTTAACAAACTAGAAAGATAAAAAAAATTTGTTTGATGACTTAAATTTATGAACCATAACCTAGAAAATCTTAACATTGGGCATGATTGACTAGTGTCTTTATTTATAGTCATTGATTCTTATGGGTATATGCAGATATACTTAGGTATCTTAGTGGTGCAGGTTCACTTGGTGAATAGTAGTTGTTGTTGTTGGTGTTGCTAGAAGGCTCTAGTAGGAGAAAATGCATCTTTAGCCTTGTAGAAGCCATTCTTTTGGGTGTGGTTTAAATAATAATTTTGTCTTAGGTACAAGAAGTGTCACACCCACAAATTTACACATGAGGATATTTTTTTCCTTTTTGAAAAATATGCAATATATATTAAACATGACGGATCGGAACGAATAAGGCATGAGAAGTTTGAAATAATCAAACCATATCTTTGAAACCTTTGGGGGCATGACTACCCATTTTCACAGTCCAAAGCAGTTTGAGTAATAGTATAATTACATCACTAAATATTTACATTAAACTAAGAAGAACTTCAACATCACATGTTGGGCACTTGTCTATCAATACATCATTAACAATTGAATAAATGTCATACTCACTTACCTATAATTCTCTCCTAAGATGAAAATAGAAGTAAATCTATATTGCATAGAAATCAACTCTAGACCTACCCTTCCTTTATTGTAAATGTTTTTCACCTGCATCACCTGTACCACAAGGATTCTTAATATGCGAATATACCTAGTTGGATGGCTAAACAAGAACCAAAGTAAAAAAATAGGTTAACTAATACATAAATAAATTAAGTCAAGTCAAGTCATTGCCTTTCATACTCATCATAGTCCTAACCAGACAAAGAGGAAATCAAAAGACAAAAGGGTTACTATGACACCATAATCACATCTAGGAGTCCAAAAATGCCTCCTTAGAACGTATATCATACTACTCATCTTTAGACTTTTATTAAAGACTCTCGCCTAGCTCCATCTAGGACATGAATCAAATGGCCACAAGGGCTCATGGATCTAAGTGGTTGAGATTCTCGCCTACCTTGATAATCAAGAGCTCATTTCTTGTAGTGCACTAGGTCATTCATCTTTTTATGTTATGACCCATTTGAACCTAACTCCTGGGTTAGGGGAGCGTCTCTATAAACATAATTCTCAAGCCTTTGGGGAGCTAAAGATCCATGAGTCAGCTCTCAATCTTAATTCTCCTACACGTGTCTAGAAAGACTCTCTTTTGGAGTTAACCCAACACCAAACCCATACATCCTAAAGTGTCAAATGCAATAGTCAATGGACATTTATCCATTACAAGGATCAAACATAGGGTTTACTTACCTCAATATCATACACGTAATAGTATCATATATTCATACACCCATCATGCAAGTAAGCTATACTATTAAATATCTAATGAATAACATATACTATGGTAGAAACTATGCTTGAAAACCAAATACCAATGTACCATCGTCAGACTCATTAATGTGTCATCACAAGTATTGATAACCATGGCCACCCTCATCGATGTGTTGAATCCCTACTAACAGTGAGTGGATTGGGTAAATCAAACTTGTTGATGTCATCATCAATGCATTGATCATACTGCCAATGCCCAATATAACACCGACACAATATATCGTGTCGATGCACGTGTTGTTCATCTTCCTCCAACCATTGGCACCATCACCAACATGTCAATAGTCACATTGATGATTGAAAAGAAAACAAACAAAGATTGAACTGGCTCTCCAAACATCCCCTTTCATAAAGCATGATAATCTCATCATCTAAAGCATACAACATTCAATTTAAAGCATGATCAAAACAATTTAATCAACATGATTCACAACTACCATTATCATTCTTAAGCATGGTAAAATCTCATAAATCATCAAAATATGCATTGCAACATAGCACTCATTATGCATTCAAACTAAGAGTAACCAAGCATATCATTATATGGTTACAAGGCTAGAATCCAACTTTCGATCCTGCATTTCTTCTTCCTGGCATAAAATCTCTTGCACTTTTGGCCAAAAGTCCTCTACTCTTCTTTGGACTTTTATGATACTCGAAATCAATTGAATTTCGAGATTTTTGCCCTTTGTAATTGGTGCAACCGTCTTCCAGAGACATAACTGCATAACCACACAGGTTTCCCATCATAATTGTGTCTTACTATTTTATCAATGAGCTCACCGACACATCAGTGCCTTATTGACAATTAAGCTTGCCTTCACCGACATGCTCATGGCCACATCAATGACTTATCGATAAAAAAGAAAAATTTTAAATAAAATTTATATTTTCTTGAAAAAATACAGGTGTCACAATAAGTGCCAATTTGGACCTTATATTGTAATCCAGATGGTTGTATACATAGATAAATTTTGGCTTATTTTGGTTGTGCATTTAGTCTAGTGTGCAAGGTTACTATAGTAGATGTTTGAAAAACAACAATCACAACTCATGATAATTTAAACGATGATTTGGTTTTGTGTTCAAGAAAAAAAAGTTATACACTTTTGCTACTTTAATATATTATAAAAGTTTATAAGAAAACCATGGGCTTGGTAATTATGCTTTATTTTGTAAATGAATGCATTTGCTTAAGAAGAGTAAAAAGATGAAGACCTTTGGCCATGTATCTTTTGAAGCATTTGACTTAGTTGAAGATTGCGTAGTGGACAAAAGTGTAAATCTTGAAGTTATTGATGATGAAAGATAAGACAAATAAACTGGGTCATATATTTAGAAGAAGATGAGGTAATAATATTCTTATAGAGTTCATAGTCTAATTTTCTGTTATTATTTATTATTAGTAAAAGTTTTGTTTTTAAAAAAAATGAAGAACAATCAACCATAAATAATAAAGGGTTGGTGTTGGATGTTTTGGTGTTTGATGATGAGGATCTTGCTTATTGTATTTAGAATAGTAAAATTAGTTATGACTTGGGATTATTTATTGTTGTAGTTACTTTATTATATTAATATAAGTTATTTTCTATAAAAATTTTGGAAGAAGAATAGAAGCTTAATGATTTTGGTGTTTGGACTTTGAACTTGGGTTTAGAAATTTGGAATCTTATATATTAGGGAAATTCTTTTAGGATTGAAGACAATGTTGATTTTTTTATTTGGAAGTCTATGTTGGAATTGGCAATCAAGTATTAACTATAAAAAGTTGATGTTTCATTTGGACTCGAGACTTTGAAATGTTGATTTATGTATCTTATTATTAAGTTTGAACTTTGAATGGGTGGCAAAAAGCATTGTGAGTTAGTAATTGGTTAATGCTTGACATTTAGTTTATGTTAGATTAGAGCAAAGATTGTGTGTTAGTTGTAGTTATGAACGGTGGATAATTTAAATGAATGAACAAATGATGACTTAATTAAGTTGAACTATGATTTATGTCTTGAAGTAGGTTGGCCATATGAATTAGTTTAATTAAAAATTATGGCTTTCATTTTTTTTGTTCTGACGTCATCAGTTAACCTAGGTTGAACCGGGTTGGTTAGGTCCGGGTTCCGGGTTTTAAAACATTGCTCCAAGGGAGCAGCCGCCGGAGGGGGAGAGGAAGAAGCAGACGGAAATGTCGATTTCTGCCAACGATTTTCTCCACCATGATCACGGTACAGAGAATGCCGTCTCCGACACCGACACCGACACCGACGGCGGCTCTGATGCCCCGGACGACTACCAGCCCATATCCGCCGTCGACTCCGACCCGGACGATGAGTCCGCTGCCCCTGGTCTCGAATCGAACGGCGGAGGTCTCGCCACTCATTACGCCGGGTCTTCTCCCTTGCAGATTCCCGATTTCGCCCTGTTCGCCTCTGATGGGCCCCATGTAACGGCCGATGGCGTGTCCCGCCTCCGCATGAATAGCGGCGATAACGTTGACGTTGACGAGGAGGAGGATAAGAGGAGGGAGGCGGCCGAGCTGGCGGTGTCGCGGGCCTTCCGCGATGACGAGGAGCGGCGTAGCGCGCCGCTGACTCCGGAAAACGCTTCCCGGGTCGTGGAGGCGATGCGCGGGGTCGTGTTCCCCGGCGTCCCGCCCGATTGGGCGGATCGGGTTCCGGAGGATAGGTGGCTGGACCAGCTGACGAGGCTGAGGGAGCCCAATCCTTCTTCGTGACTGAAAAATCGGTTACTTGCTGGATGATCGCGTCACCCTTTTCGCTATTTGTCTGTGATTGGACATGGGATCGGTATAATGATCTTGCAAATTCTCTTGTTTTGTTTCCGTGACTTAATTTTGATTCTGACTCTGCCATGCGCTCTTAGACATTGTAATCATAATATACTTGAGCTATATAACATGTATAAATAGGCTGCAAATGGTTAGGTGATTGTGACAAGATAAACAACTTTAGCTTCTGAGTTTCATGTAATACCGTGAAACTGCAATTTCAATAACTTTATAAGTCCAGTCTAGTCGTCTAGGGCGGGGGGTGGGGGGGAGAAGTTACCTGTTAATTAATGAGATGCATTTGGATCTGAATTGACTAGAATGTGATTGCTTTTAAGTATTTTTGTTTGAAGATGCAATCATCATGATCATTCAGCAATTGCTTATCCAGAATAATAACACTCATTTTGCGAATTGCCTCGTATCTGTTCCGTCTGCTTAAATAATATATTTTTTCCTCTTCACTTGGTTATTGAATACTTTCAGAAGAGTGGAGAAGGACCGAAATAGTTGAGTAATTTTTTACCTTACTATCAGAAATTGTACTTTTTATTGTTTTTCTTAAGAAATAATTAATTGAATAACAAGAAAAAGAGAGCAAACAGAGACAAAAGCAGCTGCACCAAAAGGCAGCGGATAGTGCAAACAAAAAGAACGAGATGAACAGTTGAACAACGAAATAAGAGAAATAAATAAAATCAACAGAGTTAAGCAGGTTGTCAGCAATGGCTGAAAATATTGATGAACACCAGATTTGGCCAGGTTGGCTGCAAAGAATTGAACTCATGGACATCACGATTCCATGAAATGTGAAAAGCCAAATAGCCAAATAATTTTAGTGTAATGGCAATAATAATACTCCCTCTGTCCTATATTAATAGCTATATTTGGAAAAATAGTGGTTTTTATTTAACGGTGAAACTACATTTATGAGAGAAGGGAAAATAAGCTTATGATGCTCTTTTCTAAGTACCCAATCACTATAATTGAATAAAATAGAGCTATTAAATATGGAGCAAATTTTTTTGTCAAATGGAGCTATTAATTTGGCATGGAGGAAGTATAATTTTTACTGATACTAAAGTCTGATCTTTTTTACCAATTAGAATTGTGTATATTTGTCAATTTAAATTGAAGGAGGTGCTGATCAAGTACCATTGTTTTAATTAAACTGTTAATGTTTTTCCCTTAATACAATGAATATAATTTAACTTGTCTATATTTGTTTGTGGATAACCATGGGCAGATATTAACGGAGAGGTTATAGGTGTTTCTTTGCTTAGTGAGTGCAGGAATGTTGAGTTCAGAATAGAATGATGATTTTTGAAGCAGAAAACTTTGTTGCAAAACTGCTTCCTTGTAATATGCTTGTTTTGGTAAATCGATAAAATGATTGACAGCTTGTAGCTTTTTCTCCTCCCTTTTCAATTTTGAGGCAATTTTGTGGAACATTGGGGCCAAATATGGGTCACTATTTGGACCTTGTATTCCTTTCTAGTCGGGATGCGTTGTGTATACTAATGCAAAGGAAAAAGTAGAAGTGATATTCTTCAATTTTCACCGATTGTAAGGGAGCTTTGAATTTCATAAACAAAAAATGAAAGTGAGCTTTGAAGCAAATTATCTCTTCCGAAAGTGCTTAAGGCCAATCTTTTATGTACTTTCTAGATTTTCATTCATTTTAAATGTGACTTCATAATTTTTTATTCTGGAATATAAACAACTTCATCAGCCAAAATGATGCTACTAGTTTATGCATCTCCCTGTCTCTGTGAGAATAATTTCAGGAATCTGCTTTGTTATAGGAAGACTTTTCATTTTGGCTCTAGGGAGTCTTTGTTTGTCAAACTTGATGGCGTCAAACGTCTAAAGGTAATAAAAACATGATTGTGTAGCTATTGTTTGCAGCTATAATTTTCAAATGAGAAAGAGTTTGTTTATAACTATTGTTTGCAGCTATAATTTTCTTTTTGAGTACTTAATTAAGTGATATGAGAATCCTAAAGAGGCCCTGGCGAGAAATTTCTGTGTCAAATGGATCCTATTATTTTTACCCCAATGGGTGCTCTTTGGTTCGCTGAAAAATGATAAAATATGCATCTATCCGAAATAGTTCTTTTCATTACATGCTGACCTTATGAACCTTGTAACTAGATGATGTTTAAGGCTTTCAGCTATTTTTAATCAATTGGGTGTATGGACCTAGCAAGTCAGTTAATAAATGAATTAAGCTATAACGTACGATTTTTCATTATTTTTTTCAATTAGTAAGTTGATATGACTTTTTATTCGTCACTATAAAACTATCACTTTCTTTTGCTAATGAACTATCCTTTTCATTTAATGGGGAGAGATTTGTGACTTAATTCCTAGAAAAAATAGGAACAAGGTTAATGTGTACCTTATTAGAAGGAAAAAGTTAGTATGAGCCTAGGCATCTTGAGCTGTTAGATTTCAATTTGATGAAACAAGGGTGCGGGCGGTGATTCAAACTTGCTTGCCCCCGAGTTATATATGCCATCAAATCAAAATTTAATAGCCCAAGATGCCCATGCTCACTTTGGCAGCTTGACGTGCATGAACCCCGGCTCGCGATGGTAGCCTGGTGCATATGAGATTGGGGATCTTGAGGTATCGGATTTTGATTTGACAGCACAAGAGGCCGTCAAAAACTTACTTACCCCCTAAGTTATGTGTGCCATTGGATTAAAATTTGATGGCCCAAGATGCCCATATTCACTGTGGCAGCTTGATGTGTGTGAAGTTAGGCTCACGCTGATAACTTGGTGTGTGTGAGCCCGGGTTCAGTCAAATTGGACTTATATTAGAAACAAAGTTGCGTTGAAAAGCACGAGCTATTGAGAAATGACCTAGTTAAGGAGAGAATTTTGGTCTCCTTATTGAAAAGCACGAGCTATTGATTTTAAAAACCTTTCATATAATTTGGCATTGAAAAGTTAGAATTACAAGTTTTTTTTTAATAAGGTGGAATTGAGGCTTATTGATCACGTATAATTGCATGAGTCTAGGCATTAGGCACAGTTGAATTTTGATTTGACAATGCACATAACTTAGGGCGCAGATTAGTTTTTGGCCCCTTGTATCCTCATATCTCGATTCGATAGCCCATGATGCCCGGATTCACGCTCACGTGCATGAACCCAACCTCATATAAATTTTTTTCCTATTGACTTACTCTTTTGATAATTAAGAGAATTGGAATTTCGGATATGTATAAAATAAAGGCAAATCTTTCTTACTTATGGTTTGTTTGTAGCTAGGGGACTTTGAATTTGGATATATATTAAGTGAAAACAAGTCTTTTAATTGAAAGATTTTTTAAGAAAATGAAAAAATTTAAGTATTGGTTATTTTTTATGGGGAATATAATGTCTCTATAGTTGATGGTTTAATTACTTAGCTTAAACTTAATTTTTGTCACAATATTTATCTTTTTAAATGTATGGTAGGACTTTTTTTGAGTTGGTAGGCAATGAATGTGCTCTTTTATTTATTATTTATTTAAATTTTAAGTTTACTCTTTAAAACAATAAAAGATTATGTTGAATTATGAACTCCTATGAAATAGATAATGGATATGTAAAAGTTATTCGGTTAATTGACTGAATAATGGTGGATAGAACATATATGGAGCAACCAATGTTGTATAAGTAATAGAACACTTATGGATAAAAATCTCGAAAATGGTTATGATATTGCATTAATTGTTTTATTGGTAGCTCTAAGAGAATATGTCCTTTCGTTTGTAGTAGTTTTTAGCCTTAGTAAGATTTTTGGGACAAAACGGAGAAGAGATGAGGCACAAAGTTACCAAGGAGTACAAAGAACGTTTTTGGGTAGGCAGTAAGGCAAATGAGTTACATTTACCCACATTCATCCAGTTTCTAACAAACCCCCCAAAAAAATGAATGCAATTTTTTTTTGTAGTCACGGTCCATTCATATTGTTCTTGGACGCCAACAACTTTTCATTACCGATTTGAGGCATGAACAATAATATATTCCTCATCCACCTAAACCTCAAAAGGGGCATCTTTTCACCACACAACTCAACATCATTGAAAATGATATGCAATCTTTTAATCCCTTTGCTTACCTTCTATTCCAAGCAAAAATGATTGTCCACTACTAACACACCCTCTTCTTCCTAAAAGACAATAATGATACACGCGATCGTTAGCCAGGAACATATGAAAGCAAAGCTCCTTTCCAAGTGTTGTGCATCTAATTTTGTCACATTTTTAATTTCTTTTTGCTAATTGTCCAAATAAGTAAATGCATGTTCCTTCAAGTTAAAAAACCAATAAATAAATAAAATAAATATGAGTCCATCAGCTACGATTTCATTGAGGAACATGCGTGTTTTGGAAACATGGCAAGTCCAATGCTTGCCGTGATTAACTGTAGCCAAATAATTAAACTTGTGATTGCCAAGAAAAAAACACAAACCACGCTTGTGAAAAATAGTGTGCAAACAAGAGAAAGCTGGCTGGCATTCTTTTGGCTAGGCTTTGACGTGAAGAACAAGGACGAGGACAAGGAAGCAGGCAGGTTCAAGGTTTGCACTACCAATGTCGATTGTCAGCAGATAGCTTTTGTCGGTTCCTAGTGCACAGATCTAAGTTTGGTGTGGTTCAATAAAGAAAAGACCCGCATGAATCACAATCAAGTTTTAGATGGCCAAAAATACCAAGCCAGTCAGAGCTAAGGTATGTATAAAAATGTGGAATCAATGAATTATGCAATCCATATAATCATGGTATCCCCACTTCCCTTTTTTCCCTTATGATGGTATTTTACGTTTTTCTTTTTTCGCTACATGATGTGTATTGTAAAATTGTTTTTATATTACATATGTATGTTAGGTCATGCTTTAAATAAAGATGAGGAGTCTTTCACCCCCTTTTTTTTTTGCCACCCCACCCTATGTATACACAGACAGTAGATACCTATTGACTATGTTAATGTGGGTGGGGTGGCTGAAAAAGGGATGAGAGACTTCACATCTTTTAAATAAATGTCTCAATTATGAATAAGGTGGGAAAACCCAATAACATTTGACTTGTTTGAAACTGTTTGGGTAATAGGTTATTCTAAATACTCATTAAGTTGTAGTTTTAGTGGTAAATCTTGATCATTGGCTTGACCCTTAGGTGGAGGTTCAGGATTCTAGGGTTCTTAATGATTATGTCGACATAATTTAGCTATAAATACATCATTAGCCATTATAATTGAATGATTAAGTAAAATATTAATTAAAGTATAAACAGGAAGCCCATTGGGAGATTAAGAAGACAATTTGCAGAGAAGATTATGCTTTGCTCTAATAGCTACAGGTAAGTCGTCTAATCACTCCTGTTTAAGTTTAACAATGAAATACATGACATCTTCGTAAACCCGTTTAGTACTTGGATTGCTTAGTAATTGGGAGCCACTTGGATCGTTTACTTGATCAATGATCTTATGTAGGTTACCATGGGGAGAAATCATTCAGTCACGAAAGGTATTCTTGGAGTTATTCTTATTTTTCAGGGCCGTTGAGTTGTGATGCACACACAAGAGCATGGTAGTGCAAGCAGAAAGTATTTCACTTGCGCCAATAAGTGTTAGCAAATTTGAAGATCGACGGCCTCCTGAAATACCCAGTAATCTCTCCACCAGAGGGGAACCTTAGTCGATAAATAGATCCAGAAACTAATAAGCATGAGTACATTCAATATTTAGGTGTAAAAAAATCCCACCTTTGAAACCAAGAAAACAGGAGGAAAAGTAGAAGTCTAATCGTAAGTAGCTTTTAAAAAATCAGCCCCAACCATTTATGGCAGAAACTTACACCAAACACAATCTAATAATCATATAGACTGAAAGTTTTAAACTCTCCACCATTCAGCACTAGCTGTACAGATCTTTCCTTATGGCCAGACCCACCTCTGGCTCACTAACTTCACATATATTTAATTACCCATAAATCTGATTAGTTGAGCAAAATCAAATTATCAACACAAGTCTACCTCTCTCAGGGGTCAAGATCTCAGCTACCCATTGAAAATTGGCAATTCTAAATTGTCATGGCCCAACAGGAGGATCTAGCAAGCTAGAATAATGGTGACAGGCCCCGCATCTCCCTTGAAATACAATTTTCTAACTCTTTCTCTCTCTTCATTCTCATATTCCAATGAATTTAACATTGAATGCCCTGTGAGTTTTTACACAGGCCCCATGACACAACAGAACAAAACAGCTTCCTGAACCCCACCCTTAAGGGATCAAATGAAGTCCACACCTTCTCTTAGAAGAGCTCGCCTGTCTCCTTACCTCCTGACCATAGCCTTCATCATCTTTGTCATTGTTCTGTATGGACAGGACTTGAGCTGCATCTTCAGAAAGCAGGCCCCAGAGCAACCCCAGGAGCAGGGATCCAGATCAGGCAAAGGTAGATTGGGCCCGTAACATATTGGCATGAGAACAGCCAAGAATTTTGAGTTTGGTTTCTTTGCTTGTTTTGGACGAAATATTTTTTCCTGACTGAATTGTGATTTAGAAGAGGAAATTCACCTGCCTTTCGCTGTCGGCAAGATCAGCCGAGGTGGCCGGTGCGACTTGTTTGCCGGGCGGTGGGTGCCGGACGAGGAGTCCCGGCCGCTGTACGAGGAGTGGGAGTGTCCGTACATACAACCTCAGCTGACCTGCCTGGAGCACGGCCGGCCAGAGAAGAGGCACCAGAAGTGGAGATGGCAGCCTTATGGATGCACCTTGCCCAGGTAGGAACAACATTTTAAGTTTTTTTCCCCTTAAAATGGCCACTTCAAATTTAAAACAAATATAAATATTTGCAAATGAGATTAAGTTAGGAGTGCCTAAAGAAGAAGATCATTACATCTTTATATATTATGCAAAAATACATCTTAGTTGCAACTTTGATTCAAACTTATCGGACTTTGAAGCTATATAATGAAATGCAATCTTAAACCAAATTTCTTGTTATTAGTGCAATACAAATATTGTTGTCCATTTGGCTGCACTTTGTTGTCATGCGAGGCTCATTTTACTAGAACTAGCACAGTAGCACTGCGCTGAATGCACTGAGCTGCATACCTTATTCTTTACTAGTTTGTATAATACTCCATTTTTTGCTAATTTTAGTCCAATGGCCTTTTGAGACTTCTATTCCAAGTTGGGCCTTTTTTCTCTATTATAATTTTTCTTAATTTGGCCAAGCCCTTGACAACTTGAGTGGAAATTTTGGGGAAAATTGACTTAGATCTACTTTGGCAGAAGCCACAAAGTAAGCTACATGTTTGCTTTATTTTTTACCAAATTCTGGTGGGCAGGTTCATTGAGCAGATCGTCAACAGTTTACCATACAAGTGACCTTTTTGTTTGTGACTTTTGAGTACGAGACTTTATTGGAATCTCATATCACTTTATCGTTTATAAGAATCCCTATAATTTTAGTTTTTCAAGAGCCCCACTTACAATTTAAAGATGGTCGCAATGACTTGTCTGAATATTGTCCATATCCAACCACTATCTTCAAAGATCTGACTTCTTTTTTCCCACTTCTTGATCAATAAAACTTGCGAATTAGTTGTATCTGGATTGATAGTACAGTGCCAAAAACAATTGCTTAAAATTCATGTCAGCTGACAGCTTTTAGCTTTTGGATCATTAGCCTACTGCCAACGACTTGAACAATAGAGATTATAGATACTAAAACGATTAAATGATGGCCATCTTGTGAGATTAAAGCTTATATCTCATATGGGTCTTATGTACAACCACTACTGACCCTCCTAAGACTCATCATTTTGACTAGATTTTTCCAAAGTAATTGACCTCCGTGACCAACCCACATGTGGCTCTAAACATAGTACATAAATGAGCTCTCATTCATAGGAATCAGAGCCCTCTTATGTCTTGAAAATATTTTGGAATCTTAAAAGGGTGTTGATGGGCATTTTTATGTACCAATGCAGGTTCAATGCCACATTCATGTGGGAGATGCTGCGGGGAAAGCGCATGATGTTTGTTGGGGACTCGCTCAACCGGGGACAGTTCGTCTCAATGGTCTGCCTCCTCCACTCCATAATCCCTGAGAATGAGAAATCCATGGAAACTTACGACTCCCTAACTGTGTTTAGGGCTGAGGTAAGAAGCACACAAATCTGGCATCCATTCCAGTTGACAAATAGTATTGTTTTCGTTTTCATCGTTCTTATGTTTGTGTGCGTATTTGTGCTAGACTTACAACGCCTCAATTGAGTTCTATTGGGCACCATTCCTGGTAGAGTCCAACTCGGACAATGCTGTTGTCCATAGGATCACTGACAGAATTATTAGGGCTGGGTCCATCAAGAAGCACGCCAGGCATTGGAAAGGAGTGGACATCTTGGTGTTCAACACTTATCTTTGGTGGATGACTGGAGAGAAGATGAAGATCTTGTGAGTATCCTAATTTACTGTCATTTTCTAATTCTTACAAACCGGATCATTTTGTTATTGAATTTTTTCAAATTTTTTTGTTGAAACGTTACATTAAAACAGGATCTTAATCCATATAATAGATATACAATACCTATTAGTGTATGAAATAATTCTATTATAAATAGTTAGCATGAGCTTATATGCGCGAGAAGTAACATTTCAATCCGACAATGCACATTAATGGAGGGAGTGACCCGCCTCCCTTGAGTAACATGCGCTATTGGATTCTAGATGCTCGAGCTCATACTAGCTGCACTCTTTTAAATAACTAATGTTTCCCGATAGTCTTAATTGATAGCCGTTGTTCCTCAATTGTTCACTCTGTTAAAAAAAATAATTTATTTATCTTATACTTTAAAATTATATCACTATTTTACTCTTGCATAATTAAAACGATGACACAAATAATTAAAATTTCTTTTTACTATGGACTAAAGTGAGGTCTCTCATCTCATACGCAGGCGAGGAACATTCCAAGATGAGAACAAGGATATTGTGAAAATGGAGACAGAAGATGCTTACCGAATGGCACTGAAGAGCATGGCAAGGTGGGTGGAGAAGAACATGGATCCCCATAAAACAAGGGTGTTCTTCACCACCATGTCGCCTTCACATGAGAAGTAAGGAAAATAACACTTGTCCCTTTCTTTGATCAACAGGCATGATCGGTCACCTTTGACAACATTGGCCTAGATCTTTTACAGTTCATATTGGTTTTTCGTAAAAGCATAGTTAAGCCAATTACTGTGCAAATTTTTTTATGAGTATTATAAGCCAATTGCAATTCAAAAACGTCATCAATTAGCAAAAAGATATGCATTGCCTGTTGATTTTCCTTGCAAATTTGGAGCTAGGCTGCATATCTGACCCAATCCTAAATCTCCAATTTAGAGAATCAGTTGGTGAAAACTGAATCCTTTTGACCACAATCACAATCTCCGATATGCTCATAAGCCCATTGAATTTGGGAAATGTTGGCAGGAGCGCAGAGTGGGGAGCTGAGCCCGGAGGAAACTGCTACAACCAGACCACTCCAATTGATGACCCAAACTACTGGGGAAGTTCTTCCAGCAAGGGCATAATGAGGGTAATTGGCGATGTGTTTAGCAGAATGAAGGTGCCCATTACCGTAATCAACATCACTCAGCTCTCGGAGTACCGGAAAGATGCCCACACTTCCATATACAAGAAGCAGTGGAGTCCACTGACCCCTGAGCAGTTGGCCAATCCGGTCAGCTATGCAGACTGCGTCCATTGGTGCTTGCCTGGACTTCAGGATACCTGGAACGAGCTGCTGTATGCCAAGCTTTTCTACCTTTGAAGGGTTATTTCAAAAGCATTTCTTTGCTTTGGGCTTAATTAGTCTGATGATCATGATTGAGGTTGTATTTGGGGGGAAGATCCTGAAAACTGATTTTGCTACCAACAAACATCATGAAGAATTAGTTGATTGTTTTCAATATCTTGTTGAACCTTCCTTTCAAAAGGGTAGGGGGAGAGGTTTGCTATTATAACTTACCAAAAAATCAAGAGGTTCGTTCATTGTTTGAGGTTTGTGGAAGCTCAACAAGAAATTGAAGTTGGTGCACGGTGAGATCCGGATGCTAATGAAAGCCAGTTTTTTTTTTTGCCGTTAAAGAGAGTATTGATTATGTCTTGTGAAATAAAAAAAATGAAAATGTGGCTGTGTACTTGTTCCATACAGATCTGAATATTGCAAAATGTAAAAGGTTTCCTTTTCTCATATACTATTTGTTTAAGAAAGTATTGTCATATTTAGTGTAACATATTTCTGCATGATTATTTCTTTTTGGTGAACCAAAAAAAAAAAACACAGCGAGTAAAGTACACTATTTTTTAATGATTAAAGTAGACTAGCTACAGTTTTATTGTGCAAAAACTTACCACTTTTTTTTTGTTCATTTTTTTAAAAAAAAACGAAAGGTATCTAAGTCCTCAAGTCCTAACTAGAAGGGGTAGACGACCAACCTCTTAGATCACCATATCCTGCTGCTAACCTCTTTAGGTATGTATAAGGTCTACCACCCATCATATGTACCGCGTAAATTAGGATATAATCATGGGTGGGTGGCAATAGAGTGGGGAGTCCAAACAAGACCTATACTTCTTGAAGCATATGTCCTGACCCGCAAAACGCTACTAACCATACTGAGACCATCAAGTATGAGGCTAATATACTACCATTACCCTTACTGATTGGGTTATAATCATAAATAGTTGCACAAGGTTAGCGGGGCCAGGGTTATTTGGTCTTGGTCTGTCATCATGTAGGTTCTATAAATCGAATCAAATAACTACTCTCTTGCCTATATTAATAGCTTTATTTAAAAAATTAGTACTCTCTCCCTCTTATATTAATAGATACATTTAGAAAAATGATGGTTTTCGTTGAACGGTGAAACCTATACCTAAGAGAAGGAAAAATAAGCCTATGATACTCTTTTTTAGTACCTAACTACTTAAATTTAATAAAATAGAGTTATTAATACTAAATAAACTTTTCCCCCCAAATGAAGCTACTAATTTAAAACGAAGAGAGCAATTTTATTGAATAGTGGGGTACATGGCTAAGAGAATAGACAATAAGCTTCTGAAATATTTTTTTAAGTACTCACCCACTTGTATTGTGGCAAATAGAACAATTAATATGGGACATTTTTTTTTCTAAATAGAGCTATTAATATTAGATGGAGGAAGTATGTTGTAATTGTGCTCACTCCAAGGTGTCTACGGCTCTGTCTACCCATTGTTATCATATGCTCATATGAAGCTCTCTGTGCTTCATTTCCATTGACTACTAACTTATCCACTCGAGACTCACTTCCATTGATTACTAACTCATCCACTCCAGACTCACTTCCATTGACTATTAACTCTCTTTTGTCCCCTTTACAATCTTCCACCTCTCCATGTCGAAATCAATACACTCTTTATCCCACATGAAAATTTACCTCTTTGTGGGAATCATGAAGCAGAGGATCAATCATGCCTTGTAAACCAATTCAAATCTTTTGAATGATTAGTGGAAGAACCCAATTCAACCACCCTTTGCTTCTTAGTCTGAAAGATGGAGAATTTGAGACTGAAAATGAGATCTGAATTCCCCTGGTTTCTTCATTGCATTTGGTCAGACTACTTGAGACAATTATATATAGGGACAAAAGTAATTGCCTTACTCGCCCACTATTAGCATTTAGAAAAAAGTTTTCCTCACCAAATTTGTATAACTAGATTAAATGACCAGTGGACATGTGGAGGGGGGAAACATGTATACTGTTGGATCCAGTTTTCAAGTTTTTCTCTCACTATTTGTAGGTGATGTGGCAGCTTCTCATTATTGGTCACCTAGCTTGGTCATGAAAACTGGTTGCTATACAAGCCCTAGCATTTATGCTCACTATTTTCTCCCATTGTTTCAGCATATAGATGAGTAGATTGACTCTCTTTCTAAATTAGACTGCTAGCTATGCAAACTTGAATCACCCCAATAGTCGGGTACCTCGGGTACTATCTACTTTTTTTACATGTACGTTTGCACTAATAATAATTAATACTCTCTCTGTCCCATATTAATAGCTCTATTAGGAGAAATAGTGATTTTATTGAGTGGTAGGACCCATTGTTAGGAAAATGGCAAATAGCCTTTGTTACACTTTTTAAAGTACCTAACCACTTAAATTGATCTACATAAAGCTACTAGTATGAGATTTTCCCCCCCAAATAAAGTTATCAATCTGGGATGAAGAGAGTAAGTAATTCTAATGTGTAGTGCCTAGGCAAAAGGGGTCGGATTCAAATGCAATTTGTTTTCAAGTAGAACTTGAATTTATTGTTGGCAATGGCCCAAACTCGTTGTAGAAGGCGGAGCTGGTTGTAAAATGCGGTTTGAATGTGATGTAGGAGGCCACAAGGCACTTGTACAAAATAAAAGGGCAATGGGGTACCTAAAAATATAGGTTCCCCCTGCATTTTTTATTTGTCCCCCTTGATGCACTCATTTGTTAACATCCTGTACATAAATATCCAGAGGCTATATAAAGGATGAAGAGTTTGTCACCCTCTCTTTTAACAGGGTGGGCTGGCTGAAAGTGGGGTGGGAAACTTTTCATTTCTACATAAAGAGCCTTAGGAAATTGTGTAACAGTATTGAAAAATTGCCATGATCTCTCCTTTAAACCCTAATATGCATGATTGCATGCTTAAAGGGGGTTTGAAAGAAGGAAGCAAAAGAAGACTTTCTTTTGAAAAGCAATAACTCAAAAGAAAACAATCATACACTGGCACGTCTAAGGGGATCTGGTTGGCTAGTGTGTGCGAGGGCATAGGGTAGGAACTCTATTTAGAGTCCCAATAAGTTGCATTTTGACAACCCAACAAAAGCAAACATTTCCGATGCTTGCTACCCAAAAAAAAAAGTCAACAACACAGTACAAAAACAACATTTCACTATTCTTGCAACCATAAGAAAAATTAATAAGTTGTATTGATTATGAGTACCATCATGTTTGGTGTGATTGAGACGAAAAAGTAGTTAGCTTCGAACTATAAAATGAAGTGAAGATGATCCTAAAAAGTGACAAACATAATGGGGGTTATGCATTGAGATAGTGATGTTACATTAAAAAAAATTTAATTCAATAACTTTAAATTTAATGAATTAATATTTTTAATTTAGTCTTACTTTACGTGAAAATATTAAAAGAATAATAATATTATAAATCAAATGAGAATGCCCAGCCATTTGCTTAGCTGTAACGACCATGATCTGATGGCCAGAGCTGCAGTTGCTTAGCTGCAGATAGCTGTAGCATACCATAATTTGACGACCGAGCGCTCTAGCTGCCTTTTTTCCAAATTAAATGTGAATGTTTGGTTGATTGCCCGTCTGATCATGGTTTAACACTGGTGCAATTAGTAGTGTAATTTATGCTATGCATTGATAGTGCAGTTAACGTAGAGGAAAAAAAAAGATTCACTTCTTTTGAGGAGGTGAAGAGAAAACCATTACACTGGCTCGTTTGATGTGATCCTGTTGGGGTGAGAATGGAGTAAGAACTCTATCTATAGAGGTCCAAAAGCTGCAAGTGAAAGGACATGTCCATTTATAAATAGGTACCTTTTTACAACCCAATGGAAGATAGCATTCCGGTGGTTTCATTATATTTTCGATGGGCATTAGTAGTGGAGGTGTTAGTCATAATTATGCAAGAGCATGATGGGCTCATTGTTTTTGATAAAAAATACTCCCTGAAATAAGTGTCATATTTTTAAAAAATTAAATATTTAAGCTATCTTATATGGCTTAAAAGTTTTTAGAATTACCCTTTCATTGTAAACATATAAAATTTTTTTAATAGAGGGCATTTTAGAAAAATTATACATAAAAATTACTTGAGAAAAAGTTGGTTGACAGCTAAACAAATGGGACACTTATTTTCGAATAAATTAATTTTTAAAATGGGACACTTAGGTAAGCATTCAACTTTACTTGGTTCGGATTTATTTCTTTAATGTGCTAAAAAGTAAATATTTATCTCTTTACACCCATACCTAGTGGAGTGCTTGTGACAGTACCAAAGAGGGCAAAATATGGTAAAAGGCATTTTTATGATTGAGAATAGCCATTGATGATTTTGTGAATGGTGGGGGTCTATGCACAATTTTTTTTAAATGTCAAGGGGTGTAAGTTTAATTTTGTTAAAGGTTACAGGTGTATGCACAAATTACCCTATTTTAGTATACAATATATATAAGGTAAAATTGAGGAAGAGGGCATTAATTAGAAATGTAAGACATTGGGTTTTTTAGCTTATGCTGAAATGAGAATTTGGATAATTTTAGATTTGTGTTATTGATTTCAATTTTTTTTCCAATTACTACTTGAACCGGTATGTTTGTTTAAAGAAATTGCATAAATAATTTAAGAGTTTATTTGTCCCAGTCGAGTTGCTAGGTAAAAACTAGAGAAAAACTGTGGTTTAGATTATTGGCAGAGCGCAAACCGTTAGGTAACCAAGACTTAGGGTTATCGAAAATAATTCTATAGCCAACTCAATCCTAGCACTCAATTTACATGGGCCTACACAAATATGTAAAGTCCATTATTCTTTTTTTCCACAGTTCTTCATATCTCAGGTCCTTTGTAGGCCCCTTTTAATGAATTATCTTGACTCATAAACTCGCTTTAAAAAAATAAGTGACCCATTTATATAAGCCCGAGTTTATGCATATATATATGTGAGCTTAAGAATCATGCACTATTAGATTTCAATTCGACAACGCACATAACTAAGGGGCAAATTAATTTTCCCCCTTGTGCCCTTAAATTGGGCACACAAGAGTAAACATGAGCTGGGTTTATACAAACAATTTCCAAGAAATAATGGTCATGACAAAGGTCTGATTTGCAAGCATGTCCAACTGTTAATCAAAGTTGACAATGTCATATATGCCCTAGGACATGATTGCAAACTTGGATGCTAATTTAGAACTTTGGGCCTACCCTACCTAGGTAAGATCTTTCTCCTTCAATAAGGAGAAATTATACTGTGCTCCTATACTAACACATAATTAAGCAAATCTTGGGACTCCCTTTGCCACTTACTTGTTTGTGGTGGTGTTTTTGGGTAAATTATCAGCATCTTACCGACATAAAGGAGACATTCCTTGTGATTCGCACTAGCAAGTCTATTGCAATACTAATAGTTCACGTGAATGTTCTTCTCTTCGGTACTTATATGATCAGTGTTAAGAGTGTTATTACGTGTAGTTGGATGATTTCATAATTCTTACTATTTAAATTGTTGTGGTTCCCCCGTCTTTTTCGTATTGTATGTAACAGGCTCCTTATATACTATTGTTATGTTTAGTAAATAAAATTATGCTTATTACTAAAAAAAAAGTAAATGTATTACTCTCGGCCTGTCGGCAGCCACCATTTACGTAAAAGCACCTGACATGTTGGAGCAAGATATTTCAAAAATGTCAAGTGCATGTTTCTCACATTTTAATGTTTTGTAGCGGCTGGTTATTGGTTGAATAATTTCTCGTTAGTAGGAGAAATCCAACCAGCACAACATTGGCTGAATATATTTGGAACCCAAATATATTTGAGGGCCAAAGCTGTAGGCTAGCTTTTTCTGATGTATTTATGTTGTTTGTAAGTCTAATCCTCAATGCTTGCTCACAGCTCTGCTCCCAAAAAGAAGCGAAGGAAGAAAATAGTTTTGAACCTAGTTAGATGCTTTAACATTGGCCCGCCCGTGAGTTTTGACTTGGGCCCTGCCCTCAGGCATTGCTTCAGGAACTAAAACAAACTCAGGCTTCGCCTAGCTCAAATTGAGTTCAGCAGGAGTTCGGGTCGAAGCTGGCGACTCTACTCTAACTCAGCCCATTGTTCTGTCGAAATGATGTCTTTTATACATGAAGAAGTTGAACATCTCTCATTGGGTGAAATCATAAGAACATTATTTGGCGGATGCCTAGTGCATATTAACTTTTTTTCTTTTTAACTGACATTAAAATTAATTTAAGCCAAAATCAACATGACATTATTAAAAAACCTAAACAATAAATATGAGATATAAAACGTGGCTATTCAGACCCCTTTTTTTCCTATGTCCCCCGTAATATCCTAGGTTTAAAGATATACTGAATCAGTACATTTGAATTAAGTTACTTTACTGCTAGATTTATAAAATCAAGTAGAAAGAATCACCAGGTACATATATGACTATTCATCATGAATTGGCAGGCCAGTGCTGGATTTGTCCTTGCATGGTTAAGCTTTCCTTTTCTTGTTTTTTTCTGGTTTTGGTTAAGCCACCTTTTAGTTTTACTAGCCAGTGAAGGTCATACTCAATCAACCTCTATAAGAAGGAGTTGATATCTTTTGCTCACTGGAAATGGAAGCAGAATCGAACATCAATCAGAATGCAAAGAGTTAGGAGAAAAATAGACGTGACAATTCGTTTGAACCCCACTATAAAGGGTTCTCCGCCGTTTGCCGCATACATGCTTTTCGTGGAAAGTGTGGGTGGTGTTCAATCTGTGAAAAGAAAAGCTTGGAATACATTTATATACTATATGTGAATCTGATTCCAGCCAATTGCAACTGGTGTAGCTGCTGATGATGACACACATCTTGAACTGAATTGCCCAATTGCATTTCCAATTGAGCTAACTTAACATGCCAATATGACTTAAAAGTTGATTGGGTGTTTGTTTGTTCTCCTTTATTCCACCGGGCATCACTTGAGTCCAGTCATAATTCCATTCAAATCAGTACAGCTCTGGTAAGCAGTCAATATGGAAGGTTGTACCCGCTGATATATATCGGTCAAATACATACCTGTATCGGTCATTATAATTCCCATAAGAAGTCGTTGATACATTTCTACTCTATCTCTATATCATATTAATACATATAAATCTACATTAATTTTGGCCTGTTATCATAAAACAAATTAGCCCAAAAAAGGTTCATCCATGATTCAAATTGGACCTTTTTGGAAGTTTAAAGTTGAACTTACCAATTAAAACTATATTATTTCAACATTAATGATATTCTTATTCTATTACTTTACAAATAAGGGTGATCCATATAATGTAGATAATTTTTTTTATATTGTGCTCCATGCATATGTATTTACTTACAAATCTAATTTATGGGTTTCTACATAATATTTCTCCATCTCATATTAAGTATTTTGTTTGGTTTTAAAATGAGCTAATTTTAGAAACTTTATATGAGAGGGAGTAATAGTTTGTAGGCCCTACATCTTCAATACCAAAAGGTTAGCCTACATTTGAGTTTATTCATAATATTGACTCCTCTTATGTAAGAACCTTATCATAAGGGGGGTCCTCATCTAAAAATCACATAGCCCTCCCACCTCCTATGGTACTCTATGTCACTTATAACTTTTTTTCCATCTATTACAGTTTTAAGAGAATTTTTATGATAATATACTGTTATTTTTAATAAATTTTAACATGTATTAAAGGTTCATGTTTGTATTGATGCATACCGAGCGCATCAATAGTCATGAATACTACGGCTTTCCATGTTGATAAGGAACACATGGAATAGAAGAATTGCTTTATGTGGAAATTGGTGGAGCAATGGTGAGCATCACTAGCCAATAGCCAATAAGGCGAATGGTATTGGTCATGGTCCTATCCCAACAAGGTTTTGATCTTTCGGGCTACTTTGTCTACATTGCACAAAAGCAAAAAAGAATTGAATAGTCATAACAAAGGCAACAGTATATAAATCTATATACAATTTTATAGTTATAACCTATATAAGGATGGCTTCATGCATGTTGGCAGTCATCCTAAACAAGAATAAATTACTCTAACACAAATTATATAAATAGAAAATATAGCCTTTAGTACATTAGCATTATTCAGAACTGGTTAATTTACAATAATAGAACGTTAAACGAAATAGTAAAAGCAAAGACATACTAGGTTGATCCCAGCATCAAATCCAAATTGGCCAATATGCCTTGGAGGATCTCTTCGATTAATCATCATAATATTCAGTTCGAATTGACACACAGCCTAAGAGAAGTGAGTTCCCAATCGCCACCCTCATCAAGGAAAAAATGCATGAATATTAGGTCCTCCTTTTCATGCATTTTCCTATCTGGGGCAGCTAATTGGGCATTCAATTCCCGTGGATTTTGGGTGCCCCCCTCACAGACGCATCTGAATCCCATAATATTGGCTATTGGGTAGTGATGCTCACCATTGCTTCACTAATTCCCCAGAGATTATTGGCTAAAAACCAATTTCTACAACATAATATTGATGTGAATCATGATACACTAATGTTAAGTTTCATATGTTCTACACCATCATTAAGAACCCTGGGTTTGTGCAATGTCATTTTTTAAAGAATATGTTTATATGCACTTCAAAGATTCTTCACTACCTTAATAACCCCATAAACCCCCTCATGAATTTATAAATAAAATGAGGTACTGAAGGGTTTATTAGGGTGCATATAGACCTATTCTTTTTTAAGACATGATTGTGATGGTATGACGTACCCTATCGCTTATGAAATTTATTAGGATAAACATTTTTCTACTAACATAAATCCTAATATTGTTAGCTATTGTTTTTGTGAGATTTGGTAATGACCTCATTGACATATACTTCTCTATCTTAAATTAATATCTCTATTTAGTTTTTTAAAATAAACAAAATTTAGTTCATCTTAAAAAATCAAATGAAGCTATTTATATAGGATAAATCCCCATTTAACCAGCCCATCCCTTTAACACAATCGGTAGATATTCATTATCTGTGTATATCAAGACGGTGGATATCTACGACTGTATAAAGGTGGGGTGGGCATACTCCTCATCCATCATAATATTGATGTTTGTAAAAATCTTGCACATACTTTGTTCCAAAAAACACTAAAATTACATATATACTCATCATTTCTTAATATTCAAGGAAAGCCCAAAATGATTCTTTATCCTTATGCCTGTAGAGAGTGGCACAACAAATTGGCGACATAATTGTTGAAAGTTTTTTTAATGCTCTCCTCTTACAATGAACCTAATGTAAGGAACACATGAGAACCCTTTATCCATGAGATGGACGACGTACATGCTAGCGCATATTAGCACTAATAGTACTGACGTTAATGTGTTGTAGTGTGTGCACTGTCGATTTTAAATATCAAGGGTTTCCATGCATTCTTTGTGCTGGGCTCATTATTAAAGTAAAACATAAAAAATTCTTCCTATAATTAATTTTCAATCTTCATATATATCCTAAGGAACAACTTCAAAGTTTACTACTACTAGAACTTCTAGAAGGTCTTTGTATAATTGCACCCTATTATTTTATTTGATGGATTTATTTATAAAAAAATTATTTCAGATTATAGGACAAAGAGCCAACATGCAGTTGGTGTTTAGTTAGACCAATCCAATATTTGAAGACATTGCTCTGGTCAGGTGCAATGTCAATGAAAAATCTCCTATTTAACCTGTAGATTCATTGTATTTGTGACTTGCTTCTATATTAAATGGAAAGAATATGGAAGATCTATCTTTCCCATTAAAATATAATTGCTTCTTAGTTCCCAACATTTGAAAGTAGTGTGTATAATCACGCGATTAGGAAGTGCCATTTGGTATTGCAACTGGTCAACTTGCATGTTTGGTTATCTTTTCTTTTGCATTGTTTTTTGTATTGCTTTGCTTGTTTGTCTGCTAGCAAATGTTGTCATGGCTTGGAAGCGTACGTAATTGACTATAATTAAGTAAAGCATGATTTGTTTACGAATTTTTAAGCTGTTATTACTGCTAGAGTGGATCCAGCCCAAAGATAACAAGTGGGTGTGTTCCCAAGTTCAAAGTGAGAGAAGTTATAAAATATTGCAAAATACAAAACAAGATTGTATCGCCACTTACTCGGTGCAAGTGATGTGTGGCCATATTACATGTATGAAGGGATTGGTGGTAGGATACAGTGCTCTAAGAGGCTGGTTGTTGTGCCTCTTCTCATCAGGCCCAAGGTTTCCAATACACCTCATCAACCAAGAAAAAGATTTCTTTAGAAATATATTATTCAGATTCGTGTACGATTTATGTTTTGTATGCTAGATGTTAGAAAAGAGTATAATTCAGTTCTTTTATAAATTTGTATACTTTCATGTTTTGATACAAGTACAGCATAATTTATGTACTATACAAATTTGTTAACCATAGATCATAAGCCTTTGTACCTTCAATTTTAAAATGGCATTACTTGACTATTGAACCCTTTAAAGATTGCTTAAGCCTTTTTTTTTAATATTGGAAAAGTTCACATATTTTAGACAACTTATGAAAATTACAAATTAAGAGAAGAGGTTAAAAATAGGGTAAAAGAGTCAAGGTTAATTTTTAACTTCGTGGATCTTTATGGACTAGTATGTAGATTGTGCTTGAACCTTCTTTTGATGACTTTTCATATCCCCTTCTTCTTGTAAGGGGCAGTACTGAGAGGCACTTGCAGCCAATTAAAATTAGAACTTTGAGCCCCTTTTTGTGCTCCAATCACAATAGTAAAACACCGCCTGTTTCATCTATTTTCCAAGTACATACTGTATATGACACAACCAAATGAAACCATGCAACACTTTGGGAGCTTTAGAGACCAAAAAGATTCTCAGCTTGAGTAGCAAGTCTTCAAAATTTGGCCCTGCAATTTGTCTCATTTTTTATCAGCTATACTTTCAAGAAATGAGCCTTAATTAAACACATGCACTCCTGCCTCAATGTTTCTTTTAGATTTTTCAGTCAAAGGCTTTAGAAGCTAGATATAATATCCTGTAGCCAGTTGTTTTGGATCAAACAACGAAAGGTTCTTCACGGTTTGCCACAAACTGCCTTTTCTAGTAAAGTGTGTTGTCCCTAGGAATCTGATTCACGGCATTGCCAGTTGCTTGATCTTACTGTTGATAATGACATGAAGTTGAAGTGTATCCTCCAATGTCAGTTCCAGTGGAGGTCACTTTTGATACCAACATGACTCCCAACAGGTGATAGTTGCAAACTCTTTTTCATGTCCCTGTAGTGCCATAGATTCTTGAAGCCTTTGAACAGGTTTAGTGGACCTGGATATAAGATGCAGTTTTATCATTTAGGAAATTGTTGGTCACTCGTCAAGACCATGATGATGATTGGGTATGATTTACAGTGTGCTGGCACCGTTAGCATTGCAGAGGTGAGCCTATGTACGATCCCCTGTTCCATCAACTGATACCAGGATTCTAATACTTAGATTTTTATGGTCAAATCCTATACTCCTAACCAATTGTGGTGCTTATGCATCTCTTTGTCTCCGCAGAATTTTCTTCTCAGAACATAGCATTCTTAAACACCATCCTATTGCTTTTAGCATAAAGTAGAGGTTACCATCCTAATTAGTGAAGTTAACAGAAAAGGATTTGAAAACCCAAATGCTAATTTGTAAGCTCTACCTTATTCCTGACCTCTACCTTGTCACACCACAAAAATCATAGCAAAATTTAAATGATCAGGGGATTAGGTTTCCAATGCAAAATTGATCAGCCTTCTCTTTTTATTTTTTTGGTCCCAAGGATTGGCGGGTTTACATCGAACTATCAAGATAATCACCCACTTGCGCATTGGCATGTGTCCCAAAAGGGTGTGAGCAATGAAGCGAATAAGGGAAAGTAAAATCAACTAACTCATTATAACTTAATTTCCTCAAATTAAAACTTTTCACGCATCATTAATAAAAGAAATTCAGTCATAGATTCAAATTCAAAGCTTCAGCAATTCAGTCACAAATTAGATTCGAATTCAAAGCTTCAACAATTCAATCACAATCTAGACGTTCCAAGTCTTATTATCGCATTTTCAGTGAAGTGCCAAATACCCAGTTGTGTAGTCTCGACAATCACAACACTTTGCTAATTCTGGCACTAATGATATTTGGAGAATTTGATTTGAACAAACCTGATTTTGTGGGATGGCCGAACCCCCGCTCAGTTGGCCACCCACATGGGTTTATGTCTTGATTTACCTAGTGCGTATGATGTATGAGCCTTGAGTTAGATTATAAAAGAAATAAATAAAATTTTCCATTCCTAATATTTCGAGCTTTAAGAAAATTTAGTTATCTTACATAGTTTCAAAGCTTCAGAGGTAGAGGTCGATTTCCCTTTCCTAATAGCTTGAGCTTTTAGGAAACTTGGTTATAGGATACGGTGTTCTAATTGGCCATTTTACCTATACCTTCTAACAGGGTCCTAAGGACCCCGACACCGACAACCCTCCCCAAGAGCTAGCCAAGGATAAGGATAGCACCATACCCATAGTGCTAGAGACATCCCTTATTACCAGTTTCGGAAGGGATGCCAAAAGAGGAAGAAAACATCTAGCCATAGTCAAAATGGACCACCATGATCGAGATAAAAATGCCAGTTTAGTCTCATGAGTTAGAAGTCAAATGAAGCTCAATTACGCAGTCAAGCGGGGCTTTCATTTTTCAGACTGGATGGAGGGGCGTATTAGTATTAGAGACTTTTTTACAACAACGAGGAAAGTTTTCCTCAATTCATGAACTTTCCAAGTTCTCTTTCAAAGCTGCTTGGAACTTCATTGGCCCTCATTCTTCCTTGGTAGATTGGTATAAGTCGTAGGGTAAATCGTCACTCGTTCTTTGAATGGTTAGCTCTTCATTAATAATGTTCCTTTCAACTTTGGACAACTTGTCT
The DNA here is from genome assembly GCA_035235625.1 of Saururus chinensis. NCBI lineage: Eukaryota > Viridiplantae > Streptophyta > Magnoliopsida > Piperales > Saururaceae > Saururus > Saururus chinensis. The sequence continues at coordinate 59,203,467 of CP141140.1, forward strand.
TCTAGAGGTTCTCATCTAGCTAGCATTTGCACCTTTTCCTTTAAGCAAGCCAAATCTCGGGTCCATCTGTTCTTTGAGCGTTCATATTCTAAATTTATATGGAAGAACTTATTATCCGAGTGTGGCACCCTGGTAATAGTTCTTGGTTTGAAAGAGTTACTCATTGGCTTATCCACTTCATCAAGCACAAGAAGTTTGATGCCATCCTCCTCAAGACCCTCTCTAATGTCTACTTCACTTTTATATGGAGTGAGAGGAATAGGTGTATCTTTGATGTTAAAGATGGAGCCTCCAGCCCTTGCCTTCATCATTAGTACTCAAGTTCACCAAGGCTTAGAGGCGTTTGAGCTTAAGAAAAAAATCCTTAAAAATGGCCGCGTTCTTCATGAGTTATGGATTGATTGAGGAATCCCAGCCTTGTTTGGGTTTTATTTTATTTTCGCCTTGACATGTTGTCATTCGTTAGGGGTTTTATCTGTTTTTTCTTTTGAATTTCTTTGCCGTTAGCTCGTTGGTTGTTCATCAGGGAGGGGGGTGTATAAAGTTTTTCTCTCTCTTTTATTCTCCCTTGCACGAGCCGAATAGATGTTTTATTTATCAAAAGAAGTTCCTGGTCAACAAGTCACCAGAACAAGCTCAAGGCTTAATTTTGGCCAATTACATATTTTTCTGATTCAACATGGTATTGGTAAAAGGATAGTTTGGGTCCACCCACAAATTAGCACCCCTCTAATTTATATAGGACGGAAGAAGTAATATTTAAGGAAACTAATTAATTAAACTTTTTACTTCATCCACTAACCCACCTTTTTTACTCAATCTACTAATTAGTATGAGAAGAATAACATGAAATAAGATTATTAATCTGAGATAATTTTTTTAAAATAAAACTATTAAAATGGGACAAAGAGAGATAAACAAATAAATTTATACATTATTAAAATAGTTCAATGGCGAGAGAAGAACAACCTTGATATTACCTCAATGGATATGAGTGGCATGAATGCCATCCCAGGCACAATGCTTTTCCTTTCAGATTTTGTCTTCATTTTTGAGACAGAGAAAGAGAAAAGGCCTTCGCCCTAGTCCTTTCTAGCTAGCACAAACCAGTTTCATCTCTTTAAACTCCAACAGGCACATCCATGTCAAGTGCTTTTCCTTTTGGGCATTTCCCTTTTCACAGAAAAGTGAACTTAGTCCTGCCAGGTTAAATGATACCTGGCCTCATGGGGTAAATATACAAGATGTTCACAGAATTCCCGTGGCAGTATACAACTTTTTTCAGCTTGAGCAGATGTGAAAAGTGCATGCAAAGTAGTCCCTCCACCCATTGTTTTTGCATTAAAAACACACACTTGCATGCAGAGCAAATTTGAGGGGATCATGATCCTCAAATTGCAAATAAGAATGCAGAAGAAAACAAGGAGAAGCCTGGTTAGGTAGGCATGGGCATGTGAGAAGAGAGATTCTCATTTTTTTTTGCAAGAAGAAAAGGATGAGCAACTGCATTTTGTTTTTTTTTTTTGGGGGGTCTTTTGGACTCTTCTTTTTCGTCTCAACTTGCAGTCGTCTCTGTATTAAAAACAGCCCATGTTTATCCTGCCCACCGGTGTACGCTTCATGCAAGTGGGCCTGTCCATTTGCCAAAGCTTTGTTGTACTCGGATTTACTGTAATGCCCTTGGCTTTGCCCCCAAATTATCTGATAGAAAAGTTGTTATTTGCATACAATGACCAAAGTGCCCTCACATTTTGTTGCCTAAAGTCCTTTGGGACTCGTCCAAAGATGTGCAACATAGGTTCAGTTAGCAACATGACCGGTTCATGCTTCTGAGTAGTTGGCTCATCTTAGTTCTGCTTCATAGATCCAAACTTGGAATGATAATATCAGGTTTTTCTTCTTGGGTCATATTATTTCAATGTCTTGGTCTAATTTCTATAGTAGAGACTATTTTTTACAAATTATATAGAGAAAAAATACTTACTTTGTGAACTTGGTCTACGTACGGGATCGCAAAGTATTATACGAGCCCTTAGGTTCATCCCTCATCGAACTCACAATCCGGCGTTTATGCCTATCCCACCTAGTTAAGATCTTTGGCTCTTAGGCGGACCCTAAGGGTACGAGAACGACCCTCTCATCGCCAAGGTTCTTGCCAATCTCTCTTCTATAAGCAATGCCTATGGTACTTTGTAGTTTGTAGAAAAAAAATTATAGCAATAATAATTAGACGACTAGAATATCTTCCTTGGTGTAGGCCATGACCAAGACGTTTCCAAATCAAATGTACGAGAGGACAAAAATCTCCTTGGACTCTTGCATAATGCTTGGCATATGCCAAACTTCATTATCAGTTTCCTCTTCAAAATCAAATGCGTACGTACCCATTTGGATCTTTGAATGAAATGACATTTGGTTTTTGCGAGATAGAAGTCAAAACAGAAAGAAGAGCAGGATAAGTAGATCACTGCAGGGCCCCGTGCTCCTTCTTTGTCCTACCTCCCACAAAATTGGATTTTTTAAAGCATTTGGATTAGAATTGGACAAGGAATTCTTGGTCATTAGAGTCCTGAATTATGCAGGCTTGGAGCACTGGTGCACATTAGAGGGGGGCGGTTGCCGTCAAATGAGCCCTCCCAATGGGGTTGAGCTGCCCCCACTCGGCTGGTTGATTGAACCCTGGCATCCTTTTGAGTCACCGACACCGGAGAAGGCACCAACATGGGTCGCGCGCAGGAATCTAGCATGCATAGGCAGATAGGCTAGATTGCTTCTAATTATAGTCATTTATAGTTGTGCCTTCATGTCTTCGGTACAGAAAAATTATATGTACAAACGATTTTGTGGATTTGATTTCCCTTCAATATCTAAACTTATTATTTATAGTTGCATAATTCTAGGGAGAAGATTTGACATTGACAAGATGAAAGAGAAGCAGTATTTTCCAAATTTCAAGAAGTATGCGCCAAGAGGTGAAAGCCCTTCAAATATGGTGACACCCTGATTTCTATGTAAAATTATTGTGTAATATATTTATTATTTATACTTGTGGTCTTTTTATGATCTTTGAATTTTGTGGGTTTTGTATTCAACAAGTCGATAAACTCCTTTAATAGAGATAGTAATATTGATTTCAAGAAAGTAACAATAATATTAAATATAACCTTTATTTCATCTTTTTATAAGAAAGGAATTTTTGTTGGTAAGCATCGACACGTCGGTGACCCTACCTATAAAATCATGAATCACTATTAGTAAGGTTTGATGCGTCAATTAATTCACCGATGAGGTGCTAAAAACATTGTCAACAATAGGTTCAAAATTGCATTTGAAAATGATTTCAAGCTATTTCTTGAGTCAATTATGTACCAAAATTTGGTTAATTTCTCTTCATATAAATACATTTGACAATCCTTGACCTAAATCCTTCAAAATTCTCTGACTTTGGGAGAAAGGCGAAGGACTAAGGCACATCAAAGTCTAAAGGAAGAGAGAAAAATACTGAATTCATGGAGACTTCTGCATTTGTATAGGATAAAAAGTCGGATTGCTAACCTTGTTACTGTGGTTTGCTTCGAAAGTGCATGTATGAGTTGGATTATGATTTCTCTTGACATGAAAGTATGTATAAGATGATTCTATGTGATATTTTGTCATGATAAGGTTGAAGAATTATAATATTTATGTTTAATGATCATTTTATTATATGAATCATTGTTTAACATTGCTAGAAGATAATATATGTTAAAATATATGTTGTAACATGCTTTTGAGTATTTTTTTGGAAGTCGGGACACTCTATGTTATTTCTTCCCGATCACCGGCATGACTACCAACACATTGGTGACATTGTCGGTGAAATGAGCGAGATGTCAGTACTGACATTGACACGCATCAATGCATTGGTGAGCAGTTGGTCAGTCATCGACAGTGTTAGTGAGGCACTGACAAGAAATACTATTTTATGTCAACTCACTGTTGGTTAGGTTTCAACATGTCGATTGGCATGGTGACTAGGTTGACACAACGATGAGTTTACCAGCAGTAAATCGGTATTGGGTAATATTTCAACATGAATTGCTATATTTGATAAGCTATTATTATGTGATATAATAATATGAAATTCAATGCATATTAGTGCAAGTATATGTGTGTATAATTATTGATGTTCGAATATGAGTGTCTTTTGTGTGTAAAAATCCTGATAATGGATTGCACCCCCATACTAATGCTTAAGGATATAAAGACAGAAGATCCTAGTGTCTAGCATGCTCCTCAAATGAGTCATTTAGCCATGTAATAGAAGGGTTTGGTATGAAATAGGATCAAAGTCTTCCGGCTTTATAAGGATGAGAGTTATGTAGAACTGCTCCCGTGACTCGAGGGTTAGGTTTGATTGGATTAGATCATTTAAAGATGGTTAGTCCCACACAATGCAAGTTATTAGGTTTCAAAGACCATGGTAGTTGAGATCTCGACTACTTGGGTCTATGAGCTCTTCTAGACCTTAGCATCATGACATGAATGTTGCAGGGAGGCTTCAGAAAACAAAACTAACGTCGGATTGTGAGTAGTTCATAGTTTGGTAAGGCATAGTTGAACTCCTAGACATGGCTACCATGTCATAGAGAACCTTCTAGGCTTATACTTAAGGAGCATGCGTCTCACAAGTGTGGTCATAACATTTATTTGTAATCATTTGTAAGCATTTATGATTGAGTGTGTTTATTTCACTTCTGGTTGATCATGTTGATGTTTACCATTGATTATAATAGTTGTTTATCACTAGATGATGTAGTGTATTCAAATACTTTATTGTTTCATAATACTTGTTTAGTTATCCTACATGGGTATATTTGTATATTTAGCATCCTTGTGATGCTCAGAAAGGATAACTAGGTCTATTATAGTTGATATAAGATTTCTGATCCTTATTAGCAAACTTTTAGTGAAATGTGTTGGAACCTAGGCACATGAGTACTAATTATTTAGGTTATATATATTATAGATCATGACATATACTCTAGCAAGACCCTGTGTGTATGTAGTGTGATTTGACCTTGTCATATATGTTTTTGGTTTGAATATTAGTATATTAAAAAATGAGTGGATCACCCCAATGATAATTTTTGTTGCATGATTGACAATTTTTTTTGAAAAAAGCATTTTCACTATTTGAATTACGAGGAAAATAAGTTTTAAAATCTTGACATGTAACAAATACTTTGCATATCCCCACTCAATATCCGCCCCTCCCAAGCACAAGGAAGAATATTGTCCCGAAGATTGAACTTATCCCTAAGTAAAAGAAAATGTGGGTTGGGCAAGGACCTCATGAAGATGTCAACAACGTGATGAAAACTTAAAATATGTGTGACCCAAATTGTGTCATTTAAAATATGCTTTTAAGTGTTTGAACCATGATCTTGGGTAGAAATATGTTATATAGAATTGTGTTACATTCATGGTGATAGATTAGTGGATTAAATTATGATTTATATTGTCTGAATTATGTGAGTTTCATATGCAATTGAATTAAAGTTTTATACATACAAAATTCGTGTTTGAATATTTTTCAAAAGGGGAATGGTTTAATCACTAGAATGAGAACTTTTGTTTTTCTTCTCTAATTGCCTACACGTTCATCGATGCATCAATAATGGTATCAATAATTAGGAGAAGATGAACAATTACTAACATCGACACACAAAGGTGCGTTAATGCCATTGTGACATCCCTTATTTTTCACAAAAATGTAATCTTTTATTCTCAAATTTTGTTCACTAGCAAGCCACTGATGTGTTGGTGCTCTTATTAATGAACATATTTCAAATGCCGATAGGCGTTATGTCGATGATCACGTCGATGAAACTGTAATTTATGGTTATTTCATAAAATAGTGGGAAGTTAAGTAATTTAGGACTCTTTTAAGCAATTACACCTATTTAAAAGAAGAGGATCTTGGGATTATGAATTTTGAGAAGTTTCTGGCGAGTCCCAGCATGAGTGGTTGTCCCATAGCAAAGTAGTAGGAAAAATGATGTTAGGAAAAAATTTTGAGTGGAATCGAGGTCTAATTACACCCCCTTTTCTGTTGTTTAATGTTTGAATTACATGTTCTTCATTCTCCTTTAAGTTTGGATGAATGCATGAGAGTATTCTCATATGATTTTTGCCATGTGTAGTGTAATAATGGTAACTTCAATTTACAATGTCTTCACAGTCCATTTTTGGGTATAAACTATAGATAACTTAATCTTTGTAAAGACTTTTAGTTTGTTTTGTTGGAAGAAAATGTTCATAAAATTGATGTAATCTCTGTTTGTTTTCTTCCCTATCATCAACATGACCACTGAAATATCAATGATCACATCAGTGATGGGAGGCAGATGGTCATCAACGCCTCAATAGGACGTCAATGATCCTCGATGTGCTAGATGACAAGTTAGTGAAGGCACCAATGGTACATCAACACTTGGGATTTCAAGTATGACATGATAATATATATATATATATATATATATATATATATATATATATATATATATATATATATATATGTTATTTATTAATAATACAGAAACATGGTTTTCTATGCATTTTGATGCATTAATGGATGATGTTATACAAATATTATGTTGGGGTAATGAAGCACTGTGCATATGTGAATCCTTGTAATAGATAGTCACTTGATGACCTTTACAATGTGACACTCAAAGATAAATGATCCTAGTCTGGTTCTTGCTCTTGATGTTTGGGCTACTTTTAAGTGGTTCCATTGCCTGTCTTTCTATCATTATTAGGAGAGTATTAGTGGGGCTGGAGTTTGAGGTCCTCTATAGCGATGTGGTCTCCTGTCTTTGCCGATGGCACAATCGAGCTTCCGATTCTCACTATGGTTTGCGTATTTAGTTAGGTGATTCTTTGGTTCCCCCCCCTGCCCCCCATGTTATAGTGTGTCCTGTGGATGAGATGATCAACTTAGTTTGGCTCCTTGCATGAGTCTTGTATGTAGCGAGCTCTAATGGTATGGCTACTTGTGTTTAATGTAAATGTCCAACTCTTAAAAAAAGCTTCTAAGAGGTGAGAGCTCACCAAAAACTCTCCACATATTTAAGTATGAGCTTGGATTCAACCGCCAGCTTGCTTGAGCAAAGGGTACAAAGTACATCTAGACTTCCTTGTTATAAGAAAACCCTGTGCTTGCTGTCCTCAGTCTCGCATATGATAGGAAGGTTATATCAAATGTTTAACTCCGGGAATGTCAATCCTTGATTTTTTACTAGGGAAACTATTACGTGCACAAACTGCACATTATAAAATGTGAAAAATTATACGATTGTGCATCTTTACTACATTAAATACCCAAATGAAGGGTTGAACGTAACCATACAATAGGACATTATTCGTCGGATGGAGGTAGTATGATATACTCATGTGAAGAGAATGATGATGTAGTGGGTACCACGATATAACAGATACAATGGATACAGACCTAGACTTGGTCCATGTCAGTATCATTAATTACCAAATTCTCGTATGCTTAACTTCTGTGTATAGTGCCTACTATTTTATGTACCTAGCTAATGTCATCGATCAAAACAAGTGGTTGTAAAATGAAATTTTAATTGCCCACCAAGAGGGAGTTTACTTATCCTGTATTGGGATAAGATGCCCATACATGTTGCGTGATTTTGCCATTGTTTTCTATATGAACGAAATTCCACTAGTAGTAGTGTAGAACACATGTTTCATTAGTAAATCGTGCAACAACATTATTTCATAAGGGTGTCCAGGTCCATAGGACCAGACTAGAAGAGTCCGGCAATCGGCCTCTCAGAACATTGTATGCTTAGGACCATAGTAAAGACAATCGGCCTCTTAGATCACCTTATCCCACCACCTTATTCCCCTCGAGCACCTGCAACATCCACATTTTGCAGTCGGGATATAATCCCAGAAGCATGGTCCTCTGGCCATCCCACCAAGTCTCCATTGGTTTAAATATGCAACAATTAAATTGGTCTAAACAATTATTATTAACATTTAGGAAGGTATATAGATCAAATTGCAGGGTTTTGCTTGAATCCGCCGGTTTTTTACAAGCCCATTGATTGACACACATTCTGGTTCCAGGTAACTTGCAATTCTTTATCATGGAAATGTTGGGAACTGCAAAGTATTCTGGACAGTGGGATGTCAATTGGATTTAAACTTTGAATGTATGATGATACAAATGTATTTATTAATAGAGCGTTGTTATTTCCTCGAAGCCTCTTATTACTTGTATACCCTAATAAAAAGTAAAAAATTATGCCGCCTTTCTTTTTTTATTTCCGTCTCACGCGCTAAACGGGGCTGCTGCACCAACGAAGGTCAAGTTGGCCGGGCGGCCACCACAGCTCTGACCAACTGCGACCATGATGTATGGCCAGAGCCACCAGCTGCCATGGTGGCCAAAGTCACAACGGCTATGGCCAGCCATTGGCCTAGGCCAACGTCTCGCCTTGGCCTGGCCATTGTAGATCATTGCTGGCCTGACCAGCTTTTGGCCAACATCAGCTATAGCCAATGTCTACTTATCAATTGGCCAGAAGCTCTGGCCTAGCACTGGCCAGAGATTGGCCAACGTCCATCATGACATGCCAAATGCTGGCCATCTGGCTAACTGTAGGCTGGCCAAGGCTGGATGCTGGCAAGACCAAAGCATCTAGCCATGGCCAGCCATAGCTGTGGTGTTGTTAGGGGTGTAAATGGACGGATGTGGATGTAGACAAGCCATGTCTACAACCATAGCAATGTCCGCAGCTGTTCATTTTTATGCGAATCATGTACTTATTTGTCTGTATTTGTCTATGATGAACACGGACATAAACGGACGGAATAAAAGTGAAAGTTTAACTTATACTACTTTGTTATCATATTAAGGGTGATTAGTAAAAAATTAATTAAAAATAAGTTATAATAATAGTAAGATAGTCTAATCTAATAAATAAATAAATAAATAATAATGGTATGGAAGACATGTGAGAGTATAATATGTATTTTTTACAATCTTTTTATGAAAATTAAGTATGTGACATAGATTAATAATTTAGTGTAAAGTAAAAATAATAATAATAAAATATATAGTTGGCAGACACGGTCAGCTACGGACACGGCCAACTCTTGTCCATGTTCGTCCATATTAAGGACAGACAAAAAATAATAATGTCAATTTTAGTGCGGATGGACGTGGATACAGACAGACATCAAACAAACGGATGTTGTTTACACCCCTAGGTGTTGCAAGCAATTTTGGCCAAATCTAGCCATACTCGCCATGGGTGAAAATTGTGTATGTCGTGGCTAGAGCCGTTGTGGGCTGCCACGGTCATGGCCCATCGTAGCTCTGACCATATTTATGTATAGAAAAGTTAAAAAAGAAAATCCGACTTTTGGCTACCATGGCGGGCAAGTAGTGTCGGAGAAGATGAAGAAGAGAAGGTACAAGTGTTAGGGTAGCCAATAGCAAAATAATAGGGGGGCATGGAGGTACTAAGTAGTTAAAAATACCTATTTTTTTTCTTTTGGGGTCCTAAGCATTAATTGGGGGGAAATTCTTATTAATATTGTGCTCTGATTATAACCCCAAATTCTATTAACTAATAAGCATAAAAAATAGGTCAAAATGCACATAAAAATTTGGAGAACTTAGCTGGCCCACAGAACACTTAGTTTTATATGGGAAGTCTTGATATGTGTCATTATTGTTTTCTCAAGTTGCAGTACCCACCTGGACAGCATTCTCATCCTTAATAATCAAGACAAATATGCAAATTCAATAGTTTGAAAGTTAACATTATAACCATAGTTACTACAAGTAGGGAAATAATGCTGAATAAACCTCTTGAGTTTTTTTGTTTTTGTTAATGAGGCCTAGCCCTTGGGCCCTTGAGAAGGGTGAGGAGGGGCTAGGCAACCTAGAAATCCTTGTGGGTGGCCGTTAGAACTCAAGACTTTTTTTTGTAAGACTTGATCCTAGCAATCCCATTAACATTTTGTTGGTTCTCCCTAGCCACCTTGTAGAAAAATTTATTAATATCCTCTAAATTCCCAACCCTTAAATGAAGTATCTAAGACAAGTAAATAAAGATAAGTTTTGATTAGATAACACATGTGATCCTCTTACAAAGTTTACTTGGGCGTATATATATTATCCAACCAAAACCCATATAAAAAAGTTTATTGTGAAAATTAATAAGGTTATTATCCTTTTCCTAAATGAAAAGCTAAAATCATGACCCCCATGAGGAGGTTGTTGGCATTAGAAAAAGTTTCACCATTAATGCCTCCCCCTCACATATAATAAGGGAGGACAGTCATGTAATTTAGCATGTCATCCAACTTGAGCCCTGTCTTGGAATCTCACCTCCCCCAACTTGGTCCTTTTCTATCACCCTTTTACCCACTCCACAAGAATTTTTATTACCCCCCCAATTGCCTGCCAACAACCAAATCCTCTCTCTCCCTCTCCCTCTCACTCTCACTCTCACATACAATTGGATCAAAAAGGACAAGCCCCACTGGACCTCTTCCTCTTCCTCCCCAACTCCCAAACTCAGTCTGTGGCTTGTGCCCACTTGGCTTCCCTTGTATATATATATAAACTTCCTCCTCCATAAACCCCAGACCCACCTCTAAAGCAAGGAATAGGAACAAAAGGGGAAGAACACAAACACTGCAAAGAAAGTGAAGAAGGAAGGACTGACAAGATTGGAAGGAAGAAAGCAAGGAAGAAGGAAAAATGCCGGCAACTCCTCCAGCGCCCTCTGTCCAGCTGCACAGAATCAATAACATGTCCCCGGCCGTGGCCCCGGCCGGCATGACGTGCCACCGGCAATCCCAGGCGGCGTCCGCCCCTGTGCAGCGTAACTGCACCCCTCTCTCCTTCGCCACGGCGCCGGCCTTGCCGGAGTCGGCCACCCTCGACCACGCCCACATGGTGGGCCCCAACCAGTGCTGCTCCGCAGTGGTCCAGACGATCGCCGCCCCGGCCGAGGCTGTCTGGGCGGTCGTCCGACGCTTCGACCAGCCGCAGGCCTACAAGCACTTCGTCAAGAGCTGCCGCGTCATCGCCGGCGATTGCAACGTGGGCACCCTCCGTGAGGTGAAGGTGGTGTCGGGCCTCCCGGCGATCTCCAGCACGGAGCGGCTCGAGATCCTCGACGACGAGCGGCACGTGATGAGCTTCAGCGTGGTGGGCGGCGACCACCGGTTGGCCAACTACCGGTCCGTCACCACGCTCCACCCCGCTGCCACCGGCGGGACGGTGGTTGTGGAGTCGTACGTGGTCGACATCCCGCCGGGTAACTCCTGGGACGACACCCGGGTCTTCGTCGACACCATCGTCCGATGCAACCTGCAGTCCCTTGCCCAGATTGCCGAGGCCTCCAACGCTCCCTCCCCATGAACAAACCGCTCCATTCCCATTCAAAACATCTCTCATGGAGGTCCATCAATCCCTGTTGGGAAGAAGGAGGAGGAGAAGAGCAGAAGGGCATAAGAGAAAAAAAGACGAATTTGAGGAGGTCGCTGCAAATAGTAAACATTCAAGGGTGTGCTGGAAAGTCAATCTGAATACTCAGTTTTCCCGTGAGCTACTTCTTGCTTTTGAGGTGGTAATACAAGTCTGCAACTGTTTTGTCAGTACTTTAGCTTTGTTTATTTTATTTTTTTTATGTTCTAAAGCATTTTTTTTTGTTTTTGATAGTAATGTTTATATACAGATTGTGAATTCTCCCAAAGTTTCTCTGTTGGTGTGTTTCATTCAGAATGTGGCTTATCCAGCTTAAACATATGATCTCATTTTGAGAGAATTCACTCTTGAACCATGTTTGTAAATTTTCAGTTGCATGTTGTTTTTCACAAATTCTTGCAAGTCCCATAGCAATCTTACAAGCATGATCAGAAAGAAACATGTTTTTGAATCAAGTTCAATCTCATGTGAATATGATCATCAAAATTAATTGCTCCTTCAATTACTACAGGAAATTGTCATCTAGGGGTTAGTGATGTCATTATCTTTGAATCAATTTTTACAGGCAATAGGATATTGGTTAAGTTTGTTAATCTGATAGGACAGATGCTTACTATGTTATTAATAAGTTGATCCAGATCCGTTCACTGAATCCTTCTGAATAGCCCAGCTGTTTTACACCAGAATTCCTTTGAACTATGCCCGTTCGTTTTCTAAAGAGACGTAAGGTTCCAGACGAAACTAATCAATTATTTTCTCCCTAAGCAGGTTTTTGACATTATGTTATATTGAACTAAACTACTGGCAACGTGATCACTTTGGATTTAATAATCAAATATTTAATCTGGACAACAAAGAATTACAGATGGGCTCAACAGCGGTGGGGTAGCCGTACTCCTCACCATTATAATGAATCTTCCTTAAATATCATATTTAACATAAATTAACATCTAATGACGGTACGAGGATCAATGACCCAATATATATAATATAATATTTCCTATCTTTTTTGGACCGGGTAATATGATCTCGGGCTTAAGCTGCGTTAGATTTTAATCCGACAACACATATAATTCAGAAGGCAAATTAACACCATCGAATCAAGGTGTGTGTGAACTTAGACTTATATAAACCTTTTCTTAATTCTTTTTAATGTATAAAATTTTAGCAAGTAGCAAAAGCGAGGAAAAAACAGACAAGAAAATACAGCTCTTCAAATGGGGTTTACGGGAATCAAGGCCTGGTCGCCCTGCAACTTGCCTTGTGATAAACTCAACTTGTAGTAAAAGAAAGCTGCAAGTTGTTTGAATGATGAATGGGACGGCATGCAAGTTGGTGTGCAAGTGGGGGTAGAGAGGGGAGGGGGGACGGCTTTTTAAATGTTCCCCCATGCACTCTTATTTATATCTAAATGTTTGCAGGCCACCCATTTGGTCCTCCTTGCCTTCCCTTTCCATGCTGCCTCATGTGTCACTTCTAATGCATCTTGTGGTGAATTGACCTGCCAACCAAACTAAATTTGTGCCACTTTGTGCTGAGGAGCCTTTCTTTCTCCCTGGGATGGCCTTGAAAGACATAATAAATTGATGATCTCTATGTGTAAATTGTGAGGGAGATGACAAGATATTGGCATAAGGGGCAAAAACAAAGCTTACCCCAAGTTATATGTACACCCAAGCTCATATATATATATATATATATATATATATATATATATATATATATATATATATATAGAAAGCTCTATTGGAAATTTGGAATCCACGGCTTCTCATGGAAAGAAAACATAGTGAGGAAAGGACAACGACAAGAGAAAGGTAGGCTTGCAGTCATCCATGTCGGCCTGAAGCCAGTAAATGGATAAGATTTCTCTCTCTTCTAAGTATATTCTGCAAAAGCTTTCACATATGTACTCCCTCTGACTTAATTTAAAAAATTAAAATAAATTAATTTTAATTTATTTCGGTATTCTAATCCAGTCAATTTATATGGGACTGAAGGAGTATATAAACTTATTCCAACTCTAATTACTAATAACCCATCACATTTGCTGAGGCACATGATAAATTTACCTCCATCTTCTTTGCGAATTAATAAGAGCAAGTAGAAAACAATATTACATGAAAGGATTTAAAAGATAATAATGTTCGAAAAATGATGAGGTTATTCACCGTATTCAAATTCTAAAAAAACAAATTGCCCTTTCTTAATTAGACATGTTGGGAGTAATTGAACGCTCAGCTTGTATCAAACCACGGCGACCTAACCAATTGCCTTCCTCACTAGTGGTAGTGTGTTGGTGTGCGGTCAAGGCCACCAAAATGAACTCCAATTAAAGCTTATTTGGACCTGATATAATGATCAAAACCCATGTTTTGATTAATTAGTGAAAAAGTCCCAACTGGATTAAAGTGATTAGATCACAAGACTAAAACAACAGGATGCTGCATGCCCACCGAGGTTTTCATGGACTTTTGTACTGTCTTACATTTCATCTCCACATGTGTCTCAGGCTGCGTTGAAAACGACAATATCAAGTTGACAATGGTTGTTCAAACTTTGTCTTAACTCGCAACCACCAGAGCTCTTTGTGGAAAAGAAGATGAGGCAGTTTTAATTTTGCTAAAAGAAGCTATGAAGACTCCACTCAAATATGTGGCGCAAATGGTCTTAGGCATCTCACATCTTGATGATTTGATATTTTTTTCATTAATATAAGCAGCCAGCACTTGCTTGCTAATATGTCAAAAATATGAACAAGTTTAAAATACAATATATTTTACTTCTAATTTGATAGATTATGTAAGAGATATACTCCTTTTGTCCTACATTAATAGCTCTATTTTGTACAATTTAGGTTGTTGGGTACTTAATAAAAACTATTATTTTTCCAAATGTAACTATTAGATGGAGAGAGTACTAAATAGTCCAAACTACATACATATAAATTTTAGTCCTTCCATTCTAAACTACATTTGGCTTTTTAAAATGAATTAATTTTAATATATTTTGAAAAATCTAATGTAGCAATTAATTTGGGATGGAGGGAGTGTTACTTTCCAATATTATCTGGTAGAAAATTTAATGAAAAAATAAATTTCATTATGATGAATGAAAAAGACTAACAACATCGTGTGTATTTAGATTTAGACCTGGCTTTCCTAAAACAAAAAGCTTCATTACATTTGAAACTATGCGCTTAACATAAGGTAAGATTAGTATTAGTATTAGCTTAGCAGGAAATTGGATAAGCCCAATTTCTTTCTATTATTTTCGTACCTTCGTAAGTGTTGTGCTGAAATAAACTCACTGAAAAAGAATGATTGAATCAAGCAAAACACTATGTCTTTAAAATAGAATTCGCCATCCCTATTGGTGCTGAGGATTCACTTAGGCGTCTACCTCCCAAGATAAGTCGATCAACCACACGCTGTAGAAGCACCTTCACACAACGTATGCAGCGAACCACATTATGGAATGCTCTCACATAATGAACAGAGACAAAAATCCAATAAAAGGATAATATAGAAAATATTTTTCAGTGTTTTATAACAAATCTTGTTGAATACAACTCGTCCCATTCAAACATACATTTTGGTGAGAATAAAATCGGACCTATTTTGGGTTAAGAGAAAACCAAATGAATTTGTCTTAAAAATAACAATCTTAAGACAAAATTCGCCTTCCTTATTGGTGCTGAGGATTCACTTGGGCATCTGCCTCTCAGGATAAGACGATTAACCATACGCTGTAGAAGCACCTTCACACAGCGCATGCAATGAACCACATTATGAAATACTCTCACAGAAAGCACAAAGACAGAAATCCAGTAAAAGGATAATGTCGAAAATAATTTTTAATGTTTTATAAAAAATCCCATTGAAGACAACCCATCTCGTTCAAACGGACACATTTTGGTGAGAATAAAATTGGATCCATTTTGGGTTAAGAGAAAACCAAATGAATTTTTACAAAAAAAATTATCTTGTTGACCTAACCTGAATAGAGCCGGCCAGATGGATGGCGGCGGTGTGCGTGTGGGTTAGCCTACCTAGGTGCATAGGTCCAACATGTAACTCCCCCACAAAAATAGGGTGACCCAAAGGCCAAACTTATGGTTTATATATGAACACTATCACATTTTTCTAGGCATTGTGGGACTATTCACTCCTTCAACTAATTCATATGTGTAATTCTCATTTAAAGAGTGGGTTTGGGCTCTCAATACCCATATGAGCTTAAGCCATACAAACCATAAGGGCTTAACCAATATAAACCCATACCCACTTCTAACACCTTCTTAGGGGTTGTTTGGGTGTTGGATTTGTTAGAAATAGGCGTGAAAATTTTAAAATTAATTCTAAAAATTCACCACCGAATGTGAATTACAATTGGTAATAAAAAAAATTAGAATAAATTCGGATGTCGCGTCAAACCTAGTTTTGAAACTTCAAGCTAATATAACTTTCTCTCCTGAACTTGGATATACATGTTCTTGGTACTATTACGCTCCAAAATTCGAGCTCTAATCAAACAAGATCCCACATAGGTACGTAATTTTAAACTTTTAAAGTGGGTCTTACCTATATGATACGTTTCTCGAGGCTCAACTCCATATGAGAGGTAACCGTTGAAAAATGACAAAATCTGTAATTTTTAAAGTAGGGGCTGGGAGCCGGAATCGATGGAATGACCTCATGAGGTGATTCGGTGATTCCGGCTTGAAATGACTTGGAATCAACTTTAAAGATAAATTTTTAATTCTACACACAAACATGATTTCGAAAATTTAAGCCAGAATTAGGGCGAAATCAATAAAATCTTACATAAATTCAGTAATTAGGGGTTGTTTATGTACTGAATTTATGTAAGATTCTATTGATTTTGTCCCAATTCCTGTTCGAATTATCATAATCATTAGAAGGTGTGCAGAATTAAAAATTATGCCCGAAAGTTGATTACAAGCCGTTTCGAGCTAGAATTGATCAGAATCACCGAATCACCTCATGAGGTGATTCCGTCGATTCCGGCTCCCAACCCCCGTTTCAAAAATTATAGATTCCGTTATTTTTAATAGTTACCTCTCATATCGAGTTGAGCCTCGAAAAATATGCTATATAGGTGAGGCTCATTTTAAAAGTTCAAAATTCCCTACACTTGTGGGATCTTGTTTGATAAAGCTCAAATGTATGAGCGTAATAGTACCAAGAACGTGTATGTTCGAGTTTGAGAGTGAAAGTTATATTAGTTTAAATTTTTAAAATTAGGTTTGAAGCGACATCCAAATTTATTCTAAAATAATTTCATTACCAACTGCAATTCACATTTGGCAATGAATTTTTGGAATTAATTCTATTTTTTTTTCTTCCGTTTTTAAAAAAATCCAACACCCAAATAGCTCGTATCATTTATATCTAACTGGCACATACTCCCTCCATTTTATATTAATAGCTCTATTTGAAAAACTAATAGTGTTTTATAAAGGGTAAAACCCACATATAAGAGAGAAGGGAAAATAAGCATATAATACTTTTTTTAAGTTCCCAATCACTTATGCCAAAAAATATCTTAAACAGATAATGAATTTTAGATTAAAAGGCACCTTCTAGGCTAGTCGAGTCTTTTTCATCAACAGTTCATTTGAAGGCATTTCAACAAAAACATGCTTAGAAGCATCTTTTCATCTGTATTTGAGGGCGCCATCACAAGGACAGTTTTTTGCCGTAAGCCCGGCCACATACCCAAATTATGACAGCTAGTGAGATGTGGAGATGTTGAATGGATTACTTAATTTTTTCTTGTACTTGCATTCATATTGAAGAATATCCCACTAACTTTCAACGGCAAATTGTTGCACGGTTAATGGTAACATCGAAGAAGGTTATTCTATATATTATTTACCATGATGAAGGTAATGAATCAACATCAAAATAATTATTAAAGAACAAGAATTAGTGTACCACTGCAATTTTTTTGTCAATTTACAATACAGTGATGTAAATAGACAAATAATCACCAAGATATCAGAGCCTCACGAGAGGGTAGTTGATGACTGATGCTTAAAGTGCTCTTCTTCTGAGAGTTGGAGGCAAACTTACCATGTTTGAGATTGTGACTATGCACGAGGGGGACTTTGTCCACCTTATTAAAAATTGGACAATAAGGAGCTGTTTGGTTACAAATTTGTGACAAGATTTGTTTAGATGAAGCAAAAACATGTTTGGGAATGCCACAAAGTTATTACCGATAAATTGGGATAATCACCCACAAATCCACCAAAAAGCGCTTTGAAATCTGTGGTCGTGTTGAAAAAGGCTTTAATCTGCAGCTTTCTCGCAAAATCTCCTCCGAATGTATAAATCGGATTCATTTGCTAATTTTTCAAATTCTAAGGCATATTAAATGCACCTACAACAGCCACCATCTCATTTTACCATGAAGTAGCTTTCCCAACTAATTTTTTGAACAAATTTGGGTGAAATAAATCTTAGGACAAATCTGTATCCAAAAAGCTGTAAAGTAAAAATGAAACCGTAATTGTGATCACATTCATTATCATTAATAGTTATTATCACTATTTCCCTTATATATCTTGTTATGCATGGACCATTCCACACCATATATTCTTCTTTTAATAAAAGTGCTTTGATGAAGGGATGGAACGAAAAGTAAATGCTCCAGATATTGATTGTGTCTGAGGCTGGTTGAGACTTTGACTGACTGTTTTTGTTTGACTGTAAAAGATTAGACACAAATGCAAATGAGACCTCAATTGTGACTATATATATATATATATATATATATTTGTGCTATTGCACTCGTAATCTACATTATTTCCATTATTTCTTGTTATCCATGACTCATTCAACCTACTATCACCGCTATTTATTCTTCTTTAATGGAAGCAGGGTTGTTCATACATAAGAAACACCGTATTCTTGTTATCCTCAGTCAGTATAGGTGTTTGAATGGAAGAAGGGTTGTTCACACATAAGAAACACTCGTAGTCACCGCTATTTATTCTTATTGTTCATACATATTAAACACATGCGTATCATGTTTTTGCGGAGGACGTATCCTTGTTGTTCTCGGTCAGAGGGTTGGTTTGTTTTAATTCGTAAGTAAAAGGATTTATACTAGGCTCAAGAAGTTGAATGGCTAAAGACGATAAGCTTGATTGTCT
Source organism: Saururus chinensis (assembly GCA_035235625.1). Lineage (NCBI taxonomy): Eukaryota > Viridiplantae > Streptophyta > Magnoliopsida > Piperales > Saururaceae > Saururus > Saururus chinensis. The sequence continues at coordinate 59,222,168 of CP141140.1, forward strand.
TCAGCAATGAAAAGCTGGCTGACACGAGCATTTACCTGACTATCCAGCTCTGGGACAGCTCGAATTCCAAGATTTTAATAAGTGGACCACCCGCTTAAGGATCATCACAAGCAATTCCATTACCAGCGGCCACATGGATATGGTTACATTTACAAATGTCCTTCCTCAATTCACAAAATATATAAGGGTGTAAATGGTGCCCATTTATACGATGTCCATTTGTGTCTAGAATGAGGCTATATGCACCTCAATAATCTTCTAAGTACCCCATTTTACTCATAAATTTATGAGGGGTTTATAGAATTATTGGGGGTCTGAGGGGATTATTAGGGTTCATATAGCCTCATTCTTGTGTCTATGTCTATTCCCACAAAAATAGACATTATTGTTTTTGTTTGTCTCTAATGCAAATGGCTACAAAGGTTATCATATCCATGACCAGAGATATTTTATTATCATTATTTTCAAATAGTACTATATTATTGCCTTATATCACATAATTAGTCTTCGTAAAAATATTGTCATAAATATATATCATATTATCACATGTCTTCAATAGTATTATTATTGGTTTATTTTTTAGATGAGATCTCATAATTATTATTTATTTTGTTAATTATTTTTTATTAGCTACCCTTAGTTTGAGAATGAAGTAATCTATTTGACAAACATATGCATATGGATAAACACATAATTTGCATAAAAATAAATGATTATAGACATGCCTTGTCTGCATCTATGTCTATCCATTTACACCCCTACAAATATCGTGCCGAGCAAACAAGCAGTTAAATGGAGTGTATGACCAAAAGTAGGAATTATGTAAACCTATAGACATGAACTAAACTAATTAAATATTAAATATTTTTGTTTATTAAATGGGTTAAATTAAAGACTTTATAATTTGTGTTGTCATTATGTAAAAGGAGTTGTGAATAAAATAGAAAAGAAAAGAATATTTTACTTATGTTATCTTAAGTATGGGAAATGATTTTCCTACACTAAATATATCCAACAAATCCTTACACATGGGTTTTGATTGGACAGAGAAAAGTAAATCCCTTATTGTCACGTGTGACCCAATTTTATCTATCTAATTAAAACTCAAGTGTATAGTTTTGTTAGATTCATTCGGTGTAGGGTTATTAGCATCCTTTAAGTATTTATTTGGTTATGCATGTCAAATTGTAAATATGTTAAAATAATTATAAGTGTATGATGTGTATATAATTCAATTGATATTTTATTTGTGCTAAGCAGGTTTAACAACTAAAAATGAAAAATATTTTTTTGACATTAAAATTCATACGTCAAAACACTACTTCATCTCTCCCACACGTGAGTGGGCCCATTTTTGTAGTCCCCACTCATCAGTGGTGTAAGAAAGATGAAGTAACATTTTGATGTGACAATCTTCACGTCAAAATAGCACTACTTGCTAAAAATAAAGTGTCATGTCCAACGGAATCTTTAAATGTGAGTTGGATATAAAGGTGGGGGATGAATACTTTAAATATAAAGTATCAAACACCCTTACTTTATTTAAAATTTGAACCCACATTTAGAGTTGAAAACAATAGCCATTGCTTAATAAAAAATGTTGGACCCACATTCAAAATTTGAAGTATCATGTAGAACACAATTTTTAGATGCATATCTTCAAATTGCCACCTAGTCATGATACTCTATAGTTGCCAGCCTGATACTTTAAATTCAAAGTATGGGTGGATTATGGTATAAATTATCAAGATTAATTATTCATTTTTTGAAAGATGGTAGAAACCATGTAAAGAGAATTACTCAATGTCTAATAATATCATTTGGTCCACAATCATGACCATGTTTGACCAAACAATCAATAAATATAAAACAAAATAGTCATAACGGGCTAATTTGTTGTAAACACAAATTAAACAAGAAATTGATCAATGTTCAACTAACCGCTTTCCAAACCTATTTCTACAAGCACAATTGAGAGTCATTGCTACATCAGGAATAATAGACGATTCCCCACATCCTAAATATGTGTTGCTAAATGTATTCCACTTACAATTTTCTCTTTTGGAGACACTTCTTCTCTTGGACTTCATAACTTCACTTCAAGGATACCATTGGCTCAACCACATCAAAACAACTTTCAAGGATGGAGGTAAGCAAAACTGAAGATTTTTGGGCTAAGGGGTCTTCCGTCACGTCAATGCTAAAAGGATGCAGTGTCGACAACTTGGAAAACCTCTGAGTGATGTGTATCCTTACACTGTTTGACTGTTAGATTTGATTAGCTTGACATGATGTCTAACATATCAATGTTGAAAATTTCTGGTATCGACGTACATGAAACCGTTGTACATGGAGTGGAGTTTATATGTAGTGTTGCTTCCATGAATCTAGGCATAAATAAATGAGGGTAGTTGAGGTGAGCCTGGGCTCGCGCTCGGCTCTGTGAGCCCAGGCCCACCGGGCCATTGGATTTGCCCCATGAGTAGCGTGGCCGTCAAATATAAATCCAACGGCCCAGTGGGCTTGGACTCAAGGAGCCGAGCATGAGCCCAGGCTCACCTTAACTTTTCCCTAAATATAAACTTGGCAGTGAGGGAAAACTCTAATTCAATATGAGGAATCTAGAATTTATTTGTAGTGTTGCGAACTTGCATCTCTCACTTCCGATGCCTCATTCACCTAGAATGGTTTTCCCCCTCCTACCAAATTGGTGCGGAGTGAGTGCCATTTATTTGGGCCAGTTTGAATCGGGAATGGTCCCTTCCCATGAACCCATCACCCACACAACCGGTTTGACCAGATGGGCCCCCTCATGCTGCACCTAGTGCAGCCAGATCCGCTGCCTCACCACATTTTGCGGGCTCATGGCCCTTATCTTGTTGCGCCATGCCCTTATCCTATGGGTTATACCCCTCTCGAAGACCAACTTGATGACAACAATGATTTTATTGAAGTGACATACTATCAGAAAATTCAAATTCAAAAATTAGATTAATTTAATTTATCTTTCAATTGATGATTGGTTGACCGCTCAACGAGTAGTGGTAGACCGTCATAAGAAATAAGTGATGTTTGTGTACCTTGAAGGTTTGAATGTTGTATCTAGGGTGTTTGAATATGGTTAGCCTTATGCTTTGGGCGAACCATTAAGGCCAGGCGATGCACGACTAAAGGCTGCAGAGCCTTTTGGCGGGTTGTTTGAGAAGTTGTCTTAGGGATTTAGTCTAGAAGTGTAACGACCTGTTTTTCAGTTACGCTTAACCCGAGTGGGTTAAGGGTAATTCGGTAAATGGTGATTAAGTGTTATGGGGTTTTAAGTGATGAAACCCCTGTAGATGGGTAGAGCTCGGAGTAACGAGCGTAGCAATTCAAAGAACGCGCAAAACGGAGGCTAGGAGCAAAAGCTACAGCCTCGGGAAGCGTGATGCATGGGCGGGACCCACATGAAAGTGCGGGATAACCTACCCATGTGTGGTCTTGTTTTGAAGGACTCATCAATACGAGTCCATCGGTATATGGAACGCGCGATTTCGACTTTGGGGTAAGAAAATATCGCGCATTGAAGTTTAGCTATTTTTGGATTAAAATAATATAAAAAAATATTATTTTAATAAGAAAAAGACAGATTAGCTGGCATCATCGTGACGCCAGCGGCCGGTGTCAGCCGCGCCGCCCGATGTGCGGCTCTCCGCGCGTATGCGGGACGGGGCCCGCGTCGCGGGCCGGCTCCCGCGTGATGTGCAGGAGCTGCTCGTTGAGCCCACGCGGCGTGGGGCTGGGCCCCGCGCGACGCGGGGCGCAACTGCTACCTGTGAGCGCACAGCGCAGCAGCGTGTTTCACGCATGCAGCTAGCGCGTTGCATGCCGCGCAGGCGCTCGACGCGTGGGGCGCGCGTGTCCGAGGGCGTTTCGTACGCCCTCGGCTCCTCCCCTATAAATATGGGTTCCGTTTCATTTTTTCGGGGGAGTTTTCGGACTTGTTCGGAGTCCGTTTTCTTCCGTTCTTGAGGCATTCCTAGCTAATTCGAGGGTGATCTACGCAATGACATGGTCTATTCCTCGAGTTGGAGCCTCCTAGAAGGGAGGAACGACCCGGGGCAAGAGGAGGCTCTGTCCATTACCCTCTTGCCCCAAGAGAGAGAGAGAGAGGGGGCTCCGTCCTCCATTTTCGGGCTGGATCAAGAGAGGTGGCCCAATGTAGGGGAGACTTCGTTCTCCACCAAAGGGCCACGATGTGTGAGGAACACCGCGAGTAGGGGAGATTCTTTCTGCCACCCACGGGTGCAGAAAACGAGAAATCTCTGGGAAAGGGGAGAGTCGGTTGGTCGGTCGTCTTTCGGCGCAAGGCGATGAACGTACAGAGGCTAAACGAGGCTCTGTCTGCTGACTCCGGATCCGAAGGGGAGGACGCCCAGAAACGAGCAATCCCGAATGTTACCTCGTGAGACATCAGGGGTGTAAGCAATTCCTAACCTCCTATTTTAATGATATGTGCTAGTGATGATGTGTGTTATGCTATGATCTATATGTTTTATGTGCTTATATGCTATGAGGTGTGCTTTTATGCTATGATGTGTGCTGTCTCGCTCTAGGGAAGAGCGAGACGTGTGGTGTGTGTTCAGTCTCGGCTCAGTGATGGAGTGAGACGTGCGAATGTGATGTATCCGCTTTGAAATAGAGCGAGGCATGTTGTGGTGGTTGTGTGGTGCTCGTCTCTATGATAGAGCGAGATATGTGTTGCCGGTGTTTTATCGGGTTTTCGTATACCTCTGATTAAATATTCGGAGATACGTACTTTATACGATGTATTTTTGGTGTGCCTGATGTATGTAGTAGCCAATAGGCAGAACTACGTCCGGATCCGATTGTATCGGAGTAACATCGTGGATGTTATCCGATATGTACGTAGGCAACCAACGACAATACAACGTTGGCCCGGTCCGAATTAGTTATATAATTAGGCCAATTTTTTGCCTATGCGCAACGAAGCGCTAAAGTTCAGTAGCGCGTAGAAAAACGAGAAGACTCTCGCACTCAGAGACGGACGCTCTCGGGTTCTGGGTTTGGTTTTCGTCGCTTTCGGCACCCCCGGTCCGGGTCAGTTCGCAGGCCGGGGTGTCACAAGAAGAGCTAGACATTGTCTAGAATTTTTTGGAAACGTTCTTTGATGGCTTACCGGGATTTTCGCCTAAGAGAATGGTGGAGTTTGTTGAGTTAGTGCTTAGTGCACTCTACCTCTAGGGCATCATGCAGGATGGCCTGCTAGAGTTGAACGAACTCAAAGATGAGTTGTCAAAACTTATGGTTATGAGGATTGTTTGACCAAGAGTATGGTCTTGGGGGTACGTTGGATTTTGTCAGTGAAGAAGTAGGTTGTATCCCTACGTTTATGCATCGACACCATATGTTTAACTGAGTGACTTTTAAGAATAGGTTTATGCTCAGGTTGGATGATCTTTTAATAAGTTATGGTCAACCAAGATATTTAAAGATTGACCTTGAGGTCTGGTTATCAGCTACCCAGGGTTTGTGATAAGGATATTCATAAGACAACCTCGTAAAGTCAGTATGACTGAAGGAATTTTGAAGGGCCTTTGGAGCCACTTTCCATTGATTTGAGTTTGTTTATTATAACAACTCATTTTTGCATTTGGATGACCCTTGGGAGGTATTGTATGAAAAGACATTTTGTTTGTCGACAGGTTGAGCTCAAGTAAGTGAGTTGTAGATGCTCAACTGTGAATTGTTTGGCATTGTGCGGATGGGTTGAAGTTAGCTAGGAAAGGACTTCAGACAATCCAAAGCCAATAAGAGAGTTATGCTAATTAGAGGCGAAGTGATCTCCAATTCGAGTTGTGAACCATTTCAGTCAAATCCTTTGATGGACAAGGTAAGTTTTGGATGACAAAGATCATTCATGTGGCGAAGATTTTGTGGCAAATATCATATTCCCGAGATTGTGACTTGAGATGTTCAGGCGGATATTAGAGAGATACCCCGTGGTATTTATTGTTTCAGTTGTACGTTATAAGTTGATCTTGAAATTTCGGGAACAAAATTTTTCTAAGGAGGGAAGAATGTAATGTCTCTCATTTTTCTATGATTTTATGTGATTTTTCTACTATTTTTTGATTATTTTCGATGAGAAAATGTGACGCTTCAACCTATTTGTATTTGTGTATTTGACCTTAGTATTATACTAGTAGAGTCAGGTATGGGCCTTAGTCAGATGCCACAGGCCTCATCGCGCAATTTCTACGCAAATTTTGGAGGTACAATGCGCAAAAAGGAGGTTAATGCGTGATAGGGACATAAAAGGAAAAAAAGTTATATAAATATGGAATCCGTCGATGCACTCCATAAAGTTTTTACGTCCAGAAATATTCTAGTACGTCTAGGAAGAATGATTGAAACCCGAGTGAGATTCTTGTTGCTCCATTGTTCCTCCTCCGTCGTCGGATTCCATCAATTCTTGCTGGGATCCCCTTTGCCTTGCCGACACGAGTCTGTTGGTAGCTGCTAGGATCAATGCTATGTCCTCTTTGCTCCTTCATGAGGTACCGGTCTTTTCCTCTTTTTTTTCACCTTATAAATTCGTTTTTGGCCGCCGGAGGGCTATTTCGGTGTCGTTTGCTACCGCCCTCCACTAGACTTATCTTCGTTTGGCTGCCAGCAACCCATAGGTCCTAGCCAAGGCCACCGCCATGCTCTCCTTGCTCCTCCGCGAGCTGGCAAATTTTTCCTCATTTTTCTCTTCTCACTGTCCGGTTTATTTTTGAGCCACCGGTGTGTTTCCGGTTGCCGTCCGACATCCAGATTAGCTCCACTTGGTCCGTTTTGGGTTAGCGAAAATGGTGGGCCACCCCTCCTAGCCAGGATCAACTTCCTATGCCCCCTCTGCTCCTCTCCTCTGCCTAGTTTCACCTCTGCCTCAGTGTTCCTCAATTTTTTCAACCAATTAGACTCTTTGGGTGCGTCTCGATTCGTTGCCATCAGCGAGCCATGGACCATTTGGCCATCATGGGCTATGCCCTTGCTCAAAAATAGTGAGGGCTAGCCCCACCTGGCTTGATTATGCCTTCGCTCGGAATGGGCTGCTTGCCCCTTGCCCTATACCGTGTGAGATGCACAGCTGGCCGCACAAAATGTGTTGGTTGTGGGTGGCGATCGGCGATGTTGCTATTTCGGTCAGCCACCACCTCCTGGCCCTAGTTTAGTTACCCTTTTGTGGGCCTTCTACCACCACTGTTTAGCACTCTTCCCCTCGAGTGGCCCTCTTTTTCGTGTGTGCAAGTGATTTTGTGTGCATGTAGTCGCGCATGTGGTTTAGGGCTTAGGTGCCGCTTTTGTACTGCTTGACCATCGGATGGCTCCATCACCATTGAATTGACCACTAAAGCCATCTACCTCTCGTCCGTCCTTGAGCATCTCGCCATGCCCTCCGCCCTTATGTGGGCCCTTGTAGACACAAAATCAATGCCGTTGAGTGTTGTCCGCAGCCGATTTTGACGTCTTGCGGCCAACTGAGTACTTCTCAGCCGTTAGCCAACCTTCAATGAGTATACCTTAACTTCCAGTCGTAGCTGCCACTCGTTGGCATGACCTTTCTTCCAGCCGCCCCTAGTGTGCTGTTGTGGATCGCGGATTTTTCCACATTGATTTGTGTCACCGCGTTTGGTCATGAATACTTCTGGCTCTTCCTAAACCCTCGGGACAACAACTCTCTCAACTTGACAATGTTTTTGGCTGCCAACTCCACTGCCGATGCTGCCACAGTTGTGTGCTCACCATCAAACGTCATGGATTGTATGAAGCTTTAAACTCGTAGTTTCATGATAGCATGCTTTGAATGTGAAGCAGAATGCTAGGATTGTATGATTCAATGATTTGGATGTTAAATCATGATTCGCTTGCATAATGTAAGAGGATAAATTATGCTATGTTGAAATGCATATGACATGCATGTGAGCTATAAGTATGGTTGATGTATGTAGAATATGTATGTGCTAGTGATGGCTAGCAAGTATGTTAGTAAGCTACGTATGTGGATTATGTGTGTGCTAGTGATGGCTAGCGAGTATGTTGGTAAGCTATGTGTGGAAGTATGTGTTTGTTATATGTATGTATAATGGGCATATGTATGTATGATGGCTATACACCTGTGCGATGGATATGTGTATGTGTGGTTTGATATGGAGTTGAATGTGAATGTGTAAGCATATGACAGAAGACAAAGGATGTAAGTTTGATGGGCGAGTATTGGAATTGATCAGTTTGGATTGGAGCATATGTTAAGGAATTGTCAGATAGTAAGTGTTATTGCATAACTGTACAAGCATAACATACAGATTATGAAGTAAAAAGTAAGCATAATAAGTGAGGTATAAGTAAGAGGGTGATAACTGGGGTTGGCTTTGAGGAGCTCAGCTTGATGACTTCTGAGTAAGATGTGTTGGCCATAAGGTGGATGACTTGTATGAATATGTAAGGATTTAACGTATTGTGAGTTATGATCATGAGTTGGTCGGGTTAAGTGAAGTCTGCTTTCCTTATGAACTAGGGTTTCGGATCGGGCTCAGCTTTGGTTTGATTAGTGGAGTACTGTATGTTTGAGAGTTTTGGTGGCACAATTGTACTACATAACTTACTTAATTCAAACTTAAATTATGAGTAAAGCTAATGATAGCATTGTAGGTTTGAGAATCGACAGATTAAGTTCTGTGTTTGAGCTAGCCGATAATGAGTCGGCTGAGCATTTCTTATGTCTTTCCATAGCGTTTATCATGCAAGATGTTGTCTATGTGTTGTATTGATCCCTAAACGTCTGATGCTCTGTTGAGAGCAATGTATGTTTTCGATTAGGTTTATGTTCTGTATTAAGCCCAAATGTTCGATGCTCTATTGAGAGCGTTGTATGATTCTGCCCAAGAGGGGCACTATATGATTTTTGCCCAAGACTAGCACTGTATGATTCTGCCTAAGTGTGGCACTGTATGATTCTGCCTAAGAGTGGTACCGTATGATTTTTGCCCAAAGTGGCACTGGCACTATAAGACCCCTAAAGTGTGGGCAATTGTATGACCCCTAATGTGTGGGTGTTTATGTTTGTGCTCTTAGGTAAATAGTATCATAGAATTGCTCTTACCTATTTGATCATGTGCCCTATGAGCATTGGTGTTTCTTGCCTTCGAAAAAGTCCATGGTGTCTAGTCACTCCCCGGAGGTTAAGGTGATGCCCCAGTGGGATCCCTTTCTATTTTGACACTGGATCTTATTAGTTGTAATGAGCTACAATGATCGATAATATGTGTATGATTGTATGAGTGAGTATATATGTTTCTGAGTAAGCATAATTTTGTGAGCAAGACTATAAGCATATGTTTCTGAGCAAGACTGTAAGCGTATGTTTTTAAGCAAGATTGTAAAAGATTGTAAGTGTAAGGTTGTGCGAGTAAGGTTGTTCAATTATGTGTAAGTTGTATGAGTAAGCGTACGATTGTACGAGTAAGTTTGTAAGATTGGTTTGATGGTATGTATTTGGCATGATTGTATGCGTATGTGCATGATTATTATATGTTTGTCTGCTTTATGTTTGAGTTGCATGAACGCATCAATATATGGACTTACTGAGTTCACTGTTTAGAACTCCCCTAATGGGTATTTTCCTACTGAGTATGAAAAAACTCATTTACCCTATTTTCTAGCCCTGATGTTTGGGAGGCTTTTACATGTTCGTGACAGAGAGCTCCTGAAGATGAATGCTTGTTTCCGTAGTGGATTGATTCCCTTTGACACATGTATATCTTTGACTCACCGTGAGTATTATTTTGTGCTACGATTTGATGTATTGGGTGAGATGAGAATTAAGGTGTTTATATTTTCTGGACTTTTAATTTGGATTAGAATATGGACCGTTATGGGACTTGCACTCAGGGATGTCGGAAGAGATTTATATTTAAAGTCTATGATCATAGCGATTTACTTCATACGTTTGTTTTCGAGTAGCGCTTGAGGATGTTTGATTTGGCCATACAATGTTTGAATGAGTAAAAATTTGTATGGAAAAAACTGATGTGTTATATTTTAAATTATAAAACTGCTTTCACAGGTTTTGTATTCGTCATTTTTCCCAATTTATAGCCGTTATATAAAAAAATTTATAAAATTTAAAGAAAATATTATGAAAAATCTCAAGCGTTACAATTGTAATCGCATATGATGTCTAAATTGTTGTGGTATATAGTGTCTAAATTATAATAGTATATGTCTCTAATATGCAAAAGTGTCTACATTGTGAGGGGGTTTAAATTGGGATACTTAGATTATGACAATTTACTGTGCCTAAATTGTGATGGCATATGATATCTAAATTGAAATAGTATAGGTACTAAAATTTGGATAACAAATATTGTAATAGTACATGATGCCTAAATTGTGATAGTATATGATGTCTAAATTACGAGGGCACAAGATTATAATATGCGATGAGGTCTAAATTGTGATAATAGATAATGTTAAAATTGCAATAATATATGGTATTTAAATTGAGTTGGGTTTGAACATACAATGGATAGTAAAATGTGATGATCAATTGCAATGGTCATACATACAAGATAAGGTGCCTGTTTTCCACTCATTTAATAGGGCTAGTGAGACGAATTCAATAACACCAAAAATACATGAATGAGACTTTGGGAGCATGACATACAACCCTAGGGACTAAGGGCATTTTTTAGCTTTTGATGCGGTGCATGTCCTAGTGAGTAAGGGGATCTTGCCTTATTTGGGTTTTCTCCCGGATATAGTGCTTAATCTAGCCTTATTAGGATTTTCTCAGGATTTAGTGCTTAACCTAGTTAATTTGTTTCTCTCTCTTCCTTTTATGAAAAATTTCAATTACGAAACCTAATTGAACTGTTAATGTGGGATTGAAGGAATTTTATAATCATATAACAAAACTAGGTAATACTGGGAAAGAGGGAGTCTAATGCGGAATAATAATAACAAATAATTTGTAGATTAGTAACAAGTGACGTACCCATATTTGTCATATGACTCATCTCCATAATCTTCTATCTTTTTTTCCAGCAACAGATAATCCTCTAGCTTAGTACTGTAGGGTGGGATTGCACACACTCTGGCCTCTCATCTTAGGCATCATTTGGATGATGCTTTGCAACCGCTTTATGTCTATTTTTTTATTATTTTTCATATAAATCTTGTTTGGTTAGATAATTTAAACTAAAAGCCTGACTTTGTTTTAAAAATATTTTTATTCCTGTTTTGACTCGTTTTTGCTTTTTAACCGCTTTATGCCTATCTCTCCTCCTGAGGAGGGTTATACTAAAAGCGTATAAAAAAAGTAAAAATATCATGAGTTAATATTTTTACCCTTCTCTTCTTTCTTGTTATAAGACTTTTACATTTTTTTCTTTTTGCATGCGTACATTTTCCTATTCAGTAAAACCCCTTTCTCTTTTTTCCTTTCTCCTTTCTCCTTTCTACTCCCACCATGATGCCCTCATATAATTTTTTTCTTCTCTCCTGTGCTAACTCCCTTCCCTTTAGCCTCTTCAGTAAACCTCTCACCATGACCACCATCATCCGTCATTAATGACCACCCTCGTCCGCCATTAATGAGCACCCTCGTCCACCCAACCTTTTTTTTTCTAATTATTTAAGGACAAAGTAGATATTTTTCATAACAGAGACGATATATACTATAATAACTACCCAAACAAGATTTTATTTTATTTTTTTAAAAATTAATTATCTATATATATATCCAAATATAACCCACTTTTACTTTATTTTTTAAAATACAATTTCAACTAAAAATAACTTTTAAGATAACACAAAGCATAATCCAAACCACGCTATATTAAGTTATATATCCATTCTAATTTTTCCCCACCGCTGGTGCACAAAACGTAGGTTTGGCATTTACTCTATGATAACTTTTCAACCCGCCGCCATTAATAAACCACTGAGAGGGTATGCTACGAAAAATGCTTTCACGACATCAAGGTTCTCACCTAAAAATGTTACTTTATCATTCTTATACTATAATAAGTGACGCCTCTATGGGCCCTATTAATCAATAGTGTAGAAATGATAAAGTAACATTTTGACTTGAGAATCTTCACGTCAAAAATAACATTACTCAGTGTGCTACTAGTGATAATAATGATAATGGAGCCCACATGTTCATAAGTAGACTGCATTTGAAGAAGATAAGACTATATATAGTTCTGATTTTTTATTAGATGAGTTCCAGCAATGAAGGTGGATGTTGAGTTGTCGAATTGAATGAAGATTACTTGTACTCTGAAGTCTGAATTGACCATTAACACACTGTAGACTATGAGGGGGTGATAGTGTTGGCCACATCTACGAAGCTGCCCCACCAAGTTGAGGGGAAGCATGTCTTTTCAAAACGATATGCGTTGCCCTTAATTTTTTTTTTCGCAAAATATTAATGAAACATCTTGTGAAATTGCAGGTGCTGCAATCCCTATCCACTTTCACACTTTTTTTTTGTTTTAAAATCCACTTTCAATGGTCTTGACACCTACTTAATTATTTTTTTATTCTAGAAGTGTTACCATCTGTCGACAAGTATTAGCATGCTTGATAAGCCTCTCTCTTTCCCTCTGAGTAGAGCTCCGAGGTTTGATCCGGTTCTGCAGCACTTTTGAGAAAAAGGTAGGTGGGATTATAAGGTGTATGGGAAAAAAGTATTACTCTAATTAATAGTTTTATTTGATAAAAAATTATTTCATATTCATAATTTTATTTTATTTATTTTAAGTGGTTAGGTACTTCAAAATTATCATAAATTTATTTTCTTTTTTTTAAATATAAATTTTACTATTTAATAAAAATATTATTTTTTCAAATATAACTATTCATATGGGTCGAAGGGAATATTATATATTAATATACCCACTTTACCTCTTTGGTTTGGTCTAGTCCTTAGAAAGGTTATTTAGCCTATTAGTGGGGTGTTTTATGGACACTTCATTCATTTAGAGTTTAGGATTTCTCTTTAAATTATTTTTTGCAAATGATGGGATGTATTAAGCCAGCTCGCATTTAGCTTTCTAGGTAGGTATGTCATTCCTAAAATGAAGTAGGTAAGGCCATAAATAAAACTTATTAAAGCTTGAAATGGGGCATTAAAATGTCTTAGGAAGACAAAAGAAAATACTCTCTTTGTTTTATATTAACAGTTACATTTTAAAAAAGTGATTTTCATTGAATGGTAAAACTAAGATTTAAGAGAATGAAAAATAAGCTTATGATACTCTTTTTTAAGTACCTAACCAATTAAATTTAACAAAATGGGGCTATTAATACAGAACAATTTTTTTTGTTAAAAGGAACTATTAATTTAAAATGAAGGGAGTATATCAATCAAATCTCCATCTATCACTAAGAAAGGGAAACTTAAAGATTGATGAATAAAACTTTGGCTTATCGGATCATGTTTAAACCTAGCCTATTCAAAATAGGTTAGATTGGGGCGCAGATGTGCTACAAGAAAAGTAGTTACAGAATTATTGGAAGATATAAAAGTTATATTTGCATTTGATTGATACTTAGATTTAAATAAAATTCATGTGTCCTCATTCCAAATCCTCATCATGTCTTGATGAACTGATTTGACATGTGATCAAGAAAGTAGATAATGACTTGGAGATAATGACTCCAGAAAGATATTATAATTATATAGTATAAATTGTTGAGAAAAAATGTTTATTAATTATGGTATCAGAAACAAGGTATTAGGTTCAAATCATGGTACATGCACCTAGGGTTCCTTTGTTTGCTCACCTCACTACAAAGAAATGAATTTACACATGGCGCCATCAAGCAATCATGGCGCGTGCGTTTAGTGTTCTTTCATTGACAAACATTACATATATCATTGTTTTGATAAAGGAAAAAGTTTATGAGTCTAGGCTTACGCCATTCTATCGAGATCTGACGACCTAAAAGGGTAAAAATTTATCTACCTTCTGAATTATATGCATTGTCTGATTAAAATTCGACTATGCAATGACAATGTGTGATGCCCAATCTTACATAAGTCACACATGAGCCCAAGCTTATATAAATGGGTCTCATTAAATTGAATTGCTATGTGGCCAAGATTTTAAAATCTGAGCTGGCTTGGCTAGTGAAAAAAGTCTACTCGGACTTGGTCAAATTGGGTCAACCTGGTAACTCAACTCAGGTGAAACCAAACATAGCAACCAAACCAGGTCAGTGTCCGGGTCAGTTGTTACAACCTTAGAGCTCGTACATAAGAATGTTCGCATTACGTATGTAAACATTCCTACATGAACATAGGATGAATGTTTTGTATGCAACGATCACCGGCAACCATAAGGGGTGAGTGAACCCCACGTTGTTATTAATTATGCTGAGAAGCGTCAATATTCACACACTCAAATCATAATGCAAAAGTCCCATGTGCGGACCCCATAATAAGTAGCAAGTATGCACCACGAGGGTTCCTAGATGTGAGCACCCATATCACTTTCCTACTACAAAATCCCATTATCAAGGAGTCCATATTCATTCGGTGGATCCATGTTGAAACTATTGCGCTCCTCTAGATGCAAATCCAAGGAATCTAAATTCTTCATCATGGGTTAATTTTTCGCGGCATGTCTTGGTATTTTGTAAAGGGTGCTGATAACTTTACACCGAGTCTGTTGGTCGGGTTTTGATTGGATTGAGAAAAGTAAATTTTCTATTCTCATGTAACCTACTTTATTTATTTATTTTATGTCCGATTAAAACCTAAGTGTAGGGTTTTGTTAGACTGGTTTAGTGGAAATCATATCCCTTCTGTAAAGGAGAGTGAGTATCTATTAAAAATAGGGTAAACTACACTTACCACTTACCCCCCACAACCAATTTTAAAAATGTACATATGCCTTGGTATCCTATTAGAAATTGCACATAACCCCATCACCTATTTTAAAAGCAACACATAAGATGTATCACTTAACTACAGCTAACAGAAAGTGGTGATGCTGTCAAATTTATCTAATCTTAGAATAACTTCACCCTTATTTATTGATAAAATATAACCCTTCCAAATTGTCTTCCATAAGTGTTTAGCTGGTTATGCAAGTACATTTCAAATCCATCGTAACAGTGGACTGTTTCCATCTCCTTCCCTACTCTTTTCTCGAGTTGTAAAAATTGTCATTCTCTTTTCTCAAAGGAGAGTGGGTTGCTTGTGTACAAATATTCCAATTAGGAAGAGTCCATTTCTCATAATTTGAGTAATTTTATGCTAATAACCATACATCGAAATTGTACACCAAATCTATATACACCTGAGATAGTACTTTTTTTTGTCACCTCATAGGTGTATAAGTTTATGGTACAAATTAAGTGTAGCATTATAATTTTCTTTTTATGACAACTTCTCTTTTTTATTTTTCACTAGCAGAGAAATCTCTTTTTATTTTCATATTCACCATAGAACGTTTACATGGGGAAATGCAAACACATCAATAGTAGGCAAGCAAGATATTAATAGGTTACATTGTGCATCCCACAAGTTTAAAAGTTTTACACCCATGACTATGTCTTCAATATCTATGCTTTCTACTCCACTGGCAGCAAAAAGCTCTGCCTACCAATGGAGCTCTCTAACTATCTTGGGAAGAAAATTTACTTAAGAACCCGGCCCATAACAATTTGGTTTATCAAAGACGATAAATATTTTCTTAAAAAAAGTTACACTACATGAATTGGAGCCACAATTTATGTTTTTTACTTGCATATTCAAAATTTTCAAGCATGAAGCACTGAACCATCTTAAGGAAATAATCGTGGCTTCTTTATTGGATAATGAGTTTTCTTCTTTGAAGATTATGAACCAAGATTTGGTAAAATTGAACCACTTTGATGGTTCAAATGACACTTGTTGGGTGGACAAGATGAAATTCCATCTTACGATGTTGGAGATCTTCTACATCCTTGATCTAGCCTTAAAGTCTATTTCAGCCACACATTTAAAAACTCAAAAACTATGATAGCAAGGCAGAAGAAATGGGAGGAAGACAATCTTCTTTGAAGGGGATATATCTTTAGCACATTGTCGAACCACCTTTTTGGTACTTACATTAAGAAAAAGACAATGAAAGAAATTTAGACTAAATTGAAATTTAAAAATAAAGTATAGGAGCAAGGTATGAATAAATACTTGATTTGTAATATTTTGAATATCAAATACTTAACAACAAACCCATTTTGAATCAATGCTATGATATGGAACAAATTGTCAACTAGTTGAGTGCTTTAGAAATGAAATTCTCCAAGAGTTTCCAAATAGGATAAATTATAACAAAACTTCCACTTTTGTAGATAGATTTTTAGAAAAAGATCCTACAAAAATTAGAGAATTTTACTCTACAAAAAATCTCTAGGAATTTGTATATTGAAGGAGAGCCTAGATTGAGAGACAAAAGATGCAAGTCTTTCTTTGATTTTATGGCCAATTATATGAGGGTGAGTAATTCAAATCCTAACAAGAAGAAATTCAAGCAGAATTTAAAATGAGGAAATTTTAGCAATGCTAATAACTACAACAAGAATAACAAAAAGAGAAAGAAAACAACTTTCTTTGTATACGGTGAAAAAGGGCATTATGTTCGCCAATACAAAGAGAGGAAGACTAATTCCAAGACTAACACCACAAATAATATTGAAAAAAGGAGAATTTTTTAGCTACGATTATTGAGGTAAACATGACAAACTCTAATGAAGGTTAGTGGCTTGACTCGATTTCCACAGTTCATGTGTGCAACATCAAATTGCTTCACATTCATATGAAAAATTAAGCACAATAATTAGCATAAGATATCCACCTTCATAGTGGTCTCAAATTATTTTGAGTTATTTCAAAGTCTGGAACTTTCTTCCATGTAAATCTATGAGCATAATGTATATCGGTTATCACCGCCGCATTAGGGTCACAAAAAAACATGGGCTCACTTATCTAGATCAATCAAAATTCGTGTGCGAGTTTTTTGTGGAAATATCATTTTCCAAAAAGTTACTAGTAGAACAAAATATTGCTCCCTCAATTCAGCTCATACAAAAACTAGTGAGACGGACTCATAAAAAAGACTTAACATAAGCAGCTACCTTTAGTTAGCACTGCCCCTACAAATTTGAAATCCACATATACTTGGTATAGATATATTTTAGGACATATTGGAAGCTAATTCATTAGCTGTCTCCAACTTGAGCTAATGCACTTTCACCACATTGTGTAGAGGAACCAGCAGGACTTACTCCTGAGTAGTTAGAAACACCTTGATGCACACTTTGATCTTCCACCTTGAACGGAAGAAGAGTTGCCACCCCTAACAAATGCTTGAATTGGACCATCTTTGCATGTCCTATTGTGCTCTTGGCTTGGCATGACTACGGTTGGGCACGACCCATATTGGTATGTCTCTAAGAGACGTTGGGGCCAGTGCCCCCATCTAATTGTTGTTGACGTTGGAGAAAATGCCCAATTGCCCAACCATTGAGGACTGGGCCCTAGGCATGACCATAAAAGGAACACACTGAACATATATGGACTTGCCTAGCCAACCTATTTTTCTTTATCTAGGCTTAGTGACCAATAATGAGAGGCTGCCACATCAACAAAGAAGTAGTGAGAGAAGAACTTGGAAATTGGATCCAACACGTTCCTAGGTTTCCTCCTCCACATGTTCACTGGTTGTCATACCCTAAGATTTTAAAACTCATTTTTCTCATAAATAATCAGTATAAACGAATTTTTCAAAAAAAAAAATTCAATCATCAAAAAAATTATCTTGGGGGTGATCCACTCGTTTTCGAATATACAATTATTCAAACCAGTGAACATTAAAATCACACTACAATACACGGGGTCTCTCCTAAGTATATGTCATAATCTATAATATACACAACTATAAGTAATTGACACTTGTGTGCCTATGTTCAAATACACACTATACTAAAAGTTTGATAATAAATAGTAGAAATCTTATATTAACTATAGAAGTCTTGGTCATCCTTTTCACACGCGAATATCCTAACTCGGCTATTCTTCCTATGAACATGCATTACAAGGATACTAAGTATACGAATATACCTAGTGGGATGACTAACAAGTACTATAAAATGTTAGTACATGAATGCACTACATCTATCACGCCTCGGAATTTTAAAATACTTTTTTATGGAAAATATTTATCTCTATTTTGACAAAACAAATTAAAAATCATAACCAATCTCCTTCCATATGAACATCAGAATTCAATCATTAAACCAAACTCATTAAAATAATGAATTAGGGCATGAAAATTACTACTTTTCACAAATCCATTGATATGATAATCATATCATAAATATTATACATATCTAATAGATTAAAATATTCACAAGATCCACAACTACATAATTGTTTGTTGATCATATCAAAGCTAATGAAATTAAAATAGCAAACTCTCATGTCTATTTAAACCAAACAGAAGAAATGTCTTGATAGGCTAGAAGGATAGTCAAGCCACACCTACGGCATTCCGTTACCTCTAATCTTGACCTAGAAACCTACACCCCAAAAGATTTTTAAGTATACAAGAATACTCAGTGGGATAAGAATCTAAACAAAAATAAAGTTCAGATCAATATACCAAGAAATGCTTTTTGGTAAATCCTCAAAGGAACACATAAAATCACGATCAAACATACATTACTTTAGCAAGTAATTATTTCCCATAGAACAACCCTATTTCAAGGTTCTCCACGCACAATGACCTTATTTAGGAGCTCCATTCTACTAGATATTGGGTCATCACAATATAACCTCAATTCCTCTAAAGCATACCTCACCCCATCAATGTTATGAAATAAAGGCTCACTAGGGCTCATGGACCCTAGTGTTGAGATTCCGACTTCCATAATCATCGAAACCTCCTATATTGCTCTTTGAGGGACCAGCCATCATTTAATGCTCTAGTTCATTCGAACATGACTCTTGGTCCAGGTAAGCGGTTCTATCCAACTCTCATCCTTAGAGAGCTAGAAGACCTTGAACATATTTCATATCAAACTTTTTTCGTCTACGTGACTAATGACTCATTTAAGGAGCCAGGGCACCAAGGAATATTTGCCTTTAGGTGCTAAATGCATTGTTTTAGTGTACTCATTTATCACATCTATCACATCAAATGGTCTACACATGCATTAGGGTTCATGAATGCTTACTTACTATTATGTAATTGATGCTTCAATCACATCATCAAATGCTTCAAATCATGCATTTATATACATAATAATCATAACTTAACACTATTATAACATCTATTAGAAATCCAAAACTTGCTCACCATTAGTAGCCTTATCGACAAGTCAGCTACATCACCAATGACCATCAGTGGGTGCATCAACATGTCAAACCCTACTGACAATGCAATAGAGGTGCTATTGGCAATCTCACCAACAGGTCAACTACCTCATCAATTACCATCGATGAGTTGACCAATACGTCAAACCCTACCAAAAGTGGAATGGCTATCAATTTATCTTCTTCATCGATGCCTCACCAATGAGTTAACCCCACTACCGAGGACCAAAACATCATGCATGTCATTGCATGCATGTAGAGTATTGTTCATCCTCTTCATCTTGCCGATGTGTTCATAGACACGTCGGTGGCCTTATTGGTGATCAAAAAAATAAGACCAAGTACAAAAAAATCAATTCAAACATGTTTTTATCATAGAAATCCAGTAGATATATTCCATAATCAAGAATTAAGCTACTTGGACCATGGTTCCAACCATAATCAATAAATCTCAAACACTTCATGAAAACCACTTCAAATACTGAAATTTTCTTAACTACAATTAAAACACAAGTTCACGATCATGAAGAACTTGAAGCAAATCATAAACGAAGTATTTTATTTGGAATTTCATATTTAGAAAGTGATTCAACCTCGAAGTGCGATCCTCCTCTCTCTGGCGTATGTTTTTTCTAAAATAAGGATGCCACCCGGGTCAGGTTTATGCTAAAACACGATCAAACTGGCCCTAATGGGTTGTGTTTGGTTTTTAAAATTCAACCCAAATAGTTATTCTGGTCAGGTTTGGGTTTTAGATGATCCAACCTAACCCGAATAAAGTTATAAATATATTTTATATTTTTATATATTTTTTAATATTTAATTTTAAAAAAATAATTAAAAAATATTTTTTGATTCTAAATGGGTCAAACAGATCGGGCTACCATTTCTTAAATGGTATCGGCTTTAGGTTGGGCAAAACCCGACCCCAAGCCGATGTCAAACCTGAATCGAACTCGACTACATCACTATTCTCGAATGGCTTTCAAATGTTCTCCCACCAGCGATTGGCCTTTTTGGGGACTCCTTTTCCTCCGCAAAGTTGGTTTTTACTCCCTTAAACACTAAGATAACTACTCTCATAATCCAAAACTTCTCAACCATTTTGTATTCTATAATAACTGCATGCATGCATTTATCATCGACAACCCATTGATGTGTGGATGCTTGCCAACATTGAATATATGTTTCCATCAGTAATTTCATCAATGTGTCGATGGTCACGATGGTCAAATAAAAGTTTTTCTTTAATATAAAAAGAGTGGATTTTCCTTGAGAAAATAAGGGGTGTCAAAACATCATCACATGATAAACAACTATTATCTTCAATGGTAAACATCAATATGATCAAACATAAGTAAAATAAGCATATCAATCATAAATACTTCCACATGATTTCAAATCAATCAATACCATGACCACACTTAGGAATTGTTTGCTCAATAAGTGTAAGTCATAAAGGTTCTCTATGACACGGTAGTCACATTTATGAGTTCAACCACGCATCACTAGACCATGAACTTCTCACAATCGGACCTCAATTCTTTGAAGCATGCTAGATCTATCCACGTCATGAAGTTATCCACAAGGGCTCATGGACCCAAGTGGTTGAGATCTCAACTACCATAATCGTCAAACCTCTTGTATTTTGCTGCGCAAGACTAGTCATCTTTTACATACACTCATTTTTCTAAAGCCAGAAGAACTTGATCATTTTTCATACAAAACCCTTCCGTTATGTGGCTGAAGACTCACTTGAGAAGCCAACCAGACACTAGGATCATATATACTTATGTGTCCTTATACATTGGTCAAGGGGTGTGATCCATTATAAGGATTTTTTCACACAAATATATTATAGCAACCCATCATTAATCACACCATTATATATATATATATATATATATATATATATATATATATATATATATATACACATATATATATATATAGGAAAAAGTTTATATGAGCCCAGGCTCTATGGGCCGTCGGATTTACATTTGGCGGCCCATAATACTCATGGGTTTAAATGCCCATGAGTATTAATGGGCCGCCGAATGTAAATCTGACGGCCCATAGAGCCCGGGCTCACGTAGGCGTATATGAGCCCGGGCTCATATAAACGGGTCTCATATATATATATATATATATGTGTGTGTGTGTGTGTGTGTCATGCATTAAGTATCATACTATTATATCTCATAATAATAGCTTAACATATATAGCATTTAATGCTAAAAAATACTAAAAACTGATTTACTGTTAGTAGACACACTGATGTGTCAATCAGGTCACCAATGCCTATTGATAGCCCCACTGACGCGTTAAACCCTCACCAACAATAAGTAGGCATAGAACTTCCTTCCTTGTCAATGCCTCACTGTCGATGACCCACTGGATGCTCACCGATGTGTCGATGTGTGTCAGTACCAGTACTATCAACTCTTCCATTTCACTGGCGACATCACTCGCATGTTGGTGGTGATGTCGACAATCAGAAAGACACAACAGAAATTGACCCGATTGTCCAAAAATTGTTCTAAAGCATTTTAAAAACATATTTTTTCATATATAACATCTTCTCCACTGCTAAACAATGATATCTAATGATCATTAAACATAGAAATTATAATTCTTCAACATCATCATGACAGAAAATCACATAAAGTCCTTTTTTATGCTTTTGTATCAAGAGATGACATGATTTATTTCATACAAGGGCATAGCCACATACAAGATTGCCCCTCTAAAAAAAAATATTTTACCCCTCCCCCTTCAGCTTTCCTCTCTCTATAGTATGCTATATTCCCTCTATGTTTAAGGTTACCCCTCTGTTGCACCCGAACTCCTGGCTCTACCCCTGAGTTCATATATGCACTTCTAAGTCAAAACACAGTAGTGAGGTTAGCAACCTAACCCTGATACTAAGGTCTTTATGTATTTGGTCTTCTTCCCTCTTCCTCCAAACTTTGACACACCCTAGTCTTTTGCTTTTCTCTCAAATTTAGAGAATTCGAAGGATTTGGGTTAAGGATTGTCAAAGGTATTTATTTGGAAAATAATTAACCAAATTCTAGTGCATAAGCTCACCTAAAACCACTCAAAACCATTTTCAAGTATTGTTCAAACCTATCGGTAAGATTGTCTCAGAAAACCAATGTGTCGATAGCTACTGATAGTGACCCTGAGTTTCATTGATAAAATAAAGTTTATATTTATCATTGTCGCTATTTTCCTAAATTTATTACTCAGTAATATTATCTTTATTAAAGGAGTTCGTCAACACACCGGATAAGATATCAACGATATTCAGAGCATTACACACACACACACACACAATTCTTTTATTTATTTCAAACACAAGTTAGAAATTAACTAAATACTCTAAACTATTGTACAAAAATCACGAGTGTCACATTAATCATGCATTGTGGTCATGGTGGTTGAAGTGAAAAATAATTTTCTTATATTATACTGTTCATATGATTCCACTACTTTATTCCAAAAAGTGTCATCAGTTTTACACATGGGCAGTTGGAGGTCCCCTTTTTGGCTCAATGCAATAATCCCCAACAAAACACCCATTTTTAGTCAGCCTCATTTATCAACTCCCAAATTTGATTCATAACCAGCCATCACACACACAAAATATGGACGCGCCAGTAGCAAATGAAAATATGGCTTGACCATTAGATAGAAAGCAAAACCTTGTCACGATGTCTTTGAGAAATCTCAAGTGATTTTTTCCCACCTCCGACAACGTCGAGCACCCAAAAAATTGGGAAGTCACTTCTCTTGGGATGTGAGGATCCGAACCGATTGCTACAAAGAGAGAGAGGAGGCAGAACGTCTAGGTAGGACTGGTCCTCGGCCAAATAGCCCGTAGACAAGGCCTGTCCATATCTGTGTCAACTAATAATTTATCCTTTGGCTTTTTGCCTTCTAAAAAAGCCTCTTTTTCGATGAACACGACTATTATCCATGGACATAGCCTTTTTTTCGATAAACACAGTCTTTGTCCATGGACATGGCCTTTTTTTTATGAACATGGTCATTGTCCTTAGATATAGCCTCCTAGGCGATTGGGTGAGGGTTGAAACTCTTCGAGAGAACGAGAACAGTATTAACGACTTTAACTAAGTAGGGCAGCTAAGATGAAGATCTCTTAATTAAGTAACTTATCATATAATAGTAGTTTAAACTTATATATATCATCTTTTAGATTTGTAGTATTAGTATTTGACAAATTAGTTCATTTTGAAAAGACAATAGAGCTATTAGTGTTGGACAAAAAATATATTTAATAATTAGCTTTAAAAAATAACTCAAATATAACATTAACATGATTATATTTAAATTATTAAAAATTTAAATTTAAGAAAATAATATTTAATAATAAATATAGAGAAATAAAAGTTGTCTTTTATATAAATAAGAATGCACATTGTATTTAAAAATTAACCGAACCTCGGACAAACAATTAGACGAGGTCTTTGTCTATGGTCATAGCTAAAAACTATCAGACAAAAGAATTTAATGGGACACGACCATGAACACCTCAGACACAACCCGGACATCCACAACCAGCCCTACATCTAGGGGTTGGGGGTTATGTGCAAAATTTCTTATAAGATAAGTCATGAGGATAAGTACAAATTACCCCAAAAAAATACTAGTAACAATTAGAGGAAAGTTTTTCATGCCCCCCTTTGACAATGAGCCTAGTGTAAAGAGCGCATGTAAGCCTTTGATATTTGAAATCGATGGTGCATACACTAATACATGTTAAAGTGAGTACTACTAGTATTAATATGCACTAACGTGTGTGTTATCAATCTCATAGATAAAGGATTGGAGCATTAAAACTGTTTCCCAATTAGAATACTTTGCTGTCCATGCATGTCAAAAGAGAAATAAATAGGTACGCTTGTCTATATATATATATATATATATATATATAAGATGGATATAGGTGATGAATATTATTTCCCGTAAGCGTAATCGTTTCTCATGTCAAGATATCTAACAGCCGAGTTGAACCTGCAAAAGGTGGGAGATCCTAAGAGGGTGCAGCTTCTTTCTGCGGAACTGAGCAAGCTGCTCACTTATACCTCTTGCAAGACCCTCCATTCTCTCAATGAAACGGTATCTAAAAGACCCAACAGAGTTATAAAAGGATTAATTCAATCCAATTGTCCTGACAAGGCATTGCTGCTCTTTCGCCGTCTCCGGCGAAAAGGGTCATCTGCCATTGACAGCTATACGCTGCTTTTTACCCTGAAGGCCTGCGCCAAGCTAAACTCCGCCTTGCAGGGGAAACAGATGCATGCGTATGTCGTTAGCTCGGGCTTTAAATCAGTCATCTATTTGCAAACAGCACTGATGAACATGTACTCGGCAATGGGCAATGTGGACGACGTGCACCGTCTGTTCGATGAAATTCCTCACAGGAATCTTGTCTGCTGGACTGCGTTGATTTCTGCCTGTGTTAGTAATGGAAGGTCCAGAAAGGCACTGGAGCTTTTCAGGCAGATGCAGATGGAAGGAATGGAGCCAGATAAGGTCACTGTGACAATTACACTATCAGCCTGCGCCGATCTTGGTGCTTTAGATGTCGGAGAGTGGATCCATGCTTACATTCGTCGCAAGAAAGACTTCCAAATGGATCAATCTCTGCAGAATGCTCTCATTAACATGTATTCAAAATGTGGAGACGTCAAAACTTCCCGAATCCTGTTTGATAATGTAAGCCGAAAGGATACCACAACATGGACGTCGATGATTGTGGGGCATGCTGTTCATGGACAAGCAGAAGAAGCTTTGAGACTCTTCACCAGGATGAGAGCTGAGAGGGGTGAATCCAGGAGCATTCCTAATGAGGTCACGTTCATAGGAGTGCTGATGGCCTGTAGCCATGCTGGCCTGGTGGAAGAAGGGCTTCACCATTTGGAGAGCATGAAAAAGGACTACAATCTGAAGCCGCGGATTTCACATTATGGGTGCCTGGTGGATCTCTTCTGTCGATCCGGGCAGCTAGACGAGGCATATAGGTTTATTAAGAACATGCCTATACGGCCAAATGCAGTCATATGGCGCACCCTGCTTGCTGCTTGTAGCCACCACCATGGTAACATGGAGCTTGCAGAACTTGCTCGGCAGAGATTGCTCGAGTTAGAGCCTGCCTGTATAGGTGATTGTGTCACCATCTCCAACACATATGCAGCAGCAGGACTATGGGGCGAGAAAGCAGCTGCAAGAGAACAGACAACAATGCAACGAAGAACTCCAGGTTGCAGTTCTATTGAGGTTGAGAGCAGGGTTCATGAATTTGTGGCAGCAGACAAGAAGCATCCTCAGAGTAATGAAATTTACTACATTCTTGAGGGCATCGTAAATAACTCAGGCACATACGGGTATATTCCACGGAGCTGGCATTTGGACTTTGGTTGAGACTAATGTGGCGAGAGACTCAAACAACGTGGTCAGCTTGCATGCGTTATCGTTGGAAACATGCTGCTTTCCTATCCCATGTATCGAACTCGACTCATAAAATTATGTATCAGGTACACATGTAACTTTAAATGCGAACATTATGCAAAGGAAGTACATTAGCACCGAGACAAGGACTGCATCAGCTGGAACAAAATCTTATATTGGTATGGTGTGGATGTGAAGGCTTCTTCCCTCAAGCACGCAAAAATGAGACAGCTCATAGTGATGAAACTATAACTATAAAATCTTTTTCCTCTCAAAGAAGGTCTTCAAATGCCATAGCTGCAGGCCTGCAACTGATAGGCATATCAAAAATGAAACACCAGTCAAGATGGCCATATTTGTGTTAGTTGCTTTATTCAGATTCTGCATTTCTTCTTCCCTGGAATAGCACGGAGATACAGTAAGTACATGATTTTTTCTAATTCAATGTATCAGTAATCAAAGTAAAAATAAGGCAATCAAAACTAAATACCTTTCACGAAGATATAACATTTCATCAAGGATAGATTTGATAGTATCATCCATTTTCTTTAACTCCAGCTCCATTACCTGGAAATGAAGAAAAATAGATAAATAACAACGAAAAACAAACAGAATACTGCATATGACATCGTCAGTCAAGTATAAACTTGCAGCTACATGATTCATAAAGTGACGAGCCATAGTTACGTTTTGCTTACTGTCCGAAGGCACTCAAACTATGCATGCAATATTGGTTATTTGGGTAGTCTTCAATAAACTTTTACCAGTTCTATATACTCATAAAAGAAAGCAAAAAAGAAAAACACAGCCAGAATGAAAAACAACAATATCTTTAAATAAGAGAATGTCTAGCCAGAGCTCTCAGCTGAGCTGTCAGATCATGGTCTCATCTGACGGCCAGAGCTGCAGTGAGCTGTGAGCTCTGGCTGCCTTTTTCCTTTAAAGAAAAAACCACTAATTTATCATAGAACTTCTCGAAAAAGGCCAAGTAGAGGTAAATTTTTAAGCCTTTGTATGTGGCTACTGCAGGAGATAAGTGTCCTAGGAAGAATTCAAGATTTTTTTCCCGAAAACCATTTTTCCAAATAGCTATCCTTACCATTATAGACCGACAATTTCACATTAAACATAATTTTTTCGAGAAAAAACCAAAACAAAACAGAAAAACATGTACAACTTATCCATCACCAAGATTGGACATTCCAATCAATACAACCTCCAATTTCAACCAGGAAAACCTAATCAACATTTTCTACCTGTGATGTTCATTGAATAGATGATTGTAATGTGTCAATGTAGCGGAATGGCAGTAAAGTTTTTGAGAGAGAACTTCAACAAATTCTCTGACTTGGTATTTTTTAGCATTCACAGCCACCTTCCAACATTGTGTTCATTTAAAATCCTACCTATCAAAAGTTGGCTCTGACAAGGATTGCTTTCAGAGGCTACATGAAAGATTATTATCATCACCAGCTTTTGATATCTCTTCAGGGTTAGTGTCATGGATTTAGTTCTCCCACGCTGTTTTGTCATTAGCCATTTAAAGTGCTACACTTTTAATCTCCACGTCTTACTCACAGTCCAATTTTTCAATTTGTCTTTCTTTCTGTGGAAGTTCCATTGATAAGAAGATGGATCAGAGAACAGTCCAACAGCGAGCAACTGAGCATGCTAACCATGAGTCTTCCTCTCTTTTGTTTCATATAATCCTGCTAGATCTTAGAAAACCTTCATAATAACTATGCAGCTTTCTTACTGCATTATTATACCTTTCAATACTGCAACAAAACACTTCCCGAACAAACAAATTAGCACGTTACCTATTTACCTCAAAAGCAACACCTAGTATACTGCACATGTGCAACTAATCCGACCCAAACAGACCCTGCACTATTACATGGCTGCATTAGCAGTCTCCTCAGCAATCAGCTTTCTTTATGAACTTCCATACTAAAGTGACAGTGTCTTCTAAAAAAAGAAAAATCAATACAATTAAATCGAACCCACTTAGAGATTCAGTTTTCGCTTAATTGTCACGAATCCTAGTCAACACTACTTTTTTTAAATCGTGATATTCGATTAATGTGACAAAAGAACCTAACAAGTGCCTCCATTGGCACTACACACTTATGCCAGCAGATAATGATGAGCACATTGACAGTATATGATCATGGACCGCACTTAAATTAAAATATGACTAACTGCAATATCAAACCTTGTTTCTTCGCCTTCACGAAGCATGTCATGAGTATTGTGCCAATTTTACTGTTGTGGTACTCTATAACTCCAACAACTTATACGAACAAGCCTTCATCACCATTAGAGGCATTTTAGATTTTTAATTGCACATCCTATCTGATTATCAAGAAAATGATGCAAAGTGCTACGTATGGAATCATCTAATTCTTCTGCGAATCCCACAAGAGAAACATCTATTATACATATTGGTACAAAAGGCAACTACGAGCACGTTAGAGAAGAAAGAAGCCAAAAACCTCTCAACAGAGTAGCTGGCCACTTACATCAACTTTGCCTTTCTTGGCAACGTTTGTCCAGTCCTTGGCAGCAACACCTGTTTTCCAATCGAAATCAACGGTGACAGTAACAGGGGGTTTGTGCTCGCCTGTGAAGAAGCAAGCCAAGTAGTTGCCAGCCTCCGAAGAAGTAAAAGCAAAATTTCCAGATTCCACTTGGTCAGCCTGATGAATGCTGTTCCCATAAGGAGAAGTCACCTGTAGCCCCAAATCACACGAGCAAATCAGCACTAATAGGCTTACCGCATGATACTGATTTGGACGAACAATAAATGAAGACACACAAAAAAATAACGGATTTATAATAGGTTAACGCTCAACAGCACCAGATCAATTCAAATTACAATAAAAAAAGCAGATCAATTAAAAGATCAAACATAGGACAATCCCATGGCCGTCTGAGGTTTTAAAGAAAAGGAAGTACAAATAAGTCAAACAACCATATTACCCAACACGTTGACATGGAGATAGAAAGCCAATGAAAGGAGGAAAGGAATATGAAGCAAAAAAATCATATAAAGGATTAAAATCCAAGAGAAAGGGGGAATGGGCATCAGTGCATACTGGATATCACGCTCCAAGACCGAAGCAGAGGGAGACAGAAGTAGTAAGATAGCTGCGTACAACCAAAATAAAACGCAAACAAAAGGAAAAACACTTCTTTTTCCAATTAGAAAACGCAAAATTGGGTATCAGAGCAGACCTCATGCTCGCCAAAAGAATATCAGCAATAGAATCATAGAGAGACAGAATATAGAGAAAACGAGATAAACCCATGTCGCGAAACAGATAGAAGAGTCACCCTGGCAGAAATCTTGTGTGAATCAGGAACTGGGTGGTGGCCCTCATCAGGTGCTATCACGGAGTACTTGCCAACAGACATGGCGTCGGTCATGATGTCCTCGGAGATGCATTTCATGCCCCCCGACTTGAGGTCGAAGCGGAGGGAGCGAGCTGCCGTCGAGCAGAAGAGCAGGAGAAGGAGGATTTGGAATGGAAATTCGGCCATCTCCGGAGCAAGAGAAGCAGCTGATGAAGACGGGGGAGCTGAGGACGAGAGCTAGTAGCAGGTGGGACTTGGCTTGGGAGGGTGGAAGTCAAAAGGCTGTCCTCAATGCGGGTCGTAAACAGATCGGGTCCTATTTCGGGTCTCATACCGGACCATCTTATTACATGCGGGTGCGGATAGTGGCTAGCTTTGATTACCCGCAGTATATCCTTAGAGGTAAGGGTGTTCACGGACGGAAATAGACGTGGACATTGGGTTGTCTATGTCCTTCTATCATTTTAATAACACTTATTTGTGTCAGTCCGTGTTTACCCTAGTTTGTATTATATTTTGTCCAAGTTCGTCCACTATAGATACAGACAGACACGGATGGATATGGATAAATATTTTAACACTTAAAATTTTATTCTAATTTTAAAAATTAAACACTTTTATAGCATGTAAAAGTTGTTTTAACATTTTACATAGGTACTAGATCTATGTTTTTAAGTTATCTAATACTTATGTAGTATATTAAGATTATCCTAACATGCTATATAAGTTTTAGATTTATATTTTCAAATTGTTTAGTACCTATGTAGTATGTTAAGACTATTATAACATAGTACATAAGTACTGGATTCATGTTTTAAAGTTATCAAGTACCTATGTAGCATGTTAGGACTATCATAACATGCTACATAGGAACTGAATTCTATTTTTTTCTAATATTTAATAATAATCACTACTATATTTAAGAGAATGTTAAGTAAGAATAGCAGACGCGGATGTCCACAGACACAGACAAGGGTATGTCCATGTCTGTAGCTTTATATTAGTGCGGACAAAAAACTTTGTCTGTGTTTGGCCTGAACAAAAAAAATTGTCCATTCTATATAAAAATAGACATATGGACAATAGACATTCATGAACACCCCTACTTGGAGGAGGTTGTAGAAGGGGGTGAGTTTTTCATGCTTTGACAATGAGCTACTTGTAAGAGTGCATATGAGCCTTTAATATTTGAGATCAATAGTATACAATTGGTGCATGTTAGCTCTAGTATCATTAAAGCTAATATGTACTACCGTGTATACTGTCGATTTCATAGATGTGTATTCCTTTGGCTAGGCTCACTATCATAGTGGGACATTAGAAACACTTTATATATAAAGATAGTGATATTCACACAATAAAATACCTACAAAAGTTATTTCGTAAGTTTTGATTGGACTTAATAAGTAGGTTACACAAAATTTACTTAAGCTTAGTTATTAAGTCCGAGCAAAGCAAAACATATGTGGGAGCTTATAACACGGTCGAATCATGTTTTCCTGGATCAACCGCACCTGAGCAGCACTAATTAACTTCATCATCTTGACTATTTGGCAAAGCCCCTATTGTAACACCCAAAATTTATAAAAATATGAGTATAATTTTTAAAGGTACAAAATTTTGAAGCTACAAAAACGGATATGTCAATAAAATGAGTCAATAATGTGGGGACAGTTTATCAATGCAAAGCATAAAGATAAGGAGTTGGATTGTTACAATAAAACTATAGTTTCAACTCTATACAACCTAGCATTTCACCCTTTTGGAGACATTTATGCATTGAAAAATCTCTTTATAAAGTTAGAAAAGGAGAAATATAAGGGCTTGGAGAACTTTTGAAGAAAGAAAGATCTCAGTTCAGATGCTATTGAAGATGATATCATAGAACAAACCTGCTATAGTTTATGAGGAAGATCACCAAAGGAGTTCTAGTATAAGAAAGTAATATAGCTTAACTTGAACTTGAATCTAAGATGTTGATGATGTGTAAATGTGTTAAATGATTACATACATAAAGAACTATATAAAGATGATTTTTTTTGCAAATTGCTTGATAAACATAGTGGGGGCCTTGGGGGTATAATAATATTATCAATATGTTCTGGTGGCTTTGAACTTGTATTTTTTTCAAGCTCCCAATATGTCGTAATACTCTGCAATTGCATATAAGAGTAGGTTTTACTTTTAAGATGATTGCTTTTGAGGGGTTTTCTTATGGAAATAGGAAACCTAAAGGGTTATTCACAAAGCAATGCTTGTGAGTTAAGCCATGCGAGAGATGTTCGCTTGAGAGTTCAGATGTCTAAAATATTTACAAAAGAAGACATGATGTTGTTGTCGATGAATGGAAAGTTTTAACTTGGGCTCACATCGGCATCCATCAATGTGTTGGTGGATATATTGATGATATGTTTCTGGTCATGTAAATGATATGTTGATGGTAAAAAAATAATTGTGAACTTAAAGGTATGTAATTCCTCGAGTATCATGGTTGTACAAATATTATGGACTAATGTTGGAGGTGAATACCATGTAAGAACTCTTAGAGTGTGAGGGGTCAAAGTGAACCTCACACTAATGGACGTCCTCTTGGATGCCCTATGATGTGTAAAGGTGCATCAAATTTACTTCTTGTGATGGTTGGATAGTTATTTTGCGCCACTATCGAACTTTAATCACAATGTTTCACACATTTTCATCACTTTCTTGGAGAGCATTTTCATGCTCCCTATCACCGTAAACCGAGCGAAGAAATATTAATTTTCATAACTTAGTAACTATTGCGATGAATAAAATTGATAAAAAAAAATTGATCAAATCAAACGTGTACGCTTTGTCCTTAAGACAAAATTATCACTTGGACGTTTGTATCCCAGGATAAGATAATCCACTAGACATTATAGAAACACCTTTATACAGCGTATGTAGCAAACCAACATTATGTTGCATGCAATTGCTCTCATATAAGACGGTGACAAAATCCAGTAAAATATGATTTAGAAAAATAATTTTTAGTGTTTTATAAGAAATTAAGATAACTTATCCCATTCAAACGGAAGCGTCTACCCGTTAACGGATACATGACACATTTTGGGTTAAGAGAAAACTAAATGAATTTGTCTCAAAAATTTTATTGACCCGACCCAACCCAACCCGGCCAGCTACGCATGCAAACCAAGCTGGTCAGACAGCCACGACGACACATGTGTGAGGGTTAGCCTACGTAGGTGTATGGGTCCAACATGTATCTCCCCCCACAAAAGTAGGGTGACCCAAGGGCTTAACTTAATAGTCCAAACTTGTTACTTGTATACCAATACTATCACCATCTTAGGCGATATAGGACTATTTATAACCTTTAACCAATTTTTATATGTTTTCGTTCATACGAAAGTAGGTAACCTACTTTCCAACAAGGAACATATATGAAATGTTTATTTTTTAGATTAACGGCGCACATGCTAGAGCACATTAATGCAAGTAGTACTTATACTAACATGCACTAGCGTGTGCGCCGTTAATCTTGAAAATGAACTCTTTACATAAGTTCATTATACTCAACTCATTGTCAGAGCGAAGCATGAAATACGCTTCCTACTTTCTCTTTGTCTCAAAGGCACGAAGTAAGAGGATGATGAATTTCAGGGAATTTCCTCTTCCATTTTCACCTCTTCATCAGGTTTTCCATTAGGATGATCGTGAAAAGCAAGGGGTGGATAATTCAATTAGTTATAGTAATTAAACAAGGGAGTTTGGATTCATTTTGGAGAAATTCTACGCGGGTTGCAGTAGACGATCTTGACTCTTGATTCCATGGAGAGGCATAGTCTTTTGGCTAAACGTAATGATTACAAATTATTGCACTTACTGTGTAGATAAAACATGTGAGCGACGTCCACTCCTTATTTCATAACTGAAATTTTTTTAGCCGACTCATATCTTTGGAAATCCTTGTGAACAGCAATGAGATTGGGACTTCAATTAGGAAATTTTCAGTGTATTGAGATTAAAAAAAAATCATAGAATAACGTTTGTATGTTTTTTTCAAACTCTAAAGTAGAGATGCAAGTTCATTTCTGTAAAATACCTAACATGTGAAGTAAAATGTATACAGCTCTTCTTCAACAAAGTCATCTTTACAGAGTGAGACTCATTGTTATCAAGTATATTTGAAACAACTTACTTCAATTTCGAGAATTTTGTTTTGTGAAGGATCAGGAGGAACCGCCTGTCTATACATTCACCTTGTATGCGGGAGCATCTGAACGTGCCGTTTGGACCATGTTAAATAGTTTACAAGCATCTCTGCCAGCGTATGAAATTATGACATGAGTTGCAGTGTCGTCACCCTTAATAGAAACCTCTAATTGCTGCAAGCGGACCATCCGGGTGCGAGGTGACAGCAAATAAGTGCTGAAGTCAAGACCAAAGGAATCACCTACAAGTAAACTTCATAGATAGAACTCCAGTCATTTCAAAGCTATTTCTCAATTGTACATTGTCATAAGCTGGTGTAAGTTAATTGAGAGTATCAACGACCTACGTTTGTATAATGTCATTTTGCCTTTATACGGTACTGATATTGATTTTTGTCTGTGTAGATATACATCTAGAGAGAGAGGGGGGGAGAGGTGTGCTTAATCCAGCGTTTCATGCTCCTTCTCAGGAGTTTAAGTTATCTAATTGGAAAATACCCATTTCAAGGGTTATTTTAGCTACTTGGTATAAATTTACAAATGTCTATGAACTCGTAGAGAGTCCTGGGTAGACTTCGGCATAGGCGATTGGGATAAATTCAACAATAAATTACTATCTTCTGTCTATGGAAAGACTTACAAATTGCCATATTAAAAGAAAAGGAGCTCTGGATCTTTTATACCTTGTCCAGCACTAAGGTGTCCTCATAAGTAGTCCACTACCTGCATTTCCTGGGATGAAAATAGTTCACTCCTTATGGCTCTCGCTTTATTGTTGATTATCTCCAAAATCTGAGAGGAATATTCAGAGGGTAATGCAGGAATATATTTCATATATAATGAATACAAAAAAATAAAAATAAAAACTATGAAGGAAAAAGAACATGAATCGATGATGAATTGAGAAACAAATAAAGCTACAAAAGGAATGCAAGTCTAACCTCTGGGCTTGAATTCAGAACTCCCCTTGACATACCGACATCAATGCGCCAAATAGAATTATTGTACTTGCTACAGGTAAATAATCAGCCAAATTAAACCAAAAGGGAAAAATTAGAATAGGATTTGAAATCAGTCAGAGGAACATATACCAATTAGCTCCTTCAAGTTGAGGAGTATGGCCGACTACCATTGCCTTGGCATCCACTCTACTTAGTGTTTCTTCAACAATGGCACATACCTGATGAGGAAGACACTGACTAATTTGATTGATTTGCATCTAAAATTGTACACTAAAGCTATATACACCTCAGAGTCTTAATTACTCTTCTTATGTTGGTCGTGATGGAACAGCAAGTACCTGGCGATCTCGATAATCCAGATCTGTAGGATCTCGTGAATACAACCGGTTCCAAACAACACTGTCATAACCTCTGGTTGCTATAAAAGGTATACCTACATCGTCACTGTTTTCACCATACCCTCTCATCCAGTGAGATACTTCCATGTTCATTCTCTCAATTCCATAGGCAACTGCCAATATAGTAATCAAGATTATAAACTTTCCTTAGAAACTTGGCATGAAACTTTCAAAAATATATATGCAAAAATGTATACATATGTAAGTGTTCTGTAGAAACAGCACTGGCATGTGTCAAGCAGATATGAATTTGTAACAAAAACTAATACGATAGACTTATTTCTTAAACAGCCTTTTTAGTCTATAGAAGGAATGTGCAACAAAAGACAGCTAAGATACTAAATGACTCAAGAAACTGTTCAATCATGGATTGGGGGAAGTTATAATTTAACAATATGGAACGGTGCTGCAATCCACATCTTTAGAGTAAAAAAGACCTCTTTCTACCATATCAAAACTCATTTTTAGGCCTAACAGCAGAGCTGAAAAGCAAAGTACCAAAGTAGGGTCTCTTATAATTAGGAAGTGGTGACAGTAAAAATGATAATCGTATTGAATTTTTTATTAATTGATCACGTGTTAAGGCAGAAATTAAACCCAGGACCAAACACCAGGATAGCTAACACTTTGCCAGAGGGCTCAATGTCAACTTTTGAATAAAAGTAACGAGTCAAAAAAATATGAAAGACAATATCAGCCGCAGCTTCTAACTAGAACAAGGGAAAAAAAATTTAGGATTTACAAATATTCAAATTTACCGTGATGAGGTAGAAGTCCACCATGACAAAACACCCAATCATTAACTTTAAGGATAACACCATGTCGTGCCAATTCACATGCTACTGGACCACCTGGACATAATAGGGAAGATCTTGCAATCACCCCTTTTTGTCTCTGTCCTAATGTTTGAATCAAATTGTCAGCTTAAAAATCAAATAATGAATACAATAACAAACTTATCGGTGATGTTGAGCATTTAAAGGCTTTTGAGCCAAAATCTAGAATCCTTCTACCTTTCTGGAGTGTAGATAAACCTGACAGGTCTCTGCAATTCTATCTATTCATACCCAGACTGCCATTTTTCTAGGGTTTATAGAATAAAAAAAGAATCATGTTCTCACACCACCATTACATGCAAGATCACAGTATTCCAGGAAATTATTTTTTTTCTATGATTCAGTCAAAACAATAATGAAGATTAATATATTGGTTAACACATGATCTAGAAATATTTTATATGTTGAAGATATACAGTGTACACACATAAAATTGTAGAATCCTATTAGATAAATCATTTTATATGACAGCCTCACTTAATATAGGGCCGCAACTATAATAGTAGCTATGCTTTTCCTTTTCTTCAACTTATCACACTGTTTTTTTGAAGCCTTAATAGCTCATATCAAAGCCTAAAGCTACTTAATTATATAATTATTATCTCTTTATTTTGCTTCCTTCTCATTTGAACGGTGAACAGTTTAGAAGGAAATTAATTGTTAGACAGGAGCATGAACCCATGCAATGATGCAATCAGTACCAAGCACAATCTCCAAGTCTAAGGGTGTTTAGTTTTTCACTTATGTCCATCGACAACAAAGGAACAAAAAATTCAATACTCACTTGAGCTTATATTTACATCTATAACAGTGAAACACTTTATATCCCAAAGTGGAACAGTAGTGCAATCTAGTTCAATACCTTCATTAGCTTCCAAGGACTCCAACTATTTTCAGTCTGTTTGTGTTCTTTTCTCCATTGTTCAGAAGCACTAATCCACCCAACAAATGCTGAATCCCATTCTTCACAGGCCTCCAAGTAGTCCAAAAAATCTGCACACTCATCAAATCCCCTCGGATCAACATATCTAAAGTCACCTTCAACATTCATGGTCTCATGATTTCCATTTACCTAATGAGGGAAGATTTGTATGAGGACAAAAGAGAGTATATTATAGCAAAGAACTAAGCGGTTATATGTAATAACTTAAAACCGATTGGTAAAACAGAAACCATATGGAATTCATCCGATAGAGCATTATATGAGAGTGGCCTTTAAAGCAGTTCAA
This sequence comes from Saururus chinensis, assembly GCA_035235625.1. Classification (NCBI taxonomy): domain Eukaryota; kingdom Viridiplantae; phylum Streptophyta; class Magnoliopsida; order Piperales; family Saururaceae; genus Saururus; species Saururus chinensis. The sequence goes on from CP141140.1 coordinate 59,259,037, forward strand.
AGCCATGGAAGAGCAGCTTGCTGTCAAGACTCAATACAAAGTCACTTTTGTGTGAAGAAGTAAAACGTTACCTGGAAAACAGCTCCTCCTTCAAACTCTGCCTGAATACTTAGTGACCTCAATAAAGACAAGATTGCCAATTCCTCTTTGCCTCTATCAAGAATATCTCCAAGTTGAACCAGTACCTGTACATACCAAATAATTGGTAACCTTTGAAAAGGTTACATGTAAGAAAGGAATTATACCTACATGCAAAGTGAACCATTAAGAAGGAATTAGTTACAACATGGCATGGAATAACCTTTTTCTTGGAAATGAGATATTTAGACCTCCATAAAAAATGTAATGTGTATAAATTAACCCTAATGAAAAAAAAATCCAGATAAAACTTCATCTGCAGCCTCAATTATTGACTAATGCCTCCCCCTTCTAACAGGAATCACCTCATCTGTCTCTCACACTGATTTTCCTCAACCCCCCCCCACCTTTCAACTTTGATCTCTATCTATGAAAGTGGTTGCTATAATTTACTCTTCCAACTAGATAATCCATCTTGCATCTAAATTCATTATGTCTAGTCTTGGAATTCAATAATGTTCATTTGATGTACCCAAAAAAATGAAGACAAATTTTCCACAAATTCATGCTAAAAAAAAAAACAAGTATGATGCCACTTTGATTCTGAATTTTGAAAAAGACAGAAGTTGGAAAACATCTCATACAATTTATACTCAATACTTGCATGACATACCGTCCCCCCACCAGTCCACAAATCTTGGCCATCTGAACTCAAAATGCCGGCCATTTCAAAAGCACCTCTTGCTTTTTCCAGATCTCCATGCAAGTCTCCAACTAAACACGAAAACAATGTAGGTGCAGAGCCCTGTCAGTATATAAATATTTCTGATCCATAGAGGTATAGAAATGCAAGTTATTGACACAAATGCTAGGAAGCTAATATATCAAGGTCAGCCACTGGGTCTATCCGTCCAATTGGGAAGCAGAACCAATGTTCTCAAGGCATTTGCGCATGTCAATTACATATGGACTCATCCTCTGCTCAGAATTATTCATATGAGCAATCCGTTAGAAAAAAATTTTATACACGATCGTATTGGAAAGAGCTACTGGGAACTTTGAACTAAATTTCACTCGCATGAAGTGAAAGATGTCGAAGAAGCTGCAGAGCTTACTATCTAGCATTTCTACACCGGAAAAACATACTAATGAAGCTAGTTAATATTAACAAATTTCCAACTTTCCAGTTGACACAAACTTCTAAAAGCATACAAGTTCTAAATTAATACCAGACTGCAAGCGGTAAATTCTCAAGAGAAAAGGAAATGGGCACTCTTTATTTGCAGCATAGAAGCACCCAATTTAACAAAAGGATGGCTGGTTACCACCCCCGCCTTTTGTTTAATAAAGAAGGAAAGATGGCAGAAGGAAGCACACTCACCGGCAACAATTCGGCGGCCTGGAGCAGAAACAAAAGTGGGAGGGTTCCCGGAGACGACTATGGGTTTCAAGGCGAAAGTAGGGGAGGAGTTCGCCAGCTTACGAGGCTGTGACGGAGGGAGAGACAAGGAGTTGAGACAGAGGGAAGCCATTGGAGGCTGCCACCAGCTTCGTCCTCCCCACTTCAACGTTTTTTTTCTCTGTTTTTTAAAGCGGAGGCGTTTCGCGGGTTTTCTCAGCCAAGTGTTGGAGATGAGGCAGTACCGCCTGCTAAACGCGAGCTTGCAAATTAAGCGCGAAACTCACCCGTGATATAATCCATACTCGTGCCTGCTGCACCGCGGTTTTGCGATGAGGCCGTCTGGGCCTGGGCGTTTGGAAAAATCTTATCGAGGAAGCTGGGTAAATTCCACCCTTTGTGTTTTTAGTAAAATTATATTTTCTCTATCTTATTTTAATAGTAATATTTAATTTTTTAAAATAAATTAATTTTTTTAAATATAACTGTTAATTTGGGATAGAGAGAGTACTTATATATATTAAGATGAAAACATATTTAAGTGCATAAGAGTGAGCCCGGGTATTATAGGTCATTATATCAAATATTTGATGATGTACATAACTCAAGGGACGGTTAGGTTTAAATCATCAGCTACCCTCTCATTCAATTGATAGAATAAATTATAAAAGGTTTAAGCTTACCTATAACCATTAGAACTTGAACAAAGTTTTATCTCCCCTAATAAAATTTTTACTCTACTAATCTTTTGCAAACCTTCACAATGGGTTTCTGGTTTAGAATTTGGCTGAGATTGATTCTCGCTTAAGGCACTAAATTAGGATAACCAATAGTGTATTTATAAGTACACTAGGACACCATTGTTAAAAAACTTAGAATCTTTACCATCCATCCAAAGTCAAGCAACGGTCCAAATTCGCCACTAAAACTACAGTTTAATAGGTATTATGACTCAAACTCATCACCCCATATAGTTTTGAAACCCCCAAAGTAAATGTCAATTGAGATAGTTGGGTCACCTTCTATTTAAATTTGAAACATTCTACCACAACTTCTCAATTGATCTATAAAAATTAAATTTTCCACTTGGCTCAATTAAACTAAATTTAAGAAAAATATTTTATCTGAAAAATGACCAAGTGGGTAATGGAAAATTTTGAAATAACCTTCATATGTGCATACTATTTTAAAAAAAAATGATACCCTTCTAATTGTATGTGGTAATTTTATACTCTTATAAAATTTCATAATTGCACGAATCAGGGTTATGTCCTTATATGAGAACATTCTCTTCTATGTATCACAATGCAACTAATCTATTATGTTTGAGTATCATATGTAGCAAAGACATATAAATATGAATAAAGACATGCTCCCACTCATTGTCCAAACATTCCTTCATACTTAAGTGCACAGAAAATGAGACAACACGAGAAAAGAAATTTAACTGCTATATTAAATGAAAATATCCAGATGCATGTAAACTAAATCAAATGCACGATGAGCTAATAAGATCCATATGATCCATATAACTCTTATAAAAAGAAAGTGGCAAGCTCTTAGTCATTTAATCAACAACCATTAGCTCAGTAACTATATGTTCAATAACAATTGTCTCTTCTTTAACACGATCCCGAACAACAAGATATTTACTCCAACTTCCACTCTTGTTATTCTTCATGAAGAACACAACATTACTAGTATCACATAACATCTTTAATGGCCTAGAAATGGAATCCATAATAGTAAGACAAGTGATAAAGTTCACCAGCCAAGTAACATGTGACGTGTCTTCATAATAAGCAACAAATTCTACCTCCATAGTCGACTAAACTATAAGGGTTTGTTTGATACTTTTCTAAGAGACAACACCGCTTACCAGAAGGAAAATGTAACCCAAGGTTAACTTTTTTAGTCTAACACAACTAGCAAAGTCTGTATCTGTGTTCCCAACTAGCTTCAAATAATCAAAATATCTATATGTAAGTATGTAGTACTTCATTCCTTGTAGATACCTCATAACCTTCTTTGCAGCTCTTCAATGATCGAACCTTTGATTTTTTTTGGTATCTAACCAACATTCCCATAGAAAATGCAAATTTGGTCTTGTACAGAACTCTAAGTACATCATACTACCGATAACCAATTCATAGAAAATTTCCTTCATACTTTCCAACTCCAAAGAATTCTACGAATACTAGAACAAACCAAATTTGTCACCCTTCACAATAGGAACTGCACTAGGAGAGCAATTTTTCATGTTAAACCTTTTTCATAACTTTATTGATATAGGCCTATTTAGAAAACTCAAGGATCCTTCTAGATCAATCACGCTAGATCTCAATCACAATGACACATGATGTCTCTCTTAAATCCTTCATGCCAAAGTTCTGAGAAAGAAACTGCTTACACTCACACAACATCTCTAAGTCAGTGTTTACAAGTAGAATGTCATCAACATACAAGAACCAAAATGTGTAACGACTCCCACTGACCCTAAGGTATATACACTAATCAACAATATTCTCCTTAAAACTAAATGAAGTAATAAGATCATTGAATTTCAAATACCACTATTGGGATGCTTGTTTTAGTTTGAATATTGACTTCTCGAGTCTACAAACCAAATGACTTCTTTTATCTATGGTGAAACCTTCAAGACATGTACACCTTCTCCTCAAGATCCCCATTTAAGAACATCATCTTCACATCCATTTGATGTAACTCAAGGTCATAATGAGCTATAAGGTCCAAAATAACTCTTAATGAATCCTTCATAGAAACTAGAGAGAAAGTTTCATTGTAGTTGACATAATCTTTTTGAAGAAAACATTTGGCAATAAGTTGAGCCTTATATCTGCTAATATTACCAAATAGATCTAATTTAGTCTTATAGACCCATTTGTAGCTAAGAGTACTAGCACCCTATGGTAACTTTATGAGATCCCAAACTTGATTATTAGCCATAGATTTCAGCTCATCCTTCATAGCATCGTATTACTTATAGAAGTTATCTCCATCTGTGGCCTGTGAAAACGTAACAGGATCATGAATAAGTCTAACATTTTCCTCATTCTCCTATAAGTATATAACATAATTAAAAGGGACTGCATGTTTCCTCACTCTTGAGGACCGTCAAAGTCCTATTTCATCCACAAGTGGAGGAACTTATATAATAGGTGCTTTAACAACTTGTTCCTGAGGTGATGGTGGTGGACTGATAGGCTACTTTGGAATCACCATATGTGATGCAATATGTGATCCTCCACATAATGTGGGTATAAAAATTGGAACTAGTACTTTCTCAAACACAATATGTTTTGGGAAAATACTCCCACTAAAGTTGTTATTCTCAAGAAAATGTGCATTCCAAACTTCTACCATTATATGGGTGTGCAATGGACAATAAAATTTATAACTCTTAGACCTTTCTGCATAGCTAATCAAAAAACCACTGATAATCCTTGGGTCAAGCTTCTTCTCAAGTTAATTGTGCACACTAACCTCAAAAAGACAACCCCAAATGTGTACATAATTTAAACTTGGTTTTCATCCATGTTATATCTCAAAAGGTGATTTAGGAACAACTTTAAATGGAACTCAATTTAAAATATACATGGCTATCTTTAAGGCTTCACTCTATATATTGAGAGGAAGAGATGAGTTATTGATCATACTCATCACCATGTCTATCAAAGTGTAGTTCTTTCTTTTTGCCATACCATTTTGTTCTAGTGTACCCGGTAATGTATATTATGCAATAATACCATGTTCCTTCAAGAACTGTGCAAATATACCAGGTTTTTGTCCACTCTTTGTGTATTTGCCATAGTATTTCCTTCCCCTGCCTAATCGAATGATTTTGATACTCATGTCATATTGTTTCTCTGCCTCTACCTTATAAGTCTTGAAAGCATTAAATGTTTCAGCCTTTTCATTTTATACATAAAGATATATGTACCGGGTATGATCATATATAAAGGTAATGAAATACCTTTAACCATTTAAACATGGTGTACTAAATGGTTCACAAATATCAGTGTGCATGATACCTAATTTCTCATCATGCCTCTTAGCACCCTTAAGACTTGTTAGTCTATTTTCCCTTTCTACAGTGTATATATATATATATATATATATATATATATATATATATATATATATATATATATATATATATATATATATATATATATATATATATATATATATATATATATCTCAAAATCAGTAAAATCTAGAGTTTTTGAGACTCTTCCTCTTACTAATCTCTTTAAGTGGTCAATAGAGATATGCCTCAGTCGCCTGTGCCATAACATAGAGAAATTCTTTTTAATAACACTATCTTGCACGGACATCATAGATTGTTCAAAGAAAACATGCAAAGAGAGACAATATATCTCATCTATTACGGAACTAGAGCCAATAGTAACTAAATCTTTAATAATCAGAAATGATGAATTCATAAATTGAAAAGTAAAGCCATAAGACACTAGTCTTGGCACAAAAACCAAATTCTTTGAAAAACTTGGAATATAAAAAGTTCTCTCTAAATCTAAGGTACATCCCATATGAAGAACAAGTTGATATCTTCCCACACCTTCAACATTTGAACATATCTTATTGCATGGATAGATGTTATGCTCCCCATCATTCAATTTCCTTAGATTGAGAAACCCTACATGAAACTTGATTCGGTTTCCTTAGATTTGTGCTCATCAACTTGGCTCTGAGTCCATCTCTTAGCCCATAAACAAGCTTTGTTTTCCTCTTTGCCTCTGTAGCACACACATCAGGTGCAAATATTTGTAATCAAACAAAACTTCTCTCGTACTAGTGCATTGTCTGATCACCATGCTCTAAAGCAAGAAATTCTTGCTCCTTTGTCTACTGCACATGCTCTGGAAAATATTGCTTATTGAACACTTCCAAGAACTATGCCCATTGGATTTGAGAACTAGGCCGATCTTTGAAATGTGTACGTCTAGCATATTTCCACCAGAAGTGAGCCTTGCCAGTGAGGACAAAGGTGGCTAATGTGACTTTATATCCACAATCACCTCCAATGCCTCGAATACTTTTTCTACTTCCTGTAGCCACTCTTCTCCCTTATTTAGATCATCTTGCCCCGTGAAATGTGAAGTCTACATCTTGAAGCAATGTACCAAGGCACCTTGATCCTTTTTAGCCTTTTTTTTAATTAGGATCAGGGCGAAGATTAGCTTGAGTTTGTGCAACCTCCTGTAACCCTTCGATCATCTCCAACAAGCGGCTCTCGTTGATTTCCCCCTAAAAGTGTTGAATAAGGAATCAACGTGAGATTCTTCCACCCGTCTTATAGCCTTTGCTGCTAGGGACTCAGCATGTCTTGGAGATACAGGTGGATTAGGAATAGCTTCCCGATTCTCCTCAGCCTGAACTCCTCTTGTTCTGTTTCCGGCATGTTGATACACTAGTCAATGTCCTCTTGCTATTGATCTACAAGACAATGATGCGAAGGTTAACCTCTACCCATTCCCAACAACTCAAACTAGTTATATTTTCATATGATTTCAGACTTGCAGATAGAAGATTGCCTTAGCGACCAACTGTCACAACTTGGATTTTTAAATCACATTTTCCTTTAAAGATCATGCGATAATTCACGAGAATTTTTTTAAATCAAATCAAATTAGTCAACTAAATATCTAGGTCATGATCGTTGGGGTTCATAAATACGAATAACAAATCATATCATAACATAAGAATATCCAAAAATCTAAAATAAGTAAATCATCCATCTAAGTGCAACTCTTACATCTATCTGGAAATGATCAACTAATCAAAGTTGACTCTCACACCATTATTACAATCATATAAAATGTGCTAAAATAATAGAATTAAATTCTACTAGAGCTAAGTCGTCCTCAATATGAAAGTTTAGTCCTCATCCTGCTAGTCCTCACTAGAATAGCCTGTAAAACCAGGTCGCGGAGTATACTAATGCCCAATAGGAAAGCTAAATAACAAGAATGTAAAATGTCATTACATTTTATGCAAGTCTATTAGGTTTTCACTTAACCATTTATCAAGAACAATCTTTTCATAATTTTCCATCATTTTCCCCCTTTAGGAAAACTAATAACCTCGCCTAATCTCTTAAATAGATAGACACATCAGATGTCAACCTAAGTGACAAATGATATACTCACCATAGACCACCCACAAAGGAACATCCATGATGAAACCCTGGAATCCACCAAGAAGTGTCATCTCCCAACCTAGCCCCTAAGGACCTGACCAAAACAGAAGGGCATGACCCAAAACTGCACCTGAACAGAAATGGTGAGAGACGTCAACCAAGCAGGATGTGAGCAACTCTGACCACTTGTACAAAATGATCCTCAATAGATTTGTGGTGAGCCCAACTCACGCAGAGCTCCCTCTAATGGGGAGGTGCAACTTCACGGCCAAATCAATGGCTCATCAATAGAGCTTAGAACCCTAGTCCCCTTAGTCTCATCAGACTAGGTAAAGGCCCTAAAACCACACTTGGTTCATCAACCAAGTCAGTTGCCCTATTCAATTCATGAACGGGATTTCAACCCCTTCAATGGGTGATTTAGTCTTTATCTTGATTAGGTGTCAAACTCCCAATCCAAAGCCCTCTACCCTTATCAATTAATCTTTATTAATCTTAATATATCTTTATCTTAGAAAAATATAGACCCACACGGCGGCGCAAGGCCGACTGGTGGTGGGTCCCATCCGTCTGATTGACGCAAACTAGAGGAGACTTGAGGCGACAGCACAAGCTTCCGCATTTCAGCGGCACTGAAATCCCCCACTAGTCCTCCGGAATCCCTCCACCTATTCTGCCCATGCATAAATCCATTCTCTTTGTAGCGGCCGGTGGCGAGCGGCAATCAAAACAGGAGGAAGACAGAATCGCATTTATCTCCCCATCACTAGACACTGGTCGTTGTTCGACATCCTCTAGTTGGAGCGGAGAAAATCTAGCCGAAAAGCGCTCCCCTCTTCTTTTTTTTGTTCTTTGTTTCTCCCCGATGATGGAACGCACACCCCAGTCAATCTATTCTGGTGACTGGGGGTTTTGTCCAAAAAAGGACCGTCTGACCATCTGGGGAAACAGGACTGGCCGGCCGATAGCCATCCGGCTGACCCTGTGCACTAAATCTCCCTTTTTTATTTTATAAAATTACACCAACAATTATTGCAAAAATAACTATTCATACAAATTACACTCATATTAATCTACAAAACCTCCAATAATCTTGACTCAAGGACTAAGATGGTGATCCTACCTTAATTGCCGGTTTGTCGTTGATCCACCGCCACCGGAGCCTCAACATCGATCACCTTTTTCCTCTCAATGCCTTCTAGGTTTTACCAAAGTACAATTAGGGCTAGAATTAGGGGAATACTCATATTTATAGAGGGGAAATTAGGGCTTAACTAGATAAGAACTAAATTAAGCAGGATAAGGATTCCTAGGTGGCTTAGACTCTCCTTAAGGGGTTCGTCATCCACCTAGTTGGCCCTGCAGTGGGCCCTGTCGATCTTTCTACATAGCTCAAAACTGCTCTCTATACCCCAATTTTAAAATCCTCAAAAAAATCTGAAAAATTAAGAAAAATTAGGAAAATTGTTAAAAAAAACCCTGAAATCTCTTGGATATTACACTATTATAGAACGATCAATCATTTTTGAACTATAGAAAATTCTCCCAAACATTGTTTCTCGATTGATCATTTCAACAAACAATTGATCGGCAGCTAAAAACACTCACTACAAAGAAAAAATTTCAACAGTAGTTTTAAAACCGCTGCTAAAGATTTTAGCAGTGGTTTATGTGTCACCATTTTAAGTTGACCTGCATAAATCTTTTGGAGGGAATGTAGCGGCAGTTTTTGTGACCGCCACTACAAAAATAGCTTTTAGTGGCATTCATAGCTGTCACTGCTAATTTTTTTCAAAAACATGAAAAAAAAATTGTGGTGGTCAATAAACCGCAATAGAATCATTATTAGTGGCAGTCATACTATCCGCCATTAATACATATTATTTGCGATGGCATGTTAGACCACTGTAAAACCACCCAACACCTTCCTCCGGCTCATAGTCCTTTGGGGTAGAATACAATTGTACTGCAAGAGTGGGATGAAGTATTTTTAACCAAACCCCAGCTCCACAAGTCCAGATTCCACTTGTCTATAACCCAAGGGCTGCCCCACCAGTCTAGTGCCACCCATCTTGATCATCTTCTAGCCACACCTCCTAGAGAATAGGTTACACATGTGCCTTTGGCCTCGCCACACCTTGAACACATGGGCCAACAACTACATCAGCCATATCATGCTCGTAGTCCCTTTCCGGACGTGCATGCTCTATATCTATAGGTTATGTTCCTATGGAGGACTAATATGGGTATGATGACGATTTTCATGATGACATTGGCTTTCGTGAACATGGAAGTCGTGCTTGCGAATGTGGTCACAGTCTAGACTCAAGTCTTGCTACATGCGCAAATATATCATCAAAGTCATATTTATGTCCATCCTTGTACAGACAATCTTGCTTTATTCCTTACAATGTTGCCCTACTCATCTATTTTATTCTTGTAAATCTATTTTGTGCCTATAACATTGCGTTCTTTTGTTCTTTGAACAAGAAACCAAACATCATTTCTTATGAAATACCCAGCTCCTTCCTACGTGGCATTAATCCAATTTTAAACCTAAAGAGCTTCATCAATTGTCTTTGTCTATTTTAGTGACACATAAAAGGTAGAATGAAATTGTTCTTCAAGCTGGTCTTTATTTATTACACCTTCATTTATGTCACAAATAACATTCATCTCAGGATGTCTTTCTAAATCCAATTTGGTACTTGACCCTATTCAACCTAGGGTTTTACTTGCTCTTCATCATAGTTTTGTGCATCTACCTACTCTTCACGGTCATGTATATGATCATCCATAGGATTTTCTTCAACATAAACCTCTTCAATCTAATCTGAAAACATAAGGTGAGTCATCAATATCATTAAAGTTGTCATCAACCTTTTATTTACCTTTCACTACTTTGTTGTTGATTCTCAAACACTTGTGCATCATTATCAATCACATTAGAAGATTTCCTGATGATTTGAGTTCTTTTGTTATGCACCTTGTATATTCTACTTAAAGAGTAACTAAGGAAAATCCCATCTTTCTTTCTATTAAATTTTTCTAAAGCTTCTCTATCTCTCAAGATGTGAGAAGACCTTTTAACATCTCTAAAGTGTTTGACACTTGGTTTCTTTCCTCTCTACAACTCATAAGGAGTTTGCACTATTTTAGGTCTCAAGTAGATATAATATAGGGTGTAAGTAGCAGTGTTCATAACTTCTATCCAAAAGTGTTTAGCTAGGTTTTCGTATGGAGCTTAACCCTAGCCATTTGCTGAATGTTCATATTTTTTATTCTGAACCGCTTTATTTTTTTATGGGGTTTTAGAAGCATAGAATTCACGGTGAATTGCATACTTGTCATAAAATTCTTTGAATCTATTATTAGAAAAATTCACCTCCCCTATCACTTCTAATGTTCTTGATCGTCACTTAGGTTTTGACTAGTCGATGCAATGGTTTTGAATGCTTCAAAAGAATCATATTTCTCTCTAAGAAAATTAACCCATATAAATCTTGATAGATCATCGACAATCACCAAGATATACTTCTTCCTACCTAAGCTAGTAGTTTGCATAGGTCCCATTCAATCCATGTGAATCAACTCCAAAGGTTACTCAATTCTAATACGTCTCAAAGTTTATTTGATGATTTTTCTTGTTTACCATTTTGATAAGCACCACAAACCAAATTTTCAGGAGTATTAAAAAGAGGGCACCTCTAATGACTCAATTCCTAGTTACCTTGATCAAATTTATAAGGTTCACATGTTTAAGTATTTAATGTCACAAAAATATATTATCAAGTAAGGACATATTAGCAAGATAGATTGAATCAAGATAATAGCAATTGTCATGAGCCCTAATGCCTTTCACACTTGTCTTTCCATATTTATACATGATATAACGAAATTTTCTAGTAAATTTAGAAACAAATCTGAAATTACATATTTGACTAATGCTTAACAAATTTGCTTTCAGGCCACTAACATATAAATCATTATCAAAGTCAAACAAACCAGAAACACACAAAATGCCTACCCCATCAACTTGAATTGTGCTTCCATCACCAAAACTGACTCTACTAGTGCTGGTCATGACTAACCCAGGTTGCTATGTCGCGAGTTAGTTTCGACCCACTTGCTGCTCTGTGTAGAGCAGTGGCACCACCCAGTGCCGGATGGGTCATTGTGACACCCCGACTCGGACCAGGGGTTAATCGGAAAACAAAATTGGAATTATTAAATTTAACAGAAAAATTAAAACGAGACCAACTAGGAGTGGCAGACTCTGTGTGCGAGAGTTGTAACATTCCTCCAAGCATTACCGAGGTTTAATGCTTTGTTGCGCGTAGGCTAGAACAAATCTAATTTTATAACTAATTTGGATCGGGTCAACATCGCCTTGCTATTGGTTGCCTATGTACGTATTGGATAACATCTTTGATATTATTCCAGCATGATCGGATCCGAACATAATTCTGCTTGACAGCTAATACATGCATCAAACATCACAAAATCATATACATTAAAATATGCATATCCTTATATCCGAACAAATCATTCTGAGTCAAATGGAAATCTCATAAATCATCGGAGTAGAATAGAAGCCAATAAATCAGTGGAATCACACATCTCACAGAGGTGAGTAGAACACTAACAGAATCACACATTCTGCTTTATCACAGAGTGGAGCAGAACACACAACAGAGTAAATTGGATCATACCAGATCATATCAGATTTCATCTAACCATAACCGGTCATATCAGAATATATCGGTGCATATCCGATCACAACAAAGCATTTCAGAGCAGATCGGATCACAACAGAGTATATCAAAGCAGATCGAATTGAAACATATCAACATATATCATATCATCACAAATCATATATCTTAATTAGTATATTAATAACACTAAGTAAGATGTGCATGCATATAAATCATATTAAATGAAAAGGTAAAAAATGCTTACTCCCCTGCAGTTCCAGAAGTAGCGACATTTGGAATTGCTCGTTTCCTTAGAGCGTCCTCCCTTCGAGGTCCGGAGATGGCGGGCAGAACCTCCTCTAGATCTAAAACATCTTTCTCATTACTTTTGAAGGCAGCGGACAGACACTCCTTTTAACCCGGGATGTTTCCCTCGTTGTGGCCTAAAGGCAACAAACATAACCTTCCCTTAACTCGGGATACTACACACTTCCTATAGTGGACAAAACCTCCCCTACCCAGAGATACTTTTCTTTCTACGCATCCATAGATGATGAACATACCTACCCTTTACCCATAGACTCTTTTTTCTTTTCGTGCCCGTAAGCTACGGACAAAACCTCCCCTTAACTTGGGGATGTATCTCACACTATGTGGCCCTTTGATGGAGGACGGAGCCTCCCCTACTTTGGGTCACTTCCCTTGTTGTGGATCAATGACAGAAGAGGGAGCTAAGAACACCCTCGAATTAGCTAAGAATGTTTTTTGAACGACTCAAATCAGACTTAAAATGAGTGAGAAATGAAGAAAATAAGTTTTAGAATGTTTCTGAATCTGAAGAACGGACGTATATAGTAAAACAGGGTTAATGCGCGTTTGACGGATGTCTAACTTGCATTACACATCTGACATGTGTCAGTTCACCACGTGATGCGCATGTGGCTCGCGCACTCCCATGTGGCGATAGATTATAATATTTTATTCTTTTCTTTTTCAAAACTTAAAAACATGATATCTTCTTACCCCAAAGTCAGAATCACGCATTCTTGGTACCGATGGGCTTGTATCAACGAGCCCTTCGAAACTAGACCCCACATAAGTAGGTTATTCTATAATTTTATATGTGGGTCCCGTCCATGTGACATGCTTCCCAAGGTCAAAACTTTCACTTCCGACCTCCATTTCGCGTGTTCTTTAGTTCAGTACGCTCGTTACTTCGAGCTCTACTCATATACTAGGACTCCATCCTTTTAAATCCATTAAAATTTAACTAAAATTACATAATTACCCCTAACCCTCCGGGTTAAGCATAATCAGAACATGGGGTGTTACATTTTGCCCCCTTAAACAATTACGTCCTTGTAATTCTCCCAAAAATACTTTTCAAAACACAACAAAATTAGAATAAAATCCGACTTTTAGTCAAATAGCAATTACAATCATGAATCCAGTTGATTTACAATCGGACACAACATTCAGAAGCATAATCTAATAAGTGATAATCGGATATCATTATCTAATAACTACTCGGATAAAATACATAATCTAATAGTCTAAACTCGGATATCACAAAACGAAATCTGATAAATTATAATCGGATTAAACACTCATAAACAGAATCCTATAAAAATTTCGGATTTCACATTTATAAACAAGATCCGATGTTTTAAGATCAAATAAACAAAATCCAATAGTTCATGATTGGATAAAACTCTTTAAATGCAATCTGATTATCACTTTGAGATCAGATAGGTCATTATTCAGAGTCAAAACACAATATAGTGAGGCAGGGTTAATGAAATCTATAGACACAATTCCAAAACCCTTCGAAAAGTCAATTATTTGATAACTCATGCAAAACCACTATCCGATAATTTATGATCGGATAAAATACTTTAAACAAAATCTGATTGTTAATTTAAATTCGGATAAATCATATCATACAGAATCCGATTATGAATTTTAAGATCGGATAAAATATGTCATGGCCCGGATTTTTAAAACCCTTTTTAAATAGAGGACATGCGAAAAAAAATCACAATATTTTTTTTTCCTTTCTGAAAAAAACAAATCAATCGATTAATTATCCAGGACGTGATAACTGGGGTTCACAAATAAGAATACCAAAATATATGATATTATTACACGTGTCAAATTTTGATAAATAGCATGTTAACCCTCTAAGTATAAGTTTGTCATCTGTCTGAAAATAAATAACTAAGTAAAGTTGGCTCTCACGCCAGTAATTGCAACTACTTACTTGCTTGCAAAAGTAAGAAACTAGATCCCACTAGTGCAATGTCGTCCTCAATTGCTGACCAACGTTATGATCTCGCTACGTCCTCTTCTAAAGAACCTGCAAATAAGACCAAACAAGAACCAAGCATCTCCTCCCCTTGGAGAATCGTCTTAAAAGAACAAAAGTATTAATTATTATTTTTCGGATCGGGCCAACATCACCTGATGTTAATTGCCTATGTACTAATCAAACAACATCTCTAATATTTCTAACAAGATTAGATCCAAACGTAGTTTCGCCTAAAAACTACACTATCCTAGGAAGCATAGCATCACATATGCAAAGCTTAAGTATTTTCAAGCAACCTACATTTTATGCAAGTCCTTTAATCGTTCCACTAGTTCTAATTAAATAAGAAATATCAAACAATGTTATTAATTATCTCTAGAACTATTTTTTGATAATTAATATCCTCGTCTAATCCCAATGATAGACAGACTCATCAGATGTCAACCTAAGTGACAAATGGTACACTTACCATAGACCACCCTCAAAGGTAAATCCATTATGAAAACCCTGGAATCCACTAGGACCCTAGAATCCAACAGGAAGTACCACCACCCATCCTAGCCCATAAAGGACCTGACCGGAGTAGAAGGGCATGACCCACAACTGCACCTGAAAAGAAATGGTGGGAAAAGCCAACCAAGCAGGATGTCAACTAATCTTAATGTGTATACACTAAATGATCCTCAGTAGATTGGAAGTGAGCCCGGATCACGTTGAGGTCCCTCCAATGGGGAGGAGCAACTACACGGTCAAATTAGCTGCTCCTCAATATAGCTAAAACTCAGGAAACTATTTTGAACCCTATCTTGCTCATCAATAAGGCAGGATTTTGAATGACTATCCCAAACCCTATCAATCCCTTCTAGACTGGGGTTGAAACTCAAGATTGTCATCGGTTCATCAACTAAGGCAAATCGTCAGGTCAAAGGCTTTGTTCACTATATCAACCAGTCTCAGACCCCTCTGAGGTATTTTAGTCTTTATCTTGATTAGATGTTCTTGCCCAATCCAAAGCTATCTAACCCCATTGATTAATCTTTTATTAATCTTAAGCTAATGATAAATTATTATCACAACAAAAATAGTAATCATCACAACAATGAACAACATAAAAAATACAGACTCCCACAAGTCCAACAAATCATAATATCAAGAAGCAAACTCAATAATGATATTAGGAATGTTTGAGCTCTCGTGCCCTAACCCTCCTTAGGTTAACTTATTAAGTCTTTATTTAAACTAGTCATAATGCACCTAAAGACAATAAGGTAATTATTTCACCTTAAACATGGTCCTCTTTATTCTCACGAAAGTCTTTAATCTCTTAGGAGGTTTCTATATCACATTGGCCCGTTAATTTCATTCACGAGAATGCAGGCCAGTCAGCTCATAAGGGTATTTTTATCTTTTTGTTCAAGGCTAACCAGAACCTTGATGGGCACAAACTAATCCCAGGGTTACACCTTGATGTTATGAACCCGAGGTAATTTTCTTGTCGTTTAACGGGGTCGTAAACCCCTTGAACTGACCCTAGTTCAATTAATAGTCTTACCTTAACCCTATGGAGAAAACAATCAATTATCTACTTACTGGGATTTTTTCCTAGCTTATGGCTTGGTCCAAATTTAGGATACACATTAAATATCACTGGGATTTTTCTCAAATTTTAAATCATCTCATAGGCCCCTGAACTAGAGCTCCTAAATCTAGTCATTAATCATTATTCTACGTGTCAACTCACAAGGGTAAATTAGTCATTTCAAAGCATATGAGATCTTTCCTCAATCTGAAACTTGTTCAAGGCACTTGTCATACACTTATGGTCATTTTTAATTTTTTCTGACTACTTTAACCTACTTGTCATACACTTGTCCGGGGAGCGACGACCCGCATCGCAGATCAACTTCCCCGCAACCGGCCAAAGGTCATTCATCCTCTGACGGCACTGCCCAAACCACAGCGGAGGGGGGGCAGCCTAGGGCTTCCAAACCGCCGGTGCATGGCAAAACCGACGGTGCTGGCCGATGGGCCGGCCTTGACTGGGTCGCCATTATCTGCGATTCCGTCAACCCATGACCCGCCTCCAGCTGATAGCTACATTGCACCGCCGCAGTATTGTTTTGTATTGTTTTTTGAATTAGTGCGGTGGATCTGCAGCGGCCAAGGCCGGCACAACGCCATCTTTTTTTTCTACGCACTGGCACGATGGCTTGCTCTACGGCGGCCGCGTGCCGGAGCCTGGCCCTCTGCTAAGGGAGTCCGGTGTGCAAGGACCGATTGGTCGGTGGCCAACCGGCGGACGACCACCAGGATCAAAACAAATTACAAAAAAAAACTATAATTTTTAACGAAATTACAGAACACCAAATACTATTCATGTAAATTACAAAAAAATAGAATTGCAGAAATCTAATTTACATTCAAATCTATTAAATAAAATTAATGACACCTATCCTACCTTAATTGTTGATTTATTGTCGATCCACAACCGCCGGAGCCTCGCAGGAAAATTCCTTCAGCGGCTCCTCCTCCTTCCCTTAATGGTCAAAGCGCCCATTAATTATGCCCTAAAAAGGCCTTTTATAAGCATGGGGATAAGGGTTCCTAATCCCCTTAGGAGTTGGACCATACCCCCTCACTTAGGTAACCTAATTGGGCCTTAAAATATAATTTTCGTAACTTTAATTAACTGGGCCCACTAAACAACTAAAACGGACCAAATACACGACTTAAACGAACCAAATACATGTCTAAATCGGGTAAACGGGCCCTATACTATATGTTCAATTTAAAATAGTAGTATCTCCCTCATCTGAACTCCAATTTGCCCGTTTCTAGTGGTGTTTCGAAGCTCTTTCTGTCTACTTTTTAACCACATTAGTGTTAGTTTCAAATTCTATATAAGGAGTAATTTATTCTACTAAGAATGTTAATGGGTCAAACAACCTAATTTCCAATGTATTTAATTTTTGAAACCTAGGAAAAATCTGGGATATTACAAAATAGTTTGTCAAAATCAGAGCAGATTAATTCAGAGTAAAGCAAATGAGAGCAGAGTTGATAGATCAATCTAGAAACAAATCCCGAGATTTGCGGAAGTTAATCATCCGATAGATCTCACAATTAAAATCTGATAATCTAAGATTAGATAACAGAATGTGATTATTATTTTTAAAATCATATAAAGTTTCAGAATCAGAACAAAACAAACAAATCAGAGTTGTGATAACGAACAGCATTCCCCAAGCTCATACTAACTTTTTTCCATTTATATTTTAAAAATACACATGTTGTTGATAAAAGTAGTATATCTATTTTTTAATGATAAAAATATTATTTTTTACTTTAGCCCTTGACCTTTAAGAGCACAACATAGACACTCTTCATATTTAAAACTTGTACTTATTTTTAAATAATAAAGGGTGTACATGTAATATTGTTAAAGGTTAAGCGAGTAAATCAATAAATTAGTTGCAAAAATTATTTAAATAATAATTTTAAATTTTTTTTTACCAAACTAACCTGCTTTGGGAAATATTTTTCGAAGTGGTGTTGGTTTTTGCCATGCAGGTGCAAGCAGTGGTGCATACATGGCATTTTTTAAAAAAATTATATGATTTCCTCCTTCCAAAGGACGAAATCAAGTTTAAGTTGATTTTTATCATATTTTGTGACACAGCTGTGGTCGTGGGAGCATTTGAATGTCGGTTGGCCAAGTATTGAGATGGGTCACTTAGTCGAGGGTGCTCCATTAGGAGCGAGGTAGGGTATATTTATTTTTAACACTTAATTTTTTAGCAAGGTTTTTTTTACATATGCTGAATTAATTTTTTAAATTTAACTCCATAAGGTGGAATGTTCAGAAAAGAAACACCGAAAATCCACAAGGAGTCCTTCGATTATATAGAGGCGAGTTAGACCACCAACAGCTATATCGGGTAATTTTATTTAATTGTTAGATTTTTTACAATGATTATAAGATATGTAAGGTTATTTAAACTTAATTATCTTTATAAAATGTATAGGTTATTTGGCAGCCATACTCACCGGAAGTATTGGCTGTGTTACCTCCTCTATGCACCAACGGTCGAGATGTGTGGCTCTCGCGAATGCCAGTAATCTATTTAGAGATTATCAAGATGTATGTGCCGGATTGTGTGATGCTCCAGTTTAACTTGGAGCAAGAGGTTTCACCTCGTACCGTTGAGTTTGTCCATCACATCACTCGACAGGTTAGCCAGATTACCGATTGGGCTATACATCATGCAACATATATCGCTAGATGGGATGATAGGAGAGCCACTGTTATTGTAACGCCCGAGATTTTTCACACATTTTCCTTAAAATTCACGGAAAATTTTTGCAATATAACGTCTATAAATCAGAGTAAAAATGACGAAATCAAAACCTGATAAAACAATTTATAATTTAAAACACTAAACATCCATTTTCCATCCAAATATTTTCATCACACGGTCAAACATCGTACGGCCAAAGCAAATATCATCAGGCGCTACTCGAAAACACACGTACGACTAAATTCGCTATGATCATAGACTTTAAATACAAAACACTCCCAGGCATCCCTGAGTGCAAGTCCCATAACAGTCCACAGACTAATCCAAATGAAAGTCCAGAATATATAAACATCTTAACGTCTCGTCTCACCCAATACATTGGATCGTGGCACAAACAAACTCGTAATGAGTCAAGCATATACCTGAGTCAATGGAAATCAATCCACCGCTGAAACAAGCGTCCATCTCCAGGAGCTCTCCGCACAACCTGCAAAAGCCTCCCGAACCACGGGGCTAAAAATGGTAGGGTGAGTATTTTCATACTCAGTAGGAAAATACCCAGTAGGGGAAATCCCAAACGGTGAACTCAAAAGTTCATAAGTACATGCGTTCATGCAACTCAAACATGAAGCAGATAGACATACAAACATCATGCTCATACGCATACAAACATACCAAATTGCACCATCGTGCCAAAGTCATGCCAAATGCACCATCGTGCCAAAAACATACTAAAAGCACCATCAAACAAAACTTACACAAACACCCTTATCCAGGGTCTTACAAACTTACTCGTACCATCGTACGCATACTCATACAACATACGCATACTTGTACGACCTTACTCGTACAATCATATGCTCACTCATACAGCTTACACATACCTGTACGACCTTACTCGTACAGCTTACACTTACTCGTGCGACTTTACTCGCACATCTTACACTTACTCGTGCGACCTTACTCGCACATCTTACACTTACTCGTGTGACCTTACTCGCACATCTTACACTTACAGTCTTACTCTGAAACTTACACTTACAGTCTTGCTCGGATTCATACGCTTACAGTCTTACTCTTACAATCGTACTCATACTCTTACACTTACAGTCGTTCTCATACTCATACAGTCGTACTCATACTCATACAGTCGTGCTCATACTCATACAGTCGTGCTCATACTCATACTCATACAGTCGTACTCATACACATACGCTTACAGTCGTGATCAAACTCATACAGTCGTACTCATACTCATACACTTACAGTCGTTCTCATACACATACACTTACAGTCGTTCTCATACACATACGCTTACAGTCGTTCTCATACACATACGCTTACAGTCGTGCTCAAACTCATACTCATACAATCGTACTCACACACATAATCGTACAGACGTACGCATACTATCGACCACTGAAGCTCATTACAACTAATCAGCTCTAGCGTCGAGATGGAAAGGAATGCCACAGGGGCATCACCTTAACCTCCGGGGAGTGACTAGACGCCATGGACTTTTCCGAAGGTAAGGCACACCAGTGCTCATGGGGCACAGGATCAAACAGGTAAGAGTAGGTCCATGATACTACTTACCTGAGCGCGCAAACATACACCCACACATAAGGGGTCATACAATTGCCCACACATAAGGGGTCTTATAGTGTCATACAATTGCCCACCATAATGGGTCTTATAGTGCCAGTGCCACTCTTGGGCAGAAAAACATACAGTGCCACTTGGGCAGAAACATACAGTGCCACTCTTGGGCGGAATCATACAACGCTCTCAACAGAGCATCAAACGTCTGGGCTTACACAGCACACAGACCAAATTGGAAACATATGTCGCTCTCAACAGAGCAAAAGACGTCCGGTGCTCTACACAAAGACACGTACAACATCCCGCAGGATAACCACCATGGCAAGACATGATAAATGCTTAGCCGACTCATTATCGGCTAGCTCAAACACGGAACTTAATCCGTCGAACCCTCAGGTCTCAAACTCACAATGCTATCATTAGTTGTGCTTATAATTCAAGTTTGAATTAAGTACATTATGCGGTACAATTATGCCACACAAACTCACGGTCCTCGACTGATCAAACCGAAGCTGAGCCCGATCGAAACCCTAGTTCGTCAGGGCAGCAATCTTCGCTTAACCCATCCATATCATGATCAAACCTCACCGTACAACGAACCCTTACAGTCTTACATACTCAGCCATCTACCTTATGGCCAAAACAGCGTACACAAATGTCATCATACTAAGTTCCTCAGAGCCAAACCCAGTTGTCGCCCTCTTACTTATACCTCACTTATTGAGCTTACTTTTCACTTCATAATTTGTACGTTATGCTTGTACAATTATGCACACTCTTACTGTCTGACCACTCCCCCAAACATACGCTCTGATACAAATCCAACAAACCACTCCAAATCCTTGCCCGTCATACTCATATCCTCTGTCCTCCGTCATACGCTTACACAACCGTATCCAAATTCAGACAAAGCCTCTGCAACCTCTTACTGTCCATCGCCCATACCTCTGCCCACATACACTTACACATATCCATACCATAGGCAAAAAGCCATCATACATACGTAACTTACGAACATGCATGCTAGCCATCACTAGCACATGCATACATCAAACATACACGCTAGTCATCACTAACACATACTCAATCAACGTACGAAACTTACCAACAAACACGCTAGCCATCACTAGAACATACATACATCCAACGTACTTACAGCCAACATGCATGTCATATGCATTTCAACATACCATACAATCATGCTTACACGTACATCATGCAATCAGATCGTTACTTAACATCCAAAGCATGGAATCATACAATCCTAGCATGCTACTACTCATTCAAAGCATGCTATCATGAATTTACGAGTTCAAAGCTCCCCTACCTCGTAATCATGACGTTTGATGGCGAGCACACGACTGTGGCGGCGTCGGTGGCGGAGTTGGCGGCCAAAAGCTTTGCCAAGTGAAGAGAGCTGTTGTCCCGAGGATTTTAGGAAGTGCCGGAAACAATCACGGCCAAACGGGATGTCAGAAATCAATGCGACAAAACCCGCAATCCACGGCAGCACACTAGGGCGGCCGGGAGAAATGTCATGCCAACATAAGTGGCGGTGCGACCAGAAGTCGATGGTGTACTCACTGAAGATCGGCCGGTGGCTAAGACGTGCTCAGCCGGCCACAAGACGTCGAAATCGGCCATGGACAGCACCCAACGGCGACGATTTCGGTCAACAAAGGCCCACATAAGGGCGGAGAGCATGGGGCAACGCTCAAGGACAGTGGAGAGGTGGAGGAGGACTCTAGTGGTCAACTCCACTCGGTGGCAAAGCCATCCGATGGTCAGGTGGCACAAATACGGCGCCTAAACCCAAAAATGCACGCGTGGCCACATGCACACGCGGCCAAATAGTGCCACTATAGGGGGAGATGGGTCGGACGGTGGCGACCCAAAGCCCCCATAAGGCCAACAGGACTAGGGCCAGGAAGTGGTGGCCGAACAAAACGGCGACATCGCCGATCGCCACCCACAACTAACACACGTAGTGCGGTGGCTGTGCATCTCGCACGATATAGGACAAAGGCAAGCGGCCCACTTCGAGCGGAGGTGTAATTGGCCAAGTGGGGCTGACCCTCACTGTCGCCGAGCCGGGGCGGAGCCCATGATGGCCAAAAGGCCCATGGCTTGCCAAAGGCAACAACCCGAGACGCACCCAAAGCGTCTAATCGGGCGGATCAAGACCATAGGGGCGGGGCGGGGTCGGAAACGACAACCCCCTACCAACACTGGGTCGAGGTAGGCTGGACGGAGTCCTACCGGTGGCCGGACGACAACCGGAAACCCACCGGCGTCAAAACAATCTCACGGACAGTGAGATGCAAAATGAGAACAAAACCCGACCAAATGTTCGGCAGCTCACAGCGGAGTGCAGAAAGCATGGTGGTGGCTCTAGCCAGCACCTATGGGTTCCTAGCGGCCGACTAAACATAAGTCTAGTTGAGAGCAGCCGCAAACGACGTCAAAATCGTACACCCATAGTTCAAAAACGGGATTAAAGGAGAGAAAAATCCCGAAAAAGGTTCGGTACCTCATGTAGGAGCGAAGAGGCCGTGGCGGCGATCATAGCCGGTGTCTATGGACTCGTGGCGGTGAGGCAAAGCAGATCAGGACAAGAATCGCCGGAATCCGACGACGGAGGAGGGAGAACGGAGCGACCAGAATCTGGCTCGGGTTCTCAAAAACTCACTGGACGTCGAGCGAAAAATTTCTGGAATGTCGGTTCTGTGAAAACCGATGGATGGGTTGATTTTTATAAAAATCTTTTTAATTTTTACATCTACGTCCCTAATACGCGTTAACCTCCCGGTTACGCGTTATAGCTCCAAAATTTGCGCCGTAAGTGCGCAGCGAGGCCTGCGGCCTACGACTAAGCCCCACACCCGACTCTACGGGTATAAATATGGGGAAAATACACAAATACAAATACGCTAATGCGTCATATTTTCCCGCCAAAAATGACCAGAAAAATAGCAAGAAAATCACAGAAAATCGTAGAAAATTCAGGGACATTACAGTTATCAAAGGGGAGATGGCTACAACATCGCGAGATGTTCGTAGCGTATATATGCAGTGGTATTTATCGATTACATGACGATATATTTTACCGGGTGATGATGTAGAGAAGATGATATATCAGCCTAGGGTGCGTATGAGGCAGCTTTGGTAAGTATATCTTTGTTAATTATATAATATTATTTTCTTATTTCTCTTTTATTATTTATCTGAGTTTTAATTTATTGTTTTATAGCTTTGTTTAGTGCGACGTACACATGCACATTTGACTGACGCAATTAACACCTATACTTCAGGTGATGTCTTATTAGCATCATGCTAGTCAATGCTTAGGCAGCATGATGATGTATTTCATAGTTTACCACTGCTTCAGTCGGTGATTACGGATGTTCATGGACATTATCCTGCCGACAAGGCCACTTAGACACAACTGAGGCACAATTCATTCCTTGATATTCCATCTTCATCAACAGCACATAGCTCTCCTCCCCGTTCATCATTTTTGGTCACTCCACATGTAGTTTATCCTCAGCTAGATCCGATATTATATTACAGATGATAGCGGCCAGCTTGTGTTGAGTCATCTATTACTTATGCAGAGTCGGAGCAGAGCCACATCCAAAGCCGGAGAAGGCGGATCATAAGGAGCAGGCAGACCATGAGGAGATAGAGGAGCTAGTACAACACCATCGGGATCGAGGTCGAGGACGTAGGATAAGAGATTGAGTGTATTAGATTTTTTATATGTTTTTTTTTAACCAAACATTTTATTTACATGTGATGTTCAATTTATATATTTGATAAACATTTATATCTTATGCTTGTTTCTATGTTGTGTAGATGATAGTTGATGTCGATAACTTTAATGTTATGTGAATAATAGTTAATGTAGATAAGTTTGATGTTATGTCGATGTTAAATTTAAACTTATGCGTGGAATGTGTGTGGAATGAATGAATAGGGACAGGTGTTAAAAGTTAGTTTAAAAGTACTTTGAAAAAAATTTAAATCATATTTCATCCTTTCAAAGGACAAAATCAGTTAGGGCGTCAGGTTTAAAACGATGTGAATTCGTCCTTTCAAATGATGAAATCTGTTTGGACTTGGTCAACCAGTTGTTAAATTTGTCAAGTGGCGATTTCGCCCTTTAGAATGACGAAATCAACTTAAATTTGATTTCATCCTTTCATATGAATTTTATAAAAAAAAGTTATGTAGGCGTTAGCGCTTGGCTAGCGCCTATGTGGCAAAAACCAACACCACTTTGAGAAAAATTTTCCAAAGCGGGTTGGTTTGGTAATTATTATTTTTAAATTATTATTTAAATAATTTTCCCAAAACATTTTTGTTATTTAAAAATTATCAATAGTTTTATTAATGACGCGTTGTTTATGTGAAGATTTAAAACATTAAAGGGCACAAATATAATTTTACCATAAGTCAAAGGGTATAAGTATAATTTAGCTAATGAAATAAGTAGTTATAAAGTGAAATGTAATTCATGTAAATCAATTTAATGCAAGTGAGGATTGATTTGAAAAACCTCCGCCACATCATAAAATTTTCTGCCAAATGCACTAAAATATCTTTACTTCATATGGTCCAGAGGAGTGACAAGCAACCGCATCAAATAATTGATTAAGTTCTCCTGCCAAAAAGAGCCAATCAAACACTCAAATAAAATTAGTGTGATGGCTAATTGTTACTAGGGTGTTGTTTGGATACACATTTTATGAAAAATGAAATGCGGATTTTATAAAATCTCATGAGAAAAATCATGGAAAATGGGTCTTTGTTTGATTATACATTTCATGATTAAGTAAATTAGAGTGCATTTTTGTCAGAAGGTTCTTACCACGTATTTTCCCTCTCTTTATTTTCTAAAAAATTTAAAATAGCCACTGTAGGCCAAAGAGTGTGTAAAATGATATACAATGGCATTTTGTGTAGAATGTTTCATTTTGTGCAAAATATGACCATACAAACATGATTTTGTAAAATTTTCCAAAATAAGGTGCAAAATGTGTTACACAAATAGCACCTATGCCTTTGGGCCTGTCCCACCTTATTACGATTTTGGAAGCTGATCAAACTCTTAGAGGTCGAGTTCCCCTCTTCCTCGGTTATTCTTCTAAATACGGTGATGTGTTCTTTAGGTAATGTTTACGGTACTTTAGAGTTAATATTGGTTAATAATTATTTCTAGTGGTTGAGGTTTTGGGGCAATATCAAAGAGTAATGCTACTTGTGCTGGTAGTTGTACATGCTTATAGTAGTGGTGCACAGTACAGGTAGAGTTGCAGCTATGTCAGGTTTGTCAAATGCGAACTTAGGCATTATTTAAGAAATTATAACCTAAACCTGACCCAACCCGGTTATACCTAACCCGAATCTAACTCGAACCCAACTTGATTTGACCTGTTTAAAATAAAAAATATTTTAGAATTAATTAATTATAAATATAAATTTTAAAATAATTATTCAATTTATCTCTTGCCTATAAAAAAATTAAGAGTTATTATCAAAATATAAATAAAAATATAAAAATAATATCTATTATAACTTAAATTAGGTTAGGTTCATGTTTATCAAATAGGGTTAGATCACCTAAACCCGAATAGCTATTTGGGTAGAATTTGAAAACCCAAACCCAACCCATTAGAATCGAGTCAAGTAAGGTTTTTCCATATATCATACATAACCCGAGTGTTATCCCTATGCACATGCCCTTTAAAGAGGAGAAAGTAAGTGACTCCAAGTGTGAGGAATGGAGAATGACACTTAAGGGCCGAGTGTAAGCATTATTCAAATTGAACTCTAATTGAGAATCGTACTTGGGGAGTACAATTTGTAAGCACATACTAGTGTGGAAGTTATAGTGTTTTGGCATAATACTTACACTCAAGTACTTATAGTTAAGGCTGTGTGTTAAGAAACCACATTTCCTTCTTTAATGCCTTAATTTAAATTTGTTGAAGGCAAATACTATAATTTTTGTCTCAATGAAATAGACATGGTTATGAAGGCATGCTTCTCAATAATAATTTTTATATATTTGTATATATATATATATATATATATATATATATATATATATATATATATATACATATATATATATATATATATATATAAATTTATATATTTTAATGCCCTTTGAAAGCTACCGAAGAACTCTACCAAATGAGACCCATCACTATATTGGTTTTAGATATGAATAACATGCTCTACGACAAAAAATAATTTTGTACTATTGTCTTTACTAACCTATGATATAATATTTAACATATAAGGATTAGATTCACAACTACCAACTATGAGTGTATACAAGTTAGTATAGAGTTTATGTATATACCTAATCATTATTGTGATCCTTAAAATAATGTATTTTAACTATAAGATGGAAGGGAAACCTTTATTCAATATATATTTTATTTTTAAGTTATTTTATTTAACTAATTTTTATTTATACACATAATCCCTATTTTACCCCTAATTAACCCATTTTAATTGACCAAAAGTCAAAGATATTAGAATCCTAATTTATATTATTAAAGTTATATTAATTTTAACTTTATAATATTATATCTTTCACTCCCAAACTTAAATCTCCGTTTTCTTGGTGTCCTTTAAAAAGCTCTCGATAGGTTTTATCAAATAAAATTTCACATAACTATGTTTTCTCAAAAAAATTTATGCTCCACATATATAACACACTTCTCAATAATATATATATATTCAAATTTTTATAGTTTTAATATCCTTGAAAAAAACCCTAAAGCAAATGAGAATGAGATATATGCACTTTACGACACAAAATCAACATAATATTACTCTTAAAACAAATTTGAGATAAAGATTGAATAGCATGTAAATTACTATGGTCTGCCTGTAAACAAGGAAAGGAATGGTGGTAGCAAAGAAGGATAGAACAGATAATTTGCTTCTAAGAGATGAAAATTTAAGTGAAATATCATGAAAACTTAAGTAAAACAAACGCACGTCCATGTACATTGTAAACTTTATGTGATGCTATTACAAAATTTCCTCACATCCACTTCCATGTTTTAGTATTTTTTGAAACAGCTCAGACATGTCATTCTCCACTAGTTGCTTCAAAACATCATCATCAATATTTTGTGTCTGGCTGTCAGATGCATCTTCAACTTCACGACCTGTAAAAATCATCTGAGATTGCCTCTCCTTTAACACAGTTTTCTCATTTTTGTCTTCTTCAAATGTCCCGGAGGCTAGTAATCTATACGTATAAACAACGTTCACTTGGCCAGGCCTAAAGACTCTGGCGATTGCTTGCTTAGTTTTCGAAGGATTCCACTCGGAATCTAGCAATACAACCCTAGATGCTGCAGTCAGACTTATCCCTTCGGCACATGCAGTGGTTGAAGCAAGTAAGACTTGGGCGACGGGGTCACTGTTGAACTGTTCTATGACTTGCCCGCGTTCCTTCACATCTTGATCCCCATAAAGTATCAATACCTGCACACCTCTTTTCCACTTGAATATATGTTGAAAAAACCTAACAAGGAAATGAATAGGTTGTAGATAGTGGCAAAATACTAGCACCTTCTCTCCTTTTAGGAGACAATGCTGAACCAGATTTATGACAAACTTGACCTTTGAACCTACCTCTAAGTCGAACTTATGGTTTTCCAGCTCTTGTAATTCTTCGGTATTGAAGTATCTGTCACTGGCTTTGAAGGTCGAGACCAACCAAGCATGCATTGATCCGAGGGTGATGAGAAGTTCCAGTTCAAAAGAATTGGTCTTATGTTTTTTCAGTTTCTGTAACTTCGATAAAATATTTTGTTGCATATCTGTAGATTTCATCAAAATTGTATAGCTCTCCAGGCCAGGAAGCCCATCTGTAGGTCCACTTGTATATACATCTATAAAATGATTTGTGATTTTGCCTAGCACATCAAGCCCATGCTTCCTCTGTTCCTCTTCTGTCGAATTGATATGGTTTGCTATTTCATCTTTGAAGATACGTCGAGCTTGTGACTCATTATGAAAGTCATCCCCCTTCTTTTTCCATTTCCTGGCTATAGCGGGCTTCAGTGCACTCACCACCTCAAACACAAAGCTAGGTCTTGCCAAACACAGAGTGTTGAAGTACTCAATGAGATTATTTTGATACAAAGTTCCAGAAAGTAAAATTCTAAGGCTTGTGTGAATATCCATTAATGCTTTCCTCAACTTTGACTTTGTGCTTCTGGGGTTATGCCCTTCATCAAGGATCAAAATTCCAGGACTTTTTTGCAAGATTTCTGCAATATTTTTTGCACGTGAAGATTTCAAGTTCTTCTTGGTCAGTGAGAGAAAAGATGAATAACTCATAAGAAGAACACTTGGGTGTCGGAGCCATTCATATAAGACCTTTAAACAACTCACAACATGCAACATATTCATGTTCGTGCTTTTGTACCTATTTCTGTAACGTTGCCGTCCTCCAATTTGATGAACTGGAAAGTGTG
Source organism: Saururus chinensis (assembly GCA_035235625.1). Lineage (NCBI taxonomy): Eukaryota > Viridiplantae > Streptophyta > Magnoliopsida > Piperales > Saururaceae > Saururus > Saururus chinensis. The sequence continues at coordinate 59,288,107 of CP141140.1, forward strand.
AATTCCACTTACTGAACTCCTTGACCCATACACAGAGTACAATGTTGGGGGCAATTATAAGTGGCTTTTTTTGGGGAAACAGCTTTAAGTAACTTACAATAAACGCGATCATGAGAAAGGTCTTTCCTGATCCTGGAGAATGAGAGATTACACAACCACCCAGGTTGTTAGATTCTTGCCCCAATTCTTGCGGGTTCACTGAACCGGCTATATGTCTCCAGAGAAAATGGAATGCTCTTTTCTGGTGTGCATGCAGTTTCTTTGCCATCTGAGGTATTAAGGAGAGAACATTGTTACATTCACCCAGTTCAGTTGAATGAACATCATATGACTGCTCTGGTTCCGAATCACAGGCATTCATGGAAGTATCCTGGTCTTGATCACATGGTTCTCGGATCCTGATATATGGTTTCTTGAACTAGAGCAAAGAGAGAAAATCATATCAGATGAAAGAGGAAACACAACTAATAGACTACATTGTCACAACTGATGCACTCAAAAGATGCCAAACCTCAATCTTAAATCAACTGAGACTATTCCCGGGAATAAAGAAAAGATAACATCATAACAGTGATTTGTTTCTTTCTGGTTTCCTGAAATTTCCACTAGGGGTGGTCTACAAATATGGAGTTCAAAAGGAATCGTAGATAAGAAAGGGAAAAAGATGTTGAGGATGCAAACACGGAAAGATAGAGCCAAGTTCATTAAAATTATGATTATAAAGTGAGGCCGAAAACAAAAAATCAGTGGTTTTACATGTGTAAATTGTCATCTTACTCTAATATTTTGCCATAATTGTTCATCATCATTACACATCAATAGCATGCCAGACAATCATCTGTCACCAACCATCTTGCTGGCAATCTGTGTACTGCTTCCTCATTTTATTTTCATGCCATCCATGTACATGACAATTCATTATGGTCATTATATAGTTGAACAATAAGATCAAATAAACATGATAATCAGTAAAAAAATTATTTTATAAGAAGTTAAAAAAGAATCTTTTTTGTAGAATAAGATGACTTGAGATGCATTTAAATCATTCTGGATTATGCCTGGTTAATTGATGAAGCCATAATTGCTGAGAGGTGTGCAGGCAAAAACCTCTTGAAACAATGTTCGGGATTAATTACTGCATCTCTTGAATTTCCAATCTGGCCAGTTTTTCCAAAAGCTTCATTTTATGATGCAACCAAATCAACTATCATTAAAAAAAATTTTTGAAGAAGATGGTGACACATTTACTAGAAAAAAGTACATCTTAATTGGCCTCATAATCCACTTACAAATTTAGGCAATACATATCTTCTTTCAATTGCTACATAACAGCACAGTTTGCATAGCAGACCATGTTCTTCATCAAGTTCATATTCATGCAAGCAAGTTTGTCCCTTGGCTTCATTTGAGCTATTGGAAGCGAATGTATTTTTCCCATTCTGCAAACAAATTGATGATGCTAGTGTCAAAACAAATGATGCACAAACATTATAGAAGAGACAGAGGGTATTGTTGTATACTTTCCTTTCCCTTTATCTTATAGGTGAAGTGGTTATTTTAACATGGCATTAGAGCATCGGTTTACTTGAGGTTTGAGCACTAAAAGTAACAGAGCCAGAGGCACACTGCAGCCTGTTAAGGCCATAAGCATGTTGCTGGCAGAAGGGACAAGTTGCTTGATGCACACAGCAAGGCAGACTCGACCCCTCCCAAGATCCAACCATAAGATTTGTAATTGAAACAAAGATGTACGCTATTGCAGCTGGAATTAGCATGGTTACTAGAACCAGGATTGCCCTCTAATGGATCTTGATTAAGGGATTTTAGATTGTTCTCATTCTAATTACCAAACTCGAAGAACTTGGTATTGACGTATTGTTGACTAGAAGGCCTCCCACCAGATGTCCATATTTAACCATTGGCAGAAACATCACGAAACTAAATCATTGACACTAAAAAAACAGTGATCGAGAGCAAATACTCCAAAATATAAGACCTCCAGTAACTACTTGGCTGGCCTGGAAAAATGGAATGTTAAATATTTTATTCATACCTGACTTGATTTATAAGAATTTTGCGCCAAAAGTGCATTATCCATTGCTTTCCACAAATCTGCATGCTCTAAATGTTCATCTACAGGAACATGAGTAGTTGACGTCATAAATTTCCACCCAAGTCTTCGCTCATATTCTGAATGATTGGCTTCACGTTGGGCCGCAATGTGTGGCAACCCTTCCTTCTTCATTTCATCCCTGATGTTCCTTATCCAAGTGTCTATCATCCCTTTAAGCTGATTTTCACGAGAAGCTTGTTTCATCAATTGAAACCTAGTATAAGAATGTTTACTTTGCTTCCTTGTCTTCAAATAAGTTTTAATGTTGTTCTTTGGATTGGTCCATCCAGTCTCAGCAAATGAATCATCCCGATATAACACATTTTTATTTCGGTCTTTTACTGGATTTTTATTTCCAATATTGCAGGAAGATACATGAATGTTCTTTGACATTTTGTGATGTTTAATTTCCTTGGAAACTTCATTCCCTTCCTTTATTGATTCATAGGAGTCAATAATAAGACCTGGACCAGCTCTTAATGAGATGCTGCGGTTGCAAACTTTCTTTTTTAACACACACTCAGTTTTGTTCTGAAAGAAGTCATCAGAATCTTCAAGTTTAAGAAGCTTGAGGTCTTTATTAATAAGTGGCTGTGGAGGCACCAACTTGCTCATTGTCGTTGACATATTTATGCATGAGTTTTCCTCAATGTATGACTGAGATTCAAATTTCTTCTGGTCCTTCCTTATGTTGGCCCTAGTTGACCCAAAGTCAACATAGCGATCTGGCTGAACCCTCAGCCGTTTAGACCTCCTCAAACTGATGAATTCAGTGGAACAATCACTTGATTCACTTTCTGAAATATTATTATCATGTCTTTCTTCACTGATGTTGTTTTTAAAAATCACAAGATCCGAAATGATAGGAACAGAAGCTTCAATCTTTGGTTTTACAACACCATTGCATCTTTGAAAAGTGATAGCCTTATTATTTGGACCACTGTTCAAGATGATATAGACTAGCTTTTGCTGCAGGACTCTCACTTCAAAATCTACTTTTTGCAATATTGACAATACCAATAGCCATGCTGATTCAGAAAAGAATGTTCCACTAAAGAGTCTGCTCTTCTCCACATTTGGACAGTCTTCAATACAGTTCAAGCCAGAGCAGTCTTTGCCTGGAATTTTTGTATTTAGCCTTTGAAGGATGAAAATACTATCAAGTGATACTCTGATAACCTCGATATCAAGTTTCTCCTTCCTCTTTCTACGTTGGTCATAATATTCATAGTAGCTTACCAAAAAATGGCATGTGCACATAGGTCTGTGAGACCTTCTAACAATTGAAATTATCCTAGCATTGTGCCAAGCCTAAGAAAAAAAATTGAGGCTTGTTAGGAGATATAAAAAATATTTAGTACTACAAAAGTAAAAGAATTTCACAGAGTCAAAAGATTGTATATAATATCAAATTTACAGATAGACTCACTGGTTGCAGCTTTCCTTGATTCGAATGTGCCCCATCTTGGAAGTCTGAAAGTAAACATATATCGACACCAGGCTTCAAAAAGAATTGGCAATCAGATGGGATTGCTTTTCTAGGCCTTAAGCGAAGACTTTGAATTACTTCTTTCTCTTCCAATTGACATGCATGGCATTCGAATTGTAGTGAAATACGGCCTTTACTTATTTTCAAAACCTCTATTGGTTGCCATGACCCATCATGGTATGCTACAAAAGCTGCAGATTTACAATGAAGCTGTGAGCAAGTAGTAGAGATATAGAGACTGTAATAGAGGGCTACAGCTATATCAAGCTCTACACAAGATAAGTTAGTTTCTGAAGCTTCTGACATACAGATAAATGTCTAAACTGTTACCTTAATCAAATCAACAAAGTACAAGGAACATAGTTTTTGTTCCTTAGTAAGCATCAATTAGGCACAGTCTGGCTCGATTCAATGAGGAAGGCATCTTGAGTATAAGAATCACTATTCTTATTGTCATTGTCGTTGTCATCAATCTTATCAACATTATTCTAGTCAAGGACCCCACCATTTCCACAACCTTACTGGCTATTTTATTATTTAATGGAGCATATCATGAAGAATATGGTCAATAGAAGGGAAAAAAATGTATATGAAAGATGAGGATTTTGACCATTGCAAAGCACCTTCTGATAGTAAAAAAGAGCTAAAACACAATTGGAGTGAGATTAGATTCATTTTAATGCTTGGAGTGCTGAAAAAACCATTGGGAGTTTCAACATGGAGCAAAGAACTTATCTAAAAGGTTCCGAATACTTCAAGGAACATTGACATCATTAGAAATCATGGAGATCGAACAGAAGGACATCATCTATCCAGGATAACAAAAAATTTTATTCAAAACGATAATGAACAATCAACCAGATTGAGTACAAAGTTGAAATTCAAAATGAAACTCCTACCATTGCACCAACCTTGGATCACATTCAAGGAAATTCCAAGTTTTGAGATTTAAATTTCCAGAGATAATGGCTATTACAAGCAAATTAAACTTCCCTCCCTTCGACTCATTCAGTCTTGCAATTTTCATTTCTGTACAGCATAAGTGAAGGAGAGAAAATATTCAGTGTAAGCTGTATAACAGCAATCATACAAGACCGTAGAGTTGAGGGGTTCCAATTCTTTACATGGTATCAGGCCAGAAACTTTCTTAGACTTTCCACCACATACTCCTCCAATGGCTTCCTCTTCTTCTATGCTGGCCACCTCTACCCTTCCCACTGTGAAATCAATCAACAAGAAATCTCCCACAAGTTGACTCGCTTCAAATTTCTATTGTCAATGATGCATGTTATACCTGTTCTTTGCACTTACAATCTTCTTGGTTTCATCCTAAGGAACCACAAAGAAAACAGAAGCAACTGTTGATGGTTCTTCTACTGTAGATCCCAAGATGTGATTCAACCCAGTCAAGGATGACAGATGCACTCCCCCTATGACAGTGTCTTGTTTCCTATTGCTATAAAAGAGACATCGCACGATTGTGGGTTCAACTGGAACCCCCCATTCGGTGCTCACTCTCGTGCTCATATTCAACATTTGAAGAACGAATTGCAGACAGCCACCAAAAGGCAGTTGCTCCATATCTGAATATGTGAAGCATGCCAAGTCATTAGCTCTTTCCCCATGAAGAAAGGCATTCTTGACGCCTAGTTGATGCAATGATCCATTCATAGAAGTGGCAAGAGATAGAATGAGACGTATAGTACCATGTTTGACAACCAGGCTAAAGGTTTCATGATAATATGTAAATTTAATGAGTAATGATACAAAACCCTACTGTTGAGGGGTTCCAATTATTTACACAAAATATGTGTAACATATTCAAGATTGTGCAAAATAAGAATTCGAAACTCTTAGATTAACAACTCTATCTTTCATTAATCTTCTTTAATAGGTTGTATGTGCACTATCTGTTATTCATCCACTGCAGTTATGTTACCCTCGTCAAATAGATTGTTTATGCCAATATAGAAGCAATACAGGGGATTGATGTGGCGGAGAGGAAAACATGGATCTGGTTGATCGTCAAGAAGCAAATAGATATTTTTTCACCACGCAAACACCAGAAGGTACACCATTTAATGCTATTCCATAAACCATGTGTATATTCAAGTTCAATTTGTTTGTAAAAACAAGAACTTCAATAGATGAACTATACAATCAGCCGGTTAGATTTTTTCCCTTGCAATACAGTAGGAGAAGCTAAAATAGTAACATCATATACTAATGCTGGTTCACTAAAATACTTCAGGCTAAATGTTAGATAACCATGTTTCTCAAAAAGCTGGAGCCGAAAAGGAAAACTTATTTATTTATTTTATATTCTAACACCCCCCTCACGTGCAAGTGAGCCATAAAGGGCGACACATAGAACATAATTGGAGATATAAATGCCTCAAACAAGACTTAGAGCCCAGAATCTCCTAGAACTTGGAACTTTCATACCGTGTAAGATAAGCTTTAATGAAAGGAAAATCTTATTTATTTATTTTATATTCTGATAATAAACACCAGTAACAGGAAATAATGCAAGAAAATATGTGATTGAATGAGAATGCATGTGACAGTTAGCAACAGATTTCCATAAAGACATCCATGGTTGACGGGTCAATAATAGAAAAGAAAATATCATACACATATATAGATGAAAAACTGAACAAATATCAAAACGCATCATCTGATGTGCCAGACCTCAGATGTATGATGTAATTTACCTCCCATTTTCCAGTTACCAAATCAACATCTATGAGTACAAGTGCTCTACTGATAGCTCAGTCGGAACTTAATCTGGCTTCCGACTTCTGTAAAGATATAGCGCTAGACGTTCACGAACACAATCATCGTCGTTGGTCTTTTTCAGATCACAATCTTAGTCGCCTCCGGTCCTGTAGATCGATCGTCCTGTTACAGTGTTACACAAGAGAGAGAGAGAGAGAGTACAAAAAAACACGGTAAGGTAAGAAATACTTGAAAACATCTGTTGCAGAGCTCAGATTCTGGCAGGTGGTGGTGAAGAGCGGAGACAGAAGCCGAAAAGGGGAAGTTGAGGTGGAGGGGGGACTGACGAGAAAGGAGTTGTCTGAGTGGGCGCAGTGTACGAAGAGAGTGCATGCAAGAGACTGTTTCTGCCATGAGTTCGGGATTACTGTTCTGGGGGCACGGCGCAGTATGCGATGAAAGTGCATGCAAAGACTATTTCTGCCATGAATAGAGAGACCACTGACGCTTCTTGTCTGGCTCTTCTTTTCGTAGACAAGTATCCTCCGACCTCCAATAAAGATTTGGTAAAGGAAGGATGCTTTCCGTTCGGATTGGACAGCAGAGCATGAAAAAGTTGAAATGCACCAAGAAAACGTAACGGAGTATTCATTACACTAATTTTCGTTACTTCACCGGACATTGCCTTCTATACTGCCGTTCTTTGAAATGCCTCTCCTTTGGCATATTACAACACTCTCGGTTATAAAAGGTTGTAGAAAATCACTTTCTTTTTATGCAAGGATGAGCTACCTCACCCATTAAATATCGTGGTAGATGTATACTCAGTCACTCTCTCTTTTTTTATTTTTATTTATTTATTTATTTATTTATATATATAAGTCCTGTTTATATAAGCCCGGGCTTATATACGGGATCTATGGGCCGTCGGATTTACATTCAGTGGCCCATAATATTCATGGGTTTAAATGTCCATGAGTATTATGGGTCATCAGATATAAATCCGACAACCATAGAGCCCGAGGTCACGTAAGCATATATGAGCCCGAGCTCATATAAACTTTTTCCATAAATGTCCATGAGTATTATAGGCCGTCGGATATAAATCCGACGGCCCATAGAGCCTGGGCTCACATAAGCATATATGAGCCCTAGCTCATATAAACTTTCTATATATATATATATATATATATATATATAAAGAGAAGGTGGGACGGCTAAAGCAAGAGGTGAGATTCCTTGCCACCTCACTCATTAAATATGGTAGGTAGATAGATATATACTCTCTCTTGGCAAAGTCCTCATATCTTTTTGGGGGTACATTTGGTGATGACTTATGAAGGGGTGATCATCCAACGACAAAACTTATATTAAAATAAAAATATATCTTTAATAACTAGAAGTAGACAAACTTTCATAATTATTATAATCTAAGAAAATCAAATAGGTAAATGATATTTTGTTGGGTGGTGCCACCTGAAGCTTTGTAGTGAGCCCGTCTAGTGGAAGCGCCAAAATGTAATTTTTTTTATTTCCCTCAATAGATGATCACGTGCAAATTACATATAAGCATGTACAAATAGGCAATAATTCAATATTCTATTATTAATTAATAATTAATTAAAACTTATTTAGGAGTAGAAACTCACACACTTTTAGTGGCTTCGCCCCAAGGACGCAGCCTTCAAACACCTAATAATTCAACACACCATTTTTCAAGTAATTCAATATAATAAATAGGGGATACATAAATACCTTTTAGAGGAACTTTATGATCAAGATCACCACAACTTGTTTTGCATGGCAAATAGATCACCACACGCGAACCTCCTCACAGTGTGCAAGAGTCGTAGCTCGCCTGCCTTTGCAACATGCATGCAACCCGAGAAGAGAGCCACAAGCATCCCAAAGGCGAGAAAGAGAAAAGATGGAAATATCTTCCTTAAACACTACAAGAATAGGCAAAGAGGAGGGGGTGATGGCTCAATCCAAGGGGAGGGTAGTCGTTGCCAACCAAGAGGGAGAGAGGAGCCTAGGGGGGAGGGGGCGGCTGGTCCTCCAAGATGTGGAGAAAGGGAGAGCAAAGTGAGGAGAGAGGGGCCATTAATGCCCTAAGTAGTTTGGTCTCCTCTTCTTAGTTGGGCTAGAACTCTAGGCCTAATAAGACTGTTCAACATGGGCTTCCCAGTAGTGTCTTGATTAAGGATATGGGCTCAACACTATGAGCACATACAAGCTTAGCTCACCCCTCATGTCCATGCATGGGGACCGACCCTAGAGAGTTGACATGGGTCATGTTATAAGTCATGCATATGTTTGAGGCCCACAAGGTGTATGCATGCATGCTCACCTACAATAAAACTAATATGTGTATAAGAGTGTGTGTGTGTGCGCGCGCGCTCATGTGTTTGACTTGGGCCCACCAAACATGCATAATAAATGGTGATAGTTCATGGTTCCACCCCCACATATCTTGATCCCTTAGAACACAAACTAGTTCACCATAACCGGATTTCACACGTTGACCAATATGGGCCTAACCCATGCCTAGGTCCAACAGCCCCCACAATGAGTAAAGTTCTCATATTAACTCATCAATACTGACGTCTAATCATTTTGGAGTTCCAAATTATGAGCATGTTAAACAAATAAATTTGTAGGTAAAGACAGATAACAAATCTGCCAACATCTCAAAAGTAGGAAGATGACTAACTGTTAATTTTCATTTTTGTAGCATGTCAAAAATATAATTGTAATGTACCTCAATATGCTTACCTTTGGTATTGATCTCCCTATTCTTTAGTGTACATATCACAATAAATCTAAACAAAAGAATCATACCAGTTTTCTAGCCCCATTCTAGCTAGAAATTCCCAAACCCACACTGCTTCTAAAGCTACTCAACTGCATGCATAAAATTTAGCTTTTATAGTAGACTTAACAATACTCTTTTGTTTATTGTTGGCTCATGCTATGGTTTTGCCTTCAAATATAAAGACATAATTAACATTGGATTTCTTGTCATCTGGGTCCTTTGCATAGTCAGAGTCACTATACTAGCCAATGTCAAACTCTCAGCCTCATATGTGAGTCTCATACCCTTAGTTCACAGTAGATACCTAAACACCCACTTTACAGCTTGCCAGTGTTGCATTCCTGCGTCAAGTTGGTATCTATTCAACAAGCCTACAATAAAGCATAGATCAGGTTGAGCACATGTCATGATATACATCAAGTTGTTAATAGCCCATGCATATGGCACTAACTCTCATCTTGAATTTTTCCTCAGTGCTTGAGAGTATCACTCTCTTAGAAAGAATTATACCCTTGTATATAAGGGATTCAATTATTTTTCAACCAATGACATCGTAGTGTTTCAAAACACTTTCAATATAAGCTTCATAAGATATACTAAGTTTTCCAACTTTTTTATTATATCACTCTTCATCCCAAGGATGTGACTTGCCCGTGTTTTTTATCTCAAACTAGGTTTTGAGTCATTCCTTTAAAATAACTATTAAGTTAGTGTCATTCCCTATTAACATGATATTATCAACATAGAGAGACAATGTAAAATAAATCTATTTCAATCTTTGAAGGAGTAGACACAATAATTATAATCAACCAATAGTCTTTCTTTCACTAGGCAAATCAACTATTTCTTAGACTTGGTTTTTCACAATGAATCCATTTCCTCTTGAACATATGTCATCCCTTAGAATCTGGACTATGGACTCTTGAACATATGTCATCCCTTAGAATCTGGACTTTCCATAGTCTGCTCATAGGTCAAGGGGTTATCAGTTATAGGTTCATCTATTATTATTTCATCATCTCCTAACATTGCACAGAAGTCATTCAATAAGGTTGAGGGTTGTCTTTCCCTTACGTCCCTTGGTTCAGTTTCACTTCTTGGGTGAGATCCTATAACCTCCTTAGAAGTAGTAATAGAGTCTTTTTCTTTTACTACTTCAACAGTTCTACTCTCTTACTAGGAATTTTGGGGTCTAACTCTTCTTCTAGAAAATAAGCATCTCTAGATTCAATGACCTTTATTGTCCCATCAGAATAGTACACTACAAACCTATACCCCTTTGTGTTCACCATACCCTATAAAGTTACATTTTATTGTCTTAGGGTCCAACTGGTTTTTGTTCTGGTTTTGCACTTTTACGTGTGCCTTAGACCCCCACACTATAAGGTGACTCAAGTCTGGAGATCTATATGTCTATAACTCATAAGGTGTCATCTTGACAGCCTTACTTGGTACAAGGTTTAGTACATAGACAACAGTGTCCAATGCCTCTTCCCAAAAGTTAGTTCCTAGTTCTAAGTGATTTAACATTGATTTGTTCATATCTAGAAGTATTTTATTTCACATTTTTGCAACTCCATTTGGTTTTAGAGTATAAGGCAGGGTATATTGATGTAATATTCCTAGGTTTGTGAAATAGTCCTTAAACTCTTTAGAATGCGCTCACCACCTCAGTTTGTTATTATGACTTTAAGATACCTTCCTAATTGAGCTTCTACTTCAGCCTTAAATTCCTTAAATTTTTCAAAGGTTTTAGATGTTCTTTTTAGGATGTACATATAATCATACCTAAAATAGTCATCGATGAAGGTAATAAGATATATCATTTACTTATGAGTTTGAACATTCATAGGCCCACAAATATATGAGTGTGTGAGCTCTAAGAGGTTTGTGGCACACTGCCCATTTGGAAAGCGTTGGCTACTCATCTTGCCCACCAAGCAATCTTCATATGCAAGTAAATCCCTAGATAGTTTGAGGAGAAGTCTAGTCTTGGACATCTTGTGTAATTTGTTCACATGAACATGACATAACCTCAAGTGCTACAATAATGAATCAACATCAGACAAACACACAATATAGTTAAGCTTAGCAATTGCATTAACTAAAGTCATCAACTACATGAAGTTTAAATAAACCATCACAAAATTTTGTAAAAAATAAAACTTTGTTATCCTTGTCTATTGTCGCCTTGTTTCCCTTAAACCTAGTCTCAAACCCCTTGCTAATGAGAAGGAGATTTGGGACAAAGTTCCTTCTTATAGAAAGGGCAAACAAAACATAAATAAGCACTAGATTAACCCCTTGAGGAAGAGGGATCTTGTAAGTGTTTGTGGCAGCTACAGAACAATATATATTGTTCCCCGTATAGATCTTGTACTACCCTGGTGTCGGATCAGTCATGCTATCTCCCCTGACCATAGTCACATGCTTAGTGGTTGCAGAATCCAACCACTAGCTTTTGTCATTTGTGTCTGCATTCAATGCCTTAGAGATCATAAGCACCATGTGCTTCCCTTTCAGATTCCCTTTGCCACATGTTCCTTAGTCCCCATTTGGGTAGTTGCATTTGAAATGACCCATTTGGCTACATTTAAAACATGCTCATGTGGGTTTGTTGTTGTTGTTTTTACCTCCACCTTGATGTTTATTCCCCTGTTTCTTGAAGTTTCTCTTCCTGGGTCCTCCTTAATAACCACCACCTTCTCTCTTGGGGCCACCATTGTCACACTCGATATTTTTCTACACATTTTATATATAATTGATGATTTTTTTGCAAAATAATGGTTGTAAATGTGGAAAATACATAACAATTATGAAAAATACTTGATTTCCCATGCAACATGCATATAGAAAATTACAAAAAAATCTAGGTCACTATAACCATGCAGGGCAAGGTTGACAAATATACTAGAGTCATTCTCATGGTTTCTTCTCTCCTGCTCTAAGCCAAACTTAGCAATGAGATCATCCAATGTGAACTTCTTGTCAAAATTGTTCATAGTAATGACTACACTGTCCTAAGATTTAGGGAGATTATTGAAAATAATAGACACCTAGACACCCTCATTAATGGGGCTCACAAGTATCTCGAGATTAACAATGATGGACATGGAGTTTATGTGCTCTAATACATTATATCCTTCCTTCATCCCCTTATTCTGATATCTAGTCTGAAGCATCCTGATGTTAACCTCTGTGTACTCCCTATACTGCCTAGCAACTTGTCATGACCCGAATTTTTTTAAAATACAAAGAAAATTAAAACTAAATTTAGAGCTTGTCCGGGCCGCGACCTGGAGACAATTTGCCACAAAAAAACATAATATAGTTCATTTTCCAGGATATACATTATCTGTATACAAACACATAAGTAAAAATATAAACAAGTCTTCTCAAGCCTACAAAAGTAAAACAAAGTACTTAGGACCTACTGGTGCAGTTGTAGATCCTTAGTCACCTCTTAAAGCTCCCAAAAAAGTGTCTTCTCACAAGTCCTTTCTACTCGCAATCAATTCCTCACCGGGTCCTGCAAGGTCTACGGGGTGGTTAGTCTTTAAAATATTTAGGAGTATTTATTCTATCATACATAAATTTAACATATGACAGTTTTCAAATCATGCAATTAGGTAAATAGATGATACTTTTTAAAAACTAGGGTGTGCCTCTCACCAAAACCTCCCCTAGAGCTTCTTCCAACATATTGAAGATGCTACTAGGGTTTGTAAGCTCTTAAGGCTTACAACTAGTGTCCCAGATACCTACTTCATCCTATGGACTTTGTTGTAGGTACAACCGTACAAAGCAGCCTCCTCTTACTCCTCCACAAATCATCGCAAAATACTTTGTGTTTGTGGAGAGAAGAGACACTCGTGCTCATAGGGCGCTGAGATCATAGTCTTCCTATGATACTCTCTACCCTAACGCATGTAACTTTAATAGGTGCCCTTTGTTAGGGGCTAATCAGGGGTTATACCCTTTGTTAGGTGCTCACCAGAAATGTGTGTACCATGTATCCGATTCCAATACCGGATTATAATTGTGCACTCCCTATTCATGGAGCTTTATCGGTACGTCTACCAAGTTAAAGCTCGAGACAATCAAATAACTCTTGAACTCCCTGACTCAAAACGAGACTTTTCTTTCTCAGTAATCCTTCCTTGAGGTTCAACCTTTCAAAAATCTTAGCCTCACCTCTACAATTTATGGTCGTGTTACTGTTAATAATTATAAATGTAGGGTTTGTCACTCGTTCCAACAAGACAGTTACCCATTCTCTATCTCATCCCAGTAACTCGATCGGCATGATTGTTAGCATTTTTTATATCCTTTTAACATAGCAATAATTCCACAAAACCGTCTTTCAATTCTACCGTGCTCATGTATAATTAAAATAATGGCGAAGCCAGATTTTCTCTACATTACATATATCAAATAGCATAATTCATAATTTACTTTAAGAGATAAACACTAGATAAAATAAATAGATGAAGCAATCTTCAAACATATATGGAAATTACTCAAGTACTAAACTAGAATTATATATATAAGCATCATAAGACAGGCTATGTAAGTATTTATATCTTAAAAGAGGATAAAAAAACTCTACCTACTCTCCTTTGCAAATCTAAAGGCGAGAAACAAGACACCTCATACTTGGATGATGAATTTTTCCCTTCTAGAGTAATCAAATCCTTAAAATAGGCCCCCCATTGTGTAGAGCATGTTCAATTTAGGTGGAAACGCCTCTTGAACCACCCAAATTGGACTTAAAATGGCTTAAAAATTGGAAAATGAAGTTTGAGGAGTATATGAGTAGAAACACTGAAAAAACTGGAAAAGAAAATGCATTTGTACTATTTATAAGTGCATGAGGCCATTTCGAGTGCCATGTGGCAGGCGGAATAGCTTACATCATGTTGTCGGGGCCCATCGCTTGGTGGGATGCCGCACGTCCCACAAGGCCTCCCCGCTCTCATCGCAAGCTCGATGTGAGGGCTTCGTGGGTCACGTGGGCCGGGTGCTGGCCTGCTGCGTCCCGAGCGGGCCTTACACATGGATTTTTGTGCACCTTGCTTCACTAACAAGACATAGGCCTACTGCGCATGGCTCGCGCCAGCTGATGCATAAAATTGTTGTTTTCTTTTTTGTCTTTTTTTAAAAACTGAAATTCAAAAATTCAAGTGGTCATATCTCCCTACCCCAAAGTTGGAATCATGTGTTATTAGTATCGTTGAGCTCATATCAACAAGCCCTACAAAACTAGACCCCACATAGGTAGGTTATCCAACACTTTTTAAGTGGGTCCTGCCCATGTAGCATTTCCCGATGCCATAACTTCGACCATAATGTCTGATTTAGGCATTCTTGGGGTCATTATGCTCATTTCACATAGCTCTACTCGATACACTTAACTTTTACTACAAAAATATTCTAAAAAATTCTTCAAAAAGCTGTAGATGTTACACAACTCCCTCTATAATTTCCCTATCAGTTTTGTGTTTCTCAAATAACATCTAATGTTTAGTAAGGATGGTGGTTCTAGCTTTTGCATCCTTCTCTTTGAACTTTTCATAAACTCTTGATTGTGTAGAAATGGAGGAGTCAATATGTGGATCCATCACGTGGGCAAAATTATAAGAAAAAGAATATGTTCAATCCTCCTTGTCTATCTGAGGTAGTTGGTGCTATTGAGCTTCTCTGTATTGCTCAATTCACTTGCAACCATGTCGGATGCCATGGTCAAACAAGGAAATATCTACAATCACAAATTGTCAAACAAGGTAGTAAGTAAGCAGTCTTATATATAAAAAAATAGATAGTTTACAAGTGATGTGAGTCTAATTAATTCCAACAGCTTAGATGTTCACTTTCAACTCACAAACAATGTGTTGTGTGTAGGGTGCCAAATAATATGTGTGCATTTACTACTCCGCCTTTAGCCAAGAGTTCAAGTGTAACCACAGTCAAGCAATAAGGCTTCTAAATTAGCAACCAATATGTCTAATTAGTATGTGAATGAGTGAACATCCATTTTCATTTAACAAGAAATTATGTCTAAGAAAATTTATATTTATGTTGTGAATTTACTAAAATACCCTTATGCTTGGGACTCACAAAAAAATCAGATGAAACCAATTGTGCTTTCAATTCACATGCATCAATTATTCAAATATATCACAAATAGATGCATAAACTCTAGATAGAAATGCATGTCTTAACATAAAAAAAACAAAGACAATAGTATAAACGATTAATCGTATGGGTATCAATCGATTGATCGGGTAAATGGATTGTTGGAGTACCCCCAATTGATTGCCATGTCAAGCGATAAATCGATCAGGTTACTCTAAAACTTTCGATCAATATGAATGTTGACCGATCAATCGACTATGAATTGGACTCAGTCATCAACGCTTCTCGCACACTTTCCAAGGCCAAATAGCATAAAATTTATGTAGAAGTAATTATAAACTATATGGACAATCTCTTTCAACCATATTTTAGATTAGGCATATAGAGAAGGAAAAATTGGAAACCCCACGTCTCAACATAAAACAAGCAAGACAATAGTATAAACGATTGATCATCTAGGTATCAATCGATTGATCAGGTAAATCGAATGTTGCTGGAGTACTCCCAATTGATTGCTATATCAAGCGATAAATCGATTAATTTACTTAAAAACTTTAGACCAATATGAATGTTGACTAATCAATCAACTATGAATTGGACTCAGTTGTCAGAGCTTCTTGCATGCTTCTCGATGCCAAAATAGCATAAATTTATGGAGAAGTACTTATAAACTATATGAATTAATCTCTTTCAACCATATTTTAGATTAGGCTTATAGAGAGAAAAATTGCAAAACCTAGTCGTGGCCAACAAGGGATGAGTAGGGTCAAAAACAAGAATTTTTTCGGCGTCTTGTCTACCAAACCAAAGCTTCATTACCATTTTTGGGTTGCGTCATTGGAAACTCACTGGTGAGCCCGTCTAATAGAGGCAACAAAATCCAATTTTTTATTTCCATCAATAAAAGATCACATGCAAATTACATATAAACATATACAAATGAGCAATACTCCAATATTCTATGATTAATTAACAATTAATCAGAACTTAATTAGGCAAAAACTCAATAACCTTTAAGGGCTTTGCCCTAGTACCAATGGGGCTGTTTGGGTACGGAATCAATTCACTAGCAAATCGGAATTTTTTGGAATTAATTCCACTGATTCAATATAGAATCGGAATTTCGTTTGGGTATGAAATTTTTCATATGGAATCATGATTGGATAACGAATTGTGTTTAAGGTTTGATTCTTTAGAATTTTTAGGTAAATTGACATATATACCCTTTTCTGGAATTGTTTTGATAGAATCATGTTTGGATAGCACATATAAATTCTGGCATAGCAACTTCTTCTCATCATTTGTAGTTCATTTATGTCTTCAAAAGTTTCTTCATGTCTTCTATAAAAGCCTTGTGAACGACCATATCTTAGAGAACCAGTGGCAAATGCAAAAAGTAATGCTAGCGCAAGCCTACAATCAACTACCGCATATTGAACATGATCACAAATAAACCAAAAACTTCATTCTCCTTTTCAAGTAGCATCTTGGGCCAATATTCAACCTCCCGAGCAAATACAAATTGATTGAAAAATCATGGAGATAAATTCTTTAGTTTCCTCCACCACAGGCTCCTCCATCTCATTGATACCTTCAAAATGATGAGGGAGTAATTGAAGATAGTGTGAAAGAACAGAGCCAACGTTGTCAAAATTGTTTTCATCACCCTTAGAGACTGGCCATAATAAAAATAAAACTTGGATTGTATGGGCATTTGACCAACATGCTGAGAATTAGCTTGGGTACTGAAAGCATAAGAGCACATAGTTCAACATATAACATAATGCAAGCACGGGAAAAGATATTCATGAGCAAATGAGTAGCAACGCCCCCTGCCACTCTGATAACATCAAAATCAGTAGCATCAATGGGAAATGGATCACAACAAGCATAAATTTTTTGGCTTTTCGTGAAACATACTCTTCATCATCATCAGTGAAACAACATGAGAGCTCACCTACCTGCAATTGTCAGCGAAGAGGCATGAGTACCTGCATGGACATTTCATCCTCTGTTGCAAAACCACCCACTTGTTAGGGTTTCGACGGGCATCGAATGGACGAATGAGGTGGAATGAGGCAGATCTCAGGAGAGGGCGGAGGCTCTACCGCAGGGGCTTGTCGTAGATCACAAAAGATGGAGGAGGTACTATCGCAGGACTTGAGCGAGAGGGGTTCAATGATGCCGGCATTGGCAAGATGGAGGGGACTGGGTTGAGATGGAGGCATTGGATGGCCGACGAATAGATATGTGGAAGACCGGGATGGAAATCGGGTGACGGGAGGCACCGTGCCGGCCAAAGACCGGGATCGATTTTCCAAGGCAGAAGGCTGACTGCTGAAAGTTGACGAAGGAAGGCGGACAGCATGAAGAGGGAGGGAGACACATGTGGAAGGAAACCGCTGGGATGGAGCTCACAAGGGGGCGAATCGATGAAAAAGAGGACGAGGGGTAACGGCCAGAAATACGTGATAACGCATGTCTGATTTCACGAGTTTTTCGGAATCGACCAAATCTCCTCACGAGGAGATTCGATGATTGAGGGCAGAAACACGATTCAATCGTGTTTCAGTCCAAATTTTTGTTTCCATTTAGATTCACTATCCAAACGACATTCCAGTGATTTTATGCTGAATTATGACGGAATCGTCGGAATTTTCTCTCCATTCGGTACCCAAACATCACCTAAATCAACATGCCCTTTTCAAGTAATTTAATATAATAAATGGGGGATATGTAAATACCTCTTTGAGGAACTGATAAGTATAATTTATATGTTGTTTTACCTTGATTATTCTATTTCTTAGTCTTATTTAAGAGCTAATATACCTTAGATAATTAGGAATTAAGGTTAATTAGGTTAGGGAATACTTGTATGATGTTTTGAATTAAATTAGCTATATTGGGTGTTTTTATGCAGTCCTTAGTGCGCCATCGTGGGTCGCAAATTTTTCCGCACAAATTTCCATTACCCTCATCTTGCCATGATTACTTCTAACACTCTATAAACCTCATGACAACAACTCTCTCAACTAAGTGATGCTTTTGACCTCCTAACTCCGCCGCCGATGCCCCTGCCATCGGGTGCTTGCCATCAAACATCATGGATTACGAGGTAGGGGAGCTTTGAACTCGTAATTTCATTATAACATGTTTTGAATGTGTAGTAGCGTGCTAGGATTATATGATTTAATATGTTGGGTATTATGTGATTATCCATTTGCATGATGTAAGAGTGAAAGATAATAAATAATGGCTTGTTTGAAATGCATATGACATGCATTTAAGCTAAAAGTATGTTTGATGCATGTGGATTATGTGTATGCTAGTGATGGCTAGCGAGTATGTTAGTAAGATATGTATGGAATTATGTATATATTATATGTATGTGTGATGGACTTATGCATGTATGATGGTTATATGCCAGTATGAAGGATATGTATATGTACGTGGGCGGATGTATGGGCAATAGACAGTAAGAGTTGACAGAGGGTTTTGATAGATTTGTTGTGGATTGTAACTGTGTGGGGGAAGGCAGAGGATGTAAATTCAATGGGCGAGGTCTAGGATGAGTTTAGTTTGGATTGGAGCGTATGTTGGGGGATTGTCATATAGTAAAAGTGCAACATAATTGTACTAGCATAGCGTACATTTTAAGAACAATAAGTAAGATATAAGTAAGAAAGTGATGACTAAGGTTGGTTATGAGGAGCTTAGTTTGATGACTTCTAAGTAAGATGTTTTGGCCATAAGGTGGATGGCAGAATATATATGATTATATAAGAATTTGGTATACAGTGAGTCATGTTATGAGTTTATGGGTTAAGAGAAGTCTGCTCCCTGACGTACTAGGGTTTCGGAGTGGGCTCAACTTCGGATTGATCGGTGGAAGATTGCAAGATTGCAAATTGTTATGGCATAATTGTACCGCATAAATTACTTAATTCAAACTTGAATTATAAGTAAAGCTAATATAATAACATTGTAAGTTTGAGACCTGAGGGTTTCGACAAATCAAGTTTCATATTTGAGCTAACCGATAATGAGTCGAATGAGCATTTCTCATGTCTTACCATGGTGTTTATCCTACGGGATGTTATCTGTGTGTTGTTTTTAAGCCCTGGCATCTAATGCTATGTTGAAAGCAATGTATGTTTTTTATTTTGTCTTTGTGTTGTATTAAGCACAGACGTTTCATGCTCTATTGAGAGTGTTGTATGTTTATGCCCACGGAATCCACAAAATGTTGTCCCACTAAAAAATTCAACAATGAGGGTCATTAATTCCACATAATCCACATAATGTCCTCCCAAGGATATTTACTGGGGGTGGAAGTTGAATGCAATCATAATTTTCATTCTATTGAAATTTTTTACCCAACAAAGGGTTGTTTAGATATCAAAGTGAGTATAATCAGAACGAAGATTTACAAGAATTGCATGTTATGACTTATAAGTACATGTCGGCTTCCTAAAGTGTAAAAAAAGTCAATATGTTAGTAATTCAGCAAAATCTATAAAATCCACGAAATGTCCTCGTGAGAACATTGGCAAATTCTAAGGAATCTAGGGCAGAAGTTTAATAGAATTGGAATTTCTAATCTAGTGCAAATTTTCTAACCAAACACAAAATAGTGGAATCAAACAGAATCAAGCAAAATCCTGCTTGATTTCACTTGATTTCATATTCAAACGAGGGCTGTTTGGATATCAACTAGCGCTCACTAGTAAGGTCCACCCCCAACCTGATGTCCCTTGAGTTTTCTATAATCTCTTATCAGAAAGATCAAGGTAAATTCAACATCCAATTCCATCTGTCCCATATTAATTGTCCAGATAAAGTTTATTTAGGCTTTCTTATCTAGATAATTAATATGGGACAAAAAGAGTACTATTTACCCTTAGATTTTAACTACACTCACCAGAGACAAGGAGACAAGTTTCTTATTATTAAAGTTCAAATGAGTTCGTGATAGGCTTTCCATAAAAGATCTCTCCCCTCGAATGCCTCTCTAATAATGTTACCTAGCCAAGCTTAATCACCGGACTGCTTAAGCAAGTTTGAGGAAGAGTTATTAATACTCCACTCACTAACTACAAACCATGTACTGTGTTAGCATTTAATATACCATGTTAGGAACCTATAAATCATGGTTCATGAGCTATGGTCGCGGGGAACATTTTCCTTAAATACACACGCAGGAGTTAATGGTGTTGTTATCCTAATCACGAGGATGTTGCAGTTCTCGAGACTTGCGAGGAAGAATAAGTGCAAAGACGAATCCGTAAAGCTCAGGAGGGATAGCGTCACAGGGTTTACATAGCACCACTTGACACTATCCATCCTGGGCTTTATGGGTTTTTTTCTTTGCCGGTCCAACTTCTGTGTGATCGAGATTCAAAGGCCTGGTAAGCCAGCAACGAAACACTTCTGAAGAAGAACTAACCAAGTGGTAAGACTCTTGTTCTTCAGTTAGATACCTGCCTCTTTGTAGTAAATCACAATACCCACATATGTTCAGGACACAATTAAGTGATTTGCTACCACCTGCTTGCTTATGTTTACTCTTTGTTTAGATGGGCAAGCTGGATTTGCAGGATTATGTTCTCTTTCTTCTATCTTAGCCTCAACTTCTCAAATCAATTCTCTGTAATTAAGACAATTTTTTCATAGAACCTCTTGCCAGCTATTTCTCTTAAGGATTCTCAGTGTTATCTTCTTCGCACTATCAGCATCTGTTTATGTTCGAGGGGTGATGATACCAAGGATCTATCTGCATAATTTTTTTACGTTGGTGACCTAATCATCATAATATAATCAGAGTTTGTGTTCTAATGGTTTCTTCCTCTTTTGTTGGGCACTCGTGAAAATGACATTAAGAACATATTTTTATATTTTTTGATAAGGACATTGAAAACATCTAAAGCTTCTGTCGAGGTGCTCTATTAGCTGGGCTTCAACACCGTAGGGTTTACGGAAACTAGTGTCATCGTAAACGTCTTAATCTGAATTAAATGTATCTTTGCAATTAATGACAAGCCCACTCTTCTCTAGATCCATTTCCAAGACAAACCTATCACCCATGCCTCAGGCCTAGCTAGTTAGAGGTTCGTATCAGGATCACGGACCTAGGCTCCTAGCCCACGATTAAACAATATCACTTTTCCTGCGAGAAGGTTTATACATGGTGATCCAACTTCATTATTGAAATACCTTTAATTATTAGGGTTCATTTTTCTAAACCTTACTAATTAATTATTTTTTTATCACGTATAAACTTGACATAAGTGCAATATTTTCCTGCTTGTGATTGTCTAATACTTCTCTATTTTTGAAATAAGTATATTTTTTTAATTTTTAAAAATTAATTAGTTTTAATTTATTTTTAAAAACCAAATAAGACATTTGGTAAGACTTTTCAACACCTGTATACCCGAAAGTCCACTCCACACTTTAAATGTATTTATGGATTACATTGTTTGTCATAGTACTACCGAGTGAATCTTGGGTGCTTGAAAGTAGAGGTACTAACAAGTTGAGCTAAGTTGAGTTTTAGGTTAACTTAGCTTAAACTCATAATTTTAGGTATTGGCTCGAGCTTAGACTCAAATTCGATCAAACTATTAATCATCCAGCTCGAGTTTGGTTCAAGAAAGAAACCAAAAACTCGACTCGTGCTCAAGCTCGAACTCAATATACAATGACCACATAACTTAATTCGAATTTGGCTCGGCTATAAATTCGACTATGTTGAATTTGTGATATTGCCAAAAAGAATAAACTCTTTAACTACTTCACCTACAACACCTTTGGTGTTAAACATTCTATCAAATAAATATAAGGTTCTTATTATTTAAATATTTTTTTATCAAATATAATTTTATCACTCTGTTATTACAGTTGTACACTTGGCTCATGTTATTTTAAATAATATTTGTACTTCTTTATATTGATCATTATATTTTAATACATGAAAATGAGTGCAAAAACTTAATTAATATATCTACCTCATTATACCAATATATACTAATTGCCTAGTAAAAAAAATATTATTAAATACTCCATTTGTCTTAAACTAATAGCTCTATTTGGTTTTTTAAAATAAATTAAAACAACTAAATGGAGCTATTAATGTAGGACAAATAGAGTATTTGTAGATACAATCTTGTACAAAATTGTCATCATTTACTTAAAGCTCAAAATTTTTAAATAGACAACTAAAGTGTAAAAAATAGTATTTACTTATTTATTAGCTTTCTTTTCTAATATTTTTATTTGTTGTTATGATATATCTTGTGTTTGTATGCTTAACTCTATATGCATCTTTTAGTAGTCTTTTGTAAATATGTCACTATTATTAGCACATATGTACTCCTTCCATATCACTAAAGTATTCATATGTTTATATTATATGAATGTTTTAGTAATTTTGTATGAATATGTCATTATTATTAGCACACATATACTATATGTATATGTGGCACCACAACCTCTTCTACATACTCCAACCTTCTTCTGGTTGAATAAAATATATTTATTATTTAATAACTTAAAATTTTAAAATCCTTATATTCACTTATCACTTCAAGTTTCATCTTATAACCACCAAAACGAAAAAATTAGTATCTTTGTGGTTAACTACATTTGTGTATATGATATATCATATATGAATGTATATCATTTATTTTTATTATACATAAATATAAATTTTAGTAAATATCATATATATATATATATATATATATTATGTCTTTTTAAAATATTTACTTCTAAATAATTTATATTATGTGTAATGTATAAGGGTGCAAAGGGACCGGGTCGAGTTGAGTTTCAGTATAGTGAGAACATGAAACTTGATGTCTTGTCGTCTTGGACACATCCCCAATAAATATTTTACCCTAATCTTATGAATAAAAAAAGAGTCCATGAGTCAATGCTAAAAAATATTTAAAAATTATTGTAAATTTCAAATTTCCAAGGATTCCCATAGTGGTCTCCATAGAAATTTTGAAAAGATCTATTGTAATTTATTAGACATGTAGAGATAGTAAATAATATTACCATAATATATTGTCTAATGATTGACATAATGTTTGATATGTAGTACAATATATCTCTTATTTACTCGTTTGTATTATATATATACTTTATTAAATCTTATTTCTATGATATATCTAAATTTTAATACATATCACATGTGGACATATGAGTATAATGTGTCTTTAAATGTTTACTTCTCAAAAATATATATCATGTATGATATAAGCCAATACTCAATACATAAGACATTACACATTCATTAATAATATATAAATTTATATATGTGTGTGTGTGTGTGTGTGTGTGTGTGTTATAAATGTAAATTGGGATTGATAATTGTGCATATGTATGCATAAGTATCAATATATATTTATGTATATTATAAAATATATTTACGAATTTCATTCAAGTTCGAGTCAAGTATGAGTCGAGTTCGAGCTAATTTTGAGTTCTATTCGAGTTGAGTCGAGTTAGGGTATGCTCGATCTCAACTCGAAAATATTTGAGTTTGAGTCGAGCCACTTCAAATTAAGTAGAGTAGAGGCACCATTGCTTGACGAGTTGGCTCAGTTCATTAGCACCCCTACTTGAAAGTCTCATCTCTACCGCACATAATGGTAAGGGGCAGTTTGGATGTTAAATTTTTGTAAATTCCGTCTCAATTTCAGTTTGAATCATCAAAATAATATTTGTGTAGAAAGTGGACAAAATTAAAAATTTTACCTAAAAGTTGATTCTAAGTCATTTCGAGCCAAAATCGGCCAAAAAGTGATCCCAGCTTTCAGCCCTCATTTGAGAATTACAGATTCCATTATTTTTTAACGGTTACCTCACATATTAATTTGAGCCTCGAGAAGTAATCCGTATATGTAAACCACACTTTAAAAGTTCAAAAATACCTACTGTAAGCCTCGGCGCAACCTGCCTAGGCTGACTTAGCCACATAGCAATTTAGGGTAGGTGCTGCCTTGGGAAGTTGCACACAAGCACGCTGCAGCAACAAAAGGAGCGTGCCAAGGTGGGAATCTCGTGCGCGGGCGACGGCAGTAGCCTCACGCACAAGCTAAGGAATAGGCAGCAAATTACAAGCATGTTGGAGCGTGGCCATGTCTCAGCATGCTGATTGGCACAAGGGCGACGTGCCAAGGCTGGCGGTTGCATAATCGACCAGCATGATCTCCACTAAGACCTAAGTGCATCATGGAGAGGAACATTGGAGTAGTGGCTGACGGTTTATAAAGTGGTTGTTGCACACTTTCGGGCATAACCGCAAGACGGTTACATGTGGTTACGGACGGTTATGTACGACCTAGTGGGCTAAGTCATGAGAGTCATGTTGTAATCGCTTGGCTGCGGCTAGCGGGTATAAAAGGTGGGGAAAACATTGTAAGCTCGCATGAGAGCAAGTGGGTTTGGGTTTTGGGTTGGGCCCTTTTTCCCTTCACTTCTGTTGTTCTTGTGGTGTGCATGCATTTCCTTGTGATCGTGTGTGTGCTAAGAGGGTGAGAAGGTTGCTGATTGCCGAGGGCATTCAAGCTACACAAGGTGTGTAAAATCTAGCGAAATCTAGGCCTTGTGACAGTTGGTAGCTGAGGAAGACGATGGTGGGTACAACACAAGAAAGCGTCGCTCGCTTGGAGGAGTGGTTGTAGGCAACAATTGCTGCCTTGGAGGGTCTTGCGGCTATCGACAAACGGCTAGCTTCTGCAAAATAGGTGTGTCGGTGCTCGAGACTCGTCCAATTGTGGTGGATTTCTCTTCTTCATAATGAAGAGGACGCAACAAACTGCTAATGAGGGGGCAACTCGTATCCAAGCCCTGATGGACAAGATTGCAATGTTGGAGAGGGCAGTGGTCAACACCGTCCTTCGCACGGAGGAGCCCCAACGGTCTTCTACCAAGAAGACCAAAGTGTCGGAACCAAAGGAGTACTCTAGAGGTTGGAGTGCAAAAGAGGTGGGAAACTTCTTATTGGATTTGGAGAACTACTTCAAGTTGATCCAAACCCTCGACACCGAACGAGTAGTGGTGGCAGCCATGTATCTCGCTAGAGATGCAAAAGTGTGGTGGCGTGCACAATTGGAAGATGATGAGAGTGTTGGGCATGCGAGGATTGATGATTTGGAGACTTTTAGGAAAGAGTTGAATGACCAGTTCCTTCCAACAAATGTTGCTTGGACAGCTCGAGAGTCGTTAAGGAAGTTGAGGTAGACCGGATCGGTACGGGACTACATTAAGCAATATCGATGATGCTAGATGTCAAGGAGATGATGAACAATACAAGCTCTTCAATTTTATGACGGGACTCCAACCTTGGGACCAGACTAAGTTGAGGAGGCAAAACACTCAAGATCTCATAGCGGCTATTATGGCGACTGAAAGGTTGGTGGAGCTTAAGCCAAACTCCTCTGGCCTAAAGGACAAGAAAAATGGATCTTTCAAAGGCGGTCACAAGAAGTTCGAAAAGAAGGAATGCAATGATGGTGGATGACCAAACAAGGACAGGAAGAAGCCCGATCAAAAGGATAGGAAGACTAGTTGCTTTATTTGTCAAGGTCCCACTATGCTCGTGACTGTCCAAGGGGAGAGAAGCTGAATATGATGGTGGTGGATGATGATTCCTCATCCGATGATGAGACCACACACATAAATCCCTTGCAATTGGTGAACGCCATGTGCAAGGAAAATGAGGACAGGGCGGACTTGTTGTATGTTGAGACCACCCTCAACAATCAGGGGCTCAAGGCGTTGGTTGATAGTGGTGCAACCCACAACTTCCTATCAAAGAAGGTGGCGGACTCAAGCAAGTTTGTGGTGACGAAGGCACAAGTGAAAATCAAAGCGGTGAACTCGGATGCAACCCCTATTAACGACATTGTCAACCATTGATGTGCGGATAGGGAAGTGGTCAGGAAAGCTTTACTTAACTGTGGTTTCCCTTGATGATTTTCAGGTTGTGCTTGGGATGGAATTTTTACCAAAAGCAAAGGTCTCCATTATTCCACATCTTGGAGGGCTGTTCATAGGCGATGAACAAGCCCCCTCCTTTGTTCCATGTCGGAAGGAGGAGAGGTAGGCGCAATTGTTATCCGCAATGCAACTGACCAAAGGCCTGAGGAAAGGCCCGGAGACATACTTGGTATCGTTACGAAGCTGGGAGAAGAGCCTGTAGGAAGAAAGGTCCTTCCTACACAAGTCAGCAACCTTTTGGCTGAATTTGTGGATGTCTTGTCACCCGAATTACCGCAAGTTCTTCCACCGAGGCGTACGGTGGATCATGAGATCGAACTCTTGCCGGGAAACCATCCTCCCACAAGAGCCCCTTATCATATGGCTCTCCCAGAATTGAAGGAACTTCAGAAGCAGCTTAATGAGTTGCTGAAGGCAGGTTTCATCTGACCCACGAAAGCACCCTTTGGTTCAAAAGAAGCAAAATGGTTCACTGCAATTGTGTGTCAAATACTAGGCTCTCAACAAGATTACCGTCAAAAACAAGTATACAGTGCTCTTGGTTGCTTATTTGTTTAATAGGCTGGCCAAAGTTTCATACTTTACAAAGCTTGATCTTCCGTCGTGTTATTGGCAAGTGTGGATCGTACAAGGGGATGAACCTAAGACGGCTATGGTGGCACAGTGTGATTCTTATGAATTCCTAGTTATGTCATTCGGTCTAACCAATGCCCCTGCTACTTTATGTACGCTGATGAATGATGTGTTTAGACCCTACCTTGACTGCTTTGTGATAGTATAATTGGACGATATTGTTGTTTACAGCCAGTCCTTGGATGAAAACATGGGCCATTTAAGGATTGTGTTGGAACGGTTGAGGGAACATCATTTGTACTTAAAGTTGGAGAAATGTAGCTTTGCTCAGGAAGAAATCTTCTTCCTAGGCCATCATATATCGCAGGGCATGATGCGGATGGATATGAAGAAGGTCAAAGCCATTATGGAGTGACCTACTCCCACAAAAGTGTCTAAGTTATGGTCCTTCATTGGACTAGCTAACTACTATCGGCACTTCATCAAGAGCTACTCAAAGAAGGTGGCGGTGTTGACCGATCTCTTGAAGAAGGACCAACCTTGGCGGGGGATGAACAAGTGCCAAGAGGCATTCGTGAGACTAAAGGAAGCCATTGCATCATACCCTATTCTAAAGTTGTCGGAGTTCGATGTACCATTTGAGGTACAAACTGATGCCTCAAATCGTGCTATTGGAGGCGTGCTCATTCAAGCCGGTCATCTCGTGGCATATGAAAACTGAAAGCTGAATGAGACGGAGCGGAGATACTCTGTCCATGAAAAAAGATGATTGTGGTAGTGCATTGCTTGCACACATGGAGACACTATCTGCTAGGAGGTAAATTCATACTTCGGACTGACAATGTGGCCACAAGCTACTTTTCCACGCAAAAGAAACTCACTGCAAAGCAATCCCGATGGCAAGAGTTCCTTGCAGAATTTGATTATGAGCTGCAATACAAACCGAGCAAAGCCAACATAGTTGTTGATGCCCTCAGCTGCCGAACGGACCCGGAGGCGATGTTAGCTGCCTTAGTGCAAGTCTCGGGAGACTTGCTAGACCAAGTGATGCATGTGACGCAAAAAGACCAAGTCTGCGTATGACTGTTACAAGCAGTGAAGGACAGTGTGGTTCGATGATTTTGGACCGAGTATAGGGCGATGTATGCTAAGGGAGGACGCCTCTTTATTCCAAATGCATACGGCTTGAGGCGGAAGCTACTGCAAGAAGTTCATGATGCAACGTGGGCTGGACATCCGGGACAAGAGCGCATGTTTGCTCTCTTGAACCGCAACTACTACTGAACACATATGAGAGAAGACGTGGAGCAGTATGTACACACTTGTTTGGTGTGTCAGCATGACAAAGTTGAAAGGAAGAAATCAGCGGGTTTACTAGAGCCCTCACCTATACCGGAGAGGCCTTGGATAAGTCTATCTATGGATTTTATCACCAAGCTCCCAATGGTAAAAGGCTTTGGGTTGATCATGGTGGTCGTGGATAGATTCTCAAAGTATGGTACACTCATCACAGCTCCTAAGGTCTGTACGGCAGAAATTTCAGCCAAACTTTTCTTCAAGAACATCGTCAAACTTTAGGGACTTCTGGTGGACATCGTTAGTGATCGCAACACCAGGTTTACGGGCAGGTTTTGGATGCAACTCTTTGAGATGCTTGGCACCAAGCTGAACTTCACAACCAGCAATCACCCGCAAACCAACAGCCAAACCGAGAGGGTGAACGCCATCTTGGAAGAGTACTTAAGACACTATGTGATTGCCAATCAGCAAAATTGGGTGGATCTCTTGGAGATAGCGCAGTTTTGCTACAACCAACAAAAGAGCTCATCTATAGGAAAAAGTCCCTTCGAGTTGGCGACAGGCCAACAACCACTTACTCCAAACGATGTGGCTCTACAGCGTATGGGAGAACGCTTCCGATAGCCTACAAGATGGCTAGGGCACGAACAACTCAAATGGAGGAGGCGCGAGACTGCCTTAAAAAAGCAGTCAAGAGGATGAAAAGAAATGCAGATCGGCACCAACAAGCTCGTGAATTCCAAGTTGAGGAGCAGGTGATGCTTGAGCTCACTCCTCAAGTTTGGAAGAAAATGCCAAGGCAGGTGATTCATAGAGGATTTATTCAGTGGTATGATGGACCCTTTTCCATCATAAAAAAGGTAGGGAAGCTGGCTTATCAGCTTGCTTTGCCATAAAGGTATAAACTACACCATGTCTTTCATGTTAGCTTTTTGAAGCCTTATGCGAAAGATTTGGAAGATCCCAGCTGCAATGCGAAGCAAAGGCACCTCCCACGGTGTTCAAACAGTTTGAACAAGAAGTCGAGGCTATCCTAGATATGAAGGTAAAAGGTGCCGCCAAAAAGAATTGGCGAGCCTATTACTTGGTCAAGTGGAAGGGGCTGCTAGACAGATAGAACAGTTGGGAATGGGATACAACTATTTGGCAATTAGAGGATAAGATCCAGAGGTTTCTCACATCGACGAGGGCATCGATGGCTTTAGCCGGGGAGGGTCTGTAAGACCTATTGCGGCCTGCCTAGGCTGACTTAGCCACGATGCAATCTAGGGCGGGTGCTACCTTGGGAAGTTGCACACAAGCATGCTGCAATGACAAAAAGAGTGTGCCAAGGTGGGCATCTCGTGCACGGGCGTCGGCAGCAACCTCACGCAAGCTAAGGAAAAGGCAACAGATTACGAGCATGTAGGAGTGTGGCCATGTCTCAACATGCTGATTGGCACAAGGGCGACATGCAAAGGTTGTTGCATAACCAATCAGCACAATCCCCACCAAGACATGAGTGCATCATGGCGAGGAACATAGGAGTAATGGCTAATAGTTGCTAAAGTGGTTGTTGCACACTTTCGGGCATAATTGCAAGATGGTTAAATATGGTTATAGATAGGGGTCATGTTGTAACCGCTTAGTTGCGGACAACTGATATAAAAAGGTGGGGAAAACATTGTAAGCTCACATGAGAGCAAGTGGGTTTGGGTTTTGACACTAAGATTCAAACCAAGTACTTGTACGACATCAAGTGCAAAAGGTTTTTGGGTTGGGCCCTTTTTTCTTTCACTTTCAATGTTTTTGTGGTGTGCCTACGTTTCCTTGTGATTGTGTGTGCACTAAGAGGGTGAGAAGGTTGCTGATTATCGAGGTCATTCAAGCCGCATAAGGTGTGTAAAATCTAGCAAAATACGGGCCTTGTGACTAGGGGTGTTAACGAGCCGAGCTGAGCCGAGTATTAGGCTGTTTCGGCTCGAGCTCGAATTGCTGACTCGGCTCGAAGCTCGAATAAACTCGAACCTTTTAGCTCGAGCTCGGCTCAAATTAGAAATCCAAAGCTTGGCTCGAGCTCGAGCTCGAACCTGTATAAGTGAATCATAAGCCTTGGCTCGAGCTGGGCTCGAACTAAAAAAATAAAAATAATCTATATATAAATATAAAGTATATGAAGTATCACATATACTAATATACTTTTAGTATTAAATATTAATATATATACTTAAACAAGTATTACGACTACACCGTGAACATTTGATTATATTCACTATGAAAAAAGAAAACTATGACAAATAAGTTTTAGTTACATATGCTAAAAAAATGCAACATTATTATTTTTCTCTCTTTATGTACATATAATCACTAAAAAAGATGTAAAAAATAAAAAATTATTTAGGCAACATTGTCATTTATTTTCTTTACATGTTTATAAATCACTAATAAAAAAGGTATTCTATAATCTTAGTGTGCCTCTAAAAAATTCTGAAGTACATGTAATAAAGATATACATTTTGTAAGATGAGGATGGTCCCAATGTCATGCTTCAACTTTTAAAAGAATATCTAATCATTCTTTTCTAAACTAAGGTTGGTCCACAAATGTCATGCTTCTTTTAAAATTATTTTTAAGTATATTAGTGTGATATCATGTTGACCATCTGTCATATACTTATAGCTTCATTTGGTTTTTCAATTGAACTAATTTTAGTCCATCTTCAAGAATCAAATAGCCCTATTAATTTGGGACAAAAGGAGTATATTAGTGTTTGCATCTCCAATATTTTTATTTTTATAAAAAATATATCATATATAAAAATTATATATCCGTTATAATTTAACAAGGATATATATCATGAAATTTTTTTATATGAGTTTAGACTCTCGTACGTCAGCTTGATCAAAAATATTATAGGCCATCAGATCGAGATCCAAATGTGCAAAAAGACATAAACTAATCTACCTCCCGAGTTATGTGTATTCTTATATCGTAATATGATGATGTATGACATATATACTCACATAGTCATGAGTGAGCCTTGACTCATATAAACGGGTTTCATATATCAATACGATACATAGTATTAGTATATAAATATGTGATTATACGTCATTTTATATATTCTATTTGTCTTAAATTAATAGCTCAATTAGATTTTTCAAAATGAACTAATCAAATAGAGCTATTAATCTAAGAACGGAGGGAGTATGCTATAAATATATATTTAAATTAACAATTATGTTTATATAAAATATGCATATATATATTATTTATTTTATATATATTATTTATATATAATTTTGAAATTATATTCGAGTTCGAGTTCGAGCTCGAGCCGAGTAGCATCGAGTTCGAATTTTATTCGAGCCGAGCTGAGTCGAGCAGGGGTCAACTCGAACTCGGCTCGAACTTATTCGAGCTTGAATCGAGTTCGAGTCGAGCTTAATTCGAGTCGAATTTAACTCGAGCCGAGCCTAACCGAGCCGAGTTTGCTCACGAGCCAGCTCGGCTCATTTACAGCCCTACTTGTGACACCTACCATTACAAAATTTTGTTTGATAAAATTCAAATTTAAGAGTGCAATAATATCAAAGACATATATATCTAAAGTTTGAAAAGGAGAGTTATATTAGGGCTTGTTTGGGAGGCATTTTCTACTACTTAGAAAACGATTTGTTTACATTGAAAATCACTTTCTCAATTGAAAACCGTTTAGAAAAGTTATTTAAAGTCAAAATGACTTTCCCAGCATAAATCTACCTTTTGGGTTAATTCAAACCGAATTAACCCAAAATCTGATTTCTTCCCTAGGAGAATTCTCAAAAAAAATTATTTCTTTTTTGAAATGATGTAAAAAGACATTCTACCCTTCATTTCTTTTATATAATAATTATGTTAGAGAATATTTTTATCATTTTACACATAAAAATCAAAAGCAAGTTAAAATCTAATTTCTCTTTAAAATCATCCAATAAAACTCTAACCAAACATCTTTCATTTTTACTTTTTTACCAAAAATTAATTCTAATAAAAAAACCTATTTTCTTTCTACTTAAAATTGTTAGCCAAACGGCCCCTTAGTTTAAAGTTTTAAAAATAAATTTGACACAACACTTAAATTTATTCTAAAAACTTCCATTACTAAAAGTAATTCTAATTCGATAGTAAATTATTAAAAAAATCTACTTTTATTTCTACTTCTGTTTCTAATATGACACAAACAACCCCTAAATGGTTAAGGCCACAGAATCAGAAAATGGCCCAAGCCGCACATCAACGTTGAAAAGGCTCATACGCTCGAAACAGTGCTAATGGATGAAAGAGGCTGATGCACAAGAAGGCATGCTTCTTTCAACCCTCAAACGCTGAAACAGCTACAGTAACCTATTCATGTTTTCTGCAACAAAGACCTGAACACGTGATTTCTATCTGCATTATTGGTTACTGCTGTTAGTAGTATACATAACAAGGTAATATGCAAAGCCCAAATTTACAGCCACCAAATTCAATTGCTTTGTTCAGCATATGCAATTGTTTCCTCGGCCACCTTTGCCCATACATCTGCAATCTTCTCAGCATACCCCGCCTGCCAACAAACACAATAAGCATCATATAATTTTCCTAAAATATGGACCATATAGTTTCTACTTCTTAAGAGTAAAAATTACTGATTTATAGAAATTTAGACTGGGGCTAGAGATATCACACTTCATCAAAGGTGAAGAAGTTCTAGACCGTTGCTATATAACAAACCTCCAAATATGTTTTCTGTTTTCTTCAAAAATTTCCACAATAACATTTTAAAAATATTGGTGATCATTCAAGTTAATTTAAGCCACTTCTAATAGTAACCAGGTGTATCATCACTAAGAGAAAAACCCAGAACGAAAGTTTGAACAATCAATATGCACTTAATTGTGTTATTTAACGAGGTAACCATCATAGTTACCTGACAAGAAAAAGACTATGCAAAGAAAACGCAGCTGAAAGCACTTCAAACAGGAAAAATGTGAGATGCGTAACAAAAAGATTTAAGATGTCTATAAATGACGAGAAACATAGGAGCTTAAGTAAACATGCAGAAAGTATGCACTAACTTTGCGTTTTTCATCATTTGACTCTATTCAACAAGATTTCCATCATAGTTAACAGATCAGGAAATGGGTACACAAAGAAAACGCAGAAAATGAAATAGAAAATGTTGTCAGAAAAAAACTATATGAAGCTGGAAGCACTTTAAACAGGAAACATGTGAGAAGCTTAATAGAAACACTTAAGATACATATCACTACAAAGAAATATATTAATGAATGATGAGAAACTTAAGTAAACACATAGAAAGTCCATAAAACATTGGGAGATCTACATAAAATTTTATTTATTCTGAAACTAGTATCATCAATTGGAGGTGTCCATAAATTTGACGGACCTTAGGAGTATAACAGAAGACCTCAATAAGCATAATTGTGTCTTCACCAGTAAATTATCCAAACAAGACTAAAAGATAGCATCATTATATGGATGTAGACTCAAATTATACTTTTTTTTAATTGCATACTTTGGAAAACTTAAACAGAAAAACCATCCAAAGTGGAATCCAATGCTCATATTATTATGAATATGTTAAGACATTACTTGACTAACAATTAGAATTTGTGTTTATTGAAACATATCCAAATCTAGTTAAATGATATTTTCTTAGAATAAGAAGACTAGAATGTAAAATCAAATAGCATTGTCGTCCCCTTCACTTCATTAGTCACTGTAAATGGCTTGGTAATTGGTATGATTTCCAGAACTAATACTTCTAAGAAGACAATATGACATTTACGCTCATAAGCCCAATGATTGCAGGCCACATATTGCAGCATAAAAAGCTGATTCAGCCAGTGGCCTAAGAACAGTTATCCTTTTTATGTAGGGAAGTAGTATGAAGATTATTGTGATAAAAATGTAGCATGACGATTAAAAAACATGCGTAATTGATGTTAACACAAAATATTGCACCAAAGACAAAAGGCAAAGACTGCATTTAATGGTACATCATATCCTACTGTAACAATCTTTCATTAATAACATAAACAACAAGAATACCTGATTAATGACAAAACCTTTTAACATGTCATGGAAGTGGCTTCTCCGTTCTCTATCTAATCTCTCCAGTTCATTCCTGTTGTTATCCTGCAATTTGTAGGAATTCTACTTTAATTACATACTAATCATTCACATGAGTTCATAAAAAGTAAGAAGAATACATACGCCAAGATTCAAAAGCAGATTCAACAATGTAGGTGACCTACATGCGTTATAATTTAAGGCCAACCTACTTCAGAACGATCCACCTATTGAATAATATGATTTCTTTTCATGTACAAAAAAATTGCACTCAAACGAATAAAATTAATTTGAACTTTTTAATAAGCTTGACAATAAACAAGCATTTAAATCAATCAAAAGTTGCTGGAAGAAATATAACATACAAAGAAAACTCTCCATGGTTGGCCAGATTGTCCCAACCAAACCTCCTCCCCAAACCGAAAAATACACCAAAAAGAAACCCCAAGAAAACCCATCACCCTTGGTGGAGTTATTTCACACTCTCCTATTTTTAAAAAAAATTCCAATATATTATTACAAAAAGGCACACCGCAAAACATTCCATAAATTGGAGCTGCACTGCTGCATAAATCCCTCTGTACAACATTTTCAACGTTAATGAATGGTGTGATTTAGTAGTTGTCCACTAAGCCAAGATACAAGATTTAATGATGTTTAAGAGACAGCTTGTAATTGTTTGCAAACTACCACCTAGACAACAAATTAGCTATCTCCTAGTTTTAGTAGTCCCAGCCACAAAATCATTGTAAAACACTCAAAACTCCAAGATTATAACATTTTTTCCCTTCTACTGAAAAATATAAAAAAAGTAGACTTGGATTCAATAATATCCTTTCTTCCATCAACACAAGACATGTGTTGCATTCAACTACCTAGTTATAAGCCAATCCTTACCAATAATCCTTTAAATACTCAATAGTACACATGGATCGATTTTGCTACATTAAGTTAACACCACACAATAACCAGAATTCCTAAACTTAAACAAGAGCATGTGGATTGCAAATTGACGTCCTCAGATCCAAAACACCGTACATAACTTGACCAACCCAAATTATTCAAATGATCTAATTAAGTCACATCTTTTAATTGGTTCAGAACCAAAACCAAGTGAGCTGAACCATATAACAACCAGATCACAAGGAGAAAAAATGATGCGGCAGAGGATCAAATTTTTGGCAAGTTGACCACATTTCATATGCTTCTTCACTGAGCTTGCATGTATTTTGAAAATACAAATTTGCATTAAAAGTTGGGTTTAGTCGGTTAGCCAAGACCTTAAAGACAAACCCCATCCAAATTTGATTAGAATTTGAATTGCGTCCAGCCAAAAATTGCACACTGGTACTGAAATCTATATCTAATTTCCAAGAACCTTCCCTCAAAAATAGAAGAAAAAAAAACAAAATGAAGCAATCATAAATTTATGTTCTAGCACACCTATTTCTTTGGACAAATAAATGCAGGCAATGTCATATTGGGTTAAAATTGGAAGAACAATTTGAGCCTGTAGGAAAAGATATAATTACACTTACTAGACAAAATTAACAATCTTAGATCTTTGTCTCATTTTGGTAGGCCAATGATGAGAAATTAGAAAGATTTCACAGAGATAATGAAACAATCACGGAGATTAGAAAATAATAAGTTTGACATGTACTTTGACAATGCATTTATCTTGTATCAATTAAAAACACTAATATTGATATAAAACAATCATAGAATCAACACAGGTTAGGAGGGATCTAGGAGGTTTCGGTAGTCTCGGCAAGATCAGGGGAAATTTATACTGCAAAAAGTTGATCTTGGCGAGATTGGAAATTTTATTCAGCAGAAAGCTAATCTCAACAAGAAATCTCGCCGAGAAAGGGAAACAGAGGCTGAAACCATGTTTCTGGCTCTCCAATTCTCGGTTTTCTGCCAAGGTTTCGCACGATCCCACCAAGATGCGAGATCTTGCACATTCTCAGCGAGATCTGGCAATCTCACTAGGTTGCCAATCTTGAGTCTATACCATCTGGCAATCTCACTAGGTTGCCAATCTTGAGTCTATACCATCCCTATTTTAAGAGCTCTATATTCAGAAATTACATTACAAGACTAAGATTATCTGCATTTAAAAGAACAAAAAGATACTGGTTTTGGGGGGGGAGAGAGAGAGAGAGAGAGAGCTAAATTTATTACGCAGTTCACTAGAAAAGCATTATGCAGATGGCCAGAATGCACATTCATGCCCAGAAGAAGGAAAGTAGACCACCAAGTATTTACAGGTCAAAACACAAAAAAGTCACACTTGGCACTTTAAACAAAATGTAAAAGTCAACTTCGCTAGATAGAACAGTAGTTAGCAATCATCAGTAGCTTCATTAATCTATACTTGAAAAAAATTATAATCACCAGTCAATTTGATAATCAAAGTAAGAAATATATAAACAACGTAAATATATCACTTTCCCTTTTTCCAAGATTACATTAACAAAACACAAAAACACACAATCACCAACACAAATTTTCTCTCAAACATGCGGAAGTGCCAGAATACCTATTAAAAAACATACAGAGAACAAAGAAGAGATGCACAACACACAAAATTAAATCTCTCACACGGAATGCAAGATTTCAATTTTCTTTTAACATAAAATAAATAGACAAAGGATAAATAATTCACCTTTATGCGTTCATATTCTCTAATGGCAACATTTTTCGCATCTTCAGCAACTTTTATTGTTTCTTTCAACTCCTCTAATTTCCGTATCCTAGATCGATCACCACCAAAAATTTTTGAGGAAGCAGCTTCCTGCTTCTCAGCCTTTGCATGCAATGAAGACAGATCAGAAAGAAGTGTCTGTACAGTCAACAGAGCACTAGAACGATCTGAGAATGCATTATGAACTGCCATCATTAACCCAAGATACTCATGGAGTGTATCCTGCCATGGACGTCAAACACTTTTAATTTTTTGTCTAAACCAGAGTCATCCACTACATAGAAGAACGATCAATAGCAACCATATTAAATTACCAAATGTTTCACTGTTTGAGCATTTAGTTCCCGATAGAGTCTGCTTGCTTTAACAGCAGCAGTAGCTACACATTTGGTGTCAGCGGCACGTATTCTCTGAGAATTATAAACAGCTTCCTCATTTTCAAATTTGGTCAGCTTGATGAATGCTAATCCCAACTCTCCCATTGTTTCTCCAATATCTTGCTGAGCCTTGACAAGTGCTTCAGCCTGAAGGCACAAACATTACAAAAATTATCCCAAATTAAACTATATACCATCATCATGGCACATATTCATAACAATCTCAGTTCAAAAATTAACCAAATTTTAATAGCAAATGTGGAAGTTAGCTGCTTCTAATCCTTTCACTATCATGCTCTCAAATATATGATACCAACTAGTGCAAGCAGATTCGTTCAATGAACATGTTGAAACCTATTACTGGATGGAAAATAGTCATCAGAGGCACAGCAGGCACTAAACAAAAGGCCCAAAGTGAAATATAAAAAGATGAAGTTGCAGATATATCAATTCTCAAAATGATTTTGGTTCGAATATTATAAATAATTGATCTAAACATGTCTAAATGTCAGAATGGTTGACATGTCAATAACCATGAGACCTCAAAGGCAGTCCAACACACTGGGTTGATAACATCAGCAGCATACTTGTGCCTCAGAATTCAAGAATTTTTTTTATGGATAAAAGATCTGTTCAGAAATCCATGGAAAGGAAGACAGATTTCAGTTCCCAGTTATTATTGCTATGCAAAAAAATGTTCATTTTACTTATCAATACCATTAAAAGGCTATTTTGGTAGTTGTGCTGTTCAAACTTTACTGTATACACCATCACTGCTGATCTGGGTTCTACTGACATCTGTCAGTCTCAATATCGCCTTCCTTTCAACCTTATCTCCTCTGTTATCATTTTACCTGAAGAATGACTCCAACAGTAACACATGAAGTGACTCAAAACTTAAATTTGCAACGTAAAATTGAAGAAAAAAATCTGAATCCAGATGGTTTTATATCCCAATTACCTATAATTGAAAAGGCAGCCATTGAGGTCGACATACTCAATGCTTTGATTAGATTTATATTGCAAAAGTAGAAATCTATTTTGCATCGAAGTCTTAGTCACAGAGCATTGTTAGCAAACCAGAGGGAAGGTTTTTATTTCCATTTGTTTCTTTCTTATTTGTGATGGCCCCAAGCAGATTCTACATTGCTTCTTAGATAACAACAAACCAATATCCAGAAGAACTTGAGTCAATAAGCTTTTTCAGTGTTGAAGGTTAAAACACTAGTCAGCTGAAATCTTGTTCATTAACATTTCCAAACAGAAAAGAATAAGTTACAGTATCAAAATTGTAAATTCAACACCTACAAGCAAATAAGCAGTGGATACTGTGCAGTAACAGATAACTCGGAAATAAGACAAGCACATGAAATGGAAGAGCTTGCCTGCTGTGATGCATTGCTGAGCTGCAGCTCCAAGTCCTGCATCTTCTCTTTCTTCTCCAAAAACTCCTTGTCCTCCTCAACCACGGGCGGTTTCGCGCCACCCCAGTCATTTGCCACCGACTGTTTCAGCTCCTTGAATATCCTCAGCAAATCCCGACCGCCCTTCGCCGGCTGGACCACCTCATGGACTCCAACCACTACTGACTCTCCCGCAAACAGCTGCCTCGGCAGCTTCACCGCCCCGTCAAGCATCCGCGAGGCCACATCCGTCGTAGCCGGCAGAGGCAGCCTCCCGCTCGCCACAAGAAACACTTTCAGCTCCTCGCTCCGACCGATCACCGGATGTGCCGCAAGCCGTGCAAGGTAACGCTCCAGCGCTGCGCGCCGCTGCTCCACGAACTCTTGCTTCTGCATCACCTGGCCTTCGACCACATTCTTGTCCGGCCGCGGAGGGACGAAGAACCCCCTGTACGACTCTGCGAGGCGGTCGGCAAGGGTCACGAAATCGCGGAATCTCCGCCGCACGGAAAACTCAGATATCCCCGGGCCTCCGCCGAATTCAGTGGAGTTGGTGCCGGTGGTGATCAGATAGGTCACGTAGGTGTTCCCCCCGGGGACCAGGGAATTCGACGCGATCTCCGTCTCCTTCTGCGGGTCCGACACCGAGATCCGGATGTAGTACTCCCCCGCGGAGCCCACCGGCGAGGAAGAAGAGGGAGAACCCGGCGAGAACGGCGCATGGCTGGATCGGCCGTTGGCACCCGCGCCGTTAGTTTCGGAGAAAGGGCTGAAGACTACATCCGCATAAGACGGCGGATCGAGGAGCGAGTTGGAGTCCCCACTGCTAAACGGGGATCTCGGCGAGCGGAGCGGATCAGCGAGCTGCCGGCCGCCATCCTCGTCGTCCTCACCGTGCCCAGCAGCGGCGAGGGGGTGATGCGCGTCAGAGAGGGAAGACATGGCCGAGCGGTAATTGGCGGAGGCGAGGAGGAGCGACGACGACCTCAGAGGCCGGTCGCCCTCGTCGTCGAGCGCGAGGCTCTCCATCGCCGCCGCCTCCTCCTCCTCGCCCGCCGACATGAGCAGCTTCCCGTCACCTCCGCCTCCGCCTTCGCCGTCGTGCCTCTCATC
Organism: Saururus chinensis; assembly: GCA_035235625.1. Lineage (NCBI taxonomy): Eukaryota > Viridiplantae > Streptophyta > Magnoliopsida > Piperales > Saururaceae > Saururus > Saururus chinensis. Next base: position 59,327,958 of record CP141140.1, read on the forward strand.
AGCGCCCATCATCATATCCCAAAATTTGATTTTGCCTCAAAAATCCTTCCTCCCTCCCTCCCACAAATGGAAACAACAAATTAAAGTGAAAAAAATTAAAAAATGAAAAATCAAATTGGGAATCCGGTGGAAGGCCTTCAGATTCGGTTAGGAGGAGGCGCACGATTGGAAGTTTACGGGGGGTTCACCTGCGCCGGGTGAGGAAGCGAGGAGTGGGGTTGGGATTTGGGAAGGACTACAGTTTCTGATGAGAAGAGTTTTGTCTGCTCTCTACTTACAACAACGAGTCCAACGTAAGCTAAGCATGAGAGGATTATGTACTGACTTGTATATTATATTAAGCAATAAACGGTTCTATGCATAATTTATATTAAGCTGTGCAATAAACGGTTCTATGCCAAAGAAGAGTATGAAAAACTATTCTCTTAGAATGTGACTTGATATAATTTTTTAGTAACATTGTTGTGATTATTTATGGGCTGACCCACGCCACACGTCGTGGTGTAAGGGTGGAAAATTTTAACTTGACCCGTCGAACCTGCATTGACTTGGTTATTTGGCAACCCCTTTAAAATATAAATGGATTTTTCTTATGAGTGCAAAATATCATATTATAAAGGAGATTCCTTCCTTTTCAACTAAGTAAAATAGAATTATAATTATAAAATTTTAAAAATCTAATCCTCTATAAAATTTTGCTCGTTTTTAAAAATAAGGTATGATTCCAACAGATTAATAAATATTTTTTACATATTAAAAATATTAAAATTAGAATGGATTTTATTTTTTTGCTTGGTAAGTCATCTACTCTATTACCAGTGTCAATAAGCACGAGATGAGTGGTCATTTGTATTATCAGTAGTTAATGACGTGTAGGTAAAAAAATTGGTAACTTTTTTTGTTTCATCAATAGAATAAACTATCGGTGCATGGGACAATTTAATTTGTCGATGGGGATAAAAACTACCTAAAATAGATAGTTACACTATAGATTCAATTATTTCTCCCTCATATAAATACTTTTTTGACACCTTAAGACTTTTGTATCTTCAAAAACTAATTTTTAGTCAAAAAGGAAGACCAAGGGTACATCAAAAACTGGAAGAAAGAGAGAAAAAGGTTGAACTCTAGGAACTTGACAGGTAGCATATGAAGGAGAAAGGTTAAATTGTTAATCTCAAACAAATTGTATTCTTTAATCTTAGAAAAGAATCATGATTTAAGAATTATGAGTTACTTATAATATTTTAAACTATGGTCTTTCATAGGAATATGTTATTTTAGGATGATGTCATGTTCATGGTGGTAAATGATGGATTAAGAATCATGATTTTAGGTTATTATGTGTCATATGAGTTTTAGCATATACATTTGAATGTTTTTTCAAAAGGGAATGGATAAGGCACCAAATGGAAATTTTATTCTTATGCTCTAATTATCGATATGATTATTGGCACCTCGATGATAGTATCGATGGTTAGAAGAAGGTAGATAATTACAGACATTGATACATAGGGGTACATCAATGTTATATTGGTCGCAACCGACATGTTGCTAACAACATCGGCAAACCTAATTAATCGTAGTCTACTCACTGTCGGCAGGTAATCAATATGTTGATGTTGGAGTTGATGGTCATTGGCAACAACACCGACCAGTCTAAGGGACAATTGATGACACTTCAGTTCATGTTTTAAAGTAAAATTTTTACCACTATGTTTACTACTCATGAGGTGTATATTGGTATCATTTATTTGCATAATGAACATAAGTAAATATTAAAATACATGATATAAATATGTGTGTAGATAAAGAGTAAGTAAACCTTAGGTTTTGGCATAACAAAAGGGTAGAGACTTTAAACCATTATGTATGACACTTATGGATATGAGAGCCTAGTGTTGGTTTGGGCACCAAAAGCATTTCCTCTTAGTTACACAAAGGAGATTAATAGTATAAAAAGGGATCATGAGTTTTTGGCACTCCAAAGCTTCAAAAGTTTATTGTTTATAGATCATTTCCCCAAGATTCGGGATATAGTAATAGATTATATTTAAATAAAAAAAACCATGACCCCAACCTAACACAACAAATGAGTTCTCGATTATCATTGAATGTTGAATATTTTGACCTATTAAGTCTAAAACCCCTTGTGGGCATTAACTTTATGGCATGGATGAAGTAGACAATAGTATTCAGCAAGAGTCTAAAGTTACTTCATAGAGTGACATGCATTTAGATGAGTTATGGAGATTTCATTGATATTGCCACAACTTTAGTAAACCTATGTACTTTATAATCTTTAGGTATGATTATTAATTTGCTTATTTCAGTGTTAAATTATTATAGTTTTATGTGTCATCCACTGGCTATATAATATATTCATTATCCTTGTGATGCAAGTACTTAGGAGGAGTAAACTTTTAAAAGGATTTGGTGTGCATGGCAAGGACTTTTGTTTCAGACCACATAGTATATAAGATTTTTCTTATCATTATATCGATATTTAGAGTTTTATAGATAACTCTAGGCACATGAGTGCTAGTTTATTTATATTGGTGTGCATTATGGTTTCTAGACGTATATTTGGGCAAGAATTGTTTTATTTTATGTTATGGTTTGATAACTATTAATATGTACTCTGATTTGATAATTATTTGTTCAAAAATTAAGAAGCTCACAACCCAAGTTATATTGACAAATGTTTTGATTTAATGACGATAATATTATTTTTTGTCGTAATGTTATGTTAAAAATAAATTTAAAAAGTTTGGGAGATGACATAGGGTCAAGTCGGAATTTACTTGTATAACCCAACCTCGACCATATTATTTAATGATATCATGATCGAAAAGGTAGAGTAGATTAGAAAGAAAATCTCTTAGAAATTTATTTCTTCTACATTTTTATTTTTCTTTTTAATTAGTAACTTTTGGGTACTTTTATAGTTTTGGACAAATATCTTATAATGTTGTAATGCTCTGTCTTAAACTCTCACTTAATTAAATAATAAAAAAAGTATTTAATATTTATTTATAATATTGCAATACATCTAAATTCTTTTTATGTTTGGCTCTACAAGATAAGGTATAAAATACCAAGTTAAAAAGAACAAATAATTGAAGAAAAAAAAGTATGGTTATTTGTATACTTGAGTAGGGCCAGGATATACATTTTAACCTATTTGTTAAAGAGAGTTGGGTTATGACCCAACCTTATTTAAATGCGGGAAGCCAGCCCACCCAATCCTATTCTATGCCCTAGTTGTGGTTGTGCTAAGAGTGGCTGGACATGGATCTTGATTGGAAGTCGAATGAGGTTAACATTGAACTTGGACCCATTATTTATTTTATCTTTTTTATAGATAATGTTATCAATTTTAATATAGGTGTTAATGAGCCAAGCCTGCTCGTCTAGTAGGCCAAACATTGAGCTCGACTCGAACTAGGTTCGATGGCTTGAGTCAAGTTTGAGTATACCCCTACTCGACTCTGTACAAACACTAATATACTCACTTTGTTCCACATTAATAGCTTCATTTAATTTTTTAAAGATGAACTTATTTTATTTTATTTTGAAAAACTAAATGTAGCGATTAATTTGGGACATTAGGTGTATATATATACATACACTACACATGTGATGTGTTTTAAATTTTATATTATATTTTATATATATATATATATTAATTTCACTTTGATATTATGCTAAGATACCAAAGAACTCTTCCAAAATGTAAAACAAAAATTGAGGCCTAAGGAGCTAACATAACATCATAACTCCTAAGTCTTTAGTTAAAAAATAAGATTTTATAAAAAAAATGGACATATTTAGCTATACATCATTGTCACACAATTGACTACTTATCTACTATTGACTTTATTATGAAACATCCATACTCAATAAGTTATCATCATCATTTTCATACCTTAATTTATTGTTTCTCTTTGTACATGTACTTAAAAATAATTTGGAAGCATATCAATGGTATTTATTAGGTTTTTATTTTTTTGTATATTTTTTAGATTTATACTTATGTAAAACGAGAAAAATAGTGTGCTACCTTTTTAGAGTATATATAACTAAAACTTATTTGTTATACTTTTCTTTTCAAGTGGTGACTATACTTAGCTATTCAAGGTGCAACAGTATTTAATACCATTTTTTTTTAATATGCGGGATACTTTATATATTTTAGATATAAATTATTTAATTTTATATTTTTTGTTTAAGCTCAATTCAAGCCTAAGCTCGTGATTTACATATTGAAGTTCGAATTTGAAATTAAGCTCCAACCAAGCTTCAAATTTTAAATTTAAGCCAAATTCAAGTTAGACCTTTCAAGCTTGTTCAAACTTTAAGCCAAGCTTGAACCATTTGAGCTCAAGCCTAGCACAAGGCCCGAGAGTGTAAATTTATGTACTGAGAGAGGTGGAGGGGGATGAGGCAGGATATACTTGTTTCCCATGGTAATAAGAAAGGGTTTTTTGTGGTATCAAAGAACCGTATTAAATCTGACCGATAGTGATGTGCACATGGCTGCTGAGGTCACTGAGGTGTGAAAATTGTGTTGCATAAGGAAAGCATGTTGGTTGATAGTTTACTGGATTTGTTCTAAGCGATGATCCGACTGAGATTTATCTTAAGCGAAAAAAACATTTAAATTTGGGTTTTAATTGGACATAAAATAATAGACTTATTGTCGTGTGACAGTAACATTTTTGCTCCTTCTGAATACCTTTTTGTCCTGTTAGTTTGAGGAAGGAGCTCATGTATATCAATATCTTTAGCTATCAAATTTTGATCCGACAGTGGACATAACTAAGAAGGTAACAAGCTATCTGCCCTCTTTACCGTAGGATCGCTTATGATGTTCAATTTCGTACTAATTTTTCTTGTTTTAGATGTAATCAGCTACATACAGACGCCTTAGATCATGCTAACATGTGTGAACCCAGACTCATACTAATTTTTTTCATTTTGCAAACGTAGTCAACTAATAATTATGTTTTTATTTTGACAAATATCATGAGGGGAACGATGGCACTACATGTATCAAAAGGGGTGAAACTTTCACTAGCTCCTACTCTACGCCTCCTAACGTAATGGCCACCCTATTTTTTTGTCATCAAGGAAAAAGAATTATGGCCACAATGTTTTCAAGAGACTTGTCCGTCTACCAACGGTTCTACATAAGCCAGTGGGTCCTTTTTATTTTGTTGTTTTTTTTGTCTTTTGAATGACTTTTCTTTTTGCTCAAAATGAGCTAGTAGGATCGTCCCAAAAGAAATTTTTCTTTAATTCTACTCCTCTAGTGAAAGTTTAATGCAATATAGCCCTTAGTAGCGTAGCAAATTGTTGGACAATTCTGTGCGCAATTAGAGCAAATCCATATTCAATCGACAAGATCATCAGCTTATTGAAGTGAGGAGAGTATGTCACATGTTGCACTCATGACATGGGGTCGGTAATGTAGATATGCCATGGCCTTTACACACTTTTTCTAAGTAGCCTTAGAGAACCTTGGCGAGTGTTTTGGAACGCTTACCTGAACAACTACTTCGGTTGCCACTTTCACGAGAAATTTCTCACGATAAGTAGGGAAGACTAGTTGAACTCAATGTGTTGCTAGTATAATTGCTAGCCTTGTAGCATGAACATATCAAGAGCCTCGAGCCATAGGAGAGAGCTCAAAAGAACCTCTCAATTCAGAATCATTCTCAATAGGGCTTCATTTGCTGATTTGTCGTGCCCGGAAATGGCCATAACACGTTTTTTTGTGCATTATAAATGCCGCTTTGTTTCAGTAAAAGTCAGGCATCTGAAAGTTTTTGGACAGGAAGTTCTATGAAACACTTGAATTTAATCAATAGATCCCTGACATATTAGCACAGTGTAATTTCAAATGTTCTTTACCGAGCAATTCTTCTTGCTATATGCACCAAAATCTGCTAACTCACGAGGTAAGAATCGGCTCAAATGAATTTTAACAATACATAAAATGGCACAAGAACAAGTTTTCAGACAGGAAGTTCTATGAAACACTTGATTTGAGTCAATAGATCCCCGACATACGAGCATAGAGTAATTTCAAATGTTTTTTCACTGTTCTATTCTTCTTGCTTTATGCAGCAAAATCTGCTTACTCACGAGGTAAGAATCAGCCCAAATGAATTCTCACTATACAAAAAATGGCACTAGAACAAGTTACGCACTGAAGATAATGGCAAATGTAGCAAACATGGGATGGTCAGGCAACAAATTTTAAGCATCTTGTGTCATCATGTATAACCTTGCAACGGCTTGAGCAGAAGCGAACTCCACAGTTTACACATGTATAGTTGGCAGTATATCCACAGACTGTGCAGAAATGGCGTCGAGATGTTGAGCTTGGAGGACCAACTGCCGCCCTCAAATATGATGGCACGTGGGAAGGGGAAGCTTCAAGATTTGCCTGTGTACAGAAACAATCTTAGTAACTACGACGGCAAGGTCAACAGTGGCAAGACCCAGGCAGAGCTTTCTTGTCTTACATCTTGTAAGAGTTCCATGAACGTTCTAGGTGCCTTCTTTGCATTCTCAAGAGCTTTTGCCTGCCTGGTCTTACGTTTCATATTTTTCGCCTGCTTTTTCAATATATAGACTGGAAATACATAATGTCATCATTTTGAAAAGAATAGGATATTTTTACCCAAAAAAGAAAAAAAAGGATACAAGCATATTTTTTCTTTCCTGATCTGACTATAACACAACATAATAGAATATAATTACAATACCGATCACTGTGAGAATTATTCTATCATAACAGCAGCAATACCATCTAGAGAGAGAGAGAGAGGTAATTAAACATGTAAAATGCTGCTGGTCCTTTTGGACATTTCTCCTTCACATCCTCTGCTCAAGTGGATCTTATGTAGCCACATTTTATAGGCTTTTCTGGTTTGGAAAGAGATGACAATAATGGATAGGACGTCAGAGGAGGATCCATAGCAGCCCTCATGACTTCTTAACAATGTAGACACTGATACTCAATTTGCTTCTCACGGCATATCTAGTTTTAACACCTTTTAGGTATGCAATTCCGTTGAACACTGATAGAGCAATTCCCTAATTAATTACTTCCACAAAAAAATTTATAAGTTAGAATCTCCAAACAATTACATATGGTTTTTAGTTAGAATCAATTTAAGTACTTGGTGTTGCTCATTAGATAATCTAGGCATTTGCATCATGAGCAATAACTACTTATATTGGAATATTACCAAACAGTTTGGTATCCGCAAATCATACACAGGAAACAAGCTACAAAGTTACAATATAGTAATCAACAATACAAAAATGGAAAACAAGAACCTTCATCTTCTTCATCAAGAGAAGCATCTTCATCATCATTAATCTCTACTACTTCTGCTCCAGCATTATCATTTTCCAAAGCCTCGAGACGGGCCAGAGCTGCCTGTATATAAGAACAAATGTTCAGAAAAAGCACATGGAGTAAAGCAACAACATGAGCCACGAGATGAACTAAGCCAAAATAGTTGGTCTCATGGAAGGACACTGTTCCACCATCCTAAAGGAATAATTTCCTAAATCTATAAACTTTGGGTGCGGGTGCTATAGCTGGCATACTTATTATAATTTTTGTAAGCAATTCGGCAATGGGACAATTAAAATCATTAATGAGAAAGGATATCACTATACTAACTCTTACAAAAGAGTTTGTACAAAATAAGCTAAAATGGAGGTGTAAGATCCATGTCGCCAAATTGCTGAGAAAAGCGCTACTTGATTATGATTTGGCAATGGGACAGTTAAGACAGTCAACTTGCTGTCAAGATTGCAAATTTCAGTCTTGAAGTAGACTTAAGCAAGTTCAGAATTATCTGAACTTTTTGCGCCAAAATTGATGGTATAGACTAGAATTAATATGCTCCAATCTGTGCTTGTTTGACTTTCTGCCAGTTAAAGCAAGCAAGAAGATAGCATGGAATCCTGAATGCAATGAATGTGAAAGGGAATCAACCATTATCTTCATTTTGTCAATGGACTGCATTTGACCAAGGCTGACTCAATGAGGATTTTAAATGCATAATCCTTTGTTCTGCATCACAAATATGATTATTTAGCGGTTCTTAACTGTTAAAATGGCTTTATATCTTACAATGACATCCCTTTCTAACACATTGAATTGAGCCATCATTTAATGGATCGCAACCTTCAATTTATTTTCTTCCATTCTTGTTGACCGTTTTGGTAGCTTTATTTTTCAGAAAACGAAACTTAAAATAACATGAATAAATAGCAAATATTCAATCTTTACAGTAAATATAAGGAACTCGATACATCAACATAAATCAGATGCTACCTGAGTCCGATTATCGCTGCTCGCAAGAGCTGCGGCCATTTTTGGAGCAACTTTGCGTGTCCGACTTGAAAGCCGGCGAAATGAGCTCGGTTCATCATCCATTTCTGTATTTAAAATATACAAAATGGGTTTTCATATAAAAGCAGTGAAAGAACTTTAAAAACACGGATCTTTATCAAAAGAGTGTGATTCGCAATAGCCACTTTTGTCCGTAGTTCCTATTCAAACCAAATCCTAGCTGGGTTCAAAGCAGACTAAGTAGCCAAGACAGCCAAACCAATAACCAAACCCAAAGCCATAATCCCCATGTATCCAAAAAAACGTCCAGCATGAGACAAAAATCAATAAACTTTCTCAAGCCCAATCCCCATATAAGAATAATAAGTTCATTTCCTTAAAGAATGGTCAGATCGTTTCTATCTGGTCAGACTCTCTATCTAGATAGAAACGATCTGACGTGCCCTTCCTCATGTTAGTGGTCAACGTTCACTTCTTACTAAACCACTCTTCAATCAGTCTTACAGCTATTTCATCAAACAGTTGGATAACATTTATCAACTTCTCAACACGATTCACAAAAAGAGCTAAAAAACCATGCACAAATCATAATGAGAACTACTAAAAGAAAGACCAACAAATGAGAGGGGTTACACGGAGTTGTCTGCGACAAAGGTGTGATGGGTACAGCGACGGAAGCTAGCAGCGAACGCAGATGAACAGCCGACGGAAAGCCGGGCGGGTTGCAGGCAAAGAGCGCGGGCTTTGGATGCCCGTCGTCCACTTTTACGTTCTAAAACTGGAGTTCAGTTCTCCCAAATCCGAATTTTATAAAGGGCTCCGCACGCGCCAAAAGCGAAGGATTTCCGCCGTTTCCTCGTTTGCGGGGGTCCGTTTCTGGTAAGACCAAGCTTGGAAAGAAAGAGAAGCAAAGAGAGGGGGAGGGAATACGGGTTAAGGACAGAACCAAGCGGCCTGTCAGCTGAAGCCTGAAAGTTGTTGGCTTTCCCATATCCCAATTGTCCACTTAATCCCTGTTATTAGTTTAACTATAATGACTAAAAGAATGGTTTATCTGACCATTATTCATAACGATATTTTTTTGGGGTGTGCAGATGATCTAAAGGATGTTATGTAGTGCTTCCTAAAAAAGAATGTGATGTATTGATTGATTATTATCCCACATGAGACAGTGGGAGTTAATAAAAATTTAATAAAATCAACAATTCAGATTTTTTGTTTGACTAATTTGCATAGCAACTTGAGAATTGATCCAATAAGTTCTCAAATTCTTCGCTCTACATGTCTATTTGTCATACACTCCCTCTACATATTCATTAGTTATGCATTGTGGCCTTGGTGGGTGACTGGGTTGTCATTATAAAAAAAAATTATTTGCTGTGGAATTTATATATCTTTTGCATTACGTATTTAATGGTTAATTCTATGATTTCATCCCAATAACTACTCCCTCATGGATTATCCTATATGATACGAGTAAATAATTTAACAAATTACTTTCTTAAATATCAGATTTTTTCATATATAGACAACTCATGTACAATGGAAGGAGTATATGATATCATTAAATTATTTTCATGATATCATTGGAATAACTCATAAATTGGTAATCACCAAACTGTGTTCGGTTCAACTCTACACAGTGGTGCCAAGCCACATGTAGTAGAAGGGGTGGGAGGGAAAGGTCCCAGGGTTAAATCGATGTGGCATATTGCGTGTGTGGCAAGGTGTGTTACTGTAACAATAATAAAAATAATAAAATTCTGCTAAATAATGGGTGGGATGATAACAAGCATGGCAAGTCAGAGTTCGAGTTCTGGGCCAGCTTTACTCAACCATAATCACCTTTCAAGCTAACGGTACTTCAGATAAATCTTAACCTGCCAGTATCCTTCCCCAACCAAAACATCACACTCTGCATTGTTTGCACAGGAGAAAATCATAGCGCAGTAATGGTTGAACGCGACTATCCAAACAATCTGAAAACAAAAATCTTTTCAGCCCTTCCCCAGGAATTTAACATTTTATCTCATCCTATTCTTTTTCTGGATCTTAGAATATATTTATTCTTTGTAACATCTTACCATGTGCCCAGTTTAGTCTTCAACTTGTCACTTCCTCTTGTCAAAATAAGCCTATTGCATGTTGTGCCCTTCTCAGAAACTGAATTCTTGTTCCGATGTCCAAACCAGTTGATGATAATAATGACTGCATAACAAACAGTTGAACATAATGTCGATAGAAACATCCTTTTTGTTCTCTTGGAACCCAAACAATACTCTTCTGAATAAACAAATGAGAAGTTTATCCAGAAAACAAGCCCTTCAACACTTGAATGATGTCACCGGAAAATTTTGTATGCATTCGTCAAATATTGATGCTACCTTGTGAACCATGTGGACTGAGCAGATGCACAACAGGCCATATTTTTACCATGTACAAGTAATATCAATGCCAAAGTAAATTGTAATTGGCTGGCTTTTTATTCATTTTCAGAGTTCAATTGTTCATCATCAAAGAGACCATCAGGTGGGTCATAGACACTCATATCAGGAAACAGCTGCAAGAAATCCTCCTTGACTTTCTCCCTCAAATCAGGATACGGAATTAGCCCTTTCAAAATGACTCTATACGGCAAACACACAGGTGGGTCAACAGATTGCCTCATTTCCTCATACAATTCCATTGCTTGGGATGGCAAACCACTATCTATGAATGCCCTTACGATATCACCATAAGTATGCTGATCAAAGTGGACACCCTCACTCCTTGCATCACTCCAAACCTGCTTTGCCTCATCCACCTTTCTGTTCCTTGCAAGCATCAGAAGCATATCCCTGTAGAAGAACATGTCTGGCTGATACCAAATTTCTCTACGCACTGAGTCATATATCTGTATAGAGAAATGGGATTTGCATCACAAGTCAAAAGGAAAAGCACAAACACTAAATATATCAGACAACATAAACCTCACAACATAGCAGAGATAGAGAGAGGGAAGGGTGAAGCGGGGAAGAAGGGAAGAGCCTCGAACTTCTTCATACAGATCAGAGATTAAGTTCTAAGTTTATAAAAACAATGCATACAACATTTTTCCAACAGATGTTTCCGAACCTTTAAGCAACAACAAATGCAAGAAATACATAATTGCCATCAGAAACCAAAGAAAGAGAAACCTGAATGATTCTCAAATCCTGTAAGCCAAAAGAAAGTTCACAGTTAAACAGAATCAACAACTTTTATCCAGAGATAATTTTCAGCATCAGCTCTTGTTATTTCAGACTAAAGGGGCAGCTATACCGGTCCTCTTTCGCCATCTCCTACAGTTTGTCTCAGAGCTTAACAACTTAAACATCTCCCTTTTCGACTTGATAATGGTGAAATTTAACTGTCCAACTTATATGTTAAATTACTCAACATTATGATGACTATTTCGAGCAATTTGTGAGATAGGTTACCATGTGAATGATTCATTTTAAATATTTGGTTAGGAGTGAATATCATGGATTTTTCCGTTTTAAGACTTGTTAAATACGATTCCCACCTCCAACTTCAACATGAATTACTAATCTCTTCCTTTTCTCTCTACCGAAGATACTTCTGCTGCACTAACAATCTATACAGCTCTTTTTAGTGAGGAAAACATTGCAGACATACTTTGGTGCAAGAACACTTTCAGAGTTCAAGAACCAGTCATTAGCTAAAAAGGTTATTAGTTCACCACGTTCTTTTTGTAAACAAACTAAACAATGAACTAATTTGAGTTCGAAGGCTAACATTGGAAAATACTAGCCACAAGCCGTTAAACGTAAAATTGCTGATCAAGATAAGAAGGCCACTTGGTGCCTTTCAAAAGACTCCTTTCATTCTCTAACAGAATAATTGCGAACTATTAAGCACTTTCACAACTTTCCAGATTCAGGTTAAATAATCTACAGTTTGATGAGCAGTCCAGACATTTCCAGAAAATTTAATTTAGACCACTAAAAATGAAAACTTCTGCAACCCACATAAACCAAGGCAAGGCATTAATTTCCTACAAAACAAATGATATGTATAACTCTCCCCGTGGCATAAATTTGAGCCCGTCAATGGCTTCTTCAGTGCTTCTTCGAATTGGTAACCTTTATTCCTTATTTAGTTTTCTTTCTTACTTCTTTCCCTCTCTTGTCTTTCAAAGTGGATTTATTGGCCCCAAATGAAACAAGCTACAAGCAAAAAGTATATAAGAGTCAAACACCTGACCCCTTCTGACACCTTGAGAAAGCACCTCATGCACCTGTAAGGGAAAGACTACTAAACACATCTGTAGCTTCTCCAGCTATCACTGAAAATTTTCAAATATTAAGCAGCTAAGACCAAAAAATGTAATACGTTAAAAAATATCTGCTCTTCTGTAGCAAACTAAATACCATTAAATAACATGACCGATATGCCTAAGCATCTTAATCCAAGTGAAAAGATCACATCTCTCTACTTTCCAACTTCATACACGATAAAAGTTGCAATGAATTGACAACTTTCCCAAAGTCAGCCAGGGGTTACAATTGAGTCTTAATAATATAAAAGTACAATACATGCAGCATAAAATAATCTCATTTAGCAAAATTAAACAAGCATCCAACTATAACCAATTACTATCAAATACAGGCCATAACGTCCCACAACTCAGAATTATAGATCCAAGGCAGATTAAAAAGGCTTGTAAAATTACAAGTTAAACAAAAGATTTACTCCCGCTGTCCCACATTAATAGCTCCGCTTGGAAAATACAAAATGTCCCATATTAATAGCTCCATTTGGCTTAATTGAAGTGGCTTGGTACTTAAAGAAGTATTGCAGAAGTTATTTCCCATTCTCTTAGCTGTGGGACTCACCTTTCAAAAAAATCACTATTTTTTTAAATAAAGCTATTAATATGGGATGGGGGTATTTTGTCAAGATATACACACGGGCAATTCTAGTGAGCACTATGTGATACTTTTATGTAAATACCAGAGGTTTCATAAATAAGCAAAGATTTCTTTTAATCATTCAATACAAATCACTAGTTTTTCCAAATGAAGCTATTAATATGGGATTGAGGGAGTCTTCTGTCAAGATATACAAACATTGGCAACTCTAGTGAGCACTATGTGATGCTTTTATATAAACAGAACATGGAAAAGCAAGGATTTCTTCGATAGGTTTCAGCCTAGTTAATGTCAAAATCCAATAACAAGTAACAAAAAAGCAGATTCCCGGGAAGAGACCGTTGATTTCCGATGAAAGTAGATAAATTGGCGGCACCAAGCAACTCGTCTTAACAAACATAACCACAAAGAAGCGAACTATACAAAACGGGAAAAAAGTAAGACCTTCATGGAAAGAAAGACGTGGTCCTGACGCTGGAACTCGGCGAGGACGGCTAGGAGATCGGTGCGGAGGAGGCGGGAGACGTGGGACTTCATGAAGCGCTCGAGGCGGAGCCGGTCGGCCCTGGCGAGGCGCTTGAGCTCGTGGATGACGATGAGGCCCTCCTTGCCCATCTCCTTCTTCCTGCGCCAGATGGAGAGGCTGGGGCTCGACGCCGAGAAGCGGCGGCCAGCCGGGTTGGGGACCCCATCGAGAAAGGCGGAGGCCGATGAGGAGGAGGTCGGGAGCCGGATTTCCGAGAGGGCCTTGGCGGCTCGCCGCCACATTCACTACAAGCTTACAAGCACTGAATGTTATGGAAAGGAAAGGAGGCGTAGTCGCGTCGCGTCGCGCCAGCCAAACTTTTGTTACACACTAGCATTCCGGAATTCTAATCCCCTAGTGAAGCGCAGGGGCGTCCCTGGCGAAGATTAGAATTGTTAACCACGTACGCTTATCAGATTTTATGGTGTTTGAAAAAACAACGTTTGTGTTTTTTTTTTTGTTAAGGGACCACGTGATAAACAGTGGTTGGTTGTTACTTGGTAGGGGATTACAATTCAGCATTCCGCAGGGATGCGCTACATACTCTCAGTTCCTATACTTTATATATCTAAAAAAAATTAAATAAATTATTAAATATCCCTACCCCCATTATTCTTTTTAGAATGCCTCTATTTCTCTTAAAAAATAATTATAGCCTTTGTTAAGATAAAATAATTAGTATTTTTTAATAGCTCAATACTTTTCACACCCCGTATAATTTTATTCATACCCACCCTAACACCCCTTTAAAGGTTTTTAAACGGGTGGTACCCTTCGTCAAATAAAATTAATTTGGATGAAGACCTTATGTCCCTGACAAATTTTACGTATTGTTGCGGTAACTACCCCATCAGAAGTTTTTCGAAAGTTTAAATATGGAAGTTTCGTGGTAAGGGTATCCTTCGACAAATAAAATTGTATTAAACCGGGAACAAAGGTCTCCGTCAATATTTATATATTGTGGCAGTGACCTCTCCCCGCCAAAAACTATTAAAATTTCTTGACAAAGATATAATCCACCAAATAAAACTTATTTAGATAGAGACCTAATTTTTTTTCAAATTTTACATATTTTGGCGGTGCCCCCCTCCCCTCAAAACCATCTAAATATTTTTTAAAATAGCAACAAATCAAAAGAGGGAAAAAAATTATGAAAGAGGAACTGTAAATGAGAGAGAAGAAGAAAAATGATCGAAAAAGAAGAGTCACAAGTGACGAAAAAGATGGAAAAGCTCATGCCAAATGGGGAAGATTAGAAATAAAACAATAAAAAAATAAAAAAAAAATTAAAAAAAAATGTCTATTTCCTCCAACCGGATGTAGAAACATGACAGGCAAAGTATGAGGGTGGAGAGGAGACACCAGAACAGCTATGACATCGGGGTGAAATTTTTTTAGTGTTTTACTATTGTTAGTGATTACTATCTTAATAAAAATAACAAAAATTAAAAATTAAAAAACAGAGGAAGTATTATTTTTTAAAATGTAGAGTACATGTAAACGTTAAGATTACATTTCCTTTGGAAACTCGATTAAGGCGATGTGACTGCGGTGCTACCAATTTGAACGATCTCAAAGCTCTATATATATTCTACATTAGGCGTTTGCGTTGTGTAAATACACCTGATTATATGTTTTACCATGTTACACTTAAAAAAAATCATTGGATCATTAACATGTAAGCAACAAGAAAATTATGATAACAACTAGATTGTTCGATCTTTAAGATGTCCGACAGCAGCAAGATCACTGGATCTTCAAAATGTCAAAAAAAAAAAAAAAAGATCCTCAAAAGGTACAGAGCAATCACAAACACCGCCATATTGCCAAAAACAGTCACTATCACAACACTAATACTTAGGAAAACAATCGTGCGCAGGCAGCTCTGTTCATCTTCTATAAAGTAATCCGAACTTTCCCTTCATTCCATTCACTTGCACCCCATAACTTGACACCATCGATGATTGACAGGAGTTCATATCACTGGCTGGGAACTGGTTAAGCATAATTTACCTTTTAAGTATCATATATACAATCCTTTTTCCTTATATTGTGAGAGTTTTTGTTTTATACTTGCATAATATACAAGTCCAGCAAACGAAACTTCCAAACAAATGCTGCAACCTAAAACTAACTCCAGTATAATGTCTATTTTTGGTTTAAAGAAACAACGAATACCAGTGCCCAATCCACCTCTTGGTTAAAATGTATCGAGAGGACTGGCTCAGCAGAAAGAACAAAACAATAAACCCAGCAGAGACAAATCCTTGTGCGCTATCACAAAACCATTGATTCTCTGACTTCCACTCCTACTCAACTAAGTCATCATCCCACTATCAACTATCTGTCCATGTAAGTGTGTCATATTCCGGATACTCCATTGGCATGTCATAGTCCAGCAGCCCCTGCCCACCGATCGCTAGTCCATAATCCATTCCGAGCTGGTTCTGCTCTGCTTGCCCTACATCAGAAGTATAATCTGAAGTAGGCAGAGCAGGCTGGTCCATATGGTGCAAACTGCCCAACAACTTAGCATCCGGGTTCTGCATCTGGAAATTGAGAGCAGAGGGCGACCCAAATGACATCTGATTTCCACGTTCTGGTACTGGACCGAAATTGATGCCAAGCTCTTCATCCATTAGATGAAGCAGATCATCCACATCAAACATCTCACGAGTGCTGAAATCCTGCAGCTGGTCATATGCATGATCCATTGGCTCAGATTTCACCACACCTTCAACGGCCTTGTCACTGACCCTTTCTAATACCCCAACTTCATGTTTCGTTCTCAACACTCCATTCTTGGCCTCGGACTCTAGCTCAGTCTCCTCAAGTTTGATCTTTGCTCTCCTGAGCTGTGATTCAGTCTCATTACACTCAACCCCTGCATTCCCCAATTTGGTTTCCTCAGCAGAATCAGAATGATGAGAAGTTGTCGTTGATTCAGAGGATGAGAAATCTGTGTCGGGCAGATTAAGGCGAGCTGAAGAACCATACATTGCCCTTGCAGCATTGTCATAGGCACGAGCAGCCTCCTCCGCGGTCGGGAAGGTGCCTAGCCAGAGGCGGCTTCCGCGGTTGGGCTCGCGAATCTCGGCCACCCACTTGCCCCACGTCCTCTGCCTGACCCCTCTGTATGCACACTGAATATTCTCAGGGCCTCCTTTCCCTTTCATGCACCCCTTCTTTGAGCCCTTGGAAGGAATCTTGTGCACAGGCTGTTTTTGTACGCCATCGTTGTCACTCTCCAGCCGGCTGTTTTGCTCCCTCCACTTTGCAAGCGTCTCTGCTATGGAATTGATGCCATTTCTTCTCCTCGTCTTCCTCTTCCTGCAGATGCATAGCAATTAAGACTTCAAAAAACTTATCCAATCAACAACGATCCTAATTAGAAATCCAATTTCCTGTTCCCAATTGAAAACATTACAGCCTAAAGCAGGTAGTATAAACTGTAGAAATGGACACCGTAGAGGGATATTCGACAAAATCATACTCCCTCAGTCCCATATTAAGTGTCCTATTTAGTTTTCCGTAGCTGTGGGATTCCCCAACAAGAAAGTCAGTAATCACTTGATCTATTAAATGGAAATGACAGCCAGTCCTTGAAAGGCTAGACATCGAATGTGGAATACATACCCCGAGAATTTACGAAAATCCTAAACTCTTTGGATAAGAACGGGGCTTGGCAAAAACAGGATTGCGAAGAGATAAACAGAAAAAATCAACTGGACAACAGTTCAAAGAATAGCAAAAGATCATATATTTCGTTATAATGATGGTAAGAGAAACAAAAACTCCGCGTAGAACAAGAACAACTGCACAATTGCATGCAATGAAGTTGAACGCAATCATAAAAAATCTATCAAACCCACACTAAACTAACCAAAAATCTATTAGATGTAGCCCGGCCTCATCAAACCCACTCTCCCAACCACTGAGCGAACTAAAACACCATTTTCATCCAACTAAAACCAAAGAACTCACCTTTCCGTCTCTGACATGCGTCAAAACAGCTTTCCAGTTCCCGGCTATTCCCCTTTCACCGCTGCTTTTCCGGCGACTGTTGTTCTGGCTGGTTCGCGCTGATTTCTTCGGGAAGAAGCTTTCTGTGTCTGTTTCTGTCTCCTTCTTGCGGACAACGGCGAGAAGAAAACCCGTGAGCTCGGCGGCTCCGGCCCTTTTATAGCCTCCGCCCCCGGATATTTCCAGAATGCAGGATTTCGATGACGTGGCGCCAACGTGCTACGTGGCGGATTCCTGACCGAGTGTTTTGACACTTGGCGGAAGATTCCAGAAGCTTTGCACGAGGATTCGCCTGGTTTGCTTGGCTACTACGTTTGTGACTAGGTGAGGAAGGACGATTACGGAGCATTTTTGCCCATGGGTCTTTACTTAATTTCGGAGTTGCCATTCGAGTTCGGACCGGACTTGGCCTGGCTGGGTTGCACACATTTGAATTATGAAAACGAAAATTTTATATGACATTTAATGGCGCAAGAGAGATAAAATTAATATATCTTATAAGTGTGTATATGTGTTAGCCTAAACTCTAGGTTATTTATAAAATTAAATTTAAATAAAAAATAGTAAAATAATAAAATTTAGACTTGCGAACATATAGAGTAGAATTTTGGGCTCACTTAGAATATGACATTATTTTTTTAATATATATATAGTTGTAACACATCATGTATTACTTAACAATTAGCATCACCTACTACTTAACGTAATTACATTTAAGTATTTTCTTAAGGAGGAAGTTTCTTATCCATTTACACCCTTAAAGACACTAACGGTGTATTAGCATGGTGGACGTCAACATCAATGCTGAATGATGCATAAGGTGGATTTGGACTTGTTAACCTTTAAATTTGGAGGACACTAATTGTTATTTATATGTAAACGTCAATCTAATGCTACAAGTTAACTACTAAAAAATAGAGTCAGTTGCAAGTTAAATTGATTTTTCTTCAACATAAAAAACATTATTTTATACAATTATCTATACGAAATTAGGGTTCATGGAAGATTCAATGACTTCCTCGTGAACTAATTAATTTGGATATGCCTATAAATCTTTTAATTTTGTGTGCACAGCGTAACCTAAACAAAAGGCAAAAGTTTAAAAGAAGGGTTCAAGTGCGATGATATGAGCTCAGGCTCTTTGAGCCGTTGGATTGAAATCTAACTGCTGCAATCTATGCCTCCTAGTATGCCATACATTAATCTGACAGTCCAAAAGAGTAAAGGCTCATGTTGTGCGTGAGCCTGACATGAGCCCGCGGGCCTCTAAACCATAACTAGGTTCACTTAAAACTAACTCAGCCCCAGATTCCGGACCCTGAAATGAAAACCATGGACGAAAAAGGCTAGTTTTGTCAATAGAATAGCAGTGGCTCTTGTTGGCAGATAAGGACCCGTAGAGATATTGTTTGTGTGCACATCTTGAGCATGGAAAGCAGGCAGCACGGATATATATACATAGCATGGATATATACATATCGATGATAAACTTAGGCCTGAATTTTTGATACATATAAAAAAATATTATAATTAATAATATTTTATTATAATATTTTTTTAAAATATAATAAAATTATATTTTAATTTTAATTTATTTTAAAATTATATATTATTATTCCCTCAGTCTAATACAAATTATTATTTTTTATTAAAAAATTAATTTATTTTAGAATCAAATAAATGCTTAATATGAGGCACATAAATATTACAGAGAAACTATAAGTTAGAATTTAAGTATATGAATAATTATAGAGTATTATATTTAAAAAATAATAATTATATAAATTATATGGGCCACCTATATTGATGTCATAATTTTTTTTATATAAAAAAATATTATCATCTTTAAACCTTTAATAAGTTTGAATCATGTTTTTATTTTTAAGAAAAAAATTTAAAATATTTTTAGAAAAAAATCTTTAAAATTAATAAAATAATATAATATTAATGCATATCATCTATAATGATACGATACTAATACAGTACATCTAATACATACTGGGATTTTATGTGAGGACATAGCACCCCTGCACCTATATCAGTTTGGTTGATATTGATAACCTATATCGGCTAATATTACATTCGACTTTGCATTATCTCAAGGCAAAAATAGTAAAGATCTTAAACAGTAAAAATACCAGGATACCCTTCTATCCAAATTTGACTTGACGTGGACACAGTCAAAAGCCAGCTAAGTGCATAACTTAGTGGATATAATAAAGGGCCTCACATATAAATATATGATTTGACTAGGTTAGCCCATCGTGAGTGCATAGTATATTTTTACCTCACTATCATCATAATCAATCAAAACTTCATCTCATTTGTGAAATTGATTTCTTTATGCTAATCTATACATTAAAATATTATTTTTTTAATTTTTAAGATGAATCATATACTACATTGACAGTACTTTTAGGAGGTTACATGCTTTATTAGACTTAGTAGATTTGAGATACCTTTACACGAGCTTTAGTTTACGTGTCATTACGTGAGTCAGTCTGAGCATCGTGCATTATCGGATTTTAATTCAACAATACATATAACTCTTTTTATCCCATTCGCCATCGAATCTTGATCTAACTACCTATATTTTTAAACTCATATTGACGTACGTAAGTCTAAATATCTGGTACCTGAGTTAAGCAATTTTATTTTTTTTGGAGTAGGGTCTTATCCAGCCATAAGGTGCTATCCAACCATAGAATGCTGGATAGGACCTGTCCTTGTCGAAAGAGAGGGTTTTAGGTTCAATTAGGGTTTGTGACATCTGCGGGAGTTGGGTGGGTGGCATAAATAAAAAGACCTCCACATGGGAGCCGTGGTCCTGGCCATCCCAGCCAGTCGTCTATCGATTGAATAAAAATGTGACATGGGTGTCCTTATAGAGGGTGAAAAATCTTTACTAGGAGATCGAGTCTTGCACTCAAATCGTTATGTAACGTAATCCGAAACCAATGCTTCTGAAAATGGTCCATTTAACCCACCCAACCTATCAGCCTTTTAAATGGGTGGATTAAATGTGGACCTTCTAAGACTGTTGAGATGAGATATGCATTTAAGGAATCAAATGCGTACTTGTACTACTGTACAGATTCTCTTTAAAATGGGTCCATGTAACCCACCCAACAGCTTTTAAACGGGTGGATTAAATGGGCCTTCCAAGGCTGTTGAATTGAGATGTGTATTTGAGTACAGGAATCAAATATGTACTTCTGCAGATTTTCTTTAAGAAAGGGTCCCTTAACCTACCCAACTCGACAGCCTTTTAAATGGGTGGATTAAATGGGCCTTCCAAGACTGTTGATTTGAGATGCGTATGAGTTTTTCTTGGGCAAGAGAGGTGTGTAGTTGAATACACGAATCAAATATGTACTTTACAAAAAAAAAATTGCATTTTTTTTATTGTCTATGCAATTATTTGATCAGAAATTTAGGATTATGAAACATGACAAGGGCTGAAAGATAATCACAACAAAGAATCAATACAGTTGTGCTTCTAATACATGGTCCAATACACCTTTTAATAATGAGGTATATGGATTCATATTTGAGAACTCAGAACCAGAAGCTACACACACTGGATCTTCACATTTACTACACCCAAATTTTCTATAACCTGTAGAGGGTAATGTCACGTTCGTTAACTTCCCAGCCTCTTTTGTCATGTTTTTCCTGCATATACTGGCACCCCATAGGGCTTCACAAGATCAGAGCTGAAAATCAGATACATACCAGTGCTGGCCTGGAAAAGCTCCCCACAAATAAAGAACAAATCTCCGACACAAAGAATAACCTGTGCTCTTAACTTTTATCTCAATTTGAATTCAAACTTTGGAGGGAAGCTTCAAACAAAAGTCAGCTAGCTAAATCCTTGGAAGCTCCAATTGTTTATCGCCATTTATCTTCAATTTCATCTCTTGTCTCAGACCAAATAGGTTTCCATGGTCCACCTTTGGTATTGATCCTGATGCACAAACCCAACTAGTCAAGAATCCTTTAAATATTGTCCCAAGTAAGGCATGGGCATATATTAATAAACATTAGCAGGGAATTTGTGTGAAATTTGAAATTACTTGCAAATAATTAGCATATAGTATTTTGATTGAGCCCTTCCAATTGTAGGATAGCCCACATATCTTAAAACAAAGGGTTCAAGAAAATAAGTTTCAGACAATAAAAAGCATGCAAGACATGGTACTCGTGTTTCAATAAGCTTTTGCTATAAATGTCATCATTCTCATCAGTGCCAGATTCATTTCACCACGAAAAAATAAATAATAAGGGTTGAAAACAATACCCATTTTATACAATTCTCTTTTGGCATTTAATCACATTCTTTAATATGTCTTTGCCATTATTCCATCGTTCCTATAATTTCACCTTAGAACATCACTATCTTACTAATATTGGTACAAAATGATAAGATCCTTTATGTTTTTAATAATAATTAAAAGGAAATTTATTAACTTCATTATTACCTATTAAAAGTAGCAGAATAGCAACTTATAGTAACATATCTACAGAGGTTTAGCTACCTTTCCCTTTCATATGGGTTCTACCATAATGCTTATACTGAAAATAGAGAACAAAAACAAGCTGACTTATAAAAAAGCTCAGGTTGAATATCACTAGTTATATAAAATCATCAACAGGGTCATCGTACACCTTAATCCAGGCTATCCAGCTAGCTGAGGTCCATGACATGGGCTTTATTATATAGTTGAATGACAACATGAAACCCATGACAGACAGAGTTGCAAGGTTGCATGCTAGATGCCCTTCTAGCCGCAGCCCTCAAATGACGGGAATATAAGATGAAATTTACCATCATCATTGGTATATTTCACCACTTCTCCTAAAAGCTTAAGCAATAAGGGAAGAGAGAAATTTTTATATACTCACACCAACACTCTTGCCCGTGCAAGCACCACACTAAGCAATGCACGTGAATAGACACATAGAGGGGCACCAATATAAGAGGAAGAACTGCCTTCTCTAAGACATGAACTTGCGACCTAGGTTCTGGCACCATCTTAGTTAACAGTTTCACCAAAAACCTTAAGCTATAATTCTTAAAACCAACACACCAACAACCATCATCATCAAACCATTGTCAATCATGCTGTAAGTCAGCTTCATAAAATGATGATTGCAATAGAAAGATTGCTATCTTTTGACACAAAGTTAGCATCAAGAACCAGTTTTCTTTGGTGAGCAAATTTTTTGAAACCATGTTCTGGGTCTTTTTCTCTCAATAGGTGGCTTAAAAAAATCCCCATTGGAAGATGCGCACCACATAGATATAAGATTTGGTTTTTAAATTGTACGCTGGATCATGTATGTTCAGATTTAAAATTTAAGTTTCCAGACTCAGGCAGCTTCACTCATATTTTAGGAGTAAGATAGCTCAGTTTGAGCAGACATGAACATCCAAGCCCAAGTTCATCACCTATTGCCATTATGAAAAGAATGCATAAATTACATTACTCTCTCAGTTGTTCATATTAATGACTTTTCAATCAGCTACAACTTACCTATAAAGCTCAAAAACCAAAAAACGCAAAATTTTTCTCAGACATAATTTTGCTTATAACTCCCCGGAGCAGGAAAACTAGGTATAAACAAGATGAGAATTTTATCACCAACAAAGTCAAAATGATGCAGACCTCCAAAATCCAGCTATTACTCGCAAACTCATGAAAAGAAAGAGTCCAGTCCAGATCCCAGCAAGACCAAAAAAATGAGAAGCCACCAGTATGAAGAGTGAAGAGATCATCCCCACAATAATCTGCATAGGAATGTTACATTAAGAAACACATACTTTTCAATCCTTAAAAGCCTATAACCACCTCTGCCGCATTTTATGTACAATATTCAATCTCTTTTGAGAAGAAAAATATAAATATTATCCAGTAGTCATTAGAGAAATCTTACCATTGAATAAGCAGCATATTCAAAATCTGAAATCCCATAGTAAAGCCCATCAAAAACAAATGCAAGGGCATTTACAGGCTGGGATACAGAAACAAACTGCAAAAAATAAAAATAAAAATAAAAAATTATGCAGAAGTCATTCTGTATGCATATGAAATACCATAACTATGATCTGCAATTTTATAAGCAATCACTTACCAGGATTCCAGATAATGCAATTTCCAAGACAGCAGCATCTGTACTAAATAAGCCAGAAAAGGGTCCAAATCCAATGAATAGTACAGCAGCCAAAGCAAAGCCGGTAAAGAGGCCAATCTGGTCCCACTTCAAAAGTCAGAGGCTTTGAAATATTTCTTGTTGGAAATTGATCAGTGACTAACAGCAACTGTTATTGCCAATTATTCTTGAAAAAATACTGATGAGATAATTCACCTGTAGTGTCCTGTCAATGACTTCACGGGCCTGTTTGTAGTTTCCTTGAGCATAGACACTCGCAAGCAGAGCCTGTGGAAAAGGGCAAAGACATTATGCTAACAGTTGGTTTGCATGCTTTATATTGCAACACAAAATAGGCTTTTAGGATTACATTTCGAAACTAGGGTTTCTAGGTAAGCAATATAATAATTAAGGGCACAGAAATGGGAATTAACGTGCGAATATAAGTAATCATAAAAAAACTTGGAGGTTACAAGATACTTGAAAATTAGGAAGAAGGGTCTGAGAGAATTTGGCAAAAGCTACTAATATCAAGTGGAGAAACCTCCGGAATTGTCATTTTGGTAGGTATTAGCAATTTTCAGGAAGCATTAGATGGGAAAAACTGCCCATCTAACACTTACTGAAAAGCGCTATTAACAAATGTGACAGATATGATGAGACAATGCCCCTTGCTTACAAAATTGACTCAAATCCTAATGCCTCCTAGAGTAAACACTTGATACTATGGCACTAGATGCTTGTTTGGCTTTAGTTTCAATGTTTACCGGATCTCCTCAATCTAAAGGATGGAAGTAAGAAGAATGTGGGCCTGGGCACCACGATACCCTCCTCTGTTTTGTTCATAATCCTATATCAGTGCTCACTAATGCATACCAAAAGAACAGGAAAACTATGATTGAACCCCCAAATAAAATGTGAAGGCCGAAATGTAGATCCCTGACTAGCCAATTCCAGATTCCATCCTTGCTCAGTTTGGACATGTTTACAAGGAAGAAATTAACCCTTTAGGTTTTCTAATCTATGAAGGCCATAAGTGACAACCGTTGCAATTTGGAGGTTTTTCCTTTAAATCAATTGTACTGGACATATAGTGCTCAAATATTCATATATATCCAAGCCTACTTTCCCCCATACTACTAATATTAGTTTCATCTAAATCACATAAAAAGTCTGATACCTGACCAGCAAGTGCCAAAGCATCATTAAGCAGAGATACTGCCAACCATACTTGTAAACAGATTTGATGGCCGGCCATTGAGTTGGGACCCAGACGTGCAGCCATGGATGTAGTCAGTGTCATCGTCATGAGAACTGCAAGTGTTCTACCAATTAAAAGGCCACCTGCAAAGAAAACACAGTCAGTAATGACTCTCACCGAGGACAGAAAATACACCTAAAGCAAGTTAAGCATACGTTTTAATGGTTTATAACCATTGCAATACATTTTGCTAACTTGGTTGGTCTAAAGCATAATACTGACAAGACCGAGTTTATTTTCTTCCTTCTTTTTTTTTGCTGACATCTACCGATCTAAATTTGTTGGGTCCTCTTTGAGTTCCTTTGACTAAAGGGATCATTAACAGAGAACAAATCATTTAAAACACCCACTGGATATCAATTTTGATGTGTGAGTGCAACATGTGAGTGCTTTTTAGCATTTGTTATAATCAACTATGTCATTCAAAGATTTGAGTGAACTACGTCGAACAACTGCTCACCTGATTTTAGATAGCGAGCAACACCTCCTACATTCATATCTGGACGAACGAGTATGACTTTTGCATTCAACTCCCATAGGAGAATGAAGGCAATCAGATACCTAAATAAAACATATTGTAGGAATGAATAAACTGAAGTGTTTTTCGTCTTCTTTTCTTTTCTGTACTTAATTTGGAAGAATGATGGGGACTGAAAAACTTCATTAATGTATTTCAATGACAGATAACATACTCAGAAGTCACGGTAGCAATGGCAGCACCACCAACGCCCAGACCACAGCAATATATCAATATTAGATCCAGTATTGCATTTAGAAGATTCCCAGCACCTGACTATTCTATATAAGGTTAGAAAATGCACAACTAAAAAATCCCTTTGATAGAAATTGACTGGATGGCCATAAAATACTGAAGAACACAGACACAAACTTGTGATGGCATTTTTTAACAGGTTATAATAGATAAACAATTTACAAAAGAGGTTTGAAAACTTGCCTACAGCATATAGTGGTGTCTTTGTATCCATAAACCCACGAAACGTGCCTTGTGCTGCTAGCGCTATCACTAATGGTGGAGCACCAAAGGCCCTCAATGTGAGAAACTGCTCAGCGGGAACTCTCATTGGCGAGTCCTGTTACATAGTGAAGCTATTACAACCCATTTTTACCCATTGTACATAATGTGGAGATAAACAAGTGAAGGTGATGTCATCATACGTAACAATATCATGTACATACCATTTATTAAGGTACAAAAAATTAATGGCTGGTTCTAACGAGACCCTTTTGTTATTAATTTTTTCAAACTAGTGTTGGACAAAACCTACTTAGAACGTCAAAATTAAACAGATGTAAGCTTGGACATCATTCTTGACCAGGCAGCACTGATGAGAACAAAAACATGTTGTGTTGTTCATTAAATCACTGGGTGAACTTCCTGTGCTTATTGCCCAGATATTGTCCTTTAGAAAGTGTGTAAAATTCAATAATGCAGCTCTCACTTCTCTACTACATTCACCTTCAAAATACAGACACTCAGAAGCTTTTACCAACACTTTGGCAATTAAAATGAATTAATCCAGTAGAGGGTCAAAATTAGTTTCATAAGTATGGAAATACATAGATCACCCACTGAACCTAGGTGAATAATCTTCTCATTGAGAAAAAAATGAGCTAGTACAAAAAACTTCATATCTTGCATTGCACTTAGAATGCACAACACATACAGAAACTGCTTGCTTAAGCAAATTCATATGTAGATACCATGAGATAGTCACATTCAAATGTTGTCAAGTAGCACAGTTTTCTCCATCAGACATCACAAAGTGTATAATATTGAATACGACAACCATAATTGCCATCACATTATAGCAAAGGTTTTACGTACAACGGGTATACCCATGATATTCATTAAATAGCCAGAACCAACAGATAATGCCAAAGCTTCTGCAATACCAATTACAGCAGCTAAAGATAAGGAAGTTGAAATTGCAGGAACGAGCTTCTTCTTTTCTCCATTACCTGTAGAATGTTTAAAAAAATGTTATTGTGTTCAAAATAGCATAATGCCCCAAGACAACATGCAATTTTGACTAACTGAAGAACTAGTATACACTTCCAACCTGTCTCAGACTCCAAGAAGTTAAGCTTGCCTTCTTGGAGCAGTACCAACTCTTCAGCAACAAAGGATGTAGTGACATTTAGCAAAGGAACGTTAAACAATTTGGAGACCAGATTGAAAACTGAAATAGACACCCCAACTGCTGCTAACTCAACTGACCCTGCGCAAAAACAAAATCTCAGGCTAAAGGAAATACTAACATTCCCGATCACATTATGCTGCAGCTAGAGGTGTTAATGCCACATTAAGTAATTTCATCCCATCAGATGTTTGAACTAACCATACATTTACTGGGTCATTAAAAGTAAAGAAATGCCTCCAACTTTCCAATTTGAGTCACAAATAGAAGTTCAGAACAGAATCATTAAAAAAACTGCTTCTCTAGTTCAATCAGATCCACATTAAAATCTCACCACATTTTAAAAAAAAAATTCATGCATTAGTGTCATTATAACCCAAATCCCCACACCACATACCCAGATGACCCACGAAGGCACTATCCACTAAAGAAGCAATTGGGTCGGCTGCAAGAGCCAATACCGCCGGCAATGCAATGGATAAAATCTCCATTCCGAGTTCATCGAACTTCCAAAGGTTCCTGTAAATCGTAACAAGACCCGCCAACTGATTACTATACGCAACAACGGAAAATAAAGTGGCGAACTAGCATTGGCAATTCGCAAAAGCTGAATCACTGCAATTGATTAATGACAGTACCGAAAAATGCCAAAATATGCTTCAACACTGAATAGTCTGGACAGAGGTTCTGGGTTCTTAATTCTTTTCTTCCGAGGCGGAGATTCAGATGAGATGGGTACGGGTTCGGATGCATCTTTGGCTTCAGAACCATGAGTTTCTTGTGGAGAAGATTTGGGTAATGCCCAGTTGCGTATTCTGGGGTGGGAGCTTCTTCTTAGGTGCAGAAATGAAGATGGCGCGGAGAGGGGGGAGGAGCTTCTACGCCTTTGGTAGATGGAGTAGAGACAGGGAAGAGGGTGAGATGAAGTAGCAGCCATGTCGTTCCCAACTCTTTAATGTCAGGGAGGGAGGGAGAGCGGGAGCCCTCCAAGATCGTGGGAGTTCAGCTAAAGAAGGAGGTTGGACAGAAATGAGTATTGAGGGCCTAGATAAAATATCAGGGGTGCTTCCAATTGTCAGTTTGGGAAGGAGTCAAAAGAAAATTGAGCCTCTCTGTAGAAGAAGATTCATGGCTGGGCCCAACTGAATCTGATGAACAAGTACAACGTCAAATAAGAAACCGGCCTTACTGTGTGTACTATCTTCCCTCAAAGTCATGTGTACTGCACCAATGCTATTTACGAAGTGAAGTACTATTTCCCTCTCGTGCAGTCAACATAGCGAAAGCCGTTGATATTTGAGATTGATGACAAATATATTAGTGCACATTAGTACTAATATGCTATGGTGTTAATCGTGTATTTAGCTTGTGCGCCGTAGATGTTATAAATAAAGGGCTTCAATGCATTTCTTATGCTAAGCTCATTCTCATAAGAAACTATTAAAAACGTTTCCCATGGGAGTTGCCTCAACATCTCAATATAGACCCAATAAAAATATAAATCCCCTTGGCTTCCTTCCCCCAAAATTCAAATATATTTCTCCAATGTCATGCCATGCTGACGATGGCTCCAAAATCATGCCAGGTTAGCGATGGCTCTGGTGTTGCACATGCATGGTAGTGATGATGTGGAAAAAGGAAGAGTAGGGTAGGTACGAAAGATATATTTGTATAACACATAATGAGAAGTGGGATGGGTCTAATAGATTTTGTAATACTTAATTGGGGGAAGTGAGGAACGGGGATAAGTGAGACATTCTTGGTGGCAATAAAAGTGTTCTAAAAAGCATCTCAATAAATACAAAAAATAAAAGTGTACGCTTGTTTCTTTTATTTTTTATTTTTGAGGAATATATTTATTTCATTTGTACTCCAACAACAAATTCAAGTAATAGCCCTAATATTCTAGAAACCTCACTGCACTAATGTTCCATGTTTATGTGAATAGATGTCTTAATCTTCTTATTCTAATTGAGAAGATTGGAGGGAAATTAAAAGCCCAAGGATGGACTTGAATGCAATATTGGCTAGAGAAGAGATTCTATGGTAGAGAGGGCAAAAGCTTTATGGGTGAAAAAAGGGAGAGATGGGAATAAGTTGTTTATGTTACTGTCACTATAAGTATAAGAACTTTCATGCTAAAGTATGTCATAGAAAGGAGAGGAATATGATTTTTAGGATAGAAGGCCCTCAATGTCAATGTGCAACTTATGAAAAGATAAAACAAATAGTGAAGGGTTATTACATATTCACAGTCATCTAATATGACAGGAGCAGTGGGGAAGATGGATAGGACAGGGACATTTTCAATGAACAAGATTATGATAACGGAATATAGGGGGGAGGCAGTTTTTCAAACTTTGAAGCAGATGAACCCCACTAAAGTACCAGGGCCGCATGGAGTGCGAGCAATCTAATACCAAAAGTATTTGCATATTGTGGGTTCTCATGTGTGCTTAGAAATGCTGGATTAAGGGAAAAAGAAAATTTCTTCTATTCTTAGCCATACTCGTGTAGTGTTGATCCCTAAAGTAAAGAAGTCAAGGAAGATAATAGAATATTGGACATTCAATTTATGCAATGTTGTCTATAAGCTTATAGCAAAGGTGTTGGATAATAGGCCTTAAATTGATGCTACTTAAAATTATTTTAAAAAATCATAGTGATGTCACAAGGAGACTTATAATAGATAATGTCCTAGCTCATGGGACTTGGTAGCATGCCAATTTGGTGAAGCCTCAATGCTGGTACAATCGAGGAACAGAGTGTTAGAAGGGCTCTAGGGCATAGGGGGAGTACTCTGATGAATGGATGGGTGACCCAGAAGGTGAAAGAGAGACAGATGCAACCACACTCCTTGCCTTAGGCATATGCAAAATGAAAGAAATAAAATTAGAACAAAATTATAAACTTAGTGGTTGTTGATACAAAGACCAACTTGTCGATGGTTTCCTGGATCCATAGTTGGCACACACCTACATGTTGGTGTCTCCACCAATGTAGTCGATTTGGTGAATTGACGGACATGACATCTGATGTGCTGAAGTTGTGTCGATGACAGAGGATGTCATGATCCAATCCCTCAAATATTCAAAAATTATAATAAATAATTTACATAAAAATAACACAAGTAAATAATCATTTTGACGAACCTTAGTAGTGAGTTTGAGGAACAAAATCATTGAGCCTGTGTTTAGTCTTTTGCAGTCAGTTTCTATCGAATCATCTATATTGTACATGTGCATACAAAATACGAGCCGTGAAAATCACCTATGAGCTAAAGCTCAGTAGGCTTACTCCAAGTCTATACTAGTCTATGATGCTTATGAAAACTATATGCAACTTAAGACCATATCATGTACAACTACATGTGTCATATATAGTACGAATGCAATCCATTTATTTCCCTAGGTGAACATACAAAATGTTATACAATGCCATGCATAAATTATTTCATCCCGTGAACATCATGTACTTAAAAACATATAACCAATAACACTATATCTTGTACTTCCAACATCACCCAGATATTTAGCACATTTCCATAATTTCAACAAGAGAAGCATCAATACTTAAAAATAAAAAAAATTGAGTACATACCTACTAATTTCACTTTATCCATCTTGGCATTGGTGATCCTTGGAAACTTCATTGAAGAGATCTAAGTCCTGGACCACCCATATGCATTTGGCACCAGCCTCGAAAACTACATATTGTATCTCCAAAAACCACATGAGCTCAAAGTACAAATGGGTAGCAATGGTGAACCACCATGCTGATTTCATATTATGCCTTTACCTAGGCCTTGAGATGTCATTGCATCCTATTTACAACCATTGTGTTCTTTATTACCCAATTCATTCTAACTTGTTATCTTGGTTACATGTAATGTTGATACCTATACCCAAAGTATCCCATTATAAACCAAATCTCATTAAATATACTCCCTCAGTCCTATTTTAATAGCTACATATCTAAATTTTGTTATTTTTATTAAGCGTTTCTCTTATGTATCTAACCATAATAATAACCATCGAAGTGCGGCCGACTACATGTATTTTTTGAAACGGAGGCGGAGAAATGGGTGTTCGCATGGGAGCAGAGGTCAACGAGGTGAGCGCAGATGTGGGAGGAGTCGAGGGCGAGGGAGATCTTGCAGGCGACAATGCGAGTTTTGATGAAGTTGTCGAGGGAGGAAAGGAGGGGTCTGGCGACGGATTGGAGAGCCCCAAATGTGTGATTTTTTGAGACTTAGAATCGCAGTACTCCCAAATCCCCATTTTTGGTCGTGAAATTTCTGCTAGCTTGCATGCACTCGGTCCCCAATGGCGGCAACTCCTATTGCAATAGTCCCCAACTCCCCTAAATCTGTCGCAGCTGTGTCATCATCCCGACTCCCAGGATCCAAAGTTCGGGTAGTGGTGAGAGTTCGCCCATTTCTCCATTCCGAGAGGGCTTCAGAAGACCAACTCCCCTATATCGTGCTTCTAGACTTGGAAGGCAGAGACTCCCAGGAAATCACTGTCCATATCAAAGATCGGGATTCCAGGTGTGTGTTTGTTTCTTGATAGAGAGGAACCCAGAATCGAGAACACCGGAGGGGCCATGGAGTTCGAGCGGGGCCATTCTGGAGCCCACCCAACTCTCCAGAGGCCATCATCTCTGCTTTGCCGTTGACAATTTCAATTCCTTTGTACAGACATTGAATACTTGGTATAGTTCTCTGGCAAGTGTCATGGTTACTGATAGTAAGCAGTGAATAGATCAAACAACACCAGGATATAACCTGACACGAGAGAATCAAGTACCGACTTCCTCGTCGGGCTGTTGCCTGGTGGCTGCAGACAAAACTAGAAAGTGGCAAAGAGCTCGATGACTGACTCCAGCCTCCTGCACTCCCCGACATTGCAATCAAGCAATCGACAATGTCCACCACTGGGTTTGCACTGCTCGATCAACAACAACCTGATGTTCTCGGGTGCTTCGAGGTGGGATAAGTGAAGTAAAGATGAGAAGCATTATAGACCCACCTAACAGTTTACATTGTGCGAAATGGAGCAATTAATATAGATCAACATTTTTTTTTTTTGCTATTGGAGCTATTAATATAGGATCGAGGGAGTATTTATTTATATCAAATCCACAAAGTCAACATTGCGACTTGACTGACTTAGCCTAATTAATTCTGCCAAGTGTGAGACCTAATAGTTATGTAGGGGAACATCACCTAGCGGTCCCCATTGGTACCCACATCTCATACCATGGGCCCTCACGGTTTTTAGAGGAGTGTTTCCATATGCATATTGGAGTGCATACAAGTACCAACTATGTTCCAGCGAGCCAAACTTGACATCTTCATTGTATATATCATATCATTACATAATTCACACACATTCATCCATGCATAACACCTTCATTATGTATATAGCATAAACATATCCCAAGCATTTCATGATCTCGTATACTAAGCACATCATTATCAAATAAAAGATGCCTATGCCCCATAAAACCTTATCTTACATATACCCAACATGTAGGAACCCATTCCCATCCCATGCTTCATTCAAATAGTGGTAAAACATGTTAAAAAACCATTAAATAACATCACATTAAATGTGCAAGCAGATTACCCGCTATGCACAAATGTACAAAAACACTAATTTCCACCCTATTTCTGATTTAAATTTTTAGGAAAATTACTTATAGGTTTCCTATAATCACGAAATTTTGGGCCACATTAAATTGAATGAGTCTAGTGTTCAAAAATAATTCTGGGCCAGTATAACTACAAACAATATTTTATTTATATTTTCAAAATTTGTTGAACAATACTGACTTTCTCTGCGGTTGGAGGATTGGTGTCATATCTTGGCGAAAACTAACTCAAATCGACTCCAATATTTATAGTATGGTCAAGGACTCCTACATCTAGGGACACATAAAGTTTGGGTTCAAAATAATTTAGTTTGGTCATCAAAAATATGTTGAATTGCCAAATCTCAAAACTAGAATTCTAGGCCTATATGCATTTTGGAAAATCTAATAAATTAAGATTAATTGGAAAAAATATCAAATATTATAAGATGAAACTAGACACGTAGTTCAGTCATCATTAATTTTTCTAAGTAGAAAATGAAAGTAAAAATCCCAAAACCTAGTCTAAAACCCGAGACCATGATAGATGTTTGAAACTCTGGTTTCAGAAAAATTTACATGATTTTGTGACAAACATTTTTTTTGTGAATTATTTTGTGTATCTCTCAGTGTCGACTTCAGCATATCGATGAACCCAATGAAGAAGAATATAGAGTAATAAACTCAGGAAATTAACAACAGCGATAAATTTAAAATAGGAAAACAATAGTCGTTTCTTTTAATGATCCCCTTTCCTTGAACAGAAAGTTTCTGCCAACAAGCATCGACATGTCGGTGCTTGAATCAGTAAATTTTTGAGCCACAATCAGCAGGATTCGACACAATGATGCTTGCGATGACAAAGTGATGAATTCACTATCGATAGACCATTGACGCATCGGTGAGTTGGGTGCGGCTTGTTGATGGGTATGAAACTGCTAGATAGGCGGTTGTGTTCTTATGAACCATAATTCGGTTATTTTCTCTTCCATATAAATACTTTTGATTCACCATGATCCAAAGCTTTTATAATCTTTGACTTTGAGTCGAAGAAGAAGGATTAATGCATGTCAAAGTGTAATGCCCAAGAATTTTTAACACATTTTTTTAAAAATTTGCGGAATTTTTTTGAAACATAACGATTATAGGTCGGGAAAAATGATGAATATGAAACCTGTAAAAATAGTTTTATAATTCAAAACATCACACATCCATTTTTCCCAAATAATTTTTTTCTTTTCAATTAAACATCAACGAACAAACCAAATGTTCTCAGGCACTAATAAAAAATAAACGTATGCAATAAGTTGCTATGATTATAGGCTTTAAATATAAATCTCTCCTAGGCAGCCATAAGTACAAGTCCTATAATTAGTCTACAGTATAATCCAAATTACAAGTCCAGAAAGTATAACTATTTTAATTTTTATCTCACCCAATACATTAGATCATGACACAAATAATAATAAAGACTTGCTATGAGTCAGAGAGTATATCTGAGCCAATGAAATTCAATCTACCCACAGAACAAGAGTCCATGTTCAAGAGCTCTCCGTCGTAAATATGCAAAAGCCTCCCGAACATCGAGGCTAAAAAAAATAGGGAAAATATGTATTTTCATACTCAATATGGGAGTTTTAAACTATGAACTCTATAAAGTCATGATGATATCATCAAAAAGTCGGATTATAAAGCTCAATGAAATGTCCCAAAAGAATCTAGCATGTGCAGACAAAACCAAAACAAGTATTCTAGAGATAGAGCAACTTCCCACATACGGTAACGAATATCTCAATCATGAAACACAATAGAACCATCAACAACATGACTCACAACAATAGAACAAATCAAAATTAGTCACCAAAATCACAAGAAACTCATTTTCAATCATCACATGACCATACTTCACAAGAACATATGGTGAAAATCAAAGCTTTAGCATGTAGTTAGAAACCCTAGATATCATGCTACTACAAATTTATCAACACACATGAGAACATGACAAAACACATCAAATTATATTTCTATTAGCACCAAACACTAATGGAGAAGTGGAGAAGTCCCTACCTTTGATAGAAAACTTTCTCCAAGGTTGCAGGCAAGCCCCTTCACTGCTATAGTGGCTCCGCTATGGTAAACTTCAACTCCAAGGTGCACCCATGAATGATTTGGAGAGAAAAACCCAACCAAGGAGGAGGAGGAGAAGGGAGGAGGCGGTTAAGAGAGAAGAGGGAAAGAGAGAGCGGAGTGGGCTAGAGAGAGGGGGGTCTTTGGTCTCTTTTATGGGGTAGTTTCCCACTTAGAGAGGATTCCTAGTTTAAGTCAATCTAAAATCTCATCTTCAGCCAATCAGCACTACAAATTCTGATATAATCCAACAAAAAATGAATGATTCAGGCCATCTCCAAACTTGGCGCCAAAGTCAATTAAGTGGGCAGGCTGGCAGACCGGTTTGGTGTGTGCCTTGCCCATCCAGGGCATGTTTACTCGCCTACTATTCAGCCTATTTCCTACTCTCTAATACTTATTTTCCCATCTTGTTTTCTCTCAACTAATCACCATTAGGCCCCACCTTTTAGTCAGGGCCTCTCATATAAAGTCTCGGGCTAGTCTTGTCCATTTGCAGGTGCTCGCTTGTGTTCGGGCCACTCGTACTATGTCAGGTGCTTGGCCTCCCCATATTATCCTAAAATGAACCCTTTAGTCAAGTTGTGTATTATTTTCCCCTTCCCGACTCTCAATTAGGATAATAGGGTTTCCCTTAGCCAAGTTGTTTGCTCGGTCCAGTACTCCCAACTAAAATAAGAAAGTTCCATATTCTGCCTTAATTGTAAAGGGGTAAATTTTATACTTTTGTCATCCGATTTATCTCAATGGCTAAATTTCACACCCGAAATTACCAAAAAGAAAAATAAATCAAAATTTCAGGGTGTTAACAGTTAATCCTTCATCTTCAAACATTGACACATGTTGACACATCAATGACGATGTCAGCCAAACCCTAACTTACCAATTGAGAAGGGGATTGAGAAGAAATTGAAGGAATACCTTTGAAAGGTGGTCGAAAGCACAAGGAGTGAAAAACGATAGTAAGAATAGGCGGGATTGGTGTATAGCGGCAAGGGTTCGAATGGTTAGAGGATTGAAGGCACAAAATTCACCCTAAACTTCAATGAATCGAGCCAAAACAGAGGGTGAATAGTTAGAAAGTTGTTGCAGGTCGGAGAAGACAATCGGAGGTAGAGTAGTATGGCAGCAATGAGCAGCAAAAGAGTGGATTGCTTCAAGTGGCAGGTAGAATGGCATGTTTGAGGGTTTTAGTGAAATGATCCTTGGGCTACCGATGCAGGGCATCTATAACAAAACCCAACCCATGCGTCGATGGATCTTGCAATGTGTCGATGACATCTCAATTAAAAAAAATTGGGATGACCAATTCCCAAGGGATTGGTGGTGAAAGTTGGTACATTAAGAGGCTGGTTGCCCTGACCCTTCTAGTCGAGTCTTAAGAATTCGGACACCCCTTATCAAGAAAAAATATTATATATTTTGACATAATCAATAAAGATACATAATCCATCAATCTTTGCAAGGCCAAGAACATAAAAGTGATAAGTAGAAGCTTGTTAAGACAATAAAATACCATATAGGAGGCTACATCATTTATTTAATTTAATAGCCAGGGAGATCACCACACTGGATGGGTGGACTCAACCCATGGGGGTCTGTAAGAAGATCCTAACTAGGTAGGATATGCCCACAGGCCGGTGGCTGCATCAACTTGATTTGAGAAGGGGAAGATAAAGTACTTCTCTGAACTCTAGCCTCCTGGTCTCAGAATAAGAAGTCCTATACTTGTTAGGCCAGTATGTCAGCCATATCCTTCCTTTAATCTCCCACTCCATGGTCTTCCCCATTGCTTCCTTGTCCACTTTCCACCACACTCTATCCCCATACTCATCTCCTGCAAACACCACTCCCCCTTGCTTAGTAAAAGGCCTATATGGACTTGAGTACCTATCTTTGAACCAGGCCTTTGGCTGAAGCAGTGCCAACTTGGTGGGCTTGGAGGAAAATACCTCCCGGCCATTGACACTGTCGTGAAGGAACCAATTCAAGTTTGCACTGTTCCCATATACAGACTGCTCAAACTTCCATGGCTTCATGCTCATAGTGATTGTCTCCCCAGCCGAAACTTTAAGTCCTAAATAAGAATTCGGAGGATCGAAAGTGCCTTCGAGTGTTTTCTCTACTCCAATCTCACGGGTCGGATTTTCAGATGATTTGCTCACTGATACGGACAGGATGTCTGTTTGGATGATGGGGGTGACTTGTAGAGATATGCGAGAAGGGAAGTGCTTCTCTTCCACTCCCGTCCCTCGTTCAGCCATTATAGTGTCAGGAGCCAAAGGAACCACATCACACCTATTTAAGAGAAAATTTTAAATTTTCCTATGGCAAAAGATTTACATGCTTAAAATTAAACACATGTTGCATGTAGTATTTCTGTTCTCAATCTATTTGATAGATTAAAAATGTTTTAAAACAAGTAAACATAACCTATCCTATCTAATCTAACAGAAAATTCAGCTCTTAGATAACCAAATCCAATTTGTTCAAAATTAGTCGCAATCAAGCAAACGAAGATAGATATCCATTTGCAACTCGATTAATTCTTTTGTGATCACTAAAATTTTGATAATCAAACAAATAAAGTTTTGCTTGATTACTCACTAAGCAAATATAAGAGGAAATTTATGAAAAACTAAAGCAAGATTGTAAATCTATAAAAATAAGTAGCACTAAAAATTCATGTAAATTGGCCATTTTTTGTTTTAAATCTTATCAGAATGGCTAGAGCCCAATTGGAAGGTGGGTAGTCTTTTAAAAAGATTATAAAGCTTTACTTCTTGTCATGGCATTACTAAAAGCAAACCTGATGAATGTAATCCTGTGTGTGCGTTGGTGCATAAAGTAATTAGTCCACCAAACCTGATGTTGTCTATGTTCACTACAACATCCACCCGATTCTCTTTGATGATGACCTTGTAACCAAACTGGATCACAACCTCAAGTTGTTGGTGTGTCAATGAGAAGAGCAGCCGTTCATCCTGGGAAGTATTACTCGAATTCTCCACATCCATGGCAATGGTCGGACAATATAGCTGCACTTTCCATAAGCCAATTGTTGAAAAAGCATAAGAAAACAAGGACGATGGGGATTGGAGAGAGTGACAGGATGTTTGTGCCTCTCTGATCCAATTAGTAATTGCTAGGTTCAGTGATCTCATCCACTGTTCTTCAAGATTGGACCCCAGGTGCCTCATAAGCATTTTTAACCCATTTCTTGATTCTGAGATTGTAAGGTGATTTTTTAGGGCATGTAAGCAGGGTGGACGGATATCTCTGGGAGCTTCATAGATGCAAATCATAAAAGCCAAAGTTAAAAATGCTAGATTGAACATGGACTTGAAATTTATTGAGTTTGAGGAATGCTGAAGCTTAAGGTGTACAGTATTCTTGTGAGGGGCATAGATGAGTACACCATGAATGAAGTTGTGGAAGCTACGGAGAATGGTGTCCTCATCTAGAGGAGTTGGGGCTTTGGTTTTGAGTTTGAAAGTGTCAGATGTCCAAAGAATGATGGGAACATGAAGATCTGCCAAAATGGAGAGAAAGACAGTAGGGGTTTGGTTTTGAATGTTCCTGGTTATGGTGAGATTGAGAGATGGATATGGTAGTTTTGAGGAACATATGCATATAGACATGGAGTTCTTCTCCCAATTTGTGACTGGAGGGAGGTTAACCATCCAAGACCATACATCTGGAACATTACAAGATGCCATGAACACGAAGCTGAAGCTCTCTTCCTTTCCTTCCCCCATCATTCAATTATGTAAAGCCTCTAAGAGAATAAAGTTGTAAATCTAAAGGGAAGAGAAGTCAAAAAGTGACAGCTTTATTGGAAGAACAATGCTTTAACCTAACCGGAGATTAACTCCACTTAGATAAACTTGGACCTGGGAGTGACATTGAATGGAGCTAAAAAAGAACAGCGAAGCCCCACCCAAATTGTAGGCTTAAATATTTCCCTCCAACACATGCAATTCAGTATAGAACAGTCGAAAGAAACAAAAAGTTGGAAGAAATAGTAGACAATGCGGAAAAAATATTATCAACTAACGAGTTAAAAGAACTCAATTATCCTCCCACATATGATTTTGATTCTTCACGCACTCCATAGAATTGAACATCCAAAATTTTCCTTTCTGATGAGAAGAATCTGATCTTTACTAGTAGTTTTCGACACTCTATCATAAGTCACAGTCAGAAGAGAAAAAAAAGGGAATATAAACACTTCGGGCGATCCTTTGTTAGGCAAGGAACATTAATGGTAATGGTAATTGCTTCCAATCCAGTTTCAGCCCAATCAGAGCTATGGACACTGATGATGTAAAAAAACATCATTTTCAATGCAATAAAATAGTAATGTTTCTCTCTATATTTTAATCATTTCAAAAATTGAAAATTAAAGTCATCTTTGCCATGTCTAGTCCAAATTAGTTAAAGGAAAGACGCTAAAATTTAAAGTCATCCTGGCCATGTCTAGTCCAAATTGGCTAAAGGAAAGACGATAAAAATTAAAGTCATCTTGGCCATGTCTAGTCCAAATTGGCTAAAGGAAGGACGCTAAAATTTAAAGTCATCCTGGCCATGTCTAGTCCAAATTGGCTAAAGGAATGACGATAAAAATTAAAGTCATCTTGGCCATGTCTAGTCCAAATTGGCTAAAGGAATGACGCTAAAATTTAAAGTCATCCTGGCCATGTCTAGTCCAAATTGGCTAAAGGAAGGACGATAAAAATTAAAGTCATCTTGGCCATGTCTAGTCCAAATAGGCTAAAGGAAGGACGCTAAAATTTAAAGTCATCTTGGTCATGTCTAATCCAAATTAGCTAAAGGAAGGACGATAAAAATTAAAGTTATCCTGGCCATGTCTAGTCCAAATTGGCTAAAGGAATGACGCTAAAATTTAAAGTCATCTTGGCCATGTCTAGTCCAAATTGGCTAAAAAAAGACGATAAAAACTAAAGTCATCTTGGCCATGTCTAGTCCAAATTGGCTAAAGGAAGGACGTTGAAAACTAAAGTCATCCTGGCCATGTCTAGTCCAAATTAGCTAAAGGAAGGACGATAAAAACTAAAGTCATCTTGGCCATGTCTAGTCCAAATTGGCTAAAGGAAGGACGTTAAAAACTAAAGTCATCATGACCATATCTAGTCCAAATTGGCTAAAGGAAGGACGTTGAAAACTAAAGTCATCATGGCCATGTCTAGTCCAAATTGGCTTAAAGAATGAAAGAATGAATGACCGAGACAAACTCTGCCAATAAACTTATCAAGCCATGCTTAAAGAAAATGCAGAACAAGTCCTATGTGTAAAGACAAAGGACTTGAGGGGGCAACTGACGAGGATAATATGTAACCACCAATGGAAATCCGACATGTGGAGTTTTGACTAATTCAGAGGAAAAGCTTTGACTACTTCAGAGCTGTTACAACCGCCTCCTGCAATCAAGGTACGTGATCAACACGAATAAGTAGCAGAATCGAACTACATGCTCCTATATATATTACGAGGTACATCTCTTCACGGGACTCTCTTTCATTTTTCTAAATTATTCCTGCTGGCTGACTTGGGCGTCGGAGGTGCCCTCTCTTTCTATGCAGGTTCCATTCCAAAATCTGCATCATCAGACACCACCTTAATGGCTACAACTCAAGAGTCACAAGGTGGATAAGTGGATTCCTGTTGAGCTTGACAGGTTATATTGTTAGAAATGTTGATGGATTGAGCCCAAAACATAAATTTTTCTTACGTTATTTGAGCCATCATACAATTTGAGTAGGGGTGTTAACAAGCCGAGCCAAGTATTAGGCTTGCTCACTTTGAACTCAAACTGCTTAAGCTTGGCTCGAAGCTTAAACAAGTTCAAAATTTTTAGCTTAAGCTCAGCTCAAATTGAAAATCCAGAGCTTGGATCGAGATCGAACTGCAATAAGTGAATCATGAGCCGATGCTCGAATTGGGCTCAAACTAAAAAATTAGTAAAATATTTTCAAATATAATTTATATGAAGTATAACACGCGGTAAGATGCTTTTAATATTTAATATTAATAAATATGCTTCAACAAGTATTACAACTGCACCTCGAAAAGTTGACTTTAATCACTAGGAAAGAAGAAAATTATGATAAATAAGTTATAGTTAAAGACACTCCAAAAAGGCAACATCACCATTTTTCTCTCTTTATGTGCATATAATCATAATAATATGATCGACTAACAAAATCCAACACACTTCTTATACGAAAAGTCAGATAAAATAGTTCTTTACAGAATCCGGTAGACTCGGATAAATCGTTTATAAGTAGAATACGATAAACAATTTAAAATCAGATAAATCGTCATTCACAGAATGCCGCCGATACCGGAGCAACATACACCCGTTCTCGTGGGGCAACAAGATCATAATGAAGATGATATTCACACGATATCCAACTTCATGGGCGTGCCATATGCCACAATAGGCAGTACCTAGGAGTTATAACTCCGATAGCTTTTGGGCTTTATACCAAATAGCTACCCTTAAAAAATCGATGATAGTTTTTGGGCTTTATACCAAATAACTATCATTCAAATCCGATCATAATCATTCGTAAATGTAATTCAAATAATAATAATATCTTAAAGTTCGTATCACGATAAAATCCATCTTAGAGGTGTACGATATGCCATTATCTTAGTGTTTGCCCGAACCCTAATAAATATCATCCTTTGTCAAAATAATATTTTATTTAAGAGAGGAATAAATTACGAAATAGAATGCCTAGTCGTAGCACAAAATTAGAGCTTAAAACCACCTACCATTCGTTCTTAAAATTGACTAGAGTAACGGCTAGCAGTCGGAGCCTTGTCTCGTTTGCGGGCTTAGGAACGGCAAGCAGAACCTCCCCTCGCGCCAAGACAAGATCTCCATTTGGGCTTGGAAGAGGCAGATAGATTCCCCCTTGTGTCGAGACAATTCCTCCTTCCGGCTTGAAAAGCAGCAGACGAAGCCTCCTCTTGCACTAAGACAAAATTGGACGAGAAATGACTTAGAAACGGGCGTTTAAAATTTAGAAATAGGCAGAGCTCAAAGGAGAATAATGGGAGAAAATGTGGGACGAGTTGGAAGTCCTCCCCCCTTCTATTTATAACAAAAAGAGCATTGGATGCGTGCCATGTGGCACACATCTGACGGCTTAAAAAAATTGTCGTACATCAGCACTAATGCACGTTGGCGTGCATTAGCACTGATGCAGCCATATGCTGCCTGTAGCAACGCGTCAACACTACACCTCTCATGGCATCAGCAGTGCTGACACAAATTTTATTTATTTTTATATATTATTTTTTTAATTTTCGTTTTTAATCTAAAACGAAATTTAAAGTTTCAAATGGGGTAACTCCTTACCCTGAACTTAGAATCGCGCATTCTTGGTACCCTTTGACTCGTATCGACGAGCCCACCGAAACAAGACCAATAAGGGTATGTTTTCATGCTAATTTTAAGTGGATCCCTCCCATGACATGCTTCTCGTAGCCATAGCATACTATCCCAGTGTCTATTTGACTTGTTCTTGTGCTTGATACGTTCGTCTCTTTGCGTACTATCAAATATCTTAAGGCTCCTCCGAACGAATCAAGCTCAAAATGATCCAATTTTAAGAAAAGTCATTATTGGGCCCTTGAACTCGCTAATGGGCCTAAATGTACTCTAAAATTTACAAAGTAACACCCCCGAATTTTAAATATTTTATAATTTGAATGTTCGGGCCCATTAGCGAGTTTAAGGGCCCAATAATAGTTTTTCTTAAAATTAGACTATTTTGAACGCGAATCGTTCAATGGAGCCTTAAGATATTTGATAGGGCTTGGAGAGACAAACGTATTGAAACCAAGAACGTGTCAAACAGACACTAGGATAGTAGGCTATGGCCTCGAGAAATGTGTCCTAGGAGGTACTCACTTTAAATTAGCGAAAAAAATATAATTATGTGGTCTTATTTTGAAGGGCTCGTTGATACTTTTCGTGTTAGATTAAAAACGAAATAAAAAAATTAATATATACCATGAGAGACGTCAAGCACCGCTGACGCGTTGCTACAAGCAGCATGGATGCCTGCATCAGCCATGGCCTACCAACGGCCATGGGCGTGCTGACTCTGCAACACCCCGACCCGAAAAACCCGATCCGGACCGAGGGTTAGTTCAGAAGACAGAATCGGAGTGTATAAAATAAGCGAAAAAATTAAAACTGACTGACCAGGAGCTGCAGACTCTGAGTGCGAGAGTCATAACATTCTTCTACATATTTTATAACTAATTTGGATCGGGCCAACGTATTTTATCGTTGGTTGCCTACGTACATATTGGATACCATCTCTGACGTTATTCGAATACGATCGGATCCGAACGTAGTTTTGCCTAACGACTAATACATGCATTAGGCATCACAAAATCATATACGTTAAAAAATACGTATATCTTTACATCTGAATAATCATTCGGAGTCAGACGAAAATCTTATAAATCGTCAGAGTCAAACGGAAGCCAATAAATTAGTAAAATACACATCTCACATAAGTGAGCAGAACACTAACAAAACACACATCCCACTCTATCATAGAACGGAGCAAAACACACTACATAACATGTTGGATCATATCAGATCCTATTAGATCATATCAGATTTCATCCGACCATACCGGTCATATCAGATCGGAGCATGTCAAATCACAACAGAGCATTTTAGATCACAACAGAATAAATTAAAGTAGATTAAATAGGAACATATCAGCATGTATCAGATCAAC
Source organism: Saururus chinensis (assembly GCA_035235625.1). Taxonomy (NCBI): domain Eukaryota; kingdom Viridiplantae; phylum Streptophyta; class Magnoliopsida; order Piperales; family Saururaceae; genus Saururus; species Saururus chinensis. Next base: position 59,371,929 of record CP141140.1, read on the forward strand.
AAATTATATATATATATATATATATATATATATATATTAATTAATTAATCTTAATTAGTATATTACTAATTAAGATGTGCATTCATATAAATCGTATTAAACAAGAAGGTCAGAAAAGCGTACTCCCCTGCAATTCTGGAAGTGGCGACGTTCGAAGTTGCTTGTTTCCCCAGGGCGTCCTCCCTTTTTGATCAGGAGACGGCGGCCAGAACCTCCTCTAACTTTGAAACACTTTACCTTTCCTACGCCTGTAGGCGGCGGACAAAACCTCCCCTTACTCGGAGACACTTTACCCTTTCTGCGTCCGTAGGCGACGGACATAACCTCCCTTTATTCGGAGACACTTTACCCTTTTTGCGCGCGTAGGCGGGGGACAGAACCTCCCCTTACCCGGAGACACTTTACCCTTTCCGCGCTCATAGGTGGCAGACATAACCTCCCCTTACCTGGAGACACTTTACCCTTTTTGCGTCCGTAGGCGGCGGACAGAACCTCCCCTTGGCCCAGAACATTTCCCTTATATAGGGTTACTAACTCAAAGAATGGATGCTTCCATTGCATAGAACACCCTCGAATTAGCTAAGAACGCTTTTTGAACGGAAGAAAACGGATACAGAATGACTCCCGAAAGTCCTCCAGAAGAATGAACCAAAATGGCTATTTATAAGAGAAAGGCATGCGAGCGGATGGAAGAAGGCAGATGCACGCGCAGGCGCACGTGCCACATGGTGCATTCTGAATAGACTGCGCGGAATAGCGGTTCACACCAACATGCGTGTGTCGCGCGGAACGGAGCCGCGCGTCCGAGGCGCGGCTCCCGCGTCGACGCGCGCTAGACCGCGCGATCCGACGCACGGACGGCCGTGATCTCGCTGCGCGACTCAGTGCGTCGACCTGGCGGCTCGGTCCGTTCTACTGACGCCATCATTTTCTTATTTTATTATTATTTTAATCCAAATACAATTTCAACTTCAAAATGCAATAACTTCTTATCCCGAAGTCGGAATCGCGCGTTCTTAGTACCGATGGACGAGTATCGATGAACCCTTTGAAACTAGACCGCACATGTATAGGTTATCTCACTGTTTCAAAGTGGGTCCTGCCTATGTGACACGTTTCCCATGGTCATAACGTTCGTTCCCATCCTCCGTTTCGCGTGGTGTTAGGTTCGTTACACTCTTTACTTCGAGCTTTAACTAAATACGGAAATTCCCTCCATTGAACCCCATAAAACTTAACTGAAATTACGCAACTACCCCTAGCCTTCTTGTGTTAAGCGTAATCGGAACACGGGGTGTCACAGACTTGCCTGCGTCAACTCTGACACATGCCAACACGTGCATTAGTGCTGACATATGACAAATGTTTAAGCTGTCAGATGCATTAGTGCTAACGTCTCCGTTTGTTATGATTAGAAGGGGGGAGGGCTTCCCAACTCGTCTCACATTTTCTCTCATTCTTCTTCTTTGAGCTCTGCCCGTCTCTAAGTCGTTTCTCGTCCGATTTCTTCCGTTCAAAAACCGTTCTTAGCTAATTTAAGAGTGCTCTATGTCGTAGAAGGGTCTATTTTTCGAGTTAACTACTTTAAATGGGGGAAACGAGCTGGGGTAAGGGGAGGCTCCGTCCATCGCTTTTGTGTCGAGAGGAAGAACTTGTCTTCGTGCGAGAGGAGGCTCCATCCGTTGCTTTTAAGCCGAAAGAAGGAATTGTCTCGATGGAAAGGGAGATTTTGTCCGCTGCTTCTAAAGCCCAAAAGGAGATCTTGTCTCGGTGCAAGGAGAGGTTAAGTCAATGCTTTAAAAACCGGACCGGACCGGCCGGTCCGACCAGGTTCAACTGGACCCGGTGTAAAAAATTGGCCAGTTCAAATGAATTTTTGGGTCGGGTACCCGGCCGGGTCAGCATGACCCGGCCGGTTAAACTGGTTACCCGGTCTTCCGGCCCGATTCGGTTTTTTAAAAGATAAAAAACAAAAAATCGCGAGGTAGAGGTTGGATCCGGATTTCGATTGATGTGGAGCTCGGAGGTGGGGGGATTTTCGATTCGGAGATGGAGGACGACTTCATCCTTCGCACTGACGGGCTCGACGGCTTCTCCTTTGCTGCCGTCTTTTATGAGTGATTGTTGTTTTGCTTCCTGTAGATTATTTTATTGGTTTGTTGAAGTTGATATCATCCAGCTAGAGACTAGGGTTTCAAGGAGCTGCAGTCCGTCATCAATTCTTCATTTCTGGTTTCACACCTACTCCATGTAACGCATTAATGGCGTGAGAGTTGCCTAAAGGCGGCTTTGAGTTGGGGTTCTTTGGCTTTCAATTTGGTTGGTTTATTACGTGGGTATTGTCACAATGGATCATTCCGGCATTAGAGATGCCCTTAGGAAATTGAGATTTTGAGTCCCTATGTTCTTGATTTGACTTTATCATAGCTTTTTTCTTCCTGGCTTTTCAATCCCTATGTATTTGACCGTATCATTTGGGCTTGGAAAGGGAAAATTTTAGAATATAATATTTTGTACTATTAGTTTTTATAAGTTTTTTATGCACTTCTTTGATAGATACAAATTAATCTTTTATTGTTGATGGATGTTGTGTTTCCTCTTAGAGTTGTACTACATAAATAAAATTAGAATGAGTGGTGTTGGAAATTAACAAGGGGGTTGCAACCATTAAAGACAAAATTAAGTAATTGATCTCTAATTAGTTTTGACCGAATTATATTATTCTAATTAATTCTAATATTATTTCGAATAAGAAAAATATAATATTATGTCGTCTTCGACCCCGAGATGTCCAAATTCAAATTTGTAGGAAATTTGGAAGAATAATGCAAAGTTTGATGATTTTGGCATTTGAAATTTGAAGTTGAAGATTATAATTTTTTATTTAAAGGAATTTAAAGTGATTTGAGTTATCTAGTTATGTTTCGTAGAAATTGGAGTAGACAATGAATTGATGTTTAATTTGGACTTGGAACTAAAAAATGAGATGGTTTTTTAGATTTGAAACTATGAATGTTTGTTTATGTTTCTAATTATGTTAGAACTATGACTTTGAATGTTTGTTTATGTTTCTAATTATGTTAGTTTGAACTTTGAATGAACAATATTTTGAATGGCTAAATAGGTTCAAGTGAGATTTTGTACAAAATTTAAACAGGTTTAACTAATTTTTTTTTAGTATTATAGGAAAATTCTTACAAATTTTTTTTAGGTGATGATGTCATCCCTCCCAGTCAACCTGGATCGACCCAGCCCAGCCACTAATCCGGGTCAGGGTTCGAGCCGGGTTTTAAAACATTGGGTTCCACCCGCTGCTCCTAAGCCCGTGAACGAGACAAGGCTCCAACCGCTGGCTATTACTCTGGTCAATTTTAAGAACAAATGGTAGGTAGTTTTAAGCTCTAATTCCATACTACGACTAGGCGTTCTATTTTGTAATTTATTCGTCTCTTAAATAAAATATTATTTTGACAAAGGATGATATTTATTAGGGTTCGGGCGAACGCTAAGATAGTGATACGAACTTTAAGATATTATTATTATTTGAATTACATTTACAAATGGTTATGACCGGATTTGAAGGGTAGTTATTTGGTATAAAGCCCAAAAACTACGATCGATTTTGAAGGGTAGCTATTTGGTATAAAGCTCAAAAGCTATCGGAGTTATGACTCCTAGGTACTGCCTATTGTGGCATATGGCGCGGCCATAAAGTTGGATATCGTGGGAAGATCCTCTTCATTTTGATCTCGTTGCCCCACGAGCACGGGCGTATGTCGCTCCAGTATCGACGACATTTTCTGAATGATGTTTTATCCGATTTTGAATTATTTATCAGATTTTGGCTATGAACGAATTATACGAGTTTACCAGATTATGTGAAGAACTATTTTATCTGACTTTTCGTATAAGAAAGTGTGTTGGATTCGGTTAGTCGATTTAAACCCCACTTTTTTCCTAGTGTCCCCCATATTTTCTTTACCCCAACCTCCTTTATTAAAATCTCTCACTTACCCCCCATATTTAAAAAAAATAAAAATTTACCCCACTTCTCTACTTCCCCTTCTTCTCCGGTAGAAACTTGGCCGCCAGCGCTAGCGGCCAAACGAACCGTGGTCGGATATGGCTTGTCGTAGCCAGATCTAGCCTGCCTAGGACCAGATCTGGCCACGACAGGCTAGATCCGGCGTCCCTCGCACCGGATTTGGCCTACGCGGCCAATCTGGCAGACTGAACTACGCAGCCAAAATTGATGCAGTCTGGCCGCAGGCCAGCACATTGAACTGGCCGCGTTGTCATGGTCTTATTCAATGGAAAGGTTACCGTGCAGCACTTGCAAGATTTTCCACCTGGCAAGTAAGCCTTTCGAATGCGACAAGATTTCTTTCTTGGCAAGGCGCTGCGGATCACGTGCGAAGGGCCTTGCAAAGCAAGAGGTAGGGGGAATGAGAGTGACACATTGCAAAGAAACAAATGAACACAAGCATGAAGATGAATTACATTCACTATCAACGTGTTTACAAAGCAATGGGTGCAAAACACATGAGCCAACCACACAAACACTACCCTCCCCTTATATAGCATAATGGATTTTTCGGATATTGCTAAAGTGGCAGCTAAAGGGGCTCTACGGGCAAGAATACATAAAAGTGAAGGAAAATACATAAAAACATAAAGAAAAATATTAAAAGGTATTTACAAGGGTGTTTGGACCAGGTCCTGGACAGCGTGCTGGCTAGTTCGGCGGACTAGCTTGCGCTTCCAGTTGGACATGCGGCCAGATCTGGCCTGCGCACCGAATCTGGCACATAAGCCAGCTCGGCTAGATCCGATGTACATGTCGGATTTGGCCCGCTCAGCTAGCCTATGCGCCAGATCTAGCCAATCCGCCGGATTTGGCCAATTGCCGGATTTGGCCTGCATGGCCAGTCCGGCACGCAAGCTAGATCTGGCCGTGCCCACAAGCCAGATTTGGTTTGTGCAGGCCAGATCCGTCGTCCGCGGCCGGATCTCGTCACCGGAGTTGAAGTTGCCATCGCCGAAAAAAAAGGAGTGGGGTTTAATGTAGTGGAGAAGTATGAGGAAAATAAAGGGGAAAATACGAGGGAATGAAGTAAAAAAAAGCCTCTTTTTCACTTTTTTGTGGGAAATAAGGAAAAAAATGTGGTTTGAATAGCCACGTTCTAAATATAATTAGTAATACTATTATGAACACACATAACTATTGGCTTCCCCCCTCCCTCCCATGATGGGTACGTGAAATATAATTTTTAATGAGAGTAAGGAAGAGTGGGGCGGGCATGAAAGATTTTGTAATATTTAATTAAAAATAGTGTGTAGTGGGGGCAAGTAAGACATTTTTTTTGAGGAGGGAGGATAGGGGCTTTCTGGAGCATAATAGTAAGAGTGATGGTGGTGCCATTGTTAGGGATGACTTCATCTTGATATTCCCCAGTAGTCTTGATTCTTGCCTAAAATTTACATTGCCCATGTTTTTTCACATTAGGATTGCATATTGTAGTAAGCTAAGCATTTAAAACAAACCTGGAGTACTATTTATAGGTTGCATTGGATCAGATCAACTTTAAAGCATTACTCTTTTCATTAAGGCAAGCTCAGCCAAGCTACTTTAAGACTACAATCCACAAGAAGTAGTTGGAATTTCGTGATGAGATGGATAAGACAATAAGAGAGTTTATGCTGAGGTTCATTTCCTGAGGACTAACCTTTTAAGTAGGAGAGGCAACTATGAAAGGGAGTTGATAATGAGTATTTTTATCCACATAGAGGAATACTTATTCAATCATCAATGCAAATTCAATACAATTTTTAACACTTAAAAATGCTACATACATATTCACCTGCAGGAATGCATTGCCTCACGCGTGTTTTGAATATGTGGTTATGAGAAATACTTCTCTTATTCTGGAGTTTTTTTTCTTCTTCTTTTTGATGCACATTGAAGACTTCCCCCCCCCCCCGCCCCCATCCCGAAACCCCAACGCCAAAGAAGTCAGCCTGATGGATGTTCCCAAGGTGGCGGAGTTGGAGGGCCAGTGGAAGCAGGTCAATATGATGGAGATTCATTTGCAGCAGGCTGAGCCGGTGAAGAAGCATTTAAGTTAAGGCAATTATGAATGTGTTTGTCAACTGGGGCCGATGAAATGCTTCTGGTCATTTTGGAAGTGGAGGTCTGTGTTCTTATCTGTTAATCTCCTAAGTTGGTGTGGATCTTGTTGTGTGTGAGGAAGGGGCCTGGGGAGATGTGAATAGCATAACATTGTAGTTTCTTGTTTGTTCCATTTTAATTTTAAACATTTGTAACTTCTATGATGTATCTGCACTGATTCGTGTTTCATAGCTTATGGCTAGAGCAATGGGGGGGGAACTATGTTTGGCTGATACACTTTTGTAATGAAATAGCTTCATGCCACCTGATTGGTCTACAATCTTGATCTTATTTTTTTGGCACCAGTCTACTATCTTGATCTCAAAAATACTTCCGCATATGTTTTTTGTTTGCTCCTGTATGTCATAATAATGTCTGGGTTTAATAAGAGAAAGGTGATTCTTCACGCACTCAGTAGTCAATAGAATGAGATCTACCAAATTTAATTTTTTCTGAGAGAAGAATCTGAGCTTTGTTAATTTGTAGTTTTCAATACTCTTTTTAGTCTAAGTAAAAGTGAGAACAAAAACAGAATCAATCACTTTCCCAATCCTTTGTTAGGTAAAGAGCGTGAATGATTATTCACAAACAATAATCTCTACGCCACTCATCCAACTAAATTAAAAGGACATCCCCAGAATTTGTAATGAGAACACAACAGGAAAATTGCCCCTCCGCAAGTGTATATGGGTGCTCCAAGATCAACGAACCCTACTGTAACTTGAGTGAAGTCAGCCAACTGAGGAAACAATCCTCACCACGGAGACAAAAGTGTTTTCTATACTCCCTATTTACCATGAGCACAACATAAGGAACACTTAGTAGTTGTTCATCTATGGGATCGACGATGCACAAGCTAGCATGTGCGTGTAGATCTTAAATATAAACGGGCCTCAAGCGTTCCTTATGTTGAGCTCATGTTAAGTTGTGAACATAGAAAACACTTCCCACATATACATTTCACTCTTTGGGAGTAAAATCAGCCCCCAAAATATCAGGCTCTACATAGTAGTAATTATGTACAGAAAAATGCTTGACCTAAAGATTCATAGTGAAAACCCATCTCCATCCTTCCAACACACCATTGATTAGTAAGGCCCACTTTTTTAACCCCACTACTCAAATGATTTTTAAATGATGAAGTAAATTCTTCAATCTGACGGCGCCGGTTTAACATTACTCTTATGTAAAATATTAGATTTACCTGTCAGATTTGGAGCTATAACGTTTTCGCTCATTGAGCTGTTATAAGTGGTCTCTATTCTCCTTAAGTTTCAAAGCTTGAGCTATTAGGAAAGAGGAATTTTATCATTTATCTTGTATTCTTACACCTCCCCTCTTCTAGGTACTACATGTCTTAACACAATTAATGCCTCCAATGAGACTTGGGGCCGGATGTCCAAAATCTTGAGCTTTTATACCATGGAAGATAACCTAAATTTCCCGATGGCTCAAACCATTAAAAAATAAAAATTTTAAATACTCTTTTTCTACCACATTGATAATTACATTTGATTTTTTAAAATAAATTAATTTTAATTTATTTTAAAAATTAAATATAATTATTAATATAGAATGAAAAAAGTATTATTTATAGTCTATGTTAACTGATTCCAACAAGTCACCGTGTTAATTTTGTGCAGCCCACTATCATTTTCACTATCACAATGTCACTGCATTTTCCCTCGAGTTTTTCTAGTCATCACTAACAATTAGCCTAGTATAATAAAGTCATTTATCCATGAGATTGATAGTGCTTACTTAATACATAATAATATCAATATTACTTATATTAATAGGAAAAAGCTTATATAAGCCTGGGCTCATATGCGTTTACATGAGCTCGGGCTCTATGGGCCGTCGGATTTATATCCGGCGACCCATAATACTCATGGACATTTAAACCCATGAGTATTATGGGCTGTCGGATGTAAATCCGACGGCCCATAAAACTCGGGCTCACGTAGGCGTATATGAGCATGTCTCATATTAATATATACTAGTATATGTGCCTGTCATTCTTAAATATCAAACGGTTCTAATACATAGCTTACACTGAGCTCATTGTCTGAGGAGAGTGATTTCTTGCAGTGACAAACAAGACACGAAAGATGCTTCTTCCTCAAGAGTTGACTGCTGCCAAACTCTCTACTGAACACTCAACGAATCTGCCCAACGCATACTTGAACGACTGTTTCGGGCACCCCAATTCGTACCGATCGCCGCTATTCCTGATGTCAAGCGCAGTTGAAGTCGCCTACTTAGCTGCCAAGGTCCTGAGAATATTACCTGCGTTGTCCTGAAGTGATGCTGCTTAATCGTTCCTGGAGCTCTACGTGCTTGCAGATAAGTCCTTTCCTGCGTTATCCTGCAAAAGGCATTTCTGTACTTCAGTGTTTGGTTTGCATGAATGTGAGCTGTATGCTGCTGCCTGTTCAAAACTGTGATCCATATCGAACGCCTTTTCAGGTTAACTTCAATTATGCTACCCATTATGCCCCCCACTATAGCACGTTGCTTACTAGTCCCCTATGTTTCTAGTCGAGTTGATTCCTAGTCAAAGAAGGTTTCTCAACCTTCAACGATCCTAACGCCTTGAACTTTTGGGCACATTTGTGAATTTATTTCTGGCTAAATTTTTTACTTTGAGATATTATTTAGCATGCAAAATTTGTTTAAATTTTACAATATACTCCATTTAATAGCTCCATAAATATAAGTGGTTAGGTACTTAAAAAATAGTATCATAAGCTTATTTTTACTTCTCTTTATTTATATATATATATATATATATTGTTTAATAAAAATTATTATTTTTTAAATATAACTTTTTATATAAGACGGAGGGAGCACATTTAGTCATGTCCTATCGTTAATCGGATTTATCGGATTTCCTACACCATTTTCGCGGTAAATTTTTAACCACAGTTTATTCTTGTTTCGTGATCTTTAAATATGTCATTATTTTTAGTGTCATAACCTTAGTAGTCATTGTCATGTCGTACTCATGCGAATGAAACATATGGAGCAACCTAAAATGCCAACACAACAGAAATAAAAAAACAACATAAGAATTCTATTGCATATGTCTTTATTGCTCCTAGCACTAGAGTGCTTGGATCATCTTCTGATTCAAAATAAGAAAACACTACTTGTCTTAGAGAGACAGACCATATATTTACATCCACTAAGAATAAAGAATGATCCCACCCTCATAAGAACATGCCTGCCTTTCTCTCCTGCCAGTATAGCTAAGCTGGGCAAAAACAAGAGAGAGCCAGCCATCAATCATTCAAAGGCTCTCCCACTCCCTCCGTTGTGAAACCTTCAGTCAGTTCTGGTTTCATCTCCATAAGCTGCTGTAGAATTTGCTGAACCTCTGGCCTAGCTGGTGGTGTATTCTCCACACAAAGCAGGGCCAGTTTCAAGGCATTAAGCAATTCGTCTCCAGTTGCTGATGCATCACTCATAAGTTCCAAGTCGAAAACCTCGTTAGTCCATTCTTCTTTCACAGTTGAAGCAACCCACTGGGGCAAATCTACGCCATTCATTGCCTCACCTGGGGCCTTGCCTGTCAACAGTTCCAAAAGAATCACACCAAGGCTGTAGATATCAGTTTTCGTGCTAGCCTTCTTCAGTTTTGAAAGCTCCGGAGCACGGTATCCGAGGGCTCCAGCTGTGGCAATCACATTAGAGTTTGCAGCTGCTGTCATGAGGCGGGAGAGACCGTAATCAGAAACTTTCGCGTTGTTGTTCTCGTCCAACAATATATTGCTTGAAGTCAGGTTGCCATGAACCATGTTTAGCTGGGTGTGGAGGTGGGTGATCCCTTGGGCTACTCCAATGGCAATGTTTAGTCTGGTAGCCCAGTTGATGGGTGTATCTGGCCCACGAGCTAGACAAATGAACACCATAGAAAAGTATTAATTCAGTAATGAATTATATCTTTATACCAATAAAAAATCATGATTAGCAAAAAATACAAAAAAAAATGCCCATGAGCCGAATTATAACTCGATAATCCCCTCGATAGTTATATAAAGTAAATATAAGACAACAAAATATATTTTTTGCAGTAGTGATTGAAGGTACTGAAATTATGAACAGGAAAAAGGAAAGCATTCAATCTCGTTCAATTAAATTACCATGGAGGAAGGATGCCAGATTCCCTTTAGGCATGAAATCAAAGACCAACAGCTTCTCTCCCTTGGGTCCCAAATAATAAGCCCTGAGAGCCAATAGATTGGTATGCCTAATCTTCCCCAGTGCGTTGACCTCAGTTTCAAATTCCTTCTGGCCCTTGGCAATCTTCTCTCTAAGTCTCTTCACTGCAACTTGGCTCCCATCTTCTAATGTTGCCTTGTAAACAGTTCCATATGTACTCTTCCCCATGATCTCAGCCGTTGCACATAGAAGATCGTCTGCAGCGAACACCAATGGCCCATCGAAGTGCACTAGTTTCCCACCAACCTCACCACCTGCTTCAACATCAGGCTCAATCGCCTTCGCTCCTTGTGAAGTGGCAGTGCCACTAAAAGGACTGCCCTTTTTCGTTTCAGTAGTCCTTCGATCGATCAAACATAACAGCAATATGCAGCAGATTACAAGCACAACAACAAGAAGGGCACCAACGATTATGAGAATTACATCTTTGTTAATCAACTTGTGGGGATGGGATTTGGCAGGAGGCAGTATCAGATTACCGGAAGAAGGTGGAGGAGAAGGACATGGAACTGAAACATCATAGCCACAGAGCAGTAGGTTCCCTCTGAAAGAGCTTGTATTGAACTTTTCAGTTAATTGAAAGGGTACAGGGCCCGACAGATTGTTGTAAGAAACATTGAGAAATGCTAGATTGGGTATTTTGGCCAGGGAAGGAGGGATGGGTCCAACAAGATCGTTTTCGGACAAATCCAATTTGGACAAGTTCTGTAGCCTTACTAATGATTCTGGAATTTGGTGCTCTAGATGATTATTTGCAAGATTTAGAGAAATCAGTGATGTCAGGTTGCAGAAAGCAGCAGAGAAATTTCCATCGATGTTGTTATTGGAAAAATCAAGTGAACGAAGTTGTGATAAGAAACCGATTTCATCGGGTGTACTACCATTGATTAGATTATTACTTAGAGAAACTTCTTCTAGCTTTTCCAACCTACTCAAAGACAATGGAATTCCACCAGAAATGAAATTGTGGTCTAGAAATAAAGAATGTAACTGATATGGGTCTCTTTCAGTTCGATCCTCCCAAGTATCAGGAATCAAACCAGAGATGTTGTTACAGCTGAGATCAACAAATGTGACAGAAACTGAGCGTGAGAGACTGACAGGAACAGATCCAGAAAGGCTGTTATGGCTAAGATTAAGCCTATACAGCTTAGTAGAATTGAACAGACCAGTGGGTACGACACCGACGAGGGAATTGTTACTAATATCTAGAGTATGAAGTGAAGGGCAATTACCAAGCTCCGCCGGGATTTGACCAACGAGGCGATTGTTGAAGAGAAGAAGCCCCCTCAGATTGGGAAGGAATCCAAGCGAGGCCGGGATTAGTCCTCCTATGTCATTGTCATGGAGGTTCAGCTTTCGGAGGCTGGCTAGCTGGCCGACCTTCTCAGAGACGTGTCCGCCCAATCCCCGCCATGGGAGCTGGATGACGATCACCTGGCCTTGGGCACATTTGATGCCAGCCCAACCACCTGAGCAAGCTGTGAGGCCGGTGTCGTTCCAGCTTCTCAGTATGCCATTTGGATCGGAAAGGGATTGCTTTATGGCTCGGAGGGCATGGTAATCAGCTTGGGTTACTATGACTCCGTCCCATTTCTCGCTTGAACCTGGCTGTGGCAAGGTCGCTAGCAGTACGAAAAGCAGGTGAATCCAGTTGGGTCTGATTATCTGAAATGGGTCCGAGATATATCTCATGTTCTTCTGTTTCTCCTTCCTTCCCTGCAAGATGGATCGCGCAAAATCATATTTCTGGGCAGAAATCTGAAAATCTCCATCTGGGTCTCCAGGAAATAGAGCTGAAAAGAGGTCAGGCTTCTCCATGCTCCTCCAAATGGTAGCAGGAAGGCTAGAGTTTGCGTACTTTCGTTACCTACACTGCTTCAAATCCTCAGTGAAGAATCTATGATGTTAAGAGGAAGGGAGAAGGAAAGGGTCCGTCTCAAAGATGTTGTTTTGATAAGACAAACGCGGGGAGGAGTCAGGTGAACTTGCTCAGAGGCTCCTCCTTCGGAGCAGCTAACGGCTAGTTTTTCCATTCGAATAGTGTGCAAACGACCCAACTCCTCAACGGCTATTTTTCGTTTTGCGTCCTTTGAGGATTTTTTTTAGCCCAGGGGCCAGGGCTTTGTTTGGTTCTTCTAGGCATGTGAAGCCCATTCTGGTTGTCGCTTATTGTCATTACTACTAAGAATGTATATATAATGTATATATATTAGATAAGATAAATAAAATTAAAATAAAATATATATTAAATAAATATCTACTTTAAATGTTATAGTAGTAATACATACTTTCAAGATGATTATAAAATATACACATAAATTTTCTCAAATACATTCATAGGGACTTGTATAGCTTGACAAGTTCTTATGACCAAACTAGGTGACCAACAATGGGAGGCTTCCACATCACCCCTAAATAATGACAGAGAAACATATGAACCGGATCCAACACTTTCCATGTTTCCCCATCTACATATTTTACATATTCACTGGTCATTTAATTTGGTCATACAAATTTGGTTAAGAAAATATTTTTTATATTTATAATAGACAACTGCAAGTTTAAATCTAATAAGCTAAATATTACTCCATTTGTCCTAAATTAATAGTTCTATTTAAATTTTTAAAATGAACTAACTTTAGTTCATTTTGGAAAACCAATGGAGTAATTATTATAGGAAGGCGGGAGTATGTCATATGTTAGTAAAAATAATAGTGCCCAAAGACTTTGTATCATAGAGTTCGTTATCCATTTTAAGGATCAATTTGGCGGTAAGTCTCATTTGATAAAGCTCTTTAAGGATTTTTTAAAGGCATAAAAAATACGTGAATATGAACATGTATGATATAAGTAAAAATAAAAAATTATTATTGATAAGTGTGTTGTATAAGTGGGCCCCATAAAAAGGTTAAAAAAAATATAGTTATATAAGATCTCATTTGATAAAGCTTGCTGAAAACTTTTTAATGATATCAAGAATATACGAATTCGAGTTTAAGAATGCAAGATATAATATTATAAAGTTAAAATCAACATCATGTAAAAAATAGGGTCCATATCATAATAAAGTTAAAATCAACATAACGTAAAAAATATGGGCCATGCCATATAAGCCCAAGTATTATGTTGATATATGATAAGACATCTAAGAGACTCCAAATATATATATATATATATATATATATATATATATATATATATATATATATATATATATATATATATATATATATATATAAAGAAGGCTAATATGTAGGCCGCACAAATGAAGAGATTACACTTCCTAAACATGATCGCGTGTGAGAACTCTCATTAAAGGGGCCAAGATGGGCAACTATTGGATGTATTGTCTTATGTTGAAAAATGAATGTGTTCATTTTAGGGATGAAACTCAAGTAGGGTGTATGGTAAAACCCAACCCGGCACTTAATAGGTCGCGCGGGTTTGGTTTTTCAAATTCAATTAGAATAATTATTCAAGTCAAGGTCGGGTTTTAAGTAACTCAACCTAACCTAATCTAATTAAAGTTAGAAATATAAAATTTTATATTTTTATTTATATTTTAATAATAAAATTTAGTATTTTTAATAAGTAGTTAAAAAATATTTTTTAATTTAAACGTGTCAAGTTTGGTTTGGGTCTTAGGTCTGGTTCTAGAAATGACATTAGGTTCAATTTTAACAAAATGCGCATTCTATAACTAAATGATGATTTTTAATATGCAAGAAAGAGATGTAAAATAGTCATCTTTTATAAGAAAAGAAGGTGCAGATAAAGTAGTGTAGAAATATCACTATCTCAAAAGAAAAATAATATTTATATTCTAATTTTTATATACTATAAGTATAATATTATTTTAATTAAATAGAAAAAATAAGTCTTAACACAATTACATGAGATTCATTTTCTTTTATCCAGATCATAAGTGTATAAGGCTGTGGGTGTAAAAAAAAGTGGCATAAGAATATCACTATCGTTTTAAAGATAAGAGTGAGTAGAATTGTTGTACAAACGGGGATTTTTAATTCTGTCGACAACGATAGAAGAAAAAGCCCGCAGCCAGCCAGAAAAAAAACACAAAAGGAAAAACTTATCTAGGTAGGAAACACGTCCAGAGTCAGTTGACAGTTGGTTCAGCATCTCTCCAAGCGTGGAAATTTCCTTTTTCACAGGATGTGCTGGAAGTAAAACTCAGACAACGATAACAAATTCTAGCGCGTCCACGCCTTAAATAGGAAACTTGAATGGCGGAAGCTATAGATTGTCTTCTTGCAAAACAAAAAGTCACTTGAATTATCACACTCGAGCCTTTTCTTCCATGGCACTACCGGGAAATAGCACCAAAGAGGAAACACCCAAGTCCAAGGCAAGTTGTTTCTTCGTTAAACTACCGAAGCCCATGGGAAGTCTGTATAGATACAAGGCATTGAATCTGTGTTCTCCTCAGAATCGACAACCCAAGAGCTAGAATCTCTGTTGTAATTCTTTATAGATAAGATTGTATATTTTCATTGAGATAAGCTCATACCATAGTCTTTTCTTTACTCTAGGCTATCCCTACACATATATGTACCCAGAAGACAGTTTTCTGTCAAGGATTATAAGAAAGAAACAGGTAATTCGGTTTGAACATGTACAAGGAGTCATGGAGAAAGAAGCAGGAGTGTTCAACACTTTACCACCTAAAACAGCTGAGGGGAACGAGATTTCCTCCCCCACTTGGGCTTTTGGGAAACTGAGGCGCTTACTGTCACCGAAGAAGAACAAGAAACGGCCCATCCTCTTGCTCCCACAAGTTGTTAAATGTTCGGAATTCGATATGGTTTTTCGATGCTTCGACGAGGACGGAGATGGAAAGATATCACCGGCGGAGCTGAGAAGCTGCATAAGGACGGCGGGGCAGGAGTTGTCGCTTGAGGACGCTCTGGCAGTGGTCGAAGAGAATGACTCCGACGGAGATGGCCTGTTGGGATTGGATGATTTTGTGAAAATGGTACAGGTGGAGGAGGAGGAAGAGAGAAGAAGGGACCTGAGAGAGGCGTTCGGAATGTACGAGATGGAGGGCTCCGGGTGCATCACTCCCAAAAGCTTGAAGAGAATGCTGGGTCGACTACAGGAGTCGAAAACCATTAAACAGTGCAAGACCATGATCAGCTGGTTCGATCTCGACGGCGATGGTGTGCTCAGCTTTGAGGAGTTCAGGTCCATGATGGTATGATTCCTGCTTTCGTATTGTTTTTTGAACGTGTCTATATGCACCCTTATATACACCCAAAAAATCCCCATCATTTCCAACTGGAGATGTCAAATTGAACAGTTCGAGATGCTGAAGTTCCTCAATTTGATATCTCCATTTGTCATAAGAATTTTTGGTCATCTTAGAGGATATCCTCCGTGAAGGGGAGTCATCGATCCTCATGATTGATGACGCATACTCTAACACACATTAGCTCACGTGCACTAAGCATATCACACATGCTAGCTAACATGGAGTAGTGTGTGCGCCATCCATTTTTATACTTGACGTCTTCCTTTATGGAAGATATGCAGACTATAAGAGACTATAAGGTTTGACAGCATGTAAACTCCAACTATAAATATTAAATATATTATTTTAATAATTTTATTCTATTATGTACAAAAGAGAGTTGAAAAGAGAGGTTGGGGCGCCATTTTGTCCATGCAAGATACTATATTTAGAAATGGTACCTCATATTGGAGATGCTCTCATTACCCCCAATAACCCCTTATACATTTTAGAGTGAAGTGAGGTATTGAAGGAATTATAAGGATGCATATAGACGTGTTTGTGTTTTTTATGTCTTTTTTATTCATCAGATACTTGTATTTGTATATGATATTTGACAAGAGCTTGTTCTGTTTCGTCTTTTAGAAAAGTGGATCTATGATTTTATCTTATTGCCATGTGAGACTAGAAAATGATATTTTCATAATAAAAACCTACATGAGTTTTGATTGGACTTGATAAGTGAGCCCATGAGAATTTTTTGTAGGGCCTACTTGTCAAGTTCAAATAAAACTCGTGCAAATATTTTTGGGTGTTTTTGTTGTGGGATTATCACTATCCTACGAGAATGCATCGCAAGTGTGGTTGTTTATGTTGAGAGGTGGCTCAGTTTTGACCACATCAAAGGCAATAGGCTCATCTAGCCTGACTGGTCTCCATAATCAGTGCCCCCCGACTATACCATACAGGGCTTATAACATGGTACATAAAGGATTGTTCATTTTTATGCATAGTTGCCCTCTCATGTACAGTGTTTAGAGTTCTATATAGGCTGGTAATAAAAATGGTCAGGGAGAGTTGGTTAGGAAAATATTTTTGAAAGGTAATCGAGGGCCATGAGTCTAGGCTAAAATTGGGTCGGGCTAGGTTGAGCTAGAGATGGGACCTTACCCTAGCAAGCCGTCCTAATTCCATACCTTGCCCTTAGGTATGCTTTCAAAAGTCTTGCCCTAGCCCGATTCTAAGTGGGCTCGTTTGTGCCACAAGTTTTTTAAAAATTTTGTAACTTATATATTTTTTAATAAAAAATCTATAATCCTTAGGTGAGGTCTCACTAGTCAACCCCATAAGATAGAAAATTATGCTTTTGGCCTTTCAATAGGGTCATTCACAACTAATCATAATAACTTACAAGCTTAAAATCTCTTAAACTTTCTTAAAACATATAACCTCATTCCTTTCTCCTACCCTTTAATACTAACTATTAAAAAAATTTAAAAAAAATTTTCATATTTGAGAGCAGGCCTATAGGCCTTTTGCCCCTCCTTAGTCCAACATTATTTGAGGCGAGTTAGAAATTTTAAGGCCCAACCCTAGGATCAGACCCAAAAAAATTGGTCCTAAGGGTCGACCTTAAAAGTTTCACCCATAAAAGCAGAAACAACATGGATATCCCACACACTAATTGCAATGAGCATGCTACAAACATAGCTTGTGGGATGCATGGTAAAGCAAAAACAACATGATACCCATTTATATGACCCAAGGATTGCACGAACACGTACCTATGCTGCCGCAAATTATGACATTCCCTCTTCCACTTGGGACCTCAAACCTAATCTCCGGTGGTGGCCATCTCCAAGCCCGGCATTCACTCTCCCACTTAGGATCTCGAACCCAATCTCTGGTGGTGACCGTCTCCAATTGATCAGTCTAAAGTTGACTAAAAGTAGCAAACAACTTCTACTCCAAGTGGAAGAGACAAGTCATTCGCGAGGAATTACACCAATAACACACCCATGATTCTCATGGGAAAATGGAGTCCACAATTGAAAGAGGAGGGAGGGGTGCACGCCTGTTGTTAGACCCTTAGTCACTGAATAGGCAAAGGGTCCGAGCAAGTTCTCAACCTTGGCATGCATACAACCAAGGAAAGCATTTTTTGGGGACGAGTATGCCGAGTTTAGGCAGCATTGGAGCATTTGGAGACAAATTTCCTAGTCCTACTTGAAGTAGGACTCGATGGTGGACTAGGCATCATAAGTATATTGGACTTATGCGGGAAGACTCCTATTAAGAGTAGGAGACATATGGGATGGTTGTTGATTTGTTGTTAAGGTTCCTAGTATAACTAGAGTGTGCTAGAGGCCTAGTGTAAGTGAGAAACCTGATGAAAGAGTTGTATACAAGCGAGACTACTTAAGATGGCCGAATCCTAGTGGAACAAGGACTCCGTGAGAGGTGGACGCAGTCAAGACTTTGCTAAGGCAAGATGCATGCAAATTGAAGACTTCAAGTCGGAGTATGTAACTTGAAGGCCATTGGATGAGGTAGGACTCTCGAAGGAGTGCACCACTTGGTTTCTAGCTGGGTTGGGACTCTGAAAATATAGTTTTGGGTAGGACTATGAGCTGTTTTCCTTATTATATTGTTTTAAGACTTTTGGGTTACAAATTTGTAATAAAGGGCGGGTATGTCCCAGTAGCACTACGCTTCCCGCCCCTTCTCTATATAAGGGGGCGTGGGCTTTATGAGGAGGCATTCAGAAACATTGAGAACAGCCCTGGAGAGCTATAAGCAGCAAGGCAATTCAGCCAGCCTTATAGATTTCTGCTAGGGGCGAATTCAATCAAGTGGGTGGACCAGACCTTCCTCAACCTTGTTCTTGGCGAGCTGAGTGTTCGGGCAAGCTGGGCAGGGCTTAACATTGTAAAGGGGTAATTTTATGTGAGTGTAAGTGAGTTCTCTTGGTTTGGGAGTAAAGTAAAAGGCCTTGTTCGTTGTAATTTGTTAAAATAAAAGTTTTGGGTTAGAGCCCATTTTCCTTTAGTTTTTCCCTATGCTATACTTGTACTTGGCATGCAAAGACCTGGGTGAAACAAAGGTGTTTTGGCTCCTCGTTGCGCGGTGCAATTAGACCATCATGATGGTGAATCAGCGTATGCTTGTCGTGCCCATGACACATGCCATAGTAATGAAACACAGAGTTCCACAATCCTCCCGAAGCCCAGAGCACTATGGGGCACAACCATTATATTGCCTGCTTTTGCCTAATTTGGCATTGTGATTTAATTTTGTAACAATTTGTTCCATGATCTTTACGCTTCTGTACTTTGTATCATAATCATCTCATAATTTCGATGTTAGCAAAAACAAATCTATAATTTCGATCAGTGCAATCATTGGCTTGTTGCAGTCATATGCGAAGAAAACATTTGAACTGGTTTGATTCAAAGCAAACTAAAATGCCATGACCACAAAAACTAACAAAACAACATAATAAAACATTCTATTGCATACGTCTTTATTTTGCTACTCCATACTTGGATCATCTTCTGCATAACACTAGTCTTAGATAGACAGATCATGTATATTTACATACACTTAGGAAGTTTGACAACCAAATATTTAATAAATTCAAGAATAAAAGAATGAAGGTTCTCCCCCACACACCATCCCAGGTCGGGGCAACAAGAAGAGAGCCAGTCATCAGTCATTTGCAGGCTCTCCGGCCCCCTCTTCCGCGGAACCTTCAGTAACTTCTAGTTTCATCTCCATAAGCTGCTGTAGAACTTGCTGAACCTCTGGCCTTGCTGATGGTGTCGGATCCACACAATGCAAGGCCAGTTTCAAGGCATTCAGCATCTCGTCTGCAGCTGCCGATTCCTTCATGAGTTCCAAATCGAAAACCTCGTTAGTCCACTCTTCTTTCATGGTTGAAGCCACCCACTGCGGCAGATCCACACCATTCATTGCCTCACCTGGGGACTTTCCTGTCAGCAGTTCCAAGAGAATCACACCAAGACTGTATACATCAGTTTTGGTGCTGGCCTTCTTCAGTTTTGGGAACTCTGGAGCGCGGTAGCCGAGGGCTCCGGCTGTGGCAATCACATTCGAGTTTGCACCTGCTGTCATGAGGCGGGAGAGGCCATAATCGGAAACTTTGGCGTTGTTGTTCTCGTCCAGCAGTATGTTGGCTGATGTCAGGTTGCCATGAACCATGTTTAAGTGAATATGGAGGTAATTGATCCCCTGTGCCACACCAATGGCAATGTTGAGCCTTGTAGCCCAGTTTATGGGGGTATCCGGCCCCCGTGCTAGACATAGAAAACCCATGGAGAAGAAGTAAGTTAGTAATGAATCACGTCTTTATACCAATAAAAAAACATGATTAGCTAAAAACACATAAAAAACGATAGTAAGAGTCCTAGTGTGAAAGATGCATCTGAAAATTTGATGAGAATGATAGAACAGCGTAAGAAATAGACAACATAATAAGAGAAGTACAAAAACAGGTACAGGCCTTATAGAGGAATCTCGTTTAATTAAATTACCATGGAGGAAAGACGCGAGACTCCCTTTCGGCATGAAATCAAAGACTAACAGCTTCTCTCCCTTGGGTCCCAAATAGTAAGCTCTGAGAGCCAATAGATTGGGATGCCTAATCTGTCCCAGTGCATTGACCTCAATCTCAAACTCCTTCTGGCCCTTGGCAATCTTCTCTCGTAGTCTCTTCACTGCCACTTCGCTCCCATCTTCTAATGTTGCCTTGTAAACTGTTCCATATGTACTCTTCCCCATGATCTCAGCTGTTGCACATAAAAGATCGTCTGCAGTGAACACCAATGGCCCATCGAAATGTACTAGTTTTCCACCAGCCTCACCACCAGCTTCAGGGACAGGCTCAATTGCCTTCTCTCCTTGTGCAGCCGCAGTGACACCAGAAGGAGTGCCCTTTTTCGTTGCACGGGTTCTTCGATTGATCAGACATAGCAGTAGAATACAGCAGATCATAACCACAGCCACAAGAAGGGCCCCAACAACTATGAGGATTATATCTCTGTTACTCAATTTGCGGGAATGGGATTTGGACGGAGGTGGTGATGACTCATTACGAGAAGGTGGGGGAGAAGGACAAGGGGCTGAAACATCATAGCCACAGAGCAGTAGGTTCCCTCTGAAAGAGCTTATATTGAACTTTTCAGATAATTGAAAGGGTACAGAGCCTGAGAGATTGTTGTAAGAAACATTGAGGAATTCTAGATTGGGTATTTGGGCCAGGGAAATAGGGATTGGTCCAACAAGATCGTTTTCAGACAAGTCCAA
The DNA here is from genome assembly GCA_035235625.1 of Saururus chinensis. Classification (NCBI taxonomy): domain Eukaryota; kingdom Viridiplantae; phylum Streptophyta; class Magnoliopsida; order Piperales; family Saururaceae; genus Saururus; species Saururus chinensis. The sequence goes on from CP141140.1 coordinate 59,392,898, forward strand.
CTTAGACAAGTTCTGAAGTCTGTCTAATGAATCTGGAATTTGTTTGTCAAGGTGATTGTGGTCCATAAACAAAAACCGTAACTGATATGGGTCTCTTCCAGTTTGATCCTCCCAAGTATCAGGAATCAAACCAGAGATATTGTTATAGCTGAGATCAACAAATGTGACTGAAACTGAGCTTGTGAGACCGACAGGGACAGGTCCTGAAAGGCTGTTATGGCTTAGATTAAGCCTATACAGCTTGGTAGAATTGAACAGACCAGTGGGTATGACACCTTCGAGAGTATTATTGCTAAGATCTACAGTTTGAAGTGAAGGGCAATTACCGAGCTCCGGCGGGATTTGGCCAACCAGGCGATTGTTGAAGAGAATAAGGCCTCTCAGATAGGGGAGGAATCCAAGCGACGCCGGGATTAGTCCTCCTATGTAGTTGTCATGGAGATTCAGCTTTCGGAGGCTGGTGAGCTGGCCGATCTTCTCAGAGATTCGTCCGCCCAATCCCCGCCATGGGAGCTGGATGACGATCACCTGGCCTTTGGCACATTTGATGCCGGCCCAGCCACCTGAGCAAGCTGACAGACCGGTGTCGTTCCAGCTTCTCAGTACGCCATTTGGGTCTGAGAAGGATTGCTTTATGGCTCGGAGGGCTTCAAAATCAGCTTGAGTTACTATGATTCCGTCCCATTTGCTGCTTGCGCCTGACTGTGGAGAGGTAGCTAGCAATATGAAGAGCAGACAAATCCAGTAGTTGCTTCTGGCAGTCTGAAATGCGTCTAAGATTAGTCGCACGCTCTTCTCTTTCTCCTTCCTTCCCTGTAAGATGGATCGCCCAGAAGCATATTTCTGTGCAGAAAACTGAAAACTTCCATCTGGGTCCCTGGGAAATAGACCTAAAAGTAGGTCAGGCTTCTCCATCCAAATGAACATGGTAACAGGAAGGCTAGTTCTTTTCCTAAAACGTCACTTCCTCTGCTTCAAACTCTCTGAAGCAGACGAGATCATGTGAAGAATCTAATAGAGTGAGGGAGGGAGAGAGTTGAGGGGAAGGGAGAGGGAGGTGGGTCTAACTCAATGTTGTTTTGGGGAGACAGGCTCGGGTAGCAGTCAGGTGGACTTGCACAGAGGCTCCTCCTTCGGTGCAGCTAACGGCTAGTTTTTCATTTGAAAATGACGCAGACGACCCAACTCCTCCAACGGCTATTACTTCCATTAACGTATTAATTGACCGACTGTTAAGCATCGGAATATTAGCTTATTGTCCATATTGTCAACCTTGTAGTCCGTCCCATATTAAATGTCTTATTTGGCCATTTATATTACGTTTTGGGCTTGGTCCTTTCTACTCAGCCTCATCGTGTGGCTTTGATGTGGCTCATTTGGACCTGCTCACCTCCAGGGCACCAACTGGTTTCTACGTGATGCCAAACCTACTACAGTATTTAACTCCCTATTATATTTTTTTGTTAATCTCGAGCTTGGATGGTATCTCTAGTAAGAGTTTTTCGTGCTCCCCTTTCAACGTAAGCTAAGTATAGGAGTTGTTGATGTTTCATATTGACAACATATATGCTAACGTACATTAGCATATGTGTCATTGATCTTGTCGATGAACGACTTCCATGCATAGCTTATGCGGGGGTCATCGTCAGTGAGGAGCAGGAAAAACTCTTCCATATCTCGAATGGTTGGAATTATAGAGAATATGGGGAAGCATTGGATAGGGACTATACCAAAATTAATTTCCTTTTTCTTGTATCAATAAAGCATTTTCTTTTAGAACATGACTACAAATACCCTAATAATTTTTTTAGCGTTGTTAACGAGCCGAGTTGGCTCGTTGAGCAGGCCTAGCTCGACTCGGCTCGGCTTGAATTAGGCTCGACTCGAATCGGGCTCGGCTTGAACTCGATTTGAGCTCGAATAAGCTCGAGGCGAGACCCCTACTCGACTGGGCTCGAATAAAACTCGATACTACTCGACTTGAACTTGAATATAATTTTAAAATTATATATAAATAATAATAATAATAAATAATATATGTATATGCATATTTTATATAAACATAATTACTACTATAAATATATATTTATGACATACTCCTTCCGTTCTAGATTAGTAGCTTCATTTTATTAGTTCATTTTGAGAAATCAAATGGAGCTATTAATCTAGGATGAATGAAATATATAAAACGACATACAATCACATATATGTATAAATATCATGTATCATATATGATATATGAGACCAATTTGTATGAGCCAAGGCTCATTCACGACTGCATGAGCCTCGATGTCATGCATCCTCATATTACGATCCAACAACGCACATAACTCAGGAGGCAGATTAGTTCATGTCTTCTTGCATCATCAGATCTCGATCTGATGGCCCATAATGTCTTGGCTCACGCTGATGTACGTAAGCCCAAATTTATATAGAATTTTTTCCATGATATATATCCTTGTTAAATTGTAATGGATATATAATTTATATATCTTATATATATTTTATAAAAATAAAAATATTGGAGACACAAAGACTAATATACTTTTCTATCCCAAATTAATAGCTACATTTGGTTTTTGAAGATGAACTAAAATTAGTTCAATTGAAAAACCAAATATAGCTATAAGCATATGACGGAGGGTCAACATGATATCACACTAATATACTTAAAAATACTTTTAAAAGAAGTATGACATTAGGGGGACCAACCTTAGTTTACAAAAGAATGATTAGATACTCTTCTAAAAGTTGAAGCACGACACTGGGACAGTCCTCAGCTTACGAAATGTATATCTTTTTACATGTATTTTGGAATTGTTTAGAGGCATACTAAGGCTAAAGTTCTTTTATAAGTGATTTATAAGCATGTAAATAAAAGAAAATACGAAGAAGTAGATGGTAATAATGCCAAAGTGAGTTTTTATTTTCTGCAACTTTTTTAGTGATTATGCACATAAAGAGAGGAAAATAGTAATGCTGCCTATTTTGAGCATATGTAACTAAAACTTATTTGTTATAATTTTCTTCTTTCAAAGTGACTATAGTCAGATGTTTAAAGTGTAGTCATAATACTTGTTGAAGTATATTTAATAATATTTAATACTAAAAGTATATTAGTATGTATGATACTTTATATATATATATATATATATATATAAAGCTTTGGATTTCCAATTCGAGCCGAGCTCAAGCTAAAAATTTCGAGCTTATTTGAGCTTTGAGCCAAGCTCGAGCCATAAAAGCCCAATACTTGGCTCAGCTCGGCTCGTTAACACCCTTAAATTTTTTCAATACCCCACTCAAAAGATTTATGGGGTTATTAAGATATTGAGGGCATTATTGGGGTACATATAGACATGTTCTTTTCTTTATATGATCATTAACAAGCTTACCCTTTTCCTTCCATTCTTGCTTTTAGGGAAAGCCATGCAAGTGCAACATTTGAAATGAAAAGCTATATGTTGGTTAGGGTCTCAATCTACCCTCCTCCAAGGCCGGTCAAAATTCCGATCATAAATTATTAATTGTGATTTAATGATGGTTCCCATATATTGGAAGGATGGAAAATTTGAGGAACCTCGTCACCATATTAAGGAGAATTTTAAAAACCATTACGTTTCATACCTATCTTAAACCTATGTGGACCTACATTAGAAAACACAATCTCAATTGCTAATTTGGAGGTGAGATGAAATGAAGGGATAAAGAAGGACTGCATGTCCAAATAGTACCAAAATGTGTGAACTCCTATTTTTTTTATGGTACTCTTTCAAATTTATTTGGTCCTAGCTTATAGAAAAATTTAGTTGACATGAGCCTAAGCTCATGTGTGGCTGTGTGAGCTTAGGCTCATCGAGCATTTGGTTATAAATATGACGGTCCATGTTACCCAGGGGCATTTTAGCCCAGAGTAAGGTGGGCCGTTATATTTAAATCTGACGGCCCGATGAACCTGGGCTCATGCATGTGTGCCCAAGACCTCAACTTTTGTCTTTTAAGGATTCACAACTAAAGGATCATAGTTGAGAAAAAGGCTAGGCTTAAGAAGTCTAAGGGCTACACTAAAACTACCTTTACCCTTTATTGTAGTCAAAGTGCATATACAAATACACATCTTGAAGGTGGATATTGAGTATAACTGCAATACATAACTAAAGAAGGAAAATACTTTTATCACTTTAAATCAATGAACATTAATTGCTTGGTAAAAAACAATAGTGCCAAATATTTGTGGATATAATTTTGTCCAAAATACCATCATGAGATTTGTTTATAAGAGCTCGGGCTCATGTGTGACTGTGTGAATCTGGGCATCACGCTCTATCGATTTTTTATTCAATGACACACATAACTTAAGGGGAAGATTGGCTTTTGCCTGCTTACATTGTCAAATCTCATTTCGACTGCCATGATGCTTGGGCTCATATAAACTTTTTTCCTACCATCATTTAGTATAAGTTTATAAATATATATACATATAGTGTAATAAGGAACACATTCATATATTAAAATTTTATTTTATTTACCAATTTTTTTTAATATTTCCTATTATTGAAAAAATAACAATATGAAATTGGAAAAGTAATAATGGTCATCATTATTGCTATCCATAATCATTTTCTAAATAAACAAGTTTTAAAATATTTTAAAAAATATATTTCACTAAAAGATTGAAAATTTAGACATAACACTTAGTAGAAATTTTGGAAAATTTTTCTTCTTTTTCTTCATACGAATGCTAGCATGGCATCATAAAAAGTATGACCTAGTAGTCAAGTTTATGAGATTGGAACTCAACCAATTCTTTAGTGGAGATAGTCCTCCAACATGGTCTCAAAAGTTTTCTTTCACTTGCTAAAAGATTCCACAAGTTTGTAGCTGCATAACTATAGTTGCTAGATCGGGCCCTGGCTCACTTCACTTACAAACAACTGATATGATCCGAATCAGACTATAATTTACTTTTCTTACATTAGTCCATTCTCCTAATTTCACTAGGATTAGTGTTTTATGTTTCTTTCCTTATTTCATTAGGAATTCTACTTTAAATCTCTATAAATTGTAGTGCACAACTAATTCTAAATTAGTCAATAGAAATTTAAAGTTTTTTATTTAATTTTCTACCCTAATCCCTCTCTTCTCTCCCCTTTCTCTTTAATTTTTCCCGTGTAGACCCATTGGTCTACATAATTGGTAGCTGATGAGCAATTTTGCTCCCTATGCCTGCACACCCACCCTACTTCCGCCATGAGTACGCCACGTCAAAAGAGTTCACATCCAGGCACCAAGCAGCCACACGAAAGTAGTGGATTCCTCAGTTCTTCGTGACATGCCCATCTTGAAGTCCTCCCCCTCTTGGCTTCAATCCGGCACAAAATACTTAGAACATCAAATAAAAGCAGCCATTTTGGGGCTTACCGACATGAAGACCGCCCTTGTTGCCAATTGTAACACCCTGGGTCATGATCTAAACTAACCCGAGGGTTAAGAAAACAAGATTAGAGTAAAAATTTTAAAAGTATCCGGGAGCAGCTTTTGTGTGCAATAGTTGTAACGTTCTTCTACGCACAATGAAGCTTCAATGCTCCATTGTGCGTAAGCCAAAACAAACTTATTTTAATAGCTAATTTTGATTGAGCCAACATTGTCGTGTCATAGGTTGGCTATGATCGTATTGGATAACATATACGATATTATTCTAATACGATTGGATCCAAATGTAATTTTGCCTAACGACTAATACATACTTCGGGTATCAAAAATCATATATTTTATCATACTTATATTTGAATAAATCATTCAAAGTGAGACTTAAATCATCGGAGTTGAAGCGAAGCTAATAAATAATCAAGAGTCATATATCGAATAAATCATCAGAATCAGACAATTCTTTCCTTCACAGAACATAGCAAAACATATCAGATTAGACCAAAACATATCAAAATCAAATCAAATTAGAGCACAACATAGAGATAAGAGAAAAGCATATCAAAACAGATCGGATTAGAGCATAGCATATGAGAATAGAGCATATCATATCTCATTCAACATCTTAAGTTTAAGATACACATATTTATTTTAATATGTCTTCAAATCAAAAACTCAAAAATGCTTACTCCCTTGAGGTTTTCAAAAGTAGCGGCGTTCGGAGTTGCTCATTCCTTCAAAATGTCCTCCCCTTTAGGCTGGAGACAGCAGGCAGATCCTCCTCTTGCTCTAGAGCATTTATCCCTTTCCCGCCCAAAGGTGGAGGATAGAACCTCCCTTAACCCGGGATGGTTCTTATAAGATCCGGTAATTCTTGTTTTCAAATTGTCTTATTTGTGGTTGACTTGTAGAAATTTAAAGAGTTTGACCCTTTAGCCTTTCTAGTTAGATAAGTCTATGAATATATTGAATTTAGGGCTGAGACTAGTATAATTAGAAAGACATAGAGAGAGCTTCAAAATGCTACCAAGAATACATAAATCAGAGTTTGGATGAGTGAGATATGATCAATCGAAGTTGTACTAGATACATCATACCCAATTTAGACCTAAAATTGGGTCTTTTCCTTAGCCTTTTGGGCTCATTTAAAGTTAGTTATGTGAATATTAAATTGAGGGCCAATTTAGGTGGCCCAAACTTGGTTTAGTAGCCCAAACCCTAGGGGGATTAGGAACCCTAATTATCACCCTCTATAAATGTCACGCCCCGGCCCGAGAACCGACCCGGGCCAGGGATCCGAAAACGATAAAAACCAAACCCAGAACCGGGAGCGGCCGACTCTGAGTGCTAGAGTCTTCTCGTTCCTCTACGCGCTTCAGAACTTTAGCGCTCCATTGTGCGTAGGCCAAAACTGACCTAATTATATAACTAATTCGGACCAGGCCAACGTTGCCTTGTCATTGGTTGCCTATGTACATATCGGATAACATCCACGATGTTACTCTGATACGATCGGATCCGGACGTAGTTTTGCCTATTGGCTACTACATACAACATGCATACCAAAAACACATACGTGTAAAGTACATATCTCCGAATATTTAATCGGAGTTATACGAAAACCCGATAAAACACCGGCAACACACATCTCGCTCTATCATAGAGACGAGCACCACACGACCACTACAACATGCCTCGTTCTATTCCAGAGCGGATACATCACATTTACACGTCTCACTCCATCACTGAGTTGAGACCGAACACACACCACACGTCTCGCTCTACCGTAGAGCGAGACAGCACACATCATAGCATAAAAGCACACATCATGGCATATAAGCACATATCATGGCATATAAGCATACATCATGGCATAGCACACATCATAACTAGCACATGCATTCTATAATTCAAATAGGAGGTTAGAAACGCTTACTCCTCTTATGTCTCACGAGGTAGCGGTATTCGGGATGCTTGTTTCTGGGCGTCCTCCCCTTCGGATCCGAAGATAGCGGATGGAGCTTCCTCTAGCCTCCGCCCATTCTTCGCCTTGCACTGAAAAACAACCGACCAACTCTCCCCTTTCCTAGAGACTTCTTGTAATCTGCGCCCGTAGGCGGCAGACAAAACCTCCCCTACTCGGGGATGTTTCTCATACATCGTGGCCCTTCAGTAGATGCAGAGCCTCCCCTATTCGAGGCCATGACTCCCGATGCGGCCCAGTGGCAGAGGACGAAACCTCCTCTCTTTCCCAGGCCATCTCTCTCTCTCTCTTGGGGTAGGAGGGTGGCGGACAGGCCTCCTCTCGCCCCGGGACATTCCTCCCTTCTAGGAGCGCCAACTCAAGGAATGGACCATGCCATTGCGTAGATCACCTTTGAATTATCTAGGAACGCCTCAAGAACGACTTGAATCTGACTTAAAATGAGTGAGAAACGAAGAACAGAAGTTTCTGAATGTAGGAGAGAACACAGAAACAAGGGAGAGAATTCAGAACGTGGAAGAGAACTCAGAACCGTGGGAGAATTTCCGAACCCTTAAACTGAACGCTCTGGACGCTATTTATAGAAAAACTGGAAAGACGTGAGGCTGACACGTGGTAGATAGGATTGACATGTTTCAGTCCTATCTGCTGCGTCAACAATCCTATCCGCTTCATCAGCAATCCTATCCGCTTCGTCAGCAATCTTATCTGCTTCGTCATCGATCCTGTCCAGAATGATATTATTTTATTCAAATAATATCCTAAACTCAAAGCGTGATAACTTCCAACCTCTACGTTGGAATTGCACGCTCTTGTTACCGATGGACTCGTGTCGACGAGCCCTTCGAAACAAGACCACACATGGGTAGGTTATCCCACACTTTCATGTGGGGCCCGCCTAGGTGGACGTTTCCCGAGGTCATAGCTTTCGCTCTCGACCTCCGTTTCACGCGTTCTTTGATTCACTATGCTCATTACACCGAGCTCTACCCATCTACAGGGGTTTCATCTCTTAAAACCTCCTAACACTTAATCACCATTTACCGAATTACCCTTAACCCACCCGGGTTAAGCGTAACCGGAAAATGGGTCGTTACATTCTTCCCCCCTTAAATGAATTGCGTCCTCGCAATTCGCCCGGATTATCATGTCTAGATGTAATCCTGATTTTTCATATTTTTGCAAAATGATATGTATTTATTATATTTTATATAATATTTAATGTACGATAAAATAATTCTCTTTTTTTGTATTTATCAGTGCGTTTAGGGATGAAAATGTATGTTTTTTGGGTCCTTTTTTGATGGGTTGATATACATGTTATGCGCATGTTGTAAGAATTTCAAGTCGTTTTGAGCATGGTAAGTCATGGGCATAGTTGTAAATTTTAGATCGATAGTTCTGGGAGAACTGCACAATCCAATTAATTAAATAACAAAAATTATTTTTTGTACTTATTTTTATATGATATTTATTTATATTATAATTAAGACTATGATGTAGGTTTCTGAAAATTTTCACCTTAATTGGAGTTTAGTTGCTATTTTCCCAAAAATGTACGAATTATTGTGATTATGCTAAAACATATCCTTAAGATGAGAATAAATAAGAAATTGTATTGTTAATTGTGTTACTTTGGTATTTTCAGTATGTTTAACTTTATTAAGGATATGCATGTATATATCTAAGGTTAATATAGTAAATCCCTGTTTCATGCATGTCTTAGTACATATGATCTTATCTATTGAATTATGTCTTACATAAGATAGTATGATTACTTAGGGTTGCACCTGTAACTATACTTATATTTCATGCATCACGAAAATGATTTATAAACTATGAATTAATTGTGGTTAGTTGAGGTTTCTATGGTTGTTGGATTAGTCGTATTGGAGGTTTATTGAATCGGTTTTATGTCTAAAAGAGCGGGGTTTTACGTTTGAAAGGATAGATTATTCCTCCCCTGGGCTGAGATGATTGTGGCTATTTATTTATTGAGACTTATGGAGTTTGCCTTAGGCTGGTTAGGGCCATTGTGCAACGCGTGACTAGGAATTTTTAGTATTTTCTCGTATTTGAGATGCCAGGTGACAGGTAACATGCAATAGGTAAAAGATTTTGATTGGTTGCACTTGATGACTTTTGATATTCATTTACATGGGATTGCTGTATAAGACTTTTGTGATCAAAATGCTGAGATTTATTATCATAGGTTTTTGTGTAAAGAGTTTTCTTTTAATACTCATGTGTTAGGGTGTTAATGCAAGTATTTTCAAAGCCTTACTGAGTTTATACTCTCCTTTTCTTGTTTTTTGGGAATCCTTCGAGATCCTCTATTTGATGGTGTCACATGGGTGCTCAAAAGTAGATTGATAATTGAGGAGAAACTGAACGGGGGATTACGATTTACTAAGGGATAATTAGTAAGAAATAAATGAAGAGACATTATGAAACTTCATATTATTTGATAGTGCTTCATTTCTAGTTGGTAGTTTTGTTTAGTTTAAGATATATGTTTATGTCATTTCATTGTGACCCTAGTAGATAGATGTTTAATCATAGTTATGATAAAAATAGTTAAATTTTTTGTTTACATTATTCTTCAGGTTGTTTTAAACAAAGTGATGACTCAACTGTGCGATTTCGATCAAATCTAGGGTTGGGTTAGGAATTGTTGCGTCCTCTAGCTGGTTTTGGGTAAGGGGGCGTGACATTTCTCTCATTGCTCCCAGAGGTGACGGACAGATCCTCCCCTTTCCCAAGGATTTTCTCTTTCTCTCTTTGTGCATCCGTAGGCAACAAACATATTCTCCCTTACCTAGGGTGTGTCTCTCTTTCTGTACCCGTAGGCGGAGGACAGAACCTACCCTTTACCCTAGGTGTTTCTTTGCATACTCAAAGGCGGCGGACAAAACCTCCTCTTACCCAGAGACGTATCTTTCTTTGCAGACTCAAAGGCGGTGGACAAAACCTCCCCTTATCTGGGGACGTCTCTCTCTCTCTCCGGCCCATCAGCGGGGGACGATGCTTCCCATTACTCTAGTCCACTTCTCTTGTTGCCACCTAATGGTGGAGGACATAGCCTCCTCTTACTTCAGGCTTCTTCTCTCTTCATGCTTAAGGTGCCAGACAAAGTCTCCTCTTGCCCCGGGCAGTTTCCTCCCTCTAGAATAGTTAACACGAGGAATGAACCCATTTATTGCATAGAGCATCATCAAATTAGCTAAGAATGTCTTTTGAAAGGGAAAATCAGACTCAGAACGGCCAAGGGAAAAACCGGACTCAGAATGGCCAAAAACTCTCTCAGAATTGGAAAACTCTTCCCTATTTATAGGGAATAACTGCGGGCGTACCACATGACCGCATAGAGGCCATGTGTCACGTGCCCCATCCATCATGTGTGTGTAACATGCACAACTGTGTGCTGCACGTGGTGCATCCATGTGTCACGTGGGAGCTGGCCCACCACCATGCTCACACAAGCTATTTCATCTTTTTACTTATTTTTTTATTGATTACAAAATTATTTTATTCAAATAACAATGCAACTTCAAAACGCGATAACTTCTTACCCTGAAGTCAGAATGGCGCGTTCTTGGTACCGATGGAATCATATCGACAAGCCCTTTGAAACTGGACCCCATATGAGTAGGTTACCCTACACTTTTTTAGTCGGTCCTCCCCATGTGGCATGCTTCTCAAGGTCGTAACTTTCACTCTCAACCTCCGTTTCGTGTGTTCTTTGATTCGTTACACTCATTACTTCGAGAACTACACATATATAGAAAATTTATCTCTCAAAAGTTCCTAAATTCTATCCAAAATTTATAATTAATACTGACCCTTTAGGTTATATGCAATTGAAAAAAAAGGTGTTACACCAATCGAGATGAGCACAACCGCCATTTCGACGAACAGGACCACCGTTTCTGTCATGCCTCGGCACCCGACTGACCCAAGCCGAACTTGGTCCAAGGGCCGGTCAAAGCGCTCGGGGGAAACAAGATTGTTGGTTTAACACATTGCGAAAGTCTTAACCCCTCTAGCGGGTGAATTACATACACAGAGTCACGCACCATTAATCCTTTTTGCAAGAGTAGTAAGGAAAATAAATAAAAGATGATAATATCTCTTAAATAAATCCTCAAACTTAACCCACATACTTCATATCCGGAGCCTAAACATAGGACTTGAATTAGAAAATCTTAGACAAATCTAAAAACATCATATATAGACGAGTCTGAAACAAAATCATCAATACAAAGTGTTTTATAGTCATAATAGCATAAATAAGAAGACAAAATAAGGTCTGAAGGCATCCACGCCTACTCCCATGCATATCCCAATCATCCCTCATACAGTAGATCTTGATCAACTACATGACACACCATGCAGCCCCAAAACAAAACACAGAAAGAGATGTGAGTAAAACTCAGTAAGGTTTCAAATACGGTAACGTTAATAAGAAAATAACCACGACACATCAACATGGTAAAACAAATCCACATTTCACATAATATCCCCAATTTTTATTAATTCCCTTACCATACCCCTATTTACCTATAAGTAATTATCCTGTAGACAAGTATCTCATACATACTAATCATGACATGAATAATCACATTAGGGCATATCATCCATCCTGCATAATATGTGATTCTTACACAATCACATCATGCATAACCATCACATATAATCTGCATGAGAAGCGTCTCTACCACACATTCAGATCATGCATAAACATCACATATCACCTGCATGAGAAGTGGCTTTAACACACATTTCAGATCATGCATATCCATCACATAAACCTGCATGAGAAGTGTCTCTAACACACATTTCAGATCATGCATAAACATCACATATATCAACCTGCATATAAAGTGTCTCTAGCACACATTCATAACCATGCAAGTCGATAAAAGTAACCCTGCTTAATCGGCCGAAGCATAAGCAGTCCATGCTCACTCCTAACAATCCCGAACAGGAAAGTCCGAAGGAATTCTGAAGTTTGGGTAAATTCCCTAATGGGGAAGAATACCCCCTAGTAAGCCAGTGCACTCAGCTACACTAGCCTGGATTCTCAGGGTCGAGATGGTCTCAACAGTTTATCTCCTTATAGCATTACCGCTCTAACCCGGGGAGGAAACCCATCCTAAAGGGACATAAAATCCCGTCCTTTCGGACGTAAAACCGAATTGATAAGCCTCCAATTGATTAACCATGCAAGCGATTCTCACACAATTGCATCCAATCAACCAACATTGGCTAAACTCGGTAAAGTCTCATTCATAAATCCGTTTCATGATGCACACAACATGATACATACGTGAGCAACCTCTACATGAATTCTAATTCATGGAACATGCTCCCATTAGCCCCACATGCATCATATTTAATCATAAATATCAACAATTACCGTGATTATCCCCACATGTGTGTGTTCTAGATAGAAACATTCATTTCTAAGCATATGACCATGCATTGTAAATAACTCACAAGACACTACACACATGCTCTTTAACAATCTAATCATTGTTCCTAACTGAAATCATGAGTGAAACCCATCGGAAAACATCAATCATGTCAAGTGTAACCTCATGTTATACCTATATAAGCATATACACACCACACTTGAAGTTAAACATGGCACCATCATTCACCATAACTTAATCACATTATATGAAGATATACTAGTCCATTCTCATACTATAATCTTGTTGGAATCAAGCTTAAAACATAATGAATCATTCAATCATGGATTCAAGATAAGCAATCCTAACATGTTTAGCCAACAACATGCAATTTCACATAATACCTAAATATCCTTCATAATTTCCAACATCAATATCATGCCGTTTCGGTAGCTCATTCTATCATAAGCATGAACATAAGAAATGGTATTTAAGAGTAAAAACTCAAAAATGGACCAAAATAGCAAAAATCCCCCAATCGGCCATTCGAACTCCTGGCCATTCGATCGGCTCCCTGGCCATTCGATCGCCATAACTGGTTTTTCTGGTTCGTCTTCCCCACATCGAAATCAAAACCGAAACTTCACATACACTTCATAAATTATCAAATCTCATCCCCAAACTTCATAATAATCAAATTCATGCTTAAAGATAATCGAATCTAGCCATTACTAAACAAAAACCCCAAGAAATCTCATCAAAGATTAATTTTTTCTAAAATCGCCATTAAAGCTCATAACCATGGAACCTACTTCAAACTCTATCAAAACTTAAATCTGAAACCACAGTCATGTTTAGGGTGAAAACACTTACCTTCAACAAGCTTCTTCACTCGAAATAACTTATCTAACACCTTTAAAACCTATCAAACATATGGTTTTTATTAATACCTTCATAAATCTAGTTTAAAACACCTAAATCTTTTAAAAAACTAGTAGATCTAGGGTTTAAGAAGCTCAAAAACAAAATTTCTATCATTAGGGTTTGAAATAGAAGTTCAAATCTGTAGCTTTTTTAGTAGAAATCGAGATTAAACTATAGCAAAAGAGGAGATTTAGAAGATTTAAGAAAAACCCTAAGAGATTAATGAAATATTAGGCAAATCTATACCTTAATCTCTTTTCTCTTTTAGGAAAATGGGGATTAGGCTCCTGATCTCATCCCTTTCCTAATTGGGAAAGTGGTTGTGCCATTTCTTTTATAGTAAAGGTTGGGTTAAATCAAATGAATTTGTGGGGTACAAATATGATTTACTACTAAAAATTGAAAAACTTGCTTATTTTAAACCAAATTGAAGTCTAAAAATCTTGAAATAATTATTTTATGTCTGAGGATGATTTTAGGGTCATTTGGAACTAATAAACCTAATTTCACATGTGAAGCCCACGGTGGGTCCCACCCCCTAACTTTTCGGAAAAAATAGTGGAAATTATGAAAATTCCATAAAAATTTTAAATGACTTAAATTAACTTAAAAGCCATAAATGTGAAGAAAATTTTGGTTAAAACCTTTGGTAACCACTTTAATTTCGAAAATAGTCAAAACCGATGAGAATTAACATTAAACTACACATTAACAATTAAAAAGAATAAAAATAAACCGGTTCAAGTTTAGGGATCTTACAGTTTCAATGAACACAATCACTATTTCGATGAACATAACTACCATATCGACGAACATAGAGAATAAATTGGCCGCTACTTTATGCGATTCATCTCCTTGCTCACAATCATCTTTTACTTGCTCCAGTCGTGTTTGTCCGAACCTTTTGGGGCTTCTTCTTCCGCTGGAAACTCTAACGGACTGACCCTTCTCAGCCACTGGCACTATCCATATTGCCACATGCAGTTTCCTTACAGTCGGCAACCAATTTTGCACTACTGCCATCCACCCAGACCCTGGATCTGGCTACCATTTTGGACCCAGAACACCGTGGCGCTTTGCCCATTTCATTCGGTTCACTTCCTCCCCATGGTACTACTCTGTCGGCGTCGTCTATAGCTCCTAGTACCTCCAAATCAACTGTCGCACTGCCATTTTTGCTGCTCCTAGTCTCCTCTTCCCCGATCGGGGTGTTTGCACAATCCCACAATCAACCTTCTACCCCACAACCATCCACCATAGCCGGCCAAGTTGCTGCTTCTTTCCTTCTCTTCTGCCAGCGTTGTCTATAGCTCCAGCTGCCTCTAGATCAGCCATCGCATCACCGTCTTGGTTACCCTTGGCCTCCTCTTCTCTGATCAAGGTGTCTACACTATCCCACTATCGACCTTCTACCCAACAGCCGTCCACGTATATTGGCCGCACCGCCCCCCTCCTTCCTATCATCCCTACCCCATTAGCCGTTCGACAACAAGGATATGTCCAAGATTACCAGGACGAGTTTGAGCGCTTGATAAACCACATGCAAGGATGGCTTGAGCATGCCCTTATCAGTGTCTTTGGAGCCATTCTTTAGCCTCATATTATGGGTGGAGGTTACTTGTGATGATTTTGAGGAGATTGCCTCTCACACCATTGAGGCCTATGATATAGAGATTATCCTCCAAGCATTTGCGGGTACTTGTACTCCATGCACTAAGTGTGTTAAGGGCTTGATTAAGAAACAACTTGTCTCTGTTCTTAGTGATAGTGGGAATACACATAATTTTGTTAATGATCGGGTTGCTCATCACCTTGGATATCCTATTCAAAACTTTGGAACCTTTGATGTTTTGATTAGCGATGGAAATTACCTTAAGAGTCATGGCGTTTGGTCCAAGGTCAAATTATTATTGCATGGCCAATTAGGGTTAATTAGGGTTTTTAGAGAGAAATTTTTTAGCTTTAAGGGAAAGGGAAGCTATTTGAAAGGTTGTGAGGAGGCTGGTCAACAACGACGGGGAGGAGCAAGCTCGAAGACTGGTAGAGATGAGGAGCGAGCTTTGAAGACTAGTGGAGACAAGGTAGGATCATTGAATCGTCCTTGAGTCAAGAAAAAGTGGTGTTAATTTAGTTTTAATTAGATTGATTGTTGTAACCTATTGATTAAATAGGATGAGATTAATGCTTAATTAATGAGGGGGTTAATTGGGAATAGGTGGGAAGGCGAACCGGCGGCCAGCCAACTTCCGTCTGCTCGTCAGACACCCTACTCAGGCCAAACTGTCAGTCATTGGTAATTAATAACCGGGGCACACTGTTTTGACAAACAGTGACTAGCGCCAGTGAGTGGAGTGCAAAGATTCTAGCTCTGCTCTTGTGATGGACGCCCCTTGTCGCCGGCTGCCGCAAACTGTGTTTCCCTTGTGTCCTTTTCTCTTCCTATGGTTTTACAGATCGATTTGGCGGTGATGGAAAAGGGACGGATTGTTCGTGTCACCTGATGACCACCAATTGAGAATTTTGCCCTTTGATCCGACTCACTCCGATGGAAGATTAGCTACCAAACTCAAGTGGAGGGCAGCCACCACTGCCATCTTGTGCGTCTTCCTCCCTCAGGCAATTGGTGGAAGAGTGGAAAGATAGGAGACGACAAAATGAGCCACCAGACAGCGGTCGACCCAGTCACCGCCTTCCTCCGATGTTCAAGGTGGCAAGGTCCGATGTTCAAGGTGGCAAGGTCCCACTGCATGGCTCCCCCTCCCCCCCGGTTTGCCTTCAGCAGACCCGGGGCTGAACTAGCAGACCCCATATGCAAGATCGGCCTAGGGGCCACATTTAAAACTGAACTTGGTCCTATTCAGGGTCTTTTTCTTAAAGGAAAAAAAATTCCTCGTGATTTTTCACACATCCTTTATTGAAACGGGTTTAAAATCCGGGTCGTGACAAGTTCCGCCTATCATATGGATGGACAATCAAAAGTGGTAAATAATTATCTTCAGCAGTATTTACAATGTTTTTCAAGTGATGGGCCCCATACATGGCTATCAATCCATTCCTTGGGTGGAATGGACATATAACACCACTTTCCATACAGTCATGGGTTAAGCTCCATTTCATCTCATCTATGGCCGTCCTCCACCTCCTACATTGCTTCATTATGTGCCACTACATGCTTCTGTTGATGCGGTGGATACTACTCTTCAAACTCATGATGAGGTTCTGTGCAAGCTTCATCTTAACCTGGTAGATTCACAAAACTGTATGCGAGAAGTTTATGATAATGTTATGTGGATCGTGAGTTTGTAGTAGGTGATCTTGTTTATCTTTGTCACCAACCTTATCGCCAAACTTCTACTCATAAACCCTCTAACGAGAAACTTGCTCATTGCTTTCATGGTCTTATCCTATTCTTGAACGTATTGGCAAGGTTGCTTATCGTCTCCAGTTCCCCCCTCCCCCATATGCACAGATTCATCTATTGTTTCATGTTTCTCATCTTCGAATGTTTGTTTGTGTAATACCCGAGATTTTTCATACATTTTCCTTAAAATTCACAGAATTTTTTTTCCAACTATAAATCGGAGGAAAATAACGAAATCAAAACATGTATAAATAGTTTATAATTTAAAACATCATATGGTTAAACATCGTACTGCCAAATCAAATATCCTCAGGCGCTACTCGAAAATAAACGTACGACTAAATTACCATGATCATGGATTTTTAAAATACAAATAACTCACAGGCGTCCCTAAGTACAAGTCCCATAAACAGTCCATTGTCTGATCCAAATTAAAAGTCCAGAAAATATAGATACTTAAATTTCATCTCACCCAATACATCAAATCGTGACACCAAATATACTCTCATTGAGTCAAATATACCTGAGTCGAGGGGAAAACAATCCACCACAGAAACGAGCATCCATCTCTAGGAGCTCACCAACACATACCTGCAAAAACCTCCCAAACCACGGGGCTAAAAATAGTAGGGTGAGTATTTTAATACTCAGTAGGAAAATACCCAGTAGGGGAAATCCCAAACAGTGAACTCAATAAGTTCATAAAATACATGCGTTCATGCAACTCAAACATGAAGCAGATAACATATAACAATCGTATACATATGCATATAATCATGCATAGAACACCATCCAACCAAACTTACACAAACACCCTTAATCAGGGTTTTACAAACGTACTCGTACCATCGTACGCTAACTCATACAACTTACACATACTTGTATGATCTTACTTGTACAATCTTATACTTACTCGTACAATTATACGCTTACTGTCTTGCTCAAACATACACTTACAGTCTTACTTGAATCATCATCTTACAGTCATGCTCATACTTTAACAATCGTACTCATACTTATACTCTTACTCATACTCATACTCTTACTCTTACAGTCGTATACATACTATCGACCACTGAAGCTCATTACAACTAATAAGCTCCAGCATCGAAAAGGAAAAGAATGTCACTAGGGCATCACCTTAACCTCCGGGGAGTGACTAAACGCCATGGACTTTTTCGAAGGTAAGGCACACCTATGCTCATGGGGCACAGGATCAAACAGGTAAGAGTAGATCCATGATACTACTTACCTGAGCGCGCAAACATACACCCACATAAGGGATCATACAATTGCCCACACATAAGGGGTCATACAATTGCCCACCATAATGGGTCTTATAGTGCCAGTGCCACTCTTGGGCAGAAACATACAGTGCCTCTTGGGCAGAATCATACAATGTCACTCCTAGGCAGGAACATACAATGCCACTCTTGGGCAGAACATATAGTGTCATCTATAGGTAGAAACATACATAGCCCACGAAGGGCGGAAACTTACAGCGCTCTCAACAGAGCATCAGAAATCCGATGTCTATATAGCACACAGACAAAATCCCGCAGGATAACTACCGTGGCAAGACACAAGAAGTGCTCAGCTGACTCATTATCGGCTAGCTCAAACACGGAACTTAATCTGTCGAACACTCAGGTCTCAAACTCACAACGCTATCATTAGCTTTCTTATAATTTAAGTTTGAATTAAGTAAATTATGCAGTACAATTATGCTACACAAACTCAAAGTTGAGCCCGATCCGAACCCTAGTTCGTTAGGGCAACAGACTTCACTTACTCGTCCAAGTCACACATAGCTCACCGTACACAAATCCTTACGTAATCATACAGCCTCTGCCATCCACATTACAGTCAAAACATCTTACTTACATCGTCAAACTGAGCTCCTCATAGCAAAACCCCGTTATCACCCTCTTACTTAATACCTCACTTATTATGCTTACTTTTCACTTCATAACATGTACGTTATGCTTGTACAATTATGCACACTCTTACTGTCTAACAATCCCCCATAAGGCTCCAAACCTAAGTCTTCTTACTTACCGAACCCCTGACGTACGCTCCAAACCGATCCGCTCCATTCCTCGCCTATCACACTTACGTCCGCCATCTTTTGTCACACACTTACACATCCAAATCCACATCCAACTTCGTACCAAACCCTTACCACTCTTAGCGTCCATCGCCCATACCTCTGCCCACCCAGTCCACATACGTAACTTACTCACAATTGCTAGCCGTCACTAGCACGTACATCATACACATACGGAGCACATTAACATATTCGCTAGTCATCACTAGCGCATACAAATTCTACATACATAAAACATGCTTACAACTCACATACATACATACATACATACATGTATCTCAATGTGGCATAATTCACTATCTTACTTCATGCAAACATGTCATGATTTAATATTCAAAACATGGAATCATACAAGCATAGCATGCTGCTACTCATTCAAAGCATGCTGTCATGAAATTATGAGTTCAAAGCTCCCCTACCTCATAATCATGACGTTTGATGGCGAGCATACGATGGTGGCGGAGTTGGCGGCCAAAAGCTTTGCCAAATAGAGATAGTTGTTGTCCCGAGGATTTCAGAAACGTCGGAAGCACTCACGGGCAAATAGAGGTGACACAGATCAACGCGGCAAAATCCGCAATCCACGGCGGCACACTAGAGGCGGCCAGGAGAAAGGTCGTGCTAACGAGTGGTAGGTGCGATCGAAGGTCCAGGTGTACACTAAAATTCGACCGGTGGTTGAACAATACTCAACTGGTTACAAGACGTCGAAATCGGCCATGGACAGCACCCAATGATGTCGATTTCGCGTTTACAAGAGCCCACATAAGGGTAGAGGGCGTGGGCGACACTCAAGGATAGAGGAGAGGTGGAGGACACCGATGTCAACTCCAAATGATGGTAGAGTCATTCGACGGTCAAGCGGCGCCAAAATAGCACCAAAACCCTAACCCGCACGCGTGACTACTTGCACACGCGGCCAAAGGGAGGGAGAAAGGGCTAGATGGTGTCGGCCCAAAGCTCAGAAGGGCGGTAGGGCCATGCCCAAGGGTGGTGACCAACAAAGACGGCCTTTGCCGTTGCCTTGCCGAGGTAGGCCGACTAGAGGCCAATCGGCGACCGGCGAGGGTAGAATAGTAAGAGGGCAACACGTGGTGCTCTCTATAGAGTGGTCCAACACATAATCAGCAGAGGGGAACCTGGCCCATGCCGAAAGAAGAGGGGTGGTGCCGCACTAGGGCGGTCAGCCATCTCCAGGCTGATACCTGCCACACTAAGGTGGTCCAGAGGTATTCGGCATCCAACATCGCTTGGTGGCCCAAAATGGGTGGAAAACCCTGGGGCACAAAGGAGCAGGGGTTACTGGCCGGCTCCATCATGGCCCTAGCGGCCAAGAGGAGCTATCTCCAGCCAGAGGTGACGTCCAAAATCAGCGGCGACATGCTGGACGGATAGCACAGTAAGGAGCAAAGGCTCGGTTTTTGTGGACGAGCACATCAACCAGTGAGAAACGGATGTCGTTCCAATGGAACGAATGGGATGAAGGCTAAACCGGGCTGGTTGGAAACATCCACCATCGTTTCCAGGCCGGAGAGAGACCGAACAACGGTCTGGTGGGTCAAGTTCGGTGTCCGACGCCGGCTAACGGTGGCAACCAGTGAACTCAGACAAAAACGAGCAAAATAGGGGAGATGAGGGATTGGCCGGGGAAAACCAATAAGGGTGGAGCTGCCATGGGGGTGGCGGAGCTGGCTGGGGGTAGTCCTACCATCGTCAGCCCAAGGCTAGTTGGCAAGAGGCGAGCCGAAGGCTGGCTCTCACCAGCGCAGCCCCCAAAGTCTGTCACAGACAGAACATGGGCGAAAATGGGTTTGGCCGGAGGAAAGAGGGAGGGCGGAAGCGGAACTGGGCAGGGAGAGGTGGCCCAAAGCCTTTGCCGGACCAAGGCGGGGCTAGACGGGGGTCGTGTCAGCCACGGCTCACCGGCGGCGGCCTCCGTTTCACCAAAACAGAGCGCCGGCGGAAAACAGGGCATAGGGGAGAAAAGAACTGAGGCGGCGGAGCAGAGGCCGTCTGGGCCGGGATGGATGGCCTCCCGCCGTCGCCGGCCCATGGCGGAGCCGTGGCCAGCCGGCCGGCCCTTTGCGGCCCATGACGGCGGCTCAAATCATATCACAGTGAGAGATAGAGAGGGAACTGACCGGGTGAAAAACATATCTCAGGGGGCCGACGGAGCTGGCTGGCGGCCGGGCTTGCCGTCGTCGGCCCGTGGCTGGCCAGACGGAGGTCGGACGGAGCCCACCGGCCACCGCCGGCGCCACCAAGTCACGAGACAGAGAGTGTGGCGGGATCGGGGAAAACAAGGGAGAGGCGGAGCGGAGGCCGGGGCGGCTGGGGCTATGGCCTCTTGGCGTTGTACCACCGGGGCGGAACCGATGGTGGTGGCCCGACATCTTGTTGGCAGCCGCCGGTCGCCAGAGAGGCTACAGCAGAAGGGGGGGGGGGGCCATTCTCGCTGCTTCCAGAATGGGATCGGGCGAGCCCGATCCTGATTTTTATTTATCTTTTTTTTTCTTTTCTCTCCTTATCTCTTCTGCAATTCCATTCTAAATCAATTTTTCATGCCGGAACGCGCGTCCAGGCCCATGGCCTACGATGAATCCGACACCGACTCTATGGGTATGAATACCGGTTAAATACGTTGAAATGTCACATTTTCTCGCCGAAAATGATCAAAAAATAGCAGAAAATCGTAATAAAAATCCGGGACATTACAGTTTGCGAGCCTTCATCTATTCCACCATCGATTCCTCCACCGATATCTTTTGATCCATCTTTTTTGATGCCTCATGCTATTTCGAAACGACGACGTGTTCTACGTTGTGGACGTGTTGTTTCATAGGTTCTTATCGCTTGATTACATTGTTCTTCAAATGATGCTACTTGGATGCAGGAAGATGAGTTCCTTCCGCAAAATCCAAATTGGTTGTCTTGAAGACAAGACAATGAAGACCGTAGTGGAATGATTTCATCCTAATTAGACTATAATTTACCTTTCTTAGATTAGTCTATTCTCTTAAATATCATTAGGATTAGTATTTTTGTTGTTTTCCTTATTTCATTAGGAATTCCACTTTAGATCTCTATAAATTATACTGCACATTCAATTCTAAATCAGTCAATAGAAATTTAGAGTTCTTTTATTTAATTATCTGCCCTAATCCTTCTATTCTCTCCCTTTTTAATTTTTCATGTGTAGACCCCCTTGGTCTATATCAACAACCTAGATAGCATCATTATTACTATAATTGTGAGTTCATCGCATGTTACCTTATAGACATGTGTAGATTCCTTTTGGTTAAAAGGGGTAATTCTACTAGAGAAATGGAATATAATTTCATTATGGATAGTGATCTTCATACAGCAAAAACTCCCACATGAGTTTTGATTAGACTTAACAAGTGGGCCTCACACAAAGTTCACATGTGCACAATTATTGAGTCCAACAAAAAATTATGTGGGTGTTTTTGTTGTGTATTTCGTATGTATTGGGTGCATAACTAAAGTGCAAGTGACTTTAAAGATCTACATTATAAAACATTTGACTATTGACACATGTTGTAAAAATGGTGTGCACAAATGCACAATTTGCCTTGCTGAGTACCAAAAGGACCTCTTCTTCCATATCTGAAAAAAAGAGAGATTTGCATGTTGGCAAGATTTGATAACACTCCCTCCGTCCTATTTTAATAACTACATTTAGAAAAATAGTAATTTTTATTGAATGATAAAAAGATAAAATAAGTTTATGATTATGGATTACCCAAACCACTTAAATTGACTAAAATGGAGCTATTAATATAGGACAGAGGGAGCATTAGTTTCTGGTAGGTCAATTTAGTAAGATATAATGAACTAATTTAATGACAAATCATGAAAACTTGCCACAATGTTATATTCATAATAAATTCTACTATTGACTAAATCCAGCAACTTTAACCTTCCAATACAAAACCCCCTCTTGATAGGAAGAGTTTTTCATGCTTTCCTTTGCAATGAGCTAATTGTAAGCTATGCATGGGAACCTTTGATATTTAAGATTGACAGTGCATATGTTAGCATAAATAGTACTAATACTAACATGTGCTAATGTATGCACTATCGATTTTGTAGATGAATGGTTCTCTTGCATAGCTTATGTTGGACTCATTGTCAGAGAGGAGCATGGAAACCTTTTCCTTCTTGAAAAGGTACAATGTAATAGACCCATGAAGGGCTATGGCTGCCATTGGTTTGAAGAAAACTATGTTGGAGCCACCAATGGCTTAGTTGTTGTTGTTGTTATTATTATTATTATTATTATTATTCACACACAATCACGATAAGTAATGCACTAATATAATAAACTAATATAAATATATAAAGAGGCACATTTTGACCAAGAGTAATTCTATGATGATGTTAAGAACCCACTTCATCATCCAAATGCAATAGATTAGTGGGGTCTACAAAAATGAGCCCTTCTCATCAACGGTATTTAGATGATGAAATATTTCTTGTTGTATCAAACTTAGCCTCACTAAAGCATTTTCCCTTGGTCTGATGTCATTTCTCATAGTGCAAAATTTTATTCCAACCTTATAAAAAGAGAAATAAAAATATACATTTGGAGTTCGCTACATACTTACCACAATATTTTCATGAAGAGAAATCGAAAAACATGTCCCCAAAAGAAGGGATTTAGGGACAAGAACACCAAAGAGTCTTTAATTAAGTTAAATCGGGATATATATATATATATATATATATATATATATATATATATATATATATATATATATATATATATATATATATAGGAAAAAGTTTATATGAGCCCGGGCTCATATTCGCCTACGTGAGCCCGGGCTCTATGGGCCGTCGGATTTACATCCGGCGGCCCATAACACTCATGAGTTAATAAACCCAACTACTTAAATTAAACAAAATAAAGTTATTAATGGAATAACTTTTTTGGTCAAATAAAGCTATTAATTTAAAGAAGAATGCTATTGCGACGTGAATATTAACACGTCAAAATTTTACTTCACCATTCTCATACCATTGATAAGTAAGGCCCACAAAAGTATGCCCCAGCCATCAACGGTGTGAGAATGAAGAAGTAAAGTTTTGACGTGTAAATACTCACGTTGTTAAAGTATTTTTCTAATTTAAAATAGAGAAAATATATTTTAAATACACACCCGCCACATTAAAATTCTAACAATTAGTATGAGGAAGAAGAAGTAGATATATTATTTATCAGATAATTTCGTCGTAACTCGTAAGAAAGTGTCCTTAATGCGTTAAGGCTGTTGGGGCTACACACTCATTTTACGGCAAAGAGTGTGTCCTTAGCGGTCTTTCAATAGAAGTTGCTTACAAAAATGGTCTGATCTGCAATTAATCCATAAATTATGGACTTTGATGTAAAATTTTCTTCCCGAGTCCTCCGGCCTCCTCATCAAGTCTGGTTTTCGTCTTTTTCAACCGAGAAGATCTCTGAAATCGGAAGAGAGTGCAGAAGAAAGCCCTAATCGGAGCCGATGTCGTCGTCGTCTCCGCCGCTGCCGATCTCCGGCGCAGGGGCCGGCGCCGCTCCAATCGCCGGGGCCTCCACCACCCCGGCCTTCCGCGCATTCGCTTCCCGCCTCTCCGACTCCGTCCGCCTCTCTCTGGCCCACCGCCGCCCCTGGTCGGAGCTTCTCGACCGCTCAGCTTTTTGCCGCCCGGAGTCCCTCTCCGAAGCCTCCGCCCGTTGCAGGAAGAATTTCTCCTACTTCCGGATCAACTATCTGTTACTCCTCTCCCTCGTCCTGGCCCTCTCCCTCTTCACCCACCCCTTCTCCCTCGCCCTCCTTGGCCTCCTCCTCTCCGCCTGGCTCTTCCTCTACCTCCTCCGCCCGTCCGACGCCCCGCCTCTCGTCATCGCCGGTCGTCAGTTCTCCCACCGCGAGATCTTGCTCGGGCTTGTCGGGCTGACGGTGGTCGTCATTTTCCTCACCTCCGTGGGCTCCCTTCTGATCTCCGCCGCCATGGTGGGCTTTGCCATCATCACCTTCCATGGAGCCTTCCGTGTGCCCGAAGATCTCTTCCTGGACGACCAGGAGCCCGTCGGATCTGGCTTCTTGTCGTTCCTAGGTGGCGCCGCCTCCTCTGCTGCAGCTGCCGCCGCCGCTGCCCCCACAGTTGTCACTCGCGTCTGATCCGACCAATTGTCGGTAATTGATCCTGTAATCTCTTTGTTTACTGAAAGATCTATATTTCAATTTTTTGAAAACCCAAACCAAAGCAAATAATTGATCAAATTTTGTTATGAACATGTTTTTATGATGAAATTTTGGTGATTTTTGCTTTCCCTGCTTATTCTATGTACCATATTATTCGTCTGTTTCCAACATTACTATGATGTTATAGATCTGTCTACTTGAGAAATATAAATTTAATTTAACATGGATTTTCTATGCTTGGATTTGTTTGAGAAGTGGGTGCCTGGCGTAGTTGCATTTCTTCTTTGTATGTACGTTTACCATTTAGTTTATGGGATACAAACTTGCCAGTTTAAAGACGTTGTCAATTTCTCCTGTAACTGGTTTTGTATGGCCATTCTTATGTCTTTATGTGTGAACTTAAGTTGATTATCTATTATGTCAATGTGAATCTGGTCAGCAGCATTGGCCATGATGATGATGTTATAAACACATTTATTTTAATTTGAAATTGATTAGTTTTCGTTTGAATTGGTCCTGTATGATTTTTTTGTGTGATAGAGTTAGCCATGATTCTCGCGATAGGTACATAGAACTGGGGATTTCTTTGTTTTTGATATTCATACTTTTTACTAATTTTCTTTGATGAATGTTTAGTCATATGAGTTTTTTATTAGCTATTTTGATGAGGATTTATATCTGAATGGCTTCTTTCTTTTTTTGCTACAGATACACCTTTTGATGGATAGAATTTCAGGAACCAATGTCGTATTTGTTGGTATTCACTGCCTCTTGGGTAGAAGATCTTGTTGGAAATTTGTGTAATTTCTTGTAGTATGCACAGAAACATTTACTAGCTTGAAGGGATAACTGCATTGGATCTTTTGATTGCTTTGTGATTCATTGTGTAACTTCTGCATTACGGTTGTCATTGATTCACATTTTCTTTTATTATAGATCTTTTTGATGAACGGATATTGCTTTAAGATTTGAATCAGAAATCAAAATTGAGTTGGTTCATTTTATATATGATCTATCTGGCAGCAATTTAATCTTGACGAGTTTTAAGGGCCCTTTGTGATTGAGGTGCGGCTGCTAAACCATTTGTGCACCTGTTTTGTCATGCCTATGGTAGTAGCTCTTTTTTCTCTAATTGTTGGTCCCCGGTTCGAAATTATTGTGTTATATATGGAACAAAAGAACTGAAATTTTTAAGTCTATAAACTTTCAGTCCTATGTTTGACGTGTGTATATATGGATGATATGTATGGTTTGAGCCTTATTTAAGTTAGAAGTCTCATTTAATTATCTATTCTACTTGTTATTGGTTCTTGTTTTAGAGGTTATGTTTTTTTTTTTTTTTTTGCTGGAGTAGGGAAGAGTAGATTTTGTGCAACGGTCATTCTATGTTATGGGTTAACCTTAAGGC
The DNA here is from genome assembly GCA_035235625.1 of Saururus chinensis. NCBI lineage: Eukaryota > Viridiplantae > Streptophyta > Magnoliopsida > Piperales > Saururaceae > Saururus > Saururus chinensis. The sequence continues at coordinate 59,419,735 of CP141140.1, forward strand.
CCTTATTTTCTGTATTTTGATTAGGTTTTTATATTTCCGGGGAAAAAAGAGACATCTTGGGATTGACATTTGGTACTGGTCTATCTGATTTGGTAGAGCCGTTTTTAGGAAATAATTTAGAACTTTCTGGATGTGGTTTACACGGACATTAAAATAATATGCTTTTGCTGTTAAGATTTTGATGTGACCATTGCGCTTTGAGCTAGACGAGTATACTTGTGGCAGTTGTAGAAGTGCTTGGAACCATTGGAGTGAAGTCATCAAAGCTATTTAGGATTGGTGGTGGAAATGACCATCATCCATATTTCGCCTCTAGCCTTGCCGATATATAAGAACGCGAAGTCATCAAACGCTTGATAATAAATTATGGGTAGTTTTTTCCTCTTATTCATTGCCTAGAATCATCAATTTGTTATGATCAATGAGTACTGAGAAAGAATTGCTTAATTCAAAACTATTAGAACCCTCATTTTCCAGTAAAAGATTTACAAGCCAATTATAAAACCTTCTTTGCTTTTGGTTAATATCGATATGAGATTTGGAAAGTGTGGTTAGCTTTTGAAAAGTTCAAGATAATATATTTATGTGTGGTTAGTTTTTATAGGGTTCATCAATATGATCCTAGCAGTACTAAGGAATGTGCATATCTGAGTTTGAGAGAAGGAGTTAACTTCTTCTCGCAAGGTAGTATGTTAACTCCCTCTCGTAAGGTAGTAGGGGAGTGGAAAAGGCCTTTACCCCCTTGCTTAACTATTTGCTTTTAGAAATGGGTTTGAGCTTGCTTAACTATTTGCTTTTAGAAATGGGTTTGAGGATTTATTATAATTTATTTAAAAAATTCATTACTAACTTAAATTTTGATCTTATGTTGAATCGAGTGAATTTAATTCTGAGTTCAAGAGAGAGAGAGTTATCTTAATTTAAAGTTTTAGAAAGTTCTATTTGAATTTATTATTTTAATTTTTTTATTACCAACCTTAAATTTGATTCTATGTTGATTAGATTGAATTAATTCAAAAAAAATATACTTCTATTTTTAAAAAATTCCAAACCTAAATAGACCTTAAATAAAATAATCACTCAAATATAATGTCATCTAGTAAACCTGGTGATGTAAAAACATCTGAAACAATGTGCCCCAGCGAAAATAAATCTATGAAAGGAAATTCTAAAATAACATACTCTACAATAATTATTATTGCAATAATAACGTAATCCAAATAAATCTACACACTAAACATAGCCAAGATTACGTGTAGCTACTGTATATAAATTTTGACAACATAAAATTGAAGAGGCGCTACTTTATAATACTAAATTAATTGAGTTCACAATATATTGTGAAATAAAAAAAATAAAAAAAAAGTTATTAAAACTTTAACACTATTTAGTTTTTTAAAATGAACTAAAATTAATTTAGTTTGAAAAACCTAATAGAACTATTAATGTCGTATAGAGGGAATATTAATATATGAACCTTGAGAATCCATGAACAAATTGATCTAAGAGTTAATATTTTCTTCTTGTCAATTAACAAATTTATAGTGATAACATCCATTAACATCAAAATTATCATATGATATAAAACAATTTTTTAATGAATTAATATTATTTACTTTTCATTCATTGAATATACTCAATTTACTCACACTTTGAATCAAAGGTACTAAAAAATAATCAGGTTGGTCGATAGCCCTCGTCAAATAAAAATAGTAGTAAAAAGATGAATTAAATTTACTATTTCTTTGTATTCTGTCTTTTGTGTATAATGTAGATTAAAAAAGACACATTTATTCTCTTCATTATATTGCTAACGTTTAGAAAAGAACTAATGCATCTTTAGGGGCAAAATAAAAAGACTTAAAAATAAGATAAGAAAATCAGCTCATCTAAATTTTGGATTTTTTTTAGAAATATGAGTAATTCTCTAAGTGCTTAATTCAAATGATAAAATATTTAAGAATAAAATGTCATGTTTATAAACTCAGGCAACTTCAATCTTTTTTGTTTAGCCTTAGAAAGTATGATTGTTTAATTGTGACTCTAGAAAAGCAACAAAAGCTCATCACTCTCAGCCTCACTTCTAGAATTGTGGGTGGCCCACCATGTCATTTTTTTGCAATTTGGCATTCACTTAGAGGCCGATGTGATTATTTTTTTAATATGGCCGTGAGCACCCACTACGAAGAGTAATAACAACTCCTCATTCTCGACCTCATTTTTGGCTGCTGCCTGAGAAGATTTCAATAGTCGCCACCAAGAAAAAGTGTTGTTGTCGGTGGCTTTGCACTGTGGCGTGAACGGGGAAGAAGGGTCATAGGTTTTTTTGGGGGTTCAAGTTTTGGGTAAAGTATAGAAAATTTATGGGGTAAGATGAGGTACTTTTCTGAGGGTATGTAGGAGTTTTTTGGGGTGCAAATAGTCACATTCATTGTGAAAATGAAGCACCCAACCTGAAATCTAATTTGAAAAAGGTACCCCACTAAAGCCTAAATTTTGATTTTTTTTCTGTACCAAATAGATAGTTTTTTAACATTGAAACCGAATTAGTTCAAAATAGGGCAATAAAATAAACTGTGGGGGCCAACAGTGGACATGTCTAGCCTAACTGAGTTTCCTTACCCAAATTTGGTAACACAATGAGAGGCTATTAGATCGTCCAAAGAGTAGTGTGAGTCTATAAGTTCCTAGGTTCCCCCCGCCACATATTCACTGGACATACATTGTGGTCATGGTAAGAAGTCAAGAAAATATTTTTTTTCTTTTTGGACTTGCTTAGCCTGACCAAGTTTCTTTACCAGACATGATAATTAATAATAAGAGGCTACCACATCATCTAGGGAGTGGTGTGAGATAAACTTGAGAATCAGATTCAACAAGTTCTTAGTTTCCCTTACACTTGTTCATTAATTAGTCATGGCAAGTGGTTAGAAAAATGTTTTCTTTTTTTAACTTATTTAGCCTGACCAAATTTCCTTACTAAGGCTTGGTAACTAACATTAGGAGGCTGCCACATCAACCTCTACATGTTCACTACTCATGCATTGTTACATGGTAAAGAAAACATTTTTCACCAAGTTTTATACTGTCAACTACTGCTCGCACTTTTCTTCCTTTCTCTTTCATAGGTGTTCATGTTCTTGATCAGATGGAAGGGGTGGATGTATATTGCATAACATTGCCACAGGTGGAGTCTCACCTTCCATAAAGCGCTGTGGGGTTTCTTCATTGATTTCTGGCTTCTTGACGGTGTGAGATGAGAGGTCCTTCCGGTCAAAATATCTGCCCATGTTGAGCATTCTTTGCCAGAGAGGCTTTCTGGCGTTGGCCACGCCCAGGACATGCCTGTGCTCACCTACGAAGAGTGCTAAATGTATAGCCAAGGCAGATGTTGATGAAAGTCCTGTAATCAGAAAGAGACCCCAGAAGCAATCAAGGGAGAGTCCATACGATGATATAGAGTTGGTTTTCTCCACGCATGTGGTCTGGGCACCGAACCACTTTTGCTCAATTGTTTGCATCTCCTTTCCCTCCTTCACTTCCAGGATTTTGCCTGACACATCGGAAACCAGCTGAGACCCCATTGGGAAGACCTGCTTGATTGAAAAGAGATGGCGAGAAGGTTATGATGCGTGCACCGATGAAGGTCAAGCTAGAAGAAGAAGGGACTTACGAAGCCAAATCCACCGGTTTTGAACGTGGGTCCAACCATCATGTAGCGGTCACAGTAGGTTTTGAGGAAAAGTTGGATGTATGGGATCTCATCAAAGATGGCAGCAATGCCTCCATTTCGACTTCCTTTAGATAAGGCCTCTGCAAACTCATGGGAAGTATGATAAACTCTGAGCTGTGTCTCCTTGAATCCTAGACTCATCAACAACTGACCCATGAACGGAGAATCCCGGTGCCCCACATAGTCACCATTTTCTACCAGCTCCTTGACGCTGCTCACTGCAGGTCGAAGCCGTTGAACCGTCAGCATAGAGGTCAAGTGGGCTGTGTAACTTGATGTAAGGACTAGCACCACAAACACCCATATGATCACAACAAATCTCGACCAGTTGTTCACCAAATTATACTCTGAGGATCATCACATATGACACAATATATAAAAATCATGTGTAATTTTTCTACCATCAAAACAAATAAAAGTAAAATTCTGGGTAAGTATATATACACTTAACTGTAGGCAAAGACGACTGTGGAGAAGGAGAACCAGAGCATGGCCCCCACTTGCTGGGCAGGTGATCCCCGAAATTCCTCGTTGATCCGATGCTCGAGGACCCACACTACAAATCCTGTGAAGATGAAGGCTGCCCCGGTTGTCAACCAGAGGACTCCAGTTAGAGGCTGCAGGAATGTCCATGCCATGTTCTTGTTGTCATCTCTTACGGGCACGACCATGGCCACGCTGGACTCCGTGTATGGCAAGGTGAAATCCACGTACCGCGACCGATTTGCCATGATCGTGAAGTCCCCTATCGCTGCGTCAAGTTCCTGATTTTTGCCAGACAAAGAACAAACATAAGTGGCATCTAGTGTCGTGAAAAGAACATGCAACAAAACTTTCTAAGTGATCAATCGTTTTCATCGTATAACTGACCTGGAGATGAACAAGGTGGACAAGGTCATCATAGATGCCTTGGATGGGAACAAGATCGTAGAGAAGAGCATACGGTAAAGCTTCTACGACCAAATCGAACACATCTTTACAGAATCCAGTTACCTTGGTAGCGTTAGTGTCAGGGTCAATCTCCACTTTGACAAACTCAGTGAACCTCTTCTTAATGGGAACTCCGATCCTCAGCTTCTTCCCACTGGTTGGGATGGCCCAGCCCCTCGGAGCAGCTGTTGATTCCCCTGGCCAGATGATGGGCCCGAGTCCTTTCTTGGCTTCAGAGCTTCCATCCACTCCTCGAGTACGTACTCCATCCGTCTGTTCCCAATACCCGATCGTCCGGCCTCCTTTTCCGATCACGTTGACGATCTCATAAACTCCCGATTGTAACTGGCCACTAACGAGACGGAATTCGCCAGCGAGGCCTTTGAACTCGACACTAAGAAAAGCTTCAAGCAGCTTGGGTCCCGTTTCAGAGACTCCTACACTTGATAGCTCAGACGAGTTGTCAACGTTTTTGGCCCTCTTGAAGCTATGTCCGGCAGAGCCGATCTTCTCTGCAGCCATGGCCAGCGCCCACACCGTGTCATAAGCCCATAACCCGAAGATGTTGAGGTGAGCCTCGTGATCAAGGTCCGGATACATCCTACGGAACTCTCTTCTCCAGCGAACTGTAAACCTGTCGAGCTCTCGTGACTTAGGCACGTATGGCCTGACAGACAGTACCCCTTGCATGGAATCGATCACAGAACTGTTCATCGAGTCCAATTCGTTACCCAGCCCGTTTGTAGTGATCCATGCATAGTCTTGACTCATCATGCCCGCCTCTTTAGCATTCATGAACAAGCGGGCACCGAGAGAAGGCAACATGTGCACCACAAATACTCTCGTCTGCATTGTCTTCAGCTTGTACAGCTCTTCCAGTATCTCATTGTCTGTTGCTTGTGTTAATATAAGGCTTCTGTAAGTCATGACCCGGGCGTCTATCTCTTGCAGTGCATCGATGAGGTGTGGTACGATCCCGTGCCCATAGTTTGTGTTCTCGTAGACAATGACTACTTCTCTCCAACGGAAGGCTTGCACAATGGCAGCAATGGCTCGCACTTGAGTAGAGTCGTTATATGTAGTTCTGATGAGATAGCGAGATGGATTGGTTGACAGAAGAGGGCTGCTTGCCGAGAAGGACACAATTGGGACATGGGCCTTTTCTCCAAGGCTTGCGACGAATCTGGCTTGTGCTGATGTTTGAGGGCCTATGATGGCTTGAACTTGTTCATTAGTCAGTAAGCCTAGAGCTGAAATTCCATGAAGCCAATAAATGTTAGAATGATTCCTACCATTTAGTAATTCCATGAAGGCACTTTTTAATTTGATAAAAGATTTATGTAAGCAATTGTGATATACTTACCCAGAGAGGCGGCATCGATGATGTCTTCCTTGGAATTCCTCCAGTGAAATGCCAATTTCGTCGTTGCATTGTGTGCCTCATAGAAATCGGAATGGGCCATAGATACGCAGATCCGGCACAATTTCGCCACCAATGTATCCATATCAAGCACCACGCCCACGGCGATATTGCACTGAGCTGGTTGCACTTTGCAGATCATTAGCAGCATGACGAGGCCGAGGAGACGAACTGAAAGACTCCGTAGCTTCATCTTCGAAACTTGAGAAGGATCTAATAGGGAACGCCAGTTTCTTCTACAGAGAAAGTGAGAGAAGCTTTATGCTTCTTCGCATACATTGGATACCGAGTAGAAAAAGAAAATTGTTTGTATGCCCAATGAACACGGTGATGTAACAGCTTTTAAATTTTGACCATGCGACAAGTTAGTAGAAAGAAACTTGAGACGATACTCTTTCCTACAAACTTGTCTAAGTAGAACAAAATTTTTCACTCGTCGTGAAAATTGGTCAATTCTATTAAAGGACTATTCCATCTTCTCCTAGAACATTCTACACATTTCCCTCTTAAAACGTTCTTCACTTCTGTTTTCTAAATTATTCCTCTGATTTTTCTAGACTTGCTTCTAGACTATATATTGTAACTTCCTGTTCACGGTGAATTCAACCAGGTTTCCATTCAAATTCAGTAGAAAAAAGGATCTGTGAACATCAAAATAACGTATCTACTTCTTCCCAAGTTCCTCCCTCCTTCGTTGCCCACTTTCAGCAAATCATAATCATCCCAAAGGAGGAAACTTTCTGCGTCCTCGCACCAGTATTTCCTGGAGGAAATTTTCCACCCCCAAGATCTTCCAACCGCGTCTCTCAACCAAAACACAAGATGAAAAGCTACAAAGACACCATTGACAACGACCTTCCAACAATCCCTGTACACGCCGCACAAAGAGGAACTTTCCTCTTCACCTTCCTTCCAGCCCCTCAGGAAGATGTACCAACTTCCAACAAAGAGCCAACTCGTGGGCGGGAGGGAAGGGCCTAGGTCAAGAAAATGGCCGGGTCGTACAAGGAATACGAAGGTGAGGCAACACCTCGTGGCCATGGCTGCCATTGGAGGGGAAGCTGGTCTTCTCGTTTTGACCTTTGAAGGACGCATATTTTTTGGAACGTGTCTATCTCCATGGAAAATCCATCCGCAGCAAGTGAGGAAATTTTGGGTATTTTTATTTTATTTTTTTATACCCTATTTACCTCTATATATATTTTTTAATCTTATTGCCTTAAATTAAATTCAAAATAGAATATGGTACTCATGGTGGGTACCCCTTGTCAAGGCAAAGTATAAAATTCTATATAGTGAATGCCTACCGTGAGGTAGTAAGGCCTCTATGCATTGTATAGAATAACTCCTAGAATGACTCTTGTGGTGGGTACCCCCGACAACATACAGAATTATATACATGAGGTACCCACCGTGAGGGAGTAAGACTTCTATGTACTCTACCTCAGGATAGAAGTGGTGGTACTCTACATGTTACAATAACTGGTTGCACCACCACAATGACTTCCCCGACTTCCCGAGGATGGACTTGCTGATCAGCGACGAGTTCCTTGCCCCATGCTTCTCCACGAGTCTTTGCAGCACGTTGTCCTCCTCTGCACTTGACGATTCTTTTATCCGATCTACATCTTGCTTTTCGTTGCCACCTCCACCATCACAACCATCAAAACTCAACTAAGATCCGAATTTTCGAACAAATCGCTCTGAAGGTTGCTTTAGAGTTAACATTAATATGTCAACGGTTACCTGCAAGCAACATCAGAGGCCAATAGAAGCAAATGCGCCTCATAGCTAGTAGAAAATGGGGGAAAAGTAGTCGTCATCGGCAACTGGCCGCCAACAACCAGCCCTTGACATTGGCGTTGGAGAAGAAAGGGAAGAGGGTGTAGGGTTGTTGAGTGACCAGTAGATAATTGTACTCCCTCCTTCCTACGTTAATAGCTCCCTCTGTCCTTACATTAATAGCTTTGGCAAAATAATTATTATATATCTTATGTTTATTCAATTTAAATAATTAGGTACTTAGATAAATATCATAAACTTAATAAAAAAAATTAGTTATTCAATTTATATAATTTTATTCTATATCTTAAGTTTATTTTTTCTTTTAATTTAATAAAAAATATTTTTTTAAATGTAGTTATTAATATAAAAAAAAGGAATTGGTGACTATGGGGGCTGAGTAATAAAAAAAAATTATTTTTTTTGTTTTAGGGGTACTGAATATATACTAAAGGAGAAATAACAGCGTCATAAATGACAAACATGTACACTGTCCCGGTTATGTATATAAAAAAAATGTGATACTTTGTGATCCCGGAACAATGTGAGAAAACATATTTTGAGCCACCGTATCTTTGAGAACAAAATGAGATGCATATCCAATGTACAAGGATATATAGATGTTAATTTTTGACGTGATGGTTTGCCATTTTTACTATCGTCTCTATTAATGCAGGGTGAACTTGATGCACACTCTGAATCTGATTACAGTCGTCGTGACCTTCCTTACGTACACGTTTACACTTAAACAAGAACAATGTGAAAAGAGAAATAGGGAAAAAATGACTTTTCTTCTATGTAAAATTAAATTATCAAAAACAAAACTCTTTAATGGCCACCAGGTCGGGCTTCTGCCCGGCCCATCCACAGAGCATGCGGGCCTCGTCAGAGCCTAGCCGGCCCGTGGCCACCCCTAATATCCTGTCAACTGCTGAAGTCCTAAGATAGGAAACAATTATTCCAAGTACACTTCTAACTTGTTGGACAAGTTGGAACTGCTCACGGATTCTTCAAGTTTGAAGCTGTCAAAAAAATTTAGTCCTACATGGATTGCATCATCTTTTCTGGGTTTGAATTTAGTTGCTTATCCTCTGAGGAATTACTAGATGTAGAGACATGTCAGATGTTTGAATGTGGGCAGGTAGCTTAAGACGATAGATATTTGGGTTAATCTTCTCAATCATCTCTAATAGGCCAATCTAATTTATTGTACTCACCAATCGAAAACCTGTCTTTAGTCAAAATAAATTATACATAATCCCTACTTCAAACCCAATATATTGTCAGTTTTAGCATGAATATCCTGCAAATGTATAGTAAAATCTATTGCCTTGCCACTCAAACGCTTCAAATACATATAGTACCAAATCCAATGGTGAGAGTGGGCTACAACGAGTAATAATAATAAATGGACTAAACCATGTACTCTTATTTATAGTCTTATTATAAGTAAATTCAACCTTACAAAAGTGTTTATCCTAATACTTCAAATTGACACTTATCAAACTCCTCAATAAATTACCTAGAGATCTGTTAATCACATATGTATAAAGTCCAATGATGTATGTGCTAACCTCCATAATAAACACAAAAATGAATAAAAAATCTAGTAACCCAATTAGAAACAATACATAAAGGTAAAATCTATGCAACTGATAAACTTCCCAAAAGAATAACAAAGTAACATGTAAATCATTAATAATCTTCTTATAAGCCACAAGATGTGCCATCTTCAGAATCTATCAATAACCACAAAGATATCATTCATACCTCGTTGTACACGACAGATGAGTCAAATTCATGCTAATATGAATTCAAAGTTGTTGAGGAATTGGAAGCAGCTGTATTAGTAGTTTTTCCCTTTGCAATATGACATGTTTGACATCTACCTACAAATTTGTATACCTCTACATTCATAAAAGGCCAAATATAGATGTAAGCTCAAATGTCTTATTTTTGTTCACATGACCCTCTTCATGTAGCTCTTTAATTATCTTTAAGAGCAAACTACAAATTAGAAGACCAAATTGGCTTTCCCTAATAGAAACTCATCATGCAACAAGAAATCAAATCTTTTCTTTGTTTCAACATCATCCATAATATTAAAAACAGTAAGTCTCAACATAAATTTGAATTAAAACCTAATACTTGAGTACTCATAGTGAGTCTCAAATGCAAAAAGCTAATGAAGGAGCATATCTACACGATTGCAAAAAGCTTCTTCCATCAAAGAACAACCAACACATCTTGAAGATGTTACATATGAGTAAAAAAAGCAACACTATAGAAAAGCATGTCATCAAAATAAACTAATATAAAACTTTCAATGAAAGGCCGAAGTGCTTAAAATAACACCCTCATATATGTGCTTGGGGCATTAGATAATCCAAACGATATAACCAACCATTCAAATAACCCATCCCTTGTTTTGAATGCAATTTTCCATTAATCACCGGACGTAATTTGAATTCGGTGATATCCACTCTTCAAATCTAACAAGTCATCTAGGTGAGGGATAGGAAACCGATATTTGATGGTGATCTTATTAATAACTCATATGTCCACATACATATGGCAACTACTATCTTTCTTCAGTGTAAGTAAATATGGCACTGTACATGGACTAAGGCTCTTTCTGATATGACTCTTCGTCAATAACTCATTTACTTTTTGTAAAACTCTTCATAATCCTTAGGGCTCATTATATAGTGTGGATAGTTAGGTAGTATAAAATTCGATAGAAAATCTATTTGGTGTTGTATGTCCATAAGGGGTGATAACCGGTCGGGTAAGGACTTTGAGATAACATCTTAAATGCCTCCACAAAAGGTGTTGTATGGTGAGTTATTAAAAACTCTAAAATTAGCTTATTGGAGGCAAAAAACTTATTGTAAATTCAGGGTCGTTACAAACATACTTCACTTAACCCATCCATCTCTTAACCATAACTCACTATACAACATATCTTTACATAGTCTCACATTCCATGTCATCCCCTTTATGGGAAAATCATCTTACTATGAACTTATCAAACTAAGCACTTCTGATTTAACTACAGTCACCAAATACTTTCTAAAAACTTATTGTTCTTATTTTGTAATGCATAATATATATATATATATATATATATATATATATATATTATACTTGTACAATTATACTGCTAAATATTGCTATCTTACAATCCCCCAAAATGCTCCAAACCCTAAGTATGATCTCTTGTTAAACCCCCAACATACAATCCCAACCAAACCAATCCAATCCAATCCTTGCCTGTCAAACTTACACCCTCTAACATTTGACATACTAATACAGATCCATTTCCAAATCCATATAAAACCCCTATGTAACCATTTACATTCCATTGTACAAACACATATCTATCACCCATACTTATGTTCATTACACATATATTTGTCCAACACACATACACATATCCATCATTCATAGGCATCACGTATTTGTATTCTATCATAAAGCTTATCATCATACTCCTTAGTCACCATACTAGCATACACATGGTCCTCATACATAAAACATACTTAAAGTTGACATGCATGTCATATGCATAATCAAACATATCATATATCAACATCTTTCCCTCTTACATCATACAAATAGATCATTATGTAACATCCAAAGCCTTAAATTACCATAAACCTAGCATGATACTAATCATTTAATGCATGCTATAATAAAATTACAAGCTCAAAGTCTCCTACCTCGTAATCCATATAAGTTTGATGGTGATCACACGAAGGTGGTGGCATCGGCAGCTAAAGGCTTCACCTAGTTGGGAGAGTTGTTTTCCCGAGGATTTAAGAAATGTCAGAAGTAATCACGATAAAACAGCGGCTTAATTGCAATCCATGCGTAGAATTTTAGGTCCACAACAGCTCACTAGGGCGGCCGGGAGAAAGGTTGTGCCAAATAGAAGTGGCAAGTTCAACTGGAAATCAAGGTGGACTAAATGGAGGTTGGGCGGTAGCTGTGAAGCACTCAACCAATTGCAAGAAGTCAAAATCGGTCATGGACAACACCTGGCAGCAGAGATATTTTGCGTCATCAATGGCCTAAAAAAGGGGCTAAGGGCATGGGTATGTTCTCGAGGATGGAGGAGATGTGGAGGAGGGCTCTCGTGGTCAAATCCAATAAGTGGAGATGCTAGCCAATGGTGGGGCAGCACAAAAGCAACGCATATACCTTGAAATGCACGCACAATAGCATGCACATGCAGAAAAAGGGTAACAAGAGGGGAGATGGGATGTCGGTGATGGCCCAATGCCCAAAAAGGGCAAAGGAGACATGGCCAAGAGATGTTGGTCAACAGAGGTGACAACGGCGCCAATAGCCACCCACAACTAAAACAATTGGTGTAGATAGTGTAATGACCATAATTTCTAACATGATCTCTTTAGTATTTATTTTTTTATAATATCTTAAGATCGGTTAGAACTCATAGAGACGAGCGTAACAAGTCATAAATCGCGTTAATCGGAGGTCGAGAATAAAAGTTATGACCTCGAGAAGCGTGCTCTAAAAACCGGCGGGACCCACTTTTGAAATACGGGTAAACCGGTTCATAAGTGGTCTAGTCTCGTAGGGCTTGTTAATACGAGCTCAACGGTACCAAGAACGCGCAAAACCGAGTTCGGGATAGGAAGTTACGATTATTTGAAATTTTATAGAAATAAATTTATAAAAATTATTTTTGGGTCGGCTCGGTGCGGCGCAGCGCGCGGCTCGCGCCGAACGCACGCATCACACGCGTGACAGGCACGCGTTCATCACGCGGGTCATGATGAACACGTGTTCGTCAAGCGTGCCCGCTGGTTTCGGCGCGCCCTCAGTTTCTGCCGGCGGCGCCCACCCTTTTCGCCGGAAACCACCACTTTTACCCCTATAAATACCCCACTCCGGCCAGAATTTGTTTTTACACTCCATTTCTTACCCTCTCACTATTTTTACTATTCCCGATCCGTTCTAAGTCCGAATTACACGATCTAAGACCCGTTTCCTACTAAATCGAGGGTGCTCTACACACCGGAAGGGTTATTTTCTCGAGGTAACCTCTCTAAAATCCAGAAAACCCTACCACATCTCTAATCCTTCTCTTTCTTCTTTTTTCTATATCTGGACCGTTTCAAACCCGTTTCAGCCCTTTCAAAAGTCGTACCCCACTAAATCGAAGGTGTTCTAAGTGTTGGGACCGTTATTCTACTGAAATTCCTGCTCGAATGAAGGATCTTCTTTATATTCTACGAAGGGATTTCTTATACTCCACACGCGTTATAGGTAGGTGGTTTTAAATTCTAATCGTATGCCGAGAGTTCGACTTGCCAAAGTTCCGTTAAAAGTTTTATTCTAAGAAAATCTGTTTTAAAAGCATATCCTCTTTTCAGAAACTTCTCTGAGTTATGGGTAACTAAACCCTTTCGATAGTTTTTGGTTTCTCGAACAAATGATTATTTTGATAAGAAAATTCTGGGTACCACAAATACTTGTCTCTAGCACGCATATAGGACTGGGATATCATGGGAAAATTCCTTTTCCTTCTGTCTCCCGTTGCCCCATGAGCGCGGGTGTAAGTCAGGGTATCACGACATTTATGTGACTGTATGTTTTTAGACTTATTTACTAAATGATTTTCAAAGAAGGATTGCATGATTTTTACATCCATGAAGCTTATTTTTAGAACTTAAACTCAACCTATTGAGTATAAATTTACTCACCCACCCTCATATTCTGCAAGTGTGTCACTCGAATCTGAAGGAGCCGACGGAGAGTTTTCATAAATTTAGTTTTTTGTACTTTCTTTTTTGTACTTTTTGTAATATTTGTACTAACTGATGTATAAAGGCATGTTATGCCAAATTTTGGATATCTTTGTATCATACAAAGTGTTTTTTAATTACTCTTTTGGTACATGGTGGTCCTTGGCATTAGGAATTAAATTTCATTACGTTTCCAAAAATTATTTTCTTTTACTCCAAAAATCGAGGGTCGTTACAGATAGACTATGCATCTAGCACAACTGAGGGTGACAGAGCCTGGGCCAAGCAAGCATGGCCAGATAGAGTCTGACGATCGATGACAGTGGCCGTAAATAGAAATTAGGGAAGAGGGAGGGTCTGGTTCTCCAGTGGCAAAAAATTATAGAGAGAGAGATGCTCTGTGCGAAGGAGAAGAAGAGCAAGGAGTGGTGGTGGCGGCTCTTGCAAGCTCCACCGTGGCCCTAGTGGCTAGGCGGAGCTAAATCCGGCTAGAGGTGGTAGAGCTTCTGTCCTAAATTTCTAGATTGGGTTGAAGAGCAGAGGAGCAAAGGACAAAGGAGAGGAGTGCGGGGGAGGCATAGAGGGGTTAGAGAGGCAGGCCAACCATTGTTGTTGAGCCAGGGCAAAGCTGATGATAGCCAAGCAACCTCTGCTGGCTAACGGCAGTGGCAACATATCAAATAGACAGAGAGAGGGGTGCATCAGGTGCGGTGGAGTGAAAATCTGGTTGGGAAATCGGCGAGATGGGCTGGGTTGGCGGCCTTGCCATCACTAGGCTGAGAACGACCGGAGGAGGGGGCTTAGATAGAAAGGGGGGGCGGGAATTTCCTCATTCCAATGCAGGTTGGGCGCCCCAGCCATGCTCGATCCACTTTTTATTTTATTATTCTTTCTTCCCCTTCTATCTCTCTCTCATTTTCTTTTCCATCTTTTATCCATTTTCTTCCATTTTTCCTTCTTTTTCGCGTTGAATACTTTTGTGGCGCGTCAAATCTCATTGTCCATGACTAGGCTCCATACCCAACTTTATGGGTATGAATGTCAAAGAAAATACACAATATCAATTATGCGGAGGTGTCAAATCTCCTCATTATTAATACGAATAGAAAATTACAAAAAAATAATCGAAGAAAAAATCAGGGGCATTACAATTATTATAGAAAGATAAGATAAATTTGGTAAGAACATGGTTGAAATGGTTTTATGAGGTTGTGGGAAACTGTAGAAATGTTGTGGGAGGGTTTAGAAACCCATAGGCATATCAGAAAAAACATAGTACGATAATTGCCAATCCTGAACATAGGCTTGGACGTGTCAAAATGGTGCCGGTGTACATGTCAACATGAGCTCAACTTGCTGATCAACATGTCAAGTATTGGAATTAAAGAAATTATGAAGGAGTCTAAGACAAGATCTATGGGTAAAACCAAGTGCACATGATGAGGTGAGCTTTGTGGGACTCGATTTACATTGAGGAAAAAGATGACCTTGCAAGTTGTCAACACTGTCTTGGACATGTCAATAGTGTCTGATAAGTAGCTTGACATGTCGATCATGGTATCGACAGTCTCCTACATGGAGCTCAACAATTTGATAATGGTGTCGACAGGCCAACAATGGTAACTTGAAAAGCAAAGAGAGGAGGAAAACATAATCTAACCTCATAAGATGTTGAAGTAACCCTATTGTTAAAGTGTTCTAATCTACTAAAGAGGGTGGTGACCCAAATAGGGAAAGTTACGAGAAATGTTGAGTTGAATATAGTTTGCACTAGAGGTGTTGACTTGATGTGGTCTTCACATAAAGAGAGGAAAAGTATTTACTCAGATGAAAAGTTGAGATGATTGCCCGAAAGTGGTTTTCTCATGTTTCTTATCTTCAAAGTGTCATTAAGGCATACTTAAAAGGGCAATTCTCAACCAAGGGATTTGTTGACCTTTAAAGGGTTATAGCACGCCAGTGTTTTCTGGTGTTTACATAATTCATGAGGTCTAAACATCTCGTTACTTTTGTCTATGAGCATCATGGCAGGGTTGTTGCCATTATTGATGGAGTAACAATTGGGCTGACCAGTCTAAATGGGACTAGATCCAACTTTAGGGGTTAAGTTTAGTTGTAATGGCATGATCCTAAGGGTCAAGTAGCTGATGGCGTTTAACTGTTTAAATGGGAAAGCAATTGTAAATATTGAAAGTGGAAGTAAGAACATATATGTTCTAGTTTATAAAGCATAAAGAAATAATGATTTAAACCCAAAGCCACAAATTATGTGAGATGGTTTAATGGTGAAAATTTAGGTGGTCAAGTATAATTGACTTTACTTAAAGACTTTTGTATTTAGGTATAATTTTTTATTATATTTAGTATACTTTCATATATTCAAACATCCTAGTGATGCAAGTTCTTTTTGAAGAGATTTAGCTTATCTGTATGTGAGAATCTTTAGTGTGAGAATGTCAACAACTAGGCAAAGAAACATGTTGTTGCCTACTTCTATAGGCACATTTGGTGCGATGTTTTGGGTTGTATTTGAAATATGAGACATGGTTTAGTTTGTAAGGTCAACTTTAGCTTGTCTTAAGAGTATTAACTGTGTAAATTATGTATATGCTTTGTTATCCGTATGTGTGAAAAACAATTGTCTTGGCTTGGATATTATCATAAGTGTTGCTTTGATTTCATTTAATGCAAGAAAAAAATTTATATTAGTGTTTCCACACTAATGAATCCAAACAAATGAATTTAATTTTTTTTTAGAAATGTGACAATTCATCCACCAACTTAGATTGTTGACGCAAATCTTGTAGTTGTTGATACATGATGTAGGTATAATTGTATGGAAAGACATTAATCATATATGTTTTTTCAATTTCTCTCATCCTACAATCTTCGACTTGTCTTAGCATGTGCGTGTGACCTTGAATTGTTGTCGCCTTGTCCCAAAAGCACGTCTCTACTATGGGGACTTGCTTCTCCTCTTGTACCTCTTTAAACTAAAGAGGAAGAGGAGGAGAAGGAGAAGAAGGAGGGGGAGGAGGAGAAGGGGAGGTAGAAGAAGAAGAGGAGGATAAGAAGAAGGAAGAGGACGAGGACAAGGAGGAGGTGGTGGCATAAGATGCGAAGAGGATGTAAAGGAATACTTAGTGGCGGAGGTGCAATTGGTAGCAAAGGCAGAGTTGTGGTAAAGGTGATGGAGCAATAGCTGAAGCGCATGGGTAGATGGAAAAGGAAGTAAATAACGAGACATTTTCGCCTTTGTTCATATGCTGACAAAGGAGGATGGCTGCCTGTGCCGGTGCCGGGGATCATCCACCATTGAAGGGGAGAGCCATCAATTATGAAAATACGCAATTATCATAATGCGCTAGCGCATATATGCTAAATAGGCGTGAGCATGATACACAATTCCATGACATCCCGACGATACAGGTAAAAAGACAAAAATGCTTATATAAGCAGAGGCCCTTTTGTGGTTGAAGGCTCTTTTTGTAAATAAATAGCTCTTGTTCATGAACTGATGTGACACGCGCGTATTGGTCGTACGAGCAGCTCACTTCGTTCATATCGTTTTCCTTCCTTTTCTCTGAGGTTGCTTCTACAGTAGAGTCTTAACAGAGCTCCCTCCCACTCCACTCTCTCGCCTCCCCTCACGCCGTGGCCGCCCCCTATCCTCGTTTCTGCCTCCGTCATCGTCGTCGTTGTCTCTACCAGGTGATCTCTCTCTTTCTCTCTCTCATCTGGCTTTACCTTAACATCTGTTTCTGGATCGCCCAGTAGGAAGTAAAATGTTTCGTTTTGCGTTGACTATTAACATAAAGAAAAGTTTTAGCATATGGGTTCGTGCTGTTTGTGTCAGTCATTTTGGTACTAAATAGTCCAAGTTCTAGTTTGCTACTCTGTGTTCATTCCTAAAGCTTGGCCTTGTCTGTAGACTTACTTGCTCAATTGGATATGTGGTTGAAATGACTTGTGGGATTCCGTGGAACGACATGATTGAAGTTCAATGTTAGTGAGCTTTTCTGAAGGATCTGCGTACATGATGTTTTTTGTTTGTTTGTGCAATTTCTGCATGCTATGTTGGGAAAGATTGGTTTTTTAAACCAGCAGTATATGTTTTGCTTTGCTAGTTTGATTGTTTGTCTTACGGATTTTAGGATAAATGTTGTGGCAGTATCTACTTGTACGTTGTTTGTACTCATGCAAGCTAGTCTAAGCCATGTCATAGTTGCCAGGACCACACCTGAAGAGCCATGGCGGGGGCCCGTGACAGAATCAGTCAGCTCCCGGATGAAATCCTTGGTCAAATCCTCTCTCTGCTGCCCATCAAATATATAGCGAGAGCAGGAGCTCTGTCCAAGAGATGGAATTACTTATTCAAGAACCTCCAGCTACGCCCCTCTATGCTTGATTTTGGCGAGGAGTTTTCATCAGGTAAATCTGTGCAAGAGTTTGTGCGTTCTGTTAATTTGCATCTTCGGCTCAGTGAAGGCAGCAAGGTAAAGAGGTTCAAGCTCTTCTTCTTTCCCTCTTTCCATTATATATATCATCTTGAGAAGTGGGTGCAATTTGTCGTGAACCAAAAAATTGAAGACCTTGAACTTGACTTATGTCTTGACCCTGAACCACTAATCCTAAACGAACCTGTGGGGGAGCTTATACTTGATAAGAAACTGTTGGAACATGAGGAAGCAGAGAAGAAAGGGTTTCTACTGGCTCGCAGGTTAATTCATGTGATTGTTGGCTGCAACTCACTCACCCACCTCAAAATAAGTCGTTCTGATTTCAGCATTCCAGTGGACTTCACAGGTTTCAGCTCACTCACAGAGCTGTGCCTCTATAAAGTGCACATAACTGATGAAATGCTTGAGTGAATAATTTCCACGTGCCCATCTCTTGAGACACTGAACTTAAGGGACTGTTCTCATCTCTACACCATTAAAATCTGCGGCCCTGTTTTACAGCTCAAGTTTTTGGCTGTAGTGGATTGTATGAATGCTTTGGAGATGGAGATCTATGCTCCCAATCTTAGGTCGTTCCATTATAACGGTGACTTATCTATGTACGAGTTCAGAAACATTGCTTTGTTGGTGGATGCCATTATCTGTGCAGTGGGTGCCAATTCATACAGTTTCTCGTACAATAGAAAGAAGATCTTGGCCAAGTTGAACCATGTCAAGATTCTCACTCTATGTACCGCAGCTCTTTGGGTTAGTTTCACCAAGTTGTTCTTCTTTATGTATTTAGCATACAGAACACCTGATGACATTCTTGATCCTATCTCAGGACATGGTACTTGCCGAGCAAAGTGAGCCTGAAGGTTTACCAATTACATTCCCCAATTTACACGAACTACAGATACTAATGGATGTGCTGCTAGACGATCATCTTTCTTTAATTTACTGTTTCTTTCGACATTGCACTTTTCCTTCCCTAGAGAAGCTTTTCATAGAGGTTTGTTGCCTAATATCATCATTGTTTTAGCCCTACTTTGTTTCATCCAACTGAGAGCCTCTTGTCATTTGAAACTCATGCAGCTTGACACCCTCCATTACGGTTACTCAAATGGGGTTGACACTTTTATACCGGGCATCCTTCCAGACCAGATATTCTGTAACCTCAAGATAGCAAAGATATATAGCTTTTGTGGTCGCAGGAACGAAATCTCGTTGGTGAAGTTTTTACTGGAGAGAGCTATTGCACTTGAGTATCTGGTTTTGGTTGCTCCTGGAGCAAATGCGTTCGGGTCACTTCAGGCACAACTGAGCTCTTATTTTGAACCGTTAGGCCCACTGAGCTCTGTTCTCGAGCAATTGCTGTCATTGCCCAGAGCCTCTTCTGAAGCTCAGATTGTACTCTATGAATATGCAGAAGATGAGAAGAGTTTAGTCGCAACTCATACAATGTCCCAATATGCACCTTATGATGTAGAAAACCTTTTTTGTTTTAGTATGGTGCATGCAGGCTAGACTGTCCTTTGTTTTTTGTATTTTTGGTAATACAGGCTAGACTGTCTTAAGGATTTGTATTCAGTGTTTTAAAATTTTGTAAATTTTTATGTGTTTATTTGGACAAGGTAAATTTCTGCATGTGGTTACCAACCATATTTATATGGTCAACTTTTCCAGTTCCATGTGCTACCATATCCACTGTTTATTTCGCTGTCAGCACCAACTACGATGGAGAATTAGAATCATAGAATTTTATCATCAGAAATATGATCTGGTCATCTTGTGGAAATAAGCAACGTTTCTTGTGCAACGTTTTGAAGTGGCATATCATGATCCATATATTTAGCAAAAGAAAAAATCATGATCCATGTGGACTTAGGCTTGTGGAAAATGTCATCCAATGGTGTGTAATTTGCATTTGATGATAGATACTTGTTTACTACTCTTCTATCAAAAGAATAAAATTTAACTTTACTGCTCACATATGTCATTTGTCATGTTGACAAAAACATGTAATTGTGGATAACATATCAACATAAATATGAAATGAATGTAAATGTACCTAGTGGTATAGAGAGTTAACTTGAAAATCGTACATGGATATTGAGACATAAACATGCTTTGCTTTTTCACTTTTGTTTTCGATATGTTTACAATTAATTGGGGTTAACTCATTTATCATATTTTGGTCGTCTATTTAACGTTTCTCAAATAGTGAAGTTATATTTTCCTATGAATGTTTAATTAAATGAGTAATAAACAACGCTCTGGCTTTTTTGAACATCACATTTATACTTTCCAACCTATTTGAGCTTAGTATTCCATATTGTTTACCTAGAAAAACAATGTTGGCTTAGTGAATTGAACCAATCTTATCCGGCTAATCATTTGCCTCCAGATTATGCTCTTTAAAACTATTTATTGTGTCATCGTTCTAGTTTTGTCTGAAAGTTTTTGTGGCTATATGGAGCTTCTTCTTTAGGTAGTTATCTTTAAATTAGATGTAATATCCATGGCATGTAGATAGAAAAAGACTTTTTATAGTGTTTGTCAAACCCTTATTCTTTTATAAATAATTGTATCTAATTCAGTTGAAAGATTCGAAAATAGATAATGTTTCAACAATGCAAGAAACTATATCTACGTTTTTTCGCACTCATCTCAAACACTACAAATGCAACACATAGCATATAATTGTTCCCGTCTAGTGCAATTGTTATCAATAATTGACTAGGATATTTACCCTTCAAGAAAGTTGCATCCACAGTTAGCAATGGTCTAAGTGTTCTTCAAAAAGTTCTTGCTAGCGGCCCAAATATCCAAAATATCCTTTTAAAATAGTAGGACCCTATAGGTCCAGAAATATCATAAGATATTAATGGGAACTACTTTGCTATCAAGATTAATCATTTCTATCAAAATGTTATATGTAAGAAGTATTTGATAAGCTTCGTCTAGGTCCTCATCCATTAAATCACATAGTACTTTACCTGTACATCAATAATTGTTGTAGTCAAGAGTGACACCCTAACGGTTCAAAAACTGGAATAACATCTAATCAAAAAACACAAGTTTACTCGGTCATGTCTCTCACATACACAACAAATGTTAAGTTGTGTTTCCAACAACACGATAGTTTCAAAATAGTTCCATATACAAGAGAAGGCAAATATCATGTAAGTTGAACTGAAGACAAAAGCGTAAAAATCATGTGCCTTACTTGCATGCCAACATTTCTTGTAGTTCATACTAACACCCTAGTATTTCAAAATATATGAAGCTACGTTATTAGGTATAATGTCAACCAAATCTTTAAATAGGCATTAACATTTTCTTGCAATCCAAATGTGAGATGCTAAAAGATGGTAAGTTGACTCTTTTTGAGTACCACACACTTGCTCGGTCAATGACCTTGTCATTGTCACATCATCTCATATATTAGATACTCTTATGTATTACTTACAAGACCGGTTGGGGCACTAATTGCACATGTATTCTCGTTCTCATCTACAACCCAATATGTAAAACTCGCCTTTATTGTAAGATCTATCAACACCTCTTGAAATGTACCATGCTTTGGAACCGTGCACCCAATTGGAGTAGATTCCGGTAGTTCTGTGCTTACAAACTACCGGTCATCATCTGACCCTCACCAATATTTAGTTCCAATACGTTAAGATCATCAATTGTGACCCACTCTACCTCGGCCTCAAAGTCCATATTTGTGGGTACCTCACTGTGTCAAAACCCTTCAAGGTTAAACATACTTTCTATCTTAATACTCTCATTCTCATTCAAGTGTCCCGCACTCCACACATCTTTGTCTTCATGCACATCTACATCCCCCAAACTATATGGGGGGTCATAGTTATCATTATGTAATGAAGTCCTTAACGCACCCCCTCATTGCAGCCATTGTTTGGAATCCAGAGTGCATATCTTCTATATCAGGTTGTGTAGACATTGAAGTGTTCAATAATGTTTGATGCATATTTTTTAAATTAAACTCATCTGATTCTCCCAACCTACATCAAATATTAATGTATTAAACAAAATGCAATTTATCTCAATATCGTGTATTTGGTTACATGCCTACAACTCATATTGGGACATCAATGGGATGCTATTCAACAAAGTCGTATCATCATATTCACGCTAACACGAATGAGAGATATCACATACGTATATCACATCACATCGGCAACTAGACGATAATAAATATATTGTGTTTCCGTTAACACTAGTATTTCCATTGTCATGTTATCGTGATCACAATATTGTGTTATCCTAAATTGAAAGTTATTGGCACTTACCTGACTGTTTTACACATGAACTATCTATCATTGACTCTCGTCTAAAATTATGTATTTGTGTTGGAGTAAGTTGCTGCAACCTTCTCTAGTGACGACAACTTTTCTAGATTTGTACTTATTCATCTCCGCATACAAAGCCAATACTTTTTTTATTTGCCTTATAATGAATGACAAACACTGACTTTAAGTCTTCAACATCGTCTAATTCATATGGAATTGACAATTTCGAAGACGAAATCAAATATTTCAAAATCACATTATCACTTTGGACATCTAGTCTTTCTTTCACTTACACTAGAAGATCATTGTACTACTCCTGGGTATCACATTCATTAGTTGTATCTTTTCACTAACATATTTGTCATCATTTCCTATCTCTTCATTATATAAATACAAATAACCACTCTTTCCATTATGCGGGGCCAAAGAAAAGATGATTTTTTTACTAAAAATTATTGTAGATGAAAAAATGGAGATGATGGGTTTTGCAGCCTTTGATGACCTACTAGTGTCACCGATAACCCACCATTGGTGACACCTTCTCACTAGAACCTCTCTATTATTTATTAATGAAATAACGACATGGGGGTTGGGTTTATTTATGACCTAAACCATGTCATATGAGATTAGGTATTAAAATGAATATGAAATATTTGCATCTTGGGCCAATTATAGGAAAAACATCTCTTGAGCAAAATTACATATGGTTATTAGAGGCATGAGAAAAAGGCGCATTACTTAAGGTTTATACAAATTATGTAGACATTAATAGGGCGTTAGTCGTTTTGTAATTTAGATTGGTGCATTTTAGATGCTTGATTTTAAAATACAAACCAAAATTTTGCATTTCATATGCTCGATTTCATAATACATACTAGAATCCCTGAGTTTACATATTACATAACAACATTCATTTTTTATCTAAACACAAAACATAACATATTAATCCCTCAAATCTTAGTTGGATAAATAAAAAATAATAATCACTCCATAAAAAGATAATAAAATAAAATTTTAATCTATAGTACATTAATAAACATAATTTATAAAGCACAATTGTAAAAGTAAAAATATAAATACCAATCCACAAAATATAGTCCAATTACAACATAGTCTAATTATAACATCAAACTATTTTATCTCGCCAAGAATTTATTGCCGCTCTTTGTTCAACTTGAGTCCCCAAATTATTATAAGGATCAAAATATTCTTCTGCATCATCTGGAACATTACATGATACTTCCTCTTCTTCATCTACATTATTGGCTAAGATTATAATCATCATGATTTCCTCCCATAGAACATGAAAAGTAGTTTTCCCCTTTGATGGCTGCAACACATGAAACAGGTTTTGTCAACCCCATCACAGTAAGTATTGTTTTGGAGATCTATACATGTACAATGATATTCAGGCTCCACATCACAGTGGGCGCCACCACATAATAACTCACTCTACTTATTGGTTGGTTTACCTCCCTTCTCTATGCATATAGACTGCATGCAGAAGAAGTAATTGGTATCTCTTCCAATGGTTTGTGCCGGTGGTTTCTTCCTTGGATTCCCTCTAGCCTTTCCAACAACAACCACAGGTTGAGTTGCTAGGGCAGATTTCCTCATGGGAGGGTAATACATATCTGCCTGCCGAGGTTTTGCACTGCTCAGCTTGAGTCTCAACCAATTATTGAAGCAGCAAGAGCATGGCTTCCCTTGAAATTGATAAATCCAAGAGCTCTCTGTATCATTGGCGCTATTCTCATCGTTGCATGATATATAAGAATTCACTCCATTATTTCTAATATGATCAGTACCAGTTTGGCGGCCTTTCATTTGACTCTAATTCTTGAAAGGCCATGCATTTCGGCCAAAGGCTTTGATAAGCTGAGAAACTAGGCTTTGATAACCTTTCACCAGTAACAATTTATTACATTAGTCTATTTTAATATTATAGTTCTTTCTTTAAAAACAATACCGAATGCTACTAGCTTATAGTGAACTAGAGAAAGAAAATAGATAATGAGCTGCATTGTCAAACTAAAACAAGGTAAAAGCTAAGGACTCTGCCCAAAAAAAAATGAGTGACTCCTGTCCATCCCAAATTTAATAAAGTCGTGCAACAACAACTATTCCAATCACTAACAAGGACAAATCATTCCACTAGAATTCATTTCATAAACGGCAAGGCGGTTGCAAAATTAATCCTTTAAAAAGAATCTAACAAGGTCAAATCCTTCGACTAGCATTCATTTCTTAAGCTGCAAGGCAGTAGCAAAATCAATCTGTTAAATTTAAAAGGACAACTATTCTATTTTCATGCCATCAATCCTTTAAAAAGAAAGTAACAAGGACAAATCCTTCCACTAGCATTCATTTCTTAAACTACAAGGTAGTAGCAATATCATCCTAAATGATGCTAAATTCACATAAGCTAATCACCCTAAAAGTTCGTAGCAGGTAAGAAGACAAACAAGTAAACAATAGACGATGAAACTAAGCAAACAAAACAGAGGCAACGACTAACAGTAGCAGAACACAGAAACAAAGAATCCCATGAACTCATAGTTCATATGATCTTGAAAACGGAGCAGGATTAGGCGCCAATGGGTGGACTAGACCAAAAACCAACAACATCAAATAGGCATAAATTCAAAACAAAATCCAAACGGGTTTCTTCCACATCACCTACAACACCGACGCAGTCAACCACTGGCAACCGCGGCCAGCACCAGCAGCCATGCAAAGCAAAGGCTTTCTGGCTGCCAGCGGCATGCATGGCTGTGGCTGGCCACATGAGGAGAGATCTGTCACTTCCCAACGCCAGTCGCCCGACCAGAATCAGAGGTGAGGAAGGAGAAAAGAGATGGACGTGTCGGAGATAGCTGTGCTGGAGGGGAGGAAGGAGAGAAAAAATAGAAGAAAGAGAAGTACCTCATGGAGAGAAGATGCCGAAGGGAGGTTGCAGCTCCGGTGAAGAGGGCGGTAGAGGGAGACGGCCCCGGAAGGAGAGGGCTGAAGGGAGATGGTCATGGGAAACTAAAGCATCGTTTCCAATCAATCACGTCTCTTTGCTTTCTTCAATCGGGCGTAAGGCCGTAATTAAAAATGCACACAGCACGTACAAATAGGTCGTTCTCATGTATTTTAGATGTAACAGTTTATTAATGCCATATTTTATTTTAAAATACGCGCTCAAAATTTTAAATAATTAATATCATATTTTAAAAAGGGAAAAATTAAGGTGAGCCTGGGTTCACGCTCGGTTGCGTGAGCCCGGGGCTCACGCGGCTGAGCAATTTTGTCCCGTGAGTAGCATGGACTGTCAAATATAAATCCGACAACCCGATAGGCCTGGGCTCACGTAGCATAGAGTACGCCCAAGCTCACCTCAACCGCCCTTATTTTAAAATTAACATATGAAATCCCTAAAGACTGACACAACACTTTAAAATTAGTATATTGTAATTTAAAATACATAGTAAGTTGATAAGCCTTGAATAAAAGTTTGTGCATGGGTAATACAAACTCTGATAGTAGCCGTAGAGGAAAACACTCTTTGAATAAGTTTAAAATTTTTCCTTGAAAGCATTGAAGATACTAAGAACCTTATGAAGCAACCGGTAGAATGACGTCGAGATCAAGCTTCTTCTAGCGGCTAAGCTATGGAGCGCACACTATGATTCCTTTCTTGGAAGATGGTTTTACCCTTTCTGGGAATTGCGAAATCTCTAAATGCGCCATGACATAAATAATGATGTACAAGCAATCCTTACAAGTTTGAAGTTAAAACCGATAGTCCATATTAGAGAACTACTACCTCCTCGTCCCACATTACTAGCTCCATTTAGTTTTTTTAAAATAAATTAACTTTAAGTTATTTTAAAAATCAAAAACCAAATAGAGCAATTAATGTGGGATAGGAGTATAAGCCACTTTAGTTTTGTGGGAGGGAGGGAGTATATACTATAGCTTGACATACTCATCTTAAAACCTTGAGAACGTCACTCACCATAGGGCTGGCTCTGTGACACATAATGCTCTGCTACCTACTTTAATTGGGCCTTCCCATTCATTCTACCCCATGTTAAAATATATACGATGTCTAGGTTACAAGGAAGGTATCAGGTTCATGCCAGTCAATTGAGTCCATCAGGTCCCGTTTTTAAAACACTACCCGAAATCAAGGAATTTGGACCTGATATTAGCTTATCTTCTGTTATATCCTTTGCAGCTACTTCATCATTCCTTCAAGTGATTCCTGAACATTGCATGTTTCAATGTACCGTACTAAACTCTCTATCCACCCCCTGAATATCAAAACATGTATCTCCAATATAATGTAGAAGGCATGCTTTAAAAGCGAACGAAATGTTAGTCATTGAACTATTAAATATTCAATCGAATCAACTGAAAGAAGAAATCCCGTAACATATAATTTGCTTATTCGAAAAGGTGCAACCTTGGCAAAGTTAGCTAGACAAAGAGCTAGCAGAATCCCGCAAATGAATCAATATGTGGAAGAAAATAAAAGCATTCATTACGTGAAGTACATCAGTGCACAACTTCCTAGGAGCTACGGGGGATATGACCACTGCATACATTTTGAATACAAAAAATTTGTTATCTTTTCTTTTGAAGCATTTCCCAGCACCCATATGTGGGTGTCCTTCCCTTAAAACTGCAATGGGTGCTAAAAATTTTGAACTTAAAACTCCATTTTCCAACTGGTAGGCACCCAATGCAGCAAGTTTTTCAGTAAAACTTCGACACGTCTGAAACTTCATGGGGTGAGATGATGCAGTGCAGAAACACGGATACATCAATATTATGCAACCCTGATCAAAGCACTGAACTTTTCAATTTCCCAGGGAAAGTTATTTATTCAAGAAATCATATGTCATCCACAAAAAAAAAAATGTATCATCATATGTAGTCAATTGTTCTCTTATATATGAAGTAATCCGAATAGAACATTAACCAACCAGTAGTAGTAAAATACATAAAGCAAAAGTACTTGCCTAGCAGAATTAGACAGCTGTTGTCAAGTAGCCAAAGTCTCCCACAGCAACTGTTTCCCCGGGCACAACTTACTTATGATGTTTTTCAACTCCCCTATATTCAACAGCTTCTTCTGAAACTCCATCTTTTGAGCACCATGAAGTTGCTAGAACAAACAACTGTAAATAGTAAGTGATAACAGAAGGATAAAAGCAATGCATGAGATAAATCACATGTAAAGAAATGAAAAAAAATATACCCCTGGTATCCATAGAACATAAGAAGCAGCAAGTTCCCTATGTAATTGGCCATCCTCGAAATCACTACTTAGCAATTTCAAACACGAATGAAAAAACTGCAACTCAACATCCAAAAAGCTGCTCAAATTATTCTCCACGTGGCAGCGACAAGCACAATGGTCACTCATAATATTTTTAATCATGAACTGAAAAAGGAAGCGGCGGTGAACCCATACAGCCTGCAAGAGATAGCACAAATACTCTCAGGCAACATTCTTTGACCACAAAGGATCCATGAAATTAGTCAAACCAAATTTTGGCAAACATCTTTGGCATTACTAATTTACTAACAAGACAAATCCTGCATAAGATTTAGGCATCAAGGAGAAGGTGTCAAATAATTCCAACCTTTGATTACCATTTCATATAGATTGTTCATCTCATCTTTTAAAACCTGGAATCACTTTCCAAATCATTTGTCTTTTAATAAATGCCAAGAACAAGACAGGAATGCAAGGCCTCTTTGAAAGTGTCCTCGCAGGAAATAGAGATATTTGCTTACTTTCCTTTTAGGCAATGTCAAGGATGCAGAAATAACCCCAGGGATTGGTCTCTCATCAGAGTCCAATTTTCCAATAGGCAAAGTTCAATCCTAATATTGCATGCTCTGTTTAGAATAATATGGCAATTCTCCACACCTCATCAACAACCAACTCTACATCAGACCGTAACTATCTGAACTTATCACCCCTGAACTTAAACAATGCAACAAAATTCAAACTTCCCTTTCGTACTTGGCATTTTTTATTTGTAATTATTAATAAACTTTCAGCACTAGTTTATCATCCTTTCACTTGTTAATGAAAGACCAAAATTTCTAACCTCCCTTCCGATGTTGCGTTTTATTAACATTTCAGTCCAGCTTAGCTCCTCCTGCAAAAACAGTATCACACATAATTTCAAACTACTCACCACCATGAAAATGGAAACTCACGTACGTAGCAATTAGCATATATCAAGGAAGTAAGAAAGTCCAGGGAATAAAGCAAATGAATATCCTGTAAGGCCTGTTTAAATAACAAAGAAATAATTCCAATATGAAAAAAACAAAAGGTTAATGTACTCTTTTTAGGCATGTTTACCATCCACAACTGAAGAAGGTCAAAATTACATTGACAACACAACTTGGTGTCCAACTTGAAATGCTTCTCACACATCTTAAGCATCAACCTCTGCACTAAATTATGGAAAGTGAAGTGTGAGAAAACGTCTCCAAATACTGCATAATCACCAATCTCCTTGAATTACTTTTAAGAGAAATTCTTGAAACTCACTCTGCGAAAGTGAAAGCCACAACTATCGGTAGCATGCATCTCAGACCATTTTCTTGATCTGGTCAACTCATCTGAAATCTACAAAATAAATATTATATAGTTTAGGACACAATCCAAAAAACATTCTCTGTTGCATTGACCCTGAACACAAAACATAAAAAAGATTACACCATTATTGAAAAGTGGCAGAAATTAAATTCAGCATACTTAGCTCTTTAAGCTTAAACATGACTTGTGTAACACAACTACAACTGGATATTTACAGTAAAATTAACTTAAAAAATTAAACAAACCTGTGTATCTGTCATGTAGGATACAAGCCAGCATCTATGATTCCATGCTCTATAGTTCATTTTAAATTTCTGCAAAAGAAAAGGCTTCAATACGTGAGTAGAAAAAATTATGACAAGAAAGCCACATAGGTTTATTACAAAATAAAAAGGTCTTTTGAAATGAAAAGCAAATGGAAGGACCAAAAGGATCCTAACAAATGAGGAAATTTATACTTAACCCCCTACAACTGTCTTACAAAAAAGCCAGAACTAAATATCATATAGACTCAATCTACCAAGAAACTTGGTGACTGAAGTTTCAGGCTTCATCAATAGACGATACCACCATTTTTATAGATGACTGCCAAAAACTGATCACATTTAGCAGAGAATATCGTGAAATGATAAAAAAGCATAAGTATACGCTATTAATAATGCATCATAAATACAGTTTTGATCAGCTAATATTATATCTTATTGCCATTGAATAGACTATTGAACCAACTCTGTAAAGTGAACTGATTACAGTTTTCATCAGCTAATATTTATTTGTACTCAGTGGTGGAAAATATATGCTATTAATTATGTGTCGTAGCGGTATTTTTGACTAGTTAATATATATGCCTAACTGAAGACAACTAGGAAACAGCGGTATAAACAATAGGAAGAGAAGAGGGAAAATAAGGAGAACTTGAACTCTGTAACATTGACTGACCGGTGGATAGTCGCATAGTGATGTTAATGGAAGGATGGAAATAGGTAAAAAAAATGGAGGAAAGGGGAGAAATAGAGAGGAGGTCTAAACAGAGGTATAAACAATAGGAAGAGACAAGAGGAGATTAGGGTAACTCGAACTCTCAAGCATAGATCAATCTTCTGCTGATGAAAATAAGGGAGGACAACCCCCTTTACATACATACTAGAGAATCGAGTGTTTATGTAATCAAGCTACTAAGAAGAAAACAAACAAATAAATAGGCAGCTAATAGGCCTATCAGAGTGACAAGGGGCGTCAAGCCCGGTAATAGAGAGAGCCTGTGTTATGACTCTTTTGGCCATAAGTCTTGGCCGCCAACAGATCTTTTAGACTTATCTTATTTTAGGACATTACTTGCTCTAAATAATTCTAGTTTAAGTGGATTACTAATCTTTAAGTTTCCTTGTTTTAATTACGCTTAATTCAATTTAATTTCCTAGTAGTGATTGTTTGTGATAGAGAAAGTCTTAACTATATAAACGGCTTCAGCCCCAAGAGTTTTGTACGTGATCTCAGTCGAATAGAATACAGTCTTAGTTTTCCTCCATCTCTCTCAGTTCGTCTAGCATTTTTCCCTTTCCCTCTCTACTCCTCCCCTTTCACTCTATTTCCCTCTCTTACCTCATGTGACTCTTGGGCTACACCAGCCGGGTTGGAGAGCTGGACCAAGTAGGTGACAACAACTGACAGAAATAATCAGGCATCTTTTCATAGATTTATACTGCTGTGTTGAAATTATGTATATCAACACCTGATAGAGAAAAAATCTCTTTAACTAAAGCACAACTTTAGGTGGTACCAAGATAAGTTATGCTCTTAGCAGCTATTTCAAAACACTGCCTGAAGCCTAAAAAAAATATCTACAGCTGAAAAAAAGCAGTCAATATTATTCCAACAACATCAGCAAGATACACAGCCAAATTTGATGTTATCAGGCAAAAATGAAAAGAAAAAAATTAGTTGTAATTATTATATTCAGAAGCTAAACATAGACCTCAGCAATTTTCTGCACCAATTCAGATTCACTTGCCACCACATCAGGTAGAATTTGGCATCTACTAGCAATCATCTTGATCACCCATCGCCTGGAAACAATCCGTGCATGGGTCAGAAATAATTTTATCAAATTAATATACCAAAACAACAGAAATGAACTGGAAGAACAAAATGATGAATTTTTGGAGAATATATGAGAACACCATTAACCACCATTTTCGTACTCACACAAAAGTAGGATCTGAAAATGGTTGGCCAAAAAATTGCAACGATCATCACCCCCATCATAACTGAACCATTTCAAGGTCCAATAAATTTCTATTTAAGTAAAGCATTTCAAGCCAAGCCATTCAAAAAATCCTTGTTCTGATAGACTCGATTGAAGTCCATCCAAATACAACCAAATGACACAAATAATTTGAGCGCATCCCCCATGTGTCTGTACATAGACACTTTCAGATGAGGACATCAATTGACTGCCACAAGTGTTTTAAGTAAAGTTGCCGACACTACATGTGTTATGTTGTGTTTATACACACATGCAAGTGTAAACACACAAACCTAGGCATCAGCGTAAAAAGACATATCAAACTCAAAGCATGAAAGATGCAAAAACAAACTTCTTCACCACAAAAGATCAATACACATTTGGAAGCAACAAAATAGAAGGCTTCGCTCACTCAATTCACTCTAACACTCGTTTCAGTTCACAGACAGTGAGTGAAGTGCATAACCCTGCGTGTAAGGGCAAGGCCTTGCTACTCCTTACACGCCTTGCTACTTACATGAGTTCCTACACAAGCAAAATAAAACTACTATAAACTATATATACATACAACATGCGTGCGTGTGGGTGTGCATGTGTGTGCAACAATGCACATGTGCTTGCATGTCAATGTGTGTGGCCCATGTGTGTGTGTGAGCTGTGTTTGAATGTGTGTGTGTAGACGTGTGCATGTTGTGTGTGTATGTGTGGTACGTGCATGTGGATGCATGACTGTATGGTGCATTTGGTGGGTTTTTGGTTAGGGATTTTGGTGGGGGTGGGGTTGTCTCCATGTGCATCTGTATGTCTACAAATCACAAACAGCATAGACAAAAAGAAGCATTTACAAAGTTACATAAGTATGCGTTATTAGAACTGCTATAGAGTAGAGTACCTCTGGCACCACGTCTGTTCACTTTTAGGAGCAAATGAGAGGATGAGTGTTGATAGCTTGAGTTCGTCCATAAGATCTGATAAGCAATTATTCTTTGACATTACCAGCTTCCTGTGTTATAAAGAAAGGTGCTTTTCAGCTAGGATATCAATAAAATCTAAAAGCCCACCAGTTTAGAGAGAGAGATAAGAACAACCCAGTCCAGTATTTCACTTGTAAGAAAATAAACAAGCATCTCAAAATTTTATTTTCCCTATAGGCATAGAGAAACAGAGCACCTGGACCATACTCCAGAATAATATTTAAATAAGTGTAGACGAAAACAATGAGATATTGAAGTCAGTACCAAAAATGATACTGTTCATCTGTTTGTCATTAATAATTTTTTATTTAAATAAATTTTAATAGTTCAATATCTACAAGACTCAGACAACATATCTGTAAATCGTAAAAGTGCACAAGAAATCAATATTTGTTTATTACATCTCCTAGCTCAAATTCAAAAGCAAAAAATATTCTTGCGAAATAATTGTAGCTGCTGCATGCAGAACATAGGTTGTATTGTTATACTAGGATGAAGAAACCAAAAAACTTATCTTGGCATACTATGAATGACATATCTGTTAACATTTAATTCTACACTACTTTTAACTTGATAGAATTTCAATTTTCAAAACATCTCCAACAAAATTTAAAGTGAATAAGATGAAACAGGACACCACTTGTTTCAATCTCAATCCTTTCTCAGAAAATTAGTTGCCTTGACACGTATGCTAACAACAATGTTCTAAAATCATCATATCATAAAGTAACACATGATATAATTCTACAACAAAAAGGTAAAACAAACCTTACATTCCATGCACTAGAGTTGTCATAATTTAACAACAGAAGAGCTTTGCTGTGCTTCATAACCTTAGTTTCGAGAAACTTTTCAGACTCGTCTTTACTTCCATCGACAACCTTTTTGTACTGATTGCATACACTCGTATAACCATTTATAGCAGACTTATAAAGTGAACTTAGAGCTGATGTTGAGACGGCCAACTTATGATCTTTGTGCCAAAAGGCATCACCAACTACATGAGCTGTCAAATCCACTCTGTCAATGTTCAGGACATCTTTCTCATCACTAAGTGCTGCAAATTGAGACGGGTGAACAAACCCCAGCTCGTCACTGTGGGCAAATAAGTATGTTATAATTGATTCTAATAAACAATTGATATAAGCACTCATAGGGGCAGCTGAAAAAAACCCAATTTGTTATTGCTGGAAAGCAGAAATACTTATTGTGATCAAGTAGACATAGCTTGACACTTCCAATTAACAATTCAAATAAAAACAAATGAATAGCACATTCAAATTGCATAATAGCTAAGAAACCAGAGCGTTGACAAGGGTTTGAAGCATTGTCAAAAAGTCGCACTTCAGATTTAATTCAGTGGGGATCATTTCAATTTGCTTCAGAAAAGTTCAAAACAATTTGGGAAAATGTCAGTAGAAATTTGGGACTAACTATAAGAGTGTATAAGAGGAGAATCATTGTTTGATATTTTCTCCGTACATACACCTTGGGAGGAATGGGCTGGAGTATACACCTTTAAGAGGAAGCCAATCTGATACTTGCTAAATGGGCTGGAATCTCCATATATACACCTTTAAGAGGAATGATTTACCCCAATAAAAATATGTTTTGGATGACTGCATGTCTACAACACACCACATGCACAGTTAGCAAAAAAAAAATTGAAGAAAAAAAAAACTGTTGCACCCCTTTTGTCCAAGGACATCCTTTAGGCAATGGCATGGCCACATGCCCACACTTTTATTCTCAAGACAACTTTTTTTTAACAAAGTTTATTCCCAAGACCACACCTAAGCATAGCATACAGAGATTAAGTGACATTGCAGGTACAGTAAGTGACACTGCACAAAATGTGCAGCCTGTCAAAAAAAAATCAAGTCATATCAGAACCAAGGTCATGTACTCTAAGAGATAGTAATATAAGAATGTGGACCCTGCACCTGGTCAGATCGGCAGGAAGAGAACCAACCAAACATGCCATGATTTCTGAAAACACAGGAACAGAGACATGGAAGGACCAAACCAAGCTGATTAAATCAGAAAATTGGTGATTTTTCAAATTAATCGGTGGCTTAACGAAATGACATATTAATCTTGTGATTAGTCTGCTGGCCTTCAATTTGCAAAATTTACCGATTATTCAGTGTTTTTTAATGAATTTTGTGACAATCGTTTAACGTACATCATCAGAATTTAGATTAAAATATTTTAAAGAAAGTATAACTGAAGACATTTATGAACTTCGACAATCATGTGTATGCAAGCTATTTCCACAATCACCAGAAAACAACTTGAAGCCCTAAGTTTATCACTTGTATTGGCAAACTGTATAACAAAAACATGCATGTTGAGATACATTTGATCCATCCTAGAGTCAAAGGGGTTCATTGATTTGATCATCAAGCTTTGAAGTTATAGGAAAGAAGTTGCGAAGAGATTCAACTTGAAGCTGCACCAATTCATGCTTGGCGTGCAAGAGACCCAGAACTAATCATATTTTGAGGATCTACATCTTCAACGTATTATCCCATCTCTATTTTATGGTCTTAGATTGAGTTCTATGGTCATTGAGTCAAAGTAAAAAATCTAAGAAAATCAGAAGTTGTTTCTAAACTGTTGCAGACGAACTTCAGTTTATATGATAGCGGCTTGTGATTTTCTATGGTAGAAAACACACATTATGGCCGCATTCAAACTTTTCCTTACAAACTTGTTCGCATGCAATAATCATTTTGTCCAACAAACTTTTTCCTTCAATCTTCACTCGTAGAGTCTTATCACTCCAATCGATCATAAGCACTTCCTTTGGTCTCTCTGTAATTAGTTCAATTACTCAATGAAGGAAAGCAAGCACTTCCTTTGGTCTCTCTGTAATTAGTTCAATTACTCAATGAAGGAAAGCAAGCACTTCCTTTGGTCTCTCTGTAAATAGTTTGATTACTCATCAAAGGAAAGCATAGGAAGTAAAGATCGCATAAACGTGTGAACTTTACTTTGATCAACCTTTATGTTTTATTTGTGCCAAATTAAGAATCTTGAAACTTGGAGATTCTGTTCCAAAACGAGTCTCTCTCCTAAAATCAAGACCCCTATGGACGTGGCTAAAGAGAGAGAAGGTCTGCTAATTGATTCAAAGTAGAAAACCCAAGGTATCTCTACTAAATTCCAAAAGTTCATTGCCTTTGAGGGAGATAGAAGTTTTACTTAAAATATTTTTTTCTTCTCTCCAAACTTCAGTAAAGAATGCTATCAACATTCCTATTTATCTGAGTTTGTATTCTTACTCCTTAAGAGCATAAAATTTCTCCCTTGAGTATGAGAGATTGGGAGCAAACTTCTAGTACACACCCAAAGTTGAAATTTTTCCTAGGAAGTTGTGTGTTGATCACTTTGGTCGATTCCTCAGGAGTTGTATTGAGTTCTCCAGTGAATTCCAAAGAAAGTGTAGAAGCTATGTTTTTAAAGAAATGGAGGAGATGCTCACTTGAGATGCTACCAAATGAGTTAGGAGCAATTAAAGATACAAAGTGGCGAATTCCAGCCAAGTGAAGAATTGTGGATTCAAGTTGTGGTTCATGTTAGTGAACCTTGTAACCTTCAAATTCTCATAACTGGTTGATTGACTAGACTAGGTCCCACCGTTTTTCCCGAATGGGATTTCCACCTGAAAAAAACTTGTGCACCATGTGTGAATTGTTTGCTTTATAATTATATTTCACATAAGAGATTTGGTAGTTATGTCGGTGTTATCACATCTGTTGTGCAAGATTTAATTCGTATTTATTAGTTTAATTAGGGTTAATTCATGAAAGGAATACCCAAGCACCTAGAATCTGTAATTCAATCAATCATCACTGGAAATCCCATGCAACTGCAACATATTGCACTATCATTTCTTTTGAAAACCGCTAAATCTGTAATGAAAGATAAACATTGCCAATTGAAACACTACTTCATTTTGGTATCCCACATTTTAACGATGACCAAAGTTAATGGCTGCATATTAGAATGTGTGTGTGTCCACTTTTATCTCATTTTAACAGATTCACACAGCCCTGTTAATTATTAATCGGAAGACAACAGTCTATAAACAGGGCCTTGTTTCCAAGCTTCATCTTTTCAATTAGTTTGTCAAGGAAAAGACAACTAAACATAAGCAAGTAGGAGTGCTAGACTTCCCACAAGCGCATGTATTTGTAGAATAAAGTACTCATACTTCTGTTTTAGAGAGGAAGAAATACACAGCAGAAAGTTTTGGCATTTCAAAAACTTCCCTAAATTTTATGAAACCTTAAAAAACAACATACCAATATAAAAGAAAATGTTACTGCATTATGGATTCTTTGACTATCAGTATCAATAAGGAATTGATAAGGGAGCAATGGAGCAAAGAAAACATTTCCAAATTGAAGATTGACATAGATCGTAAAGCTTATTAAACAAAGCAGATGCCGTTAAATAACAATAATGAATTTTACCATGTACATGTTTTACACATTCAGAGTGACTTGTAAGATTTGAAGTGCAAGGTATTTAAGGTAACTACTTTCAAACTCATTAAAACATGGAAGTAAGTCACTTTCCTAACATTAATACAAATTTTAGGGCTTTCCAGAAAGTAGTTTCAGATACCAAAACGACTCTCATTCACACATTCAAGCACATCTTCTCATGACAGAAATACTAGGAAACTTCTTTAAGATCTCAATCACCCTCCTATATGTAGATTGACCAAATACCAAAAAAAAGGGATGGGTACCACAATAAAACAGGCAGTTAACATATTAAATGCTTCCTTAAAAAAAGTTTCAAAGAAAAGGAATACAAATACACAAGACTAACAAAATTAAGAGCTTTCTTACATGAAAGGATCAGATTCAAGAATGTTCTCAAATTCACTTAACAGATAATCAACATCACTGCTTTGAGAAGGATGCTCCTCATCTAGCATCGTGTAATTCGCTTACTTACAGAACCTGAAAAGCCAAAAAAAATTGAATCAAAAGAAATTTTAGACTAATGCACGAGCTTAAAGCACAAAAAAAGATTGATTTTCTTTTCAATATCCCTAGTGATTTAGCACCAGATATCTGCCAGGTGGAGCTGACAATAAGGTACAACTAGACAAGAATTGTGCGGATGGTAATTGATAAGCAGTGACCGATGCAGGATTTTCAGTCTGGGTGGTCAAAAAGTACCTAAGTCCAAATAACTATTTTACACTATAAAAACCTAAGATTTACAACTAAGATCCAATTGAGTAAACTACAAGTTCATAAACTGTAATAATCAACCAAAAACATATCACAAACCTCATGTGCAAAAACCCTAAAGGAAAGAAACAAAACATAAAGCTTAGTCAAGCTATACGAGTCATTGTCAATTTACAGAACATTATGAAAAATATAACATATGAAAAAGAATTTGCAATTGCATTCTAACCAACACCTCCAAAATTAAAAAAACTATACTTTACATTTTTACATCAATGAAAAATTCATGGAATTGAGACAAAAAGTAGCTTGATGGCGGAGCTCAGATAGCTGCTGAACCAGCAGCTCTGTTTCTTTGTTAAAACAGAAATGAAAGAGGAAATAACTGGTTCAGGCAAATCGTCAAACACATAAACCAGTTTTCACGATGAAGGGTAAAAATGTCAATCACTAATGTAGTTATAAAATGGAGGACTACGATTTAAACAGAAGAGGGGCCGATGGTCATTTTGGTTTGGCTGTTAAGTTCGTTATCCTATCTTCAACCTCTGAACAAAAGGATTAACAGTGAAAATGTTGGATTAACATAGAAGATTCGAGAAGCAATAATCCATGTCATCTAATCCAGCTCAGCATCACTTTCGTTGCTACAGTAACAGCTTGAGAACGGAGGTATAAAAGTGAAGGAGGAAAGAAAAATAGACGAATTTTGAATTTGAAAAACTGCCGACTCTAAGCTCTACAACTCCGCAAGTTTTGGTGGAAGAAGGATTTCCAGATCTGAAGCTGTTGAAGCCTTGAAGCAAGTTTGATTTTAGTGATTAAGTGTGAGACGCTCCTAATCAAGCTATACCAAAGCTCCAGCATAGATCGATAAGTGTTTCTCAGTTCAAGTGTTGAATGCTGCAATTCTGAGTTTACTGGTTTGAGTTTAAACAAAAGCTGAATTTCGTTAGTAACTGGAATTGCTATTTGATTTGTAATAGACGGTCTGTGATAATTTCTGTGAACAGAAATTCTGGTTGAGGTTTTGATTTCATTCTGAGAAATTTGGAATTATAAAGTGAGTGAAACAGCATGTTATATTGTCGTTGGAATCATTTACAGGCTTATAAATTCAGTATCACATTTGATGACTGTTAACTGTTTGCTGTTTGGTTTGTGAACAAATGTCTCTGTAATAGTTCGTGAACATTTCTTCCATTTTCGATTGTGAACTGAGAATTTTCAGAAGTTACATTAGACTGAAAGTCAAATTGCTGCTGCATCATAGCTAAATTCAAATAACGAATGATGTGCAATAAAGTAAAAATTTAATCATCAAAATATAATTGTAGAAATCAACAATTTTGTTGAACATCTCAGGAAGAATGAACGAAAGCATGTCAAGTCTTCATGTAGAATAAGCTGCGCGCAGATTAGCAACAAACATGTGGAACTAACAATTCACATTGCATTAATATTTAAGACAAAAACAGTGATCTAATCAAGTAAAAGAAGGTCTTTTGAGCAACTTTTCGTAACACTGACATCCAATAACATGCAAAACGGAAAAAGTAAAAATAAGTTTTGTACCTGGATGACATAAAATGATTCAATAAAAATAGCGACTGATTTAAGTATATAAACCCTTTATAGCAAGTTCTCATGAAGTGAAATTTTAATGGCATGCAAAAGGAACAAAGAATGTTGAATAAGAAGTGTTTTTAATAAGAACAGCACCTAAACTACATTCCAATCAGCAAATATACATAAGCAATAGCACAAAAACGGAAAAAGAAAAGTGGCTTCACCAAGATGCAAACTAAAACACAAAAATTATACACAAGGGAGAAGAACACTAGATAGCACAAGTCACAAGAGGAAATATAATGAGGAAAGGACTGAGGTGGAGAAGGGAAGAATCGACTTACAGGTCGCCGGAAGCCGGACAGAGCGAGGTGGAAGAGGAATGGCCGAATTGGGTTTCGAAGGGAGGAGGAGTTCGGACTGAGGTTGCCCGAGGGGATGAAGGTCCGAAGGAAGGACGACGCTCCGGGTGGTGAGTCTCTCCCGGCCACCGATCCTATTTCCTCTGATCTCGTTGATCGAATTGGGACGTCGGTTTTTTTTATTCATAAACGTCAGTTTGGCTGGGTTCTTACTTCTTAGTTGGGCTCGGTTAGTCATACATGTGTTTTGATTGCACTTAACAAATGAGCCTTACACATGGGCTTATTTATTTAGCCCAATCAAAATTTATTTTTTATATAAAAATAATATTTTTTTTTAAAGCAGTATTATTTTTTATGTGTATTTTTATGTGAAAATATTATTTTTTTTAAAATAGTACAAAATAGAAATGAGAATGAGAAGCGTATTTAATACGACCCTTGCTTAAGAAATGCATACTGGAAACCCTTTATATGTAAGATGATGCAAATGTAAGTATATATTAGCAATAGTAGTTATAGTAGTAACATATACTATTGTGTATGTCATCAATCTCAACTATCTTTACGGTAGGCTCATTGTCAAAAGGGAGTCATTATCAAAAATGAGGGTCCGCCCACCCACCCCACCTCCACAGAAAAGTTTTTCATGCTCCCCTTACAGAGCATACTATAAAGGAATGTATGTGAACCTTTGATATTTGAGATTGGCAATGTACACATTGGCTCAGATTAGCCTTAGTACCACTATTATTAATGTGCACTAGTCTTTGCACTGTTAATATGATAGATAAAGGGCTCACATGTGTTCCTTATGTTGGGCTTATTGTCAAAGTGGAATATTAAAAATATCTTTGTTGCCCTCATCTTTTCTACTTCCCATCGAAATAATTAGGGGTTGTTTAGGAGGCGCTTTGGAAGAGAAATTGTTTTCCCTTTTGAGTGCAATACATCACATTAAGGGTGAAAAGCGAGTTGGAGAGAAATTGTTTTCCCTTAACCTTAAAGCCTCCCAAAGGTGCCCTTAGTTCATGAAGGCTTTCCACCAAACAATTGATATCCATCAACTCAAGGAAGCACAGACAAATATACGATACAAATGCAATACCTACACAAGTATATGGTAATTTCTAAAAAATAGAAATATGATACATCACGATGCAAACATGAAAATACAATATAGTTAGAAAGATACGGTAATTTCCAAAAAACTAGGATATAATATGGCAAGTAGGCTAGGTCCTTAACTAAATAGTCGGCAGACAAGTCTTGTCTACGTTTGTGTTAGCGAACAATTTGTCTATCGGCAATTTGTCTACAAACAAAGCCTCTTTTTCAAAAGACATGCCCATTGTCCATAGAT
The DNA here is from genome assembly GCA_035235625.1 of Saururus chinensis. Lineage (NCBI taxonomy): Eukaryota > Viridiplantae > Streptophyta > Magnoliopsida > Piperales > Saururaceae > Saururus > Saururus chinensis. Next base: position 59,460,477 of record CP141140.1, read on the forward strand.
ATAGACTTTTAGGTCATTGGATAAAGGTTGAAGTAGTTGGAGAAAACATGAAAGATGTTGACAAGTTTAGCTAAATACGACAATTAGGGTGGGATCTCTAGATTAAGTAACTTAACATATAATAATAATTTAGACTTATATATGTCTAATAAGAAATTTTTTTTTTTTAAAAGCCACGCAGGCGCCAACACTTGGTTGGCACTTACATGGAGAAAAGTAGCACTACTTTGAAAAATATTTTCCAAAGTACGTTATTTCGGTAAATATTTTTTTAATATTATTTAAATAATTTCCATTAATGTAAGATATATATGACCGAGAGGTGAGGAGGTGACCTTTTTAGCCCAAATTTTAGGTTTTCAACACGTTAGGTGTTATTTCAATGCTACACTAAATTTGAACAACAAACTCATACACAGTGACGTGGGGAGGCCCACTTTTATTGTCTAATAGAAATACGTGAATTTGGTGTATAAATTCAATGTATAATACAACTTGTTTCAATTTTGTCACAGTAAGTTTTACCTAGTTCTACACAAAGTCGTGGTTTGTTATGACCAATCGTCTCTCAGTAGGATCCTATCATGTACAAACCACAGGCCCAGAAATCATTGCCCGATGGGGCCCCTCCCAATCGAACTACTTGATTGGTCAGTGTCACCCACCGGGCCATCTCTTCCAGTGCACCGCAAGACATTGGCAATCACTGCACGAAGTCGTGGTTTATTATGACCAACACTAGAAAACATAGTCAGCAGAGATACAGAAATAACGACGGCTAGCTATCTCTAATATTTAGTATCAACGACGGCTAAAGTATTTAGCCGTCACTATTACTTACGATGCCATACTTGTCGTTGATGATTTTATTATGCTCATTTATTCGAAATGATTGAAAATTTTGCCAATCTGCGATGGCTACATCACTGGTGGACCAATAGCGACGGGTAAAGATGGTGGTTCAGAACCAATAGCGACGGCTGAAGACCGTCGCTGATGTCATCAAATTATCTGCGACGGTCGCCGACTGTCGCAGATGGTAAACATTCGCGACGGCTATATACAGCCGTAGCTGATGATTTCCCTCCACCCCGCCTCATTTCCCCCCTCCCTCCCCTTCTCCCTTCTGTCCTGAACGGAATAGAACGCAGATCCCAAAATCTCCTTCTCGACATCGTCCGCGGCCCTCTCCTCCTCCATCGAAACTGCTCGGAGAAGCCGAACGCCCACCTCGACTCCCTCAATCATCCTACCCTTGTTCCTCTCACCGCCAGCCAGGAAGCCGGTTATGACTTTGACGCACCCGTTCTGAGCCAGAAGCTTGCGATTCCTGTCGGAGATGGAGGCGAAGCGGAGGAGGAGAGATCGGGGTCATCGAGGGAGAGCTAGCGAAGGAGGTGGAGGGCCATCTCCTGGGTCAATAGAGGTGGCTGAGGAGAAATAGAGGAGGCTGGAGAGGAAGAGGAGGAGGAGGAGGAGGAGGGAGAATCGGAGGAGGACCAGAGCTGGATGAGGCGGTGGAGAGTGAAATAGGGGACAAAGTCCTTGGAGGGGAGGACCTGCATGGTGTCAGGGTAGGTGTTGTTGCCGCCGTCGAGCCAGGCCTGGATGCTGGAGCGGTCGTAGGTCACGGCGGTGCAGAGAGAGACAGGGGACTTCATCACGTCCAGCGATATCGGGCACCGGAAGAAGCTCGGCACGGACACGTACAGATTGTCGCTCCTCACCATCTTCTTCACCCTTCCCTTCCCTGGATTCCAATCTTTTCTATTCTTTCGTCGCAGTTGCAGCTGGTCTTCTTCCTGGGCATTTTGTGTGTCGACTCTAGATTGTAGTTCTCAAAGGAGGCATTTTTCTGGGCATTTCAATATGGACTTCGGTCCTTCGGACAGCAGTGGTGCCCAATTTCCTTCCCCCCGCCCCAATTTCCCTCCCCTGTTTCTTACCTGTTTAAGATTCAAAATGGTCTGAAATTTCATGTTTATGCAATGCCGCAATGCACCTGTTGGTTTTCTATCTTATGTAATAACTGTTGCTGTCTTTCTGGTCAACATTTAAAACCGAATTCAAAATGGAATCTGTTATTCTTATTAGCACGGTTCTTAATGGTGGGGATTTCCCATTGCTACATATTTTGTCATGGTTTTATCCTGTATTTTATATTTTTAAACTCAAGCTAAATATCTGCATGTTTCCATTCAGCAGTGGTGTTGGATTGGATTTCTCCTACAAAGACGAGAAGTCCTTCAACAAGACAAGCTCAAGGAAAAGGTGAGAGTGCCTTTCCTTCAGTACCTATTTTCCCCAATCTGCTGGTTCCTTTTCATGCCTACTGTTCCTTAATAAAGGATACACTTTGGAACTGGTTGTAGATAAGGTGAATCAGCCTTTTTTAGAAATTGCAGATTGTAACTCCATTTTAACCATTATTCCTAGCATGCAGCTTGTGGCATCTTGGTCATAGAAACCTTGGAACATGTGTAACTGCAGTATTTAGCATAAGCACTCTTGGTCTTAATGCTGTTGACAAATTTACTAACAATTGCAGGATAGAGTTCTGAAAGTATTACATTTTTTAGCCCTTTATCTGTTGTAATTCAAAACTTTAGCTAATGTAAAACAAAGATATTTGTACAGTAGGACTGTCGGAAAAAACTCTTTTTCTTATTGAGGAGTAGATTAAAGGAACTATAACAAGCCTGGCAAGACTTACTCCATGTATATAGCAATTTACTGGGATGACTTGTGCCTTGGCCAACCGAGAGGCGGCACCCTATTGGCAAACCAATTCTCAGTCAGCTCATAATGAATTGGAATTTTTCATGCATGTTTACAGTTTGGAGCTAACTTTTTGGACCCAAAGGTTGGTACTAATTATAGTTTTATCGCAATTTCAGTTCTAGTTTCATCCATCACAAGTTCATTTGTTTATATTAATGGCAGTTGGTGCTGATTGGGAGGATATTGACCAATGGAAGGCTCAATGCTAGAGGAAAATGTGACCTGACTGAAAATTTTACTTTGAAATTCAATGCGCAACTTTGCTGGGTGTTTCCTGATAATCCAATTTTGTGCAGATATTGCTTGCTAGTGTCTTGTTTATACTGATTACATACTCCTTCTAATTTCCTTGTGTGGTTTTTTTCTCACCAGCTTACAAATGAGCCACATTTCTCTCAGGGTACTTATAGCTTGGATTACTATGTACTGGGTTTTTTTTTTATGATCTTCTTTTCTTTAAGTGTCCAGAATTTTTTGGCCTAGCTGTACCATATTTTGCAATGAAGAAATTTGTCCATACTGAGAGCTATTCTCTTTTTATCTTTTATGGATTACGGTTAGTTACTGTAAGCTTCTTACTTAATGCACATGGATATCTTTTCTATTTCGTTTTCCAATAGAAAATTTTAAAACTTTGCATTGTTTTTGTTCAATAGATAGATAGTTATATTTCTGAAGCATGTGTGTGTATTCCTTCTACTTATTCTACTTGATATAGTAACTGTAGTTAATATCCTGCTTATTTACCTTTATGTTGTGCTTGTTTAGTATAATTCTTTTTCTTCTAATAACGTTTGTTTTGACATCCTTGATTTCGCAAGGCACTTCTTCTACTTGATGCTTAAACTGTAACCATTGTTCATTGCATTAGCTTCTAACATTGCACTGTATTATGTATAATATTTGAGTGGGGCGATTATATATCTTATTTTTTCTTTGACACAATAATGACTTTTGCCGTTAAAGTTTTTTTCTTTTTCTGCAGGAGGACCTTGGAAAAGCATGAAGCCAGCTGCAGATTTCATCCGTGTAAATTGGCACTTCAACTTTCATTTTGTTGGAAGACTGCTTTCAACAACATTTGCAATCTGGTCAATGTGGATTTTTCAGTAACATTTTATAATCAAGAACCTTGGCTCTTTTGCCAATGTTGATCAATGCCATGTTTGCTTCTTTGACATCAGTTTTAGTCAAAATGCTTTAATATGTTTCATCATCAAGAACTCTGCACATTTATGACAAATGCTTCAAGTTCGATTTGCAGGCTGTTTCTTCTTATCATAATTTTGTCTTCAGTGGAGGACGTGACATTATGCTTGAACCCTGAAGATCTTGATTATGAACACCTATAAAATTTGAAGAATAAAACTACTTCGATTTTTACATACTGTGTACACATGCCGAACCTATTAACCAAACATTCATATCCAGAAGTGACTTTCATTATGAAAATTTTCATGTTAATTTCATCGGCTTATTAATTCCAAAAGGTCCTGGACATGCATTTGGAGATGTGAACTCTCAATACTTTGTGTCCAGAAAGAGCCAGTATCAAGAGCTAGACTATTTGGACAGATAAATCAACTACTAGCGTAAAGGGCTGATTGTCATTCTTATTTGCAAGATTTGTCTATGTTTTCTGTATTTCAAGTTGAGCGGGTTCTGATGTAATTCGATTTACTTGTTTTCTGGAAGGTGGGTAATTTCTGAAAATTGTGCATTACCGATGGCTGCAACGGTTGCTAACGCCACCAAAGCCGTCGTTATACAGTTAACGGCGACAACAAGGGTCGGGGATTTTCAGCGATGGTCATAACCATCACTGAAAACCGCTTTAACTGTCGCTGATAGTATCTGTGATGCTGTTTTCACTTTTCAGAGACGAAACGTAAACTGTTGCTAATAGCTTCAGCGACCGTTAAAGGGGCTTTCAGCGACGGTTGGTGAAAGTCAATTTTTTGTAGTGCAACAGTCTCTCACTAGGATCCTATCACGTACAAACCGCAGGCCTAGAAATCATTGCCTCATGGTGGGGCCTTTCCCAATCGAAGAGCTTGATTGGTCCACTTCCAACCCCGTCCCCATTCGCTAAGTGCCCCTCATTGGGCCATCTCTTTCTATTAGGGCTGGCAAACGGGCCCTGAACCCATTTGACCGGCCCGACCTGACCCAAGCCATTTAATTAAGTAGTTGTAAACGGGCTACTGTCAAGCTATGACAAAGTAAATTGGGCTCGGGCTCCGTTGTTGGGGCCCGATAAGTCCCACTTTCGATTTTAGTTCTCGCCTTCTGACCCTGAATCTACTCAACCCCAAGTTCTTTACCATCGTTGTCTGGTGCTTTGCTTCCGAATCCTTCGTTCCTCATCGACTTTTTTTTTAACACCGACTTGTGACGGACAAATGGATGCAGACAGTTTCTCCGGCCTCTCCTCCGACACCCAGCGCTGGCTATAGTGGAGTACTGCTACAAGAAAAACGAGGAAGGAACTTTTTCTGTATGGATTAACTATGAGGCACCCATAACACTCGATTTGGTGCGGCTACAAAAACTTGTGCATGGTGGGGGCCAAATTGGGTTTCATCACCTCACACCCAATCTTAACCCAAATTTTTTATATGGGGATGGAAAAGCAAATAAGGGTTCGCCCCACTTTTGCGAGTGACCATCACAATGGTGCCCATTCCTTCGTCTGCTTTCCAAATTGGCCATCACAGTAGGGCCCCATCACCGTCTGGTTTACTGTCCACCCTTGCAACCATATTATTTAGAATGTTAGTGATGTTCTTAGAATGTAGACAGCTTTGGCTCCTCTACTTTGACGTTTAAAATTAAAAGAAAAAGAGTAGTTTCTTTAAATAGCTTTGGAATTGGCTAAAATGCTAAAAATGTATGCAATTTTACTGTACTACTAGAAATTTGGCCCTACTAATGCAAGGCGAACTTAATGGAAGCAATTCGCTGAATTAATGTAGCAATAGATGTGCTATAGATGCGCACAACCTTCCTCTTTTATGAATTACACAAGTAATTACACTGAATATAAGGAAAAAATAGAGAAAAAAATCTCTCTTTTTTTAATAAAATTGTAAAAAAGCTACATATATACTAGCTGCCAATGAGGTGTCAAGTTCATATATATAATCTAGTGAACTATAAATAATAGAGTCCATTCTACCACAAAACATAATCAACCAATCACTAATAGTCATCATTGTACACCAGCTGATCCAAGGCACTCATCATTCATGTGTTCTTCATGCCCTGGAAATTTTAATTCATCCTGATAAATGTCATCCCAATCTTGATCTTGAAAGTAAAGTGGATTGGTAGTTAACTGCATATCACAATGGCATGACTGTAACGAGTGATTATTGTTGGGCTCCATGGGAGATGCCTCTGACTGATTCCATTGGCTATATGGGAAACCGAAGGTAATTTCAGGGCATTGGTAATGGGGCATTCCTTCTATCGGCGGCCATTGCTGAAGTGGTTGATGGGTCTGATCAAACAGCTCCATATAGCTGTGTGGATCCAGGATTTGGTTGGGATGTTGTGGAACTTCTGCTGCCTGGAATTGAATGGGCAGTGGTGGAAGTTCTACAAGATGCTGATGACTACAATTTGTAGGGGCAGGCTGGAGCTCAAGGTCACCGATAGGAAGCATGCTCTCCCTCTGTGCAACTACTGGTCCAGAAGGCTGTTCTTCATTGTCATCAACGGGGTGAATCACTTGGTTTTCTTGCTTCTTATTCTTTTTCTTATTATCAGGCTTTAATTTTATTTTGCACAGAACAAAGTGGTTAAACTGAAATACAGACAAGTGAGAATTTTGAGTTAAATGCACACACCATAATAATGCAAGCTTTTCATTACATTAATATTGTATGCGAATGACCAATTTGAAGATGGTCTACTCTAGCACAATTTTAAAACTCCATTTTGACACCAAGAACTCTTAAATGTTCTCGGGTGACTTGAGACATGACTCCATGTTTGAATCCAATCTAAACCCTAAAAATTCATTAACAATTCACCTATACCAAAGTGAATTCTTGTTGTCAAAGGTATTTTGTTTTCAAATTTTATCTTACATTTCATTGGATACATATTGAAAATAATGCAATATCTATTTGGAAATTTTTTTTGTCCCATATTAATCGCTTCATTTGGTTCAAATTAAGTGGTTGATTACTTAAGGTCCATTAATTATTAAGTTAGTTCCACCATTTCATAAAAACCACTAATTTTCTAAATAGATCTATTAATATGGGATAGAGGTAATACATAATTATATGTTGAAAATAGTGTAATATTTTCATATGTTTACCTTTTTATACTTGATATTTATAATATGTGTATTTATCATTTATTTATTTACTTTGACTAAAATTGAATATTTGTAATTAATTTATTTAAAACTTAAATACATTCAACAATTTTAGAGTCTTAGATCATTCCCATAATACTATTTCAAAAAATGCCAAAAGAAAAAATAATGGTAATCAGGTAGTAGTGAATTACTTTCTTGCTTCTGCTGGTAGAAGAAGATGGAGCATCCGCCGGCGACTCCTCCTCAGCTGTGAATTCGTGCATAATCCAATTGGTTTTCTTCCCCTTCATTGTTTTACCCGTATAGAAGACCAAGGATTTCCGTGCTCCAATTTTACGCTTATTCTCTTGCTCATGGCTCAAAAAGATAGGACGGTCAGCTCCAGTAGCCTTCCAATAGCCGCCATTGGCTGCCCGTTTGGGGCGACTTCCGTTGCCATATTTCTTCACCCTGTTTGTGAAGAAGTACCACACCTTATCTGCCGCCGGTGCATAATTTCCTGCATGTCCATAAACGAACCTTACGTAGACACCAGTATGCAAACAGAAAAAATACTAAACACACTTTATGCACATAGTGAGAAACCAAGTGACATGAATACTACCTCTGTATATTAGGTGTCCTATTTAAATATTAAAATTTTAATTTATATTTTAAAAAGTAAATAGGATACTTAATATGGGACAAATGTAGTATGTAAAAAAGTCAAAATAGAAGGTGAAAAACTAATTAGCCATTACAAGCAGGTAACAAAACTAGAGCTTAGTGATCAAATTACTTTTAGTATTGTTTTGTGAATCACTTAAAAGACCACACAGTTTATTCAAACAATAAAAAAAAAGAAAAAGGAAAAGGAGCATGCAAAAAAGCATTGTTGCATTATACTTCAACAAAAAAGAGGAGGTATTTGGGTTGTCTAAAAGTCACTAATAACTTATACAAAAGAAAAAAGAAAAATCTTTAAGAAAACAAATCAAGTAGCAAAAAAAAGGCAAAAAGATGGATGACAAAGTAATTATTATTATTAAACAACAATGTGCAACGAATGTGTCTCCTCTGGGTAAAAACAAATAAATTCTAAATACAAGAGAAAAAAGAGCAAGAAAGAGGAAATTAAACCAATGTGCAACCCAGGTTGATGGAACATGATAAACACAGGTCGAAACATACAAAAAAATTATCCATATCCACAGAGAGAGAGAGAAAGAGAACAAATACAGGGAACAAGTCATTACTATAGCAAATCATGAGGACGGACAATGTCTCTTCTCTCATCTAACGTAAAAACAAAAAGAAGTGAGAGGAAGAAAAACCAACGTGCAAGCTGAACAGGGCTGAAGGCGTAGAGATCGATGGAATGGATGAGGTTTAGTGGCAGGTCATTATTATCTCCTTGGATCATGGGACGGACATAATTAACTATGAGCTCACTGTCGGTCGGCTCGAACTTGAATCCAGCGGGGACATCGATCTTCACCTCCTTTATCTTCTTCTCCATCCTCGCTTTCGCTTCTGTCAGTTCTTCTCTTGTGAACCCAGACGCTTCATATCTTTCCTCTGCATGCTCTCTCTCTTTCTTTGCTTTCTTGCCTGTGTCCCGTGAAGCCATCACTACCTCCTTACACCAGTAAAGTAACCTAAGAACAAACTGATATGAATAAAAATTTTTGACAGAGTAACGAAAATCTTGGAGGAGAATTCAAAGACACGAACCGAGGTTTTTAACATGAATTTAAAGATTTCAGGTGTCCTAAGCGTGAATGCTTTTGACTCCTAGTGGGAACAGTATACTACGTTGAGAAGGGTTCTGCGGTGCACTGAAAGTGGGGCTGGCAAACGGGCTTGGCCCGGCCCGAGCCCGTGTAAGTAGTTGCAAACGGGCCGGGCTCCGCCGCGGGGGCCCGATAAGCCCCGCTTTCGATTTTCGTTCTCGCTTCCGGGCACCGAGTCCACTCGCCCCCAAGTTCCTCGCTATCGCTGTCTGGTGCTCCGCTTCCGAATCCTTCATTCCTCATCGGCTTTTCGATCACCGGCTTGTGACGGACGAGTGGATGCGGACAGCTTCTCCGGCCTCTCCTCCGACACCCAGCGGCTTGTGACGGTGATCGTCTGTCGCTTCAAGTCCTCGCACAGCTGCTGTCAGAGCTCTGGCGACTGCGACGGCAGCGGTGATCGCCTTTTCCTCAATCGTTTTCTCTTTTGTATAAGGTATGAATGAACTTATATGCATGCATTTTTTTGTTGCGAGAAACAATTAATTTTATAGCTGTTCTTCAAATGATGTTGAATTCGTTTGTGCATCTTTTGAATCAAAGCTAAACATTAGGGGAAAGTAGTTGACTCAGATTGCCCATGAATTTAGGCGTTTCCATGAGTACAATTTGTGCTCTTTTATGGATAATATTCTTCCTTGCTGAATATGGTTTTCAATTTTTTTTTGAAACAGAAATACGTGAAATTTCTAAAGAGTCGAATGTTTTTCATCTGACTTATTACTCTCTTTTAGATTAAAGATAGATGTTAGGGACAAAAAGAATCGAGTTATTCTGGCCATGAATTTAGGTGTTTTCCTTTAGTTAAAATCTCAATTTTTATATTTAATATTATTCTTCATCGATGAATATGATTATCATTTTTCTTGAAAACAAGGATGTTAAAATTTTAAAATATTTGAATGATTTTCATCTAGCTCATTATAATCTTTATTGCAGAGTAATAACAGTTCATGTAACGTATTGCTATCTTTCTTGCAAATTACTGACAGTTACAATTCTATATATTCATGTCCTCAGATTTAGTTAAAGTTGCCTCTTAAAATCATATCTGTTGGTGGAGGATTTTGAACCTACCAAGCAAGATGTCCCACGGTGATACCATACCTCTCCACTCTTCTTCTCAGTCAGACATAGATGAGATTGAAAACCTCATAATTGCTAGCGTTCAGTCTGGGCCATCAACTGTTTTACCTGCCCGGCCTCCCAGCCCTCCCAGAGCTTCCATACCTGTTTCCTCCTCCCCTTTCATTGCTTCAAACATTCCACCGCCCACTTTTCAGAAGCCTGCAACTATTCCAGTGTCGTATGCATTACCTTCTGATAGCAACTCAAATGCTCGCCAAAACATTGCCTCCGCTGCATTTGGGCCTGCTCCCAACACTTTGACTGAACCGGTGTGGGATACTGTGAAGAGAGACCTGTCCCGGATTATTAGCAATTTGAAGCTCGTGGTATTCCCAAATCCTTATCGTGAAGACCCTGGAAAAGCTTTGAAGGATTGGGATCTTTGGGGACCATTTTTTTTCATTATTTTCCTTGGCCTTATTTTGTCGTGGTCTGCCTCAGTGAAAAAGGTAAGCATATCAGTTGAGCGTATAAATCATTTCTCCAATTTTCTATTCGATTTTTTTATTATGATGCTGCAAAATAAAATAAAACAAGTCTCAGGTTTATGTCAGCTTCCACGGTGCAGATCAATGTGCAGTCTTTGACATTGTGTTTTTTCTCATAATTTGACTTCTTGTGTATTAAAAAATATTATGGTTTTACTCCATGAAAAGAGGTTACGAGTCTTTCTTATTAAAGGAATTCATATGGGTTTCACCTTTATGCATAACATATGGTAGTAAATTTTATTGATGCATGCGCACCACAAGCAACAACTGTAAGAATAATTGGCAAGAATTGTCCTTGACAAGTTTTATGTTTTCTAGTTGCATGTTCTCTGTTAGTTATAATTTTTCTTGTAAACTATACTGCTTCACACTGTGCATATCAGAACAATATTATCAGAACAATAAGGAGGAGGCCAGGTAGTGCAGGGTGGAGTGGAGCCAAGGCCAGGTTGGACAGTATGGAATGGGAGAAGGAGAAGGGAGAAGACGAGTAAAGAAGAGGAGGTGAGGGCTGAGCATAGTGCCTGAGTGGTGTGGGGTGGTGATCGGGGTGGGGACCTGTGGAAAGGGTGAAAGAGAAGGACCATACCCATTTTCCCCCTAACAGCAGGGCATAAAGTCTGAGGTCACCCACAGGGTGTCCCTTCTATTATTATCATTTAAGATAAGTGCTAGTGACATAAGTTCACAATCTACAACTAAGAGCATGTTGAATGTGGAGCTAAAAATTAAGAACTCAGATTAATATGTTAATACACCACTTTCTTCACTTTTTATGCAAAGGATATGTTAAGGTTTGAGGGTAGATAGTAGATAGCGTAAAGTCATTGAAAAAAATCATGTTTACAAATTTTGACATATTTTCACTTTCTTGAATCAGGTTTTCCAATCTCCATGATTCATGACAGTATAAACTCCTATCTTGGCCTCCTTTTTTTGCTTGTGTATTATATTGAGACTTTTCTGTATAATGCATCACCGTTTTTCTTTGCCGTGGCTTTAATATCAGTTTCTCGGGGGACTGTTAGGAATATTGGTGTCAATTAAATTTTGGATGTTCTGGGAAGCTGAACTTAATGTCATGAACATAGTTTTGTAGCTGATTTCTGAACCTGATTTCATCAACTTACCAACATAGCTGTGATTTTTTTCAGTCTGAAGTTTTTGCTGTTTCATTTGCTCTCCTGGCTGCCGGTGCTATTATTCTCACGTTGAATGTGCTACTATTGGTAAGGACATCTTATCTAATCTTTTATGTTGCTTTACATCTCAAGTTAGTGAAATGCAGACTAGTCAAGACTTTGAGGATTAGCTAAAAAAGAAACTGAAGTTCAGATAGAAACCATTACAGGTTGAATGATATGAGTTATTCATGTGGTATATGTAATATGTGGGGTTAGCCGCCTTGCAAGAAATTCTGCATTATTATTACATATTGCAATTCAAATAGCAACTATTTGTAATTCACACTGACTATTATTAGATGTGCTGTTATCAGGGTGGTCATATCATCTTCTTCCAAAGTCTCAGTCTTTTGGGCTACTGTCTCTTCCCGCTTGACGTGGGAGCCCTAATCTGCCTTTTGAAAGACAACATCATAATCAAGATTATTGTTGTGGCCATTACATTAGCATGGAGTTCATGGGCGGCATATCCTTTCATGAGTGCTGCTGTGACACCAAGGAGAAAGGCCCTTGCCTTGTACCCTGTTTTCCTCATGTACATCTCAGTTGGTTTTCTTGTTATCGCCATAGATTAGAGGGCTTTCATCACTTTTTTGGTGCTGTCACGGCTACAGTGTTATCTTGTAGGCTTGTACGAGGCTGCTTGGTACCATCTAAATTTCTGTTGTTGGACTAAGGAACTTTCTTTGTAATTAAATACATTGTGGTGCCGAATACGATGAATTTAGATAGACGGACCATCTTTTTCAAACAAGGCCTTCTATGGAGGATCAGCCACCAATAATGGTCAAAATTGTTTGTGCTCTATAATTATGTAGATGGACCATCTTCAAAAAAGCCCTTCAACGGGCGATCAGCCACCAATAATGTTCAAAATTGTTTGTGCTCTTTAATTATGTTGACACAGCCAACTCCTATTGATATGAGACTAATGCTTGTTGTTTGTTAAGCTCACCAGACGATTGGTGTAAATATGTCTTCATTCTAATGGCTTGTGAAACCACATGATCGACGCCGCTTCCCCCTGTAAGGATCTTCCTTCATTCTAATTTCTCCCCTTTTTGTCAGAAAAAGACAATAATACAATAGAAAATATAAAAATTAGGCAATAAAGCACATAAAGTTAAGTAATAAGTCTTAAATAGACACAAAAACATCCACAATAAACGTCATGTCTAATAAGCAACAATAGTTTTAAGATACATCAGATAAAGCAATAAAAAGTACATATCTTGAATTGATACAAGATAAAAATAAAGTAAAATCAGGTATTCAGCTCATCATTAGAAGATACATAGCCAGGGATCCTCCTACACCAATCTGATCCAACCGATCATGTACATCCCTTCTAAAGGAATCAAACTCCCTGAAAATGTCTCTTTGAGCCTCTAGAGCTACATCCTCATGCTCTTTGTCATTTGGTGCCTAACGTCTGCGTCCTTCGCATGGCAACTGGGGCTCCTTCCCCTCAACAACATCTAGGTAATGAGCTCGCATCCTGTAGATGATGAATGTATCTATTTGGCTCATCCCAGTCTGTGTGGGCTCTCCCTTGTTTATCTTGACCACCTGAGCTGCAAATATCCTTGATAGCATGTGTGAATATGGAAACATCTTGTATTCTTGTGCGTATGACTGTGGACGTATGTGCCAGTCTCCCAAAGATAACAAAATGCAGATCCAGTTGGCACTCTAAATCAGAAATCATGTTAAGGATTTGTGCTATCATCCGATCTACAAGCTCCTTCCACACATACCACACTTCATACTAGAAAATGACATGTAAGATTTGGAACAGAACAGTCATGGTATGTGCTCGTATGGACGTGTCAATGGATCTTCCTCTGTCCAATCCCTAAAGCCTGCATGTGATCACTGAATCCTTAGGCACCTCATATCTAGTGTAGAGAGGGTAGGCTATTGTCTCCTCTCCATTCCTAACACAACAACTATGTCATCTTCAGTAACTGTAACTGAGTATCCATTGACCTGACTAGCTTTCTATCTGTATGTGGCATATCCATCCTAGCATAAAATTGGCATATGATACAAGGGTGAAATAGGGGTGGTGCAGTAGTGATGGTTGTAAAGAACTCTGACCACTGAGGTCACTGGAAAATGCAAACCATATACTCAAAATTAGCCTCTCTAAACAATGACCTCGCAAAACTAATTAGTTTCTCTGGGTTGTGGAGGATGAACTTGCATGAGAGCTACCTCTACCTCTAGCCATCTAATGATTAACACAAATAAACTCTAGGCCAAGAGACTATCTAGGTTTCATAAATAAGCAAATTAAACATCCTAGAAGTTTCAAATTTTTCAAAAATTTCACAGCCCAAAAAATGTAAAGAGACCAAGATAACCTTGGGTAAAAAATGTGACAAAATTGTTTTCAAATTTAGTATGTGATTTGTAATTTGATTTGAAACAAATTTCCTAACTACAACAACTTGTAATTTAGACTACATCTAGAACAAAATCTCAATTTTTACATGGGCGATGAGTATGTTCCTAAAGTTTCAAAGTTTAAATTCGTGAAAACTTGAATTCTACCTGTCAAAATTGCATGAAAACTTCGGATTAAGTAGATCTAGTCCTAATTAACAAGATTACATGAAAACATTAATTAAAACCTATTGAAAATCCTCCAAAAGTGAAAATTTTGGGTTTGGTCCTCACTTGGGGTGTATTGGGGATAATCCGAAATTCAAGATTAAAATGAGCTGATCTCCTCAAATTTGCCTTACTCACTCAAATTTGGAGTGTCACTGGGAGTTTGGGCTCAAATGGGGTTCAAACGAGAGGTAGTGATGTTTAAAATATGCAAACGTGCCTATTCGGTTACATAACCGAGGGGGTGGAGTGATTGATTGCCCGCAAGGTGCGATCAATTAGCTTTGAGAATTTTTTATTATAATTTTTTTAAAAAATTCTAAAAAAAAACATAAATCCAATGCTAAAAAATCAACAGAAACTAAGTGAAATAACCTTCAAATTTTCTCTAAGACTCAAATAATAAATCAATGTTGAACTCATAGTCCAATCTTGTTAATGCCATAATTCAAACATCTCAAAATTAAAGATAAAATTCTTATGTCCTCTTCCTTTAATTAGTCAACTTCATGGCTCGTGATTTTCAAGTTTTTTTCCTCACATTGTTATTTTAAGCTCTTTTATAAAATTTTTTGAAAAAAATCAACAATACATTTCTATTATAAAATATTTTTGTTTAATCGAATTCAAATGAGGCAGAGTTATTTAGATCCTAGCAGCGAATAAGTTTTATTTTTTGACTCCCTTGTTAGGCTCCAATTACCTCAATTGAAATAAGTAACAAATATTTTTTTAACTTTATGCCCTTGTCTTTCTTAATATTTGCATTTTATTTTCCTTTTTTCAAAATTTTCCTTTGGGCTTTGCCTTTCCATAATCCTCTCAACATGCATCAATTTTTTTTCTTTTTCCAATTTTTTTTTTGAATGTCAAGTGGATAATGGCTTCCACTCTAAATGAGCTATTCCAAGTAGTTAGCTTTCTCTATCATCTTTATGAGGATAATTTTCATATCAATATATACAAGTTTTTTGTAGAACAAAATTTTCATTAAAGCCTAGATGAAATGGAGCAAGCTCCTTTAATTTTGATATCCTAGACTATAATAAAATGTAAACTTCTAAGTCTAGGGAGCAAGAGGGTTTGAACCACTGGATCACTGCCTCTATTAATACATGTTATAGGATTTCAATCCACTAGTTCATGATGCCCAAGCTCATATTAATTTTTTTATATGAAAATGGTACACGCACTTGAAAAAACATATGGGGCATATGTATTATAATTTACTAATTTTGATGATCAAAACTTCATGTATGGTTTTAGTCTTAGGAATCTAATTAGATGTAGTTGTTGTCGAGTCGGATGTGGAATTAATTGACTTTAAAAATAAGAGTAGACATATTCTTATCAATCAAGGTTGAACACTAAGCAAAGTGTTGTAGGTAAAAGATTAATTTGTATACACACATCACAAATAACTTACATTATCTTAGAATGAGTAAATTAAGTAAATTTGGGAGTTTCAGATTGAATTAGGGCAAAACAATAAAAGTATTGTAGCATCAATCGATCACGACACTTTATACTTGACCAATCGATTGATCAACACTTGAATCAGGCTTTAGAAAATTAAGTTGAGAGTTTATTAATCGATCACATAATTGAATGATCGATTGCTTATAGTGTCATACTCTAATTTAAATATTGAACAAAACGATTGATCATTGTCTGCGATAATTACTTAGTTTAAGCCTTTCTGGAAGAGATTTTATTTCTAATTGAAGTCAAACAATTAAACTGACTTAATAGACTATTTAAAGGCTAAGTAATTACAAAATTGAAGAGAGAAAAAACCTAAAAATTCATAGAGAAGAAATGAGAGATCACGAAATTCATGCTTATGTTAATGGTGATTTGATGAAGATACACAATTGAGACAAAAGTCTTATATACACTAAATCAAAGAGGAGTTGCAGTAAATCTTCAAAGGAGTTGAAGATGATTAAGGCTAAAGTCAAAAAATAAGTGGAGCTTGTTGTGGTGGCTAGAAGAGGAAAAAGACAAAGTAAGTAGATTAGAAAAATTTTAAGGCTCGAGGAGAAGTCTTGAAGGCCAACAACGAAAAAAATTTGTTAGAGATTTAAGCAAAAAAGTTTTTTGAGTTATAGTCAACAATAAAGGTTGATAGTTTGCTTGTATCTATGTAGTGTCTAACTATCTAGCACATTGGTTTTAGGTCAAGAGTGGTTGTCATAGTTTTTTTTTTACCCTATTTGGGGTTTTCTACATAAAAATCATGTGTGTGTTCGTGTGTTTTACATGTTTTATGATTTTATTGCTTGATAGAATGATCATGATTGCGTAGAGACTTAGTTTTATTATTTCTATTACTTAATAGAAATTCATGTTCATAGAGGCTAGAACTCTTCATTCTTACTTCTACGAAGTACTAGTCTTAAGAGAAATCTAGTGATCCTCAATAGCCATTTAGATGGATATTAAACTCTCAACACCCATGCCCAAGGATACTCACCTAATGCTGCAAAAAAGGCACAATGTCGACTCAAGCATTACATGAGCCCTTTGGGGTAAGTCTACAAAGCATTACACAACTTCTTTAGCATATTCATATTAGAGTTTTAATATTATTATTTACTCATATTAGAGTGATGAAAATTTATTTATTTATTTAATCTTCCTTTCTTGTTTCCATGGGGTGTTTGAGTTTGTAGGTCATAACTAGAAAGGGCAAGTTAACTAGCTTTTTAGAGTACCATATTTTGACATCACTCTCTTTGGGAATGTACAAATTTTAGGCTCGCCTTTAGTAGGGTTGGGCTAGGGCTAGGAGGAAAAAATCCTACAAGCTCTTTCAGTCTGACCCTAAGTATAAAATAGAGTGTTTTCACCTATTTGAATAGTTCCACATCAATTCGAATGAAAGGAGGAGGTTGTGTATTTTAAAGAAGTTTAGGACATTTCAAGCTTATAAGACTTCATTGTTGGTTGTGAAGGACTCCACCCAAAGGGTAGATGCCTACAATATTGTACCCTATAGGTTCAACTAATGGGTCATAGACTTATCCATTAAATAATTAGTTTTTCAAAACAAATAAGAAAGTATAAAAAAGCCAAAAAGGAAAAAAGAAATCCATAGTCTGGCCTAGTCAGCTTAGGGAAGAGCTAAGGCCAGATTCAAAATCTCCACTTCACGAGTGATGGTTCTGACTAGGACTGCTAATGAGTTGAGCCAGCTCGTCAAGCAAAGGTACCTCAACTCAACTCGAATATGGCTTGACTCGAAGTGTCTTGGCTCAAACTCGAATATTTTAGAGTTGAGTTTGAGCATACCCTGGCTCGACTCTACTCGACTTGGCTAGAATAGAACTCAATTTCGGCTCATAGTCGACTCAAACTTGTACTTGAATGAAATTCGTAAATATATTTTATAATATATTTAAATACATATTGACACTTATGTATACATATGCACAATTATCAATCACAATTGACATTTATAACATATACATATATATAACAAATTTATATACTATTAATGAATGTATAATGTCTATATATTGAGTATTTGCTTATATCACACATGATATTTATTTTTGAGAAGTAAACATTTAAAGACACATTATACACATATCCACATGTGATATATATGTATTAAAATTTAGATATATCATAGAAATAAAATTTAATAAAGTATATACATATATAGTACAAGTGCGTAAAAAATGGATATATTGTACTACATATCAAACAATATGTCAATCATTAGACGATATGTTATGATAATATTATTTACTATCTCTACATGTCAAACAAATTACTACGTCTTTTCAAATTTTCTGGAGACTACTGTTGGAATCCTTATAAATTCAAATTTTATAATAAATTTCTAAATAATTTTTTAGTATTGACTCATGGAGTCTCTTTTTTCTTCATAAGATTAGGGTAAGTTATATTTATTTGGGATGGATCCAAGATGAGAAGGCATTTTCATGATCCCACTATACTAAAACTCGACTCAACTATGCTCTTTAGCACCCCTACACATTACACATGATATAAATTATTTATAAATAAATATTTTAAAGAGACATAATATACATATGTTATATATGTAATATTTACTAAAATTTATATAAATAAATGACATACATTTATATATGATATATCATATACACAAATGTAGTTAACTACAAAGGCACTTTTTTTTTTTGTGGTTATAAGATGACAGTTGAAGTAAGAAGTAAATACAAAGATTTAAAAATTTTAGGTTATCAAATAATAAATATATTTTATACAACCAAAAGAAGGTTAGAGTATGTAGAAGAATTTATGGTGTCATATATATAGTATATATGTGCTAATAATAATCACATGTTCATACAAAACTACTAAAAGATACATATAATACAAACATATGAACACTTTAATGATATGGAAGAAGTAGATATGTGCTAATAATAGTGACATATTTATAGAAGACTACTAAAAGATGCATATATAGTTAAACATACAAACACAAGATATAGCATAACAACAAATGAAAATATTAGAAAAGAAAGATAATAAATAAGTAAATAATATTATTTATACTTTAGTTGTCTATTTATAAATTTATGAGCTTTTAGTAAATGATGGCAATTTTGTACAGGATTGTATCTATAAATACTCCATTTGTCTATTTAGTTTTTAAAAATAAATTAAAATTAATTCATTGTAAAAAATTAAATAGAGCTATTAATTTAAGATGAATGGAATATTTGATAATATTATCTTTTACCAAGCGATTAGAATATATTGGTATAATGAGGTAGAAATATTAATTAAGTTTTTGCACTCATTTTGGTGCATTGGAATATATGATCAATATAAAGAAGTACAAATATTATTTAAAATAACATGGGCTAAGCGTACAACTTTAATGACATAGTGATAAAATTATATTTGATAAAAAATATATTTAAATTATGAGAACCTTATATTTATTTAATGGAATGCTTGACGCAAAAGGTGTAGGCGAAGTGGTCAAGGAGTTTGTGTTTTTTGGCAACATTACTTAGCCAAATTTAATATGAGCCAAACTTGCACGGAGTCAAATTTAAAACCGAGCCAAATTCGAGCTAAGTTATGTGGTCCTATATACTGAGTTCGAGCTCGAGCACGAGTCGAATTTGTGATTTCCTTCTTGAACCGAGCTCTAGCTCGAGCTAGATGATTGGTAGCTTGATCGAGTTTGAGCCGAGCTCGAGCCAATACCCAAAACTATGAGTTTGAGCCGAGCTAACCCAAAACTTGACTTAGCTCGGCTCGTTAGCACCCCTAGTTTTGACCAACCGACCAAGATCTACTTGGTTGTAATGAAACTTGAAATATACAATGACTCTACATTAAAGTTTTGAAACAATAGATTCATAAATAGTCCCTCAACTTTGTTTATTAGTTTTAAATGGGTAATGCTACAATACATGATGAACCTACTTCATCATTCAAACACCATTGCTTAGGGGTGGTCTAGAAAAGTTGGCCCTACTAATAAATGGAGTTTAGATGATGAAGTAGGCTCATCACATATGAACCTCCACATCACTAAAGCACTTTTCTTTTTAAATGACACCTTACTTATTTGAAAATTTTGTAAATTCTAACTACCAGTTGGGCTTACCCCCAAATATGACTCAAGTGCATAATGTCTTTCATGTTTCCAAATTCAGGAAATACATTCCAAATCCTTCTCATGTCATTGGTGTGACTACATTTGAGTTACAACCAAATTTGACTCATGAGGAGAAACTAATTAAAATCTTGGGTAAGAAGATAACGTTCTATGGAACAAAATTATTTTCATGGTTAAAGTGTAATGGGCAAGCTAAACAATTAAAAAAATGACTTGGGATTAGAGAAGTTGATATGAGAAAGTCTTATATGGAGCTTTTATGATGAGTTTGCCTAAATTTTGTGGACATAAATTCTTCCAAGGAGGGAAAGATGTAACACCTGAAATATTAATGTCTTTTCCCCCTTTACTTAATTATAAAAAAAATAATTTCCTAGGAGTTATTGTGAATGAGAAATCAAGAGAAGAAGGACATAAAAAAGTTGATGCCTCTCTTTATAGAAGTTTGATTGGAAATTTATTATATTTGATAGCTACAAGACCAGATATTATGTATACTTCTAGCTTGTTAGGCTAGGTTCATGACCAAGATAAGTCAAACTCACTTTGAGGCTGCTAAGAGAGTTTTGAGGTACATTCGAGGTAAAAATATATATTGTGAAGCAAAATGCTCTTTTTTTGGGCAGTGGAATAAGAAGAAAAATCATTTTTTCCCTTAATATTGAATGTAGACACTTGATTGTGACATTTTTATGAGAAAAATATTGGTGCAAAATTAATTGGCTTTTGTGATAGTGATTGGACCAGAAGTGTGTAGTTCCATATATGCTTTCTCTCTTGGGTCTAGTATATTTTTATGGGTTTTAAAGAAGGAAGATTGTATTGCATTATCTATTGTGGAGGCCGAATATATGTCTGCATTAATGACAACTACTCAAGCAAGATGACTTAGAAAAAAATTAGAAGATGTAGGTGAAAAGTAAAGAGTTGTTACTCTACCTATGTGTGACAAGTTAGCAATTAAAACAAATAACCCAATCTATCATAGCCGAATAAAACACATTACTATCAAGCATCACTTAATTAGGAAATTCAATGAGAATTGAGAGATACAACTCAAATATTGATTGAAGAATAAGAAACAAACATCTTTACCAAAACTCTTCCAAGAAACAAGTTTCATTACTTTAGAGACATGTTGGCATTTAAAAATATATCATTAAGGGGGTGTGTTGAAATATATGTAATGACATAAGTTTTAGTTGTAGTCCTGTTTTTTTTTAACCACTTAGTGTAAGGCTATATTGGGTATTTTGCACACCCTAGAATCTAGGGTAGTAATGGGAAATGGGTGGTTCGCTAAGAGGTAAGCTGCTTTGTTATTTGAATAACAAAAATAATCCCCTTTCTTTTGATGCTTGAAGCCCCAGCTATCAAAGATAAAAACTTTATATATACCCATTTTTTTCTCCTCAATCTTTGTTTATTCTCCATTCTAAAGCCAACAATGTTCTCGTTTAGTAAATAAAGTCGTGATCTTAAAAAAAAAGAACTCATATATAAAGTCGACTTATGGAGTACATAAATATACATGTAGAAAGCCCATGGAAAGAGAGAGAAATAAAGATGACGATGATCACGCGAGTAATAGGTAAATAACACATAGCAAACAGCTGATGATACAT
Organism: Saururus chinensis; assembly: GCA_035235625.1. Classification (NCBI taxonomy): domain Eukaryota; kingdom Viridiplantae; phylum Streptophyta; class Magnoliopsida; order Piperales; family Saururaceae; genus Saururus; species Saururus chinensis. The sequence continues at coordinate 59,482,042 of CP141140.1, forward strand.
GGTGCGCACGTCTTACAGAGTCCATGGTGGAGGGTGGCAGTTGAACAAAGTTGGTCGTTAGTTGGCTTTCTCTCTCTCTTCTCCCAGCTCCCTTTGTTAGTTTCTCCCATCACACACGTTTCCCTCTCTTTCTCGCTCTCCAGCATCTACATCTCCCTTCCTTTCCCCCCTTGTGCGTTGAACCTCCACCCACCTTCCATGACTCCCTCTTTTTCTCCTCAGCACATAAAGCAACCTTTGTCCTCTACATGTTTGTCAGGAGGAGCAGCAGCATGTTCTTCAGATAATATACTTGAATCAGACGTACACCAATCTCCATAGCAGGCCATGGAAGCTAACCCGGCCAGCTTTGCATCAGCACAGGGCCATCCGGACCCCTGCTTCGTGCCCTCATCGCAGCCACGGCTGAACAGCCCAAACCTCGTCGACCTGGTTACCCTCCTCTACAACGCCACCCCTCCTCCTCTTCTTCCTCCTCCTCCTCCTGTGTCCTTCCTTGGCCTGCAGGGTGGTGCCCAGAACCAGCCACCGCTAGAGGAGGTGGGAACATCGGGAGGCCAGCACATGAATGATACAGGGGCTTCTAGCTTCAGCGGCAAGGACAATAAGAGTGGAGGCAGCAAGGGAAAGAAGGTCAGCCGGCCCAGGTTCGCCTTCCAGACTAGGTCTGCTGATGACATCCTTGATGATGGGTATAGATGGAGGAAATACGGCCAGAAGGCTGTGAAAAACAGCATTTATCCCAGGTAAGTGGCATATATTGATCAAACTCTGTTCATTCATCTTATTTTGGAAGATTAAAATGTTTCTAACGTGTATCATATGCTTTTAATCCTAAACTTCATGAATTAAGGAGTTACTATAGGTGCACCCATCACACATGCAACGTCAAGAAGCAGGTGCAGCGCTTGTCCAAGGACACAAGCATTGTGGTGACCACCTACGAGGGAGTTCACAACCACCCATGTGAGAAGCTCATGGAAAGTTTGAGCCCCCTTCTGAAGCAGATGCAGTTCCTCTCTAGATTTCAGTAAATCGAAATTCCCACGCAAGTGTATAATGTTTGTAACCTTCTAATCTGCTGTAATCACCATTGACTACCTTTTAGTTTATGCAACTTATTGCATTCATGTTGCACTTGGTTGTCTTTCAATATGTACCGGATTTGTAACTGTATGTTTGGGTACAAAATTAAATTTATATGCAGTTGATTAACAACATCATGTCGTATATGGTGTATTTGTACATTTCTATACACTAAACAAACGATGCTACTAGATACTCCGTTTGTCCCGTAATATAATAGCTCTATTTAGTTTTTCAAAATGAACTAAAAGTTCTTTTTGTTTTCTTTCTTATGTCCATGTATTTAAGATTTTATTCTTTATACAGTGTTTATCTGCGACATTTGAAAAACCAAATAGAGCGACTAATAAATTTATAAATTGTGTGGCAAGGTTTGTAATACATGGACTTTGTTTTTCCATTAGTTTTAAGCTTAGCATTTCTTTATCATAGAGAAATCCTCATAGTACAATAAACACCATTCTTCTGCCCTAGTTCTCTAAGCCAGTTATATATATATATATATATATATATATATATATATATATATATATATATATATATATATATATATATATATATATATATATATATATATATATATATATATATATATATATATATATATAATCTGGGTTTTAGCTTTCAAATGGTTTATGCGATTTTGCTATTAATAAATATGGCATTTTGCTGTCCAATTTCTAATTGTGTTTAGTAATTTTGGATTCAAAAGAAGAAAGGTAGGTATGAGCTCTTGTTCAGTATTTCAATTTTATTTGCAATTATTATCATTTTTGACAAATTTCAAGTGCATGCATTGGATATTCTATGTTTTATCATCATTTCTATGTGCCTCTACATTTTTTTTATAACAGCGATGAGGGCAGGTAGGAGATATAAAATCAGAAGAGTTTTTCCTACTCCTTATTGATAATGAGCCCAACATAAGCTATGTATGTGAACCGTTCATCCATAAGATCGATGGTATATACGCTAACACATGTTAGCATCAGTACACTGATGCTAACGTGTGTAGTGTGTGTCATCGATCTTAAATATCAAAGACTCCCCATGTGTAGTTTATACTGGGGTCATTGTCAGAGGGGAGTATGAAAAACTCTTTCTATAAAATGAGCCCCTAAAGTGGGAAGAGTTTTACATGCTCCTAAATGACAATGAGCTTAGAGTAAGCTATGAATGGGAGTCCTTGATATTTAAGATCAATGGCACGCTAGTGTATATGCCATTGATCTTGTAGATAAAGGGCTCATAGACGTAGCTTAAGTTAGGCTCATTGTCCATGAGGAGCAGGAAAAACTATTTCCCTAGAGTGACATTGAAAGGCACCAGAGGCAAAAAATGCATATGCACTTTTATTTATGTTCAGGAAAAATAAGTAGTTTCCTACCTTTATATTGAAAATATTTTCTAACCGACTCTATGATTAGCACATGTAAGCATGCTATATGGGGCTCCTAACATAACACATTATAAATGAGCCCCATGTAGCATGGTCACATAGCTTATTTATGCTAAACGTGTCTCTTTTGTATTAATTAATTTGAACAACGTAAATGCCTTATCTAAATCAGAAGCGAGGGTGAGTTTGGGTTGAAGCTTGCAAATATATTCATAATATGTTTCATATTTCGATGTTGTGGAAGTACCATTGGAATCATAGCCAATATCATCAGCCGGTGGAGGATTCGAGGTAACCAATAAGGAGGAGCCTCTTCAAATTCTCGACAACTCCTCCCCCTCTCGGTGTTGCAACCAAAAGACAGGGGCCAGGTTTTGACCAGCCCCGAGGGGGTGTAGCGGATGGCCTCTCCTACAACTGAGGAAGCAATTCCTTGCTTCCCCATTTTTAAGGAAGCAAGGGAGATCACTCACTGCTTCCCTTATTGGCATTATATATGTATGATTAGGAAAAGGGGTCACGTAAATCCAATCATCCTCACCCATGATGCCCAACTACAACATTCAGAAGGGGGTGACCAATGACCTTCTTGCATATCTATTTCCCTAGTTTCAGGGATGTGGCCCCCCTTCTCTACTTTGCACCATATAGAAGAGAACAAGGCGAGGTTAGTTAGACTTGACATGGCCCCTACTGCCCAACCGCAACTCTAGGAGAGGGGATCAGGCCTACTTTTGGAGGGTACGTAGTAATGAAATTTCAATAAGTAGAAGTAATTGATCAGTTTGTGGCCATCAAGCTAAGGGATTAGTTGTAAATGTCAAATGTAAAGGGGGTATCTGTAAATTTCTCAGACCAAGTAGACACTAGTATTGTTGAGCTCGAGAAAGATGAGAAAGAGGGTGGGTAATGTTTTTTCATTGCCAAAAATAGAACTTCTTCTTTAAGTGTCTTATTATTTGAGGGTCCATCATGTGCTATTTAAAAAAATAAAAAATAAAAACCTTTAATAGATGAAAAAAACTAGAGCTGCAACTTCAGTGAAGTTGCACCCAGAGCCGGCTTGGTACTATTAGAGGCCTAAGGCAAAATGTTCAAGTGAAGTATTTTTTATTTTATATTAAAGAGATTTTAGGATCAACATCTAACTCTAGGTATATATTTTTTATTTGGGTAAGTGGCCTAAATATTTTAAATTCTAATAAGAGTTGGAGATGATTAATTTAAAGGAAACATGAATGAAGAATAGTAAGGTGAGGCCTTTACATAAATGAGGAATAGTAAGGTGAGGCTTTTTTTGGTACTTACAAAGTAAGGCTTTAAATATAGAAAATCTAGTATAGGAATAAATGGAGGGCCCAATATATTTAGGATTAACATCTAATTCTAGGTATATATTTTTTTATTTGGGTAAGTGGCCTAAATATTTTCAATTCTAATTATAGTTGGAGATGATTAATTTAAAGGAAACATGAATGAAGAATAGTAAGGTGGGGCCTTTACATAAATGAGGAATAGTAAGGTGAGGCTTTTTTTTGTACTTACAAAGTAAGGCTTTAAATATAGAAAATCTAGTATAGGAATAAATGGAGGGCCCAATATTTTTAGGATTAACATCTAACTCTAGGTATATATATTTTTTATTTGGGTAAGCGGCCTAAATATTTTAAATTCTAATCATAGTTGGAGATGATTAATTTAAAGGAAACATGAATGAAGAATAGTAAGGTGGGGCCTTTACATAAATGAGGAATAGTAAGGTGAGGCCTTTTTTTTTAACTTACAAAGTAAGGCTTTAAATATAGAAAATCTAGTATAAGAATAAATTGAGGCCTTTCTTTGTGGTGGGCCTTAGGCAGCTGCCTAGGCATTGAGTCGGCCCTGGTTGCACCCTAGGGCCATGATATGCTGACTAGGAAAGTGTAGTTTTGGCTAAACATTCTCTTAAAAGGTTATTTTTTATTTGACATAAATAACATGTGTATTAAAAGAAAAAAAAAAGAAATGTATGTGTACAAAATCAAAATAAATGAATGGATAAATTTTATTTAATAATATAAATTTTAGTGAAATTATACATAACCCATATTTCTTATAAAAATATACACACAGTTAGGGATAAATTTTTTTAGAGTTGGCCTACCGGGCCGACCCTACCCAGCTCGTGAAAATGCAGCCTAAAATTTTAGCCCGTGTGTTTTAAATAGGGTTGGGCTATGGCTATGGGGCAAAAAGCTTGAAGACCCATCCCTTAATATAAAAATAATTAATATTATATTTATAAGAGAGAGAAAAATGGTGAAGGTTATATATTTAAAGGAAGTTTAAGAGATTTCTATCTTAAAAATTTATGAAGTTTGGCTATAAAGGATCCCACTCAAAGGCCACATATTTATGGTCTAATGTCATAGGGTTAACTAGTAGGACCCCACTTAAAAGTAGTTATAAACTTTTTTATTATAAAATTATTATTTTTTAAAAAAATATAAAAACTATCTACCCGGCCCAAGCGCACTTAGGGACGGGCTAAGGCCAAAATTTTGGAAGCCTACCTAGGTTAGGGCTGGCCAGGACTACGCTCCGGCCTGACCAGGCAGCCCTACACACAACCCCATATCGTGATGAGGATGCAGTTGTCAGCGTCTTTTCCTTAAAATCCAAAGTACCCCCTTTTTACCCTTCATTTCCTTTCTCCTCAGCTCACACCCTTCTAAACTTCCTGAATTGAGCTCAGCTTCAAATTGTTCTTTTTGCCGTCAGAATTCAATAGTTTGCAAACAACTAAGTTAGGTTTGTTACGTAATTTTCATTTATGGGGAAAATCTTACCTTTCATATGACAGCTAGGAGTTTCACAAAATGCGGGGGAAGTTGCCGCTCACGTACTACAGGAAGATGAGCAGGCCCTTGTGCCAAAGGGGGATAGCGTGGTGCCATGCGAGATGGTTGATGATGAAAATTTTAAGGAATGAGCGAATTAATGAGGGGAGCTCCAAAATATATAGAGTCCTGAAGATGTACATGTACAAAGTTTATTTGCGTCTCATGCGAATGCAACAATGATGAGCCCGGCTCTTAGGGTCAAAGTTCACGTGCATATGTTCTTACTAGCTTTGTTAACTTTTAATACTAAATTAAAATTACAACTAATGTTGGGGATTCTTATAATAGACTATGATAACCATGACTCTTTCATTAAGCGTTGGTTAAAAAAATGATAAATTCAAGTATATATAAGATGTTAAAATATTAGCTTCAATGATCATTTCAGTAACATATAACAACAAATTGGCTCAAACGCGATGAAAGGAGAGTAACGCCCCTATATATCACTAACAATATTACAAGGCTCAAAACAACTGGCTTTTTATTGTATGAAGGTTGTTACGGGTATATTAGTCAAAAATTCCTAGTAGGCAATTACTTAGCTTTATCATTTACTGTATTTATATTTACTCAAAATCAATGGTACTTTTTGTAATCTAACTAAACATAAACCCTTTATTTTATGAAGGCTGTTTAAAGAATATCAACTGAAATCTCCTATTTTTAATACAACTGAAAGTTCTAATTAATTGTTAAGTATCCCCTCTCCTCAAAATCAAAGGTTACTGACCTTTATTATAGCCTATAAGATGGCTGTTACAAGTTTATCAATCGAAATATCCTATTAATTGCCAATTATGCTTTTTATAAGATAACAACATGTACATCTACCCAAAATCAGTGATACTTGGTGAAATAAACATATGGTTTTTAATTAAATGCACTAGTAATTTAGGACTTTTGACAAAATTCTCTGCCCTCCTTTTCACTATTATCAATGACTCCTATGCATGTCTTACGTTAGGCTCACTATTAGTAGAGAACATATAGAATGCTTTTTTGTGCTACTAGCCGCGAGTCATAGAGTGGCATTCGCAATTAGTAGGGATCAATAAAACTCTAAGAATAATTTTATTATTCTAAAATATTAGTATCAAATTGGGTAAGCATTTTAAAAACTTAACTTTATAGGAAAGGGTGCAAACAACTTGCAATGTACTGTCCAGGCTCCTATAGAGAAAATAAGTCTGCCAAACTTAGGCCCACAGGGTTATTCCTATTTATGGGTAATTTAACTAGAATTCGTACCATTCAAGTCCAATTTACCATAAATAAAAAGCTCACCCTCAGCATGCGAAACTCGCAGCACCACGCTCGCAACGATCGCCTGCGGGGCTGAAATCTCCAATGGGACCCACCGCCAAGCCCCCACCCGGCCACCCCCACGTGAGTAAACATCTGCAGAGCAGTCCAGTTACAGCAGTGACCGCGGGAGTCCGCCCGCCCTCCTTAAATGGAACGTACCAATCAAACGTATGAACAAACTTTGCAGGTTTTTTTTCTTACGTTTGTCAGGTCATATTCTTTAATATAAATATTTATTTATTTTGTCAGTTCATGCTTGATGAACTGCATGTTGCCCAATACTCCATTGAAGAGCATGTTTGTTCTAATTGTTGTCAAAACATGTATGATTATTGGTTCTTGATAATAATATTCATTGTTTTTGCCTCAAAGATCTTGTGTTCAGACTTCAGAGTCGTTGTTAAGGTTGCATCCTGATTTGGTGCTTCGCAATGACGGCGGTGAGCAAAGATGTCGTTGCAGCCAACTTGTGTGGGAATGGCTGGGCGGCGCGTCATGCAAATCGGGATTTTCTTGCTCGAGCCAAAGTTTCTTTCGGTCTTCCTACTGATTCCAAGCATAGTTTCTGTAGCGGATCGATCAGAAGCTGCTCCAACCCCTTTGATAGTGAGAGATTCAGGCGGCCTCACGATATTGCTTCTGATCAGCAACTGGTTTGCGATTTGGGGCAGCAACAACGTCTAGTGTCTGAAAAATTAAAAGTGGCTGTTGATTTAGACGAAGGTATTGAATTATTATTTTTTAATCTCTGCATAAGAATTAAACACTAACTCATTGTTTATAGGTAGTGGGATTTTTTATGCTTTTTTAAGGCCTTGATGTTGTATAATTATGTTCTGGACGGCTAATTGTTTAAACTTAGTTCTAGTATATTCAGTAACTTGCATACATGTAAGCATGAATATAACAAGAGGCCTCTTTTATCAATTGTCATTAAATCAAGGCGGGGGTAATGGAATAATGTAACTTGTTTTTTAATCTGTAAATTTTGTTATGCAGTCCTTGGAAACTTCCTTGTTGCATTAAACAGATTTATAGCAGACCGCTACTCTATGAATTGTTCAATTGAAGATTACCATACATACGAGTTCCGTGAGGTATATGTTGTTGATTTTATTGTATATTCATCCTTTTACAAGTATAATTAATGTTTGTTTTTGGGGTTTGGATACGGTATATATTTACTCGTTGGTTTGTCTTAATATCTGTTGAAGACAGGCATGGAACTGTTCACGCATGGAAGGTTAGTATGCTTGATATAGTTTATATTTTCTGTACATTATATTGCTCACCTTTCCTTGTCTTGTTCTTTGTTTGAGCTTTGCCGAACGGACATGTTTCAGTATTGTCGGCGTTATAATGCTAATTTACTATCTATCTTGGTAAATGGCAGCCAATATACGGCTTCACGAGTTCTTTGAAACGCCCTATTTCAACATGGGAGTCAACCCTATCCCCGGGGCTCAAGATGCTCTCTGTAGGCTCTCTGCGGTTTGCAGTTTCTCTATTGTCACGTAAGCAATTTTCGCTGCATGTCCATGTGAAGTTGCTTGGCTGCAATGCTATTTACAATGTGTTTACTTAAGTCTGAATTGTTGTTGACTTTCAGAGCTCGGCAAAATGCGACAAAGAATCACACAATTGAATGGATTCAGAAGCACTTTCCGAACCTTTTTGAGGAAATTCACTTTGCCAATCACAATGCTTTGGATGGGCAATCAAAGTCCAAATCGGAGATATGCAGGTAGAGATTTTTTATTTTAGCCTTTTGTTTTCCTTCTTTGATGAAGCCATGAAGGTGAAGCAGCAATTGTCATATGTTGCACTCGGACTCTTGTAAAATTTGATAAATGTACTTTTAGGATATATTTATGAACATAGAGAGGCTGTTACAGAAATCTTAATTGCAAAAGCATCACAAAAAATAGAGTTCTGGAAAGCAGTGCAAACACAATTGTACCTAAGCTGACCCGTTCTGGCTAAATATCTTTTATCTCATTGTAATACATTTGTGTTTATACTTGTCAATTTGTGTGGCACATAAATCTTCATTAAAAAAACATCCTTTATGTCATCATTGACTTTCAATGAGTGTCCAATGGTGCAGTAATTTATATTATCTTATGTATGTACTCTTTAATTTATTCAGGATATAATTATCACAAAAAACAGGCCAGAATGGAGGTTAGAGATTTATGTCAACAACCTTGAATTGTTAAGAAAATGTGCTACTTGACTATGATTACACTTGTAATAAAAGAAAACTGTAGCTTACTAGTTATCAAAATTTGCCATCTCTATTTTAGATTGGTAAAACGGCAATCTTTCAAGTGAGATATTTGCTGTAGGTGTTTATTATTTTATTTATTTATTTTGTAGCATCCTTCAGCAAACTTTGAATACTAACAAAACGTAAGCTGCAAACTGCATTTTGCTGTGCCCTGGCGGGTCCCTGGGAGCACAAGTTTTGATTGATGACAATCCAAAATATGCCATTGGGTGTGCAGAAGCTGGTATTAGAGTTATACTGTTTGATCACAATAATTCATACCCTTGGAGCAAGACGGGCTCTCTAGAGCTACACCCTCTTGTTACTAAAGCTCATAACTGGAAAGAAGTTGAACAACAATTGACCTCATGGTTCGCATCTTAGGGTCTTGCTATTTTTGGGGGGGTCAACAGACATTGCTGTTTCATAGAGTTGTGTGTGAAGGACGAAGGAAAAGGGTACAGGGTACAAAAAGGAGAATTTGTTTTCTGTCTCGAGAGAGCCTGAATCACTTTTCAGGTGCGTCAAATTTGGTTCATTTGGAACCTGGGTCTTGAATCACAAAAGCATCAACCTCTACAAGTACATAGTTATGCGAGTGTTATGAATTAAGAGAAAAAGTCCATACTAATGTGTCCTTCGACAACCACTTTCCCCATTATTTGTAGCCCATTTATACACATTTTCCTCTTAATCTTGTTTAGATGTTATACTTCATGTTAAATTACTTTTCCCAATAAATATTGGTAAATGATTCTTGTTTGGCAACCAACATAAATCATTTCTCCACAAATTCTAAACAATTAACCTTGAATTCTGAACTTGTGTTAAAAAAAGTTATGAAATTCATTTGTGGACAAGCTTCTTAGGAGGACCTTTCTACACAAATGACTCATAAATTCTCATGTTCTCTCATAGATTTCGAAGTGCATTAATGACTCATTTATTGTAGCACCCTGATTTTTTAAATAACTTAGAAGTTGGAATTCTGTCAATTCGTAATTAAAAAGGGGTCAAAATCAACCGTGTATAGATGAGTAACCTTTCAGTAATTTACATAATTATATAATTACAGAACACACAAAACAAGGCTCAACATGCCTTAACAAAATCAAAGTGGCGTAAAAGTACATAAATATTACGTATCAAAAGAATTAGACAAAATAAATCCAAAGCATAGATCTTTCAAAGTTCTACTGCCTGTTTTCATTAAAATCATCTCTTTTGTTCATACCTATAGCATTTGGGGGTGGGTAAGTATACCTATATTTAGTAGGTAGAGTTAAATTCTATTAACATGCTATAACGTTAAAACATAATCCAAGACATAAAATATTCTTTTAATAATTCATACTCAAAAGTTGACTTAAAATATGATTACTTACTAACAAAATCCAAATGTACTCATTATACAAAAAGTCAGATAAAACAGTCCTTCATAGAATCCGATAAAATCGGATAAATTATTTGTAAGCAAAATCCGATAAATAATTTAAAGTCAGATAAATCATAATTACTTACACACATGCTCATGGGGCAACAAGATCATAATGAAAAAGATCTTCCTATGATATTTTATTTTATAGGCATGCTATATGCCTTAATAGGCAGTACCAGGAGTCATAACTTTGATAGATTTTGGGCTTCATACCAAATAACTACCCTTCAAAACTGATATAACATTAGGACTTTAACCAAATAACTACCCTTCAAATTTGATTAAAACCATTCATAAATGTCATTCAAGTAATAATAATATTTTAAAGTTCGTAGTATGATGAAATTCTACTAAGAGGTGTATAGGACACTATCATTTTTTCATTGTCCGACCCCTAATAATATTTTTTAAATAGTATTTTATGAAAGAATTACAAAATTATACGGCCTAGTCGTAGCACAAAATTAACTATAGTCACCACCACCGTTGCCTCCATTGTCATCGCCACCACCTTCACCAATGTCACTGCTTCTGTAGTCACCATCATTGCCAACTTTATCGCCTCCACTCCTCCTCGATGACGCCAACACCATTAATATTACATCTATCGTTGTCACCACTACCACCCTCATCATGGCTGCTACCACCTCCACTTCCACTACCTATCGTAACCATGACCATACTAGCTCCAACATCGCCTCCATTACAACCATCATTATCAATATTGTTGCCACTATCACTACCAACTCTATTGCCACTACCTCCACCACTCATTGTAAGACTAACCATCGTAGTTTTTTCATTAAAAATATATATGCACAATGTTATTTTTTTAATTATGTTAATCAAAGTTTCAATTAATTACTATAGCATCATTGGTGTAACTAAATAATGAAAATTTTTCATGTTTCTACTAGTTTCTCTTTGACCTGTAATTTCTCTTTTTTCTTCATTTTCTCTCAATTTCCACTACTATAAATAGACCCTTATTAAACTTTTATCAATTTCACGGGAGGAGCCACATTCTATGCTCCAATAAATAAAACACAAAATGAATTTAAATATGTAATACTTTTTAAAAGAACTTTCATTTTCAATGATTTTATCTCATATTTGTCGTGCTTTATACTCCCACTATCCCAGTTTTGTGCTTTATACTCCCTCTATCCCAGTTTTATGATTCAAATTAGAAAATAAAAACAAACTACGTGAAGTTATTTAGTTCATTTTGGTTTTTTAATGTGGACTATAAAATTGGGACAAAGAGATCATTTTTATGTATTTTTTAATTTTCTTCACTTTAAGCTTCTAAAAAAACATATTTTCTCACATAATATTTACTTCATTACTTATATTTGAAGTTGAAAAAAATTTGAACAATATTTTATCTGCTCATATGGTATGATACCTGAATCCACTGTCTAATTTAGTATAAATAAAAACACAGTGACCAGTCAGTAAGCAGCCTTTTTAATCAAAAAATTTGCTCCAATCAATTGGTTAAGAGGTATTTTGAGTTTTTCTTATTTCTTTTTTTTCAGTAGACACACTAAACAAGACCTTTTTCATCAATTCATTGGCTATATGTTTAGTAGGTGAATAGTTGGCATTTTTAGACTGTTTTCTATCTTATATAGAGTTTTTTGCCATAAAATTCCCTTATATGACTCTTATCCTCCACATAAAACTCTTAACAAAAAATACAACAAAATGACTCTTTTCTTTCGTGAACAATCATCCCTCTCCATCTAAATTTGTCAAATTTTCATAAATAAACTTAAGAAAATGATATTCCAATGCTATTTTAAAAAAAAAATTAAAGGCCTTATACCACCTTTAATTAGATAGAAAAAGTAGGTTCTATCAGTAAGTATAAGATTCACTTTTATCTATCTAATCATAGATAGCGTGAGGCAAGAAAAATAAAATAAGAATATCAGCTTCTTTAAACTTAATCGTGTCTCACCGTAAAACTTAATTGCAACCAATCCGTCTAGCTTCCTCTCACCAATCATATTATTATAATATAAAATAAATCGATGTACTATAAAACTTTTAAATTTAGATCATGTTACTCTTAATTTATATGATTAATTTTATTTACCCATATTTTATATCATTATATCGAATAATGTCACTACCGCATTCGTCGCCAACCACCCAGGTTCCGCATGGAAGCATCTCGACCAGTTCTACGTGGGTCACCTCGTGGACTATCCGAAGTCTCGAAAGATTACCACAAGCTCGTTCCTGAATTCTCCAAATTGGGTATGTTCGAGAAGAAGGGTCATATCACATCCCTATCCTTCTCATTCATGCTGGTGCTCTTAATCGTCAGCGTTACGGTACGGTCACGGTTACCAGTTTCTGGGTTCATCTGCTCAGAAGGGATTCATAGGGTTCCTCTGGATTTTTGGATTGGACACGACTCGGGTCACTACAAAATAATGTCGAATTCGTCCTATAATCCTTTGGTTCAAGTTCTAACAGATAATTATTTGGTTGGTATTAGCATTGCGTGGTGGAAGATAAATTAATCACAACGCTCACCATATTGCTTGTAACACATGCCATTATTTGTTTGCGGTCTCGTCAAAATCATTTAATTCTTTCATTTCATGTTACTATGAAAGGAAGATGGATTTTGATAGGGCAGCACGCTTCTTTGTGAGTTATTTCTATCCTATTCTCTGCTTTGCTTGAATCAATCTCTTTGACAAATCTTTCCTGATCCTGTTATTGAAAAAAAAAAAGTCTCAAACCGTGGCTAAGAGCTATTTGGGATGGTTGTATTCTGGATTTGGCACGCAATTCTCGTTTCCTTTTTGCCGAATTGGACCGAAAGGATACTCTTTGTTATTGCAAGTTTTGCTGTGACAGGAATTCAACACGTCCAGTTCTGTTTGAACCATTTCTCAGGTGCTGTTTATGCGGCTAAGCCTTGCGGGAATGACTAGTTTGAGAAGCAGACAATGGGGACTATTGACATAGATTGTCCCGCCTAGATGGATTGGTTTCGTAGAGGATTGCAATTTCAAATTGAGCACCATTTGTTCCTGCGATTGCCACGGTGCCATCTCAGGAACATTGCACCACTGGTGAGAGAACTTTCTAGGAAGCACAATTCGCCTTGCACCAGTGTATCCTTCTGGGAAGCAAATGTGTCTACAATTAAGACTCGGAGGACTGCTGCTTTACAGGCTCGGGATATCACCAATCCGATACCAAAAACACTTGGTTTGGGAAGCAGTTAATACTCATGGTTGAGGTTTTTTTGACAAATAGAGGCTCCACAGCATCTGATGTGGAAATACTACACTCATTGTACGAGGAGTGATTATCTTTATCAGCCTTCGCTTTTATCATCTACGGTTCTGTTGGGATTTATTTCAGTACTTTTTTTTTTTTTGGTATGGCGTGCCTTATAATTTCATCGGCAGAATACCTTCGGGTGGCCTATACTGGTTTTTAGATTCTGTTTTGTTATTCGGATTGATTTTATGTATTTTAGTTGTGCAAGAATGTGTTTTCTGCATAACAAAATTTCGTGTAATCTTCAATTCTAGACTTACATTTATACAAAATGCAGATTTCCATTTTGGAAATTTTAGGGATGGTTTTTTTAGAGTCTTTGAATCTCTTTTTTTTTTGGTCAAATAGTAGAAATTGGAAGGGATGCTAACTGAGAACTAAGAGATAAACTTAAATGAACAAATTGAGGCTAGAAAATTTTCTGGATAATTAATTAGTTCGTGACATTTGGTAACTGTAAGTCTTCAAATGAGATTTCCAGATTACTGTGTTCATTCTTAGCAATCTCAATGCACTTCCAGTTTTGTCCAATTCATGCTCTATATTTCCAATACCGAAGTTTTGTTTACTATTGGTTTTGACGTGATATAAAAGTAGGCTGGTGTTGATCCGTTCGAACGCCCTGTCGCCCGATCGATCGCCCCGTTTGAACGGGTGTTGACCCGTTCGAACGGCCTAACGGATTTCTAAAAAAAAATCAGTCGCGATGATTTACGCGACAGTTATTAAAAGCGAGCGTCTCGGTTTCGTTTTTTGAGAGATAAAAAAAAGACCGACGGGAGAAAACAGAGAGACAACAGAAAGAAAAAACAGAGAGCGCCTCTTCTTTTTCATCGGTCCTTTCTCTAGTTCTTTGAGAGAAAAATCACTCCCTCTATTCTCTATTTTTCTGAGTTCTTCACTGAGCATTAGAGTCTACCCCGATTGAGATCCTGCCTGTTTGAGTGGAAGTGCACCTTCAAACAGGCTATGTGGTTCGTTGTATCTCAGGAACGGAATGCTCTGGAATGCTTGTGTACGGAGGGCGGCGTATCTATTTCAAGGTCAGTGAGTATCGCGCCTCGAACCTGGTTCATAAATTTTTCTTCTTTCTCTGGTATTATTTATATATATATATATATATATATATATATATATATATATATATATATATATATATATATATATATTTGAGAATATATTTATGTGATGATTTGTATGTTAATTGTGATTTGTATTCAATCTGCACTATAATTTTTGTAGTAACCCCAACATTTACTTCTTTTTTAGTTAATTATTCATTATATTATTTATCTGTTTATGTTTGAAATTAGGTTGGGATGAGATTAAAGATTTATATATTCAACATTCTCATTTTCGTTGTTGTTGAGGAATCTTATGATTTGGAACTGTCCAGTACACACAAAGATAAAGGAGCAAATTTCTTGACTACTATTTAGATAAAAAAAACAGCCAGAATTATAAGTTACAACACATGTTGTCTAATATAAAATTTTAACTGACAACGTAAAAAAGTGAATTTTCCTTTACATGAGCAAAATGCATGTGCACGTTTATTAGTATTTATAATGAGTAATGCTATTGCGACGTGAACATTCACACGTCAAAACTCCACTTCATCTTTGTCACACTATTGATAAATGGGAATCGTGTGACAAAGATGAAGGGGAGTTTTGACATGTAAATGTTCAAGTCCTCAAAGTATTTTTCATTTATAATATGGGCTTACTTCCGAAAATTCACTCGCACACGGGAAGGCTCGCAACATTCCCACAACTATGGGGCACACGTTGCCTACTACCTTTAAATCAAAGCATTCATACCATTAATCTTTAGTCAAAAGTTTGCAAATTCCAGAGTGCATCTCGTGGGAGGGTACGTTGCAAATGTCAATCTCCTCAAATCCTTAGTTGGCCGATTGTTTGAAATTTCATCGCCATTCAATCTACCTCCTTACTCTTTGCTGTCCACCGGGACAACCACCCTAGCCGCCACGACTCGGCCTTTTCTTGCTATTGTTTATAGAAAAAATTATTTGAGCTTAATGCTAAATACTCCATCCTTCCCATAACAAGTGTCTTATTTGTTTTTTGAAATGAACTAAAATTAAAAAACCGATTAGGATGCTTATTATGGGACAGAGGGAGTATAAATATGAAATTTTAGCACTCGATTGAACTTGTCAGTGGAAAACTACCTTTAAATCAAAGCTGAAACTGAATGCCTAACAGTTGATTGACACCCAAGAGTATAGCACTGGAATTATTTGTATAAAAGAGCGCTGTCACTTTCCCAAAACTTATAATATAATGTACAAGGCCAAACAAATACAATTTTTGCGATTGGAAACCTCCATTACAGAAGAGAAACAGAAGAATCATCCAACAACATAGGAAACTCCAAAAATAAAGCAGTTTCACCAAACCAACCCATGGAACGAACCTCCCTGGCAAGACGAGCTAGGCTATGGCCTGCCATATTCCCCTGTAGGCAAGAGAAAGAAGCAGCCTCAAAGGAGCCAATCCGATTATAAGTTTCCTCCACCATCCAGCGGCAATCGATCTCGAGCTCTATTTTGAAACATTGTTATCACCTCTTTGCAATCACCTCCAAACTCAACCAGTTGAAGCCTTAGGACTGTAACTAAATTAACCGCTTCTATGAGAGCCAGCACTTCTGTGTGCCTCCTGAAAGCTCCCCATTAATCTGCAAACACAGGCAGTGGCCTTCCCACCTTCATCACGGGCACAAAGTAAATCAATACTTGTCATTTTTCCAACACACTGGTACTTGCTTTCTACGTGTCCATAGATGCTCAAGGAACATATTGCTCACACAGACATATAATGATCACAGCTGGAAAGAGGCCAACTCGTGACCGTGTCTCACAAGTAAAACTTTCCTCTTATTAACCCATTCTAGGCGATAGAAAAGATCAAGATTATTAATCAAAAGCTTCAAGCTGTCGACACCACCCATAGTGCTCAATTTATCCTGTACAATAGAAATGTATTTAGCAAAATTTCTAGATTGTTATAAAATATTCTATGCTAATCAAAGAAGACAAATCAAAAGTAGGAAGCATAATAGCATTGCCGCATAAAATGATGGGATGCAAAAATAGGTTATTAAAATTTAAATCATAGAAAAAAAAAATGCTAACATCAGAAGAGCTAACATCATGAACTTACAAAACCAAAATGGTTAAACCCTTTGGTGAGCCCTAAATTGGCCCGTAATGAACTGACTAGGGAAAGGACAAACAGAATCACTGGAATTGGAAATCAATCAAAAGTCACCGCAACAAGTGATAAAGTTTCAGCCCTTATATCAAGTTGATAAGCAATCATATTGGAAGGAACCACATCCATATATGGGATTTGCAGGTTTGTCGTTAAGAAGGTTCTGCTTGAATCTTTCTTAGCTTTATAGTGGATGAGACACCAAAGAAAAGTAGTTTTCAATTTCCTATGCATATATGTCATTCACATCATCATTGGAGTGCAGAACCCACATTCCGCCATTTGCTCTGTTATGATCCATTTCTACACTCAATGAATGCATTTTCACCCTCCCACAAATCCATCTATCAACTTATATTTCTTTTCACAAAACACATCACAGTATTATATAAACAACGTCAATATCACCTGCTGAGCTCAAGCACAAAACATTTGGATGAAATTGCTCATAAACTAAGATCGTGATACCTCTGAATGAGACTGGTTATCCTGCTGAGTTATGCTTGCCATTACGCTTGACCTAGTGGAATTAGGTGAAAACCCTTCCCATGGAGGAACAAAAATTAATTTCGTACACTGAACAGGGACAAAGCTTTTGCTAAGTTTTTCCCACCATGCTGTTCCAATTGACCACCACCTAATCATCAACCCATGCTCAGAAAAAGCAACCAAGCCCTGCATTTGGAAGGTAATCGGTTAATAAATCACTTAATCTAGAAAATTATTTCAGAAAAAGTGGGATGAAGACTTTTCTTTTAGAGTTCCAAGGAAAAAAGTATTCACACCAGAAAAAATATCTTTCATGGCAGAGATACAAATCTCTCCATGAAAGATAATGATAATATCATCGTTTTCTTCACGTATATTCAAAGTGATAATATAGAATGAAAGACATTTTGATACCAACAAGGCAAAGGAAAACAAGTTAAAGGAATGGAAGAAAATAAAAGATAACATCCTTGTCTAGAAAGTTTGTTCCTCTATCCAGCCCAGATTTTGTCCTAAAATTTTCCATGCTGTGGTAGCTTCTTCTACAGAAAAGTGAATGTGTATATTGAACAGGTTGTAGAAGAGGAAAAGCTGATGGACCTGGTAACGGGCCTCAGAAGAAAGACATAATAATTTAGGCAGTGTGATAATCCCATTATTATATACCTCTCCATCTGGTGAAAAGCTGAGAGCTGAAATTGTAGAGGTCATATCTGGTACTCCTCCTAGTAAGGTAGGAAGCCCAGGCGGACCACTCGCATCCAAAACTTTTACCTTTGTCACACTAAATAGAAAAGAAAGGAAACAATAACTGTTAGTTTAGTAAATAAATTATATACAACTTTGAGAAGATATAATTTCAAATTCATTTTTAACATTGCATGAAGATGAGTGTTTGCCATGTATGGGTTGCATATGCTACCATATTCAACAAGGGGACCAGAACTGGCAGATTTTTTTTTTAATAATAATATATGAAGTTGCTGTACATGCATTTTTTTTTATAGGCAAGAACTCACACAATACGCCACAGGAATACCTGAACTAGAAGGTTGTTTATCTATATGGGCTAGAACAACTTTTGCGTGCTGAGTCAAATAGCAGGACCAATTGTTAAGCTAACAGAAGAATGCACTTCAATTTGTGAAGATTACCAACAGAAATGATTAATGCCCCTCCAATTGAGAGGAGGCATATTCAGATGATGCTAACAGAAGACACAGTGAAGCACAGCTTCTGAATTCGAAGTAATCCCCAGTAATATATTGCAGCATCTGAACAGTAATTTGAACTCCTTTAACCATATGACATCTGAAGTCAATAGCTGCAGCCATTTCTTTTTTATTGTAGCTTTGTGAACAGTCTCATAAGTAGACTTTTTAATGGGATTTCAATGCACTCTTGTTAGAAATATCTGAACAGCATCTATACTTGGTTCGAAACAGTTACTAAAACCTTTCAACGGAAACCTAGGACAGGTACATTTTAAAACTCACACTTTCATCACAATGGTACTGAATCACGACCTAACATCTTGCTCTCTGACAGTCTAAATTACAGCAGTTTATAGAGTTTCTTGTCATAATCAAGCCCAACACCTATTGAATAATTATGAAAAAAGACAGACAACCTACTTCTCTCTCAAAAAATCTATTATAATCAGATACTGATTAAAATCATGTCCTAACATTCTAAATTTTACCAAGTCCTACTTGGAATGTAAAAAAATAGATATTGAGTGGCAGCCATCATTTCTAAGGAAACTACCAAACAAGTCTCTCCAGTAATTTAGGAAAGCTTCTTGCAAATCTTCTAAAGTTATGAGAACGGCTCTATATTGCAAAATGATGAAAATCTCCTACTTTGACAAGTTGAGTTTCAGCACTTCTCTCTTTTGTCTCACTCAATTAATCCTACTTCTTCTCAAATATGTCTCTATTTACAAAGGATGCTCCAGAGACATCATTTTTTGCTACATAAGCAGAACTGGGATGGTAGTACTCTGCTGTAGTTCCTCTGGTCATCAAGGGAACGTGCCTTCCAGCTCTCAAGCTCATGCTCTCTAATAGATTGTGCATATAAATGATGGTCAGATAGATGTTGGGGATGTGGGGGGGGACTTTCACCTGACAAGCATACTTATTAATCTTGTCAAGAATCTCCCATGGACTGATCTTCTTGGTTTTCCATCTGTGATATTCTCCGCATAGATATCTATCCTTGCAAAGGTAAACTTTATGTCAATCAACGTAAGCCTTACACTTGGAATAACTAACTTCAATATTTACATGTTCCTTAGCATGAATTACCTGCAAATTCACAATCAATTTTTCAACTCTTTCAAGCTTTGCCAATTGAAGGAAGAGGAAGCAAATCAAGTACTACCTACGGATTACCCTCCTAAATGGCCTCAAATGACTGTCTACTGATTATGTAGTTTTCAAAAAGCATTCCAAATTATTCGTAAAGGTTTATCTGGCAGTGCTTGAATATTATGACAAGAACTGTCAGTCTAGGTTTTGTTATTTCAAGTAGCTATTGGTGTTGACATCTTAAGTTACAAATTTTTTACTAATATCTAAGTAGG
Organism: Saururus chinensis; assembly: GCA_035235625.1. Lineage (NCBI taxonomy): Eukaryota > Viridiplantae > Streptophyta > Magnoliopsida > Piperales > Saururaceae > Saururus > Saururus chinensis. The sequence goes on from CP141140.1 coordinate 59,502,054, forward strand.
ACAGATTCTAGGAGAAAGAGTCATGCATAAGTCGTCTCATAATTACTAAAGATAGACCATGCTTGATTGTCATAAAAGACTTTATAATTACTTCAATTATAGAATTAAAACATGATGATGGTTTGTCATTCAGAGCTGTTTTGACAATATAAATCTGAGTCTTCAGTTGCATTTTTCTCTTTTATTTTATTGTTTTCTTCTATTTTCCAGGAGATAACATGTCCTAGCTCTTGCGTTGCAAGATTGTTCCATCCCTCAAATTTTTGAGTAATATCTGAGTAGGACAGATTGCAGGAGCAAGAGTAATGCATGTCATCTCATAATTACTAAAGAAAGACCATGCTTGATTGTCATAAGAGACTTGATAATTACTCCAATTATTTCATAGCTGTTTCGACAATATAAATCTCAGTCTTCAGTTCCATTTTTTTCTTTTATTTTTTTTTCTATTTTCCAGGAGATAACATGTCCTAGCTCTTGCGTTGCAAGGTTCTTCCAGCCCTTGAAACAAAGTTTAAGTGTTGTTCAGGATTTCCCATCAAAAGTGCATTTAAAATGAACTAAATATTCAACTGCCTTAAAACATGTGCTACAGTCTCTGGTATAAACTAAAAAAGTTACCTTCCTAATTTCTTCTAATTCTTCCTTCATTAGTAATGCTATGCATCAAGATGTGAGATGCCACTCCGAGAAGCTCGTTTGGCATACAAAACAATCCGGGTGATGAAGCAATATGAATTTATATTGATTTATATCCACTCAAAACCTCCCATAGACTCGACAATAGAATGAGGCATTCCCTACCCTGAATAATAAAGCCCACAAACCACAAATTACCTCTAAAGCAGCTAGTATTTGGACAATTAAACATGCATTTCATGCATGTCCACAGCCGTGCTATATAAATCAAGAGAAGAATTTCACTGAGTGAGGTTGCAACTCAAGTGTGAGTGGGCTGATCTGGCAACTAACTCCATGTGTCCTCAAGTGAATGAGTTTAAGGAAGAAATACTCTCACTTTTTCTCGTTGGATTAAAAGCTTGTGAAAAACCTCAAGCTGACAAAGATCATAATATCCTTTGCCAATTAAGATATAATGAGTCATATGTTCTCCAAAAAACAAAACTTGTACACTCCATCAGAGTAAGAAAGTGGCCAAAGTAAGGTTTTTTTAATTGATTCCACAAAAGCCACAATTGTTATTACAATTCAGAAGTGTGTCATAATATATGTATAATCACATACCAATGATATGACTTTAAAGGTGTAGCTCTTTCATCTCTTAGAACTTTATATAGAAAGAAATGGCTGCCACCACCAGCCTTACCTTTGCACATCATACACTCGGATGGTTGCCGTGCGGATGTCTCCAACAGCATCTCCGACAGCTAACCTTGTTGGCCCATCATTCAGAGTAACCATTGGAAAAGCACGTGCAACCTCCCTTAAGGCAGCCATGGAACTACTAAGGCAAATTTTACGCATGACTGAGTTTGCAGGATCCATAGTCTCTAAGATAAAATTTACAACCTGAGATCAATACATGTCACAATATCATCATGCATATCTCATGAAGCTTGAGCTAAAACCAATCTGATTCAGAACATAAGAGCAAATTTACAGATCACACACAATCAATTATCTGGCAGTCAGTATCCAAATGGAAATTTCTCGCAAGTGACATGATATTTAAAATCCAAATCGTGTGCAAGACAAGTGCATCAAGAAGCAAAAATTTTAGAGAGAGACTGATGGTCCCCATATAAAGTGTCGTGAATCTCCAGGTTTAGCATGTTGGATAATCTGTCTGTCTGTTAAATAATAGTATGTCCTGTCTGCATCTATCTATTTGGTCCGGTCTGGGCTCAATATACATTGTTGGGTCCCAACAATGTATTTTGAGCCCAAACGGACATATGCAGACAGGACATACAATTATACAACAAACAAATGGATTATCCAACATGGTATCAAAGCTAGGAGACCCCAATTTCGATCCCCGCCCTTGCCTCTGCATGTGCACGTGCAAGCACCTGCATCGGTTAAATTGTGCATGTGCAGGTGCAGGTTTGGATAATCCATATACATTGTCGAGTGTTCCTTGATAGCTCGAGCTTATGAGGGCCTCAATGTATATCGAGCCCAGACTGGCCCAAACAGACAGATGCAAACAGGGCATACAACTATCCATCAGACAGACATTATCCAAAACTGCATAGGAGATTTAGTTCCCTAAGGTATACACTTGACACATTAACTTTCATAGATGTCAATTTGCTATCATAATAAATTCATAGTTACTAGTCAACCACGAAAATGGCAGAGAGAATTGCAGTTGGTATGCAAACCTTGTCAAGGTAAACAGCAAGTGGTTTGGGAGAACCGCGAATGACCCTAATCAGAGTCATGAGGGAAACCAAATGAACTGGTGAGTCTGAGGCAGTAGTCCAAATCTGTTTCTCTATCACATGCAGAAATCCAGGTATGTCAGCTATTGCTAAGCTAGGAAGAAGAGTCTCTATTAAAGTCTCCTTAATTGCAACGGCTAAATTTGAGTTTCTTGATGATGTCCCGCTAACACATTCTATTTGGAAAAATATATCAGTTATCAAGCGAGGAATTTCTGGACCAATGCATTCTTTCCATGTTCTCTCCATTCCCTCAGCTAAAAGCTCTGCTGCAGTTGAACTATACTTGTCATTCATTGCCATAACCAACTTCATTAATGGCTGTACAACCACAGTGGAAAGACATGATTTCACGAGGCTTGGGTACCAAACAACCAAAGCCCCAGCTACAATGATGTGGGAGGCCATTGCATCTTGGTTTGACCCTCCAACACAAGAAATCCAGTCTTTCATTTCAAATGATTCCAACCACATATGTATTTCAGATTCATCCTCCTCTTGGCATCCACCTCCTGTTCTTGCATCTTTTCTTGTCAGCTCAACGTCATTTGTTGGTTGTTTATCTTCATCCACCACAGACCTCAATGAACTCAAATTCTGATGCACTTTTTTAGAGCCACAGCTTAGTTGGTCTGGGATAGCACGTGATGCAGCACAGTGGAACAATGAACGCGCAGCCATCCGTACATCATCACTTGGATCTTGCCAGAAACTCGCCAAGAGCTGTACAGACCAAAAATACATAGCACTAAACCTCATAAAGCATACTACAGCACATTCTATACCAACAAAGTAGAACATGAAAAATGAATGTGCTACAATGACATGTATTCTACTTGCTAATTATTAAGAGTTCTGATATATAGAGGTGGGAACCCAGCACTACCCAGCATTTTTTTGATTGACAGGGCCTTCTCCAGCCCTGGCAATGGAAAATGGAGACCAGGGATGAGTTGCCCCTGCCCGAACGACTCAATCCCAACTGCATGGTGCCTGAAAACTCCATGCTTTCAGTGTGTTGATAACTGTCAAAGGGAGGGGAGAGAGGGAAAAAGAGGAAGAAGATGAGACTCAATCGTGCTACAGTTGTGAACACCCTGAAAACATAGAGTTCTTAGGAGTTATACATGTGGGATTGTTTGGTCTGGGCTGGGGCAACTCAACCCCAGTCCCCCATTTTCATTGCTGGGACTGGAGAAGGAGCGGGCGACAAAAAAAAATGCTGGGCAGCGCTCAGTGCTGCCCAACACTCTATATCATAACTCAATTATTAATGCTTTCAACATAAAAGTGACTTCAAAGGCAGAACAACTCTTTCATCCTACAGCTACAAAGAGAAGTCTTGACATGATGTGAAGTTGGATGAATAGAGTAGTGTGACTTATTTTTTCAAAACTATAATCTTTGATTACATATAGTTTGTATACACAATCAGGAGTCCTACCCTTTAACTAAAAATGCTATCCTTTAATTTTAGCAGCAAAAAATGATTCATGAACATCTTACAAATATTTCATAATGTTATCCATGTGTTTACAACACACTGGTATGAAACAGACCACACTCATAATAACATTACAGTAGACATAAAAGATGCCAAACAACAATATTGGAGATACTACCTGGAGTAGAGGTGGCACTGTATCTGGAACCATCTCTGCAAAATTTCGAGTATAGAAAGCGGCCAAGGCACTGAATGCAAGGAAACAATAAGCAAGCAGGAACAGAAGATACTTTATTGGCAAATGTCACAATTACCGCACAACATGAAGAAAGCAATTAATTCATAGGATCAATCGAAAGGTCAATCAACTATTGGGAGTAGTTCTCAGAGAGCACCTACTTATCCACCACAATGACTCCAATTGTTCTATGTTTGCTGAATTATACATGTCCATCTTCAAATACATATCCACCTAGGTTTTTCTTTCAAATTTTGCTCTATCTATGTTATTTTTTCCCTTCCATGAATCTCAAACAAATAAACAATTGTTTATATGATATAAAAATCCTTTCAAAGACTATAGAAAAGAAAAGGAGATGCTTGAGAATCTTTGGTTTAGGGAGATGACATACATTCAAGTTATTGTTTGCAAGGTAAAGACTTGTCTTCTACTCATATGAGGTTTTGTCAACAAAGATAAAATGCCTAAAATCTAGGTGACAGGCAAAAATCATGCATCCAGAAGGAATAAATATCCTTGGTCAAATTAGAGAAAAGGGAAGGGAGCTACATCTCTTCCTCAAAGTGTTTTCATGGAGACATGAGAAAAAGAAAAGGAAGTTTTCAGACCTGCTTGCTGCAGAGCTAAAATGAGACAAGCTCATCATGTGCTGAGCAAGAGATACCATCACCAAAGATCGCATCGTGCAAAATTCTGAGGAACATCTCCAAAGCTGAAATAACAACATGAAGTCTTCCAGATTAACCACAAAGACCTCACAACACCCAAATATTGAGATACAAACGGCTACAGAAAGTTGCCAAAATTACCTCAAGAATAGCTCGTTGACTAGGAAAAGATAATGTAAGAGAGCCTCTATCACCCTCTAAACCTGGAGTTACAACAAAGTGCTCTTGTCTCCATACACTTATTTCATTCATCAGCAACTTATCAAGTTCCCGATCCACTCCCCAACAGTGTAGGAACGATAAGCAGAAGCAAAATAAAAATCCTTCAGGTGATCTGACCCATGCATGTTCATCTATTGGATGACTCCTAGTCACCCGCACAGCATCAGAAGAATCAGCAGCGTACACATAATCAGAACTTGATGCATTCAAGCTTTGACCATGATCAATGTCAGGCACATGACTCTTCTCTTTTATAGCATTATTTTCTAGTACATTTTTATTATCTCCCAATGGTAGTTCAAATACCAGAGTAGCAATTCCAGGAACAGGGCAAACACATTCAATAAGATAATGCTCATTTTTGGACAAGTCTGCCTGCAGCAGATTTTGTTTTGATGAGGAACAACTGACTGCATGGCGGTTAATATCATGGAATCCACTTGTTAAGGTTGATGGTGAACTTTCTATCACAGAGAAATCTGGGACACTCCACTGAAATTCCTTGCTCTTTTCAGGGAAAGTTGCAACAGTCTTCTCAAGATTAATAGAATCCTGGTCCCATGACAGACTATCGTCCTCAATTACTACTGGAAGAGCTAATGAAGATGCTGGCTTCATGCCACTCATCATATTGCCAGTAATACAGCTTACATCTATACTTCGACAAAAATGGTCAAACATAGAAAGGGAGGCAGCACCCCGAAGGGTTCGCTCGCGAGCACCAGTCTTAACATCCCATATGTACAATGCAGTATGATCTGCATCCAAAGATAAAGAAGAATAACTGCATGACAATGAAGAAGATGATGGTATATTTTGGCACAGGCACGCTATGTAACCTTTTGTACTATCCCATAAAACCATTTCTGGGTAGCCTGGATGTCCAGGGAACATTCTCTCCACCCGCATTGTCTCCAATGATATTAGAGCCACACATGAATCTTCCCCAACAGTGAGAAAACAATTTCCCCAAGGAGCATTTGTCCATGGCGGTGCAAGAACAATATGACGCACTGGACCAACATGATGGTGCATCACTGCAATAAGAGTACCTGAATCCACATCCCATACACGAATTGTGCAGTCCTTGCTCCCAGAAATCAACACCTGATCAAGGCTTGCTGCACCACTTGAGACCACCGAATGAGCAGCTAAACAAAGAATTGCGTCAGTGTGTCCTAAAAGCTTTTGTTTACAAGATTGTAACGCATTGCCATTATCGCCACTACGCAGCTCCTTGGAAAACATCTTGAATCGAAGTATTTCAATTTCACCACTAAATAAGCCATATACTACTGCATATGGAGCACCACAATGTTTAGAGAGCACTAGTGACGATGTGACAATCCATCGTTTCAGCAGCTGACAATCTCCACTATGATTATAAGTTTCAGTTCCAGTGTTTGTATTGATGTTTTCACCAACCAGATTACTGACAAAACTGCCTTCTCCAAGCATGGTGCATGAAGAAGGTTTGCTAGAGTTATTGCTCCTCGCTTTTTGAAGTACCTTCCAGTCATCATCAGAAAGCACAAAAGGAGGCTCATATATCAGCCATGCTGAGACATGCGGTTCCCAGAAGAACTGAAATTCTGTATCAGTACACTGTGATTCTATCCGAAGAAGAATGTACTTTAGCTGAAAAAATCTGTGTGACATTTTCCCATTACATGGATGGGAAACAGGAGGGATTTGACTGACAGGATCAAAGTGCAATGTGTTTTCAAATTCTGATAGAGTATACACCACTGCAGCACCAGTGTTACACCATAAAAGAAAACTTTCTAAAAATCCCTCTGATGGATTCTTAATTCCTGATGTATCAGCACCATGATCAAATTGAAGAAATATACCTCCTTCAAAAAATGTTTCTTCAATGGTTAGTCCATCAATGTAAAATGGACTATCTGCAAATGAGATTTCACCAGTAGCATTTGGCTTAGTCAGTGACTTGAAGATGCACCGAGTCCTAGATACAAGGGCCAAGAGCTTTCCATCACCTGAAACTGATAGGTCTTTAGTTTCACATTCAGCTATATGATTACCCACAAATGGCGTCTCCGTGCCTAGCCCACATTCCTGCATAAGTCTTGCGCCATTGCCATCCTGTTGATCACAGTTCTGAAGTAAAGCAAGCAGTTGTACCTTTCCAAGCACATCACCCACAATCACTAACTGATTTCCCTTATCATCCACAGATGGAAACTTTTCCACCATTTCCATGTATTTAATAGGTCCAATAGACCAACTTCCATGAAAAACAATCTTAATAATGTTGAGGGTGCATGAATCAACAATGACAACAGAACATTTTGCAGTATCTTTGCATAGTGAAGTTTCTCTATTCAGGATATTGTCGTCTTGAATATCAGATGTATTTGTCTCATGAGAAGCTGCTTCTGCTGCTGTTTGAGAATTTAGGACACAGTTACAAACTATGCAAACATATCGTGGAGATGATGGCAACAGTTTTATTTTCACAGGTATGCCCACCCGCAACGGCAATTTTCTTCTGAGTTTGCAATGGCCACTACTTCTGCTCCAGATACATAGCACACCATCATTACAAGCGCTTAGTAGAGCCGCACCATAACCAGCTGGAGTAGAGCTTACTTGACTTGTCTTCTCTCTCTCCTCGTGACCAACAATAGGCAAACATATCTCTAAGTCTGTTATGGCAGCAGTATGACCACAGAAAACTGCTACTGGCCATATTTCCTAATGTCATAATGCAGAAAAAAGATCAAACTAAGCTACTGTAAAGTGATAAGGATACTCAACTGCCATGTCATAATTAAAACATCAATGAAGAAATGTAGTCACTGCTTGATTTTATTGGACTACAGTGGGAGCGGAGAAGTACATCATACAATGATCTAACCATATGTCAAAACAAACATATTGAACACGTAGGTAGAGCGTAGATTTGACCAATTGGGAAGAGCATGGTAGTCATTTGCTTAATGTATTATTTGAACTGAAAAAAGCAAGTAAATAAATCATCGTCCAAAATATGGTCATTCTGGTACATTGGATGTTGATGTAATTGCCAAGAGAGCATATACACCAAAAATAAGTAAGCACCAATCTGAAGGACTCACAACAGTCTGGACCAAAAGCCATTTAACTTGACTGAAATTGAAAAAAAAGACTACCTTAAATGTTCCAAAGGTGGTTGGCAACATATATTTTCAAAAAGGTGTATTATGTTTCTCATATATGTTACTAGCAAGTAACAAAAAGTACTTCTGTCAGGCCATCTAGCATCAACTTTTTGTCAAATCGTTTTATTGTCAGTATATCCAAGTAGAAATGTTAATACATGTTAAGATGTGATGTCGGGAATCAGATTAAACATCTCTTCTATTATCACAAGACATATACCCAACTCAACCAGTTTGACAAAATTGTGTCTGGTTATGGTCCGTAGTGTTTTTTTATGCCAGTAAAACTTAGACAATATTGAAGTATATGTTTTGAAGAGTTTATAAATCCCAGACTTGCTGAGAGATTTACCTACATCTAGTCTAAAAAGGAAAATCAACCATATATTTTTTATTTTGCACGACTGACATTTACAACTATATAGTGAAGAAAATTCAGAGAAAAGAAAATTCGTATAATACCTTGATTTATCCCCTAGATGACAAATTCCAATGCCAAAGTGATTTCCGATAGTTATCATCATATATATCCTCTAATTTGCTCTAGTTTTCCTCATATCCTTGCCTTTCCAAGCCCCTCATACCCTGCATCAAGTTCATTAAGAACACTTAAACAACCCTCTCTTATTATGTTTTCCATAAACTGATACAGCAGGGGCGCCACCATCTCTAGGAAGGCATTAATGAGGAGCCTAAGTGATATTAGTTAGTCAAGGGACAGGCTCCATTTTTCTATGCTTATATGAGTGGCCTTCATGTAAGGTGATGCCCCAATTACATTAGCCAGCAGATAGATCAATAAATTAACTACATGGGTTGGGTCATGGCTCACATAAAAAAAACTAAAGATGAACAGACTGCTTATACAAGCGCCAAAAAGTTATGAAGCAAGGGCTGAACAAGTCCACTGTAAAAAAAAATTTGAACATTGCATTCTTTTTTGTTTCTCAATATAGCAAATATGAAGAGGAGTAGAAAATAGCAAGGAAGTAAAAGATACATACCATGAAAATGAAAGACAGAGAGAATTTAAAAAAAAAACTATGATCAATTACCAATTTGCTTAAAGTGTGCTTCTATCAGTCTCCTTATGAGTGCCTCATGTGATGAGGCAGACATAGTGCTCACCCTTGTCTAACTGTACAAAACCATTTATGTTATAGCTTGTGGTTGTTCTAACAATGATTTATGTAACCACTCCACGTCTTTCCTAAGTTATATAAGAATCATAATGAAGGCTACAGATTTTTGCACGCCATGCAGGACAAAACACCATTAATTAACTAAAACAAAATAATTTTGGAGGTGCCTACAGAAGTCCATTTTCCTTTCCTTTTAACACCAGTTTTACCTCTATGATGCATTCACTTCTGTCACAACTTAGCTTGTAAAAGAACCTTCCTTGCAAGATCCAAGATGATGTCCACTTAGAAACTTCCAACTTTAAAAATATTGTCTAGTTATCGCTAGAGTTCAACATATTATGTACTCACTCTTATAGTGAAAAAGAGAACTAATTATTCCACTGCAAAGGCCATAGCAAGGGCAGGCCACCAAAATATGGATTTAGTGGATCACGCTAATATTTTTATTAAGAAAATAACTAGAACACTCCAATAGCTACTATGGTTATGGTTTGCCATCTCAGTCAGCCGAAAGAAGAGAGTTTGGGGAGATCGTGAATATGATCTCATTAATGAGGAAACACTAATTTCGCATGTAAAATTATAACGTATATCAGCATAAATAGTTCCCTAACAGATTGAGCCTTTAGCATGGAATCAGAGCCCAAGTTGTGGGTTCTAGTCCTGGTGAATGAAGTTTTCCTTGTGCGCCACCTTGTACGTGTCTCGTGCAATGCATAGTGTGGTGTTTGCAAGTGTGTCACCTTGTGCGTGTCTCGTTAGTGTGGTGTTTGCATGTGTGACCAAGTGTTAATATGGTTAATATGAATAAGTTAGTCTGTATATTTAACACCCATAAACATTAAACCACCAATGTTCGCAATCTCAATAGATCTTGACGAGATCTTGGTCTCACAGAGATCTTGGTGAGATCTCGGTCTAAGCAGGGAAACCGAGGCAAGAGACCATGTAACCAAGCTATTTTTCCTGTTTACACAGTCTCGACGAGATCTCTGTAATTTCTCACTCAAACTCAACATTTCTTGCCAATTTCTCACACCAAAAAGGGTAAAAAAAAACAACTAAAAAGGCCTTATCTCCGCTCATGGGTCTACTATTGGGGTTTCAATTATTCCCATTTAATGATTGATGTAAGTTGGGGCCAATTATTTCCCCTTGAATTCAAATTTCCAACAAGACACCGATTAATCATTTCTTCTTCTTCCACTTTTCTCCTTCTTCTTCTTCTCTCCTTCTTCTTCTTCTTACCCTTTTCTTCTTCTTCATTTCTTTTTCCCCTTTGTAATCTAAATTGTCGGTAGGTTCACTCCTGGCAGTAGATCTGAAGTTGCTAGCAACACCGCCCATCGGCAGTTTCAGAACTCTATGCTTTATTACGTGTATATTCTCAAACTTTCTATTTAATGTATGATGTTAGTGTTTGTAAATGTAGATATGTACTTAGGTTGTCAAAAATATACGTGAAAAACCTTTCTTGAGATTACCATTAAAGAATCACTAAATTGTATAAAAAATGTTAATTTTTTCAAAAAGTTTGCTAAATGAGAAGAGAAAATATTGATGGTTAAGAAGAAGAATGAAGTTCACGATAATCTCATTGATTAATAATATGACATAGAAGTTCACAAACATCAATGATAATGTAATTAATTTCTGATATACTGATTTTTTTATATTTTTTAAGACAACTTAGCAACTGATCATGCTTCAGGAGACCTGCTGAGCTAGTTGAGTAGAAGCAGACAGCAGCTCAGTATGCCAGCCTGCTGTCTGCTTCTGCTGAGCTAGCTCAGCATGGCAGGCTGCCTGTTGTCTGCCGAGCTGACATACTGGCTAGACTGGATGCTGAGCTAGCTCAGAATACTGCATGCAGCAAGAATATATGTCTAAGCAGACAGCATCAATAAATTCATGCAACCTGCTTCAGTAGGTAGGAGGATTGCCACCTGCCTACTTCCCTTCAGGCAGCAGGGCCCCTCTGCAGGCAGTCCTGATGCCTGCTAAGCAGGATTCCTGCTCAGGCAACAGGAACTTTGCAATGAGCAGACTACCTGCCTTTTTTTTTTTGCAGGCAGTAGACGACCTCACTGTCTCAGCAAAATCTTGCTGAGGCAGAAGAAAATAAAAGGTTATTAACTGTTTCGGTTAGATTTGACAAGATTTCAACAAAATCTCGCCAAGGGATATAAACTGTTTTGTAGGTATTATATTTCGGTCCCTGACCGAGATACGATATCTTAACAAGATCTTGGCGAGTTGGCAATCCATGACTAGGATATTAGTGGTAGTTGGTGATATATTCATATATGATTTCTATTAGAAATTCAAAAGTAAATCTCTTAATAGCTTAAGCTGTTGGGGATGGGCTAGTAACAAATATTTACCACACCATAACAAAGCACTTTCCAGTGCGTGCAAGCGTAATGAAGGTATGCAAACGCTCAAACAAGAACATTTGGATATGGGGCCATTAGTTGAACCAGGGAAATACCATGTTAGAAACAAATCTCCTACAACAAGTAGGGGTGTGACACCCACAATTTAGAGATATTTACATATTAAAAATATTGGGATGGGAGCGAATTTCAAAGTTCTTTTTATTTAGTCATCAACACCTTCACTGATGTGGCGGTGAGTGACAATTTCACTGTCGGCAAGCAATGATGCATTGGCAAAAACACCGGTGAATTTTCTATTTTCATTTGTAGAGTCAACGATGCGTCGGTGTAAGAACGGTTATGCCGATGGGGATTAAAACCATCCAAAATAAACGGTTACGTATCAGATTCGATTATTTCTTCCTCGTATATACCTCTTGATGCCCTAAGGCCCTTATCTCTTCAAAAACTGACTTTTTTCTGAAGAAGGGAGACCTAAGTGCGTCAAAACCAGAGACCAAGGGAGGAAAAGGCCGAATTCTGAGAACCTAACTTATAGTCTACAGAGGAGAAAGGTTGTATTGCTTATCTCGAATCAATTTTATTATTTAGTCTAAAAAATGAGAATGTTTTAGGAAGTATGAATTACTATTAGTGTTTGAACCATGATCTTACGTAGAAATATGTTATATGGGATAGAGTTATGTTAATGATGGCAGAACAATGGATTATATCATGATTTATGTTGTTATGCATTATGTGAGTTCCAAATGTTCTTGAAATTGAAGTTTTATGCATGCAGATGATGTGTTCGAATGTTTTTCCAAAGGGGAATGATTTAAGCACCAGAACGAGAACTTCCGTTCTTTTGCTCTAATCATCGACGCGCTCATTGACACATCAATGAGTGTGACAATGGTTAAGGGAAGATGAATATTTACCAACATCAACACACAGGGGTGTGTCAGTGTTGAACTGGGCATTAGCATTGAAACCGACGCATAGGTGACAAGTTGGCAAATATGACTTTTCTTAGTCTACTCATTGTTGACAGTAGATCAACACATCGATGATGGTTCTGATAGCCATCAACACCGACAATGATGCCTCAATGAGACCGATGACACTTCGGTTCTCGTTTTCAAAGTGAAATTTTCATCAATGATTATACCACTAATGAAGTGTGTATTGATGTAAATTACTTACATAATAAACATAAGTAGATATCAAAATACATGATGGAAATGTGTATATGAATAAGGGTAAGTAAACCCTAGGTTCAGGCATACCAAAGGGGTAGAGACCTTAAACTATCATCTATGACACTTAAGGACATATGAGCCTGGTGTTGCTTTGGGCTCCAAAAGTGGGTCCTTTAAGCCACGTAAAGGAGATTCATGGTATGTAAAGGATCATGAGTTTCCAGCTCCCCATGTTAGGGAAAGGAACCACAATATATTTCGACCAAACCAAACCAGATAAAACTAAACCAAACTAAAAATCTCATTGATGGAGTTACCTATAAATAGTTTGGGAGTAGGGGATTTTGTAAAAGTATCTTACAAGTATGCAATTGATTCAAAGCTTTCTTCTTTCTTCTAAATTTGTGGTGTTTTCTCTCTCCTCCATGTTTCTCTAAGTTTTCTCTCAACTTCTCTCCCCTTATACCTCTTCAGAAGCTCTTTCCTTCTACCACTCCCCCTCCAACTCAATCTGCATCTTCTCTACCTCAACCCATTTCCCTCTGTCCAAACCCTTACCCAACATAAAACTATGTTGGATTTCCCAAGCAAAATGCTTCAGAAAACAACTTCCAACATTCATCTTCATCTCCTCTCACCCATCTGATAGAAATGTCATGACACCTCTATACTAGCAGATGGACTCTAGATTACTTCTCTTGCCCGTCTGGCTTTCACATCCTGCCAAAATTGATCCAATTTTGAAGAATTTTGAGCTTTCTATCATGCACAAACACAGGATTTTTATAAATTGAAATTATAAAATGAAAATTTTTAGTTCCTTCATTGCAAATTATCTTGTTTGGTAAACAACATCATTGGGATGTATCGGTAACAATACCAAAACAGCTTTTGTTTTTTTCTTAGTGATTTCTTTTCAAACAGGGATCCATCTCATGCCTTCATATGTCAAGAAAACTAGCTGACTCACAACGAGACCATCAACTGCTCAGTAGATGCAGATTCAGATTATCATCTGAGTTTTAAGAACTTTGGTTTTGGAACCAAAAATAAAACAAAACAGGAAGTACCCTACCCTGTCATGCCTCTACGTATAATGCAAACTAGATGTTTTGATGTCAATTTTGTTGCTTACTCTGCCGTGCCTTTTATGCATAAGGAAAAGGATGTATTGATCTGAGTTTTTAAAACTTTGGTTTAAAACTTCAATGAAACAAGACAGCAAGCACCCTACCTTTTCTTCTTTTCTTTTATGCAAAAAGAAAAGGATGTATTTATCTGATCTTTACGTCAAAAGATGACATTAGCAATTTTTTAAGTAAAACAGTTACTCTATATTTTTTTGATACATAGAGCAAGATCTACATTGGATTCTATCGTAAAAGAAAAAAATATTGTGGACCAATCCACATTGATGCCAGATCATGCAATTTTTTTAGTAAAACAGTTAAGCTTTATTTTTTGATACGTAGAGCCACATCCACATTGGATTCTATCATAGAAGAAAAAAATATTGTGAACCAATCCACATTGATGCCAGATCAATGGCAAAATATGACTCAGTTGCTTAACTTTTGTAGCTAGGATATATGCTGATGAAAAAGACCTTTTACAAATATATCTTTCACCCCATACCCTGGTAAATTATTTTTCTTTTCCTTCTGTTCAAAAGTAACCATTTGTCCAAAAAACTTCATCGCACCCAAACCCTGTCGCCCATAAAATGGTGGTAGCTTATGTATAGAATTGCAGCACTCTACTCTGCATTTGAACCCATAGTTTAAAAACTTGCCCAAAATTATTTACTCTCCAAAACATGTGGATATTGTATATTCTAAAAAACCTCACATCAAACTAAATCCTTATGGCCCTAGGATGCAGCTACATCTGCCTTTCTATGTAAAGCATTCTAGATAAATCAAGCGAGATTGGTCAAAAACATGTAAGAAATGTGTCAATGAAGTGCAATTTGGGATCTCGTTTATTACTCATCCCCCACACTAGCCACGGTTCTACCCCAGCAAATGAATTCCCTAAAACATGTAAGGAGATTTAAGACAGTTCCATGTTCAATCTTCTTAGTTATACAGCTACCTATATCATCATCATCAAGATACCTGCTCATCCTATTATATTACTTTCTCACAGACAGCATATTCGTCAGAACAAGAGCAAGAATAAAAAAGCGGGAACAAGATTAGTTACCTGGCGGTCAGATTGTTGAGAAGCAGAAAAGCGCGGCAGGTGCCACCAGACGATGGAGCCATCGGATCCGCCGGTGTAAAGGGTCGGCGGGTCCTCCAAAACCGCCGATGCAGTCACTTGGTGACTGTGTATGGGAGGGACGATGCCATCGCCCCTAGGCGGCCACAGGCACGCCACCGACCGGCATTTCATCGTCGTCTTCTTCCCCGTTCTTCGCTCCAATTCTCCCGTGCAGAAAGCTCGTGCCAAGCCAATTCGGTCAGCCAGCTCTTGCAGCCTGCAGGCTGAAGTGCTGGGTCTGGGCGAACTACAATATATTCTTTGGACCGGATGGTTCAATCGGTTTTTTCTTGAACCGTCTCCTCGCCCGCTGTCGTCTCTTTGCAGAGTCTCCCCCGCGCCACCCCCCTGAACCCGCCCCGCTCGCACTGCTTTGCACCAACCCTCATCCCGTCGCCGCTCTTTCTCTTCCTCACCGGCGTCACGGCCGCCGTCGTAACAGGTACCCCTGTCTCTGGCGCCTGCCTTTCTTTCTTTTAAGCCCTGTAGAGAGACAGATGGAGACTATGTTCGTGAACTTGAGTGTCTATTGGATTGATTTGTTCTAGCCTGTGCCAATGTTTCGTTTTAGTTCATTCTGCATTTGCAAATTGAAAGGAAGAATATCAAAAAAAGGTTTGATGTAGAAAGCTCACGTACAAAATGACTTTGTTTGTCTAGGTCCGTCCTGTAGGGAGTCGACTCACTTGATTGGACTGGACTTCGACATTCATTGCAGGATGGACCTGCAAAAAGCTGGGGATTTAAATTAAGAAAGAACCGTAAAACTTTTTTTTTTTACCTTATGTTCTTCGTGTTATTCTTAGCATTAAACGACGTTCTGAGAACTGCAATTTCATTACAGAGACGTTGGCTGTGTGTTGGGGGTTTTGATGGGGTATTGAGATTTTTGCTAGTAAGCTATCTGACCAGACATGAATCATACAGAGAGCTTACGCCTGGAAACATACTCCAATAGAATCTTACTAATTCCATTAGGCTGTAGACTCTGCATTGTTAAAATTGCTTATTCTATAACAGTTGAGACATGCTTAATACTGGAGATTCTTGTTCTGATGTGGAGCTGCCTTTCTGTAATGGGCTCCTTTCTTGTGTTTGCTTATCTGTATGATCTCACATGAGCAAAGATGATTGCTTTTGACCCTGGATTTCCAAACACAGGACTAGTTAGAATTAGAGCAACTGACAAATTGTATATGCGCGCTATGACTTCATAGGTGAATTGAGTATGTTTGTTGTCTTGTACCTTTGTTTGGAGAAGTTTTCTTCTGCAGCTAGCTCCTCATATCTAATCATGAAGTTCAACACTTTCCTTTGATTGTGAAATGTCTCCTTCTCTTCTATCAAATGCTAGAAACATTCTTTATTTATCATGACCTGGGTAGCTGTTAACGGAAATCTCAATTTATAAATTTATGAAACAAAATAAGCCATTCTTCCAGGTTCTAATATAATGTGTTACTATTCTATTAGATTAATCATCAAGTTGTATTTGCCCAAATGACTTGAAGGAAGAGGTCACTGTGTTTCCTTGTAGTTTTAGGACCTTAAAATTGTAAAATAATTCAAAATATAAAATTCTCCTACTCAATGAGATCAGTCATCACAGTTTATTATATCTACGAGTTGAATGAAGAACTTGTTCTGTTGCTTTATAGTTGGAGAACCTATAACTTGGAGAACAGTTGGAGAAGATATAAAAGGGATAGAAGCACCTCATGTGTCCCACGAAGCGTTATGTCCTTCGTCTTTTCATCTCTCTGAAACACATCACAGCTAATGTTGTCGACCGAAACAATGGCCGTATCATTGCATCAGCATCATCTGTGGAGCATGCACTTAAGAATGGCTTTGAATGTGGTCGCACATGCAATGCGAAGGCCGCCGCTGCTGTTGGTGAGGTGCTTGCCATGCGCCTTAAGGTTGTGGGACTTGAGCAGGGAAGAGCCTTACATGCAAATGTGCAGAAGGAGGTGGAGAAAAAAGGATTCAAAAGCAACACCAAGGTCTGGGCTATTGTCAATGCCATCAAGTCCCATGGTGTTAACCTTGTTATTGATGAATCTGATCCTCAGTAAGGTTCTTTCGTCTAGGATGCTTCTGAATGCAAATTTGAGCATCCCTTGCTTGATTGGATGTGCCTCTGGAGTTTGTTTGAGCTTAAGTATTTTCACTGTTATTTTTTCCTGTTTTTCTGTAGTTTATAAACTTTTATGTGCAGACTCTGGTGGAAGTGGTGCATTCATGTTGTTGCTCTTGTTTAATACCCACATCAATGTTATACCTTGCGCATAACAGAGGAGTTTACCCTCCAATGTGGCTTCAATTATTTTGGTTTCTGAAATTGCTGCATCTTGGCAATTTTTAGTTTAGCACATAAAAGACACTTTGGTCCACCGTGGTGGCTTGATTGGTCATGAAAATTAGCCATTGTGGGTGCGAAATTTTGGGATTCTTTCCTGACTTGCATGCTGCATAATATCGCAATTAAGGTAGAACATATATACATTCTTCTTGTATTCTTGAATTATATTGTGGAGATATCAAGACTCTTTAAAAAATATTTCGGTTCATTACATGACCTTCTTCCTTGAGACTCTTATACATCTTAATGTAATTCTTGTTTGGATTTTTCATACCTTTAAAAAAAAAATTCTTTTCCATATTCAAATTCCTTGAATTAGAATGAGAGGAAACCAACCTTTTCATCACAAAGTCACCAATTGGATGACAGTCTCATTATAGATAAGCGCCCGGCATGCGAATGGGAAAATTTTTAGTGGTCGAGGTTCTAATACTACAATCATGAATTGTACCTAGTAAGGTTTGCTTTTGGTACGCTTGATCCTCAAGGATAAGCAACTTTTTCTGACTTAACCTTTTCTCACAAACCGTATGTAAAATGTACCGAATGATTTTCTTAATACTGTCCGACAAACCCTACACCTATGTTTTGATTGGACGGAGAACCTCATTTTTGTCATGTAAGTCTCTCTTTTTTCTGTTCAAGACCTAGGTATAGGATTTTGTTGGACAGATTTCCTATTACACCTTTAGAAATGTATAAATTTTGTCTATGTTTGACCATATATATTATTTTTTTAGTTTTAGTGAGCATTATCCGCATAGCTTATGGTTAGTACAAAAAATAAAGAACTGGAACTCCGTTACTATTTTGTCATCAAAGGTATGGCATTTATAATTTGAGAAAACTTGGCCTATGTTGTACCACTACACAGTATTATATTACTCTCCTGTTATTAAATAATGTAAATAACGGTATTTCCCCCAACAATGTCTCACTGGCCCTCACTACTCACTTCTCCCAATTAAATGTTTCAAAATCACTCACACCCACCCTAGTCCTCCTTACCCTATTAAATAAAGAATCTTTTGCTTACCCAGCCCACTCCTCTTTCCCCCACATTGACATTGAAGTCGTTGGTTGTATGGTGCAGCATCGTGAAGTGTGCATCAGTGTCCTTTCCCGTCCACCCCACCCCCACCGCCATGACATCATATGCCTTTATTCTTCTCCTCCTCTTTTCTTCTTCTCCTTATCCTCGTTGAAGGAGTGGCGTGAACTACTCATAGCCACGACTTTTACTGCGGCCATGCACAATCCCTTCCTCCTCCTTTTTTCTCCTCCATCTTGGTAGCTGGAACGATGGGCAACGCAGTTGGGTTGGGGAGATTGCCACTAGCACTTCGTTGGAGGCATGGATGCCCAAGGAAGAAGAGAAGGAGAGTAAGGGGGGAATACATGAGTAATAGGGAGAGAATAAGGGGGAACACATAGAGGAAGAGAGCAATAAAAAAAAGGGCAAAGAAAAAATTGAGAAAAGTGAGACATTCTTGAGGGAAATAGGAGCAGTCTAGTGTAAATAACCCTTATAATAACCTGATATTTCGTTACCAAGTAATATAGTGTATAATAGTATCTTAGAAACATAATAATAATGCAAATTGGTTGCTAAGAAACATAGTGATGACTACATTAATTAGTAAGTTAGCAATGTTTTTGTGGTCGTAGCCCTCTACCGCATAAGAGTTATGTTGGAAGCTTATTTCCCCTTTGAATATCACGACTGCCTTAAGTAGTCCTTTGCACAAAATACTTGCATGCACAGTTGGAACAAAGGAAGAGGAGATTGAGTCTAGCGATGTTATCGCCTTAAGATAAATATGTTATCGCCACAAGTGCTTTGAGATAGATGGACTTTTATCTCCCAAGATGAAATGATCTTATGTTGTTTATTGAAAGCACTACAACAACAACCCACGGCGAAAGAACTTTGTCTTTTCTCTCTGGACATAAACTGAACTGATGCAAAAAATTTGTTTTGAATGCATATAAAAGACCAACTTATATAAACTGTGAAAAGATGCGACCAAACTTCAAGGAGACACCATGCATAGACCACAAAAAGATGAATACATTGCCCAAAGCCACACATACACACAACGAAAAAGCTTCTTGGAAAGACCCCCTTTGGATAAGATCTTTTGACCCATCAAAGGCCCATCTTAATCTAATTTTGAAAATGATAAGAATGACATTTAATTTTTAAAGAAATTTGTCCTACAAAGAATGTTATTTTTTTTTACTCAACCCGACCCGACTCAGCCAGCAAGCTGCGCATGTGAGTTAGTCGCCCTAGGTTCATGGATCTAATATGTATCTCATTTACAAAAGTGGCGTAGCCCAAGGGCCTGTCACTAAAGACCAAACTTAGGTCTTATATACTTACTCTAAGAAAATTTCATTTCCTATATGGGACTATTCTGAATATCATTTCCTTACAACACCTAAATTTTGGGTTTAAGTAGGTCAAACCCACTTAACGCAATATTACACTACAACAAAATTGGGTATTAGCGACGCTTATATATTGCGAGCGTCACAATACTATGCATCGCTAAAAAGTAATAATAACGACATATTAAAAGTTGTAGCAAAAAAAACTAATATTGGTGACGCATAATACTAAGTGTCGCTAATGGTAGTCTATTAGCGACGCATAACTCCAAACATCGCTAATACTTAACCTTTTAGCGACGCTTTAATTTATGCATCGCTAATACGTGCATTATTAGCGATGCTTTTATAAGCGTCAATAAGATATATTTATTTTAATTTTTTAAAAAAATTTCAAAACTATTAACGACGCATCGTCATTACTAGTTTCAACAATAGTGACGTTTACAAATAAGCGTCGCTAATAATTCTCAATTTAAAAAAATATAAAATAAGAACTAATAGTGACGCATATGCTATATGTCGCTACTACCTAATAGTAGTAGCGACGCATAGTCACATGCGTCGCTACTACCTATTGTTTAAATAAAAAATTTAATGAAAGAGAGAGGGGAGGGAGGGGAGAGAGAGAGAGAGAGGAGAGGAGAGGGAAGAGATAGGAGATAAGAGATATGGTGAGAGGAATTTTATTTTGATTTTTTAAAAAATTTATTAATTTTTTTTTAAAATAAAAAAATTAAATTAAAATAAAATACTAATAGCGATGTATAACTCTATATGTCGCTATTAGTATTTTTATTTAATTATTTTTAAAAAAAATTAATTTTAAAGAATAAAAAATCTTAGAAATTTGAAATTAGAGGAGAGAGTGTGTAGAGAGATAGGAGAGAGAGGGGAGGGAAGACAGAGAGAGAGAGGGAGAGGGAGGAGAGAGAGAGAGGAGAGAGAAAGGGTGGAGAGAGAGAGAGGGGAGGGGAGGGGAGAGAGAGAGGGAGGGAGAGTGAGAGGAATTTTATTTTGATTTTTTAAAAAAAATTATTAATTTTTATATTTTTAAAATAAAATAAAATACTAATAGCGACGTATAGCTCTATACGTCGCTATTAGTACATGTATTCGCGACGTATAGATATATATGTCGTTAATAAGTGTACTACTAGCGACATATATATTTATACGTCGCTATTAGTATTTTTATTTAATTATTTTTTTTATTTTTAAAATTAATTTTAAAGAATAAAAAATCTTAAAAAATTAAAATTAGAGGAAAGAAAGTGTGTAGGGAGATAGGAGAGAGAGGAGAGGGAAGAGAGAGAGGGGAGGGAAGAGAGAGAGAGTAGAGGGGAGGGAAGAGAGAGGGAGAGAGAGAGGAGACATGGGAGAGAGAGAGAGAGGGAGGAGAGATAGAGTGGAGAGAGAGAGGGTCGAGTGAGAGAGAGGAGAGAGAAAGTGTGGAGAGAGAGAGGATAGGGAAGAGAGAGAGAGAGGATAGGGGGGAAGAGAGAGATGATAGGATAGAGAAGAGAGAGAGAGGGGATATGGGAGGAAAGAGATGGAGGGTGAGAGGAATTTTATTTTGATTTTTTTAAATTTTTTATTTTTAAAATAAAAAATAAAAATGTATTTGCGACGTAAATGCTTATACGTCACTAATACCCTTAGTATTAGTGATGTATAGGTCTATACGTTGCTAATACATTTTTATTTTTTATTAATTTTTAAATATAAAACAAAGAGAGGGAGGAGAGAGGAGGTGAGGAGAGAGAGAAGGGAGAGAGAGAGAGACGAGGGTGGAGGGAGGGAGGGAGGAGAGAGAGGGTAGAGGGAGAGAGAGCGGGGAGAGAGGGTAGAGAGAGAGAAGAGGGTAAGGGAGAGAGAGAGAGAGAGAGAGAGAGAGAGAGAGAGAGAGAGAGAGAGAAGAGGGTAAGGGAGAGAAAGGAGAAAGAGAGGGGAAGGGGATAGAGAGAAGAGGGGAAGGGAGAGAGAGGAGAAAGAGAGGGGAAGGGGGAGAGAGGAGGGGAGAGAGAGAAGAAGGGAAGGGAGAGAGAGGAGAAAGGGAGAGTGAGGAGAGAGAGGACGGGGGACTGAGAGAGAAGAGGGGAGAGAGGAGAGAGAGGGAGAGGCGGGAGAGAAAGAAGAGGGTAAGGGAGAGAGAGAGGGGGGAGAGGCAGGAGAGAAAGAAGAGGGTAAGGGAGAGAGAGAGGGGGGAGAGGCAGGGAAAGGGAGAGAAAAGGCCAAATTATTTGTGACGCATATTTTGCGACTCACCAATCGCGACCTTGGGATACAAATGTCACAATAGGCATGTGTTTTAGTGAAACGACCAATTACGACCTTAGGATACAAACGTCACAATAGGCATGTGTTTTAGCAACGTTTCCAAAGAAACGTCGCTATAACGAAATACCGCGCGGGAAATTTTCGTTTGCCTGCGTGGTATTTATCTCCACCTCTCATCTACATTTTCTCCAGCCCGCCTTCGTCGTGCCTCCATCCTTCCGCCGCCATCCCGACTCAGCCGCCTCCTCTATCCCCTTCCGCCACCGTCCCGCCTTGGCCCTACTCCATGCCGCAGTCCCGCCGCGCCCCGCAGTCCTGACGTCCCGCCGCACCCCTCAGTCCACCGCCGCGCCCTGCTGCACAATATCACACCGCTGCCACTTTCCAGCCCCATGCTTGTCGCACCGCGCCTGCCGTCTTGTCCCACCCTGCGCAACACCACACTTCGCCCCAAGCCCGCGCTCACCGCCCCAAGCTTGCCGTCCAGCCCCGAGCCTCGCTCGCCATCCCCCCCCCCCGACCCCACCGTCCAGCCTCGAGCCCACCATCCCACCACTACTTGGCGTTTTGCTCCGTGCCGGTGCTGAAGTTTTGTCCCGTCCCAACCACTCCCTTCACATATGCAATAGCACCCGTGAGGGGTGCAATGACCCGCGACCCAGGTCATTACTGACCCGGGTCAATCTTCCAAACCAAGTCACTCGGGTAGTGACCCGGTTTGGTAAATTATTTTAGCGACACTCCTATGGAGCATCACTAATAGAGTTTTTTATTTTTTAATACTTTTAGTGACGCATCTCTAAGTGTCGCTAATTATGATAAATTATTTTTTACTTTCAAGTAATTTTTTTATTATTTATTTAAATAATTATACAAATTAGAGAAGTTTATATAAACGCCACTAATACTAGTTTAATTTTTTTTAAATTATATTTAAAAAAAAATTTTAAAAATATATTTTAACAAAAAATAAAAAAATATTTTTTTAGTGACGTATAATAAATGTCGCTATTAGTATATTATTAGCGACGCTTAATCCTAAGCGTCGCTAATAATATACTAATAGCGACGTTTGTTATACGTTGCTAATACATATTTTTAGCAACGCTTGTTAGTATGCGTCGTTAATATGTAATAACAACGACAGTCTTATCGATGTATTTAACGATATTTTTTATACGTCGCTAATAATTATTAACAATATTTAGAATATTATTAGCTATACTTAAAAGCGTTGCTAATAGTTAATTTTGTTGTAGTATTAATAATAAAGACACTTAAGTCATATTATCTAACAAGTTATATTGCATATTATGTATTTTCTTAAGAAATTCTATCATGAATACTTTTCTTGGCTTTTCACATGCCCTTTCTCTAGCCTTTTCTTATAATACTATGCAATGAAGTTTTACAAGTTGCACTTGCACCAGCCAGAATTCTTACGACAAAAACTTACACAAGAGTTTTGATTGTACTAAACAAGGAGGTTCCATACAATGTTTACATAGACTCATTTATCTAGACCAATTAAAACTCGTATGTGGATTTTTAATTTATATTTTTTATTATGAAAATATCGTTTTCCCTCAATAAAGCATGTTTTTTTAAGGATTCCCAAATAATTTACTGAAACTATTTTAGAACCTCAATAACCCTCATTAGTACATTAATACAAAACCTTATTACATGTACAGCTAAGAGTTTCTCTCATACGAAGATTGCTGTATTATGTCAAAGACTCAACTGATTGAGAGCCTGTGTCTTTGGGGCCTGTGCGACAAATGATCTGGCCCCAAATTACCCTAAGGGCAGGAGGCAATTGGTTACTAGCCGATCACGTGGGGACTTGAGCAGTTCGTTGGCTTCACTTTACTCTATCAGGTTCACGTGAATGATTTGGATCGCAATTTGGACAGCCACCCGTGAAGAGGCATTCCACTGTACTGACTGCAAAGGACAGCACGGAGCAAAGGAAGAAAACAAAGTTCGTCATCCACTTACGACACTCTTTTCACAATTCTCTATCCTATCAACCATAGGAATCTCGTCATGAAACAAGCTATAGGCCTACAACCAGCAAACAGACAACCAAGGTCCTCAAACATGTAAGAAAGCCAGCCAACCAAATCTGTCGATCATACAGTGCCACTTTTATTCAAAAAAGTCCTCTAATTCTCCTTAATGCTTCAGAAACTGCAGCCAACTTCTTGCAGTGATTTTGTTCACAACGCTTTATGATGATCTGATTGTCATGGCAAAGAGTTGGAAAGGATTTACAAGAAACACACCCTTGTAGACTTGCCAATTTGGCTTTTACAAGCCAAAATGGAAAATGGAGATGTGGGTTTTCTAATGAACGACAGAATTATCGCTTCATCTCATTAGTGAGCACAGAATGCTGAAGGAAAAGGTGTAGATTTTCATGACTAGAGTGACAACTGAATTCCAAGATGGGAGTTATCTTTCTTTCTAATTCGGGGAATTTCCCAATGCCGTGTTGTTTCTACTTTTTCACCATGTCATTCCCATCCAGATCAACAAAAGAAACCAAGATTAAAGAACAGGTGCACATGTTGCATTTATGTAACATGCTCCATCCTTCAGAACTATATTTGCATTAGAACTAAACTGGAACATAGGGTTGGATTTCAAACTCAGACATTAATTATAGAGAAGAATCTGCAAAATGGGGTTTGCTGAGATACAAATTAGTTCATCATCTCAGTGTGGTTAAGAACTTCTCTGAATAAAGATCTGATCAGAATGGAGGAAGTGGTTCTTTGCTGCGTCCTTATGTCTTGGACCTGGAAGCCCTTCTGGTCAGAACCACCCAGCACAATACCCGGTAGAACACAAAGAATCCCAACATCATCTGCACGTTGGTCCACCTCTGACTCTCATGCAGCCCTCTTTTCTCCAAAACATCCCCTCCAGTCATCCCACACATCTTGTTCCCTTCCAACCATAAGAAACACTTGGAG
Source organism: Saururus chinensis (assembly GCA_035235625.1). Taxonomy (NCBI): domain Eukaryota; kingdom Viridiplantae; phylum Streptophyta; class Magnoliopsida; order Piperales; family Saururaceae; genus Saururus; species Saururus chinensis. Next base: position 59,527,211 of record CP141140.1, read on the forward strand.
GCCTGGCATGAGTACTCATTGATGAGGAGAGAGTCCAGTGCATACTTGTACAAAGAGAAGTAATGCATGAACAGCCAGTACTTGGGCATGCTGTCTTTTGAAATAAAATAACCAGAGAAGAGGAAGAAACAAGCCAGGAAGATTGTCACCAGGGAAGTCCCAGCAATGTAGTTGGGGGCTATGGAGCTGAGGAAGAGAACAAACGAGTTGGCCATGAGAAGGATCACCCATATGACCATAACAAAGAAGACAAACGCCTGCCATGAATTGCAGAGACCCACGAGGAAATACACACAGAGGGAGTAGGTGAGAGCGATGGCCAGAAGGTAAGGGAGGAAGACGAGGGTGTTGGCTATGAGGTGGGAGGAGAGCCTATAAACCCCACTGGAGCTCTCACGAAGGAGGATGGGCCTCTCGTTGACAAAGATGGGGAGAGTTTCAGTGGTGGATGAGAGGAGGAAAGTGAGAGTGAAGGCGAAGAGCCCCAGCCTCTTGTCCATGCCCTGCTTGTCCAGCCCGACGTTGATGTAGATGGTCCCCAAGAAGAAGCCCACTAGAAGTGCTTCCAGTGCATTGGTCAGTAGGAGTTGCCTGGTTCTGTAGATGATCTTCCAGAACCTGTTGTAGAGGGCGAAGATCTCATGGAGTCTTGAGCTTCTGTACCTGACTTCATCTGGGTCGTGGTCAATTGGAGGGAAGGAAGACGTCGGAGGTGGTGGTGGTGGAGGAGGAGATGATTTGAGTGCAATGGGTTCAATAGAAGTATCAAGCTGGCCAAGCGTTTCCATGGCATATTCGAGTGCATTGAGCTGTGGCGGGACTTGGAAGCCCTTGGAGTGCAAGAAGGTCTGGAGTGAGGAGAGAGATCCATGGTGGACGACAGAGCCTTTGGAGAGGAGGAGGATCTTGTCGATGGTGGAGAGAATTCTAAAGCTGGGCTGGTGGATGGAGACGATGATGGTGCGGTGACGGGCAGCGGCGATGGATTTGAGAGTCTGCATCACGTTAAGGGCAGAGGAGCTGTCCAGGCCGGACGTGGGCTCGTCGAGGAGGAGCACAGCGGGGTCATGGAGGAGGGCTAGGCCAATGGAGACTCGGCGGCGTTCACCGCCGGAGAGGCCGCGGGCGAGGCGGGTGTGAGCAAGGTGAGAGAGGCGGAGGTCGACTAGAAGGGAAGTGACAAGGGAGGTAAGATCGGAAGAGGAAGGGAGAAGAAGGCTGGCGGCAAAGGCGAAGGTCTCGAAGACAGTGAGCTGGGGGAGGGCGGCGTCATGCTGGGGGACGTGGGCGGCGAGGCGGCGGAAGGAGGAGGGATGAAGGGGAGAGGAGTTGAGGAGGATGGTGCCATGGGTGGGGGAGGTGTGGGCGGCCAGGATGTCGATGAGGGTGGACTTGCCAGCGCCACTGGGGCCGACAATGGCAAGGATCTCGGCCGGGTGGGCAGTAAAGGAGACGTCCCGGAGGATGCAGGTGGGCGGGGAGGTGGTGCATGGGGGCCGGAGGAGGAGGAACTGAGAAGCAGTGGTGGTGGCGGTGGTCTTAGTGTAAGAAATGGAGCATGCTCTTATCTCATAAGTCTTGCACTTTGGTGGGGACTGGTTCTCCACTTCCTCTTCCATGTTGAGGTGAGAGGGAGAATTGGAGTTGAGTTGGGACAGCCAAAGGCTATATACTATGTTACTGGGAGCTTTGCATTGGTCATGGCTGCTGCAAGCCAAGGGATAAGTCCAAATACTTATTCTGTTTCCAAGAAGAATGTATAATTAATGTGTGCATAATTTGTGGAGTCAGTAGAGGCTGGAGATGACCTAAAACTATGTAAGATAGAAACAAGTGGTAACTTGTGGAAGTATTGAAAGGGCAGGAATATGTTGAAATAATGGGGGTTCCCTAGGGTTGACTCCAATGGAGTGGCTTGTTTGGGGAGACTGGAAAGAGTCACGTGAAGGTGTGGCTTAAATTATATGAATTGTCATTTGGTGAGGAAGAGGAGAAGAGGAGGATAGGGGAGGGGAGGAATCCAGATTTTCACGAGTTCACCATTGCATCTGTCTACATAAAATATGGTGGTTGGGTTTTGGCCGGCCATGCATCAACGCCTGCTTCTTTCCAAACTCTTTAACGTTTTCATTTGCAGAACCAACCAAATTAAAAACATACGAAAGAAAAAAATGCTCCTGGCCCCCTTTTTAAGTCCCGACGAATTTAAATCTATCGGTGAAACTTCATCTGTGACTAATTAATGAAGTTTTAGCACTAGTTGATGGCCTCAGATTGATAGAGTACACTAGTGTGCAAAATTTACGGCTTTGATCAGCTGTGGAGCACTATGTGCGAGTGTTCATTGCACGTTGGACTATTGTGAGAACACTTAGATATGAGTGCTCAACAGCAGATTTGAAGGGGAAATTTACATAGAAATTATTAGTTTGTGTTACAGTGTGCACCATCGTTTTAGGGCCATCAATGGCTAATAAAAGTACTTTATTAATAGAGTGGTTGATTAAGCTTCACTAATGAATTTGAGTTCTGACTCACCGTTTCCGCCCACTCAATGTGGAATGACTTTTATCTCTATCTTAGAGCCAAGAGAATTCGACTGCTGAACTTATGCACATGCTAACTTAAAATGCATCATAATGCAGGAGCATCTACAAGAGGAAGCAAGCATACAGTATTTAGTGAAAGGATACATTTTCTCCTCAAATATTACACATTTATATGTAGCATATGACATGGAATTTACTAATACCAACTATGACTCATACTCCCTCCGTCACACATTAACAACTTCATTTATTTTTTTGAAATTAACTAATTTTTGTTCATTTTAAAAAGAATAAATAAAATTATAAACATGGGACAGAGAAATATTATTTACATTTATGTTACATGCTCTAATGGGCATCAAAGACATCGTCAAGAACATGTTTTACCCTCAAAATCTGGAGGAACTTTGTTTCTCATAAAAAAAATTAATGAATTTCCATGAAAATATAATTATTTATATTAAAATATTTTCAGAAATGTGACTTTTATCTATGTTTGTGGAGAATTTCTTTCGTTCTAGCATAGGAATGTATGGCATTTGATTGCTTAGGATTCGCTAGTCAAAAGTAATACGTGTAGAACCGAGGCCCAATTCAGTGCTCACACAATTCAGTGGGCTGAACGTCTGACAACGTTCTGGTGGATTTGAAGTGATGGCCTGATTATACCGGACAATCAACAGCAAACTCGCTTTGCTTTCACCCAATGTCTCTGTACGCCAAGTATAAATACAAGTAGGAAAAATAAGGGAAAAAGAGGTTCCACCTTAAAGTCTTTATTTTAGTAAGTATAATAAAAAAAATTTTATTTTATTTTAAACCCTGAGAACTCACTTGCACTAGTACAAGATCACCCCTTTATAATGTTAAGTCATGCCCAACTCACTCCCATCTTTTAGCTCGCCAAGAACTAAAGTTGATGAAGGTCTGGTTCACCTCGGCTAAATCTACCCCTAGCAAAAATCAAGAGCGTTGGATGAATTGCCTTGCTACTTGCAACCCTCCATGGTTGTTTTCTATGTTTTTGAATGCCTTCTCATGAAACAACATGCCCCCTTATATAAAGGAGAGTTGGAAAACCTAGTACTACTAGGACTTGCCCGCCCTTTATTGCAAATTAATAACCCAAGAGTCTCAACCTATTACAATAGGGAAAATAACTCATAGTCCTACCCAAAACTATCTATTCGAAGTCCCAACCCGGCTAGAAACTAAGTGGCGCCCTCCTTCAAAAGTCCTACCTTATCTAGCGACCTTCAAGTTCCCTACCCAACCACCATATTTTAGGTAACCATCTTTTTGAAGTCCTAACCCGGCTAGAAACATTGCTAATATCTAAATTTATAATGATGTTTAGTTTTTAACATTACTAAAAGTATAGTTTTTTGTGATGTTTTTTGTAAAGCGTCTCTAATATTGAAGGTTTTAGTAAATGTATACAAGTGTCGCAAATTATATAATATTAACAACAATTTTCTAAAAGTGAATATTAGCGACACTTTATAAAAATGTCACTAATAAACAAATGAGTTTAAAAAAATAAATATATATTGTTAGCAATACTTTATTAAAATATCACTAATAAACAAATAATTTAGATAAATAAAAAAGTGCCCCTCCTCCCCTCCTCCTCCGGCTGATAGCAAATGAGAAGGGGGAGGGGCTACGGGCTTCAGTGGGAGGAGGAGAAGTTCGGCACCCAAGAGCCCCTCCTCTCCTCCTCCTTCGGCCAACATTTGGGGAGAGTGGGGGGAGCAACGAAGGGGGAGATGGGAGGGATGTCAAGCCCCGCCACACCCCCTTGACCCGAACCTGGTCTAAAGAGAGGTGACAATGGTGTGATGAAGCGAAAAGCTAACCCAACACGGGCTAGATCAAAGTATACGACACTTCCCTTTGTGCAAAAACAAGTAATGGAAGATAAAAAAAATTAATTAAAATCTCTTAGTCCATCACATACCCACATAATCTCATAAACAAAATAGTCTCAAGCCTAAAAATGCAACAAGTCTAAGCCATCAACAAGGCTACCCATAACTTGTTATGCAAAGTCTCAAAGTTAAAACATAAGAAAATAACATAAATTTATTCATCACAACTAAACCAACCCACACTCAAACATGCAATTATTCCTTGCCTCCATGCTCATAAAATAACTTATCCTGAGCACTTGCATAGCACAAGCATATATACAACCTCAAAACAAAATACAAAAAAAATGGGTGAGCTAAGCTCAATAAGAGTTTTGAAACATAAAACTCACGTTAACACCAAAACATAATTTTGAAAGAACATGGTATAAACCTCATGCAAACTAGTGTTAACAACATAAGAGCACATTAAACCCCTCATATATAACACATGGGAAATATCTCATTCATGCATCATATATTCATAAACAAAGCATGTGTATCATGCCTCATTATATCATAATCTACACACACAACCTGTGCATTCAATGGACATATCCATAAACATCTTGCATGATCACATTCCATAATTTATACACATCTTACATGATCAAGTATCACAGTTCACACACATCCTATATGATCAAGTCTCATAATCTATACACAACCTGTGTAAACATAAATATCATTCTCCCTACACATAACTTATGTAAATGAGCCTTATAATCCTTACACAACATATATAACTAGCACGATGAATATCTCACTAGAGAGAAACCGACATGCTCACCCTGAAAGAAGCCAGAGAAGACTTGCTCACCCTGGAAATCCTAAAAAAGAAGACCAGAGTAGTTTGGGCAAATCTTGACTAGAAGTGCCCCCAAGTAAGTCTAAAAGTGTCTCAATAGTTTATCTAATTATAGCATTTCACTCTTCTCACCCAATGAGGAAACTTATCTTTTCATAATAGAAAACCCTACCCATAGGTCAGAAAGAGTTGCCCATTGGAAAGAAAACCGGCGGTCACTACTCATGTTCTTGTAAATATATATGTGTAATGTCCCAGAATTTTCTATGATTTTCTGTGATTTTCCTGCTATTTTTCTGGTCATTTTCGGCAGGAAAATGTGACTCTACGGCGTATTCATATTTATATATTTTTCCCTAGTATTTATACCCGTATAGTAGGGTGTGGGGCTTAGTCGCAGGCCGCGGGCCTCGTTGCGCGCTTACGGTGCGAATTTTGGAGGTATAACGCGTAACCAGTGAGTTAACGCGCATTAGGGATGTGGATGGAAAAATTGAAAAGGTGAATAGTAAAAATCGGCTTAAAAGCCGATCACAGTAAGTTTCGTTCCAGAAACTTAGAGAAGAAACTTTTTCACGTCCAGTGTGTTTTTGGAGAACCCGAGGCTGATTCCGGTCGCTCTGTTCTCCCTCCTCCGTCGTAGGATTTCGGCGGTTCTTGTTCAGATCTGCTTTGCCTCACCGCCACGAGTCCATAGACACCGGCTATGACCGCCGCCATGGCCTCTTTGCTCCTACACGAGGTACCGAACCTTTTTCGGGATTTTTCTCGCCTTTAATCCCGTTTTTGAACTGTGGGTGTACGATTTTGACATCGTTTGCGGCCGCTCTCAACTAGACTTATGTTTAGTTGGCAGCTAGGGACCCATAGGCGCTGGCTAGAGCCGCCGCCGTGCTTTCTGTGCTCCGCAGTGAGCTGCCGAACTTTCGGTCGGGTTTTGTTTACATTTTTCATCTCACTGTCCGTGAGATTTTTTTGGACGTCGGTGGGTTTCCGGTTGTCGTCCGGCCACCGGTAGGACTCGGTCCAGCCTACCTCGACCTAGTGTCGGTAGGGGGTTGCCGTTTCCGACCCCGCCCCTTCCCTATTACCTTGCTCCGCTCGATTAGACGCTTTGGGTGCGGCTCGGGTCGCTAGCATCGGCGAGTCGTGGGCCTTTTGGCCATCATGGGCTCTGCCCCGGCTCGGCGACAGTGAGGGCCAGCCTCACTTGACCTGATTATACACTCTGCTCGGACTGGGCCGCTTGCCTTTGCCCTATATCGTGCGAGATGCACAGCCACCGCACTACGTGTGTTAGTTGTGGGTGGCGATCGGCGATGTCGTCGTTTCGATCGGCCACCACTTCCTGGCCCTAGCCCTGTTGGCCTGATGTGGGCCTTGGGTCGCCACCGTCCGACCCATCTCCCCCTATAGTGGCACTATTTGGCCGCGTGTGCATGTGGCCACGCGTGCATTTTTGGGTTTAGGCGCCGTATTTGTGCCGCTTGACCATCGGTTGGCTTTGCCACCGAGTGGAGATGACACATAGCGCTCCTCCACCTCTCTTCTATCCTCGAGTGTTGCCCCACGCTCTCCGCCCTTATGTGGGCCTTTGTTGACCGAAATCGTGGCCGTTGGGTGCTGTCCACGGCCGATTTCGACGTCTTGTGGCCGGTCGAGCATGTCTTAGCCACCGACCAATCTTCACTAAGTACACACTCGACTTCTGGTCGCACCGCCACATGTGTTGGCATGACATTTCTCCCGGCCGCCCCTAGTGTGCCGCCGTGGATCGCGGGTTTTGCCGCATTGATTCTGACACTCCGTTTGGCCGTGACTAGTTCCGGCGCTTCCTAAAATCCTCGGGACGGCAGCTCTCTCAGCTAGGCAAAGCTTTTGGCCGCCAACTCCGCCGCTAATGCCGCCACCGTCGTGTGCTCGCCATCGAACGTCATGATTACGAGGTAGGGGAGCTTTGAACTCGTAAATTCATGATAGCATTCTTTGAATGAGTAGTAGCATGCTAGGATTGTATGATTCCATGCTTTGGGTGTTCTGTAACGATCTGATTGCATGATGTACGTGTAAGCACGATTGTATGGTATGTTGAAATGCATATGACATGCATGTTGGTTGTAAGTACGTTGGATGTATGTATGTGCTAGTGATGGCTAGCGTGTTTGTTGGTAAGTTTCGTACGTTGTTTGAGTATGTGCTAGTGATGGCTAGCGTGCATGTTCGTAAGTTACGTATGTATGACCGTATGTGTATGTTATACGTATGTGGGAGACATACGTATGTAGGATGGCTTTTTGCCTATGGTATGGATATGTGTAAGTGTATGTGGGCAGAGGTGTGGGCAATGGACAGTAAGAGGTGACAAAGGTTTTGTCTGGATTTGGTTATGGATGTGTAAGCGTATGACAGATGACAGAGGATAAGAGTATGACGGGCAAGGATTAGAATGGATTGGTTTGGGTTGGATTGTATGTTGGGCGATTGTCAGATAGTGAGAGTGTTCATAATTGTACAAGCATAACGTACACATTATGAAGCGAAAAGTAAGCATAATCAGTGAGGTATTAAGTAAGAGGGCGACAATTGGGTTTGGCTCTGAGGAGCTTAGTGTGATGACATTTGTGTACGATGTTTTGGCCATAAGGTAGATGGCAGAGATGTAAGACTGTAAGATTTTGGTGTATGGTAAGTTTTGATCCTGATATGGACGAGGTAAGGAAGTCTGCTTCCCTGACGAACTAGGGTTTCAATCAGGCTCAGCATCGGTTTAATCAGTCGAGGACTGTGAGTTTGTGTGGCATAATTGTACCGCATAATGTACTTAATTCAAACTTGAATTATAAGCACAACTAATGATAGCGTTGTGAGTTTGAGACTTGAGAGTTCGACGGATTAAGTTCCATGTTTGAGCTAGTTGATAATGAGTCGGCTAAGCATTTATCATGTCTTGCCATGGTGGTTATCCTGCGGGATGTTGTCTGTGCGCTGTGTAGAGCACCGGACGTCTTTTGCTCTGTTGAGAGCGACGTATGTTTCCGATTTGGTCTGTGTGCTGTATAAGCCCAGACATTTGATGCTCTGTTGAGAGCGTTGTATGATTCCGCCCAAGAGTGGCACTGTATGTTTCTGCCCAAGTGGCACTGTATGTTTTTCTGCCCAAGAGTGGCACTGGCACTATAAGACCCATTATGGTGGGCGATTCTATGGCACTATAAGACCCCTTATGTGTGGGCAATTGTATGACCCCTTATGTGTGAGTGTATGTTTGCGCGCTCAGGTAAGTAGTATCATGGACCTACTCTTACCTGTTTGATCCTGTGCCCCATGAGCACTGGTGTGCCTTACCTTCGGAAAAGTCCATGGCATCTAGTCACTCCCCGGAGGTTAAGGTGTTGCCCTAGTGGCATTCTTTTCCTTTTTGACGCTGGAGCTTATTAGTTGTAATGAGCTTCAGTGGTCGTTGATATGTGTACGATTATGAGTATGAGTACGACTGTAAGCGTATGAGTTTGAGCACGACTGTAAGAGTATAAGTATGAGAACGACTGTAAGCGTATGTGTATGAGAACGACTGTAAGTGTATGTGTATGAGAACGACTGTAAGAGTATGAGTACGATTGTAAGAGTAAGACTGTAAGCATATGAATCTGAGCAAGATTGTAAGTGTAAGTTTATGAGCAAGACTGTAAGTGTAAGATGTGCGAGTAAGGTCGCACGAGTAAGTGTAAGTTGTACGAGTAAGGTCGTACAGGTATGTGTAAGTTGTATGAGTGAGCATATGATTGTACGAGTAAGGTTGTACAAGTATGCGTATGTTGTATGAGTATGTGTGCGATGGTACGAGTAAGTTTGTAAGACCCTGGATAAGGGTGTTTGTGTAAGTTTCATTTGATGATATGACTTTGGCACGATGGTGCATTTAGTGTGATTTTTGGCACGATGGTGCCTTTGGTATGATTTTGGCACGATGGTGCATTTGGTATGACTTTGGCACGATAGTGCATTTGGTATGTTTGTATGCATAGGAGCATGATATTGATGCGCCTATCTGCTTCATGTTTGAGTTGCATGAACGCATGTATTTATGAACTTATTGAGTTCACCGTTTGGGATTTCCCCTACTGGGTATTTTCCTACTGAGTATGAAAATACTCACCCTGCCATTTTTAGCCCCGTGGTTCGGGAGGCTTTTGCAGGTGTGTGTTGGAAAGCTCCTGGAGATGGACGCTCGTTTCAGCGGTGGATTGATTCCCGTTGACTCAGGTATATGTTTGACTCACTGTGAGTTTATTTGTGCCACGATCCGATGTATTGGGTGAGACGAGACGTTAAGATGTTTATGTTTTGGACTTTCATTTGGATTAGTCTGTGGACTGTTATGGGACTTGCACTCAGGGATGCCTGGGAGTGTTTTGTATTTAAAGTCTATGATCATAGCGAATTTAGTCGTATGTGTATTTTCGAGTAGCGCCTGATGATATTTGCTTTGGCCGTACGATGTTTGACCGTGTGATGAAAATATTTGGATGGAAAATGGATGTTTAGTGTTTTAAATTATAAACTGTTTTATCAGGTTTTGATTTCGTCATTTTTACTCCGATTTACAGACGTTATTATATTGCAAAAAATTTTCGTGAATTTTAAGGAAAATGTGTGAAAAATCTCGGGCGTTACAATATGGGTCTGTAATTGTCACACCCCCTGACCCAAAACCGGCTAGAGGACGTAACAATTCCTAACCCAACCATGGATTAGATCAGAATTGTACAGTTAAGTCATCGCTTTGATTAAAAACAACCTAGAGAATAATGTAAAAAGAAAATTTATCTACTTTTATCATAACTATAATTAAACATCCACCTATTAAAGTTACAGTGCAAGGACATAACATATACCTCAAACTAAAAAAAAGAAACTACTAACTAGAAATAAAATATTATCAAGTAATGTGAAGTTTCAAAATATCTCTTCATTTATATCCTACTAATTATTCCTTAGTAAATCGTAATCCCTCACTCATTTTCTCCTCAATTATCATTCTTTCTCACAAAACAAGTTCTTCTCACAAAATAAGCTCACTCATTTATATGGACCATGTTCCATGTCCATCTCAATGTAGCTCACCATGGGACATGAAACAAACTTGATAACTAAGAGTTTTCGCCCATTGCTTACATATATTTTTCCATTACAAGCAACAACCCCATGGACATCATTGTATTCGCCAAATTCCAACTTATATTCCATCCATTTAGTCCCCCTTGGTTGACAGCATAGGAAAAAGCCTTCTCTCTTATGGATTGCAATTACATGGCTGTCAGGACCGTCTGGTGGGGAGGATAAACAACAAATAAATTCATCATTTATTTCAGTTTTTGTTTTTGGCACAGAGAGTCATTGCATGGTGATGGGATGATACAAGGAAAATTTATGGGAATATACATCCTGCAGCAGTAACCATTCATAAGCAGTTGCCCTACAAAACGAATAATGCAACCAAGGTAAGCTACGCTTCATGCTCTTCCCATGTTTGATGTCGTAAAAAGTTTGTTCACTGCCATGAGATAAAACGAGCCAAGGAAGTGGCTGAGCGAGCGGCATAACAAGGCGTTCCTTGTTTCTCCGGACCATGATCTCTTTCCTCAACAATTAACATATCGTGAGAGTTCCAATTAGAATAACAGATATGGTGAGGGCACATGGAATATAAGAAAATATAATCTCTCTACAATCCTCAAAGGAAGAAGTTTTGTCATATATAACACCTCGGCGCTTCAGCCTAAGTTGCTCTCTCCTTGTTGAATGCCAAAACCTGAGAGATTTGCGATTGTTCTTCTATGAATATTCTGAATGGTGCATTGTTCATCACCTTCTACCAAATCCTAGACTATATATGTAAGTTTGACGACACACAATCGTGTCCTACTCCCAGTAGAACTAGGAAACCAAGTCCTTCTCCTATTCATACTAGGAAGCCATATCTCAATGGATGAGTCCCGGTCATCATAGGAGTATGTCCCTATCTGGTTGTGGAATCCAGTCAACCACTAAGTCATGCCTACGATAGGACTTATCTCAGCATGTTCTGCTATGCTAATTCAATGCATCCAACACAATGCCAACGTTCTAATGCTGCCTCCCGAAATGCACACTCACTCCAAGTGCTCATGGGTGTCCTTGTCTATCCATTTCCAAGGATCCTTAGTTGTTCGTCGCCAAGGCAAAGGGGTTGGTGGCCTCCTTTAGTTAGTCAAGTGGTTAGGGGTTAACACTTAGGATGGAGATACATGTTGACCTTCCCCTATGTCAAGCGATGCAAGTTCAAGGATCAAATGACTCTCTCTTTTAGGAGAGCTTAAAGTACGAGTGCTTCTCAACCTTCTATTATGCATGCAGTAAGATCGGTCACGATTTCAAGTCTTGCAAAACAACTTATGGAGCTTCTGACTTTCGGTTTGGTGATTGGATGAGGGCTCCTTGCCCAAAGTCAAAAGGAGGACCTCACCCACCAGAGACTCAGGACGAACTTTTGACAAGCCAATCGAGGGCATAGGACATAGGATGGAAACCTTTGGTGGCCGCCTCTTGTTGGTGGAAACCCTTGCTTCGAACAGGTTCAAAACTTGGAAGAAGAACCTCAGGGAGCATGCTAACGGAGGCATTCACCCTTACGTGCAGAAGAAACCACAAACAACTTTTTAGCATTTTCAGAATACAACAGTGACTGTTGCGGGACAACGGACTTTTGGACTAGACAATTCCTTTGTTTGATATTCGGTGATTGGCGGGGGAGGACAAGTAGTGCCTAATTTAGGGTAAGATGCGATGAGATCCTTTTTATCTTCTAGTCTATAAAAGGAGGATCATTAAGGCCTTTGGATTGGCTAGAGACTGGGCCTATTCAAGAGAACATTACCCATTTGTGACCGAAAGTCCGCAGGGGGAGAAAAAGGCCCACAACACCCACACGTGCCCTGGAACCCAACTCAAGCCCACCTTTGTATAGGATACCAAAAAGCACGTTGGGCCTTCTCACTTTGGACCATGTCCCTCTCGCCCAATAGCACATGCGCTTCTCCCCAAATGGCAGGTCAAGGTTAGTTCTTCAAGATTTCAAATTCTAGAAGGGGCTCTCACCTTGCTGCCCAACTCTTATCTCTTCAACTGAGTTCGGACTCATCCAACCTCCACCCTCTCTAGCTAAACTAAGGGCCAACTCCTAAGGGTGGAAAAGAAGGGCAAGAGAATATAGAGGAAGGGTGAATGGGAAAGGGGGTAGGCAAGCAAGCGGGGAGGCGCAAGGGGTGTATCCAATATCGAACCCATGGGCCAAATGGAAGAACTACTATCCATTTCTACTACCGGTAGTCAGGGCATAGAAGGCCACATGGCAAGGAATAAAAATAAACTGGGGAAGAAGACATTAACCTCCTCCTCATCCCTTCACAAGTCAACGGTGAAGGCTAAGTCTCATCCTTACTGTCAACCATGAAACTCTTGAGTTGGAACTGTCGGGGGAACCCCCGAACAGTGGGCTCTTCGCGAATTCACAAAGAGAGAAGAGTCATGGGTAATTTCATATCTGAAACAAAACTTCGTGAAGAAGAGATAGAACGAATCTACATAGCTATCGGGTTTGACTGTGCCTTCTCCATGGATAGGATCGGTCTTGCTTTATTCTAGAACAAAGAGGTGAATCTCACTATTTACAGCATGTCCAATTACCACATCGATGCGATGATCAAGGACCCAAGGAAGGAGTGGTATTGGAGGTTCATTGTGCATGTATGGTCACCCAGAGTCGGTCAAAGTGTAATGTGGAGGTTATACCATACCCTTGTGGGGGGAATGGAACTGCCCTAGATCTATGGAGGGGACCTCAATGAGATTCTTCTTCCCTCGAAGAAGCTTGGGGGATCTCCCAAACCTCCTTGTCAGATGGAGGCTTTAAGGAGTGTCCTTGAGAATTTCAAGCTTAAGGATGTGCCATATAGATGTTTGGTCTTTGCTTGATACAACCATTAATTCAGGGCAGATTGTATTCGGGAATGGTTGGACAGGTTGGTGGCAAACTAGGAGTGGTTCCATATGTTCAGGTTTTCCTCAGTTCATCATCTCCCCCCTCCAGTTTGACCACTGACCCCTCCTCTCAATCAATGATTAGCCGGAGGGTGAGAGACGTAGGTAGAAAATTTTCGGATCAAGGAGATGTGGATGAGGAGCTTGAAATGTGAAATCCTTATTTTTGCAGTCATAGACAGTGGAAGGCAGCAGTAGGGGATGGTCAAACCTCAGGGACACCCTTGTCAGCCAAAAGTTGTCCCATTAGAACAAGGGCTCCTTGGAAATATTCAAAAGTAGAAACAGATGACGACCGCTCAATATACAAGCTAGTTGTCAGAGGAGATGAGAGTGATTGACGGGAACTCTTTAATTTGTAGGCTGAGATGAACAAAATTTTGCTTAGGGAAGAATGTTGTAGAAATAGCAAGCTCATGTTCAATGGCTAAAAGAGAGGGACAGAAATACCATGTCTTTTCAATGTAAAGCCTCTTGGCGCAAATCTAAAAGTTTCATTCTTGGTTTGGACGAGGTATGGGTGACCAACGAAGGTCAACTGGGTCATATGATAATGGAGTACTTCAACCTCCTCTTCTCCTTAGGTGACTCATTGGATTTTAAGGATGTGGTGGGGATTGTTGATCTGGTGGTTTTCAAGGTTATGAATGGAGAACTCATATCCCTTATCAAAGCCGAGGAAGTCATGGGGGTGCTCTTCTGAATAACCCTTGAAGTCCCTGGGTTTGATGGCCTAAAAACCTCTTTTTACCAATGATATAAGAGCACAGTGGGAAAGGGGGTCTGCAAATCTATCCAATACTGTTTCAATTGAGGTAGGGTGCTTTCAGAGATGAACTGCACCCTCATTGCTCTCATGATTAAGTTGAATGACTCTAGAACCCAGACAAATTATAGAACTATCAACCTTTACAATGTCATTTATAAGATCCTGGTCAAAGTTCTTGTGAACCGCCTCAAGGTTGTTCTTCCAAAGATCATTTCTGAGGCTCAAAGGGCGATCATGGCAGACAAACTGATTACTAATAATGCCCTTGTGGCCTTCAAGACAATCCATTTTATGAGGACGAAGATGAAAGGTAAGACTGGGCACATGGCCCTTAAACTGTACACATCTAAGGCATACGACTATGCTGCAAAAATTGGGTTTCTACCCCCACTGGGTGAATTTGCTAACCACTTGTTTCATAATTGTTTCCTCATTAGTTCTGCTTAAGGGGCAACTCCTAGACCATTTTTCTCCTTTGAGGGGGGTGCGGCAAGGGGACCCTTTATTCTCTTACCTTTTTCTCTTCTGTGTTGAAGGCTCATCAGCTCTCATTTCCAGGGCGGTCAATAAGAAAGATACAATTGGAGTGGCGGCTATCAAGGGGCCCCTCGAGTCTCCTACCTCTTCTTTTATGACAGCAATGTGTTCTTTTGCAGAGCTGCTCTTTCTAATAATGGCTCATTATCAGTCATCCTCTCATCATATGAGCAAGTGTCCAGGCAATGCATCAACCTTTCAAAGTCCTCTATCTTCTTCAGCAAGAACGCGTCACCCAGCATGAAAGAGACCATCAAAGGGGTGCCCGAGATTATAGGGGAGATTTTCATGAATGGTATCACGGGTTCCCCTTTTGGATAGGAAAGAACAAATATTACTCTTTCGATGACCTAAAGGGGAAGATTGACAGGTGAAAAACGAAGTAGCTTCCTGGCTTAGCCAAGAGGTCCTCATCAAGTCTATCGCTCATGCAGTCTCCACCTACTCCATGTCGTGTTTCTTAATCCTAACTTCCTTAACCAAGGAAATTACCTCTTTGTTGTCCAACTATTGGTGGGGACAAAAGAGAGCGGGCATACATATTCATTGGGCCATTTGGAGACATCTCTACCTTCCGAAAGATGTGGGAGGAATGAGGTTCAAGGAGCTCAGAACATTCACCCTCTCCCTTCTCGCAAAGCAAGGTTGGATGATTATGAAAGAGGAGAAATCTTTATTGGTTAGGGTTTTCAGAAATAAGCATTTTCCCTATTGCCCCTTCCTTGAGGCCAAGGCCACGTCATCTTTTGCTTAGAGAAATATTTTGGCAGACGTGCTAATTCTTCAGAATGGGCTCTTTTGGAGGGTGGGGATGGGAGTAGGATCAGGGTGTGGCAAGACAAGTTGATTCCTTTACCCTCTACTTATAGGGTTATCACCCTTAGGAGGACCTCAAGTGTAGTGACCCATGTTAGCGATCTCATCAAGCCAAACTTTGGAACTTGGCAGGCATACCTCATTTGGGATTCCTTTTGGCTGGTTAAGAATAAATTGATCCTCAACATCCCCTTACCTGCCTCCTCCTCCTCCCTTGATTCCCTTATTTGGAGTAGGCCATAAGTGATACCTTCATTTTCATAAATTTATATGTTATCACTTTGGGGTCACTCTCTGCAGTTTTGGGGGGGGGGGGGGGGGGGATCCCCGAGTGAGGGTGAAGGTTTGGAAGATGATTTAGAAGCTGAATGTTACTTTGAAGATCAAGATGCTTGCTTAGAGGGTGTGTTCTAACATCCTCCAGGTTGGAGAAACTTGGCCAAAAGGGGGATGGTCATTGCTTATGGTTGCCCCTTATGTGGTCATTCTCTTGAGAATAACTATTCTACCTGCTTGTCTCCAAGTGTTTCGTTCCCTGTCATTTGGACACCACTCTTCCCAGGTGAACTCAAGGTAAATTTGATGATGTGGTCTATGTATAGGTTTGCAAGTCATGGGTGGGCCTTTGCACTCATGACAACAACAGGACTGTGCTTTCTTGTGCTAGCTTCCCGGGTCCCATAGTTATTAGCATGAAGGAAGCCAAAGTCCTAGCTTTGTGTTGTGCTAAGTAGATCCATGTCATGTTCGAGGGAGACTATCTCGCAGACATATCTATGTTCAGGAACCAAGCTTTTGAGGATGATAGGCTCTATCTTCAACTGGCTAAAGCGGTTCGAAGCTGACCCATTTTCACTCGATGGATTTCTCCTTTGTCAAAAACGAGGAGAATAGGGTTGCTGATTGCTAGGCGAGCAAAACCATTCCACTTCCCTCCCCCAGTTATGGTCCGCCAAAGTGCTGAAGCTTTTCTTTCAGTTCTTTATTTTGACATCTATGTTCGTTGTAGTTTGCCTTATGACACTCTTGGGTATTAAAAAAAAGAATGTGGCTATTCAAACCCCGTTTTTTTTTTCCTGTATCCCCCAAAAAGCTATATTTTCGTTTTTACTTCTTTCCCCCTCTCCCCCATCCCTCTTCTCCTTCTCCTTCGGCACCAACTCATGTGTCGGTGACTAAATCCGGCCGCGGCCATGACCACAACCAGGGGCCTAGCCGGCGCACCCAACAACCAATGGCCGCAACCCTTCTGGCCATGGCCGCGACCAGAACCCCCACAGCCCGAAAGGGGCACACTGGCTGGGCTCTTGGTCATGGACGGATTTAGCCCCAATGCCAGTGTTAGTGCCTAAGAAGAAATAATAATACTTTTTAGAAAATATTAAAAAAAAAAAATTTTAATAGCCACGTTCAAAAAATACCCACCAAAGCCCGGCAGCGAATTGAGACGTGGACTGTGATGGGCGTGGGGTTGGTGCGTTGGCCCGTACCCGACTCGAGTCCGCCCGGGTCTGATTCTGTATTGAATGCTGCAGCTTGGAATCCCCACCAACCAACCAACCCAGCCACAGAAAATACATCATCACTGTGGAGCACTCTTCCTCTCCCGTCATGCCTCCCGACGCATGTCTCCCCGCGGCAGCAGCGGAGACGGCCCCTCCGGCTACGTGGTCCGAAGCCTGGCCGCGCTTGGCCTGGGCTACGCCATCGGCCTCGCCCTTGCCCTCCTTGTTTTCTTCTCCTCCATCCTGCTTGCCTCCTACCTCTGCTTCCGCTCATCCTCCTCCCCCTCCCGCCGCCGCCCTCCTCCCCCTGGCCCGCCCTCCGCCGCCACCTTTGTCTTCGTTTCGGAAGATGAAGGACCCACTTCGGCCTCCTCCGTGGCACCTAGTGGGCTCGAGGCTGCCGCGATCAGCGCCTATCCTACCTTCGCCTACTCCGCCGCTAAGTCCCGTGAAGGGGGCGGAGACGGGGGCTGCTGCATCTGCCTGTGCGAGTACGGAGAGGGTGAGGTGCTGCGACTGCTGCCGGACTGCGGCCACGCCTACCACGCGGGATGCGTGGACGCCTGGCTCCAGCTGAGCGCCTCTTGCCCCGTATGCCGGACCTCTCCCCTCCCCACGCCCGTGTCCACCCCCCTGTCCGAGTCCGCACCGCTTGCCCAGTACCTGTCTTACCCGCGGAGGTGACGCCGGACCGGACCTGAATGCCGTCTGCTTTTATGTTGTGTGGTGGCGGGTGAGTTAAAATATTGCTAATTCTTTATTTTTCTCGTTAATGTTAAATTAATAGTTTTATTTAATTTAAAAAATAAAATAAATTTATTTTTAAAACTAAATAGAGTTATTAATAGAGGATAGATGGAGTATTTAAGCTACGACGAAGTCTCCCCCAACATAACAGATCAGCGATTGACGATGAACATTACTTAAGAGGCCACGCGGGCTTGAATCACTCTTCTGCTTCCTATGTGAATGTGCATTATCTACCTTGATATTAGGTGACCGGCTTACGTGGGCGTGGGAATATATTAACTTTTGTTTAAAATAATTAAACATTTAAAAAAAATATTAGGTATTTAAAATCATATTAATTTTTTTTCCAATATAAAGGACCTAATTTGTGGCACAAGATTTCTTGTTTCCCCACACAAAAAGAATAGCTTCGCCATTGTTTACCTATGGCATTTCGATGCTTATTTGCGATTGCCATTTTGCACATAGTACATTGAAGTACTTAACAAGTACAAGACTTTTTGTATATTAATTTTGTAGAATTTTGACAATAGCACAACCTAAAGGAATATTGAATTATAAATTATAAAATATAGAAAAATAAATAAAGCAATATACACCAAAATTTACATGGTTCATAAGGTAAGAATTTCCTTGTAAAACCCCTTTCCCACTTTGTGCACCCCTCTCTCTCAAAGAAAAAAAAGAATTGTGCAAGCCAAAAACAAAGCCAGAGATAAGAAGTCCGTGAAGAACAAGTATAGAAAGATAAGTGTGTCAGTCACTTTTTCAATTACAAGCTTTTATCAACAACCCAATTTGACAAGAGAACTCTAGTCTAAGCTCGACTCCATGTCTATGAAAAGTCAAGTCACGTACAATAATTTTTACTTTAACTTGAGTTTGACAAGTCACCTAGAAGAACCATCTATAACTGCCTCTATTAGAATATAGACATGTCCCTATGTCCTCTACTTCGAATGCAGCTTCTTTCGACCATCCAGGTGCAATGTGATCAACAACACCTAGTGAGATTATGTAAGCTCAAGCAATGCTTGAACTATTCTAGGAAAAACATCCACAACTGCATCTATTGGAATACAAGCATGTCATTACATACTCCACCTCGAATGCAACTCCTTTCATGCACACTGCATCCAGGTGCAATATAATGATTAACACCTAGTGAGATTAAACAAGCTTAAGCAATATTTGAACTTTTCTGTGGTCATTGACTTTATTAACATATCTATAACATTATTTTTCATGTCCACCTATTGAAGATGAATTTCCCCATCTAACACATATTCCTATATCTTATAGTATTTTACTGCAATGCACTTTGCCCGTATAAGATAACATTAATTTTTTGTTGAATGGATAACATTTTGACTATAACAAAATACTTTAATATTCTCTTATTTCAATTCAAGTTCATTGATTAAGCCCTTCAACCATATAGCTTTTTTAGTTATTTTTACAACTGTCATGTATTTAACTTTTATTGTTAATAAAATAATCATTGTCCACTTGAACACATATCCTATGGTAAATTTATGCTTATCTAGATCACCTACAAAATATGCATCTATATATCCAGCTATATGTGCCGATGTTCCATTATTTTCAAACAAAATGGCAACATTCTTTATCCCATTTAGATATCTCAAAATCTACTTTGCAACATCCTAATGCTTCCTCTTTTGATTAGCCATGTACATGTTAACAACACTTACTACTTGGGCAATATATGGTATGATGCACTCCATAACATACATCAGACAACCAACCGTACTAGTATAAAGTATTAGTTTTATACCTGAAATATTATCCTCTATAGTAAGACATAACTTTGCACTAAACTTAAAATGTATAGCAAGAAGTGTACTAATTGGTTTGACATTATTCATATTAAACCTGTCTAACACCTTCGCAATATACTTCTCCTGAGATAGCCATGACTTCCCAAGTTTTCTGTTTCTTGGATCTCCATATCAAAGATCTTTTCTAAAACCCAAGATCCTTTATCTCGAAGCATCAGGTTCAAAGCAGTTTTTTTCATGATGACATCAAAGAGCTTTAATAAATTTAAAGTTGAAAATTTGATAAAAAGAACAATTCGGCAAAGATAGGTTAAGTATCTACTAGTACAACATGGCTTATTAAAAACATTGTATGAAAAGTTGGAAAAGGTAAAAAGTATGAGTGATGATGACTGAGAAGAGTTAGGGATAAAGACGGTAAGTATTATTCGTCTTTGTCGCAGATAAGGTGTTATACAATGTTATTGATGAAGAGTCGGCTTCGGAGCTTTGATACCACTTTGTAGAATTTTGATAATTATACAACCTAAAAGAAACTTAAATATAAAATAAAATATATGAAAAAATAAAAAGAGTAGGAGATACTAAAATTTACGTGGTTCATTAAGGTACCTACATCACGAAAGAAGAGAATTTATCCGCTATATTCATGAAACATGAATTGAGTTCCAAGCCTCTTAAGTAGAGACTATTTTCTCTCTTTATCACTATGTGCGCCTCTCTTTCTCTCTCAAAGAAGAAAAGAATTGTACAAGCCAAAAGCAAAACACGAGATAAAGAATCCATAAAGAAATAGTATAAAAAGATAAGTACACTGCTAACTTTTTTTGTAACAAAGTTTTATCAATAACCAAATTTTCGTAACAACCCACTGCGGGAGTTAAGAGGACTCTCTAGTCGAGGCTAGACTTAAGTCACTTAACAACAAATCTGAAAGAGGCATCGGAACGTTCTTTTCTTGTGTTTCTCTTTTCTTTCCAAAGGATTCATGCGTTTGATGTAAATGGATAGAACGAACTTCCAGTTCTATTCAAATTCCAATATGAAATTAATTGTTCACATGTGCTCCAACATTTCTTAATGAGTAGTGCTACTCTGACGTTAACTTCCACACGTTAAAATTCTAATTTATCAATAAATTCAAAACTATTGATGAGTAGGGCTCATAAAAATAAACCCTACCATCAACAGCTTTAAAATAATGGAATAGAGTTTAGAGGTGTAAAAATTAACGTCGGTCAAACAATTTTTTTTCTTTATACAGCAATGCCGTACCGATCCAGGGCTGTTCATGCATGTGACATTGGCACGCGGAGAGAGGGACAGAGGTGATTCAAGCTCAAGTGACCAGTTGGATTGGACTCGAGAAATGTAGCGAGTGGGATGGAGATATTGCTGCTAACAGAAGAAAAAATATGCTTACTTGACCCTCCATTGTGAAGTTGGCCATTTTATTCTGGTTCTGGC
This sequence comes from Saururus chinensis, assembly GCA_035235625.1. Taxonomy (NCBI): domain Eukaryota; kingdom Viridiplantae; phylum Streptophyta; class Magnoliopsida; order Piperales; family Saururaceae; genus Saururus; species Saururus chinensis. Next base: position 59,548,203 of record CP141140.1, read on the forward strand.
TTATTTATATCAATCATAGTTCCGGAAAGCCTAGACTAGGCCAATGCTGCATGCCTTTGAATATTGGCCAACATGCTTGCTAACTTTGCTTCAATGAAAAAGAACGGGAAACAAAGACTTTTTCTGATATAGAAGTAGTTGCTTCAGAGTTGTCTCGGATGTGGGTTCGATCATACTCAAATTTTCATGGCATGAACAACAGTATATAGGAAGCATCGAACATATTCAAATGATATGGTTGACTCAAATCTCAAAGACTTCCGCTTCTTTTTCTTCAACTCTTTAATCTGATACGTGACTTGACTAAACAGAATGCTTGCTCCAGCTTCTTCCTCTCTCAGTATTTAAACTTCCACCAGCTTCTTCATGTGCCTTGCGTTCCCTTTCTTTATCCTCATTGCTTCCAAGATCAATCCAGTTGGTGGAAAGATTGTTCAGTTGTTGTATAGTCAGATTCAGATTCTATCAATTAAAAGGAGTAACTCACATCTTGAAGCTTCCAGGCTATGTCAGTTCTTCTTTACATCCTTTTGTGAGAATGTTCTCCGCAACTACTCAATTGGAAATATCAACAAAATTCGGAAATGCGAAAGTCCAGTTCTTTTTTCAAGTTGAGTGTTTGGAGAAAGGCATCTTGGGTGTTCTTGTCCTTGGGAATGGCTGCAGTTATGTTCAGCATTGCAACACTATCCAGATTCTACTCCCTTAGCACTCTTATCAGCACTGAATCCCTCTGCAGCCGTATAAACATCTGGCAACCGAATGTCCAGGCTGAGACGCACAAAACCATTGATGCTGTAATCAGAAAGATAGAGGAAGAAATAGAGCAAATAAGGGCATTATCAGAAGCAGCAGAAAAGGAGGATCCCTGGCTGAAGCCCGAGAGAATAAGGTATGTTTCTTTCCTTGTCGATATTGTGGATCTGATAGAACCACTGAAACCACCTCCAGAACAGGTGAATGCAACCCATCACCATTTGATTCCAATTGGGTCTGCTCCTCAACTCAGTGGGAGTAACCAATCCCAGAGCTCTGATGACATGACCGAGTTTTTCCTGGTTGAAGAGATCCGAAAGTATGTCAAAATCAAGCCCAACAGGTTGGGGAAACAGAACTTCATGGGAGCTAACGGAACCTTCACTAGCATAGGCCATGCTTGTTTCTCCATGAAGAAGGAGCTTGAAGAGTACATGAACTATGATGTTGGGGACTTCTGCAATGATGACTGGAAGCTAGCCCAGAAGTTGATGGTTCATGGCTGTGATCCATTGCCTAGAAGGAGGTGCTTCTCTAGAGCTCCCAAGCTCTACAGCAGCCCCTTCCCCATCAATGAATCCTTGTGGAGATTACCTGATGACAGGAATGTCAGATGGAGTCAGTACAAATGCAGGAACTTTGCCTGCCTTGCTAACAACAACACTAAGAAGGGATTCTTCAAGTGTGCTGATTGCTTCAACCTCACCCACCATGAGATGCCCAGATGGATGGAACCCTCTCCTCCAGACCCAGTTACAAATTTGACCTCAGATATCATTATCGAAGAGGTTTTGAATATTAAGCCTGGTTTGATTAGGATTGGATTGGATTTCAGCACTGGAACTGGTACCTTCGCAGCCAGAATGTGGGAGTTCAATATCACAATAGTCTCAGCGACAATCAATCTCGGTGCCCCTTTCAATGAGATGATTGCTCTAAGAGGACTTGTTCCTCTGTACATGACCATAAACCAAAGGCTTCCATTCTTTGACAATACACTGGACCTCATCCACACCACCAGATTTCTTGATGGGTGGATTGACCTTGTGCTACTGGACTTTGTATTGTATGACTGGGACAGGGCCCTCAGGCCCGGCGGGCTGTTGTGGATTGACAGCTTCTTCTGCCTGCAAAAAGACCTGAATGATTACCTGGATGCTTTTAAGATGCTAAGGTACAAGAAACACAAATGGGTGTTGGTGCCCAAGCTGGATAAGAATGGGGAAGAGGTTTTCTTTTCTGCTGTCCTAGAGAAGCCACCCCGACCCTTCTAAGATTTGGTCCAATTTCCTCTGATTCTGCTTGCATGATTCAGGGTTCATACTTACCAACATAATTCCATATTTTTTTTCCCTTTTAAGGCGTACACTTACCTGAACCAGTTTTCATCTTCTAATGTATGTGCTTTTTTTTTTTCTAATGTTGGTTGTTTTAATAGAAGGTTTCTGAGATCTGACTCATTTGTAGTAGTGCATAATAACCTGATAATGTACTGGGATGAAATTCAACTTTGTGGGAAATTTTCATGAGTTGTAATCCCCTGGTGAAGCTTCACCAGGGACGCCTCTGGTGAAGCTTCACCAGCCAACCACGTCGAAGCTTAAGAAAATGCCGTTTCGGTAACTTTTCATTGTGAGCCCGCATTAAAAGAAAACCAAATTTCTTAAACCGATTCCATCCCGGCTTTTACAGCCTCCTTTCTGGATAAATATTTTTTTTGCAGACTATCTCATCTGCCCATTTGGTTTGACTTTTATTAAAATATAGTATTTTTTTTTTACATTTTTTAACTTAATTTATTTTATTTTTTTATTAAAATATTTATTTTAAAAGGTCTTTCTTTTTCCCTGGAGCATTGAAGCATCCGTAAGGAAGACGTGTCCAAATTTATTGAAAGGTTAAAACTTGTATAATATTATAGTTTGTACTGATTTTAATTTTTTATTATTTTATTTATTTATTTTATAGAGCATTAAACGTAATTGTCAAAATATTGAATGCAAGTACCAAATGGTAAAATTATTGGAACAATGAAATAAGATGGGTGACTAAGGTTAGTTTATCCATCACTACTTTATAATTCTCTCTAAGTATTATATTTTTATATTATTTATAATAAGTATAATTTTTAATAAATATTAAACCAAATGGCCAGATAGGATAGTTGAAAAGATAGCTCATTAATGGAGGTTGAAAAAAAAAATTGTACAGAAGGGAGGCTACAAAAACGGAAAAGTACGAAACCGGTTTAAGAAATTAAGTTTTCTTTTAATACGGGCCCCACAATTAAGAAGTTATGAAATGCCATCTCATCTAATATCACGTGATGAACTTCTAGGTGGTTGGCTGGTGAAGCTTCACCAGAGGCGTCCCTAGTGAAGCTTCACCAGGGGATTACAACTCAATTTTCATATACTTTTTGTTTTTTCACCATCTTAAAAGTCTTAACAAATTCTTGTGATATTTTTGCACTTCCTGATATACATAAGGCTAGGGGCGGAGCCAGAAATTTCTAAGAGGGGGCGGTACGAAAAAATGATTAGTGGATGAAGTGAAAAGGTAATTGACTTCCTTCAATATTACCTTTTTCAAATGTAGAAGGAGCATGCAACACTTCAAAAGTGGTACATGATTTCAATTTTTTGGGTCCCAAAGATATTTTGGGAGTTTTAAAATTTAATTTGAATCCTTATTTGTTGCCGGTGGTGAGTTTTGATACAAATAGGTATGTCTTTGGTACATTATAAGTACAGTTTTCTAATCAGTTTCAACACCTTTGACCATATTACATGGAGCTCCTAACATAGTACATAAAGGCAACCTCTATATACTATATTATATATCTAACATATTATATAAAAGTTGTATTCACCTCTAAATATTATATTAGGAGCCCCATATAGCATTTTATGGGCGTTAGTCATGGAGCCAGGTGAGGCCAGAGGCATCCGTAGCAATATCTTTGTTGCAAGAGCTCTAGATTCTTGGTTTTTTTAACTTCCGTTTTGCCCTTTTAGGGCAACCTTGTAGGTCCAATTTACATCTGTTGGCCTAATATTTGTTTGATCTGATCAACTTTCAAGCCCGAATCCCGATCAAAGTTGCTCACCTCAAAACTTTTGGAAGTTTTTTGGTAGGTGATACCCTCTACCAAATAAAATTGATTTGGATGGAGGCCTTAATTCCCCGTCGAATTTTGCATATTGTGACGGTGACTACCTCAAAAGTTTTTGAGAAGTTTTTAAGTTTCGTGGCGGGGGGTACCCCTCGACAAATAAAACTGTGCATTATACGGAGAACAATGGTCCCCGTCAAAGTCTGAATATTGTAGCGGTGATCTCTCCTCACCAGAAACCATCCAAAAGTTTAAAAAATTTATGGAGGTTTCTCCATCAAATAAAACTTATTTGCACGAAGACCATAGTCCCCTGTCAAATTCTGCATATTTTGGTGGTGACCACCCCCCGCCAGAAATTATTCAAAAGTTTTACAAATAAGCAGCAAGGCAAGGGGGAGAGGAAAAAAGACCATGGAAAAGGAGCCACAAGAGAGAGGGAAGAAGACAAATAGTTGAGGAAGAAGAGCCACAAGCGACGGGGGGAGATAGAAGAGCTCACGCTGGAGGGGGAAGATTAGGAATGGGGCATTGAAAGAGCAGAAATAAAATTAAAATGAATAGTGCGGGATGGGGGGGTATTTAGTAATTTGTTTAATTTTTTTTGGGTGTGTAAAGTATGGGGGGTTTGAGTAAAAACTCGGGGGAAATAGACGCTTTCTTATATGTATGGGCTGCGCTTTTGCCTCCCTAACCTGCCCGTAACAAGTTGGTTGGCTAGTGCCACCCAATCCCACCATGTGCGAGCCACTACTGTCTCTTTTTTGGCCATGTTTTCACTCAAATGGTGCTCTTCTTCTCCGATGCCGGTGACACCAACTTTCGGCACAATCGGGACCAGTTTCGACAAAATCCTTAATAATCATGGCCACCTCAAATAGCACTGATAGCTTTCCCAGCCATGGCTGGCCATAACCAGAGCTTTCCTAGCAGCTAAGGCAAGGGCTTTTCTATTAGTTCATGGTCTTCAGACGAACACGTCTGATAGATACAGAGAGATAGTTTGAGACAGAAAGGGAAGAGGTAAGTGGATATTTAATTCCTGCCTTCCAAGAGTCTGTTCAACCCCCTTTTATACACTGCAAACTACAATTTAGGAAATAAAACAAATTACTCAACAGTTACTTATGAAGACTAATTCTTATTAGACTAGGTCAACCACTACTTCATAGGACTAAGTCTTTATTAACACCGTATCTAACAATTTCGATCAGTTCTCCCCCCCCTAAAATTCCACTGAAACCGATGTAGGATATCTTGGACGAGAGGGAAGATGCAACACTAGATCTATCCCAACCCTTTCGATGATGATGACGTGAATCCATTCGCAGTAACTGCTTGACATTTCCCTCGAATCTCTTCTTTCCTCCTCTTTTTCTACACTTCGGATTCCACTCCTCTTACTGCTCTAGTCTGCGTTTCATGCAGAGTTCACAAAATGTGGATGTGTTTGTTCAGTTTTGTACTTTTTTTCAATTTATGACTCCTTTGTGAGATCTAGATTACTGGCTTTAGTTTTTTTCGTTTATGTGAGTTTGTGAGAGCTTGTAGAATTTTGGAGGTCGGGCTTCGAAATGCTAGTGACTAAGGCTCTGGGTTTTAGTTGCAAGCACATGCAACACACATGCAACTGTTGACATCCCATTGGATAAGGTGAAGCGAGCAAGCTTTTGTCTAGGTACAGATAGGGTACCAAGGTGGCATACTTACGTGGTGCCTATTACCAATCATAATGTAACTAGTTTATGCTCTTTTCTATTGACTTTTTAAAAATAGCCAATATAATAGGAAATATGGTGATATATCACATTGTGATTCGTGTTAAGCATGACACGTTAGTACCTTATTCGTATTTAATATTTTTTCATCTAATTTACATATGTGAAGATCATAACTATTTCCTATTAGAAAAAAAAAAAGTGGTTGGCGGAAGCTAAGTACCCAGAGAGGAAAGGAAGGGAAGACACGAGGGTTGATTGCCTGGTCATAATTCTCTAGTCATTTGGTAAACATAAGCCACATTTTTCATAGCCGAGCCAAGCCATTTTATTAAAAGTGGCTTTTAAAGACTGTATAACTAAAATAATTAGACCATCAAATCAAAACAAAGGAATGTTGGACCACAGTATGGGCTCGGGCCCGGTTTGGTCCAACGGTGTCACGGTCCAGGTGAGCCGGTATGGGCCACGGGATCTAAAGGTGGTGGGGGCGGTCGCGCCGACCCCACATGTACCTTTGGTACACATAATTCGAGTGGGACCCACATATGGCACACACGTACACTAGACATACATCTAGGTGTGCATTTACACATTGTGGGGCCCAGATGCGCGAATTAGGTGTTGAGGGTGGAACCCGCGTGATTAGCGAGGGGTTGACCCTTTCACGGGCTTGGCATTGTGCAGGGGGTTTAAGCCTCCGTGGGCTCTGTGGGATAGAGCCCGCTCCCGTTGTGTTAGACCCTCTTGTTAACCGGAATGATGTTGTCAGCTTGGCCCATTAATTTCAGCCGACTCAAAAGCCCATTAAGAGAGCCAAATTCAAACACCGCCTAAATAAGGAATGGGGGGTTATGAAGGAAGTGAATTAAAGGAGAATTAAGAGGATTTTATTTCATGCCTTTTATGCTTGGGTTGCCCCACCCCTTTAGATATCATCTTCCCAATTGGTTTGGCACTCCCTTACATTCTCTTCTCCTCTCCCTTGATCCTCCATTGGTGTAGCCTGCATTTTCTTTGAGAAAAGCTGCTGGCCGCCCTTGCTCTCCCTCCTAAAAGGTTTGTTTGGCGGGCTGTAAGAGGAAAAGGGATCTCTTCCTAGGCTGAGCTGTGAAGGCTGAAGTAAAGGGCTGATCTTGCTGAATTTCTTCATCAATCCAAGCACGGTATTGAGAGATCTGCACATAAGAAAGGTAATCCTTAATCTCCTCTTCTTGATCTAGTGTTTGGTGTACGAGATCTGATCAAGGAGGGTGTGCTAGGGCTGGTTTGGCCCAGTTCAGTTCATCATTGCTCCCATTTTGTTTTATCTCCCTTTGATTATATGTATGTGTTGCATGTTTATTGCTAATTTAATTTAGTTGTGCATGCTTATGGTGTAGATCTTGTAAAGTTTCAATTTTTATGTGCGCCAACCTCTCCCACCACTGCTTCCGCTGCTGGCCGGCCACTCTACAGTGGTATCGGAGCCATTTGGGGAAGGTTTGGTCTCTGATTTGGTTGAAATCCAATCCCTCTTACCTGATCTAGGTTTAGATTGGTAAAATTTGGGATTTTGCCTAAATCGGTTGATCTACCCGTTCTAATCAAAGGGTGTTTGATATTGAATTAGATTTGAATGTATTATGTATGTTACTGAAGTTTTTTGTTTTCTGGATGCACGTGATTAAGTTAAAAATTGAGTTTTTGTGCACGTTTGTTTGCATAAGGGCATAGTGGTAATTTTGCCACATATTATTTTGTGCACATTTTTCTCTGATCACGTTTTGGGCTCACAGTCCCTACTGGATAGTATGGATATTTTTAAATTATTTATTATAAAAATAAATTTAATTTAATTAGTTAAGGGTGTAAATTGACCAAAATAGCCCTAGGGGCATTTTGGATAATTCACACGTGCATTCTGTGTGCTTAATATAGTTCTGTCCAGATCTTTTATTCTATGTGTTGATAACATGCTTTAGTTGCTGTGATAATTTTTTGGTGTGCCTTTTGAGGGCGAAAAAGACCAAAATAGCCCTAGGGGCATTTTGATAAATATACATCAAAAATTTTTTATGGACAGAATCTTAATTTCCAGCAGTGTTCAGAATTGTTTTTTTTTTTAATATAACTTTGAAAAGTTTTTGTGATTAATTTTGGTGTGCCCTTAACGGTGGAAAATACCAAAATAGCCCTAGGGGTATTTTGGTAAATATACACAAAAATTTTTCTGGACAGAATTTTAAAATTCCAGTAGCCTCTAATTATATTTATTTGTTGATTTGTTTGCTGGGTTGGGTGTTTTGGGAATTTTAAATTTATAAAACACATAGATACCTAATTAGGGTAACTTCCTTTAAGGGGTTAAGGGGTAGTAGGGGTTATTTTTGAAAAGTAACATAAACCCTAATTAGGTAATTCTATATAAAAAAACTCAGCATAATATACTCTTTTTTGTCCTAGGCTTATAATTAGATTAAGAGTTTGTCTAAGCAATTACCTATCTGTTAAGCAGTCATCCTTCCATAAATAGTACTAATTTCCTTTGAACTGCCTGTTTCCTTGTAGATAAACAATGACCTCCAAAATGGTAACTGCTGAGTTAGGAAAAACTGAGAAACTTAACGCTGATAATTATTTGGTGTGGAAGAGAAGGATTCATCACATCCTTACTCTTTCTGATCTTGCTCATGTACTTAAGCAGGTCATTGAGCCACCACCAAAGGGTACATCAGCTGATCAGTATAAATCCCTTAATAAGCTGAGGGATGATGATAATAAGGCTAGGTCTACAATTTTTACTTTTATGGAGCCTAAGATATAAAGGCTCTTTGAGAAATATAAGACTGCCAGAGAAATGCTGGATGCAGTGTCTGTGAAGTATAGGGAGCAGACTGAAGCTAATAAGAAGATACTATACTCTAAATACCAAAATTCCAGGATGAGGGAGGGAGATGATGTGAATGAGCACTTGAGTGTCATGGCCATCATTGATGATGACCTGGAGACATTGGAGGACCCCATTTTTTAGGGAATCCAAGTGTTAACAGTGTTGAACAGCCTTCCCAAATCTTGGGAGAGTGTAGTGATCTATCTAAATATGAGTGACTGCCAAGCTTAGGCTTGAGTAAGAAAGGAGAAACTATGTGAAGGCTTCTGGGGGTTCTGTTACTGCCAACCTGGTATACAACTCTGGTGGGGGCAAGAAAGGTGGATAGGGGCCTGGTCCCTCTAAGAAAGCTTTAAAGAAGAAGGGGAAGAAGCCTCAGAACAAGGGCACTGGAAAAGGGATGACAAACCCAAAGGTGCATTTTTCAAGTGTGGCCAGATGGGTCACTTTAAGGCTAACTGTCCCTAGAAGGATAGCCATTCAAGCAAAGACAAGGGCAAGAGCGAGGATATCGTTTGTGTTGTCTCTGAAGTGATGCTTGCTGACATCAAGGAGAAGACTTGGTGGCTGGATTCAGGAGCTACTGTGCATGTTTCCCACTCTAGGGGAACTAGGGATAAGATGGTCAATCTGATTCTAGGCCAGAACAAAGTCTTAATGGGGAACAATACGTACTACAAGGTGGAGACTATGGGGAGCTACAAGATTTCTCTGAAGAGTGGGTCTAACCTAATCTTGACAGATGTGCTCTTTGCTCTTTCCATCAGAAGCAACCTGATTTTAATCCCTATTCTGACCAAGAAGGGGTTTGAGGTTAGATTCAAGGGGAGTAAGGCAACTGTGGGTAAGGGTGGGACCGTTTTATTTACTGCTTCTTTAATTAATGGATTGTACTGCTTAGATGTAATAAACTATGTTGAATCTAATGAAATAAGCGCTTCTGAGTATATTGTTTTTTCTGTGAATGATACTTTACTTTCGCATATACGTGTGTGCCATGTAAATGTAGATAAACTACATCAAATGTCGAGCGCTGGGTTGTTATCTAAAATAATTAAAGACCTACGTGTGTGTGAGGATTGCTTATCGGGTAAGATGAGCAGATAATCCTTCTAAAAGGGACAAAGGGCAAATGAACTCTTAGGGGTAGTACATTCTGACATCTGTGGGCCCCTGAATGTTCAGACCCACAGAGGTATGATGTATTTCATTACATTCATTGATGACTATTCAAGATACGGGTACATGTATTTAATAAGCAGGAAGTCTAAAACCTTAGATAAATTAAAGGAATTTAAAGCTGAAGTAGAGACTCAGTTAGGCAGGAAAGTAAAAATCCTGAGGATTGACAGAGGTAGTGAGTACACCTCTGACCTGTTTAAAGATTTCTGTACCGATCAGGGAATAGTTTAATAGTACACCTTACCGTACACTCTACAGCAAAATGGAGTGACAGAAAGACGTAATAGGGCGCTTATGGACATGGTAAGGTCCATGTTAAATCACTCTGAGTTAGGAACTAACTTCTGGGGTGAGGCTTTAGACACCTCCGTGTACATCCTTAATCGTGTACCAACAAACACCTTATGAGTTATGGACAGGTCGATGTCCAAACTTAGGGCATCTTAGAGTGTGAGGGTCTAGGGCACACGTAAAGGTACCTAACTAGCATAGGTCAAAGCTAGACCCCAAGATCATAAAGTGCAACTTTATTTGTTACTGTGATCACTCTAAGGGGTATAGATTTGTGGTTCACCACATGGATAAGATAGTGGGGGTTGTTGAGTCTAGAGATGCTTATTTATTGGAAGAAGAATTAAACCCTAGAATTCCTAACAAGAAACTTGATTTATTTGAGGTGGTTAAAGAGGTTGGTCCTAGCATTTCCCTAGAAGAAGTAATTGGATCAGATCAAAACCAAACCGATCCAGAACCTAGGGCATTGAGGGAAAGAAGACCTTCAATTTTATTGAGGGACTTCTATACAATGCTAGGGGAGGACAACGTCACGTTAGATGAACCTATTCTAGATGACCTTATTACGCTTGAGTAAGCTTTAAGTCTTCTAGACGCTCAAGAATGGCAGGTTGCTATTTGGGAAGAGATGGACTCTATCATAAAGAACAAGGTCTGGGAGATAGTGGATCCACATGAAGAGCGAAAGCTCATTGGGTGTAAATGGATCTTCCAAAAGAAGCTTAAGGCTGATGGGTCTATATATAAATACAAGGCGAAATTAGTGGCCAAGGGGTTCACCCAAGTGTATGGGATAGACTTTAAGGAGACATACTCACCGGTGTCAAGATTTGACTCGATTAGATGTCTCTTAGCATGCGTTGCTTACTTTGATTTAGAGTTGCACAAAATGGATGTAAAGGCTGCCTTCCTAAATGGAGATTTAGAGGAGGAGATTTACATAGAACCTGAAGGTTTTGTGATTCATGGAGAGTAACACAAGGTGTGCAAGCTTATAAAATCATTGTATGGCCTAAAACAATCTCCCAGGCAATGGTACTTCATTTTTTACAAGGTGATTAGTGAATATGGGTTCATAATGAACGAGCACGGTCATTGTGTCTATACCTTCTTGGATGGTGTAAGGCATATGATGTTGTCACTGTATGTAGATGACATACTCTTGATGGGGAATGACCTTAGTATGATAGTCACTTTAAAGGAATGGCTAAAAACCCAGTTTGAGATGAAAGACATGGGTGAGGCATCATACATCCTCGGGATAAAAATTGACAGAGATCGAAAGGCTAGGAAGCTTAGTATATCTTAAGAGTCATACATAGAGAGCGTTATTAAATGCTTTAATGTCATTGGTTGGAAAACTATTGAATCCCCTATATACAAGGGTACTGTGTTGTCTAAAAGTATGGCTCCTCGGACAGAGAAAGACCGATTCCGGATGGAGTCAGTGCCATATGCACAGGCTATTGGCAGCTTGATGTATGCCATGACCTGTACTCGACCTGATCTGAGTTTTGTGGTAAGCTTGTTAAGCCGTTACCAAGCAGACCCTGGTCTTCAGCACTGGCAAGCGGTGAAGAGGGTAGTTTGGTACCTTTTAGGGCCTAAGAGTTTAAAACTTACGTATTAGGCGAAAAGTCTCTCATTGGCTGGATATAGTGATTTGGACTATGCGGGGGATCTAGATGACAGGAAATCCACTGCTAGATATGTCTTCATGTTTGGAGGCGGTGCTATATCGTGGGCAAGCAAGAAATAAAAGAGTGTTTTTAAGTCTACGATGGAAGTTGAGTTTTATGCATGTAGTATTGCAGCTTCCCAGGCAGTTTGGATTAAGGAATTTTTAGCAAAATTAGGGCTAGAAAACTACACTGATGCTCCTGTCCAGATATATTGCGATAATCTTGCTACAGTGTCGACACTTAAGAATGGGGAGATCAGTGCCAGGGGTAAGCACATTGAGGTGCATTACTATTACCTCTTCGACATGCTACAGAGATGAAAAGTGATTGTGAGTCATCTTCCTACTTCTGAGATATTAGCAGATCCGTTTACTAAAGCCTTAACAACGGATCTATTTTCAAAGCACGCTCATAGTATTGGTCTTTGACAGGACTAACGCTGGTCGCTGTTGGACTATATGAGCCCTTCACCCATAGTGGGGGATGTTGGACCATGGTATGGGCTCGGGCCCGGTTTGGTCCAACGGTGTCGCGGTCCGGGTGAGCCGGTACGGGCCATGGGGTCTAAGGGTGGTGGGGGCAGTCGCGCCAACCCCACATGTACCTTCGGTATACATAATTCGAGTGGGACCTACATATGGCTTACACGTACACTAGACATACATCTAGGTGTGCATTTACACATTGTGGGGCCTAGACGCGCGAATTAGGTGTTGAGGGTGGAACCCGCGTGATTAGCGAGGGGTTGACCCTTTCACGGGCTTGGCCGTGTGCAGGGGGTTTAAGCCTCCGTGGGCTCTGTGGGATAGAGCCCGCTCCCGTTGTGTTAGACCCTCTTGTTAACCGGAATGATGTTGTCAGTTTGGCCCATTAATTTCAGCCGACTCAAAAGCCCATTAAGAGAGCCAAATTCAAACACCGCCTAAATAAGGAATGGGGGGTTATGAAGGAAGTGAATTAAAGGAGAATTAAGAGGATTTTATTTCATGCCTTTTATGTTTGGGTTGCCCCACCCCTTTAGATATCATCTTCCCAATTGGTTTGGCACTCCCTTACATTCTCTTCTCCTCTCCCTTGATCCTCCATTTGTGCAACCTGCATTTTCTTTGAGAAAAGCTGTTGGCCGCCCTTGCTCTCCCTCCTAAAAGGTTTGTTTGGCGGGCTGTAAGAGGAAAAAGGATCTCTTCCTAGGCTGAGCTGTGAAGGCTGAAGTAAAGGGCTGATCTTGATGAATTTCTTCATCAATCCTAGCACGGTATTGAGAGATCTGCACATAAGAAAGGTAATCCTTAATCTCCTCTTCTTGATCCAGTGTTTGGTGTATGAGATCTGATCAAGGAGGGCGTGCTAGGGCTGGTTTGGCCCAGGTCAGTTCATCATTGCTCCCATTTTGTTTTATCTCCCTTTGATTATATGTATGTGTTACATGTTTATTACTAATTTAATTTAGTTGTGCATGCTTATGGTGTAGATCTTGTAAAGTTTCAATTTTTATGTGTGTCAACCTCTCCCACCACTGTTTCCGCTGCTGGCGGGCCACTCTACAAGGAAGACATGGTATTGGGACGGCCACTAAGTAAAATAATGGGGATTATGGGGGTTTGAGTAACAATTTTTTTTAATTTTTTTCTGTTTTGGTGATCTTTAGCTTTTATTAGGGAGGAAATAGTTGCATTCTTTGCGCCACAATGCTATCACCCGAGGAGGAAAAAGAGAAAAGAGTTGATAATTGGCGTAATAGGCGAGAGAATTTACAGGGAATTAACAAGGTAAAAAAATAACAAAACTAATACTCTATAATGGGTTTTGTGTTTTGAAGTGAGACATTTATTGGCGTCCCCATGACAAGTTAAAAGTTTAAAACGATTTGGAATTTTTTGTGGCTGGATTTTCCTTGTGTAATATTTTACCCTTACAAAGGAATTCTAATCTCAGCTGGACTACAATGCTGGGTTCACCAAAATGTTGGAAGGAATGAGGCGGAACCACTGGGCTAGAGGGTCCTTTTTACCGCCATAACAGGTTTGACCCTCAAGACACATACATTCCTTGGTGTAGATGGCGGTGGAGGTGTTGGTGTTGGTCTCCAGACACTGCAGCTTCCCTTGGGGGTCCATGGCAGCTATTTGGTACTTGCCGCTGCCCACCACCATCCACTTGCTGTGTGCATCAGAGCACTGGTCGGACACTGTGACCGGCTGCATCTCCCCGCTCATCCTCAGGCAGAGATCTGTGCCCATCAGCTTGATAGGAGCCCCATCTGCCTCGTACGTCCAGGGGCTCCTGCTGAGGCACCCGGCCATCTTAAGGGTCTTCTTCTCCTTGTCGGCCTGTGCACAGAGGCCGCTCAGTGGGTTGTAGAGCACGTTGTGGGGTGTGCCAGCTAATATTGGGTCTGCAAAAAAAATGCCAGTTCCATTAGTTAATTACTATGATTTATATCTATACTTATCTATATTATTATAAATTATGAAAAGCTAGGTTAGCTAGCTAGGTTTATGAAATTTAAGTTACTTAGATTTAGTTAGAATAATTAAGGTGATTCACACCTTTCTTTAAATTTATACTCCCTCCCTCCTACCTCCTATATTAATAGCCACACCTATTAATATAGGATGGAGGAAGTATTTTTTATAAAAAAAATTATTTAATATAAAATATAAGGAATAATATTTATGCCAAAAATATATAATTATGTCATGGCGGGTGCATTTTGTATGTGCTTTTTTTACACTTATCCCTCTTTCATATTAATTATATGAATTTAAAAAGACTTTATTGCATCTTGATTGGCCTATTTTACGTTATCATTTTTATAGTAATTAGTGAATAAAATAAAAAAAATTAGTAAATGGAGTATAAAGTTTAATAAATTTGTTTAATTAAATATTATTTTTTTGATTTTTTTAAACTTAAATAATTAATATAAAACAGAAGGAGTACGATAAAAATGAGCAAAAGAGGGACTTTAACGAGTTCATATAATTACAGAACATTAACAACAACATTTGGTAGATAGATGATCAAACCTAATTGAAACATTATCATGTAAACGAAAGGGTGGTACTTTGGATGCATAATTACGTACCTTGCACCATGTCAAGGATGAGGCTGTACATCTCCTTGAACCTGGGGTGCCTGGGGCCATTCCAGGTGGCGTTCATGACTCCATAGAACTCCTCCGTGCCTGTTTGGTTCTCTCTCAAGTAGTAGCCCCCCTGCCATGCCCACATGGCGAAGTCGAAGTCCCCCTCCAAGGCATAGAGGAGGAAGCAGGCCAGGAACCTGGCTTCCGCCACCTTGGGTTTCTGGATGTTCACCCCGAACTCGCCGAGGAAGAAAGGCATATTGAGGTCGGTCGCCACGAAGCCGGTCTTGTCGCGGAAGGTCTTGGTGAGGGTGGGGCAGACGTAATTGGGGTTGTCAGTACCCCACATATTCGAGTTGCCGTTGGAGAAGGCGTACCAGTGGGACTCAAACACCAGCTTGTTGCCGATGTCGACCTTGAGGGGGCGGCGGCGGAGGAAGGTGAGGTCGGTGGCCTAGCCGAGGCCGGAGACGATGACGAGGAGGTTGGGGTTTGCATGGTGGATGGTCTTCACCCCACGGGTCACGTACCTATACCAGTCCGGCACGTTCTCATGGTCCCCCCGCAGCTCGTTCCTCAGGCTCATCCCCACCACCTGTATCAAATACATAGACAAGCCAATGCATCAGATAAAGAGATAAACAGAAGGCACACCGTGGAAGGAACACTAGCTCTACGAGAAGACGATGTGCCAGAAAGTGTTCAGTAAGCTCGTTGTGTGTAGACTAGTACCCTGGACTCATGTAGCATGATCAATTTTCATGACCATGGCTTGTGATTAATAATGAGAAGTTATCACATCACCAAGAGATGAGAGAGAGACCTAAGAGCCAGATGTAACAGTTCTTAAGGTTTCTTCTTCCATATATCTAATGGTCATGCATTGTAGTAATGTAAGAAATTTGTGACAAATTATAATCTTAGTGTAGATTTTGTATGCATGCAACATTGTGCATCGTGGATAATCGGCCATCAACCGCTGGTGAAACTTTACCAACGACTCTGGTGATGAAGTTTCACCAGCCAATTTGAATTCTTAAAACTACTTCACCAAAGGATTTAAATTTCCAAAATGCGGTACACCACATACTCCAGATTTCCTATTAGAAATGGGCCCATAAAATTTCATCCAGTATGGAGGGCATTTATATAGTCTGCACTACTAAATTCAAGCACTTAATAAAGTCAAGTCTCTACTTCTGGGGCTTGTAGCAGCATAAATATAGCACATAATTAGGTCAGGGCCCTTTGATGGTCGGCAAGTATATACAAACTGAATTGATTTTTTTGGTTGAAAATGTATGTAAAACTAAAGAACGAAGTTCATAGGCACCAGTACTGTAATTAACCTTTATCACCTAATTGCACTGAAAAGCTGCAATATGTGTTTATTCGACCTGGCTTTTCTCGGTACTTCCTTTCTACGTTTATAGTATAGGACAGGAGCTTATATGAGCTATAAACCACTTTCAAAAATCTAAACCAGTGTTGCATGTGTTCACAGTCATAATACCCTTCAAATGAGACGCTTCAAAATCAGAAGTACTAATAATAAAATCAGACCCAGTTCAATGGGACTTTACGATGATTATATTTGATTATTGTAAGTAAGATATATAAAGTCTATGGAAAACTTAGTTATCTTATAATTAATTTAGGTCGATGATCATTAATTAATATCGGTCCAGAAGTGGAGTTTCAATTTAAAAAACAAATTAATTTAAATTATTAATGTAGGACAAAAAAGTATAAGTTATCCAAATCCATGAATAGATTGTCTCAAGTTTTACATTAAACTAAACTCAAGAATTTTTAAAATTAATTTTTTATAAAAGTTAGTTTGATAATGCTCCCTTATGTACCGTGTTCGGAGCTGATCAGGAAAACATTTTTCGTTTTTTATGGGTTTTCAGTAATTGCTTAAACAAAGCGCTAAGCGCACCTGGGGCTTATTGCGGAAGAGGTTGGCCACAATGCGGAGGCCGCGCTGCCACTCCTTGGGGTCGAAATACTTGTCGCCGAAAAAGCCATTCCCGTCCTTCGGAGAGCAGCACCACTGCGGCAGGCTTACGTGGTTATCCAGCACCACCATCACTCCGGCCTCCCCCAGTACGTCCACCACCGCCACGTACGCCTCCACCGCCGTCTTGTTCAAGAACTCCGGATTGTTCTTCTCAATCCCGGCCAGCGCCTCCGTCAGGTTCTTATCGTTGTGCATCATCCTGATCTGCGCCGTGAACGACTGGGTGACCGTCTGGTTTCCGTAGCTGGGCCTGGTGAAGAGGTAGGTGGGCCACGTGAGCCGCACCGCGTTGAAGCCGAGGGCGGGCAGCTGGGCAGCGATCTTCGCCAGGGGCTGGCTGCTCAGCCCCTCCGCCAGCAGCACCTCCATGTGGGACACCCAGTTGGCCCCCCGCAGTTTCACCCGCTGCCCCGTCTCGTCGTCAACAAGCCACCTCCCCTTGGTCGACAGCGGCAGCGCCATGGCCGGCTGAGCCAGCATTGCCATGGCCGCAGCTACCGCCACTACCAGTTCCCTCCGGCTCATCGTGATCATTTCCTCCACACTCAGCTCCCTCAGTCAGTACGTACCACAAGCCCGATGGATCGACCCAGTAAGCACTCACCCCGTGCCCTGCCTATAAGGAGTTGCTCTTGGCAGTGCAAAGAA